>CANTUS010000008.1:38707500-43507500 GCA_947683365.1 Euphorbia pulcherrima | reverse complement strand
TAATTTTTTATACCATTGAACCATTTTCAAGTCCTCTCATAGTGTGTCATGTCATCACTTCCCAAAATGCCATTTTTCTCCTTCATTTCCGCAACTCTGCTGCAACCTTTCTAATTATTTTCTTGCAATCTATATTTTACAAAAATACTCATAAAATCCACAATACAACTCCAAATCAAGTGATTCTAAAGCCATTTTCCCTATATTTTCATGGTGCATTTTCCACTTATTATAAATCCCTATACTTAAATATTGTTTTGTCCTCAAAGCAAGAAGAAAAAGAAGAGAAGACAAAGATAAGTGTGAAAATGTCAAAACAAAGGTAGCAATTAACAATCTACTTAGCACCATAAAACAACAAAAGAGTCTACATAAAATGCAAAGCTTAAGGAGAAAGATAAGCTTACCCACACTAGCATGTTAACTTAGTATACAAAAACGAGTCAAGATAATCATTAAGAGCTAGTAAATTGACAAACATGGCATCAATGCAACCATACTGCCTCACTAAAGGTTTCACGCCAATTTACTCTCAAAGTGTTTAAGGGAATTTTAAAGATAGTACTCTTCAGTAATACATTGCATTCTTAAGACTATATGCTTGATAATCGATCTCATCTCCACCACTATTATTGACTACAAAACATAATCAAAAGGACTTTATAAAGGGTTGTAATGTAAGCTTGGGGTAAGGTGTGATCATAAAAGGTCATTTGGGTTAAGGATTTCATCAAAAGAATTTATCAAATAATTACAGCAGGCTGCAGTAAACACAACAACAACTTGTGCAAGAATCGAAAGGTAAATTTAGCTAGAGGAACATCAATTCAAAGATCAATTAATCTTCAGAGGATAGCTTTAGTTTTCAACAATTTTTCCAACGAAGACAAGGGTCTTATGTCATCAATTCAAGCAAGTGTAAGAATTTTTTTAGGGGAAACAAGCTTGCTGAAGTAAATTCAAAAATTTGAGTAGCTAAAGGAATTTTCATATGTGTTGGCTTCTGCTTTTCTTTTTATTCTTATGGAAGATATACATATAGAGATATACATATATTTAGATGAAACATGAGTTGGAAAATAGAAAATTTTACCAGCATAACTCAAGAAATTTTTATGTATTGAATCTTTGATTTGATAAGCACAAGTTTGCGGTAAGGATAAGGTTGCTGCAATCGGTTAAAACAATTCCTTGATAAAAATTCCGGAGAGAAGGGAAATCAAAGTGAAAGGTTTATGGCTTAAATCATGTGGGTAAAGAAAGAAAATAGGCTAAAGGCTTAAATTGGCTTATCTAAGGGAAAATTCATGTTAAAGGGTGGCTTTTTTGGCTAAAAGAGGTTAATCCTAGTTGCCTTTATCATCTCATGCAAGTAATCAATGTGTGGTCTCAACAAATACTAAACCATATCAAGTTCTAGCTTAATATATACCAATGCATGCCCACTCATGAAGAAAATTCCAACAGTAGTCTTGTCATTATAAATTGAGGCTCAAATTCTTACTAAAGTTGAGTAGATTACAGTAGGTATTATTTTTAGCCATAAGTATTGAAAAACAGTTCCTCATGAAGGTCTATATTGTTTAATCAACTTCATTAAAGCATGCCAATGTAAGTTCACCATTTAAATCCAAACTCTAAACATTTTCTTTAGACTAACTTGCATTCTAAGATCAAAGCATCATGCTTATTGCCAAAAATAGAAAACATTTTATGAAAATTTTTAAAATTTTTTGCAATTTTTATCAAAATAAAAGCAAAACATCATCAAAACACAAGTTTAAAATAAAAACAAAGGACTTCTGCAATCTATCTAAGCAGAGAATTCAAACTTGCAGTCCATATACCATGTTAATAATAGTCAAAATAGCAATAAGAATCAATACCATTCAAAACCAAGGGCTATGCCTACATCCCCATACTTAAAAGTTGCTTTGTCCTCAAAGCAAGAATGCATTAATAAGAATGGAGGGTTACAGAAAGCAAGAAAAACTTATACGAGTGCAAATTTCTAGTGGAAGCAACATACCAAAGGGAAAGTACCATTATGCAAGAGTAATTGATTGGCAAGAAATAATTGAACGCCAAAAATAAAACTGTTGTGATCTTGTGGTGCAAAACAACGTATAAACAATTGCTCCAAAATAGAGAAAGAATAATTTCTGAAAATCAAACCAATTTGGTCCCTTTCTAGAATCAATGATGAGCAAAATCAAGTATGTTGAGCAACATAAAGTTTGAAGTTAATCCCCATGTGGCTTCCCCATACTTAATCAATTATTTATCTACAAAAAGTAAAAGGCAAGGGATTAAATATATTGCAAAATAATATATAACTTAATAAAAGGAAATAATATAAGACAAAGATAGAAATACGAGCTTGAGCTCATAAAAAAGGTGCTTCAATTGGTGATTGAAGCGGACACCAAATTCTGTTAAGTTTGCACTAGGTGAGAAGGAAGCTGCAATCTGCTGCATCCTTCTTTTCGTTGTTTGCAAGGTATGGCTTTAACCTTTGGCCGTTCACTTTGAATGTTTCACCTTTATCATTTATGATTTCAATGGCTCCATGTGAAAATATCTTTGCAACTATGTACGGTCCAATCCACCGTGATCTCAAATTTCCTATAAACAACCTTAATCGAGAGTTAAACAAAAGAACTTGTTGTCCTGGTTGGAAATCCTTTTCATGAATTCTCTTGTCATGCCATTTCTTCATTTTTTCTTTACAACTCATGGCATTCTCAAAATTGAAGAGTCTAAATTCCTCCAATTCGTCTAGCTACAACATTCTCTGTTCACCTACAGCATTCTTGTCAAACTTAAAAAATGTTAAGGCCCGAAAGGCTTTAAATTCTAATTCAATGGGTAGGTGACATGCTTTTCCATACAACAACATAAAAGGAGACATTCCAATGGAAGTCTTGTAGGTCGTGTGATAAGCCCAAAGAGCATTATCTAGCTTGCGGGTCTAATCTTTCCTAGAGCTATTTACTATTTTTTCTAAAATTCGTTTAATTTCTCGATTAAAGATTTCAGCTTGCCCATTAGTTTGGGGATGATAGAGTGTTGTAATCTTATGTGTCACCCCAAACTTATTCATCAACTTTTCAAATTGGCTATTGCAAAAATGAGTCCCTTGATCACTAATAACAGCCCTAGGCATACCAAAACGTGTGAATAATTTCTTTAAAAAATTGACAATAACTTTATCATCATTAGTGGGGCTTGCAATCGCCTTCACCCATTTGCTCACATAATCCACTGCAAGAAGAATGGATTTGTTACCGTAAGAGCCTAGGAAAGGCCCCATGAAATCTATGCCCCACACAACAAAGAATTCATAAACCATAATGTTATTTAAGGCCATAGCATTTCGGGCTGAGATATTACCTAGTCGTTGGCAATCATCACATTCTAAAATAAACCTGTGACAATCTTTAAAGATTGCAGGCCAGTAGAAACCACTTTTAAGGACCTTAGCAGCTGTACGGGTTGCTCCATAATGGCCTCCTACATCCTTGTTATGACAAATAATCAAGATTGCTGGAATTTCCTCCTCAGAAACACACCTTCTAATGACTTGATCTACACATAACTTAAAAAGAAATGGTTCTTCCCAAAAATAATTTTAATATCAGTGAAGAATTTTTTCCTTTAGTGAAAGGACAAATGAGTTGGTTTAAGGTCTATAGCAAGATAGTTAGCATAATCAGCATACCGCGGCAGCATTCTTACAGTGAGTAATTGCTCATCGGGGAATGAGTCTACAATCTCAGGTTGTTGGACAGGGTTGCTGGAAGCTATTCTTGACAAATGGTCTACTGCAACGTTCTCAGATCCCTTTTTATCTTTTATCTCCAAATCAAACTCTTGAAGAAGCAACATCAAAGTAATGAGTCGCGGCTTGGTATCCTTCTTTGTCAACAAGTATCTCAAAGCTGCATGGTCAGTAAAAACAACAACCTTCAACAAAACCAAGTAAGATCTGAACTTTTCAAATGCATAAACAACATCAAGTAATTCTTTTTCAGCTACGGTATAATTTTGTTGAGTTTCAGTTAGGGTCTTACTTGAGTAATAAATTGGCCGAAAGTGTTTGTCAACTCTTTGACCGAGGACCGCACCAATGCAAGAGTCACTTGCATCACACATGAGCTCAAAAGGTAGCTCCCAATTAGGAGCAATAAGGATAGGACCATTGACAAGCCTTGATTTAAGCTCATGGAAAGCCTTACTGTAATCTTCATTAAATTTGAATTCGACATCCTTGTGAAGGAGTGTGATCAAGGGTAGTGCAATCTTTAAGAAGTCTTTAATAAATCTATAGTAGAAAACTGCATAGCTAAGAAAACTCCTTACCTCCTTTATGGAAGTAGGTTCAATAAGCTTCTCAATGACTTCAACTTTTGCTTGATCTACCTCAATTCCTCTTTCTGAGATCTTGTGACCAAGAACAGTACCCCCGTTCACCATAAAATGACATTTTTCCTAATTCAAGACTAGATTAGTCTCTTTGCATCGAATAAGAATAGCTTTATGATTGTCAAGACAGGATTGGAATGTCTTTCCATAAACTGAAAAGTCATCCATGAATTTTTCCACAGTCTTTCAATCATGTCACGAAAAATGGACATCATGCACCTCTGAAAGGTTGCAGTGGCATTGCAAAGGCTGAATGGCATCCTTATATAGGCATAAACACCATAAGGATAAGTAAAGCCAGTCTTTTCTTGGTCTAAAGGATGTATGGCAATTTGATTATAGCCAGAATAACTATCAAGAAAGCAATAGAACGTATACTCGGATAATCTCTCTAACATTTAATCAATGAAGGGTAACGGAAAGTGATCTTTCCTTGTGGCTTCATTAAGCTTGTAGTAATCTATATAAACTCTCCATCCAGTCATCGTTCTCTTAGGAATAAGTTCATTCTTTTCGTTTTGGACAACGATCATGCCCCATTTCTTTGGTACCCCTTGGACCGAGCTAGACCACACACTATCCGAGATTGGATAAATGATTCCAGCATCTAAAAGCTTTATCACCTCCTTTCTAACCACCCCCTTCATGTTTGGATTCAATCGCCTTTGAGGTTGCACCACCAGTTTGTGATTTTCTTCCGTAAGAATGCGGTAGACACAAATAGAAGGGCTGATTCCCTTAATTTCCCCAATTGACCATGCCAAAGCTTCTTTGTTCTTCCTCAAGATAGCAGTAATTGCTCTTTTTGGTCTTGTATAAGTTTGGAAGAAATAATCATAGGGAGGTTATTTGGTGGGTCAAGGTAAGCATACTCTAAATGGGAAGGCAACGGGTTAAGTTCAAGTGTTGGTGGCTCTTCTATTGAGGTCTTAGGAGGTGTATTTAGCGTATGGATTAAGGGTTCAGCAATATGCTCGGCATACAAGGTTATAGGACACACTACTGGCTCTTTAATTTATTCCTCTGCAATCTTATCCAACTCATTAAAATCAACTTTTTTGAGTTCCTGCAAGTCAAAAGGGTCCAAATTAAGATCTGAAGTAAAGTAACAATGATCATCAAAAGCAGTAGGGTGTTTCATTGCTTCGTTCATCTTAAAAATGACTTCTTCATTATGGATTTTCCAGATTAATTTACCCTCATTTACATCAATTGGAGCATGACCAGTAGCTAAGAAAGGTCTACCTAAAATAATAGGTACATATAAGTCCTCGTCCAAATCCATCACTATAAAGTCAACGGGCAAGATAAATTACCAACTTTCACTAAAACATCCTCAACTATGCCTCTAGGGTACCTAACGGTTCTAACTGCAAGTTGAATAGAAAATTTAGTAGGTTGTGGCGCTCCTAGACCAAGTAGCTTATAAACATAGTATGGCATTAAATTTATACTAGCTCCTAAATCATAAAGCGCGCTATCGATATTAAGATTGTTAATAGAACAAGGCATTGAGAAACTCCCTGGATCTTTGAGCTTTTGTGGCAAATGTTGCTTGCTTTGCAAAATTGAGTAGAAGTCTCGGTTGAGTTGCACCAAGGCCACACTTTCCATCTTATTCTTATTTGATAATAAATCCTTCAAAAATTTCACGTACATGGGCATTTGAGTAAAAGCCCATGTAAAAGCAATGTTAATATGTAACTTTTTAAACACTTCTAAAAATTTATCGAACTGTTTAACCATTTCTTGCTCTTTAGCTCTCCTAGGATATGGAATCCTGGTTTGGTATGGAAAAACAGGTTGTCGATCAGGTTTATGCTCATTTGGAATAGATTCAGAAGGTTGCAGAACAGATTCTGAGAAATTATTGCTTTCTTAGGTTACTGAGTCTGTTCTGTTTCCTCTTCTACAGTTTGTTGGGCATCCTTTGCAATCTTTCTTGCATCAATATCAACAACAGTCATTTTGATAGTATTTTCAATAACTTTACCTTTCCTTGTTGTGATAGCTTTGTACTCCTCCTTTGGGTTTGGCTCGGTATTTCTTGGAATTGCTCCTTTGCTCTTCGAAGTGACAATTTCTTTAAGTTACTAGAATTGAGTCTCAAGATTCTTTATTGAAGTCTGTGTTTACTTCATGAACTACATCATCATTTCCTTCATGTCATCCATCTTAGATTTCCTAGATTGCTGTGATGGTCCTGCATTTTGCAGAGGTTGCTGTGAGTTGCCAAAATTTTGAAAAGGAACATTCTTACCAGATTGTTGACTCTATGAAAAATTTGGGTGATTAAGCCAACCTGGATTATAAGAGTTAGAATAAGGGTTTTCCTTTGGTTATTTCCAATGAAATCATAGTGTTCTTGATTAAGTGGATTTTCACAATCAATATTTCTATGGTTTCCACCATAAAAATCACAAGTTTGCACATTAGAGATTGCTGAAACATTTTGTTTAGCAAGTTGTCTAAAAATTAAATCCACTTTTTTAGAAAGTTTAGAAACATCATCAGATTTAACATGCTTGTTGCGATCTTCACTAATAGAATGCCATTTTCGACTAGTATTTACTAATCAATCAAATCATAAAATTCCTCGAGAGCAAGCTCCTCCGAATCACCATTAGTAACAGATTCAATTTGGATTTTATAGGCATTAGTCAAACCATTATAAAAATTTTGGACTTGCATCAACAAAGGAATACTATGGTTTGGAACTTTTCTCAAAAGGTCTTTGTACCTTTCCCAACATTCTGAAAGTGATTCATCACTTTGTTGAGAAAAGTGAGTTACCTCATTTCTCAATTTAATGGCTTGTCTTGGTGGAAAATATTTAGTTAAGAATGCACTAGCCATATCATTTTAAGAAGTAATAGAATAGGGCTGAAGGTTTTTCAGCCAACTCTTTGTCTTATCTCTATAGGAGAAAGGAAAACGTTTCAATCTAATAAAATCATCCGAGGTACCACGATTAGATCTAAAAGTATCACACATTATGATAAATTCTTGGATGTGGGAATTAGGATCTTCTCCCGGCAACCCTCCGAATAGGACGGCTGCTTGGAGCATTTGTACTATTGATGCTTTAATCTCAAAAAGATTGTCCCCTTCATTAGGTATCACTATGCAAGATGAGTATCCCTCCGTTGATGGTTTCGAATACTCTTTGAGCGTCGGTCTCGGGGGAGATAAGTTTGCCACGACCATTCCTTTGGGTTGTCTATCACCATTTATTTGATTTGCTCTCTCCATTCTTTGTTGTCTACGTCTCCTTACTGCATCACTAAGTCTAAGAAAAGTTCCTTCAATTTCTGGATCAAAAGGAATTAGTTGTAAATAGAGTCTACGCATGCACCAAAGACTGCAGCAACCCGTAAATCTCTATACAAATGGGACAAACAGATTAAAAATACCAAATTACACACAAAAACTTAACGCACTGCTCCCCGATAATGACGCCAAAAACTTGTTGCATACCCGATGGACCTACCAAGTGCGCTAGATTGTATTAGTAGTACTGGGCAAGACCAAGTGTCATTTGGTGAGCTAAAAACTAAATTAAACAAGATTGTAGTAGCGTAAAATAAAACAGTAACAAGATTGTAGTAGGCAAAAATAACAAGATTGCAGTAGTATGAAATTCAATAATACGAAAACACAAGCTTTACCAAACTCCTTGGACGGTGTTAATGGTACTTCCCCTTCCTTATTCCAGCATGTTTAGGTACCTAGATATAAGGTCCCTTACCTGCATTCTTTGTAACTAAGTGTGGCATACCCATCCTACCACTTAGCACTTTAAGACTTTCACTATGCATCCCTCTCTTACAATTTATATATTAAGCATTAATCTCAAGTAAGCATCTTAAATTAATTTTAAGAACCTTGGCATGAATTCAGCGCCCACCCGGGTCATATAAATTCCGCGATTATTAATAGGTCTTTGGTAGTGAAACACCTCTCAGTCTAAGAAATGCTCACTTCCAATCCCAACATAAATTGACCAAACTTATGAATCATTTAGGCACAATTAATAATCAATCTAATAAAAGATAAATGTTAGCATAAGGAAGGATCTACACCACAAACAAGCTATCGGCAGAGCCTAGCAAGCTTGCAGGGAAGTTAGTTACGCATAATTAAAGAAATAAAATGCAAAGTAATGAAGAACATACTTGAATTCATAAAAATGAAATTAGAACAGAAATATGAGATAAAAAAAGATGAGCATCAACTGCTCTCTAAAGCAAAATAATGTCCCTTTTATAATATTCAAGGGACCTTGGCAACTTGCACAAGTTGCAAGCATTAAAATAATAAAAGAAAACTATAACCATAAGTTTGCTAAGTCTTTGCCATTAAGCAAAAAAATATGGCAGCTTCTCATACATTTCTTTTGCCTCCAAAAAGATCCATTATACATGTCATTGAACCACTTGAAGGTCCACTCCCAGAGTGCCACATGATCATCCACATAAGTTGTCTTCCTCTTTAAGTACTTGGCCACTAAGTAAAATAAATAGCAACTTCTATTTCATTTCCTTTGCCTCCAAGAGATCTAATTTTTTATGCCATTGAACCATTTTCAAGTCCTCTCATAGTGTGTCACGTCATCACTTCCCAAAATGCCATTTTTATCCTTCATTTCCACAACTCTGCTGCAACCTTCCTGGTTATTTTCGTGCAATCTATATTTTATAAAAATACTCATAAAATCCACAATATAACTCCAAATCAAGTGATTCCAAAGCCATTTTCCTATATTTTTATGGTACATTTTCCACTTATCACATAATAAAAAAATAAATTTTAAAAAATTAATTTAGGAGATATATTAGTCGATAATTAGGCATGTCATCAACTGGATTGCTATTTGCCACCCCGTTATTAGACTTACCATCCCTCATGATGACGAAAACGTCCTTATGAATAAACTAATTAAAATTATGTACCAATTTCAAATATTGAAAATGTCCTCATAAATTAAAAAAAATTAAAATATATTTGATTTTATATTAAATAAATAATATATTTCCTTGTAAAATAAAAATAAATGTTTAAATACAATGGAAATACAATCCTAATGATTAAATAAACAAATAATTCATATTATAAATAGATTAGGAAAACAATACAAATCTAATTAGGAAATACAATTTTAAAGAGTAAGTAAATAATTAACTCTAATTATAATTAAATTATGAAAATACTTGCAATTCCAAAAAGAAATATAAACATAACTCCTAAAACAAAACTAATACACTCATTATAACTCAGCTTAGCATTCTAGTTGAAAATCAATTATTCTTAGCATGGAGTTACAGCAACGAATTAGTGGAGATGGAAAAGATTACATTTTCGAATTTATTACCACAGAAGAATTCCTTACTTCAAAAGATGCAGTTAAATGGGCGCAAAATAAAGCACTCTCTTTAGGCTTTGAAATTAGCATTTCTTCACACAGAAGTATAAATAGTAAGCTTTTGAGATGTAACTGACGTGAACGGTATAGAGAAAATGATAGAGATTTGGATCAAGCAACTCGCAAGTACTATACAACGAAAGCATGTGAATGTCCATTTAAAATATATGTTAATTTTATCAAGTGCTAAACACCTGAAATTATCGATTGATATATATGATTTTTTTAAATATTTTTTACAATGTGCTCTAATTTGCAATTTGTGTCAATTGTAGCAATTAAAAAGTCAATTATGTACAAGCTTGTCTCATTAAAATGTTATATGTATGAAATATAATATTTTAATAAATAAACATAAGGGTATATAAATAATTTTGGTGGCGGTAAATAATACTACTTCATTTTTTATAAATAATTATAAAGGGCACATAAGAAATTATAGGGGCGGTAAGTGTAATAAGGGGGCGGCAATTATCAACACCCTATAACAAACTTGGACGTATCAATTACCCAAGTTAATTACTAAGCATTATTAGATGGACATCAAGGCCAATCTAACATATGGCCATTGACAGGGGTAATAGTTAGTATGTCCAAGATTAGGACATCAATCAATGACATTTAACACTTCCCCTTTGATGTCCATCAGTATGAACAGGATGCTGCCTCATTAAAAACCTTACCGAGGAAAACCCAGTGGGATAAAACCTATGGTCAAGGGAAAAAGAGTACAGTGTTTTACTCCCCCTATTCACAAGAATACTAAAGATCTTTGAGATGACACATTCCGATATTGTAAACCAACTTCTTGAAAGTTGCATAAGGTAATGCTTTGGTAAACAAGTCTGCCAAATTATTACAGGAGCGGATTAGTTGAATACTTATTTCACCATTCTTTGCAAGGTCATTTGTAAAGAAGAATTTTGGTGAAATATGTTTAGTTCGATCTCCTTTAATGTAGTCTTCCTTCAGTTGAGCTATACAGGCGGCATTATCTTTGTATATCATCATCGAATTCTCTTTTGTCATTGATTTTTCACATGCCTCTCGGATATGCTTGGTTAATGATCTCAGCCACACACATTCACGACTAGATTCATGAATTGCTATTAGTTCTGCATGATTTGATGAAGTAGTTGTGATGGTTTGCTTCATTGATCGCCAAGATATATTTGTACTTCCATATGCGAATAAATAATCAGTTTGAGATCGAGCATTGTGAGGATCAGATAAATATCTCGCATCCGCATATCCAACTAATTTAGGCTTGGATTCAATTGAATAAAATAAACCCAAATGAATAGTTCCTCGAAGATAGCGTAGTATATGTTTGATTCGATTCCAGTGTCTTTGAGTAGGTACAGTACTATATCTTGATAATAAATTAACAGAGAATGCAATATCTGGCCATGTATTATTAGCAAGATACATTAACCCACCTATCGCGCTAAGATATGGTACTTCAAGACCAAGAATTTCTTCATTATCTTCTTGAGGACGGAATAGATAATTTTTCACGTCAAGTGATAGTACTAACATTGGACTGCTCATGGGATGTGCTTGGTCCATATTAAATCTTTTCAAGGCCTTTTGTGTATAATTTAATTGATGCACCAAAATTCATTTTTCTAGGTGATTAATTTGTAAACTAAGACAAAATTTCGTCTTTCTAAGATCTTTCATCTCAAATTCTCTTTTCAAATAATCTATAGCTTTTGGAATATCTTCAAGAGTTCCGATAATATTACTATTATCAACATAAATTGAGATGATTGTGAATACAGATCCTGATTTCTTTATGAAAACACATGGACAAATTTGATCATTTTGATAACCTTCTTTCAATAAATATTTACTAAGTCGATTATACCATATGCACCAAGACTATTTTATTCAATATAGAGATCTTTGCAATTTTATCGAACAAAGTTCACTTTTGCCGTGTTTTTCTGGAAATTTCAATCATTCAGGGATTTTCATATAGATGTCATTATCAAGTGAACCATATAGATAAGCTGTAACAACATCAATTAAATGCATCTGTAAATTTTGTTGCACTGCTAAACTGATAAGATAGCGAAAAGTTATTGCATCGAATACTGGAGAATATGTCTCCTCATAATCAATCCTAGGCCTTTGGGAAAAACCTTGTGCAAAAAGTCTTGCCTTATATCTCACAACTTCATTTTTCTCATTTCTTTTTCTAACAAAAATTCATTTACAACCAACTGGTTTTACACCTTGTTGTGTTCGAACTAAAGGCCCAAAAACTTTTTGCTTTTCAAGAGAATTCATTTCTTCTTGAATCACATCCTTTCATTTTGGCCAATCACATATGTTTTGACATTCTTGAACAGACTGTGGTTCATGATCCATATTTTCATTTTCAATATTCATTGCAACATTATATGCAAAAATAGGATCTATGATCATTTTGTTTTGATTTCCCCATTTTTTGAAACTAACATAATTTATTTGTGTTTCTTCATTTTCAACAACTTTAGGTGTTTGCACATCAGGTGCTTGCACTTCTTCAGGAAGTGTATTTATATTTGTATCTTTATCCTCAATAAGATTATCTTTATTGTCAATATTTTTCCTTTTTCGAGGATTTTTTTCCTTTCAACCAATTGGACGCCCACGCTTCAGGCGTGTTATAAAATTATTGTTAGTCTGTTCTTCAAGAATTTCAATACGAATATATGCGACTTCGTTACTTATTTAGGATCAGCAAGTGCATCAGGCAACTAATTTGCTATATTTAGGAGATGGATTATCTTTTGAACTTTTAGTTTAGAATCTTTTGATTTAGGGTCAAAATGGGAAAGTGATTAAGTATTCCATGTAATTGTATTTTCAAAAATTGGACTTTTCTTTTCTCCCCCTAATTTTGGAAAATTATTTGCATCAAAATGACAGTCAGCAAAGCGGGCAGTAAGCATATCCCCAGTTAATGGCTCAAGATAGTTTATAATTTAAGGAGATTCATAGCCAATATAAATTCATAGTCTCCTTTGATGACCCATTTTAGTCCTTTGTGGTGGGGCAATTGGCACATATACTGCACAACCAAAAACTCTAAGATGAGAAATATTAGGCTCATGACCAAAAGCTAATTGTAATGGGGAGTAATCATGATAGCTTGTTGGTCTTAAATGTATAAGAGTTGTTGCATGCAATATTGCATATCCCCATATTGATGTAGGAAGATTTGTTCACATAACCAATGGTCGTGCAATTAATTGTAGGCGTTTAATAAATGATTCGGCCAGACCAGTTTGATTATTAACATATGCTATAAGATGTTCAACTTTTATCCTAATTGAAACACAATAATCATTAAAAAGTTTGGGATGTAAATTCTCCTGCATTATCAAGACGTGTTGACTTGATTGTATAATCAGGAAATCGTGATCGTAATCTGATTATTTGAGAAAGTAATCTCGCAAAAGCCATATTGTGTGATGATAATAAGCATACATGTGACCATCTAGTTGAGGCATCAATTAAAAACATAAAATATCTAAATGGTCCACATGGTGGATGAATTGGTCCACTTATATCACATTGTATGCATTCTAAAAATGTTGGAGATTCAGTTCCAACCTTACTCCTGGAAGGTTTTACTATCAATTTTCATTGCGAACAAGCAGCGCAAAATAATTCATTATTTTGAAAAAACTTCTGGTTCTTTAATGGATGCCCATGAGAATATTTTATAATTTTTCTCATCATTGTCAAACCAGGATGACCTAGTCGATCGTGCCAAATTTTATAAGTTTCTGAATCTATAAACTTCTAGTTTATAGTTAAGTTTGGTTCAACCACATTTATAAATGTGTAGTACAAACCAGATAGACGAATATAAAATTTTTCAACTATATATTTCTTCCCTTGAATTATCTTTGTAACATAAAGACATTCTTTGTTGCCTTCGCTCATAGTCTCAATATGATATCCATTTCTATGGATATCTTTAAACCTTAATAAATTTCTGTGAGAATTTGGGAAAAGTGAAGCATTATATATTGTAACTTTCATTCCCCTTGGCAAAATAATATGTGATCTTACGGAGCCTTTAATTATATTTGTATTACCAGATATAGTGGTAACCGTTGTTTCACTTCATACTTAAAGTAGAGAAATATTTCATCTCTTTAAAGATAGTATGAGTAATGGCACTGTCAACAATACATAAATTTTCATCGTACATTTTGAAGTAAACTAATATTGAAAAAGAACTCATGTTTTTCATAAACAAATATGAACATATATAATTATTATTAATATAAAACAAAAGTTATATAATATTATACACCAAAAGTACATATTACAAAAACATAATTATTACATAACATTATTCATTATATGTGGTATCCTTTTCATTGATGCTGGGTATAAAAAGTTCAGCCATTTCAAACTCAGAAATTTCAAGTGGCTCATCACTATTAAGGATGCAATTAGTTTCCATATCAGTGCATTTGCCTTTCTTTATTGATGCTTGATGTAAATCCACCAAATGTTTGGCGGTACGACAAGTTCGTGACCAGTGGCCTGTCATACCGCACCGATAGCATGCAGTTTCATTGCTTTAAACATTTTTCTTTTTATTAAGTTCGTGACCAGTGGCCTGTCATATTCCACACATAATACTTGTTTAATATCTCCAAGACTCCCCCTGCCAAGTGTTTGTTAAGTGTTTGTTTATTCATGTTTAAAATCCTGGTGGAGTTTGGGCTAGCAAAAAAGACTGGACACTTAGATAACCTAGGGCCTCGGAGAAATAGGCCAAAGAATGTTTGGCAAGTGACAACTGGTCCTAAGGGGGATTGTTGGAGATATGTGGAGAATCACATAATGAAAATATACAAAAATGATGAGTGGCATATAAGTGGTGTAGATTAGGCCTTAACATAAGCCAATTGGTTGTGTTAGATGAGCTCAATCCCAATTGTATGCCCACTCAAGCTATCGAGCTAACACTCTCCAGGCCCACGGATTCACTATATGTTGAAGATGTGTGGAGAATCCAACTAATAACTTAATCCCAAAGGTTATGATGCGGATTAGGCTGGCCTTCAATTTGGCGTGGTGGTGGGGACTGACTACCATCAATGTGATGAAGAAGACGATAGCCTTTTAACATCATCTCTAGTTGGAGTTTCCAGAGTAAAAAAATTTCCTTGATTGAGACAAATTGGCTGTCGAGTGATTGAGCGAACAAAGGTGTGCATAGTTGAAGAAATAGATGAAGTAGAAATAATGGCATTAGAGCTTCATCAGCAAAAACAAACATGGTCCTAAATTGTCAGTGAATTTCAATCAACAATAATATTTTAATTAAGATTCTTGATTGTTCATAAATACACAGTCGAGTACACAAGGAACAGAATACAGAGAGTTTGAATATAATACAGGCCAAAGCAAACCCAAAGTGAGATATCAATTATTATCAAGACACAAAACACAAATCTGAAAAATTATAATCTGTGAGAAATTAAACTTCTCATACAGGGAACGCAGGCTTGAGAAGAACAAGTGCTTTCTTGATTCTCTCGACAGCTGCTTGTATGGTGGTTAGAGATGCCGCATATGAAATGCGTATGCAGTTATCATCTCCAAACGCACCTCCCGGGACTACCGCTACCTACAAAACAAGTATTTGCCAAACCACTTCATGTCCAGTTTGGACAATTAAAATTTTCAAGGTCCCAATGTTGTTGAAATCATAGTTATCAAATCGAGATTCGGATCATAAATATAAGATATTTAACATATTAAACACCATATGTTATTAATTGTTTTATCTAAAATACAATTTTTATATAAAATAATCATATCAACCAATTGAAATTATATAGAAGGTTAAAATTATTAAAATAAAACTGATTTCAAGCGGTTGGATGGGGATTCATCATTTCGAGAGCATGCTCTGTCTTCAATCACGTCATTTTTCCTTCTTTTCTTCAGTTGTGTTCGTGAATCAGTTGAATCAGAGGTATCGGCCAATTCAGCATGGTTTCGATTCACCTCATCGATTCGAATCTATTTTGAGTGAATCAAACCGAATCGTACGATTCATATCACGAATCGTAAGATTTTGATAACTATGATTGAAATTATATTGACCCTTTCCAAACTCAATTTACTGGCATTGGCTTCTAAAACAATTATTTTGTTCATTGTTTTATTCAGAACCACTCACTATTTTCTGCCACACTTTTAGAGGTAAAAGCCAAGTGTTACTAAAAATATTTTTGGCTCTTCACTTAACTCATATGTTTTATTAGACATAACCAAGTCACAAACTTTAACACGTAGTTGTTAAAGGCACGCCTCAAGCAGGGCGCAGAGGGTCCTGCGCCTCGTAATACCTCGTGAGATAGTGTACCTCGGGCGGGCCTTGTGGGGCTAGGTGGGCCTCTTGGTGTGCGCCTCAGGTACACTTTTATTTTTCAAGGTTTTACCTTACTTTAATATGTATTGTCCATCTATTTTTAAGAGTCATAACAATAAATTAAGGCTAGATATTCCTAATTCAATTTCTACAAAGGCTAGATATTCTTAAAGCAATATGTAAATTTTACATACATATGTATGTCTAACAGTTCTCTTAGTTCTTTTTCTGGTATTGTTAATGGCCCTTTAACTTCACTTTTCAAGAAAATTATTTTTGCAAATTTTGTGCGCCTAGAGTACCTCATGCACGGGCCTTTTTTGCGCCCCGCCTTGAGGCGCGCCTAGCGCCCTTGGCGCCTAGGCTGCGCCTAACGCCTTGACAACTATGCTTTAACAGGAAAGATTCCTAAGCACACATACCTCCGCATTATCAAGGATGTATCGACAAAGGGAGTCAGAATCATCGATTTTACCAAATCCTTGGACCTCTATCCCATAGTAAGAGCTCAAATCAATGAACAGATAAAAAGCTCCCTGGTAGAAGAAGAAGACAAAATAAATATGACAAGTGCTTAATAAAGGATGAATATGAATGAAGAGTCGAGTTGGCACCTGGGGTTCAGACATCCTAACACCTTCCATTTCTCCAAAGCTTTTGATCAAGAAATCACGTCGTTCTTTGAATGCTTTCACCATTGTAGCTACTTCTTCCCCACCAGCGTATCCCAGTCCTAGCGCAGCAACTGCTGCCTTTTGTGATATGCTGCTAGCACATGAAGTGAACTGGAAAACCGTATATCCATCATCAACTATTATTTGATTTTTACTCCCTCCGTTCCTTTATGTAAATCGTTTTAGGATTTTCACCAATACCAATAAAAAATTAATTACACAACTAAAATGACTAATTTATCCTTTACGAAAATTCTCTTTCTTCTTAATTACCAACTTATAATATCATCAATTCATAATCTCTCTCATAATAAATGAAAGGGTAAATTCGAGTAAAAATGGTGAAAAATGCATTGATATTCTAAAGTGACAAACAAAAAGGAACAAAATAAAAAAGCTAAAAAGACTTAAAAAAAGGAATGGAGGGAGTAATGATTAAGTGCTAGCTAGCACGGAAACCAGGAAACGCTATTTCTAAAAAATATAGGTTCGGAAACTGTGGGGAAACATGTACACAATAAAAATATAATGATATATGTGTAAGTATGAAAAATATAAAATTTCCATGACTATAATTTCATTCTTTTATAAAATAATGAAATACTAAAATACTCTACACTTAAAATATATTTATTAGTTATAAAACAATTCTACCGTAAATATTTATAGATAGACACCTATCAAATCATATTCATCTCATTAAGGTCACCTAGCATTTGAAAAATTCTAATTAAGATCTAATATATATATTTAGGGACTTAATAAATGTACAGGGAGTTCAGCTTTGGAATGAACCACAATTGAGTCACAAGGTTGAAAAAATTTCTAGGAAACAGTTACTGGAATTTGAAGAGACGAATTTTCAACTTTCTTTAATTGCGGAAACTGCCCTAGGAATGTCTCGTAGGGGTTTCCGAGAGTTTCCGTTTCAGAATCGCTGAAACGGCAAGTCATCGGAGTTTCCATGCTTCATAGATTAAGTGTGACATACTGACATGTAATGACCAATATAAGATGCAAATTTATTATACCTTCATAGCTGTTTACATGATCTAACATAGCCAATAACATAAACTTAATATGCAACATCTCAGGAGCAGTTCCCACCTCGATGCATTTATAACGCATTTAACTCGCATCAACAAATGGAAAATTATTTATATTCTATTTCTACCACGTGAAAATATGAAGCAGAAATAATACAAGAAATGTCAAATATGGACTCTAAATTCGTAATTTTGGGGTTAAAATAACCAGCAACATAAAATTCCCAATTGCAATTTAAGCAACAAGTTTATGCCCTTTATCACCTATATCAACCTCTGATATTCTTTTCAGTGCCTTTAGTTTAAGTCTCCTAGCCTTATGATACTTGACAAAAATAAACTTCAGTTTGATACAATACATTACCTGACTCTGGATTTTGTTACATGCTGCAACGAAGTGCCTAGGGCCCGCTATATATCCGAGTCTCCATCCAGTCATAGCAAAAGCCTACAAATTTTTCATCTTCGAAGTATCAATTTATATGATTCCTAGTGGATTCGGTTTCTGTTTTCCATAGTATTAAGAGACAGCATTTACAGTTTTTTTGACGAATGCACAAATGCATTTAGTTACCTTTGAAAATCCGTTCACAGTCAAAGTCCTCTCCCACATCCCACGCAATGACGCGAAACTCGTATGAGTAGCTGGTTCATATATTATGTGTTCATATATTTCATCAGACAGAACCAGAAGCCTAGGATGTATTGCGACAATCCTTGCAATCTCTTCGAGCAATTCTTTGCGATAAACAGATCCAGTTGGGTTAGATGGGGAGCCAAGAATTATCAGTCTTGATTTTTCCGTAATTTTGGATTCAAGAAGCTTTGGATTCAAAAGGAAATTTTCCGAGATTGATGTAGGAAGAATCACGGGTGTTGCATCAGCCATTCTCGCAATTTCTGGATAACTAACCCAGAAAGGCGCCGGAATAATAACCTAAAAACAAGAAGATTTCAGCCAAAACAAGATTAATTTCATAATTTATTCCAATTTACATCTAATATTCGTATAGGGTGTGTTTGGAAACCTCAGAAATGAAGAAATTCAATTCATTTTGTATATTTTATACACAAAATGAAATGAAATGAATTGAACTGAATTCCTTCGTTTCTTAGGGTACCAGACAAGGGGATAAGAAATTTCACCTCGTCTCCTGGAGCACAAACAGCGAGCACTGCTTGAACAATACTTTGCTTGGCTCCATTGCTAACCAATATCTCGTTAGGTGCATATGAGAGACCGTTCTCTTCTGCAAATTTAAATTAAACATAAGACTTGTAAGGAATACAATGTGACGAGAGAGTAACGCGATAAATATATACTAACCCTTTAGCTTATGACAAATTGCTGTTCGAAGTTCTAATGTACCAGCATTTGGAGTATAATGTGTGTACCCTTCACGAATTGCATTTATCCCAGCCTATCTTTTACAGAAGACAAATATAAGTACAATTCCGTTTTAGAAATCGAGAAAATGCAATTGATAACTCATTATATAAAATTTCACCTCTGCTATAGGAGCAGGTGTGTCGAAATCAGGCTCTCCAGCAGCCAATCGAATAACGGGCACTCCAGATTCTAAAAGAGCAGTGGCATGATCCATTATAGCCACAGTTTTTGAAGGTTTCACAGCATTTACTCTGGGGCTTAAAGTTATATCAACTTCCATATCCACAGAACCGCTTTCTGACTGCATTACTGCACTTATTCGGGATGGCCGTACTTGTCTTGTAGCCTCTAATGGTCTATATAATTACAATCCAAAATCAAACTAAAGTGTGAGCAGAAAAATGTATTAAATGTGACAAGATTGACTTACAAGATTGAATGTGAAAAGCAATTTAGTAATGGTTTAATTCATCATGAGATACCTGAATTTGTCCCCAAAAACCTACCACCTCCCTGCACTTTCAAAGTAACTTCGTAGCTCCCTCAACTTTCAAAAAGTGCACGTGTTAGCTTCTGGTTTGTTTGACTTTCCAAAGATGTCATTTTTCTGATTTTCTCTCTCCAGTACACATGGCGTTCAGGAAGCAAAGTGTGCACTTTTTGAAAGTTGAATAGCTATGGGGTCAAAAGTTCAGGGGCAGTAGGCTTTTTGGACAAGTTCAGGTATCTCGAGATGCATTAAGCCTTTACTTTAGTAATTGAAAAAAAAAGCTAAGAAATTTAGACCCAACAAGTGAGCAATCAAAAAGGTATTCAACTTTACTATTTCTTCCATCAATGTGATTAATCTCTACTCTAATTTAATTGCTGAACCGAATAAAAAATCACTAAATAAAAAGCTCAATTTTCTTTTATAAGCCCAAAAGCCAACTTCTAGATACAATGAGGGCATACAATAAAAGGATCAAAACCAACAAGGATAAATCGAATTAGAAAAATAAAAGTAATCGACAATCATATCAACTGAAGCACTTCGGTAATCAAAAAATAGCCCAGACATTTTATCAGTCGCTGAACAGATTAAAAATCACTGAACAGATTAAAGGCTAACATCTACTAAAAGGATCAAAACCAACAGAAATGAATTGAATTACAAAATAGGAACAATTAAGCAGCAGAAATTAGAAAAACGACTTACTTGAGGTAGAAACTGGGGAGGGATGAAGGGAAAGACAACGATTGAGAGCCCAAAGAAGCCAAATCAAGGTGTAGGGATTGGGGGCGGCGGCGAGCAATGTTGGATGTGGAGCAATGCAGAGAAGCAGCGGCCATGATTGGAAGAGAAAGCTGAATGTGAATGGGAGTAGGTGGAGATCCATGTTCCAAACTCGAATATATATAATATGCTTGAGTTATAAAATGAGCTTCATAACTCGAAAATAAAATGATATTAGGCCATATTTGTTTATAGAAAAATTTTGTATAATAAATAATATTCTGCAGGTGAATTATTTTTTGCTGTTTGTTAGTAATGATGTAAATATTTTTTGATCATAATTTTTTTAAGCTATAGTGATTTTATTTTTTTATAGAGTAAAAGTTATTTTACCCTTCATCATCATTGAATTAATGAGGTATAGTCTAATCCAATGGTGATAATGGCAAAGTAAGAATAAAACAAAGGCACCGTAGAATAGTCCTAAATTTATACATGTGTTTTTACTTGCATATTTGAATTATGATATCCACTTCGAATGTATGATAAAACTCTTACAATATCAAAGAAACATTTGACATACAATATAATATTATTCAACTTTGATCTTTACAATGCATCGAGCTTGCTATTTACAATGAATAAACCAAGCTTCACTAGCTAATTAACCAATTCCTAACAAACTTGGTAACCAAGTTCACTAACTAACCAAATTGAATAAACCAATTTGATACTTCATTTTGTTCTTCTCTTCAAAAGATTCTCTTGTTGGCTCTTCTATTCACAATTTCATTTTTGAATCCGTCAAATGAAATCACAACGTTGGATAATCCAACCACAACATCCATTATTTCAAAACAAATTCTTCAATATTGTGCATATCTTCCACTAAAACAAATTCTTGTTTTGAGCATTAGTATGATATTAGAACTTTTACAATTTTTTGCCGCCCGTATATTTCTTCAAAATTACAAGACTCCTTAACCACACTTCTCTCCGTTTTTTTATCAAATCATTTTGTGCTAAATCCAAAACAACCACAAGAAGCATAGACTTGAATCAAACTTCCCTCAATCGACTCAAACAGAGCTGAGAAAAAAATAGAGAAATCGGTGTCTATACTCCATTCAATTTCGTTCTCAGCTACGCAAAACAATAAACACTTTACCTTTACCCTTGACAGATCGTTAACACCACCAATTTTCTTACTGAACCACCAAAAAATCAATTCCTAAAATTTTTCATTTTCGTTTCTTGATTCAAACCTCAAATCACATACACTCTCACATGGATTTCAACTCACGAAATTGAAAATTGATAGAAGACACATTTAATCTCTGAAACTAAAAAAATTAACGAGATTACTCCAAAATCGCTATTGTTAATCAATTGAATAAAGTTTCGCCTCTGACATTGCTGATAAGAAAAAAAATCTCCGTCCAAAAACACAATATCAGAATCGGTGGAATTAAAGCGTCTTTATTTGTTAAGGGATAGTGGGACAGAATAACGTCTTTTGTAGCTTGCCTGTTTTATTTGGGTAAAACATTTACCATTATTTGTTAAGAAATTTTCATGTCGACTGATAATTATTTTACTTTGATTTATTTTACAATTAAAACAAGTGGAAAATTAGGAAAATATTTTCCTATAAAATATTTTCATGCAAACAAATAGGGCTAGATATAGAGAGAATATGATAGTATAAGCTTTTTATTGATTAATTATAAATTGTATACAATGAAGATCAATTTATAGGAAAAGTATTGGGGTATAAAAGTAATTACAATTATTGATATTAATATAACAACTAGATAGCTATTTGCCGCCCCGTTATTAGACTTGCCGTCCCTCATGATGACGAAAACGTCCTAATGAATAAATTAATTAAAATTATATATCAATCTCAAATATCGAAAATGTCCTTATAAATTAAAAAATTAAAATATATTTGATTTTATATTAAATAAATAATATATTTCCTTTTAAAATAAAAATAAATGTTTAAATACAATGGAAAAACAATCCTAATGATTAATAAACAACTAATTCATATTACAAATAGATTAGGAAAACAATACAAATCTAATTAGGAAATACAATTTTAAAGAGTAAGTACATAATTAACTCTAATTATAATTAGATTATGAAAACATTTGCAATTCCAAAAAGAAAAATAAACATAACTCCTAAAAAAAACTAATAAACTCATTATAACTCAACTTAGCATTCTAGTTGAAAATTAATTATTCTTAGCATGGAGTTGCAGCAAGGAATTGGTGGAGATGGAAACGATTACAGTTCCGAATTTATTACCACAGAAGAATTCCTTACCTCAAAAGATGCAGTTAAATGGGCGCAAAATAAAGCACTCTCTTTAGGCTTTAAAATTAGCATTTCTTCACACATAAGTATAAATAGTAAGCTTTTGAGATGTAACTGAAGTGAAGGTACAGAAGAAACGATAGAGATTTGGATCAAGCAACTCGTAAGTACTCTACAACGAAAGCATGTGAATGTCCATTTAAAATATATGTTAATTTCACCAAGTGTTAAACACCTGAAATTATCGACTGATATATATGAAGTTTTTTTAAATGTTCTCTAATTTGCAATTTGTGTCAACTATAGCAATTGAGAAGTCAATTATGTAGAAGCTTATCTCATTGTAATGTTATATGTATGAAATATAATATTTTAATAAATAAACATAAAAGGGTATATATAAATAATTTTGGGGCGGTAAATAATACTACTTAATTTTTTATAAATAATTATAAAGGACATATAAGGAATTATAGGGGGCGACAAATATCAATACTCCTCATCAATTAGGCTCTAAAAGGTATAAAAGGTAAAAAAAAAAGTCTTTTAAGATTTCGTTGCTCTGAAAATATTTCATTATTATCTATAAGGAGTAAGTACTATTATAAAATTTAAATTTTTTTCTAATAAGGATTATAATTTATACTTTTATGCAGTTATCTTGTGATTCACTGTCAAATGTTTGATGATGAAACAAGAGTCACATTAATTCTTAAATAGGATCATAATCAATTAAATAAAATTAAATAAAATGAAGAACAACAAATTAAATTTTTAAAACATAGATTTGGGAGATATATTAGTTGATCAAATAATTTAAAATATTCCATATCATCCATGAGTAATTATTATTATAAAATTTAAATTTTTTCTTAAGTAGGATTAAAATTCAAAATTTTCTGCACTTATCTTGTGATTACCTGTCAAACATTTGATGAGAAAAAAGATTCACATTAATTCTTAAATCTATTTTTAAAATTTAATTGTTGTGATTTTATTAAAATATTTATTGTGATAATAATGAAATATTTTTAATTATTTGACTTTATCAAGTAATTAAAAATATCCCATTATTATCCATAAGAAGTAAGTAATATTATAAAATTTAAATTTTTTCTTAAATAGGTTTATAATCAATCAATCAGCAATGATTTTTTCAACTTTGGAGAAAATAATATATGAATTGGAAAATTAAGCCCAAAATTTGGAAAGGTAGAAATAGGAAGAAATAGCACATGTTTAAAAAGAAACAATCTAACAATACAAAATAAATAATACATAACACCAAATAATAGTTCTGCCAATTTTGACAATATTTCAACAAATACTAATCTTTCTTTAAAAAGAGATACATATCAATTATTCTTCTCCTTCTTAATCCTCATTCGTTTTGCTCGATTGCTCGAAAGTTGTGGATTATCTTCATATATCAATATCGACGGTGTCAGAGTTTCATTTCTTATCTCTACAAGTGTGATAGGAGAATTGACCTCATTCTCTGATATCGAATCATGCCAAACAAAAATAAATAAATAAAAGACTTAATTCAAATCATAGTAGATAATGAATCATTTATACTTATAATATAAATGTTATAAGTACCTTAAAATTTTCATTTGCATCTGAAAATTGATCAACATTGAAATTTGAATCCTATTGTAAAAAATTATAGTTGGACTTCATTACATGAGAACCAAAAAAAACTCAATACCTCTATATTCTCGAG
The DNA here is from genome assembly GCA_947683365.1 of Euphorbia pulcherrima. Lineage (NCBI taxonomy): Eukaryota > Viridiplantae > Streptophyta > Magnoliopsida > Malpighiales > Euphorbiaceae > Euphorbia > Euphorbia pulcherrima. The sequence goes on along the minus strand of CANTUS010000008.1, from coordinate 43,482,879 downwards.
CACATATCAACTGCAAACCAACAATAATTCATTCATCATTAGATGAATTCAAATGAGATAATATTTGTTCTACAAATTCACCCTAAAACGTTGCTGATATTTTATTATACCTGTATTTTGAGTTCATAATAAAGATTTAATTAACAAGGAATAATATGCAAATAACATGAAAAATGTAGATAAATACTCATGGTCTTAAAGTTCTAAATTCACGAAAACACTATTATTTCCATTCATGAAACGACTTTTCACATCGTCATGGCTGACAATTTCACCAGGTACATCTGTCAAAAAATTCGTGTATTTAATTAATTGCTAATTAAAGTTTAAAATATGGAATTCAATTTAAAAATAATAAAAAATGTATACAACCAAATAGAACCTCTTCATTAACTTTGCTTCGATAATTCTGTATAGGGGACTAATTTGAATAAATTCAAGCTAAAATTCTGGTCATTGACCTCCCGAATAATCGTCCTCGACAAAAATGTTAACCTCCATTCATTTTTTGTTGGATTAGGTGTTTTGATATTATCCGGGTTGATAATGAAGTTCCTCATATGGTACACCTTGAGTTCTTGAAGATTATTAATGTTGGAAAACAATGATCCGGAATCTCAATTAAATTAAAATATCCGGATCAGGTTTGAAAGATACAAAAACTTGAACAAAGTATCTCGTAAATCCAAATGGAAGCATCCGAACAAAATCCAGCTACAAGGTCAACCATTGAAGACATCAAGTACCTAAACATATACTGGAATCATCAAGATAAAGTTTGGAAAGGAAACAAACTTTAATCTCTCCAGACTAGCATCCGGAAGAACTAAATGCACTAACTCTAGAAGAAGACATATCCGGAGATTCTGAGTCTGAGAGCATCCGGAAGACTCAGATATCAAGACAATGCTAAAAGTTTCAAAGATAACTTTTCCCTCCACCTTTTTGGTCCACACAACTTTTCCCTCCACCTTTTTGGTCTACATAGTAAATGATCCTTTCCCCATATACAAGACAAAAGAGACATCTCGCACTTTTCAGAAAAAGGATAAAATGACTGACACCGGACAGAAAAAGTTAACAACCTTTTTCACCTAGACCAATAAGGAGGTGCTTGGATCTCACACCAAAAAGTTACAAGTATAAAAGTTGGTTTGTCACTAAAATACAAGGAAAATGATCACTGATATCTTTTCAGCGTCAATCCCAAGAATTCAAACGGGTCAAATTACTATCTAACGGATTGATCAACGACTTCGAAAGCGCCACATCTTACCTAATCATTGGTGAAAATTTGAGATATAGCTCACCAATCCACAACGGCTACATTTATGATCCAAGCCTATAAAAAGGAAACCTCACAAGTTGAGAAGGTGCTGGATGAGTTGAGATAGCAATTAACAAAGAGAATTTGCAAGAAGCATTGAGAAATTCATCCCTTTAAGAATCAAAAAAATTCCAAATCAGTTTGTAAGGATTCCTAAATGAGTTATAAACTTAAGGAAATCCAAAAACTAAAACCTTTGGCAAAAACCAAAGTGTAAAAGATCTCCTACTTGGGTGAGTAGTGAGATTGGGATATAGCTTGAAGTAGGTGCTTTGAGTGGGATCTCCCTGTAGGACTCAACTTAGATTCGGGGTAGAAGTCTAAGTGGTATATCCTACTAAAGCCAAAAGGATACAGCTAGGAGTTGGTGCTTCTAGTGGTATATCCTACATCCAGAAGGGGTTACCATCCGGAGACAATCTGTAAGGCTTGATTCCCGCCAGTTGGAAAGGAATCCACTAATGGATAAGCTCAAAGAAAGGAAATTTCGAGGACTGGACGTAGGCGAGGCCGGAACAGTATAAAACACTGTGTCTGATTTTCTTTCCTTTACTTACTGCATTATATTGTCATATTTTTATTATCCGGATCCATCCTCCGGATCAAAATCAAACACGCTACAGTTAGACTTGTTAAAGTCTATTAATTCTGCAAAAAAGGGTCATTCACCCCCCTCTGACCTTATATAGACCTCACAGAGACCAACAAGTGGTATCAGAGCAAGTGCTCAAACTAGAGACTTAACAATTTTGAGCTAAAGGTCCACATATTTTGATTCAAAAAATCAAAATGAGTTTCCAAAACTCTCAGCTCCTTCTAGAGGGTATGTCTATTACCCGTCCTCCCCTCTTCACCGGTGAACACTACGTTCTGGAAGAACCGGATAAAGAACTTCATCCAAGCACAAAGCATGCAAGCATGGTTAGTAATTAAAGATGGTCCACATGAGCCTACTCATGAAGTAGAGGGTATCACTACTTGAAAGCCCTCAAGTATGTGGGATAAGAATGATTTTAAGAAGTTACGTGAAAAAACAAATGCTATTAACATGCTACATTATGCTCTTAGTGTAGCAGAATTTAATAGGACATCCGGATGTGAGACTACATAAGAGATTTGGTAGAAGCTGGAAGTAACCTATAAAGGAACCAATAAAGTAAGAGAAGCTAAGCTTGATCTACTCAAGCAAAAGCTTGAATCCTTCATGATGGAGCCAAAAGAATCAATTAGTAGCATGAACATTAGATATACCAATCTAGTTAATAAGATGAAGAGGCTCGGAACGAAAATCTCTAAAGTAGAGATGGTAAAGAAGGTGCTTCGGAGTCTCACTAAGGAATGGCACAATAAGAAGACTACCATTGAGGACTTCAATTTCTATAGTTATGATGAGCTCATTGGCAATCTCCTAACTCTAGAATTATCCTTGGAGAGATACAGCCAACAAGCAAAGAAGCCCGAAGAGAAGAAGAAAGCCATTGCACTTAAGGCAAAATCCACCGGATCAGCTTTATCTGGAGAAGAAAAACAAGTCACGAAACCTCAAAGTACCAAGGAGCAACTAGCTCTATTGACTAGACAACTCAACAAATTCATACTAAAGAAAAATATGAATCCCGAAGACCAAGGGAAGGCACATCCAGAAGAGACTGGCCTAGAAGAAATCTAAAAGACGAGAAGGATCTGGAAAAAGAAGCTACCTAATTTGAATGTAGGGAGAAAGGCCACTTCATAACAAAAAGCCCTAAGCTTAAAAGAACCAAGAAGCACAAGAAGAAGGCAATTACAGCTACCTGGAGCAACAATAAAGAAAGTAGCAGCTCATCTTTGACAGAAAAAGAAGAATAATAAACTGCCAACTGTACATTCATGGCTCTGACAGATCCGGAAGAAGAGCAATCTGGAAGGAATGTCTTTAAGCAAGAAATAGTGCAAATCAAAGAATCAAAATTAAAAACAACAAACTCTTAGGTAAACTCTTATTCTAATTTTGCTTCTAACTTTGACCTTGCTAGAGCTTTAGCTATTGTGATCAAGAGTGTGAAGAAGAACACCAAAGCAATCAAGTCTTTGAGAAGGCAAGTATTGGAAATCACTAAAGACAATGAAGCATTATCATAAGATGTCAACTTAATCAGAACAACAAAGCACATTGATGAAGTTGAAGAAAACTTCCTGAGAAATCAAGTGCAAATATTAAGTGCTAACTTGATGGGGTTAGATAGGGAACTAACCCTAATAAAGGAAGCATCCAGAAGGAGATCAAACTCTCCTCAACCAATAAGGAATCCAAAGCAAAATACACAAAGAAGTCAGCACCAAGCTGCCAAAGAAAATCCAGAGCCTTTAAATCAAAAATTGAAGGAGGTTAGCAGGCAACCTCAGGCCCGAAGATATACTACTGCACAAAAAGGAAAGGCTAAGACAGTATACAATCAAAAACCTGCCAACTAAAAGAGGAATTATGCAGCAGAAGTTGCATCTCCAACCAGCTTCTGGACATATTCTGGACCATTCACAAGTGTACAAGGAGCTAGATATAGAGGGAACTATAGGCAGGAGGATCTGGAAAAGATCAAAAAGAACCAAAAGCTTAACAGACCTATCTCAGGGTGCAAGTTTTGTGGGGAAAACAATCATATTACTAAATTATGTAGATTAAAAAATGGTTATTATGATGTCAATCCTTGTCCTGAGATGGTTATTAACCCAAGAGGACCCAAATATGATTGGGTACCCAAACTCACTTGACCTATTTTGTAGGTATGCCTTAGATCTACAGTAGATCAACACACTTGGTACATTGATAGTGGATGCTCAAGGCACATGACAGGTGATGAGAAGGCCTTCATCACATTAACCCGGAAGAAGGGTGGCAAAGTGAGCTTTGGAAATAATCAAAAAGGGCAGATCATTGGACATGGGACCATTGGATCTGAATTAAAGATAAAAGATGTCTCACTGGTTGATGTACTGAAGTTTAACTTACTCAGTGTAGCCCAACTTTATGACAAAGGAAGAAAAGTCACATTCTATTCTAGAGGCTGCTCAATCTATGATAGTAATTCTAATCAACTCATTATTTATGAACCTAGAGTAAATAATGTCTATTCTGTCAATATTAAAAATGAGAAAAAGAATATCTGCTTGGTCTCTAAAGAAGAAGAATCATGGCTATGGCACCGGAGGTTGGGACATGTTAGTATGAACCTCCTGTCCAAACTAGCCAAAAAGGAATTAGTAGTGGATTTGCCTAAGGTTGCTTTTGATAATGATCATCTATGCACTGCATGCTAATTAGGTAAATGGCATAAGAAAAGTTTCCCTTCCATTTCCTACATTCCTTCAAAAAGAGTACTTGCACTCTTGCATATAGATCTCTTTGGTCCAATTAAACTATTGAGTTTGGGTATAAGAGAATACACCATGGTCATTATGGATGATTATTCTCGCTATACCTTGGTTCTCTTGCTAGCAAGCAAAGATGAAGCCTCTGTCCAATTCTCAAAAATATTCATCCGGATAGAAGTAGAACAGGGCATAAGCATTGCACGCATCCAGAGTGATAATGATGGGGAGTTCAAAAATAAGAATTTTGGGACTCTAAGGGCATTGAACATAACTTCTCTGCCCCTCACACTCCTCAATAAAATGGAGTTATTGAGAGAAAAAATAGGACCATAGTTGAGATGGCTAGAACAATGCTAAGTGAAAATTGTTTGCCAAAATATTTCTGGGGTGAGGCCGTGAACATAGCATGTTACATCTTGAATAGAGCTCTTATTATAAAGACCATAGAAAAGACCCCATATGAAATCTGGAAGGGAAGAAAGCCCAAAATTGGGTACTTAAACCATTTGGATGTAAATGCTACATCCTAAATGATAGAGAGCAACTAGGAAAATTTGATCCTAAATCTGATGAAGCAATTTTCCTTGGCTACTCAACACATAGTAAGGCTTACAGAGTCTTCAATAAACAAACCCAAACTATGGTAGAGTCAATACATATAGATCATGCAGGCAAGAAAAGCTTTACTCAGCAAGATCCAGTTCCAGAAGTTGAAAACTCTAGAGAAAAGAAGCAAGCTGAGGTCCCTGATTCTTTCCAAATCAAGAAGTATAAAGAAGAGGATGAAAGAATATCTTTTGATCCATAAGTTCAACAAGTCAATCTCAATCCACATAAGATAAACTTCAACTATGACCATGGAGAACAAGCTGAGGTAGAAGTAGAACAAGTTCCAGTTCAATATGAAGGCTTGCAGAGGGAAATTCAAACTCACAAAAATCAACGGGTAGAAGCTATTTTGGATGATGTCCAAATTCTAGTTAGAACCAGAGGACAGCTCAATAGGATGATGAGCCATGCTGCTTTTGTCTCCCTAATTGAGCCAAAGAAATTTTAAGATGCTGAAGGAGATTAAAGTTGGATGATGGCAATGTAAGAAGAGCTAGAATAATTCACCAGGAATGATATATGGGATCTAGTACCACCTCCCAAAGGCAAATCAATCATTGGCACCAAATGGGTATTTCAAAACAAGCTTGATGAATCCGGAGTTATGGCAAGAAACAAAGCAAGATTAGTTGCCCAAGGCTACAACCAGCAAGAAGGAATTGATTTTGAAGAAACCTTTGCCCCTGTAGTAAGACTGGAAGCAATCCAAATTCTATGTGCTTTTGCATCATTCATTGGATTCATATTGTTCCAAATGGATGTCAAAAGTGCAATCCTTAATAGAGTTATTCAGGAAGAAGTCTATGTCAAGAAGCCACCTGAATTTGAGGATTCAAAGCATCCGGATCTTGTTTACAAACTGAAGAAAGCTCTCTATGGATTGAAGCAAGCACTAAGAGCCTGGTATAAGAGACTCACTACATTTCTCATATCCAAAGGGTATATCCGGAGCAAAGTAGACACAATACTCTTCATCAAAAAGAAGAAAAATGATATTATTCTAGTCCAAATTTATATGGATGATATTATATTTGGAGCAACTGATGAAAGGATGTGTGAGAAATTTAGCTCTTAAATGTAGAAGGAATTTGAGATGTCTATGATAGGAGAACTCAATTTCTTCCTTCGTTTACAAATAAAGAAAAGTCTGGATGGAATCTTCATTAACCAGTCAAAATATACTAAGGAAATCTTGAAGAAGTTTGAAATGGACAAGAGCAAGCCTATATCCACTCCAATGGGATCAGAGTCCTATCCAAGGATTGTGAAGGAGAAGATGTTGATCAGAAGCTCTATAGAGGGATGATTGGTTCACTTCTATACTTGACAGCTAGCAGGCCTGACATACAATATGCAGTCTACTATTGTGCAAGATATCAAGACAATCCTAAGGATACTCATCTCAAGGCAGTAAAAAGGATTCTCATATACCTCCTAGGAACTACTGAAGTTGGGTTATGGTATCCTAGTAATGGAGATTTCACACTCTAAGGCTTTACTGATGCAGATTATGGCAAGGATACTCTTGAGAGGAAGAGTACATCCGGAGGATGCCATTTCCTTGGAGATTGCTTAGTATCATGGTACAACAAAAAGCAAACTTTAGTTGCTTTATCTACTACAGAAGCAGAATATATGGCAGCTGGAAGTTGTGTGGCTCAACTCCTTTGTATTAAGCAGTAACTACAAGATTATAGAGTTCAATTCGGATGTGTGGACATTATATATGATAATGAAAGGGCTATTGATGTATCAAATAATCCAGTACTCTATAGCAGGATGATGCATATCAATATAGGGCATCATTTCATCAGGGATCATGTGATGAAGAAGGATGTTGCTTTGGTATACATTCCAACCAATGAGCAAAGAGTAGACATCTTTACTAAACCACCGAGTAAAGATCAATTTGGCAAGCTAAGGGAGTCAATTGGTATGTCTAATTTAATTTGAAGGGAATCCGAAAGACAATCCAAAATTATTTTGGATCATTGGCAAAACATTAAATCTAGAAGGAAAGAAGCATTAGAGAAAAATTTATTTAGGAAGAAGGAGTACCACATCAGCAGACAAGAATGATAAATGACAGTAAAACCGCCCAAAGATAGGTGTTACTTTTTGAATTTCAAACGTCTATCACACGCGCGAGTGAAAATCTAGCCATTTCAAAATAAACCTTTATCATTCTCCGATTTTAACGCCATTTACCTCTCTCCTCCAAAATTGACTGCCATGTCATCAATCCAGCTAACTTTAACTGCGTCTGGATTACTAAAATACCCTCACTTTGAAAATGCTATATAAACCCCTCCAAAAATACCCTTATTCTTCATGCGAGCAACTACCTTACTATTACTCTGTAAATTTCAAAACCTAGAATCCTAATTTCCTTTAAATTCTTCTCAAATGGCTGCCATCATAACAGAATAACGAATCCAAATGCTTTCTATAAGAAATGCCTTTACAGAATTTGATCTAAAAGATGAGGATTTCAAACCCCTGAACCTAAAAACAAGTGATTCTGTCGTTCCCACTGATTTTCTAGGCGACAACTTCCTTTTTGAAACTAATCCCTACTCCAGGCTAATTGGGGACCAGCACTTGAAAGACTTCCTCAAGATAAATTTCCTAACATATCCAGATTTAGTCAGGGAATTTTATGATAACTTGAGAGCCAACGAGCATTTTGATGACTTGCGAACAAAGGTTCAAAGGAAAGAGATAACCATCACTCCTAATTTCTTTGAGAACTCTCTCAATATGAAAAATAGTGGAGTTTTGATGAGAGCGGATGGAGATGAGATTAAAGGGAAGTATGATCTGGAAATGTGGCTTCCTGCTAGATACTTTAGGGATAAGTTCTCTACCTACTAGACACAAGCACCAAGATATCTCCAGCACGTGCTTGAAAAATTAGTGCTCATTCAGAAGGGATCACTTATAACTGTTTCTAGTTTCCAACATTGTGTATTATAGCACTAGGTAGAATGTAGAGAGGTCAATATGCCAATACTAATAATTCGCTACTTGAAGCAGCATAAAAATTCCCACGGGGCACTAATCACCCTGAATCTTCAAGCCCACAAGGTTGACTTCTCAAGATTTAAAGGAGTAAATGGAAAAGAAATCTTGGAGAAAAACTTTTAAAAATTAAGTTTTGGGGAAACATGGAATGAAGAGAAAGCCAAAAAGCTTCAGGATGAGAAGAAGAGCAGAGCAAGAAAAGCTACCAATTCGGATGCAATTGCTCCTACTCCTAAGAAAGCATAAACAATAAAGCCTAAAGCAAAGAAGGAACTAGCTTTAGTTCTGGCTGGGGAAGTTAATGAGGATTCCTTATCCTTAACCCAGCAGTTGGCCAAATCCCCGGAGAAGCCTAAGTCTTGAGGTAGACTGATCAAAGCAGTTGATAGAATGAAAAAGCCAGTGTCTGAGCTGGAGGCAAGAGAGACTATCGCAGTGGCTACTACTGCTATTAGAAAGGGATACCTATAGGGGCAAAAAAGAAACATAAAAGATATCCTAACAGAGGAGCAGGAATCTGAAAATGAGGAAATAGGGGATGAGCTTCCCATTCCTAAGAAGTAATTCACCCAGAAGGGGTGTTCTTTTAATGAAGCTGTTCAACCTCAAAAACATTAGAAAAAGAAGGCCAAAAATCCTGCTGAGATTATGATTGATGAAGAAGCAGCCAAAAGAGTGGTAATGGAAGAACTGAATAAGGCAAAAGCTGTAAAAGGCAAGTATGTGCCTAGATCCACTGAGAAGATATATCTGGATGATCCTCAGTATGAAGAAATAAGATAAGCTATGAAGGAAAACACTAAGATCAATAAAAACCTCACTATAGACAGACCTGGTAGCTGTTCCGGCACTTAACCCTTCCGGACTGATATAATAGATCTGGTAGAACTCGCTCAGGATCCGAAAGCAGATGATTTTTCTTTTTTACCTAGACTCAATCCCCTTCTGGTGAACCTTCTCAATCCAAAAGCTAAAATCCCAACTGAAATAAGTCTTGTAAAGGCGTATGGAGAGGGCATTGAGGACATTTTCCAATGCACCTGGAGGAGAGGTTATAAGTCCTATTAAGGCATTAGAAGGGGTGACTAAGGACATTACTAGTCATCCTGGGGTTGTGGAGGTGGAGGAAGGGAAAGATAATGTAGCTGATCTAAGCACAAATCCAGTAAATGAGGTAATCCTAAAAACTGTCTCATTTAATATAAATGCTAATTCCTCTACTACTGCTGAAGAAGCCACCAATAAACATCAGGATAACTTGGATACACAAACTATAAGTATGTCTAAGGATGATAAGTTTGACCTGAAAGAGACTGCTTTGGAGGAGGTATAGGGTCTGGGATCCGAAGGGAATGCTTCTAAAGCAAACTCTAAGGGTGAGGCCAGTCCGGAGGAACGGTTGGTAGAGAAGAAGGATGAAAGGTCTGGAGAAATGGAAGAAGAAGAAGAAAAAGATACCAGGGGCTCTTCCAGATCATCCGGAGATGATTCTTCAAGCTCATCTGGAGATTAAATCCCTCCTACTAGTAGTCCCATCAGAATACCTGCAGTTAACACAAAATAAGCAAAGGTATCAACGGTGCTTAAACTGCTAAAAGAAGTTACTCTTGAAGAAATTGAGGAAGGATATATCAAGCTGAGTCTTCAGAACATCTGCAAACATCTAAAAGCTGTAAAAAAGGTCCTCTTGGATGAATTTCAGCCTCTGGATCTAAAGGAAGAACTTAGAGATATGAAGGGGAGTGCAAAGCGCATTGAGCAGAAAGAAGAGGATTCCGCTATTGCAAACTTGGTAGTAGAGGTATCTCTAGCCAAAGTCACTCTGGTTCTTAATGAGCTAAAGGCTAGCATTATAGAAGCAAACCGATCAAAAGATCAAGCCAATACAGGGGCTACTAATAATTATGCAACACTAATGGACCAAATTACTTCCTCATCCACTGACTTATCCACCGAACTAAAGGAGTACATAGATACCAAGTTTGAAAAGTTGTCAAAATTCATAACTGAAAGGGATCCTAAGCTTACCCTTACGGAATTGGGAGAAGAACAACAAGCTTTCCAGGAAATGCTTGTGAACTTTCTAGATGAATCTCTCCCAAAAATCTAAGAAAAAATGTTGGACAATATGGGAGATAAACTTGGAAGCCGTATGGCTGGACTTGAGAAGATCATAAATGATTGGAAAGCCAACTTCACCAAGGAAGTAAGGCTCTAAATAGAATCTATCCATAACATCCAGAGAGGTATTAGTGAAGAGATTACTCTTATTCAAACCAGAATCAATTAACTAACCTTATCCGAATCTCCTTCTGGCCCATGAATTTTGGAGAGCCAGCTCCTTCCAGGCTTCCATAATTTAGTCTAAGTCATTGGGGACTCCGGCTTCTTCGGATAAAAAGGGGTAACAACACTGCTTAAAGCTCTCTTCCCTTATTTTGATAAGAAGGATCAAGAGTTCATACTACACATACATCCTACTATAAAAACAGACTTATGCTCAACTAAAAAAAGCCATCCAACCCTACTACCTCACTCCAGCCACTGTTGATCATATTATTGATGAGAGGAGCTCCTTGACCTTTTAGTTGTTCTATATAAATTTCTTCTTCTAAATCCCTATGCAAGAATAAGGTCTTTACATCAAGCTGTTCTAACTCAAGATTCAAGCCGGCTACAAGACCTAGCACAACTCAAATGGAACTCATTTTAACAACTGGTGAAAAAATCTCATTAAATTTGATACCTTTCTTTTGAGTAAATTCTTTGATGACCAATCGAGCTTTGTATCTCACTAGGTTTCCATTATCTTTCTTCAGCTTGTACACCCATTTATTCTTGAGTGTTATCTTCCCTTTAGGAAGTTTCATCAGCTCGTGCGTGTCATTCTTCTTTAAAGAATTCATCTCGTCCTGTATGGCCTTCATCCAACAATCTTTATCTTTAAAAAATTGCACATCTTAGAAACTTTTAGGCTCCCCCTCTTCAGTGATTAAAATATAATCAGAATTGGAGTATTTTATAGATGGTTGGCGTTCTCTAATTGACCTCCTTAATTGAGGTTCTTCTTCTAGTAGAATGGGGTTCTCTGGCTCCCCCAGCTTAATCCCCTCTTCATTCATATCTTCATCCACAATCGTATCTTGATCCCTCACAACTGGCTCTTTATCTCCATCTTATTCTGATTGATGCATTCTTCTTTTTATGGAATCATCTGATAGAATGTCTCTGGTGTAATATCGACAACACCGTCACTTATAGATTTTTCACCGTTCATGTCATTCTCATGAAATACAACATCCCAGCTTCGTACAATTTTCTTTTTCATCGGATCCCATAATCTGTAGCTAAACTCTTCATCTCCATAACCGATAAAAGCGCAAGGAACTGATTTATCATCGAGCTTTAGCCTTTGCTCTTTAGGAATATGCATAAATGACTGGCAGCCAAATACTCTTAAGTGAGAGTATGAGAAATTTCTACCTGTCCATACCCTCTCTGGAATATCAAAATCCAAAGGTGCTGAAGGTAGTCGGTTGATAAGGTAGCAGCAGTATTGATAGCTTCTCCCTAAAATGACTTAGGTAAGTTAGCAATTTTGAGCATGATGTAACTCTTTCGACAATAGTGTGATTCATTCGTTCAGCAATGCCATTATGTTTCATGCCTGATACTATGTTGACTACAGTAATCCTTGAACTCCTTGGAGATATACTCACCACCATTATCTGTGCACAAACTCTTCAATGGCACTCCAGTCTCCCTTTCCACCAATGATTGGAATGGTTGAAAGTGCTTGAATACTTGATCCTTTATGCGTAGCAAATAAATCCATGTCTTCCTTGAGAAATCATCAATAAAGGTAATAAAGTATCTTCTTCCTCCAAAGGATTCTGTATCTATGTGACCACAAATGTCAGAGTGTACCAACTCTAACTTATTATTTCTCCTTCTAGAGCTTTTCTGAAATGAAACTCGATGTTGCTTCCCAAATAAACAATGATCACATAGGTTAATTTTTCATTTGGTTAATGGGATGAGGGACTTTTTATCCAGCATATTCAATCCTTTCTCACTAACATAGCCAGTCGCCTATGCCATAAATTTGGTGATGCATCATCTCCAACTGTATTCAGTTGACCCACATATATTATTGCGTGCTTTTTGTATAGCGAGTAACACAATCTTCCTTTCACCACCACCAATGATCATTTGGTGAGTTTCCAATTTCCATCACCTGTTTGATTGTGATAACCTTCCTTGTCTAATACACTAATAGAGAACAGGTTCAACCGAAGATCTGGAATGTGTCGCACATTTTTAAGTGTTAATGTGCATCCGACACTTATCTTCACACAGATATGGCCAATTCCCTCCATTTGCAAGACACTATTATTTACCATTTTAATAGTACCATAATCACCCGCTTTATAGGTTGAGAAGTATTCCCTTTTTGGAACATAGTGGTATGAGGCACCATAATATACAATCCACTCGGTATTTGCATCTTCAACATGACAACAATCTGCATCATGAGATACTAAAGCCACCTCTCCATCTTTTATTGTGATTATAGCAGATGCATTTTTATCATTATCATGACTTCGGTTTGCATTCTCTTATTTAAAGAAACGATAGTTCCTTTTGAGATGACCCTGCTTTCCACAGTGGTAGCATGACCTCTTCTCCCAAGACTTGGATCTATCTTTTGATTTTCTATTCCTACGACCTCTACTCTTGCTTCGGGCCCTATTCTCTATGACAAGGACTTGTGAACTGGTACTGGCAACGTCCCTTCTATGAAGTTCTTCATTAAGTAGGCTATTCTTTACCATAGACATTGTTACCACACCATTTAGAGCTGAGTAACTCAATGATACGATAAGAGTATCCCAGCTATCTAGTAGAGTTCCCATTAAAAGACATGCTTGCATCTCATCATCCAAGGACATACTGGTGACTGCTAACTCACTTACGAATCCTTCAAAGTCGTTCAGGTGTTGTGTGATTGATCGTCCCTCTGTCAGTTTCAAGTTCATGACTTTGAGAATCATGAACACTTTTCCTTGAGCATTTTTAGCCTCGTACATATCCTCTAGCTTCTTCCAGAGAGATTTAGGATCTGTTTCGTTCCTCACGTGGTTGTACAGGCTATCATCTATCCATTAGCGTATTGTACCCAATGTCTGCTTCTTCAACTTTATCCACTACTGTTCTTTCATATCCTTCAGCTTTGCATCGTCACCCTCAATTAGATCATACAAATCTTTGCAATTGAGGTAGTCCTTCATCCTGGATTTCCACATTGAATAATTTGTATCCGTCAATCTGATCATTACACCGTCATTCGCCATGTCGAAACTTTAAAAAATGGCAATTTTTCACTATTCATGTGAATAGTGACCATATATGTAAATAGTACCATATACCCAAATAGTAATTGTATATAGGAATATTAACGGTATACATCTGTCGTATACTTAAATAATAACTATAGGAACACTATTCATACCAAATAAGAATAGTATTATTCAAGTTACTATTTTACTATTCACTTAAATTGTGTTTCTGCAACAGTTTTTCGAATGGATTCCGCCATCGAATTTGCCGTAATTTTCTCGTCGTCGTGGTATATTTATTTTTGAAAAATATATCCACGGATTCTACTGATAAAACAACCTTCGGCTTTGATACCACTTGTTAGGCCCAATAATAAGTTACAAGAAAAATAATAGCAGTAGAATAAAAAACACGCAGATTTTTACATGGAAACCCCAAATGAATTAGGAAAAAAACCACGGGACAAACTCCGAATAATTCTCTATTATAAAATAATAGTAGGTACACAAAGAGATTACAAAATAGTGGCACAAAAGTTTCCCAAAACCTCACTATTTTCTCTCTTACCCAATTCTTAGGAACCCTTTTCCTAAGTCTCTCTACACAGATTATATTTTTTATCTGTGTTTCTTAAATTTTGCTCTACACATAAAATGAGCAAAACCTCCTCTATTTATAGGAGATATAAAACGCGTAAGGCCGAATTGTGCACAGTAATTTTAATGTGCAGTATTTGAAAAACTCCTCTGTCGACATGCCTCCATCCTCTTTGTTTGAATTTTTCTTCTTTTTCTTTCTTTCTTTTTTTAATTAATTCAGTGGATCCCACAAAAAGGAGGGACACCACTCAACACATTCAGAGTAGAAGTAGCAATTCCATATGAATCTATTCAACAAGATTTGACCAACAAGAGTCTAGAAGCTTCTTCAATATAATCCCATTTACAAGAAAATTCCAGTTTTTACTCACAATGGAAAACCCATTTGTGAATCTCTAATCGTCGTCGAATACATCGAAGACACTTGGAACCGTAGCCCGATTTTATTGCCTCAACACCCTTATCATAAGGCATGGCTCGTTATCTTGTTAGCTTAATAGATAACAAGGTACATTTCTCTTCATCTCTCATTTTTTTACATGCTTTTGGATTTCTTAATTAGTTTCAAATACTTTTTATGTTTCTGATTTGTTGTGTTTGAGTTGTTTTTCTCCTAACATATCACAGATTAGTGTTTGGTTAAAATAAAACTTCTTGTGTTAGTACTTTGTAAGAAAGAAAGATAATTTTTATGTATCTATCCCTTTTTAAAAGATAGGTTTTGTGACAATATTGCTGTATTTCAATTCCAAAAAATCTATGATTCTTATACCAAGTTCCAAAAAAAGATGAATCTTGCAAAACCATAGTTTGAAAAATTTGGAAATGATATACTAATGAATCATTTCATTGTTACTAATGAACACATATCACACTTTAATTTTATATTCCAAACAATCTATTTTTGTACAAACAGTTCAATCAATCTTTTTTTTATTGAAAAAAGTTTTTGTAGGAGTTAGGAATTGATCTTCGATCATCTCACCCAACTTTATCGATCTACCAATTAAACTAATAAGTCCAAATTACTATAAATAAACATGAAGGGACTAACAAACAAGCCATTAGTTAAACAAAGATTATATTTATATTGGGGTAATGAGAGAGAGATAGTTATAATAATCTAGATAGCTATACTAGAGTAGGCTAAATATTTTTTTTATTTTCTTTGTTGACGTGAATGTGTGTTTGAAAACTTTATTTGTAAAGGAATTCAATTTAATTGAATTCATTTTGCGTATAAAAATCATTTTTATACATAAAATGAATTGAGTTCTACTAAAAAGAAATATAGAGTATATAAATACTTTGTTGCCGTTCAAGAAGACACTATAGTCCTTGGTATATCTACTATCTTTTTTATTTTGAACCTTTGGCTTTTTGGTTTTAATGGATGATAGATTATAATGAAAAGATTAGGGGATAAAAAGATAAATAATGGATAGGTTAAGGGCAAAAAAAAAGTATCATGTTGGTAAATATATAAGATATATTATATATAAGTATATAAATATAACTCATGTTGTGTTAAAAAAATTATGTATATGTAGTTGGCTGAAGCTTTTAAGGGAATCATGTTGAACAGTGAGCAAGAAAAACAGTTGAAAGAAGCAAAGGAAGCAAAGGAAATGATAAAAGTTCTAGAAGAAGAATTAAAGAAGAAAGGAACAAAATTCTTTGGTTGTGATGAAATAGGAATAGGAAAAGCACATAAATGCACGTAATTAAGAAAATTAATAACCTAAATACTATAATTAAACGCGTGAAAGTAATTAATCATAATAAGGTCTCCAATAAATCAAAATACTTCCTTCAATTTGCCGTTATCTCTGTGCTTCATCTTCTCAATTCTCTTCCATTTCTGTTCAATAGTGTTTCTGCGTTCTTCAATCTCGACTCCGTTGTTCTTTTTCGAATTTTAAATCAAAATTTTGTCTCGTTTTCTCCCTAAAAGAGATCACAGTTCTTCGATTTTTTGTTTTCTCATCTTGAATCCTTTATTCATTATTGATTTCCTTCTATAATCTGTGTTCTGCGCAAATCAAACAATATCGATCTGTATTTTTTTCCATCTGCAATTTTCTCTCTCTAAAAACAGGTTCAAATTGATTTTAAGCAATTGAAGAGGAATTCTGCTGCATTTTTATTTGTTTCGACACTGATTTGCATGAACATCTACTATAAATCTTTCATATATCAGAAAAATATCAGAACTATGTCAGATATGTATCTAATATTTTTCTGATATTTTTCTGTTATATATCATATATAATCGTTATTCTTCGTTCCATCTGCAATATTTTCTTTCCATCTACAATTTTTCTCACTAAAACAGGTTCGAATTGATTTTGAGCAATTGAAGAGGAATTCTACTGGCTTTTTTCGAACTGTTATAGTTCTAATATATATCTACTATAATTCTAATATAAGTCTCTTTGTATTTGCAATTATCATTAAATTGTTATATATCTACTATATATCTGATATATATCTATTTCTGCTGCATTTTTTTTATTTCAACGCTGATTTGGATGTTCTTTTGTATATGTTATACATCTATTATATATCTACTGCAAATTTGTTATACATCTACTACAAATCTGTCATACATCTACTATAAATCTGTCATATATTAGAATTACAGCAGATATATATCAGAAATATATCAGATTTTGTATCTGATATATTTATGATATATATCTATTATAATTCTAATATAAGTCTCTTTGTATTTGCAATGCTCATTGAACTGTTATATATCTATTGTATATCTGATATATATATATATATATATATATATATATATATATATATATATATATATATATATATATATATATATATATATATATATATATATATATATATATATGTTATAAGTCTAATATAAGTCTCTTTGTGTTTGCAATATCCATTGAACTGATATATATCTATTATTAATCTGTTATAAGTATGTTAACAGAAATATATTAGATTTATAACAGAATTATATTAGATTTGTAACAAGTCAAAACAAATTGAAAAAAGTATATCACAATGGATGGCGTTTTGAAGATAAAAATGAGATGAACAAAAAACTCTAAAGCGACATGTCAAAAAAATGAACAGTTTGAGAGATAAATGCAAAATAAGCAAAAAAAATTAGATAGTTAAAGGTAACTGATTTAGGCATGTAAAAGTTAGAAAGGGCGTATAAAGGTTATTAACAAAACTTATTGTGGGATTTAGGTTATTGGGTCAAAGTTTGACAGAAATTATTTTGGGCAAATGAGTCATAAGTGACAATATCTTAATAGAAAAGCACCAAAATACACCAACTTGTATAAAATAATAACCAAAATGTCACAAAAAAATGTTTGTAACCTATTTAGAATATTTTGAAAAATTATTAACCAAAATACGCTCATGCTCATTACTGTTCATACAATGCGATTAGGATAGGTTTTTTTATTTTTTTTGGATTATTTTGCATTTATCTCTTAAACCGTTCATTTTTTCGACATGCCATTTTAGAGTTTTTTGTTCATCTCATTTTTATCTTCGAAACGTCATCCATTGTGATATACTTTTTCCAAAAAAAATTTCAACCTGTTACAAATCTAATATAATTCTATTATAAATCTAATATATTTCTGTCAATAGCATGCAAGAGAAGAGCTTTAGTTTTCCAACGTTTATAAAAAATCATAAATGGCTTCTGAAGAGCATCAGCAATGGCAGCAATTCCTGTTTGAACCGATATTAATACAGTTGTAGTTCTGATTACTAATTTGCTGTAGCAACCAGTTCAAACACAACCCAAGTAAAAGAAGCTAAGAGTGATCCCAGCTGCAGCTCCTCATTGCACCCAAATGCTAACCTATACCTGCACATTTATAATCAGATTCACAGGTTGTTATATAGTTATATTTCTTAAAGAAAGGAATACAATTACTTCCAAATTTCACCCAACAGTTGCAATATATTGTAAAATGCGGAAAGAATTTTCTAAAGCATCATATTATTCATTTTCATTTAGTATACTCTTCTGCCTCAATGCAGATTTTGATTTTTATAAAATGAATCGAGAAAAAAACCATTTAAAGTATTCCTAGTACTCCCTCTGTTCCTTTTTATGTCATTTTAAGGTTGTTTAGTTCCTTTTCATATGTCATCTAAGGTTTATTTAATTTCTTTCTCTATGTCATTTTGAGGTTGTTTAGTTCCTTTTTATGTCGTTTTGAGGTTGTTTAGTTCCTTTTCATATGTCATGCTATGAACATCTACTACAAATCTGTCATATATCAGAATTACAATAGAACTATATCAGATACGTATCTAATATATTTCTAATATAATTCTGTTATAATTCTAATATAAGTCTCTTTGTATTTGCAATGCTCATTGAATTGTTATATATCTACTATATATCTGATATATATATATATATATATATATATATATATATATATATATATATATATATATATATATATATATATATATATATATATATATGTTATAAGTCTAATATAAGTCCCTTATAAGTCTAATATTAGTCTCTTTGTATTTGCAATGCCCATTGAACTAGTATATATCTATTATTAATCCGTTATAAGTCTGATTTGGATGAACATCTACTACAAAATCTGTCATATATCAGAATTATAACAGAATTATATCAAATACATATCTAATATATTTCTGATATAATACTGTTATAATTCTAATATAACTCTCTTTGTATCTGCAATGCTCATTGAATTGTTATATATCTACTATATATCTGATATATATATATATATATATATATATATATATATATATATATATATATATATATATATATATATATATAGGTTATAAGTCTAATATAAGTCCCTTATAAGTCTAATATAAGTCTCTTTATATTTGCAACACCCATTGAACTAGTATATATCTATTATTAATCTGTTATAAGTCTGATTTGGATGAACATCTACTATAAATCTGTCATATATCAGAATTATAATAGAATTATATCAGATACGTATCTAATATATTTCTGATATAATTCTGTTATAAGTCTAATATAAGTCTTTTTGTATTTGCAATGCCCATTGAACTGGTATATATCTATTATTAATCTGTTATAAGTCTAATTTGGATGAACATCTACTACAAATCTATCATATATCAGAATTATATTAGATATGTATCTAATATATTTCTGATATAATTCTAATATAAGTCTCTTTGTATTTGCAACGCTCATTGAATTGTTATATATATATATATATATATATATATATATATATATATATCTAATATAAGTCCCTTTTAAGTCTAATATAAGTCTCTTTGCATTTGTAATACCCATTGAACTAATATATATCTATTATAAATCTGTTATAAGTCTGTTAACAAAATTATATTAGATTTATAACAGAATTGTATTAGATTTGTAACAGGTCGAAAAAAATTTGGAAAAAGTATATCACAATGGATGGCGTTTCGAAGATAAAAATGAGACAAACAAAAAACTCTAAAGCGAAGTGTTGAAAAAATAACGGTTTGAGAGATAAATGCAAAATAAGCCAAACAAATGAAAAAAAACAAAATAGTCGCATGCTGTTGGGTGGAAAAGTTAATAAGGGCGTATAGAAGTTATTAACAAAACTTTTTATGGCATTTAGGTTATTGAGACAAACTTTGACAGAAATTATTTTGGAAAATTGGGTCAAAAGTGACAATTTCTCAAAGAGAAAATATAAGCCCTTGAAATTTTTGGGTTCGATACATTTGAAAGTTCCTAATGTCCAAACATTTTTTAAAGCAAATTTCAATCCTATTTTCACAATAAATTTAAAATTATTGATATTTTCTTAAAGACACAAGAATACAATATCTTTTAAATTTATATAATAAAATAGCTTTAGTTAATAGACGGTATCAAATACTTATATGTATATATATAGAAAATATTATACTAATATTTCTTTCTTTTTCGAAACAAAAGTATTTATCAAATTTTTATATTCAATAAGTGATTCTTACTTTTGCATTTGATATTATAAATAAAAAATAAAAGAAAATTAAATATCAAAATTGTTTCTTATGATAAAAAAAAGTTACATAAATAATATGAAATAGAAACAAAACTTAGTTAAATGGTATATGTACATTATTACTTACAAACAGTAAAATAATACATGTTTAAAATTCTTGTCAATTATTTTTACTTTGAAAGACTTGAGGGATAAAAATTTTAAAATATAAAATGTTTGTATTAAAACAATTACTGTAATAATATTGATTATAATAATGAACTTTCGAAGCTAATTGTTTAGCTCGAATGACTTTTTTTTACTAAAATGACTATTGCTTGATATTAACCTTTTCTAAATAAATATTTTACATTAATTAATAAATTTTAAAATGTTAATCTCATTTTTTATGTAAATAACTATGATTGAAATATAATTTTTATTAGTAAAAATAAATAAACTTTATTTTCAGGGACAAAAAAGGGTTGAGTAATAAAAAAAAGCGCCAAGGAGATGTAAATAAATATAATTTTTTATTATTAAAATAAAGTTATAAAGACAAAAAAGAGGTGGGTTGGTAAAAAAAGGGAATTTTAATGTAAATAAATATAATTAAAATATAATTTTTATTATTAAAATAAATAAACTTTATTTTTAAAGACAAATAAGGGGTGAGGAGGATTCCATCCCTACCCACCATACTGGGATTCGCGTGCCTCTACCACCACACCACAGACAATTAACATTTAATTACTACACGTTAATACATATATAATAATATATTTCTTATACTATTCCGAACTAAAATTTAAGGCCTCTAAATATAGAGTCCTGAACGGTTGCTCCACTCACTCCTTCTAATGACCAGCCTTGCTTATAGTACTATAAAATCTGCATGAAAACTATAAAGGAACTATGAAAGTATAAAAATAATTATAAATATTATGGCTCGCGTAAGCACCATTGACACCATATATAAGGTTGCAATTGATTTGAACTGTGCGCGAGGAGTTTGAAATCGACTCGGTCGAAGTTTGGTTAAAGCTCACCTTGATAAGGCTCGACTCGAGTTCGAGACCGGCTCGAGATATTAACAAGTAGTCAAGCCGAGCATTTTAAAGTTCGACTTGAAATCTCGCGAGCAGGTTCATATAATTTTTAAATTACTTTATAATATTGTTAATTTCTATGTATTCTTAAAAATATGGAAGGTTAGTTTTAATTTTAAATATTCTAATTAAGAAAAAATTATATATCGTATTCTTAATTAGTTCTAAATATCCTTAGACGAATCGTATTCGTATTCTAATTCTGAAAAATCCTTAATCTAATAATCTTATATAAAAAGGGTATGTCTCTTTAAATTTTAGTTTGACAAAAAATGTGTATTTAAAAATAATAAACAATAGATTTATTGGATAAGGCCCTGTTCTCTTTTACTATAATTCATTGTAGTTCAGTTCAGTTCAAACCATTTCAGTACAGTTCTGTTATATCTACTACAAATCTATTATATATCTACTATAAATCTATTATACATCTACTACAAATCTGTCATATATTAGAATTATAACAGATATATATCAAAAATATATCAGATTTTGTATCTGATATATTTATGATATATATCTGTTATAATTCTAATATAAGTCTCTTTGTATCTGCAATGCTCATTGAACTCTTATATATCTATTGTATATCTAATATATATATATACATACATACATACATACATACATACATGTGTGTGTGTGCGCGCGCGTACGCGCGGGTGCGTGCGTGCGCGTGTGTGTGCGTGCGTGCGTGTGCGCGTGTGCGTGTGTGTGTGTGTGCGCGCGCGGGCGTGTGTGCCTGTGTGCGTGTGATATAAGAGTCTTACAAGTCTAATATAAGTCTCTTTGTATTTGCAATGTCCATTAAACTAATATATATCTATTATTAATCTGTTATAAGTATGCTAACAGAAATATATTAGATTTATAACAGAATTATATTAGATTTGTAACAGGTTGAAAAAAAATTGGAAAAAGTATATCACAATGGATGGCGTTTTGAAGATAAAAATGAGACGAATAAAAAACACTAAAGCGGCGTGTTGAAAAAATGAACTGTTTGAGAGATAAATGCAAAATAACCCAAAAATTAAAAAGTTAAAGGTAACTGATTTAGGCGTGTAAAAGTTAGAAAGGGCGTATAAAAGTTATTAACAAAACTTATTGTGGGATTTAGGTTATTGGGTCAAAGTTTGACGGAAATTATTTTGGGCAAATGAGTCATAAGTGACAATTTCCCACTAGAAATTGTGGATATATCATTGGGTTATTTAAGTAGATGGATTGGACTCGCCAATCAAATCTTTGGTATTCAATTTTATGACTCTCAAACATATCCATTTTTGCAGAAATGGATGGATGACATTATGCAAGTTCAGGTTTTTTGGCAAACCTTACCTCCGCTCGACAAAATGGTCGATATCTTCCGCGTAATGCGCAACTATTTTATGAATTTGGATGTTGCGAAATGAAATTGCTTTTCCGGATTAATGTGGTGCGTTTAGCGTACGCATAAATCTTTCTAGCACCACTACTAAACTGCGGAAACTTCTTATCGATTGATCACCATTCGGAAGAAACAGTCAGATGCCTCATTAACTCATCTTCCTTCTTAACATTATGATGCCACTTCAACTACTTCGCGTTTTTTTCATTTAAGAAGTCGTTTAAATCTCGGTATAATCGGAATATACCACAATACTTTTACTAGTACATCCTTCTTCATTACAACATAATCTTTTTTCTTGTAATGAGACTATCCTTCACAAATAAATACATTAAATTTGGCACCATGATTGACATTTCTAGTTTTAGATATAAACATGAACTTATAATATATCTATCATATAATATCTTATCAAATAAAATCATATTATATCATGTTATATCTAATATTACATTGAAGTTGACAAAATTATGTGTAATCTTGTACTTATTTTATGGGTTGGGATTGTCTACTTGAACTATAGAGTACCGTCAATTACAAAATGAATTGCTCTGATTTTTCCAAATTTAAAATGGATGGTTTTGATCAAGGAAATTTACTCTATAGTGGATCCCAACCGTAGAGGATCCACTTCCTTTATGCTTTTTTCAAGTTATCTTTCAGGTTTTAACATGTGAAATTGCACAAGTTGTGTTTTAAATTAATTGTTAAGGTTCCCTGATCATGCATAGAAATATATACGAGTTTATCATTTCAAACAACAATAACCAAAATTTCCATGAAGTACTGGTTAGCATACGAAAATTCTTAGTTTTTTAGCCATGTCACATTTAAAATCTCCTTCCTCCCTAATGTTCAAGGTCGAGAGGTGTACACCCGAACTAGTGACCCCTGCAAAGCCTACTCCTCATGACTTTAAGCCATTATCAGACATTGATAATCTAAAATGTTTTCAATTTCAGCAACCCAGGTTAGTGTTTTATACTCACAATCCCTCTATGAACGGGGTAGACCCTTCTGTCAGGAATAATATAAATATTACGATTGGGTCTAACCTGTCAACTTAAGTTTTTAGGTGAGACGGTTCCATGACATGGTATCAGAGCGGCTTAGACCTAAAAGTCGAGGGTTCGAATCCTGGCAGCTCCATTTGTGGAATTATATTGCAACACAGCGGAATGGGTTTGTGTTGTACCCGCTTCATGCCCAAGGGGAATTCGCGTGCGGGGGAGTGTCAGGAATAATATAAATACTACGATTGGATTTAACATGTCAGCTTAAACTATTGGGTGAGACGGTTCCATAACACCTTTCAGGGTTATAAGAAAAGCAATCACTGAAACACTTGTGCATCTCTATCCATTTGCCGGTATGCTTGAGAAGATCATGCAGGCAAGCTTATAGTGGAATGCACTAGTGAAGGTGTTTTGTATATTGAGGCAGATGTTGATGTTTCTCTTAACCAATTGGGCTATCTACTTGCACCTCCATTTACATACTTGGATCAATTACTTTTTGATGTCCCTGGCTCTAGCGAGATTCGTAACTCTCCACTTATGCTTATTCGGGTATTATTTATACTACCTTGCATTTCTGTTCTCCCAACGAAAATTCATGTACATATATATAGGGTCTTTTAAGTTCTAGGAAATATGAGCGGTTATTTAAAAAAAATTGATTTGGATACTTTTTAGATCTTACTAGTGTAATACTCGTGCGATGCACGGATATGTCATTTGTAATCAGTATATCAATGATAAATTTATTTTATAATATATATTTATATATATAATAAAAATAAAAATAGAAAAATTAAAGCTAAAAAAATATATTATATTGTGTATCAAATTAAATTGCACAAAAAAGAGTCACAAAATTCTTAAATAGGATTATAATCAATAAAATAGAATTAAATGAAATCACGAACAACAAATTAAATTTTTAAAAAATAGATTTAGGAGATATATTAGTTGATAGATATACTTAATGGATAATTATGAAATTCGAAATCACTTGATCAAAAAATTAAAAATATTCCATAGTTATCCATAAGGAGGAGCAAGTACTATTATAAAACTTAATTTTTTTCTTTAATAGGATTACAATTCATACTTTTCTGCGTTTATCTTATGATTTTGTGTCAAATATTTGATGAGGAAAAAAGAGTCACATTAGGATTATAATCAACAGAATAAATTAAATAAAATCAATAGAATTAAAGGAGAAAGTATTATTTACTAACATGAATATAATCAATATTCAAATTTTTTCTTATATAGGATTATAATCAACATAATTAAATAAAATCCAAAACAATAAATTAAATTTTAAAAAATACATTTAGAAAATATATTAGTTGATAATTAAGCATGTCATCAATTGGGCTCTAAAAGGTATAAAGGTAAAAAAAGTTTCTTATGACTTAATTACTCTAAAAATATTTCATTATTATCCATAAGAAAAATAAGTACTATTATATAATTCAATTTATTTTTCTTAAATATGATTATAATTTATACTTTTCTGTAGTTATCTTGTGTTCTCCGTCAAATATTTTATGAGGAAAAAAAGTCACATTAATTCTTAAATAAGGTTATAATCAATAGAATATAACTAAACAAAATCAATAAAATTGAAGGAGAAAGTACTATTGACTAATAGAATTATAATCAATATTTGATTGTAATCAATAGGGGTGTGCAGAACCAGACCGGAATCGAAACTCAAATCGAAACCGAATAAAAATAATCGAACTGAACTGAACCAAATTTAATTCGGTTCGGTTTCGATTTTTAAAATTTTTATAATTTGGGTTTCGGTTCGGTTTGATTTCGGTTTTTGCCCCAAAAATCAAAATAAAATCGAACCGAAATAAATATTATATTTTAATATATATTCATATTATATCTAATATCCTAATCAATATTAACGATATACAACACACTAATTAGTAAACAATAATAACAAATATGAGATTTTAACTTAAGTAATCTTAATTTGAAAAGAATTATTTTACTTTACAACTTTAGGAATATGACTCATTTAATAATTTATTATATGCATATCATACTACTTAAATTAATATTTTTATGTATCAATATTTATATTTATTATTGTAAATATAAATTTCAAAGTCTAAATACTATCAAATTTAACACATATCAAGATGAAATTACTTTAAGTCTCTCTCATACAACCCTAAAACGAAAAAATAAATTACAAATTATTTTATAAATTATAGAGTTTGAGCAATTCGGTTATAACCGAATCGAATCGAATCCGAACCGAATTATATTCGAATCGGTTTACACCGAGCCGAACTATATTCGGTTTAGTTTCAATTCTTATACTTTTACTAATTCGGGTTTTAATTCGGGTCGGTTTGGTTTGATTTTTGGACCGAACCGAAATTTGCTCATCAATGGGTCCAACTATACTAACACAAAACAAAATAACACAATACTTAATTATTAAACTAATTTTAATTTTATTCTTTCATTCAACTTTTAATTCACAATTTTATTAATCCCTAATTTGCCAATCTGACTTTATCCGTTTTTCTTCCCTTCTTCTTCTTCTTTCTTCTTTTTCGAGTTCTATTTCACCGTTCACGGTTCATCATCGATTTTATTCTCTTCTCTTCATTGTTTTTCCGCTAATCGGTTCACTTGTTGAATTTGAAGGAAGATTAGGCAAAGAGAAAAATCCAAATCTCTTGCTTGCCCATTCAATTTAAAGCTCTAATCCAGTATATAATGCGAGCTAGCTAGCAACCCAGTTGAAGTAGAAAACCCAATAAACAATTGTTCTTTAAAAAGGGGGGAAATATCTATAGGAAATGAAAGAATTGGGAAATTGTGACATTAAGAACATTTTGGATGGAATCATAACCAATCCAGACCATAATAGGTTTACCGCTCTTGAGATTCAGATCCTATTTCAAAGAAGAACCAGAGGGACAATAACCAACTGTAGCAGAAGCATTAGACCTCAAGCTGTTAATATCAATTCCGACATAGTTATCATTAATATCTCCGAACTCAAAATCCTGAACCATGTCAAACTCCATAGCGTGGAGATGGTTAGTGAAATTACCAACATCAGTTTCATTTAAAAGACCCAGATACTGACTTGGAAGAGATTGAAGATGCTTAGTTGAGGAGATTGTGAAAGCTAGGCCATGGCCGCCGAGCTTGAAGATGCATTCATATGTTAGTGTCAATTAGCGGAGAAGAAGCCGAAAAACGTCAAAGAGAAGAGAATAATCGAAGATGAACCGTGAACAGTGAAATAGAACTTGTAAAAGAAGAAAGAAGAAGACAAAGGGAAGAAAAACGCACAAAGTCAGATTGGGAAATTAGGGATTAATAAAATTATGAGTTTCAGATTGGGAAATTAGGGATTAATAAAATTGTGAGTTAAAACTTGAGTGAAATAATAAAATAAAATTAGGTTAATAATTAAGTATTGTGTTATTTGTGTTATTTGGTTATGTGTTAGTATAGTCGGACCCATAATCAATATTCAAATTTTTTCTTAAATAGGATTATAATCAACAAATTAAATAAAATCCATAATGTTGCGTGCTCAATGGACCTAGCAAGTGCACTAGATCGTATTAGTCATACGGGGCAAGACCAAGTGTCATTCCCACGAGAAGCAAGGAAGAAATTAAGTTTTATAGGCAGTTCAGTAGTTAAAAGATCTCAATTAATAAAGTTGGTGAGCTAAAAACTACATTAAACAAGATGGCAGTAAAGTAAAATAAAACAGTAACAAGATTGCAGTAGGCAAAAATAACAAGATTGCAGTAATACGAAATTCAATAATATGAAAACACAAGTTTTACCAGACTCCTTGGATGGTGTTAATGGTGCTTCACCTTCCTTATTCCAGCATGTTTAGGTACCTAGATCTAAGGTCTCTTACCTACATTCTTTGTAACTAAGTGTGGCATACCTATCCTACCACTTAACACTTTAAGACTTTCACTATGGATCCCTCTCTTACAAGTTATATATTAAGCATTAATCTCAAGTAAGCATCTTAAATTAATTTTAAGAACCCTTAGCATGAATTCAGCGCCCACCAGGGTCATAAAAATTCTGTGATTATTAATAGGTCTTTGGTAGTGAAAAACCTCGCGGTCTAAGAAATGCTCACTTCCAATCTCAACATAAATTGACCAAACTTATGAATCATTCAATTAATAATCAATCTAATGAAAGATAAATGTTAGCATAAGGAAGGATCTACACCACAAACAAGCCGCCGGCAGAGCCTAGCAAGCTGGCAGGGAAGTTAGCTACGCATAATTAAAAAAATAATATGCAAAGTAATGAAGAACATACTTCATAAAAACAATATTAGAACAGAAATATGAGATGAAAAGATGAGCACCAGCTGCCCTCTAAAGCAAAATAATGTCCCTTTTATAATATTCAAGGGACCTTGGCAACTTGCACAAGTTGCAAGCATTAAAATAATAAAAGAAAACTATAACCACAAGTTTGCTAAGTCTTGGCCATTAAGCAAATAAATATGGCAGCTTCTCGTACATTTCTTTCAATTCCAAAATGATCCATTATACATGTAATTGAACCACTTGAAGGTCCACTCCTAGAGCACCACATCATCATCCACATAAGTTGTCATTTTCTTCCTCTTTAAGTACTAGGCCACTAAGTAAAATAAATAGCAGCTTCTAATTCATTTCCTTTACCTCCAAGAGATCTAATTTTTTATACCATTGAACCATTTTTAAGTCCTCTCATAATGTGCCATGTCATCACTTCCCAAAATGCCATTTTTCTCCTTCATTTCCACTTATTATAAATCCCAATACTTAAATATTGCTTTGTCCTCAAAGCAAGAAGAAAAAGAAGAGAAGACAAAGATAAGTGTGAAAATGTCAAAACAAAGGTAGCAATTAACAATCTACTTATCACCATAAAACAACAAAAGAGTCTACATAAAATGCAAAGCTTAAGGAGAAAGATGAGCTTACCCACACTAGCATGTTAACATAGTATACAAAAACGAGTCAAGATAATCATTAAGAGCTAGTAAATCAACAAACATGGCATCAATGCAACCATACTGCCTCACTAAAGGTTTCACTCCAATTTTCTCTCAAAGTGTTTAAGGGAATTTTAAAGATAGCACTCTTCAGTAATACATTGCATTCTTAAGACCATATGCTTGATAATCGGTCATATCTCCACCACTGTTATTGACTACAAAACATAATCAAAAGGACTTTATAGAGGGTTGTAATGTAGGCTTGGGGTAAGGTGTGATCATAAAAGGTCATTTGGGTTAACGATTTCATCAAAAGAATTTATCAAATAATTACAGCAGGCTGTAGTAAACACAACAACAACTTGTGCAAGAATCGAAAGGTAAATTTAGCTAGAGGAACATCAATTCAAAGATCAATTAATCTTCAGAGGATAGCTTGAGTTTTCAACAATTTTTCCAACAAGGACAAGGGTCTTATGTCATCAATTCAAGCAAGTGTAAGAATTTTTTTTAAGGGGAAACAAGCTTGCTGAAGTAAATTTAAAAATTTAAGTAGCTAAAGGAATTTTCATATGTGTTGGCTACTGCTTTTCTTTTTATTCTTATGGAAGATATACATATAGAGATATACATATATTTAGATGAAACATGAGTTAGATAATAGAAAATTTTACCAACATAACTCAAGAAATTTTTATGTATTGAATCTTTGATTTGATAAGCACAAGTTTGCGGTAAGGATAAGGTTGCTGCAATCCATTAAAACAATTCCATGATAAAAAAAAATCCGGGTAGAAGGGAAATCAAAGTGAAAGGTTTATGGCTTAAATCATGTGGGTAAAGAAAGAAAATAGGCTAAGGGCTCAAATTGGCTTATCTAAGGGAAAATTCATGTTAAAGGGTGGCTTTTTGGCTGAAAGAGGTTAATCCTAGTTGCCTTTATTATCTCATGCAAGTAATCAACGTGTGGTCTCAACAAATACTAAACCATACCAAGTTCTAGCTTAATATATACTAATGCATGCCCACTCATGAAGAAAATTCCAATAGTAGTCTTATCATCATAAATTGAGGCTCAAATTCTCACTAAAGTTGAGTAGATTACAGTAGGTATTATTTTTAGCCATAAGTATTGAAAAACAGTTCCTCATGAAGATCTATATTGCTTAATCAACTTCATTAAAGCATGTCAATGTAAGTTCACCATTTAAATCCAAACTCTAAACATTTTCTTTAGACTAACTTGCATTCTAAGATCAAAGCATCATGCTTATTGCTAAAAATAGAAAACATTTTACGAAATTTTTTGAATTTTTTTGCAATTTTATCAAAACAAAGTAAAATAAAAGCAAAACATCATCAAAACACAAGTTTAAAATAAAAACAAAGGACTTCTGCAATCTATCTAAGCAGAGAATTCAAACTTGCAGTCCATATACCATGTTAATAATAGTCAAAATAGCAATAAGAATCAATACCATTCGAAACCAAGGGCTATGCCTACATCCCCATACTTAAAAGTTGCTTTGTCCTCAAAGCAAGAATGCATTAATAAGAATGGAGGGTTACAGAAAGCAAGAAAAACTTATAAGAGTGCAAATTTCTAGTGAAAGCAACATACCAAAGGGAAAGTACTATTATGCAAGAGTAATTGATTGGCAAGAAATAATTGAAGGCCAAAAATAAAATTGTTGCGATCTTGTGGTGCAAAACAATGCATAAACAATTGCTCCAAAATAGAGAAAGAATAATTTCTGAAAATTAAACCAATTTGGTCCCTATCCAGAAGCAATGATGAGCAAAATCAAGTATGTTGAGCAACATAAAGTTTGAAGTTAATCCTTATGTGGCTTCCCCATACTTAATCAATTATTTATCTATAAAAAGTAAAAAGCAAGGGATTAAATATATTGCAAAATAATATATAACTTAATAAAAGGAAATAATATAAGACAAAGAAAGAAATACGAGCTTGAGCTCTTAAAAAAGGTGCTTCAATTGGGGTTTAAAGCGGACACCAAATTCTATTAAGTTTGCACTAGGTGAGAAGGAAGCTGCAATCTGCTGCATCCTTCTTTTGGTTGTTTGCAAGGTATGGCTTTAACCTTTGGTCGTTCACTTTGAATGTTTCACCTTTATCATTTATGATTTCAATGGCTCCATGTGAAAATATCTTTGCAACTATGTACGGTCCAATCCACCGTGATCTCAAATTTCCTGGAAACAACCTTAATCGAGAGTTAAACAAAAGAACTTATTGTCCTGGTTGGAAATCCTTTTCATGAATGCTCTTGTCATGCCATTTCTTCATTTTTTCTTTATAACTCATGGCATTCTCAAAACTGAAGAGTCTAAATTCCTCCAATTCGTCTAGCTACAACATTCTCTGTTCACCTACAGCATTCTTGTCAAACTTAAAAATGTTAAGGCCCGAAAGGCTTTAAATTCTAATTCAATGGGTAGGTGACTTGCTTTTCCATACAACAACCTAAAAGGAGACATTCCAATGGAAGTCTTATAGGTCGTGTGATATGCCCAAAGAGCATTATCTAGCTTGCAGGTCTAATCTTTCCTAGAGCTATTTACTATTTTTTCTAAAATTTGCTTAATTTCTCAATTGGAGATTTCAGCTTGCCCATTAGTTTGGGGATGATAGAGTGTTGCAATCTTATGTGTCACCCCAAACTTATTCATAAACTTTTCAAATTGGCTATTGCAAAAATGAGTCCCTTGATCACTAATAACGGCCCTAGGCATACCAAAACATGTGAACAATTTCTTTAAAAAATTGACAATAACTTTAGCATCATTAGTGGGGCTTGCAATCGCCTTCACACATTTGCTCACATAATCTACCGCAAGAAGAATGCATTTGTTACCGTAAGAGCTTAGGAAAGGCCCCATGAAATCTATGCCCCACACAGCAAAGAATTTACGAACCATAATGTTATTTAAGGCCATAGCATTTTGGGCTGAGATATTACCTAGTCGTAGGCAATCATCACATTCTAAAATAAACCTATGACAATCTTTAAAGATTGAAGGCCAGTAGAAACCACTTTCAAGGACCTTAGCAGCTGTACGAGTTGCTCCATAATGGCCTCCTACGTCCTTGTTATGACAAATAATCAAGATTTCTAGAATTTCCTCCTCAGAAACACACCTTCTAATGACTTGATCTGCACATAACTTAAAAAGAAATGGTTCTTCCCAAAAATAATATTTAATATTAGTGAAGAATTTTTTCCTTTAGTGAAAGGACAAATGAGTTGGTTTAAGGTCTACAGCAAGATAGTTAGCAAAATCAGCATACCGCGGCAGCATTCTTACAGTGAGTAATTGCTCATCGGGGAATGAGTCTACAATCTCAGGTTGTTGGACAAGGTTGCTGGAAGCTATTCTTGACAAATGGTCTACTGCAACATTCTCAGATCCCTTTTTATCTTTTATCTCCAAATCGAACTCTTGAAGAAGCAACATCGAAGTAATGAGTTGCGGCTTGGTATCCTTCTTTGTCAACAAGTATCTCAAAGCTGCATGGTCAGTAAAAACAACAACCTTCAACAAAACCAAGTAAGATCTGAACTTTTCAAATGCATAAACAAAATCAAGTAATTCTTTTTCAGCTACGGTATAATTTTGTTGAGTTTCAGTTAGGGTCTTACTTGAGTAATAAATTGGCCGAAAGTGTTTGGCAACTCTTTGACCGAGGACCGTACCAATGCAAGAGTCACTTGCATCACACATGAGCTCAAAAGGTAGCTCCCAATTAGGAGCAATAAGGATAGGAACATTGACAAGCCTTGATTTAATCTCATGGAAAGCCTTGCTGCAATCTTCATCAAATTTAATTCGGCATCCTTGTGAAGGAGTGCGATCAAGGGTAGTGCAATCTTTAAGAAGTCTTTGATAAATCTATGGTAGAAACCTATATAGGCAAGAAAACTCCTTACCTCTTTTATGGAAGTAGGTTTAGTAAGCTTCTTAATGACTTTAACTTTTGGTTGATCTACCTCAATTCCTCTTTCTGAGATCTTATGACCAAGAACAATACCCTCGTCCACCATAAAATGACATTTTTCCCAATTCAAGACTAGATTAGTCTCTTTGCATCGAATAAGAATAGCTTCATGATTGTCAAGACAAGATTGGAATGTCTTTCCATAAACTAAAAAGTCGTCCATGAATTTTTCCACGGTCTTTCAATCATGTCACGAAAAATGGACATCATGCACCTCTGAAAGGTTACAGTGGCATTGCAAAGGCCGAATGGCATCCTTCTATAGGCATAAACACCATAAGGATAAGTAAAGGCAGTCTTTTCTTGGTCTAAAGGATGTATGGCAATTTGATTATAGCCAGAATAACTATCAAGAAAGCAATAGAATGTATACCCGGATAATCTCTCTAACATTTAATCAATGAAGGGTAGCGGAAAGTGATCTTTCCTTGTGGCTTCATTAAGCTTGTAGTAATCTATAAAAAGTCTCCATTCGGTCATCATTCACTTAGGAATAAGTTCATTCTTTTCGTTTTGCACAACGGTCATGCCCCCTTTCTCCGGTACCACTTGGACCGGGCTAGTCCACACACTATCTGAGATTGGATAAACGATTCCAGCATCTAAAAGCTTTATCACCTCCTTTCTAACCACCTCCATCATGTTTGGATTCAATTGCCTTTGAGGTTGCACCATCGGTTTGTGATTTTCTTCCTAAGAATGCAGTAGACACAAATAGAAGGGCTGATTCCCTTAATTTCCCTAATTGACCATGCCAAAGCTTCTTTATTCTTCCTCAAGATAGCAGTAATTGCTCTTTTTGGTCTTGTATAAGTTTGAAGGAAATAATCATGGGGAGGTTATTTGGTGGGTCAAGGTAAGCATACTCTAAATGGTAAGGCAATGGTTTAAGTTCAAGTGTCGGTGGCTCTTCTATTGAGGTCTTAGGAGGTGTATTTAGTGTATGGCTTAAGGGTTTAGCAATCTGCTCGGCATACAAGGTTGCAGGACACAGTGCTGGCTCTTTAATTTATTCCTCTGCAATCTTATCCAACTCATCAAAATCAACTTTTTCGAGTTCCTGCAAGTCAAAAGGGTCTAAATTAAGATCTGAAGTAAAGTAACAATGATCATCAAAAGCAGTAGGTTGTTTCATTGCTTCGTTCATCTTAAAAATAACTTCTTCATTATGGATTTTCAAGATTAATTTACCCTCATTTACATCAATTAGAGCATGACCTGTAGCTAAGAAAGGTCTACCTAAAATGATAGGTACATGTAAGTCCTCGTCCAAATCCATCACTATAAAGTCAACGGGCAAGATAAATTACCAACTTTCACTAAAACACCCTCAACTATGCCTCTAGGGTACCTAACGGTTCTATCTACAATTTGAATAAAAAATTTAGTGGGTTGTGGCTCTCCTAGACCAAGTTGCTTATAAACATAGTATGCCATTAAATTTATACTAGCTCCCAAATCACAAAGCGCGCTATCGATATTAAGATTGCTAATAGAACAAGGCATTGAGAAACTCCCTGGATCTTTGAGCTTTTGTGGCAAACGTTGCTTGCTTTGCAAAATTGAGGAGAAGTCTAGGTTGAGTTGCACCAAGGCCACACTTTCCATCTTATTCTTATTTGATGATAAATCCTTCAAAAATTTCACGTACATGGGTATTTGAGTAAGAGCCCATGTAAAACCAATGTTAATATGTAACTTTTTAAACACTTTCAAAAATTTATCGAACTGTTTAACCATTTCTTGCTCTTTAGCTCTCTTAGGATATGGAATCCTTGGTTGGTATGGTAAAACAAGTTGTTGATCAGGTTTGCGCTCATTTGGAATAGATATAGAAGGTTGTAGAATAGATTGTTGAGAAATTGTTGCATTCTTAGGTTGCTGAGTCTTTTCTGTTTCCTCTTCTAAAGTTTGTTGGGCATCCTTTGCAATCTTTCTTGCATCAATATCAACAACAGTCATTTTGATAGTATTTTCAATAACTTTACCATTCCTTGTTGTGATAGCTTTGTACTCCTCCTTTGGGTTTGGCTCGGTATTGCTTGGAATTGCTCCTTTGCTCTTCGGAGTGACAATTTCTATAAGTTGCTAGAATTAAGTCTCAAGATTCTTTATTGAAGCTTGCGTTTACTTCATAAACTGCATCATCACTTCCTTCATGGCATCCATCTTAGATTTCCTAGATTGCTGTGATGGTTCTGCATTTTGCAGAGGTTGCTGTGAGTTGCTAAAATTTTAAAAAGGAACATTCTTACCAGATTATTGGCTCTATGAAAAATTTTGGTGATTACGCCAACCTGGATTATAAGAGTTAGAATAAGGGTTGTTCCTTTGGTTATTTTCAATGAAATCACAGTGTTCTTGATTAAGTGGATTTTCACAATCAATATTTCTATGGTTTCCACCATAAAAATCATAAGTTTGCACATTAGAGATTGCTGAAACATTTTGTTTAGCAAGTTATCTCAAAATTAAATCCACTTTTTTAGAAAGTTTAGAAACATCATCAGATTTAACATCCTTGCTGTGATCTTCACTAATAGAATGCCATTTTCGACTAGTATTTACTAATCAATCAAATCATAAAATTCCTCGAGAGCAAGCTCCTCCGGATCACCATTAGTAACAGATTCAATTTGGATTTTATAGGCATTAGTCAAACCATTATAAAAATTTTAGACTTGCATCAACAAAGGAATACTATGGTTTAGAACTTTTCTTAAAAGGTCTTTGTACCTTTCCCAACATTCTAAAAGTGATTCATCACTTTGTTGAGAAAAGTGAGTTACCAAATTTCTCAATTTAATGGCTTGTCTTGGTGGAAAATATTTAGTCAAGAATGCACTAGCCATATCATTCTAAGAAGTAATAGAACCGGGCTGAATGTTTTTCAGCCAACTCTTTGTCTTATCTCTATAGGAGAAAGGAAAACGTTTCAATCTAATAACATCATCCGAGGTACCACGATTAGATCTAAAAGTATCACACATTATGATAAATTCTTGGATGTGAGAATTAGGATCTTCTCCCGGCAACCCTCTGAATAGGACGGCTGCTTGGAGCATTTGTACTATTGATGCTTTAATCTCAAAAAGATTGTCCCCTTCATTAGGTATCAATATGCAAGATGAGTATCCCTCCGTTGATGGTTTTGAATACTCTTTGAGCGTCGGTCTCGGGGGAGGTAAGTTTGCTACAACCCTTCCTTTGGGTTGTCCATCACCATTTATTTGATTTGCTCTCTCCATTCTTTATTGTCTACGTCTCCTTGCTGCACCACTAAGTCTATGACAAGTTCCTTCAATTTCTGGATCAAAAGGAATTAGTGGTAAACCGAGTCTACGCATGCACCAAAGACTGCAGCAACCTGTAAATCTCTACACAAATGGGACAAACAGATTAAAAATACCAAACTACACACAAAACTTAATGCACTACTCCCCGATAATATTGCGAAAAACTTGTTGCATGCCCGATGGACCTAGCAAGTGCGCTAGATTGTATTAGTAGTACTGGGCAAGACCAAGTGTCATTTGGTGAGCTAAAAACTAAATTAAACAAGATTGCAGTAGCGTAAAATAAAATAGTAACAAGATTGCAGTAGGTAAAAATAACAAGATTGCAGTAGTACGAAATTCAATAATACGAAAACACAAGCTTTACCAAACTCCTTGGACGGTGTTAATGGTACTTCCCCTTCCTTATTCCAGCATGTTTAGGTACCTAGATATAAGGTCTCTTACCTGCATTCTTTGTAACTAAGTGTGGCATACTCATCTTACCACTTAGCACTTTAAGACTTTCACTATGCATCCCTCTTTTACAATTTATATATTAAGCATTAATCTCAAGTAAGCATCTTAAATTAATTTTAAGAACCTTGGCATGAATTCAGCACCCACCCAGGTCATATAAATTCCGCGATTATTAATAGGTCTTTGGTAGTGAAACACCTCTCTGTAACGCCCCCCTTATAGGGAGCGCCACGGTAACTATAAACACCCAATAAACAACTCTACTCCACTATATAGAATTCAATACTTATAGATTTAATACGTACAAATACCAATATAAAGTTTTAAACTCCAAATTATTCTCCAAATGCTAATTATTCTCCAAATATTTCTCAATGTCACTTTACATTTCTCACTCTCTAGTACATGCCATTATTCTACAAACCATAATATTACATTAAAATATAAATCCACCTCGAATCTTTCCTTAATTGCTCTTTAAGCTGATCAACCTGTACTACTTTGGTCCAAGCTATCTACAAGTTCTCCACCTACGCGTAGAAAATCAACTACACGCTAAGCAATTTGCTTAGTGGTGTCCATAAAAAAAATATAACAACTTTGAATATTTTTAAAATAGAAACAAAGTATATTTATAAGTCAAAAACAAATTATCCAACTTTTTGGAACCAAATCACAAAACTTATATAGTAATCCTTTCAAAGTACAATCAAATTTGTATCCAATTTTTCCAAACACTTTAACCATATATTGCCCAAAGTAAACAAGTCCTGAATAACGGTAAAATGGATACGGGAGCGGACAAGCCCGAAGCCAAAGCTTCAAAATCAATATATCGGTCAAGCCCGAAGCCGAAGCTTCAAAAATCAATATATCGGTCAAGCCCGAAGCCGAAGCTTCAAAAATCAATATATCGGTCAAGCCCGAAGCCGAAGCTTCAAAATCAATATATATATATATATATATATCATAATATAGGCCAAAGCCCGAAGCCAAAGCTTCAATTGTTTGTACAGTACTGTACCCCCCTTTATTGGCGCCAATCTACCCTGACCCGTATTCTACTCGTTTAATAAGGGCAATAAATCAAAGTAACATCTTAAAAAATTCCAGTATAAACCATCAATCATAATTCAACATAACTTCAGTAATTAAGAAATCCAAATCCCAAATTTTTAAGCATCAAACTTCAATTAAAACTCAATAAAATCAATATCATGCTTTCCAGAATTTTTCCAGGTTTCATAACCTGACTTCCCTTGCATTTTTCACTATCAAAACATCATCCAATCGAAGAACTTTCTTCTAAACACAATTAGCCACAGGTCTCAGCTTTCTAAAACCACCAGAATCACAGAAATCCAAATTTTATAACCAAAGTTATGATCAAAATACTAAACAGTGTACCAAGCTGAGATTTTCCGAAAACAGATTTCATGACTCAACTTCAAACGAAAATTTCACATTGAAAACGAACGAAATTCAACAAGGTTTCTTCTGAACATATGTTCCTTACTTTCTGTAGATATCAATAGAATCAAGAATCGTTCAAATCGGATTTATATAACGAGATAAAACATTAAAACAACACAGGTATATAATCTGGAAAATTTCCCAAAAAACCGAGAAATCGAAATTCGGGACACAAACCTTTTTCTATGCTCTTTCTAGCTCTCTTCTACCACTTTTGCCTTTGATTTACTTGCAATAGCTTCCTCTACAACAGCCATATATAATTCTATCAAGATATTGCATAAATAAACTTCCTAATACCATAAATATGCTTAATCTACCATGAATTCTACTAATTAAACTTTAATTTCACCAAAATTCACTCACCTCAAACTCGGGTTACTATTTATCCGAATCTTAATACCTGAAATCCTCCTCTTCTAGTCTTGATTGGCTGAAATTGATGATTATAGAGGGCTTAAGGATCGATTTCTAACAAGAATTCGAAGTTGAATCAAAGAAACCGGAAGTTTTTGGATTATGAAAATTTTTGATTAAAGAGAGGAAGAATGGAGAAGGAAATGAAGAAATGAGATAAGGAAATGAAGAGAAGATGTTGTATGTATTGATTTTCTCTTTTTTTTTTCAATTTCCAATAATGCCCCTGATCAAATAATTAAATGTACAATTCATCCTTCTTACTATAATTAGCTCTTATTTCCTCATGCCTTATATCCAATAACAACAATAACAATAAAAATAATTTCTATGATATTTTTAATACCATAGTAATTTATTATAAGCAAAATTTTGGAAATTTCGGTTCGTTACAATTCTCCCCCTCTTATGAATTTTTGTCCCGAAAATTTCCTGAAAACAATTGCGGATATTGAGTTTTCATTGTATCCTCCGGTTCCCAAGTTGCTTCTTCAACCTTATGATTCCTCCAAAGTACTTTTACCAAAGGTATAGACTTGTTTCTCAATTGTTTAACCTCTCTCGCTAAGATTTGTACCGGTTCCTCTTCATACGTTAGGTCGGATTCGATTTCTACGACATCAGGAGATAAGATATGTGACGGATCTGATCTGTATCTCCTTAACATTGACACATGGAACACATTATGAATTTTGTCGAGTGTTGGGGGTAGTGCCAACCGATAAGCTACCGGTCCAACCCTCTCTATAACCTCATATGGGCCAATGAATCTCGGACTGAGCTTGCCTTTCTTGCCAAATCGCAGGACTTTCTTCCAAGGAGATACTTTGAGAAACACTTTATCTCCCACTTCATAAGTAATGTCTTTTCTTTTTAGATCAGCATAAGATTTTTGTCT
This sequence comes from Euphorbia pulcherrima, assembly GCA_947683365.1. Classification (NCBI taxonomy): domain Eukaryota; kingdom Viridiplantae; phylum Streptophyta; class Magnoliopsida; order Malpighiales; family Euphorbiaceae; genus Euphorbia; species Euphorbia pulcherrima. The sequence goes on along the minus strand of CANTUS010000008.1, from coordinate 43,443,540 downwards.
ATCCGATGCAGCCTTCAATCTTTCTTGAATAAGTTTTACCTTCTCTTTTATCTCCTGAATCAAATCCACTCCCACAATCTTGTTTTCACTAAGTTCGGTCCAATATAATGGAGTTCGACATTTTCTTCCATACAATGCTTCATATGGCGCCATTTGTATGCTTGACTGATAGCTGTTATTATAGGCAAACTCCATGAGGGACAAATACTTATCCCAACTTCCTTCAAATTCAATGATACAACTTCTCATCATGTCTTCCAACACCTGAATTACTCTTTCAGATTGACCATCTGTTTGAGGATGAAATGAAGTACTGAAATGAAGTTTGCTACCTAAGGCCTCTTGCAACTTCTTCCAAAATCTCGAAGTAAATCTTGGATCTCGATCAGAAATGATTGAAATAGGCACTCCATGTAGCCTTACTATCTCATCTATATATAACTGAGCCAACCTATCAAGTGAATAATCCATCCTAACTAGAAGAAAGTGGGCAGACTTTGTCAATCTATCTACAACAACCCACACTGCATCATATTTCTTCTGTGTACGTGGTAAAGACGTCACGAAGTCCATTGTGATTCTTTCCCATTTCCATTCTGGAATTATTATAGGTTGCAACAATCCAGAAGGAACTTGATGTTCTGCTTTCACCTGTTGACAAGTTAGACATTGAGCAACATAGTTAGTAATGTCTTTCTTCATCCCATTCCACCAATAATGGCTCTTCAAATTTTGGTACATCTTGTTTCCTCCAGGATGCATCGCATAAGGACTACTATGCCCCTCTTGTAAGATATTCTTCTTTAATTCTTCATTGTTTGGCACACATAGTCTATCTTTAAAATATAGACACCCATCTTCTCGAACCATATAGTCGTTTACGATACCCACTTGTGTCCGTGCTCGAATAATCTTTAAGTCATCATCTTCATTTTGTGCTTGCTTAACCTGTTGTAGTAGTACAGGTTGAATCTTCAATTCTGCAATTAAGGTTCCACTACTGGTAAGAGCTAACCCCGTATTCATAGCCCTTAGTGCCATCATTGTCTTTCTGCTGAGAGCATCTGCCACTACATTAGCCTTTCCTGGATGGTAATCAATAAGACAATCGTAATCTTTAATGAATTCCATCCACCTTCTTTGCCTTAAATTCAACTCTTTCTGTGTTGGCAAATATTTCAAACTTTTGTGATCTGTATAAATATAACATTTTTCTCCATAAAGATAATGTCGCCAAATTTTCAAGGCAAAGACTATTGCAGCCAATTCCAAATCATGAGTAGGATAATTCCTTTCATGATTCTTCAATTGCCTGGAAGCATAGGCAATCACTTTTCCTTCTTACATCAAAACACACCCAAGACCACTATAAGAAGCATCACTATAGATTACAAAATCTTTTCCAGGCTCTGGTTGGGTAAGGATGGGTGCTTCTGTTAACATCGTCTTCAATTTCTCAAAACTTTCTTGACACTTGTGATTCCACTCAAATTTTGCGTTCTTTTGAAGTAGTTTCGTCAGTGGGGCAGCAATGACTGAAAATCCTTTCACAAATCTTCTATAATACCCTGCTAAACCAAGGAAACTTCTGACTTCCATAGGGTTCTTTGGTGGTTTCCATTCAACAACTGCTTCTATCTTCTTAGGATCCACTTTAATTCCTTCTGCAGAAATAATATGGCCTAAGAAAGAAACTTCTTCAAGCCAAAACTCACATTTGCTAAGTTTGGCATACAATTTATTTTCCCTCAAAGTTTGGAAGACTATTCGCAAATGTTGATCATGCTCTTCCCGTGACTTAGAATACACCAAAATATCATCAATGAAAACCACTACAAACCTGTCTAAATATAAGTAAAAGACACGGTTCATGAGGTCCATAAATGCTGCTGGTGCATTAGTTAGACCAAATGGCATCACCAAAAATTCATAGTGCCCATATCTGGTTCGGAAAGCCGTCTTTGCAATATCATCATCTTTCACTCTCATCTGATAGTAGCCCGATCTCAAATCAATCTTGGAGAAGTATTTGGCACCCTTGAGTTGATCAAATAAGTCTTCAATCCTGGCAATGGATACTTGTTCTTGACTGTCAATTTATTCAACTCCCAGTAATCAATACATAATCGGAGCGACCCATCTTTCTTCTTAACAAACAACACTGGTGCACCCCATAGGGATATACTCGGGCGTATGAATCCTTTGTCTAACAATTCTTGCAACTGAATCTTTAACTCTTTCAGTTCAGCAGGTGCTATTCTGTATGGTGCTTTGGATACTGGTGTGGTACCCGGCAATACATCAATTGCGAATTCTACCTCTCTTTTTGGTGGCAACCCCGGTAGTTCTTCTGGAAATACATCAGGAAAATCACATACCGTAGGAATATTCTGTAATTCTAAATCACCCTCCTTCAATTCTAGAGCGAAGATTAGGTAGGCCTGACATCCCTTCCTAACCAGCCTTTTAGTCTTCATAAAAGAAATTATGTTACAGAGATAATCTGATCTTTCCCCCACGATAACTATTTCTTCTCCATCAGAAACTTGAAGTGATATTCTTTTGTTTTTGCAATCCACCATAGCTCGATGTTCCGATAACCAATCCATTCTTAAGATAACATCGTAATCTCGGAAAGGTAACTCAATTAAATTTGCATGGAAAAGTTGATGTTGAATCATAATAGGGCAATTCATGTACACTTTTTTTACTATCACACTGTGTCCTAAAGGATTAGTCACTTCAATATTTTCTCCTAATTCTTCTACACGCAATCCTTTCTCTTGTGCTAATGCAGTACATATATATGAATGAGATGAACCAGGATCTATTAAAGCATAAACATCATGATTAAAGAATGAAAATTTACCGACAATAACTTCGGTAGATTCTCTAGTCTCAGGCCCTCGAATTGCATAACTTCGCGCCATTCCGCCCGGTCTACCACTCTGCGGTGCTTGTTGAGCCACATCATGTCCACTTAAACCACTAGCATTTCCTCTTCCCCTTCCTCTTCCACCTTGCATTGTAGGAGTAGGAACTACTGTAGGTGCAGATGTACTTATCTGTCTTTGAGGACAATTTGCAATCAAATGTTCCCTCGAGCCACATTTAAAGCAGACTCTACCTTTTCCCCAACATTCCCCTGTATGCATCCTTCCACAATTAGAACATTGTGGAATATTTCCTCTGCCTCGACCTGAAGGTACACTAGCCGCTGACCCCGTACTTATGGTTTGTCTCGGTGAAAACCCTCTAAAATGAGATTGTGTTTGTTCTGATGTTCCCTTCTGTTTCTTACTTGGAGATTCTGAACTAGCTGGACCCTGTGTTCCCTTTTGAAATCCTGACCTTTTAGCCATTCTTTATTGTCTATCCGAATTAATCTTCTCGATGCCTGTAGCAGCATCAACCAAGTCATTGAACACTCTAATCTTTTGTGCAAGTAGATGCACTCTAATTTCATCATTTAGCCCATCTTCGAATCTCTTACATCGCCTTACTTCACTGTCAACGATATCACAAGCATACCTCTCGAGTTTGAGGAATTGAACTTCATATTCTGATACAGTCATGCGTCCCTGTCTCAAAGACAAGAACAATTTCCTCTGCTCATCCTTAAATCGTTCGCTAACGTATTTCTTGTCAAATTGTTCCAAGAAAAGACCCCAGGTGATTTCTCCGGGTCGCCTTTCTCTCACAATATTATCCCACCACCTCCTAGCTTGTTCTTTGAGTAGACCTTGAACACAGTCTAATCTCTCTTCATCTGTAAAATGAAGCCTAGTCATACACCATTTAGTATGATCAAGCCAATCTTCTGCAATTGCAGGATTCACTGTATCCCCTTTGAAGTCATCAGCCGGAAGCTTCTTGATTCTTTCAAGAGGAGTTCTCTCCTCTCTTCTTTCAACATGAGGTACTACAGGAACTTGAGGGATTTGTATGTTTCGTAGTACTTGTGTGATTACTTCAGTAGTCATATGCTGAAGTAAAGCAGCTTGTGCTGGAGTAGGTTGTTTAAGAAAGCCATGAACTGGGGGAGGTTTATGTCTTTGTTCATCCCCTTGTCTAATACGGAAGCTGGTGGGCCTGTAGCGACCCGGTCCTAAGAGGGGTGGCGTCGGGTTAGAAGACCTGAGCAAAGAGCGGCCATGAAGGATGTCGATGGGGACAGGAATGAACCGAATCCACACCCGAAAGAGAGAGTTTTGAGATTGTGCTGGTATGGGACAGCAGAATTGAGAACGGTTAAGGATTTCGAGGTTATAATGGTATGGGACATTACAATTGAGAGAGACTTAAGAGATTTGATTGGTACTACCTATACCAACAAGGTGCACCTTCTTTTCGGGAGCCTACTCGGGAGAACTCTAAAGTTGAACGTGCTTGACTTGGAGCAATCTCGAGATGGGTGACCTCCTAGGAAGTAATTTCCAGGAAGTGAGCGAGTGAGGACAAAGCTCACTGAAAAGACTCGTGTTGGTTTGTGGGGGCAGTCGGTCGAACCCGGGGTGTTACACTCTCGGTCTAAGAAATGCTCAGTTCCAATCCCAACATAAATTGACCAAACTTATGAATCATTTAGGCACAATTAATAATCAATCTAATAAAAGATAAATGTTAGCATAAGGAAGGATCTACACCACAAACAAGCTGCCGGCAGAGCCTAGCAAGCTTGCAGGGAAGTTAGTTACGCATAATTAAAGAAATAAAATGCAAAGTAATGAAGAACATACTTGAATTCATAAAAATGAAATTAGAACAGAAATATGAGATAAAAAGATGAGCATCAGCTGCTCTCTAAAGCAAAATAATATCCCTTTTATAATATTCAAGGGACCTTCGCAACTTGCACAAGTTGCAAGCATTAAAATAATAAAAGAAAACTATAACCACACGTTTGCTAAGTCTTGGCTTTTGCCTCCAAAAAGATCCATTATACATGTCATTGAACCACTTGAAGGTCCACTCCCAGAGTGCCACATCATCATCCACATAAGTTGTCTTCCTCTTTAAGTACTTGGGCACTAAGTAAAATAAATAGCAACTTCTAATTCATTTCCTTTGCCTCCAAGAGATCTAATTTTTTATGCCATTGAACCATTTTCAAGTCCTCTTATAGTGTGTCACGTCATCACTTCCCAAAATGCCATTTTTTTCCTTCATTTCCGCAACTCTGCTGCAACCTTCCTGGCTATTTTCCTGCAATCTATATTTTACAAAAATACTCATAAAATCCACAATATAACTCCCAATCAAGTGATTCCAAAGCCATTTTTCTATATTTTTATGGTACATTTTCCACTTATCACATAACAAAAAACTAAATTTTAAAAAATTGATTTAGGAGATATATTAGTCGATAATTAGGCATGTCATCAACTGGATTGCTATTTGCCACCCCGTTATTAGACTTACCGTCCCTCATGATGACGAAAACGTCCTTATGAATAAATTAATTAAAATTATGTACCAATTTCAAATATTGAAAATGTCCTTATAAATTAAAAAAATTAAAATATATTTGATTTTATATTAAATAAATAATATATTTCCTTGTAAAATAAAAATAAATGTTTAAATACAATGGAAATACAATCCTAATGATTAAATAAACAATTAATTCATATTACAAATAGATTAGGAAAACAATACAAATCTAATTAGGAAATACAATTTTAAAGAGTAAGTAAATAATTAACTCTAATTATAATTAAATTATGAAAATACTTGCAATTCCAAAAAGAAAAATAAACATAACTCCTAAAACAAAACTAATACACTCATTATAACTCAGCTTAGCATTCTAGTTGAAAATCAATTATTCTTAGCATGGAGTTGCAGCAAGGAATTAGTGGAGATGGAAAAGATTACAGTTTCGAATTTATTACCACAGAAGAATTCCTAACTTCAAAAGATGCAATTAAATGGGCGCAAAATAAAGCACTCTCTTTAGGCTTTGAATTAGCATTTCTTCACACAGAAGTATAAATAGTAAGCTTTTGAGACGTAACTGACGTGAACGGTATAGAGAAAACGATAGAGATTTGGATCAAGCAACTCGCAAGTACCATACAACGAAAGCACGTGAATGTCCATTTAAAATATATGTTAATTTTATCAAGTGCTAAACACCTGAAATTATCGATTGATATATATGATTTTTTTTAAAATGTTTTTTACAATGTGCTCTAATTTGCAATTTGTGTCAATTGTAGCAATTAAAAAGTCAATTATGTACAAGCTTGTCTCATTAAAATGTTATATGTATGAAATATAATATTTTAATAAATAAACATAAGGGTATATAAATAATTTTGCTGGCGGTAAATAATACTACTTCATTTTTTATAAATAATTATAAAGGGCACATAAGGAATTATAGGGGGCGGTAAGTGTAATAAGGGGGCGGCAAATATCAACATCCTATAACAAACTTGGACGTATCAATTACCCAAGTTAATTACTAAGCATTATTAGATGGACATCAAGGCCAATCTAACATATGGCCATTGACAGGGGTAATAGTTAGTGTGTCCAAGATTAGGACATCAATCAATGACATTTAACACCTCCCCTTTGATGTCCATCCGTGTGAACAGGATGCTGCCTCGTTAAAAACCTTATCGAGGAAAACCCAGTGGGATAAAACCTATGGTCAAGGGAAAAAGAGTACAGTGTTTTACTCCCCCTATTCACAAGAATACTAAAGATCTTTGAGATGAAACATTCCGATATTGTAAACCAACTTCTTGAAAGTTGCATAAGGTAATGCTTTGGTAAACAAGTCTGCCAAATTATTGCAGGAGCGGATTAGTTAAATACTTATTTCACCATTCTTTGCAAGGTCATGTGTAAAGAAGAATTTTGGTGAAATATGTTTAGTTCGATCTCCTTTAATGTAGTCTTCCTTCAGTTGAGCTATACAGGCGGCATTATCTTTGTATATTATCGTCGAATTCTCTTTTGTCATTGATTTTCCACATGCATCTCGGATATGCTTGGTTAATGATCTCAGCCACACACATTCACGACTAGATTCATGAATTGCTATTAATTCTGCATGATTTGATGAAGTAGTTATGATGGTTTGCTTCATTGATCGCCAAGATATATTTGTACTTCCATATGCGAATAAATAATTAGTTTAAGATTGAGCTTTTTGAGATCGGATAAATATATGCAAATGAATAGTTCCTCGAAGATAGCGCAGTATATGTTCGATTCGGTTCCAGTGTCTTTGAGTAGGTATAGTACTATATCTTGATAATAAATTAACAGAGAATGCAATATCTGTCCATATATTATTAGCAAGATACATTAACCCACCTATCGCGCTAAGATATGGTACTTCAAGACCAAGAATTTCTTCATTATCTTCTTGAGGACGGAATAGATCATTTTTCACGTCAAGTGATCGTACTATCATTGGATTGCTCATTTGATGTGCTTGGTCCATATTAAATCTGTTCAAGACCTTTTGTGTATAATTTTATTGATGCACCAAAATTCATTTTTCTAGGTGATTAATTTGTAAACTAATACAAAATTTCGTCTTTCTAAGATCTTTCATCTCAAATTCTCTTTTCAAATAATCTATAGCTTTTGGAATATCTTCATTACTATTATCAACATAAATTGAGATGATTGTGAATACAGATCCTGATTTCTTTATGAAAACACATGGACAAATTTGATCATTTTGATAACCTTCTTTCAATAAATATTTACTAAGTCGATTATACCACATGCACTAAGACTATTTTATTCCATATAGAGATCTTTGTAATTTTATCGAACAAAGTTCACTTTTGCCGTGTTTTTCTGGAAATTTCAATCATTCAGGGATTTTCATATAGATGTCATTATCAAGTGAACCATATAGATAAGCTGTAACAACATCAATTAAATGCATATGTAAATTTTGTTGCACTGCTAAACTGATAAGATAGCGAAAAGTTATTGCATCGAATACTGGAGAATATATCTCCTCATAATCAATCCTAGGTCTTTGGGAAAAACCTTGTACAAAAAGTCTTGCCTTATATCTCACAACTTCATTTTGCTCATTTCTTTTTCTAACAAAAATTCATTTACAACCAACTGGTTTTACACCTTGTTGTGTTCGAACCAAAGGCCCAAAAACTTTTTGCTTTCCAAGAGAATTGATTTATGCTTGAATCACACCCTTTCATTTTGGCCAATCACATATGTTTTGACATTCTTCAACAGACTGTGGTTCATGATCCATATTTTCATTTTCAATATTCATTGCAACATTATATGCAAAAATAGGATCTATGATCATTTTGTTTTGATTTCCCCATTTTTTGATACTAACATAATTTATTTGTGTTTCTTCATTTTCAACAACTTCAGGTGTTTGCACATCAGGTGCTTGCACTTCTTCAGGAAGTGTATTTATATTTGTATCTTTATCCTCAATAAGATTATCTTTATTGTCAATATTTTTCCTTTTTCGAGGATTATTTTCCTTTCAACCAATTGGACGCCCACGCTTCAGGCGTGTTAAAACATTATTGTTAGTCTGTTCTTTAAGAATTTCAATACGAATATATGCGACTTCGTTACTCGTTTAGGATCAGCAAGTACATCAGGCAACTAATTTGCTATATTTTGGAGATGGATTATCTTTTGAACTTTTAGTTTAGAATCCTTTGATTTAGGGTCAAAATGGGAAAGTGATTAAGTATTCCATGTAATTGTATTTTCAAAAATTGGACTTTTCTTTTCTCCCCCTAATTTTGGAAAATTATTTGCATCAAAATTACAGTCAGCAAAGTGGGCAGTAAACATATCCCCAGTTAATGGCTCAAGATAGTTTATAATTTAAGGAGATTCATAGCCAATATAAATTCATAGTCTCCTTTGATGACCCATTTTAGTCCTTTGTGGTGGGGCAATTGGCACATATACTGCATAACCAAAAACTTTAAGATGAGAAATATTAGGCTCATGACCAAAAACTAGTTGTAATGGGGAGTAATCATGATAGCTTGTTGGTCTTAAATGTATAAGAGTTGTTGCATGCAATATTGCATATCCCCATATTGATGTAGGAAGATTTGTTCGCATAACCAATGGTCGTGCAATTAATTGTAGGCGTTTAATAAATGATTCGGCCAGACCAGTTTGAGTATGAATATATGCTACAAGATGTTCAACTTTTATCCCAATTGAAACACAATAATCATTAAAAGTTTGGGATGTAAATTCTCCTGCATTATCAAGACATATTGACTTGATTGTATAATCAGGAAATCGAGCTCGTAATCTGATTATTTGAGAAAGTAATCTCGCAAAAGCCATATTGTGTGATGATAATAAGCATACATGTGACCGTCTAGTTGAGGCATCAATTAAAAACATAAAATATCTAAATGGTCCACATGGTGGATGAATTGGTCCACTTATATCACATTGTATGCGTTCTAAAAATGTTGGCGATTCAGTTCCAACCTTACTCTTGGAAGGTTTTACTATCAATTTTCGTTGCGAACAAGCAGCGCAAAATAATTCATTATTTTGAAAAAAACTTCTGGTTCCTTAATGGATGCCCATGAGAATATTTTATAATTTTTCTCATCATTGTCAAACCAGGATGACCTAGTCGATCGTGCCAAATTTTATAAGTTTCTGAATCTATAAACTTCTAGGTTATAGTTAAGTTGGCTTCAACCACATTTATAAATGTGTAGTACAAACCAGATAGACGAATATAAAATTTTTCAACTATATATTTCTTCCCTTGAATTATCTTTGTAACATAAAGACATTCTTTATTGCCTTCGCTCATAGTCTCAATATGATATCCATTTCTGCGGATATCTTTAAACCTTAATAAATTTCTGTGAGAATTTGGGAAAAGTAAAGCATTATATATTGTAACTTTCATTCCCCTTGGCAAAATAATATGTGATCTTCCGGAGCCTTTAATTATATTCATATTACCAGATATAGTGGTAACCGTTTTTTCACTTCATACTTAAAGTAGAGAAATATTTCATCTCTTTAAAGATAGTATGAGTAATGGCACTGTCAACAATACATAAATTTTCATCGTACATTTTGAAGTAAACTAATATTGAAAAAGAACTCATGTTTTTCATAAACAAATATGAACATATATTATTATTATTAATATAAAACAAAAGTTATATAATATTATACACCAAAAGTACATATTACAAAAACATAACTATTACATAACATTATTCATTATACGTGGTATCCTTTTCATTGATGCTGGGTATAAAAAGTTCAACCATTTCAAACTCAGAAATGTCAAGTGGCTCATCACTGTTAAGGATGTAATTAGTTTCCATATCAGTGCATTTGCCTTTCTTTATTGATGCTTGATGTAAATCCACCAAATGTTTGGCGGTACGACAAGTTCGTGACCAGTGGCCTGTCATACCGCACCGATAGCATGCAGTTTCATTGCTTTAAACATTTTTCTTTTTATTAAGTTCCAGTGGCCTGTCATATTCCACTCATAATACTTGTTTGTTTCCCATGTGGGATATCTCCAACACTCCCCCTGCCAAGTGTTTGTTTATTCATGTTTAAAATTCTGGTGGAGTTTAGGCTAGCAAAAAAGACTAGACACTTAGATAACCTAGGGCCTCGGAGAAATAGGCCAAGGAATGTTTGGCAAGTGACAACTGGTCCTAAGGGGGATTGTTGGAGATATGTGGAGAATCACATAATGAAAATATACAAAAATGATGAGTGACATATAAGTGGTGTAGATTAGGCCTTAACATAAGCCAATTGGTTGTGTTAGATGAGCTCAATCCCAATTATATGCTCACTCAAGCTATCGAGCTAACACTCTCCAGGCCCACGGATTCACTATATGTTGAAGATGTGTGGAGAATCCAACTAATAACTTAATCCCAACGGTTATGATGCGGATTAGGCTGGCCTTCAATTTGGCGTGGTGGTGGGGACTGACTACCATCAATGTGATGAAGAAGACGATAGCCTTTTAACATCATCTGTAGTTGGAGTTTCCAGAGTAAAAAAATTTCCTTGATTGAGACAAATTGGCTGTCGAGTGATTGAGCGAACAAAGGTGTGCATAGTTGAAGAAATAGATGAAGTAGAAATAATGGCATTAGAGCTTCATCAGCAAAAACAAACATGGTCCTAAATTGTCAGTGAATTTCAATCAACAATAATATTTTAATTAAGATTCTTGATTGTTCATAAATACACAGTCGAGTACACAAGGAACAGAATACAGAGACTTTGAATATAATACAGGCCAAAGCAAACCCAAAGTGAGATATCAATTATTATCAAGACACAAAACACAAATCTGAAAAATCATAATCTGTGAGAAATCAAACTTCTCATACAGGGAACGCAGGCTTGAGAAGAACAAGTGCTTTCTTGATTCTCTCGACAGCTGCTTGTATGGTGGTTAGAGATGCCGCATATGAAATGCGTATGCAGTTATCGTCTCCAAACGCACCTCCCGGGACTACCGCTACCTACAAAACAAGTATTTGCCAAACCACTTCATGTCCAGTTTGGACAATTAAAAATTTCAAGGTCCCAATGTTGTTGAAATCATAGTTATCAAATCGAGATTCGGATCATAAATATAAGATATTTAACATATTAAACACCATATGTTATTAATTGTTTTATCTAAAATACAATTTTTATATAAAATAATCATATCAACCAATTGAAATTATATAGAAGGTTAAAATTATTAAAATAAAACTGATTTCAAGCGGTTTGATGGGGATTCATCATTTCGAGAGCATGCTCTGTCTTCAATCACGTCATTTTTCCTTCTTTTCTTCAGTTGTGTTCGTGAATCAGTTGAATCAGAGGTATCGGCCGATTCAGCATGGGTTTCGATTCACCTCATCGATTCGAATCTATTTTGAGTGAATCAAACCGAATCGTACGATTCATATCACGAATTGTACGATTTTGATAACAATGATTGAAATTATATTGACCCTTTCCAAACTCAATTTACTGGCATTGGCTTCTAAAACAATTATTTTGTTCATTGTTTTATTCAGAACCACTCACTATTTTCTGCCACACTTTTAGAGGTAAAAGCCAAGTGTTACTAAAAATTTCCTTTTCTTAACAAACAAATTGATATTCTCTTTACATCACAATATACTTCTTTGAGTTTGACCACTTATGTGTAAATTAAAGAAAGCTAATTGTTATTCGCTGTATCAGGATGGATAGAACATATTTTTGGCTCTTCACTTAACTGATATGTTTTATTAGACATAACCAAGTCACAAACTTTAACACGTAGTTGTTAAAGGCGCGCCTCAAGCAGGGCGCAGGGTCCTGCGCCTCGTAATACCTCGTGAGTTAGTGTACCTCGGGCGGGCCTTGTGCAGCTAGGTGCGCCTCTTGGTGTGCGCCTCAGGTACACTTATTTTTCAAGGTTTTACCTTACTTTAATATGTATTGTCCATCTATTTTTAAGAGTCATAACAATAAATTAAGGCTAGATATTCCTAATTCAATTTCTACGAAGGCTAGATATTCTTAAAGCAATATGTAAATTTTACATACATATGTATGTCTAACAGTTCTCTTAGTTCTTTTTCTGGTATTGTTAATGGCCCTTTAACTTCACTTTTCAAGAAAATTATTTTTGCAAATTTTGTGCGCCTAGCGTACCTCATGCGCGGGCCTTTTTTGCGCCCCGCCTTGAGGCGCGCCTAGCGCCTAGGCTGCGCCTAACGCCTTGACAACTATGCTTTAACAGGAAAGATTCCTAAGCACACATACCTCCGCATTATCAAGGATGTATCGACAAAGGGAGTCAGAATCATCGATTTTACCAAATCCTTGGACCTCTATCCCATAGTAAGAGCTCAAATCAATGAACAGATAAAAAGCTCCCTGGTAGAAGAAGAAGACAGAATAAATATGACAAGTGCTTAATAAAGGATGAATATGAATGAAGAGTCGAGTTGGCACCTGGGGTTCAGACATCCTAACACCTTCCATTTCTCCAAAGCTTTTGATCAAGAAATCACGTCGTTCTTTGAATGCTTTCACCATTGTAGCTACTTCTTCCCCACCAGCGTATCCCAGTCCTAGCGCAGCAACTGCTGCCTTTTGTGATATGCTGCTAGCACATGAAGTGAACTGGAAAACCGTATATCCATCATCAACTATTATTTGATTTTTACTCCCTCCTTTCCTTTATGTAAATCGTTTTAGGATTTTCACCAATACCAATAAAAAATTAATTACACCACTAAAATGACTAATTTATCCTTTACTAAAATTCTCTTTCTTCTTAATTACCAACTTATAATATCATCAATTCATAATCTCTCTCATAATAAATGAAAGGGTAAATTCGAGTAAAAATGGTGAAAAATGCATTGATATTCTAAAGTGACAAACAAAAAGGAACAAAATAAAAAAGCTAAAAAGACTTACAAAAAGGAATGGAGGGAGTAATGATTAAGTGCTAGCTAGCACGGAAACCAGGAAACGCTATTTCTAAAAAATATAGGTTCGGAAACTGTGGGGAAACATGTACCCGATAAAAATATAATGATATATGTGTAAGTATGAAAAATATAAAATTTCCATGACTATAATTTCATTCTTTTATAAAATAATGAAATACTAAAAATACTCTACACTTAAAATATATTTATTAGTTATAAAACAATTCTACCGTAAATATTTATAAATAGACACCTATCAAATCATATTCATCTCATTAAGGTCACCTACCATTTGAAAAATTCTAATTAAGATCTAATATATATATTTAGGGACTTAATAAATGTACAGGGAGTTCAGCTTTGGAATGAACCACAATTGAGTCACAAGGTTGAAAAAATTTCTAGGAAACAGTTTCTGGAATTTGAAGAGACGAATTTTCAACTTTCTTTAATTGCGGAAACTGCCCTAGGAATGTCTCGTAGGGGTTTCCGAGAGTTTCCGTTTCAGAATCGCTGAAACGGCAAGTTATCGGAGTTTCCATGCTTCATAGATTAAGTGTGACATACTGACATGTAATGACCAATATAAGATGCAAATTTATTATACCTTCATAGCTGTTTACATGATCTAACATAGCCAATAACATAAACTTAATATGCAACATCTCAGGAGCAGTTCCCACCTCGACGCATTTATAACGCATTTAACTCGCATCAACAAATGGAAAATTATTTATATTCTATTTCTACCACGTGAAAATATGAAGCAGAAATAATACAAGAAATGTCAAATATGGACTCTAAATTCGTAATTTTGGGGTTAAAATAACCAGCAACATAAAATTCCCAATTGCAATTTAAGCAACAAGTTTATGCCCTTTATCACCTATATCAACCTCTAATATTCTTTTCAGTGCCTTTAGTTTAAGTCTCCTAGCCTTATGAAACTTGACAAAAATAAACTTCAGTTTGATACAATACATTACCTGACTCTGGATTTTGTTACATGCTGCAACGAAGTGCCTAGGGCCCGCTATATATCCGAGTCTCCATCCAGTCATAGCAAAAGCCTACAAATTTTTCATCTTCGAAGTATCAATTTATATGATTCCTAGTGGATTCGGTTTCTGTTTTCCATAGTATTAAGAGACAGCATTTACAGTTTTTTTGACGAATGCACAAATGCATTTAGTTACCTTTGAAAATCCGTTCACAGTCAAAGTCCTCTCCCACATCCCAGGCAATGACGCGAAACTCGTATGAGTAGCTGGTTCATATATTATGTGTTCATATATTTCATCAGATAGAACCAGAAGCCTAGGATGTATTGCGACAATCCTTGCAATCTCTTCGAGCAATTCTTTGGGATAAACAGATCCAGTTGGGTTAGATGGGGAGCCAAGAATTATCAGTCTTGATTTTTCCGTAATTTTGGATTCAAGAAGCTTTGGATTCAAAAGGAAATTTTCCGAGATTGATGTAGGAAGAATCACGGGTGTTGCATCAGCCATTCTCGCAATTTCTGGATAACTAACCCAGAAAGGCGCTGGAATAATAACCTAAAAACAAGAAGATTTCAGCCAAAACAAGATTAATTTCATAATTTATTCCAATTTACATCTAATATTCGTATAGGGTGTGTTTGGAAACCTTAGAAATGAAGAAATTCAATTCATTTTGTATATTTTATACACAAAATGAAATGAAATGAATTGAACTGAATTCCTTCGTTTCTTAGGGTACCAGACAAGGGGATAAGAAATTTCACCTCGTCTCCTGGAGCACAAACAGCGAGCACTGCTTGAACAATACTTTGCTTGGCTCCATTGCTAACCAATATCTCGTTAGGTGCATATGAGAGACCGTTCTCTTCTGCAAATTTAAATTAAACATAAGACTTGTAAGGAATACAATGTGACGAGAGAGTAACGCGATAAATATATACTAACCCTTTAGCTTATGACAAATTGCTGTTCGAAGTTCTAATGTACCAGCATTTGGAGTATAATGTGTGTACCCTTCACGAATTGCATTTATCCCAGCCTATCTTTTACAGAAGATCCCAAATATAAGTACAATTCCGTTTTAGAAATCGAGAAAATGCAATTGATAACTCATTATATAAAATTTCACCTCTGCTATAGGAGCAGGTGTGTCGAAATCAGGCTCTCCAGCAGCCAATCGAATAACGGGCACTCCAGATTCTAAAAGAACAGTGGCATGATCCATTATAGCCACAGTTTTTGAAGGTTTCACAGCATTTACTCTGGGGCTTAAAGTTATATCAACTTCCATATCCACAGAACCGCTTTCTGACTGCATTACTGCACTTATTCGGGATGGCCGTACTTGTCTTGTAGCCTCTAATGGTCTATATAGTTACAATCCAAAATCAAACTAAAGTGTGAGCAGAAAAATGTATTAAATGTGACAAGATTGACTTACAAGATTGAATGTGAAAAGCAATTTAGTAATGGTTTAATTCATCATGAGATACCTGAATTTGTCCCCAAAAACCTACCACCTCCCTGCACTTTCAAAGTAACCTCGTAGCTCCCTCAACTTTCAAAAAGTGCACGTGTTAGCTTCTGGTTTGTTTGACTTTCCAAAGATGTCATTTTTCTGATTTTCTCTCTCCAGTACACGTGGCGTTCAGGAAGCAAAGTGTGCACTTTTTGAAAGTTGAATAGCTATGGGGTCAAAAGTTCAGGGGCAGTAGGCTTTTTGGACAAGTTCAGGTATCTCGAGATGCATTAAGCCTTTACTTTAGTAATTGAAAAAAAAAGCTAAGAAATTTAGACCCAACAAGTGAGCAATCAAAAAGGTATTCAACTTTACTATTTCTTCCATCAATGTGATTAATCTCTACTCTAATTTAATTGCTGAACCGAATAAAAAATCACTAAATAAAAAGCTCAATTTTCTTTTATAAGCCCAAAAGCCAACTTCTAGATACAATGAGGGCATACAATAAAAGGATCAAAACCAACAAGGATAAATCGAATTAGAAAAATAAAAGTAATCGACAATCATATCAACTGAAGCACTTCGGTAATCAAAAAATAGCCCAGACATTTTATCAGTCGCTGAACAGATTAAAAATCACTGAACAGATTAAAGGCTAACATCTACTAAAAGGATCAAAACCAACAGAAATGAATTGAATTACAAAATAGGAACAATTAAGCAGCAGAAATTAGAAAAACGACTTACTTGAGGTAGAAACTGGGGAGGGATGAAGGGAAAGACAACGATTGAGAGCCCAAAGAAGCCAAATCAAGGTGTAGGGATTGGGGGCGGCGGCGAGCAATGTTGGATGTGGAGCAATGCAGAGAAGCAGCGGCCATGATTGGAAGAGAAAGCTGAATGTGAATGGGAGTAGGTGGAGATCCATGTTCCAAACTAGAATATATATAATATGCTTGAGTTATAAAATGAGCTTAATAACTCGAAAATAAAATGATATTAGGTCATATTTGTTTATAGAAAAATTTTATATAATAAAAAATATTTTACAGGTAAAAATATTTTACACAAAAATAAATTATTTTTATGTGTTTGGTTATAATATTGAGAATTATTTTTTGTTGTTTGTTATTAATGATGTAAATATTTTTTGACCATAATTTTTTTAAGTTATGGTGACTTTATTTTTTTATAGAGTAAAAGTTAATTTACCCTTCATCACTATTGAATTAGTAGGGTATAGTCTAATCCAATGGTAATAATGATAAAGTAAGAATAAAATAAAGGCACAGTAGAATAGCCCTAAATTTATACATATGTTTTTACTTGTATATTTGAATTATGATATCCACTTGGGATGTATGATAAAACTCTTATAATATCAAAGAAATATTTGACATACGATATAATATTATTCAACTTTAATCTTTACAATGCATCAAGCTTGCTATTTACAATGAATAAACCAAGCTTCACTAACTAATTAGCCAATTCCTAACAAACTTGGGAACCAAGTTCACTAACTAACCAAATTGAATAAACCAATTTGATACTTCATTTTGTTCTTCTCTTCAAAAGATTCTCTTGTTGACTCTTCTATTCACAATTTCATTTTTGAATCCGTCAAATGAAATCACAACGTTGGATAATCCAACCACAACATCCATTATTTCAAAACAAATTCTTCAATATTTTGCATATCTTCCACTAAAACAAATTCTTGTTTTGGGCATTAGTATGATATTAGAACTTTTACAATTTCTTGCCGCCCGTATATTTCTTCAAAATTACAAGACTCCTTAACCACACTTCTCTCCGTTTTTTTATCAAACCATTTTGTGCTAAATCCAAAACAACCACAAGAAGCATAGACTTGAATCAAACTTCCCTCAATCGACTCAAACAGAGCTGAGAAAAAAATAGAAAAATCGGTGTCTATACTCCATTCAATTTCGTTCTCAGCTAGGCAAAACAATAAACACTTTACCTTTACCCTTGACAGATCGTTAACACCACCAATTTTCTTACCGAACCACCAAAAAATCAATTCCGAAAATTTTTCATTTTCGTTGCTTGATTCAAACCTCAAATGACATACACTCTCACATGGATTTCAACTCAGGAAATTGAAAATTGATAGAAGACACATTTAATCTCTGAAACTAAAAAAAATTAAAGAGATTACTCCAAAATCGCTATTGTTAATTAATTGAAGAAAGTTTCGCCTCTGACATTGCTGATAAGAAAAAAAAATCTCCGTCCAAAAACACAATATCAGAATCAGTGGAATTAAAGCGTCTTTATTTGTTAAGGGATAGTGGGACAGAAAAACGTCTTTTGTAGCTTGCCTGTTTTATTTGGGTAAAACATTTACCATTATTTGTTAAGAAATTTTTATGTCGACTGATAATTATTTTACTTTGATTTATTTTACAATTAAAACAAGTGGAAAATTAGGAAAATATTTTCCTGTAAAATATTTTCATGCAAACAAATAGGGCTAGATATAGAGAGAATATGATAGTATAAGCTTTTTATTGATTAATTATAAATTGTATACAATGAAGATCTATTTATAGGAAAAGTATTGGGGTATAAAAGTAATTACAATTATTGATATTAATATAACAACTGGATTGCTATTTGCCGCCCCGTTATTAGACTTGTCGTCCCTCATGATGACGAAAACGTCCTAATGAATAAATTAATTAAAATTATATATCAATCTCAAATATCGAAAATGTCCTTATAAATTAAAAAATTGAAAAATATTTGAATTTATATTAAATAAATAGTATATTTCCTTTTAAAATAAAAATAAATGTTTAAATACAATGGAAATACAATCCTAATGATTAAATAAACAACTAATTCATATTACAAATAGATTAGGAAAACAATACAAATCTAATTAGGAAATACAATTTTAAAGAGTAAGTAAATAATTAACTCTAATTATAATTAGATTATGAAAACACTTGCAATTCCAAAAAGAAAAATAAACGTCACTCCTAAAAAAACTAATAAACTCATTATAACTCAACTTAGCATTCTAGTTGAAAATTAATTATTCTTAGCATGGAGTTGCAGCAAGGAATTGGTGGAGATCGAAACGATTAGAGTTCCGAATTTATTACCACAGAAGAATTCCTTACCTCAAAAGATGCAGTTAAATGGGCGCAAAATAAAGCACTCTCTTTAGGCTTTAAAATTAACATTTCTTCACACATAAGTATAAATAGTAAGCTTTTGAGATGTAACTGAGGTGAAGGTACAGAAGAAACGATAGAGATTTGGATCAAGCAACTCGTAAGTACTCTACAACGAAAGCATGTGAATGTCCATTTAAAATATATGTTAATTTCACCAAGTATTAAACACCTGAAATTATCGACTGATATATATGATGTTTTTTTAAATGTTCTCTAATTTGCAATTTGTGTCAACTATAGCAATTGAGAAGTCAATTATGTACAAGCTTATCTCATTAAAATGTTATATGTATGAAATATAATATTTTAATAAATAAACATAAAAGGGTATATATAAATAATTTTGGGGGCGGTAAATAATACTACTTAATTTTTTATAAATAATTATAAAGGACATATAAGGAATTATAGGGGGCGGCAAATATCAATACTCATCATCAATTAGGCTCTAAAAGGTTTAAAAGGTAAAAAAAAAAGTCTTTTAAGATTTCGTTGCTCTGAAAATATTTCATTATTATCTATAAGGAGTAAGTACTTTTATAAAATTTAAATTTTTTTCTTAATAAGGATTATAATTTATACTTTTATGCAGTTATCTTGTGATTCACAGTCAAATGTTTGATGATGAAACAAGAGTCACATTAATTCTTAAATAGGATTATAATCAATAGAATAAAATTAAATAAAATGAAGAACAACAAATTAAATTTTTAAAACATAGATTTGGGAGATATATTAGTTGATCAAATAATTTAAAATATTCCATATCATCCATAAGAAGGAGTAATTATTATTATAAAATTTAAATTTTTCTTAAGTAGGATTATAATTCAAAATTTTCTGCACTTATCTTGTGATTACCTGTCAAAAATTTGATGAGAAAAAAGATTCACATTAATTCTTAAATCTATTTTTAAAATTTAATTGTTGTGATTTTATTAAAATATTTATTGTGATAATAATGAAATATTTTTAATTATTTGACTTTATCATGTAATTAAAAATATCCCGTTATTATCCATAAGAAGTAAGTAATATTATAAAATTCAAATTTTTTCTTAAATAGGTTTATAATCAATCAATCAGCAATGATTTTTTTAACTTTGGAGAAAATAATATATGAATTGGAAAATTAAGCCCAAAATTTGGAAAGGTAGAAATAGAGAGAAATAGCACATGTTTAAAAAGAAACAATCCAACAATACAAAATAAATAATACATAACACCAAATAATAGTTCTGCCAAGTTTGACAATATTTCAACAAATACTAATCTTTCTTTAAAAAGAGATACATATCAATTATTCTTCTCCTTCTTAATCCTCATTCGTTTTGCTCGATTGCTCGAAAGTTGTGGATTATCTTCATATATCAATATCGACGGTGTCAGAGTTTCATTTCTTATCTCTACAGGTGTGATAGGAGAATTGACCTCATTCTCTGATATCGAATCATGCCAAACAAAAATAAATAAATAAAAGACCTAATTCAAATCATAGTAGATAATGAATCTTTTATACTTATAATATAAATGTTATAAGTACCTTAAAATTTTCATTTGCATCTGGAAATTGATCAACATCGAAATTTGGATCCTATTGAAAAAAATTATAGTTGGACTTCATTACATGAGAACCAAAAAAAACCTAATACCTCTATATTCCCGAGCACATATCAACTGCAAACCAACAATAATTCATTCATCATTAGATGAATTCAAATGAGATAATATTTGTTCTACAAATTCACCCTAAAACGTTGGTGATATTTTATTATACCTGTATTTTGAGTTCATAATAAAGATTTAATTAATAAGGAATAATATATGCAAATAACATGAAAAATGTAGATAAATACTCATGGTCTTAAAGTTATAAATTCACGGAAACACTATTATTTCCATTCATGAAATGACTTTTCACATCGTCATGGCTGATAATTTCACCAGGTACATCTGTCAAAAAATCCGTGTATTTAATTAATTGCTAATTAAAGTTTAAAATATGAAATTCAATTTAAAAATAATAAAAAATGTATACAACCAAATAGAACCTCTTCATTAACTTTGCTTCGATAATTCTGTATAGGGGACTAATTTGAATAAATTCAAGCTAAAATTCTGGTCATTGACCTCCCGAATAATCGTCCTCGACAAAAATGTTAACCTCAATTCATTTTTTGTTGGATTAGGTGTTTTGATATTATCCGGGTTGATAATGAAGTTCCTCATATGGTACACCTTGAGTTCTTGAAGATTATTAATGTTGGAAAACAATGATCCGGAATCTCAATTATATTAAAATATCCGGATCAGGTTTGAAAGATACAAAAACTTGAACAAAGTATCTCGTAAATCCAAATGGAAGCATCCGAATAAAATCCAGCTACAAGGTCATCCATTGAAGACATCAAGTACCTAAACATATACTGGAATCATCAAGATAAAGTTTGGAAAGGAAACAAACTTTAATCTCTCCAGACTAGCATCCGGAAGAACTAATTGCACTAACTCTGGAAGAAGACATATCCGGAGATTCTGAGTCTGAGAGCATCCGGAAGACTCAGATATCAAGACAATGGTAAAAGTTTCAAAGATAACTTTTCCCTCCACCTTTTTGGTCTACACAACTTTTCCCTCCACCTTTTTGGTCTACATAGTCAAAGATCCTTTCCCCACATACAAGACAAAAGAGACATCTTGCACTTTTCAGAAAAAGGATAAAATGGCTGACGCCGGACAGAGGAAGTTAACAACATTTTTCACCTAGACCAATAAGGAGGTGCGTGGATCTCACACCAAAAAGTTACTAGTATAAAAGTTGGTTTGTCACTAAAATACAAGGAAAACGATCACTGATATCTTTTCAGCGTCAATCCCAAGAATTCAAACGGGTCAAATTACTATCTAACGGATTGATCAACGACTTCGAAAGCGCCACATCTTACCTGATCAATGGTGAAAATTTGAGCTATAGCTCACCAACCCACAACGGCTACATTTATGATCGAAGCCTATAAAAGGGAAACTTCACAAGTTGAGAAGGTGCTGGTTGAGTTGAAATAGCAATTAACAAAGAGAATTTGCAAGAAGCATTCAGAAATTCATCCCTTTAAGAATCAAAAAAATTCCAAATCAGTTTGTAAGGATTCCTAAATGAGTTATAAACTTAAGGAAATCCAAAAACCAAAACCTTTGGCAAAAACTAAAGTGTAAAAGATGTCCTACTTGGGTGAGTAGTGAGATTGGGATATAGCTTGAAGTAGGTGCTTTGAGTGGGATCTCCCTGTAGGACTCAGCTTAGATTCGGGGTAGAAGTCTAAGTGGTATATCCTACTCAAGCCAAAAGGATACAGCTAGGAGTTGGTGCTTCTAGTGGTATATCCTACATCTAGAAGGTGTTACCATTCGAAGACAATCTGTAAGGCTTGATTCCCGCCAGTTGGAAAGGAATCCACTAGTGGATAAGCTCGGAGAAAGGAAATTTCGGGGACTGGATGTAGGCGAGGTCGGACTAGTATAAAACACTGTGTTTGATTTTCTTTCCTTTACTTACTGCATTATATTGTCATATTTACATTATCCGGATCCATCCTCCGGATCAGAATCAAACACGCTACAGTTAGACTTGTTAAAGTCTATTAATTCTGCGAAAAAGGGTCATTCACCCCCCTCTGACCTTATATAGACCTCACAGAGACCAACAAGTGGTATCAGAGCAAGTGCTCAAACTAGAGACTTAACAATTTCGAGCTAAAGGTCCATATATTTTGATTCAAAAATCAAAATGAGTTTCCAAAACTCTCAGCTCCTTCTAGAGGGTATGTCTATTACCCGTCCTCCCCTCTTCACCGGTGAACACTACGTTCTGGGAGAACCGGATAAAGAACTTCATCCAAGCATAAAGCATGCAAGCATCGTTAGTAATTAAAGATTGTCCACATGAGCCTACTCATGAAGTAGAGGGTATCACTACTTGAAAGCCCTCAAGTATGTGGGATAAGAATGATTTTAAGAAGTTACGTGAAAACACAAATGCTATTAACATGCTACATTGTGCTCTTAGTGTAGCAAAATTTAATAGGACATCCGGATGTGGGACTACACAAGAGATTTGGTAGAAGCTGGAAGTAACCTATAAAGGAACGAATAAAGTAAGAGAAGGCAAGCTTGATCTACTCAAGCAAAAGCTTGAATCCTTCATGATGGAGCCAAAAGAATCAATTAGTAGCATGAACATTAGATATACCAATCTAGTTAATAAGATGAAGAGGCTCGGAATGGAAATCTCTAAAGTAGAGATGGTAAAGAAGGTGCTCCGGTGTCTCACTAAGGAATGGGACAATAAGAAGACTGCCATTGAGGACTTCAATTTCTATAGTTATGATGAGCTCATTGGCAATCTCCTAACTCTAGAATTATCCTTGGAGAGATACAGCCAACAAGAAAAGAAGCCCGAAGAGTAGAAGAAAGCCATTGCACTTAAGGCAAAATCCACCGGATCAGCTTTATCTGGAGAAGAAAAATAAGTCACGGAACCTCAAAGTACCAAGGAGCAACTAGCTCTATTGATTAAACAACTCAACAAATTCATACTAAAGAAAAATATGAATCCCGAAGACCAAGGGAAGGCACATCCAGAAGAGACTGGCCTAGAATGAATCTGAAAGACAAGAAGGATCTGGAAAAAGAAGCTACCTAATTTGAATGTAGGGAGAAAGGCCACTTCAGAACAAAATGCCCTAAGCTTAAAAGAACCAAGAAGCACAAGAAGAAGGCAATTACAGCTACCTGGAGCAACAATGAAGAAAGTAGCAGCTCATCTTTGACAGAAGAAGAAGAATAAAAAACTACCAACTGTACATTCATGGCACTGACTGATCCGGAAGAAGAGCAATCCGGAAGGAATGTCTTTAAGCAAGAAATAGTGCAAATCAAAGAATCAAAATTAAAAGCAACAAACACTTAGGTAAACTCTTATTCTAATTTTGCTTCTAACTTTGACCTTGCTAGAGCTTTAGCTATTGTGATCAAGAGTGTGAAGAAGAACACCAAAGCAATCAAGTCTTTGAGAAGGCAAGTATCGGAAATCACTAAAGACAATGAAGCATTATCATAAGATGTCAACTTAATTAGAACAACAAAGCACATTGATGAAGTTGAAGAAAACTTCCTGAGAAATCAAGTGCAAATATTAAGTGCTAACTTGATGGGGTTAGATAGGGAGCTAACCCTAATAAAGGATGCATCCAGAAGGAGATCAAACTCTCCTCAACCAATAAGGAATCCAAAGCAAAATACACAAAGAAGTCAGCACCATGCTGCCAAAGAAAATCCAGAGCCTTCAAATCAAAAATTGAAGGAGGTTAGCAGGCAACCTCAGGCCCAAAGATATACTAATGCACAAAAAGGAAAGGCTAAGATAGTATACAATTAAAAACCTGCCAACTAAAAGAGGAATTATGCAGCAGAAGTTGCATCTCCAACCAGCTTCTGGACATATTCTGGACCATTCACAAGTGTACAAGGAGCTGGATATAGAGGGAACTATAGGCAGGAGGATCTAGAAAAGATCAAAAAGAACCAAAAGCATAACAGACCCATCTCAGGGTGCAAGTTTTGTAGGAAAAATAATCATATTACTAAATTATATAGATTAAAAAATGGTTATTATGATGTCAATCCTTGTCCTGAGATGGTTATTAACCCAAGAGGACCCAAATATAATTGGGTACCCAAACTCACTTAATCTATTTTATAGGTATGCCTTAGATCCACAGTAGATCAACACACTTGGTACATTGATAGTGGATGCTCAAGGCACATGACAGGTGATGAGAACGCCTTCATCACATTAACCCGGAAGAAGGGTGGCAAAGTGAGCTTTAGAAATAATCAAAAAGGGTAGATCATTGGACATGGGACCATTGGATCTAAATTAAAGATAAAAGATGTCTCACTGGTTGATGTACTGAAGTTCAACTTACTCAGTGTAGCCCAACTTTGTGACAAAGGAAGAAAAGTCACATTCTATTCTGGAGGCTGCTCAATCTATGATAGTAATTCTAATCAACCCATTATTTATGCACCTAGAGTAAATAATGTCTATCCTGTCCAAACTAGCCAAAAAGGAATTAGTAGTAGGTTTGCCTAAGGTTGCTTTTGATAATGATCATCTATGCACTGCATGCTAATTAGGTAAATGGCATAAGAAAAGTTTCCCTTCCATTTCCTACATTCCTTCAAAAAGAGTACTTGCACTCTTGCATATAGATCTCTTTGGTCCAATTAAACTATTGAGTTTGGGTATAAGAGAATACACTATGGCCATTATGGATGATTATTCTCGCTATACCTGGGTTCTCTTGCTAGCAAGCAAAGATGAAGCCTCTGTCCAATTCTCAAAAATATTCATCCGGATAGAAGAAGAACAGGGCATAAGCATTGCACGCATCCGGAGTGATAATGATGGGGAGTTCAAAAATAAGAATTTTATGACTCTAAGGGCATTGAACATAACTTCTCTGCCCCTCACACTCTTCAACAAAATGGAGTTGTTGAGAGAAAAAATAGGACCATAGTTGAGATGGCTAAAACAATGCTAAGTGAAAATTGTTTGCCAAAATATTTCTGGGGTGAGGTCGTGAACATAACATGTTACATCTTGAATAGAGCTCTTATTATAAAGACCATAGAAAAGACCCCATATGAAATCTGGAAGGGAATAAAGCCCAAAATTGGGTACTTAAACCATTTGGATGTAAATGCTACATCCTAAATGATAGAGAGCAACTAGGAAAGTTTGATCCTAAATCTGATGAAGCAATTTTCCTTGGCTACTCAACACATAGTAAGGCTTACGGAGTCTTCAATAAACAAACCCAAACTATGGTAGAGTCAATACATATAGATCATGCAGGCAAGAAAAGCTTTACTCAGAAAGATCCAGTTCCAGAAGTTGAAAACTCTAGAGAAAAGAAGCAAGCTGAGGTCCCTGATTCTTTCCAAATCAAGAAGTATAAAGAAGAGGATGAAGGAATATCTTTTGATCCATAAGTTCAACAAGTCAATCTCAATCCACATGAGATAAACTTCAACTATGACCATGGAGAACAAGCTGAGGTAGAAGTAGAACAAGTTCCAGTTGGATATGAAGGCTTGCAGAGGGAAATTCGAACTCACAAAAATCGTCGGGTAGAAGCTATTTTAGATGATGTCTAAATTCTAGTTAGAACCAGAGGACAACTTAATAGGATGATGAGCCATGCTGCTTTTGTCTCCCTAATTAAGCCAAAGAAATTTCAAGATGCTGAAGGAGATTAAAGTTGGATGATGGCAATGTAAGAAGAGCTAGAATAATTCACCAGGAATGATATATGGGATCTAGTACCACCTCCCAAAGGCAAATCAATCATTGGCACCAAATGGGTATTTCAAAACAAGCTTGATGAATCCGGAGTTATGGTAAGAAACAAAGCAAGATTAGTTGCCCAAGGCTACAACCAGCAAGAAGGAATTGATTTTAAAGAAACCTTTTCCCCTATAGCAAGACTGGAAGCAATCCAAATTCCATGTGCTTTTGCATCATTCATTGGATTCATATTGTTCCAAATGGATGTCAAAAGTGCATTCCTTAATAGAGTTATTCAGGAAGAAGTCTATGTCAAGAAGCCACCTGAATTTGAGGATTCAAAGCATCTGAATCATGTTTACAAACTGAAGAAAGCTCTCTATGGATTGAAGCAAGCACTAAGAGCCCGATATAAGAGACTCATTACATTTCTCATATCCAAAGGGTATATCCGGAGCAAAGTAGACACAATACTCTTCATCAAAAAGAAGAAAAATGATATTATTCTAGTCCAAATTTATGTGGATGATATCATATTTAGAGCAAATGATGAAAGGATGTGTGAGGAATTTAGCTCTTAAATGTAGAAGGAATTTGAGATGTCTATGATGGGAGAACTCAATTTCTTCCTTCGTTTACAAATAAAGGAAAGTCTGGATGGAATCTTCATTAACCAGTCAAAATATACTAAGGAAATCTTGAAGAAGTTTGAAATGGACAAGAGCAAGCCTATATCCACTCCAATGGGATCAGAGTCCTATCCAAGGATTGTGAAGGAGAAGATGTTGATCAGAAGCTCTATAGAGGGATGATTGGTTCACTTCTTTACTTGATAGCTAGCAGGCCTGACATACATTATGCAGTATACTATTATGCAAGATATCAAGACAATCCTAAGGATTCTCATCTCAATGCAGTAAAAAGGATTCTCATATACCTCCTAGGAACCACTGAAGTTGGGTTATGGTATCCTAGTAATGGAGATTTCACACTCTAAGGCTTTACTGATGTAGATTATGGCAAGGATACTCTTGAGAGGAAGAGTACATCCGGAGGATGCCATTTCCTTGGAGATTGCTTAGTATCATGGTACAATAAAAAGCAAACTTTAGTTGCTTTATCTACTACAGAAGTAGAATATATGGCAGCTGGAAGTTGTGTGGCTTAACTCCTTTGTATTAAGCAGCAACTACAAGATTATAGAGTTCAATCTAGATGTGTGGACATTATATATGATAACAAAAGGGCTATTGATGTATCAAAGAATCCAGTACTCTATAGCAGGATGAAGCATATCAACATAGGGCATCATTTCATCATGGATCATGTGATGAAGAAGGATGTTGCTTTGGTATACATTCCAACCAATGAGCAAAGAGCAGACATCTTTACTAAACCACTGAGTAAAGATCAATTTGGCAAGCTAAGGGAGTCAATTGGTATGTCTAATTCAATTTGAAGGGAATCCGAAAGACAATCCAAAATTATTTTGGATCATTGGCAAAACATTAAATCTAGAAGGAAAGAAGCATTAGAGAAAAATTTATTTAGGAAGAGAGAGTACCACGTCAGCAGACAAGAATGATAAATGACAGTAAAACTGCCTAAAGGTAGGTGTTACTTTTTGAATTTCAAACGTCTACCACACGTGCGAGTGAAAATCTAGCCATTTATCATTCTCCGATTTTAACGCCATTTACCTCTCTCCTCCAAAATTGACTGCCATGTCATCAATCTAGCTAACTTTAACTGCGTCTGGATTACTAAAATACCCTCACTTTGAAAATGCTATATAAACCCCTATAAAAATACCCTTATTCTTCATGCGAGCAACTTCCTTACTGTTACTCTGTAAATTTCAAAGCCTAGAATCCTAATTTCCTTTAAATTCTTCTCAAATGGCTGCCATCATAACAGAATAAGGAATCAGAATGCTTTCCATAAGAAACATATTTACAGAATTTGATCTAAAAGATGAGGATTTCAAACCCCTGAACCTAAAAACAAGTGATTCTGTCATTCCCACTGATTTTCTAGGCGACAACTTCCTTTTTGAAACTAATCCCTACTCCAGGCTAATTGAGGACCAGCACTTAAAAGACTTCCTTAAGATAAATTTCCTAACATATCCAGATTTAGTCAGGGAATTTTATGATAACTTGAGAGCCAACGAGCATTTTGATGACTTGCGAAAAAAGGTTCAAGGGAAAGAGATAACCATCACTCCTAATTTCTTTAAGAACTCTCTCAATATGAAAAATACTGGAGTTTTGATGAGAGCAGATGGAGATGAGATGAAAGGGAAGTATGATCTGGAAAGGTGGCTTCCTGCTAGATACTTTAGGGATAAGTTCTCTACCTACTAGACACAAGCACCAAGATATCTCCAGCACGTGCTTGAAAAATTAGTGCTCATTCAGAAGGGATCACTTATAACTGTTTCTAGTTTCTAACATTGTGTATTATAGCACTGGGTAGAATGTAGAGAGGTCAACATGCTAATACTGATAATTCACTACTTGAAGCAGCATAAAAATTCCCACGGGGCACTAATCACCCAGAATCTTCAAGCCCACGAGGTTGACTTCTCCAGATTTAAAGGAGTAAATGGAAAAGAAATCTTGGAGAAAAACTTTTAAAAATTAAGTTTTAGGGAAACAAGGAATGAAGAGAAAGCCGAAAAGCTTCAGGATGAGAAGAAGAGCAGAGCAAGAAAAGCTACCAATTCGGATGCAATTGCTCCTACTCCTAAGAAAGCACGAACAATAAAGCCTAAGGCAAAGAAGGAACTAGCTTTAGTTCTGGCTGGGGAAGTTAATGAGGATTCCTTATCCTTAACCCAGCAGTTGGCCAAATCACCGGAGAAGCCTAAGTCTTGAGGTAGACTGATCAAAGCAGCTGATAGAATGAAAAAGCCAGTGTCTGAGCCGGAGGCAAGAGAGACTATCGCAGTGGCCACTACTGCTATTAGAAAGGGATACCCATAGGGGCAAAAAAGAAACATAAAAGATATCCTAACAGAGGAGCAGGAATATGAAAATGAGGAAACAGAGGATGAGCTTCCCATTCCTAAGAAGCAATTCACCCAGAAGGGGTGTTCTTTTAATGAAGTTGTTCAACCTCAAAAACATCAGAAAAAGAAGGCCAAAAATCCTGCTGAGATTATGATTGATGAAGAAGCAGCCAAAAGAGTGGTAATGGAAGAACTGGATAAGGCAAAAGCTGCAAAAGGCAAGCATGTGCCTGGATCTGCTGAAGAGATACATCTGGATGATCCTCAGTATGAAGAAATAAGACAAGCTATAAAGGAAAACACTAAGATCAACAAAAAGCTCACTATAGACAGACCCGGTGGCTGTTCCTGCACTTAACCCTTTCGGACTGATATAATAGATCTGGCAGAACTCGCTCAGGATCTGAAAGCAGATGATTTTTCTTTTTTACCTAGACTCAATCCCCTTTCGGTGAACCTTCTCAATCTAAAAACTAAAATCCCAACTGAAATAAGTCTTGTAAAGGCGTATGGAGAGGGCATTGAGGACATTTTCCAATGCACCTGGAGGAGAGGTTATAAGTCCTATTAAGGCATTAGAAGGGGTGACAAAGGACATTACTAGTCATCTGGGGGTTGTGGAGGTGGAGGAAGGGAAAGATAATGTAGCTGATCTAAGCACAAATCCAGTAAATGAGGTAATCCTAAAAACTGTCTCATTTAATATAAATGCTAATTCCTCTACTACTGCTGAAGAAGCCACCGATAAACATCAGGATAACTTGGATACACAAACTAT
Organism: Euphorbia pulcherrima; assembly: GCA_947683365.1. Classification (NCBI taxonomy): domain Eukaryota; kingdom Viridiplantae; phylum Streptophyta; class Magnoliopsida; order Malpighiales; family Euphorbiaceae; genus Euphorbia; species Euphorbia pulcherrima. The sequence goes on along the minus strand of CANTUS010000008.1, from coordinate 43,413,239 downwards.
AAGTATGTCTAAGGATGATGAGTTTGACCCGAAAGAGACTGCTTTGGAGGAGGTATAGGGTCTGGGATCCGAAGGGAATGCTTCTATAGCAAACTCTAAGAGCGAGGCCAGTCCGGAGGAACGGTTGGTAGAGAAGAAGGATGAGAGGTCTGGAGAAATGAAAGAAGAAGAAGAAGATACCAGGGGCTCTTCCAGATCATCTGGAGATGATTCTTCAAGCTCATCTGGAGATTAAATCCCTCCTACTAGTAGTCCCATCAGAATACCTGTAGTCAACACAAAATAAGCAAAGGTATCAACGGTGCTTAAACTGCTAAAAGAAGCTACTCTTGAAGAAAATGAGGAAGAGGAAGGATATATCAAGCTGAGTCTTCAGAACATCTGCAAAAATCTAAAAGCTGTAAAAAAGGTACTCTTGGATGAATTTCAGCCTCTGGATCTAAAGGAAGAACTCAGAGATATGAAGGGGAGTGTAAAGCGCATTGAGCAGAAAGAAGAGGATTCCGCTATTGCAAAATTGGTAGTAGAGGTATCTCTAGCCAAAGTCACTCTGGTTCTTAATGAGCTAAAGGCTAGCATTATAGAAGCAAACCGATCAAAAGATCAAGCCAATATAGGGGCTACTAATAATTGTGCAACACTAATGGACCAAATTACTTCCTTATCCACTGACTTATCCACTGAACTAAAGGAGTACATAGATACCAAGTTTGAAAGGTTATCAAAATTCATAACTGAAAGGGATCCTAAGCTTACCCTTACGGAATTGGGAGAAGAACAACAAGCTTTCCAGGAAATGCTTGTGAACTTTCTAGATGAATCTCTCCCAAAAATTCAAGAAAAAATGCTGGACGATATGGGAGATAAACTTGGAAACTGTTTGGCTGGACTTGAGAAGATCATAAATGATTGGAAAGCCAACTTCACCAAGGAAGTAAGGCTCTAAACAGAATCTATCCATAACATCCAGAGAGGTATTAGTGAAGAGATTACTCTTATTCAAACCAGAATCAATTTACTATCCTTATCTGAATCTCCTTCTGGCCCATGAATTTTGGAGAGCCAGCTCCTTCCAGGCTTCCATAATCTAGTCCAAGTCATTGGGGACTCCGGCTTCTTCGGATAAAAAGGGGTAACAACACTGCTTAAAGCTCTCTTCCCTTATTTTAATAAGAAGGATCAAGAGTTCATACTACACATACATCCTGCAATAAAAACAGACTTATACTCAACTGAAAAAAGCCATCCAACCCTACTACCTCACTCCAGCCACTGTTGATCATATTATTGATGAGAGGAGCTCCTTGACCTTTTAGTTGTTCTATATAAATTTCTTCTTCTAAATCCATATGCAAGAATAACGTCTTTACATCAAGCTATTCTAACTCAAGATTCAAGCCGGCTATAAGACCTAGCACAACTCAAATGGAACTCATTTTCACAACTGGTGAAAAAATCTCATTAAAGTTGATACCTTTCTTTTGAGTAAATTCTTTGATGACCAATAGAGCTTTGTATCTCACTAGGTTTCCATCATCTTTCTTCAGCTTGTACACCCATTTGTTCTTGAGTGTTATCTTCCCTTTAGGAAGTTTCATCAGCTCGTGCGTGTCATTCTTCTTTAAAGAATCCATCTCGTCCTATATGGCCTTTGTCCAACAATCTTTATCTTTAAAAAATTGCACATCTTGGAAACTTTTAGGCTCCCCCTCTTCAGTGATTAAAATATAATTAGAATTGGAGTATTTTGTAGATGGTTGGCGTTCTCTAATTGACCTCCTTAATTGAGGTTCTTCTTCTAGTAGAATGGGGTTCTCTGGCTCCCCCAACTCAATACCCTCTTCATTCATATCATCATCCACAATCGTATCTTGATCCCTCACAACTGGCTCTTCATCTCCATCTTATTCTGATTGATGCATTCTTCTTTTTGTGGAATCATATGATAGAATGCTCTCTGGTGTAATATCGACAACACTGTCACTTGTAGATTTTTCACCGTTCATGTCATTCTCATAAAATACAACATCTCGGCTTCGTACAATTTTCTTTTTCATCGGATCCCATAATCTGTAGCTAAACTCTTCATCTCCAAAACAATAAAAGTGCAAGGAACTGATTTATCATCAAGCTTTAGCCTTTGCTCTTTAGGAATATGCATAAATGACTGGCAGCCAAATACTCTTAAGTGAGAGTATGAGAAATTTCTACCTGTCCATACCCTCTCTGGAATATCAAAATCCAAAGGTGCTGAAGGTAGTCGGTTGATAAGGTAGACATCAGTATTGATAGCTTCTCCCTAAAATGACTTAGGTAAGTTAGCAATTTTGAGCATGATGTAACTCTTTCGACAATGGTGTGATTCATTTATTCAGCAACGCCATTGTGTTTCATGCCTGATACCATGTTGACTACAGTAATCCTTGAACTCCTTGGAGATATACTCACCACCATTATCTGTGCACAAACACTTCAATGGCACTCCAGTCTCCCTTTCCACCAATGCATGGAATGGTTGAAAGTGCTTGAATACTTGATCCTTTATGCTTAGCAAATAAATCCATGTCTTCCTTGAGAAATCATCAATAAAGGTAATAAAGTATCTTCTTCCTCCAAAGGATTTTGTATCTATGGGACCACAAACGTCAGAGTGTACCAACTCTAACTTATTATTTCTCCTTCTAGAGCTTTTCTGAAATGAAACTCGATGTTGCTTCCCAAATAAACAATGATCACATAGGTTAATTTTTCCTTTGGTTAATGGGATGATGGACTTCTTAGCTAGTATATTCAATCCTTTCTCACTAACATAGCCAGTCCCCTATGCCATAAATTTGGTGAAGCATCATCTCCAACTGTATTCAGTTGACCCACATATATTATTGCGTCCTTTTTGTATAGCGAGTAACACAATCTTCCTTTCACCACCACCAATGATCGTTTGTTGAGTTTCCAATTTCCATTGCCTGTATGATTGTGATAACCTTCCTCGTCTAATACACTAATAGAGAACAGGTTCAACCGAAGATCTGGAATGTGTCGCACATTTTTAAGTGTTAATGTGCATCCGACACTTGTCTTCACACAGATATGGCCAATTCCCTCTATTTGCGAGACACTATTATTTACCATTTTAATAGTACTATAATCACCCGCTTTATAGGTTGAGTAGTATTCCCTTTTTGGAATATAGTGGTATGAGGCACCATAATATACAATCCACTCGGTATTTGCATCTTCAACATGACAACAATCTGCATCATGAGATACTAAAGCCACCTCTCCATCTTTTATTGTGACTATAGCAGATGCATTTTTATCATTATCATGACTTCGGTTTGCATTCTCTTGTTTAAAGAAACGGTAGTTCCTTTTGAGATGACCCTGCTTTCCACAGTGGTAGCATGACCTCTTCTTCCAAGACTTGGATCTATCTTTTGATTTTCTATTCCTACGATCTCTACTCTTGCTTTGGCCCCTATTCTCTATGACAAGGACTTGTGAACTGGTACTGGCAACGTCCCTTCTATGAAGTTCTTCATTAAGTAAGCTATTCTTTACCATAGACATTGTTACCACACCATTTGGAGCTGAGTAACTCAACGATAATACAAGAGTATCCCAGCTATCTAGTAGAGTTCCCATTAAAAGACATGCTTGCATCTCATCATCCAAGGATATACTGGTGACTGCTAACTCACTTACGAATCCTTCAAAGTCGTTCAGGTGTTGTGTGATTGATCGTCCCTCTGTCAGTTTCAAGTTCATGACTTTGAGAAGCATGAACACTTTTCCTTGAGCATTTTTAGCCTCGTACATATCCTCTAGCTTCTTCCAGAGAGATTTGGAATCTGTTTCGTTCCTCACGTGGTTGTACAGGCTATCATCTATCCATTAGCGTATTGTACCCAATGTCTGCTTCTTCAACTTTATCCACTACTGTTCTTTCATATCCTTCAGCTTTGCATCGTCACCCTCAATTAGATCATACAAATCTTTGCAATTGAGGTAGTCCGTCATCCTGGATTTCCACATTGAATAATTTGTATCCATCAATCTGATCATTACACCGTCATTCGCCATGTCGAAACTTTAAAAAATGGCAAATTTTTACTATTCATGTAAATAGTAACCATATATGTAAATAGTACCATATACCCAAATAGTAATTGTATATAGGAATATTAACAGTATACATCTGTCGTATACTTAAATAATAACTATAGGAACACTATTCATACCAAATATGAATAGTATTATTTAAATTACTATTTTACTATTCACTTAAATTGTGTTTCTGCAACAGTTTTTCGAACGAATTCCGCCACCGGATTCGCCGTAATTTTCTCATCGTCGTGGTATATTTATTTTTGAAAAATATATCCACGGATTCTACTGATAAAACAACCTTCGGCTTTGATACCACTTGTTAGGCCCAATAATAAGTTACGAGAAAAATAATAGCAGTAGAATAAAAGACACGCAGATTTTTACATGGAAACCCCAAATGAATTAGGGAAAAAACCACGGGACAAACTCCGAATAATTCTCTATTATAAAATAATAGCAGGTACACAAAGAGATTACAAAATAGTGGCACAAAAGTTTCCCAAAACCTCACTATTTTCTCTCTTACCCAATTCTTAGGAACCCTTTTCCTAAGTCTCTCTAAACAGATTATATTTTTTATCTGTGTTTCTTAAATTTTGCTCTACACATAAAATGAGCAAAACCTCCTCTATTTATATGAGATTTAAAACGCGTAAGGCCGAAATATGTACAGTAATTTTAATGTGCACTTTTTGAAAAACTCCTCTGTCGACATGCCTCCATCCTCTTTGTTTGAATTTTTCTTCTTTTTCTTTCTTTCTTTCTTTCTTTAATTAATTCAGTGGATTCCACGAAAAGGAGGGACAACACTCAACAGATTCAGAGTAGAAGTAGCAATTCCATATGAATCTATTCAACAAGATTTGACCAACAAGAGTCTAGAAGCTTCTTCAATATAATCCCATTTACAAGAAAATTCCAGTTTTTATTCACAATGGAAAACCCATTTGTGAATCTCTAATCGTCGTCGAATACATCGAAGACACTTGGAACCGTAGCCCGATTTTATTGCCTCAACACCCTTATCATAAGGCATGGCTCGTTATCTTGTTAGCTTAATAGATAACAAGGTACATTTCTCTTCATCTCTCATTTTTTTACATGCTTTTGGATTTCTTAATTAGTTTCAAATACTTTTTATGTTTCTGATTTGTTGTGTTTGAGTTGTTTTTCTCCTAACATATCACAGATTAGTGTTTGGTTAAAATAAAACTTCTTGTGTTAGTACTTTGTAAGAAAGAAAGATAATTTTTATGTATCTATCCCTTTTTAAAAGATAGGTTTTGTGACAATATTGCTGTATTTCAATTCCAAAAAATCTATGATTCTTATACCAAGTTCCAAAAAAAGATGAATCTTGCAAAACCATAGTTTGAAAAATTTGGAAATGATATACTAATGAATCATTTCATTGTTACTAATGAACACATATCACACTTTAATTGTATATTCCAAACAATCTATTTTTGTACAAACGGTTCAATCAATCTTTTTTTTATTGAAAAAAGTTTTGTAGGAGTTAGGAATTGATCTTCGATCATCTCACCCAACTTTATCGATGTACCAATTAAACTAATAAGTCCAAATTACTATAAATAAACATGAAGGGACTAACAAACAAGCCATTTGTTAAACAAAGACTATATTTATATTGGGGGTAATGAGAGAGAGATAGTTATAATAATCTAGATAGCTATACTAGAGTAGGCTAAATATTTTTTTTATTTTCTTTGTTGACGTGAATGTGTGTTTGAAAACTTTATTTATAAAGGGAATTCAATTTAATTGAATTTATTTTGCCTATAAAATTCAAAATTTTTATACATAAAATGAATTGAGTTCTACTAAAAATAAATATAGAGTATATAAATACTTTGTTACCGTTCAAGAAGACACTATAGTCCTTGGTATATCTACTATCTTTTTTATTTTGAACCTTTGGCTTTTTGGTTTTAATGGATGATAGATTATAATGAAAAGATTAGGGGATAAAAAGATAAATAATGGATAGGTTAAGGGCAAAAAAAGTATCATGTTGGTAAATATATAAGATATATTATATATAAGTATATAAATATAACTCATGTTGTGTTAAAAAAATTATGTATATGTAGTTGGCTGAAGCTTTTAAGGGAATCATGTTGAACAGTGAGCAAGAAAAACAGTTGAAAGAAGCAAAGGAAGCAAAGGAAATGATAAAAGTTCTAGAAGAAGAATTAAAGAAGAAAGGAACAAAATTCTTTGGTTGTGATGAAATAGGAATAGGAAAAGCACATAAATGCACGTAATTAAGAAAATTAATAACCTAAATACTATAATTAAATGCGTGAAAGTAATTAATCATAATAAGGTCTCCAATAAATCAAAACTCTTCCTTCAATTTGCCGTTATTTCTGTGCTTCATCTTCTCAATTCTCTCCCATTTCTGTTCAATAGTGTTTCTGCGTTCTTCAATCTCGACTCCGTTGTTCTTTTTCGAATTTTAAATCAAAATTTTGTCTCGTTTTCTCCCTAAAAGAGATCACAGTTCTTCGATTTTTTGTTTTCTCATCTTGAATCCTTTATTCATTATTGATTTCCTTCTATAATCTGTGTTCTGCTCAAATCAAACAATATCGATCTGTGTTTTTTTCCATCTGCAATTTTCTCTCTCTAAAAACAGGTTCAAATTGATTTTAGGCAATTGAAGAGGAATTCTGCTGCATTTTTATTTGTTTCGACACTGATTTGCATGAACATCTACTACAAATCTTTCATACATCAGAAAAATATCAGAACTATGTCAGATATGTATCTAATATTTTTCTGTTATATATCATATATAATCGTTATTCTTCGTTCCATCTGCAATATTTTCTTTCCATCTGCAATTTTTCTCACTAAAACAGGTTCGAATTGATTTTGAGCAATTGAAGAGGAATTCTACTGGCTTTTTACGAACTGTTATAGTTCTAATATATATCTACTATAATTCTAATATAAGTCTCTTTGTATTTGCAATTATCATTAAATTGTTATATATCTACTATGTATCTGATATATATCTATTTCTGCTGCATTTTTTTGTTTCAACACTGATTTGGATGTTCTTTAGTATATGTTATACATCTATTATATATCTACTATAAATTTGTTATACATCTACTACAAATCTGTCATACATCTACTATAAATCTGTCATATATTAGAATTACAGCAGATATATATCAGAAATATATCAGATTTTGTATCTGATATATTTATGATATATATCTATTATAATTCTAATATAAGTCTCTTTGTATTTGCAATGCTCATTGAACTGTTATATATCTATTGTATATCTGATATATATATATATATATATATATATATATATATATATATATATATATATATATATAAGTCTAATATAAGTCTCTTTGTGTTTGCAGTGTCCATTGAACTGATATATATCTATTATTAATCTGTTATAAGTATGTTAACAGAAATATATTAGATTTACAATAGAATTATATTAGATTTGTAACATGTCAAAAAAAATTGAAAAAAGTATATCACAATGGATGGCGTTTTGAAGATAAAAATGAGACGAACAAAAAACTCTAAAGCGACATGTCGAAAAAATAAACAGTTTGAGAGATAAATGCAAAATAAGCCAAAAAACATTAGAAAGTTAAAGGTAACTGATTTAGGCATCTAAAAGTTAGAAAGGGAGTATAAAGGTTATTAACAAAACTTATTGTGGGATTTAGGTTATTGGGTCAAAGTTTGACAGAAATTGTTTTGGGCAAATGAGTCATAAGAGACAATTTCTTAATAGAAAAGCACCAAAATACACCAACTTGTGTAAAATAATAACCAAAATGTCACAAAAAAATGTTTGTAACCTATTTAGAATATTTTAAAAAATTATTAACCAAAATACGCTCATGCTCATTACTGTTCGTATCATGCGATTAGGATAGGTTTTTTAAATTTTTTTGGATTATTTTGCATTTATCTCTTAAACCGTTCATTTTTTCGACATGCCGTTTTAGAGTTTTTTGTTCGTCTCATTTTTATCTTCGAAACGCCATCCATTGTGATATACTTTTTCGAAAAAAAAATTTCAACCTGTTACAAATCTAATATAATTCTATTATAAATCTAATATATTTCTGTTAATAGCATGCAAGAGAAGAGCTTTAGTTTTCCAACGTTTATCAAAAATCATAAATGGCTTCTGAAGAGCATCAGCAATGGCAGCAATTCCTATTTGAAACGATATTAATACAGTTGTAGTTCTGATTACTAATTTGCTGTAGCAACCAGTTCAAACACAGCCCAATTAAAAGAAGCTAAGAGTGATCCCAGCTGCAGTTCCTCATTGCACCCAAATGCTAACCTATACCTGCACATTTATAATCAGATTCACAGGTTGTTATATAGTTATATTTCTTAAAGAAAGGAATACAATTACTTCCAAATTTCATCCCAACAGTTGCAATATATTGTAAAATGCGGAAAGAATTTTCTAGAGCATCATATTATTCATTTTCATTTAGTATACTCTTCTACCTCAATGCAGATTTTGATTTTTATAAAATGAATCAAGAAAAAAACCATTTAAAGTATTCCTAGTACTCCCTCTGTTCCTTTTTATGTCATTTTAAGGTTGTTTAGTTCCTTTTCATATGTCATCTAAGGTTTATTTAATTTCTTTCTCTATGTCATTTTGAGGTTGTTTAGTTCCTTTTCATATGTCATGCTATGAACATCTACTATAAATCTGTCATATATCAGAATTATAACATAATTATATCAGATACGTATCTAATATATTTCTAATATAATTCTGTTATAATTCTAATATAAGTCTCTTTGTATTTGCAATGCTCATTGAATTGTTATATATCTACTATATATATATATATATATATATATATATATATATATATATATATATATATATATATATATATATTATAAGTCTAATATAAGTCCCTTATAAGTCTAATATTAGTCTCTTTGTATTGCAATGCCCATTGAACTGGTATATATCTATTATTAATCCGTTATAAGTCTGATTTGGATGAACATCTACTACAAATCTGTCATATATCAGAATTATATCAAATATATATCTAATATATTTCTGATATAATACTATTATAATTCTAATATAACTCTCTTTGTATTTGCAATGCTCATTGAATTGTTATATATCTACTATATATCTGATATATATAGGTTATAAGTCTAATATAAGTCCCTTATAAGTCTAATATAAGTCTCTTTATATTTGCAATGCCCATTGAACTAGTATATATCTATTATTAATCTGTTATAAGTCTTATTTGGATGAACATCTACTATAAATCGGTCATATATCAGAATTATAATAAAATTATATCAGATACGTATCTAATATATTTCTAATATAATTCTGTTATAATTCTAATATAAGTCTCTTTGTATTTGCAATGCTCATTGAATTGTTATATATCTACTATATATTTGATATATATATATATATATATATATATATATATATATATATATATATATATATTATAACTCTAATATAAGTCTCTTTGTATTTGCAATGCCCATTGAACTAGTATATATCTATTATTAATCTGTTATAAGTCTAATTTGGATGAACATCTACTACAAATCTGTCATATATCAGAATTATATTAGATACGTATCTAATATATTTCTGATATAATTCTAATATAAGTCTCTTTATATTGGCAACGCTCATTGAATTGTTATATATATATATATATATATATATATATATATATATATATATATATATATATATATATATATATATATATATATATATATAAGTCCCTTTTAAGTCTAATATAAGTCTATTTGCATTTGTAATACCCATTGAACTAATATATATCTATTATAAATCTGTTATAAGTCTATTAACAGAATTATATTAGATTTATAACAGAATTGTATTAGATTTGTAACAGGTCGAAAAAAATTTGGAAAAAGTATATCACAATGGATGGCGTTTCGAAGATAAAAATGAGACAAACAAAAAACTCTAAAGCGACATGTCGAAAAAATAACGGTTTGAGAGATAAATGCAAAATAAGCCAAACAAATGAAAAAAAAACAAAAAAGTCGCATGCTGTTGGGTGGAAAAGTTAATAAGGGCGTATAGAAGTTATTAACAAAACTTTTTATGGTATTTAGGTTATTGAGGCAAACTTTGACAGAAATTATTTTGGAAAATTGGGTCAAAAGTGACAATTTCTCAAAGAGAAAATATAAGCCCTTGAAATTTTTGGGTTCGATACATTTGAAAGTTCCTAATGTCCAAACATTTTTTAAAGCAAATTTCAATCCTATTTTCACAATAAATTTAAAATTATTGATATTTTCTTAAAGACACAAGAATACAATATCTTTTAAATTTATATAATAAAATAGCTTTAGTTAATAGACGGTATCAAATACTTATATGTATATATATAGAAAATATTATACTAATATTTCTTTCTTTTTCGAAATAAAAGTATTTATCAAATTTTTATATTCAGTATGTGATTCTTACTTTTGCATTTGATATTATAAATAAAAAAATAAAAGAAAATTAAATATCAAAATTGTTTCTTACGATAAAAAAAAAGTTACATAAATAATATGAAATAGAAACAAAACTTAGTTAAATGGTATATGTACATTATTACTTACAAACAGTAAAATAATACATGTTTAAAATTCTTGTCAATTATTTTTACTTTGAAAGACTTGAGGGATAAAAATTTTAAAATATAAAATGTTTGTATTAAAAAAATTACTGTAATAATATTGATTATAATAATGAACTAACGAAGCTAATTGTTTAGCTCGAATGACTTTTTTTACTAAAATGACTATTGCTTGATATTAACGTTTTCTAAATAAATATTTTACATTAATTAATAAATTTTAAAATGTTAATCTCATTTTTTATGTAAATAACTATAATTGAAATATAATTTTTATTATTAAAAATAAATAAACTTTATTTTCAGGGACAAAAAAGGGTTGAGTAATAAAAAAAAGCGCCAAGGTGATGTAAATAAATATAATTTTTTATTATTAAAATAAAGTTATAAAGACAAAAAAGAGGTGGGTTGGTAAAAAAAAGGAATTTTAATGTAAATAAATATAATTAAAATATAATTTTTATTATTAAAATAAATAAACTTTATTTTTAAAGACAAATAAGGGGTGAGGAGGATTCCATCCCTACCCACCATACTGGGATTCGCGTGCCTCTACCACCACACCACAGACAATTAACATTTAATTACTACACGTTAATACATATATAATAATATATTTCTTATACTATATCGAACTAAAATTTAAGGCCTCCAAATTTAGAGCACTGAGCGGTTGCTCTACTCGCTCCTCCTAATGACCAGCCCTGCTTATAGTACTATAAAATCTGCATGAAAACTATAATGGAACTATGAAAGTATAAAAATAATTATAAATATTATAGCTCGCGTAAGCACCATTGACACCATATATAAGGTTGCAACTGATTTGAACTGTGCGCGAGCAGTTTGAAATCGACTCGGTCGAAGTTTGGTCAAAGCTCACCTTGATAAGGCTCGACTCGAGTTCGAGACCGGCTCGAGATATTAACGAGTAGTCAAGCCGAGCATTTTAAAGTTCGACTTAAAATCTCGCGAGCAGGCTCATATAATTTTTAAATTACTTTATAATATTGTTAATTTCTATGTATTCATAAAAATATGGAAGGTTAGTTTTAATTTTAAATATTCCAATTAAGAAAAAATTATATATCGTATTCTTAATTAGTTCTAAATATCCTTAGACGAATTGTATTCGTATTCTAATTTAAAAAATCCTTAATCTAATAATCTTATATAAAAAGGGTATGTCTCTTTAAATTTTAGTTTGGCAAAAAATGTGTATTTAAAAATAATAAATAATAGATTTATTGGATAAGGCCTTGTTCTCTTTTACTATAATTCATTGTAGTTCAGTTCAGTTCAGTTCAAACCATTTCAGTACAGTTCTGTTATATATCTACTACAAATCTGTTATATATCTACTATAAATCTATTATACATCTACTACAAATCTATCATATATTAGAATTATAACAGATATATATCAGAAATATATCAGATTTTGTATCTGATATATTTATGATATATATCTATTGTAATTCTAATATAAGCCTCTTTGTATTTGCAATGCTCATTGAACTGTTATATATCTATTGTATATATACATACATACATGTGTGTGTGTGAGCGCGCACGCGCGTGCATGTGTGCGTGTATGTGTGCGCGCGCGTGCGTGCGTGTGTGTGTGTGTGCGTGCGTGCGTGCGTGCGTGTGTGTGTGCGTGCGTGCGTGCGTGTGCGTGCGTGTGCGCATGTGCTGTGTGTGTGTGTTCGTGTGCGGGCGTGTGTGCGTGTGATATAAGTCTCTTACAAGTCTAATATAAGTCTCTTTGTATTTGCAATGTCCATTAAACTAATATATATCTATTATTAATCTGTTATAAGTATGTTAACAGGAATATATTAGAATTATAACAGAATTCTATTAGATTTGTAACAGGTCGAAAAAAATTGGAAAAAGTATATCACAATGGATGGCGTTTTGAAGATAAAAATGAGACGAATAAAAAACTCTAAAGCGGCGTGTTGAAATAATGAACGGTTTGAGAGATAAATGTAAAATAACCCAAAAAAATTTGAAAGTTAAAGGTAACTGATTTAGGCGTGTAAAAGTTAGAAAGGGCGTATAAAAGTTATTAACAAAACTTATTGTGGGATTTAGGTTATTGGGTCAAAGTTTGACAGAAATTATTTTGGGCAAATGAGTCGTAAGTGACAATTTCCTAATAGAAATTGTGGATATATCATTGGGTTATTTAAGTAGATGGATTGGACTCGCCAATCAAATCTTTGGTATTCAATTTTATGACTCTCAAACATATCCATTTTTGCAGAAATGGATGGATGACATTATGCAAGTTCAGGTTTTTTGGCAAACCTTACCTCCGCTCGACAAAATGGTCGATATCTTCCGTGTAATGCGCAACTATTTTATGAATTTGGATGTTGCGAAATGAAATTGCTTTTCCGGATTAATGTGGTGCATTTAGCGTACGCATAAATCTTTCTAGCACCACTACTAAACTGCGGAAACTTCTTATCGATTGATCACCATTCGGAAGAAACAGTCAGATGCCTCATTAACTCATCTTCCTTCTTAACATCATGATGCCACTTCAACTACTTCGCGTTTTTTTCATTTAAGAAGTCGTTTAAATCTCGGTATAATCGGAATATACCACAATACTTTTACTAGTACATCCTTCTTCATTACAACATAATCTTTTTTCTTGTAATGAGACTATCCTTCACAAATAAATACATTAAATTTGGCACCATGATTGACATTTCTAGTTTTAGATATAAACATGAACTTATAATATATCATATCATATAATATCTTATCAAATAAAATCATATTATATCATGTTATATCTAATATTACATTGAAGTTGACAAAATTATGTGTAATCTTGTACTTATTTTATGGGTTGGGATTGTCTACTTGAACTATAGAGTACCGTCAATTACAAAATGAATTGCTCTGATTTTTCCAAATTTAAAATGGATGTTTTGATCAAGGAAATTTACTCTATAGTGGATCCCAACCGTAGAGGATCCACTTCCTTTATGCTTTTTTCAAGTTATCTTTCAGGTTTTAACATGTGAAATTGTACAAGTTGTGTTTTAAATTAATTGTTAAGGTTCCCTGATCATGCATAGAAATATATACGAGTTTATCATTTCAAACAACAATAACCAAAATTTCCATAAAGTACTGGTTTTTTTGAAAACCCCCCGGAGGAACATTGTGTTCCCCTACAAGGAAAAAGATCGAGATAGGTGAAAATTTCGGGGCGGGCGTCCCAACTAGGTTGATGCCCCCGCTTACCTACAAAACACCTACCTCTCTTTATTAAAGAAATCCAAAGACCGCTCACAAGATGAGAGCGTCAGTGGACAGAAATACAGCCTAAAGGTGATACGGATATGAAGTCCGATCCCAAGACATGCCTATACAATGAATGAGGCCAAAGAATGCCAGCTAACTAGTTACAACTTAGAAATAAATTCGGAAAATTAAATACATCAGAAACGACAAAATTAAGATTCCGCCTTCGATACTTGAAGAAGAACCAGCATAGATGAATGCATGACCCCAAATGATCATCTGTGCTTAAGACACCCTCGAACACAAACTTATTCCTCCTTTTCCAAATAGCCCACGCAATCATAAACCATAAAGCCGTACCAAACTCATGTCCGATCCCGGAGGAAAAATGCGCTCGCCATACTACTAGAAAATCAGCCCCCTTGAATGGCATTGTTACTGAAATCCCTAGCACTAGAAAAGCTTGAACCCATATACGATAACTACCCAAACAGTGAAACAAAGCATGATCAATTGTTTCAGACTCATCACAAAACGGACACTTATCATTCATTACTGCTTGGCATCCGCGACAAACCAGAAAGACTTTCGTTGGAAGACGTCTATGTAACAATAGCCAGCCAAAGAATTTAACTTTAGGAAGAAGACACGCATTCCAAACCACCATGTAATCCGTTTCCGGCGTAGTCCGTTGAGGCGTCCTATAGAACCCTAACCAAAAAGATGCAGCTGAAAGTACCTTATTAGCTCCCAGATCCCATTCAAATCTATCTGCCACCACCTAAAACGCAGCATGTAGCTGTTGCCCCCTACTGCCGTCAGCCCCATTCCCCCCAAAAACAGCAGGGCAGGTCTGGGAAATCCAATTCCGCAGCTGGAAGCACCTCTCCCTACTTGTAATCCTTAGACTACGTTTCCAAAAAGGCCTAGATAGTGCTGCTCCTTCAGAAATTGACAGACACCCATCCCGAATCGAGCAGCTTTTTCTATTACATAAGAGATACAGGTCAGGGAAAAGAACAGATAATGACACATTTGCAGTCCAATTATCATACCAAAAGGCTCCGCAAGCCCCGTTGCCCACTTTCACTCTCACATTCGATTTAAACAACTCCCAGAAGGTTGAGTTCTTTACACAGCAAGATAAAATGTCTCGCCAAACATACGAAAGGCGGGAACTATCAACATTTTCAAACGAGTTCCATAAATCGAAGCCATGTCTACGGACACACAACTCATACCACAGCGATCCCTGTCCGTCTACTCTAGACCGCCATATCCATTTCAACAATAAACTACAGTTTACTAGTCTGAGATCCCTAACATATAGGCCACCTAGATTTTTCGGTAGCATAATTGTCTCCTAACTCACTTTGCAGATCCCACTAGAGTCCGCGTTACCTTTCCACAAGAAATTTCGCATCAGTTGTACAAGCTTATTATTATTAGAGGCTGGCATCTTATTCAATGATAACAAATAAATCGGGATGGAGGAGAGAACCGATTTTATAAGGACCACCCTGCCAGCATACGATAAACACTGACCTTTCCAACTTGCCAGCCTATTTTGGAACTTACCAATCAACACGTTCCAATAAGACACCGGGATGCGTCTCATACTGAGAGGGGCGCCTAGATAAGTAATGGGAAATTTTTCAATCTTACAACCTATAGTCTCCGCACATCGATTCAACATGTCGTCCTGCACGTTAATACCCATGATTGAGCTCTTAACAAAATTAATTCGTAGACCTGAAATCAGCTCAAAACAACGTAATAAACGGATAAAAATAGGTAAGAGGGACTCATCTGCAGGTAAGAAGCACATCGTGTCATCCGCAAACTGAAGAATAGATATATCCATCTCTGACCCATCAATACGAAACCCAGGTAAAATGCCCTTAAGGACACTTGCGTCAATGAGCTGCTTAAGACCTTCCACTACTAAGACAAAAATAAATGGGGAAATGGGGTCGCTTTGTTTAACCCCTCTACCCAAATAGATCGGATCAGTAGGGCTCCATGAAGTACTGTTAGCATACGAAAATTCTTAGTTTTTTAGCCATGTCACATTCAAAATCTCCTTCCTCCCTAATGTTCAAGGTCGAGAGGTGTACACCCGAACTAGTGACCCCTGCAAAGCCTACTCCTCATGACTTTAAGCCATTATCAGACATTGATAATCTAAAATGTTTACAATTTCAGCAACCCAGGTTAGTGTTTTATACTCACAATCCCTCTATGAACGGGGTAGACCCTTCTGTCAGAATAATATAAATATTACGATTGGGTCTAACCTGTCAACTTAAGTTTTTGGGTGAGACGGTTCCATGACATGGTATCAGAGCGGCTTAGACCTAAAAGTCGAGGGTTCGAATCCTGGCAGCTCCATTTGTGGAATTATATTGCAACACATAGCGGAATGGGTTTGTGTTGTACCCGCTTCAAGTCCAAGGGGAATTCGCGTGCGGGGGAGTGTCAGGAATAATATAAATACTACGATTGGATCTAACATGTCAGCTTAAACTATTGGGTGAGACGGTTCCATAACACCTTTCAGGGTTATAAGAAAAGCAATCACTGAAACACTTGTGCATCCCCATCCATTTGCCGGTATGCTTGAGAAGATCATGCAGGCAAGCTTATAGTGGAATGCACTAGTGAAGGTGTTTTGTATATTGAGGCAGATGTTGATGTTTCTCTTAACCAATTCGGCTATCTACTTGCACCTCCATTTACATACTTGGATCAATTACTTTTTGATGTCCCTGGCTCTAGCGAGATTCGTAACTCTCCACTTATGCTTATTCGGGTATTATTTAGACTACCTTGCATTTCTGTTCTCCAAACGAAAATTCATGTACATATATTCTTTTAAGTTCTAGGAAATATGAGCGGTTATTTAAAAAAAATTGATTTGAATACTTTTTAGATCTTACTAGTGTAATACTCGTGCGATGCACGGATATGTCATTTGTAATCAGTATATCAATGATAAATTTATTTTATAATATATATTTATATATATAATAAAAATAGAAAAATTAAAGCTAAAAAAATATATTATATTGTGTATCAAATTAAATTGCACAAAAAAGAGTCACAAAGTTCTTAAATAGGATTATAATCAATAAAATAGAATTAAATGAAATCACGAACAACAAATTAAATTTTTAAAAAATAGATTTAGGAGATATATTAGTTGATAGATATACTTAATGGATAATTATGAAATTCGAATTCACTTGATCAAAGAATTAAAAATATTTCATTGTTATCCATAAGGAGAAGCAAGTACTATTATAAAACTTAATTTTTTTCTTTAATAGGATTATAATTCATACTTTTCTGCGTTTATCTTATGATTTTCTGTCAAATATTTGATGAGGAAAAAAGAGTCACATTAGGATTATAATCAACAGAATAAATTAAATAAAATCAATAGAATTAAAGGAGAAAGTATTATTTACTAACATGATTATAATCAATATTCAAATTTTTTCTTATATAGGATTATAATCAACATAATTAAATAAAATCCAAAACAATAAATTAAATTTTAAAAAATACATTTAGAAAATATATTAGTTGATAATTAAGCATGTCATCAATTGGGCTCTAAAAGGTATAAAGGTAAAAAAAAGTTTTTTATGACTTAATTACTCTAAAAATATTTCATTATAATCCATAAGAAAAATAAGTACTATTATATAATTCAATTTATTTTTCTTAAATGTGATTATAATTTATACTTTTCTGCAGTTATCTTGTGTTCTCAGTCAAATATTTTATGAAGAAAAAAAGTCACATTAATTCTTAAATAGGATTATAATCAATAGAATATAACTAAACAAAATCAATAAAATTGAAGGAGAAAGTACTATTGATTAATAGAATTATAATCAATATCTGATTATAATCAATAGGGGTGTGCAGAACCAAACCGGAATCGAAACTCAAATCAAAACCGAATAAAAATAACCGAACTGAACTGAACCAAATTTAATTCGGTTCGGTTTCGATTTTTAAAACTCTCATAATTTGGGTTTCGGTTCGGCTTGATTTCGGTTTTTACTCCAAAAATCGAAATAAAACCGAACCGAAATAAATATTATATTTTAATATATATTCATATTATATCTAATATCCTAATCAATATTAACGATATACAACACACTAATTAGTAAACAATAATAACAAATATGAGATTTTTACTTAAGTAATCTTAATTTGAAAAGAATTATTTTACTTTACAACTTTCGGAATATGACTCATTTAATAATTTATTATATGCATGTCATACTACTTAAATTAATATTTTTATGTATCAATATTTATATTTATTGTTGTAAATATAAATTTCAAAGTCTAAATACTATCAAATTTAACACATATCAAGATGAAATTACTTTAAGTCTCTCTCATACAACCCTAAAACGAAAAAATAAATTACAAATTATTTTATAAATTATAGAGTTTGAGCAATTCGATTATAACCGAATCGAATCGAATCCGAACCGAATTATATTCAAATCGGTTTACACCGAGTCGAACTATATTCGGTTTAGTTTCAATTCTTATACTTTTACTAATTTGGGTTTCAATTAGAGTCGGTTTGGTTTGATTTTTGGATCGAACCGACATTTGCTCATCAATAGGTCCAACTATACTAACACAAAACAAAATAACACAATACTTAATTACTAAACTAATTTTAATTTTATTCTTTCATTCAACTTTTAATTCACAATTTTATTAATCCCTAATTTGCCAATCTGACTTTATGCGTTTTTCTTCCCTTCTTCTTCTTCTTTCTTCTTTTTCGAGTTCTATTTCACCGTTCACGGTTCATCATCGATTTTATTCTCTTCTCTTCATTGTTTTTCCGCTAATCGGTTCACTTGTTGAATTTGAAGGAAGATTAGGCAAAGAGGAAAAATCCAAATCTCTTGCTTGCCCATTCAATTTAAAGCTCCAATCCAGTATATAATGCGAGCTAGCCAGCAACCCAGTTGAAGTAGAAAACCCAATAAACAACTGTTCTTTAAAAAGGGGGGAAATATCTATAGGAAATGAAAGAATTGGGAAATTGTGACATTAAGAACATTTTGGATGGAATCATAACCAATCCAGACCATAATAGGTTTACCGCTCTTGAGATTCAGATCCTGTTTCAAAGAAGAACCAGAGGGGCAATAACCAGCTGTAGCAGAAGCATTAGACCTCAAGCTGTTAATATCAATTCCGACATAGTTATCATTAATATCTCTGAACTCAAAATCCTGAACCATGTCAAACTCCATAGCGTGGAGATGGTTAGTGAAATTACCAACATCAGTTTCATTTAAAAGACCCAAATACTAACTAGGAAGAGATTGAAGATGCTTAGTTGAGGAGATTGCGAAAGCTAGGCCATGGCCGCCGAGCTTGAAGATGCATTCATATGTTAGTGTCAATTCAAAATTAGCGGAGAAGAAGCCGAAAAACGTCAAAGAGAAGAGAATAATCGAAGATGAACCGTGAACAGTGAAATAGAACTTGTAAAAGAAGAAAGAAGAAGACGAAGGGAAGAAAAATGCACAAAGTCAGATTGGGAAATTAGGGATTAATAAAATTGTGAGTTTCAGATTGGGAAATTAGGGATTAATAAAATTGTGAGTTAAAACTTGAGTGAAATAATAAAATAAAATTACGTTAATAATTAAGTATTGTGTTATTTGTGTTATTTGGTTATGTGTTAGTATAGTCGGACCCGCAATCAATATTCAAATTTTTTCTCAAATAGGATTATAATCAACAAATTAAATAAAATCCATAATGTTGCGTGCTCAATGGACCTAGCAAGTGCACTAGATCGTATTAGTCAAACGGGGCAAGACCGAGTGTCATTCCCACGAGAAGCAAGGAAGAAATTAAGTTTTATAGGCAGTTCAGTAGTTAAAAGATCTCAATTAATAAAGCTGGTGAGCTAAAAACTACATTAAATAAGATGGCAGTAAAGTAAAATAAAATAGTAACAAGATTGCAGTAGGCAAAAATAACAAGATTGCAGTAGTACGAAATTCAATAATATGAAAACACAAGTTTTACCAGACTCCTTGGATGGTGTTAATGGTGCTTCACCTTCCATATTCCAGCATGTTTAGGTACCTAGATCTAAGGTCTCTTACCTACATTCTTTGTAACTAAGTGTGGCATACCTATCCTACCACTTAACACTTTAAGACTTTCACTATGGATCCCTCTCTTACAAGTTATTTATTAAGCATTAATCTCAAGTAAGCATCTTAAATTAATTTTAAGAACCCTTAGCATGAATTCAGCACCCACCAGGGTCATAAAAATTCTGTGATTATTAATAGGTCTTTGGTAGTGAAAAACCTCGCGGTCTAAGAAATGCTCACTTCCAATCCCAACATAAATTGACCAAACTTATGAATCATTCAATTAATAATCAATCTAATGAAAGATAAATGTTAGCATAAGGAAGGATCTACACCACAAACAAGCCGCCGACAGAGCCTAGCAAGCTTGCAGGGAAGTTAGCTACGCATAATTAAAAAATAATATGCAAAGTAGTAAAGAACATACTTCATAAAAACAATATTAGAACAGAAATATGAGATGAAAAGATGAGCACCAGCTGCTCTCTAAAGCAAAATAATGTCCCTTTTATAATATTCAAGGGACCTTGGCAACTTGCACAAGTTGCAAGCATTAAAATAATAAAAGAAAACTATAACCACAAGTTTGTTAAGTCTTGGCCATTAAGCAAATAAATACGGCAGCTTCTCGTACATTTCTTTCAATTCCAAAAAGATCCATTATACATGTCATTGAACCACTTGAAGGTCCACTCCTAGAGCACCACATCATCATCCACATAAGTTGTCATTTTCTTCCTCTTTAAGTACTAGGCCACTAAGTAAAATAAATAGCAGCTTCTAATTCATTTCCTTTACCTCCAAGAGATCTAATTTTTTATACCATTGAACCATTTTTAAGTCCTCTCATAGTGTGCCATGTCATCTGCTGCAACCTTTCTAATTATTTTCTTGCAATCTATATTTTACAAAAATACTCATAAAATCCATAATATAACTCCAAATCAAGTGATTCCAAAGCCATTTTCTCTGTATTTTCATGGTACATTTTCCACTTATTATAAATCCCCATACTTAAATATTGCTTTGTCCTCAAAGCAAGAAGAAAAAGAAGAGAAGACAAAGATAAGTGTGAAAATGTCAAAACAAAGGTAGTAATTAACAATCTACTTATCACCATAAAACAACAAAAGAGTCTACATAAAATGCAAAGCTTAAGGAGAAAGATGAGCTTACCCACACTAGCATGTTAGCATAGTATACAAAAACGAGTCAAGATAATCATTAAGAGCTAGTAAATCAACAAACATGGCATCAATGCAACCATACTGCCTCACTAAAGGTTTCACTCCAATTTTCTCTCAAAGTGTTTAAGGGAATTTTAAAGATAGCACTCTTCAGTAATACATTGCATTCTTAAGACCATATGCTTGATAATCGGTCTCATCTCCACCACTGTTATTGACTACAAAACATAATTAAAAGGACTTTATAAAGGGTTGTAATGTAGGCTTGGGGTAAGGTGTGATCATAAAAGGTCATTTGGGTTAAGGATTTCATCAAAAGAATTTATCAAAAAATTACAGCAGGCTGTAGTAAACACAACAACAACTTGTGCAAGAATCGAAAGGTAAATTTAGCTAGAGGAACATCAATTCAAAGATCAATTAATCTTCAGAGGATAGCTTGAGTTTTCAACAATTTTTCCAACAAAGACAAGGGTCTTATGTCATCAATTCAAGCAAGTGTAAGAATTTTTTTTAAGGGGAAACAAGCTTGCTGAAGTAAATTCAAAAATTTGAGTAGCTAAAGGAATTTTCATATGTGTTGGCTACTGCTTTTCTTTTTATTCTTATGGAAGATATACATATAGAGATATACATATATTTAGATGAAACATGAGTTGGAAAATAGAAAATTTTACCAACATAACTCAAGAAATTTTTATGTATTGAATCTTTGATTTGATAAGCACAAGTTTGCAGTAAGGATAAGGTTGTTGCATTCCATTAAAACAATTCCTTGATAAAAAAAATCTGGGTAGAAGGGAAATCAAAGTGAAAGGTTTATGGCTTAAATCGTGTGGGTAAAGAAAGAAAATAGGCTAAAGGCTCAAATTGGCTTATCTAAGGGAAAATTCATGTTAAAGGGTGGCTTTTAGGCTAAAAGAGGTTAATCCTAGTTGCCTTTATCATCTCATGCAAATAATCAATGTGTGGTCTCAACAAATACTAAACCATATCAAGTTCTAGCTTAATATATACCAATGCATGCCCACTCATGAAGAAAATTCCAATAGTAGTCTTGTCATCATAAATTGAGGCTCAAATTCTCACTAAAGTTGAGTAGATTAGAGTAGGTATTATTTTTAGCCATAAGTATCGAAAAATAGTTCCTCATGAAGATCTATATTGCTTAATCAACTTCATTAAAGCATGCCAATGTAAGTTCACCATTTAAATCCAAACTCTAAACATTTTCTTTAGACTAACTTGCATTCTAAGATCAAAGCATCATGCTTATTGCCAAAAATAGATAACATTTTATGAAAAATTTTAAATTTTTTGCAATTTTATCAAAACAAAGTAAAATAAAAGCAAAACATCATCAAAACACAAGTTTAAAATAAAAACAAAGGACTTCTGCAATCTATCTAAGCAGAGAATTCAAACTTGCAGTCCATATACCATGTTAATAATAGTCAAAATAGCAATAAGAATCAATACCATTCGAAACCAAGGGCTATGCCTACATCCCCATACTTAAAAGTTGCTTTGTCCTCAAAGCAAGAATGCATTAATAAGAATGGAGGGTTACAGAAAGCAAGAAAAACTTGTAAGAGTGCAAATTTCTAGTGAAAGCAACATACCAAAGGGAAAGTACTATTATGCAAGAGTAATTGATTGGCAAGAAATAATTGAAGGCCAAACATAAAATTATTGCGATCTTGTGGTGCAAAACAACGCATAAACAATTGCTCTAAAATAGAGAAAGAATAATTTCTGAAAATCAAACCAATTTGGTCCCTATCTAGAATCAATGATGAGCAAAATCAAGTATGTTGAGCAACATAAAGTCTGAAGTTAATCCTCATGTGGCTTCCCCATACTTAATCAATTATTTATCTATAAAAAGTAAAAAGCAAGGGATTAAATATATTGCAAAATAATATATAACTTAATAAAAGGAAATAATATAAGACAAAGAAAGAAATACGAGCTTGAGCTCATAAAAAAGGTGCTTCAATTGGAGTTTAAAGCGGCACCAAATTCTATTAAGTTTGCACTAGGTGAGAAGGAAGCTGCAATCTGCTGTATCCTTCTTTTGGTTGTTTGCAAGGTATGGCTTTAACCTTTGGCCGTTCACTTTGAATGTTTCACCTTTATCATTTATGATTTCAATGGCTCCATGTGAAAATATCTTTGCAACTATGTACGGTCCAATCCACCGTGATCTCAAATTTCTTGGAAACAACCTTAATCGAGAGTTAAACAAAAGAACTTATTGTCCTGGTTGGAAATCCTTTTCATGAATGCTCTTGTCATGCCATTTCTTCATTTTTTCTTTATAACTCATGGCATTCTCAAAACTAAAGAGTCTAAATTCCTCCAATTAGTCTAGCTACAATATTCTCTGTTCACCTACAGCATTCTTGTCAAACTTAAAAAATGTTAAGGCCCGAAAGGCTTTAAATTCTAATTCAATGGGTAGGTGACATGCTTTTCCATACAACAACCTAAAAGGAGACATTCCAATGGAAGTCTTGTAGGTCGTGTGATATGCCCAAAGAGCATTATCTAGCTTGCAGGTCTAATCTTTCCTAGAGCTATTTACTATTTTTTCTAAAATTTGCTTAATTTCTCAATTGGAGATTTCAGCTTGCCCATTAGTTTGGGGATGATAGAGTGTTGCAATCTTATGTGTCACCCTAAACTTATTCATCAACTTTTCAAATTGGCTATTGCAAAAATGAGTCCCTTGATCACTAATAATAGCCCTAGGCATACCAAAACGTGTGAACAATTTCTTTAAAAAAATTGATAATAACTTTAGCATCATTAGTGGGGCTTGCAATCGCCTTCACCCATTTGCTCACATAATCCACCGCAAGAAGAATGCATTTGTTACCGTAAGAGCTTAGGAAAGGCCCCATGAAATCTATGCCCCACACAGTAAAGAATTCACAAACCATAATGTTATTTAAGGCCATAGCATTTTGGGCTGAGATATTACCTAGTCGTAGGCAATCATCACATTCTAAAATAAACCTGCGACAATCTTTAAAGATTGCAGGCCAGTAGAAACCACTTTCAAGGACCTTAGCAGCTGTACGGGTTGCTCCATAATGGCCTTCTACATCCTTGTTATGATAAATAATCAAGATTTCTGGAATTTCCTCCTCAGAAACACACCTTCTAATGACTTGATCTGCACATAACTTAAAAAGAAATGGTTCTTCCTAAAAATAATATTTAATATTAGTGAAGAATTTTTTCCTTTAGTGAAAGGAAAAATGAGTTGGTTTAAGGTCTACAGCAAGATAGTTAGCATAATCAGCATACCGCGGCAGCATTCTTACAGTGAGTAATTGCTCATCAGGAAATGAGTCTACAATCTCAGGTTGTTGGACAAGGTTACTGGAAGCTATTCTTGACAAATGGTCTACTGCAACATTCTCAGATCCCTTTTTATCTTTTATCTCCAAATCGAACTCTTGAATAAGCAACATCGAAGTAATGAGTCGCGGCTTGGTATCCTTCTTTGTCAACAAGTATCTCAAAGCTGCATGGTCAGTAAAAACAACAACCTTCAACAAAACCAAGTAAGATCTGAACTTTTCAAATGCATAAACAACATCAAGTAATTCTTTTTCAGCTACGGTATAATTTTGTTGAGTTTTAGTTAGAGTCTTACTTGAGTAATAAATTGGCCGAAAGTGTTTGTCAACTCATCGACCGAGGACCGTACCAATGCAAGAGTCACTTGCATCACACATGAGCTCAAAAGGTAGCTCCCAATTAGGAGCAATAAGGATAGGACCATTGACAAGCCTTGATTTAATCTCATGGAAAGCCTTGCTGCAATCTTCATCAAATTTGAATTCGGCATCCTTGTGAAGGAGTGCGATCAAGGGTAGTGCAATCTTTAAGAAGTCTTTGATAAATCTACGGTAGAAACCCGCATAGCTAAGAAAACTCCCTACCTCTTTTATGGAAGTAGGTTCAGTAAGCTTCTTAATGACTTAAATATTTGCTTGATCTACCTCAATTCCTCTTTCTGAGATCTTGTGACCAAGAACAATACCCTCGTTCACCATAAAAGGACATTTTTCCTAATTCAAGACTAGATTAGTCTCTTTGCATTGAATAAGAATAGCTTCATGATTGTCAAGACAAGATTGGAATGTCTTTCCATAAACTAAAAAGTCATCCATGAATTTTTCCACGGTCTTTCAATCATGTCACGAAAAATGGACATCATGCACCTCTGAAAGGTTACAGTGGCATTGCAAACGCCAAATGGCATCCTTCTATAGGCATAAACACCATAAGGATAAGTAAAGGCAGTCTTTTCTTGGTCTAAAGGATGTATGGCAATTTGATTATAGCCAGAATAACTATCAAGAAAGCAATAGAATGTATACCCGGATAATCTCTCTAACATTTAATCAATGAAAGGTAGCGAAAAGTGATCTTTCCTTGTAGCTTCATTAAGCTTGTTGTAATCTATACAAACTCTCCATCCGGTCATCATTCACTTAGGAATAAGTTCATTCTTTTCATTTTGCACAACGGCCATGCCTTCTTTCTTTGGTACCACTTGGACCGGGCTAGTCCACACACTATCTGAGATTGGATAAATGATTCCAGCATCTAAAAGCTTTATCACCTCCTTTCTAAGCACCTCTATCATGTTTGGATTCAATCGCCTTTGAGGTTGCACCATCGGTTTGTGATTTTCTTCTGTAAGAATGCGGTAGACACAAATAGAAGGGCTGATTCCCTTAATTTCCCTAATTGACCATGCTAAAGCTTCTTTGTTCTTCCTCAAGATAGCAGTAATTGCTCTTTTTGGTCTTGTATAAGTTTGGAGGAAATAATCATGGGGAGGTTATTTGGTGGGTCAAGGTAAGCACACTCTAAAAGGGAAGGCAATGGTTTAAGTTCAAGTGTTGGTGGCTCTTCTATTGAGGTCTTAGGAGGTGTATTTAGTGTATGGCTTAAGGGTTCAGCAATTTGCTCGGCATACAAGGTTGCAGGACACAGTGCTGGCTCTTTAATTTATTCCTCTGCAATCTTATCCAACTCATCAAAATTAACTTTTTCGAGTTCCTGCAAGTCAAAAGGGTCTAAATTAAGATCTGAAGTAAAGTAACAATGATCATCAAAAGCAGTAGGGTGTTTCATTGCTTCGTTCATCTTAAAAACAACTTCTTCATTATGGATTTTCAAGATTAATTTACCCTCATTTACATTAATTAGAGCATGACCAGTAGCTAAGAAAGGTCTACCTAAAATGATAGGTACATGTAAGTCCTCGTCCAAATCCATCACTATAAAGTCAACGGGCAAGATAAATTACCAACTTTCACTAAAACATCCTCAACTATGCCTCTAGGGTACCTAACGGTTCTATCTACAAGTTGAATAGAAAATTTAATGGGTTGTGGCTCTCCTAAACCAAGTTGCTTATAAACATAGTATGGCATTAAATTTATACTAGCTCCCAAATCACAAAGCGCGCTATCGATATTAAGATTGCTAATAGAACAAGGCATTGAGAAACTCCCTGGATCTTTGAGCTTTTATGGCAAATGTTGCTTGCTTTGCAAAATTGAGGAGAAGTCTAGGTTGAGTTGCACCAAGGCCACACTTTCCATCTTATTCTTATTTGATGATAAATCCTTCAAAAATTTCACGTACATGGGCATTTGAGTAAGAGCCCATGTAAAAGCAATGTTAATATGTAACTTTTTAAACACTTCCAAAAATTTATCGAACTGTTTAACCATTTCTTGCTCTTTAGCTCTCCTAGGATATGGAATCCTTGGTTGGTATGGTAAAACGGGTTATTGATCAGGTTTGCGCTCATTTGGAAAAGATTCAGAAGGTTGTAGAACCGATTGCTGAGAAATTGTTGCATTCTTAGGTTGCTGAGTTTGTTCTGTTTCCTCTTCTATAGTTTGTTGGGCATCCTTTGTAATCTTTCTTGCATCAATATCAACAACAGTCATTTTGATAGTATTTTCAATAACTTTACCATTCCTTGTTGTGATAGCTTTGTACTCCTCCTTTGGGTTTGGCTCGGTATTGCTTGGAATTGCTCCTTTGCTCTTCGGAGTGACAATTTCTGTAAGTTACTAGAATTAAGTCTCAAGATTCTTTATTGAAGCTTGCGTTTACTTCATGAACTACATCATCATTTCCTTCATGTCATCCATCTTAGATTTCCTAGATTGCTATGATGGTTCTGCATTTTGCAGAGGTTGCTGTGAGTTGCCAAAATTTTAAAAAGGAACATTCTTACCAGATTATTGACTCTATGAAAAATTTGGGTGATTACGCCAACCTGGATTATAAGAGTTAGAATAAGGGTTGTTCCTTTGGTTATTTCCAATGAAATCACAGTGTTCTTGATTAAGTGGATTTTCACAATCAATATTTCTATGGTTTCCACCATAAAAATCACAAGTTTGCACATTAGAGATTGCTGAAACATTTTGTTTAGCAAGTTGTCTCAAAATGAAATCCACTTTTTCAGAAAGTTTAGAAACATCATCAGATTAACATCCTTGCTGCGATCTTCACTAATAGAATGCCATTTTCGACTAGTATTTACTAATCAATCAAATCATAAAATTCCTCGAGAGCAAGCTCCTCTGGATCACCATTAGTAACAGATTCAATTTGGATTTTATAGGCATTAGTCAAACCATTATAAAAATTTTAGACTTGCATCAACAAAGGAATACTATGGTTCGGAACTTTTCTCAAAAGGTCTTTGTACCTTTCCTAACATTCTGAAAGTGATTCATCACTTTGTTGAGAAAAGTGAGTTACCAAATTTCTCAATTTAATGGCTTGTCTTGGTGGAAAATATTTAGTCAAGAATGCACTAGCCATATCATTCTAAGAAGTAATAGAACCGGGCTGAGGAGAAAGGAAAACGTTTTAATCTAATAACATCATCCGAGGTACCACGATTAGATCTAAAAGTATCACACATTATGATAAATTCTTGGATGTGAGAATTAGGATCTTCTCCCGGCAACCCTCTGAATAGGACGGCTGCTTGGAGCATTTGTACTATTGATGGTTTAATCTCAAAAAGATTGTCCCCTTCATTAGGTATCAGTATGCAAGATGAGTATCCCTCCATTGATGGTTTCGAATACTCTTTGAGCGTCGATCTCGGGGGAGGTAAGTTTGCCACAACCCTTCCTTTAGGTTGTCCATCACAATTTATTTGATTTGCTCTCTCCATTCTTTATTGTCTACGTCTCCTTACTGCACCACTAAGTCTACGACAAGTTCCTTCAATTTCTGGATCAAAAGGAATGAGTGGTAAACCGAGTCTACGCATGCACCAAAGACTGCAGCAACCTGTAAATCTCTACACAAATGGGACAAACAGATTAAAAATACTAAATTACAAACAAAAACTTAATGCACTGCTCCCCGATAATATCGCTAAAAACTTGTTGCATGCCCGATGGACCTAGCAAGTGCGCTAGATTGTATTAGTAGTACTGGGCAAGACCAAGTGTCATTTGGTGAGCTAAAAACTAAATTAAACAAGATTGCAGTAGCGTAAAATAAAATAGTAACAAGATTGTAGTAGGCAAAAATAACAAGATTGTAGTAGTACGAAATTCAATAATATGAAAACACAAGCTTTACCAAACTCCTTGGACGGTGTTAATGGTACTTCCCCTTCCTTATTCCAGCATGTTTAGGTACCTAGATATAAGGTCTCTTACATGCATTCTTTGTAACTAAGTGTGGCATACCCATCCTACCACTTAGCACTGTAAGACTTTTACTATGCATCCCTCTCTTACAATTTATATATTAAGCATTAATCTCAAGTAAGCATCTTAAATTAATTTTAAGAACCTTGGCATGAATTCCGCACCCACTCGGGTCATATAAATTCCGCGATTATTAATAGGTCTTTGGTAGTGAAACACCTCTCGGTCTAAGAAATGCTCACTTCCAATCCAACATAAATTGACCAAACTAATGAATCATTTAGGCACAATTAATAATCAATCTAGTAAAAGATAAATGTTAGCATAAGGAAGGATCTACACCACAAACAAGCTGCCAGCAGAGCCTAGCAAGCTTGCAGGGAAGTTAGTTACGCATAATTAAAGAAATAAAATGCAAAGTAATGAAGAACATACTTGAATTCATAAAAATGAAATTAGAACAGAAATATGAGATAAAAAGATGAGCATCAGCTGCTCTCTAAAGCAAAATAATGTCCCTTTTATAATATTCAAGGGACCTTCGTAACTTGCACAAGTTGCAAGCATTAAAATAATAAAAGAAAACTATAACCACAAGTTTGCTAAGTCTTGGCTTTTGCCTCCAAAAAGATCCATTATACATGTCATTGAACCACTTGAAGGTCCACTCCCAGAGTGCCACATCATCATCCACATAAGTTGTCTTCCTCTTTAAGTACTTGGCCACTAAGTAAAATAAATAGCAACTTCTAATTCATTTCCTTTGCCTCCAAGAGATCTAATTTTTTATGCCATTGAACCATTTTCAAGTCCTCTCATAGTGTCACGTCATCACTTCCCAAAATGCCATTTTCTCCTTCCTTTCCGCAACTCTGCTGCAACCTTCCTGGTTATTTTCCTGCAATCTATATTTTGCAAAAATACTCATAAAATCCACAATATAACTCCAAATCAAGTGATTCTAAAGCCATTTTCCTATATTTTTATGGTACATTTTTCACTTATCACATAACAAAAAACTAAATTTTAAAAAATTGATTTAGGAGATATATTAGTCGATAATTAGGCATGTCATCAACTGGATTGCTATTTGCCACCCCGTTATTAGACTTACCGTCCCTCATGATGACGAAAACGTCCTTATGAATAAATTAATTAAAATTTTGTACCAATTTCAAATATTGAAAATGTCCTTATAAATTAAAAAAAATTAAAATATATTTGATTTTATATTAAATAAATAATATATTTCCTTGTAAAATAAAAATAAATGTTTAAATACAATGGAAATACAATCCTAATGGTTAAATAAACAATTAATTCATATTACAAATAGATTAGGAAAACAATACAAATCTAATTAGGAAATACAATTTTAAAGAGTAAGTAAATAATTAACTCTAATTATAATTAAATTATGAAAATACTTGCAATTCCAAAAAGAAAAATAAACATAACTCCTAAAACAAAACTAATACACTCATTATAACTCAGCTTAGCATTCTAGTTGAAAATCAATTATTCTTAGCATGGAGTTGCAGCAAGGAATTAGTGGAGATGGAAAAGATTACAGTTTCGAATTTATTACCACAGAAGAATTCCTAACTTCAAAAGATGCAATTAAATGGGCGCAAAATAAAGCACTCTCTTTAGGCTTTGAATTAGCATTTCTTCTCACAGAAGTATAAATGGTAAGCTTTTGAGATGTAACTGACGTGAACGGTATAGAGAAAACGATAGAGATTTGGATCAAGCAACTCGCAAGTACTATACAATGAAAGCATGTGAATGTCCATTTAAAATATATGTTAATTTTATCAAGTGCTAAACACCTGAAATTATCGATTGATATATATGATTTTTTTAAAATGTTTTTTACAATGTGCTCTAATTTGCAATTTGTGTCAATTATAGCAATTAAAAAGTCAATTATGTACAAGCTTGTCTCATTAAAATGTTATATGTATGAAATATAATATTTTAATAAATAAACATAAGGGTATATAAATAATTTTGCTGGCGGTAAATAATACTACTTCATTTTTTATAAATAATTATAAAGGGCACATAAGGAATTATAGGGGGCGGTAAGTGTAATAAGGGGGCGGCAAATATCAACATCCTATAACAAACTTGGACGTATCAGTTACCCAAGTTAATTGCTAAGCATTATTAGATGGACATCAAGGCCAATCTAACATATGGCCATTGACAGGGGTAATAGTTAGTATGTCCAAGATTAGGACATCAATCAATGACATTTAACACTTCCCCTTTGATGTCCATCAATGTGAACAGGATGCTACCTCGTTAAAAACCTTAACGAGGAAAACCCAGTGGGATAAATCCTATGGTGAAGGGAATAAGAGTACAGTGTTTTACTCCCCCTATTCACAAGAATACTAAAGATCTTTGAGATGAAACATTCCGATATTGTAAACCAACTTCTTGAAAGTTGCATAAGGTAATGCTTTGGTAAACAAGTCTGCCAAATTATTGCAGGAGCGGATTAGTTGAATACTTATTTCACCATTCTTTGCAAGGTCATGTGTAAAGAAGAATTTTGGTGAAATATGTTTAGTTCGATCTCCTTTAATGTAGTCTTCCTTCAGTTGAGCTATACAGGCGGCATTATCTTTGTATATCATCGTCGAATTCTCTTTTGTCATTGATTTTCCACATGCATCTCGAATATGCTTGGTTAATGATCTCAGCCACACACATTCACGACTAGATTCATGAATTGCTATTAATTCTGCATGATTTGATGAAGTAGTTATGATGGTTTGCTTCATTGATCGCCAAGATATATTTGTACTTCCATATGCGAATAAATAATCAGTTTGAGATTGTGCTTTGTGAGGATCGGATAAATATATGCAAATGAATAGTTCCTTGAAGATAGCGCAGTATATGTTTGATTCGATTCCAGTGTGTTTGAGTAGGTACAGTACTATATCTTGATAATAAATTAACAGAGAATGCAATATCTGGCTATGTATTACTAGCAAGATACATTAACCCACCTATCGCGCTAAGATATGGTACTTCAAGACCAAGAATTTCTTCATTATCTTCTTGAGGACGGAATAGATCATTTTTCACGTCAAGTGATTGTACTATCATTGGATTGCTCATTGGATGTGCTTGATCCATATTAAATCTGTTCAAGACCTTTTGTGTATAATTTGATTGATGCACTAAAATTCATTTTTCTAGGTGATTAATTTGTAAACTAAGACAAAATTTCGTCTTTCTAAGATCTTTCATCTCAAATTCTCTTTTCAAATAATCTATAGCTTTTGGAATATCTTCAAGAGTTTCGATACTATTACTATTATGAACATAAATCGAGATGATTGTGAATACAGATCCTGATTTCTTTATGAAAACACATGGACAAATTTAATCATTTTGATAACCTTCTTTCAATAAATATTTACTAAGTCGATTATACCACATGCACTAAGACTATTTTATTCCATATAGAGATCTTTGTAATTTTATCGAACAAAGTTCACTTTTGCCGTGTTTTTCTGGAAATTTCAATCATCCAGGGATTTTCATATAGATGTCATTATCAAGTGAACCATATAGATAAGCTGTAACAACATCAATTAAATGCATCTGTAAATTTTGTTGCACTGCTAAACTGATAAGATAGCGAAAAGTTATTGCATCGAATACTGGAGAATGTGTCTCCTCATAATCAATCCTAGGTCTTTGGGAAAAACCTTGTGCAAAAAGTCTTGCCTTATATCTCACAACTTCATTTTTCTCATTTCTCTTTCTAACAAAAATTCATTTACAACCAACTGGTTTTACACCTTGTTGTGTTCGAACCAAAGGCCCAAAAACTTTTTGCTTTTCAAGAGAATTGATTTCTGCTTGAATCACATCCTTTCATTTTGGCCAATCACATATGTTTTGACATTCTTGAACAGACTGTGATTCATGATCCATATTTTCATTTTCAATATTCATTGCAACATTATATGCAAAAATAGGATCTATGATCATTTTGTTTTTATTTCCCCATTTTTTGATACTAACATAATTTATTTGTGTTTCTTCATTTTCAACAACTTCAGGTGTTTGCACATCAGGTGCTTGCACTTCTTCAGGAAGTGTATTTATATTTGTATCTTTATCCTCAATAAGATTATCTTTATTGTCAATATTTTTCCTTTTTTGAGGATTTTTTTCCTTTCAACCACTTGGACGCCAATGCTTCAGGCGTGTTAAAACATTATTGTTAGTCTGTTCTTCAAGAATTTCAATACGAATATATGCGACTTCGTTACTTGTTTAGGATCACCAAGTGCATCAGGCAACTAATTTGCTATATTTTGGAGATGGATTATCTTTTGAACTTTTAGTTTAGAATCCTTTGATTTAGGGTCAAAATGGGAAAGTGATTAAGTATTCCATGTAATTGTATTTTCAAAAATTGGATTGAAAATTATTTGCATCAAAATGACAGTAAGCAAAGTGGGCAGTAAACATATCCCCAGTTAATGGCTCAAGATAGTTTATAATTTAAGGAGATTCATAGCCAATATAAATTCATAGTCTCCTTTGATGACCCATTTTAGTCCTTTGTGGTGGGGCAATTGGCACATATACTGCACAACCAAAAACTTTAAGATGAGAAATATTAGGCTCATGACCAAAAACTAATTGTAATGGGGAGTAATCATGATAGCTTGTTGGTCTTAAATGTATAAGAGTTGTTGCATGCAATATTTCACATCCCCATATTGATGTAGGAAGATTTGTTCGCATAACCAATGGTCGTGCAATTAATTGTAGGCGTTTAATAAATGATTCGGCCAGACCAGTTTGAGTATGAACATATGCTATAAGATGTTCAACTTTTATCCCAATTGAAACACAATAATCATTAAAAGTTTGGAATGTAAATTCTCCTACATTATCAAGACGTATTGACTTGATTGTATAATCAGGAAATCGTGCTCGTAGTCTGATTATTTGAGAAAGTAATCGCGCAAAAGCCATATTGTGTGATGATAATAAGCATACATGTCACCGTCTAGTTGAGGCATCAATTAAAAACATAAAATATCTAAATGGTCCACATGGTGGATGAATTGGTCCACTTATATCACATTGTATGCGTTCTAAAAATGTTAGAGATTCAGTTCCAACCTTACTCCTGGAAGGTTTTACTATCAATTTTCGTTGCGAACAAGCAGCGCAAAATAATTCATTATTTTGAAAAAACTTCTGGTTCTTTAATGGATGCCCATGAGAATATTTTATAATTTTTCTCATCATTGTCAAACCAGGATGACCTAGTCGATCGTGCCAAATTTTATAAGTTTCTGAATCTATAAACTTCTAGGTTATAGTTAAGTTGGCTTCAACCACATTTATAAATGTGTAGTACAAACCAGATAGACGAATATAAAATTTTTCAACTATATATTTCTTCCCTTGAATTATCTTTGTAACATAAAGACATTCTTTATTGTCTTCGCTCATAGTCTCAATATGATATTCATTTCTGCGGATATCTTTAAACCTTAATAAATTTCTGTGAGAATTTGGGAAAAGTAAAGCATTATATGTTGTAACTTTCATTCCCCTTGGCAAAATAATATGAGATCTTCCGGAGCCTTTAATTATATTCGTATTACCAGATATAGTGGTAACCGTTTTTTCACTTCATACTTAAAGTAGAGAAATATTTCATCTCTTTAAAGATAGTATGAGTAATGGCACTGTCAACAATACATAAATTTTCATCGTACATTTTGAAGTAAACTAATATTGAAAAAGAACTCATGTTTTTCATAAACAAATATGAACATATATTATTATTATTAATATAAAACAAAAGTTATATAATATTATACACCAAAAGTACATATTACAAAAACATAATTATTACATAACATTATTCATTATATGTGGTATTCTTTTCATTGATGCTGGGTATAAAAAGTTCAACCATTTCAAACTCAGAAATGTCAAGTGGCTCATCACTATTAAGGATGCAATTAGTTTCCATATCAGTGCATTTGCCTTTCTTTATTGATGCTTGATGTAAATCCACCAAATGTTTGGCGGTACGACAAGTTCGTGACCAGTGGCCTGTCATACCGCACCGATAGCATGCAGTTTCATTGCTTTAAACATTTTTCTTTTTATTAAGTTCCAGTGGCCTGTCATATTCCACTCATAATACTTGTTTGTTTCCCATGTGGGATATCTCCAACACTCCCCCTGCCAAGTGTTTGTTTATTCATGTTTAAAATTCTGGTGGAGTTTAGGCTAGCAAAAAAGACTAGACACTTAGATAACCTAGGGCCTCGGAGAAATAGGCTAAGGAATGTTTGGCAAGTGACAACTGGTCCTAAGGGGGATTGTTGGAGATATGTGGAGAATCACATAATGAAAATATACAAAAATGATGAGTGGCATATAAGTGGTGTAGATTAGGCCTTAACATAAGCCAATTGGTTGTGTTAGATGAGCTCAATTCCAATTATATGCTCACTCAAGCTATCGAGCTAACACTCTCCAGGCCCACGGATTCACTATATGTTGAAGATGTGTGGAGAATCCAACTAATAACTTAATCCCAACGGTTATGATGCGGATTAGGCTGGCCTTCAATTTGGCGTGGTGGTGGGGACTGACTACCATCAATGTGATGAAGAAGACGATAGCCTTTTAACATCATCTCTAGTTGGAGTTTCCAGAGTAAAAAAATTTCCTTGATTGAGACAAATTGGCTGTCGAGTGATTGAGCGAACAAAGGTGTGCATAGTTGAAGAAATAGATGAAGTAGAAATAATGGCATTAGAGCTTCATCAGCAAAAACAAACATGGTCCTAAATTGTCGGTGAATTTCAATCAACAATAATATTTTAATTAAGATTCTTGATTGTTCATAAATACACAGTCGAGTACACAAGGAACAGAATACAGAGACTTTGAATATAATACAGGCCAAAGCAAACCCAAAGTGAGATATCAATTATTATCAAGACACAAAACACAAATCTGAAAAATCATAATCTGTGAGAAATCAAACTTCTCATACAGGGAACGCAGGCTTGAGAAGAACAAGTGCTTTCTTGATTCTCTCGACAGCTGCTTGTATGGTGGTTAGAGATGCCGCATATGAAATGCGTATGCAGTTATCGTCTCCAAACGCACCTCCCGGGACTACCGCTACCTACAAAACAAGTATTTGCCAAACCACTTCATGTCCAGTTTGGACAATTAAAAATTTCAAGGTCCCAATGTTGTTGAAATCATAGTTATCAAATCGAGATTCGGATCATAAATATAAGATATTTAACATATTAAACACCATATGTTATTAATTGTTTTATCTAAAATACAATTTTTATATAAAATAATCATATCAACCAATTGAAATTATATAGAAGGTTAAAATTATTAAAATAAAACTGATTTCAAGCGGTTTGATGGGGATTCATCATTTCGAGAGCATGCTCTGTCTTCAATCACGTCATTTTTCCTTCTTTTCTTCAGTTGTGTTCGTGAATCAGTTGAATCAGAGGTATCGGCCGATTCAGCATGGGTTTCGATTCACCTCATCGATTCGAATCTATTTTGAGTGAATCAAACCGAATCGTACGATTCATATCACGAATTGTACGATTTTGATAACAATGATTGAAATTATATTGACCCTTTCCAAACTCAATTTACTGGCATTGGCTTCTAAAACAATTATTTTGTTCATTGTTTTATTCAGAACCACTCACTATTTTCTGCCACACTTTTAGAGGTAAAAGCCAAGTGTTACTAAAAATTTCCTTTTCTTAACAAACAAATTGATATTCTCTTTACATCACAATATACTTCTTTGAGTTTGACCACTTATGTGTAAATTAAAGAAAGTTAATTGTTATTCGCTGTATCAGGATGGATAGAACATATTTTTGGCTCTTCACTTAACTGATATGTTTTATTAGACATAACCAAGTCACAAACTTTAACACGTAGTTGTTAAAGGCGCGTCTCAAGCAGGGCGCAGGGTCCTGTGCCTCGTAATACCTCATGAGATAGTGTACCTCGGGCGCGCTCCTTGTGCGGCTAGGTGCGCCTCTTGGTGTGCGCCTCAGGTACACTTTTATTTTTCAAGGTTTTACCTTACTTTAATATGTATTGTCCATCTATTTTTAAGAGTTATAACAATAAATTAAAGCTAGATATTCCTAATTCAATTTCTACGAAGGCTAGATATTCTTAAAGCAATATGTAAATTTTACATACATATGTATGTCTAACAGTTCTCTTAGTTCTTTTTCTGGTATTGTTAATGGCATTTTAACTTCACTTTTCAAGAAAATTATTTTTGCAAATTTTGTGCGCCTAGCGTACCTCATGCGCGCGCCTTTTTTGCGCTCCACCTAGAGGCGCGCCTAGCGCCCTTGGCGCCTAGGCTGCGCCTAACGCCTTGACAACTATATGCTTTAACAGGAAAGATTCCTAAGCACACATACCTCCGCATTATCAAGGATGTATCGACAAAGGGAGTCAGAATCATCGATTTTACCAAATCCTTGGACCTCTATCCCATAGTAAGAGCTCAAATCAATGAACAGATAAAAAGCTCCCTGGTAGAAGAAGAAGACGGAATAAATATGACAAGTGCTTAATAAAGGATGAATATGAATGAAGAGTCGAGTTGGCACCTGGGGTTCAGACATCCTAACACCTTCCATTTCTCCAAAGCTTTTGATCAAGAAATCACGTCGTTCTTTGAATGCTTTCACCATTGTAGCTACTTCTTCCCCACCAGCGTATCCCAGTCCTAGCGCAGCAACTGCTGCCTTTTGTGATATGCTGCTAGCACATGAAGTGAACTGGAAAACCATATATCCATCATCAACTATTATTTGATTTTTACTCCCTCCTTTCCTTTATGTAAATCGTTTTAGGATTTTCACCAATACCAATAAAAAATTAATTACACAACTAAAATGACTAATTTATCCTTTACTAAAATTCTCTTTCTTCTTAATTACCAACTTATAATATCATCAATTCATAATCTCTCTCATAATAAACGAAAGGGTAAATTCGAGTAAAAATGGTGAAAAATGCATTGATATTCTTAAGTGACAAACAAAAAGGAACAAAATAAAAAAGCTAAAAAAAACTTACAAAAAGGAATGGAGGGAGTAATGATTAAGTGCTAGCTAGCACGGAAACCAGGAAACGCTATTTCTAAAAAATATAGGTTCGGAAACTGTGTGGAAACATGTACATAATAAAAATATAATGATATGTGTAAGTATGAAAAATATAAAATTTCCATGACTATAATTTCATTCTTTCATAAAATAATGAAATACTAAAATACTCTACACTTAAAATATATTTATTAGTGATAAAACAATTCTACCGTAAATATTAATAAATAGACACCTATCAAATCATATTCATCTCATTAAGGTCACCTAGCATTTGAAAAATTCTAATTAAGATCTAATATATATATTTAGGGACTTAATAAATGTAAAGGGAGTTCAGCTTTGGAATGAACCAAAATTGAGTCACAAGGTTGAAAAAATTTCTAGGAAACGGTTTCTGGAATTTGAAGAGACGAATTTTCAACTTTCTTTAATTGCGGAAACTGCCCCAGGAATGTCTCGTAGGGGTTTCCGAGAGTTTCCGTTTCAGAATCGCTGAAACGGCAAGTCATCGGAGTTTCCATGCTTCATAGATTAAGTGTGACATACTGACATGTAATGACCAATATAAGATGCAAATTTATTATACCTTCATAGCTGTTTACATGATCTAACATAACCAGTAACATAAACTTAATATGCAACATCTCAGGAGCAGTTCCCACCTCGATGCATTTATAACGCATTTAACTCGCATCAACAAATGGATAATTATTTATATTCTATTTCTACCACGTGAAAATATGAAGCAGAAATAATACAAGAAATGTCAAATATGGACTCTAAATTCGTAATTTTGGGGTTAAAATAACCAGCAACATAAAATTCCCAATTGCAATTTAAGCAACAAGTTTATGCCCTTTATCACCTATATCAACCTCAAATATTCTTTTCAGTGCCGTTAGTTTAAGTCTCCTAGCCTTATGAAACTTGACAAAAATAAACTTCAGTTTGATACAATACATTACCTGACTCTGGATTTTGTTACATGCTGCAACGAAGTGCCTAGGGCCCGCTATATATCCGAGTCTCCATCCAGTCATAGCAAAAGCCTACAAATTTTTCATCTTCGAAGTATCAATTTATATGATTCCTAGTGGATTCGGTTTCTGTTTTCCATAGTATTAAGAGACAGCATTTACAGTTTTTTTGACGAATGCACAAATGCATTTAGTTACCTTTGAAAATCCGTTCACAGTCAAAGTCCTCTCCCACATCCCAGGCAATGACGCGAAACTCGTATGAGTAGCTGGTTCATATATTATGTGTTCATATATTTCATCAGATAGAACCAGAAGCCTAGGATGTTTTGCGACAATCCTTGCAATCTCTTCGAGCAATTCTTTGGGATAAACAGATCCAGTTGGGTTAGATGGGGAGCCAAGAATTATCAGTCTTGATTTTTCCGTAATTTTGGATTCAAGAAGCTTTGGATTCAAAAGGAAATTTTCCGAGATTGATGTAGGAAGAATCACGGGTGTTGCATCAGCCATTCTCGCAATTTCTGGATAACTAACCCAGAAAGGCGCCGGAATAATAACCTAAAAACAAGAAGATTTCAGCCAAAACAAGATTAATTTCATAATTTATTCCAATTTACATCTAATACTCGTATAGGGTGTGTTTGGAAACCTCAGAAATGAAGAAATTCAATTCATTTTGTATATTTTATACACAAAATGAAATGAAATGAATTGAACTGAATTCCTTCGTTTCTTAGGGTACCAGACAAGGGGATAAGAAATTTCACCTCGTCTCCTGGAGCACAAACAGCGAGCACTGCTTGAACAATACTTTGCTTGGCTCCATTGCTAACCAATATCTCGTTAGGTGCATATGAGAGACCGTTCTCTTCTGCAAATTTAAATTAAACATAAGACTTGTAAGGAATACAATGTGATGAGAGAGTAACGCGATAAATATATACTAACCCTTTAGCTTATGACAAATTGCTGTTCGAAGTTCTAATGTACCAGCATTTGGAGTATAATGTGTGTACCCTTCACGAATTGCATTTATCCCAGCCTATCTTTTACAGAAGATCCCAAATATAAGTACAATTCCGTTTTAGAAATCGAGAAAATGCAATTGATAACTCATGATATAAAATTTCACCTCTGCTATAGGAGCAGGTGTGTCGAAATCAGGCTCTCCAGCAGCCAATCGAATAACGGGCACTCCAGATTCTAAAAGAGCAGTGGCATGATCCATTATAGCCACAGTTTTTGAAGGTTTCACAGCATTTACTCTGGGGCTTAAAGTTATATCAACTTCCATATCCACAGAACCGCTTTCTGACTGCATTACTGCACTTATTCGGGATGGCCGTACTTGTCTTGTAGCCTCTAATGGTCTATATAGTTACAATCCAAAATCAAACTAAAGTGTGAGCAGAAAAATGTATTAAATGTGACAAGATTGACTTACAAGATTGAATGTGAAAAGCAATTTAGTAATGGTTTAATTCATCATGAGAAACCTGAATTTGTCCCCAAAAACCTACCACCTCCCTGCACTTTCAAAGTAACCTTGTAGCTCCCTCAACTTTCAAAAAGTGCACGTGTTAGCTTCTGGTTTGTTTGACTTTCCAAAGATGTCATTTTTCTGATTTTCTCTCTCCAGTACACATGGCGTTCAGGAAGCAAAGTGTGCACTTTTTGAAAGTTGAATAGCTATGGGGTCAAAAGTTCAGGGGCAGTAGGCTTTTTGGACAAGTTCAGGTATCTCGAGATGCATTAAGCCTTTACTTTAGTAATTGAAAAAAAAAGCTAAGAAATTTAGACCCAACAAGTGAGCAATCAAAAAGGTATTCAACTTTACTATTTCTTCCATCAATGTGATTAATCTCTACTCTAATTTAATTGCTGAACCGAATAAAAAATCACTAAATAAAAAGCTCAATTTTCTTTTATAAGCCCAAAAGCCAACTTCTAGATACAATGAGGGCATACAATAAAAGGATCAAAACCAACAAGGATAAATGGAATTAGAAAAATAAAAGTAATCGACAATCATATCAACTGAAGCACTTCGGTAATCAAAAAATAGCCCAGACAGTTTATCAGTCGCTGAACAGATTAAAAATCACTGAACAGATTAAAGGCTAACATCTACTAAAAGGATCAAAACCAACAGCAATGAATTGAATTACAAAATAGGAACAATTAAGCAGCAGAAATTAGAAAAACGACTTACTTGAGGTAGAAACTGGGGAGGGATGAAGGGAAAGACAACGATTGAGAGCCCAAAGAAGCCAAATCAAGGTGTAGGGATTGGGGGCGGCGGCGAGCAATGTTGGATGTGGAGCAATGCAGAGAAGCAGCGGCCATGACTGGAAGAGAAAGCTTAATGTGAATGGGAGTAGGTGGAGATCCATGTTCCAAACTAGAATATATATAATATGCTTGAGTTATAAAATGAGCTTAATAACTCGAAAATAAAATGATATTAGGCCATATTTGTTTATAGAAAAATTTTGTATAATAAAAAATATTTTACAGAAAAATAAATTATTTTTATGTGTTTGGTTATAATATTGAGAATTATTTTTTGTTGTTTGTTAGTAATGATGTAAATATTTTTTGACCATAATTTTTTTAAGCTATGGTGACTATATTTTTTTATAGAGTAAAAGTTACTTTGCCTTTCATCACTATTGAATTAGTGGAGTATAGTCTAATCCAATGATGATAATGACAAAGTAAGAATAAAACAAAGGCACCGTAGAATAGCCCTAAATTTATACATATGTTTTTACTTACATATTTGAATTATGATATCCACTTGGGATGTATGATAAAACTCTTATAATATCAAAGAAACATTTGACATACAATATAATATTATTCAACTTTGATCTTTACAATGCATCAAGCTTGCTATTTACAATGAATAAACCAAGCTTCACTAGCTACTTAACCAATTCCTAACAAACTTGGTAACCAAGTTCACTAACTAACCAAATTGAATAAACCAATTTG
Organism: Euphorbia pulcherrima; assembly: GCA_947683365.1. Taxonomy (NCBI): domain Eukaryota; kingdom Viridiplantae; phylum Streptophyta; class Magnoliopsida; order Malpighiales; family Euphorbiaceae; genus Euphorbia; species Euphorbia pulcherrima. Next base: position 43,370,903 of record CANTUS010000008.1, on the reverse strand, counting down.
ATACTTCATTTTGTTCTTCTCTTCAAAAGATTCTCTTGTTGGCACTTCTATTCACAATTTCATTTTTGAATCCGTCAAATGTTGGATAATCCAACCACAACATCCATTATTTCAAAACAAATTCTTCAATATTGTGCATATCTTCCACTAAAACAAATTTTTGTTTTGGGCATTAGTATGATATTAGAACTTTAATAATTTTTTGCCGCCCGTATATTTCTTCAAAATTACAAGACTCCTTACCCACACTTCTCTCCGTTTTTTATCAAACCATTTTGTGCTAAATCCAAAACAACCACAAGAAGCATAGACTTGAATCAAACTTCCCTCAATCGACTCAAACAGAGCTTAGAAAAAAATAGAGAAATCGGTGTCTATACTCCATTCAATTTCGTTCTCAGCTAGGAAAAACAATAAACACTTTACCTTTACCCTTGACAGATCGTTAACACCACCAATTTTCTTACCGAACCACCAAAAAATCAATTCCTAAAATTTTTCATTTTCGTTTCTTGATTCAAACCTCAAATCACATTCACTCTCACATGGATTTCAACTCAAGAAATTGAAAATTGATAGAAGACACATTTAATCTCTGAAACTAAAAAAATTAAAGAGATTACTCCAAAATCGCTATTGTTAATCAATTGAAGAAAGTTTCGCCTCTGACATTGCTGATAAGAAAAAAAATCTCCGTCCAAAAACACAATATCAGAATCAGTGGGATTAAAGCGTCTTTATTTGTTAAGGGATAGTGGGACAGAATAACGTCTTTTGTAGCTTGCCTGTTTTATTTGGGTAAAACATTTACCATTATTTGTTAAGAAATTTTCATATCGACTGATAATTATTTTACTTTGATTTATTTTACAATTAAAACAAGTGGAAAATTAGGAAAATATTTTCCTGTAAAATATTTTCATGCAAATAAATAGGGCTAGATATAGAGAGAATATGATAATATAAGCTTTTTATTGATTAATTATAAATTGTATACAATGAAGATCTATTTATAGGAAAAGTATTGGGGTATAAAAGTAATTACAATTATTGATATTAATATAACAACTGGATTGCTATTTGCCACCCCGTTATTAGACTTGTCGTCCCTCATAATGACGAAAACGTCCTAATGAATAAATTAATTAAAATTATATATCAATCTCAAATATCAAAAATGTACTTATAAATTAAAAAATTAAAATATATTTAATTTTATATTAAATAAATAATATATTTCCTTTTAAAATAAAAATAAATGTTTAAATACAATGGAAATACAATCCTAATGATTAAATAAACAATTAATTCATATTACTAATAGATTAGGAAAATAATATAAATCTAATTAGGAAATACAATTTTGAAGAGTAAGTAAATAATTAACTCTAATTATAATTAGATGATGAAAACACTTGCAATTCCAAAAAGAAAAATAAACATAACTCCTAAAAAAACTAATAAACTCATTATAACTCAACTTAGCATTTTAGTTGAAAATTAATTATTCTTAGTATGGAGTTGCAGTAAGGAATTGGTGGAGATGGAAACGATTACAGTTCCGAATTTATTACCACAGAAGAATTCCTTACCTCAAAAGATGCAGTTAAATGGGCGCAAAATAAAGCACTCTCTTTAGGCTTTAAAATTAGCATTTCTTCACACATAAGTATAAATAGTAAGCTTTTGAGATGTAACTGAGGTGAAGGTACAGAAGAAACGATAGAGATTTGGATCAAGCAACTCGTAAGTACTCTACAACGAAAGCATGTGAATGTCCATTTAAAATATATGTTAATTTCACCAAGTGTTAAACACCTGAAATTATCGACTGATATATATGATGTTTTTTTAATTGTTCTCTAATTTGCAATTTGTGTCAACTATAGCAATTGAGAAGTCAATTATGTACAAGCTTATCTCATTAAAATGTTATATGTATGAAATATAATATTTTAATAAATAAACACAAAAGGGTATATATAAATAATTTTGGGGGCGGTAAATAATACTACTTAATTTTTTATAAATAATTATAAAGGACATATAAGGAATTATAGGGGGTGGTAAGTGTAAAAAGGGGGCGGCAAATATCAATATACATCATCAATTAGGCTCTAAAAGGTATAAAAGGTAAAAAAAAAAAAAGTCTTTTAAGATTTCGTTGCTCTGAAAATATTTCATTATTATCTATAAGGAGTAAGTACTATTATAAAATTTAAATTTAATTCTTAATCAGGATTATAATTTATACTTTTATGCAGTTATCTTGTGATAATAATGAAATATTTTTAATTATTTGACTTTATCAAGTAATTAAAAATATCCCATTATTATCCATAAGGAGTAAGTAATATTATAAAATTCAAATTTTTTCTTAAATAGGTTTATAATCAATCAATCAGCAATGATTTTTTCAACTTTGGAGAAAACAATATATGAATTGGAAAATTAAGCCCAAAATTTGGAAAGGTAAAAATAGGAAGAAATAGCACATGTTTAAAAAGAAACAATCCAACAATACAAAATAAATAATACATAACACCAAATAATAGTTCTGCCAAGTTTGACAATATTTAAACAAATACTAATCTTTCTTTAAAAAGAGATACATATCAATTATTCTTCTCCTTCTTAATCCTCATTCGTTTTGCTCGATTGCTCGAAAGTTGTGGATTATCTTCATATATCAATATCGAAGGTGTCAGAGTTTCATTTCTTATCTCTACAAGTGTGATAGGAGAATTGACCTCATTCTCTGATATCGAATCATGCCAAACAAAAATAAATAAATAAAAGACTTAATTCAAATCATAGTAGATAATGAATCATTTATACTTATAATATAAATATTATAAGTACCTTAAAATTTTCATTTGCATCTGGAAATTGATCAACATCGAAATTTGGATCCTATTGTAAAAAATTATAGTTGGACTTCATTACATGAGAACCAAAAAAAACCCAATACCTCTATATTCTCGAGCACGTATCAACTGCAAACCAACAATAATTCATTCATCATTAGATGAATTCAAATGAGATAATATTTGTTCTACAAATTCACCCTAAAACGTTGCTGATATTTTATTATACCTGTATTTTGAGTTCATAATAAAGATTTAATTAATAAGGAATAATATATAAAAATAACATGAAAAATGTAGATAAATACTCATGGTCTTAAAGTTCTAAATTCACGGAAACACTATTATTTCCATTCATGAAACAACTTTTCACATCGTCATGGCTGACAATTTCACCAGGTACATCTGTCACAAAATCCGTGTATTTAATTAATTGCTAATTAAAGTTTAAAATATGGAATTCAATTTAAAAATAATAAAAAATGTATACAACCAAATAGAACCTCTTCATTAACTTTGCTTCGATAATTCTGTATAGGGGACTAATTTGAATAAATTCAAGCTAAAATTCTGGTCATTGACCTCCCGAATAATCGTCCTCGACAAAAATGTTAACCTCCATTCATTTTTTGTTGGATTAGGTGTTTTGATATTATCCGGGTTGATAATGAAGTTCCTCATTTGGTACACCTTGAGTTCTTGAAGATTATTAATGTTGGAAAACAATGATCCGGAATCTCAATTAAATTAAAAATATCCGGATCAAGTTTGAAAGATACAAAAACTTGAACAAAGTATCTCGTAAATCCAAATGGAAGCATCCGAACAAAATCCAGCTATAAGGTCATCCATTAAAGACATCAAGTACCTAAACATATACTAGAATCATCAAGATAAAGTTTGGAAAGGAAACAAACTTTAATCTCTCCAGACTAGCATCCGGAAGAACTAAATGCACTAACTCTGGAAGAAGACATATCCGGAGATTCTGAGTCTGAGAGCATCCGGAAGACTCAGATATCAAGACAATGGGAAAAGTTTCAAAGACAACTTTTCCCTCCACCTTTTTGGTCTACACAACTTTTCCCTCCACCTTTTTGGTCTACATAGTCAAAGATCCTTTCCCCACATACACGATAAAAGAGACATCTTGCACTTTTCAAAAAAAGGATAAAATGACTGACACCGGACAGAAAAAGTTAACAACCTTTTTCACCTAGACCAATAAGGAGGTGTGTGGATCTCACACCAAAAAGTTACTAGTATAAAAGTTGATTTGTCACTAAAATATAAGGAAAACGATCATTGATATCTTTTCAGCCTCAATCCCAAGAATTCAAACGGGTCAAATTACTATCTAATAGATTGATCAAAGGCTTCAAAAGCGCCACATCTTACCTGATCAATGGTGAAAATTTGAGCTATAGCTCACCAACCCACAACGGCTACATTTATGATCCAAGCCTATAAAAGGGAAACTTCACAAGTTGAGAAGGTGCAGGTTGAGTTGAGATAGCAATTAACAAAGAGAATTTGCAAGAAGCATTTAGAAATTCATCCCTTTAAGAATCAAAAAAATTCCAAATCAGTTTGTAAGGATTCCTAAATGAGTTATAAACTTAAGCAAATCCAAAAACCAAAACCTTTGGCAAAAACCAAAGTGTAAAAGATCTCCTACTTGGGTGAGTAGTGAGATTGGGATATAGCTTGAAGTAGGTGCTTTGAGTGGGATCTCCCTGTAGGACTCAACTTAGATTCGGGGTAGAAGTCTAAGTGGTATATCCTACTAAAGCTAAAAGGACACAGCTAGGAGTTGGTGCTTCTAGTGGTATATCCTACATCCAGAAGGGGTTACCATCCGGAGATAATCTGTAAGGCTTGATTCCGGCCAGTTGGAAAGGAATCCATTGGTGGATAAGCTCGGAGAAAGGAAATTTTGGGGACTGGACGTAGGCGAGGCTGGACCAGTATAAAACACTGTGTTTGATTTTCTTTCCTTTACTTACTGCATTATATTGTCATATTTACATTATCCGGATCCATCCTCCGGATCAGAATCAAACACGCTACAGTTAGACTTGTTAAAGTCTATTAATTCTGCGAAAAAGGGTCATTCACCCCCCTCTGACCTTATATAGACCTCACAGAGACCAACAAGTGGTATCAGAGCAAGTGCTCAAACTAGAGACTTAACGATTTCGAGCTAAAGGTCCACATATTTTGATTTAAAAATCAAAATGAGTTTCTAAAACTCTCAGCTCCTTCCGGAGGGTATGTCTATTACCCGTCCTCCCCTCTTCACCGGTGAACACTACATTTTAGAAGAACCGAATAAAGAACTTTATCCAAGCACAAAGTATGCAAGCATGGTTAGTAATTAAAGATGGTCCATATGAGCCTACTCATGAAGTAGAGGGTATCACTACCTGAAAGCCCTCAAGTATGTGGGATAAGAATGATTTTAAGAAGTTGCGTGAAAACACAAATGCTATTAACATGCTTCATTATGCTCTTAGTGTAGCAGAATTTAATAGGACATCCAGATGTGAGACTACACAAGAGATTTGGTAGAAGCTGGAAGTAACCTGTAAAGGAACCAATAAAATAAGAGAAGCCAAGCTTGATCTACTTAAGAAAAAGCTTGAATCCTTCATGATGGAGCCAAAAGAATCAATTAGTAGCATGAACATTAGATATACCAATCTAGTTAATAAGATGAAGAGGCTCGGAACGGAAATCTCTAAAGTAGAGATGGTAAAGAAGGTGCTCCGGAGTCTCACTAAGGAATGGGACAATAAGAAGACTGCCATTGAGGACTTCAATTTCTATAGTTATGATGAGCTCATTAGCAATCTCCTAACTCTAGAATTATCCTTAGAGAGATACAGACAACAAGAAAATAAGCCTGAAGAGAAGAAGAAAGCCATTGCACTTAAGGCAGAATCCACCGGATCAGCTTTATCTGGAGAAGAAAAACAAGTCATGGAACCTCAAAGTACCAAGGAGCAACTAGCTCTATTGACTAGACAACCCAATAAATTCATACTAAAGAAAAATATGAATCCCGAAGACCAAGGGAAGGCACATCCAGAAAAGACTAGCCTAGAATGAATCTGAAAGACAAGAAGGATCTGGAAAAAGAAGCTACCTAATTTGAATGTAGGGAGAAAGGCCACTTTAGAACAAAATGCCCTAAGCTTAAAAGAACCAAGAAGCACAAGAAGAAGGCAATTACAGCTACCTGGAGCAATAATGAAGAAAGTAGCAGCTCATCTTTGACAGAAGAAGAAGAAGAAGAAACTGCCAACTGTACATTCTTGGCACTGACTGATCCGGAAGAAGAGCAATCCGGAAGGAATGTCTATAAGCAAGAAATAGTGCAAATCGAAGAATTAAAATTAAAAACAACAAACACTTAGGTAAACTCTTATTCTAATTTTGCTTCTAACTTTGACCTTGCTAGAGCTTTAGCTATTGTGATCAAGAGTGTGAAGAAGAACACCAAAGCAATCAAGTCTTTAAGAAGGCAAGTATTTGAAATCACTAAAGACAATGAAGCATTATCATAAGATGTCAACTTAATCAGAACAACAAAGCACATTGATGAAGTTGAAGAAAACTTCCTGAGAAATCAAGTGCAAATATTAAGTGCTAACTTGATTGGGTTAGATAGGGAGCTAACCCCAATAAAGGAAGCATCTAGAAGGAGATCAAACCCTCCTCAACCAATAAGGAATCCAAAGCAAAATACACAAAGAAGTCAGCACCAAGCTGCCAAAGAAAATCCAGAGCCTTTAAATCAAAAATTGAAGGAGGTTAGCAGGCAACCTCAGGCCCAAAGATATACTACTGCACAAAAAGGAAAGGCTAAGACAGTATACAATCAAAAACCTGCCAACCAAAAGAGGAATTATACAGCAGAAGTTGCACATCCAACCAGCTTCTGGACATATTCCGGACCATTCACAAGTGTACAAGAAGCTGGATATAGAGGGAACTATGGGCAGGAGGATCTGGAAAAGATCAAAAAGAAGCAAAAGCATAACAGACCCATCTCAGGGTGCAAGTTTTATGGGAAAAACAATCATATTACTAAATTGTAGATTAAAAAATGGTTATTATGATGTCAATCCTTGTCCTGAGATGGTTATTAACCCAAGAGGACCCAAATATGATTGGGTACCCAAACTCACTTGATCTATTTTGTAGGTATGCCTTAGATCCACAGTAGATTAACACACTTGGTACATTGATAGTGGATGCTCAAGGCACATGACAGGTGATGAGAAGGCCTTCATCACATTAACCCGGAAGAAGGGTGGCAAAGTGAGCTTTGGAAATAATTAAAAAGGGCAGATCATTGGACATGGGACCATTAGATCTGAATTAAAGATAGAAGATGTCTCACTGGTTGATGTACTGAAGTTCAACTTACTCAGTGTAGCCCAACTTTGTGACAAAGGAAGAAAAGTCACATTCTATTCTGGAGGCTGCTCAATCTATGATAGTAATGCTAATTAACTCATTATTTATGCACCTAGAGTAAATAATGTCTATTCTGTCAATATTAAAAATGAGAAAAAGAATATCTGCTTGGTCTCTAAAGAAGAAGAATCATGGCTATGGCACCGGAGGTTGGGACATGTTAGCATGAACCTCCTTTCCAAACTAGCCAAAAAGGAATTAGTAGTGGGTTTGCCTAAGGTTGCTTTTGATAATGATCATCTATGCACTGCATGCCAATTAGGTAAACGGCATAAGAAAAGTTTCTCTTCCATTTTTTACATTCCTTCAAAAAAAAGTACTTGAACTCTTACATATAGATCTCTTTGGTCCAATTAAACCATTGAGTTTGGGTAGAAGAGAATACACCATGGTCATTATGGATGATTATTCTCGCTATACCTGGGTTCTCTTGCTAGCAAGCAAAGATGAAGCCTCTGTCCAATTCTTAAAATATTCATCCGGATAGAAGTAGAATAGGACATAAGCATTGCACGCATCTGGAGTGATAATGATGGGGAGTTTAAAATAAGAATTTTGCTGAATTTTATGACTCTAAGGGCATTGAACATAACTTCTCTGCCCCTCACACTCCTCAACAAAATGGAGTTATTGAGAGAAAAAATAGGACCATAGTTGAGATGGCTAGAACAATGCGAAGTGAAAACTGTTTGCCAAAATATTGCTGGGGTGAGGCCGTGAACATAGCATGTTACATCTTGAATAGAGCTCTTATTATAAAGACCATAGAAAAGACCCCATATGAAATCTGGAAGGGAAGAAAGCCCAAAATTGGGTACTTAAACCATTTGGATGTAAATGCTACATCCTAAATGATAGAGAGCAATTAGGAAAATTTGATCCTAAATCTGATGAAGCAATTTTCCTTGGCTACTCAACACATAAGGCTTACGGAGTCTTCAATAAACAAACCCAAACTGTGGTAGAGTCAATACATATAGATCATGCAGGAAAGAAAAGCTTTACTCAGAAAGATCCAGTTCCAGAAGTTGAAAACTCTAGAGAAAAGAAGTAAGCTGAGGTCCCTGATTCTTTCCAAATCAAGAAGTATAAAGAAGAGAATGAAGGAATATCTTTTGATCCATAAGTTCAACAAGTCAATCTCAATCCACATGAGATAAACTTCAATTGTAACCATGGAGAACAAACTGAGGCAGAAGTAGAACAAGTTCCAGTCCGACATGAAGGCTTGCAGAGGGAAATTCGGACACACAAAAATCATCGGGTAGAAGCTATTTTGGATGATGTCCAAATTCTAGTTAGAACCAGAGGACAACTCAATAGGATGATGAGCCATGCTGCTTTTGTCTCCCTAATTGAGCCAAAGAAATTTCAAGATGCTGAAGGAGATTAAAGTTAGATGATGGCAATGCAAGAAGAGCTAGAACAATTCACCAGGAATGATGTATGGGATCTAGTACCACCTCCCAAAGGCAAATCAATCATTGGCACCAAATCGGTATTTCAAAACAAGCTTGATGAATCCGGAGTTATGGTAAGAAACAAAGCAAGATTAGTTGTCCAAGGCTACAACCAGCAAGAAGGAATTGATTTTGAAGAAACCTTTGCCCCTGTAGCAAGACTGGAAGCAATCCAAATTCTATGTGCTTTTGCATCATTCATTGGATTCATATTGTTCCAAATAGATGTTAAAAGTGCATTCCTCAATAGAGTTATTCAGGTAGAAGTCTATGTCATAAAGCCACCTGAATTTGAGGATTCAAAGCATCCAGATCAAGTTTACAAACTAAAGAAAGCTCTCTGTAGATTGAAGCAAGCACTAAGAGCCTGGTATAAGAGACTCTTTACATTTCTCATATCCAAAGGGTATATCCGAAGCAAAGTAGACACAACAATCTTCATCAAAAAGAAGAAAAATGATATTATTCTAGTCTAAATTTATGTGGATGATATCATATTTGGAGCAACTGATGAAAGGATGTGTGAGGAATTTAGCTCTCAAATGCAGAAGGAATTTGAGATGTCTTTGATGGGAGAACTCAATTTCTTCCTTCGTTTATAAATCAAGCAAAGTCTGGATGGAATCTTTATTAACCAGTCAAAATATACTAAGGAAATCTTGAAGAAGTTTAAAATGGACAAGAGCAAGCCTATATCCACTCCAATGGGATCAGAGTCCTATCCAAGGATTGTGAAGGAGAAGATGTTGATCAGAAGCTCTATAGAGGGATGATTGGTTCACTTCTATACTTACATTATGCAGTCTACTATTGTGCAAGATATCAAGACAATCCTAAGGATTCTCATCTTAAGGCAGTAAAAAGGATTCTCATATACCTCCTAGGAACCACTGAAGTTAGGTTATAGTATCCTAGTAATGGAGATTTCACACTCTAAGGCTTTACTGATGCAGATTATGGCAGGGATACTCTTGAGAGGAAGAGTACATCTGGAGGATGCCATTTCCTTGGAGATTGCTTAGTATCATGGTACAATAAAAAGCAAACTTTAGTTGCTTTATCTACTACAGAAGCAGAATATATGGCAGCTGGAAGTTATGTGGCTCAACTCCTTTTTATTAAGCAGCAACTACAAGATTATAGAGTTCAATCCGGATGTGTGGACATTATATATGATAACAAAAGGGCTATTGATGTATCAAAGAATCCAATACTCTATAGCAGGATGAAGCATATCAACATAGGGCATCATTTCATCAGGGATCATGTGATGAAGAAGGATGTTGCTTTGGTATACATTCCAACCATTGAGCAAAGAGTAGACATCTTTACCAAACCACTGAGTAAAGATCAATTTGGCAAGCTAAGGGAGTCAACCGGTATGTCTAATTCAATTTGAAGGGAATCCAAAAGACAGTCTAAAATTATTTTGGATCATTGGCAAAACATTAAATCCAGAAGGAAAGAAGCATTAGAGAAAAATTTATTTCGGAAGAGAGAGTCCCACGTTAGCAGACAAGAATGATAAATGATAGTAAAACCGCCTAAAGATAGGTGTTACTTTTTGAATTTCAAACGTCTATCACACGCGCGAGTGAAAATCTAGCCATTTCAAAATAAACCTTTGTCTTTCTCTGATTTTAACGCCATTTACCTCTCTCCTCCAAAATTGACTGCCATATCATCAATCTAGCTAACTTTAACTGCATCTGGATTACTAAAATACCCTCACTTTGAAAATCCTACATAAACCCCTCCAAAAATACCCTTATTCTTCATGCGAGCAACTACCTTACTGTTACTCTGTAAATTTCAAAACCTAAAATCCTAATTTCCTTTAAATTCTTCTCAAATGGCTGCCATCATAACAGAATAAGGAATCCAAATGCTTTCCATAAGAAACATCCTTACAGAATTTGATCTAAAAGATGAGGATTTCAAACCCCTGAACCTAAAAATAAGTGATTCTGTCGTTCCCACTGATTTTCTAGGCGACAACTTCCTTTTTAAAACTAATCCCTACTCCAGGCTAATTGAGGATCAGCACTTGAAAGACTTCCTCAAGATAAATTTCCTAACATACCCAGATTTAGTCAGGGAATTTTATGATAACTTGAGAGCCAACGAGCATTTTGATGACTTGCAAACAAAGGTTCAAGGTAAAGAGATAACCATCACTCCTAATTTCTTTGAGAACTCTCTCAATATGAAAAATAGTGGAGTTTTGGTGAAAGGAGATAGAGATGAGATGAAAGGGAAGTATGATCTGGAAATATGGCTTCATGCCAGATACTTTAGGGATAAGTTCTCTACCTACTAGACACAATCACCAAGATATCTCCAGCACGTGCTTGAAAAATTAGTGCTCATCCGGAAGGGATCACTCATAACCATTTCTAGTTTCCAACATTGTGTATTATAGCACTGGGTAGAATGTAGAGAGGTCAACATGCCAATACTGATAATTCACTACTTGAAGTAGCATAGAAATTCCCACGGGGCACTAATTACCCTGAATCTTCAAGCCCACGAGGTTGACTTCTCCAGATTTAAAGGAGTAAATGGAAAAGAAATCTTAGAGAAAAACTTTTAAAAATTAAGTTTTAGGGAAACATGGAATGAAGAGAAGGCCAAAAAGCTTCAGGATAAGAAGAAGAGCAGAGCAACAAAAGCTACCAATCCGGATGCAATTGCTCCTACTCCTAAGAAAGCACGAACAATAAAGCCTAAGGCAAAGAAGGAACTAGCTTTAGTTCTGGCTGGGGAAGTTAATGAGGATTCCTTATCCTTAACCCAGCTATTAGCCAAATCACCGAAGAAGCCTAAGTCTTGAGGTAGACTGATCAAAGCAGCTGATAGAATGAAAAAGCCAGTGTCTGAGCCTGAGGTAAGAGAGACTATCGCAGTGGCTACTACTGCTATTAGAAAGGGATACCCATAGGAGCAGAAAAGAAACATAAAAGATATCCTAACAGAGGAGCAGGAATCTGAAAATGAGGAAATAGAGGATGAGCTTCCCATTCCTAAGAAGCAATTCACCCAGAAGGGGTGTTCTTTTAATAAAGCTGTTCAACCTCAAAAACACTAGAAAAAGAAGGCCAAAAATCCTGCTGAGATTATGATTGATGAAGAAGCAGCCAAAAGAGTGGCAATGGAAGAACTGGATAAGGCAAGAGCTACAAAAGGCAAGCATGTGCCTGGATCCACTGAGGAGATACATCTGGATGATCCTCAGTATGAAGAAATAAGACAAGCTATGAAGGAAAACACTAAGATCAATAAAAAGCTCACTATAGATAGACTCGGTGGCTGTTCCGGCACTTAACCCTTCCAGACTAATCTAATAGATCTGGCAGAACTCGCTTAAGATCCGAAAGCAGACGATTTTTCTTTTTTACCTAGATTCAATCCCCTTCCGGAGAACCTTCCCAATCCGAAAGCTGAAATCCCAACTGAAATAAGTCTTGTAAAGGCGTATGGAGAGGGCATTGAGGACATTTTCCAATGCACCTGGAGGAGAGGTTATAAGTCCTATTAAGGCATTAGAAGGGGTGACTAAGGACATTACTAGTCATCCTAGGGTTGTGGAGGCGGAGGAAGGGAAAGACAATGCAGCTGATCTAAGCACAAATCCAGTAAATGAGGTAATCCTAAAAACTGTCTCATTTAATATAAATGCTAATACCTCTACTACTACTGAAGAAGCCACCGATAAACATTAGGATAACTTGGATACACAAACTACAAGTGTGTTTAAGGATGATGAGTTTGACCCGAAAGAGACTGCTTTGGAGAAGGTATATGGTCTGGGATCCGAAAGGAATGCTTCTAAAGCAAACTCTAAGGGTGAGGCTAGTCCAGAGGAACGGTTGGTAGAGAAGAAGGATGAGAGGTCTGGAGAAATGGAAGAAGAAGAAGAAGATACCAGGGGTGTAACACCCCGGGTTCGACCGACTGCCCCCACAAACCAACACGAGTCTTTCCAGTGAGCTTTGTCCTCACTCGCTCACTTCCTGGAAATTACTTCCCAGGAGGTCACCCATCCCGAGATTGCTCCAAGTCAAGCACGTTCAACTTTGGAGTTCTCCCGAGTAGGCTCCCGAAAAGAAGGTGCACCTTGTTGGTATAGGTAGTACCAATCAAATCTCTTAAGTCTCTCTCAATTATAATGTCCCATACCATTATAACCTCGAAATCCTTAACCGTTCTCAATTCTGCTGTCCCATACCAGCACAATCTCGAAACTCTCTCTTTCGGGTGTGGATTCGGTTCATTCCTGTCCCCATCGACATCCTTCATGGCCGCTCTTTGCTCAGGTCTTCTACCCCGGCGCCACCCCTCTTAGGACCGGGTCGTTACAGGCCCACCAGCTTCCGCCTGGTTCGTCCCCGAACCACACCGTACTGGGAGAGAGCTAGCTCTGATACCATTCTGTAACACCCCGGGTTCGACCGACTGCCCCCACAAACCAACACGAGTCTTTCCAGTGAGCTTTGTCCTCACTCGCTCACTTCCTGGAAATTACTTCCCAGGAGGTCACCCATCCCGAGATTGCTCCAAGTCAAGCACGTTCAACTTTGGAGTTCTCCCGAGTAGGCTCCCGAAAAGAAGGTGCACCTTGTTGGTATAGGTAGTACCAATCAAATCTCTTAAGTCTCTCTCAATTATAATGTCCCATACCATTATAACCTCGAAATCCTTAACCGTTCTCAATTCTGCTGTCCCATACCAGCACAATCTCGAAACTCTCTCTTTCGGGTGTGGATTCGGTTCATTCCTGTCCCCATCGACATCCTTCATGGCCGCTCTTTGCTCAGGTCTTCTACCCCGGCGCCACCCCTCTTAGGACCGGGTCGTTACAAGGGGCTCTTCAAAATCATCCGGAGATGATTCTTCAAGCTCATCCGGAGATGATTCTTCAAGCTCATCCGGAGATTAAATCCCTCCTACTGGTAGTCCCATTAGAATACCTGCAGTCAACACAAAATAAGCAAAGGTATCAATGGTGCTTAAACTGCTAAAAGAAGCTACTCTTGAAGAAAATGAGGAAGGATATATCAAGCTGAGTCTTCAGAACATCTGCAAATAATCTGAAAGCTGTAAAAAAAGGTCCTCTTGGATGAATTTCAGCCTCTGGATCTAAAGGAAGAACTTAGAGACATGAAGGGGAGTGTAAAGCGCATTGAGCAGAAAGAAGAGGATTCCGCTATTACAAACTTGGTAGTAGAGGTATCTCTAGCCAAAGTCACTCTGGTTCTTAATGAGCTAAAGGCTAGCATTATAGTAGTAAATCGATCAAAAGATCAAGCCAATACAGGGGCTACTAATAATTGTGCAACACTAATGGACCAAATTACTTCCTCATCCACTGATTTATCCACTGAACTAAAGGAGTACATAGATACCAAGTTTGAAAAGTTATCAAAATTCATAACTGAAAGGGATCCTAAGCTTACCCTTACGGAATTGGGAGAAGAACAACAACCTTTCCAGGAAATGCTTGTGAACTTTCTAGATGAATCTCTCCTAAAAACCCAAGAAAAAATGCTGGACGATGTGGGAGATAAACTTGGAAGCCGTTTGGTTGGACTTGAGAAGATCATAAATGATTGGAAAGCTAACTTCACCAAGGAAGTAAGGCTCTAAACAGAATCTATCCATAACATCCGGAGAGGTATTAGTGAAGAGACTACTCTTATTTAAACCGGGATCAATTAACTATCCTTATCCGGATCTCCTTCTGGCCCATGAATTTTAGAGAGCTAGCTCCTTCCAGTCTTCCATAATCTAGTCTAAGTCATTGGGGACTCCGGCTTCTTCGGATAAAAAGGGGTAACAACACTGCTTAAAGCTCTCTTCCCTTATCTTGATAAGAAGGATCAAGAGTTCGTACTACACATACATCTTGCCATAAAAACAGACTTATGCTCAACTGAAAAAAGCCATCTGACCCTACTACCTCACTCCAGCCACCGTTGATTATATTATTGATGAGAGGAGCAAAGGTAATGTTGACTGCTCCATATACTCTAAAGCTTGGCAAGAAGCCTGGGATAATAAAACCTACATGGTAATCGATCCCCAAGCTAAAAATAAAAGGGGGAGAAAAGTCAGCAGAGTCAACAAAGGGAAGGGACCATAAAAGGTAAGGAAAAGGAGGGAGGACCATCCGGTGGGAATTAGACTAGCTATAATTCTGTAACAATTTTTATAATAGCTAGATTCACTGTTATATGTCTCTATAATCTATAATCCAAAGCTTTATTGTTGTTAACCATTGTTAACAGCATAAGTACATATATAGTGAAAATCTAATTCTAAAAAATTGCTTCTAAAGTATAATCTAAAATTGTACTATAAAAAAATTATAAGCTAAAATTCTAAAATTATGGGGTAGTAGGGATACTAAAATTATAGGGGAGTAAAACTATAAATGACTGAATATCAAGAATCATGCTTAGCTCATATATACTCCTTTCCCTTATGCTTAGTTGTTTTAGTTTTTGTTTCCATCAAATGGGGGAGATTGTTGGAAAATAATGA
Source organism: Euphorbia pulcherrima (assembly GCA_947683365.1). NCBI lineage: Eukaryota > Viridiplantae > Streptophyta > Magnoliopsida > Malpighiales > Euphorbiaceae > Euphorbia > Euphorbia pulcherrima. Next base: position 43,355,548 of record CANTUS010000008.1, on the reverse strand, counting down.
TCCAGAATCTCAATTAAATTAAAATATCTGGATCAGGTTTGAAAGAAATAAAAAATTGAACAAAGTATCTCATAAATCCAAATGGAAGCATCCGGATAAAATCCAGCTACAAGGTCATCCATTGAAGACATCAAGTACCTAGACATATACTGGAATCATCAAGATAAAGTTTAGAAAGGAAACAAACTTTAATCTCTCTAGACTAACATCTGGAAGAACTGATTGCACTAACTCTGGAAGAAGACAGATCAGGAGATTCTAAGTCTGAGAGCATTCAAAAGACTCAGATATCAAGACAATGGGAAAAGTTTCAAAGATAACTTTTCCCTCTACCTTTTCGGTCTACATAATCAAAGATCTTTTCCCCACAAATAAGACAAAAGAGACAGCTTGCACTTTCAGAAAAAGGATAAAAGGACTGCCACCGGACAGAAAAAGTTAACAACCTTTTTCACCTAGACTAATAAGGAGGCACGTGGAGCTCACACCAAAAAGTTACTAGTATAAAAGTTAGTATATCACTAAAATACAAGGAAAACGATCACTAACATCTTTTCAGCCTCAACCCCAAGGATTCAAATGGGTGAAATTACTATCTAATGGATTGATCAACGGCTCCGGAAGCTCCATATCTTACCTAATCAAGGGTGAAACATTGAGCTATAGCTCACCAACCCACAACGGCTACATTTATGATCCAAGCCTATAAAAGGGAAGCTTCATAAGTTAAGAAGGTGTTGGTTGACTTGAGATATCAATTAATAAACAGAATTCGCAAGAAGCAATCAAAAATTCATCCCTCCAAGAATCAAATAAATTCCAAATCAATTTTTAAGGATTCCTAAGTGAGTTATAAATTTAAGGAAATCTAAAAACCAAAACCTTTGGCACAAACCAAAGTGTAAAAGATCTCTTACTTGAGTGAGCAGTGAGATTGGGATATAGCTTGAAGTAGATGCTTTGAGTGGGATCTCCTTGTAGGACTCAGCTTAGATTCGGGGTAGAAGTCTAAGTGGCATATCCTGCTAAAGATAAAAGGACTCAGCTAGGAGTTTGTGCTTCTAGTGGTATATCCTACATCCGGAAGGGGTTACCATCCGGAGACAACCTGTAAGGTTTGATTCCTGCTAGTTGGAAAGAAATCCACTAGTGGATAAGCTCGGAGGAATGAAACTCTGGGGACTGGATGTAGGCAGGGCCGAACCAGTATAAATCACTGTGTTTGATTTTCTTTCCTTTACAACTGCATTATATTATCATATTTGTATTATCCGGATCCATCCTCCGGATCATAATCAAACACGCTATACTTAGACTTGTTGAAGTCTATTAATTCCATGAAAAAGGGTCATTCATCCCCTCTGACCTTATATAGACCCTCACAGGGACCAACAATTAACAAACTTGGAAATGCTATTTTTGGTTAATGTTGCTTGAATGCGATCTTCCTATTGCAATATTACAAAACATCAAAAAGAGTAGAATTTTTTGTTAATTATGCAAGTTTATTAAAATTTATTATGATAAATTGGGGGTAAACTTCAAAAAAGTAACTTGTTGTTTCACTCATTTACAAAACGTGGTCTGAGAAAAAAAATTTTCCAAAATGGGGTCTGTGGTTTCAAAAAATTGGCAAAAAGAGAATTTCCAAAATTAAATTATGTCACGACAATATGTAATCATGTTCGTTTTATCCGAAATTTTGTTGATTGGTTAATAAAAATACAATACACATTAGTGATAATTTTTGAAATTTTTTGAATAGGGCAAATATTTTTTTAATTAAAATATGATGATAAATTTAAAAAAATCATAAAAAAAATGGAAAAATCTCTGACACTTACTCAAATCTGAAGTATAATTTTTAAATAATAAGGTTAAATTATAAGAATGTTTAATTGATTGAAATATTTTTTATAACATCACTATGCAGAATAAAAGAATATTTTTTATCCTATTTTTGCCAATTTTTTGAAATTACAGACCCCATTTTGCAAAAAAAATTCTCAGACCCCATTTTACAAATAAATGAAACCACAAAGCATTTTTTTAAAGTTTACCCATAAATTTTTTAATACTCAATGACAAATAATTTCTTAACATATCTTTTCGTCTCGCAAAACCATTTCAATAGTATATATTGATTTTGATTTATTGCATTCTAGAATGGTCCAAAGATGGAGAACACGTACTTTGAGGTCCATAACATCTTAGTTGGATTTATATCACATATAAAATCTGTCTTCAGTTGCACCCTAATTGGGTGATATCATCCATTGAATTATATTTCTGGTTCAACATAATGAATAATTACTTTTCTACAATTATCTTGTAATTTCCTGTCAAATATTTGATGAGGAAAAATGAGTCACACTGATTCTTAAATAAGGAGTAAGCATTATTACAAAATTTAAATTTTTTCTTAAATAGGATTATGTCGCGCCTAAAGAGTATCTAGCAAGTATACTAGGGTCAATATTGTGTACAGTGGCAAGAACAAGTGTCGTATCCACAAGGAGCATGTAAAGCGCTTAGAGTTCTCTATAGTAAACGGGGCTAAACAGTTCTATAATTTTAAGGTAAAGATCTTGTAAACATCGACAGAAGATAAATGATGAAATTAACAATATTAAAGGATTTCAGGCTTGTCTACTTCAGCAAGACAGTCATAGAGTTCTTCCAACAGCAACATAACATGTATAATCAATAAGCAATATAAAGATCTCCTAAGTATCTCAACCAAAGTAATCTAAGCATTCCCTTCGGCCATCTTAAACACTAAAGTTATTCGACCTAAATCTCTTTTCAGACTCAATAGGCAAATAACAATGCATTAAGTATAGTTAAGCATTTAGATAAAATCTAAAACCTTTGGCTTACAATCAATCTCCTTTCGGACTCATGAATTATAAGTGTGTGTTTGGGTTAGTCACAAAAGTCCCTTGCGGACTTATACATGCAACTCACTATGAATTGGATCCAAGATTCATAAGGAATAAGCACACAAACATAGTAAGGATTATAAAGCTTAAAGAGTTAAATACAATACATAGCTGCTGGAGAGATCTCCTTCGACTATCTGCCTAAGCAGACTCACCAGGAGGAGGACTACTCACTCATGCTTTCGAAAATGATACTTGCCATTAAAGGGAAAAGAAATTACAGTCAGCTTTTTTTGGGTAGCAAAAGCTTGCTCTCCAATGAAGAATCAGCTTTTTTTGGGTAGCAAAAGCTTGCTCTCCAATGAAGAAGACGCCATAGATATAGGCACCAATCTTCAAGGGAGAGAGAAAATATCCCAACATAAAATATTAAAAACAATACCAAAATATCTAGATATTTATCCAAAATAAGATTAAACAAATCCCCACTAGTACAAAAGGCTTCTAGAAAGGGGCAAAAAAGGAAAAGACTAAAACTAGTCAAAATCTATTTTTCCTTCTTTTTCTCCTCTCTCTCTCTAACAAACATCACATAAACCACCATCCACCATGATGCTACAGTAACCTCTATTATTGGCTGGGTTTTTGAGCTATTTTCGTCCTTTTGGCAGCAACACGATGGAGATCCCCTTCTTTAGCAAAAACCTCTACATCTGTGGAGAACTCTATAGAAATTCATTCTTTTTCCATAACTTGTTAGTTTAAAATGCATGATTTTTATAGCATAATTTCAACGCATCATATATCCCCACACTTAAATAATTGCTTGTCCCCAATCAATTCATTCCAGATAGAGATAGAGTACTCTATTGTTAATAACTGTAGAATGTATCAAGACTTTGGAAAAATGATCACGCATGAGTAATATCACAAGAGAACTTTAGAATAGAGAAAAACTTCCAACACACAATCCTAGCAATTCCCAGAAAGGCATGTAACTCAAAAGAATTTAAACTTCTTACTTCAATTAAGTATACTAAATCAGAATTTCTCACCAGGAGTTCTCTCAAAGTGTTTAAGTGTTTTATCGTTGAGTTCTCTGGTATTTGCCCTCATTCAGTAGGACCTTGTTGTTTAGGCCATATGCTTGCTATTCGGTCAAGTCTTCACTACATCATTGCTGAAACACCTGCACTATCATAAAGGTCTTTTGAGGGTTGTAACTTGGCTAGGGTATTGGGGTGTGTTAAAAAGGAATTTTGAGTGTAGAGATCTCTAATAGGACAGATTTGGATCAGCAACGGTTCTTCAAATGAGAGATCTTCTTCTTTATGGTGTTCTTCTTTGAGTTGGAGGTTCTTCTAATATTATAGTGCATAAGAATTATTTTACAACACAAGAACCTTAAAGTAATTACATAGATTTTTTTTTCAAAAACGATTACAACAGATAATACAAACTTTGCTTCACAGGTTCTCCTTCTTCAAAAGCTTTTCTTTATGCGACGAGACCTTCTTCCAATTATCACTAGGTTGCTTCTTTTTTATGATTTCCTTGTTAGAGGATCTTGGAAGTGTTTTAGGGAATCAAAGTGAAGGTAATTGGGGTTATAATGTATATAAGAGAAAGAAAGGCTAAAGGCTCAAAGGGGTTCTCTAAGGGATAATGTTAGGGTTGGCTTTTTGGCTAGAGTGTGATCCTAAGTGCCTTAGTCATTTAGTGCAAGGATTCAATAGTGGTCTTGACAAGTACTAATACACAATCATATGCAATCATTACATGTATCTCCCTTAGCAAGTTCTAACTGAGCCACAAAATCAGCCCACTCAGAAGAACTTCAAAGCATGTAATTTTGCGATGAATAAATTTTTCTTAAAGTTCTTTCCAATTTAGGTTTCACCTTCTAATTTAATCTACTTAATTGAAGTAAAAATTAAAAATTCTTAAACTTTTAACATGCCAAACAGGTTTTGCTAGCTTATTATGTCAAGTTCTTCTAATTCTAAAGTTCTGTTCTTATGTTCTTATTCATGCATAACAAATTTCCAAAGCAATTATACTTCCTAGAGTTGCTAACAACAGGTTCTCCAATCAGAATATGCAACAATTTCCTTGTAAACAGAAATCAATTCAAGCAAGAGATATTCAAAAGAAAAAAATTTTGCAACCTAAACCTATCATGAAATATCATGTAATCAAGTAATAATTATGCATCAAATCTCCATAAATAAACAAGCTGCAATTCTTAGTCTCCTCCCCACACTCAAAACTTGCTTTATCCCCAAAGCTATAAGAATGAAAGACTAGTGGAAAAGGAGAGAAAGACCTTCATAAATTACTAAAGAAATAGAAGTTTATTTGTGTACCATTCACTGCGGTCAGAGAGAGAGAGAGCATGCGAACTTAGACCACCATCTGTTTGAAGGAGATCTCCTCCTCCTCTTCTTCGAACTCATCAATTTCCTTCATAATAGTATCCCCTTCCGCAGGAGAACTCCCATCCTTTTCAGAGGTTACAGTTATGAGTTCTTCAAGCGTGGCCTTATTTTTCTTTTTCGCGGGGCCAGAGAATTCTTCCTCAAGTATCAGGGTCTAAATCTTAGCTTTCTCACATAACTCATTCACCTTCCCTTTAAGTATCTCGATCTCTAATGCATTCTGGTTGATGACTTCTTTCATTTTATGGAACATTACGCACATACCTCATGTACTTATACTCGCAATTACATCATACTGGCGAAGTCTGTCTTAGTCAGTGATTTCCTTCTGGATGATTTCCAATCTTTCCTTCTCTTTTTTATCGGTGAAGGTGGTGATTCATCGGAGTTATTTCTTGATGACGCTATCACTTCCCCATTGAGAATTAGGAGTAGAATGAGAAGTGAGGGCGAGTCGAGTGTTTTGAGCTTAAGGATTTGGGGCATGGGGTGCTGGAAGTGGGATGATTTCAGTAGGGATTTCAACACTCGCCAAAGGAATGGCGGCGGAGGAAGTTTTCATTTGTGGTGGTGGGTTGTTCTTCTTTCTTGCCCTCACTGCAATGTCTAGGGTTAGAACAAGGAAAATAGGAGAAGAGAAAGATGAAAAGATAAATGCAGTGAAGGGAGAAAAATGTGAGGATTAAAGAAAATCTCTAAGTGTGTGCTTAAATAGAAAAGTGAGAGTGAGACTTTTGAGTTTTGAGTTTTCCTTTCCGTTCAAAAAAACTAAGGTTCGAAAGAAAAATGGGCGGTTAAAAGCAAAATTAAAATCCTAAATAAATTTGAATTTCAAAAATAACCACCCCCTACTACAGCTAAGAAAAATAAGGGAGAAAAAGAAAAGAAATAAAAGAAAAGAAAAGAAAAGACAAGAGGGGTTGAGTGTGATGGGAGAAAATTAATCACGTCATTAATGGGTGGTTGGCAACTGTAACATGCCATGCACGCCTGCAAATTTCATGATTGGCACATTTTTCGATAAAGTAGGAGAGAAGTTAACATTAGCAAGAGATAAAATTTAAATAGTCATGCATACAGCCAACAAAGGATACGTAAGAGTTCTCCATCCACTAGCCACTCCATATGTACATCGAGGTCTTCTCAAAAGGTCCTCCGCAAAATTTGCTTCACTTGGTGTGTAAAGCGGGCACGAAAATGAGGATGTTGTTAGTGGGTGTCAAGGAGGAAAAAGGTCTCCTCCTTTGTGCAGAGTGCTTCTGATGATTCATAGAGCTTTATCCTTCCCAGCTTGGTTCTAAAATTCTTGCCTTTTTTGTTGGTCAGTTCAGCATAATCAGGGAAAAATATCTCTTTAATTGTATAAGGGCCAGTCAATAGTGCCTTAATGTGCCCTGGTAAGGTCTCCATATTATAATTGAACAAAAGTACTCGTTCTCCTAGGTGAAATGTTTCCATCTTGGAGTCTTCTTTTTGGCATTCCTAAGGTTCTCCTGAGCTTGACGAAGAGTTAGGTTTTCCAAAAGATTTATGAGGTCTTTTTTGTGGCTCGAGTTCTCCTGACCCTTGGCTTTCCTCTAAAGCTTCTTCTTTCTTTTTGTTAGTCTTGTACTTCTCCTTCCATTCTTTTTCCTGAGGTTCCTATAAAAAGTAGGAGTTTAGGTTCACATCAACAGCCTTAACAACATTGCAGTGATTTTTTGTGGGAAGAGTTCTTTCATTATCATTCATTCTAAATGTAACTGTGTCATCATGAATCCTAAACACGAGTTCTCCTACATGCACATCTATGAGGGCTCTACCTGTAGCTAAAAATGGTCTTCCTAAGATTATGGGTGTGTGCATATCTTCGTCCATATCCATGATTAGAAAATCCACAGGTAAAATAAATTTTCCTATTTTCACTAGGACATCTTCCACTATACCTCTGGGGTACCTTATACTTCTGTCTACAAGTTGGATAGCCACTCTAGTGGGCTGGGGTTCTCCTAATCCTAATTTAGCATACAAGTAATAAGGCATCAAGTTTATGATAGCTCCAAGATCACATAATGCATTATCAATCAAAAGACTTCCAACTGAGCAAGGGATTAAAAAACTCCCTGAATCATTAAGTTTTGGAGGATGAGTTCTCCTGTTCTGCAAAATAGATGAGCAATCCTGATTCAGCTGTACCATGGCTACGTTCTCTAACTTGGCTTTATTTGACATCAACTCTTTAAGGAACTTCACATATGAAGGCATTTGAGAAAGAGCGAATGTTAATGTGCAGTTTTCTAAATATATCAAGAAATTTATCAAACTATTTAGCTATGTGTTGGTCCTTTGCTTTTCTGGATAAGGAATCTTCTATGACAGAATAGCTTCCTTCCCTTAAGTAGAGTGCTCTTCATTGTTTTGCAGATCTTTAGTTCTTGGTTCTGAAAGGTTCTCCTTGATTAGATTCTCTGTAGAGATCTCTTTCATTTGTTCCTTCGGGTTCTTCTCCATTCCAGCAACTGTACCTATACCATTATCAACATAAAAAAACTTTTAGATTAGCAGAGTCGATCATTTTACCATTATGGATGGATATGGTATTGCACTCTTCCTTGGGGTTCTTCTCAGTATTGCTTGGAAGAGTTCCTTTGTTTGGTAGGGCTACAATCTGAGAAAGCTGATGAATCTAAGTTTCCAAGCTCTTCAAATGAGCCTGATTTTGTTTTATGTATTAGTTCAACATCTCATTTATCTCTTCTACTTTAGATTTCATCGAGGGTTGTGAAGGACCAGCCTGCTGACTACCTTGGTTAGGCTGAAGTTGTTAAAATTGTTAACATTGTTAAAATTGTTAAGGCTGTTGAAATTGTTGATTCTGTGATTGAGGAGGTCTCCATAAAAAATTTGGATGAGATCTCCATCCAGGATTGAAGGTATTAGAGAAAGGGTTTGCTCCTCTAAGATTTCATTGCAAGAAGTTGCATTGCTCATCAGTGAGAGTCATTTCATAATCAGTACTTCTGTGATTTCCTCCATAAAAATTACAATAACTTGGTGAAAGACTTGTTATAACAGACACATTTTTCTTATTGAAATGTTGTATAAGATCATCAACCTTGTTACAGAGCTCTGCAATAACTTGAGAATCAGGGTTTCTGTGTAGTTCTTCCTGGATAGAATCCCATTTGGAACTTGTATTGACCAGTCTTTCGATAATCTTAAAGATCTCTTCAGGGGCGTAGTCTTCAATGTCTCTATTGGCTATGGATTCTATTTGCATTTTATGAGCAATTGCAACACCATTATAAAAGTGTTGAACTTAAAGCCATATAGTAATTCCGTGACTTGGAACTTTTTTCAGCATTTCCTCGAATCTTTCCCAACATTCAGAAAGTGATTCATTAGGAAATTGAGCAAATCGTGTGATCTCATTTCTGAGACGGAGAGTCTGTCTGGGGGGGAAGTACTTGTTGAGGAAAGCTTTAGCCATGTCACTCCATGTTGTAATGGACCCTGGTTGTAAGGTCTTCAACCAAATTTTTACTTTGTCTCTTAGAGAGAATGGGAAGAGCTTCAACCGAATGACATCATCAGCGACACCTCTGTTGGTTCGGAAGGTATTACACATGTTGACGAAATCCTGAATATGTGAGTTGGGGTCCTTGGTGGCTAGTCCTCCGAATTGGACTACTGCTTGGAGCATATGAATCATCGAGGGCTTCACCTCGAACATATTTTCTCCCTCTTGAGGAAACACTATGCATGATGAGTGTCCCTCAGTGTTGGGCTACAAGTATGTACGAAGAGTTCTCCTCCTTAGTGGATTAACTTCATCCTCTTCGTCCCTATCATGGTTAGGATTGTGGTCGTCATTATGTCCGGGTCTAATAGGTTCTCGCTCCCCATCATCCCCATTAGGGTTAGAATTTCTTATTCTGTCCATTGCTTATCTTGTGTGAACTCTTCTTGCTGCTTCACTAAGTCTTCTGCAGGTTCTTTCAATTTCTGGATTTAGAGGGACAGCATGGGGTAGACCAGCTCTTCTTCACATGCAAAAGGATTTTCCTTAAAATGACCTATTCCTAAAACACACAATGGGCAAAAGAGGGGTGAAAAGCACCTATTTACAATTAAAATTCTAAGGCTTCTTTTAGCATCGCTCCCCGGCAACGGCGCTAAAAACTTGTCGCGCCTAAAGTGTATCTAGAAAGTATACTAGGGTCAATATTGTGTACAGTGGCAAGAACAAGTGTCGTATCCATGAGGAGCATGTAAAGTGCTTAGAGTTCTCTCTAGTAAACGGGGCTAAACAGTTCTATAATTTTAAGGTGAAGTTCTTATAAATATAAACAGAAGATAAATGACGAAATTAAAAATATTAAAAGGATTCTAGGCTTGTCTACTTCAGTAAGACAGTCATAGAGTTCTTCCAACAGCAACATAACACGTATAATCAATAAGCAATATAAAGATCTCCTAAGTATCTCAACCAAAGTAATCAGTATCTCAACCAAAGTAATCTAAGCATTCCCTTTGGCCATCTTAAACACTAAAGTTATTTGACCTAAATCTCTTTTCAGACTCAATGGGCAAATAACAATGCATTAAGTATAGTTGAGCATTTAGATAAAATCTAAAACCTTAGGCTTACAATCAATCTCCTTTCGGACTCATAAATCATAAGTGTGTGTTTGGGTCAGTCACAAAAGTCCCATGCGGACTTATACATGCAACTCACTATGAATTGGATCCAAGATTCATAAGGAATAAGCACACAAACACAGCAAGGATTATAAAGCTTAAAGAGTTAAATACATTACATAGCTGCTGGAGAGATCTCCTTCGACTATCTGCCTAAGCAAACTCACCAGGAGAAGGACTACTCACTTATGCTTTCGAAAATGATACTTGCCGTTAAAGGGGAAAAGAAATTACAGTCAGCTTTTTTTGGGAAGCAAAAGCTTGCTCTCTAATGAAGAAGACGCCATTGATATATGCACCAATCTTCAAGGGAGAGAGAAAATATCCCAACATAAAATATTATAAACAATACCAAAATATCTAGATATTTGTCGAAAATAAGATTAAACAAATCCCCATTAGTACAAAAGGCTTCTAGAAAGGGGCAAAAACCGAAAAGACTAAAACTAGTCAAAATCTACTTTTCCTTCTTTTTCTCCTCTCTCTCTCTCTCTCTCTCTCTCACGAAAGTCACATCAACCACCATCCACCATGCTGCTACAGTAACCTCTATTATTGGCTGGGTTTTTTAGCTGTTTTTATCCTTTTGGCAGCAACATGATGGAGATCCTCCTCTTTAGTAAAAACCTGTAAATCTGTGGAGAACTCTATAGAAATTGATTCTTTTTCAATAAATTGTTAGTTCAAAATGCATGATTTTTATAGCATAATTTCAACGCATCAGATTAAAATCAACAGAATTAAATAAATCCAAGAACAATAAATTAAATTTTAAATAAATAGATTTAGGAGATATATTAATTGACCAAATAATTTAAAATATTCCATTATAGGAGTAAGTACCATTATAAAATTCAATTTTGGTCTTAAATAAGTTTATAATTTATAGTTTTCTACAATTATCTTATGCTTCCCTATCGAATATTTAATGAGTAAAAAAAATCACATTAATTCTATAATAGGATTATAATCAAAAGAATAAAATTAAATAAAATCAAGTATAATAAATTAAATTTTCAAAAAATAGATATATGAGATATATTAGTTGATCAAATAATTAAAACTATTCTATTATTATTCATATGAAGGAGCATTGGAAAAGGCTTGATTTAGTGGTTGAGCCTTAAAGATTGATCCTAGAGGTCGCATGTTCGAGTCCACACTAGGGCGGGTGGGATAAGGTTTTCCTTTATTATTATTGTAAGCCCATTTGAGGCAAATTTTAAAAAAAATCCATATGAAGAAGTAAGTATTATTATAAAATTTAAATTTATTCTTAAATAGGATTATAATATATAATTTTATGCAATAAGCTTGTGATTCTCTGTCAAATATTTGACAGGAAAAAAAGTCAAATTAATTCTTAAATAAAATTATTATCAATAGAGTAATAATTTTTAAATTTTAATTTGTTATTCTTGATTTTATTTTATTCTGTTGATTATAATAAAAAAAAGAATAGAAAAAATTTTAGAATGTGGTCATTTTTAAAATTTAATTTGTTATTCTTGTTTTTATTTAGTTTTGTTGATTGTAATCCTATTTAAGAAAAAAATCCATATTTTAAACTTTAATTAGCTATTAATTAAATACACATATTTTTTTATAGATATAATTGGTGAAATTGCCGGTCATTGAATTTTTTATGGAATTTTTGACTGATTATAATCATATTTATGAATTAATGTGACTCTTTTTTCTTTAGCAAATATATTATTTTTATTTTTTATTATTATTAGTATTATAATTTTATTTTATTTCAATTTTATGTTTTGGTATTGTTATGATTATTATGAACATAATTGAAATATAACTTTTAATGTTTTTTATATTTATTTATTATTTTGCTTTTATTCATTAAAAAATAATTAATAATTAATTTGTTATTAATATTATTTGTAGTTAGTTTTTATCATTTATTATTCATAAGTAATATTAATTAGTAATCTATATATGGAAAAGGTATAAGGATAAAAATATTTTAAAATGTATAAGGTAAAATAGTCTTTTAGGACTTCATTGTTTATATATATATATATATATATATTCTATAACTTAGAGCATCTCCAATAAAATGTCCATTCTAGTAGTTTTCTTGTCACATATACAAAAATAGACATTGAGTTAGAAAATAACTCTACAATAGATCTTTCAAGCCTCCCTCTCTATCTAATGTGGCATGTTTAATTTTAAACACCGTCTATCCCATCTTCCACAAGTAGAAGATCAAATAAAATGCTGACTCATCAATTAAACAATATTTTAATGCCAAAGAAACACATTCTAACGTCAGTTATGTTTTCCTTGCCATTGTTCACATCTGTTGGTCCTTTTTCCACTCGTCTCTCTCTTTTTCTATATACTTTTTCTTTATTTCGGTCTCTATACTTTGGTTTGAGTCATCATCTTCGATTCTCAATACCCAGGTTTGTCTATCTAATTTATAAGTTTTCATTTCTTTCAATTTTTCCTTCAAATCGTGTCAATTATATGCGGGCTTCAATTTTTTTCCTCCAAATCATGCCAATTATTTATGGTTTATAATATGATCCTTCAAATCAAGATAAGAATGATTGATCTTATTTCATGGAAAACAATCATATGAGTTTTTCTTTCTAAAGAATTCAACAGATTATGAGTAATGAAATTTACAATGCCAAAAATGGAGTTCTATGCTTAATACAATGAAAAAATACTATAGTGAAGAAGACAAAGGTGGGTACCTAAAATTTTATTGAAAGGTTAACAAATCAGTAAAAAAATCGTTCGATCAATTGAAAAGAAGAGCATAAAGAGATGGACTTTTGAAGTTTGTGATTCCAGTATTTGAGTTGATGGTTATATGAAGAAGTTAATTAGTAAACTAAATAGAATTCAAGACCAAGTAAACTATCTATTGTAGCTAGCCGTATAAAATGTATTGTCTATCTATAAAACTATAGCCATGTCATCGTTGAGGATTTCTATTTTATATGACACATAATCAAAGAATTCATAATCTATTGGAGATGCTCTTAAATGCCCATATGGTGCCTCAGTTTTTTCATATGCACTATCCAAATTTTAGTGTTACTCTACATGTCATATATTTCTATATAGTTCTTCTATAGTTTAATTACTTAATTTTTTTCAATTTGATGTCTTTTTTTGTTATAATTATGAGTATTTAATAAACTATGTCTATTGAGTGGAAAAGCCTTTGGAAATTAAAAGTGCCATCCAAAGTCCGTATCTTTCTGTGGCGTCTATTAAGTGGAGTTTTGCCAATCCGAACGAGATTAATTCAACGTTGTGTATTGGAGGAAGGCATTTGTCAGTTGTGTTTCTTGTCTGTAGAGGATGGAAGCCACTTGTTTCTTGGTTGTAATTTAGCACAACATGTGTGGTCTGTTTTTTGTTCACAATTTACCATATCTTCAAGCTCGGATATATGTAGCGTTATGTGTAATTGGATACAAAATGGTGCTATTGATTTTGTACAACATGTTGCTTTTGTCTTATGGGCCTTGTGGAATGCACGAAACAAAGCGGTATGGAACAACATCTCACCTCAGCCGATGGCCATTTTTTGTTTGGCAAAAGCCATGTATGTTTAGTGGGTTTCTGCTCAAAGAAGTGTACAAATGGGTGGAGAAACTGATGGAAATGTGCATGCCTTTTCTGTAGCACATGCCGGCCAATATGAAGAACAATTGGGGCAGCAGTGGCCTATGGTTTTAACCGAAGAACAGCAGGCTTCTCTACAGCTGGGGGGGCTTTGGTCTCCTCCTTTGGTTTCCTTCTTGAAATGCAATATCGATGCAGCAATTTTCAACAACGGAGAAGCTACTTGTTACGGCTTTGTGGTTCGAAATGCAGGGGTACATTTATAGCTGCAAAATTGGGTCACTTGGTGCCACAAATTTCTATTCTTGAGGCTGAGGCGCTCTCTATTCGCGAAGCTTTGTCTTGGTTGAAGGCACATCAATACACACATGTTATTGTGGAATTTGACTCTTTGGTGTTTTTCCTATTCTTGTTCTGTTATTAAGGATTGTAATAATTTAGCGCATTCATTTGCATCATGTTTGTTTAGTTACATAGCCAGAACAAATAATATCATTGCGCATGTCTTAGCAAGAGTCGTTCACTATGACCGTATAGAGGGGGAATGGTTGTATCACCCTCCTAATTGTATTGACTCTTTGCTGAATTAATATATTACAATCCTTTTCTTTCAAAAAAAATAAACTGTCTTAAAATAGGGATTTTATAATGAAAGCTGGGTGTTTTATACCCTACTCTCATCCAACGGTGGAGTATATATTATTAACATTTAATTAATTATTTTCATCTTAATTACTAACCTCATGGATACTCACCCGTTGGATGGAAGCAGTACAAAATACCTAAATCCCATTATAAAATCCCTTAAAATATGTGAACACTAACAAAATTATAGAAAAGATCTATTTAACCAAAAGCTTTTAATATGCATTAGATTGGAAGGAACAATGTATAATACACATTAGAATGGAACAAGCCCGGTCCTGACAATATGAAGGCCTTAAGCAAAAATTATATAAAAATAATAAAATAAGCCTTTTGATAAAAAAAAATTTATTTGTGGGGATTTGAACACATGACCTCTAAGTTATATTTATTATACTTTACCAATCAAGCTAACATTAATTAATATTTATATTTACACTCCTCACTTTAACTACTAAATGCTTAAAAAATATATTTTTTGGCCCCTCCCGACTATGGTCCCTAGGCGGTCGCACTTCGTGCACCTCCTATTGGGCCGGCCTGGAATGGAACTATGTATAATTTCCAAAGGCAATTTTATGATATGCAAGTATACTAATTGGCAGGTGACACTGTTAAAGTGTGGATGTTTTATTTTCGGTTTCGTTACAACCAACCATATGTGTGATGCTACTGGTTTAGCACAATTCATGTCCGCAACCTGGGAAATAGCAAGAGGCGCAACTTTACCCTCCATACTTCCAGTATGGAAAAGACATGTCCTTAACTCGAGGAATATTCCAAAATTAGCATCTTCTCCACTTCCTAACTTCTCCAACGATGTTAACAACACGAATTATGACTTAGAACATGACTTGTGTTATCGAACTTTCTTCTTTGGGCGAAATGATGTTTTAGCTTTACGGAAAAGCCTCCCTTCTCATCTACGGACTTGTTCTTCTTATGAAATAGTAAGTGCATGTGTTTGGAAATGTTGTAGTGTTGCACCTAAACCCAATCCTACAGAAGAGATGAGTTTCATTTGGGCAGTTAATCTATGTAGAAATCTTAACGGTTTAGTACCGTTAGGTTATTATGGAAACGGGCTTGAGCTTTCAATGTCGAGAACAACCGCAAAAGAAATAACAGAGAATCCATTAAGTTATTCAATAGAACTAGTTTTCTTCAAAAAAAATTCATTAGAACTAGTGCCGAAAGCTCAATACAGAATTGGTGGCGATAATTACACGTCATCGGTAATGTTGACAGTTTGTTTGCCAACCCAAGCAATGGGATGATTTGAAAACGATATCAACAATATGCTGAAACACGAGCCAATTAGTACCACTGACGAGAATGCTTTTAAATCAAAGCTCTGAAATGTCTCAAAATTATAATTCATTTCATTTAAAGCTATGTATTAACTCAAGATTTGTAATTTTAATATAAAAGTGTGGTGTGGTGTGCATAGCGGTCGAATTGGTTAAACAACTGGCTCAACAAATAATTTGTCCCTCAATTTTGACACCAATCAGTATTTCCCAGAACTTCTAAATTGCTCTAACTGATAAAGTTAGTGTCCTATAGTTTATAAGCATAACTATGAAATTTGCATTTGCGTTGTAACTATAAATGAACTATAAAATCTTATTGTAAAACTATAAGACAATTATTGTATAACTAAAATAAAACAGTTATGCAATAGTTAGAGTTTATAAGCATAATTATAGATTTGCATGAAAACTATAACAAAATTATAGAATCTACTTGTAAAATTGTATGACAACTATAAGACAATTATTCAACAACCATAACGCAACTATAGAATTTGCTTGCAAACTATAACAAAGCTACAGAACTATAAAATCTGCATGTAAACTACAATGGAACTATGAAATTATAAAAATAACTATAAAAAATATAAAATATGCATGTGAACTATGATGCAGCTATAAAAAGATAATTATAATATAATGATGCAGCAGATTATCAATAACTATAGAATATGGTAATTTTACAGTCCTAATACGAGGAAATCGAAACTTAAAGAGAAAATTGACTCTCCTCTTGGAAATTTATGCAAAGAGTCAGGCTTTTTGTACCCTACTATTATTTAATAGTTAAAAATTAATTAACACTTAATTAAATATTCTCTTATATTAATTAAATCTCATCTCATCAATTCTCAACCATTAGATGAAAAAATGGTACAAAAAACCAAAAGCATTGTATAAATTTCCCGCTTCACGAAGCTCCTAATAATTGCGACTACAAGGAAAATTGAGAAATTTTGTTTGTGAAATGAGAAACTAAATATAGCTAAGTTACCCACCAAACAATGACTCAATGGATTTCAACTCTTGATTGTGGGTTCAGTCCCCACAATCTACTTATTGCTCAAAAATTGCTAAGCCTTTAGATATTTGACTATTAAATTGCATAATCCTAAACTTTATGGCCCAAACACAATTTTCCAAATTTATGGGTGGAAATATTAAGTACTAAAATTGGTTGGCGTAGTTTCTATAAATTTTATTTCAAAAAAAGTTTCTATAAATTTTATTTTTTGAAACAAAAGGATTGTATCTTAATTCAACAAATGAGTAATACATGTTCGGTTGCTTTATTTATGTCGGTTTGGTTTTCATGTTGTGATCTATTTGATTGTCTGTTTATTCCATGGTGAAACCCAAATCGGTCGATTGGACCGGATTCGACTAGAATCGGTGGCTAGTTTGGTCCGATTTCAATTGGTTCATGAAAAAGTTAAAAATCAGTTATTGACCGGTTGAACCGATCGATTCGACTGAGAATCAGTCTGGTTCTTGACTTTAATTATATATAAAAGTTAATTTTTTTTTTACTTTTAGAGAGTATTGAACATTGGACTTGAAGGAAACTAGATCATCTGGAATCATATTAAATATTTGACAATATATTTTTGTGCCTTTCCAATTGAGCCAATGTCTCCACTTGGTTTTTAATTGACTTTCATATTTTTATAATATAAATTATCAAGTTGTTAAATTATTTTAAATGAAACTAAATTTTTATTTTAAATAAAATCTACGATGTACTCATATTGCGTATGATTTATCGGAGCTTTATTTTGACTATATTCAGATTCGACTCGGATCGCGCACCTGGCTGTGGTGGGTGAATCTCCCAATAAGGATTTTTTACATTCATAAAGACTCGAACTCGAAACCTTACTTAAACGATACTAAGTATGTTACCACTTGAACCAACCCTTATTAATATATAATGTATCTATTAATTACACGTAAAGTAGTTTGACTATATTATATTTTAAAACTTTTATTTAATTACAATTTAAAAAAATTTATATAACTAAATAACATTTAATACTTTTTTAAATTAAATTAACGATGAATCATTTGCATAAAAAATAAAAATTATAATGTCATATTTTTATTTAATATATTTTATTTAAAATTTATAATTATATAAATTTATTGTGTAAATATGTAGCTTAAATATTTATAAATTAAAATTTTTTTATCTGATTTATAAAATATGATTTAATCTGAATTAAATTAAACTTGTTAATGTTATTCAATTCTTTCACTAAATTATACTAATTATTATTTGCGTTTTATTTTTATAAAGTAAGATTTTTTTTGTTAAGAATTATTAACATTAAATATTATTAGTTGTTTGTGCGGATTACTTATATTACATGATTAATATCAAATTAATAAAAATATTAATATTTTAATATATTTTAAAAAAATTCGCTTCAATCACTAATTAAATTTGGTTGAACTTTAAATCTATGATCATTTCTTTTCACCAATTCATTGGCCGGTATAATTATATAGTTCGGTAATTCAATTGAACAAAATATCCACACCCCCTAAGGCTTTGCTTGGGACAAAGTTTTTCAAAGGATAGGAAAATGCGGGGGAACAAAATCCAATGCTTGGAAGAACTTATTTGGATGGAACAGACAGGAAATGGGAGTGAGGTGATCCTTTTATTTACAACATATGTCTCTGGTTTCAATCTCACTAAATTAGTGGGATTTGAGAAGATGAAGATGCAAATTTATAAAAATTGGTGTTTAGTGTTTAATAATGTAGAATTGATTTTATTTTTGAAGGTTATTTAGATAATTTTATATTTATCTTACTTAAAAAATTCATCTCTTTCTTCCAAATAAAAAAAACTCAATCCTTTATTTCTATCAAATATCATCCCTTGTTATTCTAACCTCTCATATCCTTTTTTTTTTTTATAATTCTTATAAAACTTGCTCAGACCTAAGTGTCAAACAGACAATTTTTAGTAAGGAGATATTTTTTAGTAAGTGTCAAACAGACATTTGAGTTTGTTGGCAACGCAACACTATTACGTAGTCCCCAAATAACTCTAACCAAAACGCGATAATAACCTCACCTTTCGTACTTCTATTTCAGTAGAATCTTCTCTTTTATTAATATCTGTTTTTCAATTGTAAATCTATTTTCAAACCAAAAAAAAATGGAAATGTGGTTCATTATCCTTATCACAATCTCCTTTTCCGCTCTTCTCCGATCACATTTCAACCTCCTTTCTCCGGCGGCCCACCCCCTCCCGCCGGGCCCCCGTACTTTCCCGGTCATCGGAAACATAAAATGGCTTAAAAAATCCTTCATGGAAATCGAATCAATCATCAACTCCCTTCACCGGAAACTCGGCCCTGTAATTACTCTCCGCATCGGATCCCGGCCGTCCATCTTTATCGCCGACCGAGCCCTAGCTCACCAGGCCTTAGTCGGAAACGGCGCCGTTTTCTCCAACCGTCCGGCTGCTTCCACCACAACTAAAATCGCGACTAGCAATCAGACAACTATCAGCTCCTCCTTCTACGGCCTTAAGTGGCGGCTCCTCCGCCGGAATCTCACATCGGAGATTCTCCATCCGTCGCGCGTGAAATCGTACTCCCACGCTCGCAAGTGGATTCTGCAGATCCTCATCGAACGGTTCGAATCTCAGTCGAAATCCGGCGATCCTGTTAACGTCGTGAGTAATTTTCAATACGCTATGTTTTGCTTGTTAGTCTTCATGTGTTTAGGCGATAAACTCAATGAGAAACAAATCAAAGAAATCGAGAGAGTCCAGCGCGCCGCCATCGTCGGTGGCCGGAGATTCGAGATTCTCAATTACTGGCCGTCCTTAACCAAGATTCTCTTGAAGAAACGGTGGTCGGAGTTCTTCGAAATGCAGAAACAAAGAGAAGAAGTGATGATTCCGTTGATCAGAGCAAGAAAGCAATCAAAAGAACAAAATCCACACCAAAATCAAGAACAAGAACAGTTCATCTTATCATACGTTGATACTCTCTTGAATCTCGAACTCCCCGATGAGAAACGAAAACTAACCGAAAAGGAGATTCTGAGTCTGTGTAACGAATTTTTGAATGCAGGAACAGATACAACGTCAACAGCATTACAATGGATAATGGCGAATCTAGTGAAATTCCCCGAAATTCAAGAGAAGCTATACAACGAACTCAAAGATATCCTTAACCAAGGCGAAAACGCGGTAAAAGAGGAACAACTCGAGTCAATGCCATATCTAAAAGCAGTGATCTTAGAAGGGCTAAGGAGACACCCGCCGGGGCATTTTGTGTTGCCACATTCAGTGACAAAGGACATAGTTTTGGGCAACTATTTGATACCGAAAACCGCGAATGTGAACTTTATGGTAGCCGAAATGGGGTGGGATTCGAAAGTGTGGGAGGATCCAATGGAGTTTAGGCCAGAGAGATTTAGGGGGAGTGATAAGGAGTTCGATATAACGGGGATTAGGGAGATTAAAATGATGCCGTTTGGTGTTGGGAGGAGAATATGCCCAGGCTATGGTTTAGCTATACTTCATTTGGAGTATTTTGTGGCGAATTTGGTATGGAAGTATGAGTGGAAAGGTGTGGAAGAAGTTGATCTTTCTGAGAAGCAAGAGTTTACTATTGTCATGAAGAATCCGTTGCGGGCTAAGATATGTCCTAGGTTTTAGTATTTGTAGTTGCTTTGAACTGGTGTGATGCATATGTTTGTTGCTTCACTTTATAATTTACGTGGGATATAAATTCATATCATATATGTATAATTTTTGTAAGCAGTAACTAATTAAGTTAAACTTGATTATGAAATTTGAATTACTCATTTATGTTATGAGATAAATCTTTGGCCTCAAATTAGATTGTGTAAAAGAGGACTATTTGTGTAAAATTCCCAAAACTTGTGGGCAAAACTTTAGCCCCTTTAACCATTGTTTTGAAATCCCCACTAGGCGCTATTCTGAGGTGTCGTCCAGTTATTGTAATCCATAAGACAACTATTGTATCACTATGTTAATACAGTAATTATGCAATAGTTACACTTTTTAAGTAAAATTATAGATTTGCGTGAAAACTATAACAAAACTATGGAATTTAATTGTATAAGTATATGACAATTATAAGACATTATAAGACAATTATTCAACAACTATAACGCAACTATAGAATTTGCTTATAGTCATGGTTGTCTCCGAGATTTTTTAGGCCATGAGCAAAAGAGAAAATATGGGCCCTTGAAATTTTTGGGTTCGATACATTTAAAAGTTCTTAATGTCCAAATATTTTTTGAAGCAAATTTCAATACCATTTTCACAATAAATTTAAAATTATTGATATTTTTGTAAAGATACAAGAATACAATATCTTTTAAATTTATTTGATAAAATAGCTTTAGTTAATAGACGGTATCAAATACTTAGAACGGCTAAGGCGACACCCGCCAGCATTACAATGCAGGAACAGATACAACATCAACAGCATTACAATGGATAATGGCGAATCTAGTGAAATTTCCCGAAATTCAAGAAAAGCTATACAACGAACTCAAAGATATCCTTAACCAAGGCAAAAACGAGGTAAAAGAGGAACAACTCGAGTCAATGCCATATCTAAAAGCAGTGATCTTAGAAGGGCTAAGGCGACACCCGCCAGGGCATTTGGTGTTGCCACATTCAGTGACAAAGGACATAGTTTTGGGCAACTATTTGATACCGAAAACCGCGAATGTGAACTTTATGGTAGCCGAAATGGGGTGGGATTCGAAAGTGTGGGAGGATCCAATGGAGTATAGGCCGGAGAGATTTGTGGGGAGTGATAAGGAGGTCGATATAACGGGGAGTAGGGAGATTAAAATGATGTCGTTTGGTGTTGGGAGGAGAATATGCCCAGGCTATGGTTTAGCTATACTTCATTTGGAGTATTTTGTGGCGAATTTGGTATGGAAGTATGAAAGGTGTGGATGAAGTTATTTTTGAGAAGCAAGAGTTTACTATTGTCATGAAGAATCCGTTGCGGCTAAGATATGTCCTAGGTTTTAGTGATGTAGTTGCTTTGAATTAATGTGATGCATATGTTTATTGCTCCACTTTTTGTGGGATATAGATAAAATATAATAAGATATTTTTTCTTTTTTGTAAACTCGGCTAAATTTGTAATTACTAAACTTATTATGGGTCAGTTTGTGAATTGTGATTGTTTTCTTAAGCTGCTGTTATGAAAAACTGCATTTTCAAGTTTTCCTTGTGACATCATATTTTGTCATTAGGAAATCAATAATAAACAAAACTTAATTAATTAGTATTAATCTTTTGTTCAATGCCAAAATTTGTTATTTTATGAAATGCTTGTGAATAAACTTTTTCATGACCGTAGCTCTAATAGCAATAGTAAGGCCTTGTTCTTTTCAACTTATAAGTAGCAGTATTGAACTGAACTGAACTGAACTAAACTTATTTCAATATAAATTTATATGTATGCAGTACTGAACTAAACTGGACTGAATATAATTTGAATAGAAGGGGGCTAAATGATGCCTATATAATATGAAATCTGAGATATTTATGCTGTGAGATAAATCTTTGCCCTAAAATTAGATTGTGTAAATGGACTATTTATGTAGTGATAAAGGTCCTGTCCTAATGGTTGGACTTTAAAGTAGAGATTACAGTTCGAGTTCACATATAGGTGGAATTTTTTTTATTATTATTATAAGTCATATAAAATATATTTTTTAAAAACAGGGAAATTGTTGGAAATGCACGATATACTTATTCTTAAAATGCACCTTTTATAAATATATTTATTGTATGTCCAATTTTTATTAAACATATTTATTAACTACCACTATTTCCTATATCGATTATTTAGGAAATCCCTCCATAGTAGGAGTTACTGATTTTCAAATTTTGATTTATTTCCTATCTCAATTTCAATTAATTCCGTTTTTTAATTATAATTGAATCAAATATGATTCTTTTCGATTTCATCCATTTTTTCCTATCTCAATTTCGATTTCTTCCATTTTTTTCGATTTCAATCATAATTGAATCGGTTTTCATTTATGGAATTACAGAGAGAATATTTTGATTTATTTCCTATCTCAATTTCGATTAATTCCGTATTTGAATCATAATTGAATCAAATACGATCTTTTTCGATTTCATCCATTTTTCCTATCTCAATTTTGATTTCTTCCATTTTTCCGATTTCAATCATAATTGAATCGGTTTTCATTTATGGAATTACAGAGGGAATCGGCGATGGTATTTAGTTCAGGCGACGACTGTTTCAAAGGGAATCAGAATCATAATTTCAACGGTTTCGACGGCGACAGTTCAGGTGACGGTTTCGACCACGGCAGTTCAGGCGACGGTTTCGACAGTGTGAGTGGTCGAGAATTTTTCCAGTTTCAGAAGGAGGGGTTTTTAGTTTTTGCGGCCATTTGTTTAAAGGGAATCAGAATCAACGTCGGTGG
This sequence comes from Euphorbia pulcherrima, assembly GCA_947683365.1. NCBI lineage: Eukaryota > Viridiplantae > Streptophyta > Magnoliopsida > Malpighiales > Euphorbiaceae > Euphorbia > Euphorbia pulcherrima. The sequence continues at coordinate 43,332,502 of CANTUS010000008.1, read as the reverse complement.
TACCCATTGTATACACAATCGTATACTGTCATCGTATATTAATATACAGAACTTGTTACACAGTTGTTTAATCTTGTATATTATTATGTAAATATTCTGTATATTGATATACAGTACTTGATACACAATTGTTCACTCCTGTACATTATTTTGTAAATATTCTGTATACTGATATATAGTACTTTCATATATGAAACTGTATATTGTAACTTGTTACACAATTATTTAATCTTGTATATTATTATGTAAATATTATGTATATTGATATACAGTACTTGATACACAATTGTTCACTCCTGTACATTATTTTGTAAATATTTTGTTTACTGATATACAATACTTTCATAAATGAAACTGTATACTGTCAATCGTATACTGATATACAATTCTTCTAATATTAATGAGGTTAGCTCTTTAAAACTGTCGGTGTATGAATTGCAGCTATTATCCTAATTCATTGTGAAATATACGGTTCACCGCTACTAAAAGGGTTCAGGTTGCCCAACCTTGGGTTTTAGTACCGTCATGCATCAATACTGTTCATGCATCAATACTGTTCATGCATGCACAGTATCTTTTAGGGGTAGGCATCTATACTGTACACTGTTAGTAAAAGGGTTCATTTTGCCCAACCTAGGGTTTTAGTATCGTCATGCATCAATATTGTTCATGCGTGCTCAATATCCTTTAGGGGTATGCACTTATATTGTACACCATTAGCAAAAGGGTTCATTTTGCCCAACCTAGGGTTTTAGTATGGTCATGCATCAATAATGTTTACATATCTATTTCTATCATTAGAGAAGTAACTTTGCAAGGTCTGTTTTGTAGCATTTTTGTGGAATTTTGATATTTTCTCATATGTCGTACTGTATATGGACAACTGTATATTGTATACGCTTTTGTGTTGTTGCATATATTTTCAGTTTATGAACAATTAATGATGTGCTTTCTGCAAAACTTTTGGTTCCCTTATCGTATACAACTAGTTGTATATTTATACAATTGGTTATAGGCTAGATACAGTTTCATTGACACTATATATTATCTATATACAATTTCATTGAAACTGATTCTAGATATATACAGTTTCATTTTTACTGTATATTAGCTGCAAGTAATGTATATTAGTATACATACTGTCTATATAATAATATACAATATACATATGAGTTAATAAATGTATACATTCTACATATGACAATATACAAATGATATTAATACATTGTATCACCCCTTTCTGTATAAACATCCCACTCTGCTTTTCTTCTTCTTTACCTTCACCTAATTATCAACAATGGCTCATTCTCTCTCCTCCTTCGTTATTGTCTCTCTCCTCTTCGGCTCCGCCGTTGCCACGGCAGAGCCGCTATCGATCTCCGGAGCGGAACATCACTTCTCACTTTTCAAGTTTAATCGACGACCCATGGAGTCACTCAGCTGTCCGATTTGACGCTTAAGGAGTTCCGGCGACAGATTATGGGGTTGAGGAGGTTGAGATTGTAACGCCCCCTATAGGGAGCGCCACGGTAACAATAAACACCCAATAAACATCTCTACTCCACTATATAGAGTTCAATACTTATAGATTTCAATATGTACAAATACAAATATAATGTTTTAAACTCCAAATTATTCTCCAAATATTTCTCAATGCCACTTTACATTTCTCACTCTCTAGTACATGCCATTATTCTACAAACCATAATATTACATTAAAATATAAATCCACCTCGAATCTTTCCTTAATTGCTCATTAAGCTGATCCACCTGTACCACTTTGGTCCAAGCTATCTACAAGTTCTCCACCTACGCGTAGAAAATCAACTACACGCTAAGCAATTTGCTTAGTGGTGTCCATAAAAAAATAACAACTTTGAATATTTTTAAAATAGAAACAAAGTATATTTATAAGTCAAAAACAAATTAACCAACTTTATGGAACCAAATCACAAAACTTATATAGTCATCCTTTCAAAGTATAATCAAATTTATATCCAATTTTTAACACTTTAACCACATATTGCCCAAAGTAAACAAGTCCTGAATAACGGTAAAATGGATACGGGCGCGGACAAGCCCGAAGCCAAAGCTTCAAAATCAATATATCGGTCAAGCCCGAAGCCAAAGCTTCAATATCAATATATATATATCATAATATCGGCCAAAGCCCGAAGCCAAAGCTTCAATTGTTTGTACAGTACTGTACCCCCCTTTATTGGCGCCAATCTACCCTGACCCGTATTATACTCGTTTAATAAGGGCAATAAATCAAAGTAACATCTTAAAAATTCCAGTATAAACCATCAATCATAATTCAACATAACTTCAGTAATTAAGAAATCCGAATCCCAAATTTTTAAGCATCAAACTTCAATTAAAACACAATAAAATCAATATTCATACTTTCCAGAATTTTTCCAGGTTTCGTAACCTGACTTCCCCTGTATTTTTCACTATGACAACATCACCATATCGAAGAACTTTCTTCTAAACACAATTAGCCACATGTCTCAGCTTTCCAAAACCACCAGAATCACAGAAATCCAAATTTTATAACCAAAGTTATGATCAAAATACTAAACAGTGTACCAAGCTGAGATTTTCCGAAAACAGATTTCATGACTCAACTTCAAACGAAAATTTCACATTGTAAACGAACGAAATTCAGCAAGGTTTCTTCTGAACATATGTTTCTTACTTTCTGTAGATATCAATAGAATCAAGAATCGTTCAAATCGGATTTATATAACGAGAGAAAACATTAAAACAAAACAGGTATATAATCTGGAAAATTTCCCGAAAAAACCGAGAAATCGAAATTCGAAATTCGGGACACAAACCTTTTTCTATGCTCTTTCTAGCTCTCTTCTACCCCTTTTGCCTTTGATTTACTTGCAATAGCTTCCTCTACAACAACCATATATAATTCTATCAAGATATTGCATAAATAAACTTCCTAATACCATAAATATGCTTAATCTACCATAAATTCTACTAATTAAGCTTTAATTTCACCAAAAATCACTCACCTCAAACTCGGGTTACTATTCATCCGAATCTTAATTTCTGAAATCCTCCTCTTCTAGTCTTGATTGACTGAAATTGATGATGATAGAGGGCTTAAGGATCGATTTCTAATAAGAATTCGAAGTTGAATCGAAGAAATCGGAAGTTTTTGGATTATAAAAAATTTGATAAAGAAGAGATGAAGGAGTAGGAGTAAATGATAATGGAGGAGAAGAATAGGTAACTGGATATATGATCTTCCTCTTCTTTTTTTTTTTTAATTTCCAATATTGCCCTTAGACAAATAAATAAATATCCAATTCATCCTTCTTACTATAATTAGCTCTTATTTCCTCATGCCTTATATCCAATAACAACAATAACAATAAAAATAATTTCTATGATATTTTTAATACCATAGTAATTTATTATAAGCAAAATTTTGGAAATTTCGGTTCGTTACAATTCTCCCCCTCTTATGAATTTTCGTCCCGAAAATTTCCTGAAAACAATTGCGGATATTGAGTTTTCATTGTATCCTCCGGTTCCCAAGTTGCTTCTTCAAACTTATGATTCCTCCAAAGTACTTTTACCAAAGGAATAGACTTGTTTCTCAATTGTTTAACCTCTCTCGCCAAGATTTGTACCGGTTCCTCTTCATACGTCAGGTCGGGTTCGATTTCTACGACATCAGGAGATAAGATATGTGATGGATCTGATTTGTACCGGTTCCTCTTCATACGTCAGGTCGAGAAATCGAATTACTCTTTCAGATTGACCATCTGTTTGAGGATGAAATGAAGTACTGAAATGAAGTTTGCTACCTAAGGCCTCTTGCAACTTCTTCCAAAATCTCGAAGTAAATCTTGGATCTCGGTCAGAAATGATTGAAATAGGCACTCCGTGTAGCCTTACTATCTCATCTACATATAACTGAGCCAACCTATCAAGTGAATAATCCATCCTAACTGGAAGAAAATGGGCAGACTTTGTCAATCTATCTATAACAACCCACACTGCATCATGTTTGTTCTGTGTAAGTGGTAAAGAAGTCACGAAGTCCATTGTGATTCTTTCCCATTTCCATTCTGGAATTGTTATAGGTTGCAACAATCCAGAAGGAACTTGATGTTCTGCTTTCACCTGTTGACAAGTTAGACATTGAGCAACATAGTTAGTAATGTCTTTCTTCATCCCATTCCACCAATAATGGCTCTTCAAATTTTGGTACATCTTGTTTGCTCCAGGATGCATCGCATAAGGACTACTATGCCCCTCTTGTAAGATATTCTTCTTTAATTCTTCATTGTTTGGCACACATAGTCTATCTTTAAAATATAGACACCCATCTTCTTGAACCATATAGTCGTCTACGATACCCACTTGTGTCCGTGCTTGAATAATCTTTAAGTCATCATCTTCATTTTGTGCTTGCTTAACCTGTTGTAGTAGTACAGGTTGAATCTTCAATTCTGCAATTAAGGCTCCACTACTGGTAAGAGCTAACCCCGTATTCATAGCCCTTAGTGCCATCATTGTCTTTCTGCTGAGAGCATCTGCCACTACATTAGCCTTTCCTGGATGGTAATCAATAAGACAATCGTAATCTTTAATGAATTCCATCCACCTTCTTTGCCTTAAATTCAACTCTTTCTGTGTTGGCAAATATTTCAAACTTTTATGATCTGTATAAATATAACATTTTTCTCTATAAAGATAATGTCGCCAAATTTTTAAGGCAAAGACTATTGCAGCCATTTCCAAATCATGAGTAGGATAATTCCTTTCATGATTCTTCAATTGCCTGGAAGCATAGGCAATCACTTTTCCTTCTTGCATCAAAACACACCCAAGACCACTATGTGAAGCATCACTATAGATTACAAAATCTTTTCCAGGTTCTGGTTGGGTAAGGATGGGTGCTTTTGTTAACATCGCCTTTAATTTCTCAAAACTTTCTTGACACTTGTGATTCCACTCAAATTTTGCGTTCTTTTGAAGTAGTTTCGTCAGTGGGGCAGCAATGACTGAAAATCCTTTCACAAATCTTCTATAATTCCCTGCTAAGCCAAGGAAACTCCTAACTTCTGTAGGGTTCTTTGGTGGTTTCCATTCAACAACTGCTTCTATCTTCTTAGGATCCACTTTAATTCCTTCTGCAGAAACAACATGGCCTAAGAAAGAAACTTCTTCAAGCCAAAACTCACATTTGCTAAGTTTGGCATACAATTTATTTTCCCTCAAAGTTTGGAAGACTATCCGCAAATGTTGATCATGCTCTTCCCGTGACTTAGAATACACCAAAATATCATCAATGAAAACCACTACAAACCTGTCTAAATATAAGTAAAAGACACGGTTCATGAGGTCCATAAATGCTGCTGGTGCATTAGTTAGACCAAATGGCATCACCAAAAATTCATAGTGCCCATATCTGCTTCGAAAAGCCGTCTTTGCAATATCATCATCTTTCACTCTCATCTGATAGTAGCCCGATCTTAAATCAATCTTGGAGAAGTATTTGGCACCCTTGAGTTGATCAAATAAGTCTTCAATCCTTGGCAATGGATACTTATTCTTGATTGTCAATTTATTCAACTCCCGGTAATCAATACACAATCGGAGTGACCCATCTTTCTTCTTAACAAACAACACCGGTGCACCCCATGGGGATATACTCGGGCGTATGAATCCTTTGTCTAACAATTCTTACAACTGAATCTTCAACTCTTTCAGTTCAGCAGGTGCCATTCTGTATGGTGCTTTGGATACTGGTGCGGTACCCAGCAATACATCAATTGCAAATTCTACCTCTCTTTTTGGTGGCAACCCCGGTAGTTCTTCTGGAAATACATCAGGAAAATCACATACCGTAGGAATATTCTGTAATTCTAACTCACCCTCCTTCAATTCTAGAGCGAAGATTAGGTAGGCCTGACATCCCTTCCTAACCAGCCTTTTAGTCTTCATAAAAGAAATTATGTTACAGAGATAATCTGATCTTTCCCCCACTATAACTATTTCTTCTCCATCAGAAACTTGAAGTGACATTCTTTTGTTTTTGCAATCCACCATAGCTCGATGTTCCGATAACCAATCCATTCCCAAGATAACATCGTAATCTCGGAAAGGTAACTCAATTAAATTTGCATTGAAAAGTTGATGTTGAATCATAATAGGGCAATTCATGTACACTTTGTTTACTATCACACTGTGTCCTAAAGGATTAGTCACTTCAATATTTTCTCCTAATTCTTCTACACGCAATCCTTTCTCTTGTGCTAATGCAGTACATATATATGAATGAGATGAACCAGGATCTATCAAAGCATAAACATCATGATTAAAGAATGAAAATTTACCGACAATAACTTCGGTAGATTCTCTAGTCTCAGGCCCTCGGATTGCATAACTTCGCGCCATTCCTCCCGGTCTACCACTCTACGGTGCTTGTTGAGCCACATCATGCCCACTTGAACCACTAGCATTTCCTCTTCCCCTTCCTCTTCCACCTTGCATTGTAGGAGTAGGAACTACTGTAGGTGCAGATGTACTTATCTGTCTTTGAGGACAATTTGCAATCAAATGTTCCCTCGAGCCACATTTAAAGCAGACTCTACCTTTTCCCCAACATTCCCCTGTATGCATCCTTCCACAATTAGAACATTGTGGAATATTTCCTCTGCCTCGACCTGAAGGTACACTAGCCGCTGACCCCATACTTATGGTTTGTCTCGGTGAAAACCCTCTAAAATGAGATTGTGTTTGTTCTGATGTTCCCTTCTGTTTCTTACTTGGAGATTCTAAAATAGTTGGACCCTGTGATCCCTTTTGAAATCCTGACCTTTTAGCCATTCTTTGTTGTCTATCTGAATTAATCTTCTCGATGCCTGTAGCAGCATCAACCAAGTCATTGAACACTCTAATCTTTTGTGCAAGTAGATGCACTCTAATTTCATCATTTAGCCCATCTTCGAATCTCTTACATCGCCTTACTTCACTGTCAACGATATCACGAGCATACCTCTCGAGTTTGAGGAATTGAACTTCATATTCTGATACAGTCATGCGTCCCTGTCTCAAAGACAAGAACAATTTCCTCTGCTCATCCTTAAATCGTTCGCTAACGTATTTCTTGTCAAATTGTTCCAAGAAAAGACCCCAGGTGATTTCTCCGGGTCGCCTTTCTCTCACAATATTATCCCACCACCTCCTAGCTTGTTCTTTGAGTAGACCTTGAACACAGTCTAATCTCTCTTCATCTGTAAAATGAAGCCTAGTCATACACCATTTAGTATGATCAAGCCAATCTTCTGCAATTGCAGGATTCACTGTATCCCCTTTGAAATCATCAGCTGGAAGCTTCTTGATTCTTTCAAGAGGAGTTCTCTCCTCTCTTCTTTTAACATGAGGTACTACAGGAACTTGAGGGATTTGTATGTTTCGTAGTACTTGTGTGATTACTTCAGTAGTCATATGCTGAAGTAAAGCAGCTTGTGCCGGAGTAGGTTGTTCAGGAAACCCATGAACTGGTGGTGGTTCATGTCTTTGTTCATCCCCTTGTCTGATACGGACCGTACTCTCAGCATCCTCTTCCTCAATCTGGTTGTGACTACTACTAGCCATAATTTATTCCTGAAAATTGGACCAAAGTGGATCAAACAACTAACATAACATATTTATATCCCAAATGGCATGTACATACTAGTCCTAGAATCGCCTAAACCTCAGCTCTGATACCAACAAATGTAACGCCCCCCTATAGGGAGCGCCACGGTAACAATAAACACCCAATAAACATCTCTACTCCACTATATAGAGTTCAATACTTATAGATTTCAATATGTACAAATACCAATATAATGTTTTAAACTCCAAATTATTCTCCAAATATTTCTCAATGCCACTTTACATTTCTCACTCTCTAGTACATGCCATTATTCTACAAACCATAATATTACATTAAAATATAAATCCACCTCGAATCTTTCCTTAATTGCTCATTAAGCTGATCCACCTGTACCACTTTGGTCCAAGCTATCTACAAGTTCTCCACCTACGCGTAGAAAATCAACTACACGCTAAGCAATTTGCTTAGTGGTGTCCATAAAAAAATAACAACTTTGAATATTTTTAAAATAGAAACAAAGTATATTTATAAGTCAAAAACAAATTAACCAACTTTATGGAACCAAATCACAAAACTTATATAGTCATCCTTTCAAAGTATAATCAAATTTATATCCAATTTTTCCAAACACTTTAACCACATATTGCCCAAAGTAAACAAGTCCTGAATAACGGTAAAATGGATACGGGAGCGGACAAGCCCGAAGCCAAAGCTTCAAAATCAATATATCGGTCAAGCCCGAAGCCAAAGCTTCAATATCAATATATATATATCATAATATCGGCCAAAGCCCGAAGCCAAAGCTTCAATTGTTTGTACAGTACTGTACCCCCCTTTATTGGCGCCAATCTACCCTGACCCGTATTCTACTCGTTTAATAAGGGCAATAAATCAAAGTAACATCTAAAAAATTCCAGTATAAACCATCAATCATAATTCAACATAACTTCAGTAATTAAGAAATCCAAATCCCAAATTTTTAAGCATCAAACTTCAATTAAAACACAATAAAATCAATATTCATACTTTCCAGAATTTTTCCAGGTTTCGTAACCTGACTTCCCCTGCATTTTTAACTATGAAAACATCACCATATCGAAGAACTTTCTTCTAAACACAATTAGCCACATGTCTCAGCTTTCCAAAACCACCAGAATCACAGAAATCCAAATTTTATAACCAAAGTTATGATCAAAATACTAAACAGTGTACCAAGCTGAGATTTTCCGAAAACAGATTTCATGACTCAACTTCAAACGAAAATTTCACATTGAAAACAAACGAAATTCAACAAGGTTTCTTCTGAATATATGTTTCTTACTTTCTGTAGATATCAATAGAATCAAGAATCGTTCAAATCGGATTTATATAACGAGAGAAAACATTAAAACAAAACAGGTATATAATCTGGAAAATTTCCCGAAAAAACCGAGAAATCGAAATTCGAAATTCGGGACACAAACCTTTTTTTATGCTCTTTCTAGCTCTCTTCTACCCCTTTTGCCTTTGATTTACTTGCAATAGCTTCCTCTACAACAACCATATATAATTCTATCAAGATATTGCATAAATAAACTTCCTAATACCATAAATATGCTTAATCTACCATAAATTCTACTAATTAAGCTTTAATTTCACCAAAAATCACTCACCTCAAACTCGGGTTACTATTCATCCGAATCTTAATTTCTGAAATCCTCCTCTTCTAGTCTTGATTGACTGAAATTGATGATGATAGAGGGCTTAAGGATCGATTTCTAATAAGAATTCAAAGTTGAATCGAAGAAATCGGAAGTTTTTGGATTATAAAAAATTTGATAAAGAAGAGATGAAGGAGTAGGAGTAAATGATAATGGAGGAGAAGAATAGGTAACTGGATATATGATCTTCCTCTTCTTTTTTTTTTTTTAATTTCCAATATTGCCCTTAGATAAATAAATAAATATCCAATTCATCCTTCTTACTATAATTAGCTCTTATTTCCTCGTGCCTTATATCCAATAACAACAATAACAATAAAAATAATTTCTATGATATTTTTAATACCATAGTAATTTATTATAAGCAAAATTTTAGAAATTTCGGTTCGTTACAGAGATTGCCTAAGACACTAATCAGGCGTCGATTTTGCTGACCAATGATTTGCCGGAGGCGACAACAGTTAGAAACGGCGAACTACAAAAGGTAAGGAGGGGTTTTGAGTTTTGAAAGGGCGACAACTGGTAGAAATGGCGGTGGTAGGAGCCATTGGCGACGGTTTCGACGATTGTTGGATGCCGAAATAGTGGGAGGTGGTGGACTGCATGATTTTCCAGTTTCAGAAGGTAAGAGATTTTGTGTTTTAGGTATTTTCAAATTGGTATGGTTACAGGGATTTCAAATATATTCCTAATCTATTATAATGTGGTATTTTATAAATATCCTTTAGAGTATTTTTTATTAATTAGATATTTCTATTCTTTAAATATATATCTCCAATAGGGGCATTCCCCTAATTTACCCTTAAAAAAAAGTGGACTATTTGGGTAAAATTCCCAAAATTTTTGGGCAAACTTTAGTTGGAAGGTGGATGAGACATCCAATAACACTTTAACAACCCATTGTTTCCGTAGAGCCCAAAAAAGGCACTATGTATGTTGGCCTAAAAGATTTAAAGCCCATGTAAAATGGTTCTTACCGATTCGTTCTTTCTGGACAAAGGAATTCAAATGGAAATCCAATTCAAATTTTGAACTTCGCAGAGAAGAGAAGGGAAACAAACATGGCGACTGCATCAAACGACATGAAGAATTTCTACAGGCAAAGAAAAACCAACAAAACTGCCATTTCCAAGTCAAAATCTAAGAACATATTCCCCAAACTTGCTGCTGGTATCGCTTCTGATCTTCAAGGTATTCTATCGCATCCTACCTTTTTATTTTTCCCCCTTTTGTTAGGGTTTTGATATCTTAATCATCTGTTTAAACTTCAGTTTTCGAAATTGAACAATCCAGACTTGCATATTTTTAATAGAATTCTCTATGCCGGAAAACTTGTCCTAATCCCTCATATTGATGTTGATTTTCTTACTGAGAATTGGTGTGCAGTCTCTCTTTTCAGTCATGCTAGGGAAACAAGTATGTTTCATAGAACTATTTTTCAGTTGAAATTTCAGGGGTACTATCTAACGATCATATGGTCATTAACTAATGATTGTTAAGAATGACAAAAGCTGGTTTCAAATGAGACAACAATGGAGTTAAGCACCTCAATTAAAACTTGTCACTTTGTGATTTTCAGTTGTAGAAGTTTTTCAATGGAATCAAACTTGGAAATATACGAGTACCTACCACTTAATAGATCTCATTTGAAAAGCAGCTCAACACACATTTACAAAAACTCCTAAAATACTAACATACATCACCAACTCGAAAAATAAAACATAAAAAAATTTGGGGTTTAGGGTTAGCGTACCATGTAGCTTGGCAAAGGATTCAATCACAAGAACCATTCTGAAACTTTGAAACTACACTTCAATGCACTATAGGTCACAGTTGTAATGGGCACGCCTCAGGCTCCGAGCGCTCGAGGCTCAAGGGCTAGCGTCTCACAGAGGGTTAGGCGAGGCGAGGTTAATGAGGCGCGCGCCTTTTGTGCCTAGGTGCGCCTCTCGCCTCGCGCGTTTTGCGCCTCGGGCACGCCTCAGTGAATAAAGAAGGTTTTTTACTATTTTTTAGTATTGTGTCACATACGATATTGACCATTATAATAGAATAATATATTAGTTAAAAAAGAAAGAAAAATAAGACTAAAGAAGCAATATCTATTTCATTAGATACGATATCATCTATCGGACTTTTCTTAACCAAAAGGAAAGAAATCAGCCCATGCAAATCAAAATTTCATTATTTCTTATAGTGCTAAAGGAGTAAGGAGAAATGATAAAATAGTATTATCCAGGGTTGAAAATGTTGCTTCATTCTCTCTAAATGATGATGAAGAAAACAATAGCTTTGAGGTGGATGAGTTTGAAGATGATGACAATGAAATGTTGATATGAAATTAGCAATTAGAGTGGAGTTCAACTTTCTGTTTTAGTTTTTCTATAGAGTCTACGATCTAAATTAAAAGTATTATTTGGTAACTTACGTGGTTTGATTGAAATTTTTATTTAGATTTTGCATTAATAAGGGTTTGATTATGGGTAGTTAGATTGAGAGAGATTATGGCTAGTCATATTAAAGATTTAGTATGTTTTTTTTACTATTTTATTGCATTCTATGCTTGTTATGGCTAGTAATTAATACTTTACTACCCCTTTCTTCAGTATGCGCCTCGAGTTCCTCGGGCCCAACACGTCTAGCCTTGCGCCCTTAACAACTATGCAATAGGTACAAGTAGTAGGTGATAGAATGTCGATTCATAGCATACTTCATATATTTGGAATAGTTGTGTTGTTTTAAGAATTGAGGATTAATAACAAAATGGACTAACAAGTATAGATGATTTTGGATTGGCATAGAGTATGATCCCTACGGTGGCTAACTTCGATATTTTTGGTTAGAGAGAGAAGGTCTCCCTTCTCTCTTAAACCAAGAGAGGAGGGTCTCCCTTCTCCTTTGGAAACCCATCCTACGGGTTAGTTTATCGAGCTTGTTTTTCAAGCTTTCATCTATTTGGGTTTGTTTTCAAGCCTATTTTCAAGCTCTCCCCCCTTTTTCATCGGTTTTCATGAACATTTTCGAAGCGAGGGAGGGGTGGATCTGTTAGGAACAAGTTTCGGGTGTCGTTGGGTCTACCATTTGCAACAACTTGTGCCGACAACATCTGAGCAAAAATTGTACATCATATTAGACCATCATGTCAAACACACAGCGCATGCATTGTCCCCTTCGTCCCTTCAGACCCCCCTATCTCTCTCTCCTCTCTTCGCATTTTCATTTCAGAGAAAGAATGTCTGCTAGTTCTGGTTTATCTCTGGTCATATCAATGGTGAGTTATATCAATCTCTTCTCCTCTCTTTTTCTGTGCTCGTAATCTCCTTGTTCCATATTGTAATTCGTTTTAAAACATTATGCTGCAAGAGTAAGACAACCGGTATGGTCATTTCATATTATCAACACCTAATGTAGTCTCAGATTCCCGTAAGTTTCTATCCCTATTTTCCCCTCGTTTTCTCTTTTCTTTCTCTCTCATTTGGTTTCATTATCAGAGACTCACTCCTAGTCACACTAACTGAGGTAGTGGAGGCGGTTTACAATGTGAATGTTTCAAGACCTTTATGGATCCAGCTTGCGTCTGAATATGTTGTGGCTTTCAATAATAGAGTTCAGGAACTGTCCAAACATCTTGAACGCAATGGTGTTCCGGTAGCAGGTGCATACCCTTTGAGAGCGGGGATGGGACCGGTAGAAAACTCACCTTCATTTGCATTTTTGGTTTTGGTTTTGGTTTCTTCTTCTTCTCTTTAAATGGCATTTGTTTTATGTATAGACTCCTCTCAGAGGATGTCTCATTTGGTCGATGGACAACCCGTCTGTCTATATGCAGGAAACGTCACTGAGGAGCTCGTGAACGAAGGAATACCGGATCATTTACATCAACTCGTCTGGCTATAGGAATATCGGATGATTTACATCAGGTCGAAGAGTCAAAACCTTATTATCAGTAGAGAATAGTGCGACAATAGGAATATCTGCAATCAATTTGTTCACGAGCTCCTCAGTGTTGTTTTCTGCATCTAGACAGACGGGTCCATCGACATGAATGAGACATCCTCCAAGAGGGGCCTATACATAAAACAAATGGCATTTAAAGAGAAGAAGAAGACACCAAAAACCATAACATAAAATGCAGATGAAGGTGGGTTTTCTACCAGTTCCCTCCCTGCTCTCAAAGGGTATGCACCTGCAACCGGAACACCTTGGCGTTCATGATGTTTGGATAGTTTCTGAACTCTGCTACTGAAAGCCACAACATATTTAGGTTCTAGCTGGATCCATAAAGGTCTTGAAACATTCATATTGTTAACCGCCTCCACTACCTCAGTTAGTGCAACTGAGAGTGAGTCCCCTGATAATGAAACCAAACGAAGAGTAGGGTGAGAGAGAAAATAGGGATAGAAACTTACGGAAATCTGAGACTAGCTTGGGTGTTGATAATATGAAACGACCATACTGGTTGTCTTGCTCCTACAGCATAATGTTTAAAATGATGGAATAAGGAGATTACGAGCACAAAAGAAGAGATTGATATAGCTCACCATTGATATGACTAGAGAGAAACTAACAGACGTTCTCTATGAAGAGGAGACAGAGGGGAGTACGAATGCATGTGTGTTTGACATGATGGTCCGATATGATGTACAATATTGTAACGGTCCCTTCGAGTCTTGGATATCTACAACAGTTAGTTTTAACCATGGCATAGTTTGACGTGTTGGTTGTTGTAGATGATTATGACAAAGACGAGCTAGTGTTGAAGCAATTTGACATGAACATGTCATATGGGCCATGTGTTGGGATGACTCGGTTAGCTCGTTGGGAGCGTGCTCGCCGTTTAGGCTTGAATCCACCCCAAGAAATCGAGTCTCTATTGAAGGATCGAAAGGTCAAGCAAGAAAGCCTTTGGGATGGCCGTGTATAAATGCTACTTCTAATGGTATGATGTATGTGTACTGTTAGAATTCAGTTTATTGATAAGTTGGATTGTTCTTCTTTTTGTAAGGTTCAGTCTCTGGCTGTGCTGCTAGAATATATATGCACTTTAGAACGTAGTGGTTTGCTTATCTTAATGGCATCATTTGATGCAACAAAAATTGTGTTTATCCTAATGATATGGTCTTATAGTTGCAATGGGGCATAAATTTACTCAAGTGCTCAAAGGGTGGAAACACTAATCATCATTTATTGATAGATGGATTGCTCTTTTTTTTTAATTACAGTAATGAAGTAAACTCAACCAAACGAAAATGGTACAACAATATTGTATTACAAACTTATTTCTCACAAATTTGATGACATGAAACTATTTAGCTAGGCTTATAAAATGTTCCATCAGCTTGTCAACTAAGATAAGACAATTTTTAGAGCTTCGATTTAACAGCATTAATCTCATCAGGCTTGTGTTTCTACATATTGTTGATCGCCTTTTCAAATTTTCCCATTCCTTGGGTTGGCAAACAAATTGGCAACATTATCCCATTTTTGTGGTTTTTGGTTTTGAATGGCATATGAAACCCACCTTCAAGTAAACAAGAAACAGGTCCACCAAATACAGCTTCACCCCATCCAAAATCAACCTTTTCCAACCCAACTTTTGTCAAATCTGACATGTAATACAATAAATTTGTTACTAACGGGGTGTAATTATATGGAGTAATTCTGTATTGAGCTTTTCTTATTAGATGTAACGAATAACTTAATGGGTTCTCGATTATTTCTTTTGTAGTTGATGCCGAGATCGAAATCTCAATCGCATTTCCATAATAACCCAACGGTATTAAACGGTTAAGCTTACTATGTGGATTAACTGCCCACATGAAACACGTCTCTTGTGTGGGATGTGGTTCAAGTGCAACAGTACGACATTTCCAAACACATGCGCTTACTATTTCGAAAGAAGAACATGTTTGTAGATGAGAAGGGAGGCTTTTTTGTAAAGCTAAAACGTCATTTCGCCCGAAAAAGAAAGCTCGATAACACAAATCATGTTCAAGGTCATACTTCATGTTTTTAACATTGTTGGAGAAGTTAGGAAGTGGAGTTGATGTTAATTTTGGAATATTCCTCAAGCTAAGGACATGTCTTTCCCATACTCGAAGTACGGGAGGGGAAGTTGCGCCCCTTGCAATTTCACCAATTGTAGACATGAACTGAATTAAACCAAATGCGTCGCTCATAGCGAAGACCAAAAATAAAACCTCCGCACTTTAATCGTGTCACCTATCAATTAATTTACTTTCAAAATCAATTTATTCTTACTTGTGCACATGTCAACTTCTAGTTAGAAAGAAAAGTTAGAAAAATGACAACTTTGAAATGTCAAACCAACCAGAAATTGACAAGTAGCATTGAAAGACAAAACGGTGAAGTTTAGAGGCATCTGACACTTTTGAAAGTTCAAGTCAAGGAGGCAATTAACTTTTTTGGACAAGTTCATAGGCTGATTGATGCAGTAAGCAAGCTAGGATACCTGAATAAGCACAAGTGGAGAACTAAGAAACTCGCTAGAGCTAGGGACATCGAAAAATAGTTGATCAAAGCATGGAAATGGAGGAGCAAGTGGATAGCCGAATTGGTGAAGAGAAACATCAGCATTCACCGGTGCATTCGACTATAAGCTTACCCGAATGGCCTTCTCTAAGCCTACCAGCAAACTGATAGTAATGTACAAGTGTTTCAGCAATGGCCTTTCTTATAACGCTAATTGGGTCTATACCATTCATGGAGGGATTGTGACTATAAAACATTAAGCCGGGAACATGTAATCGAAGACTTTCTAAGTTATCAATGTCCGATAATGCCTTCAATTCATGAGGGGTAGGCTTGGAAGGGGTCACCAGTTCGAGTGTGCGCCTCTCAACCTTGAACACTAGGGAGGTCGGAGATTTTGCCAGTGACATTTTGCTCAACAACTAGACAAACTGCTTCAAAATTATGGTTTGAAGAGGCACAATATTTTGTGGGCCTAAAAGATTTAAAGCCCAAGTAAAATGGTTAAATTCCTTCTTTCTAGAAAGGAATTCAAATTAAAATCAAATTCAAATTTTGAACTTTGTAGAGAAGACAAGGGAAACAAACATGGCGACTGCATCAAACGACATGAAGAATTTCTACAGGCAAAGAAAAACTAACAAAACTGCCATTTCCAAATCAAAATCTAAGAACATATCCCCCAAACTTGCTGCTGCTGCTATCGCTTCTGATCTTCAAGGTATTCTATCGCATCCTAACCTTTTATTTTCCCCCCTTTTGTTAGGGTTTTGAATCTTTCGATATCTTAATCATCTGTTTAAACCATAGTTTTTGAAATTGAACAATACAGACTTGCATATCTTTAATAGCATTCTCTATGCCGGAAAAACTTGACCTAATCCCTCGTATTGATATTGATTTTCTAACTAAGAATTGGTGTGCAGTCTCTTTTTTCAATTATTCTATTTTTGAAATTTCTTTCTTTCATCTTTTAGACGTTGCTGGGGAAATTGTAGATGATACAGTTAGTCAAATAATGAAACAAAATAAAAAGAAAAAACAGTAGCGATTAAGATGCAGGTACTCAACGATTAATGGCCATGCTTATTCTGTTTGAAAGAAATTTCCAAAGCACGGAAACTTTGGTTACATGCGGTTTCGGCGTTTCTTTTCGGAAACGGAAACTCTCGGAAACCCTATGAGACGTTTCTGGGGCAGTTTCCGCAATTAAAGAAAGTTGAAAACTTATTTATTCAAATTCCAGAAATTGTTTCCTAAAAATTCTTTCAACCTTACGACTTAGTTTTGGTTCATTGCAACTAAGCTTCCTGTGCATTTATTGTGCAAGTCTGAAGTCCCTAAATATGTATATTATTTCTGAATTAGAATTTTTCAAATGCTAGTTAACCTTAATGAGATGAATGTGATCTTATAGGTGTCTATTTATGACTATTTACTGTAGAATTGTTTTATAACTAATAAATATATTTTAAGTGTAAAGTATTTTTATTAATTCATTGTTTTATATTAGAATTAAATTATATTCATGGAAAATTTATATTTTTTATATTTATACATATACCCCTATATTTTTATTATTTACACGTTTCCCCACAGATTCCGAACCTATATTTTTAGAAATGGCGTTTCCTGATTTCCGTTTCCGTGTTCGTTTCCGTGCTACCTAGCTGACAAATAAATTGTCTATTCATTTGTCAACTAATGCAACTAAAGTAAATCAAAGCTTTCCCATAAAATTGGAGTAGAATGAGTAGTTTTCTTTGCTATTAAACAAACTATTTCCGTGTCTTAAAGTAGTAAAAGCTCTGGTAGAAAAAGTAGTGAAGGCAAGTGACAAGACCAGCCAACAAAATCAAACAAGCTAATTTTCACATTGTTAGTCAAATGGTGCTTGCAATATGCATTCACAAAGGCAGACCTTAAATTGAAACACTTTGCAGACTCTATTTGAATATAAAGTTAATGGTTTTAGGATAAAATCTAGAAGCTAGTTATGCGCCTGTTAGATGTTGATCAACATTTAACTTTTGATAGAGCTTCATGGCGTCTAAATATATATAGTGTTGGGAACTAACATATAGCAGATCCTACCTAGACCTAGTGTGGGATTTAAGGCTTGGTTGATTGATTGATAAAATCTAGAAGCTGACACCATAACAACAAATTGGATATGGAACCAAGTATATTTCTTAGATCTATTTTTCAGTTGAAATGTCAGACGTACAATCAAATGATCATATGGTCATTAACTCATGATTGTTAAGAATGATGAAACCTGGTTTCAAACAAGACAACAATGAATTTAAACACCTCGATTAAAACATGTCACTTTGTGACTTTTATTTGTAAAAGCTTTTCAATGGAAACAAATATGGAAATACACACAAGTACCTATCACTGAATAGATCTCATTTGAAAAGTAGCTCAACACACATTTACAAACACAAATTTGGAGTAGATCTGGATATTTAAACTATTATTTGTTTCTATATGTTTGGCATAGTTTAAGTGTTTTGAGATTGAGGGTTTATAACAAAATGGACTAACAAGTATAAATGATTTTGGATTGGCATAGAGTGCGATCCCTACGAGTCTTGGATATCTACAACTATTAGTTGTAACCATGGCATAGTTTGACATTTTTCTTGGTTGTTTTAGGTGATTATGACAAAGACGAGCTAGTGTTGATGCAATTTGACATGAACATATCATATGGGCCATGTGTTGGGATGACTCGGTTAGCCCGTTGGGAGCGTGCTCGTCGTTTAGGCTTGAATCCACCCCAAGAAATCGAGTCTCTTTTGACTGATCAAAAGGTCAAGCAAGAAAGCCTATGGGATGGCCGTGTATAAATGCTACTTCCAATGGTATGATGTATGTGTACTGTTAGAATTCAGTTTATTGATAAGATGGATTGTTCTTCTTTTTGTAAGTTTCAGCCTCTGGCTGTGCTGCTAGAACATATATGCACTTTAGAATGTAATGGTTTGCTCATCTTAATGGCATCATTTTCTTGCAAAAATATTGTGTTTATCCTAATGATATGATCTTATAGTTGCAATGGGGCATAAATTTACTCTAAGTGCTCAAAGGGTGGAAACACTAATCATCATTTATTGATAGATGGATTGCTCTTTTTTTTATTACAATAATTCCAATACCAATTGGACATAGTCTCAACTGGTACATTCAAAAAGTGTACTAAAAGCTCCCGAGTAAAAAAAATAATCCAAAAAAAGTAGACTTCAACCAAACAAAAATAGTACAACAATATTGATTTACAAACTTATTTCTCAAAACTTTGATGGCATGAAATTCTTTAAAAAAAGTTTGTCTCATTGGGCTTACAATAATAATAAGAAAAAATTCAACTCACTCAAGTGTGGACTCAAACCTGTGATCATTAGGATTACAATTTCAAGCTCAATCAATAGGCTAAACCTTTGCCACTTATGACGTGAAATTATTTAGCTAGGCTTATAAAATTTTTTATCAGCTTGTTAGATAAGATAATTTTTACAGCTTTGATTTAAAAGCCTTCTCGTCAGCGGTATGGCTTGTGTTTCAACATATCGTTTGATCGCCTTTTCAAATTTTCCCATTTGGCAAACAAATTGGCAACATTATCCCATTTTTGTGGTTTTTGGTTTTGAATGGCATATGAAACACACCTTCTAGTAAACAAGAAACAGGTCACCATATACAGATCCAAAGTCAACCTTTTCAAACCCAACCTTTGTCAAATCTGACATGTAATAGCACCTTGTACTGTAATATAAATCTGTTACTGATGGGGTGTAATTATCTGGAGTAATCCTGTATTGAGCTTTTCTCACTAGTTGTAACGAATAACTTAATGGGTTCTCGATTATTTCTTTTGCAGTTGATGTCGAGATCGAAAACTCAATTGCATTTCCAAAATAACCCAACGGTGTTAAACGGTTAAGCTTACTACGTAGATTAACTAGAAGACCACACGAAACACATCTCCTGCGTGGGATGTGGTTCAAGTGCAACAATACGACATTTCCAAACACATGCACTTACTATATCGAAAGAAGAACATGTTTGTGGATGAGAAGGGAGACTTCTCCATAAAGTTAAAATGTCCTTCCGCCCGAAAAAGAAAGCTCGATAAGACACGTTAGGTTCAGGGTCAAACTGGTCTTTTAAATTGTTGGAAAAATTTGGAAGTGGAGCTGATGTTAATTTTGGAATATTCCTCGAGTTAAGGACATGTCATTCCCATACTGGTAGTACGGAAGGGGAAGTTACGCCTCTTGCAATTTCACCAATTGCAGACATGAACTCAACTAAACCAAATGCGTCTCTCATATGGTGGTTGTAGCGAAGACCGGAAATAAACCTCCGCACTTTAATCGTGTCACCTGTCAATAAATTTACTTTCACAATCAATAAAACCTAGGTAGACCCAATGTCACGTGTTAGCTTCTGGTTAGCGAGTAGGAAAAATGACATCTTTGAAAAGTCAAACCAACCAAAAATTGACACATGGCATTAAAAGGCAAAATAGTGAAGTTCGGGAATATCTGGCACTTTTGAAAGTCCATGGTGACAAGTGACTTTTTTAGACGAGTTTAGAGGGTGATTGATGCTCTAAGCAAGCGAAGATACCTGAATAAGCAGAAGCGGAGAACTAAGAAGCTCGCTAGTGCCGGGGAAATTGATCAAAGCATGGAAATGGAGGAGCAAGCGGATAGCCGAATTAGTGAAGAGAAACATCAGCATCAGCCTCAGCCTCAATAAATAAACACCTTCACCGGTGCATTCGACTATAAGCTTACCCAAATGGCCTTCTCTAAGCCTACCAGCAAACATATAGTAATGTATCAGCAATCGCCTTTCTTATCACGCTAACTGGGTCTACACCATTCATGGAGGGATTGTGACTATAAAAAATTAAGCTGGGAACATGCAATCCAAGACTTTCTCGGTTATCAATGTCCGATAATGACTTCAATTCGTGAGGGGTAGGCTTTGAAGGGGTCACCAGTTCGGGTGTGTGCCTCTCAACCTTGAACATTAGGGAGGTAGGAGATTTTGCCAGTGACATTTTGCTCAGCAACTAAACAAGCTGCTTCAAAATTATGGTTATTGTTGTTTGAATTGATTAACACTCTATATTTATATACATAATTACTGAAATATGATGAGCATGTAAAAACGTAAAAGATACTCCCTCCATCTTTTTAAAATAGGCATTCTAGCCTAAAATTAGATTACCAAAATGCTTATCATTTATTTTTTTCTAGGTGCTTTTTTCATTATTCTTCCAACTATATCCTTAGCATTAATTGTACTTGTGTTGAAAAATTAAGACATTAATTAGAGATACAAGGGTAAACTATTATTTTCATATCATTAATAAATAAATTTATTAAAAAGTATGAAACTTGTAGGAAGATAAATAAAAAAATATGAAGGGAGTAATTAATATCATAGCAGTTTAGGGATACACATGGATTTGTCAACTTATTAGTTATACCTGAAATAGATCATTAATATCATATAAGATTTGATCTGATTTTGATTTGATATATATTTAAAACTACATGCATAATTCGAAATTATAAATAGACAGTGGAGTGATCCCAGGGTGACTTTTCAAAGACAGTGGAGGGATCTTAGTAATTAGCGGAGTTGGAAACTCAGTGGATTCCATTCCTTAGTGATATTCTTTCTTCGCAAGAGTCAATGCTGCATCAAATCCGCAAAGTGAAAAATCAAAATATGAAAATCAACAGCAGTATCAGTAGGAGTTGCACGGTTTCGACCAGGCTTGGCTTATTCGATAGCATTTGTCGCATCTATAAGGGAGGAGTCGGTGTAAAAGAAAAAGAGTTCAACTCTAGCTTCTGTTTTCAGGTCCCACATTGAATTTCTAGAATCCCGTGCATGCAAAAAGAAGAGAAAAGTCAAAAAGAAGTTGATCGAAAAAAACCGGGAAAATGAACTTTTTCAAGGCCTAGCTGCTACTTTCCCCTCTAGAAGACCGATCTTGCCTGATCCCGCAAATTGAATTACATAAGATATCTTTTTTTCTCTTTTTATCTCATTTGATCGAAAAAAGCCGGGCTTTGGTCAAGTTTTGCTAGCAAAAATTAGGGTTATTAGGCCATGCTTAACACAGTAAGTCTTAAATCTTGCGTTAGTGTCCAGTGTCCCTCTCCTTGTAAGTCGAGTTACTATAAACCTCTCCGAGCAACTACTTTCCTCCCCCGATAAAGCTACTTCAAAGCCTTTAGTTAGGCCCAGCGTAAAGTTAAGTAAGGGCTAGTTGGCCAAGCATGGCATTGAGGATTGCGGCTTTAATTTATTGTCTGGAGTCGCTCGAGTGCAAGCGAGTGGTACGAAGTTACTCGAGTTATAACGAGTGGTACGGACTTAGTCGACCACTAGGGAGAGGGGGAATGTAAAGGGCACCACTAAAGAATGCACAATAACATTATCCGCTCTAGATACACATCCAAGTACGCAAGAACCAAAAGAATGAGACAGAGTCTTACAATCTTGAATAATTTTCTAACTGATGCCCCTTCTGAACTTGTTTTAAGTGCACCATGTTGCCTCCTTATGCCACGTGTCAGAAAGAGGAAATCAGAGAAATGACTTCTTTGAAAAGTCAATCTGATCAGAATCTGACACGTGACATTAAAGGGTGGGGGTCAGACTAGTGCATTTTTTTTGCAAGTTCAAGGGAGTAAATGGAACTTTTGAAAGTTTTGTCCGACAGCCGACTTTTTTAAACAAGTTCATTGGTGACTTGCATTAAGACTTAAGAAGTCAGCAAAGATTCCATTATTAAGGAGATTCGAGTACAATTACAGTAGCAGCTGTGCTTACTGATTCATGTGCACCAAGAAAAGTCAGGTGGCTCTCGGACAAGATGACGAGTCGCAAAAAAAATGATACAGAATACAAAAAACTAAAATGAATTTTTCATCTATTCTACCCAATCGATTTCTTTTATGTTTGAACATTATAGCAAGTACTTCTCAACCACGGTCCTGCCAAACTTCTCTTGAACATCCTCAGGAGTTTCAATCTGGAAAGTACAATTACGACACACTATCAACTACAGAACACGAGTTGTTCCCTTGTATTAAACTGAAACCGTGAATGATACTTACAGCGTTCAATGCTTTGAATACGGCCTTCACAGTATTATGAGGATTCCTTGATCCAATAACCTGTTAAAAGAGTTTCAACCAACTTCATTTATATCTTTAACACAAATTACAATATTAATCTTAATTCGGTTTACCTTGGATTTCACATTTTTGAAACCGGCTAAATTCAAAACAGTCTGGACGATTCTTCCGGCTTTCATACCCGTCCTAGTAGATGCAGGCCACAGATACACCTACAACAATACAGCAGATCGGTCAGCATTTAATGTATATGTCTAAAGACTAGAGGAAAAAGATCAAATATTTGAAAAAAAGTACCTTAGTTTTCTTATAATTTGTTTGTATTGCATGTGCAATCGTGTGCTCCTCGTGGCGTTCGATATAGTGGAGATTCTGAAAGCACTTTTCGTATGCCTGTTTCCTCAATCAAATTAGTGCCCTTGTCAAAAACAAAAAGCCTAAAACACAAGCACTACACAAAATAGCTAATACTCTATTGGACCATAGTTTGTGAGGATCGAATTTAACTCAATTTCGCTTTTGTTCCTTTTGGACATCAAAAAACAGTAAAGCTGTGATAAATCAAATAAACTATATGATTCCTACACAATCAATTTTCCAACACAACCCATTGAACAACTATAAAATCATATTATCTTCCTCTCTGAAGATAAACCGAAGACGAAAAAGCATAACATAGTCAAAATCATTAATAAATGCCTTCCTCATTTGCATTATCAGTGAACCATTCAATCTAAAAAGATTAATCATGTAGGTGAAGGCCTTAAGATTAGTTCAAGACATTTATTTTTTCTACGGGCCGGTCTAGTAGTGATGTCCCAAGGCCAAAAGATGTCCCGGCAAAAGCTTGTGAGAGGAGCGTTTTGGGACAGCAGCAGTCAGAGGCTTGGAAAAGCAATGCCAAATAGACATGAACAAACCTTGCATGAAACTTCTCAATATCTATAAAGTGGATAAACACAGAAATCATACATTGTTCTGAATTTTTAATGAAAAGGGGTGGGTAGAATATGGTCTATGAACATTTCGGTACAAGTGGTTTTACATTTTAGTACCATTTCATATAGTAGCTCAATCTCAAAGTTTTTTTAGAATCAGCGTTTCCAGGTGTCAGTTTTCATTTCCGTGCTACCTAGTATACTGTTGCTACCTAGCAGTATGTAGCCTATCATAGATTCACAAAAGAATAACTATGAATTAAAGGGACATCACAGGGATACTCTACATAAGGAACCATAAAACAGATCTGAATCTTATAATAATAAAATAGAACCAATTCTGTAACAAAAACAATGTTAAGAATAGAACATAGAGACTATCTCAATTAAGTAGAGCATGTACAGCATATGACAGATTACTGATGTTGCGAACAAAAGATTTAACGTTATGATATCATATCACCCCAGAAAACAATAAAGCTATGGAATAAGAAATTCAGATGCTGAAGTTAAATTACCTTCTGAAGAGCAACGGGGACTGCAGGGCCCTTGGCTTTAGCATAACCAACAACGCCATTATAGTTTCCGCAAGCCAGGATAGCAGTGTACTTCACCACTTGTCCTCCCTAATTATAAAAAATGTCACAAATTTAAAACTCAAGATCAAACGTGCAAACACAAACCTTAAAGAAAACAAAGGTAAAGATGATGTGGTAATACCTTTGTAACTTTACAAGTTCGTTTCACATCTATCAATCTCACGTCAAAGCCCTGTAATCAAAGATAACACTTTTGAATAGATTACAGTATGCATTGCAGTAAGTAAAGAATCACAATAAAATCAAGTAAAATTTTCATGAAAACCCTGATATTCTAAACGCATTAGAACCTGATATGATAACTAAATTCTAAACTTGACATCAATCCTCCATTAACAGGTAAGAACCCTTTGTTCTCCTGTTCTTTAAGGAAGCTAAATAGGCGATAGCTGAAATGCACAAAAAACAGAACTAACTTTGTGATGTGTAAGCAATTTCACTAAAGAACTTCACAACAGACCAGTCCAACACATGCACA
Organism: Euphorbia pulcherrima; assembly: GCA_947683365.1. Lineage (NCBI taxonomy): Eukaryota > Viridiplantae > Streptophyta > Magnoliopsida > Malpighiales > Euphorbiaceae > Euphorbia > Euphorbia pulcherrima. The sequence continues at coordinate 43,307,481 of CANTUS010000008.1, read as the reverse complement.
CAGCAGATCAATGTTCTAAATTGATATGTGGAGCACTGAGTAAAAACACTAGAAGAGCCAGTATTTCGGTTAGTTTGAAAATTTCTTTGATTGGTCAAATATTTGATATCCAGGATCAAATTTACTATATTGAAATATTGGGAAACTTAATGGCTTTCAAAATGGCAAAAGGCAACACAAAGTAATTGTTGGGAAACAATGAAGACCAGTATTCATACCATGATTAACCACAATAACCGATAACAAATGAAATAGTATGCAGAAACTCTATCCTCAAAACTTGCATTAAAATAATATAACAGTACAGTGTATTTAAAAGAAATCAAAGTACTTACTTTCCTATACATAGGTGTTCTTTTCTTTTCTGTCAAAGAATTTCTCTCCTCTGCAAGATCTCTAATCTCCTCTTCGAGAAGTTTTCCCTTCTTCCCAAATGTAAAATCCAACTCAGCTAACTTCTCTTCGAGTTTCTTGTCAATAACATTGAGCTTCTCTAATAGAATATCATCTCTTTCTTTCATATCATCAAATTCTTCCTCATCAGACGACTCGGCCTGTTGCTTTTCATCAGGCTCTTCTTCATCATCACTTGCAGCTTCATTTCGATTAACATCGGGACCCGTTGACCGTTGAATAACCCCGTAATTATCTGGATTATTGGGATCATAAGCTTCTTTAACCTCAACTAGCCTCATTGCTCTGTTTAATTTCTGCTGAAGCATAAATTTCTCCTTTCCTTCAGCTACTTTAAGACGATTCATCAACTCACCAATAACCCTATATTCCGGTCGAAGTTTAAAGTGTTTCTCCTCAAATTTGTTGATTCTATCCATCCATTTCATAGCATCATCAAAAGTGTCTGTTAAATAATATAAACTCACATTGTTCAAAACCCAATCTCATTCACAATTTAAGCAAAATTGAAGAAAACTGAACTTCAATTGAAATTTAACAATAGATTCCATTGAATTACTCACTTGAATCCATGAAATTATCGAACAATTCCTTATGGCGTTTGCACTTTTTCTCGAACACCTGCACCTTCCTGTTCAAAACATCAGCGCTGATTTCTTCATCGTCCTCGCTATCAGAATCAGATGGCTCCTCGTAACGATTCAAATCGGATCCAGCAGGTTTGAGCTTTTCCTTCTCCAATTTCTCGATCAATGGACCAATGCCCAAGTAATCTTCTTCATCCTCTTGATCGATGTCTTCAGTGCCTAGTCCAGCTCTCTTCCTGGCATCTCTTTCGCGCTGTTTATCACGCTCGACGTCGGCCAGGAGATCGTGGATGATACGGCTGGAGTTGGCAGCGCTAATAGTGGAGAAAAAGGATGTGGAAGAATGGGAGAAATGGGGTGATTGAGAGGTGGGAAAGTGCAGGAAAGTTGAGAGCTCTCTGGGAAAATGGGGGATTGGGAATTTTCTGTGTTTTGTGAGAGATTGATAAAGGAGAAGACGAGAATAAGATCTGGGAATCATCGGAAGAATTTCGTTGTTGAATCAGTTGCAGATAGAAGAGATTTTGATCTGTTAAAACCCTTCGATCTGCTAAATTAGGGTTTTAGCTTGAAAGGTGCCACGGCTATTACATAAACTTAAATTTCGGCATGACAGTAGTAAAAAGAAACATTAAATGCACCACTCAAAAACTATAATAAATTGTTATAAACAATCGTGTAATCGCCTTGATAACGTTGTTTACCTTTTATTAAATAAATAATTTTATTTATATTAGAAATATAGTTTTTAGATAATTTATTAAACTTATATTATGAAGATATTATATATAATTATTAAGATATTTTATGCAGTTATTCGTATTAATATTTATAACCTATACTATATGTAACTTAAGTCTTTATATTTTCATATTTTTTTTGTAGTAGTTTAAAAATATAGAGTGGATGACTTATACATAGTTCTCTTTAGCTCTATTTATGGCCTATTTCGAAAGCAATCATATTGATAACGTGTACGATCAACCTTACGACTTTAAAACGCGTCGATTAAGTTAAGGTCTTTAGGAACTTTTTTTATATAACAAACTTAATTAATTATTCGAAATCGATATAAAATTCATTCATAACACATCCCAATGCCAAAGCCAAAATGTTCCATGAAGGGGGGCGTAATTTCGATTAAATGAATTTGGGTGAAAGTTATCAATATATAATTCAAATATGCATTAACAAATTACTAAATGAAAAAACTAAATATATTTGATTAAAATATATTTAAATTGTATAAGACACTAACTTAAACGAATTTCTACAAAAAGATTTTATGAAAAACAAGTTTCTACAATTTACATCAAAGAGGAACAATTAAAATAAATGTCTTGGTTTAGGTATAATGATTGATGTGTTAAAATGCCTTAAAAAATTTATAAAATTGAGGTTTAATCTTATAATTTCAGTTTTGAAATGACCCGACTATACATTCGGGGTATAAAAATTGTGCAATTCCACCAGTAATACCAGACGCCATCAACCTCATTGAGGTAATTTGATATAAAATTATACGTAATTAAAACAATACCAATGCCCAATGGATTAAACATAATTAGCACCTATATATTAAACTTTAATTCATCGTTAGATGAAGTAACTAATGAAACCATTATTTGATACTCAACAATATAATAGTAAATTCAATTTGATGGTAAAAGCTTGATTTATTGTTTGATAATTTTAAAAGTTATAAGTTTGAATTCAATAAAATTTTAAGCAAATCCAATTTGTTTCAATGCCAGCGAAAGAAATCTCGTTGGAAGTACCTAACCCACTGAATTATATTTTGAATTCAGATGCATGAAATAATGCATTAATTTAAAGAACAGTTGTCACCCAATAATTTAAGTTTGACCACCCTATGTGACATTTTTGCCCTTCCACCTTCTCACCCTCCTGCTCGAAAATCCTTCCCGGTAAACACTTCACTATGCTTAATTCTCACAAAAATGGCAGACCCACTCAAATCACTGGTAACAGGCGGTACCAAAATTGATTGGTCAAAGTCGCTATGGCCAAAGACAAACTGAAGAACATCCATATTTGCAAGGGCGGCTGTTAATTGCAGGATGACAATATACAGTGCCGGCCCTTTCGGCACCGTAAAGGGGCTTAATTTTTTTAAATTTTTTTATTTTTTTATTTTTATATTTTTAAAAAATGAAAAAATTATTATTTTTCAATAAAAATTTTAATTAATTTTTATAAATTAAAAATTTAAATAATTTTACTTATTAAGATTTTTAATTTCATTATCCTCGTAACAATTAAATTTAATCAATTTTTTTATTGTTATTCAATTATGTATTTTATTTTATGATTAAATTCTAAGAATATTGATCGAAGTAGTAAAATAATTAATTAAAATTTAAAGGTCGAAAGTTTGTACCTACGAAAAAACGTCTTAATCGTGCCCATGTCAAAATTATGTAAACAATTATCCCCTAATTTATTATAAAAATATTATAATTAGACCATTCTTTTATCAAAAGGGCCTAACATATATATTTCATGTATTATTTTATCTAGAGCCTCGAAAATATCAGGGTCTGGGTGGGGGTTGTTGGTTGCAGGTTGACAATACAAAGGAGGAAACCATATTTTCCGGCGAAGCTGGGGGCAGCCGCCACTCCCTAGCTCCTCCACTCTATATTTTTAGACTATTACAAGAAAATATGAAAAATACAGAGACTTGAGTTACACAAATGATTGTGTAGGTTATAAACATCAATACGAATAACTGTATGTAACATCTCAATAACTACATGCAACATCTTCATAATACAAGTTTAATAGATCATCCGAGAGCTACGTTGCTAACATAAACAAAATTATTTATTTAATAAAAGGTAAAAAAAATTTTAAAAATCACAGAGCAATGCATAATTTTTTTTTCAAAAAATTGTCATATTGGATTTATAATAATAATAAAGAAAAACCTCATCTCATGCCGCCTGTATGTGGACTCAAACCCAGAACCTCTAAAATTATAGCTTCAATGCTCAACCACTAGATCAAGCCCTTACCACCCAAAGTAATGCATAATTAAAATTCATAAGACTATATATAAGTTATAACAAAATAACACTAATGCATAATTGAATAATATAAATAGTAACGCACATAGTCTACGAACCACATCAAATTCTACCGAATGAAAACCCAGCGTTAAAACAAAATATTATTTTTTTTATTACGTGAACCACATGAAGAAAATAGACATAGAAGAGAAAAATTATCAATCGAAAAATTCCATAAAACAAAAAAACTCATTTGACAAATTCAAAATAAAAGGCTTACCACGTACTTTCTGCATACAAAAAAAACCTCTGACCAAGTATAACACCACTCTAAGAAGCTTTTGACTTTGCATTTTCTCTGCAGTAATAGTTTGGTATGTCAATTTAAGTTAAGCCTGATTTTAATTTGGCATCTCAAATTTGTAGATTCCAAGATAATGAAATACAGAATAATATAAGATGTGAGTGATATAATTCATGCATGTTACTTTGATATAATTCATGCATGTTACTTATTTAATGTAATTTTGATGAATGACAATTTTGATAAAATGAAGCCTTGAATATTAGTAAAAACGTCTCTCAATCTTTTTTGATGAAATCTAATAGAACGATGTCTGGATAATTCTGAAGTCGTGACTTACACTTTCAGATTGAATCTTATTTGACGGTTCAACCAAATAGATCAATCGGATAAAATCAAAATTAAAATTGAAGAGCTTAGAATGAAATTTCAATGTGAATAAAAGTGAATCAGATTGCAACCAGATTACTTGTAATCCATATATAAGCAAATCATAACTCCTTGACAAAGAAGTATCAAATTTGCTATATACACATTTGTCCGCTTGGTTGATAACAAAACAATTAGACAAAATCACATCATCAAATTTTTGATGCCAAGTTTTTAACTTTTGTTGCTCTGTTCGCGGCCGCAACTGATATTCGCGCTTGTGACTTGTGTCTCAGATTTCTTTTGTCCATTCGTTTTTCAATTCACCAGTGCCGGCCCTGGAGGTGGTGCAACGGGTGCCACCGCCTAGGACTCATAACCAGAAGGAGCCCAAATTTTTTTAGTTTTTTAAAAAAATTTTATTATATAAACGAAAATTAAAATTTGTTATTATTTTTAATAAAAAAAATCTAATCTTTTTAATGAACCATAATATAATAAAATAAACTAAAATTATGATGTTTTACTCATTTATTTTTTTTAGTTTCATTTTTCTAAAATAATTAAATATAATTAATTTTCTTTTTAGTTTGTTATTAAATTATATATTTTATTTTATAATTATATTCCAAGAGTATTAGTATTAGTGGCAAAATAACTAGAACTCCAAAAATTGAAAGTTTCATCCTTAAAAAACATGCTTTAATTATACATGTGTCAAAATTATGAGAACAATAATCCTGCAATTTTCTTATAAAAATATATATTATTGGCCTGTCTTTTTTATCAACATGGCCCAATTTATTAAATTCATATGTTATTTTATCTAAGGCCTCAAAAATATCCGAACCGGGCCTGCAATTCACCACCGGAACACGCTCAAAAAACACAAACTCATAAGAATTTCGTCTTTAAATTATATATATAAAAAAATCTCTTTAATTTCTGGCATTCATAAGCAGTGCATTGCCACAAAATAAATCAAATCTAAAAGAGGTTTCATGGCTTGAACAAAAATAACCCAACATTTGTTATGGTAATTCAATTATTACCACCAAAATAATTCAAGTCCTTAATCATTATTGTTCACGTGCCAAACAAAAGGCATCTATAATTCTTATTAATTCAATTTATGTTTCTTTTAAACACCGACATGCGTCAAGAAAGCCTTATCGAATTCTTATATATATAGTTTTGAGATAATATCAACTAATTAGTTTCGCATAATATCAACTACTAATTAGTTTCGGATTCTCTTACCGCAATTAACACAAAAAGAAACTAATTAATAAACACAACAATAACAAAAATCATAATATGCAATTAATCATCACACGGATTCATAAAGTTAATGAAAAATCATATTCATTATATACAAGGTATCTCCAAAATTCCTTTACGGATCACAAGGTAAAAGAAACAAAAATATACCAAATTTAAACAACATTATGTAGGAATTTTTCTTTTAAAAATTCATGAAGGTCAAACTAATTTCAGAAGCAAACAAATCTCAAATCATGAATTCAATAATAAAAATAGATATCTGAAAATCGAAATTGCCATTGAATAGTCCCCATAAGGAAAATCAAATTATACATTTCCAATCATAAACCCATACAATACCTAATTAACGTTTAAACATATTAGAAGTACAAGAAATCATGCATATAACACAGAAAATCATGGCAAGAAATCCTTGCAACGATACCAACAACGAAAATTGAAAGAGAATAGATCGAATTCGTACCTTTTCGGGGCCCGATATCGAATAGTACCACTATGACACCATTTGTACACAAAAATGAGATTTTCCTTGGGTCTTATGAATCGTGAAAACTCAGGCTTCAAGCGAAAATAAGATTCAATTTTATTGGGGAATTTCGGTAGAATGAAGCCTAGAATATCGGCAAAAAAGTCTCTCAATCTTTTTTGATGAAATCTGACAAAAAGATGCCTGGATAATTCTAAAGTCGTGACTTACACTTTCAGATTGAATCTTATTTGGCGGTTCCACTAAATAGATCAATCGGACAAAATCAGAATTAAAATTCAATAGCTTAGAATGAAGCTTCGTTTTGACTAAAAGTGAACCAGATTACACAAAACGTTGACAATGCCAAGTTTTTATAAGCCTGAAATGAGCAGTTGCAACACTTCAACACAGAAGGGTTGCAAAAAGGCGTGTCTGTTCGAGCAGTCGCAACTGTTTCAAAATAGAAGCGTTGCTAAAAGTATTGTCCCTTCGAGCAATTGCAATAGTTTCAAAATATAAGCGTTGCTAAAGGTAGCTCCTGGACCCTCGTACGCTACGTATCGCGATAGAGCTCGAACAAGCGTGTATTCCGCACTCTCCCGACTTGTTCGATGATATATTAAGATCGCATTGGTCAACTATTTGATCTAATTACACTAAAATACAAACAATTGATACGTGTTGGCAATCCATATGACTTTGAAAGATAGATGGTTGAAATGTAATAAGAAGATACGGGGGTTAAGAATTTATGAATTTGAGCATCGATAAGGTAGGGCGGAGTATGACAAGTTCTCTACTCCCAACTGCCGAAATCCACCATAGAAGTAGTATTAGGATCAAAAATTTTCATACCCTAAATTTTGTTCAAAATTGTATATTTGTAGAGAAAAAATCAGGAAGAAGATGAAGTGAAGTAGGGCTTTGGTTGAAAGTATAAATTGTGAAGTTATGACCCGTAAAATGGGTTTTAATTTAATTACCCAGCACTTAAACGACTTCGTTTTAGGGCTAGGATAATTAAAAATTAGTGTAATTTAGTGTTAATACTGCATTAACGAGATTTTAGCATTTGGCCGGTTGGCCCTTTCTTCTTTCCTTTGTTTGTAATTTTTGAAAATCCTATGATTCCATTTTTATCTTATTTTTGTCTTTAATTTTTTACTCTTCTTTATCAATACTTTTCGTTACTGTCTTCATTTATACTTTCACTTAATTAGGATTTTTCGACTACTGTCAAACTTGATGGTTTTGGATTGGGTTGGATCATTTTGGTTGATTTAGTTTCAATTATAATTGTGACATTTCATATTTGATGAATATAATTTTTATCAGCCGAATTACAATCGACATTCGTCAGCAGTAGATACAATCAGTAATCTCGCCTCATCTACTGAAATTTCAATTGGTGAATTGCAAACTAGACTAACATGTTGGAAGATAGAGTTAATAATTTCTTATAAGAAACAAAACACAAGTAAAATATATTAGTAACTTAAATTAAGAAAATATGATGATAAAATAAATAAACATAAATACACAAGTCGTGAGCACGGGATTTTACAGTCCCTCTCACGAAACGATGATGACGTATGCCTGATTTTATTCCTCATAATAAAAATTCTTTAATATAAAATTCTCTACGAATTTTATTTTTAGAAAGATTCAGTTCGGCGTGTTCCATAACGCGTCCGGTGGTAGCTCAGATCGATAATTTACACCAAAAAAGTAATTTAGTCCAAAATACCCATAAAAAGTCAAAAATAAAGCCCAATATTTGAGTTTTTTCGTCAAAATCACCTTTTACAAGATTTCGTCTCCCTTTCCCCGATTTCGGGCACGAATCGTGCTTACTTTTCAGACCTATCAAGAGAGTGAGGCCGCCGGCGGCCTTACCCATACCGCCGGCGGTATCATCCATGCCGTTGGAGGCATGACCTTCTGCTGCAGAACAGCTGTCTGCCTTTTTTGCTGATATCCACCGGATAAATGGACCAAAGGCAATTTCCAACGTATTTTAGCCTATATAAAGGTCATTTCTCAGCCATTTGAAGGGGTTGAACACTTGGCACTTGAAATCTTACAGAGATTTTGAGCATTTAGCTAGAATTAGTAGGATAAAGTGTAGAAAAGGTAAGAAAAGAGGATTTAATCCATCTTTTCTTGGTTTTTCTTAACTGAACTCTCTGATATATAGGTAAACTTTCAGGTTTAGAACCACTAAAAATAGGATTTAGAGCCTAAAATACCCCGTTCACTACCCAAATCATCATTTGAGCTCCCGAAGGTGTCATACGGATCACGAGGATGTGGATTCACGGCCCCGAGGTAAAAATTCTGAGTCTCATAGCTTTTTGGCTTTCATTTTACTTGTTTGTTGTGTTTTAGTTGCTGTTTGTGCTTAGTTTTGAGTTTTTGGTTGCTTTCCGGCCAAAAGTAGCTACTACAAGAAACTGAAGCCGCCGGTGGTATCACCCAAGCCTCCAGCGGCATCGTTGATATCGCTAGTGGCCTCATCTGCCCCCAACGGCCTCATTTTGTTGCAGGACCCTTTCTTTATGGTATCCAGAATGCCATACAGCCTGCCTGTATAACTGAGATTGCCAGCGATATCAATGATGCCGCCGGCGGTATGGAGTTCTGGATAGCAGTTTTTTTTTGTTTAATTTCTAAAGCTAGGTTGTACAGTATCACGACAGGAATTCAGAATTCCCCGAAAACGGTCCAAACCCCATAACATGTGGCATTTTCACTAATAATTTGGTTAAAGCAATAATCGTATCCAAAATGGACTTTTCCCTAAAATTCGTTTGGAAAATAAATTTTTCAAAGGGAACTTACATTCAAAAATCAAAAATTTTCGAGCTAACCTGGTAGCTCGACCCCAACACGGAGCTCTGCACCCGGAACCCCGCGAGGGGCTGCCGCCCCCCGACGGGGGCGCCTCTATGTGTGATATACCCTATACAACGTGCCGTACTTGTGCTAACTGTTTTGTGCAGGTAGATTTAGGTTAGATGAATGCTAGGCCTTCGGGTATTTTGTTCATCGTATAGAAAAATGTATAGGATTTGAAAAGGCCTTGTAATAATTTTAATTTCTGCATTTATTTTTTTGGATGACTGCAATAATTATTTATTTACCGCTTTGAATGCTTGATAAACGCAAAAGCAACATATAAAATTGAAAACACAATAAAATAGGGTAGATTAACACCGATTAAGAAAGAACGAAATCTTTTAATTTGGCCTAATGTAAAATAGATAACATCATCCGAACTTGGAATCTCTGTTTTAAGGTGCGGTCTAACCACCCGGTGGGAATATCGTACCAAAAATTGGTGAAGCTTAACCGGGTGGCGACTCTATTTTAAAATACGGGATTTCAAGTCTCGCATCGTTTAACATGCAAATTGGACTTAAATTCAACATCAACATCAATTCTTTTATCACGCTAAAATAAGGATCAAATCCTCGGCTCGCTTCACAACGCTCGTTATCTTTCCACCCCCGTGCTACGTATTTCACGTGATCCTTACGGGTGGGAAAAAGGTCGTCCGCTCACACAAGTATTAGAACAAAATACCGAATTTAAAATTAACCTTTGACCATTGATTGAAACGAGAGGGTTCTGTTGAGGTCCGAATTGGTTTCCTTAAGATAGAATTTGCCCCGTATATGGAGTATTGTCTCCCAAAATACAACAATATACGTTAGGCGAAGTCTATCAAGTGTAAAATATTATCACAAAGAACGGAACACTAAAAACTTAGGAGCTGGAGGGAACTGAACATAACTAGAATCAAGAACTGAGCAAAGAAAAATAGAAATGAGAGGGAGACTGCCTATCTTTTTCTTTCTGTGTATTTTTCTTAGTGTTGCAAACCATATATTCTAAAGCATAAGAGGGGAAATATGATAATATTGGCTATCCCTTATCACATTCACGGGTTGGAGTAATTCCAAAAAGGAATTAATATGCTTACATAACTTGTCCCTTACCATACTACCATTTCAATAATACATTTACTATTATCTATTTTCTTTTAATTAAAAAATCTAACATGCAATACATCAATATGTATCATGACACCGCCACTTTATGTGACTTTAAAGATGGATGCTTGAGATGCGATGGAAGATATATGAGAGACGGAAATTTATAAATTTGTATTTCTTCAAAATTTAAATTGTTAATTCATGTGACTTCAAAGATGGATGATTGAGATGTAATAATAAAAATATATGAGGGTTGAAAATATATTAATTTGTATTTCTTTAAAATCCAAATCAGTAATACATGTGAGTTGAAAGATTAATGATTGAGATTTATTAAAAATTATATGAGGGTTAAGTTTATCAAATTATGTTTCTTCATTTTGTTGGCAATCCATGCAACTTTAAAGATGAATGATTGATATGCAGTAAAAAAATCTGAGGTTCAAGAATTTATTAATTTGTGTATGTTTAAAATCCAAATTGGTAATCCATGAGACTTTAAAAAAATATTTGAATGTTTTTAAAAAAATCCAAGTTGGCAATTAATATGACTTTAAAAAATAAATGCTTAAGATGCAGTAAAAATATAACAAAATATGGAGGATATATTAATTTGTGTTTCCTTAAGATCCAAGTTAATTATCCATGTGATTTTAAATATGGATGGTTGATATGCAATAAAAAAATATATAAGAGTTGAGAATTTACTAACTTCGAATTTCAAATATAAAACTAGCATAAGCTCTGATACCAGATACAATAGTGTCTAGCAGTTCATAAACAATTCATTTAGACTTATAAAGTGATATACGACCTCTTGTATCAAGTATAAAACTGGTATAACAATTCTTATACCATGTTAAAAGAATCCATGAAAAAAATAAATAAATTAAATAATCATCGAGCAAGACTCACGTAATCGGAAGAATCAATTACAACAAAATTTAATTAAACTAAGGAGTTTTAAGACTTAATACTAGTTTTAATGTTGATTTTCGATGTTATATAACAGTTTATATTAGTAAATTTATTTATTTTCAATTGTATAAATGATTTATATATGATATAAAGTAATTTTACTCAACTTTTGCTATTGATTTTCTGTTGGGAAAAAATGATCTGGGTCACAAAATTAAACTAATATATCCGGATCAGGTTTGAAAGAAACAAAAACTTAAAACTATGTAAATCCCAAATCGAAATGGAAACATCTGGATAAAGATCCGGCTACAAGGTTGTCCACTGAAGATATCAAATACCTAAGCACATGGAATCATCAGAATAAAGCCTGGAAAGGAAACATGTTTGATCCCTCAAGAACAGCATCCGGAAGAATTGATTGCCCTATCTCCGGAAGAAGGCAGATCCGGAGAATATGAATCTAAAGACATCCGGAAGACTCATACTTAAAGACAATGGGAAAAGTTTCAAAGCCAACTTTTCCCTCCACCTTTTTGGTCTGGAAAGTCAAAGACCCTTTCCCTATAACAAAGACAAAATGACAGCTTGCATTTTTCAAAAACAGGACAAAAGGACTGACACCGGACTGAAAAATCTAACAACCTTTTTCACCTAGACCAATAAGGAGGTGCGTGGAGCTCACACCAAAAAAACTAATGGTGTTAAAGTTGGTGCATCACAAAAAGCCAAGTAAAACGAGCACTAACAACTTTCCAGCATCAATCCCTAGAATTCAAACGGGTCAAATTACAATCTAATGGATTGATCAAAGGCTCCGGAAGCGCCACCTATAACTTGATCAAGGGTGAAGATTTATTACAAGTTCAACAACCCACAACGACTACATTTATGATGGAAGCCTATAAAAGGGAAGCTTCACCAAATGAGAAGGTTGGCTGTTTGATTGACAAAAACAAGTAACAAAGAACAAGCATTCAATCAATTTACAATCCCTCCAAGAATCAATTAATTCCAAATCTGTTGTAAGGATTCCTAAGTGAGCTATAAACTTTAGAAAATCCAAAAACCAAAACCTTTTTAAAAACAAGAGTGTAAGGATCTCCAACTTGGGTGAGTTGTGAGATCGGGATACAACTTAAAGTTAGTGGTTTGGGTGAGAATAGAAGTCCAAGTGGTATATCCTACTAAAGACTAAAGGAATCAGATAAGAGTTGGTGCTTCTAGTGGTATATCCTACATCCGGAAGGTGTTACCATCCGGAGAAAAATTGTAAGGCTTGATTCCTGCCCGTTAGAAAAGAATTTACTAGTGGAAAAGCTCGGAGGAAGGAAACTCCGGGGACTGGGCTGAACCAGGATAAAATCCTTTGTGTTTGATTTCTTGAACTCCTTATTTACTGCATTATACTATCATAACTGCATCTTCCGGATCTATCATCTAGATCATAAATAAAACACAATACACTAAGACTTTTTAAAGTCTATATATTCCATGAAAAAAGGTCAGTCACCCCTCCTTTGACCTTATAAAGACCCTTACAGGGACCAACAAGTGGTCTCAAAGCTACTGCTCAAAACTAGAGATTTAACAATCTCGAGCTAAAGGTCCAATATTTTGATTCATACATCGAAATGAGTTTCCAAAACTCGCAATCCCTTCCCAATAGTAGATCCATTACCCATCCTCCACTATTCACAGGTGAACATTACACGTTTTGGAAGAACCGGATGAAGAACTTCATACAATCGCAAAACTTACAAGCATGGTTAGTCATTAAAGATGGCCTATATGAGCCTACATATGAAGTAGAGGGTATGACTACCCGAAAGCCCTCAAGTATGTGGGATGAGAATGACTTTAAAAAGTTGCATGAAAACACAAATGCTATTAACATGCTTCATTGTGCTCTTAGTGCAGCTAAATTTAATAGAATATCCAGATGTGAGACTGCAAAAGAGATTTGGGAGAAGCTGGAGGTAACCTATAAAGGAACCACCAAAGTAAGAGAAGCCAAACTTGATTTACTCTAGTAAAAGCTTGAATTCTTCAAAATAGAGCCTAAAGAATCAATCAACAGCATGAACACTAGATACACTAATCTAATGAATGAGATAAAAAGGCTAGAAAAAGAAATCTCTAAAGTAGAGATGGTGAAGAAGGTGATCCGGAGTCTCACCAAAGAATGGGACAACAAAAAGACTGCCATTGAGGAAGCTCATGACTTAAACTTTTATAGTTATAATGAACTCATTGGTAATCTTCTAACCCTAAGAGTTGTCCTTGGAAAGATATACCCAACAAGAAAGGATGCCTGAGGAGAAGAAGAAAGCCATTGCACTTAAGGCAGAATCCACCTGATCAGCTTCATCCGGAGAAGAAGAGTAAATCAATGAATCACTAAGCACCAAAGATCAACTTGCTCTGTTGACCAAAAAACTCAATAGATTCATACAAAAGAAAGATAGAAGGAAATCAAGAAAGTACGAGTCCCGGAAATCAAAAGAAGCGACATCCAGAAGCGACAGACCCAGAAAGAATTCGGAAGAAAAGAAGGATCTAGAAAAAGATGCTGCCTATTTTGAATGTGGATAAAAAGGGCATTTCAGAATAAAATATCCCAAGCTTAAGAAAACTAAAAAGTTTAAAAAGAAGGCAATGGTAGCTACCTGGAGCAATAGTGAAGAAAGCAACAGCTCATCGTCAATAGAAGAAGAGGAGGCTGCCAATTGCGCATTCATAGCTATAACTGATCCGGAAGCAGACCAATCCGGAAGGAATGCCTCTAAGCATTAAACAGTGCAAATTGAAGAATCGAAATCAGAAACAGCAAACACTGAGGTAAATTCTTATTCTAATTCTGCTTCTAAATTTGACCTTGCTAGAGCTCTATCTATTATAATCAAGGGTGTAAAGAAGAATGTAAAAGCAATCAAGTCCCTTAAAAGAGCAGTAATGGAGTTGGCAGAAGATGCTACAGTAATGGCACAAGATATCAATGTGGTTAGAGCAACCAAGCATATTAATGTTGTGGAGGAGAACTTCCATAGGGATCAAGTCCAGATTCTAAATGCAAATGTAACGGGACTGGATAGAGAAATCAATTTATTAAAGGAGGTATCCAGGAAGAGGCAAGAGATAAAACTCCAAGAAAAGAAAATCATCCTCCTGCTTAGAACAACTTCCAAAAGACCCCTAATCAAAGGATGAAGGAAGTTAGCAGGCATCCATAAGCCCAAACATATGTTAATCAAAAGGGAAATGCTAAGGTGGCTTACAACCAATAGCCTATCAAACAGAGAAGAAATTGTGGTGCAGAAGTTGTACCTCCAACCAGTTTCCAGATTCACACCAGTATGCAAAAGGCTGGATATAAAGGGAACTATTGGAAGGAGGATCTGAAGAAGATCAATGAGAAGCAAAAGTAGAACAGACCCATTTCAGAGTGCAGGTTTTGTGGGAAAAACAATCATATTACTAAATCATGTAGATTAAAAAATGGCTATTATGATGTTTACCCTTGGCCTGAGATGGTTATTAACCTGAGAGGACCCAAATCTGATTGGGTACCTAAATCCACTTGATCTATTTTATAGGTATGCCTTAGATACATAATTGATCAACACACTTGGTACATTGATAGTGGATGCTCAAGGCACATGGCATATGATGAGAAGGCCTTCATCACTTTGACCCGAAAGAAGGAAGGCAAAGTAAGCTTTGGAGATAATCAAAAGGGACATATCATTAGTCATGGAACCATTGGATCTAATTTAAAGATAGAAGATGTCTCACTGGTTGATGGACTGAAATTCAACTTGCTAAGTGTGGCCCGCTTCTATGACAAAGGAAGAAAAGTCACATTTGATTCCTGAGGCTGCTCAATCTATGATAGTAAGTCCAACCAACTCATTCTTTATGCACTTAGAGTAAATAATGTCTATTTTGTAAACATTAAAATGATAAAAAGAATATCTGCTTGGTGTCTAAAGAAGAAGAATCATGGCTATGGCATCGGAGGTTAGGATATGTCAGCATGAACCTCCTGTCCAAACTAGCCAAAAAGGAATTAGTAGTGGGTTTGCCTAAGGTTGCTTTTGATAAGGATCATCTATGCACTGCATGTCAATTAGGTAAACAACATAAGAAAAGTTTCCCTTCCATCTCATACATTCCTTCTAAAAGAGTACTTGAAATCTTGCATATTGATCTCTTTGGTCCAATCAAACCATTAAGTTTAGGTAGAAGAGAATACACCATGGTCATTGTAGATGATTATTCTCGATATACCTAGGTTCTCCTGTGAGCAAGCAAGGATGAAGCCTTTGACTAATTCTCGAAAACTTTCATCTGGATAGAAGTAGAACATGGCATAAGCATTGCACGCATCCGGAGTGATAATGGTGGAGAATTCAAAAATAAGTATTTTGCTGACTTTTGTGACTCCAAGGGCATTGAACATAACTTCTCTACCCCTCATACTCCTCAATAAAATGGAGTTTTTGAGAGAAAGAACAGGACCATAGTTGAGAAAGTAAGAACAATGCTCAATGAAAATTGTTTGCCAAAATACTTTTGGGGAGAGGCCGTGAATAAAGCATGTTATATTCTAAATAGAGCTCTCATTAGAAAGACCATAAAAAAGACCCCATATGAAATCGGGAAGGGAAGAAAACCCAAAATTGGGTATTCAAAGCGTTCGGATGTAAGTGCTACATCCTTAATGATAGAGAGCAATTAGGAAAATTTGATCCTAAATCTGATGAAGCAATTTTACTTGGCTACTCAACACATATTAAGGCTTACAGAGTCTTCAATAAATGAACCCAAACTATAGTAGAGTCAATATATGTAGATTTCGATGAGACTAACACTGCAGGTAAGAAAAGCTACACTCCGGAAGATCCAGTTCCGGAAGCTAAAAAATCTAGAGAAAAGAAGGAAGCAGGAATTCTTGATTTATTTCAAATCAAGAAATGCAAAGAGAAAGATGAAGGAATATCCTTTGATCCAGAAGTATAACAAGTTAATCTCAACCCACAGGAGATTAATTTTAATGAAGGCCAAGGAGTAGTTGAAGCTGAAGTGGAGCAAGTCCCAGTTCAATATGAAGGCCTACAAAGGGAGATTCGAACACACAGAGATCATTCTATTGAAAATATTTTGGATGATGTTCAGAACCCAGTAAGGACCAGAGGTCAGCTCAACAGGATGATGAGCCATGCTGCTTTCATCTCTCCCATTGAACCAAAGAAATTTCAAGATGTTGAAGGAGATGAAAGTTGGATGATGGCAATGTAGGAAGAGCTAGATCAATTCACCAGAAATTATGTATGGGATCTTGTAGCACCTCTAAAAGGAAAGTCAATCATTGGCACTAAATGAGTATTTCGGAACAAACTAGATGAATCCGGAGTTGTACTGAGAAATAAAGCAAGACTGGTTGCTTAAGGCTACAATCAACAAGAATGGATTGATTTTGAAGAAACTTTTGCCACTGTAGCTAGATTGGAGGCAATCCGAATTTTGTGTACTTTTGCATCATTCATGGGATTCACATTATTTCAAATGGATGTCAAAAGTGCATTCCTTAATAGGGTGATCCAGGAAAAAGTATATGTAAAGCAGCCACCTAGATTTAAAGATCCTAAGTATCCGAATCATGTCTGTAAATTGAAGAAAGCTCTCTATGGCCTAAAGCAAGCACCAAGAGCCTGGTATGAGAGACTCACTACATTTCTCATATCCAAAGGGTATATCCGGGGCAAAGCAAATACAACCCTTTTCATCAAGAAGAAAAAGAATGACATTATTCTAGTCTAAATCTGCGTGATTGATATCATATTTGGAGCCACTGATGAAAGGATGTGTGTAGAATTTAGCTCTTAAATACAGAAGGAATTTGAGATATCTATGATGGGAGAACTCAACTTCTTCCTTGGTCTACAAATCAAGCAAAGTCCGGATGGAATTTTCATTAATCAATCAAAGTACACCAAGGAGATCTTGAAAAAGTTTAAAATGGACAAGAGCAAGCCTATGTCTACTGATAACATGCAAATTGTACATGTTTTTATGTTAGTTTAGGTTATTTTTAGAATTAGATGCTACTGATTTGTGGTGTTTTCTGAATGTCAGGCCTAAATTGATATTGAAGCTGTTCTTAATACAAAAGAAGAGGTTTTTGGCTGATTCGTAAGTTACCCTGGAGCCCAGGATATGCAATTTCGGGATGAGAGCAATTAGAACTGTCAAGTGGACCTGATGCAAGCCCAAAAATCATACTTTTAGAAGCCCAAGTAGCTGGTGCAAGTTAGAGTTCGTAGGAGTCCCTATTTGCTGTTTTGTTAACTTGGAGTCCAGGCTGTCCAACTGCTGTTATTTTGATAGAAGACTATTTTAGAACTTTGAATCCAAGTCTACCTCTATTTTTCCATTTCAAAAATTTCCAGATTTAGATTAGCTTTATTCCCTTTTATCTGATTCCTTTTTTATCATTTATTTATTTAGGATTTTTACTTCTCCGAAATTAGTGTTTGACTTTAATTAGGAGATAGATTTCCTTGTTTAGTTAGACTTTCTTTTTAGCTTTATTAGGCTACAAATTTCCAGCAGCAGAACATATACATTTAGGCTGGTTATTCTTTAGTTTAACGTGCTCCTCATGAATTCGAAGCTATCAATAATATTTTCAGCTGTACTTTCTTCAACCATGAGCAACTAATTCCCTTTCTTTTAGTGAGATCGATTTCAAGGCCATAGTTGGATTGTGAGAACTGCCTTATTTATTTTTATCTTTCAATTCTCGATTTGCAATCTGTTTTATTTTTA
Organism: Euphorbia pulcherrima; assembly: GCA_947683365.1. NCBI lineage: Eukaryota > Viridiplantae > Streptophyta > Magnoliopsida > Malpighiales > Euphorbiaceae > Euphorbia > Euphorbia pulcherrima. The sequence continues at coordinate 43,289,275 of CANTUS010000008.1, read as the reverse complement.
TTATTGATTTGGTGGAAGTTTCAAGTAGAGCTCCTTGAGGTTTTCTCCTATTTAATATATTGTTATTCATTTATGAATTCACTGTGTCTTTATGATTGAATTATGGTAACAAGCAGGTTGTTAAGATCTGTGATTGTAGTTGAGTCTATTGGATTATTCATGCTAGGTGATTAATTTGATAGGAATTGGATCTTCAAATCGTAATGCTAACTTTATGATTAAATCTTGTATGCTAGGTATGAGGTTGTTATAAAGTTAAGGGGTTAATTGCATGCTGGATGTTTTTAATCTAATTGAGAAAAAGATATTTAATTGTAATTGATGAATCAATATAGTTGAACTAATTGATTGGAAGGTAAAATTATCCTTTTCATCCGTGATCGATCTAACTAAGCTGAAGAAACGATTTCACCAGAGGACTTTTCATTATTGATTTTTGCTACTTACTTTCTTATTTTTCAGTTCAACAAACAAAACTTCAAACCCCCCTGGTTCTTTTATTTTTATTGCATTATTTTGTTGGTCACAAATTAATTAGGATTAATTGCTTATTCCATGTGGGGATGATCCCGCTTGCCGCTACTACAAGTTCTTGTTTAGTGCAATAGGGTTTTATTTTTATTTTTGGGGATTTCGATGCTCGTCAAATTTTTGGCACCGTTGCCGAGGAACTAGTACTAATTGATTTCATTTTGATTAATGACCAGGACTGATCGTGGAAGTGGTAAACTCTACGATCCTGAAATCGAAAAGACCGCACGCACCTTGAGAAAAACAAATCCGTAAAATAAAGGAGTAGGAAGTTTGACTTAAACAGGAGAGCTGAATATTAATTTGGACCAGCAGCTATTAGACGATACAGGCAGCCCCAAAATAGAAGATTTTGATCCCAAACAAAAGATCGAAATGGCAGACAACCGTACATTATGCGAGCTAGCCATTCAAAGGCCGAATACCCCAATTTTTGCATTAACTTTCCTGAAGCTCCATCTAACTTCGAGCTCAAATCGGGTCTAATCCATCATTTGCCAAGGTTCCATGGAATGGAAAAGGAGGTTTCGAATAAGCACTTAAAGGCTTTTTATGGTGTTTGTGCCGAAATGAAGCCTCAGGGAGTTTCTCTATATCAAATTTCATTACAATGTTTTCCTTTTTCTTTAGAGGATGCTGCTAAAGAATGGTTATATACTATCCCTGCAGGTACTATCACTTCAGGGCCTGCTCTTGAAACTGTATTCTTGGAGAAGTACTTTTTGACCAATAGAGTAATTGCGATACGGGTGGAGATCACATCTATTAGGCAGAAGGAAACTGAAACTCTTAACGAGTATTGGGAAAGGTTTCAAAAGCTCGTGGAAGCATGCCCAAATCACGACATCTCGGAGAAAAGGTTGGTTGAGTACTTCTACTATAGATTGCTTCCTTTGGAAAGAAAATTCATTGATACGGCTTGCAATAGAACTCTAATTGACAAAACGCTTGCCGATGCTAAAAAGCTTATTTCAATGATGGCCGCAAGTTCACAACACTTTGGAGACCCATGCCACATCCTGCCAAGGAAAGTTAATGAGGTAAATGCTTCGTCCATTGAAACTAAATTGGCTGAACTCACTTCTTTGGTTAAGTCTATGCAGGTAGGAAATTCGACTCGAGCAGCCGTTTATGAGATTTGTTCAGTTGTTGGTCACACCACATACACTTGTCCCATTCTGTATAGAGAGGCACAATCTGTAAACTCTATTGGCAAAGGAGATATGATCCTCATTCGAATACTTACAACCCGGGGTGGCGAGATCACCCAAACTTCAGCTATGGGCAAGGGAATCAACACTTTTCTCAAATTCCTATTCAAAGGCAGCAAGGGTTCCAACCTCAGTCCAATAAACCAACAATGTCACTCGAGGAGATGGTAACAATGATGGCAGCCAGTACACTCCAACATCAGCAAAAGACGGATACAAGCACACGTAACTTGGAAAGCTAATTGAGCCAAATGGCCACCACTTTGAGTAAGTTAGAGAATCAAGGTAAGCTTCCTTCTCAAACTGAAGTCAATCCTAAGCAAAATGTTTGTGCGATAGCTGTTCAAAATGAAAAAGAAATTATCAATGAAAAATCTAGATATGTCACTCTTATCCTGGAGTCCAGAGTAAACAAATGTGAAAATTTAAAATCGAATTTAAAGACTATTCCAGATAAAGAGATGAGTATTAATGATAATAAGGAACAAGATTTGAAAGTTAAAGACTATATAGCTCCCCAGCCCCCTTTTCCGGAAAGGTTGTCAAAAACCAAGAAGGAAAAGGAGGATGGCGAACTCATGAAATTTTTTGGAAAGATGGAAACTAACATTCCGTTCCTTGATGCTATTAAACAAATCCCCAAATATGCTAAATTTCTTAAGGAATTGTGTTCAAATAAAAAGAGGTTAAATGGGGATGAAAGAATATAGGTTGGGGAAAATGTGTCAGCTGTTTTGCAAAGAAAGTTTCCTGAAAAGTGTAAAGACCAAGTTATGTTTGCTATCCTATGTAAAATTGGTGGTGCGAACATTAATTGCGCTATGTGTGATTTAGGAGCTGCGATCAATGTTATGCCTTTATTTATTTATAAGAACTTATAAGCTAACACATTGAACCCAACTAACGTAGTTCTTCGACTTGCTGATAGGTCTACAGTTTATCCTGAAGGAGTTTTGGAAGATGTTCTTGTCCAAGTTGGTGATTCAATATTTCCTACTAATTTTTATGTATTGGATATGGGTGATGAAAATTCTTCTTACTCTCATGACTTATTGTTAGGTATACCTTTTCTTATTACTGCAGGCACAAAAATTGACATTCGCTTGGGTACCTTGTCAATGGAGTTTGGTGATGAACTTGTGAAATTCAATATGTATGATGCTATAAAATGTTCTAATGATGTAGCATGTGTATGTGTCATGGATGTGAATGGTTCTTTAGTGCATGATTCAAAGGGACTAGGGGTTGATGTAACACCCCCTTTATTAGGAGTGCCACAGTAACTATAATCACCCAATAAACAACTCTACTCCACTATATAAAGTTCAATACTTGTAGATTTAATAAGTACAAATACAAATATAATGTTTCAAACTCAAAATTATTCTCCAAATATTTCTCAATGCCACTTTACATTTCTCACACTATCTAGTACATGCCATTATTCTACAAACCATAATATTACATTAAAATACAAATCCACCTCGAGTCTTTCCTTATATGCTCTTCAAGCGATCCACTTATGCCACTTTGGTCCAAGCTATCTACAAGTTCTCCACCTACATGTAGAAAAACAACTACACTCTAAGTAATTTGCTTAGTGGTGTCCATAAAAGAAATACAACAACTTTGAACATTTTTAACACTTTAAAATAGAAACTAAGTTTGTTCATAAGTCAAAAACAAATTCAAACAACTTTATAAAACCAAAACACAAAACTTATATTATAAACCTTTCAAAGTACAATCAAATTTATATCCAATTTTTTCAAACACATTAACCATGTATTGCCCAAAGTAAACAAGTCATGAATAATGGTAAAATGGATACGGGAGCGGACAAGCCCGAAGTCGAAGCTTCCGTATCAATATATCGGTCAAGCCTGAAGCCGAAGCTTTAAAATCAATATATCGGTTAAGCCTGAAGCCGAAGCTTCAAAATCAATATATTTTTATCAGAATATCGGCCGATGCCCAAAGCCAAAGCTTCAATTGTTTGTACAGTACTGTACCCCCCTTTATTGGCGCCAATCTACCCTGACCCGTATTCTACACGTTTAATAAGGGCAATAAATCAAAGTAACATCTTAAAAATTTCAGTATAAACCATCAATCATAATTCAACATAACTTCAATAATTAAGAAATTCAAATCCTAAATTTTAAAGCATCAAACTTCAATTAAAACACAATCAAATCAACATTCATGTTTTCCAGAAATTTCCAGATTCCATGACCTGACTTCCCCTGCATTTTCACTATCAAAAAATCATCCAATAAAAGAAATTTCTTCTAAACATAAATAGCCACTGTCTCAGCTTTCCAAATCCACTAGAATCACAGAAATCCAAATTGTATAACCAAAGTTATGATCAAAATACTAAACAGTGTGCAAAGCTGAGATTTTCCAAAAACAGATTTCATGACTCAACTTCAAACGTAAATTTCACATTGAAAACGAACGAAATTCAACAAGTTTTTTTCTAAAAATATATTCCTTAGTTTCTGTAGATATCAATAGAACCAAGAATAATTCAAATCGGACTTATATAACAAGAGAAAACATTAAAACAAAACAGGGATACAAATCTGGAAATTTTTCCGAAAAATCGAGAAATCGAAATTTGAGACACAAACCTTTTTCTAAGCTCTTTCTGACTCTCTTGTACCTCTTTTGCCTTTAATTTGCTTGCAGTAGCTTCCTCTACAATATCCATATATAATTCTATCAAGATATTGTATAAATAAACTTCCTAATACCATAAATATGCTTAATCTACCATGAATTCTACTAATTAAGCTTCACTTTCATCAAAAATCACTCACCTCAAATTTGGGTTACTATTCATCCAAATCTTAAAATCTGAAATCCTCCTCTTCTAGTCTTGATTCACGGAAATTGATGATGATAGATGGCTTAAGAATAGATATCTAACAAGAATTCGAAGTTGAATCGAAGAAATCGAAAGTTTTTAGATTAGGGAAAATTTTTTGGTAAGGTAAGAATGAGGTGAAGAATGAAGACGATGAAAGGGAGAAAGAAGAGAGGATACATATAGGTTTCGTGATAGGTTTTTTTTAATTTCCAATAATGCCCTTGAACAAATAATTAAATGCCTAATTCATCCCTCTAACTTAATTAACTCTTATTTCCTCATGTCTTATATCTAATAATAATAACAATAGTTACAAAAATAATTTTCATGATATTTTAATACCATAATAATTTATTATAAGTAAATTTTGAAATTTCAGGTCGTTACAGTTGATGTGAATTTAAAAGTTTATAACATAGGCATAAATTCCTTTCATAATCATATGATACTTCATATGAACCAATTTCATGTAGGGCAAAAAGTTTCACTCCAAAATTCCAGATTGAAAATGTACTTAGGAAGATTACACTCAAGGTGGAAGGATTTAATTTTTGTTGCTACTAATGTTTTTTCTCATGGTGTAGTAGAGATAACAAGTTTGGAAACAAATAAAGCTTTCAAAGTTAATGAGTTTCGTCTCAAACCATTTGACGAAGGTTTCCAAGCATTAGGTACTAAAGATTTCAGCTTCGAGAGACCAAGCTCCGACCCGTAACAAGGTAGCAACAATGTCGGGCTAATGACAATAAAAAAATGCCCTCCTGGGAGGCAACCCAGTGTTAAGCGTGACTCACGCTTATTTATCTATCCCTTAGTTTAACTCTTTTTATTCAGTTTTCTGTTATTTTAGTTTTTTTTAGTTAAAAGGGCATAAGTGTAATTTTTTAGTTGTCTTCAACCTTGATTTTAATCTGGAAATTTTATTTTGCAAAGGTACAGGTGGGATTTCATGGAAGATTTGATTAAAAAGAGATAAATGGGTTGCACAGGTGTGTTTAATGATGGAGCAAATAGTGGGCTTGATCGAGATTTTGGCTTAATAATTGATAGTGGAACATGGAGAGGGGCCAATAACGATGAGTCATCCCGTGCCCAAATACCTATATGACATCCCTTTACCCATAATCCATTTTTGTTATCTTAACCTGATAATCCATATTACTTGCCCCATTTATCCCCCCACCTCAAGACCTAAACACTCTCAACTGCCACACATCTCTCAAATCTCACCAGCGAATTTTTCACTCCTCCAATCACTCTCGTCACCGTTCACAACCACCTCCACTCTAACCACGATGCTGTCACTTTCCCCTTCTCTATTGTCTAGCCCCTCTCAATCAAACCACCACCAATGTTGGCCATTTCCACCGCCTCGCTGTGGTCTCACCTCCATGTTTAGGACGAAGAACCATGATCTCCAGCCTCCATTACCACTGCGGCAGTCATCTCAACCATCGTCGTAACTCACATCTCTTGCTAGAAACATCTCCTCTGCATTCTCCACTAGGTCTTGAGAAAAATCCTGCTACTTGATTGATTGTACGCCCTAATCCAACAATTGAAGGAAACAAACACTCTCATCTCCACCATATTTTAGCTTTTTCAGCCCAAATAGTAGCACTCAATAGGCTGCCCCGAGCCTCCTCCACCACCAGGTTATATCTTTCCTTGATCACCTCTTCCATTTTTTTTGTTTGTGCATAAATGGGGACATTTATGATTTTAAGTGTGGGGAGGGAAATATTATTTGCTAGAAGAGAAAATTGACATAAATTTTTCGAATTTTTGGAATTTCGCTTGTGTTTATCTTGAAATTGGCCAAATATTTTTGTTTTTAAACTTTGTGGTCTATCTTACTAAGTTAGTGAATATAAGAATTTAGATAACTTGGAATTTTTCTTTAGTCAATAACAAAGATGCAGAATGCAATATTAGGTTTTGTGAGAAATTTGAAAGAACCTGATTGTTTATAACATGTTAAGCATGTAATGTTTGAAAATTTATAATTTTTACTTCAACTAAGTAGCTAGGACCAGTAGCACAACCCTTGTTTGGTTAGAATTTGAGCCTTCTCTTTGCATATATTATTCAATTATATTTTTCTTGCTTAGTGGGTAAAGCCTTGCTGTTTTAGCTAGAACTTGCCATGGGAGTTACATGAAAAGCTTGTATATGTTTTGTGTTACTCTTGTCAAGACCACATTTGAAATCTTGTATTGGATGATTAAGGCACTTAGGTTTCACTCTTCTATCCAAAAGCCTACCCTTTACATAGTCAACCCTTTTTGAGCCTTAAACCCTTCTTTCATTACACATATTACAAGCCTATTCTCTTCACTTTGATTTCCTTAAAACACCCTAAGATCTTTCAGTAGAGGTTCTCATTATTTCAAGCAGTTGGAACAACAATAGAAGAAGATTGTCATCATCAAGGAAGAGCAAGAAAAGAGAGGAACAAGAGCTTCAAAGGCACAAGTCAACTCAATTGTACAATCTTTGCTATGTCGATGTATATATTCGTAGTTTGTAATTTTCATTCTCTCATTTTATGTATCATTTTGAAAAAAAAATAAAAAAATAAAACAGAAAAAGAAAAAAAATGAAAAAAGAATAGAAAAAAAAAGAATTCAGTTGTGCTTTCATTTTTTTAATAGTGTTTAGAAAGTAGCAAGGTTGTCATGATCGAATCACATTAAAACGAGCTTCTAGAATTTGCATCATCAAGGTATCCTTAAGTGCATCAATGGAAGACCAGTTCTCTATAAAGATCTTCTCAATTCATAAGGAGCTGTGATAATTATTAACTCTACTCATTGTTGAAAGATCTTCTCACATACAAAAATCCATTTTCTATCCATACCTCAACCCTAGCCAAGTTACAACCCATAAAAGACCTTAGGACAATACATGTATTTTCGACCATTTTGTGGTGGAGACTTGACCAAGTGGCAAGCCTATGGTTCTATTACAGTTTGGTTTTACCGAGGAGTGATTTCTCTTTTAAAGAAACCTAAACACCTAGTGAGAGTGAATCTTGTGAGGCTTTATGATATTGTTGATACTTGGCTGAAGTAAGAAGTTTAAGTTTTTTTAAGTTGTAAGCTTTTCAATGGTTATTTAGGATCACTCTTTTGAAAGTCTTCTTACCCTAGTATTGTTTTCTGAACTTGTTCTTGAATGAAGTAATTTCCATTTTATTCGTATTTGCTTATTCACTTCTTTGCAATGATTTGTCTCTTAGTTTTTAAATGGCTTGCTTGAGGACAAGCAAGGAAGTAAGTGTGGGGAGATTTGATAACATGCAAATTGTACATGTTTTTATGTTAGTTTAGGTTGATTTTTAGAATTGGATGCTACTGATTTGTGGTGTTTTTTGAATTTCAGGCCTAAATTGATATTGAAGCTGTTCTTAATACAAAAGAAGAGGTTTTTGACCATTTTGGAGCAACTATGGCTGATTCGTAAGTTACCCTGGAGCCCAGGATATGCAATTTTGGGAACAGAGCAATTGGAACTATCAAGTGGACCTGATGCAAGCCAAAAAATCATACTTTTAGAAGCCCAAGTAGTTGGTGCAAGTTGGAGTTCGTAGGAGTCCCTATTTGCTATTCTGCCAACCTGGAGTCCAGGCTGTCCAACTGCTGTTATTTTGATAGAAGACTGTTTCGGAACGTTGAATCCAAGTCTAACTCTATGTTTCCTCTTAAAAAATTTCCAGATTTAGATTAGATTTATTCCCTTTTATTTGGTTCCTTTTTTATCATTTATTTGTTTAGGATTTTTACTTCTCCTAAATTAGTGTTTGACTTTAATTAGGAGATAGATTTCCTTGTTTAGTTAGACTTTCCTTTTAGCTTTATTAGGCTGGTTATTCTTTAGTTTAACGTGTTCCTCATGGATTCGAAGCTGTAACGAACCGAAATTTCTAAAATTTGCTTATAATAAATTACTATGGTATTAAAAATATCATAGAAATTATTTTTATTGTTATTGTTGTTATTGGATATAAGGCATGAGGAAATAAGAGCTAATTATAGTAAGAAGGATGAAATGGACATTTAATTATTTGATCAGGGGCATTATTGGAAATTGAAAAAAAAAAGAAAAGAAAATCAATACATACAGTATCTTCTTCTTCTTCACTTTCATTCCTCTTCTTCTTCTATACTTTACATCTCTCCTTTAACCAAAATTCTCCCTAATCCAAAAACTTCCGATTTCTTCGATTCAACTTCGAATTCTTGTTAGAAATCGATCCTTAAGCCCTCTATCATCATCAATTTCAGTCAATTAAGACTAGAAGAGGAGGATTTCAGATATTAAGATTCGGATGAATAGTAACCCGAGTTTGAGGTGAGTGATTTTTGGTGAAATTAAAGCTTAATTAGTAGAATTCATGGTAGATTAAGCATATTTATGGTATTAGGAAGTTTATTTATGCAATATCTTGATAGAATTATTTATGACTGTTGTAGAGGAAGCTATTGCAAGTAAATCAAAGGCAAAAGGGGTAGAAGAGAGCTAGAAAGAGCATAGAAAAAGGTTTGTGTTCCGAATTTCGATTTCTCGATTTTTCGGGAAATTTTCCAGATTATATACCTGTTTTGTTTTAATATTTTATCTCATTAGATAAATCCGATTTGAACGATTCTTGATTCTATTGATATATACAGAAAGTAAGGAACATATGTTCAGAAGAAAACTTGTTGAATTTCGTTCGTTTTCAATTTGAAATTTTCGTTTGAAGTTGAGTCATGAAATCTGTTTTCGGAAAATCTCAGCTTGGTACACTGTTTAGTATTTTAATCACAACTTTGGTTATAAAATTTGGATTTCTGTGATTCTGGTGGATTTGAAAAGCTGAGACATGTGTCTAATTATGTTTAGAAGAAAGTTCTTCGATTGGGTGATGTTTTCATAGTGAAAAATGCAGGGAAAGTCCAGTTATGAAACCTGAAAAAATTCTGGAAAGTATGAATATTGATTTTATTGAGTTTTAATTGAAGTTTGATGCTTAAAAATTTGGGATTTGGATTTCTTAATTACTGAAGTTATGTTGAATTATAATTGATGGTTTATACTGGAATTTTTAAGATGTTACTTTGATTTATTGCCCTTATTAAACGAGTAGAATACGGGTCAGGGTAGATTGGCGCCAATAAAGGGGGGTACAGTACTGTACAAACAATTGAAGCTTTGGCTTCGGGCTTTGGCCGATATTATGATATATATATATATATATTGATATTGAAGCTTCGGCTTCTGGCTTGACCGATATATTGATTTTTGAAGCTTCGGCTTCGGGCTTGACCGATATATTGATTTTTGAAGCTTCGGCTTCGGGCTTGACCGATATATTGATTTTGAAGCTTTGGCTTCGGGATTGTCCGCTCCCGTATCCATTTTACCGTTATTCAGGACTTGTTTACTTTGGGCAATATGTGGTTAAAGTATTTGGAAAAAAATTGGATATAAATTTGATTATACTTTGAAAGGATGACTATATAAGTTTTGTGATTTGGTTCCATAAAGTTGGTTAATTTGTTTTTGACTTATAAATATACTTTGTTTCTATTTTAAAAATATTCAAAGTTGTTATATTTTTTTATGGACACCACTAAGCAAATTGCTTAGCGTGTAGTTGATTTTCTACGCGTAGGTGGAGAACTTGTAGACAGCTTGGACCAAAGTGGTACAGGTGGATCAGCTTAAAGAGCAATTAAGGAAAGATTCGAGGTGAATTTATATTTTAATGTAATATTATGGTTTGTAGAATAATGGCATATACTAGAGAGTGAGAAATGTAAAGTGACATTGAGAAATATTTGGAGAATAATTAGCATTTGGAGAATAATTTGGAGTTTAAAACTTTATATTGGTATTTGTACGTATTAAATCTATAAGTATTGGAATCTATATAGTGGAGTATAGTTGTTTATTGGGTGTTTATTGTTACTGTGGCGCTCCCTATAGGGGGGCGTTACATTTGTTGGTATTAGAGCTGAGGTTTAGGCGATTCTAGGACTAGTATGTACATGCCATTTAGGATATAAATATGTTATGTTAGTTGTTGATCCACTTTGGTCCAATTTTCAGGAATAAGAATGGCTAGTAGTAGTTACAACCAGAGTGAGGAAGAGGATGCTGAGAGTACGGTCCTTATCAGACAAGGGGATGAACAAAGACATGAACCACCACCAGTTCATGGGTTTCCTGAACAACCTACTCCGGCACAAGCTGCTTTACTTCAGCATATGACTACTGAAGTAATCACACAAGTACTACGAAACATAGAAATCCCTCAAGTTCCTATCGTACCTCACATTGAAAGAAGAGAGGAGAGAACGCCTCTTGAAAGAATCAAGAAGCTTCAAGCTGATGATTTCAATGGGGATACGGTGAATCCTGTAATTGCAGAAGATTGGCTTGATCATACTAAATGGTGTATGACTAGGCTTCATTTTACAGAAGAAGAAAGATTAGACTGTGTGCAAGGTCTACTAAAAGAACAGGCTAGGAGGTGGTGGGATAATATTATGAGAGAAAGACGACCCGAAGAAATCACTTGGGGACTTTTCTTGGAACAATTTGACAAAAAGTACGTTAGTGAATGATTCAAAGATGAGCAGGGACGAATGACTGTATCAGAATATGAAGTTCAATTCCTCAAACTCGAGAGGTATGCTCGTGATATCGTTGACAGTGAAGTGAGGCGATGTAAGAGATTCGAGGATGGGCTGAATGATGAAATTAGAGTGCATTTACTTGCACAAAAGATCAGAGTGTTCAATGACTTGGTTGATGCTACTACGGGCATCGAGAAGATTAATACAGATAGACAACAAAGAATGGCTAAAAGGTCAGGATTTTAAAAGGGATCACAGGGTCCAGCTAGTTCAGAATCTCCAAGTAAGAAGCAGAAGGGAACATCAGAACAAACACAATCTCATTTCAGAGGGTTTTTACCGAGACAAACCATAAGTACGAGGTCAGCGGCTAGTGTACCTTCAGGTCGAGGCAGAGGAAATATTCCACAATGTTCTAATTGTGGAAGGATGCATACAGGGGAATGTTGGGGAAAAGGTAGAGTCTGCTTTAAATGTGGCTCGAGGGAACATTTGATTGCAAATTATCCTCAAAGACAGATAAGTACATCTGCACCTACAGTAGTTCCTACTCCTACAGTGCAAGGTGGAAGAGGAAGGGGAAGAGGAAATGCTAGTGGTTCAAGTGGACATGATGTGGCTCAACAAGCACCGCAGAGTGGTAGACCGGGAGGAATGGCACAAAGTTATGCAATCCGAGGGCCTGAGACTAGAGAATCTACCGAAGTTATAGTCGGTAAATTTTCATTCTTTAATCATGATGTTTATGCTTTGATAGATCCTGGTTCATCTCATTCATATATATGTACTGCATTAGCACAAGAGAAAGGGTTGCATGTAGAAGAATTAGGAGAAAATATTGAAGTGACTAATCCTTTAGGACACAGTGTGATAGTAAACAAAGTGTACATGAATTGCCCTATTGTGATTCAACATCAACTTTTCAATGCAAATTTAATTGAGTTACCTTTCCGATATTACGATGTTATCTTGGGAATGGATTGGTTATCGGAACATCGAGCTATGGTGGATTGCAAAAACAAAAGAATGTCACTTCAAGTTTCTGATGGAGAAGAAATAGCTATCGTGGGGGAAAGATCAAATTATCTCTGTAACATAATTTCTTTTATGAAGACTAAAAGGCTGGTTAGGAAGGGATGTCAGGCCTACCTAATCTTCACTCTAGAATTGAAGGAAGGTGAGTTAGAATTGCAGAATATTCCTATGGTATGTGATTTTCCCGATGTATTTCCAGAAGAACTACCGGGGTTGCCACCAAAAAGAGAGGTAGAATTCGTAATTGATGTATTGTCGGGTACCGCACCAGTATCCAAAGCACCATACAGAATGGCGCCTGCTGAACTGAAAGAGTTGAAGATTCAGTTGCAAGAATTGTTAGAGAAAGGATTCATACGCCCGAGTATATCCCCATGGGGTGCACCAGTGTTGTTTGTTAAGAAGAAAGATGGGTCGCTCTGATTATGTATTGATTACCGGGAGTTGAATAAATTAACAGTCAAGAACAAGTATCCATTGCCAAGGATTGAAGACTTATTTGATCAACTCAAGGGTGCCAAATACTTCTCCAAGATTGATTTAAGATCGGGCTAGTATCAAATGAGAGTGAAAGATGATGATATAGCAAAGACGGCTTTCCGAACCAGATATGGACACTATGAATTTTTGGTGATGCCATTTAGTCTAACTAATGCACCAGTAGCATTTATGGACCTCATGAACCGTGTCTTTGACTTATATTTAGATAGGTTTGTAGTGGTTTTCATTGATGATATTTTGGTGTATTCTAAGTCACGGGAAGAGCATGATCAACATTTGCGAATAGTCTTCCAAACTTTGAGGGAAAATAAATTGTATGCCAAACTTGGCAAATGTGAGTTTTGGCTTGAAGAAGTTTCTTTCTTAGGCCATATTATTTCTGCAGAAGGAATTAAAGTGGATCCTAAGAAGATAGAAGCAGTTGTCGAATGGAAACCACCAAAGAACCCTACGGAAGTCAGGAGTTTCCTTGGGTTAGCAGGATATTATAGAAGATTTGTGAAGGGATTTTCAGTCATTGCTGCCCCACTGACGAAACTACTTCAAAAGAATGCAAAATTTGAGTGGAATCACAAGTGTCAAGAAAGTTTTGAGAAATTAAAGGCGATGTTAACAAAAGCACCCATCCTTACCCAACCAGAACCTAGAAAAGAATTTGTAATCTATAGTGATGCTTCACATAGTGGTCTTGGGTGTGTTTTGATGCAAGAAGGAAAAGTGATTGCCTATGCTTCCAGGCAATTGAAGAATCATAAAAGGAATTATCCTACTCATGATTTGGAATTGGCTGCAATAGTCTTTGCCTTGAAAATTTGGCGACATTATCTTTATGGAGAAAAATGTTATATTTATACAGATCACAAAAGTTTAAAATATTTGCCAACACAGAAAGAGTTGAATTTAAGACAAAGAAGGTGGATGGAATTCATTAAAGATTACGATTGTCTTATTGATTACCATCCAGGAAAGGCTAATGTAGTGGCAGATGCTCTTTGTAGAAAGACAATGATGGCACTAAGGGCTATGAATACGGGATTAGCTCTTACCAGTAGTGGAGCCTTAATTGCAGAATTGAAGATTCAACCTGTACTACTACAACAGGTTAAGCAAGCACAAAATGAAGATGATGACTTAAAGATTATTCGAGCACGGACACAAGTGGGTATCGTAGACGACTATATGGTTCTAGAAGATGGGTGTCTATATTTTAAAGATAGACTATGTGTGCCAAATAATGAAGAATTAAAGAAGAATATCTTACAAGAGGGGCATAGTAGTCCTTATGCGATGCATCCTGGAGCAAACAAGATGTACCAAAATTTGAAGAGCCATTATTGGTGGAATGGGATGAAGAAAGACATTACTAACTATGTTGCTCAATGTCTAACTTATCAACAGGTGAAAGCAGAACATCAAGTTCCTTCTGGATTATTGCAACCTATAAGAATTCCAGAATGGAAATGGGAAAGAATCACAATGGACTTCGTGACATCTTTACCACTTACACAGAAGAAACATGATGCAGTGTGGGTTGTTGTAGATAGATTGACAAAGTCTGCCCACTTTCTTCCAGTTAGGATGGATTATTCACTTGATAGGTTGGCTCAGTTATATATAGATGAGATAGTAAGGCTACACGGAGTGCCTATTTCAATCATTTCTGACCGAGATCCAAGATTTACTTCGAGATTTTGGAAGAAGTTGCAAGAGGCCTTAGGTAGCAAACTTCATTTCAGTACTTCATTTCATCCTCAAACAGATGGTCAATCTGAAAGAGTAATTCAGGTGTTGGAAGACATGATGAGAAGTTGTATCATTGAATTTGAAGGAAGTTGGGATAAGTATTTGTCCCTCATGGAGTTTGCTTATAATAACAGCTATCAGTCAAGCATACAAATGGCGCCATATGAAGCATTGTATGGAAGAAAATGTCGAACTCTATTATATTGGACCGAGCTTAGTGAAAACAAGATTGTGGGAGTGGATTTGATTCAGGAGACAAAGGAGAAGGTAAAACTTATTCAAGAGAGATTGAAGGCTGCATCGGATAGACAAAAATCTTATGCTGATCTAAAAAGAAAAGACATTACTTATGAAGTGGGAGATAAAGTGTTTCTCAAAGTATCTCCTTGGAAGAAAGTCCTGCGATTTGGCAAGAAAGGCAAGCTCAGTCCGAGATTCATTGGCCCATATGAGGTTATAGAGAAGGTTGGACCGGTAGCTTATCGGTTGGCACTACCCCCAACACTCGACAAAATTCATAATGTGTTCCACGTGTCAATGTTAAGGAGATACAGATCAGATCCATCACATATCTTATCTCCTGATGTCGTAGAAATCGAACCCGACCTGACGTATGAAGAGGAACCGGTACAAATCTTGGCGAGAGAAGTTAAACAATTGAGAAACAAGTCTATACCTTTGATAAAAGTACTTTGGAGGAATCATAAGGTTGAAGAAGCAACTTGGGAACCGGAGGATACAATGAAAACTCAATATCCGCAATTATTTTCAGGAAATTTTCGGGACGAAAATTCATAAGAGGGGGAGAATTGTAACGAACCGAAATTTTCAAAATTTGCTTATAATAAATTACTATGGTATTAAAAATATCATAGAAATTATTTTTATTGTTATTGTTGTTATTGGATATAAGGCATGAGGAAATAAGAGCTAATTATAGTAAGAAGGATGAAATGGACATTTAATTATTTGATCAGGGGCATTATTGGAAATTGAAAAAGAAAAAAAAAGAAAATCAATACATACAGCATCTTCTTCTTCTTCACTTTCATTCCTCTTCTTCTTCTACACTTTACATCTCTCCTTTAACCAAAATTCTCCCTAATCCAAAAACTTCCGATTTCTTCGATTCAACTTCGAATTCTTGTTAGAAATCGATCCTTAAGCCCTCTATCATCATCAATTTCAGTCAATTAAGACTAGAAGAGGAGGATTTCAGATATTAAGATTCGGATGAATAGTAACCCGAGTTTGAGGTGAGTGATTTTTGGTGAAATTAAAGCTTAATTAGTAGAATTCATGGTAGATTAAGCATATTTATGGTATTAGGAAGTTTATTTATGCGATATCTTGATAGAATTATATATGGCTATTGTAGAGGAAGCTATTGCAAGTAAATCAAAGGCAAAAGGGGTAGAAGAGAGCTAGAAAGAGCATAGAAAAAGGTTTGTGTTCCGAATTTCGATTTCTCGATTTTTCGGGAAATTTTCCAGATTATATACCTGTTTTGTTTTAATATTTTCTCTCATTATATAAATCCGATTTGAACGATTCTTGATTCTATTGATATCTACAGAAAGTAAGGAACATATGTTCAGAAGAAAACTTGTTGAATTTCGTTCGTTTTCAATTTGAAATTTTCGTTTGAAGTTGAGTCATGAAATCTGTTTTCGGAAAATCTCAGCTTGGTACACTGTTTAGTATTTTAATCATAACTTTGGTTATAAAATTTGGATTTCTGCGATTCTGGTGGATTTGGAAAGCTAAGACATGTGTCTAATTATGTTTAGAAGAAAGTTCTTCGATTGGGTGATGTTGTCATAGTGAAAAATTCAGGGAAAGTCCGGTTATTAAACCTGGAAAAATTCTGGAAAGTATGAATATTGATTTTATTGAGTTTTAATTGAAGTTTGATGCTTAAAAATTTGGGATTTGGATTTCTTAATTACTGAAGTTATGTTGAATTATAATTGATGGTTTATACTGGAATTTTTAAGATGTTACTTTGATTTATTGCCCTTATTAAACGAGTAGAATACGGGCCAGGGTAGATTGGCGCCAATAAAGGGGGGGTACAGTACTGTACAAACAATTGAAGCTTTGGCTTCGGGCTTTGGCCGATATTATGATATATATATATATATATATATATATATTGATATTGAAGCTTCGGCTTCGGGCTTGACCGATATATTGATTTTTGAAGCTTCGGCTACGGGCTTGACCGATATATTGATTTTTGAAGCTTCGGCTTCGGGCTTGACCGATATATTGATTTTGAAGCTTTGACTTCGGGCTTGTCCGCTCCCGTATCCATTTTATCGTTATTCAGGACTTGTTTACTTTGGGCAATATGTAGTTAAAGTATTTGGAAAAAAATTGGATATAAATTTGATTATACTTTGAAAGGATGACTATATAAGTTTTGTGATTTGGTTCCATAAAGTTGGTTAATTTGTTTTTGACTTATAAATATACTTTGTTTCTATTTTAAAAATATTCAAAGTTGTTATTTTTTTATGGGCACCACTAAGCAAATTGCTTAGCGTGTAGTTGATTTTCTACGCGTAGGTGGAGAACTTGTAGATAGCTTGGACCAAAGTGGTACAGGTGGATCAGCTTAAAGAGCAATTAAGGAAAGATTCGAGGTGGATTTATATTTTAATGTAATATTATGGTTTGTAGAATAATGGCATATACTAGAGAGTGAGAAATATAAAGTGAAATTGAGAAATATTTGGAGAATAATTAGCATTTGGAGAATAATTTGGAGTTTAAAACTTTATATTGGTATTTGTACGTATTAAATCTATAAGTATTGGAATCTATATAGTGGAGTATAGTTGTTTATTGGGTGTTTATTGTTACTGTGGCGCTCCCTATAGGGGGCGTTACAGAAGCTATCAATAATATTTTCCGTTTTACTTTCTTCAACCATGAGCAACTAATTCCCTTTCTTTCTTTGAGATCGGTTTCAAGGCCATAGTTGGATTGTGAGACCTATCTTATTTGTTTTTATCTTTCAATTCTCAATTTGCAATCTATTTTATTTTTATCATTGATTAGGTTGAAGTTTCAAGTAGAGCTCCATGAGGTTTTCTGCTAGTCGATATATTGTTATTCATTTCTGAATTCGCTAGTGTCTTTATAATTGAATTGTGGTAACAAGCAGGTTGTTGGGATATGTGATTGCAGTTGATTCTATTGGATTATTCATGATAGGTGATTAATTTGATAGGAATTGGATCTTAAAATCGTAATGCTAACTTTATGATTAAATCTTGAATGCTAGGTATAAGGTTGTTATAAAAATTGCATGCTGAGTGTTTTTAATCTAATTGAGAAAAAGATATTTAATTGTAATTGATGAATCAATATAGTTGAATCAATTGATTGGAAGGTAAGATTATCCTTTTTTTCCGTGATCAATCCAACTAAGCAGAAGAAACGATTTCCCCGGAGGACTTTTCATTATTGATTTTTGCTACTTACTTTCTTATTTTTTAGTTCAACAAACAAAACTTCAAACCCCCCTTTCTTTTATTTTTATTGCATTGTTTTGTTGGTCACAAATTAATTAGGATTAATTGCTTATTCCCTGTGGAGATGATCCCACTTGCCGCTACCATAAGTTCTTGTTTAGTGCAATACAAAAGGGATTTGAGTTGTCCATGATGGGAGAACTCAACTTCTTCCTTGGTCTATAAATCAAGCAAAGTCCGGATGGGATTTTCATTAATCAATTAAAGTACACCAAGGAGATCTTGAAGAAGTTTGAAATGGACAAGAGCAAGCCTATGTCTACTCCAATGGGATCAGATACTGTCCTATCCAAGGATTATGAAGGAGAAGATATTGATCAAACGCTCTATACAGGGATGACTGGCTCACTTCTATACTTGACAGCCAGCAGACCTGACATACACTATGCAATTTGCTAATGTGTAAGGCATCAAGCCAATCCTAAGGATTCTCATCTCAAAGTAGTAAAGAGGATTCTTAGATATCTCCTAGGAACCATTGAAGTAGGTTTGTGGTATCCTAGTAATGGAGATTTCACACTGCAAGGGTTCACTGATGCAGACTATAGGAGAGATACTCTTGAAAGAAAGAGTACATCCGGAGGATGTTGTTTCCTTGGAGATTGCTTGGTGTCATGGTATGGCAAGAAGCAAACTTTAGTTGCTTGATCTACTACTAAAGTAGAATATATGGCAGCTAGAAGTTGTGTGGCCCAACTCCTATAGATCAAGAAATAGCTAGAAGATTATGGAGTTCAATCCGGATGTGTTGATGTTATGTGTGACAATAAGAGTGCTATTGACGTCTCAAAGAATCCAGTACTCCATAGCCGGATTAAGCATGTCAATATGAGGCATCACTTCATTAGAGATCATGTGATGAAGAAGGATGTTGCATTGGTATATATTCCAACCAATGAGCAAAGAGCAGACATCTTTACTAAACCATTAAGTAAAGATCAATTTGGGAAGCTAAGGGAGTCGATTGGTATGTCCAATCCAATTTAGGATTAATCCGGAAGACAGCTTGAAATCAAGCCGGATCCTTGGCAGAAAACTCAATCCGGAAGAGAAGAAGCATTGGGAAAAATTTATTCCGGAAGGATGCCACGTCAGCAGACAAGAAGGATAAATGGCAGTAAAAGCACGTATAGGTTACAGTTACTTTTTAAATTTTAAAAGTCTATTGGGTGTTACACGCGCGGTAAATTCAACAATTATCATTCAAAATAAACCGTTCTAATTCTCCGGTTAAACTAAATTTACCTCTCTCTTAAAAATCCAGCCAAACTACCGGCATCCGGATTACCAAACTACCCTCACTTTAAAAGTCCTATACAAACCCCTCAAATTCACTCTTTTTCCTTAAGAGAGCAAATACTCTACTGTTACTCTGCAAAAATTGAAACCCAAAACCCTAATTCTTCTTAAAAATTCTCTCAAAATGGCAGTAATCGTAAACCAAAAAGAAACCCAAAGTTTCCCTACCCGAAATCTCTTCTCAAAATCTGACCTAAAAGATGCTGATTTTGAGCCATCAACTCTAAAATCCAGCAATTCATTCATTCCTACGGATTTCCTGGGAGATAATTTTCTGTTCAAAACACCCCCTTTCTCAACACTAATCAATGATCAGCATTTAGGTGACTTTCTCAAGATCAACTGCCCAATGTATTAGGAATTGGTTAAAGAATTCTATAACAACCTCCAAGTCCATAAGGAGTTTGACACCTTACGAACCAATGTTCAAAGGAAAGAAATCACCATTACCCCCGATTTCTTTGAAGAGTGCCTCAATATGAAGAATTCTGGATTGCAACTAAGGACCGATGGAGATAAAGCGGAAGTGGAGTATGATTCAAAGCTCTGGTTGTATCCTATTTACTTAGGGGATAAATTTTCTACTCACTTCTAAGAAACCCCACAATTTCTTCAGCATGTCATGGCAAAGCTTATTCAAATTCAGAAGGGATCCCTGACAATAGTCTCTGCCTTGCAATATTGCATCTTACAATACTAGGTTGGATGCGTGGAAATCAACTGGCCTGTACTGATAATCAGTTATCTCAAGAACCATGTCAATTCCCATGGGGCTCTAATCATCAGGATCCTCGTAACTAATGAGGTAAATCTGACTGGTTTTCATGCTAAAAATGGAAAAGAAATTTTTGAGAAGAACTTCAGAAGATTGACCTTTGGAGAAGAATGGAATGAAGAGAAAGCAAAGAAACTTAGGGATGACAGAAAGAACGAAACCAGGAAAGCTACCAATCCGGCAGAATGTGGTCCGGTACCTAAAAAGGTGAGAAAAACCAGACCTAAGGCAAAGAAAGAATTAGCTCTAGCTCCAGTGGATGAAGAGAAGAATGAAGATACTCAGTCAATCACCCAGCTGCTTAACAAATCCCCTAAAAAGCCAAAATCAAGGGAAAGGCTAATCAAGAAAGCCGATTTATTGAAAAGACTGGTATATGATTCGAAAGTAAGGGAAACCATTGCAGTAGCTGCTGCTATAATAAGGAAGGAATATTAGAAAGGCTAGAAAAGAAAAGCATCAGAATTACTGAAAGGGGAAACTGGGTCTGATGAAGAAGAAACTGAAGATGAAATGCTAGTGCCAAAGAAGAAATTCACCCGCAAAGGGTGCACTTTTGATGAAGCAGCCAAGGAATAAAAACATTAAAAGAAAACTGCCAAGAGGCCAACTGCTATAGTTATTGATGAGGAGGACGCAAAAAGGGTGGTTGTGGAGGAGTTGGCTAAGGCCAAAAACTCAAAAGGCAAGAATGTTCCAGGATTGAATGAGGATATCCTTCTAGAGGATCCTCAGTATGAAGAGATGATGGCTTATGTGGCAGACAATTATAGAATTAACAATCTTGCCATAGAAGGACCCAGAGGATCCTCAGCTACACCAATCCTCATAGATCAAGTTACCTTCGCTGAAGTCTCAAAGATTTCAGAATCTAGATCATTTAATTTCCTAGCTATCACAGAGCCTCTTCTGTAAAATTTGCTAAATCCGAAAGCTGGAAATCAAGCAGATATAAGTCCTATAAAGGCAATAGTAGAGGGCATTGAGGACATTACCAATGCACCTAGGGGAGGTAAAATAAGTCCTGAAAAGGCACTTAGTGGGATGATTGAGGACACTTCCAGTCATCCGGGGGTTGAAGTAAGAGCACATGAAGAGATAATCATCCTATCCCAACCATAACTCAGTGAGGTACTTCCTATCATAGCTACTTTAAATATTAATGCTAATATTACTGCTGGTGATGACACAATAATTGAGACAAGGGATAACCTGGATACACATGCTCCAAATGTATCTAAGGAAGGTGAGCCCAACCCGGATAATATCACTCCGGAGGAGGGATAGGGTCTGAGATCCAAAGAGCACACTTCTAAAGCGGACTCTAAGGGCGAGGCCAGTCTGGGGGAAAGGTTGGAAGAGAGGAGAGAAGATCAAGATTATTCCTATTCCAAGAATAGTGTTAATGAAGCTAATAATGAACCCTCCGAAAGCAGCTCTAGTTCCGGAGTTGAATCCTCCAGCTCCTCTGAAGAAGAATTTCCTCCTAAAGTTAGCCCCATGAGAATGCCTGTAAATAACACAGTTAAAGCCAAAGTTTCTGCAGTACTTCATCTACTAAAAGAGGCTGCCCAAGAGGAAAATGAGGAAGGGTATATCAAACAGAGCCTCTGGACTATCTGTACCCATCTAAGAGGAGTTGAAAAAAAAATACTCAGACAAGCCTCCAATTCGGATGTACAGAAGGATTTGGGTGAAATCAAACACGCTGTAAAGAATATAGAAGGTAAAATTCTTAATTTCCCTACTCCCGGAGCAATTGCAAAAGCCTCTCTCTCCTAGATCACACCAATTCTAAATGAGCTTAAGGAAAATGGTTCCACAGCTAACCGGATTGCTGATCAAGCTAACACCTTGGCTTTAAATAATTGTGGAATTGTACTTGATAAGATTACACCCTTCTCCTCCGAGCTCTCAGAAGAAATTAAATCATATATGGATACCAAGTTTGAAAACTTGTCAAAATTCATGGCTGAGAAAGACCCCAACCCTACCATAAAAGATCTAAGAGTAGACCAGCAAGTCACCCATGAAATGCTAGTGCACTTAATTGAGAAAACTCTTCCCAAAATCTAAGAGAAAATGTTGGATGATATGGGTGATAAACTGCAAAGCCATGTATCCCGATTAGAGAAGCAAATAAATGACTGGAAGGCATCCATCACCAAAGAAATCTTTCATCAAACAGAGTCTATCTATAATATCCGGAAAGGGATTATTAAAGAAACCACCCTGCTCCAAACCGGAATCAATAACCTCTCCATATCCGGATCCTCTTCCTTTCCTGCTATTCCGGAAAGCTAGCTCCTTCCGGTCTTCTATAATCTTATTCAAGCCATTGGAGATTCCGGCTTCTTTGATCAGAAAGGAATGGCAACTCTCCTAAAAGTCCTCTTCCCTTACGATGACCTAAAGGATCAAGAGTTTGTCTTGCGCATTCATCCATCCATCAAGCAATCCTATGACAATTTGAAGAAGGCCATTCAGCCTTACTATCTTACTCCTCCTACTATTGACCATATTATTGCTGAAAAATCCAAAGGTAATCCCAATTACTCAATCTACTCAAATGCTTGGCAAGAGGCCTGGGATAACAAGACATATATGGTGATTGATCCCCAAGCTAGCAACAAAAAGGGGGAGATAAGTCTACAAGGGGAAGGAGCAAGAAAATGGAAAGAAAAGGAAGAAGGTCCATCAGGAGGGAATTAGACTAGCTATGTTCTACAAGAATCTTGTAAAATCTTGTAATAGCTAGATTCACTATTATATATTTCTGTAATTTGTAATATGAACTTCATTGATGTTAACTATTATTAACAGCAGAAGTATATATAGTAAAAATATTTAATTCTCAAAATGTTGCTTCTAAAGTATAATCTGCAATTATACTAAAACAAACTTCGAAGCTAAAATTGAAAATATTGGGGGAGTCAGGATGCTAGAATTATGGGGGAGTAAAATCTGTAAATGTCTAAGTATCAAGAATCATACTTAGTATATATATACTCCATTCCCTTGTACTTAGTTTTTGTTTCCATCAAATGGGGGAGATTGTTAGGAAATAATGATCCGGATCACAAAATTAAACTAATCTATCCGGATTAGGTTTTAAAGAAACAAAAACTTAAAACTATGTAAATCCCAAATCCAAAAGGAAACATCTGAAAAAAAAAAATCCAGCTACAAGGTTGTCCATTGAAGATATCAAATACCTAAGCACTTGGAATCATCAGAATAAAGCCTGGAAAGGAAACGAGCTTTAATCCCTCAAGAAAAGCATCCGGAAGAACTGATTGCCCTATCTCCGGAAGAAGCCAGATCCGGAGAATATGAGTCTAAAGACATCCGGAAGACTCATACTTAAAGATAATGGGAAAAGTTTCAAAGATAACTTTTCCCTCCACCTTTTTGGTCTAGAAAGTCAAAGATCCTTTCCCTATGACAAAGACAAAATGACATCTTGCATTTTTTAGAAAAAGGACAAAAGGACTGACACCGGACTGAAAAAGCTAATAACCTTTTTCACCTAGACCAATAAGGAGGTGTGTGGAGCTCACACCAAAAAAGCTAATGGTGTTAAAGTTAGTGCATCATAAAAATCCAAGTAAAACGATCACTGACAACTTTCCAGCATCAATCCCTAGAATTCACACGGCTCAAATTACAGTCTAACGGATTGATCAATGGCTCTGGAAGTGCCACCTAGAACCTGGTCAAGGGTGAAGATTTATTACAAGTTTAACAACCCACAACGGCTACATGTATGATGAAAGCCTATAAAAGGGAAGCTTCACCAAATGAGAAGGTTGGCTGTTTGATTGATAAAAACAAGTAACAAAGAACAAACATTCAATCAGTTTACAATCCCTCCAAGAATCAATTTATTCCAATTCTGTTGTAAGGATTCCTAAGTGAGCTATAAACTTAAGGAAATCCAAAAACCAAAACCTTTGTAAAACCAAGAGTGTAAGGATCCCCAACTTGGGTGAGTTATGAGATCGGGATACAACTTAAAGTTGGTGCTTTGAGTGGGAACTCTCTGTAGGACTCAGCTTAGATTCGGATAGAAGTCTAAGTGGTATATCCTACTAAAGACTAAAGGACTCAGCTAGGAGTTGGTGCTTCTAGTGGTATATCCTACATCTGGAAGGGATTACCATCCGGAGACAAATTGTAAGGCTTAATTCCTACCCGTTGGAAAGGGATTCACTAGTGGAAAAGCTCGGAGGAAGGAAACTCCAGGGACTGGAGTAGGCGGGGCCAAACCAGAATAAAATCCTTTGTGTTTGATTTTTTTAACTCTTTATTTATTGCATTATACTGTCATAACTGCATCTTCCGGATCCATCATCCGGATCATAAATCAAACACACTACACTAAGACTTTTTAAAGTCTGTATATTCCACAAAAAAGGGTCATTCACCCCCCTGACCTTACAAAGACCCTTACAGGGACCAACATTTTCGACGATACAAACGCTTTATACCAAACAAATCACTAGTATAACAACTTTCATTCAAAAAATAAAACCGATATAACATCTCTTCTATCATGTATAAAACTGATATAGAAGATCTTACACCAATTTTATACAAGCTTTATACCAATTTTAATTTTTGCAAATTTTTTTATCGAATATATATAAAATTTAATCTTGTTTTAAAGATAAAAATAAAATAAATAAAATATTTCAAAGTCTTTTATTGAATAATTAATAGTATAAGATATATAATCATTTTATATTAAAAATTTAAAATAATTAGGTGAAAGAAGGTAGCTAGCACTAAGGTGGAATTCAAGTATATATTAAAAAAGGATTAACTTAAAAAACTCTCCCGTGGTTTCACTTGTTTTTGAAAAAGCCCTTGTGCTTTTTTGTAAAAGCACCCTTGTGGTTTGAAACGTTAGCAAAAAATGAATTTTCCCTTGACAGCGTTAATTATGCTGACTTGGCAAGGGGTATTTTAGGAAATCCCAAATTTTGCCAAATTTTTTTTAGATATTTGTTCATCTTTACTCTTTTCCCCCCAAATTAACCTGAAATCATAGGGTTGAAAGTGGAGGGGGCGATGGGGATCCGCCCTGATGGGGACGGGGAATCCCCGATAAGAATCCCCACGGGGTGGAGATGGGGTTTTATTAATCCATGAATCCTTAATAGGGATGGGGATGGGAATTATGTTCCCATACCCGATAAATCTCCGAACCTGATAATTAAAACTAATTTTTAATTTTTTATAAGTACTATCAATAATCTTACAAAAGTTCTTGATTAAGCTTAAAAGTAGATTGTAAAATATAATAATATAATATTTATAATTATTAATTTCTATATATTAATATTAAAAGTGACAATATACTTAAAAACTAATGTTCAACACCATTTCATTAATCAATTAATTGATTTTACAATGATATTAATTATATTGTATTATTTTTAGTTTTATTTAATTATTTTCACTAATTATATAACATGTATCAATTTTTTCGACATATCAATATGAAATAATTTTAGTTTATGTTACTTTGGCAAAAAATTAGCATTTTTTTTGTTAACGAGGAATTGGGGTTTCCCTGATGGGGAATGGGGGATCCCCGATTGGAAACGGGGAAAAAATTTTCCTTGAATCCTTAATGGGGATGGGGAATGCATTCCCCGACCTGATAAGCCCTACTTTCAACCCTACAAATTCATCTCAAACCTTCATGGAATCCAGTGGAGCCCAAGACGGATAGATTCTTCAGACTTGCCGGATTTAGTTGTAGACAAGATGAGAAAATTTCGGAGAGAATTTTCGGCCAGTGGAACTGAGTGGTTGATTGATTAGATGCCCGGTAGTGCCGAAAGTAAGAGAAGAAGTGGAGAGTTTGTTAGAATTGCAAGAAAATAAAGTTGAGGCCATGGTTTCTTTCCTTCTCCTGTGTAAAATTGCTCAGCCACACATAAGGTTATCTCTCTACTCTTTTCATTTTTATAAAAAAACTTTACTTTTATTTTTCCAAATTTACCAAAAAGACCTAGTTTTTGGAGGTAATATATGTGAAAGCATTGCACAAAGAAACCTAGCTCGCATCTCCCTCTTCTACCGACGACAATCCTCTACTCCGCCATTCTCGTACGTTCTCTGTTCTCTATCTTCTCTTTGCGATTCCATTCAATTTTATCGATCTACTGCATTGCTGATTTTTTCATTGTTTCCTTGTTTACATTTCAGTTGGTCTAGTACTGCAAGTTTCTTCGCTCTCTCGAATCAATCAACCAATTAGTTATACTGATTTGAATTTTATGGAATGAAGCTTTGAGATACTGGGGTAAAAAAGAGTAAAGATGAACAAATATTTTTTTAAAAGAATTGGCAAAATTTTGGATTTTCCTAAAATATCCCTTACCAAGTCAGCATAATTAACGCCATTAAGGGAAAATCCGTTTTTGCTAATGTTTCAAACCACAAGGGTGCTTTTGCAAAAAAAAAATAATACAATGACCTTTTCGTAAATGAGTGAAACTATATGGGGGATTTTGAAGTTAACCCTTACAAACTGATTAAAAATAATAAATAAAAGTGTTTTTTCTCTCTTGTCTTTTGTTCTCCCTTCTCTGTGGAAAATATCCTTTTTTTCTTCAAACTTAAGGACTCCCTACCCTTTTTTATTCTTTTTTTTATTCTTGTCTTTTCTTTTGTGTTGTTCTTCTGCCATCTTGCTCGGACTTTTGGAAACGAAACGGCTTACCTTTGGTGATTTCTGTATTAGTTGCTCAACTATTTTTTTGATCTACACATTTTCGACTTTGACGCATAGAACAATAGCGATATACTCTTTTAAAAGCTTTTGGCTCAAGACGGTGTGAAAAGATTTCTTCAGATCTATGTGTTGGGAAGGTTTATTAGAAATTTTGTTGTTCATCATTTTACCAATAAACCTTTTGTGGGATTGTTCATCATTTTACATGATGTATGGCTTATCTTAGTTCATAGCTTTTCTCATTTCTATTCGGTCATAAAAATATGAGTTTTAAGGCTTTGCTTGGGAGAGAGTTTTCCAAAAGATTGGAAAGGATGAGAACGAAATCAAGTGCTTGGGAGGCTTTTTTGAATGAAACAAGTATAAATTGACGGGAATGAGTTCCTCTCAGTTACAATGCATCTCTACCATTTTAATCCTACCAAATTGGTGGGATTTAGGGGATGACGCAGTTCTATTACATATCTACCTTCAATATATCATTTTTCATAAAACATATTTAAGTAATTTTATACTTATTTTACTTTAAAAATCCATCCATTGCCTCCAAACACAATAAAAGACAATTCTTTTATGTTTCCATTAAATATTATCCCTTTAAGATTCTTACAAAACTTGCTCTCGAGTGTAAGGGTTTTATGTTGAAACCATAGATCAAAACGACGTGGTTTTGAGATTTGAATTTTAAAACAGTAAAAACAACAGCTCAAAGCCTATACTTCCATCAGCAGCAAAGCAAGCAAAGAAAACCCTTCTTCCGTTTTCTTCTTAATTCTTATGCTATTTTCATCAATCATCTCTCCAAAAATAATCCAAACCTCAAGCACCACTGTCGTCCACCGGTCCACCACCTGCTCCACCCGTCGCTGCATCGCCGGAGCTTCATCAAATTCTCCTCTTGGCTCTCTCAATTAAGGTTAGTTTAACTCAATCAATTATAAAACCGAGTAATTTTTAATTAAATTAATAACATTAGATTTAATTGTTTAGACAGGGTTTATAATTTGGATTTAATGGCTGAATTTTTCTGCTAAAATTCATCTCATTATTTGGATGGAGAATGGTGCTAATTGCTAAACTTGTAAACAGATAATCCCCTCAAACCAGTATTACACATTTCTTTGTTTCCGTATAACTTCATTGTGTTTGAAGAATGATGCATACAAAATTAGAAAGAGTTCTAATTAAACTAATCTATATTAAGGTGTTAACACCGAAGCCATGACCTCTAGAGGTCCCAGGGGGGTTGGGGATTTTTCTTTTTATTTATTGTTAGCCCAAATGAGGCAATTTTTTTAAAAAAAGGTAGAGTTCAACCAAATTAGCTTGCTTTTCATCGCCTTTGTTTCTTCTGGGGACTTCACCAAGTTCAGGTCTGTTTTCTCGTTTTACAGCTTTTTCTTCTAATGAAGCTAATGAAGAAGTTTTTTCCCATCATTTTAAATAATTGTGAAATTTAATTTCAAGTATACTTATGATGTCCTGTGTGGGAAGGGTAGATTGGTTTGCTCTTGAACTTAGAAATTGATTTTTCTATTTAAAAGAATGTTAAGGGAAGTTGTGTAGATTAGTTAAAGTATTTGTTATTATATCTGTTGTTGCTTTGATTGTAGAGATTATTGCTCATTTCAAGCAATGGAATTTGAATTTTAAGGGGTTCTGTGCACTTGTTGCACCGGGATTCGGTATTTCAAGGTTTAGAGTTGATTAGGTTGCCCCTTTGTTGTTTATGCTTTCTAGATTATATGTCCTTATATTTTAATATCGCTGATTCAATAGATGGACCAAATGCTTGATGCCTCAGATTACATTTAAAGAATCAATGAGAATTGACTGTTTTCAAGTTCAAGTAATGTTTTTAGCAAGGGACAAATTGTTAATTGAAGTTCTAGAGATTCAAGTGATGGAAATGTACAATTGCTGATTAGAGGGATTAACATATTCTACAGGCTTAGATTAGTTAGATAAGATATAAAACTGGGAATCTTATATCATCTAGGGGCGGTGACTATCAACAAGTTGAAAAAAAAAATTGTATTCCAGCAGTTGTGATTCATTTGATTTTGTTGCACCTTTTTCCTGCTTTCTGCTAAAATTTCTGCCTTGTAGTATGATTTATTTTCTAGTTTTATTTGTCCATATGACTGTTAAGGCTTATATTAAACTGGTATCTTCTCTTTCATGTTTATAATTTAACTTAATCACTGTTTTGATTCACAGGTATCGGTATCTTCTATTGAATGACAGATAGTCCGTGGCACCCCGTTCTCTCCTCTCCTTGTTTGTTGATTGAGGAGAGGAAACTATGATCAACTATTTCAAGAATCAATCAAGATTTGTATCTTGTTCTAAATTCCTCTATTTTTCATCAACTAAGCACCATTCTCCTTCCGTCCTTAAACCCTATCAAAACCATCTCCCCCTCAATATCTGCTCTTCTTCCTATTTTCTTCACACTAATTCAATCCCACCCCATAAATCCCATCTTTACGCCTCTTTTTTTTGCACTCTTATACACGTCTACTTGACATGTGGTAGACTCTTCAAAGCCACCCAGACTTTCTATGATATGAGAAATCACTCCATTATTCCCAGCTTACCCCTCTGGAATCAGCTCATGCACCATTTCAATGCCTTTGGTTTGGTCTCTCAGGTTTGGGATTTATATACTGATATGCTCTCTTGTGGAGTTTTGCCAAATGTTTTTACTCACAATGTATTGGTCCATGCTTGGTGCAAAATGGGCAATCTCGTTTTAGCATTGGATTTGCTCAGAAATGTCAATATCGAAGTCGATACTGTTACTTATAATACTGTTATTTGGGGGTTTTGTAAGCAAGATTTGGTCAAACAGGGATTTGGGTTTTTGTCAATCATGGTAAAGAAAGATACTTTATTTGATTCTGTAACATGTAATATTTTGGTTAAAGGCTTTTGTAAGATTAGGTTGGTTAAGTGTGGAGAATGGGTTATGCATAATTTAATTAGTGGCGGGATTTGTAAAGATGTTATAGGCTTTAATACTCTAATAGATGGATACTGTGATGTTGGGGAGATGTGCGTTGCATTCAATTTGCTTGATAGAATGAGGGAAGAAGGCATATCGCCCGATATCGTTACCTATAATACTTTAATTAAAGGGTTTTGTAAGAGTGGTGATTTTGACAAAGCAAAGGGTCTACTTGATGAGATTTTGAGGTCTAGGAGAGAAAAACATTGTGCTGTTTCAGAAATGAATGATGAACGCTATAAAGATGGCGATTCGAGTCCAGAACCTAATCTTATCACCCATACCACCCTTATAAGCACGTACTGTAAGCAGCATAAGCTTGACGAAGCCCGTGATTTGTATGAAGACATGATCATTAATGAATTCTTGCCTGATGTAGTTACATATAGTTCTATTATAAATGGTCTTTGCAAGAATGGGAAGCTGTCTGAAGCAAAATCACTTATGATTGAGATGCAGACGATGGGCGTTGATCCCAATCATGTTGCTTATTCTACTCTTGTTGATTCATTATTTAAAGCAGGGAGTGATTGGGAAGCTTTTGTGTATCAAAGTCAAATGGTAGTTCGTGGTATTTCCTTTGATTTGGTTATGTGCACTACATTAGTTGTTGGACTTTTTAAGTGTGGGAGGCCCAAGGAGGCAGAAGATATGTTCAAGGAACTTTCGAAACTTAATGTGACGCCAAACGATATTACTTATACAGCTTTGATTGATGGACATTGCAAGTTAGGGAACATGAAAAAAGTCGAGTGTCTTTTGCGAGAAATGGAGGAAAAACTTGTTCCACCAAATGTGATTACTTTTTATTCTATTATAAATGGCTACACAAAGACAGGAATGCTCGATAGAGCTATGGCTACTATGAAGAAGATGTTGGACCAAAATATCATGCCAAATGCATATATTTATGCTACATTAATTGACGGCTATTGCAAGGCAGGTAAACAAGAAATTGCTCTCGGTCTCTATAATGAAATGAAATTGAGCGGAATGGAGGACAATGTTCTTCTCGATATCCTGGTAAACAACCTTAAACGAGGCAGAGAAATGTATGAAGCTGAGAGACTGGTAAACGACTTGATGTCTAAGGGCGTGTTACTTGACCAAGTCAACTACACGTCTCTAATGGATGGCTTCTTTAAAGTGGGAAGGGAGTCAGCAGCTCTACACATGGTTGAAGAAATGGCAGAGAAAAACGTAAAATTTGATGTTGTTGCGTATAATGTGTTAATAAACGGTCTTCTGCAACTCGGTAAATATGGAGTCAAATCGGTTTATACCCAGATGAGAGAAATGGGTCTGACTCCTGATCAGTTGACTTATAATACCATGCTTAGTGCATATTGCAAGCGCGGAGAATTGGAAGACGCTATGGAATTGTGGAACGAGATGAAGAGCCATCATATATTGCCTAGTTCGGTAACTTGCAACACTCTTGTAAGAGGGCTTTCTGTAGCTGGAGAAATCGAAAAGGCAATGAGTGTTTTGCATGAAATGTCAGCTGTGGGAATCGGCCCTAACCCAGTAATTCATAGGTTTCTGCTAAATGCATCTTCGAAAAGTCAAAAGGCTGATGAAGTATTTCAAATGCATGAGCAACTTGTCTATATGGGACTCCAAGTCAATGAAGAAGTTTATACTAATCTGATTGTGGTCTTGTGCAGGCTTCGTATGACTAGAAAAGCCAAATCGGTATTTCACTGTATGATTCGGGATGGCTTTGTAGCAAATACAACAATTTACAACTCATTTATCCGTGGATATTGTGAAAATGGTCACATGGATAGTGCTTTGGCCACTTATACTCGGATGTTAACCGAAGGAGTTTCACCGAATATAACGACTTACAATCTTCTTCTAGGCAGTTTTTTAGCTGCTAGGATGACAACAGAAACCGATGAGTTAATCAATAAAATGAAGAAAAACGGCTTGAATCCCAATGCTTCGACATATGATACTTTAATCTCTGGTCATGCTAAGATCGGAAAAAAGAAGGAATCGATAAAAATCTACTGTGAAATGATCGCTCAAGGCTTTGTTCCTAAAACTAGCACCTATAATGTTCTTATCAGCGGTTTTTCCAATGCGGGAAAGATGGAGCAGGCTAGAGAGCTTTTGAGTGAGATGCGAGTCAGAGGTGTATCGCCAAATTCTTTCACTTATGACATATTAATTTGTGGATGGTGCAATTTATCGAAAAATCAAGATCTTGACAGGAGATTGAAACAGTCGTGCCAAACAGAGGCAAAGCTATTAGTCACGGAGATGGGTGAAAAAGGGTTTGTGCCTTGTGAAAGTACGATCGATTGTATCAGCTCAACTTTTGCTAGATTTGATAAGATGGTTGATGTCAAGAAGCGGTTGAAGGAAATGTATCAAAGAAAGAGCATATAATGGAGTGTTAAAAGCAACAAGAATAGCCATTTTTTGAAAGTAAGCAGCACATTGCTGCTCTCAGGTGCCCTGCTCGGTGTTTACTGTTCGTTGTTCTTGAATGCTTCAGATAGCTTATACTGGTATTGCTTATCCTCTTTTCTCTCTTTATATTTCTCTGTCTTCTAAATGCAAGGCCTTTTTACACAAGCGGTTGGAAAAGAACCTAGGTAGTGAATGCTTTCATAAATGGTCGATTTTATTAGTATCCAAATCGATAATCATGATTAGAGCAACCAATTTTAGATTCCAATTGTTTTTACAGTCGAGTGATGCACGAACTTCCTCTTATGAAGTATCCAACAAAATTTGTTTTGTTAATGTGTTATAATTTTTTCACTTTCTATATTGCCTCTGGTAATGAAGGAAAGCGCAAAAAGTCTTGTAGTTGAACTTTCACTGGCATCTTTTGGTGATGTTATTTCCTTGAATTTTGGCGTGTAATCTTTTGTATTCATATATAATTCTGAAACACAAAAATATAATCATAAAATTAAGGTCAGCAGAATTGTTTCAGACTGTATAATATGTTGCGCGGGCAAAAGCTCGCAAAAAATATCGTAATTTTGCGCTGAATTCTGAGTTGCTATTAGCTTGCACCATATGTGTTTGATTTGAGTATATCTCAGGATTCATTACCCGATACATCTTATTCTTATATATTGCTTTTTGGCCGCAGGTCTAAGCTTACAAGACAAACATATTGCTTAATCATTCAGAATTTTTGACGTTCTGATAATGCTGATATGTGCAATGTGCATTATGGTAATTGCTGATGCAAAGGTATGGTTCAATTATGAGGAAGGCGCAACATTTTTTTGTTGACTCATAGCCTGCATATGAATGTCACACTCACATGGAGATTTTCCGTGTCTCACACTCTAACTTTCTCCAGTTAACTCAGGCATTTATGGAGCTAAGTAAGATATAGCATCCTCAAGTGTAGGCATTGGTTGAGGTGGTGTGTCAACACCTTCGGCCGAATGACAAGTAAGATTCGACAAGATTTTTGTTGTGAAACTTGTTTCGTTCTAGTTGATTCAATTGAACATGTGTTTGTGTATCCTTAGAGAAGTAACAAATTCTGCAACACTTGGGCATTGAGCGAACTGGCAGCATTCCGTACTCGGAAAGCATCGAGTGTCAATAGAATTTCCAATCATTGACAGAGTTTTACTAACCAATCAGGGCTTAGAAGTTTAAAAAGCTCCATAGGTTCCAGGTGATTTCAGGGGTATATGATTTTCATAGTTCCTTCCTTTCCAAAGCAGGATTGAGGAGGAAACTAGCAAAGTTGGTAATGGAAGATGAGAGAGCCAATGTGGAAATCCATATTCCGCTCAACGGACAGCTCATTTCATTTTTATAAGTTTTGCTCATGGAGAAAAAGATAGAGCTAGTGTCCCTTGTCTTCAAAGAAAATAACGTCAAATTGTAGCTAAGATATTCTCATAAATTAATTTATAAGTTACAAGGTTAGCCCCAATTGCTTAAAAAAAAGGTAGCCCCCAAAATTTTTATTTGAAACCATAGAGTATTTTTTCTTAGTGTGAGAAACCAAAACTACATAAATTTAATACCAAATGAAATAAAAGGGATAAATTGATTCTATATAAACCAAAATTTGGATTAAACAGGCATTTTATTAAAAGAAAAATCATACGACTTACAGACATCATTATTACTTTGTCAAATGGGTATATAGCTAACCAAATTTTGAGACGTGGCCAACTCAAATTATTGCAATAAATTAGGAACCAAAATCCTAAATACCTATGAACATATGAACTATAATACCCGAATTTTAATTTCCGTATTGCTTTTCGCGGCAAAGAAGATAGATAGATGAGAGAGTCACTCACCATAGTCAGGTGCGCGACCCGGGTCGGATCTGGATGTAGTCAGAGCAAAGCTTCGTTGAACCAGATTGGAAACAAAAAAGGGATGGATAGATATTGAAATTCAGTTTGATCCAAAAACCATTTCTTTTAACGATGTTAGAGGTGAACCGTGTCCATATGCTACTGTGTCTCCCCACAAAGTCATTCCTGCTTAATATAAGAAAAGGGCATCACTAAAACAAATAAAATAAATCTGGTAAACGCATTACATATTAAGGCAAAACCACCTTGTGGGTCCTTGTTGTATGGCTTATTCACCCCTTTGGTTCCAATGGTGTAGAAATTATCCATTTGGTCCCTATGCTATGCAACTTATTACCCGTTTAGTGCATATTGTGCATGAAAACATTAAGATAGATTCTACAGCATAAGGTCCAAAAAGGTAATCTTTTACATAGCACAAGGATCAAATAAAAAAAGGCGGCACAACACAGGGATCAAAAAGGTGAAAATTGCACAGCACATAAATCAAAAAGGTGAAAATTGTATAGCTCAGGGACCAAATGAATAACATATATAGCATAAGGACCAAATGAGCAAATGGGCTTATACCACATGGCCCAAAAAGCCCTTTTGCCTACATATTAAGCTATCGATCTTGTATATTTTTATACATTGAGACCTTGATCATTTATAAACTTTCATAACGAATTCTAATGTAAGATCTTATCAATGACCAATAAGGGATCTATG
Source organism: Euphorbia pulcherrima (assembly GCA_947683365.1). NCBI lineage: Eukaryota > Viridiplantae > Streptophyta > Magnoliopsida > Malpighiales > Euphorbiaceae > Euphorbia > Euphorbia pulcherrima. The sequence continues at coordinate 43,254,349 of CANTUS010000008.1, read as the reverse complement.
TGTCGACTTATAAATGATCAATGGCTCGATAGCTCGAAGCGTAAAATCAATGAAGTTGAGGAACCTCAGACGATTTAATCCTATCGATATAATGCACGTTCAAAGAAAGAGCCGAACCTATCCAGGAGATAAAACCAATTGTAGACAAGATAAAGAATTCCTTGCTGATACAGTTGAAACTGAAAGTGAAGCAATTAATGCATTAGTAGATATTCAAGTGTCTGCATAAATTGAAAACATTGACAATAAATTTGTATTATAGCTGCTTACCAGTACAAGCATAAAATATTTCCAAATCCGTAAAAGAGAGAAGCCCAGCACGAACCAGTGAACCTACAATCATAATTGAATCAATTATGATCTATTATATAGAATAGTTGGAGCTGGTATCAAGGCAGCACAGAAACTCTTAGACACAAATCAAGAACAAGAACTAAAACAACGATAATCAGTAGCTTTTTCTAAGACCTGGGTGGTATTTAAATGGTCGTTGAGAGCATTACCACATCAAATCGCGAATAAAAAGTGCACGTGGGAGCATAAGTCCATTTCCGATCATAGCAAGCAACATTGAGATAGCTGATAGCCCTTTAATGTTATCAGGATTCAGGAAATTTGTCCACTGAAAAGAAATATATGTATTAGTTAGAGATAAGTGTACCATGAATGGTTCAACGAGATAGCAAACATTAGTACCATCTGGGAAACTGGCATCCACATAAAAAGCAGAGTCGCTGTCCATCCAGATATTCCTGTCACAAATTTAACACCATTCTCTGGAAGCTTGCCTGTTCGTGCCTGCAAATCTTAATATTTGTAAGTCGGGCACCTACTTCCTTAATAAAAACAATGATCTACAAGATAGCATAAAACATGGAAATACTTGAAGGTATCCCATAGTTGTTACGGGCGCAAGGCACACTAAGGTGCCAAGGGGTCAGGCGCACGCCTCAGGGATACCACCTCGTTTGTAGTATGGCAAGGCACCGAGGGTCGCGCCTGAGGCACACCATTGATAACTATGCGCGTGCCTGCTGAACCACGCCTCACATGACCCTCCGCTAGGCATGCCTTTGACAACTATGCAGGCGCCTGATGAACCATGCCTCGCCTGACCCTCCACGAGGCGCGCCTTTGACAACTATGCGCGCACCTGGTGAACCACGACTCGCCTGACCCTCTACGCTTGACCCTCTGCGAGACGTGCCTTTGACGAATATGCACGCGCCTGATAACCACGCCTCGCCTGACCCTCCACGAGGCGCGCCTGATGAACTGCGCCTTGCCTGACCCTCCGCGAGGCGCACCTTTGACAACTATACGCGCGCCTTAAGAAACTCGCCTCACCAGACCCTCAGCGAGGCGCTGGCCCTTGTGCCTAGCGGGGCGTGCCCGTAACAACTATGAGGTATACCCACCAACCAACCAAGCCTTAAATCCCACGCTAGGTGAAGTCGACTACAGAAGCATCTACTAATCTTAGGGATGAGTTACATAAGCATCCACGCCTTAAACATATCTTTCACTATTAATGTTTCGAATCAGAGTTAAAACCTACTTTTAAGTACAATCATATCTTAAAAACTTACCATTATAACAGCCGTAAGAGCTATAACAAATGATACTGCCCCAGGAATGGTAGTATTTGGTACATATGGGACAAATGTTGACCACATGACCTGCATTAAATCACAAGTTGTTAACAAAATTACAGATTCTGATTGATAAACAATACAAAACACAAAAGCATAAGATCCTTAATGGCTAATGGCGAAAAATCGCTCCACATTTCCCCTTTTTCAAGTTAGTACTAACGAAGATCACCAAACCTTAGAGGTACAAAAGTAAACAAAGCACCTGAGGGAGAACAGAAAGGCCACCAACAGTGATAAAATCTTCCCAAAAGCGCCATATTTGCGGACTAATCGTTTCGAGGAAATTGAATAAATTGACCACCAGACCTGATGCAATAACCACAGAAGTGGCCACAAAGTGAGGAAGAGGCATAGCTTCTGCCAATGCAAGCTGAGTTAACACAATGTAAATAGTAATCACTCCCAAAGTCTGCACTAAAATCGCCTCTTTTTCCTTCTTTTTCACAAAATAAGAAAGTAATGAAAGATTTCCAAGCAGACCAGTTAACATCCCCTGCACTCAGCGACATTTCCTAATTCAGAAAACCTAACAATTGCAGAAATTCGAAAACAGATGATTCCATTAACAGCTTACCAACCATGGCACCGCGAAAAGAGCAGTTTTATTTCCAGCAATCAGGTTTTGCGCGTTGAGAATGATCTGAGGCAACTGTAAAAGCAAAAACGGGAGATTCGCAGCAGCTGAAAATCTGGCAGTCCATGAATCCCACTGCTCAAAACTGTTGCTGTTCTTCAATTTCACTGAACCCTAGTGAAATCCCCGAAATCCCAATACAATGCCAAGTCATAAGACTACAAAATTAAGAAAAAAACAAACAGAATTTCATGTGAATTGCACAATACCTGGTGAATTGGCCCAGGGAATTCGGAATCAAGAGCGGTAACCGGAGCTAAACGGCGATTAAGGGAAGATAGAGAATAGTGGGCGTAATGAGAGGGTTTAAGGGGCGAAAAGGGAAGCGATTTTGAGGGGATAGAGTGAGAAGGGAAGAGAGATGAAGAATGTTGAAATGAGGATGTGGCAGGTAAAGGAGAAAAGAGGGATTTCGCCATTTGAATTACAGAAAACTGAAACAGAGGAGGAAGACGAGGAAGGAGAGTGGCAGTGTTTTAAGATTGGGCGGTGAAATGGGCGTGCGAATCTCGATGTGACACGTGGCGACTAATTAGGAGAAATAATAAGTGAAGTAAGGCGGCGTATATGGGTTTTCATTTTCTCAGTGAGATCCGCTTGATCGCATCTTGTTTCTCGAGTCATTGACCCATTTATTTATTTGTAGGAAATTTATTGAAATTTCTTCATTTATACTTCAACCTTATTGCTCTGGGGAGGGCAAAGGTTGGTTTAAAAAAAAAACTTGAATTAAATTGAATAAAAAATTATTAAAGGGGAAAATAAAAATTAAAAATCAAATTGAACTTTTTTAGTTTGATTTGATTCGGTTTGGTTGGTTTTTTTTATTTATGTCATAATAAAATAAAAAATCGAACTGAAAATGAAAATTTCAAATTTTATAAATAAAAAAACGAACCGAATATATTTAGTTCGGTTTAGTTCGATTCAGTTCAGTTTTTTAATTTGATTCGGTTCAATTTTTTAATTTGATTCGGTTTTCTTTTCTTCTCTGCCCATAGATATATTCATCGGGTGAGTCAGGCTCGGCTCGGACTGCGCATGTAAACTTTGTGAAGAACAAAATCAATTAACGAAAAGAAATAATTGAAAGTAAAGATTTACATCGAAATTTTGTTTATTCTCATTGAGCTGATCACAGCTTGGATCGGCTTATTTTTACAGTTTTTACATGACGGTTATAAGTGGAACGAATCTAACTACATGACAGCCCATCAATCCGTGTGACTCTGCATCATCGATTTGTAGCTGATTTTGCCGCTGCTTTTCTCTTTTGTCAGTACCCCCCTTATAATGGACATTGTGAGTGTTGTTGCAAAAAATTTTCATGCCAAAAGCATGAAGACTTGGAATCATGTTGAAGAAAGGTAATGGCTTAGTGAACATGTCAGCCAGCTGCTTTTTGTTGACAATTAAGCGGTCTGAATGAAACCTGATGTGATATGATCCCTAACAACATGATAAGCAATCTCTACATGCTTTGTCCTCTTATGGAAGACAAAATATTTAGCAATGGCAATTGATGCCTAGTTATCGCAAAGTAGAGCGGTTGGCAGAGTTATAGGTATTTGGTAATCAGTTAGAAGATAGCTAAGCCATTTAAACTCACAGCTAGTTTGACTCATGCTGCGATATTCTGCCTCAGCAGATGACTTGCTTACTACCGATTACTTCTTAGTCTTCCAGGATATGAGTGATTTTCCCAGGAAAATGCATTATCATATGAGAGATCTTCTTGTTTCCTTACACCTTCCCCAATCAGCATCACAATAGCCTTTTAACAGAAAATCTAATTTCCAAGGGTAAAACAAACCACAGTTCAATGTTCCTTTTAGATACATGAGAACATGAAGTGCAGCTTGTAAGTGATGCTTGCATCTTGATTGCTTGTATTGGCTGAGTTGTTGGGTTGCATAAGACAAATCGGGTATTGTAAAGCCCATATACAACAATTTTCCAATTAATCTTCTGTAGATTTCTGGGTTTGGTAAAGAATCACCAGGGTCTGAAAAGCACAATCCTATGGCTAAAGAGATCATTGACAGGGACATCATCTGTAAGTTGAGCATCCTCCAAGATGTTAGAAGCATACTTCATTTGAGATTAAGTAATACCTGGTAAATTTCACTGAAGCTCAATACCCGGGAAATAGCTTGCCCGTCCTATGTCTTTTATAATATATAGTGAATGTAGATGATTTTTCACAGGTTGTATCATGTGGATATCTTCTCCACTAATCAATATGTCATCTACATATATAAGTAGAGCTAGAAATTTTCATTCCTGATTGAGAGTGAAAAGATAATGATCACTTTCAAATCATGTGAAACCATAATGAGTTGTGTTAATAACTCTTTATTCCGTTATCTTCCAGCCTGTTTGAGGACATACAGTGACTTTATGAGTCTACACACCTGTCCTGGTTTTGCCTTTTTGTATCCAAGTGGGGGTTGAAGATAAATTTCCTGTTCAAGGAATCCATGTAGGTAAGCGTTATTGACATCAATCTGGTGAATCTCCTAATTTTTAGCTACTGCTATTGTTATTAGCAACCTGACAGTGATAGATCTTTCCACAAGGCTAAAGCTTTTGAAAAAGTCAATTCTGGATTCCTGGTTGTACCCTTTGGCAACTAGCATTGCCTTTTACCGGTCATTCTCACCATTTGGCTTGTATTTGAGTATGTAGACCCATTTTGAGGCTATTGGTTTCTTCTTAGTAGGTATTGTTGTCATTTCCCAAGTATTGATATCTTGAAGAGCTTTGAGCTCGTCATTCATTGCTTTTTGCCAATTTGGGTCATCCTTGGCTGCTGTGTATGAGCTAGGTTCTGCCACGTGGGAAATTTTTGACATAAAGCCATTTGGTCACCGCTGAATTCTATTGCTAGATTTAGAATAGGTGATTTTAAAGCCAATGTGACATAATCACTCAACCATGCTGGCTTATGCACATGGCTCTTCGAATTTCTAACAGCTATATCATCTTCTATGTTCTGTTGTTTCCAGTTTGGAATAGCTAAATAAATATACTCTTTATGTTGAGAATTGATATCAATTTCCTTGAAAGGGAATATTTCCTCTTGAAACTAAACATCCCTCGAAACTGTTATCTTCCTTGTTTCTAAATCTAGCACTTTCCATCCCTTGCAACCAGGAGTAAAACCAAGGAAAACAGGTTGATGTGCCCTTGCCTCAAATTTGTTTTTATAGGGTCTATTGTCTTTGTAAAAGAATTGGTACCCAAACACTTTGAAGGGTTTATAATCTGCTGGTGTTGAATATAACAACTCATATGGTGTCTGCCATTGAAGGACTTTACTTGGTAAGACATTAATGATTGATGTGACCATCATGATTGCCTCTCACTAGTAAATATATGGCAATTATGACTGAAACATGAGTGCTCTTGCTATCTCAAGAAATTGTCTGTCTTCTTTCCATTGTTCCATTTTGTTGGGGTGAATAAGAGCAGCTCTTTTGATGTAAAATTCCATTCTCAACAAAGAGTTTCTGGCAATAATCATTTGTGAATTCAGTCCCATTACAAGTGTGAATTGTTTTGACTTGAATATTAAATTGAGTTTACATCATTTTTGTTGGGGAATTCCGGTAGAATGAAGCCTTGAATGTCTGTAAAAAATGTCTCTCAATCTTTGTTGAAGTAATGTGATAAAATGATGCATGGATAATTCTGAAGTCGTGACAAACACTTTCAGATTGAATCTTATTTAGCGGTTCTACCAAATAGATCAATCGGATAAAATCAGAAATGACAAGAACTTAGAATGAATTTTTGTTGTGAAGAAAAGTGAACCAAAAATTGCAGAAATTGTTGCAAAAAAAACTCTTCCTGTAAGTGTTGCCAATGCCATGTTTTATAGACCTGATATGAATAGTTGCAACTCTTCAGAACAGAAGTGTTGCGAAAAGACATATCCATTCGAGCAGCTGCAACAGTTCATTATAGAAGTGTTGCGAGAGGTAGCTCCCGGACCCTCATAAGCTAAGTATCGTAATAGAACTCGAACAAGCGTGCACTCCGCACTCTCCTAACTTGTTCGATGAAATATTACGACTGCATTGGTCAACTAGTTGATCCAATTACACTAAAATACCAACAATCCTCCCCCATTTTAGTGTAATCCATGATTAACTAAACAAAATCACAACAAATAACAAACTTATGCATAAATAAAATATCGTGACGATTGAATTTCATCTTAGTATATTACACATTCCAAGTATTCGAATAACTAAAGGTGTCACTATGGATTGAACCTTGGTTATCCATCTTGAATACTCGAAGATAATATACACATAAGTCAACATTCTAACTGTTCTTACTTGACACTATCTTTTACTAGCCTTGTGTCCTTATCCTTCATAAGCATATCAAAGCCAAGTCCAAGCTTCTTGAAGCGGCTAAACTTCATGCTTATCTAGGTAGCCTATTTACTCTTGCACCTGCGTATGCAATTTTTCAAAAAGCTATTAAGAAGTTAAACTTCAACCTCATTTACTTGCAGGTCTGAATACACACCTTGGGATGTTTTAATCAGTGTGTTCCAATCTCTAAATGTTAAGCTTTCCTCATTGAATTCAGCACCTAACGTCATATTAGGTGGGAATTGGGTATCTTAACATGAGAGATTTTAGATGGACTTTAATTTCATCCCCATAGCCGACTTTTGCACAAGATCTTTCCTTAACCCTTTGGTTTTATGATCGGCTAAATTATGCTCAGTTTTTACAAACTCAGATTTCATTGTTGAATCAGTCATACAAGTTGGTTTCTTAGACACCCAAGAAGTAGCACCTCCCCTAAGAAGAAACACTCATCCACTTGTGGAAGAACTACCCTCCTCAAAAGAAAAATAACTTGTATCTGACTAACCTTCCAAAATCGAAGGAAGCATTAGAAATGCGCCATGTGGCATTATATTGACCCGTCAATTTTGACTTTTGACTGACACATGTCAGTCAACCATTGACATGTCAACTCCAAAAGTTAAAACAATGCCACATTAGATGACGGTTAAAGTTGGATAAAAACAAGTTTCTAGCGATGCTTAATTTCACTAAAGTGTTGCCAAAACTGCTCCACTTACATTCTTTCTTGCGACACAAAAAAAAATTCTGGCAACACTCTGAAAATCGTTACCATATCAACAGGTAGCCTTGTTTCTAGCAACACTTCTAAAAGAGTCGCAATAGATCACAAAAGCGTTGCCAAAACTACTACACGAAGCATCACCAAAGATCATGAACCGTCACAAACGGTTGTCACAAGAACTAACCGTCCTGACTTTTCATTTTGTGACGGAATTTTTGACAGATTTCGAAACCCTCACAAACAACCTAACCGTCGCATTGAGAAACCGTCAAAATAAACTGTCCATTGACTTTTCCTTTTGTGACGGAATCTCTGACGGAATCAGAATCTCTCACAAAACGTCACAATAAACCATGAACAGTGGCGAAAAACAGTTTTTGCAAATGAACCATTGCAACTTTTCCTTTCTGATGGATTCTGCAACGGATTAATTCTCCCTTGCAAACGCAGAAAAGCATATTTTCAATTCTGCTTGAACCATCGTGAAAAATGGTTATCACATCAAACCGTTGTAATTTTTCATTCTGTAATGGATTCTGCAATGGATTCAGAATCCCTTGCAGAACGCAGAAAATGAATTCTTATTTTAAATCTTTCCAAAAATGATTCCGGGCTCCGAACAAACCCCTCCCTAGGTTTTTCAACGTCCCAAGTCCAATGGATTCGTTCTTTTTACCAAAAAATGAACCTAAACATGTTGTTTATACAAAACGAATTGAGAATCAAGATTTTTTTCGAGAAAAAGCACGTTTATACCGCCATAAGCAACCAAAAATGAAAATGGCCATCAAATCGAAAAAAAATTAAAATTTTTCTAAAAATCGTAAGTCATTTCATTAAAGAAAGAAGAAAAGTTCGGTTTTTTTAACCAAACCACACAGTGTAATTAATAATGACATTACACAATGATTGCATGCAACCTTTAATCAGGATGCATAGAACCTTTTTCTTTGATCCAAAAGAAAATATAATGTCATGTATCATATAAACTCCAATCAATAATATCATTAACCTATTATTGCTGCAATTACCATATATTAAATCTATGAAGAATTCATGTACTGCAGTTAAACGAAACCCATAATGACATCCAACCATAAAAGTAAAATTGGAACTTTGTTTTGCGTCTCTGCATTAAGGCAAATACCCTTAATTGCCAATTTTTTTAATCCAACATTCATCAACGAATGTTACAATGAATTGCAAGAAGAAATTCTATCGCAATATAAGATCAATATGCCAAAGAATATTGATTCCCAAACAGGAAATAAGTATTGAAATTACAAATTAAAATTGATTGAGTATCCATGAAGTAGAATTGGACAACTTTTTGCCACTAACAAAACTGAGAGTAGAATAATGACAATAGACAAAATCAGTAATTAATTTGATTACATGTCATTGATCATCTAATTCAACTCTCCCGATAATTGATTTCCTATTCAAACCAAAAGATTAATTGGAAACTAATATCAAAAACTACAATTCAATTAACTGCAAATATTGTCATCCATCGATCATAAAAAAAACAGTGCGATGAGAAAGAAAAAAAAATTGGAAATCAAATTTATTCATCGTTCATCAAGGACTTAACACAAATTCTCAATGAATCAAACATGAACTCGCTCGGATACCAATTAAAAGAAATTTCCCGGAAACGACGAAGTCAGGATCGATTCATGTCGATTCATCGAGAATTAAAACTTAAACATAGAAGCATACCTTATCTTATGGCTCGTGAAAACTCAGGCTTCAAGCGCAAATAAGATTCAATCTTTGTTGGGGAATTTCGGTAGAATGAAGCCTTGAATGTCTGTAAAAAATGTCTCTCAATCTTTGTTAAAGTAATGTGATAAAATAATGCATGGATAATTCTGAAGTCGTGACAAGCACTTTCAGATTGAATCTTATTTGGCGGTTCTACTAAATAGATTAATCGGATAAAATCAGAAATGACAAGAACTTAGAATGAATTTTTGTTGTGAAGAAAAGTGAACCAAAAATTGCAGAAATTATTGCAAAAAAAACTCTTCCTGTAAGTGTTGCCAATTAAATGTTTTATAGACCCGATATGAACAGTCGCAGCTCTTCAGAATAGAAGTGTTGCGAAAAGACATGCCCATTCGAGTAGCTGCAACAGTTCATTATATAAGTGTTGCGAGAGGTAGCTCCCGGACCCTCGTAAGCTAAGTATCGTAATAGAACTCGAACAAGCGTGCACTCCGCACTCTCCTAACTTGTTCGATGAAATATTACGACTGCATTGGTCAACTAGTTGATCCAATTACACTAAAATACCAACAATTTTAAGAAAAGATGCTATAGCATTGTATGTCTAATTTTTTTGCTGTAAAAATATAGTCCATACTGCTCTAGTGAATTCATCTATCACAGTCAAGAAGTATTTGACATTTGAAGTAGAAGCCTTGTGGTATGGACCATAGATCCATGTGCAACATTTATAAAGGAAATATGGTCTTTATTGAAATGATTGAAAAAGACAATCTACATTATTTAGCAGGTGGGCATACATGACAAAAAAATGGGATTATAATTGAAATCAATGTTGTTTATGTGTGTTAACACTTCAGCTAATACATGCCCAATCTAGAATAATGCCAAATATCAGGTTTACTACAAATTGAAAATGCTACTCAAACTAGTTGAAAACTTCAGTAATACAGCTTCCTTGAAAGAATGTTCATTTAGCCTAAAAAGTCCTTCAGATTTTCATGCCACTACCTAGATTTCATATGTTATTAGGTCCTGCAGGTAACAATAATCAGACTTGAAAACAACTGTAATATGATTCTCCTCTAGTAATTGCTCCACATATAACAAGTTGTATTTGAACTGAGAGATGTATAACACATTTTGCAGTTGATATTTTTTAGAAAGATCAACTATTCCAATATGAGTTACTCTCTGTTTTGACCCATCAGGCACAATCACAGTATGATTATCCTTTTCTTTTGAAACTTTTGTAAAAAGTCTAAGAATGGAGCACATGTGCGATGCTGCCCCACTATCTAATATCCATTCAGTATTATTGGTTAAGGAATAGTTACCTAAATTGTAAGCAATTTTATGATCCCGAAATGATTTCGATAATGAAATCTGTGCCCACTATAAGCCATAAACTTTAATCGGGATAAAACACCAATATCAAACTTGTCTAGAATTGATTGATAAACTATAAGTAAATATATAGTGGAAGCGTACCTTAATATGTATTGAACTAGAATGAAGAGAACGAACCATTCTTTCTCCTCTACTTTCGCAATTGACCCCTTGATGATAAGAGATTTTGATTGAATCCACTGGAACTTTGATATGTGATTACTTTTATTATATATGAAAAGTAAAGAAAACTCTCTATTCAACATTGTTTGCTATATATGTCTTTCATCTTATTATCATTCTTTTATATTCAATTAATTTACTCAATTAATTGAAAATAATAACATAATTAAGGAAAGATAGAACATCCCTTATAGCAGTCAATGTTTCCGTTTCAATCCTTTCATATATATTTAACATAACATTTAATTGACAAAATATCTGTTATATTAAATCATTAAAACTCACAATTACATAACCAGTTCTTTTAAACAAATAACGTTAATACAATGCTTATACATTTATGCATTGTCCATTGTAATCCAACCTTTACTTTTATGTCAATATAATCGTAGAAGGAAGGGAATTTAAACCCCATCCGATTTAATATCCGTAAGGCTTGCAACCATCACAAGAAGCCACATATTGTTGGAAATGTTGGTGTGCCCTAGTTCCCAGACATTGGTTCTTATATTATGTACATACTAATGGTGTCACATTATAAAGGCAATAATCTATTGCATATATATCTTGTGCTATAATATGAGTAGAATATTCATTGATTGATAATCATAAATGTCCCAAGTCTGTTTTAATCATGGGAATGAATAAAACGAAAGGCTTGTATGTTGGATTATCCATAACATGTAGTTGCTATGTCACTTGGTAAGTAGATTATGAACATAGGCACATGTTGAGAACATGGGGCTGGACCGATCCACACAGTAAGGTCACATGGTTGTATGTCATAGGCAGTTTGCTGAGTAGGTCTCAATTGTCCTCAGACTTGATTTCAACTTATTTGTTAATGTGGGAGTGGGTATGCTGTGGCATATTACTAACGGGTCCTTAAATATTGGATTACAAGTACAAGTATGCTTGGTATATTTCATAACCATATTAATAGTAGTGTTGAAGTGATAGGATTGCCATTTGGTTCGATGAACCAAAATGAATCACCGGCCACTTGATGAATAAAAGGGATAAGGACGTTCAATAAGTTGTTGAGTTATTTTATCATTTTATTCTAGATCAAGAAATACGATGAACTGCATAAGGGGGTGACAAGCATCATGCCTCTTGTTCATCATATTGATGTCAACTGGCAAAGGACTTTGTGAGATAACTATTGGGTTCAGTATCTTTTAGAGACGGCTGTACTCTGTCCTAATTGGGGGTTGTAATGGTTTGCTAGAATCCGCTTACAGTCTGTGGATGAATCTCATTGCCAATATATAGATGGACCCAAAGGATAGTACACTTAGAACTACTGATCTGAGATTCCTTGTAAATGCAATGTTACAAGACTGGATGAAGAATTGGTTATTAATAAATTGACATGTCATGCCAATGTAATTGAATAATCTATATAACTCCAAGAAATTAATTTAGTTAATGATATAATTTAATGTAATTTATATTATTCATTAAAGATAAATCAAGTTAATTAAATGTATTTGCATATGGTACTTACTTAATTGACAATTAAATAAATTTATATGTCAAATTATTTATTTGAATAGATTCAATCATAAAATATTGCATACCAAAATAATTAATTGATTAAAGTTTGGTTAGTTAAATTAAATTTGTAGTATAGCAATTTATTTGATTAAATTGTAGTTTTTATTTTATCTATGGGTTAATTTATAAATTATGAAAAATTACCATTAAATTTGTTCAAGGAATTAGACTATGGGATTTAATTATTAAATTTAAAATTTATTGAGCCAAATTCATAATTAAAATAACCATAGCCCTAATTAGCTAATTAGAGTATCAATAGACAAGAGAAAGCTAAAACCTAATTAATCCCATATGTGAAACTCACGTTGGCAGCCTTTCAAATAGGCAGAACATGTTTTCAAGCTATGGGAATTAGGGTTCTTGGTGTTTTATCTCCTTGTTCTTCGTCCCTATGGATAGTACCGGTATCAGTTCGAGAGTAGTTCGTGCACATGAGATTGGAGAGCTTCCACTTGCGAACTTCATAGCATCTGTCTCTCAATGATACTTTACAAGTAAGTTTTTATTTGTTAAAATAAAAGTTTTGAAACTTTATCAATGGTTCTTGAAAAGATCATATTCTGAATTTGAGAAAATTTTAATTGATATTTCTGCCTTTGCGGTTTTATTTTCGATCGTAATTTCATTCACATATAATCATTAAATAGGGAACTATAATACACATGGGCCATACAGATTATATTAAATAATCTTTCAATCTCCCACTTAGCCCATGTAAAAACAAATATGTATATACGAGTCATCTTTAATTTGCAAAACTTAACACACGTATATAACCTTTACAAGAATTAAAACAATCGAGTCATGACGGTTAAAGGTCATTAATGTCGTCTCGTTCCCTTCCATGCACCACAAATCATTTTAACCCTCAATTTATACTATCATGCAAAAACATTACATTATGCACACTTTAATGTAATAAATATTTTATTGTTACTAAATATATAACTATATAACTATAATGTTATCGCACTTAATAAACTTTAATGCGCATTTATAATGTGGCTAACAATTAGTGATGCAAAAACTTGACTTTAATCGAATATTCCCAAAGTGTCATTACGGTCATATTGAGAGAAAACTTTTATTGTACGTACATACAAATTACAATGCTAACAATGACTTTTCTATCACGCTCATATTCATAAATGGCAAGCGATAAACCTTTCGTTAGCGATTCTCTAAAGTCGATTCTATTTCGATATGTTCAATAGACACTTTGCGTTTTTGCACTTCTTTTATGTCAAGTACTTTACATTCATGTGTTTCACACCCTTACAATACTTGTCATTTCGTCAAAAGAAGACCGTTGTGGAATTATTACAATACAATCTTAATAGTTTGCTATAATATCGACTATTTATGTACTTGAAATTAAGCTCCACAACCACAATAATAGAATCATGGTCTCAAAGCATGCCACAATTTCAACATCTGTAGTGGAAGTAGCAATGACAACTTGCTCCCACTTTTCCATAATACTACTCAAATTTCTTCATTGGAGAGTAAAGTCTTTCCATCACATAACATAAGTGATAAGAAGTATGTCATCAAAATATAGGACCAACTCCCACTGACCTTCACCTATATCCATAAACGTAACACTCAATGATAAGAAGTGCATTTCAGTCCATATAGCGACCTCATTAATTTATATACATATATAGTTTCTTTAACATTTTGACTTTCATTTTATGTATTTAACACCATCTTTGGGCAGAAAATTAAATACATAACCTTAAAATGTCATTGATGCTATAACTTTAATTAAATAATTGATTTATTTATTAAATTCTGATTAACACACATAACACCTTTAGGCTGATATATATGTTCACCATACATACAATAATAAAATTCTATAATGTCATTACCCACAAGCAATGATCTACCTTTGGGTCATCTCGTAGCGTAGTGATTAATGATCTCAATTGTCTAGTGTAAACTTTTAATGTCATTTAACATCCCTCCCACTAAGACAATTGAACCAACCATATTTAAATTGTTCATATTGTAACGAACCGAAATTTCAAAATTTACTTATAATAAATTATTATGGTATTAAAATATCATGAAAATTATTTTTGTAATTGTTATTATTGTTATTGGATATAAGACATGAGGAAATAAGAGTTAATTAAGTAAGAGGGATGATTTAGGCATTTAATTATTTATTCAAGGGCATTATTGGAAATTAAAAAAAAATACATAACATATATCCAGCCTCTTCTCTTCTTCTCCATCATCTTCTTCATCTTCTTCATTAATCTCTACCTTAACAAAATTTTACCAAACCTGAAAACTTCCGATTTCTTCGATTCAACTTCAAATTCTTGTTAGAAATCGATCATAAAGCCCTCTATCATCATCAATTTCAGTGAATCAAGGTAAGAAGAAGAGGATTTCAGTTTTTAAGGTTCGGATGAATAGTAATCCGAATTTGAGGTGAGTGATTTTTGATGAAATTAAAGCTTAATTAGTAAAATTCATGGTAGATTAAGCATATTTATGGTATTAGGAAGTTCATTTATACAATATCTTAATAGAATTATATATGGCTATTGTAGAGGAAGCTAGTTCAAGCAAATCAAAGGCAAAAGAAGTAGAAGAGAGCTAGAAAGAGCTTAGAAAAAGGTTTGTGTCTCAAATTTCGATTTATCAGTTTTTCGGAAAATTTTCCAGATTTGTATCCCTGTTTTGTTTTAATGTTTTCTCTTGTTATATAAATGTGATTTGAATGATTCTTGATTCTATTGATATCTACAGAAACTAAGGAATATATGTTTAGAAGAAACCTTGTTGAATTTCGTTCGTTTTAAATGTGAAATTTTCGTTTGAAGTTGAGTCATGGAATCTGTTTTTGGAAAATCTCAACTTTGTACACGGTTTAGTATTTTGATCATAACTTTAGTTATACAATTTGGATTTCTATGATTCTGGTGGCTTTGGAAAGTTGAGACATGTGGGTAGTTATGTTTAGAAGAAACTTCTTCTATTTGATGATGATTTAATTGTGAAAAATATAGGGGAATTCAGATCACGAAATCTGGAAATCTGGAAAATATGAATGTTGATTTTATTGTGTTTTAATTAAAGTTTGATCTTTAAAATTTAGGATTTGAATTTCTTGATTATTGAAGTTATGTTGAATTATGTTTGATGGTTTATAATGGAATTTTTAAAATGTTACTTTGATTTATTGCCCTTATTAAACAAGTAGAATACGGGTCAGGGTAGATTGGCGTCAATAAAGGGGGGTACAGTACTGTACAAACAATTGAAGCTTTAGTTTCGGGCTTCGTCCGATATTTTGATAAAAATATATTGATATTGAAGCTTCGGCTTGGGGCTTGACCGATATATTGATTTTGAAGCTTCGGCTTCGGGCTTGACCGATATACTGATTTTAAAGCTTCGGCTTTGGGCTTGACCGATACATTGATATTGAAGCTTCGACTTCGGGCTTGTTCGCTCCGGTTCCATTTTACCATTATTCATGACTTGTTTACTTTGGGCAATATGTGGTAAATGTGTTTGGCAGAAAAATTGGATATAAATTTGATTGTACCTTGAAAGGTTTACAATATAAGTTTTGTGTTTTGATTTTATAAAGTTGTTTATTCGGTGATTATAGTTACTGTGGCACTCCCTATAAAGGAGGTGTTAAATTTGTTGCTATCAAAGCTGAGGTTTAGGCGATTCTAGGACTAGTATGTACATGCCATTTAGGATATAAATATGTTATGTTAGTTGTTTGATCCACTTTGGTCCAATTTTCAGGAATAAATTATGGCTAGTAGTCATAGTCAGAATGAGGAAGAGGATGCTGAGAGTACAGTCCGTATTGGGCATGGGGATGAACAAAGACGTGAACCTCCACCAGTTCATGGCTTTCCTAAACAACCTACTCCAGTACAAGCTGCTATACTTCAGCATATGACTACTGAAGTAATCACACAAGTGTTATAAAATATGCCAATCCCTCAAGTTCCTGTAGTACCTCAAGTTGAAAGAAGAGAGGAGAGAACTCCTCTTGAAAGAATCAAGAAGCTTTCGGCTGATGACTTCAAAGGGGACATAGTGAATCCTACATTTGCAGAAGATTGGTTTGATCATAATAAATGGTGTATGGCTAGGCTTCATTTTACAGATGAAGAGATACTAGATTGTGTGCAAGGTCTACTCAAAGAACAAGCAAGGAGGTGGGATAATATTGTGAGAGAAAGGCGCCCTAAAGAAATCACCCGGGGTCTTTTCTTAGAATAATTTGACAAGAAGTACGTTAGCGAACGATTCAAGGATTCAAGGATGAGCAGAGGAAACTGTTCTTATCCTTAAGACAGGGACGAATGACTGTATCAGAATATAAAATCCAATTCCTCAAACTTGAGAGGTATGCTCATGATATCGTTGATAGTGAAGTAAAGCGATGTAAGAGATTCGAGGATAGGCTGAATGATGAAATTAGAGTGCATTTACTTGCACAAAAGATTAGAGTGTTCAATGCCTTGGTTGATGCTGCTACGGGCATTGAGAAGATCAATTCAGATAGGCAACAAAGAATGGTTAAAAGATCTGGATTTCAAAAGGGGTGGCAGGGTTTAGTTAGTTCAGAATCTCCAAGTAAGAAACAGAAGGGAACATCGGAACAAACACAATCTCATTTCAGAGGGTTTTCATCGAGACAAACCACAAGTACGGGGTCAGCGGCTAGTGTACCTTTAAGTTAAGGCAGAGGAAATATTCCACATTGTTCTAATTGTGGAAGGATACATATAGGGGAATGTTGGGGAAAAGCTAGAGTCTGCTTTAAATGTGGCTCGAGGGAACATTTGATTGCAAATTGTCCTTAAAGACAGATAAATACATTTGCACCTGCAGTAGTTTCTACTCCTACAATGCAAGGTGGAAGAGGAAATGCTAGTGGTTCAAGTGGACATGATGTGGCTCAACAAGCACCGTAGAGTGGTCAACCCGGAGGAATGGCACGAAGTTATGCAATTCGAGGGCCTGAGACTCGGGAATCTACTAAAGTTATTGTCGGTAAATTTTTATTCTTTAATCACAATGTTTATGCTTTGATAGATCCCAGTTTATCTCATTTATATATATGTAATACGTTAGCACAAGAGAAAGGATTACATGTATAAGAATTAGGGGAAAATATTAAAGTGACTAATCCTTTAGGACACAGTGTGATAGTAAACAAAGTGTATATGAATTGCCCTATTATGATTCAACATCAACTTTTCATTGCGAATTTAATTGAGTTACCTTTCCGAGATTACGATGTTATCCTGGGAATGGATTCATTATCGGAACATCGAGTTATGGTGGATTGCGAAAACAAAAGAACGTCACTCAAGTTTCTGATGGAGAAGAAATAGTTATCGAGGGGGAAAGATCAGATTATCTCTATAACATAATTTCTTTTATGAAGACTAAGAGGCTGGTTAGGAAGGGATGTCAGACCTACCTAATCTTTGCTCTAGAATTGAAGAAAGATGAGTTAGAATTGCAGAATATTCCAACGGTATGTGATTTTCCTGATGCATTTCCAAAAGAACTACCGGGGTTTCCACCTAAAAGAGAGGTAGAATTCGTAATTGATGTATTGCCGGGTATCGCACTAGTATCCAAAGCACCATACAGAATGGTGCCTACTAAACTGAAAGAGTTGAAGATCAGTTGCAAGAATTGTTAGACAAAGGATTCATACGCCCGAGTATATCCCGATGGGGTGCACCAGTGTTGTTTGTTAAGAAGAAAGATGGGTCCCTCTGATTATGTATTGATTATCGGGAGTTGAATAAATTGACAGTCAAGAACAAGTATCCATTGCCAAGGATTGAAGACTTATTTGATCAACTCAAGGGTGCCAAATACTTCTCCAAGATTGATTTGATATCGGGTTACTATCAGATAAGAGTGAAAGATGATGATATTGCAACGATGGCTTTCCGAACCAGATATGGGCACTATAAATTTTTAGTGATGCCATTTGGTCTAATGCACCAGCAGCATTTATGGACCTTATGAATCATGTCTTTTACTTATATTTACAAAGGTTTGTAGTGGTTTTCATTGAAGCATACAAATGGTGCCATATGAAGCATTGTATGGAAGAAAATGTCGAACTCCATTATATTGGACCGAACTTAGTGAAAATAAGATTGTGGGAGTGGATTTGATTCAGGAGACAAAGGAGAAGGTAAAACTTATTCAAGAGAGATTGAAGGCTGCATCGGATAGACAAAAGTCTTATGCTGATCTAAAAAGAAAAGACATTACTTATGAAGTTGGGGATAAAGTATTTCTCAAAGTATCTCCTTGGAAGAAAGTCCTGCGATTTGGCAAGAAAGGCAAGCTCAATCCAAGATTCATTGGCCCATATAAGGTTACGGAGAAGGTTAGATCGGTAGCTTATCGATTGGCACTACCCTCGATACACAATAAAATTCATAATGTGTTCCATGTGTCGATGTTAAGGAGATACACATCATATCCATCACATATCTTATCTCCTGATGTCGTAGAAATCGAACCCGACTTGGC
The DNA here is from genome assembly GCA_947683365.1 of Euphorbia pulcherrima. Taxonomy (NCBI): domain Eukaryota; kingdom Viridiplantae; phylum Streptophyta; class Magnoliopsida; order Malpighiales; family Euphorbiaceae; genus Euphorbia; species Euphorbia pulcherrima. The sequence continues at coordinate 43,235,524 of CANTUS010000008.1, read as the reverse complement.
GTATGAAGAGGAATCAGTATAAATCTTGGTCAGAGAGGTTAAACAATTGAGAAACAAGTCTATTCCTTTGGTAAAAGTACTTTGGAAAAATCATAAGGTTGAAGAAGCAACTTGGGAACCAGAGGATACAATGAAAACTCAATATCCGCAACTATTTTCAGGTAATTTTCGGGACAAAAATTCATAAGAGGGGGAGAATTGTAACGAACCGAAATTTTAAAATTTACTTATAATAAATTATTATGGTATTAAAATATCATGGAAATTATTTTTGTAATTGTTATTATTGTTATTGGATATAAGACATAAGAAAATAAGAGTTAATTAAGTAAGAGGGATGATTTAGGCATTTAATTATTTGTTCAATGGCATTATTGGAAATTAAAAAAAATACATAACATATATCCAGCCTCTTCTCTTCTTCTCCATCATCTTCTTCATCTTCTTCATTAATCTCTACCTTAACAAAATTTTACCTAACCTAAAAACTTCCGATTTCTTCGCTTCAACTTCAAATTCTTGTTAGAAATCGATCATAAAGCCCTCTATTATCATCAATTTCAGTGAATCAAGGTTAGACGAAGAGGATTTCAGTTCTTAAGGTTCGGATGAATAGTAATCCGAATTTTAGGTGATTGATTTTTGATGAAATTAAAGCTTAATTAGTAGAATTCATGGTTGATTAAGCATATTTATGGTATTAGGAAGTTTATTTATATAATATCTTGATAGAATTATATATGGCTATTGTAGAGAAAGCTAGTACAAGCAAATCAAAGTCAAAATAGGTAGAAGAGAGCTAGAAAGAGCTTAGAAAAAGGTTTGTGTCTCAAATTTCGATTTATCGGTTTTTCGGAAAATTTTCTAGATTTGTATCCCTGTTTTGTTTTAATGTTTTCTCTTGTTATATAAATGCAATTTGAATGATTCTTGATTCTATTGATATCTACAGAAACTAAGGAATATATGTTATATGTTCAGAAGAAACCTTGTTGAATTTCATTCGTTTTAAATGTGAAATTTTCGTTTGAAGTTGAGTCATGAAATCTGTTTTCGGAAAATCTCAGCTTTGTACACTGTTTAATATTTTGATCATAACTTTAGTTATACAATTTGGATTTCTGTGATTCTGGTGGATTCGGAAAGCTGAGACATGTGGCTAATTATGTTTAGAAGAAACTTCTTCGATTTGATGATGATTTAATAGTGAAAAATGCAGGGGAAGTCAGATCACGAAATCTGGAAATCTGGAAAATATGAATGTTGATTTTATTGTGTTTTAATTGAAGTTTGATGCTTTAAAATTTAGGATCTGAATTTCTTGATTATTGAAGTTATGTTGAATTATATTTGATGGTTTATACTAGAATTTTTAAAATGTTACTTTGATTTATTGCCCTTATTAAACGAGTAGAATACGGGTCAGGGTAGATTGGCGCCAATGAAGGTGGGTACAGTACTGTACAAACAATTGAAGCTTTGGCTTCGGGCTTCGGCCGATATTCTGATAAAAATATATTGATATTGAAGCTTCGGCTTGGGGCTTGACCGATATATTGATTTTGAAGCTTCAGCTTCGGGCTTGACCGATATACTGATTTTGAAGCTTCGGCTTCGGGCTTGACCGATACATTGATATTGAAGCTTCGGCTTAGGGCTTGTCCGCTCCCGTATCCATTTTACCGTTATTCATGACTTGTTTACTTTGGGCAATATATGATCAATGTGTTCGGAAGAAAAATTGGATATAAATTTGATTGTACTTTGAAAGGTTTATAATATAAGTTTTGTGTTTTAGTTTTATAAAGTTGTTTAAATTTATTTTTGACTTATCAACATACTTGGTTTCTATTTTAAAGTGTTAAAAATGTTCAAAGTTGTTGTATTTCTTTTATGTACACCACTAAGCAAATTGCTTAGCGTGTAGTTTATTTTCCACACGCAGATTCTGAAGATTGTAGATAGTTTGGACCAAAGTGGTATAAGTGGATCAGCTTGAAGAGCATATAAGGAAAGACTCGAGGTGGATTTGTATTTAATATAATATTATGGTTTGTAGAATAATGGCATGTACTAGATAGTGTGAGAAATGTAAAGTGGCATTGAGAAATATTTAGAGAATAATTTGGAGTTGGAAACATTATATTTGTATTTGTACATATTAAATCTATAAGTATTGAACGTTACATAGTGGAGTAAAGTTATTTATTGGGTGATTATAGTTACTGTGGCACTCCCTATAAAGGAGGTGTTACACGTATACCCAAGCAAGGCCACTTTGGTGACTAACATACTATCTATTCTATAAACATTTAAATGAACGAACACTTATAATTAAACATACCCAAAATAATTCTGGGCTTCAATAACATATAACTTTAATTTTATTTAATAATTCAAAACCCCAAAATAATTCTAAGGTTTCAAATTTATATATCTATAATGATTTCAGTTTATGTTCTATAATTTTATATGACTTTAATTTCATGAGAATAGATTCAATTTGGTAAAGCTTTAAATTTTCTCATGAACTATAATTCCGTAAAACTGAAATTTCATAATTGAAATCTCAATAACTTTAAGCACGGAATTTCGCAGTCCCTCCCGCGAGACAATGATGCCGTATATTCGAATTTTAATCCTCATTAAAAATTTATTTCAAATTTTTATTAACGTTTGAATTCAGTTCTGCGTGTCCGACTACGCGTCCGGTGGAAACTCGAACCGATGATTCTCACCCAAAATACTCTAAAATATCTCAAAATATATTAAAATATCTTTTAAAATTCAAAATCTGCCTTTTTGACCCGAAAAGCCCCTTTATGCACCTTTTCAGGCTGTGGGCCCTAGTTGGCAGACTGCTAGCATGGGCCTGAAGCCGCCGGCGGCCTGAGTCATGCCGCCGGTGATTTGACCTTTTCAAGCTGTGGGCCCCAGTTGGCAAATTGCCAGCATGGGCCTGAAGCCGCCGGCGGCCTGAGTCATACCGCCGACAGTTTGACCCCTACGGCAGTTTGCCAACTTTTCTATTTTTTCTTGAAACCTGTTGGATAATCACCAAAAGTTATTTTTTGTCCGATTTTCAACCTTAAGAACATCAGAGAGGGGGTTTGAGAGGAAAAAGATCAGAAGAACACTTGAGAGGTTTTAGAGTGAGGAAGAGTGATTTTAGAGAGAGAAAATGAAGAAAAGGTAAAAAAAATTGATTTGATTCATGTTTTCTTGGTTTTTCTTCATCTAAATCTCTTAGGATAAACTTAAAATCTATAGAAATTCTAGGGTAAAATCAATCTAATAGGATTTTAGAGAAAAACTTTGTTTAATCTTGAAATCACTACCCAAATCATCATTCGAGCTTCCCGGAGGTGCCATTTGGATCACGAAGAGGTGGATTCACGGCCCTGAGGTAAATTCCTGAGTCTCAAGAGCTCTTTGGTATTTATTTTTGCTGTTTGTTGTGCTATTTGGTGTTTCGAGTTTGTTTTTGGAGTTTTTGGTCGTTTCCGACCTTCTGAATCTGTTTCTACAGATTTCAAAACCATTGGCGGTATCACCCATGCCGCCGGCGACTCCACTATAATCGTCGGCATGTGAAGCCGCCGGCGGCCTCACTCATGCCGCCGATGGTATCACCCATGCCACCGCCGGTATGGGCTTTTGGGCAGCAGCTCCGCATGCTGCCCTTTGACCTAGATTTAGAGATGGCAATGGATTTTGCATCCATCCATATCCTTTCAACCAAATCCATTTTGCAGGAACCAAATCCTTTTGTTTTCAAATCCATTGGATTTGGATTGGATCTGAATTTAGATAGGATATCCACTTGGACTTGAATTTCGTTTATCTATACAAAATCTAATTACTTAGCGTAATCTATTTTGGTCTATATATACCACATCTATTTTCTTTATTTTCCATAATTTTTTGGGACTTTTCAATTTTTTATGAAACCGATCCCTAAAATGTATTTTCACATTTTCGAGCCATTCCAATAATATTTTCTGAAAATTTCTTGCACTACATTTATTTTCTTTACTTTCTCGATTTTTCATAATTTTTCGGGAGTTTTCAATTTTTTTACTAAATCGGTCCCTGAAACGTATTTTTACATTTTCGAGCCCTTACAAAAATATTTTTTGAAAATTTTTTGCACCACATTTATTTTCTCTATTTTTCGAATTTTCCATAATTTTTTGGGATTTTTTCAATTTTTAATGAAACTGGTCCCTGGTACGTATTTTCACATTTCCGAGCCATTCCAAAAATATTTTTTGAAAATTTCCTGCACCATAATTATTTTCTCTATTTTTTAGATTTTCCATAATTTTTTGGGATTTTTTCGATTTTTCACAAAACTGGTCCCTGAAACGTATTTTCACATTTTCGGGCCATTCCAACAACATTTTCCGAAAATTTCTTGCACCATATTTATTTTCTCTATTTTTCGGATTTTCTATAATTTTTTGATTTTTTACGAAACCGGTCCCTGAAACGTATTTTCACATTTTCGAGCCACTCAAAAAACATTTGCTGAAAATTTCTTGCACCACATTTATTTTCTTTATTTCACGGATTTTCCGTCTTTTTTTGGGATTTTTTAATTTTTTACGAAACTGGTCCCTGAAACGTATTTTCACATTTCCGAGCCATTCTAAAAATAATTTTTGAAAATTTCTTGCAACACATTTATTTTCTTTATTTTACGGATTTTCAATAATTTTTTGGGATTTTTCAATTTTTTATGAAACCAGTCCCTGAAACGTATTTTCACATTTTCGAGCATTCCAAAAATATTTTTTGAAATTTTCTTGCACCACATTTATTCTCTTTATTTTCCGGATTTTCAATAGTTTTTTGGGATTTTTCAATTTTTTACGAGACCGGTCCCTGAAACGTATTTTCACATTTCTGAGCCATTCCAGAAACATTTTCTGAAAATTTCTTGCGCCACATTTATTTTCTTTATTTTCCGGATTTTCCATAATTTTTTGGAATTTTTCAATTTTTTACGAAACCAATCCCTGAAACGTATTTTCGCATTTCTAAGCCATTCTAGAAACATTTTCTGAAAATTTCTTGCACCACATTTATTTTCTTTATTTCCTGGATTTTCCTTAATTTTTTGAGATTTTTCGATTTTTTACGAAACCGGGCCTCAGAACGTATTTTCACATTTGGGATAGGACTTGGCGATACCAGCACTAATTTTTTTTAAATAGAGATATTTAAACGTTGGCTAAATTTATTATTGAATACAATAGAAATATTTAAACGTGGGCTAATCAAGAATCATTTGGGCAACACAGCTCATTTGCATCATTTAGGCTAAAAATTTAAAATCCATTTATAATCCATATCCAAATCCATATCCTAATATATGGATAAAGATATAAAAATTTCAAATCCATTGGATATGGAGTGGATATGGATTTGTCCATTAAAAATGAATTTTGAATGGATTTATCTATATCCGCTCCATATCCCATCCATTCCATCCCTACCTAGATTTCTCGTTTTTTCGATTTTGCATGTATAGTATCACGACGGGAATTCCGAATTTCCCGAAAACGGTCCAAACCCCATAACATGTGGCATTTTCACTAATAATTTGGTCAAAATAATAATCGTTTCCAAAATGGACTTTTTCCCAAAATTCGTTCGGAAAATGAATTTTTCAAAGGGAACTTATATTCAAAAATCAAAAAAATTTTGAGCTAACCTGGTAGCTAGACCCCAGCCCGGGGCTCTGCCCCCAGACCCCAACCAGGACGCTGTCCCAGAACCCCGCGAGGGGCGCCGCAGCCCCTCAGACCCTGCTGTCGAGGGCGCCGCTATGTGTGATATATCTCGTACAACGTGCTGTATCTGTACTAACCTTTTCATGCAGGTAGATTTAGGTTAGATATATGTCTAGGCCTTCGGGTATTTTATTTATTGTATAGACAAATGTATAGGATTTGAAAGCCTTGTAATAATTTTAATTTTTGCATTTATTTTTGGATGACTGTAATAATTTATTGCTTTGACTGCTTGATAACGCGCTAACAATATATAAACCGAAAACACAATAATTAGGGTGGATTAAAACCGATTAAGGAAGAATGAAATCTTTTAACTTGGCCAATGTAAAATAGATAACATCATCCGAACTCGGAATCTCTACTTAAGGCATAGTCTACTACACGGTGGGAAAATCATACCAAAATTTCCCGGTTGACCTGAACCGGGTGGGAACTCTTTTTTAAGTACGGGATTTCGATCTCGTATCTTTTGAATATAAAAATATGCAAAACCATTTTCTACCATTTTTCAATCACATCACCATCACACCTTCATTTTTAGGAGACCGGTCCTCCGGCCCGGCTTCGCAGCCCGTTCGAAACGTCGTCCGCTCACAATAACAATCAATCAAATCTATAGCAAGACCGCTCTGACACCAATTATAAGCAATTTTATGGTCCCTTAATGATTTCGATAATGATATATGTGGTCACTGTAAGCCCTAAACTTTAACCGAAATAAAATCCCAAGATCAAACTTGTCTAGAATTGATTGATAAACTATAAGTAAATATATAACAGAAGCGTACCTTAATATGTAGTGAACCATAATGAAGAGAACGGATTGTTCTTTTTCCTATACTTTTCGCAATTGACCTCTTGATGATAAGAGATTTTGATTGGATCCACTAGAATTTTGGTATGTGATTACTTTTATTATATATGAAAAGTAAAGAAAACTATATATTCAACCTTTTTTTTTTGTTGTACTTGTCTTTCATCTTATTAAATTTTTTTTACCTCATATGGACATACAATAATAATAAAGAAAAACCTTATCCCACCCTGTCAGAATGTAGACTCGAACCTGCGACCTCTAGAATCATAACTTCAAAACTCAACCACTCATCTTATTATCATTCTTTTATATTCAATTAATTTACTCGATTAATTGAAAATAATAACATGGAAAGATGAAACACCCCCTATAGGAATCAATGTTTCCGTTTCAATCTTTTCATATATATTTAAATAAAATATCTGTTATAAATAATTAAAACTCACAATTACATAATCGGTCTTTTAAACAAATAACGTTAATACAATGCTTATACATTTATGCATTGTCCATTGTAATCCAATCTTTTACTTTTATGTCAATTTAATTGTAGAGGGAAGAGAATTTAAATCCCGTCCGATTTAATATCCGTAAGGCTTGTAACCATCACACGAAGCCACATATAATCATTAAATAAGGAACTATAATACAAATGGCCACACAGATTATATTAAATAATCTTACATGAATATCCAGCAAATGCTGTAAAATCAGTTTGTTTTCACCTTTCCCATTGAGTTGTTACTGCCAAATGTTTGCTTTCCCTTTAACAATTGCATACATTTCATGAACCATTGCCTCAATATCAGACTATTGGTTGTTTTGCACTGAATAAACTGAATCACCATCAGAGAAATCATGCTGGTTTTCCTGAGAAGAGCCTGCAGTGGCATTGTGGGCTTGAAAGTAAAGATTGAGAAAGAAAATCTGATAATTCTCATTGAGTTGATCACAACTCGGATTAGCTTATTTATACAGTTTTTACATGACTGTTATAATTGGAATGAATCTAACTAACTATATGACAGCTCATCAATCTGCATCATCGGTGACAGATTAATGATAGGTCATTAATCTGTGTTATCAGCTATTGTAGCTGATTCTGATGCTGCTTTTCTCTTCTGTCATTATCATTAAACTTTTGATTAAAAACATTTAAGTTAAACTCAATTTACATTCTATAACTTTAGGCTCGGGCAAAGGTTACAAGGTCAATTTCAAACCTGACTCATGAACTATAAATAATTTTAGACGCTACCAAGTTTATGTATTCTGTAAAGTGCATGGAAACTCATGGGCATTCGCATTCTATTCATTTAATTTTTTGTTCTGTTTTCGATATAGCTTTTTAAACCATTCGAATATGAGAGCGATTTTAATGCGCGCGAAAATGGGGGAAGAAGAGTATTGTTATAAGATAGATGATAGCTGGGCACCGTATCAAAGTTATGGGCTTCCATTTGAACTTCGTCTCCTATGCATTTTTTTAAGGTGTATTCCTCCATTTCTTCTACCATCTGTTTCTATATATGTGAATATATATGCTAACATGGCGTATGCCATATGCCATTACGTTGTAGAAAATCTACTACTTGCATGGTCCATGGTTCATTGCAATGAAATAATAGTATATGTGCTTTTCGGCTTATAATCCAACATCCTTTATCGGTTCTCGTGACGTTACATATTATTGTCATTCGAATGTAACAACTCTGATTTGAGGCTATGAAATTCTTGATTGGAAAAAACATAGCTTTGAGTTGGGTCAGAGCCATTAAGGTGTGTAAAGGAGAGCTTTTCACCAAAAAGGGTTACAATAACGCCTGTACAATATAAGGTTTAGGAATGTTATATAATGCATATATAGAACAACTATTTTTTTAAATATTTACAACTATCTTCGTTGATATAATCTTGTTCGGAGCTTAGTCACAGTTAAGGCTCCTCACCTCTTCCAACAAGTGTATTTAGTAGAATTCGAACCTTGTTCTCCTCCAACTTAATCAGTCTGCGTTGCCAACTCAGCTACACCTTGTTGGTATATATAGAACACCTATATCTTTATACAAAAAGTGTATATGAATGTTATATTATGCATATGCCTTTCATAAAAAGGCATATGCCTTAAAATATAAATTACCTCTATATGTTACATGAATGCATATATACCTTTAAAAATGTAATATAAAAATTTTGGAATATTATAGAATGGATATACCTTTGTGAATCAAGGCCTATAACTTTATATAGGAATTGCATAAGAATGTTATAGGATGTTTTTACCTTTATACTGAAACTCCTATACCTTTGATAGGAAGTTTGATAGGAAGTGTATAGAAATAGTATATGATGTCTAAACCGTTGTATATTAACTCTTATACCTATTATAGAAACGCTTATACCTTAAGATATGAATTTATTATAAATGTATAGGTAAGCTATATGATTGCTAATACCTTAAAAATGTATTATACAAGTTCAGGAACTTATACCCTTATACATGAACCCCTATAACTTGTTAATGAAAGTGTATAAGAATGTTATGTGACGTATATATACTCTTATTCAAAAACTCATATACTACATAGAGTAAGTGTATATGAAACTTATAAAAATGAAAAAGTATATTAATATGGATATATTCGAAGAGAAAAACAAACAAAAAGTTTTAAAAATTATTTCAAAATAATTAATAATATAGAAAATAAATATAAAAAAATGATAAAAAAAATACAAAATAAGAGCGTTGGATAAAAATGTGATTATTTAAAACTATAAAATTAGAAAAAGTAATGGCAAAGAATTTTTTCAATTATTTGTAAATTATGAATTTAACTTTCGAACCAAATATTTTATAATGTACTGGTAAACTTAAAAAACTTGCATTGTGGTTTAGTTATTTTGTAAAGAGGTTCTTGTAGAATTTTTTTTCAAAAGGATTCCTGTGGTTTCAAAGTTAGCAAATAAAAGACAATCACTGGGTATATTTATGAAAATTAACTTTTTTTGTTATGTTGCACCGGTTATTTTAATAAATTAAATATTCTTATATTTTAAATATATTATTTAAGAATTATATACGAAGATTTGATTATGTTTCGTAAGTTTTTCATTTTGTTATGATTTTTTAAAGTTATTATCATTTTTTATTTAAAAAAATATTTGTACTTCTAAAAAAGTTCTTAAATTTAGCACTAAGATTTATTGTATCAAAATTTATTAACCTGCAAAATTTTAGTTCAAAATGGACAAAATTGTCCTTCACAATGTGGTTTAAAAATTTTGGGAATCCATTTTTTACTAACTTTCTTGAATTCCGATTCTTTACCTGATGAGTTACATTTGACAAACATTATTTTAATCCGTAAGATAAAAAATGCCTGTAAAGTTTCGGATTATAGGCCTATAGCCCTATTCAATGTTTAATATCGTATTATTTCCAAGGTCTTAGCTAATAGGCTCAAAGTGGTTCTGGATGGGATGGTGTCTGAGAGTCAAAGCGCATTCATACCTGGACGGCTAATCACAGATAACACCCTTATTGCTTATGAGGTCGGGCATGCTTTGCGATGAAAGAAAAAGGGCTTTGATGGCATGGTTGCTTTGAAGTTAGATATGGCTAAGGCGTACGATCGTACTGAATGGCCTTATTTACAGGCGATGTTGCATCAGTTGGGTTTTTCTAGCAAGTGGATTGGGTGGATGAACATGTGTGTATCCTCAGTCCGTTACTCGATTTGCTCTAGTGAAAGAAAGTTTGGTGATATTGTGCCTATGAGAGGTTTGCGGCAAGGGGATCCATTGTCCCCTTATTTATTTTATGTGCCCAAGGGTTATCGGCAGAATTATCTAGATTGGAGGGACATGGCTTGATACAAGGGTGTCGAGTCTTACGTGATGCACCCCGGTGTCCCACCTCTTATTTGCGGATGATTGTTATCTATTTTTTAGAGCGTGGATGGATGAGTGTCAGAGGGTTAAAGAATGCTTGGCGAGGTATGAAAGGGCCTCGGGGCAAATGGTGAATTTTCAAAAGTCATCTATATCTTTTAATGGAAACCTTGATGATGAATATAGTCAGCTGCTTTCGGATTATATAGGGGTGATGAGGACCTCTTTGGTGACCACATATTTGGGTATGCCTATGACAATGGGCAGGAGTAAGGTCGCAAGCTTTGGCTTTATTCGTGATCGTATCTGGAAGAGAATTTCGTCTTGGAAAAATAAAAGTCTCAGTTGGGGGGGGGGGGGGGGGGGAGAGAAACACTTATAAAATCGGTCCTTCAGTCTATTCCATCATACATTATGTCTCTATTCCAGATTTTGGAGACTCTGTGTGATTCGATTCATAAATTGCTTAATTCCTTTTGGTGGGCCTCTAATAATGGGGATAGACGTGGGATACACTAGCAATGGTGGGATTTACTTTGTAGGCCTAAGAAACATGGTGGTATGGGCTTTCGAAATCTTACAAATTTTAATAACTCGTTGCTAGCTAAGCAGCTTTGGCGCTTTCTTATCTACCCAAATTCTCTTGTTAGCCGAATTTTTAGTTCTCGCTATTTTAATAATGGGTCGGTGTTATCGGCTACATTAACTTCTTCGCCAAGCTATGTATGGAAAAGCATATTCTCAGCTATGGACTTCTTTAGGAATAAGGTAAGATGGCGAGCTGGGGACGGGGATAGGATCAATGTGACGACGGATGCATAGGTTAATACCAATGATCGTGTTCTGCTACATGGGAATGGTAGTGTGACGCTAGAAAATATCAAAGTTTCGGAGTTCATTAGTGACAATGCATGTGATGAGCTGCATATTAGACAATGTTTTGGTGAAAGATGAGGTGGACTTAATCTTGCATACGCCACTGCCGCAGGCCCCTACAATGGACAATCCTTTTTAGCCATCTAAGACATCGGGTATTTTCACGGTTAAAAGTGCTTATAGGGTCCTCTCAACCGTGCGATCAACATCATTGCCTATTTTATCCTTGAGATGGAATAAATTGTGGAATCTATCTGTACCCTTGAGAATCTTTGCTTGGAGAATTGCTTCTAACGTTATCCCGGTGCGTTCGAACCTATTGCGTCAGTGTGTTGAGGACGACTGGTGCCTTGTGTGTCATCTACAATCGAAAACCATCTCTCATGTTCTATTGAGTGTATTTTTGCACGCCAAGTGTGGTCTTTGCTTGATAATTCAATTCGTTTTACTTCTCATCATGTTGATGAGGTTCAAATAATAGATGATTGGCTCAGTATAAAATCTGATGATTTCTTGCAGAAGGCTATCCAACTGATGTGGGGATTATGGTGGTCACGAAACAAATTTGGCAAGACATACACACTTCACCACAAAAGCAGTTTACAGGGGCTCGATTTCGGCCAATGCCCAATGGGTTGCAACTTCTTCTTTGTCTCGGCCTGGTGCAAAGGTAGATTTTCAGAGTGGGTTGGGGCTGCATCAAATGGGGTCGGCGATCATAACAGCTTGGGAATGACCACATGTCCCCTACCTAAAGTGCAATTCCGATGCATCAATTTTTACGATGGGGTGCATGTATGCTATAGCTTGATAGTGTGTAGTGCTGGTGGGAACTTTGTTTGTGCGAAATCAGGAACTTTGGATGCTTACAGAACCATCGAGGAAGCGGAGGCATGCTCAGTCCGAGAACCTCTCTCTTGGCCGAAAGGTCTTAGGTATTCTCATTTAATTATTAAAATAGATAATAGTGTCGTCTATGATGCTTTGCGAAGCGTGGATGATGGTCTTTCTTACTTTACTTCTATAATTTCAGGTTGTAAGGAACTTGCTAGGTCTTTCTAATCTCGTATTTATAGCTTAGTGCCGTAGGACATTAATAGCGTTGCACATAATTTGGCTCGAAATGTTCATTTTGGTGAGGTAACGGGTGAGTGGTTGTTTACACCTCCATCTTGTGTTACCCATCTGTTAATTTAATAAAAAATACTCCCATTTTCCTAAAAAAAACGATATAATTTCAAAAAATATCTCAGAGAGGCCTTTTTATAAAACAGTCAAATCAAATAACATATTTTTAAAAGTTTAGCCTTTTTTTTTTCTAAAAGAGAAACCCTTTGGAGTCGGTGGACTTGGAAGAATAGATAGGCCCATCATCGTCTTGTTTAGCAGCTGATTCAAAATTAGGGATTAGGGGTTGCTTTCTTGTTCTCTTGCAATTTTCTCTCAGTTTGGGATTAGTATCGCTTTCTTCTTTACAATTTCTTCTTTCACTTAGGAATTAGTTGTAATCAGCACGACAAAAATCCAGGAGATCGATCAATTGTCAATACTAACAGTTAAACAATGGATGATTATCAAGACATGGACAGATTCGGTACGGAGAACGATTTCGAAGACGGCCAATGGATTGGGGGAGAATTTTACTACAAGAGCCGCAAGGAGAAGCGGAAACAAACCAAAGATGACGTTCTGTATGGTGTATTCGCCGATTTCTCCTCAGACGATGAAGGCGGCAGCGGGCGGAAGCGCAAAAAAGATCGCGATTTTGGCCGGAAGCCTGACCTCACTAAGCCTGTCAATTTCGTCTCTACAGGTACTGTGATGCCCAACGAAAAAATAGATAATAATCTGAAGGAAGAGGCTGATAATATGTCTGTAGATGAAAATGAAAGACCTGGTTTAGGGTCGGGATCAGGGTTAGGGTTTAATGCGGGTTTAGGTTTTAGTAAAAAAAGTGAGGGTTTTGATGATAATGAAGATGAGGATGTGTTTTTGCCTACTGAGTTTGGTAGGAGAATTAAAGAAGGAGCACAGAGGAGGGAGAAGGAGAGATTGGAGAAGAAAGAGAAGGGAGGAGTGAAAAAGAAGGAATTGAGAGCTGGAGATGTAGGGGAGTTTGAGAAGCATACGAAAGGAATCGGTATGAGATTGTTGGAGAAAATGGGTTACAAGGGAGGCGGATTAGGGAAGAATGAACAAGGGATTGTTGCCCCTGTTGAAGCCAAGAAAAGGCCAACTAATATGGGTATAGGGTTCAATGATTTTAAAGAAACTTCAGCTAAGTTAGCTTTAGGAGATGATGAAAAGAAGATTTCGAGCCAAAGCCAGACTCAGAGTCAGGGCCAGATTACGGCGAAAGTGAAGCAGAAACAATGGATGAAGGGGAGGAAGAAGAAGCAAGAGGATTATTTAACAGCTGAGCAGTTGTTGGCACAGAAAGAAGAACAGCAAGGTTTTGAAGTTGTACAAAAGGTGCTCGATATGCGAGGTCCACAAGTGAGAGTTTTGACAAATTTGGAGAATTTGAATGCTGAGGAGAAAGCTAGGGAAAAGGATATTCCTATGCCAGAACTTCAGCACAATGTGAGGTTGATTGTAGACATGGTGGAGCTTGATATTCAGAAGGTTGATAGAGATTTGAGAAACGAGAGAGAAACGGCCATTAGCCTGCAGAAGGAAAAGGAGAAATTGGACATAGAGGCAGCCCGCCAAAAGAAACAGCTAGATAACATGGAAGCAATAATGAGTCTATTAAGCCACATAGAGGAACAAAAATCATCTGGAACCTTGACTTTAGATATTTTAGCTAAGTATTTCATAGACTTGCGAAGAAAGTTTGCAGATGATTACAAACTGTGCAACTTAGCCACAATTGCTTGTTCATTTGCGTTGCCTTTGTTTATTCGGGTATTTCAGGATTGGGACCCTCTTAGAAAACCATCTCATGGATTGGAACTGGTGGAATTATGGAAGAACGTGTTACACGATGAGGAAAGCGATGATATTTGGGGTATATCCACACCTTATGCACAGTTAGTGTCTGAAGTAGTTGTCCCTGCTGTAAGAATATCTGGTATCAACTCTTGGGAGCCTCGGGATCCTGAACCGATGCTCAAATTTTTGGAGACTTGGGAAAAATTACTCCCTTCAGCAGTTCTTCAGAACATATTGGATATCGTAGTACTCCCGAAATTGTCTCAAGCTGTAGAGTCATGGGACCCACGTCGAGAAACGATCCCAATTCATGTTTGGGTTCATCCATGGCTGCCTCAGTTAGGACAGAAATTGGAGTATTTGTACGAGAAGATTCGAATGAAGCTGAGCATGGTTCTCGGTGGTTGGCACGCGAGCGATTCTTCTGCATTTGCAATCTTATCACCGTGGAAACCAGTTTTCGATTCAGTTAGCTGGGAAAGTCTAATGCGAAGATTTATAATCCCTAAATTGGAGATTGCACTACAGGAGTTTCAGATAAACCCCGCCCGCCAAAATCTTGATCATTTCAACTGGGTTATGGCTTGGACTTCTGTAATTCCAATTCATCTCATGGTTGATTTAATGGAAAGGTTTTTCTTCGTAAAGTGGTTGCAAGTTTTGTATCATTGGCTCTGTTCAAATCCGAACTTACAAGAGGTTCATCAATGGTATGTCGGTTGGAAAGGACTCCTACCGCCCGAGCTACAGGCTCATGAAAATATACGGTATCAGTTTACCCTTGGTCTCAACATGATTGACCGGTCACTTAATGGCATGGAAGTGGTTCAACCTGGATTGAGAGAGAATCTTAGTTATCTTAGGGCACAGGAGCAAAAGCAGTTTGAGGCTCAGCAGAGAGCTGCAGCTTATTCTCAACAGCAAGGTAGCGCGGCTCAATCAGATGGTGTGTCTAGCGGTCTCGAGATGACTTTGAAAGAAGTGGTTGAGGCCCATGCTCAACATCACGGGTTGCTGTTTAAACCGAAACCTGCTAGGACTTATAACGGTCACCAGATTTATGGATATGGTAATATAAGCATATATGTTGATTCGGTTCATCAGCGGCTGTATGCTCAGAAGGATGAAGAATGGTTCCTAACG
Organism: Euphorbia pulcherrima; assembly: GCA_947683365.1. NCBI lineage: Eukaryota > Viridiplantae > Streptophyta > Magnoliopsida > Malpighiales > Euphorbiaceae > Euphorbia > Euphorbia pulcherrima. Next base: position 43,220,062 of record CANTUS010000008.1, on the reverse strand, counting down.
AGTCTCGATAAGCTGCTCGAAATGCATAGAACTATGCTTTCCAAGAAACGGTGATGAGCTGAATTTAGCTACATGGGGGATCAGAAAGCATCATACATCAAAGAATTTGAATTTAGAGGTCAGAATTTCCCCATTGCTGTTTCATTGATGAACTTGACTTTGGTGTTGTAAATACTTTTTTTTGTAGGTTCAATTATTTTCAGTTGACAGCCTGCCCTTAATCTTAATTTTGTTTGTGCTTCATGTTTTTCCTCTGTTTGTTCAATCAATATGAAAATTGCTGAACACTGTATGCATATAATTTGTACTGGACTTAACATAGAGGTTTGTGCACTTTAGTATATCTTCAGTAAGGTTACTTCGTGTTCGAAATTTCAATCCTTGCTGTGAATTCAACTGGCATGTGATATAATATAGGATTACTTGATGTGGAACAATTATGTGATAAAATAGCTAATTGTAGCTGGTCTGCATTTGAACTTTAATGTGTCTAACTACTGTAGCTAACAAATGCAGTGAGTGGATCGAATTAGAAATGAGTGTATCTGCTAAAAGACTGGTGTGACCCATGTTGAGGATAAATCGAAAGGACGAGTATGGTGGCCTGTACATGTGCTATGAAGAAAGACCAACAGCTGCTCAAGTTAGGAAGTGTATGAAGTTAACGATAGAAAATAAGTGTAGAAAGAGAAGTAGACCTGAAATTACTTGGGGAAATTATTTTGAAAAATATGCTTTTATTGGGTATTGATGAGTATATGGCATTTGATATTAGCATCATGGCGCTAGAAGACCCATAAAGGCGACTCCACCTAGGCGTGGGACAAAGGCTTGGTTGATTGATTGATATCTTATAGTCTTAGGTTATAAGAAACAGAGGAATTGACATACTTGAAAACAAACAAGCATAATTGTCAAAGGCCCTCCTCATGAAGGGCGCAACTCTTGGCGCCTCACTATACTACAGGTGAGGTGTGCCTAGGGTCATTTTTCTAGGGTTTTAACTTAGATATGAACAATAATTCAATTCTAGATATTCCTAATTCAATTCCAATCAAGTCTAGATCATATTCAAGACTAGGAATTTCTAATGCAATATCTAAATTCTACGTACATATGTACATTTAACAGTTTTCTTAGTTCTTATATGGCGTTGTCATTGCATTTAACTTTACTTTTCAGTCAAATATTTTTTTGCAAATGTTTTGCGCCTAGCGTACCTCAGGCGCTCGCCTTGCCTTCAGTGCCCCTGGCCCCTTTGTGCTTCAATGCGCCTTGCGCCTCTAACAACTATGCAAACAAGGTATCTCTCTCTTTTGCTTACTCAAAAGAAAGAGAAGCGACTGAGATGTTGGCAAAGAAAGAGCTTTTTTTCTCAGAAAGCTGCAGATGCACTGAATTGCACGAGTCTTGAACTTTTAAGCACTGACAGACACTAATTGTTGGCTCTGAATTTTATTACTGTAATTTGGCTTTTTGACATTTGGTCAGCAACAAACAATAATATTGTTTCGGGTGGATTTGCGCATAACATAAAACTCTAGTCTTATGGCTGCATTTCAAGCTTCTTCGGCTTAAATCTCGTGGCTTGGTGTAGTGTATTTTATTGTCGTTTCATTACGAGTTCATATCCCGTGATTTAGTTTCCTCCATCTCGCGTTCTATGGATTATGATTAACTGTAGTTCTAATGAAACAATACCATTCAAGCATATGATAGAGGATTGTAGTAATATAAATTTATACGTGGTATAATGATGCAGACTCCGGCTTGTAATCACCGTATTCAACTCTACAGAATGTTCTCAACCGATTTTGGTATAATCATTTTCGTCGGATAAAAAAAATTGAAGATACAGATTTTCTTTCGGGTGTATATACGGTCATACTCTGAACAAGTTTGAAGGAAAGAAACATCAAAACACAAATCAGTGTTTCACTAACATGGCCTCGAGTTGCTTCTTTCTTGCAGCATGTTTTAGTTTCTCAAGAGCAACAAGGCCCACTTGTCGAACTCGCTCTCTTGATAACCCTATCCTGCAACCCACACAATAAACCCGTTGTCACGATTCTCTGTATACCCGACACAATATATTTAGCCTAAGTATGAGAAAGAAACGAATGGCTTACCTTTTGCTGATGTTTTCCCATGTAAGGCATTCATTATCAAGACCATAGTAAAGCCGTATAATCTCCCTTTCTCGCGCTTTAAGATTCGACGTGATAAGATCATTTACTTCTTCCTGCAAAAAGGTAGTCATATATAATATTAATATCAATCTCAACTATTTGATCAACTGCCCCAATTCGGTGCTCTTAAATGTGTCTTCCATTCAATTTCTAACATACATTAACTTTTTCATTCTCTCTCCTATTTTTTCACGGTCTCTTTTCTACGATTTGCCACATGTTGAAAATTGAACGGTTTTTTCTAAACTATCTAACTACATGAATATACAATATATAATTTACCTTGAGTGCCCATTCATCTACTCCATTCCATGGATTATTTTCGAGGCGATTATCTGCAATGTACTACAAAACGAACAAAACAGAAGAGTCAGACAAGAAAATGGCGAAAAATGGCAATGTTCAATTATTTGACTTACGCTATGGTGCGTTTCTCCTGGGATACCGTTCAAAGACGGGAATGCTTCTCTATCGAGAGAAAAAACCTTACTAACTGCCTGCATATAATAACAATATGGTTGTATGAATTTCGAAGAGTAAACCACATCGAATAATAGCTCAAGCAATTCATACCTCTGTTGCGTTCCTAACTTTCTTCGGAGACATATTCAGCGACTCTGCAATTCTCTGAAAAACAAAGAAATAACGCGGCTTTTAGATTTAAAGAACAATGAAACCAATTAATGTTCTAACACAAGAAAAGAATTATAGAACGTATCAACTTACATCAATTGAAGGGGTTATGCCTTTCTCTTCCAGTTTGATTTTTGCATTCCGAATTAAGCCCAACCTTTCATGTAAATGGTTCGGCAGTCTTAAGGTTTTCGAATTCTCAAGTAATGCCCTCGCAACTCCCTGTAATTTTTTGTCAGTTTGAGTTACCGAATCTAACTCAAGTTGAGAGTTATGCGTTTTCGAATTTACCTGACGAATCCACCAATAGACATAAGTCGAGATTTTGAACCCCTTTGAAGAATCGAATTTCTCAATGCCGCGTAACAGTCCAATAAGACCTCCCTGCAAGAGAATAATAAAACATTTTACGCATTGATTTTGCTTATTAGTCGATATTTGAAAAATAAACGAGAAAGAACAATGTATTACCTGAACAAGGTCAGCCATTTCGGCTCCCATGTTATCATATCTTTGAGCAATGGACATGACTAAACGAACATTGCTCATCGCCAATTTCTCTCTCGCTAAAGAACAAGCCATTATTTTGGATTGTAACTCGACCCGAGAAATCCTCAACGAAGATGCCAGCTGTTCATCAGAAGGATCACATCCTAGTCTCTCTTTCAGCCTGAAATTTGGCAGCAAAAACGATCAGTTTGTCCCGAATTGGACAGACTATAGTAATAAAGTTTTAAACTTTATTAGACTTGAGTATCACCTTGATCTATGATCCTCTAAGGAAAGACCGGCTTTTATAGTCCTCGAAAGGCGCACAACTTCGGCATGTGTGAGTAGTTCTTCACTCACTACACCCTTAACATAATTACCTTTCAAACCCGATTTTAGCTGCTTAAAGTCACTAACATTTTTACTTAAGCTCAGATTCTTCTTCTTCTTCGTGTTAATTCTACGTTGCCTGGCAGAAACACCCGAACAAGTTATAGCTATATTCTTTTGATTCTTTTTTTTGCTAGGTGAATCAGTCCTTTCAAACGAAAGACTCCATTGTTTCTCGAGCATATATTTCTGCAGGAGAAGTGCCTCCATTGAATAGTGAAAATCGGGACTTTCCTCTTCGAAATCGTCCAATGTCTTGAGCCATGTTGATGGAGTAGATGCAGCTTCGAGGTGTTCTTTGAGAGCCTTGATTGAGTGTGTGTTTCGATTGGAAGCTGGCAAACCCGAACCTAAATTGGAAGACTTTTTCGCAATTATCGCAGTCTTACCCGATAAAACCTGATAATGGGTCGATCCATTGTCGTTGGAAAGCTTTTCGGAAATGTCTGAGTAGTAGAAGGTGGAACTCAAAAGCCTCTTTCCGGAACTAAGTCCTATAACAGCTGCAATTGCCATCTCACTGTTTCTTTTCGGCTAATTTAGTCTTGGACTTTACTCGAGGTAGAAACTAGTTCAACTCTTCAACTGTGGAACCTGCAAAAGAAAAACAGACACATATGATAGATGAGAGTTCCAATTAAGGATTGAAACTCTGGAATATTAACCATTGGAATCATTCAGGGTATGTTAGGTAAAGTTCAAAACTATAACAAGGTTATTACATATTACACATAATCTTGCGCAAAAGCTCAAAACTATAACAAGACAATTACATATTACGCAGAGTTAATCTTGAAAACCATATATGTATAAACTTCTCAAACCAAATAAAAACTAATAACCTGACAAGGGATTAAGCAATAGGTTAAGAAGAAAGACATCCATGTAAGCAATAGTTCAAGGATTTCCTAGTAAGAAAATCACAAAAGAGAGTTTACTAGTAACTGGTTTCTCAGTAGAATTGTGAATTAAACACAGTTTTGACACATTAATCAGTTCAAACACAAAAAATGGAAAAAGCTGAGATCTTGAGGTGAATTTCATACATTTGAAATGAACTGAATTTCTGTAAGAAATACAGAATGTTTCCATAAGAGAAGCAAATAATTTGAAACGAAAAATGGGCATACCTGTAAAAACAAAAGGTGAAGACTCCAAAGTGAGGGAGGAGAAAGGGGAAACAATGAAATATTTTCTTGTTCGAGAAATTCAAGTGTGCTACTTTGGATAACTGATATTTTTTTGGGTTGTTTTTTTAATTATAAATGTTTATATGATAAATGGAAAAAAAAGGAGAAAAGGGTAGGGAGAATCAGAAAGAGGGGAGGGTATTGGGTAGAAGAGATATTGGGGTTGGGAGTTGAGTGGTGGAGAGCTTGCCATTTTGCTCTTTCTCTATTTCTTACTTCTCATTCTCATCCCCTTGTCTTTTTTTTTTTTTTTATTCTGAAAATTTTTATATGATATTTTTGTGATAAAATATGTGATGGACACAGAAAGACATAAATAACTAAATAAATGAAAACTGTGATGGAAAAACAAGGCTGTGTGGGACCCACTTTAGGACGTTGGTTCAGTCGGTTTAACAAACTATGGCTTTGTGCTTCTCTCTCTCATATCTCGTATCATAATATGTATTGTTTGTTCGTTACTTTGTTGCATCAACTTTTCTTAACCCTAATGCATAAACACAACTTGTTCGGGGTTATCTTTTGCTCCTGAACTTTAAAATTATTTTTTAGCCTTATTAACTTTAAAAAATTCATTGATTTGCTACTTAAATGTTAACTATTAACTTTTAATTGGTATAACTTTTTAAAGATGATAATCTCTTTATTTCTCTTTCCTCGGCCATAATAGATACATATTATTTAGGGAACAAATCACTTTTGAAAATTTAGTGGACTATGAGGGTCTTTTAACAACTTAAGGGGCTTTTATAAAAAAAATAATTTAAGGGGCAATGGACCGAATAAAACATATGTTGAGAGATGCAATTAACTTTTTTTTAAAAAAATTTAGTATCATAAACAAGCTTTGAGATATATGCCATGTTACTTAACCCCAATTTTATTGAACATGGATTAAATTTAATTCAGCTTTTAAAACGATACCTTATTGAACATGGGGCTAGGGGCATGCAATACTAATAATAATAATAATACAAAATAAATTTATAACCCTAAACTTGACTATTTTCGTTGAATGTTATTTTCAACTTTCATTTGCTACAATTACCTCCTTAAACTTTGCAAAGTGCGCTAGTTTATCTCTGTTTGAAATATTGAAACTAAGAAAAGCTATTTGAGAGAAAGAATTTTTTGTATTGATTGATGATTTAGGATGTACAATGCTAGTCTATTTATAGTACACTTGTAAACTAGATATGGTAAAATAATATACACTTAATTTTTCTTTCTCTCCAAGTATTCTTTATTCCCCAGTATGCTTTATTCCCAAGTATTCTTCCTCTCCAAGTTTACTTTCTTTCCAAGCATTATTAATTCTTTTTCCTTTCTAACAATCCCCCTCAAGTTGAGTCGTGGGATTGCCAATGCTCAAATTGTCCAAAACTTTGCTGAAAATCTTTCCATTCACTGCTTTAGTTAGAATATCTGCTAGTTGGTCTTCAGATCGTATGTATGGTAGCTTTTTGATTCCTGCTTCAATCTTCTCCTTGATGAAGTGTCTATCAACTTCCACGTGTTTGGTTCGATCATGTTGTACTGAATTTTCCGAGATTCGGATGGCCGCCTGATTATCACACATTATCTCACAAGTTTCTGATGGTGGGAAACCAATTTCTGTTAATAACTTCTGTAGCCATAATACTTCGGTTAGTCCTCGAGCAATTCCTCAAAACCCTGCCTTAGCACTTGACAATGCTACAACTTTTTGCTTCTTACTCCTCCATGTGACTAAATTACCTCCTACAAGAGTAAAATAGCCTGATGTTGATCTTCGATCTACTGGATTCCCTGCCCAATCAGCATCTGTATATCCTCTCACGTTCAGATGCCGATGTGCTCTGAATAGGACTCCATGTCCAGTTGTACCCTTGAGTTACCTTATGATCCTCCATATAGCCTCTATGTGATTTGTTTGAGGTCGGTGCATGAACTGACTTACTATTCCTACCGCATAGGATATGTCAGGTCGGGTATGTGAGAGATAAATGAGTTTACCCACCAACCGTTGATATCTCTCTTTATCGACTAACTCTGCTCCTTCTAGTACTCTTAATCCATGATTGACCACTATGGGTGTATCAACAGGTTTGCAGTCAAGTATCCCTGTTTCAGCTAGTAGGTCTAAGATGTACTTCTTTTGACATATGAAAATTCCTTGCTTTGATCTTAGCACTTCAATTCTGAGAAAGTACTTTAATCTCCCCAAGTCTTTCATTTCAAACTCGCTGAACAGATTCTCCCTTAGGTTGGCAATTTCTTCGACATCATTTCCTGTAATGATCATGTCATCAACATAATTAATCAAGCAAGTTACGAGAACCATTTCGTTTAAGGAATAAAGTATGATCAAAATTGCTCTGCTTGAACCTGTATCTTTTCATTGCTAGTGTGAACCTGCTAAACCATGCTCAAGGTGATTGTTTGAGTCCATATAAATATTTCTTCAACCGATAGATTTCTCCCTCTCTGAATTCTTCCTTGAATCCTGGTGTAAACTTCTTCCTTTAAATCCCCATATAGAAAAGCATTTTTCACATCAAGTTGGTTAAGTGGCCATTCCTTGTTTACTGCTACTGAGAACAATACTCTGATAGTGTCCATCTTTGTTACTAGTGAAAAAGTTTCAGAGTAATCAATTCCATAAGTTTGAGTATACCCTTTTGCCACTAATCGCGCCTTATATCTTTCAATAAAACCATTTGGTTTGTGTTTCACTGTAAAGACCCAACGACATCCAACTAGTTTCTTTCCTATTGGTAGATTACATTTCTCCCATGTGTTATTCTTGTTAAGAGCATTCATTTCATCATTCATTGCATCTCTCCATTTGTCCGACGTCATCGCCTGTTAAATTGCGGTTGGGATCTCTTCTTCGCAGAAAGCTATTAGAAATGCCTTTGCTTCTTTAGATAGGTTTCCCCTCGCAATGTTGGCTATCGGGTATCTTGATCTTCTTCTATTTATTGGTTCTGGGGAGTATTTATTAGGTGGGACACCCCTCTTACTCCTAGGGGGTAAAGCATATTTCTCTCCTTGTTCTGACTCTTGTTCTACCACATGTTCATGTTCTACATGTTCTTCTATAGTCTCACAATCACCAGGATTAGTTAAAGCAGTCAAGGGTATAAGAGTTTTAGAATTGCTTACCTCAGACACCAGGTTGGGAGGAGTATCTTCAGAGACACTAGAACCTGTAGACTGTATGGAAGAATATGAAGTTTCCCTAACAGTATTGTCTTACTCTATTTCCATTTTTTCCACTTGAGAAGTTCCTACATCTGGAAGCCAACTTAGTGAGTCCATATATTCATTCTCCCCCTGACCACTGAGTTGGGTATTATAAAAGTACTCTGTTTCAAGGAAATCACAATTCATTGTGGTAAACATGTGACGAGTTTTAGGGTTATAACATCTATACCCCTTTTGATTAACTCCATAACCTACAAAGACACATTTTTCAGCACAAGGATCAAACTTGGTTTGTTCAGTTTTTGGAATGTGAACAAAAACAAAGCACCCAAAAATTCTTGGTTAAAGAGTTAAGGATGGGGGTTTTTTGTAAATTTGGCTAAGGCTTGGATAGGAGTTTGTAGATTAAGGGCTTTGGTTGGAAGTCTGTTTAGTAGGTAAGTAGCTGTTGCTACAGCTTTTGGCCAAAAACTTTTTGGGACTCGAGATTCAATTATAAAAGCATGAGTCATTTCAAGAAGGATCCTCTTTTTTCTTTCGGCAACTCCATTTTGCTCAGGGGTATGGGGACAAGTAGTTTGGTGGACTAATCATTCCTTTTGAAAAAAAATTTCATGGTTGAGTTTACAAATTCTCCCCCATTATCAGATAGTAAAATCTGAATAGATTTGTTAAATTGGATTTTGATCATAGTGTGGAAATGAATAAATTTATCAACAACTTCAGACTTATTTTTCAAAAAATAAACCCATGTCATACGAGTGCAATCATAAAAAAAATCACGAAATATCTGAAACCTTGTCCACCTATAATAGGTGCTGGACCCCACACATCAGAGTGCACTAATGAGAAGTGTACGTCGACTTTGGTATTATTGGGTTTGAAAGTTTGTCTGTGGCTTTTTGCCAAAACACAAGTCTCACAATGTAGAGGATTATTTGACTTAAAAATTTTAGGAAATATAAGATGTAAATAACCCGTGGATGGATGCCCCAAAAGTCGATGCCAGAGCTAAGCTTCTCTATCAAATGTTCTATGCGCAAGCATTACAGTACTGTGTTGGGTAACTCCATCCACGTAGTACAGTCCTTGGTGCTCAGTGCCCCTTCCAATAATCGATCATGTCCTGATGTCCTGCAGTATATAAAAAGTAAGATGCATTAGTACAATACAATTTAGTTCCTTCGTCACATAACTAATAGAGAGTAATTTGTGAGATAATGATGGAACACAAAGAAAATTTGATAATTTTAGTGTGGGTGATATCTTAATAGATCCAGCTCCTTCTATAGAGATAATTCCTCCATTGGCTGCCTTAACATGTGTCTTTGTTGGTTGTGTTTTGATTTTGATATCATTTGCATCAAAGGTCATAGTGTCGGTGGCCTCGCAATAAAAAACCATGAGGAATTTTTTGTTAGGTCTATCGTGGCTAATAATGCACCTCCAATGCTTTCTTCTCCACTGATGCTTGCTTGATCGTTTGCATTGTTGTTGGTGGCCTGCTCCTTTTTATGTTCATTCCACCAATCGGGATACTCATGGATTTCAAAGCACGTTTCTTTTGTATGCTTTGTCATTCCGCAGTGGTTGTACTTGAGTTTTGATTTATCTATTAGATATGAGATACCCTTTTTCTCGGCGGTACTTGATTTTCATTGTTCTCGAGATTGTTTGATTGAGTTTGCAATCTGAATTGTCAGGTTTTCATTACTGACTTCAGATTGTTTGATTGAGCTACCATCATTGGACTTGGTAGCCTAAGATTTTTGAGTTGGTGGATTGATGACTAATGACGATCTATCATCTTTGGCCATGGTTGTAAGTTTGATAGGTGACAATCAAACTTGAAACAAAATTGGTCTTAGAACCATTCAACCCGCTCTTGATACCATGTTTGAAATATTGAAATATTTAGGATGTACAATGCTAGTCTATTTATGATGTACAATGCTAGTCTATTTATAGTACACTTGTAAACTAGATATGGTAAAATAATTTACACTTAATTTTTCTTTCTCTCCAAGTATGCTTTATTCCCAAGTTTACTTTCTTTCCAAGCATTATTAATTCTTTTTCCTTTCTAACAGTCTCCTCAACGTCACGTATTAGCTTTGGATTTGATACAAAAAAATATTATCTTTGAAAAGTCAAATCAATCAGAAGCTGATATATGACAATGAGAGGCAAATTGTTCACTTTTAACACGTTCAACGTGTTAATTGCAACTTTTTTTAAGTTAGTGGTGACATATGGGTTAGTTGCAACTTTTACCATGTTCAATGGGATAATTATTTTGAACGATATTGTACGGTCAGTGAATCCTCCAAAAGCGATGTGGGATATTTATTCCTAACACAAACAAATAAAGAAGAGAAAAATGAGAGAAAAGGAGGGTTGATAACTCAAAGGCTAGGGATGACAACGGGCCGGATCCATCTTGGATATGATCTGGATCCTTTTTTACATATTGGACCCGGATCTCTCCTGGATATGCCGGGTCCATAATTGTAATATCCAAATCTAGATCCAACGAATCTCACAGATTCGGGTCCAAAACAGGTTGGTCTTGTAGATTAAACACTAAATTCATTGTACGTGGGGCACTTAGCACAGACACATTAGATTCAAACCAAATTCGCAGAAACGGGAAAAGGGAAAACAAGGGTAAATTGAAATATAAACCATATTAATGAAACAATAAAAACCTCATCATCTACCAATAAATTGAGTAAGTTGGAAGAGAATAAGATTCGAATCCTATTAAATACACTTGTTGAGAGGGGTGAGAGACCTTAACTGTGACTAAGGCCTGAACAAGATTATCCTAATGACGATACTTATAAATATTAAGAAAAAAAGCCCAATCTTTTTCTCCTATACAGTAGAGTTCCTTATTTCTAAAACCACAAAAAATACAAACATGAATTTCCACAAAAACTTGTCACAATAACTATAACGAGAAGTTTTAACCCAAAAAAAAATAACTATAACGAGAAGAGATTTACAGGCAAGAGGATAATCTTTTAAGAACAAACAGATCGAACAGAGTGACGAAGGTCCAAATGGAGTTACTGGAAAAGTGGCCATCGTTAATTGAAAGAGACTTTGAGTATTTTAGTTTGATCTCATCTATTTCACCCATCTACCATACGTATAAATAATAGATAGGTAAATTAGAGTGGCAAGGGCGTAGAGTGGGAGTGTAATGTAGCTGCATAGAAATTGGGCTCCTAGTCTGTCAATATTGATTATATAAAGTGATTTCCTTATATGTTTCTAACTCTTTCATATATAAGTTTTATATCCTCGTGAATTTAATCCAAATTCATACTGTGGACCAAAAAGAATGTATTCTATTCAATCTGCTAATACATATTTGTTGCCTGTGATATTTAATCCTTGCTGTTACTGCGATTATTGCCTTAAATATGACTGTACATTTCTCCAAAATTGGCTTAAAATAACATAAAATGGATGAATCGGTGTTTATAAGTGTGAACCAAAGACACCTATTTGCATTTTGTGTAATAAGTATAAAGGTAGATTCTACATTTGTTCAGTTTGCTCTTCAATCTCATGTGCAAGCCACACTTTTAATATGCTATGTGTGAATCATTATGATATTTCTGTTGATATCAAAAGATTGGAGCTTCATTGGCATTTGTATAGTCATCAGGTCTATGATCTTCATCTTGATTTTGATTTGGTGGTTGTATTGACGAGTGGGATTGAGAGGATTGAACAATTTGGGGAGCAATTGCTTCATGAATTTCGTGTAGCAAAGATTTCTTCACGTACCCCTTTAGGAAATACTTCTTAAGCTATTTTCATCATTAGGAAAATAATTAGATCACTAATGTTTGGTTTGTAATATTCTATAACAAAAATGACAATAAGGAATGCTTGAATTTGGTCAGAATTGTTCAATAGTGTGTTTAATTTTGCCATTTTGGGTATGATCATATCTAGTTCTTTTGTTTTACTAGCAGTCATTATGCTATATTACATGAAAATGTGATACGCGCTCTAGTCAAGGCGATATTATGCAAGCAATTCAAGTTAAGAGTGAAATTGAGCTGAATATGCTCGAGTGTAGGTTGGAATTTGAACTTTTACTATCCTTGCCATTTTGTTGTGTATCCAAAGTTGTGTCTTGTTACCCCCTTTGTACGTTTTAGTTGTGAATTAAAACTTAGAATGATGTTAATCTTGTGTTAAAGGGCGTTGCTTGGTTCAGTAGAGCTTTATATCTTTCAATTATTTTTGGTTTGCAAAGTATATGGGCAAATATTCTCTTTAGACTTGAAGTTTATATACTGTGATTTTTCGTTGATCGCATGCATGACAACCACTAGGCTATTCAAAAAGTTTAATATAGTGATACATTATACATTGTCTACTTAAGCAATAAGCTATGGACTTTATACTAAGAACATGCATTACAATTTTCTACCTCCCTTTAGATTATGTGTTTGAGACATGCAATCAACCCCTTTTTTCTTCCTTTTTTCTTTATTCATTTTTTTAATCACTTTCTCATTTATGTTTGCCTTACTTTTTTTCTTTCTTTCTTTTACATATAAAATTATATAGTCTTCCAAATTTACTATAAAATATTAGTAATTAATGTATAATTTAATTAAAAAAATTATATTCTTAAATATAATAAATATTGTACACAAACTAACATCAATAGAGAAAATTGTGTTAAAACTTATACAACTCACTCTAAATATTATTGGACAATGCTTTCAATCTAAATAACTCATAAAATTAATAATAAAAAAGCAAAACTCAAATCGTTTACGACCTTCTAACAAATTATTGTTCATAGGTAAGACATTTAGGTTATAAAAATCGTTTTTCATTATACAATTTTGCGTAAAGTTATGAACATAAATTGAAATGTGCTATAAATTAACTTATATTATAGAAGTCAAATCTTATGTAGACTAAATTTTGAATGGTATTTTAAATTTTTACACAAATTACATTCATATAAATTGACATTTTTATTATGGATATTTGAATATTAATTAAAATTTATAATTGTCATTGTTATAATGTATTAACTCGGTTCATTAAACTCTGGCCCCCCTCATGTCAGATTCTACTCCCGCCCCTGAGTCTAGGGGCAGACCCACACACATTTGTGTGGTGGCCCAGGCCCCCTCAATTTACATATTAATAGTACTAGTGTATAAATATAGTTGAAGTAATTTAGTGGTTGAGTTGGTTGAGCATGGTGTGCCCCCCTTTAACAATCTAATATTCTTTCTTTTTTTTTCAAATTTCAATTTGAGCTAACCATTTATTATATTCATTATTGTAAGTGAGCTTTATTTTTCTTAATTTTTTTTAAAAATAATACAAATTAAATTTGGCCAAGTTTTTAATTAAATAAAATGGAAGTTCGTTTGTTTTTTTTGTTATATACGTGTAGTAAATTTAATTGTTTAAAACTTATAACTAGAAAATTAAATTTGAAATCAAATACTATGCTTGATAAATTAGTAATTAACTTAAATTAAAATTGGACATAATTGAAATTTGAAATATATTGATCTGCCATTAACCTCTAACGCTTGTAATATATACACTATTAAAAATATATTGTTGAAAATGTATTTCACGATTTTCATGACTTGAAAAAGCATATCGTTTTTTTTATACTTGTGTTACTTTTCAGTGAAGACTTGACTTTGATGTATTATTTAAGGGTTATTCTATGGTAACTTTATTTTTTTTTCTTATTTTGTCACTATTATCATTGGATTGAACTTCACCCACTAATCTAATGGCGATGAAGGGCAAAGTAAATTTTACTTAGTAAAAAATAAAGTCAACTTTGTCTTCACCATTATTTAATATTTGAATCAATATAAGTATTAGCATATATAACTTTATCGATTTTTTTTTAAATTAAGCCCGTTGATTGTGATCCCCCTCATATCAGACTCTGCGTCCGCCCCCTCCCTGAGCCTACTAACTATATATGTGCAACAATGTTGCCAATTTATGTCATTTTGTTCTCTTCGCATGGTTTTGATTGAAAAATGTTTGTCTTTTATGATTAATTTATAGGTTACGATGCTAGTGGGGTTCCAGTCTTGACTTGTACAACTTTAAAATGGTACTCCCTCCATCTTTTTAAAATAGGCATTGTAGTCTAAAATTGAATTGCTAAAATACTTGTCATTTACACTTTTTAGGTATTTTTTTCATTATTTTTCCAACTATATCCTTAGTATTAATTGCACTTGGGTTAAAAAATTAAGGCATTAGTTTAAGATATAAGGATAAATTAATATTTTCATACCCTTAATAAATGAGTTTATTAAGAAGCATGAAACTAGTAGGTAGACAAGTAAAAAAATATGAAAGGAGTATCATTCTATATCCTTTCAAGTAGCTAATGAAGAATTGGATAGTTCCTCGATACTTTTTTGGGACTACGGAAAAGGTTAGAGAATACTTTTTAGCAACTTCTCATTAGTTTGAAATTTATAGAACTGGAAGCACACATGTGTCTATCTATTGTATGTTATACAAAGACATATGTCATATGCAAACTCATGCTACTTTTCGCTCTTTAATTCAAATTTAGAGCAATCGGAGAGAAAATTTTGATCATATATATTGATTCTCTTATGATAATAAAGTGATTTGCCTTTTTTTTGTTTATCTCATTTGCTTAGTTTTATGATTTTGTTATGGAGATTTTAGGTTTTAATTTTGTAGTTCAAAGCTTAAATATTAAAGTCTTAGTAGTTACTAGCTAGTAGTAGGTAGTTTATAACTCCATACTTACTAGATTTTTCATTAAATTACTTGGTATACTATTAATTTGCTTGAGTATTTGGTAACTTTGTATAACTTATGGTTCAACTTCCTTTGTAGCAATTTTGTTTTGCACTTGAAACGAGTTCTCTTCAATCAAAATTACTGGTTCAAATTGCATAGTGAAATGAGTGGTGATGAAGAAAAAATTATTTTTCTTATAGAAAGGAAGAAAACTATTTTTATTGTTTAAAACTTTGTCAAACATTGCATAATTTTATTCTTAATGGTTAACGAGGAATATTCGATGGGGAATGGGGAAAATTATTTTACTAAAATCTTAATGAATATGGATATGGTGATATTTTTTTACCTGAAACCTTATTGGATATAGATATGGGGAATGCATTGCCCGATCCAATAATATGGATGTCAACGGTGCTAGTTCAGTGCGGGTAGCTCAATCCCCATTCCGCACCCAATACTTTTCGGGTGCGGTTTTGAGGATTCCCAAATTAGTGTTTCGGGTATTTTTTTGCACCCATTCCGTACCCATGCAGGTGCAGGTGGTTTTTGGAGAATCCCTGCCCACCAATAAATTTCACAAAACTTTAGGTATGTTCTCACATTTATTAATGATCAAAGTCCACATTCGAACATATATCAATAAATTTTAACTCTAGAAAATTGAATCTTAATTTATTCTAAAATGAAAATGAAATTATATATAAAAAATTATTAATCCAAACAATTAAAAATTTTCTCTTTTTTTATATATATCCTTATAATTCAATTTGATCAAATTTTGATAAACTTCATGTATATCAAGGATATTAAATGATAAAATCAAAGAATATAAATCAAATTCTAAAGAAATTTAGAGAGTTCATTCATATCAATTAAGTAATACAATGAGAAAATTCTTTTTATTCTAATTTGGCTTACTTAGTGAACTAATAACAAAAAATACACAAGAAGATACAATTTCAAACTAACTAACTAATTTTCTAACTGTTGTAACTAACTACTATTCTTTCATATCTACAGGATTTAACGCTTAAATTAATTATAAATTTTATTGTTTTTTGTCAATAAAACTTGAATATGCAATTGCTTGAAAGATGATCTTTTTAATGAATTATATGTGTTATTCAATTAAAATCTTGTCTATATTATGTGTTTATTTGGGTTTTTGTTCGGGAATTTATTCAGTTGCAGTACTAGTTACCCAAAGGTACGGAGATAGTTCCACCTACACCCACCCACGTTTTCTTATCCGGGGGGTAAAATTTCACTCATCCCCCCGCCCATGCGGGTGGAAAGTTTCGATTATCCCCCACCCGCATGAGTTCGGATGTGACGGTTTTCAGGTATTCCTCGCCCTATTGACATCCCTATCCGATAAGACCTGTTGACAACCCTAGTTGCCAAAAAAGAAAATGCATTAATGAAAAGAGTTGGCATTTCTAATAAAAGTGTCGCCATATCACGTGGTAGTGTTATTTCCAGATGCATTTACCAACACTTGAAAAATGTCATCAAAAGACAGTAAAATGTTACTATAGGGTCCCACGCCAGAACTTTTTACTATGTGGCCATAAATGACCCAAAGTGTTGGTATAGGGACATATGGTTACGTCGCCCTTCGTAACACCTGTATTTTAACAAAAGTGTAGCCAAATATAAGGTTGTTGATGATGTTAGACGATGCATAACATGAATATAATTGAACCTATGTCTCGAAGCAATTTATATCTCGTCATATAATCACTATGATACTTGATCTTATCCTGAATTGGTTAAGTCATTGACTTTTATTGATTTACTATTTGCTTTATTTAGTTTTAATATTCAATCTCTAAAAGAGTGCTTCTAGGTTACGCTATTAGTCGTTTAATAAGAAATAATTCTCTTTACCCGTTCTATTTAAATTACAACCCTTGCTTATCGCTTACTACTACTTTTAATTGTGCATGGATTTATATTTGGCTGTCTCGACATCCATCACTGAGGCTTCGGCCATATGCGCCCAGGTTGTGAGGGGTTGATAGTGTATTTGGTGATCCCCGAGGTATGGTCCTTAGATGCTTTTCCTTCCCACTGCCTAACACCTATGCTTTTGTTGGAGAGTTTCAGGCTACAATTTTTGCCATAAAAAAAAAAAAAGCAAAGGAACAAAGGCTGGACAAAGTTGGATATAAAGCGAGTCTGCTTAGTGAACTTGATTGGGTCACGAAACGAATATGTTCCTTGGACAACCCGAATGGATTTAGAGCTGCTTACACATTTTGGAGTGAATGCAAACCGTGGCCACCCACATATAGAGAATCCAAATCCATAGATTGATATTTGTTTAGGCAAGCAGATGTTCGCCCCTATGCATTACCTTTTCCCCAATTCTATTAAAAAGGATTGATTGGACTCCTCATATTTGTACATGTGGAAGAAAAAAATGTAATATGCATTGAAATACCAAATGACAATTATTTTGATATTTTAAAACTTCAAATACGTCAAATAAATCCAAGTGGAGTTACTCTCCAAAATTTAAGTCTTGCTTTGTCCTTTCCATTGTAAGTCTTCCTTTCTGTCGTTTTTTGGACCATCCTTGAGCTTCAGTTGATTTGAAAATTCTTCTCATAGTTTTACACTATTTTCAAACAATATACTTATTTTATTGGATTCAATTTTCTTGTTTTTATTTTATCTTTTCTTGTTGTATGCATTTTTCTTTTTGTTATAAACAAATTTCGAGCTCAGATTAATCCGCTTCCGCTTTAATAAAAAAAGAACATCATTATTTACATGAAAAATAAACACCTTTTAAATGATGGTTAAACTTAGGCCTTGTTCTTTTCAACTTATAAGTAATTGTACTGAAATAAACTGAACTGAATGATATTAAAACTGAATTATAATTAATAATATAAATAATATTTTAAAATGTTAAAGTTTATTAAAAAAATAATTAATAACACTCTAAAAATACTATATATTCTAATAAAATTTATTAATTATTATATATAATAATAATAATAATAATAATAATTAAATCTACCATTATAAACTATTATTATAAATTTTATTTTATTATAATTATTGTTATGAATATTACTTTATTATTTTAATTGTTATTAATATTTATAAAATATTATTACTTTTATTTATTTATTTATTTATTTGTCCTACAAAATTATCCATTATAAAAATAATAATTAATAATTTTGAAAATATTATTAGTTACTTATTCTTTGTTTATTATTTGTGATTAATAATATAAATATAAATGAACTGAAATTTAAATAATATTATTATTAATATTCATTACTTTTTATTATTTATGAATATTAATACTAATTAATAATATTGATATAATGTATAAACTGAAACTTAATACTGAATGTTGAATGCTGAAACTAAACTGAACAGAAAATAAGTTGAAATGAACAAGGCGTTAGGGGTGGTGTTTGCTAGGGCAAGGAGGGCAACCGCGGTTGGAAAATCCCACAAATATAGGATACTTCGAGGTTTTGATCTTCCAATACTAAGCCAACACTATCTATCCATTAGAAATCTGCTAATTTATTCGACAAGTGCTACACCGCTCATAGTAAACTGATAGATTATATTGCAATTTGCACATAAAACATTTAAAGGGTGTTTGTTTCTGCTTCTCATTGTAGTTTTTACATTTACGAAATATCACATCTAGAAGCCCGTTTATTCCGAAATTTTCCAATTCCATGGTTGAAATTTCAGCTTGAAGGGCTTCCCAAATGCTTCATCTATCACTTTATCACTATTTTCTTCTTACTCATCAACATCTACTTGTCAAAATTCATTGTTGTGTCCTTTCTTGGTAATTATATTTTGATCTTTCAAACAAATATTTGCCCACCTTCCAAAGTTGACCATTTCTCCCATAGAAAAAACCCAGTATACAGCTATTTATATAACTGTTTACATACACACTTCTTTTGCATGCAGCCATAGTTATTATCTGTTTCATCATTCATAAACAAAGATGTTGGCTTTTTTGGTTTTTATGCTGATTACAGCAGTAAATTCACAAGCTGATTGTAACCAAATGTGTGGAGATTTATATGTTCCATATCCTTTTGGAATCAATCACTCTTCTATAGCAGATGTAAATCCAGATTGTGCAATGGACACCTCTTTCTTGTTCCTCTGCAACTATACGTTCAAACCTCCCCGCTTATTCTTAGGTGAAAACATGCCTATTAAGAACATCTCAATTGAAGAAGGAACCATTTCTGCCCTAATTCACCCAGCATTCAACTGCTACAAGGACACGGGATTGATGCAAAATTTTACACGGTACTTCATTAGTTTAGGAGATGGTCCATTCAGATTCTCCGATTCTCAGAACAAACTCACAGTTATTGGCTGTGACACCTTAGCTTTGATGGAGGACAATCAAACATTCGGCGGTGGCTGCATTTCAGTATGCTATAATCAGTCTTCCACTCTAAATGATATCTGTTCTGGTATAGGGTGTTGCCAGACATATGTGCCTCAAAGTCTTAAGACTTTAATTATTGAAGTTCGCAGTATTTTTAACCACACCAATGTTTTGCACTTTAATCCTTGTGAATATGCCTTCCTTGCTGATCAAAGGACTTTCGATGTCTCGGCTTGGCAGCTTTCGACTTTGCCTATTTCTCCTGTAACTAATGAGTACGTAAATTCTGAGGTTGCCATTGAATGGGTTGTAAGAGAGGAAACATGTGAGGAAGCTCGATCGCCTTCGAATTTAGACCGTTATGTGTGTGGGAGCAATACTAATTGTACCTACTCTGAAAATGGCAAGGGGTACCGATGTGTATGCAAGGATGGATACGCTGGAAATCCCTATCTCCCACAAGGATGTAAAGGTAACAAATCATACAATCAAGGCTTGATGCATCTCCTGGTGCCTGAATTTGTCCCGAAAAAACTACTAGCCTCTGAACTTTCAAAGTGACCTCGTAGCTCCCACATCTTTCAAAAAGGGAACCACTTTGCTACTTGGATGTCAAGTGTCAACTTCTGATTAATTGGAGAGAGAAAATCAGAAAAATGACATTTTGAAAAAGTCAAACTAACGAGAAGCTGACACGTAGCGTTCAGGGATAAACTGGTGCACTTTTTGAAATATAAGGGAGCTACGGGGTTACTTTGAAAGTTCAGGGACGGTAGGTTTTTGGGGACAAGTTCAGGAACTACTGATGCATTAGGCCTACAATCAATGATCTTCATTTTCCATGGTGTAATTTACATGTATGTTCTAATCATATTTTTCATATGATGAACAGATATAGATGAGTGTTCTGAGCCGAATAAGTACAAGTGTGAAGGTAGTTGCAAGAACAATATAGGTAGTTACACTTGCAAATGTCCGATAGGGATGCGCGGAGATGGCAAAACTAGTAGTTGTAAAGGATTTCGTATCACTACTATTGCGACAGGTTGGACTTAAGTACTTTGTTCATCTTCCTTTCGTTCCATTTTTAGGTTTCGGAATTTGTTACCTTGTGTTTAATTATAATAACAATTAATTTTGTTAAAGATTACTAAAATTAATTATTAGTAACAATCATCCGTAATTTGAAATAATAAATTAAAATATTCATTGGAATATTGTTTAAACTTAGTATATTGTAAACACATTTAATATAAAGACTTTTAATTAAAAATATTTTCCTACTATTTTATTCATATTCAGTAACCCTTTCTGAATCGGTTGCCTTGTGTTTGATTTCTTGCAGTTCTTGGAGCAGTCTTGCTTACTCTTATCATTGTTATCCTGATATTTATAATGTACAAAAGGCGTCGAAAGGAGAGAAACTTTCTTCAGAACGGGGGCACCCTTTTGCAGCATCAAAGAGTAAGAATCTTCTCCGAAGCTGAACTGGTAAAGGCCACAAAGAATTATGATCAGCTTCTCGGTGAAGGCGGTTTCGGTTATGTTTACAAAGGAGTGTTAACAGATGGCACACACATTGCTGTAAAGAAGGCTAAAGACATATGCAAGGCTCAAGTAAATCAGGAGTATCAACAAGAAATTGGGATTGTTTCACAGGTCAACCATAAAAATGTGGTCAAGATTATAGGCCTATGTCTCGAGACGAAAGTTCCATTGTTGGTTTACGAATTCATCTCGAATGGAACACTTTTCCAACACATTCATCTCAGAAAGTCTCAAGCTTTAGCCAATTGGAAAAACCGGTTACGAATTGCTGAAGAGAGTGCTCTTGCTCTTGACTATCTTCATTCTTTAGCAAACCCTCCAATTATTCATGGCGATGTCAAGACTTCAAACATACTATTAGACAATACTTACACGGCTAAAGTATCGGATTTCGGAGCTTCAGTGCTAATATCTCCAGGAAATTTAGATATGGCTACGAAAATCAAAGGAACATTCGGGTATTTGGATCCCGAGTATCTTATGACAGGTTTTCTAACAGAAAAGAGTGATGTTTACAGTTTTGGAGTAGTACTTGTGGAGCTTTTAACCGGAAAAAACCCTAACTCTACAGCCAGAAGTGGAGAAAAGAGCAACATTATTCAGTACTTTCTTTCATCGATAGAAAGTCAGAACATGGATGATGTACTTTGCTTTAGAGTTGTGGACAAAGGCGAAATGGAGGAGATTAAAGCTTTTGCGGAGATAGCAAAGCAATGCCTACAAAGTAGCGGCGAGAAAAGGCCGACAATGAAAGAAGTTGCTGATGAATTCGGGAGGCTGAGAAAGTTGAATGAGAAAAGTAAAAGGAGTGATGATAGAAACTGTGAAGAAAGTGCACATTTATTGGGTGAATCATCTGACTTTTCTATTGACATGGATGATGCTAAAAACATGTATCAAAATGAAAGCTTTACTTCGAAAAGTTTTGAGATTGACATGTATCCTACTAATAGCATTTGAATTTATGAGCCGTTTGGTTCAGAGATTATAATGGAACAGAATGCAAATGAACATGTATTACCAAGAGAATCTTTTGTTAATATCTGTTTTATTATGCTCTATTCAATTCCATTCCTCGAGCCAATCATATTTAGGCCCTGTTATCTTGGACTACAATTCAGTTCAGTTCAGTGCAGTTCACTTCAGTTCAGTTCAGCTATGCGCAGTTATAAATTTACACTGAAATAAGTTCAGTTCAATTCAACCAACTTCAGTTCAGTTTGTAAGTTCAGTCCAGCTTTCAGAAGTTGTATAAGAATAGGGCCTTAGTTTCTGGTATGCAGCAATTTATCATCCCAAATTGTGTTTTGCATTTGATTACTGGTAAGTTGTATTTGTAGCATTTGATTTTTAGTCTATGGTTGTTGTGTGTGGAAAAAATTGTGTTAATAAATTAAGTGAATTGATTGTTCAACAAGTGGATATCTTATTATCTTTAAAAGCCTCTTTTTTCTCTTTCCCCTCAACCGTGTGAAAAATGTAAATAATAATTATATTGAATTGGTATTTAAGTCTCTTTATGCTTAAACTATAGAATAGAATATAAATAAATAGAAAGACGTTAAATATGGTTAAGTATTTATTGAAATTTGTCATCAAATATTATATATCTTATGGAATAACTATTCATTTATTTTAAATATGAATAGTTATTTTATGATATGTATAATAATAAGGAAATTCGAGTTTAAGTCCTAATGAATGCAAAAAATCCTTATTGGAAGACTCACCTACCACAGCCAGGTGGGCAATTCGGGTCGGATCTAAATGTAATCAGAGTAAAGCTCCGATAAACTAGATAGACAATAAAAAAATAATAAGAAAGAACTTTTTTAACCGATAATAAATTTTAAATAAATAATATATCATATTTAATATCTTTTCATTTATTTTTATTTAATTCTATAAAATAAATATTTTCGTGAATAAAACGTAACCTTAATGTTAAATTTTTCAGATTGCTTGAGACAGCGCTCACTATTTAATGCCGCATTTGGGATGAATTAATTAGTCCATTGTTTACATTTAGCAGTCAACATCTATGAGAATGAGAGGTGTGAATAAATAGAAGTTAATATAATGTTATATTCAATCACATGGCCATGCCTCAATTAATCAGAATAAATAATTCTTCTCCATTGACTTCCCTTTCGATTGTAAGTCTTCTATTCTGTCCTCATCAGAAAATTCAGAATTTTATCATAATTCTACACTTTTTTCTTTTCATAAAATATAATTTTGTTGTATGGATAGCTACTAGCTAGATATCTAGGCATAGATTTTTTTGAATGAGAGTTGAGGATGAGTACCTCAGTTTATTAAAGCACAACCCAGCTCAAATATATTAATGTGAACAAAATTATTGCAAAAATAAAGCCGCACGATAAAAACTTTTTAGAACTGTTGTGTAAAAATATTTTTACATTTATTTAGGTTTGACAAGATTAACTTTTTTGGAATAGGTAACAACACTTTTAAGTTTCCAAAATATATTTGTTACTTGTGAATTCAATAGCCTTTTTTAAGTTTCTTGGTTCGATTACTTTTTAAAAAAAATTTGCACACGCATATGTGAGCAGGGGATTTCGATCCCCTCACAGAACGATCACTACAAAAATGCACAATTGCAATGCCCTTTTAGTGTTGCATTAGGTGATATAAAAGTTGCATGAGGCCATTTATCTATTGCTTTAGCCAAAACCCAGCCGTTGCCAATACTGCCCTTACATTTGGTCTAATGCGACGGTTATCAATGTCTGAGGCGACGATTTCATATAACTATATAGCGTCGCAGTTGACCTGTTGCAACGATTTTTTTTGTGATAATGCGACGTCTGATTAATTTTTTGAACGTTGCATTCGGTGCCTAAATGCTATGATTATGGGTACAGTCGTTGCATTATTGGTACCTCTAATGCAACGATTGTAACGAAAGCGTTATATTAGAAGTATCTAATGCTAGAGTTATGCGATGCATTAGGTCCTTAATCCAAATGCAACGGTGACATTGCAATAGGATACCTAATCCAACGGTTGAGTTAGAAAACCGTCGCATTATGTCCCCTAATGCAATTGTTGAACAAAATACTGTTGCATTATGGACCTAATGCAAAAATATGTGTTGCAGTCTATCACAAATTTCTCAGAGCTAATAAGCCAAAGCATCATAATTCTCTCTCAGTTGCATGATAAGAAACGAATAGGAAACTTAGCATAAGTGAGAAACAGAACGGAATTAGTATTATATTTAAGTATCTAACATGTAGAAAATGATTTAAAAAATAGTAATTACATATTATAAAATAAAACATTCCATTATAGATTACATGGAAGATTTTCCAACCCTAGGCTGCGGCTGCCACTAGGGTGAAACCCTTTCTCCCCTTCCTCTGCGCCGACCACTATGGCTGCCGCCTGTGAGCAACCCTTGTCAAACGCTCACTATATTCAAGCATGTTCCAATCTTCTCATGTTGTTGTCCGACCTTCCTTAACGCATATTGCGTTGAAATCCAAGAATATACAGCCTTCAATTCAAGGCCCTCTTCAATCCAAGGTAATTCTATTAACCCTAAACCTCCTATGCCGCAACTGTTTATGGTGGTGCGGGATCCACAACCTCAGTTGATCCTGTTGTTATGGCTTCTGGCCAAGTTGTTAATAAAGGTGGATTCACCTGGGTCAAAAATCCACAGGCTCTATACGAGAAGCGGATTGCTATGTGTGTTAAATCATTAATCGGTCGTTTAGTCCTTCAAAAAGGAGACACTCCATATCGCCTCTCTTCATTACAGGATGCGCTATCTGGGGTCTGGAGTTTATCAGAAAATTGGAGATTAATCTCTCTTGGTAAAGGATACTATCATATTCTTCATGATTCACAAGCGACGAAGAACAAAATTTTGAATAGGGGGGATTACTGGCCAAAAACCGGGCACTTTTAGGGTTCAGCCCTGGCAATCGAACTTTAATCCGGCTGATAAAAAAACCACGCGGGCTCTTGTGTGGGTTCGTCTACATGGTTTGCCTTGGGAGTATAGGGATTCGGCTATTTTGGTTTGCATAGCCAAAGAAATTGGTCAATTTATGCGGGCGGATCGCGCTACGATTGAGGAGGACTTCGGGCACTTTGCCCGAATACTCTTTGATGTTGATTAAATGAATACTTTACCTCTCATGGTTGGTATTGAAACAGATGGAAAGCAAATTTGGATTGAGGTGGAATATGATAATGTTCCTCATTTTTGCAAAATTTGTTCTACGTTTGGTCATTTATGGCGTGATTGTAGGCATAATAGGAAGGAAAAGAAGATGGAAGCTACGACTACCAAATCTTAGAAGGCTACCGGGAAAATTAATGGTGTTCAGGCTCCTTTTAAGCCTGTGGGTAACACTAAAGATAATAAAGTGCATGGTGGTAATGATAAGCTTGTGGATGGGGAAACTTCTGATCATCCAAGGAATGATGTGGGTACTATTGCACTTGAGCAGGTCTAGCAAAGGCTTCAGAATGATCTTAACTAGCAAAATAATGAAATCATAGCTCCTATAGACCCGGTTGTTGAAACTCAATCTATTACGGCATAGGAGGCTACCAAACCTAAAGGGAAGGTTGCGGAGGAGAAGATAAGAACCAATATTGAAAAGGAGCCTTCTATTAAGGCTTCTAAGCAAGTGCATGGTCACTTCACGGAAGTCTCTGATGAGGCTGAACAAGGAGTTGATGAGGATGAACCGCTAAAATAGGACTACTTCGAGGAATTTGATTCAGATTATTCACAACCTGATAGAGGTGTCCTGGGTTCTTGGACGGATTCTACGGAACGAGAAGAGGCCAAAATGAAAAATAAATCCAAACAGTTGACACCTGTTAGGCGTGAGTATTCATTTTCTTCTTATGATGAAAGTTTTTGGCGTGGGATAGATGAGGGAGACAATATCCCACGATATCCAAGAAAGCAAAAGTTATATGTTCGAGCTAAGTGGGAGCGCATGGAACAAGCTAAACGGGAGTGCAAACCTCCTCAAAAGTACTCTTCTTAGCTAATAGTATTTTTTTTACTACGTAAATGGTTGTTTACCAATCATTGTGTTTAGCTTTTTACTTCTTTGTTTCTTTTCTTTTATTTAATAAAATCGAGTCCGGTTCTCCGGCCTCCGGCTTTAATTAAAAAAAATAAAATATTCCATTATAAGATTGAAGGCGCATCGGTACAGATGTCCATTTAATTGGGGAAATTATACAATGGTCCGGGATCAAATGACCCTTCTCCCTGCATGAACGACATGTGTTCCATAAATGAATAGAATAATAAAAAGTAATAGCATAAAGTAATTTCTGAGACACATGTCATTCATGCTAGGAGAAAGGTTCTTTGGTCTCGGACAACTATTTATTTTCCCCTATAATTGAGTCCTTAAATGAAGCTCTATCATTTAAAAAAAACACAACTTTTCCCTCTTTGTTTCCACCTTGGTGTCTTTTAAACACCTAATTAGCAACATCCACCTAAGAATGATTTGAATAAACATACTACTTAACACAATAGCTTAACAAAGAAATTAATAACTACAAACATACAAAGAGAGAAAACTAATGAACTTTCAATACCTCTATTTTGAGCTTAGTGACAGATTGTAACATAGCATAAAAATAAGACAAACACATTAAAACTTATTTACTAACATGAGTTTGTAGTCAAAGTAGTTGAATTGAATATTTATATTTTCTGTTTGCTTATTTCGTAACAAACCTACAATCTGTTAGGTCCCGTAAATTAATTCGGTAGCAAGGTAATACGTATTTACTAAAATAGACGTTGCAACAACGAGTATAAAATAAATAGAGCAATAAAATGGACACAAAGATTTACGTGGAAATCCTTTAAAAGGGAAATACCACGGGGCACTAAAATAACTCCACTAATAAATAATGAGAATACAATAATAAAGCTTCTCTCAAGTATACCCAAACTTTGAGGTATAAGATAAATTTAGGGACAGTTGGAAATACCCAATTTGAAATCACTCAACTCTCCCCTCTACTATTTTCCACTCTCTCTTGTAGGTATATTGTTTTCTCCACAGGAGGAAACTCTTCAATATTTTTTCTGATGAAATTTGGATTGTAGGGAATGCGTTTTATAGGCAAAAGCTCTTCACCTACTAAATAATTAAGAGGTGGCAACATTAATTTGGGTGGCAATAATTTTGCAATATAATGTTGCAATTCTAGACTTGTATCTTATCAGCAAATGAGCAGGCAATTTACCAACCCATTTGCCAACTCCTTAATTGATGTCCGGACCTATCAATTCTCCCCCTCCAGACTCAAGGGGCAACGAGTCAGCTCCTAATTGGAGTTCATGCCGATCAACTCATTAACAGTTCAAACTTCTCTCGAGGAATCACTTTCGTCGGCATATTTGAAGGGTTCTCCTCTGTTGAAATTTTCTCTAGATGAAAAACTCCTTTTTCTAGTTTTTACTGTATCCAATGATATCAAATATCAATGTGCTTAGTTCGAAAATGATATATAGTATTCTTACTCAAGTCTATAGAACTTTGACTATTACAATATACTATGCAGTCAGCTTGTTTTTGACCCAATTCTTTGAAGAATCTTTTTAACCATATCATCTCTTTACCTGCTTCAGCAGCTGAAATGCATTCTGCTTCAGTCATAGAAAGTGCAACACATCTCTATAATTTAGATTGCCAAGAAATTGCTCCCCCGAAAAATGTAAATGTGTATCCCAAAGTTGACTTTCTATAATCGAGATCTCCTGCCATATCAGCATCAACAAAGCCTTCTAAGATTGGTTTAGATCCCCATAGCATAAGAACTTCTTTGAACTTCCCTTCAAATATCTAAGAATCCACTTTACAGCTTCCCAATGTTGTCTTCCCGGATTATCTAAAAATTTGCTTATAACTCCAATAGCATGTGCAATGTCTGGCCTTGTGCAAACCATCGCATACATCAAACTCCCCATAGCAGAGGAATATGGAATCTTTCGCATGTCTCTTCTTTGGTTGTAGGACAATATTCCTTACTCAGCTTCAGATGACCGGCAAGAGGAATGCTGACTGATTTAGCATTTAACATATTGAAATGTTGTAGCACACTTTCAACATATTTTTCTTGTGACATCCACAACCTATTGTTGGTCCGATCACGAACAATCTTCATGCCTAAAATCTATTGCTCTGGACCCAAGTATTTAATTTTTTTAAAAAAGGACTTCACTAACTGCTCTTTCAATTTACGAATTGAAGAAGCATCTTGTCCCACTATCAATATATCATCAATATATAACAGCAATATGATGAAGTTGTTATCAGAGAATCTCTTAAAATAGACACATGGATCCGCATGAGTCTTCTTGTAGCCATGACTACTCATGAAAGAGTCAAACTTCTTGTACCATTGAATGGGTGCTTGTTTTAACCCATACAAACTCTTTTACAACTTACAAACCATGTGCTCTTTCCCTTTTACTTCAAAGCCTTATGGTTGCACCATGTAGATTTCTTCCTCTAAATCGCCATAAAGGAAGGCGATTTTCACATCTAACTGCTCACTCTCAAGATTCAAACTTCCTACCAAGCTTGTAACTGCTCGAATAGAAGTCATTTTAACCACCGGAGAAAAAATTTCATCGAAATCAATTCCCTTCTGTTGTTGGAATCCTTTCACTACTAGACAAGCTTTATACTTCACTAGCTTTCCATTGCCATCTCTTTTGAGTGTGAAAACCAAGGCTTTTCTTCCTCTAGGAAGTTCAATTAACTCATATGTGTTATTTTTTTGCAAGAAATTCATCTCATCTTGCATTGCCTACAGCCAAGATTTTGTATCTGTATGAGTTAGAACTTCCTGGAAATTCTCCAGCTCTGCCTCATTAGTAAGGAGAATATACTCAGAACTAGGATACCTTGATGTTGGTTGGTGATTCCTGGTAGATCTTCTAAGCTGTTGTTTAGCTTCAATTTGCTAGGTGGGTTGCTCTCCCTGCTCATCAGCATCTTCTTGCTCATGATCCTCTATTAGTTCTGGAATTTCATCGTTGTTATGAACTTGTTCCTCATATTCACTAATGGCACTATTTGACGGTGAAGGAACATGGCTGGGAATGGCGTCATCCATAAGTCCTGACTTGCCATTCTTCTTAAAGCTTTCTATAGTCTCATTTTCTCGAAAGGCTATATCTCGGCTTCTAATGGTCTTTTTCTTCTCTGGGTCCCATAGTTTGAACCCAAACTCTTCATCTCCATATCCAAGGAAGATACATGAACTTGATTTGTCATCAAGATTTGATCGTTGCTCCTTAGGCACATATGCAAATGCCTTACAGTCGAGCACCTTCAGATGAGAGTACTGAACATGTTTTCCAGTCCATACTCTTTCTGGAATATCAAAATCTAGAGCAGTAGATGGTGACATGTTGATGAAATAGCAGGTTGTGTGTGCTGCTTCTCCCCCGAAATGACTTTGGTAAGGTAGCCATTTCGATAATACATCTGACCTTCTCCATAATAGTGCGATTCATCCTTTCTGCTACACTATTGTGTTGTAGGGTTCCAGGTACAGTCTTTTCATGCTAAATTCCATGTCTAGAATAGTAGTTCTCAAACTCGTGTGATGTGTATTCACCTCCATTGATGGATTGGATACATTTTAATTTCTTGTTTGACTCTCTTTCCACCATAACATGAAATTTCTAGAATGAGTGGAATACCTGATCTTTTATTCTCAGAAAATACATCCAGAGGTTTCGTGATGCAGTGTTAATGAAAGTAACAAAACACTTGTTACCTCCAAATATCTCATATTCAAATGGGCAACAAATATCTATGTGCACCAAGTCAAGAACACTTGACTTTCTGCTTGATGACTTATTGACTGACACTCTATATTGCTTGTCGAATAGGGAGTAGTCACATGGAGATAGTGGTGTACCGTTAGCAAAAGGTACAAGCACCTTCTTTGCTAGAATCTGCAACCATTTCTCACTGATGTGAGCCAATCTTCTATGCCACAGATCTGGTGAAGACTCTTCTTCCACAACATGCAATCCATCTTCATAAATGACAGCATTTGTTTTATACAATGTACAATACATGGCACCTTTCGTAGTTATTAAGAAACTACTGGTAAGTTTCCATTTCCTACTCCTGAAGAAATTCTCGAAGCCTTCACGATCTAGGACACCACAAGATATTAAGTTGAGCCTCAGATCAGGAACGTGTCTAACTTCTTTAAGGATAAGTGCGCAGCCAGTGTATGTCTTGATACGAATGTCACCAATTCCATGATTTTTGAATGGCCATTATTGGCCATTTTCACCACACTAAAATTTCCTGCTCTGTATATGGTGAAGAACTTCTTGTTGGGAGTGGCATTATAAGATGATGTAGTGTCGATCACCCATTCTGTATCATCTTGACTTGAGACTTGCAGACATTGTTCTTCATGAATAAAAGAAAGAAAATCAATCTCCTCAGTTGTTATAGTGGTGTTCTAGTCTTTCTCTTAGTTATTGTCATCCTTCTGCTCTCTCTTCAGCTTTTGACAATTCCTCTTCAAATGGCCTTCTAGTCTACAGTGGTAGCATTTGACTCTAACCTTAGACTTAGATCTTCCTTTGAATTTTTCTCCTCCTTTGTATTAGTTAAGATTGTTGGGACCTCAATTTTTGCTCCGACCTCTGTGTTGTGTGATAAGAGCTTGACTGTTTTCAGTAATTAAAACTTTCCTCTTTGTTTCCTCATTGAGCAGAGTGCTAACAGAGTGGTTTAAGGAAACTTTTCCATCAGGAATGGAACTGGCCACAGATACCACTAATGTTTCCCAACTCTCTAGTAAAGAGTTAAGCAGCAATAAGGACTGGACCTCCTCTTCAAGTGTGATTTTCATAGAAGATAACTAATTAATAACACTTCGAAATTCATTTAGAAATTCGGCGATAGGAGTTCCCTCCTTATATTTCATGTTGACAAGTTTCCTTATTTGGAATGACTTGTTTCCAGCAGTTTTTTGATCATAAATATCGTGCAGCTTCATCTATAGTTCATGGGCAGACGATTCCATGGCCAAACACATTGAAATCTATCCGTTGATGAAAGGTATTAATGCCCTTTCTATTCAACTTGCTCCAATCTGGATCTTTCATGTCTTTTGGCTTTGCGGTGCCTCCTTCTATTGCTTCATGCATATCTTTGCAGTACAATATATCCTCCATTATAGGCTTTCAAATGGACTAGTTCAATCCGTTCAATTTGATCGTGGATGTTGAAGAACCTTCCATTTCAATTAACACAACCACCTTTATGGAACCAGCAGCTCTAATACCACTTGTTAGGTCCTGTAAATTAATTCGGTAGCAAGGTGATATGTATTAACTAAAATAGACATTGCAACAACTAGTATAAAAATAAATAGAGCAATAAAATGGACACAAAGATTTACGTGGAAACCCATTAAAAGGAAAAACCACGGGGCACCAAAATAAATCCACTAATAAATAATGGGAATACAATAATAAAGTCTCTCTTAAGTATACCCAAACTTAAGGTATAAGATAATTTTAGGGATAGTTGAAAATACCCCAATTTGAAATCACTCAACTCTGCCCTCTATTATTTTCACTCGCTCTTGTAGGTATATTTTTTTCTCTAAAAGAGGAAACTCTCCAATATTTTTTCTAATGAAATTTGGATTGCTGGGAATGCCATTTATAGGCAAAAGCTCTTCACCTACTAACTAATTAAGAGGTGGAAACATTAATTTGGGTGGCAATAATTTTGCAACACGATGTTGCAATTTTAGACTTGTATCTTATTGGTAAATGAGCAGACGATTTGCCGACCCATTTTCCAACTCCTTAATTGATATCTGGACCCATCACAATCAATAAGAAAAAGTAATGCATGGGTTT
Source organism: Euphorbia pulcherrima (assembly GCA_947683365.1). NCBI lineage: Eukaryota > Viridiplantae > Streptophyta > Magnoliopsida > Malpighiales > Euphorbiaceae > Euphorbia > Euphorbia pulcherrima. The sequence goes on along the minus strand of CANTUS010000008.1, from coordinate 43,188,289 downwards.
GGAAAACAGTTCTACATTATTCCATTAGCAAAGCTATTCCATTTATGTGTCTGGGAAACACGGTTTAAAGTCACAGCAAACGTGTTAAATAAACCTTAAATTTAATAAAAGAATCATAAAGGCAGAAGCCCCACATCATCAAAGAAGAAAACAAATAGAGAAATAAATCAGCAAGAACTTATAAACGTATGAGTTTCTCATCTTTTGTTTTAATGTTTTGAGTTACAATATTTAGATTTTAATTTTCAGTTTTTGGAACTAAAAGTTGGGTAAATTTAAAAAGTATGACTTATGGTTTAGCTGTTTTACAAAATGGTGCATGTGAATTTTTTTCTAAAACGGGGTATGTGATTTCAAAAGTTAGCAAATAAAGGAAAAACACATGGTTTGTTTGTTTTTTTTTAAATTAGTTGTTTTGTTAATGCTACACCAGTTATTTTAATAAATTCAACATTTCTATATTTTAACTATATTATTTAAGAATTAGACATCAAGATTTGAGTAAGTTTCAAAAAAAATTTATTTCAGAAATTTTTTATTTTGTTATGATTTTTTAAAGTTATCATCAATTTTAATTTGTCAAAAAATTCTAAAATTTATCACTAAGGTATATTATATTTTTATTAAATAAGATACAAAATTTCACTTTAAAATGGATAAGATTACCCTTTAAAATGTGGTTTCAAAATTTTGGATTTTTTTTACTAACTTTTGAATCACGGTACCCTTTTAAAAAAATTTCAAAAAATTTTTTTTATAAAACAGTCAAACCACAAGGCATGTTTTGTAATTTTATCCTAAAAGTTAAGAGTTGTAGTTATGAGGATGTCATAGGGATATCTATGACTATGAACGTCACAATTGCTTCGAATATCCCAATGACTTCTCTCTTAGAGTTGGCATAGGCCTTGATCACTGTAGATGATTGACTTAGAGTTTCTTCCTTTAATCCTAGAATCGGTAGAATTTTCCTTGGCGGGTGCCTTTGTTGGGTAAGTCTGAGCTGGTGAAGACTATGTTTAGTATGACTGGTTTGGCTTGATTGCCTATTAGAGCACATACTTGATCGGGGGGTGCTAATGAGGATGTCTCGATGTCCATTAATATCTTCACAATTGCCTCCCTATGGTCGTGAGAGGTAAGGAGAAAGTCCCAGATGGACATTTTGGTTGCGGTAGTGTTGAGCCGGTCAATTATTGGCCTTTCTACCTTTGGCTGGGGAACCAAGGGTTGTGGTATTGCAGGTTCATTTCTTGGGGCAGCCGGTCCGGGGAATCCATTGATTCGCCCTCCTTTGATGATGGGGAGGCCCGGATAGCTTGACTCAAAGACTTCAAACTCATCAAAGTCATCATCCAAGGAAATGTCTTTTAGATTTAGAGGTTTCTCTACTCCTGCAATGCTTTGAAAGTCTTCATCTGTGAAAGGCCATTGCATGGAAGGTACATTCTTTTCTAGGATTTCTACATGGGCAGAGTTCTCGGACCCCACTTGCTTGAACATGTTGACTCCAGAGGATGATGCCTCTATTATAAAGTCATTGAGAGAGTCTTCATTAGGTATGAAGTCAGGGACTAGAGTATACCACGAATATGATTGTGTATCTTCTATGCCCATTAGATATGGTGCTGATAACAGGGCTGGAGAATCCCTCATAGTCCCTGAAGGTTCTCGTACCAATAAATGGTATAAGAATGCTTGGGAGAGAAGATCTCAGATCATAACCCTCTGGTAAGGCTGAGTTAGATACCACTGTAGTGCCCTCCCTCTAAAAGTTTTAGGGAAGATGAACGCCCAATGGTAGTAATGTACATATTATGAATTCATGAACCTTAAGAAGTGTGCTAAGTGGAGTCAGGGGTGCCTCTCCCCATTGCACAAGAGGGTTCTTTTGATTTTTCTAGGTCTAGATCTAGGCACCTTCCTTTTCCTACGTTCTCGTTAGATCACGCTCATAGCTTCATTATTCCATTACTATATCATCCCATTGGTCTTGGCTTATAATTATACTTACTCTCATGAAATGTCTTGGGTCGGGATCAACTACTATTTTAGGGAATGAGGTTTCATCCAATTAGTTCTCTTGTCTAATGCGACTTCAGACGTGCTGTTCAGATATAAGATCTTTAGATTCCTCCATTGAGAGCATCTTCATCATATAAGGCATTTTGTCTTTAATAAAGCGGCAGTTGAAAGCCTCAACTAAGTTTTCCCATAGCATGAATTTTGGCATCGGCAGATTATTGCCCCATTCTAAAGCCATCTCTTGGACAGTGGTGTCAAAGAGTTCTAGCCAACGATATCGATGAATCCCCATTGAGTACATGGTGTTTATAAAATGGTCAAGGTATACTTGTGAATCTCCTTCCTCCAAATACATAACCGAGGGAGGGAGTTCCAACAGTGGATCCAGCGGGTGCCACTTATCCTAAGCTAGCATCGACTGTCATTCTTACTCTACTTGCCTTCATAAAATGGCAATTTTGGGAATTTGTCTTCTTCCCAAATCGTTGAGGTTATTGTGCCTTACTTACCTTGGCGAGATGTATTCACCAAATTGATTCTTATCCCTTTCTCTTTTCTTGCTCTTGGTCATGATCGTATAACAAAAGGACGATTCTCCCATCATGGATTTTCAACCTTCAAGCATTTCCATATCCTCATTATTGTGGATTGGCAGGAGAAATATTTATTTCTCTCCCTTATTGAGTTTTGGGACATAGTAAGGATATTCCAAGGACTTGTCATGGTCTTTAGGAGATAGGGCCAAGGTTGTTTTCCAATCAATATACAGGAGAGGGTTTCCCCGATCATCTATTTCTAAGGGCAAGTCCTTAGTCGGATCTACCCATATGAAGTGCCCTGTGAATGCCAAGGAAAGTGTGCTCCAAAAGGCTTTCTTGGCTGGTTCTAACCCTTTGAACCATGCTAAGGCTTTCCCGAGAAGAGTAGATTAGAAGATTTAAGGCCATCGGGAGAAATAAACATGCCTTTCATTCATCATCCTTGTAAATAAAAATAGATGAGCCCCAGGGCCTTGTTTCCATTGTAGAGATTGTGAGCTTCCCGTTCTCATCGAGCATTCTGAATTGTCTGTTGAACTCTTCCATTTTATTCTCAGCTCAAATCCTCTCCAACACATATGCTTCTGAAGGTTCTTCTCTATTGTCGTGGATCATAAAGATGAATTTATCAATAGGAGAAATATCCTTAGAAGTGATGGATCCTGAGTCTTGGCTTCTAGTTTTGTCAATCTCGTCAGAACTAGACTCACAATAACCACCATAGTCTTCACTGTATGGTTATTAAAGATATCATCTGAGGGGGGATTCCATTCAAATTCTCTCTTCTGCTTCTGATTTTATTTCCTCTTTTGGTCCTCTTCGGGGTCCTATTCAGGTTTATCTTTAGGTTCGGCCTTCGGTACGGCTCCTGTGACATATCCTGTTCAGGCATTTGAACAAAGAACGAGTCCATAAATTACTGAGCTATATTGTCAATTACGCGATTATCATAAACTCTCTGGTAATAGCCAGTTTCTCTGCCCCATTGGTACGGACTGTTGTAGTGACTCGAGCTTCTCTGATTATCTTTTATTGTAATGTAGTTGGTACTTGGTCCACCGTAGCAATTGATGACAAACTAGTTCTAGTGGTCCTGATCCTCCCAACATGTTTTGAAATCATACATAACCTGTTGGCATGTGCTGTGTGAAGTAAGAATAATGTTACTGGGCTCTCCAACCTTAAATTGAGATTTATTTTCTATCGAGGCTTTTTCTTTCTCTTCCTTTACATGCAATTCATTCCATAAAGGACTCAAAGTCATGAGTTCCTCTTAGCCTGGCAGCTGATTCCAACCAATGTTTGATTTATGGATTTAAGGACCCTCCTAATACTAGATTCTAACAGTGATGCGGTCTCTAGCTTAGAAGTATTCCGTGAAACTTTGTTGGAGGAAATTCCAATCCTAATTACGTTGGTATGTGAGTTCATAATACCAGATCAAGGCGTTGCCTTCCAAGAACTTTGGGAACTATAACGGAAATCCCATCTTGTGTACCCCCTTGCATGCATATCATGAGAAAACCTTTCCATGAAGAAATTTCAATCAATGTTCCCCCAATACATGGAATCTAGCTAGACCCCGTAGTTGTCAAGTCGTTCGAATGCCATTGCTTGAAGGTACCCTTCCATATTGTGCTTTACAGTGATGTCTTCATTTTCTCGGCTGTAACCAAAATCAGGATTGTAGTGGAGGTTAGACGATATATCCTGACTCAAAGCATCCATGTTGATTTAAAAATTGACGACATTAATGGTTGCATGGAATTCAGGAAACGGTTAGACCAAGCACTCATCTTGTTATCTGGCTCCTCAATCTTTCCATCCCTTATCAACTGCTAGATGTCTTTCAAAAACTGAACACATTCGCTTATCTTATGCCCCTTTATCACATGATAAGCGTATAAGTTACTGCGGTCTGTTGGTGGTAGCGGTGTGAAGGGTTTCAGGCTTTGTAACAAATTTGCCTTTCTCGATTTTGTGAAGACCTGAGATAAAGATTAAACCCATAGTGAGATAGGATGACTTGTATGGATGTAGGCGGCTGCGACAATCTTTTCTATAGTTTGGGGAGGTTTTGAATATTGTGTTGTGCCCCATTGTTTGGTGTAGTTTCCTCACTCATAGGATCTGGGCTTGTTGTAGGCTTCAATTTCTTCTTTCTTAAGTCGATCCTCTTCAGCGTATTTCTCCATATTTTTAGTGTATTCAACCACCTCATTAAAGGACTTAAACTTCTTCATCTTCATATCATCGCTGTACTTTTGGTTAGAACGCTCCACTAGCTTAACAATAAAAGTGTCCAGATTTGGGAAACCAACAATGAGCACTCGTACTTCCATCCATTTTAGGTAATAGTCGTGGAAGGACTCGCTAGGTTTCCGCCAGATTTTCTCCAAGTCTTGGAGTGTGGTCTCAATCTTTAGGTTTAAGGCATAGTTCTTGAGGAAAGCACCAATCAAGTTCTTTCAGCCTAACTTCACATCTGAAGTCATGCTCATGTACCAGTTAGAGGTCGATCTTCGCTAGATTGTTTGAAAAAGTTTGATAATGTGGACTTCCGATATTTACATACTCGTCATCACTCACAGGTAGGCTTCTGTATGGGCTTAAGGAGAGCCCTTTCCTTTATAAGGAGCAACATGAGGTTGACAAAGTTTACTAGTAGAGCCTCTGATACTTTAAGGGTGAAGGATTTTATGTCTAAGCACTCCACGGGGGATGCCCCTAACAACTCTCTATTTTTGGTACCATCGAGTCCAGGTTGGCCCCTTTTGCCTTCCGCTCGATGATTTCTAGTATTGAGTCCACGTCAATTTTAGATGATCTGAGGCATTCAAACTCTGATGACCTCATGAACTCCTGAATGGCCTCAATTGTAGAATTCATGGCATTGCTGGTCTTGGGACTGGCATGATCTTTGAGGTGTATTTTTACTTCTGGCACTGGCTCTCATCTCAGTCTTTCTTTACTCCACTTCTACCTTGAAATAATGTCCTTGGAAAAATTAGTGTCAACGTTTGAACTATGCTTTTCTTATGTTTTTCTTTCAATTGTTTAATGCATGAATTGGATTGGACGTATGCGATTTTCATGCACGATTTATTTTTATTTATGTATTTTTTATTGGGTCATTCATGGAATGGCACGGGCTAAGGTAGCTAGGCGACTCTATGGTCAATGAAGGGATGACTCTCGGTCGGATTTTACGAGTTTTGGTCAGATGAGGTGATTCTTGGTCAGACTTATGGTGACTCAATGGTCGGAAGTGACTCTATAGTCTAGTGTGGATGACTCATTGGTCAATTTGGTTGACTCAATGGTTGCTTTTGGTGACTCTTGGTTTAATTTGATGACTCCCAGTCTAGCTTGGTGACTCTCAGTCAGACCCCGTGACTCTTAGTCTAGTGTGTGATGACTCAGTGGTTGGATTTGTAGTGACTCAATGGTCAGAAGCGACTCTAAGGTCTAGAATGACTCATTTATCTAGTGTGTGATGACTCAGTGGTCCGATTTATAGTGACTCGATGGTTGGAAGCATCTCTAAGGTCTAGGATTACTCATTGGTCTAGTGTGTGATGATTCAGTGGTTTGATTAGTAGTGACTCGATGGTCGAAAGCGACTCTAAGGTCTAGGATGACTCATTTTTCTCGTGTGTGATGACTCAATGGTCATATTTATAAAAATCAATGGTCAGAAGCAACTCTAAGGTCTAGGATGACTCATTGGTCTAGTGTGTGATGACTCAGTGGTCGAATTTATAGTGACTCGATGGTCAGAAGTAACTCAAAAGTCTAGTATCCTAGCATTTTTAGGATGGTGTACTGTCGTACAGTATGGTTGCATGAAGATATGGTTAGTCGTAATACAATATGATGCTTATGGTTTATGCATGAGCTGCACAAGAAGTAAAAGATTAGATCAAGCCTGCCGCCCTTATTTCTCCGGGAAGGACTTTTGTTGTAGTAGGTTTCTCTCGTGTATCTCTCAGATTCAGGAAGGTACCTAAAATATGCTATGGTTTATCTATATGTGGGTTGGGTCTCGAGACAGGGTAAAGGTTGGACCTTGCGCCTCAATGTACTGAGGTCCGATGGCCCTATAATAAACTAAAGAGACCCTTTCCATATATGTACTGAGATAACATGACCCTAAGCGAGTCATAGCCCTAAGTAAGAGTCCTAAGGGATGTCATTAGATCCATATCCTCTAAGATACGTCACTAAAAGAGACCGGTGTGTATTTTAGGTGGGAAAATGCATATGCTTGATCATTCTAAGAATATGATCGCATCAAATGAATAGTCCTCAAATTAAGCATGAGTTCATTATTTTCCTAAAACAAAATCTTTTTATAAAAATGTGTTTTCATAAAATTAAAAATCTCTCCAGAAGGGTCGCCACTGTGAGCAGGCGGTTTTGGCGGAAGGCGAGATGCTTCCATTTGGGTTGTCGGAGGATTTATCTTGTTGGAAAAGCTCTGTAGGGGATTTTATGAAAGCTTTATTCATAAAATAAGTAAAATAAAGTCATGAGCCCTATTTTATAAAGATAAGAGCTGCCACCCGGTTCAGCTCCACCGGGGAATTGTGGTATACTAATCCGATTGAGGATTCTTACACCCATAAAATAGAGATTCTGAATTTGAGCAAAATAGTTACTAAGCATGCTTTTATTTTGAGGACAAAAATATCATTTGATGGTCACAATATAGGAGAATAAAATATATATAAGCTTTGGTAGAGTCTTGTTTATACCTGCGAGCTTAAACACCGGTTAGTGACGTTTTTTGGAAATAGATATAAATTAGTGAAAATGTATATGAATGGACTATGATAAAGATGGCTTTGAAAGCTACATTACTCTCAGTTACCTTTTCGTCTTCCCATGATGACGTAAAAGCCGATTGAGAACCGTAATTACCATTGGGGAATAGATCCAATAATGAGATTATCAAGTACTAGATTGAATTTAGGTATAGTTTTGACAAGATTTAGTATGTGGAATCTAAATTGTCGAGTTTGATTTGAGCAAAGTTTCTGGGTAACTCTCTAGGGATTTTATACCAAGTATAGACTAGATATAAAGGAAGGAATTTTGGCTCAGAGGACCGGGAGTTTTGGCTCAAGGGCTTGGGATTTTTGGGGATACTCAAATGGCTATATTTTGCATAGAAAGGAATTGAAAATGGTATTTTACGAGTGTATTACTCAAATTGGTTGTCTATTGGAAATGGGGAGGCAATTGCTTCCTTTTTATAGTAATTGCAAACTGTCCGCGCGCAGGTAGTTTGCAATGTAAACTATCCTTCGTGCTCTTACTATTTGAATATATATGTGCACATTAGATCAGATTGTGTAAAGTATCCGCACTTGTAGTTTCTAGGTCTGACAGCAATGATCGCTAACCTATAACCCAAGGCTACGGTATAAAATATCTATACGGGTAGTTTACAGGGTAAATTGTCCGCGCGTGTAGACTACAGGTTTGACCTAATTTTTACTTTCAATTTCAAATTCCAGTATAATTTAGCGCTTTGAGCATTTTGCAGAATGTGGATTTTGAAGTTTTGAGGTCTGGGCCTCGAGGAAATTAGTTATACGTCTCCATCGAGGCTCTTGTCTTTTCTCTATTTATGCGTTCATCAGGTGGCAGCGGACCGTGCTTACAACAGCGTAAATAAATTTATTGAATAACATAAACACTAAGTTTTACATAATATTTATGTGAAATGATGAATAATTCGTTTAAGTTATCACGCTATGAAAAAGTCTTGGACTTAAAAAAAAGTATTATTCAAATAGTATAAAAACCAAGTTTCATGTAAAATCTTTGAATTTTAGGAATTTAAAATTAAATTTAGACATATATTACGTGAAAGCTTCTTGGTTTTCGTAAACTATCACTTTATTGAAAAATCCTCAACTTTACGAAATAACTTCTGAAAATGTGAAAATATATCCTCTAAAAAAATGAAAGTTCATGTAAAATTTTAAAATATTATGAAATTAAATGATATGTATACATGTTTTAAGTGATATACTACTTAATTCTTATAAAGTTGACACTTTGCAAAAAAAAACTTTAACTTTGCAAATCGATAAATAATTGCGACTATATATATATTCAATTTGTAAGAAAATAAGTTTCACGTAAAAATTTTGAATTTCACGGATTTTTTTGAAACTTGAACATATCTTACGTGTAAGATTACTTGAAATTCGTAAAGTTAATATTCTACTTAAAAAATATCAAATTTGCAAAAATTGAATAGCAATTACGAAAATATATTACTCAAATCACAAAAATTAATGTGACAATTTTTTTATTTTACGAAATTAATGAAAATTTAGACATATTTTACTTGAAAATATTTAATTTCGTAACACTTAACGGAAGAAATCCATTATTTTGAAAAAAGTTAAAGATAATTGTGATAATATATTATATAAATAACAATAATTAAGATTCATGTAACATTTTTAGATTTCATTAAATTTATTGAAACATGGACAAGTCTTGTGTGTAAACCTCTACTTAATTTTAATAAACCTAACACTTTTCAAATAATTATCAACTTTGAGAGAAATTGAATTTCTTAAAGTAAACAAATAATAAAAATAATCTTCTCATGGCCATAAAATGGATGGAAACGGCAGATTATTATTCAAATGATTAAAAATACTAAGTTTCTCGTAAAATTTTACAAAATTTATTTAAGCTTAGACTATTTAATGTGAAAAAGCTACTTATGTTTCATAATGTAAACACGTTACTACAAAATTCTTCACTTTGCAAATATGGTTGATGATTCCGTAAATATATGTATTCAAATATCATAAAAACTAAGTTTCATATAAATTCTTTGAATTTTACGAAATTTATTTAAATTTAGACATATTTAACGTGATTTCAAAAACTATCACTTCACCAAAAAATCTACAACTTTGCAAAATAAATACTAAAAAATGTAAAAATATATCCTCTAAAAAAATAAAAGTTCACATAAAAGCTTAAAATTTTACAAAATTAAATGATACGTATACATATTTTAAGTGATAAACTAATTAATTTTTATAAAGTTAACACTTCAACAAATAAATCTTCAATGTTGCAAGAAAGAAACAATTGAAAAGTACAATAATATGTGTATTTGCTCAAGAAATATCTTCAACTTCGTGAGAAACTGTTGAAAAATATGAAAATATATGTATTGAAATAGTAGAAAAATTAAGGTTTGCGAAAATTCTTTTATTTTATGAAATATATTGAACTGTGGACAATTTCATAATTTTCCTAATGTCGTAATTTTGAAAAAATTTTAGACTTGTGAAAATTTTTATATTCAATGTTTTAAAATTTTTGAAAAGATTTTTCACAGTTTTAGTTTTTATTTTCTATTTTCAAAAAAAATTTATAGTTTAATACTAATTTTATGATTACAAAATTTGTTTACTTCATTAAATTTATATATTAATTTTTAAAATTTTTATTTAATTATTTATTTGTAATAAATTAATAAAAAATGAACTTCACAAAAAAATTTGATAACATTACGAAAATTTATAAGAATTCAATTTTGTTTTCGCAAAGTTTTAAAATTTTTTGTAATTATAGATGAGTGCACATTATTTTATACGACAAAGTGTAATTTTAGCATATCTTTTAACCCGGATCTGTTATTATTGGTAAACTTTTTTATTGTTATTTTTACTTGCCATGTGGCACAATTCTATTTGATATTAAAACGAAATATGGTTACATTATTTTTCAACAATATAACTATAGAATATGCCAAAACAAAATATATACCATGAACACTTACTTTCGAGTAAGTGGTCGTATTCCCTAAGAAAATGCAGTTGCAAAAAATAGTGTCAAATAATAGGAATTCTTTTACACAGATCTCGGTATTTTGATGTGAAAAAGTGTAACTACATACATCAACTGATACATGTCCCACTATATCCGCTTTGTCATACATAATGGGATATGTATGGAGTGACACTTTTCTACCCTAAAATGCCAGAACTCATATAAAAATTTCCCAAATAATAGTTTCAAATTCAATTGCAACAATTGGCGTAGAAGAACTTCAACTCATTTCAATTTTAAATTTTGTACATAAAATAGAAAATATCATGTATAAAAAGATCAATCAAATTCTTCAGACAAACGAACCATTAAATACTAACACTAATACCATCAAGGTGTAACTAGGGCGGCATGAACCGACCTGAACCAAAGTTATTCGATTCGATTTTTGGTTTGGTTTTCGGTTCGGAAACCGAATCAACTTTAATTTTTTCTTAATTTATATATGCTAATTTTTTATGTTTTTTAGTTCAATTTGCATTTTATGCTTGAAAATAAAGTTTTTTTTTAAATTAACAATAATTTATTTGGTTTGGAAGATATTTATGTTGATTTTTAGTCATTTTATATAATAAGTTTATATTTAAAAAATAAAAATTTAATAAAAAAAATTAATTTGGTTGAAATCTAAAGCAAATTGAACCGAATCGAAATAGTTTGGTTCGGTTCGGTTTGGACCAAACTGAAATATGTTCGATTCGGTATTCAGTTCTAACATTTCCGTTGTTTGATTCTCGGTTCAGTTCGGTTTTTGAACCAAACCGATATTTACCCACCCCTAAGTGTAACTCAGTTAGAAACCTAGGCAAAACAAGTAGGAGAACAAGATCCAAATCTCACTAATTATATTTGTTGGGAGGGGAGAGGAGTCTTAGCTATGGCTAAGACCCGAACATGATTATCAAAATGAATATACTTATAAATATCACTGTTTTAAAAATCTCCGCCTATATTTTGGAGCTTGCCGCCCGACTTTTCATTCCTCGGGCGCGCTATTAGGCGCTGGACTGATATATTGCCGTCTAGTCCGACTTTTCCCATCTAGACACTGCCTAATTCAATTTTTTCTGCAGTTTTTAAGATACTAATACTTATAATAATTATAGTTCAAAATATCCTCACCCTATAATTCTCATTTTAAATCTCAAACCGAGAAATAGTACGCTATAAATCACAAAAAAATTTGTGAGGATATGTGTTTTAATGAATTAATTTTAATATTAATGTATTTTTATATAAGAATCAATAAGACTTATTTTATCACATGCAAAGCCGTGTTTTTGTAATATATTGTCAAATTATAAATTGTTTTTAATTGAAATTATACTTTTATATATTAAAAAATAAAAAAATCATATAACTTCCTAAGTACCGCCCAAGCCCCGCATAGGTGTTCGAATCTCTGGCTGTCCGTCAGGGCTTTTTAAAAGATGGATAAATATTACCAAAAAGAATACAAAAATTAATAGAATTGGACTTCCGAATTAGATCCACTCAGCCAACGTTATGCCCCATTATATATTTCTATCCAAATATAATTGAAAACCTACTCCAAATAAGAGAAACGAGATATAAGTTCTGAATACAAGCATTACGAAAGTTGCCTCATTTTCAGAGGCAAAACGCAAAAACTCAATTGATTTGCAACATCACAATAGAAAAAAAGTTACCTAAATAACTGCCTTAACTAAAGGAACAACACAATCCATGAATGAATGCTAGAAGTCGCTACAGCATGACACAATCTGTAAGTTGTGGGAATTTCGGACAAAACTATCACTAATTTAACGTTCCCAACCCTTCCATCTGTTCAACTAAGTTTTACGGTTTAACGATACAGTTTCAATCCCTACCAATTTTTTTACTTGAGAAAAAAAATTAGAACAGATACTATTGAATACTCCACTTATCTTACCATTGATCTTCACTCCCAACTTAACTCGAAAATCCAAAAATCTTTTGTAGAGCACATAGTAGTTATGGGAGGCGCTCGAGGCACAGGGGCCAGTGCCTTGCGCCTCAATGCACAAAGAATTTTTTTAAATATTTTTGAGCTAGGGTTAGTGTATCCGAGGCCACCGACTTGTAATTTAATTAAAGAGACAAGTAGCACAAGCAAAACAATTAGATGACTAAGAAACAACAGCCAAGAAATATATTTATGCAAGCACAATGAATGAGGATCTTCTTTTAGAATAAGCCCACTAGGACAGTGAAAACTAACACACAAAATGTAACCCCTTGCGATTGAAAAAATAAGTTGTTTCGCTTTTAAACTATGAAATCCTTCCGTAATCTTTTCTCCCACGAGACGGCGGTGGAATGCTTGTGACGGGATAACTAGACTTGTGGCCTGCAGTAGAATGTAATATAATGTCAATTAAAATTCAATTTCAAAATTTTTTACAGGGAGCCAAGTATTTGCCCAAAACATGACGTTTGTCCCAATTTACAGTTAATGGGACGTATTGAAAGTAGGGTACACCAAATTCCCGGCTCACTTTCACTGATTTATTATATTACCAACAGACCCAAAGATTTTCTTGTAAAGAATAAAAAACAAAGAGGAGAAAGTCGAGAAGTACCCCATGGCATGCTGTGATTGAGCGAACTACTTCCGGGGGAACGTGGGCCTCCAGAATTAATGCTAGATTGAGGCGGCTGAACCTTTATATGATTCCACTCATTACTCCTAGACGATCTCCCGTAGTTGAAACGGGGAAGGGGTTGCTGCCCCAAACGGCTCGGAGAATTTTGAGTAATATGTGACATGAAATGAGATGGCTTTGAAAACGAACGGCCATACCCAGAATACATATCATGAACAGATGGAGGGCTACCCACCTCAGTGTGTGCATATGTTTGAATAGGTCCATTTTGTCTGAAAGGCAACCACAGGTGTAACTAGTTATAGGCTAGCCAGTAAAATCTTCAAATGTGACTAGTACAAAAAATTATAGACTTGGTGCACCAAATCAATGATACGATACCATTGTGACTTGACTGCCTAATCCTGAAATTTTTTAACTCACGAATCTATTTAAGTTTATTCAATATATTTATTTACAAAATCCTACTTTCTGAGACTAATGTGGAATTTTTTCTTTTTAATTTGCACAATTGTGCTTATATTAAATTTAAAGGAAAATCTACACCCCACCTGATATGTGACTCGAACCTATGACCTCTAGAGTCACATATTCAGTCTCAACCACTAGGCTAAGACATTTGCCAAAGACTAATGTGGATTTGCAACTACATATGAAGTAAATATTCCTCTAAATCCAAAGAAAGCACATAAATGCAACTGAAAGAAAATATATGGAAATACCAAAGAGGACAAAGTATACCTTTGAATGAATGAATTAGAGCTCTGGGATGCATGGTTGGATCGTCTGAGACTACCAGATGGATCAACGGAACCAAGATGCATGGCCTTGCTGAACTCATTGCTTATGGAGCTTACATCCGAACCATCCTCTTGTAAAAGGAGCTCATCACTGAATCATGGAAAATATAGAACATAACGACCAATGATATAAGCACAAGATTCTTAATTTTCACTTACAGGTGAAACGTCTACAAAAGTATCACCAAATTGCTTCTGGAAATTATTAATTGTAGTAGAAATAAAGAGAATGGACAAGCTATTTTTGCTGTTACAATTCAGTAATTACACTAAACTAGGAGATTTGACTGTTACAGAAAATCAAGTCATAATTATAGTAATTGCATTGATTCTGTTTCCTTTTCTAGTACCTCGTAACCTGTATCCTAGATTTCTGTCAATGAGAAACATAATCCAATTTGCTGATAGACTACAATAAAACTCACTAATTCATATTGCTAGAGAAATAATTGAGGCAGTTCCTGTTTTGTGTCTTCGCTATTTGAGAGCACAAAAAACTTGTGCAACGAAGTTTAGGATATAATATAAGCTACGTTCATGCTAGCCATAACTTACTTTTTAATATTAGTTTTTTGAGAAGAAATAACCTAAACAATGCCCATTTACAGTACGAGTTCATGGTTGGATAACGAGTCTACTAGTAAAAATTAGGCCCAATACACCAAAATCAATTTATCCTTTTATTGTTTAGTTTAACCTAATTTTTTTGTTTTGACCATTACTCCATCTAGTTTTTATCGTCTTTTTAGCTCTTTTTTTAGTTCTCTTTTTAGTTGTCAACTTATATTTTCAATGCATTTTTTACCATTTTTTCTCTAATTTGCCCTTGTATTAATGATGAGAGAGATTGTATATGAATGAAAATTATAAGTTGGTAATTAAGAAGAAAGAGAATATTTATATAAAGTGTAAGGGATAAATTAGTCATTTTAAAAATGTAATGAATGTTTTATTGATATTGATGATTCGGTTAAATGGACAATAAAAAATAGATGGAGTAATAAACTTTCCAGAAATTCAGGGTGCTAAATCTCTAAAACCCAAAGTTCATATAGATATGATAAAACACAATTGAAATTTTGCATGTAACCAAAAATTTATGTCAGGCACATAGAATTAAAATATTATGAATATTTATGTGTTTAAAACAGGGATGTGCACGTACTTCATGTAAATATTATCATTGTACCATTTTTTAGTCAATGGCTTGGTTACTGACTTTTTTATTAGGTTTCACTTCAGGTTTTCAGTTTCCTTTTTTGGCAGCCCCAATATGAAAATCATATAAGTTCTGTTGCAAAGTGGGAAATCTATTGTCCATACCTGTAATTTGGATCCCAGTCTCCTGGATCTGGCAATGCCAAACCGTCATCAGATATATCATGGGCCGGTCCCACGCCTGAAGAGATATGCATATGAGAAGATTGATAGGAACCTGGCATATTCTGAAAGGCAGAAGGACCAGTGGTAACTCCACCACCCCGTTGCTGCTGCATCCAGCTGGCAGTTCCAGAATTTGACTGCCTATGTGACGGTGAACTTCCAAGAACTGAAGGATTTCCATCAGTTTGAGTAGACTGTACTTGCCTATGTGAAGACGTAGTTGCCTCTTGAGATTGAGAACTTCCGGGATACCCCCAGACGTTTCTTTTATTGAATTGAGTTACAGCAGCCACTTTTCCTAAAGGCGATCCATGACAATTACTTCTTACCGGTGATGTTGGACCATACTGTCCTGGAGAACCAGCAGATAAGTGATTGTACGAACTCGGTGGAGTAAACTGAGAGGGACTTGTGCCAAGGGGAAGAGGTGCGAAATTTCCTGTAGATGGACTTGCACTAATTCCGTTTGGATGTGAATACGGAATAAACCTCCGTCTTGCATCTGGACTACTACCAATCATTGACAGGCCAGCCTGTGTATGCATGTGCATTCCAGATGGACCAACTGGTGAATAGTATGCAAACATATTACTGCCATCCCCATAGCTTCCATAACTGCTTCCCAAGCCAATGCCATCATTGTAGCTGCCATGGCTTCCTATACTGCCATAACTGTTGCCATGTGCATAATTAACTACTTGAAAGTGGGGATTGTTGTGAAGCGATGCTCTGGCCCTGCCTGAAATCTGCAGTGGAAATGTAAGCACTGTAAGTCCTGTTAAAAATATTTATCATTTCGATTCCTTTCTTCTCTCCTTGTTTATTTTTATAGAAGGAAATTTCATTTCAGTACATGTTAGGGTCAGGAAACTCACATTAGGAGAAAGACCAGCAGCAAACCAATGGCCACCACCAGGGTGATGTTCCACCTTAAAATTTTGTGCTACCGGCTGCAGATTTTGATAAAAATGAACAAAAAAAGCACATCCGATAAGTACGATTAGAAAATAAAGCAATAGCATACAAGAGCTTATACTCCCAAAGTTGCAATTATTTAAAATAAGCGTAATCGAATACGATGACCATATGGAGTTAATTTTGTGCTACCAGCTGCAGATTTTGATAAGAACAAACAAAAGAAAAACACAATCGACCAGTACAATAAGAAAACAACAATAACATACAAGAACCTATACTCCCAACGTTACAATTTTAAATAGAATAACTGAATACTATGACCATATGGTGTTATATACAACCAATACAACAAAATAATGGACGAGGGATAGAAAGAAAAGAGACACCCTTAAGAATATCTCTGGCTTGACAAGTGTACAAGCAAAGGCCTACTCTCTACATTGTGCTGAAATTTAATAGCGTTTTCCCGACTCTAAATCTCCGGAACTAATAAAAAATATATAATATCATGGTAAAAGAACCATTATATCCAAAAGCTTAAACTAATACATATGATTCCAAGAATCATTTTTTATAAAAAAGAAGGAAAAACTGATCCAAGGCTGAATGGATCTTCTTCTTCCTCTTTTATTGATGATTGATTTTATAATAGAAACATCAGAATAAAAGTTATAACTACAAAAGGCCTATTCAGAAGCATGTTACTGTGAACAAAATGAACTTCTCAAAATATGGAAGGGCAACCCTAGCACAAAAGAAGCTTTATGCTTAATCACATTTTTCAGTTTAAAACAAGAATATCAGGACTCAATAGCAGCTGAAACTGCGACTTGAGTTCCTTCAACCCACATTAGTAAGCAAACATTACATACAAAAAGGACCAACAATTTGCCAAATGAAAGAGTCAAATATGTTCTAAATTAAATCCAGAAAAATAAAATTTCAATCAATAGTTCACTCTTGTATTCTCCAGGAAATGTATTGTTCCCCAGTGACTCCTAGGCCCTAGCATTGGCAACTGTTTGATGAATATGACAGTTTTTTCATACCATAAAGATTAAAGCTTCAAAAGTGAATTAAACAGTTGTACTAGTTGATCTGCTTACAGTGCGAGGAGACTCAAGAGGAGGTCTGTAAGGACAAGTGAATGGTTCCCCTGTCACAAAAGGGTGTTTTGAAGCCTGCAGAGAAATAAGCATGAAAGTGAATAGATATTGTACTGCAGGAGATAACAAGGAGATATATGCTAACAAATTTATGAAAAAGGCAGCCAGGTGCACGAAGCATCCCGCAGATTCTGGGGAAGTGGGGGTGAACTATAGGCAGACTACCCTGATGCACATGTCAGTGACTGATTTCACAAGTCACATGGAGACAACTATATGGTGGCTCCAATGCTACCCATCAACGAATTGCTGAAAATCCGGGAAAATTGCAATTACCTGGAAAGGGGACCACCTTTTGGCAGGATCAAACTCAACAAGGCCCCTCAAGAAATCAATCAAAGCTAATCGTATTTGTCTCTCTGTTAGAGGTTAATCATACAATAATCAGAAACTTCCATAAGGATGCAAATACTAAGAAAAGCATTCTTTAAAATGTTAAAAGTAACCTTTGATAATATCTTCTTGGGGCAAATTCTTTCTGTAAGGATAGTTCTTTACAATAGCCTCAAGGTTCATATGATGGAAATACTCCTTTCCTATAGATGGTTTCTTCGACTCTCTCTGAGCATAATCCAGCAACCATTAAAATTAGTGAAGAGCAATATGTCACAAAAAGCTAGAAAGTAAGCACATTTCCCTTTGTCTATAAGCTCTAAAAAAGCTGTATGAAGTCATTTGCAGTCAACAATTCATAAATTCACTTACAATTTCATATTCTTCAACAGTTAAAGCTTTATAAGAACTTCTGTAACCCAATGAAACTTCACCATTCTCGACACTGTGGACACTTCCAATACACTTGAAGAACTTGCCAGTATTTTTTGCCTCCTTTAGTAGATAATCAGGGGGTTGTCCCCTACAAGCAATGCAAATTGCAACGTACAAAAATGGACGAGCAAAATCAATTACAGAAGGATGATTCTCTAGTAAGCTAACATATAAAATCTCTGAAATGCATTAATATAAAGAAGACATGGAATATGCTCCTGCATATTCACAAATACTAGAAAATAACCTATAATTAGGACAAGCCTATACCATATACAAGGAAATGGCGAAACCAATTAGTAAACATTTGTTCAATGTCTTTCACGATTCATGTGGTTGAATACAGAAGAAAGAGGTAGAGGAGAAGTAGCAAGCGATAGACATAAACCAAATAATAGAAAACATCAATCCCCAAACACGGAGACAATATAGTAGCCTTCAGGAAAGTGTCAAATGTTTTTCCGAAAAATAATAAGTTGCATGGAAAACAGCTGATTTCATAAGTTCATGAAAATCAGTTGCCTTATCATATCACCAAAAGAATTGAGATTCCTCAATAAGTTGTTTTGCACTGCAATTAGACATGTATCACTTGACTTTTACTTCAAGGCTTTGGTATCTGAGTTAGTATCACAATCTCTTGAGTTATCATATATATTGGATCAAATTTAAACAAAAATGACATCACAGAGAAAAGAGGATGGAGTAAAGATAGACAGAGCTAGGGTGAAACAAGTCAAATTTAACATAGCAAATAAAATTTATTGAAATCGCTGATAATGAATCAAGAGTCAGCAAAATAGAAAATGAGATAGAATGCCGGTTCACCACAAAAAAAATATTTGATTCACTGTTGATATTCTCCAGTGACTAAGGAGGAAAAAGTAGGTTTTCTATAAGAGGCATAGCATGAAATTGGGAACATAAAATTTTAAATCCAGAATCAATTGTTGGTTGAAAACAAACCTTATTTCTCCTTTCGAACATATAATATCAAAACATAAATAAATAAAATAAAATGAATTGCTACGGTAGTGATTATAGGCCCTTTTCATGCTAGCGGCCATATGCTAAATCAGGAATATACAAGATACGTAGGAATTTGAAAAAAAACCAAAATACAAAAAAGGAGAAGCCTCAAAAGCTGCAACTTTATTTAGTTTTCAATTACCAGCAGAAAGTAAAGAGAATTACCCTAGTATTTCAATCATTCTCCTTAGTAGATCAAATTCTGAAGCTCCAGGAAAGAGAGGCAATCCAAGAAACAATTCCGCCACTATGCACCCAAAGGACCACATGTCGATAGATGTAGTATATCTGTGATAGGTTAAGGTAAAAAAAATGATCCAGGACAAATCATAAGCACATACATATGGAGGCACAGAGAAGGCTTTGTAGCAAACATAAGATTATTTTCTTTCGAATGATATGTCTTTGCATGTTATTTTGAAACAAATGAATTTATAGTCTCGAGTCATGGACCACCAGTACACCAACCAACCAAGCCTTAAGTCCCACACTAGGTGCGGTCGGCTTATGGACCAACAGTATGCCTATCCAACTTAGGTGCAAAATACCCCAGCTTCCATAATACCCATTTCTTATTATGGTACATACCACAGATCCTTATCAATCAATCAACCAGCCTTTGTCCCACAAGAGCACACCTTATGTTCCTGAGATAGAAGACATGTCCACACACAGATATTCACAAAAGAAGCTAGAAAGGGGGGAGCAACTCCACAATTTAGAAATTTAGAAGGATACTGATACCCAAGCAGAACTTCAGGGGACCTGTAGTAACGACTCTGCAGAGAAAAATAAATATTTAACCAAAAAAACTTTTAATTGATACCAAAGATAAGAGACGAACAAGGAACTCAATTTGAATATAAACCTGGATGTACGAATAAATAGTACGATCCTCCATGCATGCAGATCCAAAGTCAATTATTTTAATTTCTGCTGGCTTCACACTGTTTTTCCAAGGTACGAAAAATTTATTCAAAACTGAACAGAAAGAAACACCAACAACAAAAATTGTCGCAAAATTCTTCAAGATAAGTAATTCACCTTGCGCATAGAAGAATGTTTTCTGGTTTCAGATCACAATGGATTATCCCAGCATCTTTTAACAGATCCAGCCCAAGTAATATCTTTACAAAATGCGAGGCAAAAAAAGAAATAAGAATACAGATAACAACAAACCTTATGAAGAACATGATTAATTTTTGAATTTCAAGATATACCTGTTTAGAGAACAACTGCACAATGCTCAATGACAGGCCCCTGAATTGATTCATCTTGATAAGTTCATACCTGAAAAAACTTTAGATGTTACAAGCATGCAGCAATTGCAGGTGCGTAGAGATAAATAATAAGATTTAAAGTGCACCACTGAAACACCTAGAAGTTAAGAAACTAAAGAGTTGAGGTAGTAAAAATAACTCACAGATTTGTGTCCAGCAGTTCAAAGCAAATGCACAAGTGCCGCTGAAATACAAAATAATCATAAATACGAACAATGTGATGCTTATCCTCAGGATCATACTTCTTGTTTAGCTGTAAGAGAAGAAATTTCAGTACTTATGCTACAACTATGGATTACGTAAAGTTAACGGACAGTGTATAACTACCGTTGTCAAAATAGATACTTCAACCAATGCTTGCTGATAGTAAGCTGGTTGATTTTTTATTATCTTGACAGCAACAAAACTATATGTTTCAGAAACCCAGCATTTAGCAACCTGTCCAAAAGTCCCATGACCAAGAACATCTTTTACAATGTATCTGCAAATGTTGTATTTGCAAGTTGTCAAAATTACTGAAACTTAACACTAATAATATCATACTGAACATCATTACCTTTACGAATCATTCGAAGTCTAATTAGTTTAAACACTAAAAAGCCAAACTTGAACATTATCTAGTATTTCAATTCAAAAGACATCATTACCAAATTTCCTCTACTAATTTTTTTTCAAATTGTTAGTTATTTGAGAAACAAAATGGTGCAGTGGGTAATGCAAACTGTATATCCCCTGAAACAAATTAAGGTTAGTTATACCCAAAAGATGAGATGATTGCAAATAGAATTTTTCATTTGAAACCACAACTATTGGTTTTTAAAGAAATGTTATCTAAGAAATAGAGAAATGAACAATGCAAAAGCAGCATTCTCGAGAACCCCTTTATTAGAGAAAGATTAATGCCAATTTTAGGCTGAAAATATAGTAAAAAAAATAAAACCAGTGTAGTAATTCCAATTAGATCAATTCAAAAACTAGACCTATCATTTTTAACAAGCAAACAAAAATCTAAAGATGGATTTTACAGATTTTGCATCATATCTATAACAGAAACTCTACCCCTAAAGTTGATCTGGATTGAGATATATAATACCAATAAATTATATTTTTCAAAATTCTTTCAGTGAATTTTATTATTTGCAAACAAAACACAGTTTAGAGGACTAGCCATCTAAGAAAACTACGTTTTTACGTATTCATAAGAAACAATTTTAGTACTTCAAGACAAGTTCTATCACAAGTTGAAATCCGAATATAGTAATTTGAAAATATGACATCATAATCTTCTTTTTACTTAAAAAACATTGCATGAGATCGCCACATTTGCAACATTTTCATGTCACGAAATACAGAATTTGTGTCGTAACATAACTTCCTAAAATATAGATAATATTCAAATCGTTCCCAAAAGGTCAAGATAGACGCTACTTAAAATTATACCAATTTCCAGTCATAAAATGAAATTGTGGAACCTGTCATTGCATGACATTTAACATGCCTCAAGGAGACCCAATGGAAAGTTGATACAACAATGTTTTAGCACGTTCTGAATAGCGAGAATTAGCAAGGATTTCGTGATGACAGACTTTGGTTGCCTCTGTGATTTCTTTCTTTTCTCTTTCAGCAAACTTCTATACCATCTTTCCACATTCTCCTACTTTTCATTAATAGAACTACTGTCCTCGAAACCTAATTCTGACTTAAAAATCTAATTCAGCAATAATTAGACATCTTTAAACTCTTAAACGATCAGCTCACTTTCCGTCAACATAACTCACAGCCTTTCAACTATTGGATTTTAGCATGCAAGCACAACAAAAATATTGGTACGTACATGAATTTGGTAAGTACAAACAAACCTTCTCTGTGTTTCTTGATTGACCAGGGCAAAGTTTACGGTCAAAATAAGGTCCGAATTCACATTGTCATGACCATCATTCAGGACTCCAGCTGATGGACTGGTCAAATATCTTTTTGGATTTAATTCTTCAGAATACTTGAACTGTGGATTACATATTTGATACGTCTCAACTATGTCTTTGGTAAGTCTAGCAACAAACTGCACGAATTCAAAAGCTGCAAGTAAGTGCAAAGATCCGTCTCAATTGGTTCAAACTTAAGAATGACCAATTAAAGCAATACCGAATTAGCTGGAATTAGGGTTGAAAGTGGGGCGGGGATTCCCCGAACCCGATGGGGATGGGGATGGGGCTCTGTCCCCAAACCCGATAAGAAAAACTAATTTTTAATTTTTTATGAGGACTATCAATAATCTTACAACAGTTCTTGATTAAGCTTAAAAGTAGATTGTAAAATATAATAATATAATATTTACAATTATTAATTTCTATATATTAATATTAAAAAGTGACAATATACTTGAAAATTAATGTTCAACACCATTTCATTAATCATCTAATTGATTTTACAATTGAATTGATATTAATTATATTGTATTGTTTTTAGTTTTATTTAATTATTTTCACTAATTATATAACTTGTATCAATTTTTTCGACGTATTAATATGAAGTAATCTTAGTTTATGTTACTCTGGCAAAAAAATTAGCATATATTTTGTTAACGGGGAATTGGGGATTCCCCGATTGGAAACGGGGAAAAAGTTTTTCCCCGAAACCTTAATGGGGATGGGGAATGCATTCCCCTCCCCGATAAGCCCCACTTTCAACCCTAGCTGGAATGGCAATAATGATTTTAAACAACTAAAAAATAAAAATAGCAGTTCTATACATCATTACATGAAGATAAAAAGTGTAAATCGGAAAGAATAAACAAACAAGATCAAATGGATGAGGTCAATCAATTTGTAGAATTAAGATATGAACCCAGATAAGTAACATTAACTAGAAATCTTCATTTATGTAACCAAAGCATGCTTCTTCAGATTTAAAAGTGAAAATACTCATGTCCTAATGAAACTAGTTTCAAGTATGATACTAGCTAGTCTCACATGTACGTTCCAGAATAAATGCATATAAATTTGCTTCCACATAAGCATATGTCACGAGCTCAGTAAGGCCTAGATATCATAAAGTTGGAAAACAAAAATAAAACTAGTATAAAGCATTTTACTATCATTTCGATGATCATGGCTTTATCAAAATGAATGTTCATCGATATTTTAAGGTGCAACTATTGACAGCATCAGTTCTATCAAGCTCAAGTAACATCTTAAACTGAAAAATGTGCATGTTCAGTTGAGGATGAAAAGGAAGAACCACCAAAACTCAGGGAAGTTACAATAGATGCCTCTTTGTTTTGTAATTGGCGACTAGCATATACCTAGAGATAACATCTACAACATCAGAAAATAACATATACAATGAAACATCACCCACGACATCATGAAAAAGCTCATACTATTGGATATATTCCGAGAACTTCCTAGTTGAACTATTCATTTACAAAACAGAGGCATAAGAATTAAGAAATCAAGTGACCTTTCTTAATGTAAAACTACCCTTTAGGTATTTATAAAATATAAATAAAGCCCAATAAGTCAGAAGACTTTGGTTCCCTTCATGCATATCCTTTATTACATTCACATACAAAGGTTCCTGCTATCCAAACATTTGTACATCAATTCTTCTCGTAGGAATATGTATATGTCCAATACGAACTTTTAGGATCCCTCCCCAGCCCCCCCCCCCCCCCCCCCCCCCCCTCTCTCTCTCTCAATCTTCACTAGTCTGTTTTACTACAACCAATGTTAGCAGAACTATCTTCCTTGTAAAATACTATGTATTATCAACAAAAAAACTTCAACTCATTGAGCATAATGTTCATACCTAAACTACTGTACAACATTAAAGTGTACCATCAGCTAGTTTAGCCTTGTTATTTAATAACTAATTGCTATACGAGCCAAAACAGGTCATGAAAACTTTATAGCATTGTGATATATCTTCCGTTACTTAGGTCCTACTTATAAAATCTTCTCTGAAAACTTCTACTACATTTAATGTATTTCTCAATTATGTCAGCTGCTGGAGATAATAAAGTTCATCTATCCTCACTAACAGGTTAGCCCTTGATGCCCTAATGACAATAACCATTCCAATGCACGTTCTTCAGAAGTTGCTCATGCCTGGATAGAATAATTCAGTTGGAGCCCTAACGATCAGACTTAAGTAATACATTATAATCTAATTCTTCAAACATTAGCCTCTATGTACGTGGTGTTTCAGACATTGTTCAGATACGTTTATACACACAAAAGCTGCTATTATTCAGGATAAAAAATCAGCAATTCCGGATAGATAGGAAGTCAATATTAGGAAAATGCAATCCGACTATTTTGATTGACCAGCCCCAATATTCGCCACCAAACAAAGCAATAGCTATCTCTCAATATACGGACTTTATGTCAGAACTGAAGTTCCGAATTCACATAACTATCCCACAAATCCCCCAACTCTTTTAAGCAAATTGAAACCCAAATAAGCAACAAACTCGCAATAGAGCAATTTGTAAAACAAGAGTTATTAGTTACAAAAATACAGAAAATGACTCACAGATTTTCGCACACCAACGCGCAAATCTTGTTTCTTGCTGGCAGCTTCACTCCTCGGCTTGTACGGCTCGAATGCCAGCTGCTTCGGCCGCCACCGTATTGAAGACGCATCCAATTCTGGCGCTTCATTAGCAGCTACCTCATCCATTGACACAAAAGCCAAAAGAAGGAAATAGGGCAAAAGGAACCCCAAAAATCAGATTGTAACAGGAAATTGCTCCATAAACACTCGAATTACAAACAGTAGAATCATAATCAACAAATTAATCAGCGATTAAAGAATCTCGTACGATCACCGCCGGATTGCGCTTCACTTGAATTCTCAAACAGCTCACCAACAGATTTTAATCCCATATCTCATTCACTCAACACAAGTCAAAACCTCGAACCCCATTTACTTGATCCATGAAATATGAACACGATTCAGTGTCCAATAGAAGAAACTACAATTTCGTCTCAATAGACAAAATCAAAACTTCGAAACAACAGACGGAAAAAAAAATCGAGCAAAAAGAAATGAGATGAAATTTAACAGAGAAGATAAAAATAATTGACCAAAAAAAGGGGGAAATTCGTAGGATTAAATTACAGATGAAAATGCGGAGATAGTTTACAAGAATAACAACGAAGAAGAAGAGATTAATAGTTGAAAGGAGAGAGGATTGAAGATGATATAGAAAGAGATGACCCTCTCAATACACATCTACACGCGAGAGAGAGACTGTAAAATTGTTTAAATTAATATTTTGCTTTTTAGTTCTTTGTTTCTCAAGATTTGTTTGTTTTAATCAAAGGAAATTTTTGGGTTTATTTTGATAAAATAATTTCTTTTCAATTTTAACTTAATTATTTAAAATTAAATTTTTAATTAATTAAAATATACTTTTTATAATTTTTATATGTCATATTCACTTAATTACTAACTTTGATATGTTTTTCATAACTTCTATATACGCCATATTCACTTAATTACTAACTTACATGCGCTTTTCAATATAACATAAATATTTCATAAATATATCTGATATTTTTCCTCATATATGACAGATTTTTATAGTAGATGTATAACAGATTTACAGTAGAAATATAATAGATGTATAAAAGATACAAAAGAACATCTAAATTAGTGTTGAAACAAAAAAAACGTTGCAGAATTCCTCTTTAATTGCTCAAAATCAATTCCAATTGTTTTAGTAAGAAAAAAGTGCAGATGGAAAGAAAAAATTGCAGATGGAACAAAGAACAATGATTATATTTGATATATAACTAATATTTATCAGAAATATATCTGATATGTATCTGATATAATTCTGATATTTTTCGGATATATGACAGATTTGTAGTAGATGTTCATCCAAATCAGTATTGAAACAAAAAAAATGCAGCAGAATTTCTCTTTAATTGCTCAAAATCAATTTGAAATTATTTTAGTAAGAAAAAATTTCGGATGGAACGAAGAATAATGATTATATCTGATATATAACAGGTATATATCAAAAATATAGTAGATATGTATCTGATATAATTCTGATATTTTTCTGATATATGACATATTGTAATAGATGTTCATCCAAATCAGTGTTGAAATAAAAAAAACGAAGCAGAATTCCTCTTCAATTGCTTAAAATCAATTCGAACCTATTCTTAGAGAGAAAAAAATCGCAGAAGGAAAGAAAAAATTGCAAATAGAACGATAAATAACAATTATATCTGATATATAACATGTATATATCAGAAAAATATCAGACATATATCTGATATATAAGAGATATATATCAGAAAAATATCAGACATGTATCTGATATAATTCTGATATTTTTCTAATCTGATTTATTTCTTATATTTTTCTGATATATGACAGATTTATAGTATATGTCATCCAAATCAGTGTTAAAATAAAAAAAAATACATCAGAATTCCTCTTCAATTACATAAAATCAATTCAAACATGTTCTTAGAGAGAAAAAAATTGCAGATGCAAGAAAAACTTAGATCGATATTGTTTGATTTGCGCAAAACACAAATTATAGAAGGAAATCGATAATGAATAAAGGATTCAAGATGAGAAAACGCAAAATTGAAGAACTGCGATCTCTTTTAGGGAGAAAACAAGACAAACTTTTGATTTGAAAATTGAAAAAGAATAATAGAATCGAGATTGAAGGATGAAGAAATACTATTGAACAGAAAAAGGGAGAGAAATGAGAAGATGAAACACAGAGATAAAGGCAAATTAAATGAAGAGTTTTTGTTTATATAGGGAGCGTATTATAGTTATTTACTTTTTCAAAAATTATGTTCTGGTTACACGCATTTATTTATGGTATTTAAGTTATTAACTTTTTCAATTAAGCGCATTTATGGCTTTTTCCTTAATTAAATGATTAAAAATCATATTTAGATTCTAATTTTCTTTTATTTTTTTATTATAAGCTTTTAACTTAATTTTTTTTATATTGCTTTTTAAGTTTTTTCTTAATTTGAGCAAATTTGTAATAGAAATAAAAATCTCCATTCTCCCTTAGTTGGAATTAGGATCTTTAAAGTTCTTAAGTTTAGTCTTAATCATCAGGTAAAGTTAAAATATTCACCACTTTAAAATAGTTTTGAGTATGGTATATCGCTTTTGAAATTGTGTTTTTCCATTTAAAATTAAGTTTTTGTGATTAAATTTATTATTTTTATTAGTTTACGAAATTCATTCATGTGCCTTAACAAAATTAGAGTAAACTTTAAAAACATGTCATATGATTTGACTATTTTGCGAAAAATTCCTTTGTGAAATTTTTTCTAAAATAGTACACGTGGTTTCAAAAGTTAGAAAAAAAGTTTCTCAAAATTTTGAAATCACATTTTGTTGGGCAATTTTGTCCATTTTAAAGTCAAATTTTACAGCTTAGTTAATAAAAATATAATACACATTAGTGATAAATTTTAAGACTTTTTTTAGAAGTACAAATATTTTTTAATTAAAATGTGATGATAACTTAAAAAATTTATAATAAAATGAAAACTTTTCAAAAATTAGTCAAGTTTTAATGTATAATTCTTAAATAATATGGTTAAATTATATGAATATTGATTGATTGAAATACCTCTTGTAACATTGTTATTTTTCATGCAAAAATATATTTTTGCTTTTTTCGCTAATTTTTGAAATCGCGTGCACCCTTTTAAAAAAACTGACCTTTTACAAAACAATCAAACCAAATAGCATGTTTTTTAAGTTTACCCATAAAATTAGACTACAAATCATACGTACAATGTAATGCTTAAAATTTTATATTTTTTTACATATTTAAAATTAAATATCATCATTAAAAAATAACTACAATTATAGGATGGACTTTGTTTTAGTAATAAAAAAAGTTTGATTCGCCCGATCCGAGCTAATAATTAATATATTAAATAAATATATATTTGTTATATATAATTATAATTACAAATTTATATTGTGCAAAATTTCACTTTATTGTAATGTTGGGCATCTAAACTTAATTTTTTTGACATATTTATAAAGCTCTGGCACGCCTTGAACCCCGACTTCTATTTTTTATAGGTTGAGTTGGGCTTGCTCTACTAATTTTTTAACTAGACCTGATTGGGCCCAACTCAAACACTGTCTTGCTATACCCATTATCAAGTCTAATTTTGAGACAAGAGTAAGAGCATGTTTTGTGGATGTTGAGTTTGTGGGATGAGAAAATGTTAAAGATAGTATTTGTGAAAAGATTGAGTTAATAAAAGACAATATATATTCTAGCAATTTTTTCATTAAGATCGAACACATCAACCTCAAAAGCATATGCCTTTAAGAAGGCTAATCAAATTTGGGATCTTGTATTGTTACATAAAGAAAATAAGCTTTTATCGATCATAACAATATTGCAATAAAATTTA
This sequence comes from Euphorbia pulcherrima, assembly GCA_947683365.1. NCBI lineage: Eukaryota > Viridiplantae > Streptophyta > Magnoliopsida > Malpighiales > Euphorbiaceae > Euphorbia > Euphorbia pulcherrima. Next base: position 43,159,465 of record CANTUS010000008.1, on the reverse strand, counting down.
TTTTTTAAAAAAGAAAGTACAAAGTGAAAATATCTTTAACAATGTTATTAAAACTAAACTGAACCAGTCAGTTCAACAAAAAAACTCCGGTTGAACCACGATTAGAATACGGTTGAAATCGATACTTGTAAAATCGTGAACTGCTGTCTTCACCGGTTCAATAGTCGATCTGGTTTCGATAACATTGATCCACAGACATATATATTAGTGCAAAATCTAAAACTATGGATTTTTGTACTAAAGTAGTAATACTTAAGGCTTTCAGGAGCGTGTTATTAGTATTATATGTAATTATATAGATACAGTTGTATCTGTATGTGCATAGGGTTACATTAGTCATTTATATTTTATTAACCCTAATATATAATAACATGAAACTCCAACCATATTGGTATTGGAGACCTAAATCTATCTTGGTAATCAGAGCCAATTACGGCTAACAGCCACCTTCTTCCTTCTAACTTTTCCGATCATTATTTTTTTCCGACCTAAATGACCACCTCCGGAACCACCTCAAATGTTGTCTCTACAGCAGTATCTTCCACCAAATCTTCCACTGTCAGCGCCACCCCTTCCTTCACGCACCAACTACCGAACAAACTCGATGCCACTAACTTCATTCTTTGGAAAACCCTCATACCTCTAATGATTATAAGATGCGGTCTATTACATCACATCAATAGAACTCGAGCTGCACCGGCTGAAACACTAGCTGAAGGGGGTCCTAATTCGGCTTATGAATCCTAGTTTCGTTAGGGTCAACAGGTTCTTTCTTGGATCTTTAACTCCATGCATACTACCATAAATTATCGGAGTCAACACGGCCAGCGATGCCTGGTGCAAATTCGAGTTAACTTATACTTCGGGTTTAAAATCTCAGGCTCGTGAGTTGAAGCAACAACTCCATTTGTTGGAGAAATTGAATTCTGAGAGTGTTGCTGAATATATGTAAAGGGCAAAATTACTTTCAGATAAGTTAGCCTCATTACATTCACCTGCTTCTGAGGATGATTTAATTGATATGATTTTCGATGGCCTTTGTGGCCCTTTACGTGATGCATGTCATGTTTTTGGTACTCGTACAATCTCTTTTGATGACTTGCTAGGTGTTTTAATGACTGAGGAACGTCATATCAAGTGCGATAAATCTTTGGTTGTTGATATAAATAGCTCGACGGCTCATTACACTGTCAAATCTGGTCACGGGCGGCGGTAGAGTCCGTGGTCGCAGCAATCAAAATTAGCCACATAACTATGATTTTCAACGGGGACAGCAAGCTGCTATTTTTGGACAGCCTTAATTTCATGCTAATCATCAATCATCGATTTCTCTTTATACCGCTAGCCCTCCCATATAGCTCCCTTTGATATCGGGACAGTTAAGTGCCATAATTGTCAAGGTTTTGGACATGTTTCGAGACAATGTCCTGCCCCCTGAACCAACCACGGACGAACCTACCTCCCTCCTAGTTCTAATCATACTACCCTTCACCAACCTAACATAAACTGGATAAGGACAGCGGAGCGACTCATCATTTAACATCAAATTTGGGACTACTGAACCTGCACTCTAAGTATTCTGGTCCTGAGGAAGTTCAGTTAGGTAATGGTTCATCTCTCTCTATAAAAAATATAGGTTCCACTTCCATTCCTACATATGATAATGTACTTCATTTGTCAAAAAGTTTTACATGTACCTTCTCATAACACAAATTTAATATTTGTCAGTGCTTTAACGAACTTTAACGACGTTTCTGATGAGTTTTTTGACAAATTTTTTGTTGTGAAGGATCTAAATTTGAAACAGGTACTTCTTCGAGGTCCGAATAGGAATGGACTCTATTCCATCAAGTCTTCGTGTTCCAGTAAAGTGTCATCTCACCTCCTTGTCCACCTGGTAAGAGAAGCTTGGTCATCCAGTAGCTCCGGTTGTTCGTCGTCTTCTTCGTGATCAAAATATTAATTTCGTGTCAAAGAATAATAGTGTTAGCTCTAGTTTATGTTGTAGTTGTGTTGTTAGTAAGAGTCACAAACTACCATTTACTTTATCTGAGTTTGTTGCATCCGGACCACTTGATTTGATTTATTCGGATGTTTGGGGGCCTTCCCCTGTTCAATCACATGATGGTTTTTCTTATTATATTTTATTTTATGATTCTTTTAGCAAGTACAACTGGATATTTTTCTTGCGCTATAAATCTGAGGTCTTGAGTATGTGTATCAAGTTTCATTACGTAATCGAAACGTTTTTTGGCTGTCCTATTTGAACCTTCTAGTCTGATGGGGGTGGTGAATTTGTTGCCATGAAAAGTTATTTGGCTAATAATGGAATTGTTTACAGGTTTTCATGTCCACACACCCTAGAACAAAATGGGGCAACGGAATAAAAACATCGACACTTTATCGAAACAAGTCTTTCTTTATTGAATCGGGCAAATCTCCCATTGAAATTTTGGTCGAATGCATTTGATACTGATGTTTTCGTTATTAATCGTATGCCCATCACAACATTGAATGATTCCTCACCTTATTACAAACTTTTTGTCACCATTCCTGATTATTTGTCATTAAGTATTTTTGGGTGTTTGTGTTATCCATGGCTTCGCCCGTATTCATCTCACAAATTGCATTATCATTCTCAAAAGTGTATTTTCTTATGTTATAGTAAGGTTCATAAGGGTTATCGTTGTCTTGATCATATTTCCAATAAATTCTTTGTCTCACGTTACGTCGTTTTTTATGAGCAGGTATTTCCTTATTCGGAGCTATGTGATTCAGTTACTCCTACTACATTGTCTAGTCTTAACACCAATCCCACTCTTCACTTACACCCCTCACCGGTCCAAAGCTGCCGCTATTCAACACCATCACCTGACATTACTCTGAATCCCATCTTAGCATCCTCTTTGTTGGAAAAACAACACACACCTGCCTCACCAACACCACAATCTGCTCCTACCAAATTTTTCCAACCTGCCATTACAACACTTGCCAAATCTGCCACCAATAAATCTCCACAAACTGCCCCTCCCAAAATTGCCTAACTTATCACTAGATCCTCACTAGTAGCTGTCCTCCAAAAATTTACCAAACCACAAACATCAAATCTTAAGCCAAGGAATCCACCGAAACGACTTCCTAAACCACCCCTACCTCTGAAAACCATGAATACTAGATAAATCAGCAGCAAACTTCCCCCACCTAGGTCTAACTTAACAACTATGGTACCTAATGATATGACCTGTTTTACTGAGGCATCTAAACTTGATTGTTGGCGCAAGGCAATGACCGAGGAATATAATGTGCTTATTATAAATGGTACGTGGCAATTAGTACCGCCCCCCCCCCCACTTATGCAAATATTATAGGTGCAAGTGGGTTTTCAAAACGAAGCTTCACTCTGATGGTTCCATTGAACGCTACAAAGCTCTATTAGTCGCTAAAGGTTTTCATCAAAGACCGGGTCTTGACTATCACGATACGTTTAGTCCCGTTATTAAACCTATAATGATTCGCTTATTATTATCACTAGCTATTTCTTTTAGCTGGTCGGTTAATCATTTTGACGTGTCCAATGCCTTCTTACATGGTGACCTTGATGAACCGGTACATATGTCCCAACCAATTGGTTTTGTCGACCCAACTCAACCTCGATATGTTTGTCGACTTCTCAAATCTCTCTATGGCTTAAAATAATCTTCTTGTATATGGCACAAATGGCTAACACAAGTTCTTATTTCTTTTGGATTTTGCGCATCCAAGGCCAATATTTCCCTGTATTATTTCAAGCGTGGTGTGGTTATTATTTTCTGCCTTATTTATGTGGACGATCTCTTAATTATTAGTAATGATTCAAAGGCTGAAATGGAGGTGATTCGGTATTTACAGTCTCAATTTGTCATAAAAATTTGGGGTCGGCACGATACTTTCTCGGACTTGAACTAATTCGGCAAACAGGTTCACTTTTGATAACTCAATAAAAATACATTAACAATTTGATACATAAAGCTGACATGTCTGAATTCAAGGGAGTAACTACACCGGCGGCCACTATAGTGACTCTCTCAGCCACAGTTGGTTCTGTGTTAGACAATGCTACTGTGTACCATAGTCTTATTGGGGACCTATAGTACTTGACTATTACACGACCAGACATTTCCTTCTCAGTACATAAAGTGGCTCAGTATATGCATCATCCAACTCAAGAGCACTAGCAAGCGTTGAAGTGTATATTGCGATACCTCAAGTCTACTAGTTCCTTCGGTTTGCATTATACTCGTCAGTCTAGCATACAGTTACATTGGTATTCTGATTCTGATTGGGTTGGTGATCCTGATGACAAGCATTCTACTACAGGTTTTGCTATTTTTCATGGCATAAATGTCATTTCTTGGTCCTCTTGGAAATAATGTATAGTGTCCCGTTCGTCAACGGAAGTTGAGTATTGTGCCCTTGCTACGGCGACCTCCGAGCTGTCTTGGCTTAACATGTAACTGCTTGATATTGGTTTTACTTTGTCCTTTTCTCTAACACTTTGGTGTGACAACCTTAGTGCGACGTACTTAACGGGAAATCCAATTTTCACAACCGCACGAAACACCTAGAGCTTGATTTCCATTTTATTCATGAGCGTGTATCCTCCAAAAAGCTTTTTGTTCGTTACATCTCCACAGAAGATCAAGTAGTCGATGCTCTTACTAAACCTCTGTCAACTACCCGCTTTCGCGTTCTTCGTAACAAATTGGCTTTGGTTTCCAACCCTGCTCAACTTGAGGGGGCATATTAGTGTTATATATAATTATATAGATATAGTTGTATTTGTATGCACATAGGGCTACATTAGTCATTTGTATTTTATTAACCCCAATATATAATAACACGAAACTCTAAAAATATTGGTATTGGAGACCTAAATCTATCTCGTGTAACTCATTTGAGTATTCCGTTATTTTAGTATATTATATTTCCGTAAGAGTTTGGTTATGTAATTTTTGATGCTCTATTGTTTATGAAAATACTTATGTTATAATATAGTTTCTGTAGAAAATAAAGCATTTAGTTTTGTTCACACTATTTAACATATACATTATGTTTAAGGACTTGTTGAAAGTGACATGCATAAGCCTTTGTTGCACGTCATTTCCATCCATATTTGATTTATGTCATTAGATGTATTTATATGATGATCGTGGTGGTTGAGCCATTTACTTTAATGATTAAAGCCCCGTTGATTCCACTATACATATATATATATATATATATTAGATGAACAAGATTATTCAGTGAAAAGTCTAGGGTTAAAAGTGAGACGAGAATTTCCTGAATCCGATGGGGTGGGGATTAGGATTTTTTATCCTCGAATCCTCAATGGGGATGGGGATGGAGGCATCATTCCCCATCCAGATAAGAGAATTATGGAGCTTTTGGTTCACATTAGGAAAGAGAAAGGGAATCAAGAAAGGGAAAGGGAAGGAAATGAATGCAATTCCCTTTGATTGACTTATGTGTTTGGTATATTCGCGAAAGGGAATGAAATTGCTCGTGATTTATTTATTGTTGTTTAAATTTAAAAAATCAATTATTTAATTATAATATAGTAACCATAATTATATATAATTTTAAATAATTATAATAAATATAATTATAACTTATTAAATATTATTAATTAATATTAATATTATATTTATAATAATTATAATATTAATAATATATATTATCATAATAGTAATATTTATCATTATTTAATATATTATTATAATAAAATATTATTATTTATGTTATATAATTAATAAATTTAAATAAAATATTTAATTAATAATATTAGAATTATATAATAATTATTAATAATAGTAATAGTAAATATTTTATTATAATTAATATTATTATAGAAATTAAAATTATTTTAAATATTAATAATAAGTGTTATTATAATAAATTATTATTATATTTATAATAATTATTATATAATTAAATATAAAAATTAATATGGAGTAGTAACATTGATAATTATTTTCATATTTATAATAATGATTATTAATAATAATTATTATTTAATAATATTCACTATTATTATTAATTATAAATATTATTATTTATTTTATTACTAAATATTATTGTTAAAAATAAATAAATATTATTATTAGTAGTAGTTATATATATTTTATAATAATATTATCAAGACATCAAAATAATTAATAATTATTTTTATATATTATTATTAGTTATATAGAATATTAATATCATTGATTATTATTATTATTATATTGTTACTTATTATTAATATTATTTTTAATTAGTATATAATAATATTTATTATTATTATTTTATATATTTATAATAATTATTATTATTATAAGATAATTATAAGATAATAATATTGGAGAAATACAAAGAAATGAGATGCTAATATCTAGTAGAGTGAGGGTAATGGAAAGATCTTAAAAGGGGTAATCTCATCACCTTAAATGGGTAATTAATGTGATTCTCTTGTCCAAACAAATAGCAACAAAGGAAATCGAATTTTTTAATTCCATTTCCTTTTTCTGAAACCCCAAACCAAATGCCCCCTTAGTTATTAATTTATAAGAAGTGTTAACTTTTAACATTATCAAAATTCTTTAATATGTATAAATAATTTATCGTAAAATATAATAACATAATACTTATTATCGTTAATTTGTATATATTAGTATTTTTTTAGAATTAAGAACATTTAATTTTTGAGGAACCTGAGACTCGAATCCAGGACCCCCAACTTTTTTTTCTATTTTAAGAGGAAGTTGTTGCCACTGTAGTGGTTGCATATATTAGTATTAAGAAGTAACACTATAGGTAAAAAAAATAAGGTCCAACACCAATTAATTTCTTTATTAATTATATTTTACAATTGAATACATTAATTATATTATTTTGTTTTTAGTTTATATAATTATTTTCACTAATTTATAAATCTTGAATTAATTTTTTCAATGCATTAAAATGAAATACTTTTAGTTACATTTTTCTTTGACAAAAAGAAAATTTGCCTAATTTTTTGTAGTGGGAATTTGGGGAATGGGGATTATCGGGGAAAATTTTTTCCCCAAATCCTTAGTGGGGCTGGGGAAGATTTTTTTCCGATACGTTAATGGGATGGGGATGAGATGAGATGCATTCCCCACCCAACAAGCCTCACTTTTAATCCTATAAAGTCTAATGGTAAATAACATATAGATGCACACATAAGGACAATTATTTGTAATATTTTTTTCATTAATAAATATATTATCAAGTGGAACATTGTTAGAAATCTTATATTTGATTGTTATAAATTCTTAATTCCTATAAATGAACAACATCTTTAACTATAGCTATTTATAGATTTATTTATTTCATTGCATGATGAGTCAAATAAATTGATTTTAGTGAAATAATAAATTACAATTAACATACGAAACTTGTAAATATAAACGAATTATAATATTCCTATTAGAATATAAAAGGAGATATATAATTATGATATCCAATATACTAAAGAAATTTAGCTGATGAAGACTCAAATCATCACTTTGTGTTCGTCCGACTACTGATCGTTTTTGTAACTCCACAAAAGTAATGATTGGTAACAGGGATTCAAGTTAAGTATAATTAGTTTCAATTTGTTAATAATCTGACTAGCTGTGATTTTTGGAAGTATATTTTTATATAAAAATTCACAATTTGTTAATTTTTTTTCACATATGTATGATTTTATTTAAAAATAGTTTAAATTGTACGAGAAGCAACTAAATTCATGGTTCTAATTTTATAGTTTTTAGAAATATGAAAATCTATGCCAAAAAAACCATGAAACCGAATAAAAATGTTTTTCATATAGGACTCATCTTTTAACATTTCTCTACAAGTTTCTCTCTTTCAAAAATATTTCCTTTGAGGAGGAATAAGGGTGTTTGTTCTTTGCCATTTTCGGATCCTCTTCAACCATTTTTTTTATTTGTGGTCTCTACACTAGTGGCATATTATTTTTTTGATCTATGTTTTTTCAACTTTAACGCACGTGACGAAATGATTTACCCTCATAAATATTTTTGGCGGAGGTCAGTGCGGTATAGATTTTTATATCTACATAATTTTAGAAAGACCTTTTCAGATTAATTGTTGGAAAGACTTTGAAGAAATTATATTGTCTAGTTGGTGTAGATCTTCAAGAATGAGTTACTTTTGACAAGTCCAACCATTCCCCATTACGGAGAATTCCCCAAAATGAGAAATGAATATGGGAAATTGTTGAGTCCAATCATTCCTTTAATAATATTCCCCAAAATGGGGGTTTACGAGGAATGAACTCATTCCCCATTTTGGGAATAGATTAAAATAATATTACTTTTTTGTACTTTTATTGTTTTTAGTTTTTGTTTTGTTATTCTTTTTGTTTGTTTAATACTAAAATATTATTATTGTAAAGGGAATGTAAAATGGGGAAAATGATTGGAGCAAAAACATCGTATATTCTCCAAAATGGGGTTTAGGGAATAGAAAATGGAGAATATGATTGTACTTTCTCTTATTGTTGGTTTATTTTAATCACGGTATGCTTGCTCTTTATTTTGCTGCCTTCTGTTTAAGCTGTTTTGTCCTTTGTGATCTTTCTACTCCCTGAATTCATCTACGTTTTGGGTTGTTTTATTTCCTTGACTTAATCCGTAGAATGTGTTCTCATGTAAGTTCTTTGTTAAATGAAAATAGCACTTGTTTTATTAAAAAAATAAATCAATACCATAGAAAACCATGAACAAAGGGCAAAACATCCGAGTAGCTGCAACCTTAAATCCATTTTTGTCTTGCAGACTCACTAGACTTGGATTCCACAACATTGGAATCCAAACAAATAAGACGCACTTTCCACTGTAGTTCAAATTTCTAGATTATTGTTTGAAGGATATATCAACATAGAGCGGTTGTTCCAAATTCGTCATTTGCATTCCAAAATTGTTCACATATATATTTTGGCTACCCAAGAAAAAGGTGTACCATTCTAGGCCCTACCTAGCTCACTACACGCAAACCACCAAATATCCCCAATTCCCGGCATGGCACAGCCCCTAGTTTTCAATGTGTACCGACAACAACCGGAGCTAATTACCCCGGCCAATCCAACCCCGCACCACTTCAAATCCTTGTCCGACATCGACGATCAAGAAGGTCTCCGTGTTCAGCTCCCGCTCATCTTCTTCTATGGCTTTCATCCTTCCATGGCGGCAATTGATCCGGTTAGGGTTCTCAAACAATCTCTTTCTCATACGCTTGTGTTTTACTACCCGTTCGCCGGCCGGATCAGGGAGCGGCCTAATCGGAAACTGGTTGTGGAATGTACCGGCGAGGGTATTTTGTTTGTTGAGGCGTCTGCAGATGTTGGAATTGAGCGATTTGGGGATTTGATTCGGCCGCCGTTTCCTTGCTTCGATGAGCTGCTGTTTGATTTGCCTGAAACTATTGGGATTGTAAATTGCCCTTTGATACTTGTTCAGGTATTTTGTTTGTGATTAATTCTGCATTAATTTGTTTCAAGTATAGTAGTAATATGAAATAATGAAATGATTATGTGAACAATTATTAAATGACGGTTGAACTCTTCCTGCTGGAAATATGGTATTTCCATTAATTTAATCATTTTAGGCAAAAAAAGACATAGATACAACCCTTGATATATTGAAATATAGCTGTAAACCTTAGGCCTTGTTATCTTGGACTATAATTGAGTATCGTCTCAATTCAGTGCAGTCCACTTCAGTTCAGTGCAGTCTACTTCAGCTATGTGTAGTGATAAAGTTACACTAAAATAAGTTTAGTTAAGTTCAGCTCAGCTTGCTTCTGTTCAGTTCGATTTAAAAAATTGCAGTCCAAAACAACAGGGCCATAATATATTGAATTCATGTAGGAATGTTTAATATTGTATGTAGGAATGTTTCTGCTTGGTACAATGGTCCAAATCCGGCTAAACACCCTTTATGGACCATGTGCTATCATCCATCCGCAATCCATGTTATCTTTTTAGTTTTTTGTGCTTCGGTTTCCGTTATCCATTTGGTCCTTTTCTTAACGAACATAACAAAGCCTTGACACGTTAGATTCACGTGTAATTTTTTTTTGCTGATGTGGCACAACAAAGACCGTTAATTTTTCCAACATAATCGAATAACGAATTCAAATTTGCTGCCCCCAATTGTATGTTCCCTTCCATGTCCCCCATTTAGATTTTGCGATGTGTCAGATATATAGGAGAGAGAAATAGAAAAATAGGAAAGAAAAACTGAAAATAAAAAATTAATTAAGAAAAAATAACTTGTGGAAAAATATGAATGGAGGATCTGCAAGGGAACACACAATTAGGGACAATAAATTTGAATCCAGGAAGACATGAAGTCTCCCATACAGGTTTGAGATTATGAATTGAAATGAATCCAATGGAGAAAATGGCTTCTTACCTGTATACCTCTGGAAGCCATCTCACCAGAGGTCCATTTCGGAAGGAAACAGAAAGTGAAAGTGGATGAGTTGGAAAAGTTGTCTAGGTTTCAGCCATATATTTATCATTTGAAAGTCTGTGTTGTGCCACATTAGCAAAAAAATGACATGTGGATCCAACGTGTTACTGCTTTTATATATGTGTTAAAGAAAATGATCAAATGGGTAACGGAATGCAAAGCACATGTAAAAAAATTTGTTATAGTATTAAAACAACTAATTTATTATTTTACTAAAATCTCTTTCTTGTTTATTATCAACTTATAATTTCATCAATACATAATCTCTCTACTAATTAACACAATGACAAATTAGAGAAATAATTGTGAAAATGCATTGATAATTTAAATTACAATTAAAAAGATAGGGAGGCTAATGTTTTAGCTCACTTGATTGCTAGATCTGTTTTTGTAGATGAGGTAATGGGGGTTTGGTTGGACTTGCCACCGTCATGTGTTACCCATAGGGTTGCAATCGAGTTGAGTGCTTCGCGAGTAGTTCGAGATCGGCTTGGTCAAAGTTCAATCAAAGCTCGACTTTATAAGGCTCGACTCGAGTTCGAGCTCGGCTCAAGATATTAATGAGCCAAACCGAGCTTTTTAAGGCTTAGCTTGAAAGCTCGCGAGCAGGCTCGTATAATTTTTTAATTACTTTATGATATTATTAGTTTCCTATATATTAATAAAAATATGGTAGGTTAATTTGAATTTTAAATATTCTAATTAATAAAAAGTTGTGTATGATATTAAAAAGGTATTGAAAAGCATACCTTAAACAAGTTGTACTCCTATTCTAATTCTATCACTTCTCAAAAAAACTTTAACATAATCATCTAATATAAAAAGGTACGTCTCTTTGAATTTTAATTTGGCAAAAAATGTGCTTTTAGGAATAATAAGCAAAAGATTTATTGGATAAATTGGGCTCATTTAGGCTCATAAGCTCGCAAATTCGAGCCGAGTTTGTCCATGAGTTTGAGCCGAGCTAAATTATTCAAAGCTCGACGAGCTACGAGCCAAGCCGAGCTCAATCATATTTATTTTCAAGCCGAGCCGAGCTTAGACAAGTTCATTCCTAGTTCGGCTCGTTTGCATCCCTAGATACCCTTCTCCTTTAGCATTAATACAATCCATTATTTTTTTTATAAAAAAAAAAAGAGGAAATGAAAAAACTAGTTGGACTTCTTTTTTTAGGAAATAGGATAATAACTAAACCAAGCAATTGGACTTATAAACTGGATAGGAGTAATTAGGAAGAGCTATTAATTAGAATTAATAGCCATTATATTTAATTGTTTAGATAATCTTTTAATAATATAATGACTCGTAAATGAAATGGAATACTCTGTACTATCTCTGTTTCCAACTATTATAACAGATAATTCACTGGATATTACATAGGACGTTTGCTTGTTTTGTTTGCATCGAATGGTAATATTTGATCTACGATATGGAATGACAGGCGACACGCCTCACTTGTGGAGGAATCGTCGTCGCCATTCGATACAACCACACAATGAGCGACGCCACAGGTATCTTTCAATTCTGGTCAACTGTGGGTGAGATGGCACGAGGATCACGTGTCCCGACCGTCCATCCAATATGGGACAGGCACCGTCTAAATGCACGCGATATTCCTTCTATTACACGCGTACATGACGAGTATACCGATCTTCTTGACACTGAGAAGGAAATCCCTCTTGCAGAAAAAGATCACCGATCCTTCTTTTTTGGGAAAAATGAAATATCCTCACTTCGACGATATGTGCCACCTCATCTCGGTCCCTGCACTAGGTACGAAATAATAACCGCATCCATGTGGAGATGCCGCACTATAGCACTTCAACCGAAACCCGAAGACGAGATGCGTATTATATCTATCGTCAATGCTCGTCGCAGTTTTAACCCTCCGATCCCTAAGGGGTATTACGGTAATTGCATTGCATATTCCGTGGCTAAAGCAAAGGCGAGGGATCTTTTTGAGAAATCGATAGGATATGAGGTGGAATTGATAAGGAACGCGAAGGCTAAAGTGACTGAAGAGTACATGCGGTCGGTGGCTGATCTAATGGTCATCAAGGGCAGGCCTCGGTATGCGATGGCGCTAACCTTCCTTGTATCGGGTACAGCGCAGCTCAGGTTTGATCAAGTCGATCTTGGGTGGGGTCCGGCGGTTTTTGGTGGGCCTGCCAAAGGCCATGTAGCGAGTTTTCATATAGCGCATAGGAATAAGAGCGGTGAAGATGGGATCCTTGTTACGCTTTGTTTACCGAAACTAGCTATGCAAAGATTTGTTCGCGAGTTAGATGGTATGTTGAAGACGGGCCAGCAGCCGCCTGGTGATGCCAAAAATACTCTGCCTTCTGCCTTATAACTAGATTGTTTTGAAATGTAATTAAAGTTTGGTTCCTAAAAATTAGTGGATGTTATGTTTTTATGTACCATTTGTACCTATAAAACTCGAGGAATACACAAATATAGCTTTGTTTGTATATACAGATTTCCTATCAATTTTCCCTTATGTAAGTTTGATTTTCAATTACATGTACTATAAATATTTTTTATTGTTTAGACCTAACCCCGGTGGATTTAATTTGAACTAAAGTGAATAAAAGTTAAAAAGAACAAGGCCTTAACACTGAAACTGCAAGAGCAGTATAAATGGCGTGATGAGTACTTCATACCACATACGTTTGCAGGAAATTTTTGCAAATGCCTACACGCCTAAGTGCGTCAGATACAGTGGTTTGTTGCAAGTATAGGTGATGTGCAAGAATGGTATAAAGTGCACTATGTGTTTTTATACATTGTGCTTATACAGATAATTCTCGCAAGCGCCTGCACATGCACATTATGAGATTCTTCTCAAGTAAGTGAGGAATCCTCTTTTCGATTCTTACTCTCCCACTCCAGTCATTGCTTTTATGTCTATTACTTCGAAAGTAGTTGTTTCATTTTCTTCTGAAAATCCTTGTTATTCTCAGCATAATAGTAGGGAATCTTATTATTATAACTCAAACAAGCATGAAACATATGCATGCATATTTGTCCATAGGTAAAATCGGATATGTAATAATTGAAATAATTGTTGCTTACTCAGTGGTGGATATGCAAGCATAATAACTTTATGTTCTATATCTCTATGAATTTAGGAATTTTTACATGTACTGTATCATTTGATCTACATAAGGCGACATAAAGTGTGTGATGTGTGTTTTGTACCGCATATTATACTATGAGCAATGTGGGGAATCCTTGTAAGCGCCTACACTCCCGTTGCATAGTTCGTCGCAAATAAGAAATATAAATGATATAAAGTGGAAGTCCCGCAAAGCATCTTGCACAATATAAGAAGGTATTTTCTAATGTTTCAATATATGGATTAGTTTTGATAATAAGAAAAGAAACAAAATATTTAAAATGGTTATGTTAAAAAATAAATGGTTGAAAGATACATTCAATTTAAGATGAATTTTTTAGGAGATAATGATACAAAACATGACACTGCACTAGTTTAGTGGTAGAACGATCCAATTCCATGGAATTGGCTTTACAGTACAATGAAACAAAATAAAATGCTACTCCAAATTTGGAATATTTAGTTCCTGATGTTTTCAACTTTGAATTGAAATGTCGGCTGAACTGAACTGAACTAAAATAATTTGAATTGAATTATAGTATGAGAGAACAAAGTCTTAGCTTTTTTAACTTTATTTGCTTAAACTCAACCCAACAAGTGACCGAGTTGACCAGGTCAGTGGTCACATGTCTCCACTTTGAAGTGGTTTTCATCTATTTTACCACTGAAATTCTCATTCATATTCACGATGATGTTGCCTACGAAATGGCAGGGAAATTGAATAAAATTGTTTTTCCATTAATAGCAAAGCATATAAAACCCAACACTAACAAGGCCCACAAAGCCCATTCAAGGGACTTGTCCACTAAGCTAAGGGGATAAGAACATATGTCAATCATCCAGACATTCATTAACCTCCAAGACCGGACACGTGGCAACCATCCAAGGGACACTACCCTCATTATAAGGAATAAGGGCACATATCCCTACGTAATCAATACACACAACCTACCCCTTTTAATAACATCTACGTCATCCCCCCACGCCACACTAACTTGAGCGTCAGAGAGGCCACGTCGGACACCCGACCTGGCCCTCTAACAAGCTGTTGTCTGTGCAGGTTTCTCGATCTAGGAGGCACCGAGCCGATCCTGTGTCCCAAGTCCCACGACACCAAATTGGTGCAGTGAGCGTGGAGCGAACACAGTGACCCGGTTTACTCAGTTCAAAGAGCCTGCATTTTTCTCTTTTACGTTCTCATAGTTGGTAATGGAAGATTTAGTGAGGAAAAAAGCCGACCCTGAAGGCAGCATCGACTAAGGTCGATACGAAAAAGGCCCAAGGATCGACGAGTGAGTTCACAACACCCCCAAAACCAGTTGATGCATCGGGTAACGAAATTAAGAATATCGTAATAGGGCCGAAGTTCGATGCTCAGATAGAAGCAATGGTGGCAAAACCCGACACCTCAAACGATCTTATAATACTGGCAAAAATAACAAAGCAAGTAATGTACAAGATGAGCCACATGGAGCATGCGGTGAACACCTTAAATGCGTAACGCATGGCCACAGAGGGTAAGGTCGTTAACCTAGAGAGAAGAGCGACTACATCTCAAGAAGTTTACAGAACCTCAAGAGACGTCTGACATATGAGCGAAACCAGGAAGACAATGCTCTTTCAACCCCCACAGCCTCGAATCGTCAGCCCGAGCTGAGCCTGCGAGAGACAGGGTCTCATCGATCAGGTAGAGGGCCAGTAAAATCGTGACTCGGGCCTCGGCTTGGTATGAACCCAATGAAAAAGGACTATACCAACTTCACTCGCCCCCATGAGCGTGAGATAAGCCAGAAAAAAGAGGAGGTAAGGAAAAAGCCTCGATGCGGCTTCCCGATTACATTTATTAACTTATCAATGAAGGAACCCAGAAGGTCGATGGCCAGGTCTGATCAAACCCTAGCCTCTAAACAGGCAATTGAAGAAATTGAGAAATGTTTAGCCCTAAAATGGGCGGGTGATGTGATGAAGAGTGTGAAGGCGCTTCTCGCGGACATGGGAATGGAGCCGGCCATCCCCGAGATTGAGGATGTAGAATCACCATTCTCCCCTGAAATTTTAAGGGCGAAATTCCCCGAAAGTTTTAAATGGCCGAAGTTATGGGACTACAATGGCACTGACGACCCAACCCTTCATGTCAAGAATTTCAGGCAGAAAATGGCAACCACTAGGGCGACTGATGTGATGCTGTGTAAGATCTTTCCAATGACCCTCGAGGGACCAGCCACTTTCTGGTTTGAGAAAAAAAAGCCAGGGTCGATCACGAACTTCAAGGCAATGATAAAAGACTTCCTCCTGTACTTTGTAACATCGATCCCACCTTATAAGACTATTCAAGATTTATAGTTGATGAGATAGGGTCGAAATAAAATGCTGGGAGATTTTATGGAGCAATTCCAAAGGGCGGCCCTCGAAGTAAAAGGGTGTAGTGTCGATGTCGCCACTAATATATTATCAAGCAATTATAGAAACGCCGACCTTAAAAAGGATTTGCTCACAAGAAGGCTAAAGAGCTTGGCTCTGATGATGTAGAAGGCGCGGGAGTGGGTAACTTATGAGGCCCATGAGAAAGGGACGCCAGTGCATGGACATACAGGCCAACAGCCGAGTCCGTCCTGATCTAATAAGTTACCCCTGAAGCCCTAAGGACCTGATTCCTTTGAGAGAAGATCAAAAGGAAGTGATGTACTAGATAGAGAAGAATCGACAGTACATCGAGTACCCACCAAAGATAAAAGCAGCCGGGAAAGCCAGGCACCTATTGCGACTTTCACAAATTAGAGGGTTATGACACCAAGGAGTGTCGACACTTGGCCATCAAACTCAAAAAGAGGGCAGTCGAGGGGAAACTTGATCGTTTCTTGGCAGGACCGTGGTCGTATCAGCAATAGGAGGAGTGGGTAGAGAGGCATCGAGCTGCTCCCAATGAAAGAGCAACCGATCTTCTTCCAGCTCGACGGGGGGTTATTAACATCATTTGTGGTGGACCAATGTCAAAGAAACATAAAACATCACCGCTCAATAACATCGGTTGGGAATGAGGGGTGTACTACTCCTTCGCATATGTCCCCAAGCCTGCCCCACATCAGGATGTACTGGTAGTTGAGATGGAGATTGAAGGGTTCCTTATTAAAAGGGTACTAATAGACATCGGCAGTTTGGTCAATCTGATGACCCGCTCCACGTATGACGCCCTCGGATTGGACCCAAACAAGCTTAGAGTCGGTCAGGACCCAATCTTAGGTTTGGGCGGCCATGTAGTTGAGGTCATAGGGTCGGCCATGCTATAAATCACCATGGGAGATGATACAATCAAGTGGAGATTACAAGCCGAGTTTTTTTTATTATGGACATGCCTTTGGCATACAACATTATTCTAGAAAGATCGATCCTAGTTGAGTCTGAGGCAGTGGTGAACCTATGCTACCTTATGATGAAAATTCCAACCAGGTAAGGAATGGCAACCATTAGAGGTAGCCAGAAGATGGCACGAGAGACATACCTGGCTTTATTACGAGCCGAGCCGACCTACTAGGCTAGAGGAAATCCTCCAGATAAGACCGAGCCCCATGGTAAATTAAAAACATTGCTCCTAAGCCAAGACAGGAAAGTATTTATCTCAGAGGACATCAACCCCCAGGCAAAGGCCAACCTGATTGAGGTTCTCAGGAGAAATAAAAACTCATTCACCTGGTCAGAGGCTGATGTCACATGGGTCTATCGTAGAGTCATGGAGCACAAGATAAATGTCGACCCGAAAGCTAGCCCAGTCAAACAAAAGTGTAGAAATCACGGTCCGAAAAAGCAGTGTGCCTTTGAGCAGGCGGATAAGTTTTGTGGGTGGTTGTGCTAGCAGGGTACAGTGCGCGGGGCGCACTTTGGGTTCGGTGCAGTTTGAGGAAACCTCGGTGTTTGGTCTGGTTTGCGAAAATTCAGTTTGCTTAAATGCTTTGGCTTTATAAGCCAAAAATGTGATTATATTAAGAATTATATCTACACATTTTATTGAGAAAATATATTTTAAAATAAAACATTTTTACTTTATTTAAAAATAAAATAGAGTCCCCACCTGGTTTAGCTCCACCGGAAATTGTGGTATACTGATCTAAAATGGGATTTTTATACCAAAAGTGAGATTCTGAGTTCAGACATAATAGTTACTCATATTATTCAAATTGTTTGGATTAATTTTAGAACTTTGGAATTTGCGGTGATTTCTGCATTACAATGGCTTTATTTAAGAATTAAATTCAAAAAATAAAACGGGCATTATAATGTTTTAATAAATAGACATTTTCTACTGATTTTTTGGTAGAGTAATGGCAGCGCTTGGGTCTCGGCCCGAAAACTCGGATAGAGTTTCCTCACATTCTGGATGTTTATCCGTACCTGCGAGCTTATTTACACATATTATAGTTTAAGTGGCACCAGTGGCTCACTTAACTAGAGAAATGGAATGCAATATGTAATAATAAAAAATAATAAAATGAATTTTAAAGTTTGGCTTAGAGCCAATTACCCTCAGTTTACCTTTTCATCTGTCTAGGATGACTTGAGAGCCGGTGCGGGACCGAAGTTATCAGGGATTGTGATTTGGTTGGAAAATAGATTTAACCCGAGTTATGGCTATAATCTTGGGTTATTTCTATGAGAAATATGTGGGATTTAGTAGTTTTCAGACCGAAGATCACTGTGAGATCTTGATCTAAAAAGACAGAGAGATGAGCTTATACCGAATGTCGGTGATAGAACTCGGACCTGGGATTATTTTGACAAAGTTTCGGGTCTTTTGAGATTTCCGAAACTAAAAAAGGACACAAAGGTAATTTTTGGATTTCCCAAAATTTTCGTCCCTTCCGAAAATGAGGGGGGGGGGGGTGCACCCCTTTATATAAAAGGGTAATAATTAGCCGGTGGGCTAATTACCACTCTGACAGGATTTGATCTTCGGATCCCGTAAATCCTGGTCGGATCTCGGTAAGATTTGATTTTTTTTCGGTGGATCGGTAATTAGCCGGCGGGCTAATTACCCATGTTTGACCAAACTTTGACTTTTTGATTTTTCAATAGGACATGCTAAATCGAAGCTTCCCTGGAATGTGGATTATTGAATTTCGGTTTTTGGATGATAATTCAGTCCCTTTGACTCATTTGTCTGATCGCTGAACGAAATAGACATTATTCCTCATCGGGCCGGAACGGACCTGTGCTAACAGTTTGCCCCTCGCATACATAAATTTCGTGGTAGAAATTTTTTCGTATACAAAACAAACAAAAACAGTGTGTGTGGAATGCAACGAGTTAAAATATTTTTAATTGATAAATTTTGAAACAAAATATATTTTGCCCCTTCGATTAAAATTTTTTAATGAGTTGCATGAGGTTAAATGATTGACCAATGGTTGAAATATTTTTGGATGCTTGATGCATGTGTGACTGTTTGAAAACACCTATTAGGTCCACTCGTTTTGAAAACGATGGATAAAATGGATGAAAAATGCAAAATTGCGAAAATTCTGAAAATACACGTAATTTGTCGGCTGGCTAATTACCTATATAACTGTAACTTTTATAGCTGTTACGCGTAAACGCGTGATAGCTGGACAGATAATTAGCCGGCAGGCTAATTACCACTCGTCTATAAAAACAGTAGCTTGGCTCTCATTTTCTTCACACCAACAACTCTCTCTTCCTCTCTCTTGTGGGTTTTGCTCCCTTTCTTCGAGAATTTTTGCTTTCGAGCTATTTTTTACAATGATTTCTTTCGTCTTCTTCCCCCTCTTGCCCCTTCTCTTCAGATTTTGTTGGGTTTTGATGTGGTTCAAGCTTTACAACATCCGCCTAGATCTGTCAGCCGTTCAAGTGACTACTCGGAATGTGCTTATTGACGGCGAGCAAGTGGAACTTTCCGAGGTTTCGGCTGATGCTTTGTATGGGCTTCCGCCGAATTGGTTGTATCATGGGATTGCTCCGGGGGACTTTATTCCGCCTGCTTTGAAGCCTTCCGACCATCTTTCTCGGATTCCGGTAAGCCTTACTGCCATTTTTATTTTGTGTAAAACTTGTCCATTTTATTGTTTATTTATATTATTATACAATGATTTATTATTATTTTTGATAATTGTATTAATTGCCGAAAATTGGTGTGTGATATATATGTATGCATTATTCAGGTCACCAAGCATGATTGTGCTAGCATTACCCACTTCCATAAGTGGTACAGGGTACTATCCCCTAGTGCCAAGGCTATTATTGATGGGACATCTTTGGGGAGGCTGGTCAGGAACTGCAAGTACGTCAGGCACCGCAAGTATCCCTACATCCTAGCCGATACATCAACCTACATCTCGAGCAGGTAGCCTGATACTACCCATACTTTCCAATTTCACTGTAGGGAGTATACCATCACTCCATTGGATTACTGCGCTATCACAGGCCTACCATTCCATGGTAATGCGATCCACTTCAATGCTTGCTTCACTTATGATAATTTCAATATGGAGACCATTGAAGCTTTGATTGGATACTCGGGAGATAAGACGGGGCGAGTTTCTTACGAGAAACTCATGACTTTTTAGACTTCTAGTGATAGAGGGTATCCGACTGCAGCTTGTGAGGCTAGAGCTTTCATGGATACTACCCTGTCATGGCTGTGCTTTCCCACCGGGGGTTTAATCCTGAATATCCATATCCTGCTGGCTTTGATAGATCCTCTCGCTTTGATGAGTATGCATGGGGCCGAGCCATATTAGGTCACCTGTACTAGGCCTTTGGCCAATGCATGAGGAACAAGATTGATAAGTTCAAGTCTTGTCTCCAGATGTAAGAGTTTGATCCTTGTCTCTTTTCTTTAAGAGTATTTTATCCATTTTTGGTGTTCTGATCTTTTTCTTGTCTGCTTATAGATTTGGTTTTTTAAGATGGGGATCCTTCCGAGGCCTAAGCTCATGCCAATCAGCGTTTTCCCGTTCTGCCCCCGACTGCCACACTATTTTTTAGGTTGGGAGATGGAGTCTGGGTTTACTATGTCTGCTCGTCTCCGTACCCTTTCTTTGGAGTAGTTATGCTTTATGATTACTTGATTTTCTTTAATTGTTATATCTGCTACAATCATTGTACCGATGTCTAGCTTTCCCTTTTTCAGATTAGGACACAGCCTTGGGGGCATGTCTTCATTGGCCGGAGGTTATGAGATTAGCCGGGGACTTTGTGAGTACTCGATTGATTATAGAGACTCCTTTCTCTTTGGAGTGGTACTTGGCAGATTGCATTCAGGGGTGGCATCTTCCTCCCAGGTCACGCTCTATTCCTCCTGAGGTGCCTCGATGGGTTTTCTGGCCTCTCCGCTTGCCTAACTTTGCACGATTGGCCTCCTAGGGTATTCCTAGCACTTTTTTAGAGCGGGTTGGGGGATACAATGAGTTCTGCCGCTCGCAGCTGCTTGGCTGGTCGGATACAGATCTTGTTCCTATTGCGCCTCGGCGGGATATCCATAATCCTCCTGAGGACGACAATCCTTCGGTTTTTACCCCTTCGGCCTCTATCCCCAGTGGCCAGGCTAGATCAAGTTCAATTGAGGCTGTCCAGATGATGGTACTTCCCCTTTCACTAGCTTGTATTTTCCTTTCTTTTTTCATAGTTGCAGTTATTTCATCCATTGTGCTTAGTTAGATTAACCTGCCTGTGCTT
This sequence comes from Euphorbia pulcherrima, assembly GCA_947683365.1. Taxonomy (NCBI): domain Eukaryota; kingdom Viridiplantae; phylum Streptophyta; class Magnoliopsida; order Malpighiales; family Euphorbiaceae; genus Euphorbia; species Euphorbia pulcherrima. The sequence goes on along the minus strand of CANTUS010000008.1, from coordinate 43,138,138 downwards.
TATCATCTTTTTAGGATCATCAGGGTAGGAAAAGGCCTACGACAGCTCTTCGGCGTCCTTTGTCCCCTCTCAGGGCCCTACAATGGTGGAAGGGCATCGAGGGCTCAAGTATCAGCCACCCATGTTCCTGATGTACCGACCTGACCTGAGCACTTACACTCCGATGATCCCGCCTTTTCTGGATCCCGAGCATCCAGTGATGTTCTATCCTGCTAGCACCACTCATGTTAGTCTTCTCTGCCTTTTCTCCCTTTGGCTTTTGATTTTGGACCGCAACAGTTCTGACTTGCTTTGATCTTTCATTCTTGTAGGTGCCTATTACTAAGAGTATCTCTGATTGGGGATACATTCAGGGGCAGCAGCGGTTCATGATGAACCAAAACTCAGATATAGCAATATATTTGTTATTTATTATGTTAATGGTAATGCATGGCATGTTATGAAATGCATATGAATGACTCATGTTAAAATGTTGTAGCTGGAGATTCGAAGGCTCCGAGCTCAGTTGGGGATGCTTCAGGTGGATGACCTGCAGCAGTAGCAGCAGCCGGGATAAGGCGATCCTCCTAGATTCTTTCTGCAGGGCAATTAGATAGGCCTTTTTTATTTTGTTTTTCTTTTGGGCTGTTTACAGCGCCTCCTTTTGTATGAACACATTTTTGCATAAATAAAATTTACTTTATTCCCTCGCTTTATGTTTTCTTTTCATTTTTGATCAAGTTTATCGAGGTAATCTGCCAGATTTTAACAGATTGCCCTATAAACTTCATATAGCGAACTATTACCCTTGTGAAATTTTGCCATGGAGGGCTATATTCATTTTCATGCTGATTTGAATATTTATCTGAAGAACTCTGATGGTTGGGATCGTCTCTGCGCTTGTGGTTTGGCATACATGAAGGAGTATTATCGCATCTTTATCAAGGACAATGTGATCCAAGCTGCTATCAGTTTCCGGGATCTTATTGATAGCGTATTTCAGTTTAGAGATCATGGGCTATGCCCCCTATACGAGGAGTTTTGTAGGCTTCTCCAGTCTTCTGCTGACATACCTCCCGCTATCCCGACACCTCGCCCTGAATTTTTTGATGTGTTGGTGAATCATTTTCAGCTTCAACAATTTGATAGGTGCCGATTAATCTATGATGAGGGCCTGAGGTTGGATGTGGCTTTTGATATAGTCAGGAGTCTTCATTCTGATGATGCAAGGTGGTTGTCGCTCATATGCTTACTTCTATTGGGGTTTTTCTCTGTGAGGTTCCCACTATGGTTTGTAGCTTTGTCTTCTTGACTATTGTTGTCCAGATGCTGGAGGGGAAATTTCCCATTGCAGTGAGCTTAGCCGAAACACTAATTTTCGTGCATTCTTCCCGGAATGGGATTGAACCTACCACTAGGGGTAGCAGGCTCCTTCTTCAGGTAACTCTTTATTTGAGCCTTTCTTTTTGCATGAACCTCCCTTTTAGGTTTTTGATTCATCAAGCTTGGCTTAATTTTTTCCTGGACCACCCTTTCAGGTTTTTAATCCAGCAGGCTATTTTTCCTTTCTTTGTCTTTTTTTGTATTATTTTTTTCTTTTTGTGCTTTCTTGTGTAGCTTTGGCTCTGGGACAAGCTTTTTGTGATGTCCGTTCCTATAAGCATGGATTATTATTTGAGGGCCTATTGGGCGCGACACTCTATAGTTTACATCTGTAATCGTTCCCATAGAGATTTCACCGTTGAGGAGTGGGTTGAGTTTATGGGGAGCCGAGCTGCTGAGGATATCCATTGGGTTTTCCCTTGGTGGGGAATCACTCATGCGATTACTGATGTTGCTAGAGATGGCGTAGTCCTCCCTTGCCTTTCCAAGATCATCACTTATTCTCCTAATTGCTGTGCAGGTAGTTCGATCGGTCTTAGGGGTTTCCCATATCCCTGTGCACCCTTATTAGCCCTAAGCTTTCCTATACTTGGGTCTATCGTCATGACGTGAGATGGGTTAGTCATGCTCAGGTGGAGATGAACTATTCTACCCCCTTCGACGTCCATCCTTCTGAGGCTTATCGCATCTGGGTTGCGAGTGTTCGTAGACTGGCTACCCTTAAGGAGAGGCTTCATAAGACTAGGAGGCTTCGAAGCTTCCTTAGGGTTTAGCGAGCTTGCCATTATGTGTCTTTTGTTCCCATGGGAGAATAAAAACTTAAGGCCTCGTCGTTTGCCTTTATTGCCTCCTATTTATAATGTACTTTTATGTGTAATAAAGATGAAATGATGTTGTTTGATTGCGTGTTTCATTAAATAATTGGCAATTTCCATTTAACGCACTCATGCAGCATTTTTAACATAAACATGCTAATACAAATGATATTATTTATCACAGAGGACAAGTGATATTTATTTCCAAGAAATTCCCACAGTTGCCCAAGGCTCTGAACAGATTTTACCCAAGGCTTCACTCTTTTATTTTGGAGTCTTTATTTTTGCCCAAGTGCCCTTACCAGCTCTTGATAGACTTTATTATTATTGTTATTTTTATTATTTTTTTTCACACAAGATAGCACTTCAACTTATCGCGATTAACCAGATTCATGAATTTGTTGTCATCCAGACATGAGATCTTTACTGCCTCTTTACTGAGAATCTTCTTTACTACATACGGTCCTTCCCAGTTCGGCTGGAATTTCCCTCAAGCATCTGTATATGTTTTATAAGATTGCTTCAAGACTAAATCGCCTACCTTCAAAGGTTGGCTCTGCCCTTTGACCTTGCGGTTATAAGCTCTGGCCATGCGCTATTGGTATAATTGTAGATTTTCCATAGCGGTTAATCGTATTTCGTCGACCAAGGTCAGTTCTTCATGCCTTGCTTTTGCCCATTCATCTTCAGGAAGTCTAGCTTCGAGGGCTATGCGTAGAGATTTTATTTCCATGTCAACGGGCAATACCGCCTCCATCCCATAGATAAGGGAAAAAGGACTTTGACCGGCAGAAGTTTTAATATTAGTTCTATATCCCCATAAGGCATAGGGAAAATGGTCAACCCGATCTCGGTAGTTGGAAATCATCTTGGAGAGGATTTTCTTGATTGCCTTATTAGCTGCTTCCACAGCTCCGTTGGCTTGAGGGCGATAAGGCGAAGAATGGTGATGCTCAATCCCGTGCTTCTCAATAAGATCAGTTGTTTCTCCTTATAACTATACATCGTTATCGCTCACAACATGGTGAGGAATGCTGTATCTAGCAAAGATGTGTCGCTAAATAAATCAAGCCATTTTCTTAGCAGTGATGCTTGTGTATGATTCTGCTTCAACCCATTTGGAAAAGTAATCAATGCTACAATAATAAAGCGATCAAAGTTAGTCAAAGATGGTCTTATTTTACCAATGATGTCGATGCCCCAAGCTAAAAATGGCCAAGGCGTCGTTAAGCTTTGCAGCGCTGTTGGAGGTAAGTGGCTTACGTCCCCGTATGTTTGACAAGCATTGCAAGTCTTTTCTTCTTGAGTACAATCAGCTAGCATGGTTAGCTAGAAGTACCCCATTCTTTGAATTTTCTTTGCCATCAGGACATCGTTCATGTGTGGACCATAGTCTCCAGAATGTACTTCTTTCGTTACCCCTCCAGCCTCCCATTGTGTTAAGCATTTCAACAATAGGCCGTCTGAGGACCTCTTGAATAGATCTCCTTTAATCAGGCAGCATTGCATAATAAGCCTTCTCAACGTATTTCTATCGGAATCCGTAGCCTCAGCTGGGAATTCGCTGTCTTCAAGGAATTTGACAATGTCAGAATACCAAGGGGTTCCTTCTTTCAAAGTGTTTCTTATTGCTTAGATGTAGTAAGGGGATCAATTTGTCTCCATAACAAGGGGTTTGATTGGCTACTTTTAGGGCCCTTTCCATATAGAGGCTAGAGTGGCCAACGCATCTTCCATCTGATTTTCCTTACGGGGCATGTGACTAAACTCGCATTCACTAAACATCGTGGCCTTCTTCCATATAGCTTCTAAGTAAGGCTTGAGGGATTCCTATTTTTATTCCGAGTCTCCTATGACATGCTTGATGACCAAATTCGAAACACCGATAATTTTGACTTTGTCTGCTCTGAGAGTGATTGGGGCAGACATTCCGAACAAATAGGCTTCATACTCTGCTCTATTTTTTGTGGTGGGAAATTCTAGCATTTTGACAAAAGTATAAGCGCTCCTACTAGTCTACAGATGATAACTCCCAAATTGGCTCCTCGCTTGTTGGCAGCACCATCGAACAACATGATCCATTTTCCAGGGTCTTTTATGGTGGTTGCAAGACATTCATTGGAAAATTCTAAGTTTTCCTATTCCCCCTCTTCAAGTGGTTAATTTGCTAGGAATTCGGCCACTGCTATACCCTTGATGGTCTTCTTTGTTATGTACTCAATATTGAATTCTGATAGCAACAAGAGCTACCTCACCAATTTTCCGGTCAGGGAGGGAGCTTGATATAAGTACTTCATCGGATCCACTTTCATGACTGCTTGGATTCTATACGATTAAAAGTAATGCCTGAGCTTCTTGGTGAGCCAGACCATGGAGGAACAAGTCTTTTCCATGATGGTGTATCGAGTCTCATACTCCAGCAATTTCTTATTGAGGTAATAAACCACGTGTTCTCTCTTGTCATTATGTTCTTGGACTAACATGGCCCCCGCCGATGTTTCTTCTATCGCTAAGTAGAGAATGAGTGGCCTTCCAAGAATCGATGGCTTCAATACCGGAGGGTTCATTAGGTAAGTTTTAATTCTATCAAAGGCTTCCTGGCATTGGTCGTTCCATTCTATCAGTTGTTTCTTCCTCAAGAGTTTGAAGATAGGTTCACATGTGGTGGTAAGTCGTGCTATAAAGCGACTGACGTACTGTATGGACCCCAAGAAACTTCTCACTTCTTTCTCGGTTTTTTGGTGTAGGCATTCCCTGATAGCATTAGCCTTATTGGATTCCATTTCTATGTCTCCTTGGCTAACCACGTGCCCTAGTAATTTGCCTGATGTGACGCCAAATATGCACTTTTTCGGGTTTAAATGGGGTTGTATTTCTCAATCCTTTTGAGGAATCGTTCTAACACTATCGGGTGTTGTTCGGGTGTATCGAATTTCACAAGCATGCATCTACATAAACCTCAACTTCCTTATGGATCAAGTCATGCAGCAAGGTTGTGACTGCTCGCTGGTAGGTTGCTCCTGCATTCTGGAGTCCAAAAGGCATTACCCTAAAATAATAAGTCCCCATTCTGAGATGAATGCAGTTTTGAACTTATCTATCACGTTTATGAGGATCTGGTGGTATCCTGAGAATCCATCCATAAAGGAATACATGGCTGCTCTTGCTGCGCTGTCTACCAAAACATCAATGTATGGTAGTGGGAAATCGTCCTTAGGGGTAGCCTTATTCAAGTCCCTGAAGTCAACATAAACCCAGACATCACCGTTCTTTTCGGGTACGGGTACTACATTGGATAGCCAAGTGGGATACTCGATGACTTTGATAAAGTTTGCCTTGATGCCATCTCTGCTTTGACCTTTTAGGCCCATTCTAGACATATCCTTCTCGTCTTTTGCTTCACTATCCGAATTTTTGGGTCTGTGGGGATTTTATGTTCGGCGATGTGCCGATCAAGTCTAGGCATTTCCTTGTGAGACAAAGCAAAGGCTAAAATGTGATTTTTCAATACTTTTATCAATACTCTCTCTTGTTCAATAGGCAATTGATTGGAAATGTATACCACTTTTGGGTCATCTTCCGTATTTAAATTAATTTCTTTTATAATATCATTATTGATGTTAAAAATGCTAGATGAATGCTGGAATGGATGCATAGAATCATAATCAGAAACACAATCCAAATAAACAAAGTTCTTCATCTTATTATCATCATCGAGTACATTATTCATTTCAAATAAGCTAGAAATAGAAATAAAAGACTTATCCTCATCAATGAGGTCCGGTTCTGTGGCAGATGATTCTCCCATGGCAGCTGGCTTCAGTAGGATATCCTCATCGTCCTCCACTTATATCTTTGATTTGCCTTTCATTACCGTGACCATGTCCATGATGGTTTGGCTTAAGTTACCTTCCTTATTCCTTGCTTTTTTCACTATCTTAAGTTATGCCTAAAGGTGCTTGGTTAGGGTGTCGAGGATTTCTTCCTCTCTGCTCAGCTTCTTGACCTTCTTCGGGTGTACCTATTCGTCATTCTTGGTATGATCCGGGATTGCACCTACATCTGGCTGGCTACTGGCCTTATTTACAAAGGTTATGAAGCTTTTACCATTTTTACCGTACTTGACTACGTCTAAGAAAATCTCAAATCCCGGAACGGTCTTCCCCTGATAAGTAACAGGTTCAGGTGCCCCATTGAAGGGCTGTTGTAGCTTCTTCTGAAAGATCATCTTATGAACAATTCTTCTAGAGCTTGTGTAACTGAGTCCCCTGGGCTTTCATTCTCCTGCCCCTATATTAAAGGTCGATATACCCTATTTATGGGCACCTGGTCCTTTTCTAAGAGTGTGGTGCTTCCGCATGTATCCCTAAATCCATGGACCCCAGTACACCTCTGATTGTTTATTTACTTCTTTCCAATCGTGGCTGTGGTGAACCCTTTCATGGTGGTTTCTTCCATCTTTAATGCTACTACCACCGAGGCTTCATCAGCTTCCATGGTAACAATCTTCCCATGGAATGGGATTTTGATCTTTTAGTGTAGGGTGGATAGACTCCTCCCAAAGTATGGAACCATGGTCTCCCAAGTAACATGGAGAAAGTTACCAGCATATCTACGACTGTGAAGATACTATGGATGAGATTTTATTGATAGTGACTTCAGAGTCGAATGTGCCAATGACGGTCCTTTTGGAGTTATCATAAGCTTTGATGACCGTCGCAGATTTCTTCAGGTCTTTCTCGGTCAATCCTATGATTGGCAGAATTTCCTTAGGACAGACATTTAGTGATGAGCCATCATCGATCATTATGCAGGGCATGATGCATTCAAAGATACTAGCCTTTAAGTAGAGAGCCTTATTATGGCGAATGGCTTCATTAGGTAGATCCGAGCTTAAGAAGACAATGTCGGGGACGACGGTGCTAGACTCGTTGTTGAGCAGTACATAGACCTGTTTTGGGGATGCTAGAGGAGATGTCTCAATTTCTATCAGCTTTTTAACGATAGCGAGCCTATGATCTTGAGAGCCCAGGAGTAGGTCCCAGATACTCATCTTAGTTGTAGTGGCCTTCAGTTGGTCCATAATTAGGCTTTCTACCTGTTCTGAGGACTTAAAAAAAGTAGGACGCACCGGAGGCTCAGTTCTTGGTGCAACTGGGGCTACTGATCCAGTGACTTTCTCTCCTTTGGTGATAGGATTGGCCACTTAGGTTGGCAAATTTATTGTTTCAAAGACCTCAAATTCATCGAAATCCTCTTCGAAGGGTATTTCTCCTTAGTCGATTGGCTTATTCACAAAAGATGGTGCCTTGGTGGTGAAGGGCCACTGCATGAAGGGAACCTTTTTAGGCTGCTTTTCTGGAATGACGGGGTTCTCTTGTAAGATTTGGCACGGGACGGGGTTGGATTCCTATCTAATCGTATGGATAAATGAGGAGGCTCTATTGGATGGTTCTCCCTCATCAAATAAACTTAGCGTATCGTTGTAGGTGATTTTCTTGCCTTTATTATTATTTATATACCATTGGTATTCTTTGGCTGATTCCACTAACGTGGGACAAATGGAGTTGGTTGCTTCCCATTCCTAGTATAGCAAGGGGTTCCTGTGCATGTCTAGTTCGGGAGTTGAGTTTTTTGGCGGGTCGACCCACATGAGGTAGTTGATGAATTATTTGGCTAGAATGTTCCAGAATGACTTTTGGTAAAATATTAGCCCTTCATACCAAAAGACTGCCTTTTCTCGAAGAGTCCAGCGGAACCTTTTAGGCCAATGGGCATAGTGAATTTACCTATCGTTCATCATTTACACGAGTTCTCGGATGGGAGGGTGTGGCCTCGTATTTCCGTCATAGAATATAGGGTAAACTTTACCCAAGTCGGGGCTCCAGATCTAGCAACTGTTTCAAGCTAGTTCATTCTCTGCGTGAATTCTCTCCATATTGTATTCACGAGAGGTATCTTACCCCTCATCCCGAATCATGTTAATGATATGTTCACTGTTTGAGTCGAAGTTTGTAAAGTCTCCAGAATCGTCACTTGTTGTAGACCATAGAGCACCCAGGGAGTCATGCTCTAGAGAAGAGGTGTAGCTCTCGGCACCGTCATAGTCAACCATCATGCCATTGGGGAAGGGAGCCTCGTACTCGAAATCTCCTGGAAAGTGGTTTAGCTCATCATTTGAGAAAGTCTCCAATTCATACCCCAAGTTATCCACTTCGCTTTCATCTTCATGATCTGATTCACTAAAGTCGACAAATTCTTCCACCTCCACATCCGAATATTTGAAAGGTTATGGTTCAAAGATCCAGTTCGGCGCTTGCTGTGCTGGGATATCATTATCAGAATCTTCTTTAGGATCCTCCTCAGGATCTTCTTCGGGATCTTCCTCAGGATTTTCCTCTACTACATCCGGCTCAACTTGGACTTATTTTATGGCCATACGAAACTCAGATACCATTGTCTGTATGATGGTGAATGTTTCCTCCATACAGGTACCATATGTTATAATGTTGGTACAGATTTTCCCAAGCAGGTCTCATGCACCTTCATCTAGATTCAGGCTAAGATACCTTTGTTGGTCTGCGTGGTTACTCCATGCCTGTTCAGGATTATATAGTTCTTGGATTTCTGGATGTAACTCCCCAGAAGAGCTCTTGAATTCGAACAGATTTGTTCTGACATAATTGGGACTCTTGTAATCCAGATAAGTGTACACGGGAGGTTGTGGAGGAGGGATATCTTGCCAGCCAGTATTATTTCGATCTTCCCGTGGAGCCAACCACCAACAAAGTTCATCTGGGTATGGTTGCTATGCCATAAAATAGTGGAGGAAAGATCTCTCTATAAAGTACTAGTTCCAACGTCCTTCTAGTGGCATCGCGTCGTACCAATTCATGGTCGTGCCTTCTAAGAATCGGGGAAACTATGGTGCAAAACCCATCATGGCTGTTCCTGGTTCGTGTATAAATAGGAGAAATTCTTTTACATGTTCATTCAGGTCTGAATCTCCGTGATGTATAAGATGTGGCGACAATTGGTATTGATCTAGCGCTTCTCTCCTTATGCTCAAGACGTACTAGTCGACCATATAAACGATATCCATATTGTCAAAGATCATATTGCCCCCCATCCTGGGTCATGTCAGAAGTTATCTGTTACATTGATATAATATTCGTAAGCTTCTACATGTATCCCAATGACATTTACCGTAGCTTAGAAGTTTGGCAGCAGATTAGTCTGAGTGCATGGCTTCTTCTCAGGCTCTTTCATTTTTCCATCGGCTATCATCTGTTGTAGATCTTTTAGTAGCCGAGCCCATTCATTAGTGCGGTGCCCCTTGGTCACATGATAAGCACATAAATTGTCTCTATCTGTCGTTATAGGCAGAGTGAATGGCTTAATGCTCTGAAGTTGGTTAGACTTCCTTAGCTTGGTGAATATCTGGGATAGTGATTCCACCCATGGAGAGATGGACTGGTGGGTCTTTACTTGGGTAACTGCTACCACTTAAGGAGCGGCTTTCGAGGATTCAAAGGTGCCTTATTTGGAAGAACCGCCTTTCCCCTAATATCGAGGTTTAGCATAAGCTTGTTGTTCTTACCTCTTTGCTCGATCTTCTTCTTCATATTTTTCGAGCCTTTTGGCATAGTCCACCAAGTTGTTGAAGGTGTCAAATCTTTTCATCTTCATTTTATCCTAATATTTTAGGCTAAAGCCTTTGACAAGCTTTACTATTAGAGCATCTTGGTCAGGTGCCCTGATTACAAGCACACGAACAGCCATCCACCTTAGATAAAATTTTTAAAAGACTCATTCGGCCATTGCTTAATTCTCCCAAGATCCTGCATGGTGATCTTGACCTTCAGATTAAAGGCGTAGTTTTCAAGGAATGCAGAGCACAATTTCTTCCAATCAGACTTTACATCAGTTGGCATCCTCATATACCACTCAGAGGCAGGCCCACATAGAGTGGCTTAGAATAGATTGACTATATGAACCTTAGGGATGTTCATACTAGTCATCGTCCGGAGATAACTTTCCACGTGTGTGTGGGAAGGTATGGTGCCATCATATGGAGCCATGTAAGGTATCACTAAGTTAGCTGGGAGGGCTTCAGACTCTTTAGCTAGGAATTAATCGATATCCATGTACTGCTCTATGGAGGGGGCATCAGATTTATCCTTTACAGGAGATAGCTTCTCCATATCCGCCATCTTTACTTTGAGCACGGCTATTTCGGACTCTTGTTCTTTAGTTTTCTAAGCATTAGCAACACTTAGCCTTTCCTAAATACCATAAAATTTCGAGGCATCAAGAATTCTCCTAAGAGACTGACCAACTGCATGGTCATCTACCATCACAGTTTCGGGTTCTAGATCAGAGAAAAATCCAGTTAGAGATATGATCGGTGAGGGGGTGTGACTTTTGGACTATTTGTAATACACCTCAACCTGCTTCTCTCTCACCTCCAACTTGAAAAGGCAAGAGATCAAGTGTTAATAAGTGCATCGGGCGCAGCTCTAAGCCTTCCTTACCTCGTTCGCAAATGAATGAATGAATGTACGGGTGATCAGAGGCATAGATGAATGATGTAGATGTATAATTAAATCTAAAAGAAGGTTTGGGGTGTATGCCAATCACTCGAGGAGTAATTGACAACTTGTGATATTCATGGAATATTACAAACGCTCGGATTAAGGGCCAAGGGCCTCAGTTGGATCAGACTCGAAAGTTCGAGGGTGAATTGACTCGCTGGTCAAAGGTGGGTCGACTCATTGGTCCATAGGGTGAGATGACACTAGGGTCACTCAAGGGATTTTGACTCATTGGTCTAAGGATTGAGCTAACACTAGGGTCACTCAAAGGGTTTTGACTCACTGGTCTAAAGGGTAAGCTGATACTAGGTTCACTCAGAGGGTTTTGACTCATTAGTCCAAGAGGTAAGCTAACACTAGGGTCACTCAAAGGGTTGACTCATTGGCCCAAGGGGTGAGCTGACACTAGGGTCACTTAAAGGGTTTTGACTTATTGGTCCAAGGATTGAGCTGGCACTAGGGTCACTCAAAGGGTTTTGACTCACTCGTCCAAGGGTTGAGCTCACACTGGGGTCACTGGAAGGGTTTTGACTTAATGGTCCAAGGGGTGAGCTGACACTAGGGTCACTCAAAGGATTTTGACTCACTGGTTCAAGGGTTGAGCTAACACTGGGGTCACTCGAAGGGTTTATATCTTTCAGCTCATGGGTTAAGCCTAGGTTGATTTGCCGGTCTCGATTATTTCGGCTCACAGGTTGAGCGTAAGTGGACTCACTGGTCTCGGTTCATTTCGGCTCATGGGTTGAGCCTAAGTCGACTCACTGGTCTCGGTTCATTTTAGCTCATGGGTTGAGCCTAGGTGGACCCACTGGTCTCGGTTCATTTCGGCTCATGGGCTGAGCCTTAAGTGGACTCACTAGTCTCGGTTCATTTTCGCTCATGGGCTGAGCCTAGGTGGACTCACTGGTCTCGATTCATTTTAGCTCATGGGCTGAACCTAGGTGGACTCACTGGTCTCGGTTCATTTGGGCTCATGGACTGAGCCTAGGTGGACTCACTGGTCTCGGTTAATGAAATGGCATAGCACACGTTAATGTCGTGGCTGCACAAAGATATGGTTAGTTTTCACACAATTATGATGTTTATGATGTCCATTTTTAGTTTATTTATATTTAATAAACCTACACAGGTAGCAAATGGTTAGATCGTGCCTACCGGCCTTTTCACTCCATTTCATTACTTCTCTTTGAAGTCAACGGGGGACTTGGCGAAGTCTGCTCGTGTGCACAAAAGGTTTCTGGGTAGACCTATGAAAAAGTGTCTATGGTTTACCTATATGTGGGTTTCGATCTCAGGATCGGGTGCAATTTGAGGTACCCTGTGCCTTTGTGTATCGAGTCCCACTAGCCTAAAACGAACCAAAGGAAGCTTTTCCCACATATAATATATGTAGGTAGTCTTGCCCTTAAGCGAACAAGGTCCTCATATGTTACGCAAGGGGTGTGATTGGATCCATACCCCTCAAGCCCTAAGCGAACTTGGAGATGCTTCACCAAAAGACACCTAAATTATTTTAGGGGTAAAGAATGCAGATGCTGTGCAGTCCTAAAATTTGCGTAATGCAGAAATTATCACAAATTCCGTAATTCTAAGATTTAATTTGAATAGTATTATAATTATTATGTCAAAATTTTTTTTAATAAAAATCAGGTTTTTATAAAAATAATTATCCCCAGTAGAGTCGCCACTGTGAGCGGGCGGACGGTTTTCATGTGTGGTTATGCATGGGGGTGCGGTGCGCGGGGTGCGCTTCGGGTTCGGTGCAGTTTGAGGATACCATGGTGTTTGGTTTGGTTTGAGAAAATCCAGTTTGCTTAAATGCAAGGGCTTTATAAGCAAAAAATGTGATTATATTAAGAAATATATCTACACATTTTATTGAGAAAAATATTTTAAAATAAAGCGTTTTTACTTTATTTAAAAATAAAATAGAGTCGCCACCCGGTTCAGCTCCACCGGAAATTGTGGTATACTGATCCAAAATGGGAATTTTATACCGAATGTGAAATTCTGAGTTCGGACATAATAGTTACTCATATTGTTCAAATTATTTGGATTAATTTTGGAACTTTAGAATTTGTGGTGATTTCTGCATTACAACGGCTTTTTTTAAGAATTAAATTCAAGAAATAAAATGGGCATTATAAAGGCTTAATAAATAGACATTTTCTACCGAGTTTTCGGCAGAGTAACGGCAGCACTTGGGCCTAGACCCGAAAACTCGGATAGAGTTTTCTCATATTCTGGATGTTTATCAATACCTGCGAGCTTATTTACACATATTATAGTTTAAGTGGCACCAGTGACTCACTTAACCGGAGAAATGGAATGCAATATGTAATAATAAAAATAATGAAATGAATTTTAAAGTTGGGCTTAGAGCCAATTACCCTCAGTTTACCTTTTCGTCTGTCCAGGATGACTTGAGAGCCGGTGCGGGACCGAAGTTATCAGGGATTGTGATTTGGTTGGAAAATAGATTTAACCCTAGTTATGGCTATAATCTTAAGTTATTTCTATAAGAAATATGTGGGATTTAGTCGTTTTTAGACCAAAGATCACTATAAGATCTTGATCTAAAAAGACAGAGAGATGAGCTTATACAGAATGTCGGTGATAGAACTCAAACCTGGGATTATTTTGACAGAGTTTTGGGGCTTTTGGGATTCCCGGAACTGAAAAACTACGCCAAGATAATTTTTGGATTTCTCAAAATTTTCGTCCCTTCCAAAAATGAGGGGGTGCACCCTTTTATATAGAAGGATGGTAATTAGTCGACAGGCTAATTTCCCCTCTGGCTGGATTTGATCTTTGGATCCCGTAAATCCTGGCCGAATCTCAGTAAGATTTGATTTTTTTACTGTGGATCGGTAATTAGCTGGCGAGCTAATTACCCATGTTTGACCAAACTTTGACTTATTGATTTTTTTGTAGGAAATGTTAAATCGAAGCTTCCATGGAATGTGGATTTTTGAATTTTGAATTTTGGATGACAATCTGATCGCTGAACGAAATAGGCATTATTCCTCATCGGGCTGGAACGGACCTGTGCTAGCTGTGCCGTTGCAGAAGAGGTGGAAAAACTATTAAAGGCAGGTCATATTAAGGAGGCTCAGTATCCCGATTGGATGGCAAACGTAGTATTGGTCAAAAAGCCTAGTGGGGCGTATGGAATGTGTGTAGACCTCACTGATCTGAATAAAGCTTGTCCAAAAGACAGTTATCCATTTCCCAACATCGACTCCGTTGTAGATTTAACTGCGGGCTACGAGTCTTACTCCACTGTGGACATGAAGGCGGGGTACAATCAAATACCTATGGCCAAGGACGATGTGGAAAAGACTCCGTTCATAACCATGAAGGAACGTATTGTTATAAAGTCATGCCATTTGGGTTAAAAATTGCGGGTGCGACCTACCAGCGCCTGGTCAGTAAAGTATTTGAGGACAAGATCGGCGATACGGTGGAACTATATGCAATGACATGATAATCAAAAGTAAGGCGGCCAATGCACACCCAGCCGACTTGGAAGAGGTGTTATGCATCCTGAACCAATACCAGCTAAAGCTGAACCTAAAGAAATACGCTTCTGGTATAGCCATGAGGAAATTTCCGAAATTCTTAATATACTATGGGGGAATAGAAGCAAACCCAGATAAGATTAAAGCCATAATGGAGTTACAGCCACCTAGGACGGTGAATGATGTTCAGATATTAAAAGATAATATGATTAACGCCTTGGGTCAGTTCATATTATGCTCGGCTAAAAGATGCATGCCTATTTACAAAACTCTAAAAGGGGTGAAGAATTTCACATGGACCGATGAGTGTACCAAGGCGTTTGATGATTTAAAATAGTTCCTCTCCTCGCCACCACTACTAAGCTGACCCACCCTTGGAGAGTGTCTATTTCTCTTCATCAGCACCTCTGAAGAGGCTCTAGGAATGGCCTTAGTTAGGGAGGAGAAGGCAGAGCAGTACCCTGTGTATTGTTGTAGTAAGGTCCTCAGGGATGTCGAGTTAAGATACCCCCATCTCGAAAAAGTTGCCTATATTGTCATCATCGTGTCTCAAAAGTTAAGACACTAATTCCAGTCTCACACGATTATGGTCCGAACTAACTTGGGTTTGAAAAAAGTTCTCCAAAGACTAGAAACATTAGGCAGATTAGCAGAATAGGCAGTGAAGTTGTCAGAGTTCGATGTCAGATTTGAGCCAAGGAAAGCGATGAAGGCTGAGGCGTTAGCTGATTTTATACAAGAGGCTACATCACCCAAGCCTACCACGTTATTGGAGGAAATGTGGAAAGTTTTTATTGACGGAAGTTTGACCCAAGAGTAGGGTGGCATAGGAGTGCATATGCGAGGCCTAAACGGAATAGTCATTAATTAGGCAGCTAGACTCTCCTTCACCACAACAAACAACGCGGCCGAGTATGAGGCATTCATCCTCGTCCTATAGTTGATCATAGTAATATAGCCAGACTGAGCCCATGTCTCTACTGACTCAAAACTTATTGTCAATCAACTGGGGGGAGGATATGCCACGAAAGATTCAACAATGCAGCAGTACCTTGCTCTGGTACGAGCGCTTATCGATAGGATAAAGCAGATAGGAACAAAGATAGAAATTTGACACATACCGCGAGATCAGAATGCCAAAGCTAATAGGATAGCATAGGCGACGTTAGATCCCAGCGGGGATAACCTTATCCATTACACCATTGGAAGCATTGACCGACCTAGCATTAGAGGGAACAAGGTCTTAGTCATTTTGGGTAAAGCCGAGCCAATGGAGGAATGGTACTCCCCGATATGGAGATACCTGAAGGATTCCACTATCCTAGAGAAGGAAGTCAAGGCACAGAAAATTATAATAAAATTATTCTGATATTCGATCTTAGGCAACCACTTATACCGGTGATCTTTTAGCCACCCTTAGAATAAATGCCTCGGAAGGAGAGATGCTTATTATGTCTTGCATGAAATTCATGAAGGGATCTACGAAGGCCACAAAAAGAAGGACACCGTAGTTAGGAAAGCTAAGCTACAGGGTTTCTGCTGGCCAACGATGGAGGTAGACTCCAAGGTGTTAATAGAAAAATGTGAGTCGTGCCAAGCATATGCTAAGAACATTAGGGCACCACCCACAAAAATGATTGCTATCCGAGCAGCCTGGCCTTTTTCTACATGGGGGATGGACATAGTTGGACCTCTACCCGTGGCTCAGTACTAGAAAAAATGGATCATTGTCACATTAAATGGGTCACGGCCGAAGTTATATCCATAATCTCCCCTGCTCAAGTCATACAGTTCTTTAATAAGAATATCATTACCAGGTTTCGCATACCTCACACCCTGATACGGATAATGGCACGCAGTTCAATTATGAAGTGTTAAAAGCATACTGTAGTGGACTTAGAATCAAGTTTTAGTTCTCCTCTGTGTCATACCCCTAATGTAACGGCATGACAGAGGTAACAAACAGAATGATCATGGACGAGATTAAAATAAGGGTACTCAAGAGCGAATCGAGATGGGTCGATGAGCTGTAAAATTTCCTCTGGTCTTTTCGAACCACACTAAGAATGATAATAGGAGAAATACCCTTTGCTCTGGTATATGGAACCGAGGTTGTGGTGCCAATTGATATAGGCACTTCCAGTGAGAGAGTGTCGTACTATATCAGCCCCACCTAAACAACGAAAAGCTAAGGTCAAATCTAGACGACCTAGAAGGACACAGAGACCGAGCATACGCTAAAATGGCCGCCTATAAATAGAGGGTCACATTGGTCTTTAACAAAAAGGTAAAGTCCCGAAGCTTCCAACTAGGAGAGCTCATGCTCCGATCAACTCAAGCATTGAGAACAAGGGCAGGCCAAGGCAAGCTTGGTATAAATTGGGAAGGCCCATTCAAAATCAGCCAAAAGATCGGGCTCAATACATACAAACTTCAAGATATAGAAGGGAAAATTTTGCCCTAGACATGGAATGCCATGGCCTTGAGGAGGTTTTTCGCCGGGGAGTAGACCATCCACCAGTTATGGTAGTTTTACTTTCAATAGGTGTTAGCGTCGATCCTATATGGGTCGATCTTGCTTGTCTTTATTTTGTTTGGTCAGTCATGGGTCGGTCCTATATGTCAACGTCAGTCAGTCTTAGGGTGGGTTGTTTATAGTTTCTAAGGTCGGTCTAAGTATTAGTATGTTTTATTTAGATGTACTCCTTGGCAAATTTTAATGAAAGATTCAGAGTTTATGCAGCTTATCTTCAAGTGTTACATAAATCAGACAAGCAATGAGCAAGGTGAACCTGAGTAGGGTTCCCCCTTACAGTAAGAGAATAAATGCACAAATTAAACATCTAACGAGCGAGGTAACCCCGAGCAAAGTTCCCCCTTATACAAATAAGAACAACAACAACAACAACAATAATAATAATAATAATTATAAATAATAGCAGCCGAAAATCAGAAGGATTGTTCACAAACCAACTTAATAAAATTTACACATTTTTGGGGACCGAGATAAAGCATCATCCTCGGCCTCACCCATCTCGCTAAGATCCAAGGTAGCATACAAGTGATAAGAGATAACATCGTCTTCATCTTCTTCATCCTTGCCTTGCTCGCCCCTACATCTTCATCGGCTTCCTCTTCACCACCCCCGAGGTTGAAGAGACAAACATCCTCTAACCAGGATACTAGTTTAGCATCGACCTCTGGCTTGGAAAGGAGATCCAAGTCATCTAGCTCCGAAGCAGGGCACTTGAATTTCTCTTATACCTTACGAAGCAAATTAGAGTGGTAGTTGACCTTGTAACGCTGCGTCTGATCTTGCACTGCCAAATCCTTCTTCTGAAAGTGATGCTTTAGAGCTTTGTTATGCCTCTTGTAAAAATCACGGCTCTCTCTCATCTCATTCAGATCCTTCACGGCTGCATCGACCTCATCCTTCAGCTTTTGAACCTTAGCCTCTAAGGCACACTTACTTTTCTTCAGAACATCCAGCTCCCTTGCATACTTCTGTTTGACCTCCTAAACCTTAGCGGCCACCGACTCTTGAAGAGCCTTCAACTCTTGCTCTTTCTTTAGGGCCCCTATTTTACAATTATCCCTCTCCCTCGAGACTGTAGTAAGCTTAGTGCTGAGGAGCTTCCTTGAGCCCTAAAGAGCATCGATCTCCCTGTCCTTCTGCACCAAGGCCTCAGTGAGATAGACCCCATCGGACAAAGCCTACAATAAAGCAGTTGAACTTCAGGCCAGGTAAGGCAAAATAAGAAACAATTGCCAACAAGAGAAAAACTTACTGAGATAAGATTAGCCTGATGGTGGAAGGCCTGGTAGCCAACCTTCACGTTATGCTGCCAATCTACCTCCGATTAAAGACTCGTGAAACTAGTAAAGTCCCGAACAACTAGTTCATTATCCAGTTTTACGTCTGAGCCAATGGTTAACTTCCATAACTCAAAGCAAAAAAGCACGAACATAAGTAAAAGACAAAGGGAATTTAAAATTTGATTGGTATCTTACATCGAGCGGCGATATATATAGGCCTTGGTTAGGCCGAGGAGTAGTATCTCTGGTACCAATCACCTCTTTTCCTTTATCACTAGCATTCAGCTTTTTTGACCTTAAAGCCTAATCGGTCACTTCCTGGTCGAAATCAAGGCAGATAGCATCAGCCGGGTTCTTATTAGCAGCCCCAACCTGGTCGATCATATCAACCGCCCCATCTAGACTGGGCAAGGGAATTGACTCTACCCCCATCGACTTAATAACCTTCATCGAACCCCTTTCGAGAGAGGATTGATGGGGAGTGGACTGAGCCATCCCTATCGCGTTACCCTCTTCAGCAACCACGGTATCAGAAACTTTCCCCTTCCTCAACTTCCTCTTCTTAAGCCTTGCCGCGGCTGCAAGAATGTTAAAGTAATTACCTTGGTTGGACAAACCTGTACATCGGTAAAAATAGCAAATAAATTTTAAAAAGCAAGGAATGGCAACGATCATTACCTTTTGGAATGGCGGGCTTGACATCTTCGCCGCTCTCCATCCTCAGGACAAGTTCGACCACCTCGTCCTCTACTTCGACATACTTACTGTGATTGGTGATCAATAAATGGGCATGATTGGTCCACAATAGCTTTGGGACCTTAACACGTGATAAATAACTCACAATACTAGCCTGCTGCCGTGTTAGTTGGCTATCGGGTCTCAGTGTAGATGGATTCCCATGCTGCATATTATATTTCACGGAAAAAGGCCAGTAGCCGCACCTATAAAGGGCGTTCTTTGGATATACTATCTTCTTGTCGGTGTCCAAGTTAACCCAAAACCACTTCCTCTTGAAACCCTTCATTGAATCCTTCTGATGAATGAGCATGTTCATTCTAAGCTGACCCCAACACCATTATAAACAATTGCCCGACCCCTTCTGTGCCAGATTGTAAAACCATCGAAAGATGACCCTATCAAGCCATAAATTCAGGTTCTAGCATAACTTAGCAATTACTAATAACTTCATAAGAGCATTTGGAGACATATGCAAAGGACAGACCTTAAACTCTCTTAGGATGGAACAGATCGGCCTACTTAGAGGAAGTTTGGATCCCCACTTGATGTGCTACCCAAAGATAGCAAACGCATTGCTTGATGGCACATCCATCCTATCTTTTAGGGTCGAAACGATCCCATACGCACCAAGACGACCATCCAGCATAACCCCTGTATATTGGTCAACCAAATCTTGACTGACCGATGCGGGAGTGCATATCACAGCCTTCGAAGACATCACCGTAGATTTTGGTACATCGTTACTTGGTTCATGATTTATTATCTTCAATCCAAGATATGATGGGGAGAAAACGGTTTCCTCAGTATACACTTCTGCATTCCGCTCTTCTGATTGAAAGCTGTATGACCCGTCAAAATCTTTGAATGTCCGGCCATCGGCTGAGTGAGGACGGTTGTGAGCCGACGACCCCCGATCCCCCCACCCCCACGGTAAGCTTTAATGCTCTTCGGCGTGGGGCGGAGAAACAATGAGCGCTGTAAAGCGGGCTAAGAGATGATCCTTATTTTAACGTGATGAAAATGAATAATGGAAGCGATGTTGAAGTTGAAATTTAGTCCGATTAATGGGTTAAGGGATACGAGACTTAGAATCCCTTATTTTAAGATAGAGTCGCCACCCGGTTAAGCTCTACCGAGAAATTGGGTACGATATTCCCACCGGGTGGTTGGACCGTACCTTAAAACAGAGATTCTAGGTTTAGATGATGTTGCTTACTTTTCAATTTTTAAATCAAGCCGATTATATTTTAATAAATGTGACCTTAGTTCTTATGCGATTTAATCCGATTATTGTTTGGTGTTTTCGATTTATATGCCATACATCACACGAAAAGCGATAAATAAACAAAGCAAGAAAATAAAATTATTACAAGGCTTTACAAATACCTATACATTTCTCTAATACGAGAAAATAAATAAAGTAATAAATAAATAAGTGGGCGAAGCCGAATTCTAACCGAACTTACCAACTCGGGCCTAGCTCCAAACAAGGCAAGATTAATACGGGAATAGTCACAAATAAAAGATGGATAAATAAATGTAGAAAATAAATACAAAACATGGAGAAAACGATATTTTTGAATTTTTCAGGACAAAAACATAATTTTCGGGCGTTAATTAATTATTCAACAACCTAAGAAGGGTGAAATAAATTAACTAAACATCCTAAAATCAGATTTAGCATATTCAGAATATTTTTGGGATTTTCAGTTGCTGAAAATTAATTTATTTCGATTTATTTAATAAAAATACTATTTTTAAGCCATTAAAATGCATATTAAATCAAACAAAAATAAAAATAAAATCTAAAAACAGAAGACAATAATAAAAAAATAGTTTCAGATTATTTGTGAATTTTTGGAAATTTTTTGGATTGAAAACGGGACTGAAAATACGTTAAAATGACAAAAATCGGGTCAAAAATGACCAAAACGGGTCGTAAACAACAGAATAAAACAAACAAGGACCATTTGGGCGGTTTTACCAGTAGGCCGACTCAGTGAGGTGGTAGGTATATTAAATCAAATAAAAATAAAAATAAAATCTAAAAATAAAAGACAATAATAAAAAAAAATAGTTTCAGATTATATGTGAATTTTTGAAAATTTTTTGGGTTGAAAACGGTACTGAAAATGCGTTAAAATGACAAAAATTGGGTCAAAAATGACCGAAATGGGTCGTAAACAACAGAATAAAACAAACAAGGACCATTTGGGCATTTTTACTAGTAGGCCGACTCATTGAGGCGGTAGGCCGACTTAGCGACATGGTAGGCTGCCTCCACGAAGTGGCCTAGATGACGCCCCGTCGGCCTTCGTCCCACTGAAGTGACCTGTCGAAAAAAAGTGTCTAAACAAGCCGGAATGGAACTTTTTTGGCCTGAAAACCCAAGATTAGTTAAATTTCAAGTCGTTTTCTACCCGTTACGGTAGATTCGGACTTAAAATGCTTAAATAACTTTGATTTTTCAGTTTGGGGAAAAGAACCCAGAAAATCTGACAAAACGACGGTTGGCCGCTTGAGCGACCCGTAGGCCGACTCAACGAAGCGGCCTAGGTGACGTTTAGTCAGTCTGACGTTGACCGGAACATTCAGCCGGATTTTTCACAGAGAATCACAAAAAGGACGAATAAAGGGGACCAAACACCCGGAAAAATAACCAAAAAACATAGCAACAGTAACAAAAATAAATAATAAAAGAAATAGATTGGAACTCAGAAAGTTACCTAAAGGCCGTGAATCCACTCTCGAGACTCGAACCGGACGCTTGGCAAGCTTTGTGACAGACTTGAGATGAAAACCCGACGAAATAACCGATTTAGCAAGGGATTTAGTGATTTGTGAGGAATAAGTCTCTAAATCCTATTTAAACCAATTTTTACCTAAGATTTCTAATAGATTTTATTGATTAATACTAAGAGATTAAGTCCAATAATATTTAGAAATCAAGAACCAAGTATATTGGTTTAGATTTTCCCAATATTATTAAACTTTTCCTCCCTAAAGCCTTAGAATTCTAAGAAGTTTTCTTTTCTTGAAAAATTAGCCAAAGAAAAGTCTTTCTTCCCTTCTTGAAATCTGATTTTTTGAGGGGTATTTATAGCCTCTTTAAGTGTAAAATACCCAAATTAATCCTCCAAATGTCAATATTTGACGGAAAACACCCAAAGCCTAATTTTTTTGACTGAGAAAAAACCCAAAAAAAATCTAAATAAAGGGACCCCGCCCGAAAGTCGTGCTGCCGGCGTGTTCGAGCAAAGACCACTTCGGGTGATGCGGCCTGCCGCGTGGTCCTTTGTCGGCAGTACAGGCCACCGCCGACGGATCGGGGTACTATGGGCATTCAAGCGGGGTGATTCTCGGCATTTCGAAAAACTCGGGAAACTAAAAATCCAACAATTCAAACAAGACTTCCTGAAAATGTCTAGATTTTTAAGGAAAAAATCGCGAAACCATTTACTACGCTCGAGGGGAAAGGAAGCGGTTAACAATTTAAAAGCGATCCAATTATTCAATTAATCGTGGTCAAAGATCTTAAAATCGTCAACAAAGAACTTGCCAAACTCGATTCGATTCTAAAAATAATGGAACAACTAGACCGTAAGAGGTTAGAGCAAAAAGTCATCATTATTTCGAGGGTCACCGAAAAGCCCGTGCTCATAGGCTGCACTTGGCGGGTCAAGTGTGAATCTCTCGAAAGAGCAAGGGATAGGAGGCTATATCTGACTTGCAAATTCCTGAGCTGATTGTCTACTGGGGTCGCCATCAACAAATCTTTTAGTAGGAGCAAGACAGTTCTAGAAGTGAAATTCTGAAACTGTTGTTTACGGATGTTACAAGGACGCGTCATTACCGGACCTTTTAGAGCTGAAAAATCTCGAATTGGTTGCTTACAGGGGTTTTGGTAAGCACCATTAACAAAACTATCAAGAATATAATTTTGAGAAATTAGCATGTGATAAATATGCGCCCTTTTTATTACTTAATTGATTTTGTAAAAAAAAAAATTTTTTGCCCCTTCAATTAACAGTAAAAAATGGGTGAGAATAAAACAGAGATTGGAGACGCCCTGGAGGCGGAAAGAAATAACCGATTGGAGAAATTTGCCCCTTGAGAAAAGGAATCTTCCCTTGCACTATAAGACAAAAGAAAAGGATTATATTCCTTTTACTTTTCCTATATATACTTCCCTTCTTTTCATCTATTTCATTTCTCTCCTTTCATTTCTTTTCTTTCATTTCTCCCTTTCCTAGATAAAAATTTTGAGATACTCCCCGGTTTTTCAAACATGGGGAAGGATGTACTGCAAGATAGAGCTCAAGAGGTCTCACAATCTTGACAACGAAACGCTACCACTAGGGAGTGATGGCCGGCGGATTTATCCGATTTAGTGGGCCTATGGACTACGGGCCTCCGATACATATATGGGGTATATACTGACTTCTCAGGTCACGATATTCACTAACTTGGTCGGGCATGCTTCTGATCTTTAGGTAAACCGATAAAACCTAATTTTTTTGCCAAAGTTCCCATAAAATGCCATGAATTTGATTAGGATTTTTAGTGTGCTTTAGGCTTTAAAATAGGCGAAATAGGTTGAGGAAAGATGTTTAGGATGCATTTAGGTGTATTTTGGGCCCGATTTGAAAGAATTTGTACTGAAATTGGGCCTAAAAATGTAGAAAAAAGGCTTTTTCGTGGGCAAATCGCCGCCGGCCATAGGCCGGCCGTCATCGGCGACAAGGCCTCTTTGACGGCGTCGGGCCGCATCGACGAGGTGGCTGGCCACCTCGACGAGGCGGCCTGGCCACATCAAGGCGGCTTCCGACCACCGGTCGCCGGCGACGATTTTCGACGGTAAAAAAAAGGCCATCTTTTGGGTAAACCGAGGGGCCTATCCGAACTAGTTTTTCGCGTTGAGTCCGATTTTGCAGTTGAAATTCAGATCTGAAGTAGGCTAGATGCTGAAAAATTGACTTGTTACTAATTTTACATACTTTAACTGCTAGTTCTAACGCTCGATATTAATTTTTCGCAGCCACCCGGTTTCAAGGCAATGGGATCATTATAGAGGTGTCCTAAGTGGTGAAATAAGATTAAAGGTCGGGCCGACAACTCATTGGTCGTGGCCATTCGGGGCATGGGGCTCGAGCGGATGCTAGATTCTCTGACCATGTCACGCCGTCCGATGAGCCTGGATATATTAGGGTATTTAGTGGAGCGATAGAGCGAGGCTACGAACGCCTTTCAACTTCCGGTTGGTGAGATGACGATCACCCCGTTCGATATCTGTACCATAATCGAGATGCGATGGGAGGGTTTCCTAATGGTGTTCGATGTCTATCCTGACCACTTTTGTAATGAACCAAAGGCCCGTGCTCGGGTTGTGACACTTTTAGAGGTTCAGATGCCAGTTGACGGCAAGCTGAGATACATAGATTTGCATGAGCATTGGGTCGTGGTGACTGACCTTAGCGGGGAGCACTTTGATCAGTATCTCCGGTCGTTCCTCCTGACCATACTGACATGTCTATTCTTTCCTTGCTCCTTGAGTAGGGCTTCACTCGGGTTACTATGCGCCCTCGATGATTTGAGCAGTTTTACTATATGGACATGGTAGAGGGCCATTCTTAGCCAGATCTATTATACTCTTGACTGTTCAGTACGAGGAAGGGTCGCCGAATTCAAGGTCGGGCAGCTATGGGTCTTGGTAATGAATCCCCTTTAGCTAAAATCTTCAACTTATGCTTCTGCTTTTGGATGCTTTCTGAGCTCTTTTTTTTTATTGTATTTACATATGTGGGCCTTTGAATATCAGATTATATATCCTTCGAACTTAGAGGATCAGCCACCACCTGGGTCACACGCCATTGCCTAGTGGGCCGTGCTGGTACCGAGAGTTTTTGAGGCAGATGCGCCGTCACCGGGTAACCTCGCTTTCTGTGCATTTAGTTTAAACATTAGTTTAAAACCGTATTTACAAGTATACTTACAGTTATAACTGCTGGGGTTCTCTATATTCTTATTTGGCAGATCATTTCCTACCCTTGGAATAAGTTGGTTAATTATCAGCACGTGAAGGAAATCCGGGGGACTATAGATGGGTGCCAATTTGTATTGGAGTGGCCATTCAGCATGGAGTGGTATTTTAGTAAGCGGGTTCGCCGATGGAGGACCAGCACCACTGCTCAGAGGAGAGTCCCCCCTAACGTACCTGTCGGTATCTTTTGGCCTCACCTTATGTCGTCGGGCGATAAGACTCGATTCAGGGGAGGAGATGGCAACACTGGGTTTGATGGGGTGGATGATGATACCAATGATGTCCCTTCTGAGGCTAACGACGATATGGCTCATATGGACCTGGGTGAGATGCTTTTTGGTGATGTCGGGTCGGGCGTCGAGCCACCTGCCCCTAGGGGGGCGCCGAGGGGTACGACACTCAAACTTCTAACAAATTTCCTTTATATATGCTTGACTTATTACATTACTCTGATTCTGCCTTGACTGATCAATCTATTTTTCTTTTGATTTCAGGGGACCAGAGAGATAGGAGAGGAGCCCCTGTGTATAATACAAGAGCGCACGTAGGGCCTTCGTACCAGAATACGATCGATCCAGAGGTTGCTTCCACTGAGCCAGCTCCTCCTACTCATAGACCATTCCCACCAGGATTCATCGAGGGAGTCTTGGTAAAGTAGTTGGATACTTCTTTTTGCCTGATGACTCATCCGGGAGTTTGAGAGCATAGACATATTGAGGAGTACACTGTGCCTTTGACCTTTGCTCCATTGGAGACCACACATGTAAGAATCTAACTCATGCTTTACTTTATTAGTTCTTATAGTTTAGTGTTGTCTAACCATGGTGGTTGGTCGATTCTACTTTTGATCATGCAGGTGCCGGTCTCGGAGGCTGATCGTTTAGCCCGGGGTTACTTTAGCATGAGGGACTTGATCATTGCACAGGATTCTGTAGGCTGGGTGAGATTCTATCTTACGCACTGTTAAGTTTTAAAATGAGAAAAGTATATAGGATATTTGTTAGTTTATGAATAAATGTTATGAATGCATGAATTGTCGGGTTGATCATTGATATTTACAGCTCTTGGTCGGGATGGAGCGAGATAAGTATCAGAGTGAGCGAGAGGAGCGGATGCGGATCGAGCGTGAGTGTGTGGATTATCGGAGTCAGCTGGATCGAGAGAGGATGGATCACGAGTGTCGGCTAGCAGACTATAAAAGGCGACTGATTGAGCAGAGGGAGCACTACACCTAAGAGATGGAGACGCTGCGGAGTTATGTTGTGAGTGTGGAGAAGCGACGAGAGGAATTAGAGAGGGATGCTGAGGTTCGTAGGGGTAACCATAGCGACGGAGAGTACGAGACTGAGGTCATTATGATAGACACCAGCCAGTCCACGCACTTTTAAGCTACCTTAGGGACGATGGACTTTCCAAGGATGCAGCCCATGGGCTCGAGTTTTCCTCCTGGATTTGGCGTGGGTGGAGTTTCGAGGCCTGGTGCTTCAGAGAGGAGGTCCGGAGGTTGCCTCGGATGAGTTCTTGCTCTTATGCATCTTTATTTTTTTGATGTACTGATGACCTTTATTTGTCCGATTGATTGTGTTGCTTGTTTGCTAGATGAATGCTAGGCGCGATAGATGCTTACCTAGAAATGAACTAATTAACACTTACAATCATCTGAATTAACGAATGAAACCTTATTTGACAGACGACTAGTAGATAGAGATCACTGATGGAGACACACAATGCTAGGTTGAGGCAGTTCTTACGCACTTTAGCGAGGTCTGACTGGGAGAGACTAGGGGTTTTCGGATTAGCGGGGCTTCGGTACATTGCTAGCAGGCCGGTGAATGTGGCTTTCCTCTATAGGGCATTCTTCCATTGGGACCCAATGGACCATGTATTCCGCTTCTCAGGCTTTAAGCTTTACTCATTAGTGGAGGAGTATCACGCTATTCTCGGGATGATCTGTACTCGCGGGATGCGTTTTACTATGCTAGAGGTGCATTTTAGGGCTGAGGATTAGCTAACTGGGTTGTGGAATCTGGATGCCCCTACTACCTTCCTTTCCCGGATTCCTGGATCACCGGGATTTGATCTCGGTCGGGTGCTCAGCTGGTGTATAGCCACTCCCAAGTCACATATTTCTTATCCTTTTATGGTGGCTCTATTGCTCATGGCTGAGTTTATTTGCGGGGTTGGCACTGTTGCCCCATTCCGGCTAGTTTCAATCGTTGGGCATGCCTCAGTAGGCATATCTCCATTATTTTTAGGGTTAGCTGAGACCCTATTCTAGTTGGATAGAGCTGTCGGTGATCCCAATTGCATTGGAGACCATTTCTCCATACTACAGGTATTCCCCTTAACCGACTCTAAACTCGAAACTGATACTGAATCTGAATCTGAGATTGGAACTGAAACTGAACTTGAATCTAAATCTGAACCTGCAGGTCTGGCTTTTAGAGAAGCTAGCTTTGCTCCAGGACCCTCGAGGCAATCCTAGATGATATGGGCCTAGGAATTATCATGGCAGGGCCTATGTCACTACCGGCCATAATGTCCTGATGACTGACGATTGGACTATGATCATAGGGGTCTATCTGATGCAGACATTCATTGGGTCTTCCGTTGGTGGGAGATTTTTAATGTTCTGGTAGACACTGGTGGGGGCGAGGTTCAGCTTGTAGGGCTACAGCACTTTAAGCACTACACGCCTTATCGCTTGTGTCGATACTGGGGGCGATGACAGAGGGTCCCACTGCACTTGGGAGAATTTGAGGCTGGGCCATTATCAGCCCACCTTCTTGTCTACACCAGAGAGGTATGGGCCCACCGAGTGAGTTATGAGACCTTAGACTACAATTGACTGGATGCCACTGCTATTGATGGATTCTACGAAGGGTGGCTTCGACAAGTTAGAAGATTATGGTGTCGAAAGAAGCGCCTGCATTCGTGGCTTGAGTGGAGTGACAGACAGGCAGGACTCGATCCTTTATTAGCGGAGGAGAAGCTAGTTCGAACCTTCGACTCTGATTATGATGATGATGATGATTGCGAGGGCGCAGGGCCTTCTGGGTGATTGATGATTGTGTTATCCTTACTTTTGTTTGTCGTTACTTTTGCATAAGCCTGAACATTGTGTTTGGCCCATCAGATTTTTATTTACTGCTTTTATGTCCTAACTTTTACCTAGACCGCCCTTTTCAGGTTTTCAGTCCAGCGAACTTTCTGACTTTTACATAGGCCTAGATGTTTTAAGCCTATCGAAATTTATGCCTCTTTCTATTTCTTATTTTATTTAGTGCACAAGAATTTGAGTTAAGCGACATCCCAAACTCTACTTATCTACAACATTTTGCCTTTAGGGCCCAGGATATTTATTCGCACACAAACATAAGAACTTAGTAAGAATGATATTTCTATTAGTTGAATTAAGCTTGAGTACATAATGGTGATAACCATTTCTACTGACCCAAATCCTGGCATTAACTAGCCTAAGAACGTTTTCTAGTCAACAAGCTCTCATGCCTCACTATACCTTAACTTTTGCCTGACTGGTTTGAGGAATACCAATCAACGAGATGCACCCTAATTTTTGCCCGAGTAGTAAAGGACCACTCACCGGGTGATTTGATTTTATTTGCTTTTTATGAGTGCCACTTTTCTTGATTTAATTCTTTTGATTTAGATATGATAACGCTTCAACCAATCCTGATTGATAGGGTTCGTGAACTCATTACCATCCATATCTATAATTTTCATTTCGCCCTTACCGAGAACCTTCTTAATCACATAAGGTCCTTCCCAATTTGGCCAAAACTTCCCCCTTGAATTAGTGGGGGAACGTTTTACTTACTTAAGGACCAAGTCATCGGCTTTTAACAGGTACTTATGGTGCTTAACCTGACTGTTGTAGGCTCTTGCCATATGCTGTTGATACATTTAAAGGCTATCCAAGGCCTTCAGGCATTGCTCGTCCAAAGTATTTAGCTATTCAAATCTTGCTTTCGCCCATTCAGTCTCTTCAAGCTTAGATTTGAGCGCCACTCATAAAGACTTTATCTCAATTTCAACAGGTAAAATGGCTTCCATACCGTAAACCAAGGAAAAGGGGGTTTGACTTATGAGAGTCCTGATGCTTCTTCGATACCCCCAAAGAGCAAATGGTAACTTATCAGCCCAATCTAGATAACCGGTTATGGTCTTAGAAAGGATTTTCTTGACAGACTTGTTGGCTGCCTCCACCACACCGTTGGCCTGAGGACGGTAAGGCGAAGATCTATGATGCTCTATACCTTATTTTTTAATTAACTCCGCAGTTGCCCCTAGGAATTGAACCCCGTTATCTGAGACAATATGATAAGGAAGACCATATCGTGCAAAAATGTGTTTCTTGATGAACTTGGCCATCTTCTTGGTGGTAATACTGGTGTACGATTTGGCTTCCACCCATTTAGAGAAATAATCCACTGCCACGATGATGAAGTGGTGACCATTAGTTGATGATGGCCGAATCTCGCCAATTATATATATCCCCCATGCCGAGAATGGCCAAGGAGTAGATAAACTATAAAGTTCAGTGGGTGGTAGATGCTGAATATCTCTATAAATCTGACATTGGTGACATCGCTTAACCTCTGAGACACAGTCGATAATCAGGGTTAACCAGAAGTACCCCATCCGCTAAATTTTCTTAGCCAAGGCCAGCCCGTTCATATGAGGTCCATAATCACCCGCGTGAACCTCTCCCATAACTCAATGAGCCTCTGATTCAGTCAGACACCGGAGTGACAACCCATCGGAAGTGCGCTTGAAGAGATCATTTTCCACAATCTTAAACTGAAAGGCCAACTTTCAGAGCGCAGCACGATCGAAGTCGGCAGTGTCGTCGAGATACTGACCGCTTTGTAGAAATTGCACAATATCCGAGTACCAACAGGGCTCGTCACTAATGGTGAGTATAGGGGTAAATTTGCGCGAATGGTAGGGAACCTTTGTCAAAACTAAGATCAGAGGGTAGATGGGTTGGCGCTGGGGACCTTCCCACATCTAGGCTAGTGTAGCTAGTGAATCGGCCATCTGATTCTCATCTCAGGGGACATGTTGATAGAGACATGTTGCAAATTAAGCGAATAAATCCCAAACAACATGGATATAAGGGCGGAGAGACTCTTCTTTGATTTCCCAATCTCCCACGACTTGACGGATAACCAAGGCTGAATCTCCAATCACGGAAGCATGCTTTGCTCCTACACACAAAAGGGCTTTAAGATGAAATAGACAAGCTTCATACTCGGCCCTATTATTTATTGTGGGAAATTCCAACCACTTAGATAGCGATATAACTTTATTGTCAGGTGTGAATAAGATAACTCCCAGGCCTGCCCCGAATCTATTTACAGCACCATCGAAATACATGGTCCACATGGGATTGGTGACTTCAGTTATAGCTAGTTGCTCATCGGGAAAGTCTAAGTTCTCAACGTAATCGGAGTCAAGAGCTTGGTTTGCCAAAAATTCTGCAACTGCTCTTCCTTTGATGACTTTCATCGTGACATAATCAATATTAAATTTTGAAAGCAACAGTAACCATCTGGATAGCTTGCCGGATAGGGTGGGTGACTGACAAAGATATTTCATTGGGTCAACCTTAACGGCCTGAACTTTGTAGGACTGGAAATAGTGGCGCAACTTCTTAGTTAACCAAAGTATGGCAGCACATGTCTTTTCGACAATTGAGTAACGAGTTTCATAATCCAATAACTTCTTACTTAAATAGTACACGGCATGCTCCTTCCTACTGTCATCTTCTTGAACCAACATTGGCCCTATGGTGGAATCATCAATTGCTAAGTACAAGATCAATGGCGTGCTTGGGGTGGGCGGACGAAGGACAGGTGGGCGTAGAAGGTAGGCCTTGATTTTGTCGAAGGCGATTTGGCAACACTCATCGCACACAATCGATTGACGCCTCCTTAATAGCTTAAAGATTGGCTCACAAACGGTGGTGAGGCGAGAAATGAACCTACTGGCATATTAGATGGAACCAAGGAAGGACCGAACTTCTTTTTTTGTCCTCAGAGCGGGCATATCCCTGATTGCCTTAATCTTATCTGGATCTATTTCAATCCCCCTTTGACTGGCCACGTGGCCTGAAAGCTTTCCCGACCTAACCCTAAATATGCACTTCTTTGGATTAAGGCGTAAGTTGTATTTCTTAATGCGAGTCATGTGCTCTTCTCTAGTAGCAGACTTAACTAACATGTCATCTATGTAGACCTCTACTTCGTTGTGGATCATGTCATGCAAGAGAGTGGTGACAACGCGCTGATAGGTTGCTCCAGCATTCTTCAGACCAAATGGCATAACCCGATAGCAGAATACTCCCCATTCTGTGATGAAAGCTATCTTAACCTTATCGATCATGTTTAACAAAATTTTATTGTACCCTGAGAACCCATCCATGAATGAGTACATTGCGGCCCTGGCAGCGCTGTCAATTAGCACATCAATGTGGGGTAGAGAAAATTCATCCTTTGGCGAGGTTTTGTTCAAATCTCGGTAATCCACACAAACCCTTACCCCTCCATCCTTTTTTGGAATAGGGACAATGTTAGATAACCAAGTCGGATATTCGACGACTTTGACATGCTTAGCCTCAATCATTTTAGCAACCGCTGCTCTGACCTTGTCGGCCCACTCTAGACTCATCCTTCGGAACTTCTGCTTGACAGGATAAAATCTAGGATCGGTTGGAATGCGATGTTTGGCAATATGGCGATCGACATCAGGCATGTCCATATATGACCAAGCGAAAGCATTAACATGATCTTTCAGCACTTTAATTATCTCACTTTTTTATCTCAGGTGTTAAGTTGATAGAAAGGGCTACCACTTTAGGTTCATCATCTGTACTCAAGTTTATTTCAGTTAAAGAAACGTCATGAATACTAAACACATTATGCTTATGATAAAATGAATGCATGGACCCTTTGGGCAAAACATCGAGCGAATAAGCAAAATCAAAATCGTTCTTCGAATTAAAGGTCTTATAAGCTACATTGTTCCCATAAAAAACACTGGAGATATTAAAAGTTACATCATCATAGATAGAGTCATCCTCCGCAAACGGGGGGTCTTAAGCAGCGGCATCAGTAGAGGTGACACCCTTAGTAGGTTCTATAAGCAGGTCATCCTATAAGCAGGTCATCCAGATCATGATCCAGGGCTTTCACTTGATTGACAGATAGCATACCTTCTTCAGCAGCAAGAGATTGGGCAAGCTTCTTCACGATTTCAATCAGAGGATCATTCTTCCTCCACTTCTTCCTAAGCAGAACGGACATGACCTTAGACATAGTAGCAACTGTAACTTCAATTTCTGGGTCCATCAGCTTTTCATAATCTGAATTAGAAACTAGCTTTCCCTTATTCTTCTCGGATGCATCAGTAGACATTGGTTTGATCGGGTTCTTCTCCATTTTAATAAAGCAATTCTTCTTAAAATCATACACATCCTTGAAAATTTCAAAACCTGGCTAGACTTGACCACCATACTCAACAGGCTTGAATTCTCCTTTCTAGACACCCTTCCCTTGAACCTCACAAATAGTCACCATATTGCAGAAGAGCGAATGAACATGCCTATAAACTCTCTTTGGAGTATACCCGAAACCAGCTCACTTGGGATATATCTTAATTGAAAGAGGATCGATAATTCCTCCAAGTTACTTCCCTAAACCATGACCCGGCTCATGGCCATATTTTTTCATCAATTTCCTCGCTACAGGTGAGCAGCGATCATAGTAAGGGGACTTAAGCTTCTCATTACTGATAACGGCCATTCAAAATCTGGACTCCTCCTCGGCTTTCATAATGGCTGTGACCGAGGCATGATCAGCTTTAATTACCTTAATCTTTCCGTCTTTCCCCACAGCTTTGATCTTTTAATAGAGTGTCGACGAGACTGCTCCTACAGAGTAAAGCCAGGGTCGGCCTAAGAGTAAGGAATAGGTGACAGGAATATCAATGAGAGTAAACTGAACCTTAGCAGAAATTTCCCCCGTAATTACTTCAGCTTTGAAAACCCCAATCACATCTCTCTTTGAATCATCATAAGCACGGATGATAGTGTTGGATTTCTCAAGCATTTCCTTGGACAAACCTAGATGCGGAAGAACCTTTAAAGGACATAGATTCAAAGAAGAACCATCATCAACATGATGCATGGGATAATTCTGTCAAGGACCTAGGCACGGATGAACAAGGCTCGATTACGAGAGCATCCCTCAGGTGGAAGGTCCTGTTTAGAGAACATTATCGGATCATCTCCTCTTGGGAGCGGTATTCCTTTCCCTACCATGTTACACATCTCAACAATAGAAGTAGTAGGCTTCACTTCAAGCTCCAGAAGCCTCTTGATCAGAGCCCGGGGATAATCATCAAAACCAAGAACTAATTGCCAAATGCTGAAATAGGCTTGGGTCATTTTTAACTGAGTAATGAGAGGATCGATATCAGGACTTGATTCAACCTAAGGAGGTGGTGCCAACGACTTAGCTGTATTCTTGACGGGGTTCGGGATGGAATTATTCTCAATGTGGAGACGATTGTCCTTAGATTGGTACACTCGTCCGCTGCAGGTGACATGCAGAATCCCATCAATTGATACTCTTTTTGTGGTAGGGATTTCAAACGAATATGATGGTTTCTCATACACTAATGATAAATCTTGGAGCTCATACTCATCCACATTGAAGGCTAGAAACTCTTCATCAGAATACTCCCCTTTTAGAACATAATCATCAAAACTAAATAGTGCCAGTTTGATCATTTCCACATCTTTGGCTTTGGTCTCCTCTTGCCCCATTTCTTCCATTTCCATGGAGTTTACCACAGGATTAGACTATAAGATCATATCAAATACAAAGCCCGAAGGAAGATCGGAGCCAATAACCATTACAAATTCCTTAGACATTGCTCTTAAAACATATCCTTCCCTAATGCCCAAACTGATCATAGAGACCTTCCCTTTAAAGTTAGGCAAAGGGTTTTCCATAGTGCTCGGCTTTTTGGCTGGCTCATCCATTTTTCCTTCTTTGGCCATACGAGCAATAGTGGAAGCTAGAGCCTTGCATTGATCAGTTTGGTGACCCTTTTGCACATAAAATTTGCAGAAGTTCCCCTTTTCATCCGATCAAGGAGCCCAGACATCGCGAAGAGGCTTTAACTGACCTGCTTCATACATCTTGGCAAAGATTACACCGAGGGATAACTTCCACGGGGACATAAACGGTTACTCTAGGGGTGGAGGGGGGGAACTTGAACTGCCGATACTTCTCCTTGGGTTATAACTTGCACTGTAGGCGACTTACCCTTAGCAGGAGCTGGTGTAATTTCACTTGATTCGTTCCTTTTGAACCATGGCCGATTCTCACTCAACTTATTAGCTCGGTCTTTCTCCTTCCGGCGCTCAATTTTTTCAGCTTTTTCAAAAACTTTCTGATAGGACTTGAAAGAGTCAGTCTCCATTTCCTTTTGGAACATCGGGAGAGCCCCATCAAGAAATTTTGGGATCATTTCTTTTAGGCTAAGCTTTTGCTTTAAGAGAACCTGAGTAGCCATCCATCTGTTGAAATACGACTTGAAGGGTTTGCCTGGCCTTTGCTTGATTGCCTCAAGATGCTGGATGGTAGTCTCCATTGTGGAATTAAATCCTTAGTGGGTAACTAAAGCCTCAAATAGGAGTTTCATATCTAGGATTGTGGACTCCGAAAGAGTATTATACCATTCAAGAGCAGGGCCTAAAAGGGTACACGTGAATAACTTGGCCAGCACCTTATCCCCAATCTTTTAGACGCACATGATTCGCTCATACATAACTATATGGGACTTAGGGGGGCCTTCGCCTGAATAAGCCTCCATTCGGGGCATCAAGAAGTTTTTAGGCACCCAGTCATCATCTCTTACTTCTTCCCTATCCTCGCTCCTATTTAGAAATTGCCTGAAGAAAGCTGCCATTTTGGGTGTTACGCCCGGAGGTTGCGTGACCTGGTCGCATGAAGATGACCCGAACTGAAAGGGCGGAGGAGACGAGGTTTTGATCTGGGGGCAAGAAAAAGGATTCTGAGGGTAAGTAGTCACGTGGGGAGTGACCACAAAGCTAGGGGGTGAGGTTGTGAAAACATTCGGCTGTGCCGAAGGAACAATAAAGCCACTCGATAGGACTATCATCTAAGGAGTAAATCCCCCTGAGAAAGCAGGGAGAATAGGAGATTGGGTAATAGGCCTTGAGTGCGTCGGGGGATAAAAACCAAAGATTGGTAGGGCAAATGATAAGGGTAGCTGAGAAGAGCTCTACCCGAACTAAAATTGACCTTACTGGAAAGGATGAACAGGAGAGAGCGGTGGTACCAAAAACTGATTTTGAACTATTGGAGCTTGAAGAATAGGCCCGGCTAGCCTCTGAGATTCTCTTTTCTCCTTGAGAGCGGATCTAACCTGCTCTTTAGTAGTGGCCCGAAATATATCCGATTGCAGGAACATAGCCATAGCGCTAGCCAATTCAGAACCCAACTGAGGTTGCCCCTAATCAACTGGCGGAGGAGAGACAGGTGGAGGAGTGCCGTCAGCTGAAAATCCGCTAGATAGAGGAATATCAGACATGGCCGGAATAACTGATTCTAACATCGAACGGCAAACCAGGCAGCGACCGAGTCGTGACCAAAGAGGACTTCGGTGGCGAGGATGTCTTAACCTAACTAAAAAAACTGAAAGATGATCAGCCCGAATCGAACCATGAATGAGATGGATGATAACATAAATATTCAAGTGATAAATGTTATATATACAGGTGGCTTAGAGAGGTAGAGAGCAGAAGAGCTTATGATGTGAAGCTTATCCTCAAAATACGTGAGACGTACGAATTCCTCGCTATGCCTAGCGAGCTAGGTATTGGTCATCAGGACTCAAACGATCTCAGGCATTTTGTGAAATTCCCCCTTCCAAACGAGGGGAGAGTAGAGGAAAGCTAAAACATAAAACAAAGGTCGGCCACATGTGGCCTATGCGTGAGCTTTGCATGAATGAGCACAACATAAGTAGCACACACAAGTAAATAAACCTCTTCCAACCTTATGAATCCCGCGTATCGCTAATTTATAGTCTGGGGGTAACTCTAGCGCCAGAAATTGGCAAGAGAGTATGCGACCTAAATCTATATTGTTCCGGTAAGCCTAAAGGGAAGTTGCTATGGCTAGATTTATCGTGGTTCATAGTCTCAAACTCCTGGTGTTGTGGAATGACACTATAAAAGGGTCTCGTTTACCTTGATTCCATGTAACTCAACCACTTCTCAAATGAGTGCGGCCGCGAGAATTACACATTGGTTGAAATGAGTTTTTCACCCACAAATATCCCCAATTCCTGGCGGGCATAAGGTATACAAGTGAGCTTGACAGGGGTTACAAAACGACACCTTATAACTTAGAATCTAACTAAAGCGGTGGATCAAAAGTCATAAGAAATAAAGCGTAGATTTAAAAAGATTTAGGCACATTATCAAAATCCGTTAACCAGGGTTTGAAAACGAAAGCGATTTTCAGATTTTAAGTTAAAGGAAGGTCCCCAGCAGAGTCGCCACTGTGAGCCGACGACCCCTAATCCCCCCACCTGCACGGTAAGCTTTAATGCTCTTCGGCATGGGGCGGAGAAACAACGAGCGCTGTAAAGTGGGCTAAGGGATGATCCTTATTTTAGCGTGATGAAAATGAATAATGGAAGCGATATTGAAGTTGAAATTTAGTCCGATTAATGGGTTAAGGGATACGAGACTTAGAATCCCGTATTTTAAAATAGAGTCGCCACCCGGTTAAGCTCTACCGGGAAATTAGGTATGATATTCCCACCGGGTGGTTGGACCGTACCTTAAAACAGAGATTCTAGGTTCGGATGATGTTGCTTACTTTTCAATTTTTAAATCAAGCCGATTATATTTTAATAAATGTGACCTTAGTTCTTATGCGATTTAATCCGATTATTGTTTGGTGTTTTCGATTTATATGCCATACATCACACGAAAAGCGATAAATAAACAAAGCAAGAAAATAAAATTATTACAAGGCTTTACAAATACCTATACATTTCTCTAATGCGAGAAAATAAATAAAGCAATAAATAAATAAGCGGGCGAAGCCAGATTCTAACCGAACTTACCGACTCGGGCCTGGCTCCAAACGAGGCAAAATTAATACGAGAATAGTCACAAATAAAGCATGGATAAATAAATGTGGAAAATAAATACAAAGCATGAAGAAAACGATATTTTTGGATTTTTCGGAATAAAAACATAGTTTTCGGGCGTTAATTAATTATTTAACAACCTAAGAAGAGTGAAATAAATTAAATAAATATGCTAAAATTAGATTTAGTATATTCAGAATATTTTTGGGATTTTCAGTTGATGGAAAACAATTTATTTCGATTTATTTAGTAAAAATACTATTTTTAAGCCATTAAAATGCATATTAAATCAAATAAAAATAAAAATAAAATCTAAAAACAGAAGACAATAATAAAAAAAATAGTTTCAGATTATTTGCGAATTTTTGAAATTTTTCGGGTTGAAAACGGGACTGAAAATGCGTTAAAATGACAAAAATCGGGTAAAAAACGACCGAAATGGGTCGTAAACAACAGAATAAAATAAACAAGGACCATTTGGGCATTTTTACCAGTAGGCCGACTCAGTGAGGTGGTAGGCCGACTTAGCGACATGGTAGGCTGGCTCCACGAAGTGGCCTAGATGACGCCCGGTCGGCCTTCGTCCCATTGAAGTGGCCTGTCGAAAAAAAGTGTCTAAACAAGTCGGAATCGACTTTTTTGTGCCTGAAAACCCAAGATTACTAAATTTTCAAGTCATTTTCTACCCGTTACGGTAGATTCGGACTTAAAATGCTTAAATAACTTTAGTTTTTCAGTTTGGGGAAAAGAACCCAGAAAATCTGACAAAACGACTGTTGGCCGCTTGAGCGACCCGTAGGCCGACTGGATGAAGCTGTAGGCCGACTCAACGAAGCGGCCTAGGTGACGTTCAGTTGGCCTGACGTTTGCCGGAACAGTCAGCCGGATTTTTGACAGAGAATCACAAAAAGAACGAATAAAGGGGACCAAACACACGGAAAAATAACCAAAAAAACACAACAACAGTAACAAAAATAAATAATAAAAGAAATAGATTGGAACTCAGAAAGTTACCTAAAGGCCGTGAATCCACTCTCGAGATTCGAACCGGATGCTTGGCAAGCTTTGTGACAGACTTGAGATGAAAACCCGACGAAACAACCGATTTAGCAAAGAATTTAGTGATTTATGAAGAATAAGTCTCTAAATCCTATTTAAACCAATTTTTACCTAAGATTTCTAATAGATTTTATTGATTAATACTAAGAGATTAAGTCTAATAATATTTAGAAATCAAGATCCAAGTATATTGGTTTAGATTTTCCAAATATTACTAAACTTTTCCTCCCTAAAGCCTTAGAATTCTAAGAATTTTTTTTTCTTGAAAAATTAGCCAAAGAAAAGTCTTTCTTCCCTTCTTGAAATCTGATTTTTTGAGGGGTATTTATAGCCTCTTCAAGTGTAAAATATCCAAATTAATCCTCCAAATGTCAATATTTGACAGAAAACACCCAAAACCCGACTTTTTAGGCCGAGAAAAAACCCGAAAAAATCTAAATAAAGGGACCCCGCCCAAAAGTCGAGCTGTCGACGCGTTCGGGCGAAGACCACGCCGCGTCACCTGACACGGTAGGCCGCATCACCTGACGCGGCCAGATATAGGCCGCGTCATGCGGCGAGGCCTGCCGCGTGGTCCACTGTCGGCGGCACAGGCCGCCGCTGACGGATCGGGGTACTACGGGCATTCAAGCGGGGTGATTCTCGGCATTTCAAAAAGCTCGGGAAACTAAGAGTCCAACGATTCAAACAGGACTTGCTGAAAATGTCCAGATTTTTAAGGAAAAAATCGCGAAACCATTTACTACGCGTGAGGTGAAAAGAAGCGGTTAACAATTTAAAAGCGATCCAATTATTCAATTAATCGGGGTCAAAGATCTTTAAATCGTCAACAAAGAACTTGGCAAACTCGATTTGATTCTAAAAATAATGGAACAACTAGACCGTAAGAGGTTAGAGCAAAAAGTCATCATCGTTCCGAGGGTCACCGAAAGGCCCGTGCTCACAACGGTGCTAATTATAAACAACCTGAAGTGGAGGTGCAGGAATTGGTGCGATCGAGGCAGGATGTAACATTGGAGGAACCAATGCCGAAGTAGAGCCCGAGGCGTAGGTCGAAGCGAAGGATGAGGATCTCAAACCAGACGAAGATGCATCAAATAAATCTTTTATGATAAAAAAACAAACTTACCGATAGTGCGAAAAGCCGACGTAACATGAACAGAGTGAAAGAGTGAGAAGAGCGAGATATAATGAAGGAGGTGTTGGCTCCGTCATTTATAGAGAAAATGAGAGGCAAAATTTGAAACGTAGCCTCAAAACTTGAAACATCAAGTAAATATGACCTAGAGTAGCCCAGACGGCTGCATGACTAGCACACCGAAGGTAAAAAGATGCGCGTGAAACCCACGTGTAAGTAAAATGCAGCAATTAGAGCACAAGTAAAGAGGCTACAGATCGGCCTTCCACAAGGGAAAGAGTCGACCATCAACCTTAAATAAAGCTGTGAAAGCCAACCGATGCAACATAAAAGCACAACTTTATTCATAGAACATAAAATCGAGCTCACAACGGCCGAGCCCGTAGCCTTGGTATGACCAACGACTACATTCACAGAATATAAAACCGAGCTGACAAGGGCCGAGCTCGTGGCCAACAAAATAGAAAATAAAATACCACCAGAACCCCTAGGGGAAGATTTCGAGTGGTAAAAAATGAAGAATTGGAGGAGGATAGTAGATCAAAGAGCCGACGGTGGTGGAACCCCTGGAAGTACAAGGAAGCAAAGGAAGTACCTTTAACCAAGGTGTGTAACAAGGGAGGTTCTGATGACACCACCGCTGACCTTCAGATGCTATGCCCTCCCCTAGGCAAAACCCACCACACTACGTCCGCCCTTGGGCAAAGAAGAGTCTTCAAGCCGACCCGCTAACCTGATGCGCAAACCAACTCGAGGTCAACGACCAATCACCCAAGCTTTGCGACCTATGGTCGATCTACTAGATATGTAAGGAAAGATTCCAGTAAAACAACCAAGGAGTGAATAATAAAAAAAATAACCATTTACCCCACCCCTATTTATAGAGGTAGAGCGTGTAAATGCATGCAATTAATAACAACGAATTCCAAGGTATTGGAAACACGCGAAAACAGCTGGCAATCGGTAGTCAAAACGCATATCTCGAAAAAATTCAAACATTTTCCGCCTCCCAAAATTCAGTTGAAAAGGGCGATCCCCAACCAATGTATAAACTCAACGATCGGACATCACGCCTTCCGACGAGACAGGCGAAGCTACTCGAACCCTCAAGAGTTCGAACCGACCCTAGGGGGGACATCTCTGGAAATAGAGACAAAATGCCACAATGTATCTTGTCTCCACGAGATGGACGAACCTCCTAAGAAGCTACTCGAACCCTCAAGAGTTCGAACCGATCCTAGGGGGGACATCTCTGGAAATAGAGACAAAATGCGACGTCGCATTTTGTCTTGAACATCTTTGAAATCTCAAAATAATCATAAGCATATGAGGTAGATGGTCGACCCTAAAGAGTCTACACTGACCAATGGGGGACATCTGATAGCAAAGCATATAAAACCCCAACACCAACAAGGCCCACAAAGCCCATTCAAGAGACTTGCCCACCAAGCTAAGGGGACATGAACACATGTCAATAATCCAAATATTCCTTAACCTCCAAGACCGGACACGTGGCAACCATCCAATACACGCAACCTACTCCTTTTAGTAACATCTACGTCATCCCCCCACGTCACACTAACTTGAGCGTCGGAGAGGCCACCTCAAACACTTGACCTGACCCTCTAACGAGTTATTATCTGTACAAATTTTTCAATCTAAGAGGCACCAAACCGATCCTATATCCTAAGTTCCACGACACCATCCATATAAATAAATAGAATTTAAAAGCATAGAATATGTATTCTCTAGAATACTTAATTTTGTGTTTGGTTCATATAACTGACTAAGGACGTAATTGGCACAAATTAAAAACTCGTGTAAAACATGCTCTTTGGTTTAACATCCTATTCTAAATTATGTCACAACAAATAAAAATTTTGTTTATTTTGAATTAAAATTTTACAGTTGGTTAATAAAAATAATTAATTATGAAAATATTTTTTAATTAAAAAATAATGATGCCTTTAAGAAATTATAACAAAATAAAAAATTTTCAAAACTTATTTAAATCTTGATGTATAATTCTTAAATAATATGGTTGAATTATATGAATGTTGAATTGTTTAAAATAAATGTGTAACATTAAATATTATATTTTGCTAAGCAGACCCCATTTTTCCCTTTTTCACTAACTTTTAAAATCTTAGACATTATTTTTAATAAATAAATACTTTGAACTCCTTTATAAAAAATGAAATAAATCACCTTATAAAATATAGAAAGGATATTTTTGGAAATTTCAAATATTAGATTAATGAATATCCTTAAGAAAAATTCATTAATCAAAATTTAAATAGTTGTTCCAGAACATTTGCTACTAAAGAAAAATCCCAACCCTATTGTAGATGTTACTCGGAACTGAAATGTCTGTCATATATTGAGTCTTACTCACTAGATTAATACATTTGCCACTTGTAAACCTCATGGTTGTTATCTATAATGTTGTTAATATTTTATTTAAGTTCACACAATAGAAACATCATAAATATTCCAACAACTTTCATAGGATATTGTCATATCATGTTCATGATTGTAACATATATTGAATA
The DNA here is from genome assembly GCA_947683365.1 of Euphorbia pulcherrima. Taxonomy (NCBI): domain Eukaryota; kingdom Viridiplantae; phylum Streptophyta; class Magnoliopsida; order Malpighiales; family Euphorbiaceae; genus Euphorbia; species Euphorbia pulcherrima. Next base: position 43,096,281 of record CANTUS010000008.1, on the reverse strand, counting down.
ATTTGAAACCACAAATTGAATATATAAAGTATATGGACCATTGACCAAAAATAGCCATCTTCCTGCCTGGTGCTAGGAATGTGCATACTTTTAGCTTTAGTCAAGAATTTATATGCATATATTGCTTTCAATTGGTAGTTAAAAGCAAATTAGTGGAAATTTCTTTTTCTAGGTCTACAAAAGAAATAGAATATCAATTCTTTATATGTGGAAACAATTGAATATTGTAGAATTTAAGTGGCATTAATACAACTTTAGCCAATGAAGCATCAATGACTTCTTATATTGTTGTTTCATCTTAAAGTTTCATGAAAATGTAGTCCAAAGGTATCCGAACCCTCTGAATTTGGTTCTAATCACCCTTCGCCCTCGTGAATTTTCAAATTTTCCTCCCCCGCCCCTGAACCTGTCTAAAATGCACCAATCAACTACTTTTGCTGAAATGGACATTGACTTTTCAAAGTTTAATTTCAAGGCAAGTGAGATGTATTTTTAAGGAATAACAAAAATTCAAAATTTCAAAATTTCATGCCAACTTGAATATCAATCCTTTCTATGTGGAAAAAATTGAATATTGTAGAATTTCAGTTGCATTAATAAAATTTTAGCTAATGAAGCAATCAATGACTTCTTAATTGTTGTTTCATGTTAAAGTTTCATGAAAATGTATGGAAGTAGTGTAAGATCAGCAAGACATATTCCAATTTTTCAAAGCTACAAAATCCATAATAAATATATAATTGAACTTTACACGATGAAGTGGATAATATCCACTTTATACCACTCTTATACTAAGCGTATATAAAATACGCGAAATACTATTAAGAGATATCCTCATAAGCAGTGTATAAAAGGGTTATAAAGATAATGTGTGCTTTAAATCATTCTTATATGAGATATAAAGTGTATATCTCACACCATCTCAGATCTAGTTATAACTATAAAAATACAACGAATAAAATTTATTAAATTTATAAATTATCAAAAAGTAAATGATAAATTCAAATTAAATAGGATATATAATGAATTTATATGAAGAAAGTATTTTTGAATTTTGAAACTTAGGGACATATGTCAACTATTTGAACAATAGATTTTGTTTGATATTGAGAAATTAGCAGTTTTCAATAAAAAAAATATAAAAATTATAAATATTTAGTTACAACTGTTTTTAATAGAAATAAAATTATCAACAATAATAAGAGTAAGCAGTTAATAAGAGCAAGGAATAACTAAATCGTAATAATTACACTGACCTTAAACAGGGTTTGGTGATAGCATTTCGTTAAACCCCAAATATTTAATCATTAATCAATTAATAATATAAACAGTGGCCTTAAGTCGTTTTAATTGGATTATGTTTTCATTCTATGTAAATTTTACAAAAATATACAGCTTAGAAAAGTTGACTTTCAAAGATGAGTATAATGTATTATTTATGTACATATAACGTTGTTCTAATCAAACAAAAAGAATAGTGTTGTTAAGGATATGTTCACATTGAACTTTAGTTGCATATCCTCAACAACCAAAACAATTATTAATAATACGTTTAATCTAAATAAAATATGTCGTAAATATGTCTCCTTTTATATATTCCATTTAATTTTGAAATACTGAATATTTATTTTTTCATTTCATTTTTTTTATTTATTTATTTTTTATTTTACTTATTCATTACATTTCAAAAATAAAATGAATGACATGAAAAGAAGCACACGGATTAAAATGATATATTTTTTCTATAATAAAAATATAACCAATATTAATCAATGCCATGGTCTTCATGAAAATTTTCAATCATAAGAACAAAATACGTGACATTATCTTAGTCAATTGTAAACCATATAAAAGCACAAATTAAACATGCCGATACATTAAAACCTCTAGAATTTTATATCCTTTTTTGGTTTTATAAGTCAATAAGCCACGGGATAAAATCCACGGATCATCATTACCGAGACTAATTAGGATAATTTTTTTGTTCTTTTCAGAACACACGAATTTCTTCTATTTTTCATTAATGAAATATGAACCAGTTCATAAACTGAGTTGATTCATGAAAATAAGGACTTTTAATCCAAGACAATCTAAAGGGAATTGTTGGGTTGATTCAAACCAAACTAGATCGATTCGATTGATTCAGTTAATTTGTAGGGATTAAAAAAAAAAATGATAGTTTAACAAAAAATTTACCTAGATCCCAAATGTTCATTATATAATAACTATTACATTGTAAAAATGTCATATAAGATCCCCAATATTTTATCTTTTTTTATAATTAATTTAACTTTGTAGAGAAGTGAACATTTAAATCAGTAAAAATATTTTTGAGATCACCTGCAATCCATATAGTTAGGGGAGAGTAAAAACTAAAAAAACCGAACCGAATTGAGAAACTAAATCAAACCGATATAAATTAAACCGAACCGAAGTTATTTGATTTGGTTTTTGGTTTATATATTCCGCTCTATTTAGTTTTTGGTTTGGTTCGATTTATTCGATTTTTTGACCGAATAAACTGAAAACCGATCAAATTAGTGTAATGTATTTTTTAATTTATTAAATGTTAATTTATTTATGTTTTTAGTTCAATTTACATTTTATAATTGACAATAAAGCTATTCTTTTCAAATTAACAATAATTCCTTGTATTGAAAGATATTTATATTAAATTTTAGTCATTTTATATATTAAATTTATATTTAAAAAATAAAATATTAATAAAAAAGTTTAAATTGGTTTAAACCGAACCGAAATAAATATTCAATTCCTTATTCGGTTTTAAAAAATTCTTATTTAATATTCAGTTTAATTCGGTTTAATTTTTGAACCGAACCGATATTTGCTCACCCCTAAATATAGTGATAGAACGATTCGCAACATTTTAATTAATTAATTATCTACAATAAACGTCCTTGTTCTTTTTTTCTCTATTCTCTAAAGTAAAATAACCTCTTTTGAACGTTCTTCTTCCTCCTCCCCACTAATTTTTTTAGGTTTGTTCTTTTCATTTTCGTCTTTTATTAGTTTTTGTGTGAAATAATGTACATCTGATATTTTTCTGTACTTTCTCCACGTAATCGTCTTCTTCAATTATAGATTTGCTTCTATACAGCTCAACTACGATAGTTTTACAGCTGAGTTGCGCTCTATCTGAATCTAGTCAAAGATACATGTTGATCTCTCATATTAGATACCCAAATTTATCCCTTTTAAGTAAGATCGTTCTAGATCTCTATAACTGGTTGGTGTTATAGAGTAAGTCAAAGTTCTTATGATTTTGGATCTCTGATAACGTGAAGCGTAGCTTAAGGCAATAGAGGTTGCAGAATTCTTATAATTTATGTTTCTTTATGTGTTTCTCTTGCTAGTTTGACAAATTTTTTCTATCTCCCAATTTGATGAAATCTTATTTCTCTAATTTTAATAGGATATTTTGTTGATTTATATATCAATCAAGATATAATTTAAATACACTAATTAATAAATTTTTCCTATTTCCTCCAAAAATAAAAAAATTATCAATATCGCGCAAATTAATGAAATAAACCAAAACTAAACTAGCCAAATCAAACTACTAGTAAATAATCATGTCACTACACTACAAAGGAAGGTTAACGTGTATTTAACTATTTGGACGTATCTTTGATGGAAAGTAGCAAGTTGTGTTGGCTGTTTTTAATCTTTTATAATTCTGTTAGTCTTCTTTTCCGATTTTAAACCTAATCTGAACTCAATTATAAAATGAATCTCCTTAAATTGATTTGCGTCTTTACTTTGTAAACCCAACATAATTTTTGCTGATCACTTTAACTGACGTAGTGAATTAAATTCACCATTAAAACAATAAATAGTACTGAATTGGTTGAAATGTAAATAGTTTCTACTCTTATCACACTCGCTAAAATTTCATAAAAAAAATAGAAATACATAATTAATTAATCTCACGAGTCTGGTGAGCCTAATTTTCAATTAAAATCTAATGTTTTGGACTAAAAATTGCAAAATACATATCAAGTCAAATATTAGAAACTAATTCTATAAAAAAAAATATAAAGGACTTAACTCAACAAATATCATCATGTTTGGTCAAGGGCCAAAAATAACCTTTCACATTAAAAATAAATAGACTAATAATTGACCAAATATTAAAATGGTGATGTCAAGTCAAGAGCTAAATTACAAATATACCACTTGTAGCCATTATAAATAGACCTAATTTATTTCCTCATTCTCATTCACAACAAAACTTCAAAGTAAGCCAATTGATTCTACTCTCAATTGCTTAATTCAAACATGGCACCACCACCATCCACCTCCACTCTGGTGTTCAAAGTCCACCGGCGAGAACCGGAACTCATAGCACCGGCCAAGCCCACTCCTCACGATTTCAAGCCGTTATCGGACATAGATGACCAAGAAGGTCTTAGGTTCCATATTCCTGTAATTCAATTTTACAAGAAGGATTCTTCAATGGAAGGGCGAGACCCGGTTAGGGTTGTCAGGGAGGCGATTGCAAAGGCCCTTGTATTTTACTATCCATTTGCTGGTAGGCTTAGAGAAGGAGCGCAGCGTAAGCTTATAGTTGAATGTACTGGCGAAGGTGTTTTGTTTATCGAAGCTGATGCTGATGTTACGGTTGAACAATTCGGGGATTGTCTTCAACCTCCTTTTCCTTGCTTGGAGGAACTTCTTTTTGATGTTCCTGGTTCTTCTGGGGTTTTAAACTCTCCTTTGCTGCTTATTCAGGTATTTATATTGATTAATTCATGGAAAATTGATGTTTTAAGTTCTTGTTATACTACTTAATTGCAACGCTGATAATTAACGATTATGCTCTATGCACCAAATTAATGCTTTAGATTTAACTTTGTTATTTGTGTGGTTTCAATCACTTAAATTTAAATGCTAACTGAAATTACTTAAATCTTACAATTTTACCAAATTTTAATGTTATAGAATCGTAATTCAGAAAACATTTTGATTAGATTTTCTAATCAAAGCCATTAATTAAGGGTCAAGTATTGCTTTTTAAGCTGCTATGAAGATAAGTCGCTCTCATAAATTTTTAGTAGAACTAAATATTTTGAGTTTGAACAATATATTCTAATCTTTCATACTGATTAATTAGGAACTGTCTGAATTATTTTTTTCCAAATTAAATCTACAACTTTTCAAAAAAAAGTTCGAAAATGAAACTTTTCAAAAAAACTGCCATAAATTTAAATAATTAAAATATATTTTATTCTGAATTCTATATATATATATATATATATATATATATATATATATATATATATAAAAGTTTAAATCTCAATCTTTAATTAAATTTTAGAATTAACTTAACATTAAAGTATCTAATATAGTTTATAATTTTTAAGTTATAAGTAGATGTATTAAAATTAAAAATATTAAATTAAAAAAATAAATTATAAATTGAAAGAGAAGAAAACCTGACTCCACTCATTTTAGACTTCTAACTAATTTGGTCCGGACCATTCATTTCGTAAGCATGTTAATGTTGGGGACAATTTAGGAAGGGATGCAATATTTGTCTGACAAATTCTATTTATATGCGCACAATGTTTATGCATACGGTCCAGCTCTTAATTTTTCTGAAAATGACAGGTCACGCGCCTGAAATGCGGTGGGTTTATATTCGCACTCCGGCTAAACCACACGATGAGCGACGCGCCGGGTTTAGTCCAATTCATGTCCGCGGTAGGCGAGCTAGCGCGTGAAGCACAAACCCCAACGGTTCTTCCAGTGTGGGACAGGCAAGTCCTGAATGCCCGGGACCCGCCGCGAATGACATGCTGCCATCGCGAGTACGACGAGGTGGCCGACACCAACGGCACAATAATCCCTCTGGACGACATGTCTCACCGCTCATTCTTCTTCGGACCAACCGAGTTTGCCGCCCTCCGGCGACTACTCCCTCCCCGCCTCCGCCACTGCTCCACCTTCGAACTGCTCACATCTTGTTTATGGAAATGCCGCACTGAAGCACTACAGCCCGATCCTACAGAAGAAATGCGCATGATTTGCATTGTCAACGGCCGATCCAAATTCAATCCGCCGTTACCCAGGGGTTACTACGGGAACGGGTTTGTGTTCCCCGTGGCGGTGGCCACCGCCGGCGAATTGAGGCGGAAGCCGTTGAGTTATGCGGTGGAATTGATCAGAAATGTGAAGGAATGTGTGAATGAAGAGTATATTAGATCGGTGGCCGATTTGTTGGTGGTTAAAGGGCGGCCGCATTTTACTGTCGTGAGGAGTTATTTGGTGTCGGATGTCACTAGAGCCGGGTTTGGAGAGGTGGATTTTGGGTGGGGGAAGGCAGCTTATGGTGGTCCAGCGAAAGGAGGAGTCGGGGCTATTCCCGGAGTAGCGAGTTTTTATATACCGATGAAGAACAAGGAAGGGGAAAATGGGATTGTTTTGCCCATTTGTTTGCCGGGTCAAGCCATGGATAGATTTGAGGAGGTTTTGGATAGTATGCTCCAATATGAGACAAAAACTATAGATCAAACTTCATCTTCTCTTATAATGTCTGCCTTGTAAGGTTAAAATGTGATACATGCATTGTTTTTTTTATGGAGATTTAGAGTTGGGTTACATTCGAGATAAAAAGGCCGGAAATTTGAAAATGAATGGTCCTTATAATGTAGTTGTTGTTACTGTATTCTTTTTTGTTTTCCAAGATATATATGTTGTGTATTATGACATGTATTGAGGAATTTACATTTATAAAAAGATAATGTATTAATTAATAAGAATGATGGAAGATAGTAGTAACTTGTAATCTTGAAACATTCCTTCATCTTGTGTCAATTAGTTACTTGTCTAAAGTTGTCCAAATTATTTAATTAATTAGTGGAAGAATGACTTGGGTTGCATATGAGCATTACTTATGATTTATCAAACCCTTTGAATTCTCCTTATATTTATCATGCGAAAAAAATAATTTAGGGTAGAAAAGAAAAACCATGTTCTAACTATAGTCCATTTGCATATAGTTCAATTAATGGTTACCTTTGATTAAAGAGGATATTGGATTCTAATTGATTTAATATTACTATCTTCTAGTGTTGGGTCTCATATATTAATTCGGTAGCAAGGTGATATGTATTAACTAAAATAGATGTTGTAACAATGTGTAAAAAAATAGAGCAATAAAGAAACACAAAGATTTACGTGGAAACCCTTTGAAAGGGAAAAACCACGGGGCGCCAAAAATAACTCCACTAATAAATAATGGGAATACAACAATAAAGCCTCTCTCAAGTATACCCAAACTTGAGGTATAAAATAATTTTAGGAGAAAGTTGGAATGCCCAAAAAAAATTAACCCTTACACCCAAATGGTGTATTTTCCAAACTACTCAACTCACTCCCATAATTTCTCTTAAACTCTTTTTGTATGAAATGCTCTACAAAAGAAAACTCAATTTCTGATTGGATGAATTTGGATTATGGGAATGCTTATTTATAGGCACAAAAAGTTGCATCAGCTTTCCAATTGGAAATTAATGTGCCAATTACTAACTACCATCTTCCCACCTTATTTGTTGGCAATTAATTAGCCTCCAAATTGGTTTGGACTTAACAATTCTCCCCCTCCAAACCAATGGGGTATGAAATAAGCTCTTACTTGGAGCTCATGCCGATCAGCTCATTGCACAGCTCAAACTTATCTCGAGAAATAACTTTTGTCAACATATCTGAGGGGTTCTCTTTTGTTGGAATTTTCCTAAAATGAAAAATCCCTTTTTCCAGTTGCTCGCGTATCTAGTGATAGCGGATATCAATGTGCTTTGTTCGAGAATGATACATAGTATTCTTGCTTAAGTCTATAGCACTTTGACTATCGTAATATACTATGCAGTTAGCTTGTTTTTGACCCAACTCTTCAAAGAATCTCTTCAACCAAATCATCTCTTTTCCTGCTTCAACAGCTGAAATGTACTCAGCCTCGATCGTAGAAAGTGCAACACATTTCTGTAATTTAGATTGCCAAGAAATTGATCCCCCGGCAATTGTAAATACGTATCCCGAAGTTGACTTTCTATGATCGAGATCTCCTGCCATGTCAGCATCAACGAAGCCTTCTAAGATTGGTTTAGATCCACTATAGCATAAGCACTTCTTTGAACTTCCCTTCAAATATCTAAGAATCCACTTTACAGCTTCCCAGTGTTGTCTTCCCGGATCATCTAAGAATCTGCTTATAACTCCAATAGTATGTGCAATGTCTGTTCTTGTGCAAACCCTTGCATACATCAGACTCCCCACAGTGGATGCATATGGAATCTTTCTCATGTCTTCCTTCTCTTCTTTGTATGTAGGACAAGATTCCTTACTTAGCTTCAGATGAGCAGCAAGAGGAACGCTGACTGATTTAGCATTTAACATGTTAAAACATTGTAGCACACGTTCAACATATTTTTCTTGTGATAGCCACAACCTATTGTTGCTTCGATCACGAATAATCCTCATGCCCAAAATCTGTTGTGTTGGACCCAAGTCCTTCATGTCAAAGGACTTCACTAATTGCTCTTTCAATTTACGAATTGAAGAAACATCTTGGCCCATGATCAACATGTCATCAACGTATAACAATAATATGATGATGTTGTTATCAGAGAATCTCTTGAAGTAGACACATAGATCTGCCTGGGTCTTCTTGTAGCCATGACTACTCATGAAAGAGTCAAACTTCTTGTACCATTGCCTGGGTGCTTGCTTCAACCCATACAGACTCTTTTGCAGCTTACAAACCATGTGCTCTTTCCCTTTTACTTCGAAGTCTTCTGGCTACACCATGTAGATTTCTTCCTCTATGTCACCATGAAGGAAGGCAGTTTTCACATCTAACTGCTCAAGCTCAAGATTCAAACTTGCTACCAAGCTTAGAACTGCTCGAATAGAAGTCATTTTAACCACCGGAGAAAAGATTTCATCAAAATCAATTCCTTTCTGTTGTTGGAATCCTTTCACTACTAGATGAGCTTTATACTTCACTAGCTTTCCATTGCCATCTCTTTTGAGCTTGAAAACCCATTTGTTCTTCAAGGCTTTTCTTCTTGTAGGAAGTTTGACTAACTCATATGTGTTATTTTTCTGCACGAAATTCATCTCATCTTGCATTGCCTCCAGCCAAGATTCTTTATCTGCATGAGTTAGAACTTCCTGAAAATTCTCTGGCTCCCCCTCATCAGTAAGGAGAATATACTCAGAACTAGGATACCTTGATGTTGGTTGGCGATCCCTGGTGGATTATCTAAGTTATCGTTCAGCCTCGGCTTATTGGGTGGGTTGCTCCTCCTGCTCATTAATATCTTCTTGCTCATGATCCTCCATTAGCTCTGGAATTTCATCATTATTCTGAACTTGCTCCTCATCTCCACTAATGGTACTATTTGGCGATGAAGGAACATGGCTGGAAATGACGTCATCCACCAGTCCTGACTTGCCATTCTTCTTCAACCTTTCGATAGTCTCATTTTCTCGAAAGACTACATCTCTACTTCTAATGGTCTTCTTCTTCTCTGGGTCCCACAGTTTGTACCTGAACTCTTCATCTCCATATCTAAGGAATATACATGGATTTGCTTTATCATCAAGCTTTGACCGTTGCTCCTTAAGCACATACGCAAATGCCTTACAACCGAACACCTTCAGATGAGAGTACTGAACATCTTTTCCAGTCCATACTCTTTCTGGAATATCAAAATCTAGAGCTGAAGATGGTGACCTATTAATGAGATAGCAGGTTGTGCGTGTTGCTTCTCCCCAAAATGACTTTGGAAAGTTAGTCATTTTGAGCATACATTTCACCTTCTCTACAATAGTGCGATTCATCCTTTCTGCTACACCATTGTGTTGTGGGGTTCCAGGTACAGTCTTTTCATGTCGAATTTCATGTCTAGAATAATAGCTCTAAAATTCGTGTGATGTGTATTCACCTCCATTATCGGATAGGAGACATTTTATTTTGTTGTTTGTCTCTCTTTCCATCATAACATGAAATTTCTGGAATGACTGGAATACATGATCTTTTGTTCTCAGGAAATACATCCATAACTTCCGTGATGCATTGTCGATGAAAGTAACAAAATACTTGTTACCTTCCAAGGTCTCATATTCAAAGGGGCCACATACATCTGAGTGCACCAAGTCAAGAACACTTGACTTTCTACTTGATGACTTGCTGAATGACACTCTATGTTGCTTGCCGAATAAGCAGTCGTCACATGAAGATAGTGGTATGCCATTAGCCGAAGGTACAAGCACCTTCTTTGCTAGAATCTGCAACCCTTTCTCACTGATGTGAGCCAATCTTCTATGCCATAAATCTGGTGAAGACTCTTCTTCAATAGCATGCAATCCATCTTTAAAAATGACTGCATTTGTTTTGTACAGTGTACAACACATGGCACCTTTTGCAATCACCAAGGAATTCCTGGTAAGCTTCCATTTCCTACTCCCGAAGAAATTCTCGAAGCCTTCACGATCTAGGATACAATAAGGTATTAAGTTGACCCTTAAATCAGGAATATGTCTAACTTCTTTGAGGCTGAGTGTGTAGCCAGTGTTCGTCTTAATACGAATGTCACCAATTCTAGTGATTTTGGAATGGCCATTATTGCCCATCTTTACCACACCAAAATTTCCTGCTCTGTATGTGGTGAAGAACTCCTTATTGGGAGTGGCGTGATAAGATGCTGGAGTGTCAATCACCCATTCCGTATCATCTTGACTTAGACTTGCAGACATTGTTCTTCATGACTGAAGGAAAGAACAACAATCTCCTCAGTTGCTGCAGTGGTGTTCTTGTCTTCCTCCTAGTTATTGCCATCCTTCTGTTCTCTCTTCAGCTTTTGACAGTTCCTCTTCAGATGGCCTTCTAGTCCACAGTGGTAGCATTTGACTCTACCCTTGCACTTAGATCTGCCTCTGAACTTGTCTCCTCCTTTGGATTTATAAAGATTGTTGGGACCTCAATTTTTGCTCCAACCTTTGTGTTCTGTGATAAGAGCTTGGCTACTTTCGACAATCGAAACTTTCCTCCTTGTCTCCTCGTTGAGCAAAGTGCTAACAATGTGGTTTAAGGATAATTTTCCATCTAGAGCCGAATTGGTCACAGACACCACCAAGGTATCCCAACTTTCCAGTAGAGAGCTGAGCAACAATAAGGATTGGACTTCATCTTCAAGTATTGTTTGTATAGAAGATAATTGATTAATAGCACTTCAAAATTCATTCAAAAATTCGGCAACATGAGTTCTCTCCTTGTGTTTCATGTTGATAAGATTCCTTATCAGGAACAACTTGTTTCCAGCAGTTTTCCGTTCATAAAGATCTTGCAGCTTCTTCCATAGTTCATGGGCAGACGTTTCTTTCGAGACATGGCCAAACACGCTAAATCTAGCCACTAGTGAATGGTACCAATGGCCTTTCTATTCAACTTGCTCCAATCTGGATCTTTCATGTCTTTTGGCTTTGCGGTGTCTCCTTTGATTCCTTCATGCATATCTTTGCAGTACAATATATCTTCCATCATGGTCTTCTAAATTGACTAGTTCGAACCATTCAATTTGATCATGGATGTTGAAGAACCTTCCATTTTAATGAACACAGCCACCTTTATGGAACCAACAGCTCTGATACCACTTGTTGGGTCTCGTATATTAATTCGGTAGCAAGGTGATATGTATTAACTAAAATAGATGTTGCAACAACGAGTATAAAAATAAATAGAGCAATAAAGAAACACAAAGATTTACGTGAAAACCCTTTGAAAGAGAAAAACCACGGGGCGCCAAAAATAACTCTACTAATAAATAATGGAAATAAAACAATAAAGCCTCTCTCAAGTATACCCAAACTTGAGGTATAAAATAATTTTAGGAGAAAGTTGGAATGTCCAAAAAAAATCAACCCTTACACCCAAATAGTGTAGTATTTCCCAAACTACTCAACTCACTCCCCTAATTTCTCTCAAACTCTTTTTGTAGGAAATGCTCTAAAAAAAACTCAATTTTTGCTTGGATAAATTTGAATTATGGGAATACTTATTTATAGGCACAAAAAGTTGCATCAACTTTCCTATTGACAATTAATGTGCCAATTACTAACTACCATCTTCTTACCTTATTTGTTGGTAATTAATTAGCCTCCAAATTAGTTTGGACTTAACATCTAGTACCTTCGTTTCATTGTCCTATTTACTACTATTTCATTTTATTTACTGTATGCATATTTTTTTATAGATGCTTTTACTGTTCAACTATTCCGTATAAGAATTATGATGTATCCTCTAGTGTAATTAAATCGTACCATACAAGCCAGTTCGATTGATTTTACAATAAATCGGTTATAGCTACGGTACGGTTTAATTAAAAGATGATTTTAGTAAAAAAGGGGAAGAATTTGAGTTGAAGCCGGAAAAGGCGATAAACCGGCGAACTGGTTCAAACCCGTTTTTCTTAAAACTCCTTTGGCAACATGCAAAACCATTGCGAAAGACCTGAAAAGTGTTGCAATAACCACTGGAAATCCTAAATAATATATATTATTTTTGAAAACTCCTCTAGCAACACGGAGACGCATTGCAAAAGACCCAGAACGATGCAACAGCCACTGAAAACCTTAAATAATATATACTTCAAAAAATAAAAAAATCGATAAAACCACTTATTATACCGATAATACTGCTACTACCCCGTACCATTTACTCCACCATATAACACCTAGTATAGTTTTTGATAACATCCGCTTACAAGAAAAGAGATTATAATATAAATAATCCAGCAATAGGCGGTGTGCAAGTTTATAGACTACAGGAGAAAAAAATCACATATAAAGGCAAAAAAATAATTTTATCAATTCATAAAATGTCTTTGATCTTGCAAAATAAATTTAATGGAACACTGTACATGTTTAACAATGGTTGAAAATCAGTTAGGGCATGTTTGTCTAACTATCCAGCTTTTCAAATCCACCATACACTATCAATCTATACAGGTTTGAAAAGTTAAATGGGTTAAACAGCTTGGCAACTGGGCGGAGCTAGGGTGGGGTTGGTGGGCAAGCGCCCCACCGGCCGCCGCTCCTCTCTCATGTAAATCTCAGATTTGGGGAAAGCTTTATGCATTATGCCCCAAGTTTGATGATGGGCTTTATCTCATAAAATTAGGGGAAAAATATACAACTCTACCAAACCCCACCAATAATTTTCATTAAAAGTTTAGTCAACAACATAAATGTCCAATTTCACAAGTCTCAACAACATAAATACGTTCCACACAGCCTCAACAACATAAAATACGTTCCTCTCCAAATAGCATGTGCAAGACATGTTTGTTTTTATTTTCTTTTCCTATTTTATCTTTCGAACCATTTATTTTTTTGACATGCCACTTTATACTTTTTTGTTCGTTTCATTTTTATCTTCGAAACGCCTTCCATTATTTTTTTTTGACTTTTTTCCAAACTTTTCGAAATCTGGTATTTTGCTGGTATAAATCTGGCATGAAGTGATTTTTGTTTGATTTCTTCATAAAATGCAAGTTTATGGTTCACGTAGTATTTTGCTGGTTTTTGTATGATTTCTTTCATAAAAACATGCTTATGTATGGTTTCAATTTTTCAGAATTGGTATTTTACTGGTACGAGGTGATTTTTGTTTGATTTCTTTCATAAAATGCAAGTTTATGGGTTAATTTTATCACACCTAGTATTTTTGTGGCTTTTGTATGATTCCTTTTATAAAAATATGCTTATGTTTTGTTTCAATTTTCTAGAATTGGTATTTTGCTGGTGGTTTTTGTTTGATTTCTTTTATAAAATGCATGTTTATTAGTTTATTTATTCACACCTAGTATTTTACTGGTATAAACTGGTTTCTGTATGATTTCTTTCATAAGAATGTGCTTATGTTTGGTTTCAATTTTCTAGAACTGGTATTTTGCTGGTATAATACTTGTATCATCTGTTACATATCTGCACAAATAAAAATTCAAAAAAAGTATATCATTAAAGTATGTTTGGGTTCTTCACACCTTGTAAAATGTTGGTATAAAGTGATTTTTATTTTATTTCTTTCATAAAATAGATGCTTAATTATGTTTGGGTTGTATAATGCTTGTATAATCATTATATAAAGCGGGTTTTATTTTATTTCTTTCATTAAATAGATGCTTATGTTTAGTTTAATTTTTCACGTTGGTAAAATGCTGGTATGAAGTGGTTTTTTTTTATTTCTTTCATAAAATATATGTTTATATTTGGGTTCTTCACACCTTGTATAATGCTTGTATAAAGTGGGTTTTGTTTGGTTTCTTTCATAAAACAGATGCTTATGTTTAGTTTAATTTTTCACATCTTATAAAATGCTGGTAAAATGCTGATATAAAGTGATTTTTGTTTAATTTCTTTCATTAAATAGATGCTTATGTTTGGGTTTTTCATACCTTGTATAATGCTTGTATAATGATGATATAAAGTGGTTTTTGTTTGGTTTCTTTCATAAAATAGATGCTTATTTTAGTTTAATTTTTCACACCAGGTAAAATGTTGGTATAATGCTAGTTTTTCACACATGGTAAAATGCTGGTATAATACTGATATAAATATAATATTGGTTTTTCACACCTTATATAATGCTGGTTTTTCACACTTGGTAAAATGCTGGTATAATGCTTGTATCATCTGTTACATATCTTAAAAAATAAAAACTCGAAAAAAGTATATCATCATGTATCTACTTTCGAAGATAAAAACGAGACGAACAAAAATCTCTTAAGCGGCATATCGAAAAAATCGACGGTTTGCGAGATAAATGAAAAATAAAGTAAAAATATTAAGAAAAATAAAGGAATTGTTATTTCTTGAGTTGGCATGAAGAGGAAGTACAATCTAAAACACACAAATTTAAAAATTGATCAAATAATTAATTATAAAAGTTAGAGAATAATTATATAAATATGTTATATAATTCTCATATTCCTTATAATTTTTCTGTAGTTAAGGCCCATGCTCGAGTATAGGCCTAAAAACATTAATATAGTCTAATTGCAATAAGTAATTAATTAAACCAACCACCGTTGGTTGACAATCAAAAATCAAGAATTCACTTAATTAAGAATGAAAAATTTTTTACCTCATCCATTTGGTTCCTTTTGTAAGAATTTCTTTTATAAAGTGGGGGTAGTACAGGAAGATAAAAGGGTGATTTAGTGTATTAAGACTCCTATTATCTGAAAGGTATATATATGCGGCCTTACTTTTATATTTTTTTTGTGTAGAGAGACTATTTCTAAGATTTAAAGTCATGATTTATAGGTCAGAACGCAATTTATCTCCCTTTAGGTTGAAACTTCCCACTTGTTGGCTTGAAGAACACGTACAATTTGGTATCCCTTCACATAAATGTACCACTTTAGATGTGGTTTGCAGTTGCATCCTATACAAGCGTGCCGAACTACTTATCTATGTCTAAGCCTAGTTACCCTAAACAAATTAAATGTTAACACTGCTACTAAAAGTCAGATGTGTAGACTTTAGTTTCTTAAATAGTTCTCCATAGGATTTTCAATAATACCAATAAAAATTAATTGTATTATTAAAATGATTAATTTAATTTCTATTAAAATTCTCTTTCTTCTTAATTACCAATATATAATCTCTCTTATAATAAATGAAAGGATAAATTAGAGAAAAAATAATAAAAAATACAAAATATTCTAAAGTGACAAATAAAAAAGAATAAAATAAAAAAACTAAAAAGACTTATAAAAAGAAATGGAATTTATGGTGTTAAAACCGACATTATAAGTCAAATGTGTAGACTTTTTTTTGTATATTAAACCGTCGTTACAAGTCAAATGTGTAGACTTTTTTTTATATTTATAAGTATCTTCATTGAGATAATTTTGTTCGGGGTTTAGTAACAGTTAAGGCTCCTCACTCCTCCCAATAAATGTATTTAGTGGGATTTGAACCATATTCTCCTCCAACTTACTCAACTTACTTAATCAACTAAGCTACACCTTGTTGGTAAGAGCCTAAAGCCTTACCAACAAGTCAAAAGTGTAGACTTAAGAGTCTAGAGGATA
Organism: Euphorbia pulcherrima; assembly: GCA_947683365.1. Classification (NCBI taxonomy): domain Eukaryota; kingdom Viridiplantae; phylum Streptophyta; class Magnoliopsida; order Malpighiales; family Euphorbiaceae; genus Euphorbia; species Euphorbia pulcherrima. The sequence continues at coordinate 43,080,157 of CANTUS010000008.1, read as the reverse complement.
TATTTAGAAAACCAAAATTTAAAAAAATTCAATTCATTTTAATTCGCTTTACCGATAAAAGCTAATCATTATTTTTAGAGAGGTTATTTAGAAAATTTGAACTCATAACCTCCATGTGACAGAATAAAAATGATGGAAAAAAGCAACTTGTAATCTTGAAACATTCCTTCATCTAATGTCAATTAATTACTTGTCTATAAGTTGTCCAAGTGATTTAAATATGAGCATTACTTGTAATTTATCAAATCCCTTGAATTCCAAATTAAAAAAAGAAAAAACTACGTTCTGCGGATTAAATTATTCATCTAATTAGTGCAGTTGATATTTCGATAGGTAGAAAAATATAATTAAATTAAAGGTTACTTGACTTTAATTGATTTAATATAACAATCTTCTTCGATATAAAAATACGATCTCGTTTGCCTATTCACTTTATGCATATTGTTTTATAGATGCTTTTGCTGTTCAATTATTCCTATCCACTTCCAAAAGAAAAGGGATTATAATTCAAATAATTCAGCAATAGGTAGTGGAAAATTGATGAATGAACGCGTGCCAATCTTCGAATTAAGTTGAATATCGCTTTTATTGGATTATATGTCCACAAGATAAAATAAGGTTAGAGGAGCTAGCCGTGTGACCGGTGTAGTCTCTCTGATGACTAAGTTAGCATAAATTTTATAGAGGAGGCAACAGAGAGATCAAGGATTAGAATTAAAAACCATTGAGGTTTAGAAGCCTTTATATAGGATCTAATAGTCATAAATAGATATATATTAGGAATTATAGTTGGAGAAGAATTGTGTAGTTGTTATCTCCTATTAAGATAGAGTTATTTCTCAAATAGAACCGAGTCTCTTACTTATAGAGAAATTCTTGGTGTCCTATACTGAATAGAAGATATGTCTCCATTATTGACTCGATAGATCTTCATTTTGATATTCACACTTTTGAGTGGATCCAAAGGTGTTATTTCATACTACTGTCTCATTTCCAACGCATCCACACTCCGCCTGAAGGGTGATTTAATATATATTTGGAGCAAATTTTTTCTCGTTTCGTCCACCCTCTTCTAGCCGATATATGCGACCTATTGAATTTTTGGAAGATTTGTCCGGCTTAAATCCACCCCAACTATTGGAGTGATATCGTGGGCTACTATCGCCTCCTGGTCCTAAAGCCATCGGCTAGAGTGCTATCCAGCGGATTAACTTTAAGACAAGATCGGTGATTGACTATCTTTCTAAGGACATGAGCCAGAAGGCTCAACTTAACCCGATCTTTTAGGCCGAGACGAGAAATAATATATTATAAAATTATCAGATAGGAGCTCAGTCCAAGGCTTTTCATACGATCTTCCATGTGCAAGTTTATTATCTAAGCAAAAATTCATATATGAAGGCAATAAATAATTATATCAATTCATAAAATTTCTTTTATATTGCAAAATAAATTTAATGGAATACATATACATGTTTTAGCATGTTTGTTTGGCTTATACGATTTTTTATATCCACCAAATACAGTCAATCTATATAGGTTTGAAATGTTTAATGAATTAAATAGCCTGACATCTAGGCCCAAAAAGGCGACTGAATGCATTAAGGCTTTCACTATATAAGGATCTAAGAAGGTATATATGTACACAACCTTAATTTCACATTTTTTTTATAAAAATCTTATTTTCATGATTTGAATTTATAACTTTTAGGACACAGAGAGCAACAACCTTAAAGTTGTAATACAGGGAGAGAGAGTAAGAGGAAAATGCCTTTTAATCTGCATACGTGTTGTGTGAGTATTCATTTCAACATTGCTTTTATTACTAAATTCAACTGAATCAGCTTTTCATAATCACTTCTCAATTTCACATACGTATACATATATATATTAAAAAATTATTAAGATTGTTTACACCTTATTAAAATATTTATAAATTTATTATTAAATTAAATTATTATTTAATATATAGTCTTTTTAATTCTATTTACATTTCATGTTATTCATTTATTTCTCTCCTTTTTTTGATTTTCTTTCTTATTTTTTATTTATATCTCAAATCGTTGATTTTTTTGACATACCGCTTTAGAGTTTTTTACTCGTCTTATTTTTATCTTTGAAATGATATCCACTGTGACATTTTTAAACTTTTTCAACTGATTGACATCTAATAGATGTCTGGTAGACAGCTAGTAGATATCTAGTACATCTCTGATATATCTAACTTTTAACAGTTTTTTATGGAACCATTGTGTTAGCTTGTGTTGTTGTTTATTTGACTATTTCTAGTGCTATTTTGGGTTTTCAATCAGATTTTGTTCTATTTGTTGCTCAAATTGCGAATTCAGCCATTGTAGCCTTACGATTGGACATCTATAGAACATCTACCAGATGTCTACCATATTTCTACCGGACATCTACCAGACGTCTACCAGACATCTACCGGACATCTACCAAATGTCTACCAGTTAAAAATTTTCGAAAATGTTACGGTGGATCTCGTTTCGAAGATAAAAAAAGAGACAAAAAAATTATTTTAAAGTGGCATGTCGAAAAAATGAACGGTTTATAAGATAAATGCAAAATAAATCAAAATAATTAAATAGTAACGTGAACAGTAACTGTCATAGACAAAGAGGAAGGTTTCATGTAAATTGTTTGGAGAGGGCCGTATGCAGTGTAAATATTTTTCAGCTTCACCTAATTAATTTAAAATTTTTGACCATTTATGTAAGAATCTCATATATATACACACACACTTTAGTCGGGTGGGCAGGACCAGTTTTTATTGAGCTCCTTACTAAATTATGAACTTAAGCATAGTCCGATCCACACTTAATAAATTTAGGATTAGGCCATGCATACAAGGTTATCCCGAGCCCAACCTAGGATCCATAATACTTTTTTTAATTTCGGGGTGGTTGATAGAAATAAAACGCCAAGTATATTTAAGTCTTACCTATAATTACATTATTTACTTAAATTCTTTAATTTAAAACTATATATATTGTAGTTAAATTTGAAAATCCAATAGATTAATATAATATCTAAATATATAATAAATAAAATTATTATTCATCGGACTGGACTCTAGTATTTATACAACGGGTAAAGCACAAAAATATCATATTTTAATATAATAATTTAGACTCCTACCTACTAAACTAATTATTAATTACATTTCTCCTTCCTTACAATTTCTAAATTTTCTTTTCTTATTTTTAATTTATCTCTCGTATTTTTAATTTTTCAACATACCATTTTAGAGTTTTTTGTTTGTCTTTTTTTCTATTCGAAACTAGATCCATGTTGACATACTTTTTTAAAAAAATTTTAGGGTAATTATTTCAAATTAGTTGTGTTATAATTATGTCATAGTTATCCTATAGCGCATATATAGTTATCTTATAGGTTTCTTGTAGTTTCCTTTAATTATATCGCATTTTATAGTTATGTGAAACATACTATAAGTAAAAATATAACAAAATTTCATCAATTTGATAAAACTATAAGCTAACTGTAACGTGCGGTATTACATAACTAGGACATAACTATGAGATAACTTATTTCAAATACAAACCGGAAAAAAGTTCGGAAAAAGTATATCATCATGGATCTAGTTTCGAAGAGAAAAACAAAGACGAACAAAAAACTATAAACCGATATGTCCAAAAAATTAAAGGTTTGTGAAAAAAATGCAAAATAAAAATAATATGAAGTGAAAGAGGGTAAAATGTAAAATGATAATTTAGAAAACTTGTGAAGTTAGTTTTGATAGAATATTATTTAGAATGTAATTTGGTAATTAGTTTTGCAAATATTGACATTTGAGTGTATTTCTCTTATACAAAAAATCAAATCCAGCCTATAAAACTTTGGACTTTAGCAGGTACATGCTCGTGCTAAACTTAGTAAAAAAATGAGTGTTCAAGCCCAGCATATGAAAGCGGCTCAGGTCAGACCGATGAATAGCCTGACATTAGAGTAATGTTGATGGTAGACAAGAGTGTCAGACGTGTGGAGGTAAATAATTTTCCTTCTTGTGTATATTAATGTTCGAATTATTTGTTCGGATTGAATTCCTTTACACAGAATCGTACCCCAAACCCCAAAAGTTAGGAGCAAGGTATATGAAATTATTAAGGGTTTAAAGCTCCAAGTAAAAAGCCCTAAGGACTAAGTTTGATGCATGGCTAAGCTAGATGAAGAACTATTTATCTCCACAAAAGTTGCTACACAACTTAAAGACCAAACCGAAATTATTAACTAAGATATTTTTTTCCAAATTTGAAAATAATTTATTGCATTTCAATCTTACCAATTAGTCTTGGTACAATTGGTAGGTCGATAAATTGTGGATCGGGATGACCAGAGATCAATTCCTAACTCCTACAAAAACTCCTATTATTTCAAAAAAAAATAATTCACAAACACTTCGGCTTAACGGATTTAAATAATGAAAATTGTCAAGAACCTTCATGTCTCGCTAAAATATTTACAAATTCACCACCAAGTCAAAACTAATTATATATCTACATTCCATTTCTAATCCATTTACAAAACCATACATTCCACCTCTTTCTCCCCATTTTCTTTTAATTTTCTTTCTTATTTTTTATTTATCTCTCAAACCGTTTATTTTTTCGACATGCCGCTCTCGAATTTTTTGTTTGTCTTATTTTTATATTCGAAATGATATCCACTGTGACATTTTCAAAATTTTTTATCTAGTAGATATCTAGTATATCAGTGTTAGATATCTAGTAGGTATCTAGTATATCTTAATTTTAACAGTTTTTTTATAGAATCTAATGACATCTAACATATATTTAATACATATATAATAGATGTATATATGATGATTTCATAAATTATAAATAGATCTAATTTTTTTTGCAATGATTATTTTATAAAATATAACATCTAGTATATATGTAGTAAATATCTAGTATAGATCACTGTTAGATATCTAGTAAATATCTAGTATATCTTAATTTTAACGGATTTTATAGAATTTAATGATTTCTAACATATATTTAGTTGATAAATAATAGATCCACATCTTTTTTACGATAATTATTTTAAAAATATGTAGTAGATATCTGGTAAACATCTAGTAAACATCTTGTAGTATGATATTTTTGTAAATATTTTTAAATTGAACCGTATCCTTTGTAATGATTTTCCCTTGTTTTGGTATTTTTGTAGATTGTTTTGGCATTGGCCAAATTACTCGGATCCAAATCTGTTGTCCATAATTGTGTGTCCTCTTCCATGTTTCCCATTCCGATTTTGTCATGTGTTATTTTTTCTTTCTTAATTTTTTCTTTTTTATTTTTCTTTCGTATTTTTTGTTTCTCTCTCTTGTCTAATACATAGCAAAATCTGAATAAGGGACATGAAAGAGGACATGCAATTGACGACATCAGATTTGAATTCAAATTACTTTGGTTTTTGTGGTATTTGTGTAAGAAGCTCAAATAATATAAGATGAAAAAAAATCTATATTTGTCATAAATTAACATCTATTGGAAGCAAATAAAAGAGCTAGGTAACAAATGGAAATCACCAAACAATTATATCAGTCAAATTTTACTAGCGGAAAATTTGCTCAACAACTAAACCAGTTGAAGCTGAATTATTTAATTCAACACATACTGATCTTAAATTGCCTCTATACATAACTAGAAATATATATTAAAATATAATAAAATATGAACTCGTCCGACGTCTCTCCACCATTCAAGGTGGAAAGACGAGAACCCGAACTCATAGCTCCGGCCAAGCCAACCCCTCAAGATTTCAAGCCATTATCGGACATAGATGATCAAGATAGTTTTCGATTTTACGTTCCTATTGTCCAAGTGTATCCACACAATCCCTACATGGAAGGGATAGATCCAGCCAAGGTGATTAAAGAGGCTATTGCTAAGACACTTGTGTTTTACTATCCATTTGCTGGTAGGATTCTGGAGTTATGTCCTTCGCGTAAGCTTATAGTCAAATGGACTGGTGAAGGTGTGTTGTTTATCTAGGCTGATGCTAATATTACTCTTCAGGAATCAGGTGATTCTCTTCACCCCTATTTCCCTTATTGGGACGAGTTACTTTACGATGTCCCTGGCTCGAATGAAGTGCTTAATTGCCCTTTGTTACTTTTTCAGGTATATAAAGAAACCCTAAAGAAATCTTGAGGGAGTTAATTTTTCATATTTTTATTGATCCATAGTTATTCAGTTTGATCCGTTATAATCGCACACATTAAGGAATACAGAAGAAAAGTTAGTTGTAAAATTCATATATGGTTAAAAGTACATTAGTTTTATCTTTTGCGTATGAAAATAACATTTCAGATCGAAGAAAAATTTGTAACTCGTAAAAAGATTCATTCTAAATTGTAGCTATATACAAGTATATGTGCAATTTCGATATGCAAATAAAACAATTCGCGCTATGAACCCACCAAATCGATTCGACATGTTACACAAGCAAAAAAAAATAAAGAGCTCAAGATATTTTCTTCGTTTATAATTATGAAGTTTGCAATAGATTAGATGATTTTCATGAAAGTTATTATTCTCTTACCGTTGTGAAAATACGAATGGCAGGTGACTCGTCTAAAATGTGGTGGTTTTGTTTTGGCTACTCGTTTCCACCATTGTATGACTGATGGCCCTGGTTTTGGACAATTTATGATAGCATTGGGAGAAATCGCAAGAGGAAAAGACGTCCCATTGATTATGCCAGTGTGGAAAAGATATGTCCTTAGTCCGAGGTGTTAGATATGATGTGTGTCCTTAAGGCAATTAGGGCGATATATCTTAATTATGTAATAGTACGAATAATTTATTTAATCAATAAAGGCATTTGTTCTTTTGTTTATATCAATGTGTTTTTATATATATATATTATAGCTGGTTAAAATATATTCATTGATGTATGTATACAAAAGTCCTTGACATATCATAGCATGAAGCCAGAGATATTATAGTTGGACTATATTTGGTGGAACCTACTTCATGTGCAATTATGATTATGTCTAAACTGTCCCTAGTCACAGTGTCATCAAGAAAGGATATTGATGAAACGGAAAGACTAGCATGTGGTCAACTTTCTTGGAAAGGGTCCAAGCAGTTAATCTCCTAAAGACTGAAGGTGGTGCCTTAAGCTTGACACATGGATATATCTGGGAGATATATTGGAGACCGCAGCAAGATAAACACTTGGTATAAATATCAATGTGTTAGTGTTTATCTTCATGCAATAAGCTTTGCGAATGTCCTCATACTTGAGATGCTAGTTGCCTTGTGTGGTACTATTGCTATACTTTGGGTCATTGCTATGCACTCATTAATTTAGGGTGCTACGGGTGATTACGGGGATAGTGATGACAGCACGTTGGTAGGCTGAGTAGTCGGAAAGAATCCATCGCTCCGGATATATTAAGGAGTTGTACCCGGCCACTTGTTGAAGTGATGATTGCCATAAACCTCTGATCAGAGTATATGTTTGATAGAAATGGTTTCTAGTCAAACACACTATGGTAAAAGGCAATATACTTCGGTAATAAGTAAATAACTGGGATAGCTTGGAGCAACCTTGCTATTAGTGGGTTAACACTTTAACCGAACCCAATAAACCAGATGGTACTAATATTAAAAAATGGAAGGAATTTATCGCACTGGATAACTATTGCATTAACCGGGATTAAGTCATAAGCATAAATGAAGTTCCGAGTAATGGGGGATGGTAGACCCTTGCTAGAGGCGTACTGCAGTCGTTTAAGGTAATCAAGTTCTATTCACGGTCTAGAACATCGAGCCAATGGTTCCATTAGAACAAGGGTTGGTTAAGCCTTAACAGCTCAATACTTCGGGATCCTATAAGGTCACACACATTGGACCTTCATCGGACTAAGTAAAGAACTAATAGATTTATTCTATTACAAAATATAACATAAATAATAATTGGATTATTATTTGATTGGTTAAAATTGATTAGATCAATTTTGGATAGACCAAGGAATTTATTTTGACCGGTAACTAATTAATTAGAGTCATAAATAAATTATAATTGATTAGATCAATTTTGGTTGGACCAAGAAATTTATTTTGAATGATGACTAATTTATTAGGGTCAGAAAATAAATAATTGAAAAGGGATTAAAAAGGGGAATTTTGCACTGGCGAGTTTAATTGGACCGAGAGTATAAAAATATTTTGTACAGACTCGAGTGCGCGGGAGTATACCGAAAGGTGTGCAAGCAATGCTGGGCATTACTCGCGGCAGCCCATAAAAATGGGCTGCACATGCGCAGTCCAAAAGCAAGGCAAAGCCCACAAGGGCTTTGCCTTGCCATGTGCACAGCGTGTGACACACTGTGCATATGGGATGGGAGTAATTACTCCCATCCTACATCGCTTAGAAGGGGGAGCAAAATGCTCCCCCAAGCCTATATATAGGCTTTCCCCTTTCCTTTTAAATTGTACCAAGCTCAAAGCATAAATCATAAGCGAGATAATTAATCTCTCGGGTACTTGAGCAAGTTATTTTTGTGGAGCCTGAATTTATTCGGGCACCGCTAGTTTATATTTTGGGTGAGGCTTCTAGAGTGGTCTAGCAACTATTCGAGGCTTCTTAATTTTTCCTCCTGGGGAGGTTTTGGTTGGTGGGGTTCGTGTGGATACTGATAGAGGCTATCCTACGACTGGAGGCTTGTGCAAGAAGGTCCTGCAAAAGCACGCTTCAACTGGTAAGTTCTTTTCTTTTCTCTTTTAATTATTAAGTCTTTTTCTTTAAGTATTTTTAGACTTAATAATTATGCTTAGGTTATTTTTGCATGCTTAGTTTATTTTATGCTTAGGTTATAACTTAGAGTTATAACATGCTTAGTATAAAATAAATATGCTATGATATAATTTGGAATTATGGTATGCCTAGTCCTTTAGCATGCTAACCTAGGTAGAGAATTATTTAGTTAAGGCTTTATTTAATTTATATGCAACTAATAGGAGTTCCTGGGACAGGGACAAAATTTTGAATTTCCGTCATGCCTCTTATGCATGTTCAATTTGACTGTCAATTTCCAACAGTGGTATCAAAGCCTGCCTATTTAGTGCATAATTAAGTTAGAAGCAAACTAAATATTATTTCTAAATGAAATGATTTGTTTATTTAATTGTTTGAAACAATATATATAAACTTCTGTCTTTCATTTCAAGGTTAGAAATTAGTTATGAATAATTTTGAATAAGCTTGCTCAACTTACTCAAATTATACAAGTGTCAATAATTTATTTAAATTACATGGGTTATAGATGCTCCCAATTTACATGAATTGGAAGAACGAAATTTATTAGTTCAAGAGAATCCATTGGTCTTCAAGTTTGTGCCCGTATTTGTTCTGGCTAAGGATTGGACTTGGTGTCTACTCCTCATAGGGCACCTCTCCTACCCGGGAACCTATATCGGTGCAATTTGAATTGACCAATCGGGGGATTAATATGAACTAATTTATTTCTAGTATATAAGATGGTGCTTATATATGTTTCTATAACGAAGTAAAAAATTAAAATTATTGAATAAAAGCTTAAAGGAAATGCAACATAAATATAACAAATAAAAGCATTAATTATTTTGCATATAATCTAGGTTGATGGAATAATTATAATAAAGAGCTGAACCCACCTAAGGTTAGACTTTATAAATTAATTCTAAAATTCCCTGAATTAATACAAGTCATTATAATTTTGTCCATATGATAAAATCCTAGATTGGGTGAGACGTTTAACACCAATAAAATTCCAAAGTAAATATATTAAGGCAAGTTATAGTCTTCCTTACTCAAATTTATAATACAGTCTCTTTGGGCTATGAAAGTGCTACGCAAAGCGTTCCTTCTAGTCCACATTGATTGGTTGTAAAGTTTAAGATAGGGTCTGCCTTAACAGAGCTGTGGTAGTCCACCATAAAATTAGGGGCTAGGCCCAGATCTGAGACATATTCAAGGAGATGCTAATATAAGAGCACACGTTCCTTGGGATTAGGGAATTTGAATGAATTAGCAATTGCATGCGATGCAAATGGAATTGGATTCCAACTATGACTGACTATTATGACTTGACTCATAAAATTGGGGGTTGTAATAGACTAGTTATAGATGCTACCTACTAGGAAATTTAGCTGGGCTAAAATTCACGAATTCAATAGAATGGGCTATTGTAAATTTCGAAGAAAATAGTAGGAAAATGTATTTAATTAAAAGTCCTCATATTAAATACATGTACTTAGACTAATATCTAAACACTTTTCTTTTCTTATGTCTTAGGTTGAAAATGGCTTCCAATTTTAATCTCCATATGTTACTTGACACCAAATTGAATGGCTCGAACTTTTCTGATTGGTTCCGAGCACTGAGAATAGTTCTCAGATCTGAGGGAATTGCCTATGTCCTAAGTGAAATTTTCCCTGTAGAACCTGATGTTGAGGATCATGTGGAACATGATGCCTGGTTGAAGCATAGGAAAGATCGTGAGACTGCCATGTGTATTATGTTGGGGTCCATGAATCCTGAGCTTCAGAGAAAACATGAGAACATGCCCTTGGAGGATATGGTTCTCCATCTTGAAGAACTCTTTTCGGAGAGGGAGAGGACAGAGAGGTATGAGACCTCCAAGCACCTTTTTGGGACTAAGATACAGGCTGGCACCTCTGCCTCTCAGCATGTACTGAAACTCTTAGGATACCTTGGGAAGCTGAATCGATTGGGATTCGAGATGAATCATGACTTGAGTATTGACCTTGTGTTGATGTCCTTGACAGATAGTTACTCAGGCTTCGTAACTAACTATTACATGAACAGGATTAATTCAACTATCCCTGAATTAATTAACATGCTGAAAACAGTAGAACCTCAGATCAAGAAAGATCAGAAACCTCTACTGTTGGTTGAAAAAGGCAAGGGTTCTAAGAAGAAGAAGCAGGCACTGGGTGCCAAGAAAAGAATTAGTAAGAAGACGAATGAAAAGAAGGCATCTAAGTATGTCTGCTTCCAATGTGGAAAACCGGGACATTGGAAGAGGGATTGTAAAGCTCCTGCTTCTGAGCATTTGAAGAAGAAGCCTACAGAGGCATCTACTTCAGGTATATTTGTAATTGAAAACTTTGCTACTTTTCTGCAAGAATCCACTTGGGTATTAGATACTGGTTGTGGTTCTCATATTTGTACTTATGTGCAGGGACTAAGGAACTGTAGAAAACTTGCAAAAGGGGAGATGGACCTACGCGTGGGAAATGGAGCCAGAGTTGCTGCATTAGCCGTAGGAAGCTTTAGTCTTATTTTGCCTAGTGGACTTGTTTTAGTTTTGAATAATTGTTATTACATTCCAAGTGTTACTAAGAATATTGTATCTGTTGCATGTTTAGCAACAGAGGGATTTGAAATTTTATTTTCGAATAATAATTGTCAGATTCGTTTGAATAATATTCTTTATGGTTATGGAATGTTGAAAGGTGGCATTTATATTCTTGATACTAAAACAGAAGTTTTTAATATAAATAATGTGAAGAAAGTTAAATTAGGTAATGAGAATTCCTTCTACTTATGGCATTTCCGTTTAGGCCACATAAACAAAGATCGCTTAACCAAGTTGCATAAGCGTGAAGACTTGGGCCCAATAGACTTGGAGTCTTATGGTGATTGTGAACCTTGTCTAAAAGGAAAAATGACAAAGTTACCCTTTAGAGGAAAGGGTGAACGAGCCACGAGTACATTGGAACTTATACACACTGATGTGTGTGGTCTAATGAGTGTTCAGGTACTAGGAGGATACTCCTACTTTATAACCTTTATTGATGATTACTCACGATACGGTTATTTGTACTTGATGAAGCACAAGTCTGAAAGTTTTGAAAAATTCAAACTATTCAGAGCTGAAGTAGAGAAACAGCTTGAGAAAAGTATTAAAACACTTTGATCGGATCGAGGTGGAGAATACTTAAGTCAGGAGTTTCAGGATTATCTAAAGGAAAATGGGATACTTCCCCAGTGGAGCCCTCCTTATACACCCCAACACAATGGAGTGTCAGAAAGGAGGAATCGGACTTTATTAGATATGGTCAGGTCCATGATGAGCCATGCAGTTCTTAGTAAATCCTTTTAGGGATATGCACTTGAGAGCGCGGTTTATGTCTTAAACAGAGTGCCCTCTAAATCAGTTAATTTTACACCTTATGAAAGATGGTGTAACAAAAAGCCATCTCTAAATCACTTAAGTGTATGGGGTTGTCCTGCTATGGTAAAGAGGATAGCGTCAGATAAGCTAAATGCCAAGGTTGACAAATGTCTGCTCATTGGATATCCAAAGGAAATAATTGGATATCTGTTTTACCAACTCGAAGCACAAAAGGTATTTGTGTCTCGGAATGCTCACTTTTTGGAAAAGGAACACTTACTTGAAAAGGTCAGTAGGAGCAATATTGAACTAGAAGTTCAAGAGGAAGAAATAGACGATCAACTGATTGACCCTGTTCTAGATACACAAGAGAGTGTGATCTAAGAACAAACTGTCAAAACACAATCATTGCGAAGATCAGGTCATGTTCATAAGGGTCCCGATAGATATGGGTTTATCATCACTAATGATAAAGAACTATATCTTGTGGAGGATGATGAACCAAGGACATATGATGAGGCAATGAAAAGCTCAAATTCTGATAAATGGCAAAAGGCCATAAAATCAGAAATGGATTCCATGTACGAGAACCAAGTTTGGAATTTGGTTGATGCACCGCAATAGCTTAGACCAATTGGGTGCAAATGGGTCTTTAAGAAGAAGATAGACATGGACGGTAATGTAATTACCTATAAAGCAAGGTTGGTTGCGAAAGGTTATAGTCAACGGAAGGTATTGACTATGATGAAACCTTCTCACTGGTAGCCATGCTCAAATCCATAAGGATACTCCTCTCCATTGCTGCTCATTACGATTATGAGATCTGGCAGATGGATGTAAAAACAGCATTCCTAAATGGGGATTTAGACCGGGATGTGTATATGACACAACCTGAGGGTTTTACATCTCAGAATGACTCGAAGGTATGCAAGCTACAAAGATCCATTTATGGACTTAAGCAGGCATCCAGGAGTTGGAATATAAGGTTTGATCAGACAATCCGGGAACTGGATTTCTGCCCAAATGCAAATGAGCCTTGTGTTTACAAGAAGGTTAGTGGGAGTGCAGTCGTTTTTCTAGTATTGTATGTTGATGACATTCTGCTAATAGGAAATGACATTTCTCTTCTTCAAAACGTTAAAGTATGGTTATCAAGAAAGTTCTCCATGAAAGACCTTGGTGAGGCAGCATTTATACTAGGTATAAAGATCTATAGGGATATATCCAAAAGGCTGTTAGGTCTTTCTCAAAGTACATATATAGACAAGGTGTTGAATAGGTTCAACCTTGAGCATTCTAAGAAAGGTTATCTCCCGATGACAAAGGGATTTAACCTATCTAAAGCTGAGTGTCCGAAGACAGCTCAAGAGAGAATGCGCATGAAAGATATACCCTATGTATCTGCAATAGGATCCATCATGTATGCTATGATATGTACTAGGCCGGATGTCTCTCAGGCTTTGAGCTTTACGAGCAGATATCAGTCAGATCCAGGTGAAAAGCACCGGATGGCCGTCAAGGCAATCCTTAAGTACTTGAGAAGGACTAAGGATGAGTTCTTGATTTATGGAGAAGGTGATCTCACTATCAAAGGTTACACTGACGCAAGCTTTCAATCTGACAAGGATGACTTTAAGACTCAGTCAGGTTTTGTGTATGTGTTAAATGGAGGGGTAGTATGCTGGAAGAGTTCCAAGCAAGAAACTACTGCTGATTCAACCACGGAATCTGAATACAATGTTGCATGCTAAGCAGCAAAAGAAGCTGTCTGGTTAAAGGGATTTATTGGTGATCTCGGTGTGGTGCCTGAGGCTATTGATCCAATTACTTTATATTGTGATAACAATGGTGCCATAGCTCAGGCAAAGGAACCACGGTCTCATCAGAAAAATAGACATGTATCCAGAAAGTATCATATAATCAGGGAGATTGTTGATGCTAAGACAATAAGATTAGAATATGTACCCACGGATCAGAACCTCGCGGATGGTCTGACAAAGCCATTGACTCAGGTCAAACATGACCAGCAAGTTAAAGCATATGGATTAAAACATATGGCTAATTGGCCTAAGTGCAAGTGGGAGTTTGTTAGATATGATGTATGCCATTAAGGCAATTAGGGCGATATATCTTAATTATGTAATAGTATGAATAATTTATTTAATCAATAAAGGCATTTGTTCTTTTGTTTATATCAATGTGTTTTTATACATATATATTATAGCTGGTTAAAATATATTCATTAATGTATGTATACAAAAGTCCTTGACATATCATAACATGAAGTCAGAGATATTATAGTTGGACTATATTTGGTGGAACCTACTTCATGTGCAATTATGATTATGTCTAAACTGTCCCTAGTCACAGTGTCATCAAGAAAGGATATTGATGAAACGGAAAGACTAGCATGTGGTCAACTTTCTTGGAAAGGATCCAAGCAGTTAATCTCCTAAAGACTGAAGGTGGTGCCTTAAGCTTGACACATGGATATATCTAGGAGATATATTGGAGACCGTAGCAAGATAAACACTTGGTATAAATATCAATGTATTAGTATTTATCTTCATGCAATAAGCTTTGTGAATGTCCTCATACTTGAGATGCTAGTTGCCTTGTGTGGTACTATTGCTATACTTTGGGTCATTGCTATGCACTCATTAATTTAGGGTGCTACGGGTGATTACGGGTATAGTGATGACAGCACGTTGGTAGGCTGAGTAGTCAGAAAGAATCCATCGCTCCGGATATATTAAGGAGTTGTACCCGGCCACTTGTTGAAGTGATGATTGCCATAAACCTCTGATCAGAGTATGTGTTTGATAGAAATGGTTTCTAGTCAAACACACTATGGTAAAAGGCAATATACTTCGATAATAAGTAAATAGCTGGGATAGCTTGGAGCAACCTTGCTATTAGTGGATTAACACTTTAACCGAACCCAATAAACCAGATGGTACTAATATTAAAGAATGGAAGGAATTTATCGCACTGGATAACTATTGCATTAACCGGGATTAAGTCATAAGCATAAATGACGTTCCGAGTAATGGGGGATTGTAGACCCTTGCTAGAGGCGCACTACAGTCGTTTAAGGTAATCAAGTTCTATTCACGGTCTAGAACATCGAGCCAATGGTTCCATTAGAACAAGGGTTGGTTAAGCCTTAACAGCTCAATACTTCGGGATCCTATAAGGTCACACACATTGGACCTTCATCGGACTAAGTAAAGAACTAATAGATTTATTCTATTACAAAATATAACATAAATAATAATTGGATTATTATTTGATTGGTTAAAATTGATTAGATCAATTTTGGATAGACCAAGGAATTTATTTTGATCGGTAACTAATTAATTAGAGTCATAAATAAATTATAATTGATTAGATCAATTTTGGTTGGACCAAGAAATTTATTTTGAATGATGACTAATTTATTAGGGTCAGAAAATAAATAATTGAAAAGGGATTAAAAAGGGGAATTTTGCACTGGCGAGTTTAATTGGACCGAGAGTATAAAAATATTTTGTACAGACTCGAGTGCGCGGGAGTATACCGAAAGGTGTGCAAGCAATGCTGGGCATTGCTCGCGGCAGTCCATAAAAATGGGCTGCACATGCGCAGCCCAAAAGCAAGGCAAAGCCCACAAGGGCTTTGCCTTGCCATGTGCACAGCGTGTGACACGCTCTGCATGTTACTCCCATCCCACATCGCTTAGAAGGGGGTGCAAAATGCTCCCCCAAGCCTATATATAGGCTTTCCCCTTTCCTTTTAAATTGTACCAAGCTCAAAGCATAAATCATAAGCGAGATAATTAATCTCTCGGGTACTTGAGCAAGTTATTTTTGTGGAGCCTGAATTTATTCGGGCACCGCTAGTTTATATTTTGGGTGAGGCTTCTAGAGTGGTCTAGCAACTACTCGAGGCTTCTTAGTTTTTCCTCCTGGGGAGGTTTTGGTTGGTGGGGTTCGTGTGGATACTGATAGAGGCTATCCTACGACTGGAGGCTTGTGCAAGAAGGTCCTGCAAAAGCACGCTTCAACTGGTAAGTTCTTTTCTTTTCTCTTTTAATTATTAAGTCTTTTTCTTTAAGTGTTTTTAGACTTAATAATTATGCTTAGGTTATTTTTGTATCCTTAGTTTATTTTATGCTTAGGTTATAACTTAAAGTTATAACATGCTTAGTATAAAATAAATATGCTAGGATATAATTTGGAATTATGGTATGCCTAGTCCTTTAGCATGCTAACCTAGGTAGAGAATTATTTAGTTAAGGCTTTATTTAATTTATATGCAACTAATAGGAGTTTCTGGGACAGGGATAAAATTTTGAATTTCTGTCATGCCTCTTATGCATGTTCAATTTGACTGTCAATTCCCAACACGAGGAACCCACAAAATCCGACGTGTTTCCATCCTGAATACGAGATTTTTCCTTCACCTCATACCGATAATCCGACACATGATCAACATGTTACTCGGACAATCTTTATTGGACCCACCGAACTTTCTAATGCCAAAAACTCATCGATACTCCCGTGCAAAGTTGTTCCGATTTTGAAATAATAACGGCATGCATTTGGAAATGTCGTACCATTGCACTTCAACCAGACCGAGCCCAAATTATGCGTATGATATTTCTCGTTAATGCACGGTTTCAACGGTTTGATCCTCCTCTATTACCGGAAGGGTATTATGGGAACGGTTTTGTACTTTCGACTGCGATATCTACAGCTGAAGACCTCATTACAAACCCTGTTGGGTATGCATTAGGGTTAATACGAAAGGCGAAAGAAGGCATAACGAGAGAATACATACAATCGTCAATGGATACACTAGTGAGTAAGGGTAGGGCACACTTTCAAGAAGATGGGACTTGCTTGATGAGCGATAATACTCATTCGGGATTTGAAGACGTGGATCTAGGGTGGGGAAATGCTATTTATGGAGGTCCGCCTAGGTTAGTTCTAAAAATGGCATGTTGTTGCTTTTCGCATCGAAATAAGGAAGGAGAAAATGGAACTCTTGTGCTTATAAGCTTGCCAACCAAAGCTATGGAAAGATTTGAGCAAGAGCTCAAAATTTTGTTGCAGGATAATCACACAAATGTTTGCATTAAATGTTCCCTTTGATGATCTCACCATTAATATATCAAATTCTTTGCTAACTCATTATAGTTAACTTGTCTTTCTAATTTTTTTTAGTAATCCATTTTTTGGAAACTCCATTTTTGTTAACAAGTGTGGGGTTTGAACTCTTGACATGTCTTGAACTAAATTTTGAATTCTTGTACTAAATTTTTGAACACACGTGTTAATTTAGATGAGTTTGAACCAGGCTGTTCCTGAGCACAGGCGAGAGTGCGACCGACCAGTGCCCAATTATTATAGGGGCCCTCTTTATAATTTTTTTTAAATTATTTGCTTAAAAAATAAAATTTTTAATTGTAAAATTTCACACTTTATGTGTTCAATAATAACTTTATTTTTTTTCTTTCTCTCAAAATATTTCAATCAAATTCATTTTTAAGAACTTTAACAACATTACTTACTCAACTACTTGTAAACAGAGGCTCAATCTCTCATCTCGTTCATAAACTCAATTAGGTAGGAACGGGCCTGATTTGAACCCACAGATGAGTTTGAACTCTTGTACTAAATTTTTTTTTGCGCTCCATTTTACTCCATTCGATTAGATGACTTTTGTTGAAATCTGATTACAAAATCAATGAAAAGATATTTAGATAATTATTTTATTTATTAGGATTGAATTTAATTTATTCGAATTTAAAAATTTATTCGAATTTGAAATATTACTTTTAGTTTGTTATTCATCTAATATTTATTATTATGTAAGCCTTTAAATTAGTCAATTTCACCTTCTTGAACATATTAATATACATGTCAATGTTCTAAATCATTATTTTATTGATATTTTAAGTGTCACTATTATAATTAGTATAAATTTTAATCAATAAGGTATAAATCAATTGCTAATGTAAGTTCAGTAAGTGAGAAGTGAATATAGTTTAAATCTCACTCAATATATTTATTACGAGAGATGAAAAATATTAACTGTAACTCAACCTCGAATAAAATTATCATATTAAAGATAGTTATAAATATTAAAAAAATAATAAATTTCATTATGAATTCATTTCAATTTCTACTAAAATCAGAGCCCCACTATTCAATGAATCATGTGGCGGTTGGACCCTTTTGCACACTGATAAGATATAGTACAATTCCCCAAATTAGCTTGGTGAAATTTCGCAATAGGAGTAGTTAATTTTATGTTATAAATTAGGTAGCTGACTGGTGAGTGCGTAGAATTTAATTTATTGGATCTATAGATTGAAGTAAGCTTATTTTAAAGGAAAAAACTTTGAGTAGTTGAACAACAATGAATAACTAACTAGTTTATTTACCATCAATGAACGAATGGAGTAAATATATGATCATGTGGTGGTGGTCCCCTTTTTCCATGTCATGCATTAATGTTGAAGCTTAAAATTATGAAAAGTTCATAAACTTTGTTTTTATGAATTAATGTCACGTGAACTTAAAAAATTGACTACATAAATGAGAAGAATGGTTGAATAAAATGGAGGGAAATATAAGAATAAAATGGGAGGGAATTAGTTAAGCAAAGATAGATGAAATAAAAAAATTAATTTTAGTGGTCATAGTCATTTTGATTATTATGTTAGTAAGTTGTAAAGTTAGTGTATCATTATGGGAGGGTCATTTTTTTTGTTTTTAAAAAAAATTATATTAGTAAATGTAAAATTCATGTACTTTTAATGATTTTAAGCCCTACTAAAGATGGTTTCCAATTATATATATATTAGTTTATGAGGAAATTTTACCATATGCTGATTAAGCTACAACATACATATATACTCACTTGCCAACACATTTTGCATATGTCGGAGGTGACCCAAATTTGATTCCACTAAATAAACAGTTATAGAGAAGAATGAAGAGCTTTAACTGTGATTAAGTTTCGAATAAGATTATATTTATAAAAATACTTATAAATTAAAAAATATATATGAAATGTTAAATTTATCAAATAAATAAAATTTTGTCTTTAAAATGTCTAGGTTAATTTTTCTTTTATTGTTATATTACACTATACTGTCTAGTATAACTCTCGGCCAACAATTCAAATTCTATTATATATAAAGAAAGAGTACAGATTAATTAAATAATAAATTTATTTTCCAAAATTCACTCTATATTTAGCGGAAATTAAATTTCACTGCGCTAATTTAGAATAAAAATAAAAATCATAAATGCAAAATAGACTTATTTCAGCTATAAAATGCATTTTTTTGAATTAATAGGAAAATTACGGATATTTGGAGTATATCTTGACTAATACATAAATCAAATAAAATATCCTATCAAAAGCAGAGAAACAAGATCTCACCAAATTAGGAGATAGAAAAAGCTTTCCACAAAAGTAAGAGAATCACATAAAGAAAATTAAACTATAACAATTCTACAACTTGTATTGTCTTAAGCTAAGTTTCACGTTACCAGTGATCCACAGTCATAAGAACTCTTACTTACTCCATAACACCAACCAGTTTTACAGATCTAGAACGATCTTGCTTAAAAAAGATAAATCTAGGTACCTAATATGAAAGATCAACATGTATCTTTGACTATATTTAGATGGAACGTAACCCAGCGGTAAGACAATCATAGTAGTATTGTGTAGAATCAGATCCATAATTAAAGAAGACGATTACATGGTTAAAACTCAATAAAATAACGGATGTAAATTATTTCACACAAAAATTAATAAAAGACGAAAATAAAAAGAATAAATTTTAAAAAAAAATTAATAAAAAAAATAACGCTCAAAAAATTTTTTTTATTTTTTTTAAAATGAAATTTTATTTAAAGAATAGAAAAAAAATGCAATTAATTACAAAAGTATATAGTTTTTGCTGCAAAAGACACACAATAACTTTGTAGCAATAGCCTGAAACAATTATTTTATTGTTGCTAAATGAGTGTTTTAGTAACTCTTGGAAATTACCAAGGCCAATTCCCATGGTTTCATATTTTGGGAATTCATGGGAATGGTTGAGTTTAGTTATATAAATTTATTTTGGAAAATATTATTATTTTATTTTTAGTTTTGATTTTTTAATTATTTTATTAGTTGAGTAGAATAATAATAATGTAAAGAAATTAATATAATAATAATAATGTATTATTATTTTTAGGGAATCTAATATGAGGAATGAAAAATGGAGAAAATGGTTGGACTTGCTCTTAAACCTTTTTAGAACCAGCACGGCGTAATTCAGTTGGCTATACAGGCTGAGTAAGTTGGAGGAGAATACTATTTAAATCCTACTAAATACATTTATTCAAAGGGGCGAAGAGCCTTAACTATGACTAAGCTCCAAATAAAAATATATGAATGAAGATACTTGAAAATATATAAAAAAAAAAACCTTTTAAAGTATAGAATATACAATTGTTGCACATTGTTGCAATAAACTTCTGACGGTAAGTAGTTGCAACATTAGTGCTATAACAATTCAATGTATTATCTTGAAGTGACTTTTTGGATATTGCTCAGAGTCCTAAGCATTTTTTTTGTCACCAAACCTAATATTTGTGTAGTATTTTTAAAGAAGATAAATGGAAGCAAAATTTTCTACGTTAAAAGATTAATTTTTCTTCTATGGTATAAATGCATACTATAAAGAATATTATGGGTAAAAATTTCCTCAAAAAAATTCTTTTTCTTTTACAAAATATTGAGGGTAGCTGTATTAATATCTATCACTAATTATACAAAGGACATAGGCCAACCCACACTCTACATCATAGGCCCACAAAATTTTAAAAAATATATATTAATTATATATAAATTAAGTTTAGACTTCATATAACTTAGTGAGCGTACACCATATAAATATTGAAACTGCTTATTCATCTTAATAAAATAACATTATTAATAAATTTTGTTATCATTTAATATGTTAAGAAATTTATTGAACATCTATAGAATTAGAATGAGCAAAATCACTTTTTTAGTCTTGTGGTATAACACATTTACTTATTTGGACTCTAACACCCCCTTAATCAGAATTTAAGAAAATGCTACAACAATAAATAATTTCATATTATCCAAATTCTGCTTATTATTTTCAGATAAAATATAATAACTAAAAAAATTATTCACTAAGTATATATAATACTTAGAATTATATCACATAAAAATTTAATGAACGTTCAAATATCAAAATCGAATTAACAACTTTATAATTATTAAATCGTAAAACTTGTTTAATAAAGCTTCATCAAACAACAATCAAAATATATTCAAATATCTTAAACTCAATAATCAAATGTAGCCCAAAGTAAACCAGGTCATGAATAGCAAAAAATGGATACGGGGGCGGTCAAGTTAAAAGCTAAAACTTCAATATCAATATATCGGTAAAGTGCAAAGCCCAAGCTTCAATAACAATATATCGGTCAAGCCCGAAGCTGAAGCTTTAATAACAATATATCGGTCAAGCCCGAAGCCTAAGCTTCAATAATAGTATATCGGTCAAGCTCAAAGCCGAAGCTTCAATAACAATATATCGGTTAAGCCCGAAGCCTAAGCTTCAATAATAGTATATCGGTCAAGCCCGAAGCCGAAGCTTCAATAACAATATATCGGTCAAGCCCGAAGCCAAAGCTTCAATAATATATCGGTCAAGCCCGAAGCCGAAGTTTCAATAACAATACATCATACCAAATACACATGCCAAATTTAATATTCAAATAAGCCATATTCGCATATCAATACCATCTCAACACAAATTATATTTTATTTCGAATATAATCGCACAACACAGATCGACACAATTCCAATACCGTCGCATATCACAAAAGCAAATATAAATTCAATTAACACATCAACACTTTTCACACATAAATTCATATCATGTTTATACTCATATTAGCTTGGACTTGAAATGAACTTACGATCATTTATCAAGCTTCCTACGTATCCCAATAAGTTTAATTTGGGAATCCATGTCACATGGTTCTTCTGAGTAAAACAATTATTACTTGTAGAGAGGTTTCCATGACCTTACTTTAGTTATAAAATCATATCTTTCAAAGTACTCAACTAATTAACCTGATTTTAATTTCATTTTACTCATAACACATGATTATATAACATATCAAAATTTCATGATTTTCTAATCACTTTACCATTTATTACAAATTTCTAGTTTAGACTCTAGCTTTGTCCCCTTTTTCCAGCAAGTATTCTTATGACTCCACCTCACTTTAAAATTCATAACTTTCAACTCACTTACCCAAATGATTTGATTCTTCTTTTATTCTATCTATAATACACAAAGATATAACATATTAAAACCTCAAAAATTTCCGATTCTTAAACAATTTATAGGGATTTTTCTTTCATAACCTTTTTCAGTCCCGCTTAACCTGGACAGTAGCATAGTAAAACGATCATAACTTTTTTTACACAACATGAATCGACTTGATTCATTTTCCTATCTAAACTACACATTAAAGGGAATAACATATCCAAAAATAAAAAATTTCCATTTAGTAAATCAATCACAGTAACCTTTTGAAGCTGACTCTGCTTCATTGATGATGAAATTCTGACCAGTCTCAATTCGAAAATTCATAGAGATCATTCCAATCAATCAAAAATTCCCAAACTTTGTAGAAGGCTTCCTAAAATATATATGAACAAATCTCTAGTTTACCATATCTCCTAATTTTGTGTCTAAAATCACGAAAATCATATTACAAAATCAAAAATTACCTTGAATCCTTCTCTCTGGCTCTCTTCTTCTCTATCTTCCTTATGCCTCCTCTTCTGGTTTTCTTTCTTTTCTTTCTCTTCTGGGTTTTCAGATCAGAATTCTCCTCATCTCCACCTCTTTTCTCATATATATTTTCAAATGACCATTCTACCCTTACTAAATAATTTTATCTACAATACTAATAATAATACTAACATATTATGTATTTATAATATCAAACTTCTTCATTTACACATGCATAATAGAACTATCCAATAATCAATCAATTATAACATCCTTTAATTAAGTAAAAAGATTTAATATACCCTTGTCAACTCTTCTAATACTAAATAGAGATCACCTCTTTACCTTTTATATAATAAACATAATAATATTATTAATATCATAAATATCTTATCACAAACTAACTATACATATAATTTAACTATATAATGTATGAAATGGAATGTTACATGGACTGATTTGGTCCTTGTGTTGTACAATTCATTACATTTTTTTATCCTTTTAGTGTATAGTATGGATAATAACAATAATAGATATTATACAATGCAAGACCGAAAAGGGTAACATATAGCAAAACACAAAGGCCAAAGGTGTAATGAGTGTATAACACAAAGATCAAATAGAATAGAAATTAAATGAGTACCATGTATATCACATGAATCAAATGAGCAATAAGCAATACCACATGTTCCAAAATAGACATTTTACCCACTATATATCAAATACATAATATTTGATCGTTTATTAATTGCTACGATTTTATTTACTACTTATTAGGAAACCAAAATATTAATTTTAATTATTATTATTTATGACTTTTTTTTTCAGAATTTGCATTTTTATAGAATTTTTTAAATTTAAATTTAAATATATAAGTATTGGACACCACGGAAAAAAATTTCTGGATTCGCCACTGACAAAGGATGATGTTATTTAACATTCAAAAAGACTTTTGATACAAATAATGTTGGGAAATTGTTGAAAATGCACCATTATGGTATTTGTAATCTTAAAATACACCTTTTTGAAACCTATTTATTGAATACCCATTTTTAATAAATTAATTAATTCAAGACACCCACTCTAATTTTCAGTTATTTTGAGAATCTCTATTTTATAGGAGATCACGATTGCCTGCAACTTTCAAATGTTGAATTCTTACCAAATCTGAGATCTGATTTCTTTCCCATTTCTTCCCGAATTCTTTCCTAATCGGATTTCCGATTTCTTCCATCGTCCTAATTATCAAAATCGACTGTTTGCCATTTTATCGTCCTAATCGGATTTCCGATTTCTTTCAGTCCGATTTCTGATTCCTTTTTTTATTTCATTCATATCGAATTCGTTCGATTTCTCTCTTCCTTTTTTCCTATTTTAATCATATTGATTTCGGTTTCCATTTATTTTTGAATCCGTCCCTCTCACCGGAATCATATCGATAGGCGACAATAATAGCCGCTTTTCCAGCGAAGAGAGAATCCCGATTTTAGCGGTTACAGTCAAGATCAGTTATGGCAGCAAGGAAGAGAGATTCCTGAATCGGTGGTGGTATGCGACCGTTTTGAGATTTTTGAATATGGGAAGTGCATTCAATTATGGGATTCTTCTGATTATTTATTCTTCTAGTGCTGAAATAAGTCATAGTGCTGCTTGTTTGGAATAAGCGAGGAGAAGAAGAAGTATTGTATATTAGCATTATGTAATTTTGAATTTTCAGAGTGTATATTATAGTATACAATTTATTAAATTCGTATATCATCAATTGCGCCTGAGATTGTGCTTAGACTTGTGCCTTGTTCCTTGTACAATCATATAGGGCCGTCTCGGAGAAATATGAAGCCTTGAGCGAAAAACGAAAATTGGTCTCTTTCCAATAATATAGAAAATCAATTGATATTGCAATAAAATTGTCATTATAAAATCTATTGTCATATTGTGTAACGTATATCAATGAAAACTAACAAATTATAGATGAAATAATACCGAAGTGCAGTCAAAATATTTTATTGACGAAAAACATTTAAAAGATTTTGGAGCATCTTAATATTTAAAGCTTTAAGTGGCCACTTAAGAAATTCTCTAATATTTAACTATGATATTACACTAAGCGTAAATATTATCTTTAAGATACCAAATGTCATACACTACTACATTTTTTTTGTTAAATTTAACATTCTTGAATACTTAGTTAAAGAATTTGTAACTAATTCTATGTCTCAGTTTTATAAAATATTTTAGAAAACTATGAACTATCAGATTTTTTTCTGTAGAATGCATTTCTTTGAATTTAAATTTCAATTTGATAATGGTAATTAAAAAACTATGGCTAAATAGTATATGAGCATATCTTAATGTAAATGAAGATAATCGTTAGTGTATGTTAGAAAAAAAAATTTTAAAAAAGCAAACAAGAAATATCAAAGTATAATTTGAAATTAAGAAAGAAGAAAAAAAGATGAAAGTGAAAAGTAAAGAAAGACACAACAAAAGGAGAAAATAAAAAGAAGCCAACAGGAATTGAACCATGGTCAGTGGCATAGAGTATACCTTGTTAGGCTCTCCTACTGTTGAGCCAAAGTGTCACTTGGGTACATGTATCGTTATTACAGTATATATATTAACTACTTATTTTTGTATAAACCCGAACATTTTTTAGGAGGCCCCCTAGAACTCGGAGCCCTGAGCGGTCGCTCCACTCACTCCTATCATTAGTTGGCCCTGCAATCATAGTATATAGTTTATTCAATTCGTATATCATCAATATAAATAATGCCTTCTGTTACTGTAGTATTATATAGTATTGAAATTTACAACATGTTTGAATATGTACATTGGTATGTAAAAATTGTGTATACTGATATATAGTAGTTGTATAAATGAAACTGTACAATTCCAATCGTATATTGATATACAATTGTGAAATATACTGTACGCCGCTAGTAAAATGATTCATTTTTCCGAACTTAGAGTTTTAGTATTGTCATGCATCAATACTGTTCATGCGTGCACAATATCTTTTAGGGGTAGGCGTCTACATTGTGCACCGTTACCAAAATGGTTCATGTTGCCCAATCTAGGATTTTAGTATTATCATGCACCAACATTGTTCATGCATGCACAATATCTTTTAGGGGTAGGCATCTATACTGTACACCATTACCAAAAGGGTTCATTTTGCTCACCCTAGGATTTAAGTATTGTCATGCATCAATACTGTCAATGCGTGCATAATATTTTTTAGGGGTAGGTGTCATACTGTACATCATTAGCAAAAGGGTTCATGTTCATGCATGCCAATACATGAACCCTAGGTTGGACAAAATGAACTCTTTTGCCAATGGTATACCGTATAGATGCCTACCCCTAAAAGATATTATGCATGCATGAATAGTAATGATGCATGACGATATTAAAACTCTAAGTGGGGGAAAATGAATCCTTTTAGCTGCGGTTTACAGTATATTTCGCAATGAATTAGGGTAATAGCTGCAAATACTGTATATCAATATACATATGTCAATATACAAATGATATTAATGAATGCGTTTTACACGTATTTGAAACTACGTCTGAGATTGCGCCTTGACATGTGCACTGTACCATGTACAATCATAGTATACAGTTTAATCTGTGCATATATTATCAATATACACACCGCAACAAATCTTTATATGTATCAAGAAGGCACACTTTAAATAATAATTGTAAAGTTTCATTCTGTAAAACAAAATACTGTTTCACAAGTCAATATTTCAGACTAATACTAGTAAACAATTTCGTCCATAAGAAAATAAACACATCCTAATTTATCTACGCAAACAATTAACCATATTTATGTGGCTTAACGAAGTCATTGTCGCTTTCTTTCCCTTCATCTCCCCTTCTTCCTCAGGTAATACATGATGATATTTATATGTTGAAAGACAATTTAGAATAGTGAAATCAAATAACACGTCACATCAATATATAGTTTATATAAACTGTATATTAGCAGTATACAACAGAGATGCTTTCAATGGTCTACTTTCTGTTGTATACTGCTAGTATACAGTTTTACAGAAAACTATATATCATCACTATATCTATAAAAATGATATAGTGCTGATATATAGTTTTTGTTAAATTGTATATTAGCAGTATACAACAAAGATGGTTTCATGGTCTGCTTTCTGTTGTATACTGTTAGTATACAATAGAGATGCTTTCAATGGTTTGCTTTCTGTTGTATACTACAAGTATACAGTTTTACAAAAACTGTACATCAGCCCTATATCAACAGTATATCTATTTTAAAGCACAAACCATACATTAAGGGGAGTCTAGATAGAACATTTGTGCAGATGTTTGTCTAGATGGAACTTTAAGGGGAGTCTAGATAGGAAATTTAAAGTGTATATCAATATATAAATATTTGTATACAGATTCTTACCTCGTTCGATGTTTCAATATCGAAACCTATTGCTTTCGTTTCCTCTTTCCATACAAATCCGAATTCCAAATTAGATGGAAACTAGGTTTTCTCAATATACATACAAGCGTATATTAATATACACAAGATTTACCTTATCAGTGGCCTTGTTGGAGGGTTCCTCGGAGTTCCTCTTCCCATGGTCCATTATCGGCCGTTTTTCCCTCCTTAAAGAAGCCCTAGTTCTTATTGAAACACTTATTGAAACCCTTGTTTTGCCGATTTAAGTCGTAAGAATGGCGAAATTAACGGGATGGATTTCGATGAAATTGGTGAAATAGCTGCGGGTTTTGATCGGTGAAATCGCCGGATTCGAAACGAGGACGGACGGAATGGATTTTGGGTTTATGGAATCCGGTGACAAGGATGGAATAGAATGGATTCTAGTGACAATTTCAGACGGACTGAAATCAAGGGGTTTTGTGGAGTAATCACGTTTTAGCCTGTGATTTTTGGTAACCGAGATTTTAGGGATTTTTGATTTGGGGTGAAAACTAACTAAATGCGTATTTCATTAATTAAAATCCCTGAGTGCATTTGTTGAATTATAGATTTCTATTTTTTAAATACTTATATCCTATGGGTGAATATACCTAAGTTACCCAATAATATTTATATATATTACTTTGGGTCCAATTGTATCACTTTCCATCCGTTACATTGATACACAAAATAAAAATGTTTATTGAAAGCCTTTTTCATGGTTTAATGATTTAGTCTTTTTATAAGTTTCCTTCTGATTAGACCTGGGCACCTGCTGGATTGGGCTGGGTTCGGATTAAGTTCAATCAGGCGTAGCTAAAATATTAATAGCCCAAGTCCGGCCTAACCTATAATAAATAAAATTTGAACTCGGACCGGACCTTTATAAAATAATTAAAACTCAAGTCCGTCCCACGGACAACTAATTAATATTTATAGTTAAAAAATCAGAATATTTTTTAATAAAAAATAATTATAACTAAATTTGTAATATAAATCATAAAATTAAATTTAGATGTTAAACTTTATATAAAATTTTAAAATTTACAACAACTATTAGTATTATAAATTATAAATATATATCTATTTAAATTGATCAATTATTATTTCGGGTCCGGTGGGCCGGGCTTGCTATACTTTATTCGGTTTTATAACTAAAATCAAGCTCATCCTTTACTTTATTCGAGCATCATTAAAATCGAGCCAGACCACGCCTAATCTTTAATTAATTTATCTAAACTCGACCCATAAAAAAACATGCCTCAAAGGCCGGTGGGCTTGTGCCAGGTCTACTTCTGATATAGACCAAGAAAAAAATGTGTCATTCACTAATAAGACCTTAGTTGATTGAACCCTAATTTGGAGTGCCCTATTATGGCCTTCTCAATACTAAATTGTCAAATACATCAAAAGCAATCTCAACTCTGACATTTTTTACCAACCGCTCTTCTGAACCCATGACCCCTTAAACTTTGAAAAATGCAATGCAACATTTTTAATTTGGAATTAGGTTCTCAAATCTTTTATTTACAAAATTTAGGGCTCATTCGGACTTCTGCCAGACAATTCCTCAACTACCCAGCATCACTGGCACCAATCCATGTTATCTTACTTAATGACTCACCATATCTCTTGTTTTTAGAAAAACAGTTAGGTGATACAGCATTTAAAGAATTGGATAAATAAAGCAATAATAATTCATTCATATTAACCAAAGATTTAATTGATCTCATTTACTGTGAAATTAAATATTTGAACTGTTCCTATAGGCCTATAAAACTACAATCACATTAACATCATTTAGCCATTAGCTTCTTACTTATAATTCCACATTCTATTTGCTTTAGTTTTTATCATTAGACATGAGTAATACTTTGAATGTACATAGAGGTGAGCCTCAACTCATTGCTCCGGCTAATCCGACTCCTCATGAATTCAAGGCATTATCCGACTTAGATGATCAAGACACTCTTAGACTTTACATTCCGGTTATTCTTCTTTATAGCGGAAATCCTTCTATGGACGGTGTTGATTCGGCCAAGGTGATCAAGGAAGCGATTTCCGAAGCACTTGTGATTTACTATCCGTTTGCTGGCAGGCTTAGAGAAGTCGGTCCCACACGAAAGCTGGTAGTGGAGTGTACTGGTGAAGGTGTGTTGTTTATCGAGGCCGATGCTGATGTTACACTTGAAGAATCTGGTGATTCTTTTGAGCCTCCGTTTCCCGACTTGGAGGAGCTCCTCTTTTTTGACTCCCGCTTTGATGACGTGGTCGATTGTCCTTTGATGCTTTTTCAGGTAAGCATGCATTTCCTTATACTACAAAGACTCGGCCTATCGTTCAACTTCTTGAGCAAAATTAAATTTTTGAATTTTCATATAGAGGAATTTAGTATTTTTTTCATATTAAACCATTTATATTTGATTTGACAGTGAACATCTTATCAAGTCAAAGCATCATATCATCAAAGTTAACTATTTGTTTTGTAAAAGAGTATAAAACAGTTTGCAACTAGCAAGAAATATTATCACATGATCTCATGAACTTTTATTTTATTTTCCTTTCACTTTCAATGTTTTTTATATTATTAATTTTATTAATACCGTCTTTGGGTTTCTAGTAACTCTTAATGATTTTAAAAAAAAAATTAGGTAACACGTCTCAAATGTGGTGGTTTTGTTGTTGCTGTGGGTCACAACCACACAATGGCAGATGGGTCGGGTTTAGGGCAATTTTTGTCAGCCATAGGAGAAATCGCGAGAGGGAAACATGTCCCTTCTATTATTCCAGTATGGGAAAGACATCTCCTTTGTGCGAGAAATCCGCCAAATCTTAAATCTTTTCATCCCGAATACGAGAATTTACTAGATGGTGACAATCCATCGAAAACTCTTCCACTCGATGACGATGATGTGGAGTTAGATGTCGAAGAAGATATCCATAGATCCTTCTTTTTCGGGCCGAAAGAAATTTCTATCATTAGAAAACACATTCCTCCCCACTTCAAACGGTGTTCGACTTTTGAAATATTAACAGCATGTATCTGGAAATGTCGCACTATCTCAATTCTCCCCGAGCCATCTCAAATCATGAGGATGTCTTGTGTTGTTAATGCTCGTAGCAGATTTAACCCTCCATTAATACCACAAGGGTATTACGGGAATTCTTTTTTATTTTCAACAGTTATCTCAAAAGCTGAAGAAGTGATTCAAAACCCGTTGGAATATGCGTTGGGTTTAATAAAAAAGGCGAAAGAAGGCGTGACGAGAGACTACATACAATCCGCGATGGATACTCTCGTGAGCAAGGAAAGGCCTCTAGTACAAATAGACGGGACATACATATTGTCGGATAATACTCATTCAGGGTTTAGGGAGGTCGATTTTGGGTGGGGAAATGCTATCTATGGAGGTCCTCCGAGGGCGATTCCGGCAATGACAAGCTATTATGTCTCACATCAAAATAAGAAAGGGGAAAATGGAATTCTTTTGCTTCTATGTTTACCGGCCAAAGCCATGGAAAGATTTGAAAAAGAGTTGAAGAATGTGTTGCAAGAGATGCCCACAAATGCTACCATTAAATGCTCTCTTTAATTGTGAAATAATTATTGGAATTTAATAGTATTTATTGCATTTAAGAATTGTAACTTAGGATATATATGGGTCTATATGTCAGTCTATTAAATTGTTGAATTTGTATTATTACATTATATGTTGTGAATTTATGTTGTGTGCAAAATGACAAAAGAAAGAATTTATGCTATTCCTAAGTTTGAATAAATTTTTTTAGGATAATTTTAAAAAAGTATAACGTGATTTCACTCATTTATAAAATGGAGTCTGAGAATTTTTTTTTTATAAAATGGGACTCGAGGTTTTTAACCATTAGTAATCGAGGGATTTTGCTTAACTCTGTCAATTAATGCTGATGTAGCAAAGGGTAAACATGTAAAACCGTACTTCTCCACTTTCCCAAATTTTTAAAACCAATCCCAGAAATTCAGCTTCCCTTTCTTCTCATCCCTCTTACCAAACTCAAACACCAAATCATCAATGAAAAACTCAGAAATCACCATGAATCCATGCCAAAAGAGAGTAACAAACTATTAGAATCAGCTTCTTTTGAACCGTCGAATCTACTAGGCAAGAAAACTACGTTGTGAATCTGTATGTTTGGGATCATTAACAAAGCATATCTGAGATGCATGTGGAAGATCAGTGACTAAAGAAGATTCAACAACGATATTTGAAGACAATGTCACATGTATTTCAATTGAAAGAAGGCTAGATTAAAGGAGATAGAATCAAACATATTTCGCCAAAATTCTTATTTACTCATGATCTTGCAAAGAGTGGTGATATAAGTATTCAATAAACTTAGCATACTTATTCACTAAGGTTTTACCTTCAACAACATTCACGAAGTTGGTTTATAATATCGAAACGCGTTATATCAAAGATCTTCAATATTCTGGCAAACAAGGGGAGTAAACGATGTACTCTTTTTCTCTTAACCAATGGTTTTGTCTCACTGGATTTTTTTTGATAAAGTTTTTAATGAGTTAGTGTCTAGTTTGTAATGATGGACATCAAGGGGAGTGTTAAATTACTTGATATTCAATCATTTGGCGTGGACACCAAGTCTTCCTATTTATTAACATTCAGGAATATTTAATCAATAAAAAATTCTATATCATTATTCTGTCTTTCAACAGTGATTTCAAAAGTTGAACAAGTGATTCAAAATCCGTTGGAATATGCATTGAGTTTGATAAAAAAAAAGGCGAAAGAAGGCATGACGAGAGACTACATACAATCCGCGATGGATACTCTTGTGAGCAAGGAAAGGCCTCTAGTACAAATAGACGGAACATACATATTGTCAGATAATAATCATTCAGGGTTTAGAAAGGTCGATTTCGGGTGGGGAAATGCTATCGAGGTCCTCCGAGAGCTATTCCGGCAATGAGATAATAATAATTAGGGTTGTAAATGAACTAAGCCGTTCGTGTACAGCTCAGTGTTCGGCTCAATAAAAGCTCGACTCGGCTCGACTCGATTTATAAATGAACAGTTCGTGAACATGATTTTACGGCTCGGATTATAAATGAACTGAACATGAACAAGTCAAAGCTCGGCCCGTTAACTCGTGAACAAACTCGATTAGAGGTTCGCGAACAAGTTCGTGACCTGACTCGATAAATGTTCGTGAACTAGCTCGATTATTATAATTACATATCAAAATAAAATCTTATAGAATTAAAATAAAGTATGACTAAATAAAATTAGACTAATACAATAAGTATGTGTATAATAATACCCAACCCAAATTTATAGCCCACTTTAAATTATGTATTGAATTGGCATTGTTGTTCGCAAACAAAGTAGACAAGATCATTCGCGAACAAATTAGCGAACTGTTCACGAACAAAATAAATGAGTTGTTCGTGAACAGCTCGCGAACAAATGAACACTTAAATAAACGAACATGAACAGAATTTTGAGCTCGAATTCAAGCTCGGCTTGACTCGTGTTCGATTAAAAATTAAATGAACGAATACGAACAAACCAAAACTCGGCTCGGCTCGGCTCGGCTCGTTTACAGCCCTAATAACAATAGAAGAGAAAGAGAGGTTAATGATATAGAATTTCTTATTGATAAATTTTTTGAAATGATACAAAAGAAATCTATTTATAAGAGATATTTTAAGGCATAACAGTAATTACTATAATAAACAGGAGTAATTAGAAGATTGATTACCTTAATAAAATCTTCTTAAATGTTAAATAGGAAGTCTTGGTGTCCACACCAAATAATTGGACATCAAATAATTTAACAAAAAATAATTTATTTATAAAAATAATAATGTAATTATATTAATAACAATCTTAATCATTCTCTTAAATGTTAAGTATTAGTTTTTATCACTATAATAATAATTATTAATCATATTTATAATAAAATTATTACTTATATTATTATTATTGTATTTCAGTTTTATTTTATAATAATAATAATAATAATAGTAATAATAATTAATCTTGTTAATACGCATTAAACTTAGTTGTTAGTAATTTATAATAACAATTTATGTATTTTTTACGATTCCACTTTTTATGTTTTGATTTCAAATAAAAAAATTAATATTTTATTTCTTCTGTCTCATGTTAAAATAATTCAAGGGAATTACACCATAATATCAACTTTTGCTAATGATTACCAAATTACATTCTACGTAATATTTAATCAAATTTAACTTTCTAGGTTTTTTTAAATTACTATTTACATCCACCCTTAATTTACTTATTTTATTTTTATTTTATATTTATTTCATAAACTTTTAATTTTTTAGACAGATCGTTTTAAAGTTTTTTTTTATTCGTCTTTTCATGTAGAAATTTATGCAAACCCAATACTAAGACACCTGGATACTTAGGCCATATTCTTTTAAACTGCAATGCGATGAATTGAATTGGACTGAAACTAAACTGAACTGAATGAATCTGAATTAAACTGAATTGAATGGTCTTGAACTAAACTGAACGAACTGAAATTATTAATAATTAAAAATATTATTAAAATAATAGATAATCAAATAAATTATAAAAGTGATAAATTATTAATACTTAAACTAACCAATTGGGTGTAGCTCAATTGGTACACCACTCAATGAAGTGGTAGGAGATCCTAGGTTCAATACCTAGCCTCTTCAAAATTCATAATATTTCAAAAAAATTAATACTTAAACTAAAATATAATAATAACAATAGCATTATTATTATTATTATTATTATTATTATTATGTTTTATAAATATTATAATACAAATTAATAAATAATAATAATAATTGAGTATTGGAAATAAGTAATAATAATAAATATAACAATTAAAAATTAATAATATTTAATAATAAATAACATAACTACTAAACATAGTCATTGTCCCACCTAAGCGTTATTTTGTAAGTTCCGTCCAACTTTATGTTCTTAGACCGATATTAGATGTTTAATCGATTTATTACTACATAGATACTTCCTACACCGATTATTTTACTAAGCGGTGCTTAAACATCTTTTTTCAAATTACTGACATTCATAATAGTTAGAGTTGAATTTATTTAATCAATAAAAATTAACTCAATTGAGTACTCACCATATAGATATAAAAGTAAGGTGTGCCATATACACTAGATGAAGATAAAACACTTATAAAACTTTTGTATATTTAATAAATAATTTTACTACCTAAGAATTACCTAATATCTTATAATTTTCAGTTTTTTTAATCTTTTATGGGTAATATTATTTTTTATAATTAATTTCATGCTATAATTCACATTTTATGTGAGTATATAATTTATTGTATTGAAAAGAATACATTCCCAAGTAGGTGCCGTCTACACCACTAGTCCTTTCCCAAGTCCCAAAAGCTCCCGCAGTCCTACCTGATTTTTCTAAAAAGGTAAGTATTATACTTTATTTTATTTAGAAATGAAATGCAATGCAATAGTTGTACTGTCGGTTGGGACCATTTTCAGGCACGAAAACATGTGTCTGTGTATTGGAAGAAAACGGCTTTTTACAGTACCGCACAATCACACAATAATTCAGCTGCATTTGAATTTATTAATTAATTGAAAAAAAATTAAAATTAAATAGGATTTTTTTTTTTACTTTAAAAGTATCTAATTAAAATTAAAATATTAAGTCAAATTAGCATGAAATTTTGATTATAAAGAAAATAAATATTATTAATTATCATTGTTTATATCTTCTAATGAACATGATATTGAGAAAAAAAATAAATTTTACATCTATTATAAATATGTTTTATTTTCACTCTATATGCAATTCTTCTTATAAGAACATCTTTTGTAGTTTCTCTATTCCAACAAATATAGGCACAAATAGACAATTAACTATAAAATGTACTTACACTAGCTCTTCTATTTTCTCTTTTTTATATGATGTGGCACAATAAATGTTGAACATTGTCTATTTTATCTTCTACACGTAGGCAATCAAATGGACTACTAACTCGTCAACTATATTAATATTTTAATACTTAATTTAAAATTTAAATGTTGGTTAGTAGTGAAAGAGATAATTAGTAAATAAATAATTCTTTTTCCAAATGCAATCCACTGACAATTTATTGTATCTAGTTTCTTAAAATATATTGTCTAATTTTAAAAGCATTCACATGTCATCAATGTGGGTGTCTATTCTACATGTCACATAATCATAGAATTCACTATCTACTAAAGATGCTCTAAGAATTCTAAGCAAATCAATTGGGAAGAAACCAAAACCAAATATGATTTTATTTTTTACTATTTTTGTGTCTTAAGAAGAATCCTAAATAAATTAAAATATCAAGTTAAATTATGATGAAAATAAATTAGGAGAAATGAGGATTTCATTATATAGAAAACCAATATTGTTAATTATTATTTTATAAATCTTATGTAGATTGTAGTATATATTTTACATGATAATGGGGAGAAAAATACACTTGACATTTGTTTAATATCATGTACTAATTTTACTAAATTTGAATATTATAATTAATTTATAAATTATAAAAAATATTATTTCATATTATTATAATTATAATCAACAAAATTTAAATATATTAATAATAATAATTAATAATTATTTTTCACTACTATTAATAACTATAATCATAATAATAATATAATTATTATTATTATAATTATTTTGTAATAATTTAATATTACTTATTTTATAAATATTATATTAATAAATTATATTTATTATTAATTATATTATTTAATTATTAATTTTGTGATATCAATAATTTTTATTATTATTTATTATTATAATCAATTATTATTGTTAAATTAGAATGGTAATTTTTATTAATTTTTTATTAATTAGAATTATTTACTATTTATATTAATAATAATATTAAATATTGAACTGAATTGAACTGAACTGAATGAATCTGAACTGAACTGAATTAAATGGATTTTAACTGAACTAAACTTAATTAAATTACAGTCTAAAAGAACAGGGCTAAATCTAATTTACAATTTCATATTCACAAATCTACTATTTACTATAAATTTCTCTCTAATTAACACTCTTCTACAAAACTTCTCTCATCTTTGCATATGTTTAATATTAACTAACTTTTATTTTCAAAAAATTTTATGTTATTTTTCATGTAACTTTCAAACGGGTTTATTTTTTTGATATGTAAAAAATTTTGATTGTCTTCTATTAATTTTTGAAATGATATCTAATGTGGCATCTTTTTCCAATTATTTTATTTATTTGTCAGAAATATAATATATGTCTATTAGATATTTATTTGATACTCTATAGATAAAATTATCAAATAAATATTTATTAGATATATGTTATATATCCTTAAATTTCATAAAATTCTGTCAAAAATAGATTTGTAAACAATGATCTAGTGGATTTCTACTATATTTCAAAAAATTCAAAAGAAAGATACACGGATGTTAGATATCTGTTAGATGTCTCATAGATTTCTATTATATGTCTCATTGATAATAGATGTCTCGTACACATCTATTATCTATCAATGTCTTGTATATAAAATCATGAGATACACATACATTAGATGTTTATTAGATATTTATTGGAGGTCTTTGATTGCATAAAAATATCGCAAAATAAATTTCTAACAGATCTATTAAATTTCGAAAAGCTCAAAAGATTAAGATACACATTTGTAAGATATATATTAGATGTCTCACATATATTTGCTAGATATCTAATATATTGA
Source organism: Euphorbia pulcherrima (assembly GCA_947683365.1). Classification (NCBI taxonomy): domain Eukaryota; kingdom Viridiplantae; phylum Streptophyta; class Magnoliopsida; order Malpighiales; family Euphorbiaceae; genus Euphorbia; species Euphorbia pulcherrima. The sequence goes on along the minus strand of CANTUS010000008.1, from coordinate 43,042,918 downwards.
TTATGCGTTGCTAGCGTGGAATGACTTTTCTTGCATGTCGTCCACGTCAGCGCACGCATTCTCTAAACAATGAGATGGAATTGAGCAAATGAGTATTATAGGATTATGAGGTTCACTTTAAGTAAGTTAAGGGAGTTACATGAAATTTTTGTAAGTTCAGGGGTTAATAGTCGCTCCGCGCCAACGATAGGGGTCCAGGGCCTAATTAATACAATCAATTTGAAGAATGTTGAATCCCTTCATTGCTTAAGGCTTGAGCATTGTTGCTTCAAATATGTGAGGGCAACCCTTACCCTTAGAGGTACTGTTAGGGGTGAGTTAGACAATTGTTCACACGGTATTAAGGCCCTGTTCTCTTGGACTACAATTAAATGTAGTTCAGTTCAGACCACTTTAGTTCAGTTTAGTCCAATTCAGTTCAGCTATGCATAGTATTAAATATACACTGAAATAAGTTCAGTTCAGATCACTTAAGTTCAGTTCAGTTTTTAAAAGTTGAAGAGAACATGATCTAAGGCCTAGTTATGATATTGGGCCACCAATTGATATTTGCTCACTCTCCTAATGGATTTAGGCGTAAAGGAGTATACTCAATATCCCACATTACTTAAGCCTTAAGCATTGTTGCTCCTTAAATATTTGAGAGCAACCCTCACTCTTAGAAATACCTTTTGAGACAAATTAGTCTATTATAAAAATATGAGTTTCATAAGTAACTTTTCAATTTTAGGCATTTTTATCGAGGGCTTTTTATAAATGTGTACCAAAAATAAAATTTCCTTTTATTCTAATATTTGAGTCATAACTTTCCCTAACCAAACAAGTTTTAAAATTAAAGTTGTACGTTCCACCATTGTTCTCCGCTATCCATGCTACTGTTCACGTGTACTATTCATACACTATTCACATTTTTTTAATTTCTCATCTTATTTTGCCATTATCTCTCAAACCGTTCATTTTTTTACATGTCGCTTTAGAGTTTTTTGTTCGTCTCATTTTTATCTTTGAAACTCTATCCATTGTGATATACTTTTTTTTTTAAAAAAATTTCAACTGCTTGATATCTGTAGGTAAGTGGTAGATATATAGTATAAACCTGGTAGAAATATCATATTTCATTGAAAATTTGTTCAATCCATCAAGTTTATGTTTATATCATATTTCTACCATATTTCGTATATTTACTAGCATTCTACCAGATACTTATCAGGTACTTACCGGATACCTACAAATTCATTCAAAAACTTTTTTATAAATGTTCAATATCTGGTAAGTAACTAATAGGAACCTGGTATGAACCTTATATTTCATTGGAAGTTTGTTCAATCCACCAAGTTTATATTTGTAATAACTTTCTACATTATTTCATGAATTTACTAGCATCCTACTAGATACTTACCATGTACTTACTAGACAGCTACCAAATACATTCAATAACATTTTTCAACTGTTGAGTTAAAAACAGATACCTACCAGATACCTACCAGATTATGTTGAATTAAAAATAGAAACTAAAAACATATGAAAATACGATTCTTACTAGTTACTTACCAGATACCTACCAGATTCTGTTGAATTAAGAACAAAAATTAAAAATACGATTCTTACCAGTTACTTACCAAATACTTACCAGATTCTGTTACATTAAAAAGATAAATTAAAACATATGAAAATACGATTCTTAACAGGTATCTATCAGTTACTTACCAGATATCAAACAATCAAAAAATAAATTTTGAAAAAGTATATCGCAATGGATACCGTTTTGAAGATAAAAATGAGACGAACAAAAAATTCTAAAGTGACATGTCAAAAAAATGAACGATTTGAAAGATAATGTAAAAATAAGATTAAAAAAATGAATAATGTGTGACCGGTGGAGTGAATAATGGTGTGAATAGTGGTGGAGCGTGTTCCTTAATAAGGGAAACTTAAAATTAATTAAAGAATGAAAAAATAAATAAGAAAGTAAAGATGTAAATATAAAAATTAAATTTTTTTCTCAAACTACTAAGGTTTCTTCCGTCCAAAATTAAATTTCTTTATCAGTTTAGCCCCTATCCCTAACAAATCAATGCAAAATTACATACATATTAATTAAACCATTAGCTTAAGATTTGGTTTTCAAGGTGAATTATTCTTGTAATTATAAACTAATTTGTTGTAAATTACAAATTGATACTAATTAATTGATCCAACCTCCCAAACAATTTCACATGTCAAATTGATCCTTTCTGGTTTGTTAAGACAGTGCATTCAAAAAAATGAAAACCAATAAAACTAGAGATAGTTGTGGATAAATTAGATAGAAATTTAGTAGTTGTGGGCCTGACAATGACAGGCTTGCTGTAACGTTGCATTAATCCAAATCGGCTAATACACTATTCAAGTTGACTCATTATTGGCCAAAATTTAGCCCACAACACAACTCTATCAATGTATTTTCTTATCCAAACTCGTACAGCACATTTGAACACAGATACTTGATAGCGAGTTTTCAGCTAAACAAATCAACCGTTCTATTCATTTATTTATGGATCTTGTGCTGTTGATATTTTAATCTTTATATGTATTATCTTTTTAGGTTTTGTGGCCTCCATCTAAAAATTATTGTCTCTTTAGCTATTTTATTAGTTCTCTTTTTAATTATCAATTTAGATTATCAATGCATTTTGTACAATTTTTTCTCTAATTTGCCATTGTATTAACTATGAGAGAGATTATGTATTGTTTAAATTATAACTGAGTAATTAAGAAGAAAGGGAATTTGATAAAGGATAAATTATTCATTTTAGTTGTGTAATAAATTTTCCATTAATTTAATGATTCGGTTAAATGGACAATATTTTATAGATGGATGAAATATTTCGTTAACCATTTGGTCTTTTTCTTAATGGAAACATTGACGGCGACTTATCCAGCTCATCCTCTGCGCTGGAACCTAGCCCCTTCCTCCTCATTTAACCCTTCTCCCTGTAAAAAAACTCGTTTGTTTTTCACTTTCGGGTTCCTTCATCAAAAGGGCTTCTAGTGCCACTGCAGGAACACATGTGAGAAGCTACTTTCTCTATTGGATTCATTTCAATTCACATTCTAAAAAATAGAAATTGCTACTGAAGTTCAATAGTAATTAGAAACAGGATACAGTTGACAAAAGGATGAAATTGAATTGCATGAAGCTGAGTTTACAGTGGGGGAGGCAATGAATATATATAGTCTGCTTAGATGAAAAGCATAAACGAATTCAGTTAAAACAAATGCTGCTAACAACTGATAGAAACTATATTGCACAGTCCTCTTCTTTTAGGTGCCTAACGATCCACGAATTGAAAATGAACAGATTCCTCTTGACAAGAAATGTTGTGCCTAACGATCCACGAGTTGGAGGATACGTTGTCCATGTGTAAGCCATAACTTGATGGTCAATGTTGTGCTGCATAAGTAAAAAAAAATGACACGTGGATCCGACGTGTCAAGACTTTATTATGTCCATTAATAAAATAACTAAATGGATAACTGAATATAAAGCATAAGGACCAAGAAGGTAACGGTATAGTAGAGGGACGTAAAAGTTAAATCATCAATAACGTATTGTCCAAAAAGGGTGCTTGGCCTTTATTTATTCATAAACATTGAAGGAACATTTATAAAATAAGTATATCATTAATATTCAAATGAAAGAATGTAAAATATGATAGACTATTGACATGTTTAATTGATTTTGAGGACAATGAATGATCACTTGTGAAATAGTTATTGAAATATATACAAATTCTTTTATTTCATTTAGGAATTATAAATTCTTTTCTTCCACTATCTACGATGGATAGTCTATAATATTTCAGTTCTTTCATTTATTGCTCTTTTATTTCTATTAAATAGAAATAAATGCTATGTAAACTTTTATATGATTTGATTATTTTTTACAATGTGATCATTACTTTCAACTTTCAGAGACGGTGGTAGGGCGACTGGTGATCATTCGGCCAAGAATTGAGTCCAATGAATAAATAATCCATTGATTAAAAAAGTACATGATAACATTGACTCTGGCTTTCCTCGTCCATTTGGCAGAATTATGGTGGGATAGGGTTTTGAGTTTTTCAATGATTAGGGTAGAGCCAATGTAGTACCCGATCCCTCTCTACCGCCATCCTTAATTACTATACTTATGACCACCATTAATTATGACCAAAGAAATACTCCCCCATCTAGTTTTAATGTTTTAGCTTTGTCATTAAAATTCTTTTAGTTGTGACAATTAAAAAATTATTTCACCATTTTCTTTTCTCTGCTTTGCTTGTACCAACTAAAAAAAAAAGATAGTATTATATATTAATAAAAACAAAAAGATTTTATATAAAAATATAAATAATAAATTAATTATTTTAATAGAGTAATAAATATTTTTTATTGTTCTTTTTTTTAAACTAATTTTTTATTGTTCTAATGATTCTATTATTTGGACTACTAGAGATATATGGAGGGAGTAGTTACAAAGTAACCACGCTTAATTAGTTTTGACCAATTTTGGTCATGCTATACTCATCTTATTCTCTCATTTTTATTTTGAAATTTTAATTTATTTCTCAAACTTGATAGAATTGTTTTTACGGCTATAACAACCAATCAATCAACTAAGTATCAAATAAGGTCAGTTCTATAGATTTTCTGACACAATAAATCTCTATAAAAGCTAAAATAATAAGCTGAAAAATAAAGGAAAATGAGAAAATTGTTATCTTAAATTTGTTATAAAAATTAAAAATGTTAAAGATTTTCAATTTTGATAAATTTGTAATTTTACGTTTGACCAAAATCAACAATTTCCAAAAATATACCAATTGACATTTGGTCAAGTGGTACATCCACTAATTTAGATAGGGATGACCAGGGATTCAACCTCGTCTCCTGCAAAAATCCTATTTATTCAAAAAACAATTTCCAAAAATATTGAGATTAATTATTAAAAAAGCTCTATTTTAAAAATTTCCACCTAATCCCGCTTAGGGCTTACCTATGCCCCATTTTACTAGTTGATGTCCGACTTCTGGTTCCATGGCCATCAGGTTCTTGGATGATTTACTGCAGCCTAGGCAGCGTCTGCCTAACCCGATTTTTTTTATCTAGTCTGGTAGTTCAATTTTTTTAAACACAGAAAAGTAGGTTAGTTAGTAAAACTAATGTACATCAAAGTGTTCTCATTATTAAGTTCTTGTTTTGAGTATCAAATTAAGTACTGATTGAGATAAATCCGATAAGGATAAAGTAAATAAAACATTATGTATTTGTAAAGAATTTTCTTATTTGGTATAAATTAATTAAATTTTCTTTTTACAGTTTTTCAATCTAAATTGTATATTATTATTTGTTATAATATTTTTATACCATAATTCACATTTTAAATAAATTTATAATTTTATATATTTGAAAAATAAAGAAATTATAAATTTGATTAATGGTGTGGCGCCTTGCCGTCTTACTAGGGCGTGCTTTTTAAAAAATTGTAAAAAAGAGTAGTTTTTGTGTATTTGCCGAGCCTCAACTTAAGCCCAACATGAAACAAAATCCACCTAAAAACCCAACTTCACACCATTCATTGCAGCTTCCATTTCAGCACCGATGGCCAAGTCTATGATGTGGCGGCCTTACATTCTCTCATCCGCTCGCGGCTGCCCCTCTCATCGTCTCCTCCATCCTCCGGCGGCTCCTTCATTTTCCGTTATACAGCTCCCACAACTACGCTTCCTATCGTATGAATCAGCCTTACCAAAACACCCAACAACAGCGCTCCCAATTGATCGCAGTTGCCGTAGTTTATCCAAGCTAGGGTTCGGTCTCTCCGGCTATCGCAGATTCAGTGTTAGAGCTACGAATGTTAATGATGCTGGCTCTATCGACTCGCCTCTTATGCAATCCATGGAGAAAAAGGTGCCTTGAAATTCATTTTAACCTTATTTTTGGATTCTGATCGTAATTTAATTTTGAATTGATTATAACAGATTATGGAGCATTTGAATGCAGAATCCGTCTCTGTAAAAGATGCATATGGGGATGGTAGGCATGTCAGGTAATCTCATACCGTATGTAGATGTTATTTAGTAGTTTCAATTTGACAATATCCTATGAAACTTATAGAGGCACTTATGACCTTTGAACTAACTTCACTGAAAATTCAAGTACTGGACTAGTGATAATTACTCAAAGACAAACAGAAAATTAATTTGAGTTGAAAGACCAAATTCATCTTTCGTCCCATCCATTTATGTGTGTTTAGATAAATGAACATGAAATTTGTTTTAATGACATTGAAGGATTCCTTTTTCTTTAATCCAATCCGTTTAAATAGAATTGAAACAAATCAAACACGATTTTCTGCTATTTATTTCTGTTATGGTCATTCGTCTTTTTACTCATCATCCGTTTGGAAACATTCGTATCCGATGAATTCAATTCATTTCAAATCATTTTACGTACAAGATTTAAAAATTTTATACATAAAATGATTGGAAATGAATTGAATTCCTTCAAAAAAGAATGTTTCCAAACACACCCTCAGTGTTCATGGTATCTGATTTTCATCCACTTATGCTTGTCAACCTCCTCTAATACTTTATGTGTAATGGCATGCTTGAAAGGCTGCTAACTAGTCTCTGGTGCCCTTAACAAATAGTGTTTCTGTCCTGTATGTTGCCTACCAGATTAGGATTCTCTGCATTTGACATGAAAATGCTGAGACAAGTTGGCCTATTCCAAGCCCTCCATCTCAAATCTCGCTCCTTTGATTTGGAGAGATAAAGCAACTTTACTATGCATAGGATCCGTATCCTTGCCAAAAACAATACGGGAGTTACTTCTGTCAGTCTTTTGCATCCAGATATTCCCGTGTAGGACCATTCAAACATAAGGTTCAGTGAACAAATGCTTCATAGAATGAACATTTTCAAAATCTAAAAACATTTTCTGACAACTTTTAATATCATTTCCAAATCATGGAAAGGCTTTTAAATGTCAATCACAACATATGTAAGGGAATATATATAGTGCAAAATACGCTTTACCGTTGTATAGATACTTCAAATGTAAAGAGTTTTGACGCTTTGAAAACTGACGCTCCCTGGTCACATTTCCATAGATTCGAGGTTTGTATCTGTATCTTAGAATAAAATATTTTGCTTTAAGCAATCTATTTTCTAGCCTTTGAGATCATCTTCTCAGAGATTTGAAAATGACAAACAGACAAAGTTCCCTTATTTTTCACTTTTGTACTTGTATATGATATTTTGAATTTTATACTTACAAATATTAGACATGCTATACACAGGCAAACACTTGCCCGCTCTTCTATGTTTTAGTATTTACGCATTTACTTGCATGTTCCCATAGTTGTTAAAGGCGAGCCTCGGTGCACCTCACGCAGGTCGCAGGGTCCTGCGCCTCGCCATACTATACCTCAGGCGAGGTATGCTACCTCAGGCGCGCCTTGTCATGCGCGCCTCAGGGGCACTTATATTTTTCAAGGTTTTAACTTACTTTGATATATGTTGCCCATCTATAATTAAGAGTTTTAACAATAATTCAAGGCCAAATATTCCTAATTCAATTTCTATTAAGGCCAACTCAAGGCTAGATATTCCTAATTCAATATGTATATTTTACATACATATGTGCATCTAACAATTCTCTTAGTTCTTTTTATAGTATTGTTATTGCATATAACTTCACTTTTCAAGAAAATATTTTTTGCAAATTTTTTGCACCTAGCGTACCTCAGGCGCGCACCTCGCCTTGAGCGTGCCTGGCCCCCTGGCGCCTTGACAACCATGCATGTTCCCTTTTTATGTAATTTACAACTACTGTTTTCCAGTTTTCATTCCTGTTTCTCTGCAAAACAGTTAATGGCTGATGTTTGGGAGATAGAATCATAGGATTGTTCTGCTGGAGTTAAGTAATAAATTGAAATATAATGACACTGTAACTAGACCATATTGCCCTTCTATAATGCATGATTTATATGTATATTGGATAATTGTTGATGTTAACGAAACTAATAACTTTCTGTAAATTAAGACTTTGACTGGAATCAACATGAGACCCTTTCAAGAGATAAGTCTATAATTTCTGAGAAATATATGTCGATTGGGTCAATAATTTTTTTTCTTTTCAAGGTTTGCTATCTTAATTAATCTTATTAAAAATTAACCGTATGTATGTTTGCAGTATCGATGTAATCTCTTCATCCTTTGAAGGACAGTCAGCAGTGAATAGGCAGAGGATGGTTTACAAAGCAATATGGGAAGAGCTTCAGAGCACAGTCCATGCAGTTGACCAGATGACTACCAAGACCCCTGCCGAAGCTGAAGCCAAAAAGTGAATTGAGCATTTACTTTGATACCATTTCAGAGCCAGGTATGTTGCCAATCGAGCTTTCTTCCAGATTGATGCCGAATGAAATAGTAAGCACTTTCCTTGTTTTAAGTTTTGCACGTATTCCATTTTTCTCAAGGATACTTATGCAGAAAACTTGTACTGCTTAGATTTGAAAGAAAAACCATGAAATATTTTGAATTAGTATGCTTTACCATGTTATATAAATTATAAGTCTTATGAAGGTTATGTACTACAACTTTTTGACTTAAATGCGCCTCAGTAGTGGTTTGTATGTTGCCCTGTAAGTCATGTTGAAAGTGCAGTCAGTTTCACCCTTAAACTTGTTATGAACATACAATTTACCCCAAAATGCATTTTGTCCCAAATTAACCTGTGCTATCATTTTTAACTGTTTCAACCCTATTGTTCCAGTTGTGAGAAATTTGGTATGACACTGTTGGACTTATAGAGTTATAGCAGCTATCATAATTACATTTGTCAAAATTTTAATGTTGAATTTCATGCTGAAATGGCGAAAAAGGAGAGGTTGGGGTTTATTATTAAGGTTTCGATATTGAAGATTTGAATTGATAGATTCACATAAAGAACTCGGCACTGATACGGTTGTTGAACAGACTCATCGAGTTTGGCAGTTATTAGGTTTGAATAGATAGATCTCAATATTTATAGTTATTAAGCTCATGATTTAAGGCTAGTTTGAGCTTTTGATGTGGGAAAGAGGAAGAAAAGACTAGATGCAGAAGGATAGAGACATTTTGAAGCATATTGGTATTCACCATCTGATTGGTTTAGGACATTTTTAGCATTCTTTAAGCTCACTTGTTGGCAGTTATATTGTGTGGATCTCACGCACCATTAGTTAGAAAAACGTAAACTTCTGTATAATTTTTTTTTTTCCAAAACAGGGTTTCAAAAGATAGGAAAGGAAAGAAAAAATGAGTTTAAAAAAATTGTTATTTCGCTATTGTTAGACATGATATTCTAATAAGGAAATTTAGTAATATTATTTAAGAATTCAATATCGAATCTTAAAAAATAGTATTTGCACTTGTAAAAAGTTATTAAAATTAAATTTAATAATCAGCTTGTAAAATTTATGAACAAAATGATTCTTTGTTGAAACATAATTTGAAATTGGAGAATTTTTTGTTTCATTCATTTGCTAGCTTTTAAAACCAATAACCACAAATTATATTTTTTCGAGTTTACCAATACCCGAGTGAATAATAAATGAAAGGGAATGTAGATATCACGAGAAATTATGCGAAGCCCAAAATGGTCATTTTGAAAAATGTCATACGCTAATACAGGTAACAAAGACATTTCAGTTGAAAATGTATATTAAATTGTTAAGCATTTGTTTCACAGGATCCAGTCATACTAGAAAGGAAGAAAGAAATGTTGTGCATGTTCAAACCCAAATTACAATTTAGCTTTCGTTTTTCAAAATTTATATCCCTCCAATTCATAATTTGTACATGTTCAATCCCAAATTACATTCTAGCATTCATTTTTCAAAATTATATTTAAAAATTGACTTAATTTAGTACTCCCTCCAATTCATAACTAAAATGTGATGATGCTTAAATTTATTTTTAATAGATAGTAGATGTTCCTGCAGCGTTGATTAGGCTACCAAATGACACAGATTATAATATATGTCTGTTGTCCTCATTTGTGTCCCTCTTTATGTCTTTCATTTAGATTTTATCATGTGTTATACACGTAGGATGGATAAACAAACAAATAGGAAAGAAAATTTGAAAATAAAAAATTAAGTAAGAAAATCTAACACATGGCAAAATTTGAATGGGGGACATGGAAGGAGACACATAATTGGGGACAACAGATTTCAATTCATAATATATCTCTTCTGGAGTTCAATTTTTCGGATTTAAATCTACAGTTTCCAATTGTGTGTTCCTTTCCATGTCCCTCATCAGATTTTGCCATGTGTTTGATACGTAAGAGGACATCAATTTGGGGACATCAGATTCAAATCCCTTTTTTAATATAATGATTTGATAATAGAATTGTTTGCATTAATTGTTAAAACTTTCCACAAGTTTAGTTAAAACAAAATGTGAAGTGGAACGATATAACTTCATTTATAACATCATCTATAATGAGCTCACAGGGAAGTACATTTAGTTATTTACTTTCCAACAGTGATATCAAAATCGAATCAGACATTGAATCGTGAAGGCAACTGCAATTTTTATAGTTCAATTGCAGTTTAATTGCGGTTCAACCATGATTTTCAGGTTGAACTGACCGGTTCGGTCCATTTTTAATAACATTACTTTTTAAAAAAAGTTTGTAGGTAATGGCATGCAACAACTCTATGTGAGACAAGGTTAGTTTCACTTCTTTTTTATTCAACTTTTCACTGCACCTTAAATATATTGAGGTTTTTATTGTTCGACAACTGGGGTAGGGCTTGAGCACCACCCAACCCCTCTAACGCGGCTCCTCAGCAAAAGTCTCAAAGCCACGTACGAGTTTATCAAATAAGTTACCTATGTGTTGTTTCTATGATATAAACTCCAAAAATATAAGAGAATTTGATTAAGTCCTTGACTTGTATATTAAGGCCATGTTCTCTTGGACTACAATTCAATGTAATTCAGTTTAGTTTAGTGCAGTTCAATTTAATTCAGTTTAGCTATGCGTAGTTATAAATTTATACTGAAATAAGTTCAGTTCAGTTCAGTTTTTAGAAGTTGAAAAGAACATGGCCTAAGTATGTATTTAATCTTCAAGCCAGTTTGACATCGATTTCTCAAGCTCTCTCAAACATATTAAGCGACAATACCTTTTGGCATTCGAACAACATTATCAAACCGGCACCTAATGAGGACTTGAAAGTTATTGGGGACAAGAATGAAAATAGAATATATGCCTTGTTTATTAAAACTCTATTAAAATAAAAATAACCCTCAAAGAAGAAAGACCAAGGGAGTCAAAGTAAAGGACACAAGTGAATAAAAAAGTGCACACAGAGACCATCTCCAAATTGTGCCTTCCTTCATATCTATTCCTTCTTCTTAACGTATCTTTCCTTTAGTGCCTTCCTCACTCACATCCATTTTTTTAACTTATTTTCTTTCCCTATTTTGCTTTCTCATCTAACTTTTATATTATTTAACTCATTACTTTCCATAATATCTTACACCCCTATCACACATACCGTTACACATATTTAATTAATCACGTGTCTTTAATCAAATGTTAATGTTAATGCTAACGGATAACAGAATCGTCGGTCATATGTGATTGTAACTCCTTTATTTGTATCGAAGTATTAAATAATATTTATTTAATATCTTATGTCTTTTTTTGTAACTTGCTTCGTATAGTCATCTTCTTCTTCTTCTTTCATCTTACATTTCCTACCCAAATCGTCTTTGGACTTTGTTGCTATGATACTAATTGCTAGTTTACTACTAAATGAGGTTTTTGGCAACAAAATTTATTTTGTTGCTAAAACTTCACATTTCTTTTAGTGTCTATGTATACCTTCTTGCATAAGTTAAAGCTAACAATAAGACTGCAATAATTTAAATTTCAATGAAAAACTAAGAAAACAGAAGCCATGATATTTAATTTTTTTATTTTATTAATATAATTATTCTAATGCATGAATTACATAATAGAGACCTCTTTCTTTTCAACCATACGTTCTCTAAAATCATCATCTAGATAGGCTCACGGATGACCTTTACGGTTTATCATCGCCGGATTACCAATGGGTTGGTTATTATGTCTGTTCGATGGACCGGAAGGAGGAACCGGAACTCCTTTGGGAAGTACATGGAATGTCATTTGAGGAGAAAAAAGCTTGAAATCATTGTTAGGCTTAAGGTTACGGACTCGAGCAGTGCTCAAGAAACACAAAGCAGCCAAGAGAAAGAAGAAGAAAATAGCAATAGTTTGGTGTTTGGTTGCCATGAAAGTCAGAGAAAACTATGTTTTTAGTTATGTAAACAATATGGTTTTCGTACACTTTAAAGGGTCATATATATAGGCTTTATGTTGTATGAATATTCCCATGAATTTATTGTTGGTGTTGAGGTGTAGTACAAAGTCAAAGGATTGACAGACTTTTTTTATTTTCTTTTCTTTAAAAAAAATATTTTTGAATATATCTGAGTTGGTTAGGAATTGTGGGCGAGTAGAGTGAAAGCAAAGTTTATCGTGTATATATATATATATATATATATATATATGCTCACTTCGGTTATAAAAATTAGTTATTTTAGATTTTTTAGCTCGGTTCTTTTTACTTATCGCTTTAGAATATCAATACAACTTTCATAATTTTTTTTTAATTTACTCTTATATTAATTAGGAAAGATATTGGGTATTGATGAAATTATAAAGTGATAATTAAGACGAATGAGAATTTTATCAAGGACACATTAGTCATTCTAATGGTGTATTAAATTTCTATTAGTTTTGATAAAAAATCTAAAAGTAACTAATTTTTAGAATCAGAGAGAATACTAGGCAAAGCACTCGCTAGAAAAAAAATTTCTCCAATACAGATTTCATACAAATTGAGTTGAAAGTTATTCAAATGAAACTTTTTATACCATATTAAATCTTTTAACGTGGAAAAATGATTCTTGCGTATAGACTCGTCATGTTTAGTACTTAATTCTCATTTGCACATCTATTGACCCACATGTACAAGTTGTAGTAATCTAGTGAATGATCATTTTTTTTATGTTAAATGATTTGATTTTATTTTTTTTATAATGTATACAAGCATTTTCATTAAAAAAAATCTTATTTGTGACTTAGTTACAATTCAGATTCTGATTCTCAATGTATTTTTTTGCAAATGAAATTTAAAATAATATAAATTATAGAACTCATATAGAGAGTCACTTTTCCATTTCCAAACAGTTGTATATAAGTTGGAACAAGAAAAAGAGAGGTGTAACATAATATTGTAACCGTTGCTGACATATAATAAATGAGAGTTGAATTTAATGGAGAGTTGAGGAGTAATTTACAAGAGACAAATTGTGAATTAATGAGGCCGAAACTGATTTTTACCATTTGGCAATTATCAACCCAATATTCACACATTGCATAAGCATAACGTATGTTCTTTTTGTCTCGACTTTGTTGGAGGAATCTCTATGTTTTTTTTTATAATATTACTTTAATTTCCTTTGATTTTGGATTAAAAATTGTGTATAGTCAAATTTCTTATGATAAAACTAGGAATCTATTGTTAGATAACACCATTAATGTTGATTATGTTATTCCATGATCTTAACTATATTGTATTTGTACTTTCAAGAAATATGATAATAACACTTCATTTGTTTTTGTACATCTTGATTGTTTTCTTATATGACTTTATTTTTAACAAAGAAATTATACTTTACCCTTTACAGCCATAAGATTAGTGATATGAATTTTGATCCAACGATTGTAAAGGATAAAGTAATTATAACTTTATTAAAATAAAGTTGCTGTACATATTATATTTTATTATTTAATGAATTACTTATTAATACGGTTATTGTTTAAGATCATTTGCTGAAGTAAGGAATTTCGTTATCGTTGAAGATCTATGACTAATTAATCATTAGAAGAGTCCAAGATTCCTTTTTGTTTAGCCCATGTATATTTTGTTACTTGAATTTTGTACGGATACCTTTACGCGTGAGTAACCGAAATATGACTTGCATTACATGTGAAATATTAAGACGACGGTAGTTTTAATATATTGTTTAATTACATTTGTTATGATTGGAAATTTTGGTTGTCTTATACAAAGTTCATTACTACCTTTTGAGTAACAATAACGGCTTAATGCATTAGGGACCTCGAGAAGTCGGCTCTAAGCACCTAATGCTATCATGAGTTTTCAAAATTCATACGTGGATGCTTACATACTTTACCTTTTGCAATCATTGGATATAATTATAACTTTGTGAAAAATAAAGACACTATATATATATTATATTTCATTATTTTAATGAATTACTTATCAATATCGTTATTGTTTGATATCATTCACTAAAATTAAAGAATTTCGTTATGGTTTGGGATCTCTGGCTAATCATTAGAAGTCTAAAATTCCTTCTAGTTTAGCCGGTATATCTAGTGAACTTGAATTCCTTACAAATACTCTTACGATGAGTAACCGAAATATGACTGGTGTTATATATCAAATATTAAGATTTAAGAGGGTGTTAGTTTCAATATGTTCTTTAAATTTGTTAATGATGAAAGATTTTGGTTCTCTTATATAAAGTTCATTACTACAGTAGCGTAACAATAATGGATCAATGCATTTGGAACCCCATAAGGGGATGTTTGTTTACTATATTATTTGCTGCCGGTAGCTAATAAAATCCTAAAGCTACAAACTTATGTTTGGTTAAGAATTTAGAAAAGTAAACCGCTGCATATAGTTACTTAACAAGCAGTAGATAGAAAAGCAGTACTTTAGTGCTTTTGGTTGCTATCTATTTTTAACAATTTTTTTGTGAAATTAAATTTAATCCCTAACCCCTAACAACGTAATCTCTTGAATTTATATTTTTTAGATAAATCAAATTAAATTGAGTAACATTAAAATAAATTATTAATATGAATATTATTTTTATTTTGTTCTTTTTTTTCCTTTTTTTAACTTCACATTTAAAAGAAAATTTCAATTTCATTACATATGTTTTATAATTAAAATACTAATGTAGATGAAATAATAAAATTATTGTAATAACTTATAAGATTGACAATTTTTTTTGTAGTTTATGAATAGAAAAAAATGAATTTAAAAGGAAAAAAATGAATTTAAAAGTGAAAGAATTGTTTGCGTTTATATAACATATATTAATTTGAATAATAATTGTTACATTGGTTTTTTTAATTTTATTAATTAATAGAAACTATTTAAATGTGTTATTTTATATCATATCAGCAGCATCACCTTAAAATTTTATCAAACACTAAATTATGAATATGTAGTACTGAACAGTAAACATCAACAGCTAAACACTAACCGTAACAACAAACAGCTAACTGTAACAGCTACAGCAACAACCAACAGCTGTACCAAACATGGCCTAAGTCGGCCCTAAGCGCTTGATGCCATCGTGAAGTTTTAAAAGTTTCAATTACCTCATTTAACTTGGAAAAATTGCATTTATTTGCCTTAAGCGCCGCGTGTCAGCTTTTGATTAATTTGACTTTTCAAAGACGTCATTTTCTTAATTTTTCTCTCAAAAACTTATGCAATTTTCGCCAGTTCAAAGGTTAAACTTTTGAAAGTTGATGGTGGTAATACTCATATACCAAGAATATATCCATTGGGCCCCAACAAGCCGAATAAAGGCCCAATAACCCATCACTCTTTATAAAAATGTCATATGCCCCACACCTCCAAGTAAGTGATATTCCCACTTCAGTACGTACTCTCTAGACCCATTACTCTCACTTAGGCATTGGAGGGGTTTTAGCTAATCCACCGATGTCCTCTTCTAGTGTTTAGGTTTCCAAGGCCATGGAGGAGACATCCTTTATCACAGGGTATCATAAGGCGTTAATGGAAAACTTACGACGTTCCCCCACAATAAAACATACTAGACATGTCAATGTTTTAATAGAGATATGGAAGGAGATATTCTAATGAAGACAACGTATTCAAAGAATATGATGAGAATTACCAATTGAGTTTACACCACTCAATATAGTGGTAAAGGTTATAGGTTCCATAACTAGTCTTTTAAAAATTTATTATTATAAAAAAGAGAATATGATAGAAATTTATGTTCTCTTTTATATATACAATAAAATCTCGATAAAGTAAGATTCAATAAAATAATAATCTTGCCATATAAATATTTTTCTCCGGTCCTGATATTCTATTTAAATACTTTAGATGATAATTAAGATGAAGTATTAAAGACCCTGAAAAAAATGTAAAGTGATAATTACTAGAATAAATCACAATAATACGAGATCAATAACTATTTATTTTTTGGGTAAACTTCAAAACCATGCCATGTGGTTTGGCCATTTTGTAAAAAGGTCATTGTGGAATTTTTTGTTTCAAATGGGTGTCCGTGGATTCAAAAGTTATCAAAAACATGTTTTTTAAAATTTTGAACCCACATTTGGAAGGGTAATCTTGTCAATTTTGAAGTGAAATTTTACAGCTTTGTTTATAAAAATATAATACACATGAGTGATATATTTTAGAATTTTTTGAGAATACAAATATTTATATTAATTAAAAATTGACGATAACTATAAAAAATCACAATAAAATGAAAAATTTCCAAAACTTTCTCAAATCTAAAGAAATAATTCACAAATAATATAGTTAAATATAGAAATGTTGAAATTATTGAAATAATTGGTGTAGCATTAATGAAAAAGCTAATTTTAAAAAACATACCACGTGGTTAGCATGCTTTTGCTAACTTTTAAAACCACATGCACCCATTTGGAAGAAAAAATTCCACAAGGACCTTTTTGCAAAACGATCAAACCATAGGGCATGTTTTTGAAGTTTACCCTTCTTTTTAACATATGAATTTATAGTTTATTGTGTTTTCTTCCCACCAAAATCAAAGGTAATCTCATCCTTAATTTTTTAAAGAGCGACCGGAATATTTTGTTAATGTTGTACCAAATAGTTTAACAATATAGTCATTACTTGAAATGCCTCATTTGACGACACACGTGGAACAATGCTACTATCATCTTGTTCAAAATCACTCTTATCATCATTATTCATTACATATTGAATGATCACTTCCTCTATGGGTAATCCATAGTATAAAGTACTCTCTAAATTTATTGATAAATTAATAATCTTGTTGAATGAATATTTTTTTTCCGATCCCAAAGGATATGAATTTATAGAGGTTTTAGTGTGAATGACTATTATCATTGCCTCCAATGCCTAGCAATATGAATTTGTACCCCCTCTTAGGTTCTGGCTCCGCAGCAGAAATTTGGGCAGCACCACAAAACAGGTCAAGTTCATCAGCAGCATACATCATTCTTATTTTTTGTTAAACTACATTGGCATCAATCGATAGAATTTTTCAGTTTAATTTTACTCTTTTCTGTGTGCATAAATCATAAGCATTTGTATTGAGATATATTTAATAGGATTTGAACTTAATTCTCCAGTCACAAATTCAACTCAGTATCTTATTATTTTATAAATAAGCACAAACACGAAGAAAAATCAGCATGTAGTAACCTACAAAATCAACTGTTATATTATTATTAAGCTGATTTCTACCAGGAGGATAGCATTAGAACCTGTTGCGAAAATGAGTAAAATTTAACAGAATCTCAAAAATAAGCCAGATTTTGCCCATCCATAAATTAGGCACAAAGACCCTTTTAAGTTTAAATTCTGCAACTATAATTCTTAAACTAATTACTGATTTTTGTCTACCCTTTTGATATATCCCTTTCATTTACCCCATTTTGAAGTTCTAAGTTTGATTGAAATTAACAACAATGATAAACTTGACATAAAGAGTTGTTTCTGAATTTGAGGCATCATATACAATTAAGAATGATATATGGTGTTTATATACAAATCTAACCACTAATTTGTGTCAAACAATACTGATAAACCAGCTGTACATAAATGGATATCAAAGCATATTTTTTTTTTTACCTTTTGCTCAAATCAATTTCCACTTGCCAGACAATTTGTATGTCAACTAATAGATGGCAGCATTGGGTTCATACCAAGTCCAGATCCTCCAAAACTATCAGGCTCAGCATGCTTCACTCTACCGAAATACCGAATGTGGCGCAAAAGTCTCGCCAGGAACGTGTTATGGCATATGGTAGAGCTATCACAGACGATTGCTACATGTTTCCGTGCTCTTGTTATTGCAACGTTCATTCGTCTGCTATCGCCTAGGAATCCCACTGCTCCTAAGGTGTTCGATCGAACCTAGTCAACAACGAGCCTCGAGTCAGTAACACTGTTTTAAAGATTCCTACCTAGTTCTGCCTAGGCCCCATTTTGGGGCTTGCGGCGCTCTCAGGGCTCGGCCGATTTATTACCACCTAGTTCAATTTTTTCCGCCTAAACTCAATTTTTAAGATACCGATATTTATAATAATTAGTCTAATATTTTTACCCACAAAAAGTAGTTTAGTTGGTAAAAATTCAGGAACATTAAAGATCGTTACGAGTCTCAAATTGAGAAACAAAGTGCTACATGCCACTACCATCAGACTAGCACCTAGCCATTTTTATTTTTATAACATTGTCTTAATTATGTTTTTTAATATTTTATTATATTATTATTTTCTTAGTTGAATTTATATATTTATGTATTAATAAATATTCAACAACAACATTACCCCAATGCCTAACAAGGCTCCCGCAAGTATTAATAAATATTAAAAAATAAAAAAATACAAATCCGCCTAGGACCGCCCAGGCCTCAGAAGCCCCGACCGCCCGACTAGCGCTTAGCGCTTTTTAAAACATTGGCCAGCAATCTGATGTTCAAGCTTACCAAGCCAAAATAAGTGAAGAGTATAGGAGACATACCATTGATATGATTACGGCATCAGCTTCACGGCCCTGGAAGCTGTCGATAGTGGCAACCTCGACACCAGCTGCCTCGGGAAGTTCATCAAGCCTGTCCCTCAGAAGTTGTACCTGAGCAACATATGGTGATTGAACTGCAATAGCTGTCGGCCTCACACCTGCATATCAATTTAGGGTGAATTAATTTTCCCCATTCATTTTTGGATAGAAGATTAAAAAAATGAACTTTAGTTTTATACATAATATGATTAGGAAGCCATAGGGATTCAGTCGAAGTTACGGCATTAAACATGAAAGCACATAATGAAATACGATGAAGGTAGAATGCTCTAAAGGAAACACATCAATGTAAATGAGCATATTCTTAACCGAAATTTCAGTCATTGTTTCGAATTCAGTACTTCTCGCTCTTCAAAAAAATTTAAATTTCATTACTAATATTAATGGTTGAAGAAGCTACAGCAGTTTTATTTTGTTAAAATTCAAGATACATCAACAACAACAACATTACCCCGATTCCTAACAAGGCTCCCGCACAAGCGGGGTAAGGGGGGGTCGGGTGTACGAAACCTTACCCCTGTAATTACAGAGAGGCTGTTTCCAATTGACCCTGAAGTGGAGTTGCAACAACTATCCATGACTTCACATTAAAAGAAGCTCGGACAGTTTAATGAGTCGTTTTGTTTTAGTCCATTAAAATCTAAAGCCAAAGAATGGTGAATCTTTGGCCCCGTCGAAATAAAGGACACTTAAAATTCCAGATACATATTCACACAAAATTGAACAATACCTAGCATTAACTAGCTAAATCTATAGCAACTCATAATAGCAAATGGATAATGAATAGAGCCGGGATGGTTAATGGATAGAATATATAAGCACATATTTCCAAGACAAAAGATTATCATTTACCTGAATAAATTAAGGAAAATACATGCTGCACAACAATTTCAGCTTCCCCTTCATTGTAAAAAGAGCCAGTCCCTGCTGGGTCTAAATGTTCCTCACAATCTACTGACAAACTTCCGTATGGCATTCTTGTGTCCAGTAACAGCAGTGGGCATTGAGTTATCCATGTAGGCTATAAAAAATTCAGCTAGTCAAGGTAATGCCTTGTGTCTACGTAGAAACTAAAAACAAAATAAACTAGAACAATAAATCGTGAGCTAAAAGTTCCAGAAGGCGCCAATTACTAACTAAAGCTACATCTATGCATCTTGACTATATCATGTATGAATGTCTTTTCCAGAAATAATCAAAGAATTTTAGTAATGACTAAAATACCTCAATGGTTGTTGTATTATAACTATCCTTTTAGTGTTGGCCTATCAAAATTGCCTATTTGGGTTCATATCTATTCAATTTTTTCTATTGATCTTTTCAATTTCTGTCTTTTTAATGTATGATCTATCCAATTTTATTACATCAAGTGTCCATCTTAAAACATAAGAACGGTAAAGTTGTAAAGTTGGATCAATCCAAAGCATCCATTAGATTTAAATCATTCAGACTTAGTGTATTGTGGACCCGACAAATAACAACTTTAAATCTCAACCATTAATCTCAACTTTACCACCAACTTAACTAAATCCCGTACATGTGTGTGTCTGCGCGTGCGTGCAAATCTACAAGCGTTACCTTAATGATGCAGGTAAAGCAGTATGCAATTAGCATCACATATTAACAAGGAAATATAGAGAAGTTGCTACCTTAACAAATGGAGAATCCACAAGGACATGTGATGCAACAGTTGAAGACGACTTCAAAAGTCCACCATACATCTCCTTGGAGGCCCAACGAGCAATTGCATCGTTCATACGATATTGTGTAGTTAACTTTGTTGCAAGGATTTCTTCATGAAGAGCTGAAGCTCTTTCTAGTAGGGACACACCAAGGCCACCCTCCAAGGCTTTTCTCGAAAGAATCACAGGAGCCAGTTGGCAGTGGTCCCCAGCAAGGATACATCGTTTACCCTGCAATACCGGTATCCAGCAAGAAGGTTCTATTGCCTGTGCTGCTTCATCTATAACAACTAGATCAAAAGTATCCAGCCTTCGAACAAGTGGATCGGCTGCTCCAGTGTTAGTCGCAAGCACTACGTGTGCACTTGATAGTACCTCCTTCATTGTTTCCTTCTCTTTCTTTTTTAGGGACTTTCCCAACTGTTTTAAAAGCTGGCGAATTCCGGCAGCTAAAGAATCGTCTTTTAGACATTGCCTCAGATCTTTTCTAAGATCAGATTTTTTTCGCTCGAACTCCATTTTGAAAGATGCAAGCTTGGAGTTCACTATATCACCTAGAGACTTTGATGATACAGCTGAAGACATGCGTGCTGGATTTCCCACACGAACAATGTCTAGTCCTGTATTTGAAAGTTTCTCAACCATATTGTCGACAGCTGCATTTGTTGGTGCTGTCACAAGCACTCTTTCACCTTGTTGAACAGCTCGTACAATAAGTTCCTTTAGTAAACCTGATTTTCCAGTACCAGGAGGCCCTTGGATTATCATTACAGGCCGTTTTTTGTTCAATCCTAAGGCAATCGCTCTCTTCTGTGAATCGTCGAATGAAATGCTGCCAAACGATCCATCGATGTTGACTGCATCCCATGCTACCAAATCATTTTTTTCTAACCATTGAACATCGTCCTTGTCACCAAATAATGTAGCCACAACAGCAATTGAGGGGTTGTTCTTCTTCAACCCATTCTTCTGAAGAAGCATCAACGCCTCGCAATTACGCTTCACAAGAAAATCAAAACAAACTATTAGTATACATATGAACAGCACAGACCATTAAAAAAATGAGAAGCAGACTGATGGCATTTTAACAAATTCTGGTTGCAACAGAAAGAAGGTAAAAATCTGTTCATATAACGATGTATTGGATCCTCCAATTGTGAAACTAAAGCAACTAGAAAATTGGAAATCTGATCCATGATAAAATCTCTGCACCGATATATGGTCCCAGAAGCATTATATGATCAAAATATCAAATTAGGAATCAAATTAACAGTGAAATTCAGATGAAAAATAAAGTTTTAAACTCAAGGGTCGTCAATAATTTCCAAAATATTCAGGTTTGAAATGATTAGGGCATGCTATATAGTCTTTCAACCACCAGCTGTGACTTCACAGGTTGAGAAACAACACAGTCAATGAGCACAAAACATCAAATTAAAGAACTACAGAGAAACAAAAAAAAAACTGGAGAAAAAAATGCTCACAGAAAACACTTGAAGTCAGTGAAAAGATGATTTTACTGGTAAATGTGCTACCTTTTTATAATATAAAGAGCTATTACGACTCAGGTAAATGAGAAAGATCACAGGGTTAACATGGAAGAAAACAAGTGAAATGTAACTGAAAAACTTGACATGAAACTTTCTGATACAAGAACATGACAAATTGGGGAAGAGAACATCGAACTAGGATTGACCATGTGGATTCTTCTCCATATTCATGCATGGCATACCTTTTAAGATCATCTAAAAAATTTAAAATACATGTTTAGATGTTTCATGACAAACATTCTGCATTGGCTTTTATCACTAATATACATGGGAATATGAATGTAAGATTTCTTTATCGCATACCTCATAAGTGAGAGTGTCAGCTAATCCATTGATACGATCAATGCGAACATTCTTAGCGAAGAGCTTAGAGAAGGTGGGATCACCATGCCGAGATTCTAAAGCGACACTGATGCTACAGCCATCCTCCCCAAGGTTGTGCACAAAACCCTGCATACAAGAAGTAGCACCTGCTCCCCTGCTATCACATACTCTCACACAAACCATGTCTCCTGGTGAAAGCGTAGTTGGGGGTAACCTGTGATTCCTTTCAACCTTAAACAGTACAAGGTGCATTCCTCCTAATCCTGTACACACATCCCCAATCTCACATTAATTGACAGACATTTACAGAAAATTACAATCGAATCTTAGTCAGGAATATTGAGTAACCTGTAGATGTGCTAACTGCGGTCAAGTTGCAGATAGTGTCACAGAGCTCTTGTTGAGCCTGGCCATGGCTGACCAGGAATTCAATAGGCTTAGAAGAATCAGAACTTTCATCAGGTGAAGGAACAGCATTCAATTCCTCTTGAGTGAACTCCAATTCAGCATCCCTCTCTATGCGGAGTAATTCTGACATTTTCTTGGTAAATTCATCAATTCTGTTCTGTATTGCCTTCGCCTTTTCCAATTTCATCCCCAAAACTCCTTGCAATGCCTTTGGCTGCACTACCTTTCTTGCAACCGCCTTATGCTGAACTGCAAGTAAACTGTCTCAGTCCAAAATCTAGATTCACAACCAAAAATCTTCCAAAACAAATATAAATGTCTAAGTTGCAAATAAATACAAAATCTCCAAGTTATCAAGCAATGAAATTCTTTTATTACTGAAATTTCAAGAGTTAACTAGTGCAATGAACAACAGTAATAATATAATTAATAGACTTTAAAACAATCCATATAATAAAAAAGAACTCATTACGGATGAAATCCTTTGAAAACATGTTCCTCAAAAACAGGCTTTCACTCGGGTGCTAAAAAACACTAGTATTGTTTCTTTTAACAAAATTTGGGAACTCGTAACCAATTTTCAAAACACAACTCTTCCAAACTAAAATTTATTCTTCAACTACCGGTCCAAATAATAATGATTTTGCAACTTTTCAACGTTTTCTTGTTTACTGCAATTGTGTAATCTATGTTTTCAAAATGGTTTAATCTTGTTTTCAAATAAAAATGATGTCATAATTCAAATATTCGCAAATATTTTCTTTTTTTTGCATGTTACTACCTAGTTTCCACATTCTAAGTAACCTTTCCAGCGTTCGTTTCCACAGATATTTGACAACCCAGATGTTGCTAGAAGCACAGTTGGTTCTGAAAAAATTTAAAACTAGGTTACCAAGACTTGAGCAGTGAAGAACATAACATAAACTGATAGCTATAATAACATTCATAACTGTTAAGAGGCTTGAATAAATAAACCTGAACAGGCAAGCTCCTTGAGCAATTTCCAGGACTCAGTAAGCTGCCAATCCTGAACCAATCCCTTACGCTGCAAACCTTGAAGAACATCACGCAGCTCTCTCTGGAAGTGATCAAACAGAGTAGGATAATGAGCACAAGCCTTCAAACAAAGAGCCTCAAACCCCAGAGGAATCGGAACCGCACTAATATAAGGCTGCGCCTGAATCACAAACGTCAATCCCGCCTCTAACCCCATCTTCTGCCTTAACTCCGAAAACTCCCCCTGAATCTCCGCTGCCGCAAAATCCGTCGCCATTGCCCTCATCCCCTGGCTCATCCATTTCACCACCTGCTTCCCCAGATCTCTCCGCCCTAACGGATCTCCGTTCTGATGCAGAGATCTCACATTAATCCTCTCGTTCCCCTTCGTTTCTTCAATTACAGCATTCACGGTCTCAGAATCGGTTGATTTGGTCGATTCTGGTTTTGTGAGGGCAGTACTGTTTTTCCGGCGGAGTTTTCGCTTCTTTAAAACGGTGGTTCTAGGCTTTGTGGCGCCATTACTGCTGCTGCTGCATATAACAAGCTGATTTTGGAAGCGAGATAAAGAGGGAAAAGGGGATTTGGGATTGAGAAAGAGAAGACGAGATTGATTGAAGAAGGAAGAGGAATTGGAGGGAAGCCTGGAGCTGAAGCAGCTTGGTAACTGCTTCAACACACAGCTTGCTTCCATCTTAATTGGAAACTGTCAACTGGCTTTTTCGCTCCATCCTTATATTGGTCTGTGATATTTTTTATTTTGAGCTTTAGTCCGCGAAAAATGATAATCACATAATTGATTTTTGGAAATATTTCTTTAATAATTCATCTGTGGCTGAGGAATTATTGAAAATTGGACATGTCTTTGGTTAAAGATATGATTATGTATATAATTTTATTTTTATTGGATAAATTTTAAAAATATGTCTTTTAGTTTGATATTTTTTAAAAAGGTAGTTATGAAATATTTTTTTAAAAAGTTGTATGTGGTTTCAAAAGTTTTTAAAAGGGTGTCGGTAGTTTGAAAATTAGATGCTACGACAGTTATTTTAATAAATTAAATATTTTTAGATTTTAATTATATTATTTAAGAATTATATATGAAGATTAGAATGATTTTTTATTTTATTATGATTTTTTAAAGTTATAATTAATTTTTAATTAAAAAAATATTAATACTCTTAAAAAAATTCTAAAATTTATCACTAAGATGTATTATATTTTCATTAACTAAGGCACTATTGTTTTGGACTATAATTCAATATAGTTTAGTTCAGTTCAGTACAATTCAGTGCAATTCAGTTCAGTTCAGCTATGCGTAGTTATAAATTTACACTGAAATAAGTTCAATTCAGTTCAGCTCACTTTAGTTCAACAGTTCAGCTTTTAGAAGTTGAAAAAAATAGAGCCTAACCTTTAAAATTTCACTTCAAAATAGATAAAATTACCCTTCAAACGTAGTTTTAAAATTTTAGAAATCCTCTTTTTATAAACTTTTGAAACCACAAACACTCTTTAAAAAAAATATTTCACAAACACCTTTCTAAAAAACTACTAAAACACAGAACATATTTTTTAAATTTACCCATCTTTCATATTACGAGGGCTTGGAAAAATAGTTGGATTACATTTTTCAATATTAGATATAAATTCGTTATGGCTATCATCAATAACTAATAAGTATAACAAATTTTTTTTGTGGGTAATTCCGATAAAATGAGTTTTTATTGGTGAAGTAACTATTTTATTTTTGTTTTATCAGTATTACATGCATATTTATTTGAAAGATAAAAAATTTACATCACATTTAATGAAAAAATTAAATTTCTAATTTTATTTATAAAGGACTCTCATTGCGTTTTCATTTAAATTTCAATTTTTATTGTTATCGTACAATAATATGCAAGTCCTATAGAGTTTCAATATAATATGATTAAGAATTTTTCAATCTCTATATTAGCAATAATTTTGTATGGCTTTATGGAAAAAAATTTATACACAAATATATTCCATTAATAGGTATGACTTGAAAGTGATAGTTTTAGATATTTTTTATACGTAAATATTGTACAAAAATTAATTCAGGATATGAAAAAACATAGAAAAGGAAAGTAGTAATGAGGTAAGAAGTGGGGAAGAAGAGATCAACGACTCCAATTCCCATTGGCTAATTCTTGATTTTGTGGCCTCGGCTTACTATTAACGTGTTCTATTGTTGTCCTATCCCTTTTTCTTTCTTATTCTTCTTTTTCCACTTTATATTATATATTAACTATTTTTTTGTGGCTAATGTTAAATTTTACAATGATTCCAAATAAGCGGGTCGACGTGTACCATTTCCAGCCAAAACAAATCTGGCATTACTAGAATCAAACTTGTGTCCTTCACGACACACTTGACTTGAATAATCTGGGTAAGTATTATCGGGTAAAGTCAAAAAAATTAAATCAATCTCAACTATAAAATAGTTGAACAGTTGGAGATTTAAATTTAATTATTTGCCATTTAAACTTATTCATCTAAACTATATTACAAACTCAACTTATAGATCCAAATCCTTAAGATAATGTTATACATCTCAAATTAATACTCATTCTTAACTTATTGAAACTGAATATTCGATATCCAATACATTTAATTTTTTTGTATTTGATGCATAATTTATTTAATTTTCAGACATTAAGTGTTTATCTTACAATTCAAATAGTGTGAAATGTCAATATCTTTATTCGAAGCGTGAAGATGTTTTGTTGATTATGCATTTACTTGTCAACTCTTATTGGTAGGTATAGTTATTGTTTTAAATTTTAATAGATCAGACATCAATAAATAAAATTAAATAGGTAGGCATCAATTAAGCAATTTTAGGTCATGTTAATTCAGATCATTTCAGTTCAGTTTAGTTCAATTATGTGTAGTTATAAAATTACACTGAAATAAGTTAAATTCAGTTCATCTCACTTCAGTTTAGTTCAGTTTAGCCAACTTCGTTTCAGTTTATTTTATAAAATTGCAGTCTAAAAGAACAGAGTCTTAATAGATTAAACACTAAAAGAACATTTTTGTCTTGTGTGAAAGCAAGTTTAGTATGTTTTTGTTTTTGGTTATTTTCGTCCGGTGTTTTTACTCCGATAATATGTTTAGAGTAGTTTTAGAATCGTCTATGTTGATTAGTCTGTGAATTATGCTGCTCAATTGTTGGCTAGAGCAGTTGATTCTTCGACATGTGTGAGGGATTTGTCCATCTTTAATTAGAGTTGTTGTTGCATCTGATTTAATATAATAGACTATATTCTTCAGTAAAAAAACCACTCAAGGAATATTTAGGTTTTATAACATAATCCAATTAAAAAATGTATTACTAATGTCAGCCCAAACACTTCTTTTTTGGGAAAAGCACCTAAATATACCAACTTGTGCAAAATAATTATCGAAAAATCACTGGTCACAGATCTAGAATTTTTCAAAATCTAATTAACCGAAATACGCTCTATATATAAACTAGGAATTGTCTTCTCTGCAATCTCCTTCCTTGCTCTCATCACGTCTCTGTTCTCTTGCTCTCCCTCTCCAACTCGATCGCAGCCCTTCCAAATCAAAATTATATCTCGTTTTCTCCCTAATAGAGAACGAAGTTCTTCGATTTTGCATTTTTCCATCTTGAATCCTTTATTTATTATCGATTTTCATCTATAATCTGTTTCCTGCGCAAACAATCAAAAGTTGTCCATCAATGTTTAGAAGGTAATTCTTTAGTTATTTTAATGGATCTAAAGTGGTTAATGTTTGTCCATCAACTGTTGGATGAGCCTCCATATGGTGTCCTACCTTTTTTGGAATTGGATTCTAAGGAACTGTATTTACCTGTGGATTATCTAGGCTGTCCTTTTGTTAGAATAGTCATGCTACTGTTGTTTTTTTCTTTCCTGCACTTTCTTTATTTGTCTTTGCTGTAACTTTCCTTACTTCCTTCATTACCAAAAAAAAGTGACTTATGTTTGTTTGAATCTGTTGCGTATCTAATACAAAACTAATATAATTCTGTTATACATCTGCTAGAGTGTTGATAAATGTCTGATCAAAGTGTGTGGTGAATATATATTAGATTTATAATAGTATTGTATTACATAACACTATTATAAAAGTGTTTGACATAATCAGTAAGTAAGTCTTCATCTAATACAAAACTAATATATATCTGTTATAAATGTAATATAAATGTATTATTTATCTATTATAAACCTAATATAAGTATAATAGAACTGATTAGTGAATCCAAATGATCCATTTATGTCTTTCACAGGTTACAGAGGGGAAGAAAAACTATGTTACATGAGGTTTCGTAGGAATTTGGATTCTAGTATTGAATAAGAAGTCATAATATGAGGGAAATGATTTTGAATTTCTTGCTAGTAAAAGAAAAGAAAGATTAGAAGAGTTGCAAGTTGAGAAAGATTTGCACTAGTTCACTCCAAATTTTGCAGCAGCTTGGGCTCTAGTTCTACAAGATGAATTTGAAGAAAATGCACAATAAATTTTGTGAAGAACAAGAGAAGCTACTGTTAGGAGACATCTGAAACTTGCCTTCGTGCTGATGCTGTAGGTTGTTTGTAGAGATGATGCTGATTTGGAGTTTGGGAACAGAACACATCTACTACAAATCTGTCATATATCAGAAAAATATCAGAAAAATATATGATATATTTCTGATATATATCTGTTATAATTCTAATATAAGTCTTTGTATTTGCAATGTTCATTGAAACTGTTATATATCTACTATATACATTATATATATATATATATATATATATATATATATATATATATATATATATCTGTTTTTGCTGCATTTTTTGTTGTTTCAACACTGATTTGGATGTTCTTTTGTATCTATTATACATCTATTATATATCTACTACAAATCTGTTATACATCTACCATAAATCTGTCATATATTAGAATTATAACAGAAAAATATCAGATACATATCTGATATATACCTGTTATAATTCTAATACAAGTCTCTTTGTATTTGCAATACTCATTGAACTCTTATATATCTACAATATATCTGTATATATATATATATATATATATATATATATATATATATATATATATATATATATATATATATATATATATATATATATTATAAGTCTAATATAAGTCTCTTTGTATTTGCAATGCCTATTGAACTGATATATATCTATTATTAATCTGTTATAAGTCTGTTACCAGAAATATATTAGATTTATAATAGAATTATATTATATTTGTAATAGGTCGAAAAAATTTGGAAAAAGTATATCAGAGTGGATGACATTTCGAAGATACAAATGAGACGAACAAAAAATTCTAAAGCTGCATGTCGAAAAAATGAACGGTTTGAGAGATACATGCAAAATAAGCCAAAAAAATAAAAAAAAACTCTTTCCTAATCGCATGGGTTGTTCTGTTCATAAGCGTATAAAGACAAAAAGGAAAACTTAAAATGATTAGAAAGATATGATTTACTTATTGGATTATTTTAATATTTATTTTGGATAAATGAGTCATAAATGATAATTTCCATTTTTTTTCGTTCTCTCTGTAACTAGTTTATTTTTCTTAGGTATAGTTAAAATATTGACTAAAGGACTAATTAAACTATAATGATTTGAATTGAATGAACATGAATTGAACTATAGTTATTAATGGTACATTATAATTAAAAATAATTATTAAAATAATAAAACTATTAGTACAAGTAATTAAATATAAAATTTTAACAAATAATTTTAACTATTATTATAATAGAAATTAATGAATAATTACCATAATCAATAATATTAAAAATAATGACTACCTTAAATAAAAATATTATTGATATAATAATTATATTTAATGTAAGCTTAATTAATTATTAATAAATAATCATTAATAAATTAAATCATGCTTATCATAAGAATTATTACTATCTAATAACATATAAAAATAATTACTAAAATTAATTTCACTCATATTTAAATTTATTATTGTTGTTGTTGGTGTTGTTATAAAATACTACACATGATTAAATTTAATAACATATGGGCTATTATGCTTAAACAAGACTCTTTATGGATTAAGTGGATTCATAATATCTATATAAAGACTAGATATTTCCGAGCGGACTCCTTTCGATGTGATGGTAGTTGGTATTGGAGAATGTTCATTAAGCCTTGTGATGTTTTGAATCGGGACTTGTTAGAAAGCTGCACTTGTAAGGGGAGGTTTTGGATTTCCAAATGTTATAGGAAACTTTTGAGTCCCTCTCCTAAATTTAGTTTCCATAAGTAGGTCTGGTGTTCATTGGCACTTTCCAAGCACCGTATGTTTTTCCAACTTGCCACCCAGGATACATTGCTTACCAGGGATCATCTAGTGCAGTGGCTGCATCTACCAGACCTGAATTTCCCAGTTAGTCGTATAGAGGCTGAGTCTCATTCCCATATTTTCTTTAACTGTGTCTTCTCGCAAAATCTATTGCAAGAAGCAACTGGGTGGGGGCAAGTTTCTTCTCTTTGATTTTCCCCAATGGTTGACATGGTTACGTATAATAGTAACTGGTCTAAGTGATAGAAACTAAGAATCAAATGAAGAATAAGAAGAAAGTAGAACAATTGAAGAGAATGAGTCAATTGGGAAAAAGCTCCTAATTGCTCTGCTGAAAATGAATTGATTCGATTAAGTTTGATTACAGTTACAATCCTCTATATATACAATGGTTGTAATAGATTCTGTTATTTATTTCCAGCTCAACCTAACTATTATTTGTAGTGTTATCTACTATTACCCTACCTCATGATGATCACTAGTGGCATCATGATTAAAGTGTGAGAGGCCAAATGACTTCAAAGCAGGAATCATCTGGTTGAATGGGGCAGGTTTTGTAAACAAATCTGCAAGCTGTTTGCATGTGGGGATATAAGCAGTTTGCAGGAATCCTTCTTCTATGTGATTGCGAACAACATGACAGTCTATTTCAACATGTTTCATACTTTCGTAGAATAATGGATTCCTGGCTATTGCTATCGTAGCCTTGTTATCATAGTATAGTTAAATTAGCAGTGGTAGGGGGATTTGGAAATCCTGCGGTAGGCAGCTCAACCATTTTAGTTCACAATTGGTGGAACTCATCCTTTGATATTTAGCTTCAGTGGAAGACTTGCTTACTACACTCTGCTTTTAGTTTCCATGATACAATTGACTTGCCTAGAAAAATACAAAAAACTGTGAGAGATTTGCGGGACTCCTTGCATCTTCCCCAATTTGCATCGCAGTATCCAGTTGACTTCAAGTCTGCTTGCTTTGGATAAAAAAAACACCATAGTTCAAAATGCCTTTTAGATATCCTTAAAGTATAAAAAGCAACCCATAAATGGTGTTCACAAGGTGACTACATATGTTGGCTTAATTGTTGAGTAGAGTAGGATAAATCAAGCCTTATAAAGCCTATGTAAAGAAAATTTCCTACAATTTTTCTGTAAACCTCAGGGTCGGGTAGTAACTCCCCTTCTTGTGATAAATCGATTCCATAGTTAAATGGATCATTGACTTAGTCTGCATTGTCCAGATTGACATCTTGCAAAATGTCCATGCCATACCTCATTTGAGATAAGATAATGCCACTCTTATCTCTATGTAATTTAATGCCAAGGAAGTATTTGGTATGACCTAAATCTTTTATTGTAAACAGAGAGTGTAAATGGGACTTAACTATTGTAAACATGGTTGGATCTGTGCCACTAATTAGAATGTCATCCACATATAAGATGAGAAACAGAATTTGGGAGTTTTGTTGAAGTGTGAAAATATAGTAGTCACTTTTAGATCTTTGAAATCCAAAAGCCAAGATGGTTTTGTGCCATTGGCGCCCTGCTTGCTTTAGTCCATAAAGGGACTTTATCAGCCTGCAAACTTGCCCCTTTTTTGCCTTTGTATAACCTAGAGGGGGCTAAAAGTAAACTTCCTCCTCTAGTGTTCCATATAGGTAGGCGTTGTTAATGTTAATCTAGTGGATTTCCCAATCTTTAGCTGCAGCAATAGCTAGAAATAACCTGACAGTTACTGTGCGAGCAACTGGGCTGAAACTCTCTAAAAAGTCTACACCATATTGTTGGTTGTACCCCTTGGCAACCAATATAGCCTTGAATATGTCAACATCACCATTAGGTTTGTATTTTACCCTGTAAACCCATTTGGAAGCTATGGTTGTCTTGCCAAATGGCAATTCAGTAATCTCACATGTGTGATTGGCTTCAAGTGCATTTATCTCTTCTTGCATTGCTTGTTGCCATGCTGGATGCAATCTTGCTTTTGTGTATGAACTTGGCTCCTGAATTGAAGTTATCTTAGACATAAAGGCCATATGTTCATATTTGAGATAGGGATTTGCACTTGACATGTTGTGTTATGACAGAAACAAAGTCTCTTAACCAACTTGGTTTTCTGGAAATTCTTTTAGAAGGTAAATGTTGCAATTTTATTGGACTGTGTACATTTCCTGTGCTCTCAATATTTAAATTTTGCTCCTTTTTAACACTTGAGTCTGTAGTTGTATCATAGGGGGAAATGCTTTCTTGGAATTCGACATCCCTTGCTACTAAAATTTTTCATGTCTCAAGATTCATTAATTTCCATCCCTTTTGGCCTAGAGAGAACCCTAAAAATACTACTGCATAAGCCCTTAGTGCTAGCTTATCTTTGTTGTCGGTTGTGTCATTATAGAAGCATTGACATCTAAACACTCTATATTGCTCATATTGTGGGGCACTTGAGTACAAGGCTTCATATGGTGTTTTCTATTTAAGTACTTTACTTGGTAGTACATTAATTATGGAGGTTTCCATTTGTATTGCCTTGGCCCTAAATGTTGAAGGCATGTGAGACTGGTAAATCAGTGCTCTTGCTATTTCTAATAGTTGCCTGTGTCACCTCTCCACTGTGCCATTTTATTGTGGAGAGTTGGGGCAACTTTGTTAGTGTTGAATGCCATTTTGGACAAATAAGGAGTGGCATTGAGAGTTTATAAACTCGGTGCCATTATCTG
Source organism: Euphorbia pulcherrima (assembly GCA_947683365.1). Taxonomy (NCBI): domain Eukaryota; kingdom Viridiplantae; phylum Streptophyta; class Magnoliopsida; order Malpighiales; family Euphorbiaceae; genus Euphorbia; species Euphorbia pulcherrima. Next base: position 43,009,867 of record CANTUS010000008.1, on the reverse strand, counting down.
AGTGAATAGTTTTTATTATTACTTGGAACTGAGTTTTGACCATCTCAATTGTGAGCGGACGGCTGTTAGCGCGGCTGCGGCGCGGGGCCGGGCCCTGTCGGGCGGGCCCGCTTTTTGTGCGTCGGGGAGACGAGTGTGATGTGGTTGAAAAGAAAATGATTTTGTGTATTGTAATGCTTAAAAGATACGAGATCGAAACCCCGTACTTAGAATAGAGTCGCCACCCGGTTCAGCTCAACCGGGAAATTTTTGGTACGATTTTCCCACCGGGTGGTTGGACCATACCTTAAGTAGAGATTCCGAGTTCGGATGATGTTATGTACTTTTCATTAGGCCAAGTTAGGATACTTCATTCTTTCTTAATCGGTTTAATCCACCCTATTTATTTGTATTTTCAGTTATTTTGTGGTTTTCGCGTTTATCAAGCAATTGAAGCGATAAAAAAAACATTTACAAATGTAAGGAAAAAATAAGTGCGGAAAATAGAATTATTACAAGATTTTCCAGTCCTGTACATTTTCTACGTAACAAATGTAATACCCGAATGTCCGATATACATCTACCTGCAGAGGATAGTTGACACAGATATGGCATATTTTATTTATAACATCATAAAGCCCGATTGGATGGCTAAAATGAGATTTGAATGGCGTTTGCGGGGAAATTCCATTTTTATCCAAATTTTAGATTCGGTCGTTGCTTTAATCAGATTACAAGTGAATATACCACTCATCGAGGGGCGGGTCTGTTTTCAGGAGGTTTTGAACCTCCATCGTTGCACTATAGGTCCTACCTTCAGAAAATAAATTAATTGGGAAACAAACGAAGGCAATACTGCTGTTCAGAAAGCCATACCGCCGTCGGGCATCTGATGCCGCCGATGACATAAGTGATGTCGCTGGCGGCATGGATGATGCCGCCGGCGACATCGGTTGTGTCACGGGCGACATCAGCATACTGACAGGCACAGGGCTTTCTGAATACCATAAAAAAAAGGTTCCGTGAGAAAACGAGGCCTCCGGGGAATGCGATGCTAACGGCGATATCCACGATGTCTCTCGCGACATGGGTGATACAGTCGGCAACATCACATGTCTCCGGCGACTTTAATTTCTCACAGCAGCAGCGGTTTGCAGTTAAAATAACCGAAAACTTAAAGCAAACACAAATCAACAGAAAATAGTGCAAAACAATAATAATAAAGCCAAAGAGCTATGAGACTCAGGATTTTCACCTCGGGGTAGTGAATCCAACTCTTCGTGAACTGAACAATAACGCCTCCGAGGAGCTTGGAACGATAATTTGATTGTTAATTTAAAGGTTTTAGGTCTCTAAATTCTATTCAGTTGATTTAACCCAAAGACCCACCGATTTAAGCTCACAATCAGAGAGTTCGAAGAAGAAAAACCGGGAAAAGTGGATTAGAATCCTTTTTCCTGCCTTTTCTAGTTCTTATCTCACTAAAATCTACTCTCGATTTCAGCTCTTAATTGCTTAATTTAGCTCCTTTCTTCCACAATTTCAGTCCCCCCTCTCAAATGCAGTTTTTGGGTGCCTTTTATAGGCAAATTGGGGTATTTTTCGAGACCTTTTTGACTTATTCCGCCGAAAGTGGCCGACATGCTGTCTGTGGAGAATCCATTTTTGTGCCATATCGCCGGCGACATGATGATGTCGCCGGCGGTATGATTCATGCCGCCGACGGTATGGTGATGCCGCCGGCGGCATGAATGATGTCGGTGGCGACATCATTCTCCAGCATACCGACAAACAACGGGTTAAAAAGCCTAAAAAGTCGGGAAAAGTGGTTTATTAGTGGAAAAAAGGCATCTTTATGACTTTTAACAATATTTTAAAGGGTATTTATTATTTGGGTGTAAATCATCGGTTCAAGCTCCTACCGAACGCGTTATCGGCTACGCCGAACTGGATTCTACCAATTATAAAATTCACAAGGAATATTATTTTGGTAATAAAAATTCTGAAGAGAACTTTTATTTTGAGGTATTGAAATCGGGTACACGTCATCATCGTCTCGCGAGAGGGACTGCAAAATCCCGTGCTCACAGGCTGCCCCTCGGGAGATCACTGCTGACACAGGTCAGTATGATCACACGAAAGAGCAAGGGATAGGAACGATACCTGAAGGATGACTGGTTTGTCCCTTGGTCGGACTTATGCTTTGTCGACTGTTCGTCCCTTGGTCGGACTTACGCTCTGTTGATTGTTTGTCCCTTGGTCGGACTTATGCTCTGTCGATGGTTTGTCCCTTGGTTGGATTTATGCTCTGTGATTATTTGCCCCTTGGTCGGACCTACGCTCTGTCGACTATTCGTCCCTTGGTCGGACCTACGCATTGTTGATCGTTTGTCCCTTGGTCGGACTTAAGCTTTGTCGTTGTTCGTCCCTTGGTCGAACTTACGCTCTGTCGACTGTTCGTCCCTTGGTCGAACTTACGCTTTGTCATTTGTTCGTCCCTTGGTCGGACTTACGCTTTGTCATTTGTTCGTCCCTTGGTCGGACTTGTGCTTCGTCATTTGCTCGTCCCTTGGTCGGACTTGTGCTTCGTAGAGAATTTGTCCCTTGGTCGGACTTTGTGCTTCGTAGAGAATTTGCCCCTTGGTCGGACTTGTGCTTCGAAGAGAATTTGTCCCTTGGTCGGACTTGTGCCTCGTAGAGAATTTGTCCCTTGGTTGGACTTGTGCCTCGTAGAGAATTTGTCCCTTGGTCGGACTTGTGCCTCGTAGAGAATTTGTCCCTTGGTCGGACTTGTGCCTCGTAGAGAATTTGTCCCTTGGTCGGACTTGTGCCTCGTAGAGAATTTGTCCCTTGGTCGGACTTGTGCCTCGTAGAGAATTTGTCCCTTGGTCGGACTTGTGCCTCGTAGAGAATTTGTCCCTTGGTCGGACTTGTGTCTCGTAGAGAATTTGTCCCTTGGTCGGACTTCTGCTTTGAATAAAGAGGTTTGCCCCTCGGTCGGGCTCTCATTTGGTACAGTGATTGTCCTTCGGTTGGACTTACAGTTCGTTGATTGTTTGCCCCTTGGTCGGGCTTACGCTTCATCGACTGTTCGTCCCTTGATCGGACTCACGCTTTGTTGACTATTTGTTCTTTGGTTGGACTTATACTTTGTCTACTGTTCGTCCCTTGGTCGGACTTACAGTTCGTGGGGAGTTTGCCCTTCGGTCGGGCTTGTCACTTCATATAGTGATTGTCCTTTGGTCGGACGTTTCACTTTAAAGAGGTCGCCCTTCGGTTGGGCTTTCGTTCTGAAGAGATTGCCCTTCGGTTGGGCTTTCGTTCTGAGGAGATCGCCCTTCGGTTGGGCTTTCATTCTGAGGAGGTTGCCCTTCGGTTGGGCTTTCATTCTGAAGAGATTGCCCTTCGGTTGGGCTTTCGTTCTGAGGAGATCGCCCTTCGGTTGGGCTTTCATTCTGAGGAGGTTGCCCTCCGGTTGGGCTTTCATTCTGAAGAGATTGCCCTTCGGTTGGGCTTTTTTGAAGAGATCGCCCTTCGGTCGGGCTTGTTCTGTTGTGATCGCCCTTCGGTTGGGCTTGTTCTATTGAGATTGCCCTTCGATTGGGCTCGTGTTTGGTATAGCGATTGTCCTTTGGTCAGACTTTCACTTTGAAGAGATTGCCCTTCTGTTGGGCTTGTTCTGAAGAGATTACCCTTCGGTAGGGCTTTTGCTCTGAAGAGATCGCCCTTCGGTTGGGCTTGTTCTGTTGAGATCACCCTTCGGTTGGGCTTTCATTTGAAGAGATCGCCCTTCGGTCGGGCTTGTTCTGTTGTGATCGCCCTTCGGTTGGGCTTGTTCTGTTGAGATTGTCCTTCGATTGCGCTCGTGTTTGGTATAGCGATTGTCCTTTGGTCGAACTTTCACTTTGAAGAGATTGCCCTTCTGTTGGGCTTGTTCTGAAGAGATTGCCCTTCGGTCGGGCTTTTGCTCTGAAGAGATCGCCCTTCGGTTGGGCTTTCATTCTGAGGAGATCGCCCTTCGGTTGGGCTTTCATTCTGAGGAGGTTGCCCTTCGGTTGGGCTTTCATTCTAAAGAGATCGCCCTTCGGTTGGGTTGGTTTGAAGAGATTGCCCTTCGATCGGGCTCGTTTGAAGAGATCGCCCTTCGGTCGGGCTTGTTCTGTTGTGATCGCCCTTCGGTTGGGCTTGTTCTGTTGAGATTGCCCTTCGGTTGGGCTTTCGTTCTGAAGTGATCGCCCTTCGGTTGGGCTTGTTCTGTTGAGATTGCCCTTCGATTGGGCTCGTGTTTGGTATAGCGATTGTCCTTTGGTCGAACTTTCACTTTAAAGAGGTCGCCCTTCGGTTGGGCTCATTTTGAATGAGGAGATTGCCCTTCGGTTGGGCTCATTTTGAATGAGGAGATTGCCCTTTGGTTGGGCTCATTTTGAATTTCTAATTTGGAGGGGCAACATTGCCGGCGGCATGAGTTGATGTTTCTGGCGGTTTGAGTGATGTCACCGGCGGCATGGGCTGATGTCGCCGGTGGTATGGATGCCACGTGGCAGCTTTGACTGGTCAGATAATTTCAAAATTTGAACTAAATGAGGCAATGTCGCCGGCGGCTTGAGTGATGTCGCCGGCAGCATGGACTGATGTCGCCGGTGGTATGGATGCCACGTGGCAGCTTTGACTGGTCAGATAATTTCAAAATTTGAACTAAATGAGGCGATGTCGCCGGCGGCTTGAGTGATGTCGCCGGCGGCATGTCTTGATGTCGCCGGTGGTATGGATGCCACGTGGCAGCTTTAACTGTCAGATAATTTCAAAATTTTGAACTAAATAAGGCGATGTCGCCGGCGGCTTGAGTGATGTCGCCGGCGGCATGGGCTGATGTCGCCGGCGGCATGGAGGGACAGTTTCAGATTAATTAAAACTCCTCAAATCCCGCGCGGCAGTTTAAAAAGAGATTGGAACTCTCTTCTTCCCATTCTTTCTCAAAACCGCATCTCTCTTCATCTCTTCTCCAATTTACTTGTTTTTTTTGAAATTATGAAGAGAATTAGCAAGGCTTTTAGGGGTAAATCCAAGGCTAGGGAGAGCCTGCCCGATTCTTCCGTTGAGGGACTGAAAATCCTTTCCGTTCCTACTGCATACGGTCTGAAGGAGACGGCCAAAATGTACGGCTATGGCATTAACTCTCCTATCACAAATCTGACTCCGGAGAAGGAGAAACACCTCTCTTATATCCAGGTAATTTCGCAACAAAACTTGAATTACTTCTTTTCGAATTCGATGTGATTTGGTCTCAGATTTGTAAACATGTTATGATAGGTTCGATTTTTGCTTTGTTGTCCGATTGATTTAGGCTTAGAGCGGAATATATCAGTCATATTGTATGCTTTTAGGATCGATTTTTGCCTTGTGGTTCGATTGATTTGGGATTTTTGTGATTTTTGGCACGGTGGGTGCGATTTAGGGAGAAAGCAGGTTCTGCCCGCATAGAGTGATGCCGCTGGCGGCATCAGTGTTGTTGCTGGCGACATCAGCCTTTGTCAAAGGCTTTATGGGAGTCTGATGTCGCTTCTGTTGAAGCTGATGTCGCCGGCGATATGAGCCATGCCGCCGGCGGTATGGGCTGATGCCGCCGGCGATATCGCTTCTATTAGAGGCGACATCAGCAGCCTTTTTGACAGAAATGCACAGAATTGATCCATTTTGCTTTCGATTTTGCAGCCATACGAACTGACTTACACAGGAGGGATTGGCACCATCGGCGAGTGGTGGCATCATATTTCAGAGAATGATCCCGAGCTTGCACTCGCGATTAACGAGACGGGGTTTGGGGATTTGGCTCGAATCATGCCTATGTTGATGCCTAAGCTACCTCATTCTTCAGTAACGGCCTTGACTGAAAGGTGGTCCGAGACTACCCACACCTTCCATCTCCCCTTTGGGGAAGTTACAATTACCCCTTCTGATGTGGTAGCCATGACCGGCCTTCCTTGGACGGATGAGGTTATCCATTTTGATGTCTACATAGACAAGTACCATGTTGAGAGGCCCGTGGTGAGGCGGGTAAAGGAGTTGTTCGGACTGAAGCCCGTTTCTGGGCGGCTGTCCTATGGTGCGTTGTACCGTTATTGGACCCAGGTGGATGTGGTGCCTGAGGAGGAAAGGGAGGCATGTGTCCGTTCCTTTGTGATCTCACTACTCACCGTGCTGTTCTTCCCAATCTCGGGGAGTAAGATCAACTACATACTCATAACCGCGGTGGAAGATGTGCCGGGAATCAGGAGGAAGAATTGGCCGAGGGCCATCTTGGCCCAATTGTACCACGGGCTTGACGTGGGAGCCCGGAAGAATGAGAAAGCCCTTCGCCTTTGCCATCTGCTACTCCAGGTATCACTTTTTGTAGATATTCTCCTTGATAGCATGTGTTCTCGTTTATTGCATGACATTTTTTGGATTGATCGATCGGTCGTCATTTGTGCAGGCCTGGGCCTTTGAGCATCATATCCTCCCACCGATGGAGTTTAAGAAGGTTGTGCCGCCGGGCTCTCATTTCCTTGCCCGCTGGTGCGGGTGCATCGGTGGGAAGGCCAAGTATCCTACGCTGTATAGGGAGGTCCTCAGAAGCGCGCGATTGAGTTCGGTATGCGAAATTTTTTTTTTTTTAAAATTATTTATTTGGTCTATGGACTTATGTTGGTTGTTTTGATGTAGCTCGTCTTGGACCCGTTCGATGGGGTGGAGAATTTGGCCGAGGTTGCACGGGTGCGGAGAGAGGTGGATGACCGCCGGTTCGTTATTGAGTGCCCACTGTCTCAGTAGTGGTATCTGGGCGAGCGCGTCCGGGGTTAGAGGTCCCTTCCGGTTGCAGCTAGACGGGTGCCTGCCGATCCTCCGCGGGGCTTGTGGTGGCCTCATTTGGTGATTTCTGCCGAGGCCGACAAAGCCGATTATATTGAAGGGAACGGCCGAGTGATCCCTAGCGTTCCTGGCCTCTATGAGCGGCTTTTTCAGCGTCTACTCCCCGTATGTCCTCGTATCCATGGCAACGATACAATTGAGTATCATAACGAGCAACGATACAATTGAGTATCATAACGAGCAACGATTGGAGGACGAAAAGAGGCGCCTCGGAGGCGTTGTGGAAGATGATGATGAGGATGATGATGAAGATGAAGCGCTGGAAGGGGATGTTGCGGTCGACCCTGAGGGGGAGGATGAGGTAGGTGCGGGTGTAGCTGGCGGGAGTGTGCCGACGTCCCAGGGGGAACATCGTTCTTTCGGGGTATGATTGTGTTTGTGTATGATTTTGAAGTCGTTTAGAGACGTTGTTGACGTGTGACCTTCACGTTCTGCAGGAACCCGCGAGAAAGAGGGGCCGTGATAACCAAAGTGGGACCCGACATTATGGTGCGCCGTAGGGCATAAACTTCGTGGAGGGGAGATTGGTTAATTCGTTGGAAACCACCTTCCTGTTGATGAACTCCCGAGGCGAATTCACTCATAGGAATGTTGGCTCGAGCCGGCAAGCCCCGATTTTCATGCCTGAAGATACTACCTACGTAAGACCTAATAATTATTTTCTTATTAAGTCTTAGAAGTGGGTGTCTAAGGGTATGCTTTTTGGATTTTCTAGGTGGCGCGGAGTCATATGGAGCAGCTTGCGGAGAACAATTTTATTCTCCGGGATACCCTCATTGGGCAATCGCTTCTCGGTCAGGTATTTTATGCACATGTTAAGATGGGATATATGTATGGATGTTATGCATGATATGCAAGGCTGATATTTTCTCCGGTTTGCAGGATTTTTTAGCCCTTTCTTTGTCTGATGCTGATGCAGCCCGGCGACGGTATGAGGAGGAGACTGCAGCTTTACAGCGCCGCGTGAGCGATCTCGAGGGACAGCTGGCGGCCACCGCTCAAGAACAGAGAAGTAAACAGAATCTGGACCGTGTGCACCCTGGGGGTACCAGTCGTAGGGGGGTCAAGAAGTCTGCCGGCCGACGTGCATTTACCGCGGCTGAGGAGTCCAGTAGTGTTCCCATGACGGAGGGGAGAGAAGAGGACGACGTTGACGATTGGCTCGCAAGTCCCGATGACGTTTCATCCCGTCCAGCCGGTAGTGGCGGACATGCTTAGTTTTACTTTTCATTTTTATTTTGCCTTGAGTTCTTGTTTGTACCTCTGATACATTGGGGTTTTGATAATTTGATTTCGTCATGATGATTTGGTACAATTTGAGCAATTTGCGCCTTCGGGCTTTCATAAAAATGAATTGCTGTTTTGACAAGTCATTGGGAATGTAGCATAGGATTGTTTACAGTTTTTGTACAGGTCTGAAATGGCAGAAATGCTTCTGATGCCGCCCAGAAAGTTGACCTTATGCCGCTGGCGGCATCATCCAAGTCGCCCAAATCAATCCTATATCGCCGGCGACATTAATTACATCGCAGGCGGTATCATGATATCGCCGGCGGTATCACTCTCATCGCCGGCGGCTTCAATCTTCCAGCAACCTGTTTTCAACAATTCCGTCTGTTTCCGTCATGGCAACCCATAACCAAAAGTTGTGGGGTTTTCTGCAGAGCCTGGGGAACACAGATTTTGGGCCCCAATTTGACCCCACGGTTTGTATGGACTATCCTTTCGGGTTTTCTCCCTAACAGATTTATTCCGACCTTTGAGCGCGTAGTGTCTTCAATTAAGCTTACTTGCGATGTTTCCATCCTTCGATTGCCAGGCATTCACATAATCACAAGCACAGATGTTCCAATATGAAAGACCCTTTTATCGAGTGAACTTAATTGGAGTACAAGATGTTGGCAATCATTTCCATTAATGGGACCCCTGGTGTTAACCAGCCTTTACAGGTTTTCAAGTTAACATCTTATTATTTTTCTCTCGTGCCCTAATTTTCGTCTGAACCGCCCTTTTTGGGTTTTCAGTTCAACAGGCGTTATTGACTTATCCATCCCCTAATTTTTGTACAGCCGGTTTGCAGGGTACCGACCGTCGGGTGTAACCCTAATTTTTGCCCAGTCAATAGAAGATCGACAGGCGGGCGATTATTGTATATATATATATATATATATTTTTTAGTGTGCCGCTTTTTCTGATTTATTTCTTTTGTTTAGACCTGATAATGCTTAAGCTTGTCTTGGTCGGCTAGATCGATGAATTCGCTTCTTGTCTATGCTCATGACTCTAACAGCCTCGCTTATTTGGTGCCATTTTCGATCATACGATGGTCTCTTCAATCTGATCTGAACTTAACCTTAGTACAGGAAGGTCTCAAACTTTTCAGTGCTGGGTCTATGACTCTTGGAAAGGGCATAGGATATCTGATTTGCTATTGTGCGCATAGTTGTGCTTTTGCAGATTCTCCAAGTTCCTTGGTGCCCGTTCGATTTTCGTCTGGATCACCCAGTTCATTTTGACCTTCAAAGTTACGTCAGGAGCTTTTGGCTGACCTTGTTGCAAGCCGTTTAGTTTGGGGGAGTTTTTGGTACTTACTCCAAAGCTTCATCGATTGGTTTGATTGTCGTCCTGATCGCTATTTTGATTGATCCTTCAATTCGGGGTCTGCAGACTCGTATTCTGTGTTAGGGGTGATGGGTTGTGAACAAGTGATGTTCGGCTTAAGGACCTTTTGTTTGGTGCCTTTGTAGTGGTTGTTTGCCTTGTTGGTTCATTTGGTAAGGCGATTGCGACATTGGTTGCACAATTGTCTTCGTGGCTTGTGGGATGAAGGTGTTTGCCTTTAGACTTGGTGTCCTTGGAAGTGGTTGCCCCCTGACCTTTGTTAGCCGAAGGGTTTGATAGGGTTGATTTGTACCGAGTGGAGATGTGTTTCTCTTCAAATTTGGTCGTGTTCTCGGTGGTGATGTTGGTCTGAGATTTTGGCTACGATGTTTATTTGATGGAGATCGGGCTCCGTTGGGTGTAAGCCTTGATTCTCTATTTCGGGGGACTGATTGATACTTCTTTGGTGGCTTGAAGGTGTACCGATGTAGGGCCGTTGAGTCAATTCTAGAAGGGACCCATGGCGTTTCAATAATCCGATTATTGAGCAAAAGCATTATCATGGTTTTTAAGCACTTTATTATCCCTCATGTGTTGACAGGGTTTAAATTATTGGATTTGATTACCACATAATGTACTCAATTTAATTCCATTTAATAAAAGTATCTTACACACTGAAAGCGTCGTACGTATGCTATGAAGACGCTGATCAAAGGGTACAGACACAATCATAAGTAAGAAAAAATGGAAGTGGCTCATGGAGCTAAAAGGTCTGAAGTCCAAGGATTGCAAATCGGGATTCTTCGTCCTCACCGTCAGAGTGCGATTTGCCCCCACCATTTGAGTAGATGGCCTTGATGAGATCTTGAGGAGCTTTCCGTTGTTTGGAAAAGCCGGGATTAATCATCCGTGTCCGATCGCCAGACTCTGGTACAGGGTAGAATGCCCTTTTAGGGTCGGTAATCTTCTTTTCATCCACTAGTCGTTGGATGGTACGGACTAAAGCTTTACATTGGTTGGTGTTATGACCCGACAACATGTGATATCTGCAAAAGCCTTTTCCTTCTTCTCTCATGGGGGGATTGAATTCATGAAGAGGTTTAAGAATCCCAGCTTCCTTCAACCCGGTGAAGATTACATTAAGTGGCAGTTTCCACGGATTGGTTCTACACTTAGGACCGTTGTTTGGCCGCATAATGGCAACTGGTGCCGACTTCTGATAGGTCTCTTGGTCCACCATGATTTGAGGTGGGGGTGTGGGTGATTCAGTGTTACGAAAGAACTGGTCTTTCTCTGATTGGACCCTTCCCTGATAGCAGTCTGCTGTCATCAACTGACGTGAGAAGTCTTCAACGATGTGTTGCATGACTTGGTCGTATTGAGGAAGCATCGGGGCAGCGGGGATTTTAAATTGTGATGGGGTGACCAAAGTTGGTGGAAAGGTGTTAGAGAATGGTGGAAGAATCGGATTCTGGGCTCCTTCTCTTTGTCCAGGGTAAGCGGTTGGCGGTGACTGCCAGAGTGTATCGCCATCAGGTGTCATGCCCGAAGATCGCATGACCTGGTCGAAGTCCTGTCTTTCTAGGACCTTCTTGATGGATACATACACTATCTCCTGAATGATGTTTCTAAACTGATCAGAGTTCAGAAACTGAATGATAGCAGCGGTGATCTCCGATCCAAGAGACGGCGGGTGAGCTGTTGCCCCTACGGCGGAGGGAAGGCTAGCTTGTCCTCTCGATGAGGTACGGTTGTCATCATGGGGAAGAGACATGGTTGGCTGTGAAAGTCTTGGTTCAAGAGGAGGGCTGCTTAGGATCACAAGTCGCGGATCAGACCATGAATGGGTTGTAAATGGTATGGATGGTATGTATGTATGTCCTTTTATGCCCTGGGAGTGACGTGTAGTGCGCATGGCTGCACGTAGATGTGGTTAGAGATGATGTGATGGCTCATCCCTCCAACATATATGAGACGTGTGTACTTCACGTCATACGTAGCGATATGTGGTGACGCAACGGAGGTACAAGAGAAGTCCCACACATGTTGCTAAACCTCTTCCACGGGTGGAAGTGGTAAAGGGCAAGTTGATTTATTTTCGGCTCTTAAAGCCGATGCATGGGGGTGAATGATTATAAAGCACATAGCATGCGAATCGGCCCCGTTCCAACCTTTTGACTCCCGCGTAACACCACTTTGGTAGGATGAAGTTTGGCTGCTTCACCGGTAATGGCGAAAGTAGCGCGTCCCAATTATTTTATTTGTTTTGGGTAATCCTAAGGGGAATGATGTGCTAAGGCTTTTTTTTTCTTTTTTTTTTTCTAACGCGGCTTTGGTATAGGGTTGTTGATGTAGAAGGTTCCCGTTTACCTTGATTCCACGTTTACTCAATCACTACCCGAATGGGCGTGGTCATAGGAGTTTACGTGTTGGTTAAAACGAGTGATCCACCCACTAGGCATCCTCAATTCCAACAGGGCATGAGTGATACTTTGTGAGCTTCTCGGGTAAAATAGGGTACCTATAATTACCGATCTATCTACACGCGTGAGGACAAGGCGTCATAAGAAAAGAATGAAGTTTTAATTTGGCCAATGATTTCAATACATCATCAAAGTCTTTTAAACTATGAAAGAAGGTTCAAGTTTAAAGAAATTCCCCAACAGAGTCGCCACTGTGAGCGGACGGCTGTTAGCGCGGCTGCGGCGGGGGGCCGGGCCCTGTCGGGCGGGCCTGCTTTTTGTGCGTCGGGGAGACGAGTGTGATGTGGTTGAAAAGAAAATGATTTTGTGTATTGTAATGCTTAAAAGATACGAGATCGAAACCCCGTACTTAGAATAGAGTCGCCACCCGGATCAGCTCAACCGGGAAATTTTCGGTACGATTTTCCCACCGGGTGGTTGGACCATACCTTAAGTAGAGATTCCGAGTTCGGATGATGTTATGTACTTTTCATTAGGCCAAGTTAGGATACTTCATTCTTTCTTAATCGGTTTAATCCACCCTATTTATTTGTATTTTCAGTTATTTTGTGGTTTTCGCGTTTATCAAGCAATTGAAGCGATAAATAAAATATTTACAAATGTAAGGAAAAAATAAGTGCGGAAAATAGAATTATTACAAGATTTTCCAGTCTTGTACATTTTCTACGTAACAAATGTAATACCCGAATGTCCGATATACATCTACCTGCAGAGGATAGTTGACACAGATATGGCATATTTTATTTATAACATCATAAAGCCCGATTGGATGGCTAAAACGAGATTTGAATGGCGTTTGCGGGGAAATTCCATTTTTATCCAAATTTTAGATTCGGTCGTTGCTTTAATCAGATTACAAGTGAATATACCACTCATCGAGGGGCGGGTCTGTTTTCAGGAGGTTTTGAACCTCCATCGTTGCACTATAGGTCCTACCTTCAGAAAATAAATTAATTGGGAAACAAACGAAGGCAATACTGCTGTTCAGAAAGCCATGCCGCCGTCGGGCATCTGATGCCGCCGATGACATAAGTGATGTCGCTGGCGGCATGGATGATGCCGCCGGCGACATCGGTTGTGTCACGGGCGACATCAGCATACTGACAGGCACAGGGCTTTCTGAATACCATAAAAAAAAGGTTCCGTGAGAAAACGAGGCCTCCGGGGAATGCGATGCTAACGGCGATATCCACGATGTCTCTCGCGACATGGGTGATACAGTTGGCAACATCACATGTCTCCGGCGACTTCAATTTCTCACAGCAGCAGCGGTTTGCAGTTAAAATAACCGAAAACTTAAAGCAAACACAAATCAACAGAAAATAGTGCAAAACAATAATAATAAAGCCAAAGAGCTATGAGACTCAGGATTTTCACCTCGGGGTAGTGAATCCAACTCTTTGTGAACTGAACAATAACGCCTCCGAGGAGCTTGGAACGATAATTTGATTGTTAATTTAAAGGTTTTAGGTCTCTAAATTCTATTCAGTTGATTTAACCCTAAGACCCACCGATTTAAGCTCACAATCAGAGAGTTCGAAGAAGAAAAACCGGGAAAAGTGGATTAGAATCCTTTTTCCTGCCTTTTCTAGTTCTTATCTCACTAAAATCTACTCTCGATTTCAGCTCTTAATTGCCCAATTTAGCTCCTTTCTTCCACAATTTCAGTCCCCCCTCTCAAATGCAGTTTTTGGGTGCCTTTTATAGGCAAATTGGGGTATTTTTCGAGACCTTTTTGACTTATTCCGCCGAAAGTGGCCGACATGCTGTCTGTGGAGAACCCATTTTCGTGCCATATCGCCGGCGACATGATGATGTCGCCGGCGGTATGATTCATGCCGCCGGCGGTATGGTGATGCCGCCGGCGGCATGAATGATGTCGGTGGCGACATCATTCTCCAGCATACCGACAAACAACGGGTTAAAAAGCCTAAAAAGTCGGGAAAAGTGGTTTATTAGTGGAAAAAAGGCATCTTTATGACTTTTAACAATATTTTAAAGGGTATTTATTATTTGGGTGTAAATCATCGGTTCAAGCTCCTACCGAACGCGTTATCGGCTACGCCGAACTGGATTCTACCAATTATAAAATTCACAAGGAATATTATTTTGGTAATAAAAATTCTGAAGAGAACTTTTATTTTGAGGTATTGAAATCGGGTACACGTCATCATCGTCTCGCGAGAGGGACTGCAAAATCCCGTGCTCACATCAATAAAAGCAGAAATGACATTAGCAGTTTGTGACTTTTGCTGGATAAAGAAGGTCTAAATGGCTCTTACAAAGTCATCAACCACTATTAAGAAGTATTTGGCACCAGATAAAGAAGAAAGGCTATAGGGTCCCCATAAATCCATGTGAACTAGTTCAAAGGAAGATTTAGTTTTGATATAACTAGATGGAAAGAGCATTCTGCACTGTTTAGCAGATGGGCAAATGCTACAAAAAGTGGGTTTACATTTAGAGTCAATACATTGTATATGAGTTAAAACCTCAAGGGAGGCATGGCTTAATCTATTGTGCCAGATATCATGCTTATAATTGACAGCTATACTAGATAGACTAGCTTCAAATTTCTATATAATTCCTGCAGTAAAAGAACCCTTAGTCAGCTTATATAATCCTTCAATTCTCCATGCTATTGCTAGAACATCATGTGTTATCAGGTCCTACAAATAGCAATAGTCAGCCTTGAATACAATGGTAATCTGCTCTTCTGCTAGTAATTGTCCAACAGATAACAAGTTGAATGTAAAGTGTGGCACATAAAGTACATTCTGCAAATGTAATCTTTTGGATAATGGTACAGTTCCCATTTGTGTGCCAGCTTGGTATGAACCATCAGGTAAGATAACTTGATGTACATTATTAGCTTTATTGAATAATCTGAAAAAAAATCAATTATAGAGCACATGTGGGAAGTTGATCCACTGTCAATCACCCATTCTCTAAAATTAGTGACAGGGGATGTACTTGAATATCCTGTAAAGGCTGTGAAATTAGCAATTTTTGGTTTGTTGTTGAAAGTGCTATTTGAGAGAAGGTTATCTGATGTTTGCTTTCCTTTCACCATCATATAGAGTTCATGTAGCATAGTTTCTATATTGGGTTGTTGAGTTTGTGTTGTGTAAGTTGAATCATCATCTGACTAGGATGTTTCGCCCATGGCATTGTGTGCTTAAGAATACTTTTTCCCTTTTCTCTTTGACTTTGGATGCCATTCCGGATAACCATGTGTAACGCCCCCCTTATAGGGAGCGTCACGGTAACTATAAACACCCAATGAAACAACTCTACTCCACTATATAGAAATTCAATACTTATAGATTTAATACGTACAACTACCAATATAATGTTTTAAACTCCAAATTATTCTCCTAATATTTCTTAATGCCACTTTACATTTCTCACTCTCTAGTACATGCCATTATTCTACGAACCATAATATTACATTAAAATACATATCCACCTCGAGTCTTTCCTTATTTGCTCTTTAAGCTGATCCACCTGTACCACTTTGGTCCAAGCTATCTACAAGTTCTCCACCTACGCGTAAAAAATCAACTACACGCTAAGCAATTTGCTTAGTGGTGTCCATAAAAAAAATATAACAACTTTGAATATTTTTAAAATAGAAACAAAGTATATTTATAAGTCAAAAATAAATTAACCAACTTTATGGAACCAAATCACAAAACTTATATAGTAATCCTTTCAAAGTACAATCAAATTTGTACCCAATTTTTCCAAACACTTTAACCACATATTGCCCAAAGTAAACAAGTCCTGAATAACGGTAAAATGGATACGGGAGCGGACAAGCCCGAAGCCAAAGCTTCAAAATCAATATATCGGTCAAGCCCGAAGCCGAAGCTTCAAAAATCAATATATCGGTAAAGCCCGAAGCCGAAGCTTCAAAAATCAATATATCGGTCAAGCCCGAAGCCGAAGCTTCAATATCAATATATATATATATATATCATAATATCGGCCAAAGCCCGAAGCCAAAGCTTCAATTGTTTGTACAGTACTGTACCCCCCTTTATTGGCGCCAATCTACCCTGACCCGTATTCTACTCGTTTAATAAGGGCAATAAATCAAAGTAACATCTTAAAAATTCCAGTATAAACCATCAATCACAATTCAACATATCTTCAGTAATTAAGAAATCCAAATCCCAAATTTTTAAGCATCAAACTTCAATTAAAACTCAATAAAATCAATATCATACTTTCCAGAATTTTTCCAGGTTTCGTAACCTGACTTCCCCTGCATTTTTCACTATCAAAACATCATCCAATCGAAGAACTTTCTTCTAAACATAATTAGACACATGTCTCAGCTTTCCAAATCCACTAGAATCACAGAAATCCAAATTTTATAACCAAAGTTATGATCAAAATACTAAACAGTGTACAAAGCTGAGATTTTCCGAAAACAGATTTCATCACTCCACTTCAAACGAAAATTTCACATTGAAAACGAATGAAATTCAACAAGGTTTCTTCTGAACATTTATTCCTTACTTTCTGTAGATATCAATAAAATCAAGAATTTTTTAAATTGGATTTATATAACGAGTGAAAACATTAAAACAAAACAGGTATACAATCTGGAAAATTTTCTGAAAAACCGAGAAATCGAAATTCGGGACATAAACCTTTTTCTATGCTCTTTCTAGCTCTCTTCTATCCCTTTTGCCTTTGATTTACTTGCAATAGCTTCCTCTACAACAGCCATATATAATTCTATCAAGATATTGCATAAATAAACTTCCTAATACCATAAATATGCTTAATCTACCATGAATTCTACTAATTAAGCTTTAATTTCACCAAAAATCACTCACCTCAAACTCGGGTTACTATTCATCCGAATCTTAATATCTGAAATCCTCCTCTTCTAGTCTTAATTGACTGAAATTGATGATGATAGAGGGCTTAAGGATCGATTTCTAATAAGAATTCGAAGTTGAATCGAAGAAATCGGAAGTTTTTGGATTATAGAAAATTTTTGGTAAAGGAAATGAATGAGGAAGGAAATGATGAAGATAAGGAAGAGAAGAAGATAAGCTGGTAAGTTATGTATATATTTTCTTTTCTTTTTTTTTCCAATAATGCCCCTGATCAAATAATTTAATGTCCATTTCATCCCTCTTACTTAATTAGCTCTTATTTCCTCATGCCTTATATCCAATAACAATAATAACAATAATAACAATAAAAATAATTTCTATGATATTTTAATACCATGGTAATTTATTATAAGCAAATTTTGGAAATTTCGGTTCGTTACACCATGTATTTTCCAGCAAGAATTAGTGGTGTGTTTATTTGTGTCATAATGAGTGCACTTAAAATCCCCCTTTTTCTTGTTCTCATAGTTTCTCGTAAAGGCTTGGGGCTTGGCAGAGAAATGCGCTATTTCAATAGTTTGATCAACAACCAATTCTCTCTGTTTTTCGATTCTTTGTAGCATTGCATATGCTTTATGTATAGATGGAAAAGCATCCATTAGGAGAATCTGAGATTTAGCAGCTTTGTATCCTTCTTTTAATCCCATTAAGAACTGAATTATTTTATCCTCTTCATTCAAGGCGTGCGTCTTATGTACCACATTACAGATGCAATTTCTTGCAGCTCCACATTGGCAAATTGGATAAACCCTAATTAAGTCTACTTCATCCTAGAGTTTCTTGAGTTTGGTAAAACACACCATGATAGAAGCATTACCTTGCTGCATTAGGTTTATTTCCCTCTTCAGTTAAAACAATCTTGGCCCATTTGTGCCGCCAAATCGTTCCTTAAGTTCTTTCCAATGCTCTCTTGCGCTAGATGCGTAGAGAAATGCCTCTACGAACTCTTTAGACATCGACTTGAGAATCCAAGATGTAATGAGGCAATTTCTCTTGTGCCAGGATTAATACGTCGCTGAATTTGTTATTGGAACAAGATCATCTTTGAGGATGAAATCTGCTTTCTCTTTCACAGCAAGAGCTCGTTGTATCGATTTACTCTAGGGTAAGTAGTTCTCACCGGTGAATAAAGCTGTAACCAAGATCGTATTGGTGTTTTCATTGCTATTTGGGCCGACCATGGAAGAATTGTTCATTATTTCTTGATCTTCACCTCCAAGAATGTTTTGCAAAGCTTCGAATTGATTAATAACTTGCCTTATACGAACCATCCGATACCATGATAGAAACTAAAAATCAAATGAAGAATAAGAAGAAAGTAGAACAATTGAAGAGAATGAGTCAATTGGGAAAAAGCCCCTAATTGCTCTGCTAAAAATGAATTGATTCGATTGAGTTTGATTACAGTTACAATCCTCTATATATACAATGGTTGTAACAGATTCTGTTATTTATTTCCAGCTTAGCCTAACTGTTATTTGCAGTGTTATTTGCTATTACTAAGTTTGAGAATGCAGTGGTTGTTGCGGTCATTCATGCATAACTATACTTGATCTGGACCAATAAGAATTCCTATGCGTTTGCCAATACGTATCGTTCTATTACTTGGTGTTTCAGGCAGGTTCAATTGAATGTAAGGAGCAGAGCTATTCCGTATAGCAAAAGGATATAAACAGATACTAATAGAGACATGTATAGCAGAATTCTTGTATAGACTTTTGCAACTTTGTTGGCTAGCAATTTTTAACTGATAGAGTTGACGAGCAATATAATCTTACTTTCCATAAAAAAAAAAGTTCAAATACATCATTTGCCCCTCGAATTTGGCACGACTCTAAACTTTCAACTAACCCCTTGAACTTTGTAAAAGTTCACTAATTTGCCCCCTCCCCCATTACCACGTGTCAACTTCTGATTGGAGAATGAAAAATCATAAAATGACATCTTTGAAAAGTCAAACCAACCAGAAGCTGACACGTGGCATTAAGGGGGGAGGGGGAACTAGTACACTTTTGTCAAGTTCAAAAAGATAGTTGGAACTTTTAAAAGTTAATGGTGGAGTCCGACATTTTGTGCCTAATATAGAGGTCTCGATGCATTTGACCTAAAAAAACTATTATTTTCTTATCAATTGCTAATAATATTAATTGTTATTATAATTATAATAAATATATTTTAACATATATGAAATAACTATTTTTAAGTATGACTATAAATAATTATTATATCAATAATATTGATTATTATTATTATTATAAATATATATATATATATATATATATATATATATATATATATAATTGTTATAATTGTTATTATATAAATGGTGTTTTTATTATTACAAATTCTGTATTCTAGAGTTACATTTGTCAGGCCCTTTGTTCATTCTTGATACATGGATAGTAATAGACTTTTAGTTAAAAATACCTCTAGAATAGTTATTCTATTCACTATTTCCAGTCTGATGTGGCATTTCAAATTTAGAAGATCGTCTATACGATGTTCCACAAATTGACGATCAAATAGAAAGTCACGTCATCTATTTAATTATATTTTATTGCAGAAATTGATATATAAATGATATTTGTTTTGCTCAAATTTCACATATGCTCATCGCTTTTCCTATCTTTCGTTTCTATGGACTTTTAATTTTTACTCAACCCCTTAATTCGTACTCTTCTACCCAATTGCTTCATGTTTATTCCAATCCAGTTTTTCAGCAACAAAAAGTACAACAAATTCAGTTTACAAAGAGAAGAAGAGAAGCAATGGCAAATTGCAGGTTAACGACGAACCCAGGGTAGTGTGGAGTATAAGCATATTTTGGTTAGATAAATGTTGTTATTATTCAAATTTGAAAAATAGAGTTCAAATTAAATAGACAACCCACTCTACTTTACTTTCTAGAATATATTTTCTATCTATAAGATTATTGCCACGTCATTAATGTGGTTGTCTATTCTACGTGCCACCACAATCTATTGGAGATACTCTAACAAAGTTTTAGAGTCAGTTTGGGATTGCTGATTGAGCTGCTTTAAAAATAAGTTATTCTCACAAACTTTTAATAGTACTACATATTTTAGCTTTGAACACATTTTGATCTTTTATACTAATTAATTAAGAACTTTTTTCAAAATCAAATCTACAGCTTTTAAAAAAAGTTTAAAAATGAAGCTTTTCAAAAAGCTATTAAAAAAAGTTGTAAAAACTCACAGCTAAATTGACCCTTAATCATTTAGGGTGCTTTTATGATGATTTATTATCCATGACAATTAATTTTAGGAAAAAGGTGCAAGAAAGGTCTCAAAGTTGTCCAGAAGTTGTAGAGTTAGCCTTCGTTAACGAGCACCCAAGCTAACTGAGGTTTGACCATAATATGGGTCAACATAGCACGTGAAACTGTAATTTGCATATAGTTATAGATTTATAAAATATTTTATCAAGAATAATATAAGATCTTTGCTTCCACCTACTTTTATTAAAAAAATAATTTGCGCACAGCACATATATTATTAAGGGTAAATTTAAAAAAATTATCTTATAGTTTTACTTATTTATAAAATGAAATTTGAGGAATTATTTTTATAAAATGGGGTTTAGGGTTTCAAAAAATTTATAAAAGGGGGTCTAAATAGTGGTGTTACATTGAATATATTAAACAATTGAACATTCTAATAATTTAACTTTGTTATTTAAAAATTTTACGTCAAAGTTTGAGTAATTTTCGGAGATTTTTTTTCCTGATTTCTTAAAGTTTGTTATTATAATTTAATTAAAAAATACATTTGCACTATTTAAAAAATTTCAAATTTTTGCACTGATGTGTATTGTATTTTTAATAACCATCACGCAAAATTCAGAAAAAACGAACAAGATTACCCATTTTCGTGACATAATTTAGTATTGAAGATCTTTTATTTGCAAATTTTTTGAAACTACAGACTCCATTTTGTAAAAAAATTTTCCTCAGATCCTGTTTTGCAAATGAGTGAAATCACAAGGTACCTTTTTTAAGTTTACCCTATTATTAAATACAAATAATACACACCTAGCCAAGATATAGTTCGAACTTATGACCTCTAAAGTCACGTATCTGGTTTCAATCACTTAACTAAGACATCAATCACAATTTGACCATACATTTTAGCTTAAACTTTTGGTTAAACCATTATATGACATAGTACCAAAGCTTCTTAGACCTAAAGGTCTTTATGAAAGAGTTATCCTCTGTTATGCCCGCTTAAGCCCGGACGCATTTGCAATTGGAGAATGTCAATAATATTATAAGAACTTAATTAGATCTCACCTATATATTAAGTTTTCAAGTCAATTCCAATAATCATAATAATGAAAAATGAGTTAATTCAATTTCTTTCTATTAAACTTGGGGTAAAACGTTTTGCACCATCAAACCAATATTGGTAAGATGAGGTATTCGCGGATGTGGTTGTGCAATCATTGCAATAGTAGTTTTATTCCTTGTGACTTGTAATGGATGCCCTCAAGATCCATTAAAGCACTCACAACATGCTGTGAACTTTCTTTTTGTTTCTTGACCATCATTTTTCCTGCACAATTAACAAATTAGTAATTATCTTCAACTAGATATGCATGAAAATAATGGAAACTTTTTTTTAAAAAAAATGGGCCTCATATCAGTTATAATAGAAATAAAGGAAAACTTTATTTCACTCCATTTAAATGTGGACTCAAACCTACAACCTTTAAAATTACAGCCCCAAAACTCAACCACTAGACCAAGCCTTTGACGCGAAAATAATCGTAACTTGTTGTATCATGATTTTTGCCTAATCATTTTTTTCTTCCTAATATTTGTTCCAAAGGTACTCATCAAATCCAATATTAATATCTAAGATTTTTCAAGAGGTATTGATAAAAAAAAAGTTATATGTAATTAAATCTAATCATTTTCTTTCACAAAACTTATATAAATTGTCTGGTATTTTTACATTTTAGATTTTTCTAACAATTTTATTAAAACTTCATGTTCGTCAGATGTATATAGACCTAATCATTTATAAAAAAAAACTTCTTTTGAAAAATATGGTTAGATGTATAAAGATCTAACCTTCCTCATCAAGCAAATTAATTTTTCATATTCTAAATTTCAAAGATTATTTTAAAAGTTGTTTTTAATGGAACATCATAACTAGAATTAGATCTATAAGATTTCCATTGATGGTGTTAAAAAGCGATTGGATCTAACTAGATCTAATAAGATCATTGATTTTGATAAAGAATGTAGATCTAACAAAATCTGATAATAAGATTATCTGAACGAAGATACTTGTAACTTTTTTATTTAAAGGTTGAGCTCGGTAGAAAGCCGGCTCCATTTATTAAAAAAAAAGAAAAAGCACCAAACAAAAAATATATCAGGGATGTTAAAAAAATTTGTAACCTAGTGCAAAAATAATGGACTAAAAGTCCCAATCAATCCTAAAGATCTAAAGATCCTTAGTAAAATGAGTTGCGGGAAGTAGTTCCCCGTGATGCACCATTATCAATCCCTGCGAGAAGGCTGAGATGATCAAACGGATGTGAGGTCGTGCAAGACCGAGACATCAAAATATCTAACGTCGATTCAAACGAGATCCAAACCGATAAACAAAACACATTCCAAGGAGCACTGCAGCAAACCAAGGAAAAAACCATTCTGAAGATCGAAGTCGTTAAAATTGCAATCACTACTGCTTGAAAAAGGCGCCACCCTGAGCAAACGGACGCCATAGGGCAGGTATACAGCTAGGAATTAGCCAAAGCCGCCCGCAGCTTAACGCGTCAAAGGAGGAGATGCGATCCTCTTTGTTGAAAAACAACAGACAAAACCGCCGGTAGAAGAGGGATGGACCTTCTGAGGAGCTGCCGAGCATCGACCCCAAGTCGCGCCGTCCAAATAGAACCCTACATAGCAAAACGCCGGCGGAATCAGGGCGCTGCCAAGTCGCCTAGACTTGTTGAAACCCAGCCAAATGCTAGAGAAAAACAAAACCCTAGTCGTAAAGTCTGCAGCTGTGGGATCAAATCGATCGGTGAAACCTTAGACGCCGAAAACCAGATGAGAAAACTGGTAAAATGCCGGTGGGATCGGGGCGCCGCCTAGTCGCCGTCTTGTCGAAACTAGGCCAAATGATGTGGAAAATAAAACCCTAGCCGCAATCACGAGGTCTGCTGCTGAGGGATGTAACCGATCAGGCGTCAGTGAAAACCTAGCCAAACGCCAGAAAAAATTGCTCGCCGATTGTCAGGGCGGCTAGGGTTTAGGAGAGAACCCTAGTCGCCTCCTCTCTATTGTTCAATGATGTCCTAAAATAGCAAAAATATAACTAAAAAAGGAAATCTATTAGACAACCGTGTGACCATCTAAGCCAGGCAGGCAGGAACGATCCTCTATAGCCAAGATCAATCCAAGGATAGATCAAACCGTTAATCACGCTCTAATCACACAGTCATGATCCATCCACTAGATTTAAGGTCTTGTCTCCTTAGTAATTAAGAATACAGAGGTACAATCCTATAGAACAGATCCTGTTCAAGTAAGGTCATAAATATTAAAAAAAAAATCTGATAAGATTTGCATCGCATTGGATAAAAATGATTGCATCTAATCGAATCTAATCATTTTTCATTTATGAAATAGGTTTTAAATGTTTATTATCGATCTCAATACATTTACATTTGACCGTTTTGTTGCAATTAAATTTAATCTTTTTTTAGTCAAATCTATTAAAATCATTCTGAACTTAATTTAAATACTCTATTGTCTTTTCTAACTTTTAAAAGGGTTTATTGCCTCCCTCAATTTGACAATCATGCTATTAATATCCGCCCCAACTTGGCATTATGCTATTATTACCTCCCTCAACTTGATAATTATGCTCTTATTTAATAAGCATAATTGAGGGAGATAATAGATTCTTTTGAAAGTTGGGGCGGATAATAAAAGCATAATTACTAAATTAAGGGAAGTAATAAGTCCTTTTAAAAGTCATATTCAGCCTTTTTTTATTTCTGAACTTTGATAGCTAGATCTAAAGACGGTCATAAAAATAAAGAGAATGCATGGATAGTGCTGACAGTGTTTTAAAAAGCGCTAGGTGCTAGTCGGGTGGCCGAGGCTTTCAGGAGCCTAGGTTGGGATTAATCAGGGCCTAGACGGAATCTAGGTGAATTTATTATTTTTTAATATTTATTAATAAATTAAAATCATTAATTCAAAAAAATAAAAAAAACATGCATTTAATATATGTAAATATAAATTATCAATTTTAGTAGACGGATCAAACTGAAATTACATTAAACTCTTAAAGATGATCCTCTGTAAATTAAATTTGAGTAGATTCTTATAAAGAACACACCATAAATTACTCATATCATTAAGCAATTAGAGATTGAAAAACTAAGAAAAACAAAGTACAAGAGATTAAGCGATTGAGTTTTATTTTCAGAGATTACAAATATAAATGGAGACCAAATGAAATTAAACATACGCTAAATACCTGACTGAGACTGAACAAGAGATGTAATAGAGATTTTAGAGATCAGGATTTTTGAACTTTGAAGTTGAGCTGAATGTTAATGAAATCGATAGTAACTTTAGATGAAATCGCCAACAGTACTTAATCCTTATATGAAACTGATAGCAACTGAGATGAGGAGTTTTGTATTTGAAATTTTGAATGGTAAGATAAAGTCTTATATTTGAATTTGAATTTGAATTTGAATTTGAATTTGAGAATGAGAGATTAGGGGTTTTAATTTGTTCTGAAGTCTACCTCTTGAGTGAATGAAGAGAATATTACTATTTGAGTTTATATTTTTTTTTTAATTTTTATTATTTTTTTAATTTATAAAAAGTGCAAAAAAAAATCTAGTTTTGACGTGCCTGGGACCGCCTTACCCTATTTGACCCGCCTTAAACCGCCTAGGACTCAGAAAATCACTTTTCCGCCTAGCTTCACCCTAATATATAAAATCATAACGGTGTTCTAAAAAATTTCGTCTAGACACCACCTAAACGACCGCCTAAATCAATTTTTAAAATACTAAGTACTGATTACCTTTACTCGTCAACTCCCGAAATATCTTTTTATTTTCTCAACAAAAAAGCTGAAGACATGAATCGTACAGTTATAGTTTATCCCTTTATATAGCATTTTCCGCTCCCCTTGGATACCAACAACGTGTAATAATAGGAAATAATATCATACAAAAGGTCATAATATTATTTCCTATTATTACATAATATACTTTCCTAATTGTCCACCGTAACATTATTTTCTATTATTATACTCTCTTTATCTTTTTTTATTTATCATTTCAGCCTTTTATTTTAACTTTTTTTAATTTTTATTTTGGATTAATAATATATTTTTATTATTTTTTTTTAATTTATTCATGTATTAATTAAGAGAAAAATTATGAATTGATAAAAATATAAGTGGGTAATTAAGAAGAAGGGCAAACTTTAAAAAAAGTACTTTCTAATTTACTCATTTATAAAATAAGGTCTAAAAAATTTTTTTCTTTATAAAATAGGGTCTGTGGTTTTAAAAAAATTAACAAAAAATGGATTCCCAATATTAAATCATGTCACGATAATGAGTAATCTTGTTCATTTTTATTTAAAATTTTGTGGATTGATTAATAAAAATGCAAAACACAATACTGATAATTCTTAAAAAAATTTTAATATTACAAATATTTTTTTAATTAAATATGATTATAAATTTTAAAAATAATGAAAAATGTAAAAAATTCTGAAACTTACTCAAATTATGATATATAATTTTTATATAATCAAATAAAATTATAAGAATGCTGAATCGATTAAAATATTTTATTTAAAATCACTAGTTTGAGCAACAGAATAATTTTTCTCATCTTTTTGCCAATTTTTTAAAATCACAGATCTCAATTTTTTAAAAAAATTTCTCATACCCGATTTTATAAATGAGTGAAAGTATATGATACTTTTTTTAAATTTGCCCTTCTTTTTAATTACCCACTTACAATTTTATTAATTTATAACCTCTCTTTTAATTAATACATAAGTAAATTAAAGAAAAAATAATAAAAATATATTAATAATTTAAAATAGAAATTAAAAAGGTTAAAATATAAGGCTAAAATGATAAATAAAAAAAGATGAAGGGAGTATAATAATAGGAAATAATGTTATAATGAACTATTCGAAAAATATATCATTATGAAATTTCACTGTTTGGTTTCATTTTCAATTTGCTTAAAATATGTTAAATTAATGTGATTTCATTATAATAGTTTCATTACAATTTGCTAAAAATATTTATGGGTCGGGCTATTTATTTGATTCGGTCCAAATTCAATTTTATAGATTGAGCTTGAATATTTATTTTATTATTAAGTTTAGTTCGAGTTTGAATCTATTAAAGTTTAAAGTTTTATAGATCGAACTTAATTTTTTATAAATATCCAAATCCGACATGAGTCCAATCCGACGAAGAATAATTTAATTTATATATATATTATAATTATATTAAATAATTATTTTAATTTTTATATTTTATATTAATAATTTTTAAATTTAAATATAATAAATTGTATAATATATTAAGAAGTTTAAATAAATAATATTGTTATGGATAATTTTATCAATTTATTTTATAAAAGTTCAAAAAAAATTATTGAAAAATTATCTATGGACTTTAGACCGAGTTTGAGAATGACCTCGTAACTTCAACCCGAGCCTAGCTCGAGCCCGAAGTTTTAAAGTGTGGATCGAACCAGAGCTTGAATTAATGCTTTTAATCAGAAGTCCAATAAAACTCGATGCGAACTCGATCCGATCCATTTGATGAACAAGTGTACAATTTGCTATATGAAAACTATAACAACAGAACCATTAAATAATTATTAATCTGTGTATTTTCATACATTTAGACTTTATAGCTCGCTTATATTTTTTTAATAGCTTACTTAAATTTTATTAAATTGATGAAATTATGTTATAGTTTTATTATAGCTCAGTAACATTATTGTTTTTTTTATAAAATATTATTATTAAATTGATATAATTTTGTTAGTTATTATTTATTTATGTGAATTTAGCTAACTTAAACTATATCGAATTTTTATCATTACTTTTCATATTAATGCTAGATAGAGTTGTAAACGAGCCTAGTCGAGTCAAGTTTTGGTATGTTGTGTTCGTTTATTTAATTTTTAATCGAATATGAGTTGATCCGAGCTTGAATTCGAGCTCAAAATTTAAGTGTTCGTTTGTGCACGAGCTGTTCACGAATAACTCATTTATTTTGTTCGTGAACAGTTCGCTAATTTGTTTGCGAACGAGCTTGTCTACTTTATTCGCGAACAATATTGCCAAATCAATACATAATTTAAATTGAACTATAAAATTAGATTGAATAATATTATACATATACTTGTTGTATTAGTCTAATTTTATATACTCACACTTTATTTTAATTCTATAAATTTTTATTTTAATATATAATTATAATAATTGAGGTAGTTCATTAATATTTATCGAATTAATTCATAAATTTATTCACGAACTTTTAATTAAATTTATTCACGAATTAACGAATCAAATTTTAAATTATTTATTTTCAATTCATTTATAATTGGAGTAATAAAATATATTTACAAATTATTCATTTATTATCTGAACGAATCAAACTTTTATGGCTTATTGTATTCAGTGCCTTAATGCTAGTTAACCTATGCCCACTTTTTTGTTGCTGAATTTGAGCTGAATCGATAGGACGATGGTGATTAAACTGTTCGATGCTCACTGTCACCTTCAAGACCCAAGAATCCTTAACAAAGCTCCTCAACTCATTTCCACAGCTGTTGATTCAGGCGTACTTCGCTTTGCTGTTAATGGAGTCTCCGAGGTCTTCTTCTTCCTCTTCTTTATCTTCCTTATTCATAATCTCACAAATTTCTTTTGTGTATAGAACGATTGGCATCTGGTTCATGAGATGGGCCGCCAGTATCCTTGTGTGATCCCCTGCTTCGGTTTCCATCCTTGGTGAGTTATTTTTGAAATTTGAGTTTTTGATTGGCGATTAGTTAGGGTCTTCTCTTAAATGCAGGTTTATTGCAGAGAGGACTCCCAATTGGTTCAATACTCTTAAGGAATTCTTTGAATCCAATCCCTCTGCTGCTGTTGGAGAGGTTAGCGTTCCGATTTCAATTCCTATTTGCAGAGAATGTGCGATTTGTTAATTCATTCAAATTCGATTTCAATGAACTTGTCAGATTGGACTGGACAAAGGTTCTCATGGAAAGAAGATTGATTTTGCAGATCAGGTTTTGGTTTCTCTAGTCGATATTCTGTGTTGCTATTTGTTCATTGGAAGATGCCTGCTATTTGACTAATTGTGATTTCAATTTTCATTAACTAGACATCATGAACTTGATTCGCCCTAATTCTCGTCGTTTTGTATTAAAATCTGCTTATTTTTGTTTCTGTTTGATGCTTTGGATGATATGGTGTTCTAGATTGTGCCTTGGAAGTGTTTGATATTTGGATTAGGAGAGTTCTTATTTTCACCTTATAAATATGTATATATGCATAAAATGGATTCTCTTGTATCTGTATATAATTGTAAATGTACTTATTTTTCCAAATTTCTTTATATTTTATCAAGCCTTTTGGAAGACCGAAAATGATTGACGTTTGTTCTTACATTTGATTGTATGTCTGTACTGTACTATATGACTTCGTTTCTCGCCTTTTCATTCCTAAACTGGTTTCTAATGGCTGGCATTTTTCGCCATAGGTTGAAGTATTTCGACAACAGCTTGAACTTGCAAAAGAGCTGAATAAACCTGCATCTATCCACTGTGTTCGTGCTTTTGGTGATCTTCTCGAGATAATGAAGTATGGAGCTCTGTACTTTTAGTTTTTCTCTTATTAAAGTTTTATCTTTAATCATCATATTAGGGTAACTAAGTGATTTTCCTGATACTATTGCAAACGTAAATATTTCATCAGTGCTTACTTGACATTACCAACCAACCAACTAAGCCTTAAAACCCACGCTAGGTGGGGTCGGCTATATGGATCTTCCGACGCCATGAAGATCTATCAAAAGCCAAACTTTCATCCATACCTAGCAAACGCATATCCTTAGAAATAGTTTCTCTCCAAGTAATCTTAGGTTTATCTCTCCCTCTACCCTTACTCTTTGTCCTTAAGTTCTCACATTTTCTAACTGGAGCATCTATTGGTCTACGTAGCACATGTCCATACCACCTTAATCGTCCTTTTCTCAGTTTATCCTCAATATGTGCCATGCCGGTCTTTTGGCGGATGCACTCATTTCTAATTCGATCCATCCTTGTATGCCCACTCATCCACCTGAGCATCCTCATTTCTGCTACATTCATCCTTTGAATATGTTGCGTCTTAATAGCCCAATATTCACTACCATATGTCATGGCTGGCCTAACCACAGTTGTGTAGAATTTGCTTACTTGACATTACCATTTTGAAATATAAATTTGCTCTTTTTTGATCGTGATTATAACTCTTTTATCTTTGTTTCAAATAATCGAATGGAAAACGATTCGAAATTGTTGACCACTATAGCCATTTACGCTTTTGCCTTTAAGACATTGTTTGGGAATAATAGTAGTCAAAGGGTCAGGGCGGGCGTGACCCTCGGCGCCTTGCCATAGTACAGGCAAGCGGCTCGCATAAGGGTCACTTTTATTTTTTAGGATTTTAACTTACCTTAATATGTGTTGTCCATCTATTTTTAAAAGTTTTAATAACAAGTCAATTCCTATTAAGGTTAAGATTAATTCAAGGCTAGATATTCCTGATGCCTAATGCAAAATGTAAATTCCAGGCCTAATACATACTTAGCCCCCCAAACTTGGTACTTTATAAGTTTATATCAGGTGGCACCTCCAACTTTCAAAAGTCTTTCGAGCCCCCTAAACTTGGCAAAAGTGCACTCATGAGCCCCCTGAGTCTCACGTGTCACCTTGTTGTTGGTTTGGCTTTTCAAAGATTGTCAAATTTGTTAGTTTTCTCTCTCCAATCAGAAGGTGACACTTGGCACTAAGGGGGCTTGCGAGTGCACTTTGCCAAGTCTGGGGGGTTGGTAGAGACTTTTGAAAGTTGGAGGAGGCGCCACCTGATATATTGTATAGTGCAAGTTTAGGGGGCTAAGTATGTGTTAGTCCTAAATTCTACATAGATATGTACATATAACAAATTCTCTTAGTTTTTAGTATTATTGTCGTGTTTAACTTCTTTATTCAAGAAATATTTTTTGCCCCTAGCGTACCTCGGGTGTGCGCCTGGCCTTCAAGCGCCCCGGCCCCTTTGCGCCTCAGTGTGCCTTGCCTCTGATAGCTATGTTGGCAATGTAAATACCGTATATTAATATCATTTCTTGAAATTAAATTCAAGGTTTTTAATATTCTCGGAATAAGTGTCTCTCTCGGCTGATAGCCTATTCAAATTATTTATCTCCATTAGATGTTAAAATCTGTAACAAGATTCTGGAATTTATCAGAAGCATCGGACCTTTCCCTGCTGGAGTGATTCTACATTCATACCTAGGTTCGGCCGCGATGGTTCCGGAACTCGCCAAGCTCGGTGCATATTTCTCGTTCTCAGGATTCCTTATGTCGATGAAAGTTCAGAAGGCTAAGAGCATCGTGAAAACTGTTAGTTCATTGATTGCCCTACTTCCGTGTTTAACACATTTGATAAATTAATAATTTTAATAACCGAACCGTTTTTCAGGTTTCGAATGATAGGATATTGTTGGAAACTGATGCTCCTGATGCCTTGCCAAGTATCAATACAGATTCTCTGTTTTTGGTGGATGAAGATAAGTCTGAAACGAAAGGAGAAAATTCCGATTCAAAAGAAACCATCAATCATCCAGCAAATATTCATAGTGTAAGTGGTTCTATTAGTCCCTATTCGAAGGTTGCACGTGATTCTCGTGGCATAACATATCGTGAACATTGAACTATATTTAATGTGGGTCTTATAGGTATTGAGCTATGTTGCATCTTTGCTAGACATGCCAAAAGAAGAACTTGCCAATGCGACTTACAGAAATGCGATACGTTTATTCTCTTATGAGGGATCAAAGGTGTAAGATTCATAGATTTTTCTTTTAAACAAAAATGCTTAATACTAAGCCCTTGTTTGGTTATGGTATGAATTTTTTAAACAAAAATGCTTGATATTGAGGTGGATGGAACAAAGCAAGCTATCAGGTGGGCCAAACAATCGAAATGAAAATTCCTCCAGTGAAGAAGGTATATTTGCAAACCTCGAACTTCATATGTGGCGTAGGAAATCAGAATGTTGAGTGATGTATACGATAGATCACGATCTATAAATGTTTTTGGATAATGAAGACACTCTTTGTGCTCTTCCTGTGTAAATTATAGTACAAAATTTGATTTTCCATTTGTAGTTAAAATTGTGTAAATACGTGTCCCCGTTGATCTTAATTATATTACTCTACAATAGTTTGTTGTTTACGGTATCAAATTTTTTACTTGTAAAATTTTAAAAATAATTATTTTTAACAAGTTTATTTTAAACAGTTGAATCACTATTGATCCATCGGTCCTTCTATCTTCACTGGGTTGGGTTTGACAATCATGTGTAAAACCACAAGCACTCAATATACATAATCAATATACGTCTTGAAGGTCTCACTTTTCTTACACCATTTATTTAAGATTTAAATATAGCGTGATTATCTGTGATTGTTTGTTGCTATTAATCATTACTTTTTTTTTTTTTGTCATTAGACTAGTCATATGAAATATGATGTAATTGCGATAAACGATAAAATGATAATTATAATAAAACTTTGATAAAGAAATGTTCGATAAAATAATAATTTTATTAAATAAATATCTTTCTCTGATTTTATTTTGGGTCAGTTATACTAAAGTAATATTCTTATTAAATGTATGTATTAAATGATAATTAGGATGAATTATTAAAGATTCAAAAAAATGTAAAATAATAATTACTAGAATAAATTACAAATTTATATATATTTGTAGACCAATAATATAAGATTAATAATCATTTTTTTTTGTTCACTTAAAAAACATGTCATGTGGTTTAGCTATTTTGCAAAAAGGTTATTGTGGAATGTTTTGTTTTAAATGGGTGCCGGTGGTTTCAAAAGTAATCAAAAATATGTTTTTTAAAATTTTGAAACCACGTTTCGAAGGGTAATCTTGTTAATTTTAAAGTGAAATTTTGCAGTTTTATTTATTATATTAATTGAAAATTGACGATAACTTTAAAAAATAATAACAAAATGAAAAATTTCCGAAACTTTCTCAAATCTTGATAAATAATTCACAAATAATATAGTTAAATATAGGAATGTAGAATTTATTGAAATAATTGGTATAGCATTAATAAAAAAAGCTAATTTTAAAAAACATACCATGTGGTAGCATGTTTTTGTTGACTTTTAAAATCACATGCACCCATTTGAAAGAAAAAATCCCACAATAACCTTTTTGCAAAACAATTAAACCACATGGCATGTCTTTTAGGTTTACCCTTCTTTTTAACATATGAATCTATAGTTTATTGTTTTTTCGTCCCACCAAAACCAAATGTATTCTCATCCTTAACTTTTTGAAGAGCGAACACAATTTCCGGAATATTTTGTTAATGTTGTACCAAATAGTTTAACAATGTAGTCACGCTTGAAATGCCTCCTTTGAAGACACATATGGAACAATGCTACTATCATCTTGTTCAGATCACTCTTATTATCATTATTCATTACATGTTGAATGATCTCTTCCTCTGTAGGTAATTCCATAATATATTCTCTAGAATAATAAATATTTATTTATCGAGAAATGAATATTTTATGCATTTATCGATAAATTAATAATCTCGATAAATGAATATTCTTTCCCGATTCCAAGTAGACCTGGGCATGGGTTGGGCTGGGCCGGGCTCAATTGGGCCTAGCTAAAAATAAGTAGCCTAAGCCCGGCCCAACTCATAAAAAATAAAAGTCGGGCTCGGGCCTTTATAAAATAATCAAATCCCAAGCCCGGCCGCGAGCTTACCAATTAACATATATAATTAAAAAATTAAAATATTTTTTAATAAAAAATTATTATAATTAAATAATTATAAAATTCTAATATAAGTCACAAAATTGAGTTTTGAAGTAAAATTTTATAAGAAATTTTTAAAATTTCAATAATTATTACTAATATAAATACTAAATATATATTTATTTAGTAGTTCGAGCCGGGCGGGCCGAACTTGGGTTTTAAGACTAAAATCAAACCCATCTCATACTTTCTTCGGGCCTGGCCGGGCCTAACCTCCAATTAATTTGTCCAAACCCGACCCATGAAAGACGTACATGGACGGGCTGGCGGATTAATGCCCAGATCTAGTCCCAAGCATATGCATTTATAAAGGTTTTACCGTATTTCAAAGCAACTATATAAAAGCATGGATCGTTCGACTTGTATTGTGTTACGAATGTTGAATTTCCATTGGTTACATTATTCTTTACAAATTGAAAGTGTTTTTCCATCATTAGAGAATTTGATTAAATTTGATACAAGCTTGATAAACATTGCTAACCAAAAATTAAATGTTCGTGTTTCCAAAAAAATCTTTTATTTGATTATTTATTCTAATTTTACCTTTCTGATATAAACAAAAAAATTCACTGAAAAATTGGCTTAATGAATAATAAAACTAAAAGAGCATAATGAGAATTATAAACAATAAAAAAAACAAATAAACTATTTACAGTGAGGAAATCAGTTACTTCTCGGATACTAAAATAACAGAAACCCAAATGGATAGGAGAAAATCTTTTTTAAAATTGTGAAGGTTGAGATATTCTTTGAATTAATTCTCTTCTTGTTTCATCTCTGTTAGCTCCATCAACAATATTGACAGTAGAGGCTCATCACATACATAATTTTTCATTTTTCATTACTAATAATACAGTCAGTTGCTTTTCAATAATACGTTTTCCAAGCCTACATTTGCAGAATTACGGCTTCACCATTTCCATCCAACATGGTATATGTTTATCACTTTATTTATCTTGCTTAACTTTCAATTTTTCTTTACTCTATTTAAGCTTACATGTTTGATCAATAAACATTTTTCACTTCGAAAAAACATCGTACAAATCGAGTCTAACGTGTACAACTTATGCAGGAACTTGTCGCGAAAAGATCAGCCAAAGTAGCTTACTTGCTCGAACAAAACCCGCGACTAAACCTCGAAACACTTGTAAACGATATTCCTGCCAATCCCGAAACCATTGACATTGTTATTAGCTTTTGTCGAGGATACGAACCTGCTTTATCTTTCGAGAACGTAATTCCCATAACCTGCCTTGCTTTCTACTTGGAAATGACCGAAACTCACTCCAACAACAATCTGATCAAGAAATCTCTCACGTTTTTCGACGAAAAAGTCCTCACTGGTTGGAACGAAACTATCAAAGCTCTTCGTTTTTCGGTCACTGTTCTTCCACAGGCCGAAAGTCTCGGTTTGATCGATGCTTGTTTACAATCTCTTGCCGAAAAAGCATTGATCAGTCCCCGTCTTGTAGAAAAATCGGAAGATTTAACTACATTGTCTCTTCAGCTATATTGTATGATTATTCATAGGATGAATGAGAATCGAATCCCACCCGAATATGTGGCTCGATCGGTTTGTCTGTATACCGAGAAATGGGTTTTTCTCGAAACCGATAATATGTCAATGTATAAAAAAAATTTGAGGAGGGATGTGATTGAAGCGATCGAAAGACTTCTTCCCGACGAAAAAGGACTAATACCATGCAAATTTCTTTTCGAAATTCTAAAGTATGCGGTTTTGATGGATTGTAGCTTCGAATGTAGGCGTCGAATCGAGGAGCGAATTGGGAAACAACTTGATAAGGCAACGGTCAAAGACCTCTTAATACCTTCACAAGGCTATATGATAGAAACGAAGTATGATATCGAGTGTGTGAGGAGAATTTTGAAGCATTTTTACGGGAATTACACGACTCCTGACAGTTTAGGGTTTATCCCAGTTGCTCAATTGATTGAAGATTTTTTAAATGAAGTTGCAACTGATGTAGATTTGAGGACCGATACGTTTTTTAACCTAGCCGAAATGTCAGTGGCTGTATCATTAGGGTTAGGGAGAAATTTGGATGGAATTTATAGAGCAGTTGATATTTACTTCGATAGGCATAGGTATTTAACGGAAGACGAAAGAAATGAAGTGTGCAAGATTCTTGATTGTCGAAAAATGTCGCCCGAAGCTTGCCACCATGCAGCGACAAACGAGAGATTGCCATTGAGATTCGTTGTGCAGGTTTTGTTTGTGGCCCAGTTGCAGATAAGAGAAACATTAGGGCATAAAGTTGAGGCATTCGGCTCGAAATCGATTAAACAAGTGGATGAAGAAAAGGGAGATGAGGCGGATTTTGATGAGGAAGAAGTGAGGGCTGACATGGCGAAAATGAGCATAAAAGTGATGGAGTTAGAGAAGAAATGTTATGTATTGAGGAAAGAAATCGAGAATGGAAAGAAGAACTCGAAAATGAAAAACGACAAGAAGGAGAAGAGCGGTGTTTGGAAGGATATGAAGAGGAAATTGGGATGCATTAGTAGTAGTATAAATGATACCAATTGCCATATCAAGAAGAAGAAGAAATTTTGAATTATCCAGTTTGTTTTATTTATCGTTTTTCTTGTATTACCTTACGTGGCCTTGCTGTTTTAGAACTGCGTTTAGTAATTTTTTTTACTATTAATTTATTCGAAAATTTTTATTTCAATATTGGATCCTTATAAACTGATAGTAAAATTTCCACGACAATACATTTACATAAACCTTCATTAACATAATGGTCGAGTTTTCTATGGTTTGCTGGAGATTAAATCGCCTTTTCATGACACAAATATTTCGAGCTAAAATACAATGATAGGAAAGATAAATATTACATATATAATTGTATCTAAGAAAAATCTATATCACTCAATTGTTACAAATCTTCATTTGATTTGTTCTTAAGATTATCATCCCCTAAACACCTTCGGCAAACGAGAAGTGGTAATGTGCTTTTTCGGATATGTATCGCCTTCCACAATCAAATCAATGATCTATGAACAAAATCATCATAAAAAAACGAACCTTTTCGATATTTTATCCATCTCAAAGACCATTCATTATTTATCAACTTCTCCATCTTTACGCAAGAGCAAGGATCTACTACTTCCGTGGTCATCATCATCCGAGGGAGGCCTTTCGACACCATGGCCATCGTCAAAGGGGGCAGTTTTTTCGTCCTTTCCATTCTCAGTTATAACAACGACACTGCCAAACTGCACGCGACGTCCTTCTCCAGTAGTAGAAATATCATTAAGCGAACGTGATTCATTATTCTGTTGTAGAGGTTGATCATCAACATTATCACTAGCATTAGCATTAGCGGCAGCTGGATCGTCGAAAAGGGAGGCCGCGGTCCCCCTTGAGACGGCTTTATGAAATGTTTGAGGCGGGGGACTTCGGGAGCTAAAACATCGGTACAAATAAGTGAATAACCAAAATAACCAAGGAACGGCGACAAGAACCAAACCAACAATGGGAAACCACGGCTCGGATTGATCGACCGGGAAGAAAAGGTAAAGAGCAAGAAAAACTCCGCCGGCAACAATGCAAGAAAAGAAAAAGAATGCAATGGCATAGACTATAATGACTCGTGTTCGGCTTAGCGATTGATTCATCCTCCTTTTGCTATGAAGATGGAGAAATTTGAAGGTGGCAGAGGATGAGAGAAATGGTGTAACCCATCAGCCATTCAATACCACCCATACGAATGCATCGAAAACGGATTAGTTTGTTAGTTACTAATGCATAATAATATAATTTTTGTTACAAATTTTCTGTTCTTTTGCCACAATACCTAAAAATATTCTTTGATATAACTAAAAGGAATAGAATTAGGGATTTATTTTTCTAATTCTGTAATTTATAGAATATTTGTGTACCACTAGTTCTCTAAATGCAAGATTAGATATTAAGATGTATACATTTGTCATAATTTAGAGAACGAATGGTTCCTAATTTATTTTAAACTTGGATGAATTAAATTAGTTTTTTTAAAAGGAAATGGGCTTCTTCCACAATTGTGTTAAGTCCAAACCAAATATGGAGGCTAATTAATTCAACTAATTTGGAGGCTAAATGAGAAGATGGTAATTAGTAATTGGCATATTAATTGTCAATTGGAAAGTTGATGCAATTTTTTGTGTAGAGCATTTCCTACAAATTCATCCAAGCAAAAAATTGAGTTTTCTTTTGTAGAGCATTTCCTACAAAAAGAGTTTGAGAGAAATTAGGGGAGTGAGTTGAGTAGTTTGGGAAATATTATAGTATTTGGGTGTAAGGGTTAATAGTTTTTTTTTTGGCATTTCAACTTTCTCCTAAAATTATTTTATACCTCAAGTTTGGGTATACTTGAGAGAGGCTTTATTGTTGTATTCCCATTATTTATTAGTGGAGTTATTTTTGCCGCCCCGTGGTTTTTCCCTTTTAAAGGGTTTTCACGTAAATCTTTGTGCTTCTTTATTGCTCTATTTATTTTTATACTTGTTGCAACATCTACTTTAGTTAATACATCACCTTGCTACCAAATTGATATACGGGACCCAACAATTGGTTTAGAGCCTAAGGTTTGAGGCTAGCAAGCAGAATGATGGACTGCTCGGTGAGTAGTTCTCCGAATTATGACCAAGTCCATATGACCCTTGCGAATTTGAGATCTGCAGTTGATACCTTATGTCGAAAGTCTTCCTGGCGTGGTTTTTCAGGCGGCGTGTCCCGCAAAGTGGTTGCGGCGGTACAAGATGGTTGGCTAAGTGAGTTTCGCTGGAGGGAAGGTCACGAGTTGTGTGATCTTTGGTTTGGGGGGAGATTGTTGGGGCAAACCCATATCCCACATGGAAGGATTTGGAGAAACTTAAGCAATATATAAGTGTTCACAATAACACCATTAGTAATGAGGCCTTTTGGGAAGGAGCCCAAAAATAAAACCATGAGGGCTTGGCCCAAAGCGGACAATATCATACTAATGTGGTGTTCGAGTACGGCACGGTGGGTCCAACAACTGGTATCAGAGCTATTGGTTCCATAAAGGTGGTTGTGTTAATTAAAATGGAAGGTTCTTCAACATCCATGATCAAATTGAACGGTTCGAATTGGTCAATTTGGAAGCCCATAATGGAGGATATATTGTACTGCAAAGATATGCATGAAGCAATTGAAGGAGACACCGTAAAGCCGAAAGACATGAAAGATCCAAATTGGAGCAAGTTGAATAGAAAGGCCATCGGTACCATTCGCCAGTGGCTAGATTTCAGCGTGTTCAACCATGTCTCGGAAGAAATGTCTGCCCATGAACTATGGAAGAAGCTGCAAGATCTTTGTGATCGGAAAACTGCTGGAAACAAGTTGTTCCTGATAAGGAAGCTTGTCAACATGAAATACAAGGAGGGAACTTCTGTTGCTGAATTTTTGAATGAATTTCGAAGTGCTATTAATCAATTATCTTCTATGCAAACAACACTTGAAGATGAAGTCCAATCCTTATTATTGCTCAGCTCTCTACCGGAAAGTTGGGATACCTTGGTGGTGTCTGTGACCAATTCGGCTCCAGATGGAAAATTATCCTTAAACCACGTTGTTAGCACTTTGCTCAATGAGGAGACAAGGAGCAAAGTTACGATTGTCGAAAGTAGCCAAGCTCTTGTCACAGAACACAGAGGTCGGAGCAAAAATCGAGGTCCCAATAATCCTGACAAATCCAAAGGAGGAGACAAGTTTAGAGGCAGATCTAAGTCTAGGGGTAGAGTCAAATGCTACCATTGTGGACTAGAAGGCCATCTGAAGAGGAACTGTCGAAACATGAAGAGAGAACAGAAGGATGGCAATAATCAGGAGGAAGACAAGAACACCACTGCAGCAACTGAGAAGATTGTTTTTCTTTCCTTCAGTCATGAAGAATAATGTCTGCAAGTCTCAAGTCAAGATGATACGGAATGGGTGATTGACACTGCAGCATCTTATCATGCCACTCCCAACAAGGAGTTCTTCACCACATACAGAGTAGGAAATTTTGGTGTGGTGAAGATGGGCAATAATGGCCATTCCAAAATCATTGGAATTAGTGACATTCGTATTAAGACGAACACTGGCTGCACACTCATCCTCAAAGAAGTTAGACATGTTCCTGATTTAAGGCTCAACTTAATATCTTGTGGTATCCTAGATCGTGAAGGCTTCGAGAATTTCTTCGGGAGTAGGAAATGGAAGCTTACTAGGAATTCCTTGGTGATTGTAAAAGGTGCCATGTGTTGTACACTGTACAAAACAAAGGC
The DNA here is from genome assembly GCA_947683365.1 of Euphorbia pulcherrima. Classification (NCBI taxonomy): domain Eukaryota; kingdom Viridiplantae; phylum Streptophyta; class Magnoliopsida; order Malpighiales; family Euphorbiaceae; genus Euphorbia; species Euphorbia pulcherrima. The sequence continues at coordinate 42,970,509 of CANTUS010000008.1, read as the reverse complement.
AGTCATTTGTAAAGATGGATTGCATGCTATTGAAGAAGAGTCTTCACCAGATTTGCGGCATAGAAGATTGGCTCACATCAGTGAGAAAGGGTTGCAGATTCTAGCAAAGAAGGCGCTTGTACCTTCGGCTAATGGCACACCACTATCTCCATGTGACTACTCCCTATTCGGCAAGCAACATAGAGTGTCATTCAGCAAGTCATCAAGTAGAAAGTCAAGTGTTCTTGACTTGGTGCACTCAGATGTATGTGACCCCTTTGAATATGAGACCATGGGAGGTAACAAGTATTTTGTTACTTTCATCGATGATGCATCACGAAAGCTGTGGTTTATTTCCTGAGAACAAAAGATCAGGTATTTCAGTCATTCCAGAAATTCTATGTTATGGTGGAAAGAGAGACAAACAAGAAATTAAAATGTCTCCGATCCAACAATGTAGGTGAATACACATCACACGAGTTTGAGAACTACTGTTCCAGACATAGAATTCGACATGAAAAGACTGTACCTGGAACCCCACAACACAATGGTGTAGTAGAAAGGATGAATCACACTATTGTAGAGAAGGTCAGATGTATGATCAAAATGGCTAACTTGCCAAAGTCATTTTGGGGAGAAGCAGCACCCACAGCCTGCTATGTCATCAATAGGTCACCATCTGCTGCTCTAGATTTTGATATTCCAGAAAGAGTATGGACTGGAAAAGATGTTCAATACTCTCATCTGAAAGTGTTCGGCTGTAAGGCATTTGTGCATGTGCCTAAGGAGCAACGGTCAAAGCTTGATGATAAAGCAGGTCCATGTATCTTCCTTGGATATAGAGATAAATAGTTTGGGTACAAACTATGGGACCCAGAGAAGAAGAAGACCATTAGAAGCAGAGATGTAGTCTTTCGAGAAAATGAGACCATCGAAAGCTTGAAGAAGAATGGCAAGTCAGGACTTGTAAATGACATCATTCCCAGCCATGTTCCTTCATTGCCAAATAGTACCATTGGTGGAGATGAGGAACAAGAACAATGATGAAATTTCAGAGCTAATGGAGGATCATGAGCAAGAAGATGTTGATGAGCAGGGGGAGAAACCCACCCAGCAAGCTGAGGCTGAACAACAGCTTAAAAGATCCACCAGGGATCGCCAACCAACATCAAAGTATCCTAGTTCTAAGTATATTCTCCTTACTGATGAGGGGGAGCCAGAGAATTTTTAGGAAGTTCTAACTCATACAGATAAAGAATCTTGGCTGGAGGCAAAGCAAGATGAGATGAATTCCTTGCAGAAAAACAACAGATATGAGTTAGTCGAACTTCCTACAGGAAGAAAAGCCTTGAAGAACAAATGGGTTTTCAAGCTCAAAAGAGATGGCAATGGAAAGCTAGTGAAGTATAAAGCTCGTCTAGTAGTGAAAGGATTCCAACAATAGAAAGGAGTTGATTTTGAGGAAATCTTTTCTCCGGTGGTTAAAATGACTTCTATTCGAGCAGTTCTAAGCTTGGTAGCAAGTTTGAATCTTGAGCTTGAGCAGTTAGATGTGAAAACTGCCTTCCTTCATGGTGACCTGGAGGAAGAAATCTACATGGTGCAACCAGAAGGCTTTGAAGTAAAAGGGAAAGAGCACATGATTTGTAAGCTGCAAAAGAGTCTATATGGGTTGAAGCAAGCACCCAGCCAATGGTACAAGAAGTTTGACTCTTTCATGAGTAGTCATGGCTACAAGAAGACCCAGGCGAATCCATGTGTCTACTTTAAGAGGTTCTCTGATAACAACATCATCATATTGTTGTTATACGTTGATGACATGTTGATCATGGGACAAGATATTTCTTCAATTCCTAAATTAAAAGAGCAATTAGTGAAGTCCTTTGACATGAAGGACTTGGGTCCAGCTCAACAGATTTTAGGCATAAGGATTATTCATGATCGAAGCAACAACAGGTTGTGGCTGTCACAAGAAAAATATGTTGAACGTGTGCTACAACGTTTCAACATGTTAAATGCTAAATCAGTCAGTGTTCCTCTTGCTGCTCATCTGAAGCTGAGTAAGGAATCTTATCCTACAACCAAAGAAGAGAAGGAAGACATGAGAAAGATTCTATATTCCTCCACTGTGGAGAGTCTAATGTACGCAATGGTTTGCACCAGATCAGACATTGCACATGCTGTTGGAGTTGTAAGCAAATTCTTAGATAATCCGGGAAGACAACACTGGGAAGTTGTAAAGTGGATTCTCAGATATTTAAACGGAAGTTCAAAGAAGTGCTTATGCTATTGAGGATCTAAACCAATCTTAAAAGGCTTCGTTGATGCTAACATGACAGGAGATCTCGATCATAGAAAGTCAACTTTGGGATACGTATTTATATTTGCCGGGGGAGCAATTTCTTGGCAATCTAAATTACAGAAATGTGTTGCACTTTCTACGACTGAAGCGGAGTACATTTCAGCTGTTGAAGTAGAAAAAGAGATGATTTGGTTGAAAAGATTCTTTGAAGAGTTGGGTCAAAAACAAGCTAACTGCATAGTATATTGCGATAGTCAAAGTGCTATAGACTTAAGCAAGAATACTATGTATCATTCTAGAACAAAGCACATTGATATCCGCTATCATTGGATACGCGAGCAACTGGAAAAGGGGATTTTTCATCTTGAGAAAATTCCAACAAAAGAGAACCCCTCAGATATGTTGACAAAAATTATTCCTCGGGATAAGTTTGAGTTGTGCAATGAACTGATCGGCATGAGCTCCAAGTAAGAGCTTATTACATACCTCATTGGTTTGAAGGGGGAGAATTGTTACGTCCAAACCAAATTTGGAGGCTAATTAATTGCCAACAAATAAGGTGGAAAGATGGTAGTAGTAATTGACACATTAATTGCCAATTGGAAAGTTGATGCAACTTTTTGTACCTATAAATAGGTATTCTTATAATCCAAATTCATCCAAGCAAAAAATTAAATTTTCTTTTGTAGAGCATTTCCTACAAAAAGAGTTTGAGAGAAATTAGGGGAGTGAGTTGAGTAGTCTCAGAAATATTATAGTATTTGGGTGTAAGGGTTAATCTATTTTTTTTGGGCATTCCAACTTTCTCCTAAAATTATTTTATACCTCAAGTTTGGGTATACTTAAGAGAGGCTTTATTGTTGTATTCCCATTATTTATTAGTGGAGTTATTTTAGCCGCCCCGTGGTTTTTCCCTTTTAAAGGGTTTCCACGTAAATCTTTGCATTTCTTTATTGCTCTATTTATTTTTATACTCGTTGTTGCAACATCTACCTTAGTTAATACATATCACCTTGCTACCGAATTAATATACGGGACCCAACAAATTGTATACAAAGAACCAAAATAACAATCTACAAACAAACAAATACAGGAGAATGTAATTATATAAATCTCTTCTCTCACACAAACATTTGTCCAACATGTTTATTTTTAATTTCTTTTGCATTATTTTGCATTTATATCTCACCGTTCATTTTTTTGACATTCCGCTTTAAAGTTTTTTATTCGTCTCTTTTTTATCTTCAAAACGACATTCACTGTGATATTTTTTTTCAAAATTTTTTTCGAACTATCATATATCTAGTAGTTATCTATTAGTTACCTAGTAAATATCTAGCAATTGTCTAGTAGTTATATGGTAAATCATATATGACTTCAAATAGTTTCTAACACAATATATAACCGATATTCAATAGATTTTTTAAGAGGATACAAATCTAATAGATTTCTACTATACATACATAAGATGTAATATTTTTATAAAATAATCGTCATAAAAAATACAGATCTATTTCTAATTTATGAAAGTGTCATATGCACATCTATTACATATATGTTAAGTGTCATTATATTCCATAAAAAAATTTAAAAATTAAGATTTACTAGATATTTACTATAGATCTACTATATGTTTAATAGATATCTACTAGATGTTACATTTTATGAAACAGTCATCGTAAAAAAGATATAAATCTATTTATAATTTATGAAATCATCATATACATATATGTTACATATCTATAGAATTAAGGATTTTGTTTTTTTTTGTTCCCACAACTAAAAAGAAAAAACTTATGAGCCCCAAATATAAGGAGATACCATCTTTATATGATTTTTTTTATATATTCAACTTTTTTTTTCTTTAGCTCACTACCACTTTTAAGGTCATTGTTTTTCTCTTTACCACAACATCCTCTCTCATATTTAATTTGATTTTCACAACTTAAAACGACTATATCTCAAAAACCATTAATTTTTTCGACATGAGCCTTTAGAATATTTTGTTCATCTTATTTCTATCTTGAAAACGAAATCCATATTGAATATTTTTAGAGCAAAAAAAATTTCGCAGTCTTATACCAGTCTTTTACTACCTTTATACCAGGTATAAGAGTTTTTGCTTTAAATAGAGCAATGTTACTAATATTTTATGTTATCTACCTGGAAATAAATGGAAAACCGGTGCTATAAAGACATTATACCACTCTTATACTAGGTATAAGAATGTACGAAACATTGGTAAAATTGGTATAAGATGTGAAAAGAATTTTTTGCTTTAAAAATATTCAATATGGATTTTATTTTAAAGATAAAAATAATACGAATAAATTATTTTAAGGACTTGTGTCGAAAAAATTAACGGTTTGTGAGATATAGTTATTTTTAAGTAGCAAAAATCAAATTAATTAAGAGAGATAGTTGTTACAACGAGGGTTCTTGTATTCATGTAAAAGCAAAATTCAAAAATTAAAATATTGTAAAAAGAGTTTAGGTAATTAAGAGAAGTAAGTTTTTATAGTGAAATTTAAAAAACGTTTAATTGATATTTATAAAATTAAAAGCTCAAAATCTTATATTTAACTAAATTGCTCCCATTTTTATTAATTTGTAGAAAGCCTTTTGAATTTATTACTTATGGGCTTTTGGGCCATGTCTATTATTTGCATCTATTAATATATTTAGTTTTGAACACAATTTTATTAATCGTCGAAATTATTCCAAAAAACCAGAATTTTTTTGAAGTTGAATGAAATTTCGGTTTTTTAAAAATGAATTGAAATTAATATAATTAATGTTAAGTTATTTTTTTACTTAAATTGAATTAAGATTAGGTTTATTGAAATTGATATGAGTTGGGAGTATGGTTTATTGAAATTGAATTAAATAGGATTTTTGAAATCCGATTGAATTAAAATTATTTGGTTGGAATTTGTTTACGAGTTTGAATAAAATTTATTCATCAATTGAAATTTACTATTGGTGGCTGCTGACAAGAGTGCCCCACCCCGGGTTGTCTCCTGGCACCGTCCCTGCGTATGTGGAGTTGAACCTATGAACTCTAGGATCAGTGGATCACAGTTTCAAGGCTCAACCACTAGGCTAAGAACTTTGCCACAATGAATAAATTAGTTTGATAATATTAGTGATAATGTTCTAGTTTGAAGAACAGGGAAAAAAACTATTTTTGGGAATTTGGTTAAATTTTAACTTTCAACATTCGTGTTGGATAATTTAGGGCATTACAATAAAGTTGATGTTAAAATTAATTGTTATAAAATTTAATTATAGCTTGTACATACCGTGTTTTATTATTAATTTTTTAAACGTGTTGCTTTATGAAAAAAAAAAACATTTTATATCGTAAAAAGAACTTTAGCTGATTTATATTAGTTATTATGTAATTTGTTCTAATAAAACGAAAAATATAAATTCGAAAATTAATTATCCAATGATTACTGTAAATGAGCAGCTGAAAATGACTACAATGCAGGAATGAACCCAATTTATTTGGACAAGTGATTTAATCTCGGAGGAGCTAGAGTTAGAATTCACGTTCCCGGTTAGCTTTCGAGCTCCTCTTCTAATCCATCTACTAATTAATTCATTTTTTAACTTACTTAAATAAAACAACAATAACCAGGCATTGATCCCAAAGTCTACTTCTCAATACAACCTACTTGATGGAGATAAATGTCTCGTATTTTCATTTCACAATGAAGTATCTATTTATAGATATTACACGAATCAATATCTCTTCCTAAATGACATAACTATTCATGAACCTACGTGACAATTCATGAATTAATATGACTCTTAGCTAACTAAATGTGTAGACACAATATACATTGTATAAACATAAACAATAATACTTGCAGCATTCATTTTACAATAATCAACACAACCAATGTCGTCATAAAAGCACCATGAACCTCGCCTCAACCGCAAAATAAATCCTTTTGCTTCTCTTTCTTTTTCATGCTTTCCATCAAAGCTTCTTTCGAGCTAGGGCCAGTTTGGCATCGCTGTTAGTTGCTTTCAAAATAAGTTGTTCTCATGAACTTTTAATGGTACTACATATTTTGGCTTTGAACTACACATTTTGATCTTTCATACTGATTAATTAGAAATTGACTGATTAATCTTTTCCAAAATCAAATCTGCAGCTTTCAAAAAAAGCTTGAAAATGGAGCTTTTCAGAAAAGCTGCTGAAAAAAGCTGCAAAAACTCTCCAGAATCTCTTGCAGAATGCTTCCCAATCCAAAATTGTCGGGTGACAATCTGACAACAGACTTCTTTTCTTGTTTCAATTTTTGTCTCTATCTATACTGAATCAAAACAACTAGAAAGGTCAAACACCCAGCAGGAAGTACTCTGAACTTTGTGTATGGTTTGCCCGGCATGTCAACGGTCCCTTGGGAAGTTTTCGCTGCTTTAACTCTCGTCCTATACCATCATTTTTAAAGTTGAAGATGATAAACGGAAAATGATTTGAAGAGTCATTTTACCAGAACTTCTCATTTCTTCTATCGAACACTTTCGAGTGAAATGCAGTGCACATAATCATCTCTGCAACCAACAAAAATCCTTCCCCCGAGCATTACAGGTGAAGAGAATATGTCTCCTTCGAGCTGCAACTTTGCAACTTCCTGAACCACAATTTTAGTTGATTTGTTTTCCTTTCCCAAATGATCGGAACTGATACAGAGTAGATGAATGTTCCCAGAACTTGTACATATGCAAACCAACCTGATAGATTTCGTGGAAAGATGTTTTAGATAATGTAAGTTCAGAATTTTCCGAACAGTATTATGCGGTTTCTTCACCTGTCTGACACTAGGAAGGAATCAGATACCAGCTTCATATGCTCGTCGACATAAGCAGATGATGTTATTGGATCTCCAACATTATACTCCCATAGTAGATCCCCATTTTCCTGAAAGGAGCGTTTGGAATGAACAACGCGAATCAAAAAAAAGTTAACGAATAGAAACATTTTTAAGTACCAAGTATTTGAAATGTGGAGCAGTAGACGAATTAGGGTACGTGCAATAGCAGATGTTCAGCAAATCGAGTTATTAGAAATGATTAATGTTTTGAGTATATAAAGTAAAGAATTATACCATTTCAAATGAGTACACAGTCCCATTTCTTGAACACACTAGCACCTGTACCAAAATAAGTAAACAGGAAGAAATGCCTAAATCAGCAACAACATTTGTTTTATAGCCCATGTTTCAAGTTCACATATGATGTGAAGTGAAGGAAAGTCGGATATTGACATTTCAAGACATAGGAACAGGTTGAAGTTAAGTAACAACAACATGATTAACACGAAAAATCCAATCCGTTTCCAGTTTGAGACGGGTAGAACCCAGAGACCAAGGTTCGAACTCTAGGCCAGAGGCCCCTAACGAAAATAATTATTGTTCCCGGGACTTATATTATTTAGGTACAAAAATGTATACTTTCATCTTTGGGAAATTTTAGCTACTTTACTTGAGTCACTTTCTCAGGCTAATACAAAAGAATTGAGTTCGCAGATTCTTGATACCACTCTAGATTCAAAATTTCAATGAGCAGACAGTTAAATGAATTTTCCAACCTTAGTAACAGAAGTAAAAGAATGTTTGCATCCCTAAGTTTCAGGATATTGATTTAGAACAGATGATTTTCCTGAGAAACAAGACGAATACAAAACAGTGTCTCTATCTTCGAGGGAATTGAAGACCTGTTGATTTTGAAGGCACGAAATTGTCCCTTTAAAATGAAGGAAAAATCACAAGGGACGAACAACAATATCCCTGAATAAAGATGAATATTAGAAAAAGAATTTTAAATAATGAATTAGTTATCTTGTGTAGAGGTCAAGGCTAGTCTTTGGGTTCTACAATGATCAAGTATGATTTGATAGCTAAAAAAGAACTTCCAAGTTATTTCATCTATTTTCTCTCTCTAAGATAGATGAAATGACTTGGCAGTGAAAGAGTTTGTCTATCATTTGGTTTTGATTTATATTTTATAGATGTCTAACCGCTGCAATGGTTGCAACTTCCCATTTGATTAACTGAATATAATGAAATTCAACAGGTTAAACCTTATCTATGAGCTTGATGCCAAAGGTTCCCTTAGTTGCCTTGTCACGTAATCTATTATGCCAATTTACACACATTAGCCTTTCAGCCATAGTTGTCAAATCGAGATTCGAAATCCAAATTTTAAGAATTGTGAATCGTGAGATTCGATTCAAGTTCGTAAAATTAAAAAATATATATTTTACATGTAAAACTTGATATATGAATAATTATTTTTGTGTCTGAAAGTGCAATTCAATATAAAAGATCAAATCAACTAAACATGTATTTGAAATTTAAATATAATACAAATGTAATCATAATAGAACCCATTCACATATCTTAAAAAACTTAATTAATTGAATAAAATTTATAAACTTACGTTCTATAATTTATAAATTAAGTAATTATTTACTAGTAGATAGCATTTTTTGAAAACTGTAACAAATTTATATAAAAAATTGATGTTAACAATATGATTTATTAAACAAGCACATTGAATTGAATTAAAGAAAGGAAGATAGTGGGACACGTGTGGGAGGATGAGTTTGATAGGTAGAGTTAATTAATTATCGTTGTAATTTGTAGTATTGAGCCGCTCAAAATTTAAAATAGCACAATATCCAATTTTTTAATTAAAAAAAAGCAATAAGGTTGTCTTCTTCAACCTGCAAGTTTGGTTTCAAAATAGCAGGAAAGAAGGCCAACTACGTGGAAAGAAGGCAGTTTGATTTCAACTTTTAAAATAGCTAGAAAGAAGGCCTATGATGGAAAATTTCGGCAGCTAGATGGGTTGGAGTTCTCATATCTACAAGAATATGCTCTTAAATCTTCCATCTCATTATTTTTTTCTTTTTATTTTTCAGACTTGTCACGAATTGGCAGAATCGGTGGAATCGGACGATTCATCCGATTCACCAATGATTCGGCCGATTCAGGGTGGAGTTCGATTCACCCCATAGATTCAAATCTATTTTGGGGTGAATCAAATCGAATCATACGATTCGTATCGCAAATCGTACAATTTTGATAACTATGCTTTCAGCAAAGAATATTCAAAAATAATTCAACTCCAAATATATGTTCGTGAAAACTACATGTTCTCAGTTATGAAGTTCAAGATCACGTCTAAATCTCCAAACACAGAATCTCAAAAGCCAAGGGAAACCATTTCTGTATTATACCCAATTTTCTTTGATTTTTAGCCTTGACATAATAAAAGTTTATCTCTTGTGTGCGTGAGAGAGAGAGAAGATTTATTGAGAAATGACAAAGGCAGAACTTTTCACCTGAGAAGGAAGCACACGAGATGTACATACTCCAGCAAATATCGGACCGCCAGTTCTATACTGAAGAACAATATTTTTTTTTCAGAAAAATGAACCAAAGGGATATCCAGAAATACAAGCAACATTATAAAACAGAGAGAGAAAGTAAAAATTCATTGATGAATAGATGTTCCAGAAGTGTTAAAGAAATATAAATCCAACGAAATGCTCACACAACAACCAACAACCTTAATAAAAAAAGGCTTAAAATGGAAGAAAAGAATACATGGATTAAGACAGGAATGGAAGTTTTAGTGCTTCTTCAATGATACAACAAGTGAAAGTGTGTAACCACAACAAAAAATTTTTACAGACTTATAGCAAACACGATACAAGTGCACCCAAGTTATTTGCTTATCATTGAAGAACAAAATTCAGATTTAGTTGAAGGCCAAGAGTTAAATAGATCTTTCATTCATCGCAAGAGGGATATAAATGAAACTCCACAAGGTTAACAAATCAAGATTCACAATGGATCTTGTAGGAAGAGCTAGTTCATGCACATTTTAAGTACATGGATTATAAGTATACACATTCAAAAGATCGTTGTTCTCCTTTTGATTCCTAATTTTATAGTTTAAGAAATACATTATATGGTACCACTAACTAGCTATCCACTTTCTTGGGTGTCTCAAGATAATGGGCAATACAAATGACCAAAATTATAAACACCAAATTTAGGTATCAAGAGTGAATTTGAAAATAATGTATGACTATAAATTCATACCTGCCAAATGGTGGATCCACCTGAATCCAGTGCAACAACGTTTCCATCCACTAGACAGCAAATAACTGCAACAAGTTGGATGAACATAAAACCCATCAGATAATCCAACTGCACAAGGGAATTATCAACTGAAACATATGCATACCATTTCCATGGGGAGAACCAACTGAAAGTGACCCAAATACTGGCACCGCTAGCTCACGCTGCCACAAAGTATGAAATGGTAAAGCCTGCATTTGGCGAGCATAGCTAAATGAATAAAGTGCATCAATAATACAAATGTACACTGGTACCCAACAAATAACAGTAGGCGTATTGCGCTTTGAGCTTTTGGAGAGGTTGGAGGTGTTACTTGTATAGGGAGTAGTAATTATATCATATTTACTGCTTATTTAACTGGAACTTATATAATCCACTTACCACACATTTCTACATTAAAATAGCTTCATACGAAGTGTGGCAGAGAATAAAAAGTATGTGTAGTCAAGTCCATAAAGGGGCGATTTCTTAAAGATAAACATCCAATTCTTATGGAACATTATATGTTGAACAAATAAATTACATATACAGTATAAACAAATGATATAATGACATACTAACATGGAAGAACTATAATTTCCTACAAGCCTAGGAGTAAGCATTCTAATGCAATTTTATAAAAATATGACTTATTTTTAGAAGAAATGTTATACTATCAGGGGTTTGACAATGAAATAATGTGGCCATTGAGATTTGGCACAACGTACAAGCTCAAGTGAAAAGACATACATTTGCAACTAGGCTGGGCAATTTTATTCAAGGATTTGAAAAACCCCTAAATTAAATTAGAAAACAGGAGATTTCCAATAATAATTGTCCGAACTGAATTAGAAAAATAATTGTCTACAATTGAATTCTATAAAAAAAATACATGACCTCCATTTTTGTCAGTTCAGTCACTACATAATGGATTTGTGGAGATTCGAAGTTATATTTATTTGTCAACTGAATACAATTTACTATTATTTATTTAATATGGTAAAGTTGTGAAACAATTGGATTAACAAATTGTTAGTTGTATATATTCATTAGATTCATTTAATGCTTATTACGTATGATTACCATTTTTTTTGGTAAGACGTATGATTACCATTTACTACTCAAATACGATATAAATATACAATATGTGCATTTATGTCACTAATTTGTAAAATGAATGAAACAGTTAATAAATATGAAGCCTTTTTTGTTTTTTCAATCAAATTCACATAAGTTCAATTTGATTCGGTACCGGATAAATTCAGCTCAAGCAGGTCCACTTTTTTTAAGTATATCCAGTTCTTTGAATAAAAGATAATCGATCATTGGTTCAAGTCGGTCTAGCTTCCCAGAAAAGGCCAATGATTTGGTTTGGTTTCAGATATCTTTTTCGACGTTTAGCTCAATTGAGTTTCTCTAGAATTCATGATTAATCCAACTTGCAACAATGTTACTGAAATCAGACAGTTAAGAGCAAACAAATGATCATACCTTTAGAGATACTGCTGTCACAAGACCACAAGTTGAAGCCACATATATTGTCTCTCGCACCTAATGACAATTAATTAAATATAAAAATTAGGTAATAATTAGGATGATTCAGTAATTTCTGCATTCATTAATTGTGTACTAAAAATACTAGAAATAGAAACGCGATCTGTTTACATCATAGATATAGCAAGTGGGTCCGCGGGTTCCACAAAAGACAAAGGGATAAAGGAACACAGGGAATAAAAAAATTCCTAGATCCAAGAAAATTATCTGTTGCTTTTCTCTGATTCAAATATCAACTCCAAAAACCAGCTCATAATACAGGAAAATTACAGACATAAAAATCATTATAGGGGGGGAAAACAAATATCAAAGGCAACAGAAATATAAAACATCTTTGGAGGGATAAGTGGGTTTATAGCAAATGAACAAGAGACCATCAAATACAAAAAGATGTGCATTGGTAAAGGTATATTCTACAGAAAAAGTTGGTTTAAAACACAGGACAAGACTAATACTTATGCAATAAGACTTTAGCAAACTAAAATCGACCAAATTAAACTGAATGGGTGTGAACGATGCAGTGTATTCTGCAAAGTAAACTCAAATTTCAGATAATTAGCAGATATTCACCTCATCAATTGCAGGTGAACCAAATATGCTTCCACCACATGAGAGCCTATAGATACAGCAATGATTTCTGTAGTCAAGAGCATACAAATAGTGGTCATGCGAGCCACACCTGCAGACAATTTTCTACTGATCAGCTTTACAAAGAAAAAAGAGATACTCAACTTTTTCCATGAACAAGCTTCCTAACTCACAACAGAGACAATCGATGCGAGCTTTGCTGAAGCCAACATATAAAGAGGAATGTTATTTCTAATATTTCTATCAATATATTCCACCAGATTATAGATGTAGCTCATGCCTCACAGCAATCAGTTAGACAGTATTTTCAAAGACATTACTGGCCTCATTCAGGTTACAAGTGAGGTGACATATCAAGAAGCTTTCACAAGCTTTATGAAAGAATCTGGTCGGTACCAACATCATGCCCCTTGGGGTTTCATATAGAGCTACAAGTCTGCAACACTATTCTTCACCCACTTTATATGATGGTATATGAAAACTCTAAAAAGAGAAAATCAATAAACAGAAGTAGATCTCTCAGAATTGTATTTTTTATTGAACAATTCAGTACTGTTTTTAATTTTTCATTCTTTCATCCGAGGTAATTTGCATATGGTTTCTTTAGTATTAGCCAACATTCAAAATTCTTTTAGGAATATGACGTAAAATAAATTGTTTGATTTTCAAGGTAAGGGATATTTTAGCATCTAAAAGACATACTCCATGTTCTGAAAGGATGCTCTTTTAGCAAAAAAACATAATTTGCTTCGATACGCTTGTTTTTTTAGAAAAACAAGAGAGAGCATCTATTGGGTTTTTTCCAAGTACATCCCTGCATTTAATATTTGACCAATTATATATTAGCAAAGTCATTCATTTTCCCAAAATATTTTTTAGGTATATTTTAGTAAAGCAGTACTACAATAAATATATTAATGAATTCCTAAATTCTTGTGTCAAACGCTAAAAGAGCATCCTTTTAGTGACAGAGGGAGTACTAGAATGTTAGTGCTAGATTGTCCAATTTCGCAATACAATGAAACCAGGAACTTTCATAATATTTAGCGTGCTCAATTTAATCTCCTTTTAGCTTTCCGTTGCTGTTTCCTATCCAAGAATGGGCACAGAAAGTGCAATCAGATTCACAAAAAATAGATAATTTACTGGAGAGAAATTCCTTCAATCCTAATTTTTGGGTTTGATTCCTCTTCCTCAGCAGTTGTTCTATCTCTTGCTTATTCTATTTCTGTTTCTTGTTTTGGATTTGGTCAACAAATATACCAAAATTTCAAAAGTCATGCGATAAAATGGCAGTTGTAACTGGATAGCTACACCTTATCTGGTCCGACAGAGTATAACAGCGCCATTTATTCAACCATGAATACAAAACATATTTATTATTGATTAAAGCAGTAGAAAGAAGGATTCAATTGGCTCAGATGACAAAAGCACGAGAGAGTAGAACTCTTACCAGATCAACTGCCTGCATATATCCACGACTGGTTGGCACTTGACCTTCATAAATTGTGAATAAAAGAAAACAAAAAAAGCATTACAGGAGAACTAATAAAAATGTAGACAAAAAGGAACTCAGCAATAAACAAATGAAGGACGCATAATAAATGATCCTCATTCTTTCTAGCGAATTTATGAGAGGTATTATTTATGAAATTCATACATCAAAACATGGCATGATATTCTGCATAATGGCCTTCATGTACTCAGGGTAATAATAACTTCTAACTAACATGGATTCTAGTATTGTAGCTAAAGAAAGCAACGACCTTGTTGCCCTTATTTGATACTAGCACGCAACTACCAATTTAACACAAGATTCTGATAAATTAGAATTTAGATGACTAATATATCTACAATTAAGCCCTGTACAAGTATCGTAAGCAAAATTCTAGAAGTAAAGGCAGAGTATGAACCAAGAACCTTTTACATTACATTACATATATGTTCATGCAAATGAGAGAGATAGAGAAAGGAATATAAAGTAGTTAAGATACCGAAACATGAAAAATCAGTTGACAACAATTGAAACTAGGCACAAACACTTGAATAAAACTTAACTATATGAAGTTGTGAAATCATTATACTAACACCATTGAACTTGAAAGAAGATAACAATTTAAGAGAAAAGTATTGTTGCACCCATAATTATACCATCTTGTCAACTTCCGCTATCAAATGTAAGAGTTCCACAACAATATAAAATATCATCTAAAAGCCTTCAAAAAGTGACCAATGCATAGCAGCTACATTGGCTCCCAGGTTTGTTTATTTCTCATCATGTCAAATAACTATAAGGATAAGGAGTTTATATGTAATGTTTATACAAGTATTCTGGAGCATGCCTACGCTTTAAATTGCTATTAATTATATGAAATAGTAAAACTGAAATTTCAGGCAAGTAAGTTCCTCCACTGTGTTTCTCGGTACATCTTCCACACAATTAACAGAGAATTGAGAACATGAAGCTTAGAGAAACAAAAGAATTCCATGCAATGTCAAGTCAACGCGTTCAACCTCTTAAGCATGAAAAGCTTGGCAAGAGATCATTATACCTCAGCACCCGTTTGGAAAGTCCAATGAATATTGCCGTTTAAGAAGTCAAGAAAATATATTTTCCCTTCATAGCATCCAACTACAACCTGAAAATGCATACAAGAGATTTGAAAGCCCCAAAAAGTTTTAACACGTTGTGAATCATGCACAATAAGAAGCAGAACCTGAGAGAAGTCATCAACAATTGCTGCTGAACATTCAATTCGTCCCTGCAGTCTGGTTTCCCACAGGACAGAACCACTGCACCACAATATAACACCACAATTAGAAGACAACCTTTTATGCCAGCACTAAAATTTTCATGCATCAAGAAAATGAAAACAGTGTTGCTCTGTAGAGCATATTAATGACAAGCAATTTGTAGTATCACATGATAAGAGTAATACAATCTCTTGCAAGCCATATGATTAAGTTTTCCTCTGTTGAACGAAAGAAAACCCTCACCTTTCTGCATTGACACAAGCGAATTTATGGGCATGAGATCCAATAAACAAATAGACATCTTGCTCTTTAGATACCACAAGTGGTGAAGCATCTACACAAGAATCCATGTGAACCTTCCACAGTCTACGCATAAAAATAACTTCTCTCAGAGCTTCTGATGACAAAGTTGATTGATAGGAATCCCTTAACTTGTACTCCCTTTCATACATAATCTTGTTGCATCGGCCGAAGGAACATGAGATTGGTATACAAGCAGACCACGTAGTACCATCATTCAGACTAATACATTTTGAAGATAAGTGATTGTCAACCATCAAGCGCTTGGATACTTCAGCCTTTTGATCATTCTTGTGATGAAGGTTCTTTATAAGCAACTTCTCTGATTTATGACTAAGATCCTGACTCGAAGCTCTCAAATTTGATTTCCAACTTATATTAGTTCTCACATCTACCTTATAAGATTCTGTCTCATTGAGGATGGCATTGTGAAGCTGACATGGAGTGGAAAATTTATAAATCATTCTTATATCAATTCCCAGATTATAAGAAACCTGTGCTGCAGTAATTGAAGTACCCCCCATTCTAAAAAAGTCATCATCATTAGGAAAGTCTTGCACCATCAGAGCATCACAAAATGCCTGTCGGAAAACGGTCATATTGCAAAGGTACAAATAGTTTGACAGTAAAAAGAATGGATATGCATAGAGATGTTGCATACTAGAATAATTGTACAGCAAGCAAAACCTTTTTTATGGTGTGCAAGAGATCACTGGAATTGCTGTTGCCAACTTTTTCTTGGTCAGGCATAGTGAGAAGAGGTGAACCTACCAACAAGGAATAATCAACCTTTCCACTGGAAGAGAGGGGCAGTGATTTTACAAATAGAAAGTGGCTTGGGACCATAGCTGAAGGAAGTTTGCTAATAACCCAACTCCTTATTGATCTTACTAAATCACCAGATTTGTGATTATCTTTTAGTGTAAAAAATGCCTCAAGGTGCACAAGCTCCTCTGGACCTTTATGAGAAATCACAGCAGCATCGAGAACATCAGGATGTCCCCTGACCGTATTTTCAATCTCTTCTAAGGCTATGCGTTGGCCATTAACTTTCATAGTGCGGTCAGTTCTCCCTAAAAATACCAAGTCCCCACATTGAAGACGTCGAGCAAAATCACCAGTTTTATAGTACACTTGGCATCCACAGCCATCCACCAAACAGCTACAGATACGGTTACCATGCATTTTTACATAGGTTAAAGGCACTACAGCAGATTTGGAACAGAAGCCAAAAGAAACACAGGGACCACTGACACATATCTCCCCTTGATTGGGCATATCAGTTTCACCAGCCAATATTACATTACAATTAGAGATTGGAACACCAATGGGAACACTTGTTAGCGCCTCAGAATCCAAGATCATTGGCAATCTCTTGCAATCAAAATATGTACAATCCCCAGCTACCTTGATTCAAAAAGTGGATATATTACTTAAATAGAAGAAGTATAGAAGATTGTCTTATGAGAGTGGATAAGGAATGCAAATCCAAGGAAAATTGTCAAGACTAGGAGTTACATCGTAAAACAAGAAACATAAAGAAAACATGATTAATACTTTAATCTTTTTGATATAGATAACTGTGTCATTAATCCTGCTAACCAATATTTATAACATCATAGGATGGGAATATGAAAGAAGAGGGGAAAAGTAGAAAACAATAAAAACTAAAGTAAGCATTTCTGCAATTCATGCTAATACTTGGAAGCATACACTTAAACTAAAAAATTGGATGTAAAATAATTACCAAGAGCATCCATAATCTGAATGGAAACAAAGATATGAACATGAAGAAAGCAATACAAAGGCATTGGAAATTCCCTTTGTCTCGTATATAAAAAATTAAAGAAATTATATTTGGATCAGAGAAAAACAATCAAAAGAGAGATTCCATCTAACCTCTGTGCTCCCATATAAATTCAATATAGAGGTATTGGGTAGTAAATTTGACAGTACATCCAACAAGGGCAATGGAAATACTTCGCCACTTAGCACTAGCAATTTCAATGAACTCTTAATCTGAAAGTTGTATTGACTTTGCAAAGCAGGAAGAATTGTCCGCATCAGTGAAGGAACAGCAATAAGCCTATCGATAGAGTAGGCCTACATAAATAGTTTACATATTCATTAGTAACCAAATGGAAACATCAGTTACCAGAACCACAAAAACATAAAAAGAAAACACATCCATCGCTCCTAGTAATGAAAAGGAACCTAGGCATATATGAGCTTCCGAAGAATATTGGAAGTACAAAAGAAACCATGTTCATGTTGAAAGAAAAATGCGTGGATCAATTTTATAATCCAGAACTCAACGAATATGTAAGAGATTTCAAATACAAGTTGCCACAATAATTTACAAGTACACAAAATTTACTAAACACTGAACTGAAGATCAAAAAATAAAGGTACATGACATCCTATATTTTGGCATACTCACCCACCCATCATTTGTTGATGCCAATTAAGAAAGCACTTTCTCCAATTAGCCTTAAATGGAACTTGGCCCTTTTTCCATATATTATGTATTCTGTGCAATATAGAAAGTAATTTGAGAGAAATGTTGTGTGTGTATTGCATATTGCATAAGAAATACAGGAATTTATACAGATCAAAATGAACTAGAAAATGAAAGAAATAATTCTAATTGCTGGTCTTACTCCTAAAATCTTTCTACTGTTACTAATAGTTGTACAATTTGTTACAACATTAAAGCATGAACAAGCATGCAAAACAGAAGTCCAAGATGATTACCAGAAGCAGTATTCCATTCTCTAAACATTCAAAAAGTAACAAGCCAAATTCCCCATTCCCAATCCACAAAAGGGTACATGATCTGCTATGCTAAGCTATTTATCTATTTATGGAACCAAATTTCAATCAAGCGAGAGCTAATGATAGATAATTGAGCATTAAATGGTACAAGTTTGCTCTTCCACAATCTTTTTTTTGTTACTTCCTCAACACATGGGAGTGAATGTTGGGCTATTAAGAATGGGTGTAATGTTGGGCTATTAAGACGCAACATATTTAAAGGATGAATGTGGCGGAAATGAAGATGCTTAGGTGGATGAGTGGGCATACAAGGATGGGACGAATTTGAAATGAGTGCATACGCCAAAAGAACGGTGTGGCACATATTGAGGATAAATTGAGAGAAGGACGACTAAGGTGGTATTGTGGGCATGTGCTACGTAGACCAATAGATGCTACAGTTAGAAAATGTGAGAACTTAAGGACAGAGAGTAAGGGTAGAGGGAGTGGTAGACCTAAGATTACTTGGAGAGAAACTATTTCGAAGGATATGTGCTTGCTTGGTATAGATGAAAGTTTGGTTTTTGATAGAGCTTCATGGCGTCAGAAGATCCATATAGCCGACCCCACCTAGCGTGGGATTTAAGGCTTAGTTGGTTGGTTGGTTACTTCCTCAACACTTGTGTCTACCCTCTTTCCTCTATAATCTAATTCTGACCATTTCCGAACACCAGCCACAAATTCATTTAGAGTATGTCCAATCGTCCAGCACTATTCAGAAAGTTGTACATCATCATGGTCATACGATCTGACTTTATTTCATAGAGTCCCAGGAGGATCCCTCTAAGTTGAACTTATTGTTGAGACACTTTTTATAAACCCCGACATTCTTTGACACACTAGATTTAATTAATAAGGCCAAGAGAGAACCTTCTAAATGCTCAAATGTCTAGTTTATTTAGTTTAAACTTTCTTGATTATAAAATTGGAAATAAATAAAGTAACCTTAATAGTTTGCGAATTTACAAACCATCAAATATGTAGAACTTAAACAAATTAGAAGATATAAAATGATTCTATGCACATAGATACACATCCCATAAACATGAATCTGTGGAACAAAGGCCTTATACATTATTTACAACACTATGTCATTAATGAGGTCATCTCATAAAGGACAAGAACAACATGGGAGGATATGATTTTGTAAATGGTACATGAATCTGAATAGTTAAAAGCTTTGAATTCAAGTTCATATCAAATATGCAAGAACAAACATACCAAGAGTAAGCTATGTCTGTTGTAAATATACCCGTAAAAAATTGACTATGGAAAATGGATCTTTTCTCAGCTGATTGAAAGGAGGTATAGCTAGCGTACATGCAGTAAGCATGGCACCAAGAAATTCTTGTAAGTGGTCAACAAAACTTATGGATGTTTTAAACAATAACACTTCATTCTCCCTCATCGGATATTCTTCTTGCATCCACAGAAATCGATTAAATAGACCTTGAAAGAAAAACAAATAAGTCAAATATTCATATCACACTTTACATATATATAACACCAGCTAGGCAATCAATAAACTCAATTCATCAAAATTTAATAGTGATGTGAAGAAGGTCAATGCTCTTTGCCAATTTTTTCATTTAATACCATTTGATTGGATGAGGAAACAAACCAAAGAAAGGATGGAACCAGCGAAACAAGTGAGAAAAAATAAGTTCCCCACTGATCTTAGATTTGCAAAGAAAGAACATTAAATTACTCCAAATTTGAAGATAGAATGACAGTTCCCCCTAAATTTACAACATACACCATCATCCCAATTTAAATTGTAGCATTGATTCTATAAAAGGGGCAAAAAATTTCATCTATTCTTGCTCATAGCACAAAACAACACAGTTGTAGCAGCCACACAACCGACAAAAACCCAAGCAACTCCAAATGCTTACCGTGTTCAGTACCACAAACACCTTTAGGATTTCCAGTTGATCCAGATGTATACATTAAATAGCAAAACAATCTCTGCCTCTCTTTTTCACAAGGCCAAACTAAGGTTAATGAAAGTACAAGCTCTTTAAGACTATCTTCCATGGAAAAGCATAACACGGGACAAACACCACACTCAACAAGCCAATCCTGTTTATTAAGCTCACCAAAACCAGCCTTACTAAAAGATGATGCAGAAGTGATAATAAGATCAGCATTCGAAGAAGAAATAATGGATAATATTCTATCTTCCGGCCATGAAGGATCAAGAGGCAAGAAAGCCTCTCCACACCTCAAAACCGAAAGAACAGAGATTATATACTCAACAGAAGGCGGCATATATATCCCCAATATTTTTGGCTTATACAAATTCTTAGCCTCACAAACTTGCCCCAATTTCGGCATATATGATACGGAAGGTTCAGCTACATCAGCTATGCTCTGCTCGCCTCGATTAGACTTACCTGGAATATATTAAGATCATCTTCACCATGATTAAGAAGTAATTTCTCATCGAAAACATAATAATTGCCTACAATTAACTATGAGTACAGAATCAAAGACCTGAGTCGGATTGTTGTCTCTTATCAGCAGCGTCGTCGAGAAGAAGGCGGAGGCGACAACTGAGGTAGTCAATGGACTTCAGAATATCAGTAAACGTAAAACATGTATCTCCTTCATACACCGGTGGAGTAGAACACGCGGCATTGCGACCACCGGCAGACGGCGGTGACTGTATGACGGCGATTTTGTTAGGTTTCGCGGTGGCTGCTTTGAGAAACTCGTGAGATATGCAGCAATGGTGTTCTTGATTGTTCAGCTGCTCTTCGCTGAAGCTACTTCCACAGTTCATCTTTGTCTTCTATCCAGGTTTGGTTAACTTCAAAATGTGCTAAATGATGGAATTTTCAATTTAGGCCAAGTCCACCCGTTAATATTTATATAGGCGGTACAATAAAAGGGCCTCTACTTAAATGATACAAACATGTGAAATTATAATTATAAAAATAAAGAATAATTGTATAGATATACTTTTCTTTCATTTCATATGTTTTTATTTATCCCAATCATTTTTTTTATTTTATTTTACATTTATCACGTAAATCGTTGATTTTTTAATATGTGCTTTAGAGTTTTTATTCATCTCATTTTTATTTTCAAAAATAGATTCATGATGATATGTACTTTTTCCAAAATATGTGGGCCAAAAGTTTGGTAAATAACAAAATTGGAAGGAGTGGGAGAAAAATATTAGAAAATTGTAGTGTTGGTCAAAAGAAGTTCCAAACAACATCCACTGCTCGTTGATTTTTTTTATTTTTTACTTTATTTTATATTTATCTCTTAAATTATTTTTTTTTTGACACGCCGCTTTAGAATTTTTTGTTCGTCCCTTTTATATCTTCAAAATGATATTGTAACACCCCAGGTTTGACCGACTGCCCCCACAAACCAACACGAGTCTTTCCAGTGAGCTTTGTCCTCACTCGCTCACTTCCCGGAAATTACTTCCCAGGATGTCACCCATCCCGAGATTGCTCCAAGTCAAGCACGCTCAACTTTGGAGTTTTCCCGAGTAGGCTCCCGAAAAGAAGGTGCACATTGTTGGTATAGGTAGTACCAATCAAATCTCTTAAGTCTCTCTCAATTGTAATGTCCCATACCATCACAATCTCGAAATCCTTAACCGTTCTCAATTATACCGTCCCATACCAGCACAATCTTGAAAGCCTCTCTCTTTCGGGTGTGGATTCGGTTCATTCCTGTCCCATCAACATCCTTCATGATCGCTCTTTGCTCAGGTCTTCTACCCCGGCGCCACCCTCTTAGGACCGGGTCGCTATAGGCCCACCAGCTTCCGCCTGGTTCGTCCCCGAACCACACCTTACTGGGAGAGGGCTGGCTCTGATACCATTCTATAACACCCCAGGTTTGACCGACTGCCCCCACAAACCAACACGAGTCTTTCCAGTGAGCTTTGTCCTCACTCGCTCACTTCCCGAAAATTACTTCCTAGGAGGTCACCCATCCCGAGATTGCTCCAAGTCAAACACGCTCAACTTTGGAGTTCTCCCGAGTAGGCTCCCGAAAAGAAGGTGCACCTTGTTGGTATAGGTAGTACCAATCAAATCTCTTAAGTCTCTCTCAATTGTAATGTCCTATACCATCACAATCTTGAAATCCTTAACCGTTCTCAATTATACCATCCCATACCAGCACAATCTTGAAAGCCTCTCTCTTTCGGGTGTGGATTCGGTTCATTCCTGTCCCCATCGACATCCTTCATGACGCTCTTTGCTCAGGTCTTCTACCCCGGCGCCACCCCTCTTAGGACCGGGTCACTATAGGCCCACCAGCTTTCGCCTGGTTCGTCCCCAAACCACACCGTACTAGGAGAGGGCTGGCTTTGATACCATTCTGTAACACCTCAGGTTTGACCGACTGCCCCCACAAACCAACACGAGTCTTTCCAGTGAGCTTTGTCCTCACTCGCTCACTTCCCGAAAATTACTTCCCAGGAGGTCACCCATCCCGAGATTGCTCCAAGTCAAGCACGCTCAACTTTGGAGTTCTCCCGAGTAGGCTCCCGAAAAGAAGGTGCACATTGTTGGTATAGGTAGTACCAATCAAATCTCTTAAGTCTCTCTCAATTGTAATGTCCCATACCATCACAATCTCGAAACCCTTAACCGTTCTCAATTGTACCATCCCATACCAGCACAATCTTGAAAGCCTCTCTCTTTCGGGTGTGAATTCGGTTCATTCCTATCCCCATCGTCATCCTTCATGGCCGCTATTTACTCAGGTCTTCTACCCCGACGCCACCTCTCTGAGGACCGGGTCCTTACAGATATCTACTGTGATATATTTTTCCCAATTTTTTTGAACTGTAACATATCCTATAGATATTCAATAGAAGTTCAATAGAAATTAGTAAATGTAGAAGAACTTTAATTCAAAACATTAGATGAATTTTTTATAGATCAAAACTTTAAAATATATTTGTAAATGTAGAAGAACTTTAATTCAAAATATTAGGATAATTATACTGACATTTGAACTGAATACAGACTTCTGAAGTAAGGTTTTGTTGCTGTAACCATTTTATGCTAATTAAAGCAGTTTTTGGACTAGATGATGATTTCTGATATTGTATGTATCCATCAGACATCAAATAGATTACCAATAGACATTTCTTAGAAATTCAATACATATCCTATATAAATTAAATAGACAATTGATGAAACATCCAGAGTATAACAACAACATTACCCCAACGCCTAAAAAGGCTCCCGCACAAGTAGGGTAAGAGGAGTTGGGTGTACGCAACCCTACCTCTAATTTCAAAGAGGTTGTTTCCAATTGACCATGAAATAGAATTGCAACGTTATCCATGACTCCATAATAAAAGAATTTCAGACAGGTTAATGAATCATTTTGCTTTAGTCCATTTTGCTTTAATGAAACATCCAGAAAAAATCTAACAAAGTACTACATTAAACCAACAATTATCCAATAGACAACCAATGTATATCACTTATTCCAACGAATAAAAGAAACACTAACTAAAGAAGATCATATTCAATATACAAACTATCATATAACAATCTATTGGAAATCTATTAAAACGCCAATTGAAACACATAAGTCAATTACGCATACTTATACAAATATTTAATATCAACTTCAAAATAAGTGACAAACTGAAATTTAAATTATATTTGCATAGATTTCTATTATCAATTTCAAAATAGATTTTCTAAAATAATTCTAGTAGATGTCTTATAGATGTCCAATAGATACTCCAAAAATTTCTTTTGAGCTAACTTGATGCTGTTAACCATTACCTGAAAAGTCTATCTTAGAACACCAACAATCGGTGTTGCTGCTAGTGACGAAAACATTGCTGCAAACAAAATTGAACCATACCATATATCAGCAAAAATGAATGAATTAGAGATCAAGTTGTTGGTTTCTAAGATTCAAGCCTAATTGAAAAAGTAACAACTAATTCACTAAGGGAATAAACACTAAAACAAATAACCAATCTTTGTAATCAATCACCGGAACTATCCGTGATCTAATTGAATGCCATATCATATCTGCTGAGACTCAAATAGAATTGTAGCATTCTTCCATTTAAGTCAGAAGCATATCATTAACAAGCACTGATTAAGGGGTTCTGCGCTTAAAACCAAAATTAGACTAAAGTCCAATAATATCCAATACATGTCCGATATATGCCCAGTAGATGTCCAATCGCCAAAGGTTAAATCAAAAATCCCACACCTGAACCCAAAACAGCACTAGATCAGTCAAAAGAAACCACAACACAAACTAATTAACGATTCCATATAAAAACTACTAAAACTAAGACATATCACCTATCTATTGGATATCTACAAGATGGCAATTGGATATCAATCAGATGTCTAACAGATTTCAAACCAACATAAATATAATGTAGGTCACTAACAAATAACAATATCAGCCTTAATTTGGAATACAAGCACACCTTTTAACACCAAAATTGTTTGATCCACCAACAGCCTAATTAAATTAGCCATTAATAACAAAACAAGCAGCTTAACATTTTATTAAACACATGGTGTACACTTTAATTTCAACAGATAAAATGTTAAAAAATATAAAAATGAACTCTAAATCCTCCATTAGAGACAACATAATGAATTACGAAAAAATGAAATCAAAAGAATGAGATAAAAACGAAATTAGAAAACCATGAAATAATTTAATTTAGAATTCAACGAATAGAATAAAAAATACAGGCGCAAAATAGGGAAAAAAATGATCAATCAATGATGAAAATCAAAAAGAAGAAGAAGAAGGAGAGGATAAAATCACTCAAACACAAAAGAAGAAGAAGAAGAAGAAGAAGAAGAAGAAGAAGAAGAAGATACCTGATGAAGAGAGAAAATACATAGAAAAGGGGAAAAAACTTTTAATGACAAAACAAGGCCTTATATAGAACGTAAATATGTAGATTAAATGTTAAAAAATGAAAAATGAAAAATGTTTAAGGGTTGTTTAGTTGTATAACTTTTACCTTTAACAATCTAAAAACTTGTTCTATCACATTATGCAATTAAAGATGAATGCTTCAAGTTCGCCCATGTGTTGTTTCTCCTAATTCGTATGCTTTCATGAGAATCATTCAATTGATATTTCTTACTACAGTAAGGAGCTAAGAATCCAAGAATGTTATAGTATGATTAAGTTTTATTAGTTAAAAAATAATATCGATTAATTTAAAACAAATTTATATAAATTATATCATATTAAATGGAAAAAAATATGCAATAAAAAGTTACGAAGTAAATAAGAAAAATAAATAAATAAATAAACTAAAAGTATATTAATAAAAATTGATTTTTTATTATTAACAAGTAATTATACAAGTTAGTATATATATATTAGAAAAAAATAAATTAAATTAATAAAGTATTGTATTGGATACACAAGTCGTGTGAATTAAGTTTGAAAAATTTCAGAAAACATAGAAAAGATGTTTTCTGGTGCAAGACATAATTTAGGAAATTCTGAAAAGTCTTTTCCAGTTTTTTAATTTGAAAAATTCTGCAACCTGATAGGTCCATTAGTTGTAGAAAATAACAGTTTCTATTTTCCAATTTCATTATAACATTTTTCTGAAAAATAGGTCCAATTTTCTACAACTAAATAGATTCTTTGCTGTTATTGCAAATTTGAATTTAATTTGGAAAAAGGAATACCTCTTGACAAATTCCCTATAATAAATTCCCCCAAACTCATTACTTCATTTTTCTACTCTAGAAAAAAATTTCTTTGCTAAAATAATATTTTATTGTTATCAACTTTAAAAAACATTATATTCATATTACTATTAAATAAAAATATTTAAATTTAGTACTTTTATAATTTAAACTTAATTAATATAATCATAATTTATATTTAAATAATAAATCATTATAATAAAATAATAAATGTGACATCCCAGTACATACATTATAATTGCATTTGTTAACATCCATTGCATATCATGAAATTAGACTATTTAATATTTTACATGTTAAATTATAAGAAATTGATAAGTTAAGTTAATAATTATTTGGTGATACGAAATACGATATTTTATTGTCTAGGCACCAATCCATAGAAGAATATAATTTTAAGAAATAAGTAGAACATAGTTATATTATAGATATAAGTGGTTTATTGGATAAGATAATTGTATTGTTTAATATTAGTATTGTTATTAGTATTATTGTTTTAGTATTAAGAAAGAATATAAAGGTATAGTTAGTGTATATATAATGTATGTATATAAAAATGTATTAGATAGACAAGAAATATTTTAATAAGTAATTATAATTATTACTATTATTATTATTATTATTATTATTTTTGTAATAGTTGTGTATTAGTGATGGTATATTTGGTATATATTATTAAAGAATATATATATATATAAGAAAGTAGGTAAGATGAGGATCAAAAATCTAATCTCTACAACCTCTAGAAAGATCAGAATTGTTCCATAGAAGAGAAGAAAGCATAAGGAAGAAGAGAAGAAGAGAGCTAGAAGGAAGAAATTATGTATTTTAGTAACTCTGTAGTGCGATTTTTGTTAGGTTAAAGTTAGAATTAGAAGTTTTGGTAAGAAGATGAATTGTTCCTCTTTATGTCGAGGTTCATACTGCAAAATTTGGGAATTTTTAGACGAGTAGATCAATATTTATGATTTTTATAAGATGAAGTGTGCAGAATTGGATGATCAAAGAGATAGGGTGAGTTTCAAAATTAATCTGGGATTGTTATAATGGTTATAAAATTCTGATTTTTTGATATGTTATTCCTTTATGTGTATAGTTTAAGTAGGAAAAAGAATCAGGTCGATTCATGTTGTATAGAGAGAGTTATACTCATTTTATTAAGTTGTTGTCCAGGTTAAGCGGGACTGAAATAGGTTTAGATGGGAAGTTCCCTATAAATCGTATGAGGCTTTAAAAATTTTGAGGATTTAGTATGTTATGGAATTGTGTAATAGGAATTGAACAAAAGAAGAATCATCACATTTGAGTAAGTGAGTTGAAAGTTATGAATTTTGAAGTGAAGTGAGGTCATAAGAACACTAGTTCTAAGTGCAGAAAACAGGACAGATTTAGAGTTTAAAATATAAAATTCATAACAAATGGAAAAGTGATCAAAAAATTTTAAAATTTTGGTATGTTATAAAGCTATGAGTTAAGAGTAAAATGAAACTATAATCATGTCATTTAGTTGAGTACTTTGAGAGATATGATTGATTAAAGTCAGTAAGGTCATATAGATAGAAATTCTAGTTTATGTTAATCTTTATATATATATACAAAAGGAAATAAGATGTATATGTTTATATGAATATATGTTATAGGAGCTCAAAACAGTGGAGGGATTCCAGAAGAATGTCCAAGTCGTTTTCGAGAGAATTAGCTCGGATAATCTGTGAGTATAAACATGATATGAATATATGGGTGAAATGTGTTGATGTGTTAATTGTATGAATATGTGAATGTGATATGAATTATTGGATACGTTTATAATAAGAATTGTACTTGATAAGCTAGATTTATATGATATATGTATGTGGAATATATGTTCATTTGTGTTAATATATGCTAATTGTAAGTTCAATGGTTCGTAAAACAAACATTTGCACTTGAATATATGAAAAGTATAAGAGACGTTGTGACATAGCCGATCAACCAATTGTTTATCTGGACCGAAAGGTCAACCAATTGTTACATAGCTGGCCAGCAAATCAATTGACAATTGTTACAAATGTTACATGTATCCCGGGGCAATAGTTTGGCTGGTGTTGTCACAACAACTAAATAACCGGTTCATTCATTTTCATATAAGTGTGACTGTCTATTGAATTTGCTAATGTATATATGTGATTTGCGAAATTCATAGATTGTTTATATTCACTGAGTTGCGCCTCATATAAAGCGCTAAATTTTTCAGAGCTGATAAAGTTTGTACTAGAAGCTCATTACATGTAGATATCTTGGACGAAAGATTGGTTGGCTGTGTTCGCTCCCTCTCCTCACAAAACAAGCCTATAGAATAGAAGGTGGTCAGATTTTAATTTTGCTTTGTATAAGATTGTTTTGTAAAAAGATATAATGTTACAAGTGATTATATATATAAATAAAGTATAACTAAAAGAAAAAAAAATTGTTGTGATTACGATTTTGATAATTTAGTATAAGGTATAGGTTGTTTTAATAAATATATTAAATAGAATTAATAATTATAAAAAAATATACAAATTATTAAATAATTTATACATAATAAAACTATATTTCAATTAATTAATAATATTAAAAATATTCAACTTCAAAAATAGAGTAAGTCATCGATTACTCTAAATTTAGAGTAACCCATGCCTTACTTTATATTTGGAGTAAAGATTTGGAATAGATTGGACTTCAATTCTACTCCAAATATAACATTTACTCCAAATATAGAGTACCATTGGACTTGCCCTTAAAGTCATAAATTATAAGTTAGTTTTAGCTTATAATCACTTTTTTTTCTTCTGCAAACTTACAATTTGGTGCTTTTGACCAAGTATTTTACTATATCAAATCCCCTTGTTCCACTTCTTTTCCATTTTTAGTCATTTAAGCACACATATAAGTCATTTTTATTAAACACTTCATCTATTTATATGTTACTTAAAATGTAAGCTTAATAAACATTTTTTTCCTCTTATTTTTAAGCAGCTTTTAAGTTAAAATTAACTTATAAACAACAAGTTAAAAAGCACAAAAACACCCCCTTAATATTGGTATATTGGAGGCTGAATACATACATGTTCTTAAACTTACATTATGATTTTTCTCTCTTCAACTAAAAAGTGACACGTAGCATTGAAAAGCAAATTCATGCACAACGGCCAAAAGTTTCAAATTTAAAAAAATTCTGAATGCATTTTGCCATGTATTAGATAGTTTTTTAGGAAATTTTACAAATACCTTCTCGATAATACCCCATTCTTCATAGTAATTATCCATATATGTACCCTCATTGTTTCTTATTTTAAAAAAAAATTCACGTCTCAAATCCTTTATTTTTTACATTAGCTGTAATAAGAATATTTCTTTTTTTTATTATGTTTAAAACTATATATATTCCGTATGAATATGTTTTTTAAAATTATTTTTTCCGAACACTTTGTTGGATAATTTAGAGTATTAGGAATAATGTGTATGTTCTTAAAACATTTGATGATGGAGTTGGAGTTTGATTTAAATGTCATAATATTTATATTTATAGTATTTATATGAAAAGACGCGTTGGTTCGTGAAAGTAGACATAATGGTTCATGAAAAGATACATGAATAGTCATCTCTTTTTATATAGGGACATGTTGTTTCATGTTTAGGGACATAATGATTCATGATAAATCATATTGTTTCATGAAGAGTCATGTTGATTCATGAAGAATCATGTTGCTTCATGAAAATAAGTGTTGTTTCATGACAAGACACATTATTTTATGAAGAGACTTATTATTTCATGAACCATCATCCCACATCTATGAATAGGCCTCATTTTTACCTTTGATATACAACGAAAATTCTTATCCTACAACAAATGTATTACAGTTGATTCACATACGAAAGCAAGTACGTGAATTAAATGAAAATGATTAGTATGTCTTGGAGATTAGGTTATATAGTTTAGTAATATTTGTTGTGATCAAGACTGCAACAAATTCTTATCTATGTTTGCAAGCGATTTCCTTCCTAGCATCCCTACTGCCCATTTTTTTTATTTTTTCCTACACACGTGTGCTGCAAATTTAAGGCCAGTATAAAAGTGTGAGACGTTCTGTAGACTTGCACTTTATACCTCTTACACCACATTTATACTAGAGAGAAATCTCGGCATACAAGTATGTGCTTAGGAAGATTTTTTGCATCATCAAATGGTATAAACTCACAGGGTCAGCTAATGCGACTGATAAGAGAATGAAAAATTGCAACGAAGGAAAATTTTCCTGTAAACTAAAATTTTAGGTTTTTTTTATATTAATTCTATGTATTTAGCAAAACTACACAAATATATTGCAAGATGTATTATTGCAACTTATATAAAATCAGTTGCTAGAGATCAGATTTTACTCATAAAAATGCAACACTTAAGCCACACTTTATTTTTGTGTTACAATAGACCATTTATAGTGTAATATCATTTATTTTTATAAAAGGGTATTAGTTGAGTAGTGCCATCCCCGAATCACATCAACAGATACACCTAATTAACATGCCTAATTATCCGTAATAAATTTCGAACCAGTACTTTAAATCACTAATTATTGCAAGTGAAATTTCAATACAAATAAAAATACAAGTACAAATCTGTTTAATCAATCAACATAACCCAAAAGTGCAGTCCAGTAAAAAGAAAGGCAACACAATGAATAATCTTAAAAAGGGAAATGAAGACTAATTATCACAAATTAAGCAAGAAAACACCTTGTTAAAAAATGATTTAGAATCAGTAGTATTGGATCGAGTTTGGCTTTCTAGAACAACGACCTCCGATTCATCTACTCCATTTTCCCTAGCTTTGTGACAGGCTTCGCGAAATTTGTGGTAAGCATCTTCAACGTACTTCGCAGCCTCAGAAACTTTCATGCCTTCAACAAGTTTGCGTGGAAAAATGTCTTTGGTATGATCTCCATTCATTACTGCTGCCATTTGTACTAGCTCTTGTTGAAACTCGCTAACTGTCGTCTCGTCCTCTAGTACTAATTCCCTTGTTCGCATTTTCACAGGTTCCGTTAAAGTAACTGTACATATTGGAAATAAATGAGACTTAATAGTCATATGCATGTTTATGTAGTTTAATTTCGGCAAACGCAAGCTTGTTGGTGTAAACTCGTTATTAAATCAGAAAGGAAACGAACACCGAGAAATGACACTAATAACGTGAGTTAATATGATTTCCAAACAATAGAAAATAAATTTAGTAAGAGAGTTGTGAGAGTACCAGGGCAATCTTCTCGGGGAGTAGTTCTGTTCAAAACAATATCGAAAGTACCAGCCCAAGCGTCGCGCTTTGTCAGAAAGTCTTTGAGATTGAAAATTTTCTTAACAGTTGCTGCAATTGATGAATGCTCAAACTCTGATGTTGCTTCTGGTCCTGATGGTCCATGTAACACTGCATTCCCATTTATATACATATTAGTTCTTGTCATGCACATTAATTGTGATCTAGGTGGCACGACAACGCACATCCTAATATTATGTGATTTGAGGTTTCCGAGACGAAATATTAGTGTTGAATATTTTCCTTGCTACATTGACTATAACTCACTATCACCATTTTAGTGATATACTTAGGGACTAAATATTTTTCAAAGAAAAAAATATTTGCACTGAACTATAACATTATTAATTCCTAGACAAGAAATTGTGTAGTTGAGTTAGTTGTAAAATCTTTGAATGAAATATTAACACATAAACATTAAGAAACATTAAGAAAGTAGGCTAAAAATCTTTGATTAATTGCACATGAACTTTGCCCAACTTCAAATCTTGACAAAAAAAAATATGCAAACTATTCGCTTGTATATGAAATTCAAAACTTGACACAAAGCTACACAAATTTATCACTTTACTAATATGATGTTTAAAATTACCGTTTATCATAGAGAATTAAGAATACTATTTTTTAAATCACAAATAAAATAAGAGTAAAATAGAAATGTTGAAAATAAATATTGGAAAAAGAGATGGGAAGCTTTTTTTTACTTGTTTCTTACTAGGTAAATTGTATTTTCTGCGGTTAAAAAGAAGTTTTAACCATTATGTTACGGAAGTGATGTATTATTGAAGATTTGAAATTCAAATGTCATTATGTTTAGTAAAGATAAATTTTATGTTTCGTTAAAGATTATTAGCATTAGAAAATACACTAAATTGATTTTTCCCAATAATTGTACCTTGTTAAATTGTTGGTTTTGAATTATTTTAAGAAAGTTCAAAGTGGTTTGTTATGTGCTTGATTTTCAACACATAAGGTATATATTTACTATTTTTTTTAACCATAGTACCTCTTTTTTATTACTAAACAATTTGTTAGAAATGTAGCAAGTAAACAGTAAGTTTATCCGCACTAAACTTGAATCCCGATTGAATTTGTTCCTAGTGCCAACATATCACAATCACAACAACTCGATCGTGTAGAGGTTACGGACCTGTTCCGGGCTCAATCCAAGGTGATATCATAAGAGTAGGAACCCGAACACCGAGGCGGTCAAACTTGAAGAAATAAGGCGCAGGACCATCGATGCCATCGGGACTAGGAACGCCGGTAGGAGTAGGAACATGATCATAGAAACCACCGTGTTCATCATATGTGATTAAAAACAACATTTCATTCCATTGTGGGCTTGATCTTAGAGCTTCATATACTTCTTTTATGAATTTCTGGCCTTCAGCTATGTCATGCATTGGATGATCATCGTTTGCTTCGGACGATAATATATCGTAATATCTTGGCTCTATCACTACGTAGTTTGGTAGCTTTCCTTCTTTACAGTGCCTTTTGAATTCTAGATCAAACTGGTGGAACTTTGTTATGTACTTCAATTTTCTTAAATTCCTGCACCAATTAACAACTACATATTACTTTTTTTTTTTTTTTTATCTGTCATTTATGTAATTGTTCGTTCTTTCGCTACATCCAGTTATGTAACTATATTTATGTAAAGAATAATACAAGAGGATTTGAATGAATTATCGTGAGATTTCTGGTATGTATCAAGCATAGAGAGTCAGACTTATGATTAATTATATTAATTTTTCTGACAATAGAATATTTTAATATTGGCAAGATCTCATTAATTTCGCAAATAAAAAAAATGCAAAAGCTTTAAATTTATTTATTTTTAACTACTCCTTTTGAATTGGTCTAAAATTAATAGTATGCATTATTGTGGGTTGACATAATATTCCCTCCTCGTATCTAACCAAGAAAATTTTACAAAATAGCAGTTGGAAATAAAATAATTCGTTCTCTGCCATCTTTTTTTTTTTTAATTTATTTTTCTTAAAAAATGACAGACTGTTTCCCATGATTTAAAATAAAGATACTAATAATTGGTTAGGTAGGTCAGTTTGTCATCCTTTTCCATTAAACTTTAATATTTTGCAAAATGGCCCAAAAAAAAGGAATCTTGATTAGTTTATTTTTACGACTAATCATTACAATTAAATTAATTAAAGAAAAGAGTTCTGATTAAGTGACTTTAATATGATAGATAGCATCCTAGCTTATCAATTAAAGTTGACTTCGGCTAAATAAGTTTTAATTTATCAAAATTGAGTTTAATTGACAATACAATATAGGTTATAAATTGTTTTTTATGATTATTTAAAAATGATCTCAAATTAATAATATATATAAAAAAGCTTGACAACAAAAAGAGAGAAGACCTAGCATCTTTATATTATATGTGGGAATTTCATTTCAATTTTATCCTTAAGAAGTCAATGCCTTGTATTTTCCATCTATTCCCTTGATTACTTGCAAGTATTCACTTCCAACCAATTGCATATATAGTTAATTAAGTATATTCTATTGTTGTTAGTATGCAACCATACATAAAAAATATCATTCTTTTAGTTATTTTTAATAATTACAATTTGATTAGTTAATCTCCAATTCTTTTGTACTATGAGAAACGAAAATAGTTTAGATAGTAAAGAATAAACAATTTAACTTATGAATAGTCCTTACGAAAAAACTTGTGAATAGTTAGTTTAATTAAGGTAAAAAGTATGTATGTTTGGGTTGTGAAATTCCTATTGCTTTATGTTTAAAGTCATGTGTTGATTATATTTTGGCACAATGATCTTAATTAACATCCTTTTTTACTTTAACTAGTTAATTATTAAATGTTTTATCATGATTGTGTTTCACATATTCATTAACAAGTACTTGTTTATGGTACTTTAGCTAGTAAATGGTAGCCCTACATAATAAACATTCTGCACTCATATAGCGTATAAGGAAGGGCCCTACCCAAAAGTTGTAGGTTAAATTACCATGTCAAAATAATATAAACCAACAATATGTGGTTTGTCTCTACAAGATATAGAGCTGAGGTAATGAAATATGAGAAAATCAACAGTGTATATGTGCCACTATAATTGCAACACTTTTCGAGATAGCATCTGTGTTGCAATCAATGAAATATTGACAAAACATTTTAAAGGCCATAGGTAAAAACTATATATGAAAGACCTTTCATATAAAAAAAAATTATAAAAAACTTTTTAACTTTTTAAATGAAACACAATATTTCAACTATTTTGAAAAGATAGTATATGAATTGATATAAATAAGTTAGCGTTTATTTTTACCATATTAAAGCTAGAACCTAATTAACAAAAAATTATTATAGTTTTTGAAAAAAACAAAAATTTATTATAGAAACTCATCATGTGGTCCGGACAACCGTCTCTAGTAATGTCGGAGAAATTAAAAAAATGAAGGACTAACATACCTGTAAAAGAAAGTAGTAGGGACCTGATGAAAATAAATCCCAAAGCTAAGTCCAGCTTCATGAACGGATTCAAATATCGTCTTTTGAGGATAACCTTGAGCTAGCAACTTCGTATCGTTACTCGTCGCCCCATGACTCGTCGCCGAATGAAGATACAACCTATTACACTGCGTTGACGACGGAATCGACGCAAACCACCTGTCACAAACCGCAAAATTCGCCGCTAATTCCTTAAACACCGGAACCGAATCTGGCTTAAATCCGTTCATCACCGTCTCCGACAGCCCTGGCTTTATTCTCTCTGCGTTCTGCGCGAATCCGTTCATTTTGACCGGAATCGAGCTATTGAGTGCGGCCTCAGTCCACGGAGTTCCGAACACTTGCTCGTAAACTGCTTGGATTGAGTGGCCGGGATCGTCGACGATGTAGGCGGCATTGTCGCCGTAGAAAACGAGGGAGGAATTCAGGTCGGATGTGGAGACAGGGTTGGATTCGGATCCTGTGACGCCGTCGATTTCCGGGTTGATTGATTTTAGCCAGCCGAGCATGTGGTCAAAGGAGCGGTTTTCTTGGACGAGAACCACCACCGTTTTTATGGGGTAGGGTGCGGCGGAGGAGCTCTCGGCGGCCATTTTTGGCGGCGGTTTGAGATTTTAAAACTTCTTTTTTGGTTTGATTTTAATAGTTGCATTCTATTTTATAGACAGAAAGCGTAAGATGATTGATGAGGTTTATTTTAATGATAGTTTATGATTGATGAGGTTTATTTTAATTTTTTTTTCTCATCTGATTTATCGGACTTTGCTCCGACTACATTCATATCTCACTTAGATCGCGTATCTAGCTATGCTGGATGAGTCTCCTAATAAGGATACTCGAGACCTTACATAAGCGATACTAAACTGTTTACCACTTGGACTATCCCTGAGGTTTATTTTAGGGTAAACTTCAAAAACATGCTATGTGGTTTGATCATTTTATAATAAGGCTCTTGTAGAATTTTTTTTTTAAAACAGTGCACGTGGCTTTGAAAGTTTGCAAAAAGAGGATTTTTAAATTTTAAAACTATATTTTGAATGGTAATCTTATTCATTTTGAAGTAAAATTCTACAGCTTAATTAATAAAAATATAATAAACCTTACAGATAACTTTTAAATTTTTTTTAAGAGTATTAATATTTTTTTAATTAAACATTGATTATAAGTTTAAAAAAGCATAACAAAATGCAAATTTTTTGAATCTCATTCAAATCTTAATATATAATTTTTAAATAATATAGTTAAAATATGTGAACGTTTACTTTATTGAAATAACTAACGTAGCAGTTAAATTTCAAATAACATATATCCTTTTAAAAAATTTTAAAATCACATACATTATTTTAAAAAAAAATTTTATAAATTTTTTTTAAAAAAATAATAAAATTACATTACATGTTTTTTAAATTTAGTCTTTATTTTAATAAAAGTTTTTAATTAGAAAGAAACGTGGAAGGTAAACCCAATAATTCAAAAGTACAGATAGATATTTGAATTTTTATTCTGAAACTTGTCCTTGTTTTCATTTTCCTAGTATTTTTTTTTATAAATAACAAATATCTAGATGATTTATCCGGAGTTGGAGTTTGGTATTTGTTAAGACTCATTATTCATCTCTATAATTATATTTAGTTGGAGTTGAATTTGGGTATTATCTCACGTATATAGCTTGCGTTACTAACTACAGAACTACTACATCTTGTAGCTAGGATGTTTTTATTCTTTTTTATACATATGTCAAATACATCTAGGTATGAAAGTGGCCCGGAATGCATTCTTCATCCCTTTTATAGCTTCGGAAAAAAAATCATCTCCATCTCCACACACATTGAGAATTTGGAAATTTTTTTTTCTCCATTCCCTACGGAGGAATCCTCCCATCATGGATTCTCCAATTTCCTACTAAAAGAATATAATTCTTTTTGTCAAAGTAACATATAACTTTCATTTTCATACGTCGAAAAAATTAATACAATATCTATAAATATAAAATATTAATTCAAATGTAAAATTTATTTGATAATTAATAAATTGATAATTAAATAGCGGTGAACATTATTTTTGTAAGTATAGTGTTACTTTTTAATCCTAATATATAGAAGTTAACAATAATAATTATTTTGTTATTACATTTTACAATAAATTGATTATACATATTCAAGAATTTTGATAAAGTTAAATGTTAACCGTAATTAAAAATTAATAATTAATTTTTTTTATCGGGCTCGGATATTTTTCGGATTGGAGAATAATGTCTCATCCCCGTTAAGGGTTTCGAGATGAAAAAATTCTCATCCCCACCCTATAGCGATTCTAATTAGAGATTCCCCATTTCCATCAATTCAGAAACTCCCCACCCCACTTTTAATCCTAAATACACCGAAATTAAGTCCCTATATAAATGGTCTTGCCCCTTGACTCTCAATTGTTCCCGTTATCCCTCAAATTGGCAAATTTTCACAAATTAACTACCAAACGTTGAAGTGGCAAAGAAAGGAATTGGTTATATATATGTTTTAGGGACAATTTTCAAAGGGTATTTCTATGCGTCGTTCAATTTTACTTTACATCGCCCTCGTGAAAAGATAAATTTGCCCTTCAATACATTTCCAATTTGATTTAAGATTTCATTTTTTTTCTCTAACCCTAATCTTAAACTAATTTAAATTTTAAAATTAATTTTTTTTAAAATTATAAATTTTTGGAACCAGCCTACTGAATTTTTCGACCAATCAACCCCAGTATTTTCCAGGCTTCCACTGTGGACGCCTGCATATCAAGGTGGCCGTCCAAGTTGGAAGGCCACCGTGAAATGGTGGGCGTCCATATTAGAAGCACACCGCACATAGTAGGTGTCCAAGTTGGACGCCCAAAATTATTTTAGGCGTCCCAAATGGATGCCTGTGCTATTCAATTGAATAGCATTTAGCCGTCCATATGCGACGCTTTTAGTCTTTATAGGCGTCCATTTTGGATGCCCACTTTTGCTATGGGCGTCCATTTTGGACGCCCAAAGTGGATGGCCGTCTATGGTGGACGGTCACCATGAAATACGGGTGTCCCAGTAGGACGCCCACATGCATTTTTTGGAAAAAAAATATTAAAAAACCGTGATTTGTTACGTTGTCCGTCCATTGAGCTCGATTGAGTCGGAAAGTGAAATTTGTAAATGTTATTTAGAGAATTTTAAAATTTAAAAGTTTATTTTTACATTAATGATGTTGGGGTTGTTTGATGGTCTTTAATGAGAAGGGCAAAAGGGTAAAATTTGGGGGCGACGCAAAGTAAAATAGAGCGACGCGTAGCAATTCAATTTTCAAAATGTCAATTTTTATCATAATTTTCAAAATTAAAATTTTGTTTACCACTGTATATCCTTACCTAATGTCTCAAAATGTTACAAACGGGTTTAAGTATATAAAAGGGCCCCCAAATTCATATCTCGCTCGTAGTCTGCAAAAAAGATAGGAACAAGCATGTTCAAATTCATATCTCACCCATAAACTCCTAAAAACTAGGAATGGGCATGTTCAAACCATACTATAGAAGTCACAAATACAATAAAGTCTAATGCAAATAAAATTAGTATTCAAAAGTAAATGATCAACAGATGAGAAAAAGTAAAATGTTGGCTTTTTATAGTTTCAGAGAACTTATTTTTGTTTTCTTCTCTTTTTCAAATTTTTAAGTTTTCAGTTTTCCAAGTAGAAAACCGACAATTGAAATATACTGCATTTTCAT
The DNA here is from genome assembly GCA_947683365.1 of Euphorbia pulcherrima. Lineage (NCBI taxonomy): Eukaryota > Viridiplantae > Streptophyta > Magnoliopsida > Malpighiales > Euphorbiaceae > Euphorbia > Euphorbia pulcherrima. The sequence goes on along the minus strand of CANTUS010000008.1, from coordinate 42,931,790 downwards.
TTTAAGTTTTTTCTTTTATATTTTAATTTCAAACTTTATAACCAATTTAAATTATATACAAGAGAAGGTGGGGGTCTAGTGTTAAAAATGAAATAAACTGGAAAGTATGAACTGAATAAAATAATTGATATTGTATTATTGAGTTGTGAATAATCAACTATATGTACATATATTTATAGTACACAAAATCGCCTATGAGAAAAGGAAACAAATAAATCAACATAAATATAATTAATTATAAATAATCTTCCTAATCAAAATTAATCCTAATTATTGATATTATTCCTAATTTAGACTGATTAGGAATAATCTCATATAAGAAAATATTAATATAGGATTCTTAATACTCCCCCTCAAGTTGGTGAGTGAATATTCTGAACTCCCAACTTGTGCTGCAGTGTTAAGAACTGATCCTTCCCCAGTGGCTTTGTAAAAATGTCTGCGAGTTGGTGACGAGTTGGTACTTATCCTGCCTGTAACTTCTCTCGCACAATATGGCAATCGATCTCAATATGCTTTGTACGCTCATGAAACACGGGTTTTACTGCAATGTGTAGTGCTGCCTGATTATTGCAAAATAGTGGTGTAGGAACATCATATAGGACTTTCAAATCTTGTAATATATAACGTAGCCATACTAGCTCCAAACATGCATTGGCCATTGCACGATATTCTGCTTCTGCTGATGATCTTGATACATTGGTCTATTTCTTTGACTTCCACGAAATAAGGGAAGAACTGAGGAAGACACAATAACCTAAAACTGATCTTCGAGTTGTTCGACATCCTGCCCAATCTGAATCACAATATGCCTTAAGTGTGAGATTATTTTTGGATGGCAGTAACAAGCCTTGTCCTGGAGATCCTTTAATGTATTTAAGGATACGAATTGCAGCAGCCCAATGTGATTGACGTGGAGATTGTATGAATTGACTTAATGTTCGAACTGCAAACACTATGTTAGGTTTAGTGACTGTGAGGTATATTAACCTTCCTACAAGCCGTCTGTACTTGGATGGATCTTTCAATAGGTCTCCATCATCTGCAGTTAACTTTGAATATTGTTCCATTGGAAATTTTTCTGGACGAGCACCTGTAAGCCCTGTATCTTGCAAAATATCAAGTGCACATTTCCTTTGGGACATGTAAATTCCAGATTTGGAACTAGAAAACTCAATCCCAAAGAAATATTTTAAATCACCAATATCTTCAATGCTAAAATGTCGAAGTAAGCATTCTTTGAGGTTCTACATTTCTTTGAGGTCATTCCTAGTTAAAAGGATATCATCTATATAGATTAGAATGATAGTGAATGAGGACCCTTGATGCTTTGGGAATAAAGAATAGTCTGCTTTGGACTGTTGGTAACCTGCTGTTTGAATCACATCAGAAAATGTAGAGAACCAATTACGAGAGGCTTGTTTGAGGCCATATAATGATTTGTTGAGTCGGTATACAACATTCTCCTCCTATCGACGATGTTCGGGTGGCAAGTCCATGTAGATAACTTCATATAAGCTACCATGTAAGAATGCATTTTGTACATCCAATTGATGAATGGACTAGTCTCTCGCGGCTGCTACAGTGAGTAGGCATCTGAGAGTTGTAAGTTTCACCGTGGATGAAAAAGTCTCTCCATAAGCAATCCCTTCAACTTGTGTGTACCCTTTTGCTATAAGGCGTGCTTTATATCATTCAATGGTGCCATCAGATTGATGTTTGATTTTATAGACCTATTTGCAATCGATGGGTTTGTGATCTACTGGGAGTGGCGTTATTGTCCATGTTTTGTTGAGTTGTAAGGCCGCTAACTCCTCTTCTATTGCCTGCTTCCATTTTGGATCAAGGATAGCTTGAGCATATGAGTTGGGTTCTTTAGTGCCTGTGATGTTAGCTAGAAATGTATAATGTGTAGGAGTGAAACGAGAATAAGAAAGAAAGTTTTAAAGCGGATACCTGGTTGATTTTGACAGTTGTTGACTAGAGTCAGAAAGATTGGCTTGAGATCCCATCACATAGTCTTGATGTCAGGTAGAGGCCTGTCTGGTGTGATCGGAGCGATGAACGGAAGGAGATTCTAGTGTTGCAGGTGTGTTTGAGGGTGGATTTTCTGGTATGGATAGAGGAGGAGGATTCATGATATCTGAATTTTCTGATATGGAAGGACTGATTGGTGGAGCTAAATATGGTAAACAAGTGCTAAATTTAGTAAGACAGTGTGTGAATCGGGTGAGGATGTTGTTGTAGATTTATTAAGAAAGGGAAAGATATTTTCATGGAATGTAACATCGCGAGTAACAAGGAATGTGCCATTTTCCATATCAAACAATTTATACCCTTTTTGATTATTTGCATATCCAAGAAAGATGCACTGCCGAGCTCGAGAATCAAATTTTTGTTTAGGTGAAATGATAGTTGCATAACATAAACAACCGAATACCTTCATATGAGAGAGAGATGGGGTTCGATTATATTGGAGTTTAAATGGAGATTTATTTTTCAATAGAGGTGAAGGTAAACGATTAATTATATATGTTGCGGTCAAAACACATTCACCCCAAAACTCTAATGGCAAATGTGATTGGAACAATAATGCTCGTGCAGTGTTAAGAATGTGTCTGTGTTTATGTTCTGCTACCCCATTTTGTTGTAGTGTGTAGATACAAGTACGTTGACATTCGATGCCATTGTTGTAAAAGAAGGCTTGCATGGAAAGGAATTCTGAGCCATTGTCGACTCGAATTATTTTGATTAAGGTATGAAATTGAGTTTTTGTAAAAGTGGTGAATGACTCTAACAAGTGTTGTGTTTCAGATTTTTGATTCATAAGGAATAACCATGTGCACCTAGTAAATCATCTACTATGGTGAGAAAGAAATGTGCCCCTGAATGTGTCGGAACTTTGTGTGGACCCCAAATATTACAATGTAACAAGTTAAAAGGAGAATGAGATTGTATTATGCTTAATGGAAAAGACAATCTTGTTTGTTTTGCTTTAGGACATACATGACAATTATTATGATCGTAAAAAGAATTTTTATTTAAAGGTAGTAATGATGAGATAAGCTTAAGAACCTTATGAGATGGGTGTCCAAGACGCATATGCCATAAATCAGGGATGTGCGATGCTTGGAATGATTTTAGCGGGTATTTTAATGGAGACATGTAATACAGATCATCGCATTGTTCACCCGAGCCAATCATCCTCCCCGTAGCCAAGCCCTGCAAAATACAACCATTTGGGAAAAAGACAACACAACAATTTAATTGATTAGTTAATTTACTAGCAGAAATGAGGTTTAAATTGAAAGATGGAACACAAAGAACATTTTTTTAGTGTGATATCATTATTAAAATTGATTATGCCTGTGGAAGTGATAGGTGCAGTTGAGCCTGTGGGTAAATTAATGAGCGGAATTGGGGATGGTGATGTGTTAGAAAATAGATGTGAATCACATGATATATGATCGGTGGCTCGACTATCCAAGATCCAAGGTTTTGTGAAAACAGAATTGATTGAGGCATTAGGAGTTAACATACCTGATGCACTTGCAAATGATTTACCTTTACCAGAATTATTTGCCATGGTAGTATATGTAATAAATTAGACTTTTGAAACACCAAGATCACTACTCTGGTACCATGTTAAAAATGAAATGAAATGAAAACTATGAACAAAATGATGAATGAAATAATTGATATTGTATTATTGAGTTGTGAATAATCAACTATATGTACAAATATTTATAGTATACAAAATCACCTATGAGAAAAGGAAACAAACAAATCAACATAAATACAATTAATTGTAAATAATCTTCCTGATCAACATTAATCCTAATTATTGATATTATTCCTAATTTAAACTGATTAGGAATAATCTCATATAGGAAAATATTAATATAGGATTCTTAATATCTAGGATTTTTAGTTGTGCCCAACCATGGTCGGATACGGAAAAGAATTGAAGAGGCAGAGAGCGGAGAGAACGCCGGTTACTGAAGTCTGAAGAAGAAAAGATACTGACGAGGAAGAAGAGAATGATTTTTTTTTATTTTTTTTTATAATATTTACAAGTATCTTTATTGAAATAATCATGTTTGGGGCTTAGACACATTTAAGTTCTTTAACCCTCCCAATAAGTGTATTTAGTAGGATTCGAATGATGTTACAATAAGAGAATGGTTAGGATAATTTATAGTTGTTTTTTTAACAAGCCAACACCCTGGTGGGCTCAATTTTAAAAATAAATTTCCAGCCTAATTAGCAGATAGCCTAAGAGCAAGTCCAACTATTTTTCCCATTTTTCGTTCCCCAAACCCCATTTTAGGGAATCTACAGTGTTATTACCCCAGCCATCTTCCGTATTTTCATTCCCCATATTACATTCCCTAAAAAATAATAATATTTTATTATTATTATATTAATTCTTTTACATCATTTCAATTCTAATCAACTAATAAAATAATAAAATAAATAAAAAGTAAAAAGAAAAAATAATAAAAAATAAAACAATGGTCCCTAAAATAGGGTTCTGCATATTTTGGGGAACCCCATTTTAGGGACATACCATATAGGGAATGGTTGACCCCATATGTTTTCCCCATTTTCCTCAAAATGGGGAACCATTGAAAGTGCCCTAATCAGCAATGCCCAGTATTAGTATACCCAACTCTAATACCAACGTAAAATTAATTTTTTATCCTCCTTATTTTATTGAAAATTATTAGCCTTCAATTTTCTAATTAGGTTGGTTCTGTAAAAAGTATATTATAAAGTCTACGTGTGATCATAATTTATGTATAAGAAATTGTTTCATAAAATTAACATTTAAGAAGAAATTTTATGAAATATTATGTTAAACAAATTAGGAGAAATAAAACTATGATATAAAATTGTGTGAAAATGTAAAAGATTTAGGTATTTGGGTCTATATTTTAAGAGGATGGGATGATTGATGATGATGTGGCTCATGGAATCAATGTAGGATGGATGAAATGGAGAAGTGCTACTGGAGTCCTACGAGACAAAAGAATACCTTTGAATTCTATAGAACTGTGGTTAGGCTAGCATTGACATATGAGTGTGAATGTTGGGGATTAAGACACAACATATTCAAAGGATAATATGTGCCTAAAATGAGGATGGTTAAATAGATGAGTGTTCATACAAGAATGGATTGAATTAGAAATGAGTGAATATGCCAAAGGATTGGTGTGGCACATATTGAGGCTGAATTGAGAGAGTGGCGACTAATGTGGTATGGACTTTTGCTATGTAGAACAATAGATGTTCCAGTTAGGAAATGCGAGAACTTGACGATAGAGATTAAATTTAGAGGGAGATGTAGACCTAAGATTACTTGGAGAGATCCTACTTTGAAGGATATGCTTTTGCTAGATATGGATGAACACTTAGCCTTTGATAAAGTTTCATGGCATCAGAAGATCCATATAGCCGATCCACCTAGTATGGACTTAAGGCTTGATTAGTTGGTTGGTATTGTATTTCAAAAAATTAACAAAAAATATGAAAGGAAAAACAATAAAAATGAAAGAAGAAATAAATAAACTAGCATAATTATATCTAGGCTGAATACATCAAGACCCCCCTAAACTTGTCCCTAAACACCCATTTACCTCTTAAACTTTTAAAAGTTCCAAATAATCCCTTGAACTTGCAAAAAAGTTTCAAATAACCTCATGAACTTGCAAAAAGTGATCTCATTTGCCCCTTAAATGCCACATGTCAGATTTTGGTTGGTTTAGCTTTTCAAAGATGCCATTTTCTCTCTTTAATAAAAAACCGACACGTGGCATTGAAGGGGCAAATTGGTTCCCTTTTACCAAGTTCAAGGGGTTATTTGGAACTTTTTTGTAAGTTCAGGGGGTTATTTGAAACTCTTGAAAGTTCAAGGGGCAAATAGATGTTTAGGGACAAGTTCAAGGGGTTCTTGATGTATTAGGCCTTATATCTATATATTAATATTTGAACTTTCGACCCGGGCATATCTATATATTGGTTGCTTATAAAGATTGGTAAAATTTACCAATAAAGCCATCAGGGCTAGGTGAGTTTTCTCCATTCATAGCGAAAACATCCCCATGAATTTCATCCGCAAAGGGCCTCCTAGTTAAATCATTATTTCAGATCTGCGAAACTGGTTCGTCTTATGTAGTACGCGGGAGTTATCATGGTTCTGAATTCTCGATATCGTAAGATGGGGATTAAGAAAATATATGTTGATTTTTAAAAATATTTTTAGTGAATAAGCAAGTTTTATCTATCACTGACTGATTTATATTATCACATGTAATAAATTATATTGACCTGTAAGTTTTTTTGAGAAAATAGATATTATTATAGATACTGATACTTGGAGTATATCTTGACTGATATATCGATAATAGAGATCAAATACATCAAACAAATATCCTACAAAAATCGAAAAAACATAATCTTACTGTGCGGGAGATAGGACAAACTTGCCACAAGATCAAGGAGAAAATATAAAGAAAACTAAAAAACGATAACTCTTCTTCAACCTATATTTTCTTAATCCCCATTTTACGATATCGAGTATCCACAACCATGAGAACTCCCTCGTACTCCATAATACGAACATACAGTTTCGCAGATCTGAAACATTCTTGCTTGAAGGAGACAAATTTGGGCACCTAATATGAATGATCGATATATATCTTTGACTTGAAACGGATAAAGTCCAACCCAACAATAAATCTATCAAAGGTGTGTTGTGTAGCAGTGGATCCACAATTAAAAAAGTCAACCGCATAAGAGGAAGCTCAATAAAATATTGATTAAAATTATTTCACTCAAAAAACTGAAAAACGATAACCAAAAAATTAAAGATCAAAATATGAAATTGATAGGGGAGGAGGAAGAAGAACGATGAGATCTAATTTAGAAAAGAAAGAGGAGAAGGGAAAATAAAGGCGGCTTGGGTTTTTTTAGTTAATATTCTTTTTTGACATGTAAATCATTACTTTGGTTTCTGTTATACATATTTCTCCTTCAACTAACAGGGTCAGATAAGGAATAAGTATAATGAGGAGATGTTCTTATAATTAACTGTCTGATAGCGTTTTATATTAGCTATAATATAGTGCATGTTTAACTTTTTCATACATGTTGTGGCGAACGTCTTAACCTAGTGGTTAAGACTGAAACTGTGATCTCTACAAGTCTCAGGCTCGAGTTACACCAGGAATTGAGTGGGATTTTTCTTTCGCATGTGGTTGAGCCCCTACATATGATCCCTCCCCACCCATAGCATCTCTCTTTTTCTTAGGAAAGAAGGATTATATTCGAACTCCAAAAGATGAGCAAAGAAGATAGCTATAACCCCATTGCTTTATTCAAATTAATTACTCGAGCTAGAGAATGTACAACAACTTTATCGTAACACTTTATATACCAACCTAAAGATGCATGAAAAAAAGAGTTACTCAAAGCTTTACAATTCTGAACTCATCGATGAAAAATAAGAGAAGCCTAATACATTATTAACCAAGAAATCAAGATAAAATTTCAGGAACGGAGTGAGCTTGAGCTTCTAAAATTAATACTAAGAAAGTAAAACACCTAACTCAGCACAGATAAAGCTTCCTCCAGAATTTCTAACTATCAAACCATAACATACCGAATCCCCATCATTAAACTACAGTCAAATTCCTATTGATTTCATAGGTAAAAGATAGTTGTTGATATTATTAATTTTAATTTGATAAAAAAAATAAGAGAAGAAAAACCAGCCACGTGGATTAGACTTTGTAGGATTGGTATTTTGATAAAAAAAAAAGAACTGATATGAAATTCAACCATGTGATATGTGTTAAATTATTTGATGTGACCCTTATCATTAAATTATTGATATAGGGTCCACCTCCTTAATAATTTGATGTAATATGTTTTCTACTTTTTTACCTGTCATTATTATTTTCTGTAAAATATTTCTTACCTATTTACCATTCTTACCGTTGGATTTCTCTATAAATAGGAATTCAATTTCTTCATTTTCATATATTTCATAAATAAGAAATAAAAGTTTCTCTCAAATTCTCTCTGCTTTCTCTCTTTATTGTTTCAATATCCTTGCATATATAGTCGATTTCTAACACGTTATCAGCACGAGCTTGCTCTAATCAACTGAGGATATCACCAAATAAATCCAAAGTAAGGCATAATTATTTTATTTTCTATAAATATATATAATTCTTAATATGTCTAATATCAAAAGTTTAGAATTTACTCCTCTTGATGTATCGGGGAAAAATTATCTTACTTGGGTGCTGGATGCAGAAATACATCTAGAATCGATGGGTCTTAAGAATACTATTATTCAAAATAATAATATTAGATCTCAGTATAAGGCAACAACTCTAGTTTTTCTCCGCCGGCATCTTGATGAATCACTTCAATCAGAATATTTGACTGTCAAAGATCCTGCAGATCTTTGGAAACAATTAAAGGAGAGGTATGAACACCTAAAGAAAATATCTCTACCAAATGCCCAATATGAATGGATAAACTTAAGGCTACAAGATTTTGAATCTGTCAGTGCATATAATTCTAAACTTTTTCAAATTACATCCACATTAAGATTATGTGGAAAGGAAATAACTGATGAGGATTTACTGGAAAAGACATATTCTACTTTTCATTTGAATAATATGGTATTACAGGAACAATACAGAGCAAAAGACTATAAGAAATATAGTGAACTAATTACTGCTCTTCTCCTAGCAGAACAGAGAAATCAACTCCTGTTAAAAAACCATGAACTACGACCTACCGGAACAAATCCATTCCCTGAAGCGAATGCGATAATTCATAATAATTTTAATGGACGCGGCCGCAGAAATGGTCGTGGTCGTGGTCAAGGTAGAGGTCGTGGAAATGGGCGTGGTAGAGGATATAATAATAACAATTTCCACCAGAAGTGGAAATATATAAATAATAATAATAATAGCAATAATTTCCACCCGAAGTGGAAAAATACAAATAACCACCAGAAGTGGAATAATCAAATTGAAAGATTTGATAAAAGAAAAAACAGTCAAAATGATGAAAATAAATGCCATAGATGCGGTATGACTGGTCATTGGTCAAGAACTTGTAGAACCGCTAAACATTTGGTAAACTTATACCAAGCCTCTCTCAAGAAATATGCGGAACCAGAAACCAATTTTATATTGGATGATAATACCCCAAATAATGAGCCTATTGATATCCCCAATATGGAGATGGATGAGTTTCTGTTACCCAGCACCAGTGGCAAAGAAAAATTTGAATAATTAGTCCATATATTTTGCTTAATTAATATATTATAACTTTTATGTTATTATTAGTTTGCTTTTGTTATTGCTGCTTAATGTACTTTTTATACAATGTTTATTTATAAATAAATAATAATGCATCTTTCATTTGTTCAATGAAGAAAATAAATTCTTTCCCGGTATTATATGACTTGAAGGAAAATGAAGGAAATTTATGTATTGTAGATAGTGCCACCACCCATACTATTCTCAAAGAGGCAAGATATTTTAATATTCTTAAAAAGGGTGAAACTGTTGTTACCACAATATCGGGACAAACAAAAATGATTGAAGGCTCCAGAAGAGCTAGTATTATATTACAAAGGGGAACAAAACTTATTATAAATAATGCATTATTTTCCCCGAATTCTCACAGAAATTTATTAAGTTTTAAAGATATTCGCAGAAATGGATATCATATTGAAACTGTGAGCGAAGACAATAAAGAATGTCTTTATGTTACAAAAATAATTTCAAGTAAGAAATGTATACTTGAAAAATTTTATACTCTTTCATGTGGCTTATACTATACATATATTAATATGATTGAGGCCAATTTAACTATAAACCAGAAGTTTATAGATTCAAATACTTATAAAATTTGGCATGATCGACTGGGTCATCCTAGTTCGATAATGATGAGAAAAATTATTGAAAATTCATATGGGCATCCATTGAAGGACCAGAAGTTTCTTCAAAATAATGAATTATTTTGTGCTGCTTGTTCGCAAGGAAAATTAATAATAAAGCCTTCCAGAAGTAAGGTTGCAATCGAATCACCAGCATTTTTAGAGCGCATACAATGTGATATTTGTGGACCAATTCATCCACCATGTGGACCATTTAGATATTTTATGATTCTAATTGACGCCTCAACTAGGTGGTCACATGTATGCTTATTATCTTCACGAAATATGGCATTTGCAAGGTTAATTGCTCAAATTATAAGGTTACGGGCACAGTTTCCCGATTATCCTATTAAATCAATCCGTCTTGATAATGCTGGGGAATTCACATCCAAATCATTTAATGATTATTGTATGTCGATTGGAATAAAAGTTGAACATCCTGTAGCATATGTTCATACACAAAATGGTCTAGCAGAATCATTTATTAAACGTCTACAATTAATTGCGAGACCGCTAATTTTGCGAACGAATCTCCCTACTACAGTTTGTGCAATATTGCATGCAGCATCTCTTATACGTTTAAGGCCATATATGTGCCTATTGCTCCACCACAAAGGACTAAAATGGGTCCTCAAAGGAGATTAGGAATTTATGTTGGCTATGAATCCCCTTCAATAATTAAATATCTTGAGCCATTAACTGGCGATATGTTTACTGCACGATTTGCAGATTGTCATTTTGATGAAAGCACTTTCCCAAAATTAGGGGGAGAGAATAAGAACCCAATTTTGGAAAAGAACATAATATGGAATGCTTCATCACTTTCTCATATGGATCCTAAATCAAATGATTCTGAACTAGAAGTTCAGAGAATAATCCATCTTCAACATTTAGCAAATCGATTGCCTGATGCACTCACTAATCCTAAAAGAGTAACAAAATCGCATATACCAGCAGTAAATGCGCCAATTCGTATTGAGATTCCTGAAGAACAACCTACGGATAATACTCTATCACGCCTGAAGCGTGGACGACCAATTGGTTCAAAGAATAAAAATTCTAAAAAGAGGAGAATTATTGATAGTGATGATATTTCCATTGAGGATATAAATATAAATACACTTCCGGAAGAAGTGCAAGCACCTGAAGTGCAAATACCTGAAGCTATTGAAAATGAAGAAATTCAAATAAATTATATCACTAATGAAAGAAGATGGAGTCGCAATAAAATAGTTATAGATCATATTTTTTCATATAATGTTGCGATCAATATTGAAAATGAAAACGTGAATTATGAGCCAACATCTATTGTAGAATGCCAAAGTAGAAATGATTGGCAACAATGGAAAGAAGCAATTCAAGCAGAGCTGGATTCTCTTGAAAAACGCAAAGTATTCGGACCAGTAGTTCGAACACCACAGGACGTAAAACCTGTTGGTAATAAATGGGTTTTTATTAGAAAGAGAAATGAGAAAAATGAAATAATAAGATATAAAGCCAGATTAGTTGCACAAGGTTTTTCTCAAAGACCCGGGATAGACTATGAGGTTACATATTCTCCGGTGGTGGATGCAATAACTTTTAGATATCTTATTAGTTTTACAGTACAAGAAAATTTACAGATGCACTTGATGGATGTTGTCACAGCTTACCTTTATGGTTCGCTTGATAATGATATTTATATGAAAATCCCTGAAGGATTAAAGCTGCCAGAAAAATATGGCAAACGAGAACTTTACTCGGTAAAGTTACAAAGATCCTTATATGGATTAAAACAATCTGGGCGCATGTGGTATAATCGTCTCAGTGAATATTTATTGAAAGAAGGATATAAAAATGATCCAATTTGTCCATGTATTTTTATAAGAAAATCAGGATCTAATTTTATTATCATCTCAATTTATGTTGATGATTTGAATATTATTGGAACTCCAGAAGAGATTCCAAAAGCAGTTGATTCTTTAAAGAAAGAATTTGAGATGAAAGATCTTGGAAAAACAAAATTGTGTCTTGGTTTACAAATTGAGCACCTTGAAAAAGGAATTTTAGTGCATCAATCAAACTACATAGAAAAGATCCTGAAACGATTTAATATGGACAAAGCACATCCATTGAGTAACCCAATGGTTGTACGATCACTCGATGTGAAAAAGGATATTTTTCGTCCTAGAGAAAATAATGAAAAAGTTCTCGGTCCTGAAGTACCGTATCTAAGCGCAATAGGTGCTTTAATGTATCTTGCTAATAACACAAGACCGGATATAGCATTCTCTGTTAATTTATTATCAAGATACAGCGCTGCACCTACAAGACGACATTGGAATGGAATTAAACATATAATGCGCTATCTTCGAGGAACTATTGATTTAGGCTTATTTTATTCACATGAATCTAAGCTTAAATTAGTTGGATATGCGGATGCGGGTTATTTATCCGACCCACACAAAGCTCGATCTCAGACGGGCTATTTATTCACATATGGAGGAACAGCTATATCTTGGCGATCGATAAAACAAACAATTACAGCTACTTCCTCAAATCATGCGGAGTTAATAGCTATTCACGAGGCAAGTCGTGAATGTGTGTGGTTGAGATCATTAATCAAATATATCCAAGAAGCATGTGAAAAAGTTACGGTCAAGGAAGGTCCGACGACAATATATGAAGATAATGCTGCTTGTATTGCTCAATTGAAGGAAGGTTATATTAAAGGAGACAGAACAAAGCATATTTCACCAAAATTTTTCTTCACTCATGATCTAGAAAAGAATGGTGAAATCAATATTCAACAAATCCGCTCTTGTAATAATTTAGCAGATTTGTTTACCAAGGCTTTACCTTCCTCAACTTTCAAGAAATTAACTTACAGCATTGGAATGCGACGTCTTAAGGATCTCCAGTCAACTCGCGAACAGGGGGAGTAAACACTGTACTCTTTTTCCCTTAGCTAAGGTTTTTATCCCACATGGTTTTTCCTTAGTAAGGTTTTAACGAGGCAGTGTTCCATTCGCGGCAGATGACACATCAAAAGGGGGAGTGTTAAATTATTTGATGTGACCCTTGTCATTAAATTATTGATGTAGGGTCCACCTCCTTAATAATTTGATGTAATATGTTTTCTACTTTTCTACCTGTCATTATTATTTTCTGTAAAATGTTTCTTACCTATTTACCATTCTTACCGTTGGATTTCTCTATAAATAGGAATTCAATTTCTTCATTTTCATATATTTCAGAAATAAGAAATAAAAGTTTCTCTCAAATTCTCTCTGCTTTCTCTCTTTATTGTTTCAATATCCTTGCATATATAGTCGATTTCTAACAATATGGACTTTTTGAATTATTGGTTAAACTTAAACTTGGACTTTGAAATAAAATTAATCATTGAGAAAAAGGAAAGGAGGAGAGATAATCATATAAAGTTTTCGGATTCGTGCCTGAGTTTATTGGGGCAAGATGTACCGTAATTTAATTTATAAATATTTAATAAATTCCTTAATTTTATTTATAATTAATAAAAGTAAAATGACGCCCATGTACAATACAATTTTCAGAGTTTATTTGTTTGTTAGTGTTATTTTGCTCGATTGAATCTCCCTTTCCTCCCATAATTCAATGACAATATTGATGTGCTATTTTGCTTAATATGCCTTTGAAGTTATAAAAGAAATTTAGAATTGTTCTCTTATTAACAAATTTGAGGATTTTACATTAATCACTGAATTCATAATCTCGATAAATAAATATTTTTTCTCAATCCCAAACATACATTTATTGAGGTTTTATTGTAAGTGTAAAATTCAATTAACATATAGGTGGTATATATTTAGATCAATGCAACAATTTTGATAGAATATAACTTAGTTGTAACAAATCAATCAAATTTTAAAAACTTCATCCCAAATAATTATACGGGAAGCTCCTTACAATCTATTTAAAAGTTCAATCTAAAAACAATTAAATAGTAAAAAAGTATCATGAAAGAGGATTGAGAGCAGCTCCAACAAAAAGAACATCCCCAGTATCTCCTCTTTAATCATGAACAAGAATGGATGATATGCTATAAAATTTATTGTCGGAGGTTTATAATTTGGATTCCATTGGCATCCTGGAGAATAAGATACTATAGTGCTAGAAGTAGCAATAGTGCCCTCCTCGTTTACTTCAATATAAGATTTCTGAATCACTTTCGAAACATAAACATTATTTGGATGGTCAACTATCTCTGTCATCGGCATTTCCTTGAAATGGCAAATCTAGTCCCAGCTCTTTCATGTTCTCGGCCAGATCATTCAATGCATATTCATACTTGAATTTTGGCAGCCACAATTCCCTAAGCTCGACACATTGAAGCTCTTGAATCTTTGTAAAAAGCATTGAATCAGAGTGGAACTTTTGAATTAGCTCTTGTAGCCCATCGTACTGGTCAGGAAGAAAGATATACATGGCATACTTTTTATTGCTTTGGCCGTAGCTTAAAACCTTGGAAAGACCCGTAATAGTTATGCCTACTTCCCCAGTGCCTCTTCATGAATGGAACTCGAGCTCGTCTTCCATTTAGGAGATGGAAATCTTCATCCGCAGTATCGGCTGCATCAAATCTTTGACACCATGAAGCCTTAAAGTAGAGTGCGCTTGCAAGTACAAGAATTGAATCTTGTAAGGAACACGAAGAAACAAGCTGATCAATACGCCCTTTGGAGGCTTCTCTTGCCCAATTGTTGATTTCATTAGCAACTTGCTGAGCCTGAAAAAAAAAATACAATAAACAAGAAGGTTATATTGAAAATCTAACATCAATAAGCTCAAAATGATAATGACTAGAAACCATATATTTTTTAACAACACTCAACAAATTGTATATTCAGTTTCACTAACAAGTAATTATGGGCGCCATATAGCAATCCAGAAATTTAATATAATGAAACATTTGATAAGTACCTGGTCAAAATCAACAGATTGAGATTTGGACTCGTAAACATCTTCCGCCAATTGTTTGAAAGACTGCTTCAGAGGGTATCGTTGATCCACCCATATGCGATTAACCAACGATATTATCGGTCCACTGCCATCTCGATTCAATGGATCCAATGGGCGAGGTTGGATCCCACTGCTGCGACTGAATGGATTTGGATCCAACGGACGATATTGAGCGGGACTGGATGGACTATATTTGATATTGGTGGGACTGAATGGGGGTCGACCCACCCCATCAAACCGATATGGTCCGACCCTTGGTGCCGGTGGCCTAATCGCTCGAATTGATCTTGACTGGATGGTTCGACACAGTTCAACTCATTTAACTGTCTGCCGCTTGGAGTTTGGCTCGGAGATTTATCTGTTGATTCAGTTTCGGTGCTAGCAAGTTCCATAAAACCGGCAGATTGAGAATTGAGTTGAGTAATATTTTCGGAACCAAGAAACTGAAGCAGTTGATCTAAAGTTTGACCTTAAGCGCCGGCCGTGAGCAAGTTCAAAGCAATATGAAGGGATAACGGTGAAAATACTAAATTCTCGTGGCGGCCACTGTTGAATTCCTTGAGAATTGAATGCGTAGCGACACGAACACCAAAATCCATATCCATCTTCTTGTTGACAGCCATTGTTGTTAATTTATTTGCTATAAATCGGATTGCTTAAAATAAAATAATAATCGGAGCAAGACGGGCAACTAAAAATCAAGTAAGGTTGGTGTTATATTCTTAGAAGAATCCTATACTATACTATGTAGGACTCGCACAAATTTTTTTTAATCATTTAATTGAAACGTCCATTTAGTGATTTTAATGTTTATTTTATTTTTCCAATTTATGAAAAATTTCCCAAATTCGTACTATTAATAATGAGACTTTACTTATTCCAAAAAAAATAAAATAATGAGACTTTACTAATTCGATAATTTTGGGCAAAATTAGGGTAATGAATTTGCTATAAATTAGATAGCTTGTTTTTTTAAAAACTGCCTAATTGGTATATAATAACAACAAAGAAAATTTTTTATTCTACACTATCTGTATGTGGACTCGAACTTGTGACCTTTAAGATCACAACTTCAAGCCTTAACCACTAGACTAATTAAACTTTGCCACATATATAGCATATATTGTTGACTTCAGTAACTTTATTTGAACTTGAATTTAAATAACGCTCAGATTGTGAAATTAATACTCCAATTTTTTGCATAAACGTTTAAAACAATTAACTGATTTGATTAGGGCATGGTTGATTATTTAAATTATTAAGACTCCTAAACAGTTCAAAATTCCCTGAATAATAAAACTCCTAAATTGATAATGAAAATCCATACTAACAAAACACCCCAATATTGTCCATTATTGCTTATATTATCGATTAGGTTTACAAACCAATAAGGGTTGGTTCAAGTGGTAAGCGGCTTGGTATCGCTTAAGTAAGGTTTCGAGTTTGAGTTCTAGTGAATGCAGAAAATCTTTATTGAGAGACTCACCCACCAAGACCATCCTTATAGATAGAGAGATTGTTGTAACTCCTATTTTATACTCATAGTAAAATTCTTCTGTCCTTGCCCATGAGTTTTTCCTGCTTTGTTTTGAGTTTCACACGTAACAATTGTTGGAAAAATGTGTGTTATTTATTTCAAAAATTATAAATAAATTTTATTTTATGAACTTATAAATCGAGAAAGAGTTTTTTAATGGACTAGTATGCACATGAGAAAACGGTTAAAAAAACTATTCATAATGCTAATATTTAAAGTCTATAACACAATTCATTTTTAGAGAAAAGTTTTGTTCTTAATTAATTAATTATTTATTGATATATGTTGTAATAATATAAAAACACTTTTATAAGATCAATCAACGGCTCATTGAGATTTTGATTTGGTCAAAACAAAAACTATGTCAATCAAACGGATCTTATTTTAGTTGGTCAATTTCTATGTGTTTTTCTTAAATATGGTTGTGATTTTCTTTGATCCTTTTTCTATTGTACAACAGCTGGAATTTTTGCCTATAAAAGGCTGGGCGCGTCCAGGTTTTATATATATATGTATAAAAAAAAACTACTTTGCTATTTCATATTTTCATATTAAATTTTTTTCTCTATTTTCCCATATGAGAATTTTTATTTCTGTTCCAATCACTTTGATTGAAATGGTTGTTTAATCCTGGAAGAAACTTTAAGTATCCTTTAAGGACAGTGTCGTTCGACATGACTCAGCTGATTGGTGTTTTCGTTACTTTAAACTATCTTTATATTTTTCATTATATTTCTGTATGATTTTTACTAATTATATTTATATTTTCGTTGAAGGTGAGGACGAAGAAACTCGATGAAGTCGATATTTCAACTAAATTGGCACTCCCAATTCGATAGAGAAAACTGAGCTTGAATATTTATTTCTTTATTTCTATATTTTTATAATTATTATCCAATAAAAATCTCTTTATCCATTCCGTTCTCAAATTATTAGTTGCAGTATTTTTTTGCTCTATCCGGCGTCCCTAAAAAGATCCTATCCGCACATTTTTCTAATAGTGAGCGACATGGGTCGGATTTGAATATAGTCAAAGTAAAATTCTAATAGACCATGGGAAAAAAAAAATCGATTAGGTTTACAAAGTCATATCATGATTATGATTCTGTTAATTTAAATCTTTTATTTTTCTTTCAAAATCGTTAAAAGATAAGTTAACAATATCATAATTTGTCTAAAACTACTACACCATAATCAATATAAATTTAATTGTAAAATCTATTGATAAATAATTAAACGGTATGGTATATTACTTTTTAAGTATATTTGGCAATATTTAATATTAATATATAAAAATTAGAAATTATAATGTGCTTATTTTTTCATAAGTTCATTTCCATATATAAAATGAACGATATTTTCAGGGCCAGTTTTAAGGGGAGCAAATGAAGTGATCAGTCATGACCTCAAATTTTTGCGGGCCTCAAATTTAAGTTGAGATTTAATATGAATATAAGCAAAATATTAATATATAGATATAACTACGGTAGAATGACAAGAATAACGTGATGTCTCATAAGTAAAGGGTTGATCTATAACGCTTGATATGCCCAGGTTCAAATCCTGTTAAAAATGAAGGAATCGCCTAAGCTTAGCAAAAGAGAAGGGAGACGTTTAGCTGATTTTAATCTTGCTCTATTCTCTAAACAAGCTTGGCGGCTTATTACAGAACCAAGGAAGCTCGTGTTACAGATTTATAAAGCCCTGTACTTTCCGAATTCATCGTTCTTGGAATCTAGAAAAGGCTCAAATACAAGCTATGTGTGGCGAAGCCTTTGGAAATCGAAACAAATTATTGAGAAAGGAATTCGGTGGAGGGTTGGCAACGGGGAACACTTCAGTATTTGGCAGGATAATTGGTTGCCTCACCAAGACAATCCTAAAATTACGAGTAACATGGTGACGGGATTGTTGGATAATAATAATAATAATAATAATAATAATAATAATAATAATAATAATAATAATAATAAACAACTTAAGATGGAAGTTTTGATTTTTATAATCAATTCTTCTACCCCTACTTTATAGTAACTCATAATTGTTATGTTATCTCTTTCATATAGTAATAAAATACTGTTATTCATTAGTCAACTTGAAGCAATTTTTTTATTACTACTTATTTCCTTTTATTCGGCTATATATACGCATGGCTTGTAAAGGAAACACACAAGAAAATTAGAATTGAAACCTTGCTTGCTTGCTCTTTGCTCATATTTCCTTTGTCTAAAGCCAAGTAGCAGTTTCTTAGTTTTTCATCCCGGTGATATTTTATGCTCGGTTGCGTTGGCCTAACGTGTATTATTATATCTTAGGAAACAGTAGTTCATACGGGGTAAATTCTATCTTAAAAAAACTGATTCGGACCTCAACAGAATCCTTTTACGGTTAAAAGGTTAAATTCAATATTTTATTATTTTATTATCAGTATTTTATTCTACCACTTTTATATTTATATATATAGTCCTTTGTTTTGTTACATTATAATTCAAATTATAAATATCTAAATATTTATTTTCTCTAAGAAATTATATATATATATATATATATATATATATATATACTGATAATAAAATAATAAAATACTGAATTTAATCTTTTAATATATATTTATTTTATTCTAACAATCTTCCTTTAAAGAAACGAATTTGGATTATTGTAATATATATATATATATATATATATATATATATATATATATATATATATATATATATAAAAGTGGCCTTGAATTAATAATGTAAGTTTTAATTGGATCTTAATAAATCCATTCGTATATATCTAAAAAAAATTGAATAATATAACTATTGTACGTACATAATTATTGTCTATTTTATATTGTTGTTATTAGTATTATTATTCTGAAATTGTCCTTACTTAATTTGTTGCAAATTTAAGATTTAATTATAGCCGATCATATCTTATCAAATATAGGTGTTGGTTCTGAAAATGTTCAAGACTACAATGAGCAAAACTAAAATGGATAAAATGGTCTTATTGGTCCTGAGATTATTGCAACAAGATCAGTTTTGTCTGTTCTTGCTAGTGGACTGAGTGCTTTTGACAATGTTGGTGCTTGTTGCTTCTAAAATGGACAACCTAGCAAGTGCACTAGGGTCAATGTAGAGTGGTAAGCACAAGGTCGTATCCCATAAGGAGCAATTTTAAAACAGTTCGAGGTTTCCCTAGTAGGCTGGTTCAGGAAGATCTTAGTATTGAGAGTCTGTTTGTTTAAAATAGCAATGAAACAAAAGCAATAAAGTAAATAAAGGTAGTAAACAATGATAGAAAAGCATAAGCTTCACCTACCCATAAACAATGTAAGATTTCCTTCTTGCAAAACCTGTAAAACTACTTGATTATGTGCATAGATCTAAGGTCTCTTAACCATATTTCCCCAAGCTTATCCCTAGGCTTCACTTGGTTTCTAAGATTACTAATTTAAGTCTCCCCTAAGTACTTGTTAAATTAGTAAACTTGCATTAAGATTAGTTAAGCATTTAATCGAAATTAAAACCCTTAACACATACACAATCCCCCCTAGGTTTCTTGTAATATGTGTGCGTGTTTGTGATTCTAAGTATAATAAATCTCCCCTAGATACTTATTGCTATAGCATGCATGAGTCGGGCCCTAACTCAATCAAATTATTACTCAAACACAACAATCATCAAGAGATTCAAAATAAAATTACAAGGTTGCATCGGAGGAAGATCTTACGCTGCCTGCTTAGGCAGGATTGGCTTGCTAGGAGATTACTCACTCATAATAAAGAGAATGCTGAACTCCAGATTGGTGAGAGGTGCCCCTAGATCTAATTCTACTACTGGAAAGTGGGGGGATTCCCCTAGATTGGTGGGAGGATGCCCCTGGATCTAATTCTGCCACTAGAAAGTGGGAGGATGCCCCTAGATTAGTGGGGAGGTGCCCCTGGGACTTGATTCTTTTACTAGGGGAATGACCCTAAAGTGGGGTGCCCCTAGGGTTCTTGAAGATAAGGGTATGCCCCTCGACTGATTCCGCTGCTAGGGAGTGAAGTAATATCCTTTGGTAAGACCTCTTCTGCTGAGGAAGTCTTTTCAGGTAAGATTTGTTTATCGGGGAAGAATTCCTGTGCTAGGATGGACCTGTACACAAAATTTCCTGATCAGTGATCAACTTAAAATGACTTACCTTGATTCTTAATGACTTTTATGATAACAAAGTATTTTTCCCCTTCAATCAAGGATCAAGGAGAGCCTAGGGACTTGCCCTAAATATAATGGAAATATAAGGTTGAGAGGGAGTGAGGTTGGCCCCGAACTTGGACTGGATGAATTCCTGGTGTTCGCTGAAAATACCAATGCAAAAAATCTACCTCTGGATGGTAAGAAAGGGCCCATACAAGTGGGCCAGACCTGTACGGGTATAGTTCTTGAAAGAGGGGACTCGTACGGGTCCCCGATGGATGGGTTTAAAAGGCAGATCAACCCCTTCATATCACGCCTCATACTAAACTTCCCATTTTGGGTTTTGCGGTGATTTTTCTCCAAAAATCAACCAAACATATATAAAAATTTCCCAAAGATCGGCCGTTTCTCCCTTAGACTGGAAGACTTACCCCTGGTGGATGATCTGGGGCTTCGAGAATTCTCGATTTCCATCGGGTATGCTTTTACGGAGGAGACTCATTCTTGGGGCTCACTCCTACTTCTGGAGTGCCTCTAATCCCTTCTCCTGAGACCCACGCTTCAAAATTCCAGGTAATTTCGTTTGATCCTCCATTTTTCAATTTTGAACTTTTAGTGATTTCTCAAATTTCTGCATGAATTAGGGTGTTTTAGACCTTGAAATAAAGCCTGATCCATGGAACTTTAGCCTAGGATGCTTTTAGGATAGTTTTGGATGAACTCTGGTTGGAATTGGATAATTTTGGATTTTTTAGGAGATTTACGTAGAGGGATTGCTTGTATGGGACCCGTACGGGTCCCGTTTTAGATACGGGTTCCTTTTATAGACCCGTACGGGTGGGGCCTACCCCATACGAGTCCTTTCCTCAGGGACAGAACATTGTTTTCTTTGATTTCTATAGTCCTTTTCTAATTTCTGACTTATCTGCTATATTTTAACCCTGTTAAACTGTAATTCTATCTTTACAGTCCCAATACAGGACTATGAGGGCTTTGAGCTTTTACAAAAAATGGTATGAGGAGATTTGCACTGCGGGGGATACGGAGTTGCTGGCCCGTATTGACTCCTTCGGGTTTAGAGATATTATCAGGGCCATCCCTCCAGCCCCTAAGACATTGGCCCCCGGTGCTATTTCAGCTCTGGTGGAGAGATAGTCGGAGATGACCCATGCCTTCCATTTGCCTATCGTGGAGGTCACCATTACTCCCTCAGATGTATGTGCCATGATAGGCCTAGATTGGAGCAGGGATGTGGTCCACTTTGATGTTTATATAGACCAATGGCATTCTCAACCTAAGGTGAAGGCCCATATTGCTAGATTACTTGGGCTTTGTTTAGGCAGGATGAACAAGCTCAAGTACGCGGACTTGTATGCTCACTGGATTGTATAGCCGAGGCCTATTACGACTGATAAGAGGGACCAGTACGCCCGATCCTTCCTGCTGATGTTCCTTACCACTGTCTTCTTTCTCGTCTACTCGAGCAACCTCAACTATGGTTTGCTCTCCGCTATAGAGGAGCTTGCGGCCGTGCCTCACAAGAACTAGTGCCAGGCCATTCTAGCATAATTGTACTATAGATTAGACATAGGGATCCGGGGTGAGCAGTCTAAGCTCAAGATCTGCCATCTGATACTACTGGTAAATCCCAAACTGATCCCTTATGCTTTAACCTTTTGTCCAAACCGTGTTGCAGCTAATCCTTACTTTGTCTTGCAGATTTGGGCTTTCAAGCAGTTGTTGATTCCTAGGCAAGCATTTCCCATATAGCCTGAGATGCCATAGATCATATCTAGATGGATGGGGCTTTAGCAAAATCAGCCCTTGACCATAGTGCAATACCGTGAGTTCTTACGCCAGTTGTGGTCCGATCGAGTAAACTTTTTTCCTACTAAACCTGTATTTTACATTTCGAAAACCATTAGTAGAAACTGTATTTACTAGGTTGTGATACTTATAGTACATTCATTCTGTGCAGGTTATCCGAGACTCGTGGGAGAGATTGGTCATGTATGGGGCTATCGAGGGGATACGGGTCGGCGTGGATGACCGCCGTTTTGTCTTGGAGTCACCACTCTCCTATGAGTGGTATTTCGATGAGCGGGTCTGAGGGTGGAGGACTAGTGCCATGGTGGAGAGACCAATTCCTCCCATGATCCCGACGGGCATTTTTTAGCCTTATCTCATGCTGAGGGTCGATCAAAAGTTGTACTTGTTGGGTGAGGGAGCTCGTGTGCTGTCTGTAGAGGGCTCCTATGCTAAGTTTATTGATTCCTCCCTTCTTCCTCCTTGTGGGAGGATTCACCACGTGGATGAGCCCCTAGAGTTTCACTGGAGTGACATTGAGGATGATGATGATGATGTCGAGGAGGGAGGATCGAGGGGTGACCGCGGGGTCCATCTATAGTTGGGGGTACCCGAGGTTCGGTTAGGTCAGCTACTCCTTCTTCTCAGGTATATTTCTAACTTGGTCTTCGTGAATACCTTAATATTTTCTGTAATTGATTGTAATCTTGATTCTTGATTCTTGATTCTTTATTGCTACAGCCTCCCGCTTCCACATGAAAGAGATCTGCCGCTGCTGTTGCTGCTGTCTCCCCTGAGCCGCTAGCAAAGCGGTCTCGAGCCTCTGGATTTGTGAGGCAGGGCGTCCTTCGAGCTGAGCTAGACACTTTCTTCTGACTCCTTGACCATTTAGGGAATCGAGCAGTCAAAAAGCTTGAGGAGTCGGTCTAGCCTATTGGTTTCACTCGTTCTAGCTCCACCCATGTAAGGAATCCTTTACCTTTGAACCTGTTCATTACTGTAATTACTTAGGGCATTTTATCCTAGTATGACCCCTTCTTTTTAAGTGACCATTTTCGAGGCTAAGAGGATATCCAGGGGTTATTTTTCTATCTGTGATCTGTTGCTAGCCCAGGATGCACTAGCTTCAGTAGGTTTCTTTCACCTATAAAATTTCAATAAACTATACATGATGCATGCCATGACATTTATATATGTGTACTGATCGTATGGTTTCTATTACAAACTTTGCTGGCCATGGAGCGGAGCAGGTCCGCCCATGATTTGGACGCTTCTAAGGAGAGAGCCAAATTTTTAGAGGAGCAGCTGCATGCAGCCACTGCTGAGGCGGATCAGGCCAGGGTTGAGACTGCTCGAGCGAGGGCTGAGATTGAGACGCCGAGGGGTCAACTAGCAAGGTTGACTGAGGATAGGCAGACACCGGTTCCTTCTGATGACGAGTCTGAGGATGATCTTTCCACATATAAAGTGACTCAGAGGGGCGTAGATCAGCTTGCTGAGGGAGTTGATGTTGCTAGGATTGGCGTAGGGACCTCGGAGTCTAGGGCCCTCATACAGCCGGCTACTGGTGCTAGTGACGCTGATGACCATATGACCATAGATGTAGATTATTTATTAGTGGACACTCAGGATCAGACTCAAGAGGGTCACCAGGGACAAGATCCTCTGGCAGCTTAAGTTATGATTATTTCTTCTGAAATTATTAGTACTTTTGGGCCCTGCGTGGCTTATTTTTTATTGTGAACTTCTGAATTGGTACTTTGGATATTTGACTTATATGCATGCGGATTTTTCTCGAACTGAGACCATTGAGTATTGCTGCTTTGTGAACCCGTATCTGGTGATTTTGTAGCGAGGAGATTGAATTAAGTTCTAACTTTTACATAGGCCACTCGATGTAAGATGACCTATCGAACATTTTATTTTTCTTTTTTTTTATCCTAATTTTTGCCTGAGCTGTCCTTGACGGCTTAGCCCAGCTGACTTTTTTTTCTTTTAGCTTTAACTTTTGCCTAGACCGGCCTATCTGGTTTTCAACCTAGCAAGCTTTTTCTTTTCTTTTTAGTCTATCTTAACTTTTGCTTGGACCGCCTTTTCGGGTTGTCAATCTCACAGACTATCTTAATTTTTGCCTGAATTGTCCTTGATGGCTCAATCCAGCAGACTTTTCTTTTTGCCTTAACTTTTGCCTGGACCGCCCTTTCGGGTTTTCAATCCAACAGGCTTTTTTGAATATTACAAATGTGTGACAAAGCGAATACAATGATGCATAACACGTAGAGTAAAATTGATGTTCACATACCAGCGATTATTTCACCTAAAGATATGCATGCATTCATAAGACCAAGATTCTTAGCAAAAACATAACATGTTCATTGATGAGATTAATTTGAGTTCATAGGCAATGGTAACAATTTCCAATGGTTAAACCCTACTGCCTACTAGTTTTTTTACAGATTTTTTAGAAAGCAACTGACATTTTTCTCTCGATGACCTAACTTTTACCTAAGCCGCCCTTTTCGGGTTTTTAACTTAGCCGGCTTTATTTACGTTGGAGTGCCCTAATTTTTTCCTGATTGATTTACGGGATACTGATCAGCGGCCTGCACCCTAATTTTTACCCGAGCAGTAGAGGACCGCTCGCCGGGTGTTTTATTATTTATTTCTTTTATTGTTTGTGCAGATTTTTTATGATTTAATTCTATTAACCTAGACATGATAACGCTTAAGCCTATCTTGATTTACTGGATTCACGAACTTATATCCATCCATATCCATAAGCTTGATTCCTCCTTTACCAAGGACTGTCTTCACAATGAATGGCCCTTCCTAGTTAGGCCTCAACTTGCCTCTAGCATCGGTGTTGACCTAGCGTAGCTGCTTGAGGACCAGATCACCCGCTTTGAGAGGTTGCTTCAGTTATCTGATTCTATTGTTGTAAGCTCGAGTTGAAACAACCTCTACCATCTACTAAGCATAAAACAATATCCACAACATAAATAAATTTTTTTCTTTTTACTTATACTAAAATACTTATACTGCTTTATATATATAATTACTTCTAACATTATATCTTTTTCCAAAATAATCTTATATAAAGCAAAACCAAAACCCACAACTCGACCACCGTCTATACTATATGCTTGTCATGTGATGAGAGGGAACGAGATGGAATACAGCAAGCCAATCTTTCGTCCATGATATCTACAGGTAATGAGCTTCTACAAACTTTATCACCACTGAAAATTTAGCCATTTATATGAGGCGCAACTCAGTGAATATAAACAATCTATGAATTTATCAAACCACATGTACACACACATTCGAAAAGTCAACATGTAGACATTCAAATATGCTTGTGAATGATTCATTTATTTATTTGTTGTGACATTACCAACTAAACTATTGCCTCGGGATACATGTAACATATAACATTTGATTTTGCTAGCCAACCTATATAACAATTGGTTGACCTTTCGATCCAGATAAACAATTGGTTGACCTTTTGATCCATTTGTCAGATATTGCAATTGGTTGACCATATAGGTCCAGTTGAATAGAACATGTATTGCAATGTTTGATCGGCTACATCACAACGTCTCTTTTACTTTTCTACTTATTCATGCTCATGTACATATATGAATTCAAGTTGAATCCTATCAAATATTTCAAGTACATTTATCACATCAATTCCACATATCAAATACAATACTCACTTATACTTATCCAATACCGTTCACCAATATTCGCTTATAGCCATGATCCACGTATCAATACCATCTCAATGCAATTTACATTTCATATCAACGATAACCATACAACACATATAACTCAATTCAAATACAATTTCAAATCAAAATAATCATATCACTCAATTCACATTAAGACAAATTACACAAATCGTTTATACAATCACTCCAGACAATCAGTTGTACACTTACCCTTAATTATCAATAACTAAGAACTAACTATAATACACAAGTCACATACGATACAATTCTAATAACTTTTCATATTAGAGAATTCAACTAAGTTCAATGCATACAAATTTGATACATACATATAATAGCACTCAATCAACTTAATTCACCCCAACATAAAACTCACATATCCATTCAAATAACACATCAACACATTTCACCCATAAATTCATATCATGTTTATACTCACAGATTATCCGAGCTAATTCTCTTGGAAACAACTTAGACATTCCTGTGGAATCCCTTCACGGTTTTGAGCTCCTATAACATAAATTCATGTCAAATATAAACATACATATACATCTTATTTCCTTTTGTATATATATAAAGATCAGCATAAACTGGAATTTCTATGTATATCACCTTACTAACTTTAACAATTCATATCTATCGATTCGTTCAACCAAATAACCTGATTCTAGTTTCATTTTACTCTTAACATATAATTTCATAACATAACAAAATTTCATAATTTTCTGATTACTTTTCCATTTGTTACGAATTTTGTATTTTAAACTCTAAATCTTTCCTGTTTTGCCTGCACATAACTTCACTTCAAAATTCATAACTTCCAACTCACTTGCTCAAATGCGCTGATTCTTCTTTTGTTCAATTTCTAATACACAATTCCATAACATACTAAAACCTCAAAATTTTCAAAGCCTTATACGATTTATAGTGAATTTTCGTTCAATGCCCTATTTCAACCATTCTACCTGGACAGCATCTTAGTAAAGCAACCATAACTTTCTATAAACAATATGAATTGACCTGATTCTTTTTCATACTCAAACTATACACATAAGGGAATAAGATATCAAAAACTCAGAATTTTATAAGTAGTATAACAATCCCAGACTAATTTCAAAACTCACCTCATCTCTTTGATCATCCAATTCTGGACACTTCATCTTATAAAAATCATAGTTATTGATCTACTCATCTAAAAATCCTCAAATTTTACATAAGTAACCTAGAGATGTAGAGAATCAATTCATCTTTTTGTCATAACCTCAAATTCTATCTCTAACATCTCAAAAATCATATTACTAAACCATAGACATACCTAATTTCCTCCTTCTCCCTATCTATTTCCTTTCCTCCTTATGCTTCCTTCTCTTCTATGGAACGATTCCGGTCTTTCTAGAGGTTGTAGAGATCAGATTTTTTGATCCTCATCTTACCTACTTTCTTATATATATACATATCCTTAATAATATATACTAAATATACTCTCACTAATACACTACTATTACAATAATAATAATAATAATAATAGTAATAATTATAAATACTTATTAAAATATATCTTGTGTATCTAATACATTTTTATATACATACATTATATATACACTAACTATACCTTTATATTCTTTCTTAATGCTAAAACAATAATACTAATAACAATACTAATATTAAACAATACAAATATCTTATCCAATAAACCACTTTATATCTATAATATAACTATACTCTACTTATTTCTTAAAATTCTATTCTTCTATGGATTGGTGCCTAGACAATAAAATATCGTATTTCGTATCACCAAATAATTATTAACTTAACTAATCAATTTCTTATAATTTAACATGTATAATATTAAATAGTCTAATTTCATGAGATGCAATGGATGTTAACAAATGCAATTATAATGTATGTACTGGGATGTCACAATTCTCCCTCTCTTAAAGAATTTCGTCCTCGAAATTTAAATACCTGTATCCAAAAATAAATAAGGGTAGTCCTTTCTCATTCGTTCTTCTGTTTCTCAAGTAGCTTCTTCCACTAAATGACATTTCCAATGTACTTTGACGAATGATATTTCTTTTGTTTCGTAGTTGTTTGGTCCTGATATCCCTATAATCTCCACTGGTTCCTCTACAGAACTCAAATTATGTGCAATATCTAATTCTTAATCCTCCAGTACATGTGTAAGGTCTTTTGGATACTTCCTTAACAAGCTAATATGAAAAACATCGTGAATTTGAGCTAATTCTTGTGGTAATGTCGATCTATAAGCAAATGGACCAACTTTCTCAAGAATTTCATAAGGTCTTGTATACTATGTACTTAACTTTCCCTTCTTTATGAATCTTAAGATGCCTTTTCAAGGTGATAACATAACTATACTTAATCCCATAGTGAATTTTCAATTCTTTCAAAACTATACTTTAATCCAGATTCATATTCTTCAATACCTAACTGACTTCAAAATTCATATCTCTTACAATACTCAATCAAATGATCTGGTTCTTGTCTCGTTTTCTTTACCACACACATGACTATAACATACTTAAATTTTGTAACCATCTGATTAGTATACAATTTATGCTGAATTTTTCTTCCACTCCTTGAATGTGTCCCGTTTCACATGTACAACACCCAATAAAACGACTACAACTTTTTCTATACAACCTCAAATGCCTGATTCGTTTTGCTATGTATAGAGGACATACTCTTAAAAAATATATCAAAATTTTAGAGCATTCTATGTAGTAAAATATTCCCAGATAAATTTTAAACTTTAGCCTAACTCATTGATCATGTTATTTTGAACACTTTCACCACCAAAAGTCATACTCCCTATAAACTCATCTAAGAATTCCCCAATTTTGTGGAAAAAATCATATCTTACAGAGAACAATTCATCTTCATATGACAACTTCTAATTCTATTTCTAACATAACAAAAATCACATCACAAATTACTGAAATACCTTATTCTTATGCCTTTGCTTCTCTCTATCTATTTCTCTTGTTTTCTCTTTAATAATTTTAACCATAGTTTTATCTCTAATATCAAGAAAATTGTATAACAAGTTCAGCTACTTACCTGATTCCCTTTACTTCTCTATCTCTTCTTTTGCTATTCTTGTTCCTCAAATACGTTTTCTGGAACTTCTAAAGGTTTTGTAGAGTTTAACTTCATGTTTTCCATCTATCTTATCTCTCAAATTAATCTTATAAAATACCCTGGCTCCTTGTAATTGATCAAATAAATTACCAATACGAGGTAAAGAATATTTGTTTTTCATAGTGCCTCAATTCAACTTCCTATAATCAATGCAAATAGTACAATCCTTCTTATTGATAAAAAACACTGAAGCACCTCAAGGAGACACACCGGTTCTTATAAAACCCTTATTTCAAGAATCAGACAAGTACGCACTAACTTACATTCACTTTGAAAAACAACTCGTGACCAACTTGATGACTCTAAATTAACTTCTTTGGTGAAACAATCTGTAGTGACATGTTGCTTCATCAACCAATTCAAACCCAATGTTACATACAAAAATTCTCTAGTATTTCATCTAATCAGATCAACAACTAGTACCACTTTATCAATTAGATTGAACAGTTTCGTACACTTGAGTTATAACAATCATTTCACTTACAGGAATTTCTTTGAATTCTACTATAACATTCTACTTCTATTTATCAAACATCCTTTCCGTTTGAGCAAATGGTGGAGGCTCTTATACCACAGAGCCTCTTGACGTACATTTGATGTACGTGAATGCACATATGATCCTATAGGTGGCGTTGTGGCTGGTTCCTCTCTCCTCGAGTTAACATTTTCATCAGCCCTATGTAAAGGTGATAAAATGTACAATCCTAACATGTATTAACTTCTATATGTGTATGCATATGATCTCTCTATGATCATATCCCTGCTCTTATACCAACTGAAACAACCTATACCATATACTAAGCATAAAACAATATCCATAACATATATAAATTTTTTCTTTTAACTTATATTAAAATACTTATACTTCTTTATATATATAATTACTTCTAACATTATATCTTTGTACAAAACAATCTTATACAAAGCAAAACCAAAACCCACAACTCAACCACCGTCCATACTATATGCTTATCATGTGATGATAGGGAACGAGATGGAACACAGCCAGCCAATTATTCGTCCATGATATCTACAGGTAATGAGCTTCTACAAACTTTATCACCTCTGAAAAATTTAGCGCTTTATATGAGGCGCACCTCAGTGAATATAAACAATCTATGAATTTATCAAACCACATGTATACACACATTCAAAAAGTCAACATGTAGACATTCAAATATGCTTGTGAATGATTCGTTTATTTATTTGTTGTGACACTACCAGCCAAACTATTGCCCCGGGATATATGTAACATATAACATTTGATTTTACTAGCCAGCCTGTATAACAATTGGTTGACCTTTTAGTCCAGATAAACAATTGGTTGGCCTTTCGATCCATTTGTCAGATATTGCAATAGGTTAACCATATAGGTCTAGTTGAACAGAACATGTATTGCAATGTTTGATCTGCTACGTCACAACGTCTCTTTTACTTTTCTACTTATTCATGCTCATGTACATATATGAATTCAAGTTGAATCCTATCAAATATTTCAAGTACATATATCAAATCAATTCCACATATCAAATACAATACTCACCTATACTTATCCAATAATTCTCATTAACCGTTCCCCAATATTCACTTATAGCTGCAATCCACGTATCAATACCATCTCAATGCAATTTACATTTCATATCAATTATAACCACACAACACATATAACACAATTCAAATATAATTTCAAATCAAAATAATCATATCACTCAATTCACATTAAGACAAATTATACAAATCGTATATACAATCACTCCAGACAATCACTTATTCACATACCCTTAACTATAAATAACTAATAAGTAACTATAATACACAAGTCACATACAATACAGTTCTAGTACATTTTCATATCAGAGAGTTCAACCAAGTTCAATGCATACAAATTCGATACTCATATATAATAGCACTCAATCAACTTAATTCACACCAAGATAAAACTCACATATCCATTCAAATAACACATCAACAAATTTCACCCATAAATTCATATCAAGTTTATACTCACAGATTATTCGAGCTAATTCTCTCAGAAACAACTTAGACATTCCTCTAGAATCCCTTCATGATTTTGAGCTCCTGTAACATAAATTCATGTCAAATATAAATATATATATACATCTTATTTCCTTTTGTATATATATAAAGATCAACATAAACTAGAATTTCTATCTATATGACCT
The DNA here is from genome assembly GCA_947683365.1 of Euphorbia pulcherrima. NCBI lineage: Eukaryota > Viridiplantae > Streptophyta > Magnoliopsida > Malpighiales > Euphorbiaceae > Euphorbia > Euphorbia pulcherrima. Next base: position 42,900,255 of record CANTUS010000008.1, on the reverse strand, counting down.
TACTAACTTTAACAATTCATATCTATCGATTCATTTTACCAAATAACCTGATTCTAGTTTCATTTTACTCTTAACACATAACTTCATAACATATCAAAATTTCATAATTTTCTGATTACTTTTCCATTTGTTACGAATTTTGTATTTTAAACTCTAAATCTTTCCTGTTTTGCCTGTACATAACTTCACTTCAAAATTCATAACTTCCAACTCACTCACTCAAATGCACTGATTCTTCTTTTTTTCAATTACTAATACACAACTCCATAACATAATAAAACCTCAAAATTTTTAAAGCCTTATACGATTTATAGTGAATTTTCCTTCAATGCCCTATTTCAACCATTCTACCTGGATAGCATATTAGTAAAATTACCATAACTTTGTATAAACAATATGAATTGACCTAATTCTTTTTCTTACTCAAACTATACACATAAGGGAATAACATATCAAAAACTCAGAAATTTCTAAGTAGTGTAACAGTCCCAGACTAATTTCAAAACTCACCTCATCTCTTTGATCATCCAATTCTAGACACTTCATCTTATAAAAATCATAGCGATTGATATACTCATCTAAAAATCCCCAAATTTTACATAAGTAACTTAGAGATGTAGAGAATCAATTCATCTTTTTGTCATAACCTCAAATTCTATCTCTGACATCTCAAAAATCATATTACTAAACCATAGACATACTTGATTTCCTCCTTCTCCCTATCTATTTCTTTTCCTCCTTATGCTTCCTTCTCTTCTATGGAACGATTCTCGTCTTTCTAGAGGTTGTAGAGATTAGATTTTTTTATCCTCATCTTACCTACTTTCTTATATATATATATATATCCTTAATAATATATACCAAATATACCCTCACTAATACACTACTATTACTAAAATAATAATAATAATAATAGTAATAATTATAATAACTTATTAAAATATGTCTTGTGTATCTAATACATTTTTATATACATACATTATATATACACTAACTATACCTTTATATTCTTTCTTAATACTAAAACAATAATACTAATAACAATACTAATATTAAACAATACAAATATCTTATCCAATAAACCACTTTATATCTATAATATAGCTATACTCTACTTATTTCTTAAAATTCTATTCTTCTATGGATTGGTGCCTAGACAATAAAATATCGTATTTCGTATCACCAAATAATTATTAACTTAACTAATCAATTTCTTATAATTTAACATGTAAAATATTAAATAGTCTAATTTCATGAGATGCAATGGATGTTAACAAATGCAATTATAATGTATGTACTAGGATGTCACATGAGGCATGCGTTGTTGGTACATCTGGAGATGGTCAAGTTCCTTGAGCTGCTTTTCATCTATCGCATTCAACTGTTCATACATGGCCCTTACCCAATCTGATTCTTTTAACTGTGGTTCAAGTGTCACTCTTGGAGATCTTACTTCTGTTTAACTGGTAGCACGGCTTCCATTCCATATACCAAGGAGAAAGGTGTTTGATCGATGGAAGTCACACTGGTTCTATACCCCCCTCCCCCCCCCCCCGAACTGCAAATGGAAATTTATCAGCCCAATCTCTGTAGGTAGCCACCGTCTTTGATAAATCTTCTTGATTGACTTATGATCAACTTCCTTTTAGAGCTTCTGAAGGATTTAGGCATATTGTTCCCCAATATGTACTTTCTATCTTTTCATAACTAGAGCTAGTTCGTTGTTGGTGTTTTTATGAGTCTTCTTGGTCTTCTTTCTTGATGATGCGTGCTTTTGTACTCTTTCCCCCTCATAAAGAAAGAAGGACCTAGGCTAATTGTTATCATGTTTGCTAAGCACTTTTATTATCTCTCTTTTGATGATAGGTTTTAACCATTGAACGTTTATACCATTGCGTTATCTCAAAGTCAACTTCATTAATGAATATGATGATACTTTTAAGAATGTTGTTCTTATGAGTGCCTGGTGTACTCAGAATGAAATACTCCAGTGAAATGTGAATGAAAGATGCATCAATTTATTCATGACATGTTAAAAATAAAGATGTTGATGCTTACAACTTATTCATGATATGCCTTATAAGCGACATTGCTTCCATAAAAAATGTTTGCAATATTAAAAATTACATCATTTGAATCATCGTCCATAGGCGGAGGGCCTTGTTGATTGATAGCTGAATTGATAGCCCTGCCATGGAAGTTTGCTTGTGTTTCTTCTGCCACTGCTTTCACTAAGTTTTTGGAAGCCTTATTGATAGGATTGCCTTTCTCGTTTCTTTTCCAATTCTTCCTTATAAGAACCGCCAGTGCTTTGGTGATGGACTCGATTGCCTCATTTATTTCATCTTCTTCTGCATTCCCACATACTTCCATAAAAACTGAGGTTTCAATCAAGTAGCCTTTCTTAAAATCATATACATCATTGAAGATCTCAAAACCAGGGACCTTCTTGCCACTTACTTTTACAGGCTCTTTTTAACCTGTGAATTCCCCTTGTTTGACTTTAGCTCTTATCATGAGGCAGGACTGGGGCTTGGACTTTTTAACACCTAGGAGGTTCCCTAAACCAAGTCTGAATGGCCATGGAAGAGGCAAGAGGGGTTCCAGCATTCCCTGCATATTCTTCCTGAGCCCTTTACCCTTTATTAACCTTGCTTCATCATGATCTTCTCGATCTTAAGTGATATGTACCCCTTAACTGAAAACTTCATACCTTGGTGAGCTACAACAACCCTAGATTCTTTTTCCTCAGCTTTCATAGCCACCATGATAGATGGTTCATCCGCATCAATGGTTACTAGCTTTTCGTTATGGATGAGCTTGACTTTCTGATGGACTGTGGAAGGGACAACCCCTAATGCATGGAGCCAAGGTCATCCCAACAATAATGAGTAGGTGATGGAAATATCAAGGACAGTGAATATGACCTTGGACTTTACCCCTCCAACTGTAACTTCAGCTTCAAAGACCCCAATGACACTTCTCTTTGTATCATCATATGCCCTTATGACAGTATTGGACTTTTCCAACATGGATTCATCCAACCCTAAATGAGGAAGGATCTTAGTAGGACACAGGTTAAGGGTGGAACCATAATCCACCATAACACATAGGATAGAACGCTCAAAGATTTGCACCCTAATGAAGAGTGCCTTGTTATGCTTATTCCCTTCGGCTGGGTGGTCTGATGGATGGAACTTGATGGGTTCAATCTAATTAGGAGGATATCCCCCAATAATTAAGAATACCTTAACTAGAGTAGTAGATGGCATAGCTTCCACACTTAATAATTTTTCTATCAGACCCTTGCGATGTTCTTCAGAGTTACTGAGGAGCTGCCAGATATTGTACTTAGCAAGGGTAACTTGCAATTGCTGGATGAGAGGGGTGACTTTTGGTTCTCTCTTTTTATTGCCGACTGAAGCAGATGTAATGATTGGAGCTTGAATGACGCTTGGAATGACCTAGATATCTCTATCTCTGCCCCTTCTTCTTTTTTGAAGAGGATCCAGAGGAATCCTTCCACTTTGAGTGACATGTAACACTCCATCTTTCATATAACTTCTCCCATTGGAAGTTTCCACCAACAAGGTGAGTCCTTCAAGTTCATCACTCTCTAATACATAAGCATCGATATCAATTAGCTTTGATTGAGCCAACATAGCTTCCTTATCATAAATTCCTTCTAATTTAAACGGATTGATGTTAATAGGGATTAACTCATCAGGCAAGGCCACTACTAAGTGAACTATAGGATTAGCTTGCAAAATCATATTAAAGACATGATAGAAGGGTAAGCCTGACTCGACAGCTGCAACCTGTTTCTCAAAATTTGGCAGGGGGTTATTCATAGTACTGGGCTTAAGCTTGGGTTCCTGAATCTTCTTATTCCTAATCAGATAATGAATAGCCTCAAGTAGATCCTTGCAGGCACTAGTGCAATGCCCTTTGCTGACATGGTAAGTATAAAACTAATCCCTATCTTTAGGTTTGGGTGGGACATAGGGCTTGATACTCTGAAGAAGGCTAAGTGCCCTTAACTTAGTGATGATGGCAAGTAGAGTTGCCTTCAGGGGGAAAATGCCATCTTCGATGGTACAAACTGTAGCCACTTCTTTTTGTACTACCGTTGCTTAAGGGTCGGAGCCAGGTTTTGACTTAGAAGCCTAGGCTGGGGCTGAAGGGTCGTTCTTTTTGAACCAAGGTTTGGTTGGCATACTCGCCCTTTCTATTTCCTCGATCCTTTCCAACTTCTCATCTTTTTCAAAGACCTCAACGTAACTAGAGAATTTATCCATACCAAGAACCTTACGATAAGCAGGTAGAGCACCATCCATCAATTTTATGATCATCTCCGAAAGACTTAGCCTATCCTTCAATAGAACTTGAGTTGCCATCCACCTTTCGAAGTAGGGTTTGAACTTTTCATTGGGGGCCTGCTTGATAGCCTCCAAATTCTATATTGTAGTTTTAATGGTGGCATTGAAACCATATTGCTAGATAAAATCCTCCAATAAAGCTTTCTAGTTTTCGGTCACTTAATCTGATAGTGTGTTATACCATTTGATAGCAGGACCTTCCAAGGTGCAAGGGAATATTTCGGCTAGGACCTTATCACTTAACTTTCTGATTCTTTTAACCCTTTGATAGGTGGTAATGTGAGATTGAGGTGGATCGATTCCCTTATACTTTGCTATGCTAGGCATACTAAAGTTTTCAGGGACCCAATCCTCCTCTCTAATTGCTTGGACGGATAGTGACGACAGCTGGGAGCCGGGATTTGCAATAAGCAATTTCTGAAGTAGGTCATGCCATTCTGAGGATAAAAATGATCCCTCTGACTGAGTAATCGCACCCAATGGTAAACCTTTTGATTGAGGAAAGGTCATCCCCTTATGTGTGACCACAAAATTTGGGATCGGACCGGATGCCCAAACTGAAATGGTGGTGGCATAAACCCCTAACAAGGCTAAGCAAACTGACTGATGACCGGATGAGCCACTTTACCCACTGACTGGAATGGCAACCTAACTGGACCCAAAGAACCTAACTGACCAACCTAATTGGAAGAATCCCCATGAGTCTACACTAGTGGCAATCGAAACTTAGTGAATGGCCCCCTGATACTTGCTCACTGATCACTGCATTTACCGCTGGAGCACTGATACGCGCATTGGCCATTCCCTCCTCGGTCATGATTGCCCTAATGGAAGCTAACATCTTATCATTCATTCGATCCAAGAACTGATCACTTCCCAAGTACTGTGAGACGACATTTGCGATCTCTGACCTAATTTCGGTCCTTGATGCATTTACCTCCTCCCTAGTAATAACATTATTAACCTTAACATTAATATGGCCATCTGGAGTCAGGATGTGAGACATCTCCTTAGGATGATAGGCAGAAAGATCAACCGAACAAAACTGACTGCTGGATGAAATACTCGTGGATAGAGACGGAGTAACCCTTAACGGAACTAGAGGAGCCGAAATGCGGGTCAAACGGACTTGAGATCATTACCAAGCTTTTTCCTTTTAAGGTTTATTTTTGGCTGAGGTGATAACCAAGAGATCAATATATGCATGTGATGTAGTGTGCATGCATAAATTACAACAATGCATGGAGGGGTTAATCACAACACATGCGAAGCGATCGATTCTGTCCTTATTTCTCTCGCCGAGTCTGAGGGTATTCTTTCTTAATCTAATCTCACACAGAAATCATGGTACCTAGAGGGTAAAATTATATGGCTTTCGATAAGAATGGTGTAGGGACATATTAAAAGTTGATGTAGAAGGTTCCCATCGCATGAAGCCTCTTTTAGAGGGAGATGGCAATGAGTGCTCCACCCACTAAGGTGTACCCAATATCCCTGGCGGTTATAGGTATCACCGTTGCGAGTGTCGCAAAAATAATAGGGCACCCTAACCTAGCACTAGAAGAAGAGCGCATCTAACTAAAGAGAGAAGGAGATGAGAAGATAGAGTGTGATAATTTTCTCAAATGATGAAAAAGAAATGGGTTGAATCAATTAAATGATTTTCGGTGCTCATCTTAATCTTATAACCTTTCAAAGCAAACCAACATTTTACAAGTTAAAAGATTAGATTCCCCAGTGGAGTCGCCACTATGAGGTATCGATGACGTGTGGGTCTCCCGTGGCGCCTGTGTGAGAGGCGAGGCCCACTGGGGGTTTGGTTGGATTTAGGTGTGACAAAACATTTTTAGTTAAAGTTTGCACAATAAGCCAATTTTAATGAATAAAAGAATCGAGACCCAAATCTTGATATAATTGATAGAGTCGCCACCCAAGTTGTCTACTTGAGAAAGAGTTTTGGTACGTTTCCCTCTGGGCGGAAGACTCATACCTATTGGATCAAAGATTTAGTTATCAGATGAGTCACTTATTTCTCATTTAATTGATTCAAAATTGCATTCACCGCGTAAAACCGTTTTAGTTTTCATCATTTAGGGAATTATCATAGAAATCCTATTTCTACACTCTTTCACACTCATTACATGCGTTTACAAACAATAAATGGGGGGATAAAAATTACAACCAGGGAAAAATGGGGGAGTTGCAAAAAGAACCTATACATTTGTTCTAAGTTATAAAATAAAATGAAAATAAATTCCCTTGCATCCATAGATGTTAGCACAGTTTACCGCACACCATAAATCAGCATTTCAGTGCATCTTGTTGTGAAAACACATTTTAATTTTTGTGAGTTGATTTACCAGATTATTAGTGAAAATGATCACATGGCAAATGGTGAGTTGGATGGATTTTTAACCAGTTAAAAGTGAGTTCTGGAATCTGCCTGCGCTGGTACCCGTACGGGGGGTAGGACCCGCACGGCTATCAGGGAGGACCGGTACGGGTATGGCTTACCCATACGGGCCCTGTCTGGTCCAGGCAGGAACTTTGTTTAGTCTGATTTATAGATTACCAGATTAATAGATTAGTGGCAGAAAAATAAAATAAAAAGGTATTTCCCTCCGTATGAGTATAGCGCACCAAATTGATATCTTTGAGGATATATGGTGCCAACAAGGCTCATACGGGTTAGGACCAGACCCGAAACAAGAAATGAAAACAACATATATAATAGAAGGAACAAACAATAATAATAATGAAATAACTGAAATGTGAGTCTCTTTGAAACCCAAGAGCATTACCTTTACGGCGTGAATCCACTTTAAGGTGATCCCTTTACTGTTGAGAGAGCCCGACCAAAGTAGATGGTGAAATAAGACTATTTAGGTGAGTATTTGTGTAGATAGAACCTCCCCTAAATCCTAATAAAAGAAGCTAGGAACAAATAAAATATGGACAAAACCTCAAAGGAAGGGTTTTCTCCCTATTTTATACCTCTTATACCCCAGATATACCTTTTCTATACCTATAGAAATTGCTAGAGCTTTACTGTATTTTTTATATGAGAAGTGTGTGTGAAATGTGAAGAGAAGGGCCCTATTTATAGGGGAGAGGAGGTATGAACGCAATAGATCACGTTCATGACCTGCCTTTTCCCAAAATAGGAAAGGATTCCCTTCCAAAAAAGCATGTTTAGGCAACAAGAGGACCCGTAAGGGTGGGGCCCCACCTGTACGGGTCCTACGGGTCCCCTCCCAGGCGTATGGAAGGAATGACCCGTACAGGTCCGCTGGTGGATCTGTACCACCAGGCTGCTGCCGTACGGGTCCCAGACTAGGTCTCCAAACTTTGGCTGAACTCAAATCTGCAGTAGTAGGAACACCTCTGATGGACAACACCTGAAAGACATTGCATCATATAGCTCTCATCATAGTTTCATGAGAAAGATCGTTAAAATCCAGTGCTCACACAAGAGCAATTGATTCTTCGATTCATAGGGGCGATTAGAACTAGCTTCCATTGTTCATTTGATGTAGTGCATTTGAATAATGGAGATTACCCTTTGGAAGTAAAAAAAAACTAGCAATAATATGAATTTTCTTTAAAAAATAAAGATGAAATGATATATTGTTGGATAAACTTTAAAAATATACCATGTGGTTTAACCATTCTGAAAAAAGATTTTTGTGAAATTTTTTTCAAATGGGTAAATATGATTTCAAAAGTTAGCAACAAAGGCCACAAGGTCTATTTTTAAAAATTACTTTTTTGCGTTAATGTTACATCAGCTATTTTAATAAATTCAATATTCCTATATTTTAACTATTTTATTTAAGAATTATATATCAAGATTAGGAAATTTTTTATTTTTTATGATTTATGAATTTATAATTAATTTTTAATTAAAAAAATATTTGTACTTCTTAAAAAAATTTCAAATTTATCATTAAGGTGTATTGTATTTTTATTAACTAAGATGCAAATTTGACTTCAAAATGGATATGATTACCCTTTTAAATATGGTTTCACAATTTTAGGAATCCTTTTTCTGCCAATTTTTAAGACCATAGGCACTCATTTAAAAAAAAATTTCCACAGCCTTTTTTAAAATAATCAAACCACGTGGTATGTTTTTTACGTTTACCCTGTATTATTTGTTCATAATGAAAAAAAGGACAGATATGTAAAAAATGCATATAATTAACCAACAATATTATATGAATTGATTATAGATGACCACAAATCAGTTAAGAGTTGCACAATATTTGTGAAATCCAAAATTTGGAAATAAATAATATTTATATGATCAACATTTTACAAATGAAAATCATTAATTATTATTATTATTATTATTATTATTATTATTATTATTATTATTATTATTATTAGATAGAGATGGATTATATTTGCAGAAGGCCAACCACATAAAATTATGTTTATATTTTAATATTATGTGACTAGAAGGAGGACAAATATGATTGGATAAAATTTTCCAATTTATCTTTTTCATCAATTTTTATTCAAGAATTAGAAATTACATAATTCTAAAATTTCAATAGTTCTATTTTTCTTTATAAATCCTTTATTTTTGACATTTACCCATGTTGACTCTCATCCAGATCCAACTTACTTTTAATAAATTAGCCTGTCAATTTTTTAATAATTAGCTTGTGTATTTTTCAAGTGAAAGTGTAATAAGCCTTCACTTTAATCAATATACAAACACTTCCATTTTTAAAAAATAAATAAAAAAAAGTAGTTTTTTTATCTTTATTTATTTTTTCCCTTGAAGTTAGCTGGCAGTGGCACTGCATAGGATCTGCCAAATCCAAATTATGAATATAATTAAGCATTGATAAAATAAAACATGCCAACTTAGAAATTATTATTCTTAATTATTGTAAAAATACTGAGAATGAATTCTCTGCCACTTTAATTATCACCATTGCTGAAAAGCAATTTCATTCAAACATTTATATTTATATATATTAAAGTAAATCATATCTATTATTATAGTTACTTTAAAGTACTTCAATATTTATTTTTTTTATATGTGGTTCATCGGAGCTTTGATTCGACTATATGTAGATTTGATTAGGGTCACGTACCTAACTGTGGTGGGCGAATCTCTCAATAAATTTTTTTTGCATTTATTAAAATTTGAACTGAAAACGCTGCGTAAATAATATAAGTCGCTTAGCAGAATCTTATCGATAAAGTAATTCAATATATACTACACCAGCGAGCCTACATTTGCTGTTACTTGTATTTTGCAGTTATTTATTTGATACTAAATGATATGCATAAATATGATTCATTTATTCTTTCAACACAATTTTCTCGTTTAAATGTAACAAATTCATACAATAAGTTATCTCTAAATTTCAAAAATTCCCATATATAATGTATTATACATATGTAATGTATTGAGATGTACGAAATCTAATTCGTTGTCTCAACAATAATAGTTTTTCCACATTTAATTTTTAGCATGTGACTTTTTTTTTATTTCACCTTTTCATTAATAGTTGTCAATTTCTCGCTCCTACTTGTACATAAAATGTAACAAACTGAATGTGAGACTTAAATGAAACATTTTAGCCAAAACAACATGTTTAATTTCTACAGTAAAAAATGAGGTAACAAGTCATAAAATGGACATGTCATGTTCTTAAGAGGATTTTTAGTGCCAAGAGAAGTATAATATAAACAAAATGAAAGTTATAGTTTTAGTAAAAATAACAATAAATATCAATTTTAAATTCAATAAAATACAACTACAATATGAAAACCTCAATTAAATAACAACTTTTTTTATTGAAAAACCCCCAAAAGAACATTGTGTCCCTCCGGAGATTAAAAGGTTGGAGCGGGTGAAAATTTTGGACGGAAGACCCAACTAGGTTGGCCCCTCCGCTATTAAGAATCCTATGTTAATATTTTCCTATATGAGATTATTCTTAATCAGTCTAAATTAGGAATAATATCAATAATTAGGATTAATGTTGATTAGGAAGATTATTTATAATTAATTATATTTATGTTGATTTATTTGTTTCCTTTTCTCATAGGTGATTTTGTATACTATAAATACAAGTACATGTAGTTGATTATTCACAACTCAATAATACAATATCAATTATTCTATTCATCATTTTATTCATATTTTTCAGTTCATTTCATTTTTAACATGGTATCAGAACAGTGATCTTGGTATTTCAAAAGTCCAATTTATTACATATACTACCATGACAAATAATTCCGATAAAGGTAAATCATTTGCAAGTTCATCAGGTATGTTAACACCTAATGCCTCAATCAATTCTGTTTTCACAAAACCTTGGATCTTGGATAGCGGAGCCACCGATCATATATCAGCTGCTTCACATCTGTTTTTGACACATCACCATCCCCGATTCCGTTCGTTAATTTACCCACAGGCTCAATTGCACCTATCACTTCCACAGGAACAATCAATTTTAATAATGATATCACACTAAAAAATGTTCTTTGTGTTCCATCTTTTAATTTAAACCTCATTTCTGCTAGTAAATTGACTAATCAATTAAATTGTTGTGTTGTCTTTTTCCCAAATGGTTGTATTTTGCAGGACTTGACTACAGGGAGGATGATTGGCTCGGATGAACAACGCGATGGTCTGCTACAATTCGTACATTAAGTAAATTCATACAATCTCCACGTCAACCACATTGGGCTGCTGCAATTCGTATCCTTAAATACATCAAAGGATCTCCAGGACAAGGCTTGGTACTGCCATCCAAAAATAATCTCACACTTAAGGCATATTGTGATTCAGATTGGGCAGGATGAAGAACAACTCGAAGATCAGTTTCAGGTTATTGCGTCTCTTATTTCGTGGAAGTCAAAGAAACAGACCAACGTATCAAGGTCATCAGCAGAAGCAGAATATCGTGCAATGGCCAATGCATGTTTGGAGCTAGTGTGTCTATGTTATATATCACAATATTTGAAAGTCTTGTGTGATGTTCCTACACTACTATTTTACGATAATCAGGCAACACTACACATTGCAGTAAACCCCGTGTTTCGTTAGCGTACAAAGCACATTGAGATCGATTGCCATATTATGCAAGAGAAGCTGCAGGCAGGAATAATCAGTCCTTCATATGTACCAACTCGTCACCAACTTGCTGACATTTTTACAAAGCCACTAGGGAAGGATTAGTTCTTAACACTGCAACACAAGTTGGGAGTTCAGAATATTCACTCACCAACTTAAGGGGGAGTATTAAGAATCCTATATTAATATTTTCCTATATGAGATTATTCCTAATCAGTCTAAATTAGGAATAATATCAATAATTAGGATTAATGTTGATTAGAATGATTATTTATAATTAATTATATTTATGTTGATTTATTTAGTTCCTTTTCTCATAGGTGATTTCGTATACTATAAATACAAGTATATATAGTTGATTATTCACAACTCAATAATACAATATCAATTATTCCATTCATCATTTTGTTCACATTTTTCAATTCATTTCATTTTTAACATGGTATCAGAGCAGTGATCTTGGTGTTTCAAAAGTCCAATTTATTGCATATACTACTATGGTAAATAAATCCGGTAAAGGTAAATCATTTGCAAGTGCATCAGGTATGTGAACTCCTAATGCCTTAATCAATTCTGTTTTCATAAAACGTTGGATCTTGGATAGCGGAGCCACCGATCATATATAAGCTGATTCACATCTGTTTTCTAACACATCACTATCCCCGATTCCGCTCGTTAATTTACCCACAGGCTAAACTACACCTATCACTTTCATAGGAACAATCAATTTTAATAATGATATCACACTAAAAAATGTTCTTTGTGTTCCATCTTTCAATTCAAACCTCATTTCTGCTCGTGAATTGACTAATCAATCAAATTATTGTGTTGTCTTTTTCCCAAATGGTTGTATTTTGCAGGACTTGACTACGGGAGGATGATTGGCTCGGGTGAACAACGCGATGGTCTGCTACATTAAGTAAATTCATACAATCTCCATCTCAACCACGTTAGGCTACTGCAATTTGTATCCTTAAATACATCAAAGGATCTCCAGGACAAGGCTTGTTACTGCCATCCAAAAATAATTTCACACTTAAGGCATATTGTGATTCAGATTGGGCAGGATGTCCAATAACTCGAAGATCAGTTTTAGGTTATTGAGTCTTCCTCGGTTCTTCTCTTGTTTCGTGGAAGTCAAAGAAACAGACCAATTTATCAAGGTCATCAGCGAAAGCAGAATATCATGCAATGGCCAATGCATGTTTGGAGCTAGTATGGCTACGTTATATATTACAAGATTTGAAAGTCTTGTGTGATGTTCCTACACCACTATTTTGCGATAATCAGGCAGCATTACACATTGCAGCAAACCCCGTGTTTCATGAGCGTACAAAGCACATTGAGATCGATTGTCATATTGTGCGAGAGAATCTGTAGGCAGGAATAATCAGTCCTTCATATGTACCAACTCGTCACCAACTTGCATACATTTTTCACAAAGCCACTGGGGAAGGATCAGTTCTTAACACTGTGACACAAGTTGGGAGTTCAGAATATTCACTCACCAACTTGAGGGGGAGTATTAAGAATCCTATATTAATATTTTCTAATATGAGATTATTCCTAATCAATTTAAATTAGGAATAATATCAACAATTAGAATTAATGTTGATTAGGAAGATTATTTATAATTAATTTTATTTATGTTGATTTATTTGTTTCCTTTTCTTATAGGTGATTTTGTATATTATAAATACATGTACATATAGTTGATTATTCACAACTCGATAATGCAATATCAATTATTTCACTCATCATTTTGTTCATATTTTTCAGTTCACTTCGTTTTTAACATCCGCTTACCTACAAAATACTCACCTCCTCTTTTATTAATAAATAAAATGGTAAAATGATGCTCACAAGGTGATAGCGTCACCCATTTCAAGTACATGATAAAAATATGTCCGGGTTGGTAATAACATCATAAGCTAAAAATCCAACCGCTTTTCTCTTACATTTAAAAATAAACCAACAAAAATGTAAGATAGAAAAAGGATGTCGTCAGTTGTCAAACACCATCTCAATTAAATAACAACTTAAAAATTTAGAACCTCATATCAAAATCTAGCATTGTAGAAAAACAAAGATCAGCGAAAAAAAAAAGAATATTTCTTGATCATGAGTCTCTCAAATTTTATATCTGTCCAATGTTTCTGTAATGGTCTTCAATATTTTACAAGAACAAGTAAAATGATAATGTGAATCTATACATACGGGACAAAAAAATGAGAAAGAAAATTAATTGTTAATTAGGAATCAAAGAATTCCTGTGATTCTCATAGGATCTTGACATGAACATGAATCTTCCAGTTGAAATTGATCTTTTCAAAGCAACTGGACTTCTAATCAATTTCATTATTTCATTTTTCTTGATTTCCATAATTTCTCTAATTTGATCATCCTCATCGTTAATCAAAAGTATATCAGCAATTGACATAATATTCCCATTTTGACGCAATGAAGAAGATGAAGATGAAGAAGTATTCAATGAAGCTGACCTTCTAATCGGCCGAATTCCATCCCCATCTCTATCCCCATCTCGGTCCTCATTACTGTTGTCACATATAGTCTGATTTCTTTCAGTAGGCACTTCTAAATCTTGAACCACTAGAATAGAATCATTACTCCGGTAATATTGGTATTCTTGAGCAGACACGGACATGGACACGGTACGAGTATTTGCTGGAGCCGGTGTTTCTTGATTTTCTGGCGGGGTTAGCTCCGGCGAAGCAATATTGGTGCGGCAAAGCGGACAACTAGCACTTGATTTCAACCATGTATCAATACAAGGCAAATGAAATGCATGGTTACACTTCGGCAACAACCTCACACTTTCGTTTTCTTGAAACTCCGTCAGACAAACAGAGCAGTCTGCACTGTCAGCTGAGTTATCGCTTTTCCTGTACTTCCACACAGTAATAGACTTAATAACCGATTCATCTAATCCTCCTCCTCGGGGGGTGGCGGCTGCGGCTGGGCCACCTTGCCAAGACTCATTAGTCCAGTCAAGGCCGTTTTCGCCGTCCCCGGAGTTGCTACTCCGGCGCCGGCAGTACTTAGAGATGATGGTGTAGTAAGTTACTAAGATGAAAGCACTGGCAAGAATGCCGATGACCGCGATGATAAGAGGGGAGAAATCGGCGCCGCCGTCGCCGTCGTCGGAAAGAGAGAAAGGCGGCGGCGGAGGGAAGAGGATGTAACACCATTGAGGGCAATAGATGCTGCAAATGCCTTGAGAACAGTCTTTGTAAGTGTCATATGTTTGCCATGGATTCTGGTTTCCTACAGAACCCATAATAAGCTTGCATATAATATATGTTTTTGGTTTGGGATTTTAGTTTTTTGCAAACAGTTTTTGTTTGATGGGTTGAGTTGTCTTAATTTAATTTACAGGGTTTAGAGAGAGAGTGGGGGAGAGGCTTGGATGGGAAGTTAAGGAAAGAAAAGGAAGGATTGGCTTTCTCTCTCTTCTATTTTTTCATTATCTTCTCTTCTTTAATTATTCTCAAATTTTATGAGGTCTTTAGCTTTTCTTTTCCCTTTTTTCTTCAAATTTTGCTTTGGCTTTTACTTTATTTGTTTGATTTTGGACTGTGGTTTGATGTAGCCTAGTACAAACTAAAATTTTCTTTTTTTTATTTTAAAAATCTGAACTCGGGGTTATATTTGACATTTTTTATTTTTGTTTCTGTTTTATAGGGTTTCATTCATATATGATAATAGTGTTGAATGTATAAGATGCATATAAGATTTGGGGTTTTTTTTATAAACGTCAAGTATTTATATTGAAATAATTATAATTACGGTTTAATCATAATTAAAGCTTCTTACATTAATCTACAAATGTGATTAGTGAGAGTTTAGGAATCCCTTCAAATGAGCTAAATGGCAATGTTATTAAAACCGTATCGAACCATTTGATTCGATCGATTTTACCATAAACCGGCCATAATTATAATACGGTTTAGCAATTTAAAAACCATCTCGCAAACGATAAATTAAAATCTCAAACTTTAACTTATAAGAGATATTTGCTTGGCATAGAAGGTGATCCAATCAAATGGTGAAGTAAAGTCCAAGCTTTATTCTAAAAAAACAAAATAAAATAACTACAAAATGGTTAAATGGTTTATGGTTGGTAAAGTGTAGGTGAGGGAGTGGCATGTTGTGGAAGTAACAACAACTTCCTAGCTCACTTACCATTCACATCTTGCCACGCTAGGGAATACTTTGAATGCCTTGCCACGTGGATCAAACACTTTGTAGTAGGTGTTAATTAGTTCTATCAAATAAGAAAACTTGTTATGATTATGAAATAGCTATCTCCGTGTGTTAATTAGTTCTATGAAATAGGAAAAATTGTTATGATTATGAAATAGCTATCTCCATGCAAAAAAAGAGAAATAGCTATCACTTAATTGGAATGATTAACTTTTATTTAATTGATTTTTAAGACAATAAATACTTATGGAATAATGTGAAATAAAATTTATTTCATTTCAATTATGAATAACTATTAGGTGTAATACAAGTTTTTTTATTGTAATAGCTACCATGGATTTAAGACAATAGTCTATTGTATTTCACATTGTTAATTATATTCATTTATATTCTACTCATATGGAATCGTCATTTAGCGAATCAAACGTCGTGTGTTTGAAAAAATTATTTCTTAGGAATTCAGTTTATTTTATTTAATTTTATCTATAACATTTCTAAATTCTTATGCATAAAATGAAATGAACAAAATTTTCATTCAAAATGTTGTTTCCAAATACAGTGTAGAATGAAAATGAAATGAATTTGTTCTACCCACACCCTCAACGGACATCACTTGAGGTTTTTTTTTATATAAATATAGATTTTGTTGATGTTGAGTATTGAAACCAAGACCTCCCACCTCCTTTTATCTTTTAGAAGATCTACCAATTGAGCTACACCCAATTGGTCATATCACTTGAGTTTGAACCCTCTCTTATTGTTGGAGTTCACCAGTTTAGTTTAGTTCATTTAATTTAGTTCAGTTAAGTTTGTGTAATTTAAAAGAACATGACATTACAGTGTATTTAAAAGGAACATAACCGTAGTAGTAACCACTAGACTTTGATTTAGTAACCACCACCTTTTAGAGAATCTAAGATGCGTGAGGTCAAAAGTTCGAATCCCACGATGAACAAAAATTAAAAAAATGCCTCATATTATTTTTTTTTAAAAAAAGCCGTAGTAGTTGTAATTAGAGCCTTTGAAGGCAGATCAATGGTAAGAAAATGACTTGTTTAACACCTCACCTATGTTTGAACCCTGTGCTATGATTGGAATCTCTATTGATAGATTGATACATAATCCCCTTATAAGTCTCTTGTGGCTTCAAAGGCTTCTCTAGCACTTGGCTGGAGATACGTCCACACCTAAACATTTTTGAAAATTAATTAAAAAAGAATAGTAGGTGTGTGTTCTTATTCACAATGCAATAGTAATTTGGGAAGCAGCAAAAAGAAAGCAAAGGGCATATTATAGTAATACTTTGGGCATAGTTCTTACCTTCCAGCAAAAGTTTCAAACCTAATTACTACTCAGAGTCAGACTAATATCATATGGTTCACATTTATATTTCATTTTTTAAAACTTAAGATTTATACATTTCAAATTTACCTATTTAATTGATTTTGAGTGAATTGTGGATAATTAATTCTATTATATATATGTTAGAAAGAATGTTGACAATTAATTAATAATGTTAAATTAACTTTTGTAGATGTTTTTTTATAATGCATGTTTCATAGTTTTGTTAGATCCATATGAAGTACATTAAGATTTCTATAAGAGGATTGATCATTCAAATGAGAACTAATTGAAGGAGTTGTTATGCCCATCTGAGCTAAGGTATGAGCTACAAAATCGAAGTGTCTCAACTAGTTGCCGCCAACTTTTAGTTTCTAGAATCCTATCAATCCCATGGTTGATTTATTGAGGTCAATGCATCGGTCTAGTCTATTTTTTCTTGCTTACAAGAATCATGACGCAATTTTTTTAGATACCGTTAATCATAATCATATAGTTCAATTTTTTTAACACGTAAAAAGTAGCTCGATTAGTTGGTAAAACTAACATTCTCACCACAGAAATCTCGTTTTGAATATCAAACTGAGAAACAATGCGCTCTAAACCACAAAAATAATGATTTTCAGATACTTCAAATTGAGATAAAGTACTCATAAAATTTTTTGCATTTAACTCAATTGATACACCACTCAATGTTAGCAGTGGGAGGTCCTAGGTTTAATACCTAGCCTCTTCAAAAATAATTCTTCAAAAAAAATTTGTATTTATAATGAGATTTTTAATGTGTAAGAATTGACTAAAATCTTATATTTTCAATCTTGTTATTTTCAATGTCCATTAATATTTTTTATAATATTTTTCATACTACAATATACATAATATATTTTAAAAAATAAAAATTCAGATTCAATTAATCTTCGTCAAGGCCTCAATTAATCCGCCTAAGTCCTGAAAGCCCATACTGACCGACTAACGTTTAGCAATTTTTAAAACATTACAAAATGATCTTCAAACTCCGAAATATATACTTGTTTTTTCAACATGGTAATTATTAATATTTGAAATGAAATTATAGGCTCGTATATTTGATAAAGGTTTCCCTTAATTTTTCAAAGGCATAATTTGGCGGTGCCAAAACTCTGAACTTAGAGAGGGCGAACTAAGGCTTTTTGTCCAATATTTTTTCATATTTTCACAATCTAAAATGCGACGACGTTGCCAGTCCCCAGAATTTGAGATTGATTTCTAAAATACAAAAAAAATCAGTGTCCTATAAATTTTGTGAAATGAATTTGTTGGAACCATAACTTGTAAGAACAACTTACACCACATGTTTATATCAATTTGTTGTGTGTTCTTAAAGAATTTTGACTCAATTATTTGATTTATCCCAACATAAATAGCTTAGCTACTTGCTTAACTCCGTCCAGATTTTTTTTGTAAACTCTTTATAGAGTTGTAAGCTGAGTCTTCTTTTGAGCAAGTAATCACTTTGTTGAAACATTATAAACATGTTAGAACACAAAAAAATGAATGGTCATTTCATAGATAATAATAAAATTATTATTTTAACGTCATTTCATGTATTTAAATATGGGACCTGGGTTGTTTGGCCAACAACAGGTTTACTTATTTTTCTACCTATAGTATTAAAATGTTGTCTTAAATATTTAAATGCGCACGTGTTTATATTCATATATTTAATAAATATCAACTTTTTTAAAAAAACAGTTGCATTATTTACATTGTAGAATAGACCGACTCAAGATCTTACAATCTTGGATATTTAAGGTTGGGATGGCAACGGCCAAATCTGGACCGGAGTAGATCCGTCTTAGATCCTCAATGGTGCGAAGAAGAGCTGGACCATGAAACATTTATGAACTTTAATTGGAGAAAGAAATTATATACTTGTTAGTTGTTTATTGAAAAAGAGCTAGTTCAAGAAATTGGTAATCTATGTGGCACGGAAACACGAAAGGAAACTTTTCAGAAAATCATAAATGTACATTAGAAACACAAAAAATAACGTGATTTCAGATTTCCGAGACGGAAACGGAAACAGAAAATGTTAGTGTCTAGAAGTTTTCATGCTTCATAGATGGCAACTTTCGCCAAGCATCATCTTAAACTTTCAAAAGTTTCAATTATTCCCTTAAACTTGGTAAAAATACACTAGTTTGCCACCTCATTGTCACAAGTCAACTTCTGGTTGGTTTAATTTTTCAAAAATATTTTCCTAATTTTTCTTTCTCCAACCAGAAACTGACACATGAAATTAAAGGGGCAAACCAATGCATTTTTGTCAAATTTAAGGAAGATTTTGAAACTTTTAAAAGTGTAAGATGATATCCACCAAAAATTGCGATACTAATGATGCATTTGGCCTTTATTAAAAGGTAATGTAAAAATACATGGTGGATCTTTTCTTATTGATAAGCAGCCTATAAAATGTTTTGTATGTGTGATCCACCGTCTATAAAGAAGAGAATTAACAATTCATTATACAAAATACAACAAGTAATTGATATTTTTTTTGGAGGATCAAAAATAATTCCTGCATATTTATTGTCTTCCCATCTTGTACTGAATGAATATAATTTGACTGCATGGTTTAGTGTCTGCTCAGGTTTTCATTATGCTCTTCCTTTCTTCTTTACATCCAATGCCTGTTAAATTGGAATGTACCGAAATTAATTTAACACCGCAAATAAAAAATAACATATAAACAACTTTTTCAATGGTATCAATCCAAAAAGACTCAGAAAAACACATCCTAAATCTCACGAACTTTTATGGATTTTGCAAGTGAATTTGAACAGTTCTTCCGAATGAGTATGGATATAGTAACTGTGACTGTTTTAAAATTTTTTTTTGCCCCATATGGCTTACAATAATATCAAAGGAAAACCTTATCCCACCCCGCCCCGAACGTGGACTCGAACCTGCAACCTCTAGGATCACAGCTTCAAGGCTCAACCCTACACCAAGCCTCTGCCACATTGTAACTATGACTTTAAAAGGCTTTTAATCCATAAATTAATAACATATCATCTAATGAAGTTCAGAACCATGCCACTTAGAGCTAAATCGGATTGATACTTGATGATCTAAAGAAGAAACGTATGAAGTTTCTTTTGCAACACAAAACATGTATTTGTTTTGATTTTTTAGATGGAAATATAACGGTCAGTTTGGGATTGCTTTCCCAAGCTGCTTATTTTGAAAGCTCCATTTTCAAGCTTTTCCTATAAGCAGCAGATTTGATTTTGAAAAAAATAAGTCAGCAGGTTACTAATTAATTAGTATGAATGACCAATTCAAAGCCAAAAATATGTAGTTTTATTCAAAGTTTGTGAAAACAACTTATTTTGACAGCAACTCAATAAGCAATACCAAACTGGCCGTAAGTGTGCAATTTTCAAGGAGAATTTTAAGAGAACAGAATAATACCTTGCTTTGGAACATCCTCATCGTCAATACAAGAGTCTCACGCATCCTACAAAACAATAAGAATCAGATAATATGGACTGCATGTGTAGCCAAAACATATGAATTATTTGGTTTGACCTTGATGATTAATTGTAGTCACATATAAGTCCGCTCTTAGATGTCAAATAGAATCACCGTGACTTGTATGTTAACATATGTCTAATATATCATCAAGCATCATGGCCCATGAGGTGACAAGCATACTGCATTTTGCATTATGTCTTTCCTCAACTTCTCGTTGTTAAAAAGCTAGCAGTTGTATCAGAGCTATATACTTAACGGGTCTGTGATGAGTTTTCTGCTCCAGCTAGACGTTTTTTAATGGTGAGAAGTGCACAAAATAAAGCCGATGGAGAGAAGTGCTCCAATAGGTAAAAGTTGATGAGAAGGGCATCATTTAAAATTGGAGAGAAGGGCTCCAATAATTCAAAGTTGGTGAAAAATGCATCAACCATGCTCAATGGTGAGAAGAACATCACTCAAGTTGGAGAGAAGGGCTCCAAACATTGAACAAATAGAGACAAGTGCTCCACAGAATTTTCAATTATTGCTTTTGTACATTTTGAATCAAGAGGGAGTGTTGAAATCTAATTGCAACATTTGTAAAAATAACTATTAAATTTATTAGGATTAGATATGAATTATTTGAATTTAAAATATTATCCTTTAGTTATTGATTTTGAACGATATTCTTATCATGTAAACCTATTGATAGGTATCAATAGCTCTTTAATAAAATGTGCCCATGAGGTACCAAGAGTACTGCATTTTGCAGTATGCCTTTCCTAAAAGAATTTTTCCATCAAGCATCATAATCTATACCAAAGAAAGAAAGAGTACTACAAATTTTTATCTGGCTCTCTTATTTTGTTTTCAGTTTATTCAGACAAATTGCTTCTTCTAATCAAGGTAAGAAAAATGACAATGGCTCATTGCTTCTACAAATGGACCACTATTAAAACCCGAATATGTCACTAATTTATCACAAACACAAGAAACAAAATAGAAATATTTAACAAGAATAAGAAGAAAAGTTCAACTCGAAAGATCAATTACCGGACATCATATGTGTTGAGGATAACTGAAGATCCGCTAGAGCAAGTTAAAACAAATTGTGTCGAATATGCTGGAGGAATTTTGATCTGCAATATCAACAAGATACACAATATCATGTATTTCTCTGTATACAAAATGATATAACTTCTAAGCCTATATTTCTCTGTGGTCCTGCAAGTATTATAATAATGATGAAGAAAATCATAAAACAATAAACAGAAACCTATTCATAAAAGTTTAATTAATAGTCCCACAAAACTGCCTCATGGAAGATTTATTGTTGCGCCACTCTTTTGGAGAATATTACGATATAGTAGTATGACAACTACAGCACGACACTTGGCCAGGAACATGAATTTTCCTATTTAAATCTTGTAATTGCATAATCAAGTCCTTGTTTTCCATTTAATGAAAGTAATCGCACATTTATTCTGCTGTGGTTGATTGCAAACTCTTCATAGGTCTGGGGCTTAAGTATATAATTCTGAATTATATCTCGACATACTTGATAATGTCCAGAAACTGGTTATAATTGGCATGTTAATATGTAAATTATTAGAGAGTATAGGACAATATTTTGACAAGTTGTATTGTATCGTGATTAGATGTTACATGTATTTATATTTCAAGATTTGGATATAGAATAAGAAAGCATAAATTTATTTCCTATAATCACTCCAGTAATCCCTCCTATAGTCTCTCCCATAATCAGTAACATAACACTAATAAAAGACTAAAACGACAAAAAATAAAGATATAAGATATTAATTGCGTAATCCGAAAAGCCATAATATTGTGTAATATCCAGGTGAAATGTTCAAAAGAAACCTATGGTCATGAAACTTATTTCTAAAATACATCTACTTCAATGATATAAGATTGCTACATCTATTTAGACAGTGCCTGAACAGGTTAAATGAATTCCAACAATGAGAAATTAAGAAACACATTTTGAGAAATGAACTTACAGATAAGTTCTTTGAAAATTTCTCAGCAATCAGCGTAATGTCCTCACTTATGCTCTTAATTTGGTAACCTGATCTTTGCAAATTTAATGTTGCTGACTTCCATTTTTCATCCGTCTAGAAAATGAGAAATTAGATTAATGATAACCAACAAAATTACCATCTGAATGGCCAAAAATCAATTAAAGACTCAAAAACTTATATATGTAACATGCAAGTATTTCTATGATAAGCAAAACCTACCAGCAGCTGTATGCTAAATGTGGCTTCGCCCTTAGAAATATACAAGTCAATCTCCTGTTGCATTTCCGGGTCTAGGGAAGAAGAATTATATAATCATCAGTAATAACATTCAGCAGAAAAAATCAACTCAGTTAAAGTAACATAGTTTTTGGTCAATCATGAACTTTATCATCTTTCTTTTTGTTGATTAATGCATGAAAGAGAAAGCAATTAAGTATGTCCTCCTGATGTAGCATTTTTTTTATTTCTTATGGGTAGCTACAAAAAGGAAAGTGGCCCTCCCGCCTTCACAAACAACCCTAAAAGGAGGTCCCTTGATTTTCATATAGAAAAAACACCTAATAAAAGAGCAAAACTGATTATTTCATCAAGTTAGAGAAAGTTCTTCTAGATAAAAACAAAGGTCTCAAAGATAATGCAGGTCTAACCATATAAAAAGCATGACGGAAATAGAAAAGAATGTTTGTTCTTTTGATCAAAGAGGTGGCTGCAAATTACATCTCTTCCGTGGAAGATAGTACTGAATTTCAATTAAAAACACATATTAACACGGAAAATTTACAAGCAATAACAAATGGGAAAATGGAATTATTGATAATTTTACAAATTTCTTAATACTAAAAAAGATACAAAGAATGAAAATATTACATGTTAGAATAAAAAGTCACCATTGATCAATATTTAGCTTCCAATTCTAGACAGTATCATAGAACATTCAGATTCAACATGAATTTATAACATTTATAAGCACGTACCACATCTTATTTTGTTCTGATCATTTGCGAAAATCCTAACAAGTTCCCCCTGATAAGGATAAAACAATTAGCTGACAATAATACGAAAATTTCATTCATTATAATTAAGGCTGTCACTATCTTTGACATAAACTGAAGTTGATGCAATTGGAAGTGTAAACATATAATCTTCACTTATGAAATAATGCAGACCATGGAAAAAAGAAAGAAATCCAAAAGTGGAGCCAAACGCAGGAAACTGTCACTCCTTGCGTGATTCAGACTGAATATTTAGTACATGCATATGCAAGTATTGTGGAGGACAGAAGAATGATTGTATACAGTACAAAGTGAAAATGAGAGAGCCTCCATTTTGTTATATTAAGTGGAATGTACAAGAAAATGCAATAATGGAGCAAAGCAAGATATAGCAACTCTTAAGGGCCATCACACTACTTAAGTAGTTCGAGAAGCATATGCACACATGTAACTAAAACAGAGGATCATAATTTTCTTCAAGTACAACTGTACAAAGAATCCTTGAATCTTGGCGCATGATTTTCTATGTTGTAGAGAATTGTTGAAATAGTAAGAAAATGCCTATAGGCTTCATATTTGCTGCTCTTAATTTATAAATAAATTTATTAGTGATTCACCATTGTCATAACAAGAAGTTATTTGTTTCAAAATGATGGAGAGTGTTAGGTTCTGTCAATTAAGATTGTATGAAAGAGAGATGATACCAAAAAAAAAGAAGTCAAGAATATTTTATGGAATGTTTTGGGTGGTGAAAAAGTGGCCAAGCTCAAATGCTGTAATGTTTGATATTTTGTAAAATCTTTGAGATGTCTAATGTATGCATAGTTGCTTATCGTACTGGGCACTTCAAAACCAGTACTTTTCCTCAATGAAACTATCTAATGCATGGCTTGAGTATTATTCGTACTCAGTACAATGACAGTTAAAGTTTTCATGCTCCAAGAAAGTTTTCAGAAGCAACAGTGAATTATTATCTATCAATAAACCTGACGGCCTTGGTCATCCATTGGTATGCACTCAACAGCAATGAGCTTATCCACATCATCAGCAGTGACAAAATATTCAGGATTTGTGGCTCCTGAATCAAGCACTTTTATTAAGTAACATATATATCGAAATAACATAATCACACAATAACAATCTATCAACTTGCCCCTCTTTGAAGTGAAAAAATTAAAAGAAAACAAAAAATCTAAAAGAAAGTAATTTCTGACCTTCAATGTACTGTCTAGTGCCATCTTCAAGATGACGAACCCACTGAAACATACAAAGAGAAGTTCCATGGACAGGGAATCCACATCCAAGAAGCTTTTCTCCAGGCATAGCATCACCAATGATCTGAAAATTCTCTATTCCAGGACCCTCTATAATATAACAGCTTGTTTTAGATTATCAAATCAAGGACATCATTTTGTTTCTAAAGTCTAAACCAAAGCATGCCTCACCTTCAGAAACAGAAAAAGTAACTTCATCATGTGCACTGTGAGGATTCATCATCTCTCCTGGTCTCATATTTGCATTGCCATTGTCCAATAAACTATTGGAATAGGGAGCATTAAGCTTCCTGCAATACAACAACTTTTCTGATATGCTACTATTATAACGTCAATGTGAAAGCAAGTTTGGCACAAATTTATATGATATGCAACAATACTAAAAAATTGTTCATTTCTGGAAAACACTGAAAAAAGAATAAGAATTTAAGGTACAATAAAACGAAATCCCACAAGACTAACACAGCCAGTTAAGATGAATGATGGCAAGTGCTGGGAGATTACAGAATATGTCTGCAGAAAGATTGTGGAAGAGAAAATGTTGCTAATGTAAATATACCCACAAGAAGAAATGTGTACATTCCACTAAAAGTGTTAAAAGAAGCCATTTGGTATAAGATAGGAGGGGCCAGTTGATAGCTTAAACTTGTCCACATAGGCCAGATGCACTATTTCAAATGAAGGCATAGTCAAATTATATAATAAAGAAGATTAGAGCAGAAAAAAAATGGCATAGGTGGAAAAAGAAACAAACAGTTAGTCCTCTAAAAGAGTAAGGGGGCATTTGGTTCACATCAGGAAAGGGGAAGGGAATCAAGAAAGGGAAAGGTAAGTAAAGGAATGCAATTCCCTTTGATTGGCTTATGAGTTTGATATGGTCAAGAAAAGAAATGAAATTGCTCCTGATTTCATTTATTATTTTTTAATTAAAGAAAATCAATTATTTAATTATATTATAATAACAATAATTATATATAATCTTAATTAATTAATTATAATAAATAAAAATATAATTTATTAATATTATTATTAAATAATATTCATATTATATTTATTATAATTAACAAAATAATATTAATATTAATAATATGTATTATTAAAATAATAATATTTATTATTATTTAATATATTATTATATAAATATTGCTTGAAATTTTTTAATAATAAATAATATTATTAATATTTTAATATTATTCAATAATATTATTTATTAATAAGTAAATAAATAGTGTTTAATAATATTATTATTAATAAAATTATTACATAAATATTATTTAATAACAATAATAATTATATATTCTTATTATTATTAAATAAATATTATTATTCAATAATAATAATAATAATACATATATTTTATAACAATATTATCAAGACATTAAAAATAATTAATAATTATTTTTATATATTATTATTGGTTATATAGAATAATAATATCATTTATTATTATTATTAATTATAATATACAATAATATTTATTATTATTATTAATTATTAATTTATATAATAATAATAATAATAATAATAATAATAATTCAATTATAAGATAATATTATTGGAGAAAGACAAAGAAAGGGAATGCTAATACTTAGTGGAGTGGGGGGGAATGAAAAGCCCTTGAAAGGGGTAATCCCATTACCCAAAATGGGTAATGAATTTAATTCCTTTGTCCAAATAAACAACAACAAAAGGAATCAGATATTTTGATTCCCTTTCCCTTTCCTGAAACCCCCTAACCAAACTCCCTCTAAGTTTAAACTATACACAATGTAGAGAAAGGGGTTGATCAAACTACTCAAAATTGAATTGTGTATAAGAATTGTAAAAATAATGCATTGCAAGAAAGTCAGCACGTATCAGACTCGCGGCAGATTTGGAATTAAGCTAATCAAATAGGTGACTTAGATATTAGGTGGTCTAATCTGGCAATTAGATGACAGTTTATTTTGTTCAATGTCGGTTAATAATTAAAATTTGTTAGATTTATTCTATTATTATGCATATGGTTTTAAACAAGGATAATACATAAGATACGCAAAATAAAAAAATTATAGTCATATTAATATTTTAAGTACACCCGACCCCCTTACCCTACTTGTGCGGGAGCCTTGTTAGGCACTGGATAATGTTGTTGTTGTATTATTCATGTAATCAAATTCTTTCAGTTTTAGTTAAATTCAGTTGAAAAGTAAGAGCCTTAATACTTCGAAAACTTTTGAAACTTTTGTATCTTCCACATTGATGGAGAGTGAAGTCAAATAAATCCTTACTTTTCTTTGGATATTGTGAAAAAAGAAAGTTGTATTCAACTTCCTAGTTGCACAACATCATAAAAAGAATTGACTTTTTTTTCTAAACTTAGTATACCACATCAACAAGATTATTGGGTTTAATAACTTGCAATTCACAAAAACCATGTCACCAAGATAAAAACTGTTGGATTAAAACATGTGGTTAGCACAAACCTCTCAGGATCACCAGCAAATTGCAAATTATTCTTGTATATTTGTTGCTGCATCTCACCATCAAGCATTAACCTTGTTTTATCAGTAATATCATTTTCAACATTATGTCTCATCATTTTATCAGTTGGATCCAGATGCCATTTATTTATGTAGTGAGTAGGAGGAGCAATGCCATGTTGACTCTGTATTGAGAAATAGAAAGGTCAAAATGGTCAAGAGAAAGTAGAATGTATTAAATGATTAGACAATGTTCATGCAATGAGAAAGTTGAATAGTAAACAAATTACATGCCACTAGTACCGTGGATTGAAGAGGAACCTGTTGCATTAGGATGCCAGAACCAGGGTAAACTTTATCATGAGATTCAGTCTCGGTATGAGCAGCAACTGCTGATTCTCTAATTCTATCCTGCGGTTAACGTAAATACAGCTAAGTATAACGGACAAAACAGTACAAGATTCTGTTTCTCTTGATAAATTAAGTCTTGGCTCAAAAGCACTCAAATATCACAGTCAAAGACCTATCAATTGTTCATGATTCAAAAAAAGAAATATTTCAGTTAAATATCCACCTAACAAAAAGGGGATTCTAAACAGAAGTCAAGCAGAGAGAAAATGCTTCATAAGTAATGAGAAGGATAGTGGATCTGCATGTCTAAGTCATATATACACAATAATATGATTGGATTTGTTAGACCCCGGTTATAAAAAACATAACATCATGGAACAGGAAGATCACATTTTTTTTGGTGACTGACAGGGAAGATCATATATGTACTTAGATACATCAATTAGATGAGTACAAATTAATCTTGTGTTAAATCAAGTTTGACAAGTTATGTAGATATAGAAGTTTATAACGACATGTACAATGATTTGTCCAAAAAAATTTCAAATATTGTCTTTTCTTAACATATCACATCCACGAAGAGTCTACTCATCCAGAGAATATACAAACCAAGCCATCATTAAATAGAGACTTTTCCTAAGTAATGCATTCCTTCTATCATGAATTTCGTTGAAACAGATGATTCTTCTGTCATTGAAGCAGGTAAATCCATATGACTAGTTGATTGTTTTTTCTATGGTAGAACAAATGCAGTTTCACTTCAATGATAATGAACTACTGAAGACAATACCAAACCAGTTGCATCTTTGTGCTCGCCATTGAAGAAAATGCAAAACCAGTTAAGTATTTTTCGACATTATCAGCAAAAATTATACATCAATGTATGTGATGTCTGATAGAGAACATGGTCAGATTTTGGACCAAACCAGCAAAGGCCAACGAATTTGGCAAGTCTATTCTAGAAGAGACAAAGAAAATGCTGCTGCTATTGGCAGCAAATTAGGGGGCATGGGATCCATGAATTATTAAGAATCATTAAGTATGGGCTCTAGAAATTATTAAGCTGGCTGTATGGGAGTAAGTATGGGGTCTAGATATAATTAAGTTGGCTGTATGGGTGCTGCAGCTGTGTGGGATCTAATATTTGTTAGTATTATTGTGTTCTAGCATTATTTAAGTTGTGAGTCTGTATTGTTTTAGGCAGACTTTGAGATAGTTATTTTGGCTCTTTCCTTTTGGAAGGGAGGGGGATTGAAAAGTGTGCTTTTCAGTTCAGTTTCTATTATCAATTCTGTTCTTCTTTATTGTATTGTTACCTTTGTTTTTCCCAATCAAATAAACCTCCAGCAGATTCCTATTTACTATTAAAGCTTCAGTTTCTATTTTCCTTTGTCTTTTAAGTGTTTCTCATTCTCTTCGGTTGCTAACATTTGGTCCGACCTGCCGGATTCAGATTCCCCCCCATAGATGGCAACTGAGACTAGATTCCAATCCTTTCATGCTCGGCAAGAAGCCACTGATGCCAAGCTTGAAGAAGTAACTCAACAAGTCCAGGACCTCACTCTTTCTGTCGCAGAAATTAAGGCAGGATTAGATTCACAAAAGCAAGCAAACAGCGAGTTTCAACGGACAGTTACTGACTGGATCAAGCAGCAGGGGAAACGCCCAGTTTGTGAAGGAGATTTGAATGGAGATACATCTGCTACTCATTCACGGGTTCCACCGAGACCTCCTATTCATCCTTCGTCGGGTCATTGTGCCCCAACTGATCATTCTGATGCGCTTTTCTCAGTTCAAAAGATTAAACTTCCAGGTTTCTCCGGTCAAAATCCTCGTGGTTGGCTTACTAAGGCTGAGCTATTTTTCAGGGCTAATCAAACCCCTGCACATATGCAATTGTCAATGGCACAAATGTGTATGGAAGGGGCTGCCATCAATTGGTTCACAATTCTCACAGATTTGTTCCCTGAAATCACTTGGGCACAGTTCAAAGAAGAATTATCAGCCCGTTTTGGTGGTATCGGGTTGCAGAATGCCTATGAAGAGTTAGCTGCCTTGCGACAACACGGTTCCGTCCCTTCTTACATTGAAGAATTTGAGTTAATTGCTGCACAGGTTCCTAAACAACCTGAAGAACAATATGTTGGTCTTTTTATCAATGGACTGAAGGAAGAAATTAAGGATTGGGTTCGTGTTATGAACCCGACTAATCGCATCCATGCTCTCCGCCTCGCTCGAACTATTGAGATGGCATTGCATAATAGGAATCCAATGTTTAAGGAAAGATTAGTGACAAACAGAATGGTCGGAAACAACCATGGGAGTCACATTACAAGTAATACCGTGAAGTCTACTCAATTAAGTTTGGGACCAGCGAGCCAAATTGAGAGAATTGATGGCCCAAATCAATTTCAACGTTCTTATTCAACTCTGGAAGCACCAAACAGGACACATTCTGCCTTATCAGGCAAAACACAAGGTTCTTCTTCATCCTCAAATCATCGCTCAACCTTCAAAGAACTCTCTTCCGCTGAACTAGATGATCGTCGCCGAAAAGGTCTTTGTTTCCATTGTGGGCAGAAGTACAGTCCCCAACATAGGTGTCCGGAAGGAAGCTTGAGACTAATTGTATTGGGGGAAAATGATAGTAATGAAGTAGATGTCGATGCAGATACTTACTCTGAAGAAATTGAAGATCAAAGAGCCGATGAGGGCCAATGTAAGCTGCTGGAATTTTTCTCCACTGCAGCTCCCAATTCTGAATTTGAAATGATGCGTCTTAAAAGTACAATCGACATAATTCCAATTTTGATTTTGTTAGATTGTGGTGCTACCCATAACTTCATCTCTCGCAAGCTGGTGGCAGCCATGGGATTCAAAGTAAATTCAATCCCTCTTGTCAATATACGCCTGGGAGATGGATCCAAAGTATGGGTGACCGGGAAATGTGCGGTTCCTGAACTTCGAATAGGCCAATACTCTTGTTCTCTCGATGCTTTAGTTTTTGACGTTGAAAGTGTAGATTTGATCTTGGAAATGGCTTGGCTTCAAACCTTGGGCGAAGTTGTTCATAATTGGGCAGCCAAACGGATGCGATTTCGGCATAATGGGGTTCTTTTTTAACTTCAAGGCGTAACACAAGACAGGCAGGCTAATGAGTCATTGCAGCAGTGGTTGGGATACCCAGCTGATTTTTCTGCCGTTTCCATGGATCCTACGAAAATTTCAGCAGTTCAAGATTGGCCAATCCCTCAAGATGTCAAAAGTGTTCGTGGTTGTTTGGGGTTAACCAACTACTATTGCCGTTTCATTCAAGATTATAACAAGATAGCCAAACCTTTGACAAACCTAACCAAGAAGAATGGTTTTGTCAGTGGACTTCTCATGGCCCTGAAGAAACTACTTGGGAGGACTCTTTCACCATTCACAGTGAATTCCCTCAATCTTGAGGACAAGATTGTTGTTCAAGAGGGTGGCAATGATAGAGAACATGGTCAGATTTTGGACCAAACCAGCAAAGGCCAACGAATTTGGCAAGTCTATTCTAGAAGAGACAAAGAAAATGCTGCTGCTATGGGCAGCAAATTAGGGGGCATGGGATCCATGAATTATTAAGAATCATTAAGTATGGGCTCTAGAAATTATTAAGCTGGCTGTATGGGAGTAAGTATGGGGTCTAGATATAATTAAGTTGGCTGTATGGGTGCTGCAGCTGTATGGGATCTAATATTTGTTAGTATTATTGTGTTCTAGCATTATTTAAGTTGTGAGTTTGTATTGTTTTAGGCAGACTTTGAGATAGTTATTTTGGCTCTTTCCTTTCGGAAGAGAGGGGGGATTGAAAAGTGTGCTTTTCAATTCAGTTTCTATCATCAATTCTGTTCTTCTTTATTGTATTGTTACCTTTGTTTTTCCCAATCAAATAAACCTCCAGCAGATTCCTATTTACTATTAAAGCTTCAGTTTCTATTTTCCTTTGTCTTTTAAGTGTTTCTCATTCTCGTCGGTTGCTAACAATGTCGGAAATAAAGAGATCACCATGCTTCACAGGTTAACTCAACAAAGATGGCCTGTAATGTATGGACTAAAGCACGCTTAATAAATTTTTTACATCAATTCAATATAAAAAGAAAGCAAGCTTACATGAGAAGTTCTTATCTTCCACTGTAGTTGATCATAGAGATGCTGCATATTAACAATAAGAGCCAACATTAGGAAAATTACGTAAAACCTACCAATGAAGATAAAGGAATTAGCATGCATGAGGAAGAATTTTAAAATCTGAAGCGAACTATCAAAGGAGTATGTCTATTATATAACATCCTTCCAAATATTATGCCAAGTGTTTAACAAAGAAAAATCCCACAAGATGAGCTCACCATAATATAATATGATATTCAAATGAAAAAGAAAGTTGTCCTTCAGATAATAGACAGCAGTCACCAATTAAAAATTTCAAGATTTCAATAAGTACGTGATTGTTATGCAGTAAAGTTCCAATTGCAAGGTATGGGACTTGTCCCACATTGGTTGTATGGGCAACTAACGAGAGGTTTAAAAGTTAATATGGGCTTCTTAACATTGGACTAGTCTTTTGGTAAGCTCTCCCATTAACTTGTAACAATTGGTATGAGAGCGAAACTCGGAGTGGTGGCCTAGAAGAGCTAGCCGTGACCAACGAGGCTCGGAGTGGTGGCCTAAAAGAGCTAGCCGTGACCAACGAGGCTCGGAGTGGTGGCTCACGAAGTGGTGCCGTGGAGAAGCCAGCCGCGACCAATGTGACCGTGACCAACGAGTACCTTGGCCCTAAAGGAGGGTCGAATATTATGTGGTAAAGTTCCAATTGCAAGGTATGGGACTTTTCCCACATTGGTTGTATGGGAAACTAATGAGGGTTTGTAAGTTAATACGGGCTCTCTTACCATTAGACTAGTCTAGATTCTCTTAGAAGGGAACTATTGGAATTTGAATATGGAAATATTTGAAAGGAGTCTCATGCTAAAGATAATGTATCATGTAGTTCTTAGTGCACAATTATTTAGTGATTATAAAAAATATTAATACATACATGAGATGCAGTGTGAGTTAATTGAAGATTCATCTTTCAAGAGAAGGTAGAGTAGAATATGAGCTTGACATATCTCTGGTTCAAAAAAAACATGTAGAATCTTCTAAGCCAGGCAAAAAGAATAAAAACAAATTGAGGAAGAATTACATGAAATAAAAGAAATATGCAAAAAAGTATGAAAAAGAAAGGTGAACAGTAAATATAGAAGCTGCAACTTTATAATTCTTCTTACTTGAGATGTAACAGATATACGGAAGTGAAGTAAAGCATCATACCTTCACACTATTGGATATGCCAGAGGCACTCATGACATGTGGCCAGACTCCGTACTCAGCCAATAATCCGAGCATGGAGGACCTGAAAATGTATCTCTCATCATCTACAACCTGAAAATGAAATATTTCACCATTACAGAATGTTCCAAACAACACACTTACAGTCATATTGAGAAAGAAGAAATGAAAGTGCGATCAATATCATGCTCAATTTAAAAAAAAATCGTGCAATTGTGCTTACTTTAAATATAAAGAAAAATTTCCACCCATCCCCCATGTGACTCAAACCTATGACATCCCCTAGTCACAGGAAAAGTCCCAATCCCAACCACTAGGCTAAGACTATCACGCTCAATTCACTTTCTTCTCTTTTCAATACACAGAAGCTGGTTGTGGGTCAAAAGATCATTTTCCAAAATATGGAAAGAAAACCAAAAGATACATTTAACTTCAAAACACACAAGAATGAGAAACCAAGAAGGTGACAAGATATTCAAGCTAGCAATGCAGGACTTAAGAAGTGAAATTTCTTCAGAGAAGGGGGTGGCACGCACCCACACGCATCAGTGTGTGGTGGATGTTGCTGGAGAAGATGACAGCGCATGAATCACACATGCAGCTGCAATCAGCACCGAAATCTGCAAAAATGTTGATTGGAGGACAAGGAAGCTTTTGACGTGAGGTGAGACAAGAGTCTCCAAGAAGGTGGGAAAGAAAAAAGAGTTGAAATCAATCTTTGATATCGTGCAAAGTTTGAAGACTGCATTTTGGCCATTCTTGCTTATATTTCATTGATAAAAAGCTAGGGTATATATAGATTACAGTATATATAAAAGGAAACATAATCAATTAATTCATATAATGATGCCCTTGATTTCCGGATCAAGTAAATCACCTAATTAAGTGTATGTTACCGTATCTATTTTATTGGATTGCAACAGGGCTTAAATGTTTTACTCAAGAATTCCATGCATTATCTTTCCACTCACCATAATAATGATTACCATATATTTATCTTTTCCTTACATGTTATTTAAAAGTTTCTTCTCAAGAGTAGTTCACATGGATGCCAAATTTTTCTACAAAAGCATGTATTGTGGATTTAAATGTATTGAAACAAAAGATTAGCAACAAGTAAGCCTTTGGATGCAACAATGACCGTATACTTCAGTATGCCATAGTGAATACTTGTCAAGCAGTCCCCATTGCCATGCATAGACAAATAAGGTACAGGTTTTATTTTCTCATTCTCTCTGCCTTCCTACTCAACATTATATCACTTACATCCATTGATGTGCTGTGCAATATTATTTGAAAAAAGGACAATCATGTTTCCTTTCTTTTTCATGTGACACTGTACATTCTAGATTGAGCTGCATATGACACCGCAAATTTATAGACTGTGGGGGGACCAAGGCATAAATAGGATACAGAAGAAATTGTAGCATACCTTCAAGTCATGCGCCAATTTTAAATTCGTTTCCAAATCGCCTTTTCTGCGAACTAGTTCATTTGAGGCAGATGTAATAGCTTCATTTTGCTTCTCATCAATCGCCTATTATCAAGAGAGCATAATCTCAGACTCTCAAGAAACAAAAGGACAAACCACATTCAACATTCAAGACTTACAAACAAAAAAATAATAATAATCCGGTTTCCAAGATGAACAAACCATTCTCAAGTCAGAAAACTTTCTTTCCAACACATATTTTTCATTCAGCAGTTGCAGCTCCTGACACCATAGCCAATGCATTTGTAAACATGTTGGGAACTTAGTATATAACCATAATATAATTATATGCATTAGTACTGGCCATAAGGAACATGTCAAACCCTCAAACAAGCAGCTGTAATTTGTTCTCGAAGAATCTGGATTTCCTCTTTCTGTGCTCTCAAACGTGAATAAACCTCCTGTGTAAACTCATAATGAGTGAGATAAGCAACAATATAAAATCTGATGATTGAATTAATTTTTCTCAAACCATTAAAACAACCGTACCATGGCGTCTTTATCTTCAAAATAATTGAATGTGTTATCATCTTTTAACCTCCTTTGCAGTAGATGTGGTTCAAGGTTATGTCTGCTAAACAAAAAAAAAAAAAATTACTCCATTGTTTATTTAACTTGACAATCAACTCAGCATTTATGAACACAAATTTTCTCAAGTAGGCCATACTGTTTTTGAGAGTCGGAGCTTTGAGTCCTAAAAGCATTATCGTTAAATTGTTGCATAGAGGCTTTACTTGAAGACATTGCATCAGCTTACTTTCACTTTAAGACTGTCTGGCAGCATGAACTCTTACTTTTCCATGAATATCAACTATATCATGCATTTTACCTCATTTGCTTTCACTTCCTTATTTTCAAGTTGACGCAAAATTTCTTGTTCAGATAAAACAACAATTACAGTCCGAAATACTCGATCAGGCTTTAATGCAAAAAAGAGAAGTATTAACGATAACTCTCATTACGGAAAGTGAAAACCAATTAAGCATCAAGTACAGATAAAACAGGATAAAAAATGCCAAGATAATAAGGTAATCCTCGTATGATATGGAAATATATTCATTTGTATTATTAAACCGTCTTGCAAGCCACAAAATGTTAGCAACCAGAGATAAAAATAATAGCTAAAGATTGTTTGCCATAGCAATAGTATTTTCTTTGTCTCTTCTGGAATAGACTTTCGAAATTCGTTGATCTTTGCTGGTTTGGTCCACAATTTCTTGTTCTCAATCACAACATATGTGAATTGAGGTTGCCACCGATGGCTTATTTGGATTCCAATGAGCATAGTCAAATCTTGAATCTCCACAGTAAGCAAATTACAACTTCATCTTAGAGCCTAGGGGATGAATTTGGAGAAAAAAATAATAACAGGATATATCATCCTATAACTATTCACATATGATATAGTCCAGAGAAATTAAGAATTTTAATGGCAACTAAATATGATAGTTTGGGAGAGAAAAAAAGGAAAATAAAGAGCCAATCAACTATATATAGTAAAATTTAAGCAAATATGGCAACAGAAAGCTCATATGCTCATATCTCCCCTAAAAACCAGGACACAGAGGCTGCCAGCTGCAAATACAATTTCCCTTACATTGGAAAATAATGCAATAAATCACCCTAAAATTGGAGGGAACTGAAGTTAAAGCAAAAAATAATGGAAACTGAACAATAAAAAATGAATTGAATTATATATATAAGCTCTTATACACACAGAACTAGAATACTGCCGATATTAAAAGGATAAGCAAAGCAGGAAACGTTAACGATCTCCAGAGTTGAACGTACAGGAAAATTCCATTAAGATTGCAAATCAATCAAACAGATTGAAGAATAAAACGGCGAAGAACCAATTAAGGAACTTGAGATCCTATTTCTCAAATCCAATTCAAAACTTACATAACATTTCCGATTTTCAAAAGTTCGTTAAAATTGTCAAGTGAAGAAACAAATCAAGCAAAGAGAGAAATGAAAGTTATACCTATTGAATTACGAAGAAGCTGAAATCGGAATCCAATTCCAGTGAAGACGAGCAAAGCACAGCGCTACAGATCCGTTAAGGAGTAATCAATTTGAGAGCGAGAGAGGGGAAAGAGAAGAGTGATGAGTTTGTTAATAAGAACAACTAAAAGTCTTGGTCGTTGAGGTCATTTTTCCATTTTTGAGACGATCCAAAGGCCCCACTCCATTGAATAATTGGGAATTTTCTGTCCCACTATTTGAAAATAAGAAAAGTATTCGGTAATTCCAACTATACAGCAGCTAAAGGGGTTCGGTGCGGGTGGTCCCCACTCTGCAACTATTATTTTTTTTGATTGCGGTTTTGGGGATTTCATATTTACTGTAATGGGAAATTTTTTTAGGCTCCTTTGGCACCCACGCGGTGCGGTTGGATTCCGGGGGAATGCCTGTCCAAATCTTAAGGATTATATTTTTTTAGAAATTATTATTTTTAGTTTAATTTTTATAAATAATATTTTTTAAATTTTTATTAAATAATTTAAAAGTCATAATAAATTTTTATGATTATTAACTTTTACAAGCTTATCATCAAGAATTCATGCGATTAGATTTTTTTTTTTGGCTTATTTTGCATTTATCTCTCAAATCGTTCGTTTTTTTCGACATGCCGCTTCAGAGTTTTTTATTCGTCTCATTTTTATCTTTGAAACGCCATCCATTCTGATATACTTTTTTCAAATTTTTTTTCGACCTGTTACAAATATAATATAATTCTGTTATAAATCTAATATATTTCTGTTAACAGACTTATAACAGATTAATAATAGATATATATCAGTTCAATGGGCATTACAAATACAAAAAGACTTATGTTAGACTTATAACACATATATATCAAATATATAGTAGATATATAACAATTCAATGAGCATTGCAAGTACAAAGAGACTTACATTAGAATTATAACAGAATTATATCAGAAATATATTAGATACGTATCTAATATATTTCTGATATAATTCTGTTATAATTCTAATGTAAGTCTCTTTGTACTTGCAATGCTCATTGAATTGTTATATATATAATTCTGTTATAATTCTGATATATGACAGATTTGTAGTAGATGTTCATAGCATGACATATGAAAAGGAACTAAACAACCTCAAAATGACATAAAAAGGAACTAAACAACCTCAAAATGACATAGAGAAAGAAATTGAATAAACCTTAGATGACATATGAAAAGGAACTAAACAACCTCAAAATGACATAAAAAGGAACAGAGGGAGTACTAAGAATACTTTAAATGGTTTTTTTCTTGATTCATTTTATAAAAATCAAAATCTGCGTTGAGGCAGAAGAGTATACTAAATGAAAATGAATAATATGCTGCTTTAGGAAATTCGTTCCGCATTTTACAATTTATTGCAACTATTGGGATGAAATTTGAAAGTAATTATATTCCTTTCTTCAAGAAATATAACTATATAACAACCTGTGAATCTGATTATAAATGTGCAGGTACAGATTTAGCATTTGGGTGCAATGAGAAGCTGCAGTTGGGATCACTCTTAGCTTCTTTTACTTGGGCTAGGTTTGTACTGGTTGCTACAGCAAATTAGTAATCAGAACTGCAACTGTATTAATATCAGTTCAAACCGAAATTGCTATCATTGCTAATGCTCTTCAGAAGCTATTTATGATTTTTATAAACGTTGGAAAACTGAAGCTCTTCTCTTGCATGCTATTAACAGAAATATATTAGATTTATAATAGAAGTATATTAGATTTGTAACAGGTCGAAATTTTTTTTTGGGAAAAGTATATCACAATGGATGGCATTTCGAAGATAAAAATGAAATGAATAAAAAACTCTAAAGCGGCATGTCGAAAAAATGAACGGTTTGAGAGATAAATACAAAATAAGCAAAAAAAATTTATAAAAATCTATCCTAATCGCATGATATAAACAGTAATGTATATGAGCATATTTTGAATAATAAGTTTTCAAAATATTCTAAATAGGTTACAAGCATTTTTTTTGTGACATTTTAATTATTATTTTACATAAGTTAGTATATTTTAATACTTTTCCCTATTTTTTTATATCCGAAGTTGCCCATTCATCATATTTATATTTTATTTAATTTGAAAAAAGTTAGATTTAAATTATAGTTGCAATGAGTAAACTTACAAATCTATTTGTTCATTGATATTGTATAATCATAAACAAATATAAGATAAAATACTTTTTTTAATATTTACGGTTATCTTTATTGAGATACTCTTATTCGAGGCTTAGTAATAGTTAAGGCTCTTCATCCCTTTTAACAAGTATATTTAGTAAGATTTGAACCTTATTATCATCCAACTCGCTCAGACTATTTAGCCAATTAAACTACACCTTATTAATATAAGACAAAATACTATACAACATAACAAATGTTTGAAATTATCCCAAAAGACATTAAAACGTTCAAGTTAATTAATTTGTATATAATCAAAATTTATATTTCTATTAAATTTTAGGTAATTTATTGTTTACCCATAAGATTTATTCGGGGACAGTGCGGAGATCCTCGCGGTTCGAAAATAGTTCCACCCATATTAATCCATATATTTTTACGGAATAAACTTACACACATCCGCCTGTACGATGAAGATTTTAATTATTCCTCACCCCTATTAATTTAGATACCCATAATTTTTAAATAATTCCCACTCAATTAACATCCCTAAATTATCCTTACTGCCGTTGAAGAATTTAGGATATAAAGAGCGGGGGTGCTAGGATAAAGACTATGGTAAAGTGTGAATAAATTTTGACATGGATATAATTCAA
Source organism: Euphorbia pulcherrima (assembly GCA_947683365.1). Taxonomy (NCBI): domain Eukaryota; kingdom Viridiplantae; phylum Streptophyta; class Magnoliopsida; order Malpighiales; family Euphorbiaceae; genus Euphorbia; species Euphorbia pulcherrima. Next base: position 42,860,933 of record CANTUS010000008.1, on the reverse strand, counting down.
TAGGTCGAATAAAAAATGTCATATTTATAATTCAATTTAAATACTTGTTATATCACAGCAATGATTTTTAATAATAATTTTGTTTCTTCATTTATTTTATCTTTATTAATATTTAATTAAATTTCGCCTCATTAATTTAATGGTGATAGAGGTTAAAATATTTTTTATTTTTTAAAAAATAAAATAATCATATCATTTGTAACTAAAACAGTTTGTGTAACGAACCGAAATTTTCAAAATTTGCTTATAATAAATTACTATAGTATTAAAAATATCATAAAAATTATTTTTGTAGTTATTATTATTATTATTGGATATAAGGCATGAGAAAATAAGAGCTAATTAAGTAAGATGGATGAATTGGACATTTAATTATTTGTCCAAGGGCAATATTAAAAAAAAAAATAAAAATAGCCTCTTCATTTCCTTATCCATCATTTCTTCACTTCCATCTCCATTCTTCCTCTCTTTAATCAAATTTTCTATAATCCAAAAAAAAAAACTTCCGATTTCTTCGATTTAACTTCGAATTCTTGTTAGAAATCGATCCTTAAGCCCTCTATCATCATCAATTTCAGTCAATCAAGACTAGGAGAGGAGGATTTTAGATTTTAAGGTTTGAATGAATAGTAACCCGAGTTTGAGGTGAGTGATTTTTGGTGAAATTAAAGCTTAATTAGTAAAATTCATGGTAGATTAAGCATATTTATGGTATTAGGAAGTTTATTTATGCAATATCTTGATAGAATTATATATGGCTGTTGTAGAGGAAGCTATTGCAAGTAAATCAAAGGCAAAAGAGGTAGAAGAGAGCTAGAAAGAGCATAGAAAAAGGTTTGTGTCTCGAATTTCGATTTCTCGGTTTTTCGGAATATTTTCCAGATTGTATACCTGTTTTGTTTTAATGTTTTCTCTCGTTATATAAATCCAATTTGAACGATTCTTGATTTTATTGATATCTACAGAAAGTAAGGAATATATGTTCAGAAGAAACCTTATTGAATTTCGTTCGTTTTCAATGTGAAATTTTCGTTTGAAGTTGAGTCACGAAATCTGTTTTCGGAAAATCTCAGCTTGGTACACTATTTAGTATTTTGATCATAACTTTGGTTATACAATTTGGATTTCTGTGATTCTGGTGGTTTTGGAAAGCTGAGACATGTGGCTAATTATGTTTAGAAGAAAGTTCTTTGATTGGGTGATGTTTTCATAGTGAAAAATGCAGGGGAAGTCAGGTTATGAAACCTGAAAAAATTCTGGAAAGTATGAATATTGATTTTATGGAGTTTTAATTGAAGTTTGATGCTTAAAAATTTGGGATTTTGATTTCTTAATTACTGGAGTTATGTTGAATTATGATTGATGGTTTATACTGAAATTTTTAAGATGTTACTTTGATTTATTGCCCTTATTAAACGAGTAGAATACGGGTCAGGGTAGATTGGCGCCAATAAAGGGGGGTACAGTACTGTACAAAAAATTGAAGCTTTTGCTTCGGGCTTTGGCCGATATTATAATATATATGTATTGATATTGAAGCTTCGGCTTCGGGCTTGACCGATATGTTGATTTTGAATCTTCGGCTTCGGGCTTGACCGATATATATTGATTTTGAAGCTTCGGCTTCGGGCTTGACCGATATATTGATTTTGAATCTTCGGCTTCGGGCTTGTCCGCTCCCGTATCCATTTTACCGTTATTTGGGACTTGTTTACTTTGGGCAATATGTGGTTAAAGTGTTTGAAAAAAAAATTGAATACAAATTTGATTGTACTTTGAAAGGATTACTATATAAGTTTTGTGAATTGGTTCCATAAAGTTGGTTAATTTGTTTTTGACTTATAAATATACTTTATTTCTATTTTAAAAATATTCAAAGTTGTTATATTTTTTTTATGGACGCCACTAAGCAAATTGCTTAGCGTGTAGTTTTTTTCTACACGTAGGTGGAGAACTTGTAGATGGCTTGGACCAAAGTGGAATGAGTGGATTAGCTTGAAGAGCAAATAAGGAAAGACTCGAGGTGGATTTGTAATTTAATGTAATATTATGGTTTGTAGAATAATGACATGTACTAGATAGTGTGAGAAATACAAAGTAGCATTGAGAAATATTTGGAGAATAATTTGGAGTTTAAAACGCTATATTTATTTTTGTACATATGAAATCTATAAGTATTGAACTCTATATAGTGGAGTGAAGTTATTTATTGGGTGTTTATAGTTACTGTGGCGCTCCCTATATAGGGGGGGCGTTATATTTATTGGTATTAGAGCTGAGGTTTAGGCGATTCTAGGACTAGTATGTACATGCCATTTAGGATATAAATATGTTATGTTAGTTGATTGATCCACTTTGGTCTAATTTTCAGGAATAAGAATGGCTAGTAGTAGTCACAACCAGAGTGAGGAAGAGGATGCTGAGAGTACGGTCCGTATTAGACAAGGGGATGAACAAAGACATGAACCTCCACCAGTTCATGGCTTTCCTGAACAACCTACTCCAGCACAAGCTGCTTTACTTCAACATATGACTACTGAAGTAATCACACAAGTACTACGAAACATACAAATCCCTCAAGTTCCTGTTGTACCTCACATCGAAAGAAGAGAGGAGAGAACTCCTCTTGAAAGAATCAAGAAGCTTTCGACTGATGATTTTAAAGGGGATACAGTGAATCCTGCAATTACAGAAGATTGGCTTGATCATACTAAATGGTGTATGACTAGGCTTCATTTTATAGATGAAGAGAGATTAGACTGTGTGCAAGGTCTACTCAAAGAACAAGCTAGGAGGTGGTGGGATAATATTGTGAGAGAAAGGCGACCCGGAGAAATCACCTGGGGTCTTTTCTTGGAATAATTTGACAAGAAGTACGTTAGTGAAAGATTCAAAGATGAGCAGAGGAAATTGTTCTTGTCTTTGAGACAGGGACGAATGACTGTATCAAAATATGAAGTTCAATTCTTTAAACTCGAGAGGTATGCTCGTGATACCGTTGACAGTGAAGTAAGGCGATGTAAGAGATTCGAGGATGGGCTGAATGATGAAATTAGAGTGCATTTACTTGCACAAAGGATTAGGGTGTTAAATGACTTGGTTGATGCTGCTACGGGCATTGAGAAGATCAATTCAGATAGACAACAAAAAATGGCTAAAAGATCTGGACTTCAAAAGGGGTCATAGGGTCCAGCTAGTGCAGAATCTCCAAGTAAGAAACAGAAGGGAACATCAGAACAAACACAATCTCATTTCAGAGGGTTTTAACCGAGAAAAACAATAAGTACGGGGTCAGCGGCTAGTGTACCTTCAGGTCGAGGCAGAAGAAATATTCCACAATGTTCTAATTGTGGAAGGATACATACAGGGGAATGTTGGGGAAAAGGTAGAGTCTGCTTTAAATGTGGCTCGAGGGAACATTTGATTGCAAATTGTCCTCAAAGATAGATAAGTACATCTGCACCTGCAATAGTTCCTACTCCTACAATGCAAGGTGGAAGAGGAGGGGGAAGAGGAAATGCTAGTGGTTCAAGTGGACATGATGTGGCTCAACAAGCACTGCAGAGTGGTAGACCGGGAGGAATGGCGCAAAGTTATGCAATCCGAGGGCATGAGACTAGAGAATCTACCGAAGTTATTATCGGTAAATTTTCATTCTTTAATCACGATGTTTATGCTTTGATAGATCCTAGTTCATCTCATTCATATATATGTACTGCATTAGCATAAGAGATAGGGTTGCATGTAGAAGAATTAGGAGAAAATATTGAAGTGACTAATCCTTTAGGACACAGTATGATAGTAAATAAAGTGTACATGAATTGCCCTATTATGATTCAACATCAACTTTTCAATGCAAATTTAATTGAGTTACCTTTTTGAGATTATGATGTTATCTTGGGAATAGATTGGTTATTGGAACATCGAGCTGTGGTGGATTGCAAAAACAAAAGAATGTCACTTCAAGTTTCTGATGGAGAATAAATAGTTATTATGGGGGAAAGATCAGATTATCTCTGTAACATAATTTCTTTTATGAAGACTAAAAGGCTGGTTAGAAAGGATGTCAGGCCTACCTAATCTTCGCTCTAGAATTGAAGGAAGGTGAGTTAGAATTGCAGAATATTCCTACGGTATATGATTTTCCCGATATATTTCCAGAAGAACTACCGGGGTTGCCACCAAAAAGAGAGGTAGAATTCGTAATTGATGTATTGTCGGGTACCGCACCAGTATCCACAACACCATACAGAATGGCGCCTGCTGAACTGAAAGAGTTAAAGATTCAGTTGCAAGAATTGTTAGACAAAGGATTCATACGCCCCGAGTATATCCCCGTGGGGTGCACCAGTGTTGTTTGTTAAGAAGAAAGATGGGTCGCTCTGATTATGTATTGATTACCGGGAATTGAATAAATTGACAGTCAAGAACAAGTAACCATTGCCAAGGATTGAAGACTTATTTGATCAACTCAAGGGTGCCAAATACTTCTCCAAGGTTAATTTGAGATCGGGCTACTATCAGATGAGAGTGAAAGATGATGATATTGTAAAGATGGCTTTCCGAACCAGACATGGGCACTATGAATTTTTGGTGATGCCATTTGGTCTAACTAATGCACCAGCAGCATTTATGGACCTTATGAACCGTGTTTTTTTACTTATATTTAGACAGGTTTGTAGTGGTTTTCATTGATGACATTTTGGTGTATTCTAAGTCACGAGAAGAGCATGATCAACATTTGCGGATAGTTTTCCAAACTTTGAAGGAAAATAAATTGTATGCCAAACTTAGCAAATGTGAGTTTTGGCTTGAAGAAGTTTCTTTCTTAGGCCATGTTGTTTCTGTAGAAGGAATTAAAGTGGATCCTAAAAAGATAGAAGCAGTTGTAGAATGGAAACCACCAAAGAACCCTATGGAAGTCAGGAGTTTCCTTGGCTTAGCAGGGTATTATAGAAGATTTGTGAAAGGATTTTCAGTCATTGCTGCCCCACTGACGAAACTACTTCAAAAGAATGCAAAATTTGAGTGGAATGATAAGTGCCAAGAAAGTTTTGAGAAGTTAAAAGCGATGTTGACAAAAGCACCCATCCTTACCCAACCAGAGCCTGGAAAAGACTTTGTAATCTATAGTGATGCTTCTCATAGTGGTCTTGGGTGTGTTTTGATGCAAGAAGGAAAAGTGATTGCCTATGCTTCCAAGCAATTGAAGAATCATGAAAGGAATTATCCTAATCATGATTTGGAAATGGCTGCAATAGTCTTTGCCTTGAAAATTTGGCGACACTATCTTTATGGAGAAAAATGTTATATTTACACAGATCACAAATATTTACCAACATAGAAAGAGTTGAATTTAAGGCAAAGAAGGTGGATGGAATTCATTAAAGATTACGATTATCTTATTGACTACCATCTAGGAAAGGCTAATGTAGTGGCGGATGCTCTCAGTAGAAAGATAATGATGGCACTAAGGGCTATGAATACGGGGTTAGCTCTTACTAGTAGTGGAGCCTTAATTGCAGAATTAAAGATTCAACCTATACTACTACAACAGGTTAAGCAAGCATAAAATGAAGATGGTGACTTAAAGATCATTCGAGCAAGGACACAAGTGGGTATTGTAGACAACTATATGGTTCGAGAAGATGGGTGTCTATATTTTAAAGATAGACTGTGTGTGCCAAACAATAAAGAATTAAAGAAGAATATTTTACATGAGGCGCATTGTAGTCCTTATGCGATGCATCCAGGAGCAAACAAGATGTACCAAAATTTGAAGAGCCATTATTGGTGGAATGGAATGAAGAAAGACATTACTAACTACGTTGCTCAATGACTAACTTGTCAACGGGTGAAAGCAGAACATCAAGTTCCTTCTGGATTGTTGCAACCTATAACAATTCCAGAATGGAAATGGGAAAGAATCACAATGGACTTCATGACATCTTTACCACTTACACAGAAGAAACATGATGCAGCGTGGGTTGTTGTAGATAGATTGACAAAGTCTGCCCACTTTCTTCCAGTTAGGATGGATTATTCACTTGATAGGTTGGCTCAGTTATATATAGATGAGATTGTGCGACTACACGGAGTGCCTGTTTCAATCATTTCTGACCGAGATCCAAGATTTACTTTGAGATTTTGGAAGAAGTCGCAAGAAGCCTTAGGTAGTAAACTTCATTTTAGTACTTCATTTCATCCTCAAACAGATGGTCAATCTGAAAGAGTAATTCAGGTGTTGGAAGACATGATGAGAAGTTGTATCATTGAATTCGAGGGGAGTTGGGATAAGTATTTATCCCTCATGGAGTTTGCCTATAATAACAGCTATCAGTCAAGCATACAAATTGCGCCATATGAAGCATTATATGGAAGAAAATGTCGAACTCCATTATATTAGACCGAGCTTAGTGAAAACAAGATTGTGGGAGTGGATCTAATTCAGGAGATAAAGGAGAAGGTAAAACTTATTCAAGAGATATTGAAGGCTGCATCGGATAGACAAAAGTCTTATGCTGATCTAAAAAGAAAAGACATTACTTATGAAGTTGGGGATAAAGTATTTCTCAAAGTATCTCCTTGGAAGAAAGTCTTGCGATTTGGCAAGAAAGGCAAGCCCAGTCCGAGATTCATTGGCCCATATGAGGTTATAGAGAAGGTTGGACCGGTAGCTTATCGGTTGGCACTACCCCCAACACTTGACAAAATTCATAATGTGTTCCATGTGTCAATGTTAAGGAGATACAGATCAGATCTATCACATATCTTATCTCCTGATGTTGTAGAAATCGAACCCGACCTGACGTATGAAGAGGAACCGGTACAAATCTTGGCGAGAGAGGTTAAACAATTGAGAAACAAGTCTATTCCTTTGGTAAAAGTACTTTGGAGGAATCATAAGGTTGAAGAAGCAACTTGGGAACCGGAGGATACAATGAAAACTCAATATCCGCAACTGTTTTTAGGAAATTTTCGGGACGAAAATTCATAAGAGGGGGAGAATTGTAACGAACCGAAATTTTCAAAATTTGCTTATAATAAATTACTATGGTATTAAAAATATCATAGAAATTATTTTTGTAGTTATTATTATTGTTATTGGATATAAGGCATGAGGAAATAAGAGCTAATTAAGTAAGAGGGATGAATTGGGCATTTAATTATCTGTCCAAGGGCAATATTGGAAAAAAAAACAAAAAAAACAAAAATAAATACACCCTCTTCATTTCCTTATCCATCATTTCTTCACTTCCATCTCCATTCTTCCTCTCTTTAATCAAATTTTCTATAATCCAAAAAAAACTTCCGATTTCATCGATTTAACTTCGAATTCTTGTTAGAAATCGATCCTTAAGCCCTCTATCATCATCAATTTCAGTCAATCAAGACTAGGAGAGGAGGATTTCAGATTTTAAGGTTCGGATGAATAGTAACCCGAGTTTGAGGTGAGTGATTTTTGGTGAAATTAAAGCTTAATTTGTAAAATTCATGGTAGATTAAGCATATTTATGGTATTAGGAAGTTTATTTATGCAATATCTTGATAGAATTATAAATGGCTGTTGTAGAGGAAGCTATTGCAAGTAAATCAAAGGCAAAAGAGGTAGAAGAGAGCTAGAAAGAGCATAGAAAAAGGTTTGTGTCTCGAATTTCGATTTCTCGGTTTTTCGGAATATTTTCCAGATTGTATACCTGTTTTGTTTTAATGTTTTCTCTCGTTATATAAATCCGATTTGAACGATTCTTGATTTTATTGATATCTACAGAAAGTAAGGAATATATTTTCAGAAGAAACCTTATTGAATTTCATTTGTTTTCAATGTGAAATTTTCGTTTGAAGTTGAGTCACGAAATCTGTTTTCGAAAAATCTCAGCTTGGTACACTATTTAGTATTTTGATCATAACTTTCGTTATACAATTTGGATTTCTATGATTCTAGTGGTTTTGGAAAGCTGAGACATGTGGCTAATTATGTATAGAAGAAAGTTCTTCGATTGGGTGATGTTTTCATAGTGACAAATGCAGGGGAAGTCAGGTTATGAAACCTTGAAAAATTCTGGAAAGTATGAATATTGATTTTATGGAGTTTTAATTGAAGTTTGATGCTTAAAAATTTGGGATTTTGATTTCTTAATTACTGGAGTTATGTTGAATTATGATTGATGGTTTATACTGAAATTTTTAAGATGTTACTTTGATTTATTGCCCTTATTAAACGAGTAGAATACGGGTCAGGGTAGATTGGCGCCAATAAAGGGGGGTACAGTACTGTACAAACAATTGAAGCTTTGGCTTCGGGCTTTCACCGATATTATGATATATATGTATTGATATTGAAGCTTCGGCTTCGGGCTTGACCGATATGTTAATTTTGAAGCTTCGGCTTCGGGCTTGACCGATATATATTGATTTTGAAGCTTCGGCTTTGGGCTTGACCGATATATTGATTTTGAAGCTTCGGCTTCGGGCTTGTCCGCTCCCGTATCCATTTTACCGTTATTCAGGACTTGTTTACTTTGGGCAATATGTGGTTAAAGTGTTTAAAAAAAATTGGATACAAATTTGATTGTACTTTGAAAGGATTACTATATAAGTTTTGTGAATTGGTTCCATAAAGTTGGTTAATTTATTTTTGACTTATAAATATACTTTGTTTCTATTTTAAAAATATTCAAAGTTGTTATTTTTTTATGGACACCACTAAGCAAATTACTTAGCGTGTAGTTTTTTTTCTACACGTAGGTGGAGAACTTGTAGATAGCTTGGACCAAAGTGGAATGAGTGGATCAGCTTGAAGAGCAAATAAGGAAAGACTCGAGGTGGATTTGTAATTTAATGTAATATTATGGTTTGTAGAATAATGGCATGTACTAGATAGTGTGAGAAATACAAAGTAGCATTGAGAAATATTTGGAGAATAATTTGGAGTTTAAAACGCTATATTTGTTTTTGTACATATGAAATCTATAAGTATTGAACTCTATATAGTAGAGTGAAGTTGTTTATTGGGTGTTTATAGTTACTGTGGCGCTCCCTATATAGGGGGCGTTGCAGTTTGTTAGTGATTTGAAAGTGTTTTTTATTGAATAGAGTTTTAGATGGTTCTTAATCATCACTAAAGTGGTATACAATTATTTGGTAATAAACGCTTTATACCACTTTTATACCTAGAATAAGAGCAAGTCCAATCATTCACTATATGGTATATCATCAAAATAAGGTTCTCTATATATAGAGTGTCAGGACTAATATAAATACTAAGATTGAGCCTTACCTAAGAGCTTAAACTTTTAGGTAAAACGGTTCCATTACATGGTCTCAGAACTGAAGAAGGCCTGACAGCCAAATCATGGGTTTGTGTTTAAAGTCCTAGTAGAGTTGGGCTAGCAGAGAAGACTAGACTCGTTGATGACTTTGAGCCTCGGAGGAGATAGGCCAAGAAATGTTTGGTAAGTGCTAACTGGTCCAGGCTCAGTTGCACTTGAGGGGGAGTATTGGAGATGTGAGGTTGTATCCCACATTGAAAATATAAGAGAATGGTGAGTGGTATATAAGTGGATTAGATTGGGCCTTAACACAAGCCAATTGGTGTTGTGTTAGATAACCTCAACCCTACTTGTATGCCCACTCACCTATTGAGCCTAACACTCTCGATACGGGTGTGCAAAATCGAATCGAAACCCAAACCCAAACTGAAATTGAATAAAAAATAATCGAATTGAACTGAACTAAATTTATTTCGGTTGGTTTCGGTTTTTAAAATTCTTAAAATTCGGGTTTCGGTTCGGTTCGGTTTTCGCTACAAAAATTGAAATAAAATCGAACCGAACCGAATAAATCAATAAATATTATATTTTAATATATATTCATATTATATCTAATATTCAAATCATATTGACGATATACAACACACTAATTAGTAAACAATAATTAAAAAAATGAGATTTTAATATAAGTAATCCTAATTTGGAAAGAATTATTTTACTTTACAGCTTTAGGTATATGACTCATTCAATAATTCATTACATGCATGTCATACTACTTGAATTAATAACTTTTATGTATCAATATTTATATATATCGTTGTAAATATAAATTTTAAAGTCTAATTACTATCAAATTTAACATATATTAAGATGAAATTACTTTAAATCTCTCTCATATAACCCTAAAAGGAAAAAAGAAATTACAAATTATTTTACAAATTATAGAGTTTGAGCAATTCGGTTATAACTGAACTGAATTGAATTCAAACCGAATTATATTTGGTTTGGTTTACACCGAACCGAACTATATTCGGTTCGGTTTCGGTTCTTATATTTTTACTAATTTGTGTTTTGGTTCGGGTCGGTTCAGTCCGATTTTTGGATCGAACCGACATTTGCTCATCCCTAACTCCCGAGGCTCACGGATTCTCTACATAGAGAACCCTATTTTAGGGGATGAATATTAAATTATTATTTATTTTTACTTTTTTTAATTATTTTGTTGGTTGATTAGAATAAAAATGATGAAAAATAATTAATATAATAATAACATAATATTATTATTTTTAAGAAATATAATATGGGGAATGAAAAATAGGGAAGATGGTTAGAGCAAAAACATCATAAATTATACAAAATTAAGTTTAAAAAATAAAAAATATGAAATATGATTGGACTTCGTCTGACACATTCCTGAAACTTTTATACCAAGTATAAACTTGGTTAAAAGGAGTGAAAACTATTATAAATCATTTATACCATCACATGCTCTTCACGAAAATTGATATAAATCTTTTATATCAAAAGTTGGTATAAAACTTATATGTCACTTTTATAACATCATATGTTGCACCAAATTCATCCAAACGCAACAACAAAAACTTTATGCTCATTGATCATCACACCCTAAAATATAAAAATAAAGAATCATGCTAACTCAAATTAGATTGCTTGTCTGCACCATCTTGAATTCAAGATGGAATCATAAGTGTTATGATCAGTTAGCCGTTGGGGCAGTGATAGAATAACTCTAATATGTTAGACATATATAAGAAATATGTCAGAAATATGTTGCCTTAATCTATATAGAGTCCCTTAAAGTTGGCTCTAACCGTCCTTGGCCACCGCTAACTGTCAAGTGTGACACTTTGCCCCCTAAAGTTGGCAAAGCTGATACAATTTGTAACACCCCCTTTATTGAAGAGTGCCACAATAACTATAATCACTCAATAAACAACTCTACTCTACTATATAGAGTTCAGTACTTATAGATTTAATATGTACAAATACAAATATAATGTTTCAAACTCCAAATTATTTCTCAATGCTAATTATTCTCCAAATATTTCTCAATACCACTTTATATTTCTCACACTATCTAGTACATGCCATTATTCTACAAACCATAATATTACATTAAAATGCAAATTCACCTCAAGTCTTTCCTTATTTGCTCTTCAAGCTGATCCACTTATACACCACTTTGGTCCAAGTCATTTACAATCTTTAGTATCTGCGTGTAGAATATAAACTACACGCTAAACAATTTGCTTAGTGGTGTACATAAAAGAAATACAACAATTTTATAAAACCAAATCACAAAACTTATACAGTAATCCTTTCAAAGTACAATCAAATTTATATCCAATTTTTCCAAACACTTTAACCATATATTGCCCAAAGTAAACAAGTCCTGAAGAACGGTAAAATGGATACGGGAGCGGACAAGCCCGAAGCCGAAGCTTCAATATCAATGTATCGGTCAAGCCCGAAGCCGTAGCCTCAAAATCAATATATCGGTCAAGCCCGAAGCCGAAGCTTCAATATCAATATATTTTTTTATCAAAATACCGGCCGAAGCCCGAAGCCAAAGCTTTAATTGTTTGTACAGTACTGTACCCCCCTTTATTGGCGCCAATCTACCCTGACCCGTATTCTACTCGTTTAATAAGGGCAATAAATCAAAGTAACATCTTAAAAATTCTAGTATAAACCATCAAACATAATTCAACATAACTTCAGCAATTAAGAAATTCAAATCCTAAATTTTAAGGCATCAAACTTCAATTAAAACACAATAAAATCAACATTCATATTTTCAAGAAATTTCTAGATTTTGTGACCTGACTTTCCTTGCATTTTTCACTATCAAAACATCATCCAATCGAAGAACTTTCTTCTAAACACAATTAGCCACATGTCTCAGCTTTCCAAATCCACCAGAATCATAGAAATCCAAATCGTATAACCAAAGTTACGATCAAAATACTAAATAGTGTACAAAGCTGAGATTTTCCGAAAACAGATTTCGTGACTCAACTTCAAACGAAAATTTCACATTGAAAACGAACGAAATTCAACAAGGTTTCTTCTGAACATATATTCCTTACTTTCCATAGATATCAATAGAATCAAGAATCATTCAAATCGGATTTATATAACAAGAGAAAATATTAAAAAAAAAATAGGGATACAAATCTGGAAAATTTTCCGAAAAACAGATAAATCGAAATTTGAGACACAAACCTTTTTCTAAGCTCTTTCTAACTCTCTTCTACCTCTTTTGCCTTTGATTTGCTTGCACTAGCTTCCTCTACAAGAGCCATATATAATTCTATCAAGATATTGTATAAATAAACTTCCTAATACCATAAATATGCTTAATCTACTATAAATTTTACTAATTAAGCTTTAATTTCATCAAAAATCACTCACCTCAAATTTGGGTTATTATTCATCCGAATCTTAAAATCTGAAATCCTCCTCTTCTAGTCTTGATTCACTGAAATTGATGATGATAGAGGGCTTAAGGATCGATTTCTAAAAAGAATTTGAAGTTGAATCGAAGAAATCGAAAGTTTTTAGGTTAGGTAAAATTTTGGATAAAGGAAAAGAAATGGAGAAGAAGATGAGGAAAATGATGGAGAAGAAGAGAAGAGGCTGGAACGTATTGGATTTTGATTTTTTTATTTTTTTAATTTCCAACAATGCCATTGAACAAATAATTAAATGCCCAATTCATCCCTCTTACTTAATTAACTCTTATTTCCTCATGTCTTATATCCAATAACAATAATAATAACTACAAAAATAATTTCCATGATATTTTAAAACCATAGTAATTTATTATAAGTAAATTTTGAAATTTTGGTTCATTATAATTCTCCCCCTCTTATGAATTTTTGTCCTCGAAAATTACTTGAAAATAATTGCGGATATTGAGTTTTCATTGTATCCTCCGGTTCCCAAGTTGCTTCTTCTACCTTATGATTCTTCCAAAGTACTTTTACCAAAGGAATAGACTTATTTCTCATTTGTTTAACCTCTCTCGCCAAGATTTGTACCGGTTCCTCTTCATATGTCAGGTCAGGTTCGATTTCTACGACATCAGGAGATAAGATATGTGATGGATCTGATCTGTATCTCCTTAACATTGACAAATGGAACACATTATGAATTTTGTCGAGCATCGAGGGTAGTGCCAACCGATAAGCTACCAGTCCAACCTTCTCTATAACCTCATATGGGCCAATGAATCTCTGACTGAGCTTCCCTTTCTTGCCAAATCGCAGGACTTTCTTCTAAGGAGATACTTTGAGAAATACTTTATCCCCAACTTCATAAGTAATATCTTTTCTTTTTAGATCAGCATAAGATTTTTGTCTATCCGATGCAGCCTTCAATCTTTCTTGAATAAGTTTTACCTTCTCCTTTGTCTCCTGAATCAAATCCACTCCCACAATCTTATTTTCACTAGGCTCGGTCCAATATAATGGAGTTCGACATTTTCTTCCATACAATGCTTCATATGGCACCATTTGTATGCTTTACTGATAGCTGTTATTATAGGCAAACTCCATAAGGGATAAATACTTATCCCAACTTCCCTCAAATTCAATGATACAACTTCTCATCATGTCTTCTAACACATGAATTACTCTTTCAGATTGACCATTTGTTTGAGGATGAAATGAAGTTTACTACCTAAGGCTTCTTGGAACTTCTTCCAAAATCTCGAAGTAAATCTTGGATCTCGGTCAGAAATGATTGAAATAGGCACTCCGTATAGCCGCACTATCTCATCTACACATAACTAAGCCAACCTATCAAGTGAATAATCCATCCTAACCGGAAGAAAGTGGACAGACTTTGTCAATCTATCTACAATAACCCACACTGCATCATGTTTCTTCTGTGTAAGTGGCAAAGATGTCACGAAGTCCATTGTGATTCTTTCCCATTTCCATTCTTTAATTATTATTAGTTGTAATAATCCAGAAGGAACTTGATTTTTGGCTTTCACCTGTTGATAAGTTAGACATTGAGCAACATAGTTAGTAATGTCTTTCTTCATCCCATTCCACCAATAATGGCTCTTTAAATTTTGGTACATCTTGTTTGCTCCTGGATGCATCGCATAAGGACTACTATGAGCCTCATGTAAACTATTCTTCTTTAATTCTTCATTGTTTGGCACACACATTCTATCTTTAAAATATAGACATCCATCTTCTCGAACCATATAGTTGTCTATGATACCCACTTGCGTCCTTGCTCGAATGACCTTGAAGTCATCATCTTTATTTTATGCTTGCTTAACCTGTTGTAGTAGTATAGGTTGAATCTTCAATCCTGCACTTAAAGCTCCACTACTGGTAAGAGCTATTCCCGTATTCATAGCCCTTAGTGCCATCATTGTCTTTCTGCTGAGAACATCTGCCACTATATTAGCCTTTCCTAGATGGTAATCAATAAGACAATCATAATCTTTAATGAATTTCATCCATCTTCTTTGCCTTAAATTCAACTCCTTCTGTGTTGGTAAATATTTCAAGCTTTTATGATCTATGTAAATATAACATTTTTCTCCATAAAGATAGTGTCGCCAAATTTTCAAGGCAAAGACTATTACAGCCATTTCCAAATCATGTGTAGGATAATTTATTTCATGATTCTTCAATTGCCTGGAAGCATAGGCAATCACTTTCCCTTCTTGCATCAAAACACACCCAAGCCCACTATACGAAGCATCACTATAGATTACAAAGTCTTTTCCAGGCTCTGGTTGGGTAAGGATGGGTGCTTTTGTCAACATTGCCTTCAACTTCTCAAAACTTTCTTGGCACTTATCATTCTGCTCAAATTTTGCATTCTTTTGAAGTAGTTTCGTCAGTGGGGCAGTAATGATAGAAAATCGCTTCGCAAATCTTTTATAATACCCCGCTAAACCTAGGAAACTTCTGACTTCTGTAGGGTTCTTTGGTGGTTTCCATTCGACAACTGCTTCTATCTTTTTAGGATCCACTTTAATTCCTTCTGCAGAAACAACATGGCCTAAGAAAGAAACTTCTTCAAGCCAAAACTCACATTTGCTAAGTTTGGCATATAATTTATTCTCCCTCAAAGTTTGGAAGACTATCCGCAAATGTTGATCATGCTCTTCCCGTGACTTAGAATACACTAAAATATCATCAATGAAAACCACTACAAACCTATCTAAATATAAGTAAAAGACACTGTTCATAAGGTCCATAAATGCTGCTGGTGCATTAGTTAGACCAAAGGCATCACTAAAAATTCATAGTGCCCATATCTAGTTTGGAAACCCGTCTTTGCAATATCATTATCTTTCACTCTCATCTGATAGTAACTCGATCTTAAATCAATCTTGGAGAAGTATTTGGCACCCTTGAGTTGATTAAATAAGTCTTCAATCCTTGGCAATGGATACTTGTTCTTCACGGTCAATTTATTCAACTCCCGGTAATCAATACATAATCGGAGTGACCCATCTTTCTTCTTAACAAACAACACTGGTGCACCTCATGGGGATATACTCGGGCATATGAATCCTTTGTCTAACAATTCT
The DNA here is from genome assembly GCA_947683365.1 of Euphorbia pulcherrima. Lineage (NCBI taxonomy): Eukaryota > Viridiplantae > Streptophyta > Magnoliopsida > Malpighiales > Euphorbiaceae > Euphorbia > Euphorbia pulcherrima. Next base: position 42,845,072 of record CANTUS010000008.1, on the reverse strand, counting down.
TGCAATTGGATCTTCAACTCTTTTGGTTCAGCAGGCGCCATTCTGTATGGTGCTTTAGATACTGGTGTAGTACCCAGTAATACATCAATTGCGAATTCTACCTCTCTTTTTAGTGGCAAACTCGATAGTTCTTCTGGAAATACATCGAGAAAATCACATACCATAGGAATATTCTAAAATTCTAACTCACCTTTCTTCGATTCTAGAGCGAAGATTAGGTAGGCCTGACATCCCTTCCTAACTAGTCTTTTAGTCTTCATAAAAGAAATTATGTTACAGAGATAATCTAAAACTAGTCTTTCCCCTACGATAACTATTTCTTCTCCATCAGAAACTTGAAGTGACATTCTTTTATTTTTGCAATCCACCACAACTCGATGTTCCGATAACCAATCCATTCCCAAGATAACATCGTAATCTCAGAAAGGTAACTCAATTAAATTTGCAATGAAAAGTTGATGTTGAATCATAATAGGGCAATTCATATACACTTTGTTTACTATCAAACTGTGTCCTAAAGGATTAGTCACTTCAATATTTTCCCCTAATTCTTCTACATGTAATCCTCTCTTGTGCTAACACAGTACATATATATGAATGAGATGAGCCGGGATCTATCAAAGCATAAACATTGTGATTAAAGAATGAAAATTTACCGACAATAACTTCAGTAAATTCTCGAGTCTCAGGCCCTCGGATTACATAACTTCGAGCCATTCCTCCCAGTCCTCCACTCTGTGGTGCTTGTTGAGCCACATCATGTCCACTTGAACCACTAGCATTTCCTCTTCCCTTTCCTCTTCCACCTTGCATTGTAGGAGTAGGAACTACTGTAGGTGCATATGTACTTATTTGTCTTTGAGGACAATTTGCAATCAAATGTTCCCTCGAGCCACATTTAAAGCAGACTCTACCTTTTCCCTAAGATTCTCCTGTATGTATCCTTCCATATTTAGAACATTGTGGAATATTTCCTCTACCTCGACCTGAAGGTACACTAGCCGCTAACCATATACTTGTGGTTTGTCTTGATGAAAACCCTCTGAAATGAGATTGTGTTTGTTCTGATGTTCCCTTCTATTTCTTACTTGGGGATTCTGAACTAGCTGGACCCTGCGACCCCTTTTGAAATCTAGATCTTTTTGCCATTCTTTGTTGTCTATCTGAATTGATCTTCTCAATGCCCGTAGCAGCATCAACCAAGTCATTGAACGCCCTAATCCTTTGTGCAAGTAAATGCACTATAATTTCATCATTCAGCCCATCCTCGAATCTCTTACATCACTTTACTTCACTGTCAATGATATCACGAGCATACCTCTCGAGTTTGAGGAATTGAATTTCATATTCTGATATAGTCATTCGTCCCTGTCTCAAAGACAAGAACAATTTCCTCTGCTTATCTTTGAATCGTTCACTAACGTACTTCTTGTTAAATTGTTCCAAGAAAAGACCCCAAGTGATTTCTCAGGGTCACTTTTCTCTCACAATATTATCCCACCACCTCCTAGCTTATTCTTTGAGTAGACCTTGCACACAGTCTAATCTCTCTTCATCTGTAAAATGAAGCCTAGTCATACACCATTTAGTATGATCAAGCCAATCTTCTGTAAATGCAGGATTCACTGTATCCCCTTTGAAGTCATCAGCCGTAAGCTTCTTGATTCTTTCAAGAGGAGTTCTCTCCTCTCTTCTTTCAATGTGAGGTACTATAGGAACTTGGGGGATTGGTATGTTTTGAAGTACTTGTGTGATTACTTCAGTAGTCATAAGCTGAAGTAAAGCAGCTTGTACTGGAGTAGGTTGTTCGGGAAAGCCATGAACTGGTAGAGGTTCATGTCTTTGTTCATCCCCTTGTCTAATACGGATTGTACTCTCAGCATCCTCTTCCTTATTCTGGTTGAGACTACTACTAGCCATTACTTATTCCTGAAAATTGGACCAGAGTGGATCAAACAACTAACATAACATATTTATATCCTAAATGGCATATACATACTAGTCCTAGAATTGCCTAAACCTCGCTCTGATACCAACAAATGCAACACCCCCTTTATTGAAGAGTGCCGCAATAACTATAATCACTCAATAAACAACTCTACTCTGCTATATAGAGTTCAGTACTTATAGATTCAATATGTACAAATACAAATATAATGTTTCAAACTCTAAATTATTTCTCAATGCTAATTATTTTCCAAATATTTCTCAATACCACTTTATATTTCTCACACTATCTAGTACATGCCATTATTCTACAAACCATAATATTACATTAAAATGCAAATCCACCTCAAGTCTTTCCTTATTTGCTCTTCAAGCTGATCCACTTATACTACTTTGGTCCAAGCTATCTACAATCTTCAGTATCTGAATGTAGAAAATAAACTACATGCTAAGCAATTTACTAAGCAATTTGCTTAGGGGTATACATAAAAGAAATACAACAACTTTATAAAACTAAATCACAAAACTTATATAGTAATCCTTTCAAAGTACAATCAAATTTATATCCAATTTTTCCAAATACTTTAACCATATATTGCCCAAAGTAAACAAGTCCTGAATAATGGTAAAATGGATATGGGAGCGGACAAGCCCGAAGCCGAAGCTTCAATATCAATGTATCGATCAAGCCCGATGCCGTAGCTTCAAAATCAGTATATCGGTCAAGCTCGAAGCCGAAGCTTCAAAATTAATATATCGCTCAAGCCCGAAGCCAACGCTTCAATATCAATATATTTTTATCAAAATACCGGCCGAAGCCCAAAGCCAAAGCTTTAATTGTTTGTACAGTACTGTACCCCCCTTTATTGGCGCCAATCTACCCTGACCCGTATTCTACTCGTTTAATAAGGGCAATAAATCAAAGTAACATCTTAAAAATTCCAGTATAAACCATCAAACATAATTCAACATAACTTCAACAATTAAGAAATTCAAATCCTAAATTTTAAAGCATCAAACTTCAATTAAAACACAATAAAATCAACATTCATATTTTCTAGAAATTTTCAGATTTCGTGACCTGACTTCCCTTGCATTTTTCACTATCAAAAAATCATCCAATCGAAGAACTTTCTTCTAAACACAATTAGCCACATGTCTTAGCTTTCCAAATCCACCAGCATCATAGAAATCCAAATTGTATAACCAAAGTTACGATCAAAATACTAAACAGTGTACAAAGCTGAGATTTTCTGAAAACAGATTTCATGACTCAACTTCAAACGAAAATTTCACATTGAAAACGAACAAAATTCAACAAGGTTTCTCCTGAACATATATTCCTTACTTTCTATAGATATCAATAGAATCAAGAATCATTCAAATCGGATTTATATAACAAGAGAAAACATTAAAACAAAATAGGGACACAAATCTGGAAAATTTTCCGAAAAACCGATAAATCAAAATTTGAGACACAAACCTTTTTCTAAGCTCTTTCTAGCTCTCTTCTACCTCTTTTGCCTTTGATTTGCTTGCAATAGCTTCCTCTACAACATCCATATATAATTCTATCAAGATATTGTATAAATAAACTTCATAATACCATAAATATGCTTAATCTACCATGAATTCTACTAATTAAGCTTTAATTTCATCAAAAAGCACGCACCTCAAATTCGGGTTACTATTTATCCGAATCTTAAAATCTGAAATCCTCCTCTTCTAGTCTTGATTCACTGAAATTGATCATGATAGAGGGCTTAAGGATCGATTTCTAACAAGAATTTGAAGTTGAATCGAAGAAATAGGAAGTTTTTAGGTTAGGTAAAATTTTGGATAAAGGAAAGGAAATGGAGAAGAAGAAGAAAATGATGGAGAAGAAGAAGAAAATGATGGAGAAGAAGGGAAGAGGCTGGAACGTATTGGATTTTGATTTTTTTGATTTTTTTTTCAATTTCTAATACTGCCTTTTAACAAATAATTAAATGCTCAATTCATCCCTCTTACTTAATTAACTCTTATTTCCTCATGTCTTATATCCAATAACAATAATAATAACTACAAAAATAATTTCCATGATATTTTAATACCATAGTAATTTGTTATAAGTAAATTTTAAAATTTTGGTTCATTACACAATTTAACCCCCTCAGTGCCACGTGTCAAATTATGATTTATTTGGCTTTTCAAAGATACCATGTTCTGATTTCTTTCCCTCCAATCAGAAGCTGACACGTCGCATTGAGGGGGCAAACTGTTCAGTTTTGCCAACTTTAGGGGGTAAAGTGTCACACTTAAAAGTTGGGGGTCGCAAAGGACGATTTGGGCCAACTTTAGGGGGCTCCATATGTATTTGACCAAATATGTTAGTCATCTATTAATCGTTTATTAGAGATTTATTAGACAATATATATACATGAACAGCGGAATACAAAATATTATACAGAAATATTATAAATACAGATTGTAGTATAAAATACATAAAAAGGAAAGTATAATACAAAGAGAAACGAAAACTTACGTCTTTTAAATGTTTACAGTAAGCCGGAAAAGTGGCCTGAAAAAATTGCCGGAAAAAGGTCGGTGATCGGAAAGATGTTGTCGGAGGGCGGAGGGCGGAGGACGGTGGTCGTTGCCGGAGAGTGGTCGGAGATAGTGGTCGGAGGCAGAGCGTCTCTCTCTTCTTTCTCTCTCTAGTTTGCTGCTTGTTTTTGTTCTGCTGAGAAACGGGCAGCACTTCACCTTTTAAAGGCCTTGAGCCGGTTATCTAGTAAAAGATGACTGGTTGAAGCGGTCAAACGGTGGTAAGTAAATGGTGACCGGTTGAAGCGGTCGTTGAGTCCTTTAAGGATTTTGATGAAGTAGTGACCAGTATGAGTCCTATTTTGACTTCAGAGATTCTGAGAAATCTCCAAGGGAGCCTTCATCCAAGTCGATCGTATCCTCAGGGCTTTGTGCATTATATAACCAGTCGAAAGGATTGGGACTGATGGGAATGTTAATCTTCTCCTTTCCTCTACTAGAAGAGGCATCCGATTTTTCCTTTTTAATCAGAGATGTGTCCATTGGAGAAAGAGCGTCGCCTTTCCTTTTAGGACAATCATGAATGACAATCCCTTTTAGTTTGGGATTAGAGGGAGGTGTTTTAGCCTTGGAATTCAGGAAATCCATCATTTGAGCTTTAAGCTCTTCCTCAGTCATTTTTTCAAGAAGACTCTCAAAAAGGCTTGGCAAGGGGGTAGAAGAATCTACCTTGTCAAGGTCAGAGGGTTTCCTGAGGATAATCAACTTTTCTGTAGAATAAACTGAGGGTTTTTCAAAGAATTCAAACTTATCCCACCATTTAACGGCGATCTTTCTAACTAGCCATGGCAGCTCAATTTCATTGGCCGGTATTTGGGAAATCAGCTCTCGCTGCTTGCAGATGACATCGTAATCCCATTTTAGGATCCATGGAACTTTATAGAAAGCAGTAAAGAGCAATCTAGTGAAGCCACAAGATCCATTAGCTTCACTGAATTCCTCAAAGAATTTTCTAACCCTTTTAGGGAGGCAAATGGGGAATGATCCGCACTACTGGAACCAATGATGGAACCAATTTGGAAAAGTGTTCGTTGGTTTAACCAACTGGAACTGGATGAACCAGCTGAATTTCCTAAAACTATTATTGTATAATAAAGCCCGAGACCAGGCCTGAATGTAATCAAAGTAACTATAAGTTATTTGACTACTCTTGTGCATAAAAAATAAATCGTTCTCCCATTCTTCAGGAGTTATGATCTTTAAGATCGTGAGCTTTGTAAAGGCCCATTCATTGCCATTTCTTTTCATAGGTTCGAATTTAATTGAACCCGTGTCTTATAAAACGGTTAGGTAGAAACCATAATCTCTGGGGTAAAAGGGAACAGTCGAATGGTTTCTGGTGTAGAATATGGTGACTTCGTATGGTTCAAGCCTACTATGCCCATTTTCAATAGGATAAATAAAAATATAGTTTGTTCGGATGAAAGGCCATTTTTCTTCCTTTAAGGATTCTGGTTCTAGGGATATTTGGTAAGCGTCGTCATCATAAGAATCATATCTACTTTCAGTAGAAAGATTATCTATTTATTGTGTTTTTCTAGGAACGCTCCTTTGAGGGGTCCTATTCTGAGGCATGCTCCTTTGAGGAGTTCTGAATTGAGACATGTTCCTTTATGGAGTCTCTTCCTGCCTAGAGGATTGTCCTTCAAACCGTTTAAGGTTTAGGTTATTTCTTTTTGAAGTCATTTCATGCAAGAAATTCTCGTGTTAGGAAGTCTGGCAGAGAGTTTTCAACTCCATTAATGAATGCTATATCAAAATCAAAAACAGATAGGATAGCCTGCCATCTAGCAAAAATCTGTTTTGATGCGATGTTTTTAACATCTTTAGTTAACACATCTTTAGCACTTTTACAATCGATCCTTAACAGGAACTTCTGATTTATTAAATCAGATTCAAATTTCTGAATGCACAACACAATAGAAAGAATTTCTTTTTTAATAGTGGAATAGTTAGCTCTAGCTCCTACCCAAATTCCACTAGTAAATCTGACTAAAGACTCAATTTCATTGGTCTTTTGCTTAAGAATTCCCACGTAACCGAGGTCTGATGCATCTGTTTTAACTATCTTAAAAGCATTAGGGTTTGAAATAGCCAAACAAGGAAGAGTTTTAACTCTTAACTTAATTCTTTGAACTGCTAAAGTTCTGGAGGATTTTTCCTCAACCGTTCAAATAACGGTTTTGCATCTAAGGCATGATCTTTATAAAAGTAAGCCACGTAGTTTAGACTACCAAGAAAGCGCTGTAGCTGGTTCTTATCTCTGATTTCATCAGGAAATTTGCTACCAAATTTGATAGCCCTATCAATAGGTATACATGTACCATTTTCAATGGTATGTCCTAAAAATTTGATACTAGTTTGGAAAAGTTTAACTATTCTTTCAGAGACGACTAATTCATTTCTTTTGACTAAATCGATAAACAACTTTAAGTGTTTAGAGTGTTGTTCAACATCCTTTGAGAATATGAGAACATCATCAATGTAAATAATAGAAAAGGATGAATAACAATTAAAAATATCATTCATAATTTTCTGAAATTCTGAAGGGGCATTTTTAAGCCCAAAAGGCATGACATTCCATTCAAAATGACCAAAAGGAACTGTAAAGGCAGTTTTATACCTATCATTTTCATCAATCTGAACCTGCCAAAAACCAGATTTCTTGTCAAATTTTGAAAAGATCTTAGCTTCAAAAAGTCTGTTTAATGGGTCTCTTTTATTAGGAAGAGGGTACCTAATCCATCTTAAAACCTTGTTTAGCGGTTTAAAATTGATGACAAGTCTAGGGACACCTCGTTCAAGTTCATTGGCATTTTCAACATAGAAGGCAGGACAGCTCTAAGGGCTGTGACTATTTCTGATGAGACCCTTTTGAAGAAGGTCACTGATATCAGTTTTACAGGTTTCCAAATGTCTAGGAGACATTGCAATTGGTCTAGCCTTAGTAGGGATAAACCTTTCATTGAAATCTGGCTCATAAGGAAGAGTGATAATGTGTTTCTTCCTTTCCCAAAATGCAGAGGGAAGGTCAGAGCAGATTTCTGAAATAATTAATTGCTACAAATCCTCAATCCTTTTCTTTAAGATAGGATTTTTGAGTTTAAGTTTTAAACTTTCAAAACTCACTTCATTTTTTAAAGAAGCAATAAATTTTTCTTCGTAAAAAATGTTTTATTTTAAAACACTTAGAGTTTTACTCTTAGGTTGAGAAATAAAATCAAACATTATTTCTTTGCCAGCAATGTTAGTTGAAATACCTCTTTTAGAGATTTTTAAAGGAAACAGACTGTGCAAGAAGGGGTTGCCTAAAATGACAATTTGATTTAAATTCTTTACCATTATAAATGGTATTTCTAAACAAAGACCTTTATTACAAATGGCGGCATTATTTAGTTTGAAATTGACTGAAAGTTTTTTGCCATTTGCGGTGTGTAACTGTTCAAGGGTTTTTTTAAAGTACCTTGAAGGAATTAAGCCTTCATTGATGCAATTTAGATCTGCACCAGAATCAATTAAGGCAATGGTTTTAACAAAAAAATTCTTTATTAACAACTAGAGTGATCTTAGTATGCCACTTATAAGTGGTAACTCTGTTAATAAGGCTGATAAAATCAAGACTTTCAATTTTAGCTAATTCTTTGATACTTTTAGTATCCTTTTCAGAGACTTTTAGTTCTGGTTCTACAATCTCTTCTAAATAATGCCGCCATTTGTAATAAAGGTCTTTGTTTAGAAATACCATTTATAATGGTAAAGAATTTAAATCAAACTGTCATTTTAGGCAACCCCTTCTTGCGCAGTCTGTTTCCTTTAAAAATCTCTAAAAGAGGTATTTCAACTGACATTGCTGGCAAAGAAATAATGTTTGATTTTATTTCTCAACCTAAGAGTAAAACTCTAAGTGTTTTAAAACAAAACATTTTTTACAAAGAAAAATTTGTTGCTTCTTCAAAAAATGAAGTGAGTTTTGAAAGTTTAAAACTTAAACTCAAAAATCCTGTCTTAAAGAAAAGGATTGAGGATTTGTAGCAATTAATTGTTTCAGAAATCTGCTCTGACCTTCCCTCTGCATTTTGGGAAAGGAAGAAACACATTATCACTCTTCCTTATGAGCCAGATTTCAATGAAAGGTTTATCCCTACTAAGGCTAGACCAATTGCAATGTCTCCTAGACATTTGGAAACCTGTAAAACTGAGATCAGTGACCTTCTTCAAAAGGGTCTCATCAGAAATAGTCACAGCCCTTGGAGCTGTCCTGCCTTCTACGTTGAAATCGCCAATGAACTTGAACGAGGTGTCCCTAGACTTGTCATCAATTATAAACCCCTAAACAAGGTTTTAAGATGGATTAGATACCCTCTCCCTAATAGAAGAGACATGTTAAACAGACTTTTTGAAGCTAAGATCTTTTCAAAATTTGACAGGAAATCTGGTTTTTGGCAGGTTCAGATTGATAAAAAGGATAGGTATAAAATTGCCTTTACGGTTCCTTTTGGTCATTTTGAATGGAATGTCATGCCTTTTGGGCTTAAAAATGCCCCTTCAGAATTTCAGAAAATTATGAATGATATTTTTAATTATTATTCATCCTTTTCTATTGTTTACATTGATGATGTTCTCATATTCTCAAAGGATGTTGAACAACACTTTAAACACTTAAAGTTGTTTATCGATTTAGTCAAAAGAAACGGATTAGTCGTCCTGAAAGAAAAGTTAAACTTTTCCAAACTAGTATCAAATTTTTAGGACATACCATTGAAAATGGTACATGTATACCTATTGATAGGGTTATCAAATTTGGTAGCAAATTTCTTGATGAAATCAGAGACAAGAACCAGCTATAACTCTTTCTTGGTAGTCTAAACTACGTGGCGGACTTTTATAAAGATCATGCCATAGATGCAAAACTGTTATTTGAACGGTTGAGGAAAAATCCTCCAGAGTGGACTAAAAGTCACACTTTAGCAGTTCAAAGAATTAAGTTACGAGTTAAAAATCTAAAAGTTTCAAAGATTCTGAAGTTGACAAACTTCAAACTTTATTTTAAAATCTAAAACTTGATAATAACAACCAGGTAAATAGAATTTACCATTTTAAAGGATCATAAGATAAACCTTATTATCCTAGGCCTTCAGAATTTACCATTTTAAAGGATCATAAGATAAACCTTATTATCCTAGGCCTTCACCTGTTAATCTACAGTATGAAGAGTTCAGGCCTTCTATGGTATCCTTTGATGGAAGAGCCATAGAGGAATGGAATATAGATGGATTGTTTGAATATCAGATTAAAAATGTTATTCAGTACATCCTAATGTATGCCTCCACCTCTAGGATACATAATAACAATGATATAAGCATCGCCGAAGCCATTGTTGCTGGCTTCACTAGCCAACTTAAAGGTTGGTGGGATTTTTACGTTTCGAATGAGTCTAAGAATAATATTCTTAATGCAGTTAAAATTGAAGGGAACAGATAAGCCCCTGATGCTATCAATGTTCTTATATATACTCTGATCCTTCACTTTTTAGGATCAACTTCTTCGTTCTTTAATCAGACCACAGAACAGTTAATGAATCTGTGCTGTAGGGATCTGTCAGAGTTTAAATAGTACAAGGATGTTTTCCTAAGTACTGTCTATACTCGGGACAATTGTACCCAGGACTTCTGGAAAGAAAAATTCATTTTTGGACTCCCTAGATTATTCACGGATAGGGTAAGAGACAGAATAAAAAATAAGTATAACAGTACTATTCCTTATGCGTCTCTCACCTATGGTGAAATTTTGGCTGAAATAATAGCTGAAGGTTTGCTACTCTACAACGAATTAAAAATTCATAAACAGGCTCAAAGCGAAAGATTCTCTGGAAAGAGAATTCTAGGATCCTTTTGTGAACAGCTAGGATTTAATCCTACTAAGAAAAGATCTGGAAAACCCTTTCCCCAGGAAAGAAAATTTCCTAGCAATGAGCAAAGAAGCTAAAGATTTCTAAATCTTTAAAACCTAAGTTCCATAGGAAAAGGCATTTTAAAAATACTTCTTCCTCTAAGAAGCCTCAGAAGAATGAAATTCTTCCTAAAGTTATCGACTACAAGTGCGGCAAAGTTGGTCATTATTCTAACAAATGTAGAGTTAAACCACAGATAAAATCTTTATCTCTGAATAACGATCTTAAAGATTAGTTATTAAAGGTCTTACTTATTGAAACAGATTCTGAGAAAGAAGATTACATCTTCAAGGATAATGATTACACATCTGAATCAAATTCAAATAATGAGAATCCAGATAATTGTTATGACGGTCTATGCGACTACTACAAGTCACTCTGTTCATTAAATGGACTTATGGTCTTAACTAAAAGTGAAGACATAATTTTAACTCTTATAGAGCAAATTGAAAATCCTTTTGAAAGAAGAAGACATTTAGAATAGTATTTAGAAATTATTAAAACTAGCTCTGAAGCTAGTACTTCGGGTACTAAGCCCACTACCTTAGAAAAGAAGCTAGATGAGAAAAATATCACTTATAATCTTAAAGATATAATTGATAGGTTTAAGGACTCTAAAAGAGAACCAACAGTTAATGACTTAAAGTCAGAAATTAATGACATGAAAAAGGAGATTAAAAATCTCCAAGAAAGAGTTAGTTTTCTAGAAATAAGTGATTCGAACTCTGATGTCGATTTAGAAGAGATTGTAGAACCAGAACTAAAAGTCTCTAAAAAGGATACTAAAAGTATCAAAGAATTAGCTAAAATTGAAAGTCTTGATTTTATCAGCCTTATTAACAGAGTTACCACTTGTAAGTGGCATACTAACATCACTCTAGTTGTTAATAAAGAATTTTTTGTTACAACTATTGCCTTAATTGATTCTGGTGTAGATCTAAATTGCATCAATAAAGGCTTAATTCCTTCAAGGTACTCTATAAAAACCCTTGAACAGTTACACACCGCAAATGGCAAAAAACTTTCAGTCAATTACAAACTAAATAATGCCGCCATTTGTAATAAAGGTCTTTGTTTAGAAATACCATTTATAATTGTAAAGAATTTAAATCAAAGTGTCATACTAGGCAACCCCTTCTTGCACGGTCTGTTTCCTTTAAAAATCTCTATAAGAGGTATTTCAACTGACATTGCTGGCAAAGAAATAATGTTTGATTTTATTTCTCAACCTAAGAGTAAAACTCTAAGTGTTTTAAAACAAAACATTTTTTACAAAGAAAAATTTATTGCATCTTTAAAAAATGAAGTGAGTTTTGAAAGTTTAAAACTTAAACTCAAAAATCCTATCTTAAAGAAAAGGATTGAGGATTTGTAGCAATTAATTATTTCAGAAATCTGCTCTGACCCTCCCTCTGCATTTTGGGAAAGGAAGAAACACAATTATCACTCTTCCTTACGAGCCAGATTTCAATGACAGGTTTATCCCTACTAAGGCTAGACCAATTGCAATGTCTCCTAGACATTTAGAAACCTGTAAAACTGAGATCAGTGACCTTCTTCAAAAGGGTCTCATCAGAAACAGTCACAGCCCTTGGAGCTATCCTGCCTTCTATGTTGAAAACGCCAATGAACTTGAACGAGGTGTCCCTAGACTTGTCATCAATTATAAACCCCTAAACAAAGTTTTAAGATGGATTAGATACGCTCTCCCTAATAAAAGAGACCTGTTAAACAAACTTTTTGAAGCTAAGATCTTTTCAAAATTTGACATGAAATCTGGTTTTTGGCAGGTTCAGATTGATGAAAAGGATAGGTATAAAACTGCCTTTGCGGTTCCTTTTGGTCATTTTGAATGGAATGTCATGCCTTTTGGGCTTAAAAATGCCCCTTCAGAATTTCAGAAAATTATGAATGATATTTTTAATTGTTATTCATCCTTTTCTATTGTTTACATTGATGATGTTCTCATATTCTCAAAGGATGTTGAACAACACTTTAAACACTTAAAGTTGTTTGTCGATTTAGTCAAAAGAAACGGATTAGTCGTCTCTGAAAGAAAAGTTAAACTTTTCCAAACTAGTATCAACTTTTTAGGACATACCACTGAAAATGGTACATGTATACCTATTGATAGGGCTATCGAATTTGGTAGCAAATTTCCTGATGAAATCAGAGATAAGAACCAGCTACAACGCTTTCTTGGTAGTCTAAACTACGTGGCTGACTTTTATAAAGATCATGCCTTACATGCAAATCTGTTATTTGAACAGTTGAGGAAAAATCCTCCAGAGTGGACTAAATGTCACACTTTAGCAGTTCAAAGAATTAAGTTAAGAGTTAAAACTCTTCCTTGTTTGGCTATTTCAAACCCTGATGCTTTTAAGATAGTTGAAACGGATGCATCAGACCTCGGTTACAAGGGAATTCTTAAGCAAAAGACTAATGAAATTGAGTCTTTAGTCAGATTTACTAGTGGAATTTGGGTAGGAGCTAGAGCTAATTATTCCACTATTAAGAAAGAAATTCTTTCTATTGTGATGTGCATTCAGAAATTTGAATCTGATTTAATAAATCAGAAGTTCCTGTTAAGGATCGATTGTAAAAGTGCTAAAGATGTGTTAACTAAAGATGTTAAAAACATCGCATAAAAATAGATTTTTGATAGATGGCAGGCTATCCTGTCTGTTTTTGATTTTGATATAGAATTCATTAATAGAGTTGAAAACTCTCTGCCAGACTTCCTAACACGAGAATTTCTTGCAGGAAATGACTTCAAAAAGAAATAACCTAAACCTTAAACGGTTTGAAGGACAATCCTCTAGGTAGGAAGAGACTCCAGAAAGGAACATGTCTCAATTCAGAACTTCTCAAAGGAGCGTGCCTCATAATAGGACCCCTCAAAGGAGCGTTCCCAGAAAAACACAACAAATAGATAATCTTTCTACTGAAAGTAGAGATGATTCTTATGATGACGATGCTTACCAAATATCCCTAGAACCAGAATCCTTAAAGGAAGAAAAATGGCCTTTGATCCCAACAAACTATATTTTTATTTGTCCTATTGAAAATAGGTACAGTAGGCTAGAACCATATGAAGTCGCCACATTCTACACTAGAAACCATTCGACTGTTCCCTTTTACCCCAGAGATTATGGTTTCTACCTAACCGTTTTAGAAGACACGGTTTCAATTAAATTCGAACCTATGAAAATAAATGGCAATGAATGGGCCTTTGCAAAGCTCACGATCTTAAAGATCATAACTCCTGAAGAATGGGAGAATGATTTATTTTTTATGCACAAGAGTAGTCAAATAACTTATAGTTACTTTGATTACATTCAGGCCTGGTCTCAGGCTTTGTTATACAATAACAGTTTTAGGAAATTCAGCTGGTTCATCCAGTTCCAGTTGGTTAAACCAACGAACACTTTTCTGAATTGGTTCCATCATTGGTTCCAGCAGTGGGGATCATTACCCATTTGCCTCCCTAAAAGGGTTAGAAAATTCTTTGAGGAATTTAGTGAAGCTAATGGATCTTGTAGCTTCACTAGATTGCTCTTTACTGCTTCCTATAAAGTTCCAAGGATCCTAAAATGGGATTACGATGTCATCTGCAAGCGGCGAGAGCTGATTTCCCAAATATCGGCCAATGAAATTGAGCTGTCATGGCTAGTTAGAAAGATCGCCGTTAAATGGTGGGACAAGTTTGAATTCTTTAAAAAACCCTCAGTTTATTCTACAAAAAAGTTGATTATCTTCAGGAAACCCTCTGACCTTGACAAAGCAGATTCTTCTACCGCCTTGCCAAGCCTTTTTGAGAGTCTTCTTGAAAAAATGACTGTGGAAGAGCTTAAAGCTCAAATGATGGATTTCTTGAATTCCAAGGCTAAAACACCTCCCTCCAATCCCAAACCAAAAGGGATTGTCATTCATGATTCTCCTAAAAGGAAAGGCAACGCTCCTTCTCCAATGGACACATCTCCGATTAAAAAGGAAAAATCTGATGCCTCTTCTAGTCGAGGAAAGGAGAAGATTAACATCCCTACCAGTCCCAATCCTTTCGACTGGTTATATGATGCACAAAGCCCTGAGAATACGGTCGACTTGGATGAAGGCTCCCTTGGAGATTTCTTAGAATCTCTGAAGTCAAAATAGGACTCATACCGGTCACCATTTCATCAAAATCCTTAAAGGACTCATCGACCGCTTCAACCGGTCACCATCTACTTACCACCATTTGACCGCTTTAACTGGTTACCTTTCACCGGATAACCAGCTCAAGGCCTTTAAAAGGCAAAGTGTTGCCCATTTCTCAGCAGAATGAAAACAAGCAGCAAACTAGAGAGAGAAAGAAGAGAGAGACGCTCTGCCTCTGACCACCGTCTCCGACCACTCTCCGGCAACGACCACCGTCCTCCGCCCTCCGGCGATATCTTTTCGATCACCGACCTTTTTTCGGGGACTTTTTTAGGCCATTTCTGGCTTACTGTAAACGTCTAAAAGATATAAGTTTTCATTTCTCTTTGTATTATACTTTCCTTTTTATGTATTTTGTACTACAATCTGTATTTATAATATTTCTATATAATATTTTGTATTCCGCTGTTCATGTAATATAGTTTGTTTTATACGATCCCTAAAGGGAATCCAAAGTGAAAGGAGAAAATTAACATTCCCGCCAGTCCCAATCCTTTCGACCGGTTATATGATGCACAAAGCCCTGAGGATACAGTCGACTTGGACGAAGGCTCCCTTAGGGATTTCTTGGAATCTCTAAAGTCAAAATAAGACTCTTGCCGGTCACCGCATCATCAAAATCCTTAAAGGACTCAACAACTGCTTCAACCGGTCACCATCTACTTACCACCGATTGACCGCTTCAACCGGTCACCTTTTACCGGATAATTGGTTCAGAGCCTTTAAAAGGCGAAGTGCTGCCCATTTTCTAACAGAATAAAAATAAGCAGCAAACTAGAGAGAGAAAGAAGAGAGAGACGCTCTGCCTCCGGCTACTCTCCGACCACCATCTCCGATCACTCTCCGACGACCACCGCCCTCCGGCAACCTCTTTTCGATCACCGATCTTTTTCCGGTGACTTTTTTAGGCCACTTTTTCTGGCTTACTGTAAACATCTAAAAGACGTAAGTTTTCACTTCCCTTTATATTATACTTTCCTTTTTATGTACTTTGTATTATAAACTGTATTTATAATATTGTTGTATAATATTTTCCATTCCGCTGTTCATATTCCGCTGTTCATAACTTATTGATGTAACTTCTTATTTTATAAACTCACATATATAACTGATCCTATTGATTCTGGTATCAGAGCCAGTTTTCTCTCTGTTGCTCTCTTTCAGTTGTTCACCATTTTCGTATACTTTCTGTATTTATTTCCTTAAATTTACTATTTATTATATTTTTTATTATTATTCGATTACAATTCCGAACGTGTTCCAAATTGAGCTTCTATAAGACTTGTGAAACCCCAAGTCACGTTGTCGTAGCCATTTGAGCTGTGTGATTGGCGTTGTTGGCAGATTACTGACGTAAATCATTGACAGTGATCAAGTACTATGGAAGCTATATTTGGAAAACTCTCTGGTAGTTCCTCTAATAATAATAGAAAAAATAATAAATGTAAAAATAAAGAAATATTATTAGAAAGTAACATTGAAAATGATTTACATAACTGGAACTTGCCTCCCTCTAGTGCTAAAAGCATCTATAAATTAAATAGTAATTTTCTGATTAAATAAGACTATATTGTTAAGACTGTTGAAAAATCTGTTTCTATAGATGATAATATTAACTCGTTTAATCTATTAACTAAAAGTTTGATAGATAAACATAAGGAATTATATTCCTTTATCCATATTGGAATGATACAAGTAGCGGTTAAACCAGCTACTCGTTTAGGTCTACCAATTACTGCTCTAGTCTGTCTTAGAGACAAAAGGAACTTAAAGTTCACAGACTCCTTATTAGGAGCCATTAAGTCCTCCCTAACGGACGGACCAATCTACTTCACTTGCTATCCCAACCTTACAGTGCCTTTGGACTGTCCCCATATAATGGATATAGCCTCATTGGATATCAAGACTAAGGGCTTTGAAATGAAGCCTAGATCAAAAAATCTGATCCTAATTTATTGAATTCATTATAAGGTAATGAACTCTACCGTACCTAATCTTAAAGATGGTGCCAATAAGATGTTAAATACCCCTAAGGGCGTCACGACTTTATTTTTGGCTGATTTGTTAAAAGGAAATTTCGTAGTCCCCAGGCCCATTCCTTGGGATCAACTAAACTTTCCGGATTCTTGGAAAATCGTTGACACTGTTCCTTTAAAAAAGGAAGGAAATACTCAGTTAGACTACATTTTAGAAGAATCTGATGGTAGCGCAATTCTAAAATTTGATAAATCAAGATCTTTAAGTTCTAGAAGATCTTTTAGGAGCTTAAAAACCCTAGCCTACCTACCACCAAGATCTTTAACTTCCTCTATTCCAATTAAATTGGGAGAAGAAGTTAAGGCAACTGAAAGATTATCTGATAATGTGGTTAAACCGCTCTACGAACGTCCTAATAGTCCCTCAATGTCTGATATGGGATATTATTCTATCAGTGTTTTAACTACGGACCTAACTCTAATTGAAAAATGGTACGCTGTTACTTTCTCTGAAAGGGAAAAAATTAAATGGAATAAAAAGTATGATCTCTATATTGCTAAGATGAATAACGAAGGTTATAGATCCTGCCCAGAATTTGTTAAACAAATGCTCTATCTTAAAGGTAAAAAATCTGATATTAAATATCCAAATTTTTAGAATTTAAAATTCTTAGAAACTTTGGAAATGTCTTATAAGACGTTCACTACACCACAAGGTGAAACCTTGACAAGCCTACATCCTCCTTTAGTCTTAGTTAGTTATCAAGTAACTCCTGAAGCTAAAATAGAATGTAGTCCTTTCGTCAACGGTTCATATACTTTTGTTAAACAAAATAATTTCACTAATTTAAGTCTGCACACTATAAGTGAGCAGCTATATCGTATTGAAAATACAATGCTTAAAGCATATGTTCCTCCTTTAAAAGTGGGGGAGAAGGTAGTAATCAAACCAACTTCTAGTGAAAAACTAGACTTTAAATTTGATAAAGCCCAAAATGAATTAGTAACTCATTCAAAATGTAAACATCCCACCAACCTTTAAGTTGGCCAGTGAAGCCAGCAACAATGGCTTCGGTGATGCTTCTATTATTATTATTATTATGTATCATAGAGGCGGAGGCATACATTAGGATGTACTAAATAACATTTTTGATCTGATATTCAGACAATCCATCTATATTCCATTGCTCTATGGCTCTTCCATCAAACGATACCATAGAAGGCCTAAACTCTTCATACTGTAGATTAACAGGTGAAGGCCTAGGATAACAAGGTTTATCTGATGATCCTTTAGAATCGTAAATTTTATTTACCTGGTTGCTATTATCAAGTCTTAGATTTTGAAATAAAGTTCATTAATGGAGTTGAAAACTCTCTGCCAGACTTCTTAACACGAGAATTTCTTGCAGGAAATGACTTCAAAAAGAAATAACCTAAACCTTAAATGGTTTGAAGGACAATCCTCTAGGCAGGAAGAGACTCCACAAAGGAACATGTCTCAATTCAGAACTCCTCAAAGGAGCATGCCTCAGAATAGGAGCCCTCAAAGGAGCATTCCTAGAAAAACACAATAAATAGATAATCTTTCTACTGAAAATAGAGATGATTCTTATGATGATGATGCTTACCAAATATCCCTAGAACCGGAATCCTTAAAGGAAGAAAAATGGCCTTTCATCCTAACAAACTATATTTTTATTTGTTCTATTAAAAATAGGTACAGTAGGCTTGAACCATACGAAGTCGCCACATTCTACACCAGAAACCATTCGACTGTTCCCTTTTACCCCAGAGATTATGGTTTCTACCTAACCGTTTTAGAAGACATGGGTTCAATTAAATTCGAACCTATGAAAAGAAATGTCAATGAATGGGCCTTTGCAAAGCTCACGATCTTAAAGATCCTAAAATGGGATTACGATGTCATCTGCAAGCAGTGAGAGCTGATTTCCTAAATACCAGCCAATGAAATTGAGCTGCCATGGCTAGTTAGAAAGATCGTCAATAAATGGTGGGACAAGTTTGAATTCTTTGAAAAACCCTCAGTTTATTCTACAGAAAAGTTGATTATCTTCAGGAAACCCACTGACCTTGACAAGGTAGATTCTTCTACCCCCTTGCCAAGCCTTTTTGAGAGTCTTCTTGAAAAAATGACTGAGGAAGAGCTTAAAGCTCAAATGATGGATTTCCTAAATTCCAATGCTAAAACACCGCCCTCCAATCCCAAACCAAACGGGATTGTCATTCATGATTCTCCTAAAAGGAAATGCGCCGCTCCTTCTCCAATGGACACATCTCCGATTAAAAAGGAAAAATCTGATGCCTCTTCTAGTAGAGGAAAGGAGAAGGTTAACATTCCCACCAGTCCCAATCCTTTCGACTGGTTATATGATGCACAAAGCCCTGAGGATACGGTCGACTTGGATGAAGGCTCCCTTGGAGATTTCTTAGAATCTCTGAAGTCAAAATAGGACTCATACCGGTCACCACTTCATCAAAATCCTTAAAGGACTCAACGATCGCTTTAATCGGTCACCATCTACTTACCACCATTTGACAGCTTCAACCGGTCACCTTTTATCGGATAATCGGCTCAAGGCCTTTAAAAGGCGAAGTGCTGCCCGTTTCTCAGTAGAACGAAAATAAGCAGCAAACTAGAGAGAGAAATAAGAGAGAGGCGCTCTGCCTCCGACCACCATCTTCGACCACTCTCCGGCAACAACCACCATCCTCCGCCCTCCGGCAATATCTTTCCGATCACCGACCTTTTTCCGGTGACTTTTTCAGGCCACTTTTCAGCTTACTGTAAACGTCTAAAAGACGTGAGTTTTCGTTTCTCTTTGTATTATACTTTCCTTTTTATGTATTTTGTACTACAATCTATATTTATAATATTTCTGTATAATATTTTATATTTCGCTATTCATGTAATATAGTTTGTTTTATACGATCCCCTGATTCTGTATATATATGTTAGAAATCTATTTAGAAAAATGGACGAGATTTGTTAGAAATCTATTAGACATTTATTATAAATTTGTTAGAAATCTATTAGACATGTATTTTAAATTTATTTAAAGTTATGATATATTAGAAATCTATGGACAATTATCAGAAAGGCCAAATGCATACGGACCCCCCTAAACTTGGTGCAAATCGGCTTTGGCCACCCCCAACTTATAAACTTGACACTTTTCTTCCTTAACTTAGCAAATCTGTATGACATTACCCCCTAAGTGGACTTGCCCACTCTTATGCAAGAGAGTGTAGTACACTCGCGCTGACATTGTATACATAAACAAATGTGGAAGAAGTCAAAGAAATAGAATTTTAACACGTAGCATTTGAAAAGTCAAAACAATAAGGCTTTTACATGCGCATTACATTTTAAAATTCTCATAAAATACGCAACAATAATTTTCACTATAGTCCGTATACTTATTCTCCTAACAAAAATACCATATTCCTTAATTGAATTCTAAGTAATCTTTCAGATTATCCATGGCGATTTTGTTGAGCTTCCACTTTACAACACCAGCAACAATAATCCTCACTGATATAACAGCCTTGCTTACCTTGAAATCCTAATTTCAACTTCAACCAAATCATGCTTTATCATGAAATTGGACCCTCGAATTCATCTGTTTGCGATTAGCTTGGGGTTTCCTACTTCTCCCGCCACAATCGAGTGTCTGCCTTGAATATTTCCTTCATGAATCTCCAAGGTACAATCTTGCCTTTTAATAGTAATCTCTAATTTCTCACTTTGCTCGACTTTCAAAACAACAGTTTACATGGCCAACTGTGGGAATCAATCGGCTGATTGCACCGATTAAGAGTGATCCATCTACGACATAACCTATTTAGTGGGAAATTGAATTTATGGATGCATATTCCAGTTGTCTATCAATGTTTAGAAGGTAATTCTTTAGTTATTTTATGAATTTAAAGTGATTTCTACTTGTTCGTTTATATCTATTACAAATCTGATACAAAACTACTATAATTCTGTTATAATTCTACTACAATGATGATAAATGTCTGATGCAAGTGTTTGGTGAAACATATATTAAATTTATAATAGTATTATGTTACATAACAATATTATAAAAAGTGTTTGGCATAATCTGTGAGTAAGTCTTCATCTAATACAAAACTAATATATATCTGTTATAAATGTAATATAAATGTCTGATGCAACTGTTTAGCGAAACATATAATAGATTTATAATAGTATTGTATTGCATAACACTATTATCGAAGTGTTTGACATAATCTATAAGTAAATCTTCATTTAATACAAAACTACTATATATCTGTTATAAATGTAATATAAATGTGTTATATATCTATTATAAACCTAATATAAGTATAATAGAACAGATTACTAAATTCAAATGATCCATTTATGTATTTCACAGGTCCTTTGGATGTCAATGATGTTTATACAATGAAATTTGAAGGTACGATTTGTTTTATTTTTCTTATTTCACTTAACTGATACATAATTACTATATATCTAATATATGTCTGATATATGTCTTCTTTTTTGTGAAACAAGGTTAAATAATACAATTTCAAAACAATATAGACAAAATGACACTCACTTAAATGTTTTAAAAGGCAAAAATGCATATCTAATTGATCCTTTCCACACCTGTTATGTATCTACTATAAAACTGTTAGATATGTAATACAACTCGTAAAATCTGCTTTCCTTCAGTTTCTATAGTTGAAGAAGGGAACATCAACCCAATAATAGATGTTCCTATAGAGATAGAATACAATCTTACAACAACTGATGTCAATGCATCATTCAGTGAAGAACATTCTCTCTATATGGAGAATATTTTAGATTTGGTTGTTCATACAATAAGCAGTTTTAGCGATGACGAGTTGGATGATGAGAAAGATGATTATGTGGAGATCATAAACCCGAATACTATACATACAATAAAAGTTGGATAAAGTTTTATAGATAAAACGGTGTTGCAAGAATCATTGAGTTTATATGCAATTAGGAATAATTTTTCAATTCAGGATGGAAAAATCGTGCAATAGGCAGTATTAGTTGATGTGCATTGGTCCAAAATGTACTTGGAAAATGAGAGCATCCATAAGAACTTCTAGCGGCTTTTTTGTGGTGAGAAAGTACTTTCCAGAACATTACTATAATATCGACGAATGAAATAGTAAGAAGAGGCACGCAACAAAGAATTTTCTTGCTAAACAAATTAAAAACAAATACCTATGGATTAAAAAGGGTGTACAGACCACTAGTTATTGCCTTTGATGTAAAATCTAAATTTGGAGCTGATATAAACTACCAACAAGCTTAGACAGTGAAAGAGCAGGCGCTTAAGATGATTAGAGGCTCGACAGAAGAATCATACGCTAGGTTGTCAAGCTTGTTGTACATGATTCGACAAAATAATCCATGTTCCTTAATTAGTGTTGTTAAAGAGGAGTATAGGTTTAAGTACCTTTTTATTGCAATGGCAACTTGTATTGAAGGCTGGAACCATTGTAGACCAGTTCTTGTTACCAATGCTTTGTTTTTAAAGACATGCTATAATGGATCTCTCATTTCATCTTGTGCTAATGATGCAGCATATATTTTACTTTACCTTCTCCCACAATAGAGTTTATTATTGATGTCTAGTTGAAATCTGTTAAAGTGCTTTTATAGAAGTGTTATACAACAAATCTTTTACTGACATTTTTAAAAACTAATATATACATGTTATAATACTATTGTAGATTCACAAATGTTATTTAACTGATACAAAGCTAATACATAACTATTATAAATGGATTAGAGTGGTTAAAATTGATAATATAAATGTTTTTTTACTGTAATTATATTATATTTGTAACAAATATTTACTAGATATCGATATCCTTGTTCTGAAAAATTGCAAGAAAGATTTTTCCACTCGTGTTTGCTTATCGACGGAGAAAACAATGAATCTCGATAATGGTTCTTTAGAAGGTTTAAGGACACTTTTGGGGAAATACCTAATATGGTCATAGTTTCTAATCGACACCCAAGCATAGACAAAGCATCAACGATAGTATTCTCTAATGCAACACACTGTATTTGCTCGTACCATTTACTCCAGAACCTGAAAATCAATTTCAAGAAAAACATACCTGAAATGTCAAAGTACTTTAAACGGGAAGTTAAGGCATACATACTAAAACAGTTTGAAAAGAACATGAAAAAACTTCGTGCTATTCAGAAAGGCAATCTAGTATACTTGAAAGATGTTAGTTACACTAAATGGAGCAGGCCGCATTCCATTAAAAACAAATATGTTGTAATGACGTCCAACAATGCAGAATCAATGAATGCCATGATGAAGCATGCAAAAGACCTTCCCATTGCATCACTTGTAGACTACCAACGAGTTACGATTCAGAAGATATTCTATACAAACAGAAACATTGGGCTAAATACGTTTACTGGTATCTTTAAGAAATACGAGAAAAAACTCCAAAAATAGTATAGTCTAGCTATAATTCAATGTTCTATCCGTGGTTTTTAAATTTTGTGTAACTCAATATATTGCCTCTGATGTATACTTAATGCATTTCCTAGTGGCTCCTTCAGATAGCCAATTGGTATCTGTGAAGAGTAATGGATTAGAATATGTCGTAGACATGTAAAATAATACTTGCATATGCAATAGGTTTCAGATGGATGAGATTCCATGTGCACATGCTCTTGCTTTCATACGGAAGTTCCATTTATCATTATATGATTACAGTTTCGATTATTACAAAAAAGAAATGATGCTGGAAACTTATGGAGCAACTATACATGTAGCAACCCGATCCTAAGAGGGGTGGTGCTGGGGTAGAAGACCTGAGCAAAGAGCGGCCATGAAGGATGTCGATGGGGACAGGAATGAACTAAATCCACACCCGAAAGAGAGAGTTTCGAGATTGTGCTGGTATGGGACAGCAGAATTGAGAACGGTTAAGGATTTTGATATTGTAATGGTGTGGGACATTGCAATTGAGAGAGACTTAAGAGATTTGATTGGTACTACCTATACCAACAAGGTGCACCTTTTTTCCGGGAGCCTACTCGGGAGAACTCCAAAGTTGAGCGTGCTTGACTTGGAGCAATCTCAAGATGGGTGACCTCCTGGGAAGTAATTTCCAGGAAGTGAGCGAGTGAGGACAAAGCTCACAGGAAAGACTCGTGTTAGTTTGTGGGGGCAGTCGGTCAAACTCGGGGTATTACAGTTTGGTATCAGAGCCAGCCCTCTCCCAGTACGGTGTGGTTCGGTGATGAACCAGGCGGAAGCTGATGGGCCTGTAGCGACTCGATCCTAAGAGGGGTGGTGCCGGGGTAGAAGACCTGAGCAAAGAGCGGCCATGAAGGATGTCGATAGGGACAGGAATGAACTGAATCCACACCTGAAAGAGAGAGTTTCGAGATTGTGCTAGTATGGGACAGTAGAATTGAGAACGGTTAAGGATTTCGATATTGAAATGGTGTGGGACATTGCAATTGAGAGAGACTTAAGAGATTTGATTGGTACTACCTATACCAACAAGGTGCACCTTCTTTTCGGGAGCCTACTCGGGAGAACTCCAAAGTTGAGCGTGCTTGACTTAGAGCAATCTCAAGATGGGTGACCTCCTGGGAAGTAATTTCCAGGAAGTGAGCGAGTGAGGACAAAGCTCACAGGAAAGACTCGTGTTGGTTTGTGGGGGTAGTCGGTCAAACCCGGGGTGCTACAATACATCCAATACAGTCGAGGGATAATTGGTTGATCCCTCAAGATGTTATAGATGAGGTTATTCTTCCTCTAGATGTGAAATGAAAAGCAGGAAGGCCAAAGAAACAAAGATACAAGTCTACTTTAGAGAATGAAACAACTTACAGGATCAAGTGTAGTGCATGCAAGAGGTTTCGACATAATAAGAGGACGTGTACGGGGACTGATATAATGATTCTCCATGTTTATTTGAACAATTTCTATGACAAAAGTCATACAAAGCAGCTCCTTACCTTTTTTAGCAGTCATAATTTTTTCAAAATAGGTAGTCATGAACATCTAATAAAATTTTGTTACATATCTGTTATAAAAGCATTTTACAACTTCTTTGCATTAATTAAGAATGTAATTAACATTTTTAAAGGTTATACTGCATTTCTAAGAAATTTTAGTGGAATTTGCAATCAAGTTTTTGTATGTTGTGTTATTGTGAGCACGGGATTTTGCAGTCCCTCTTGCGAGATGATGATGACGTGTACCCGATTTTAAGGCCTCGAAATAACAGTTCTCTTTAGAATTTTTATTACCAAAATAATATTCCTTGTGAATTTTATACTTGGTAGAATCCAGTTCGGCGTGGCCGATAACGCGTCCGGTAGGAGCTTGAACCGATGATTTACACCTAAATTAAAAATACCCATTAAAATATAATTAAAATTCAAAAAGATGCATTTTGACCCACTTTTACCCACTTTTGACCACTTTTCAAGACTTTTTAGGCTCCTGGGCCCGCTGGCTGTCGGTCTGCCGGAGGCTAATGCCATCAGCGATATCAGCCATGCCGCCGACAATATCACTATATCGTCAGCGACATCAGCCATACGCTAGCGGCATGACCCGAAGCGGGTCCCTATACAGACAGCCTTTCGGCCACTTTCGGCGGAATTAGTCAAAAAGGTCTCGAAAAACACCCCAATTCGCCTATAAAAACACACCTTAGGCTGAATTGAAAAAAAGGGGGTGGAAAATGAATTTGGGAAATTGGGGAGCTGAAATTGGGCAATTGAGAGGCTGCAATTGGAAGAAATAAGGCTGAAATTGAGAGAGAAAATAGATTTTAGTGAGATAAGAATTAGAAAAGGTAGGAAAAAGGGTCCTAATCCATTTTTCCTGGTTTTTCTTCTTTGAACTCTCTGATTGTGAGCTTAAAATCAGTGGATCTTTAAGTTAAAATCAACTTAATAGGATATAGAGGCTTAAAACTCTTAAATTTACTACTAAATCATCGTTACAAGCTCCCCAGAGGTGTTTCTTTAAGTTCACGAAGAGGTGGATTCATGCCCCGAGGTAAAAATTCTAAGTCTCATAGCTCTTTGGCATCAATATTACTGATTTATGCTGATTCTTGTTGATTTCTGTTCATTTTTAGGTTTTTGGTTATTTTTTACTGCTGCCCGCTGCTGCAGCAAGAAATTGAGGTCGCCGGAGACATATGATGTCGACGGCGGTATCACCCATATCGCCAGAGACATCATTGACACCGCTGGTGGCATCACATTCCCCAGAGACCTCACTTTCTTATAGGACCCTTGCTTTGTGGTACCCAGAAAGCCATGTAGCTTGCCTATAAATTGATGTCACCAGCGACATCAATGATATCGCCGGCGGCATCAGCTATGTCACCAGCGACATCATCAGTTATATCACTAGCGACATCAGTGATGTCGCCGGCGGCATCAGCCATATCACCAATGACATCAACCATGTCGCTGGCGGCATCAGTTATGTATTCGACGGCATGACCTTCTAGACAGCTATTTTATTTCATTTATTTCCGACCTGGTTTATTTTCCGAAACTAGGATACACAGAGTAACGATGGAGGTCCAAAACCTCCTGAAAATGGACCCCACCCCATAACATATGGCATTTTCACTAATAATCCGGTTAAAACAACGATCGAATCTAAATTTGGTTAAAAACGGGATTTTTTGCAAATGCCCTTCAAACTTTATTTTAGCCATCCAACCAGGCTTTATAATATTGTAAATAAAATATGCCACATCCACGTTAACTCGGGTCTTGTTCGGTTTGCCAACTATATGTTGTTCATGAGATATCTCGTATGACGTACCATATATGTGCTAACCATTTTCTGTAGGTAGATGTATATTAGGCCTTTGCGCATTTTATTTATCGCATAGAAAAATGTATAGAATTGGAAAGCCTTGTAATAATTTTATTTTCCGCACTCATTTTTGGACGACTGTAAATATTTTATTCATCGCTTCAATTGCTTGATAAACGTAAAAACAACACAATAACCGAAAATATAAATAAATAAGATGGATTAAACCGATTAAGAAAGAATGAAGTATCTTAACTTGGCCTAATAAAAAATAGATAACATCATCCGAACTCGGAATCTCTACTTAAGGTATGGTCCAACCACCCGGTGGGAAAATCGTGCCAAAAATTTTCCGGTTGAGCTGAACTGGATGGTGACTCTGTTTTAAGTACGGGATTTCGATCTCGTATCTTTTAAGCATTAAAATATGCAAAATTATTTTCCAATCACATCACTCATATCCCCCGTAATTTTAAAGAGGCCGGCCCTTCGGCCCGGCTCCACAGCCGCCGTGTAAAACCTCGTTCGCTCACAGTTATCTATAATTTTACAAAGCTATACTTGCATTGGAATTATAACAGAATTAAACAAGGCTTATACTAGACTTTTGTCACAGTTATAACAGATATATATTAGATTTGAGTTAGGTGATGTTAATTCTATATTTTGAATATATATATATATATCACATATAAACCTGATACATTTTTGATATAAACCTGTTATATACATAATATAAGTCAGTCTGAAACAAGGAAGATGTAAATTTTGGAAAACAAAATAACTGAAATTGATTAACAACATAGAAGATCAACAATGTACTATAAAAACATAAAAAAAAGTACTTATAGAGGATCAAAACAAGATATGAAACTAAAAACAACATTAAAAAAACTAAAACTAAAGACAGTTTCATCAATATGTGCCTATGCATATCCTGAATCGAACTCTTCATTACTCTCAGCACCATCATTCAGCTTTTTCAACCCATGATTGTATAAAGGCTTCACGCATTCATTGCCCCCCAAATTTGGCACATTTTTTCACATGCCACCCCCAAATTTAAGTGGTTTACTTTACCCCTAAAGTTGGCAAAACTAATACAGTTTGCCCCCCTCAATGCCACGTGTCAACTTTTGATTGAAGATAGAAAAATCTAAAAAATGACATCTTTGGAAAGTCAAACCAACCAGAAACTAACATGTGGCACCGAGGGGGAAAACTGTATTAGCTTTGCCAACTTTAGGGGGTAAAGTAAACCACTTGAAAGTTAGGGGTGGCATGTGATAAAACGTGCAGAGGCACATCAAGCTTGTTAGGCATTTCCTTGTTTTCAATGATATACTCGATGTAGCTGAATAAAAACACACTATAGTCGCTGCAGAACAATTCAATAGAAAAAAGAAAAAATAGAATAAAAATCAAGAGATCTTGAACATCTGTATATATATAAAACCATAATCTGTTCAAAATAGTGAATTTAAAACATACCATAATAATTGTTGAGGAAGCCCATTGATATATACAATATCAAGAGGTCGAAATGGATCATCGGTATTGTATGGTTCAGACTGCAAGATGTCTTACCTATTGTCAAAGATACCGAAGTTACACAAGTAGTACGGTATCAGGGTTACAGATATACTAGCAGCTGTTGAAGTATCTTTATTATATGACAACCTGCCCATGAATGAGTTATAGATGTAAAGCGTCCTCGATATAATCTCAAACCTCCCTAAAATTCAATGGTCCTTCCCCAACCATGATAGGGATAAAAACATTTTCTACTTCATCCCAACACTTAGGGCAGTAAATCCTTTTTCCATTCATATTCAGTGAAGTCATATCTTCAATATTAACATTCGCTTCCACCCACTTCATCGATTCATCAGTATCTTTATTCATCATGTTCTTAATAGTATCTAGCCTCTGAGCAAAATGAATCATCCATAATAGTGAAGCTGTACTTTTTTTTGGCCAGTACTTTCCTTCCTTTCTTAGATAATAGGACACGAAATTAATGTGCTATAAAAATAACAAATATATAAGCAATGAGCATATCAGACTTGAAAAAAAAAATAAAACACTTTTGTAATAGGTTTATAATAGATAAAAAGACAAAAAGTGTCTTACATTGCTGCTGAGATACTCTCCTGTTACAAGAAGATCAGCCCAAAATGTCTTTTTCGATACATGACAAACCTTGAAGTCCAACAACTCAATCTTGTCATTCTTTGCACTATACTATGAGTATTCCAAATATCAAGACAAAGGGAAAAGTTCAAATCTACCTTTTTCCTCTCTTTTTGGTCTAAAGTCAAAGATCCTTTTGCCTTGAAGAAAATAGCTAGCACGCACTCCAGTAAAGGATAAAAGGACTGACACTAGAAAGAGAAAAGGTAACAACCTTTTCTACCTAGACCAATAGGAAAGGCATGTGAAGCTCACACACCGGACTACTGGCATAAAAGTTGGTGAATCGCTAAAATACAAGGAAAACAATCACTGATAACTTTTTTGCCTCAAATCCTAAGGATTTAAATGGGAAAATTATTCAGTCTAACGGATTGATCAACAGCTCCGGAAGTGCCACATCATACCAGATCAACGGTGAAGCTTTAAATCAACACAACGACTAAATTTATAATCCAAGCCTATAAAAGGGAAGCTTCACAAGTTGAGAAGGTGCTGGTTGTTTTAAGAAAGCATACACAAGAGATGCCGTTATTACAATCAGTGACTAAATCCCTCTACGAAACAAATCATTCCAAATCAGTTTGTAAGAATTCTCAAGTGAGTTATAAACTTGAGGAATTCAAAAACAAAAACCTTGACAAAAACAAGTAGTAAAAATCTCATACTTTGGTGAGTATTGAGATTGGGATATAGCTTAGAGTTGGTGTTTAAGTGGGATCTCCCTGTAGGATTCAGCTTAGGTTTGGGTAGAAATCTAAGTGCTATATCTTGCTAAAGACAGGAGGACTCAGCTAGGAGTTGGTACTTCTAATGGTATATCCTACATCTGGAAGGGGTTACCATCCGGAGATAAATTGTAAAGCTTGATTCTTGCCAGTTGGAAAGGAATCCACTAGTGGAAAAAGATCAGAGTAAGGACACTCCGGGGACTGGAGTAGGCTGGGGCCGAACCAGGATAAAACTCTGTGTTTGATATTCTAACTCTTTACCTTATTTGCACAACATTTTATATTTGCATCATCCGGATCCAATATATTCGGAACATATCAAACACGCTACACAAGACTTTTAAAGTATGTTAATTCTGCCAAAAGGGTCATTCACCCCCTAACCTTATATAGACCCTCACAAATCCCTTCTCCCGTTTTAACTATTAGAACAGTTCTTGTACCATCTTCTTTCGGTGTTATTGTGTTAGGTGTTTCCTGCAATTCATATTTTGATGGAAAATAGCAAGATTGAGATGGGATTCAACTGATTAAGTAGTTTTGTATAACGATAAAAGATGTACTTAATTTTAAAGGCATAGTTTGTGATGTTACTTTAGATCCTAACACTACTTGACCAGACATATGCTCATCCTAATACAAAAATATATAAAACAATAAGATTTGGGATAGTTATAACAGATATATATATTAGATATATATTATTATTTCATTACACTTGTACTTGCATTAATTTCAACAGTTGTTGTTGCTTCCACATGTTCTACCTCAAAATCCATTGCACCCCCTTCTTTATTGACAAGACTTGTTGCATCCTCCTTAGATTTTCCCTATTTACATAACAAAAATGTACATATTCATTTATTGTTATCAAAAATAGTAAATTATCTAACGTACTAATACGAGATTTGTACTAGACTTGTATTAGTATTAAATTCGATTTATACTTACATCACCTTCAGCAGTGGCTATCGCTTCCACTGCTTCATCATCCTCATTAACTCTATGGTTCTCATCCCCCACTCGCAACACAAAATCCAGCTAGACATTAAAATATCAAGGATTTGTATTTTCACCACATAACTTTCAATAATTTGTTTTTTCTACCTTCTCATTTATGATATCATCCAGTTGTTCTATCGGATCTGTCTTATCACCATCAGATCCTTCCTTGTAAGATTCACTCAATCTCTTTAGTCGAAATTTGGAATGTGGGATATCTCATGTCAGTTTAGTGTAAAAATCATCAGCACATTTGCCTATGCCCGCATAAACATCCATTTTCTTCTCCAGCTTATTGTGCCTCAACACATCTTTTATCTCATTGACTTGTGCTGACAGATTATCAAACCTCTTCTCCAACAAACCAGTTCTACCATCAAATCTTTCCAGACCTTGATCAATTTTATTGGCCAATGCCTCCAATTGGTTAACAATTTGAGTCTAGCTTCCAGTTGGCAGCTCGGACTGAGATGCTTGAGTACTAAAAAACTATTCAAATTTTGACGGTTCTTCAAATGTAAATAAGTTTCCCAACGATAGATTAACAACCTCTTCCTCTATTGCTGAAATTTTTCTCATGTTCAATTGAAATGAAAAAAATTTTAAAAACATTTCAAATGATATATTAAAAAAATTATGAAAGACTTATAACACAAGTACAAAATAATTATACTGCATTTATAACAGATTTATAATAAATATTGCTTTATTCCTTGATTTTGAATTTTATACTACATATATCAGATATATATCAGCTATATATCTATTACATATTTGATATAAATCTGTAACTATCAGACATATAACACACACACACACACACACACACACACACACACACACACACACATATATATATATATATATATATATATTAATTCAATAACATTAACTCTTATACTACATTTATAACAGAATTATACTATATACTTCTTTTAAACCAAAAAAAGGAAAATTTTTTGAATGTGTGCTCACAAATTTGGCTTGCTTATTGAAAATGACTGCATTAAAACCAGTAGCTTTCATGTTAGTCTGTGTGCTTGCCATTCAAAAAATTTGGGTTTGAAATCTCCACCATCATCTTTAATTTTGCTGTAAACAAAACCTTCACACGCTCCGACAACTTCGTAAAACCATGCCTGGAACACCAACGGGCATTTCCTCAGCTTGTAATTCGGCGGCTTAGGTCCTTTTCTTCCATTTTTTTTCAAACCTTCAATGGTGTGATCGAACGATAGCTTTCCCCATGCTAATTTATCATACGTGCCATTGCAGACAGTCAAAAAAAATTTCAGGAATTTTACTGACAAGATCCTTCCCCATGAGGTAATATGTGATGAAATAAACCATCGAGAGCCTAAAATAGTCCTCATCACTTTTTCATCCGGTACTCTTTCACTTTTTTTTATTTACGTTGCACTTCTTCTTCTTCCTCCTCCTGATCACTTCCTTCTTATTTTTTTTCTTCACATCCTTATCCGATAAATGCTTTAAATCT
This sequence comes from Euphorbia pulcherrima, assembly GCA_947683365.1. Taxonomy (NCBI): domain Eukaryota; kingdom Viridiplantae; phylum Streptophyta; class Magnoliopsida; order Malpighiales; family Euphorbiaceae; genus Euphorbia; species Euphorbia pulcherrima. The sequence goes on along the minus strand of CANTUS010000008.1, from coordinate 42,813,132 downwards.
ACTTTCGTAATAAAATTAAAGTATTTAAAAAATACTTCATCCAAAATTCTGTTGAATCTCCAGTCTGAACAAGCTCAAAGTTCTCGTCTGAATCTGGTCGGAGTCCACTTATAAGGCGAAAGTACTTGATTCCAAAATAGAGTGGATGACCGGCCACTAAAATGCACATACAATCATGGTGGGCTGATTGATATCTCTTGATATAATGTTGTGTAAAAAAGCCCTCCACAATCTAAGACGTGGTCTCATGAAAAAATTTCCAAAAATAGTTCCCTTTTACCTTTCAAGAACATAAACAGGAACATTGTTCTTAATAAAATCAATAACATTCCAGTTAGACAATGAATTCACTCCAGAAGTCCAAGGTTCAAGATAGATAGGGGCATATGGCTCCGGCTTCATTACCGCTAAAAATGATTCTCTTCTTCGTTATCTTCATATTTCTTCTGAAAATTATAATAGAAATAAGATGTTATAATAGAAAACTTATAATGACACTAACAACATTAATCAAACATAAAAAAAAATACATACAAAGACTTTTAACAATCAAATACACTTTAACCTATCATGCTAACAAAGCACTTGACACATTTTAAACTTGTATTCATAATATATTTATAATATAAAAGTTTTAAACAGATAATAAAACTCTATATACATGAAATTTGTAACTTATAACACACATATAACAGAATTATAACACATATGCATTAGATACTGTTTTCATAAGTTACAAAGTTCAATTTTTAACAAAATAAAACACTTTTATGTTTTTATAACAAACATACAATAGAATTATAACACACATGTATCATATGGTAAATATCCAAACACCATACACAGTCTTATAGTAGACAAAAATAGAACTATAACACATATATAATAATTGACCAAAACAATTCATAAAACTCTTATAACTTCAATTGTTGGTCCCTGTGAGGGTCTAAATAAGGTTAGAGGGGGGTGATTGACCCTTTTTTCGCGGAATTAACAGACTTTTGGAAAGTCTTTGTGTAGAGTATTTGATTATGTTCCGAATGATGGATCTGGATGATGTAGATACAAAATATAATGCAAGTAAGTAAAGAGTTAAAAAATCAAACATAAGGATTTTATCCTAGTTCGGCCCTGCCTACTCCAATCCCCGGAGTTTCCTTCCTCCGAGCTTTTCCGCTAATGGATTCCTTTCTAACTGGCAGGAATCAAGCCTTACAATTTATCTCTGAATGGTACCCCCTTCCGGATGTAGGATATACCACTAGAAGCACCAACTCCTGGCTGAGTCCTTTTGTCTTTAGCAGGATATACCACTTAGATTTTGACCCAAACCTAGGATGAGTCCAACAGGGAGATCCCACTTAAAGCACCAACTTCAAGCTATATCCCAATCTCACTACTCACCTAAGTAGGAGATCTTTTTACACTTTGGTTTTCTCAAAGGTTTTGGTTTTGGAATTACTCAAGTTTATAACTTCACTTGGGAATCCTTACAAACAGATTTTGAATGGTTTGGTTCTTGGAGGGATTAAGTAACTGATTGCTTTTAGCGAATTCTCTTGTGTATGCTTTCTTAAAATCAACTAGCACCTTCTCAACTTATAAAGCTTCCCTTTTATAGGCTTCTATCATAAATGTGGCCGTTGAGGGTTGTTAAACTCAAAATAAATCTTCACCATTGAAAAGGTGATATATGGCGCTTTCGGAATCGTTGATCAATCCATTAGACAGAGATTTTGACCCATTTGAATCCTTGGGATTAAGGCTGAAAAGTTGTCAGTGATCGTTTTCCTTGTATTTTAGTGATTCACCAACTTTTATGCCAGTAGTCTGAAATGTGGGCATCACACGCTCTTCTTATTGCTCCATGTGAAAAAGGTTTTTACCTATTCTCTTTCCTGTGTCAGTCCTTTGTCCTTTTTCTGAAAAGTGCTAGCTGTTGTTTTTATCTTGCATATGGGGAAATGATCTTTGACTGAAGACCAATAAGGATGGAGGGAAAGTAATATTTTAAATTATTCCCTTTGTCTTTATCACTGTGTCTTTCGAATAATCCTTTCTCTTGATATCTGGATGTTATTCAATCAGTCTTCCTCCGGATCCTATTGTATCAGGAGTTAGCAGTTTGTTTCCTTTCCAAACTCTCACCTAATGCTTTCCTTTCATGCTTAGGTAATTGTCTTCACTTCAATAATTATCTTGGACTTTGGATGTTTTGGTTATAGGCCCGGATACAATTGTTTTAGACTTGAGTGTCTTTGTTTACTTTTCCGGATATCATGACTTGGGTCTTTTTGTACTTAGGTGTATTGTTCTCTTCAAACCTGATCTGGGATAATTGTTGTTCCGGATCATTGTTTCAAAAAATCTCCCCCATTTGATGGAAAAAAAACCTAAGACATCTAAGCATAAGGAAAGAGGGTTTTATGACCTAAGTGTCATTCTTGATACTTAGTCATTTACAATTTTTACTCCCCCATAATTTTAGCATCCCTAACTCCCCCAACATTTTTCAATTCTAGCTTCTAAGGTTTTTCTTGTACAATTGCAGATTGTAGTTTAGAAGTAATTTTTCACTATATATACTTCTGCTGTTAACAATGGTTAACATCAATGAAGTTCAGATTTACATGATACAGAAATACATAAGTGAAAAATAACTCTAGCTATTACAATTTTCAGAAAGCTATATTTATTACAAATTATTACTTTCCGGATGCTCCTCCTTCTTTTCCTTGTCTTTGCTCCTTATCCTATTTTCAGTTTCCTTTTCAGTTTCAGCAGCTTTATCTTTACCCTTTTTATTCTCCCCCTTTTTGTTTGCATCATCTTAGGGGGGTCTATCACCATGTAGGTTTTACCATCCCAGCTTGACTGCCATGCCTCGAAGTATATGGAATAATCTAAATTCTCTTCTTTTCTACGCTCTATGATTGTGTCAATTATGGCTAGAGTGAGATGTAGGGGCCGGAAGACTTTCCGAAGTTTGGAATAATATTTTGTGATGTAAGAATGCATATGTAGAACATATTCATGATCCTTTTCATCAAAGCAAGGGAAGAGTGCTTTCAGGAGTGTAGCGATCCCTTTATATCCGAAGAAGCATGTATCCCCAATGTGTTGTACAAGATCTTGAAATACGGGGAGTAGTTAGCTTTCCAGAATGGATGGTGAGGAAGAAGATCTGGAGATGGACAGATTGGATAAGCTAGTTGTCAATGTAATACCCCTTCATGGGGAGTGCCACAGTAACGATAACCTCCGATATCTTATTTACTAATTCAGTAAGTTTCACATTAACACTTAAACAAATTCACTCTCAATACTTAAATATGTTAATTCCAAAACTTTAACATTCATAGATACACGCCAAAAGTTACAACTCCAAATATCAACAATATACAATTCACACTTCTCACACTATCTAGTACATGTCATTATTCTATAAATTATAATATTACATTAAATTACAAATCCGCCACGAGTCTTTCTTTATATGCTCTTCAAGCTGATCCACTTATACCACTTTGATCCAAACTATCTACAAATCTCCACCTAACCTACGTGTAGAAGAACAATTACACGCTAAGTAATTTGCTTAGTGGTGTACAGCAATTTCAATTTCATAAAGATTTATAACACAAAATACATTTACTTGTGCTAAAAATATATCATAAAAGCATATTTTAAAACCAAATATTTGAAATTCAAATACACACATTTTAACAAATAAATCCGTTATTCAATTTACTTAAACAGTATCACATTATTCTTCATTTGCCCAAAGTAAACTAAGCAGTGATAACGGTATTGGATATGGGGGCGGCACTAAGCCCCGAAGCCGAAGCTCCAAATGCGGCACAAAGCCCGAAGCCGAAACTTTAATATCAATATCTCGGTCAAGCCCAAAGCCAAAGCTTCAATATCAATATATTTTTATCAGAATACCGGCCAAAGCCCGAAGCCAAAGCTTCAATTGTTTGTACAATATTGTACCCCCCTTTATTGGCGCCAATCTACCCGGATTCATTTCCTACTCTTTTACTAAGGGCAATAAATCAAATTAACATCTTAAAAATTCTAGTATAAACCATCAAACATAATTCAACATAACTTCAATAATTAAGAAATTCAAATCCTAAATTTTAAAGCATCTAACTTCAATTAAAACACAATAAAATCAACATTCATATTTTTCAGAAATTTCCAGATTTCGTGACCTGACTTCCCCTAAATTTTTAACTATTAAAACATCATTCAATCGAAGAATTTTCTATAAACATTATTAGCCACATGTCTCAGCTTTCCAAATCCACTAGAATCACAGAAATTCAAATTTTATAACCAAAGTTATGATCAAAATACTAAACAGTGTACAAAGCTGAGATTTTTCAAAAACAGATTTCATGACTCAACTTTAAACGAAAATTTCACATTGAAAACGAACGAAACTCAATAAGGTTTCTTCTAAACATACATTCCTTAGTTTTTTTAGATATTAAAAGAATCAAGAATCATTTAAATCGGATTTATATAGCAAGAGAAAACTTCAAAACAAAATAGGGATACAAATTTGGAAATTTTCAGAAAAACCGAGAAATCGAAACTAGAGACACAAACCTTTTTCTAAACTCGTTCTAGTTCTCTTCTACCTCCTTTGCCTTTGATTTACTTGCACTAGCTTCATCTACAATAGCCATATATAATTCTATCAAGATATTGTATAAATAAACTTCCTAATACCATAAATATGCTTAATCTACCGTGAATTCCACTAATTAAGATTTAATTTCATCAAAAATCACTCACCTCAAATTCAGGTTACTATTCATCCGAGCCTTAAAAACTGAAATCCTCTTCTTCTAACCTTGATTCACTGAAATTGATGATGATAGAAAGTTTAAAGATCGATTTGCAATAAGAATTTGAAGTTGAATCGAAGAAATCAAAAGCTTTTGGGTTAGGGAAATTTTTGAATATAGTAGAGATGAAGAACTTGAAGATGAAGGAGAGAAGGAGAGGATGATACGTATAGGATTAGGATTAGGATTAGGATTATAAGGTATCTTTTTATTCACTATTTCCAGTAATGCCCTTGAACAAATAATTAAATGCCTAAATCATCCCTCGAACTTAATTAACTCTTATTTCTTATCTAATGACATAAAAGAAAAATGTTAAAATATGGAAATTCATAATATCCATATTATTTTATACTTTTATACCTCAATTAAAATTTAGTTTAAAAATTTTGGGTTGCTACAGCTCTCCCCCTCTTATGAAATTTTGTCCCGAAAATTATCTGAAAACGGTTGCGGATATTGAGTTTTCATTGTATCCTCCGGTTCCTAAGTTGCTTCTTCAACCTTATGATTCCTCCAAAGTACTTTTACCAAAGTAATAGACTTGTTTCTTAATTGTTTAACTTCTCTCGCCAAGATTTGTACCGATTCCTATACATATGTCAAGTCGGGTTCCATTTCTACGTCATTAAGAGATAAGATATATGATGGATCTGATCTGTATCTCCTTAAAATCGACACATGGAACACATTATGAATTTTATCGAGTGTCGGGGGTAGTGCCAATCGATAAGGTACCGGTCCAACCTTCTCTATAACCTCATATGGGCCAATAAATCTTGGACTAAGCTTGCCTTTCGTGCCAAATTGCAGGACTTTCTTCCTAGGAGATACTTTGAGAAATACTTTATCCCCCACTTCATAAGTTATGTCTTTTCTTTTTAGATCAGCATATGATTTTTATCTATCCGATGCAGCCTTCAATCTTTTTTGAATAAGTTTTACCTTCACCTTTGTCTCCTGAATCAAATCCACTCCCACAATCTTGTTTTCACTAAGCTCAATCCAATATAATGGAGTTCGACATTTTCTTCCATACAATGCTTCATATGGCACCATTTGTATGCTTGACTAATAGCTATTATTGAATGAAAACTCCATGAAGGACAAATACTTATCCCAACTTCCCTTAAATTCAATGATACAACTTCTCATCATGTCTTCCAACACCTGAATTACTCTTTCAGATTGACCATCTATTTAAGGATGAAATGAAGTACTGAAATAAAGTTTACTACCTAAGGCTTCTTGTAACTTCTTCTAAAATCTCGAAGTAAATCTTGGATCTTGGTCAGAAATGATTGAAACAGGCACTCCGTGTAGCCGCACTATCTCATCTACATATAACTGAGCCAACCTATCAAGTGAATAATCCATCCTAATTGGAAGAAAGTGGGCAGACTTTATCAATCTATCTACAACAACCCACACTGCATCATATTTCTTCTGTGTAAGTGGTAAAGACGTCACGAAGTCCATTATGATTCTTTCCCATTTCCATTCTGGAATTATTATTGGTTGCAACAATCCAGAAGGAACTTGATGTTTGGCTTTCACCTATTGATAAGTCAGAAATTGAGCAACATAGCTAGTAATGTCTTTCTTCATCCCATTCCACCAATAATGGCTCTTCAAGTTTTGGTACATCTTTTTTGCTCCTGGATGCATCGCATAAGGACTACTATACACCTCATGTAAGATATTATTCTTTAATTCTTCATTATTTCACATACATAATCTATCTTTAAAATATAGACATCTATCTTCTCGAACTATATAGTTGTCTATGATACCCATTTATGTCCTTACTCGAATGACCTTCGAGTCATCATCTTCATTTTGTGCTTGCTTAACCTGTTGTAGTAGTAAAGGTTGAATCTTCAATTCTGCAATTAAGGCTCCACCACTGGTTAGAGCTATTCCCGTATTTATAGCCCTTAGTGCCACCATTATCTTTCTACTGAGAGCATCTGCCACTACATTAGCCTTTCCTGGATCATAATCAATAAGACAATTGTAATCTTTAATGAATTCCATCCATCTTCTCTGCCTTAAATTCAACTCCTTCTGTGTTGGCAAATATTTCAAGCTTTTGTGATCTGTATAAATATAAAATTTTTCTCCATAAAGATAGTGTCGCCAAATTTTCAAGGCAAAGACTATTGCAGCCATTTCCAAATCATAAGTAGGATAATTCCTTTCATGATTCTTCAATTGCCTGGAAGCATAGGCAATCACTTTCCCTTCTTGCATAAAAACACACCCAAGAGCACTATGCAAAGTATCACTATAGACTACGAAGTCTTTTCCAAGCTCTGGTTGGGTAAGGATGGGTGCTTCTGTTAACATCGCCTTCAACTTCTTAAAACTTTTTTAGCACTTGTCATTCCACTCAAATTTTGCATTCTTTTAAAGTAGTTTCGTCAGCGGGGCAGCAATGACTGAAAATCCCTTCATAAATCTTCTATAATACCTGCTAAGCTAAGGAAACTTCTGACTTCTGTAGGGTTCTTTGGTGGTTTCCATTCTATAACTGCTTCTATCTTTTTAGGATCCACTTTAATTCCTTCTACAGAAACAACATGGCTTAAGAAAGAAATTTCTTCAAGCCAAAACTCACATTTGCTAAGTTTGGCATACAATTTATTTTCCCTCAAAGTTTGGAAGACTTTTCACAAATGTTGATCATGCTCTTCTCGTGACTTAGAAAACACCAAAATGTCATCAATGAAAACCAATACAAAACTGTCTAAATATAAGTAAAATACACAATTCATAAGGTCCATAAATGTTGTTGGTGCATTAGTTAGACCAAATGGCATCACTAAAAATTCATATTGCACATATCTGGTTTAAAAAGCCGTCTTTGTAATATCATCATCTTTCACTCTCATCTGATAGTAACCCGATCTCAAATCAACCTTGGAGAAGTATTAGGATCCTTGAGTTGATCAAATAAGTCTTCAATCCTTGGCAATGGATACTTGTTCTTCACTGTCAATTTATTCAACTCCCGATAGTCAATACATAATGGGAGCAACCCATCTTTCTTTTTAACAAAGAACACTGGCACACCCTACGGGGATATACTCGGGCGTATAAACCCTTTTTCTAACAATTCTTGCAACTGGATCTATAACTCTTTCAGTTCAGCAGGCGCCATTCTATATGGTGCTTTGGATACTAGGGTGGTACCCGGCAACACATCAATTGCGAATTCTACCTCTCTTTCTGGTAGCAACCCCGGTAGTTCTTCTAGAAATACATCAGGAAAATCACATACCATAGGAATATTCTGTAATTCTAACTCACCTTTCTTTGATTCTAGAGCCAAGATTAGGTAGGCCTGACATCCCTTCCTAACCAGCCTTTTAGTCTTCATAAGAGAAATTATGTTACAGAGATAATCTGATCTTTCCCCTACGATAACTATTTCTTCTCCATCAGAAACTTAAAGTGACATTCTTTTGTTTTTGCAATCCACCACAGCTTGATGTTCCAATAACCAATCCATTCCCAAGATAACATCATAATCTCGAACAGGTAACTCAATTAAATTTGCAAGGAAAAGTTGATGTTGAATCATAATAGGGCAATTTATATACACTTTGTTTACTATCACACTGTGTCATAAATGATTAGTCACTTCTATATTTTCTCCTAATTCTTCTACATGTAACCCTTTCTCTCTTGCTAATGCAGTACATATATATGAATGAGATGAACCGGGATCTATCAAAGCATAAACATCATGATTAAATAATGAAAATTTACTGACAATAACTTCAGTAGATTCCCGAGTCTCAGGCCCTTAGATTGCATAACTTCTTGCCATTCTTTCCGGTCTACCACTCTACAGTGCTTATTGAGCTACATCATGTCCACTTAAACCACTAGCATTTCCTCTTCCCCTTCCTCTTCCATCTTGCATTGTAGGAGTAGGAACTACGATAAGTGCAGATGTACTTATCTTTCTTTGAGGACAATTTGCAATCAAATGTTCCTTCGAGCCACATTTAAAGCAGACTCTACCTTTTCCCCAACATTCCCTTGTATGTATCCTTCTATAATTAGAACATTGTGGAATATTTCCTCTGCCTCAACCTGAAGGTACACTAGCCGCTGACCCTATACTTATGGTTTGTCTTAGTGAAAACCCTCTGAAATGAGATTATGTTTGTTCTGACATTCCCTTCTGTTTCTTACTTGGAGATTCTGAACTAGTTGGACCCTGCGACCCCTTTTGAAATCTAGATCTTTTAGCCATTCTTTGTTGCCTATCTGGATTGATCTTCTCAATGCCCGTAGCAGCATCAACCAAGTCATTGAACACCCTAATCTTTTGTGCAAGTAAATGCACTCTAATTTCATCATTCAGCCCATCCTAGAATCTCTTACATCGCATTACTTCACTGCCAACAATATCACGGGCATACCTTTCGAGTTTTAAGAATTGAGCTTCATATTCTGATATGGTCATTCGTCCCTATCTCAAGGACAAGAACAATTTCCTCTGCTCATCTTTGAATCGTTTGCTAACGTACTTCTTATCAAATTATTCCAAGAAAAGTGTCCAAGTGATTTCTTCGGGGTGCCTCTCTCTCACAATATTATCCCACCACCTCCTTACTTATTCTTTGAGTAAACCTTGCACACAGTCTAATCTCTCTTCATCTGTAAAATGAATCCTATTCATGCACCAAGTATGATCAAGCCAATCTTCTGTAAATGCAGGATTCACTGTGTCCCCTTTGAAGTCATCAGCCGGAAGCTTCTCGATTCTTTTAAGAGGAGTTCTCTCCTCTCTTCTATCAACGTGAGGTACTACAGGAACTTGAGGGATTGGTATATTTTGAAGTATTTGTGTGATTACTTCAGTAGTCATATGCTTAAGTAAAGCAGCTTTTGCTGGAGTAGGTTATTCGGGTAAGCCATGAATTGGTGGAGGTGCATATCTTTATTCATCCCCATGCCTAATACGGACTGTACTCTCAGCATCCTCTTCCTCAGTCTGGTTGTGACTACTACTAACCATTACTTATTCCTGAAAATTGGACCAAAGTGGATCAAACAACTAACATAACATATTTATATCCTAAATGGCATGTACATACTAGTTCTAGAATCGCTAAAACCTCGCTCTAATACCAATAAATGTAACACCCCTTTATGGGGAGTGCCATAGTGACGATAACCTCCGATATCTTATTTACTAATTTAGTAAGTTTCACATTAATACTTAAACAAATTCACTCTCAATACTCATATATGTTAATTCCAAAACTTTAACATTCATAAATACACGCCAGAAGTTACAACTCCAAATATCAACAATATACAATTCACACTTCTCACACTATCTAGTACATGCCATTATTCTACAAATCATAATATTACATTAAATTATAAATCCGCCTCGAGTCTTTCCTTATATGCTCTTCAAGCTGATCCACTTATACCACTTTAATCCAAACTATCTACGAATCTCCACCAAACCTACGTGTAGAAGAACAACTACACGCTAAGCAATTTGCTAAAGAATTAGTGGTGTACAGTAATTTTGATTTCATAAAGATTTATAACACAAAATACATTTACTTGTGCTAGAAATATATCATAAAAGCATATTTTAAAACCAAATATATGAAATTTAAATACACACATTTTAACAAATAAATCTGTTATTCAATTTACTTAAATAGTATTACATTATTCTTCATTTGCCTAAAGTAAACTAAGTAGTGATAACAGTATTGGATATGAGGGCGGCACTAAGCCCAAAGCCGAAGCTCTAAATGTCAGAACAAAGCCTGAAGCTGAAGCTTCAATATCAATATCTTGGTCAAGCTCGAATCGAAGCTTCAATATCAATATATTTGTATCAAAATACTGGCTGAAGCCCGAAGCCAGAGCTATAATTGTTTGTACAGTACTGTACCCCCTTTATTGGCTCCAATCTACCCGGATTCATTTCCTACTTGTTTACTAAGGGCAATAAATCAAATTAACATCTTAAAATTCTAGTATAAACCATCAAACATAATTTAACATAACTTCAATAATTAAGAAATTCAAATCCTAAATTTTAAAGCATCAAACTTCAATTAAAACACAATAAAATCAACATTCATATTTTTCAGAAATTTCCAGATTTCGTGACCTGACTTCCCCTCATTTTTAACTATTAAAACATCATCCAATCAAAGAAGTTTCTTATAAACATAATTATCCACATTTCTCAGCTTTCCAAATCCACCAGAATCACAGAAATACAAATTTTATAACCAAAGTTATGATCAAAATACTAAATAGTGTACAAAGCTGAGATTTTCTAAAAATAGATTTCATGACTCAACTTCAAATGAAAATTTCACATTGAAAATGAATGAAACTCAATAAGGTTTCTTCTGAATATATATTCCTTAGTTTCTGTAGATATCAAAAGAATCAAGAATCATTCAAATCGGATTTATATAATAAGAGAAAACATCAAAATAAAATAGGGATACAAATCTAGAAAAATTCAGAAAAACCGAGAAATCGAAATTAGAGACACAAACATTTTTCTAAACTTGTTCTAGTTCTCTTCTACCTCATTTGCCTTTGATTTGCTCGCACTAGCTTCCTCTACAATAAGCATATATAATTTTATTAAGATATTATATAAATAAACTTCCTAATACTATAAATATGCTTAATCTACCATGAATTCTACTAATTAAGTTTTAATTTCATCAAAAATCACTCACCTCAAATTCAGATTACTATTCATCATAGCCTTAAAAACTAAAATCCTCTTATTCTAACCTTGATTCACTGAAAGTGATGATGATAGAAGGTTTAAAGATCGATTTCTAACAAGAATTTAAAGTTGAATCGAAGAAATCGAAAGCTTTTAGGTTAGGGAAATTTTGAATATGGTAGAGATGAAGAACTTGAAGATGAAGGAGAGAAGGAGAGGATGATATGTATAGGATTAGGATTAGGATTATAAGGTATTTTTTTATTCCCTATTTTCAATAATGCCCTTGAACAAATAATTAAATGCCTAAATCATCCCTCTAACTTAATTAACTCTTATTTCTTATCTAATGACATAAAAGAAAAATGTTAAAATATAGAAATTCATAATATCCATATTGTTTCATACTTTTATACCTCGATTAAAATTTAGTTTAAAAATTTTGGGTCACTATAGTTAATTTTTCAAACTCTTTGCCTATGTCTCTGCGACAGTTGTGAATGCTAGTATTGACAGTCATGTGGTCTTTGTGAAGTTCCTCCTTGACATTATTGATGACTGTATCATGTCCATTCATTTGTTCTGTGAACTTTGTTCCAATATCTAGCAGCTGTTGTGCAAGGAGTTTGGGCATATCTTTTCTCATTGAATTTGGTCAGTTTGTCCAATATGGCCTGTTGCTTTTCGTTGAGGCTTGGGAGCTCTGACTTCTCTTCTTTTTCAGTAGGGAATTTTGACAAGTTTTCAAACTTAGAATCTAGATATTCCTTTAACTCTGTGGTTAGTTTAGAGGAGGAGGAGGTGATTTATCCAATATGGTTGCGCAGTTATTTGTAGCCCCAGTGTTGGCTTGATCTGTTGAATGATTTGCTGCTACAGCATTTGTTTATAGCTCATTGTGTATAAGAGTGACCTTGGCAAGGGAAACTTCAACCACCAACTCAGCAGTGGGAAAATCCTCCACTTTCTTCTCAATATTCTTCACTTTACCCTTTAATTCCCTTAGTTCTACTTTCAAGTCCGGAGTTGAGGATTTTTAATTCAACACTTTCTCCATAGATTTGAGTTACTTATAGATATTCCGGAGATACTGCTTGATATAAATTTCCTCATGTTCTTCATGTGTAGCATCCTGTAGCATTTTCAGCGTTGCCGTAATCTTTTAACTCTACTTTGATTTAGACTAGCAGTTGGCTTTTTATTGGACTATCAAAGGAGGAGGTCTTAGATCCTGAGCTACTTTTGATTTCCTTTAATCCGGATGAGTCTTCTTTACTTGTATCTCCTTCAGAGGACTCCTTATCTTCTTCTTCTTTCCCTTCTTCCAACCTTTCCTCTAGAATGGCCTCGCCCTTAGAGTCCACTTTAGAAGTGTTCTCGTTGGGTCCCAGACTATATCCCCCCTCCTCTGAAATAATTTGTTTCAGGTTTGACTGGTTATCTTTAGCTGTACTTGGAGTTTGTGTATCTAAGTTGTCATGATTCTTTTCTGTTGTTTGAAGGATAGCAGCAGCATTAGCATTGACATCAAAAGAAATTGGGTCAGGGATTACCTCATTTATTGGCGATTGATTCTGAGTGTTTGCTTCTTCTCTTCCTTCTTCTACCTCCACAACCCCCAAAAGACTGGCAATGTCTTCAGTCTCCCCTTCATATACCTTTATAGGACTTTTAACTAATTCCTCATACATGTTAATAGTGTCCTCAACATCCTCTCCCCATGCCTTTTTAGGTCTTTCTTCATTAAGGATCTCAATTTCTGGATTAAGTAGATTCTCCGTAAGTGGTTCGATTCGAAGTTAGAAAACAGATAGATCTACTTCTAATCTGGACAATGGTTTCTAGGTTAGTTAGAGTAATAAGGATAGTTTGAGTACCGAAAGAGCCTCTGGGTCCTTCCGTTGTGAGCTTGTTTATTCTGTTACTATCCTTTATGGCTTCCTTTATAACCTCGTACTGAGGATCATTTGGAGTGACTTCCTCAGTAGATCCGGGCACATGCTTTCCCTTGGTTGTTCTGGCCTTAGCCAATTTTTCTTCTTTAGCTCTCTTTGTAGCTCCTTCATCAATCCCGGATGGCCTCTTTTCTTTACTTTTCTTGGCTGCCATAACCTCATCAAAGGTGAACCCCTTTCTTGTAAACTGCCTCCTCTTTGGTTCTAAAGCCTCATCCCCAGTCTTCTCATTCTCTTTCGGAGATTCCACCTTCTTTCTTTTCTTGTCAACTGCCTTGATCAGCCTTCCCTTTGGCTTAGGCTTTTTAGGACTCTTCTTCAGTAGTTCGTGAGGGTTTGAGTGTCCTCATCAACCTCATCCACCGAAACCAAAGCAAGATCTAGTTATGCTTTTAGTTTGGTGGTTCTAGCTTTCTTAGGAATAAGAGGATATTCATCCGGATTTATTGCCTTTCTAGCCCTGCTCTTCTTCTCATCCCTCTGTTTGATGGCCTTTGCTTCATCCCACTTTTCTCCAAAGGTCAGATTTTTGAAATTCTTATCTATAATTTCTTTTCCTTGAACAACTTGAAATTCGGATAGATTGATTTCATTAGCTACCAGGATTCTGGTGATGAGGGCACCATGGGAGTTTCTGTGTTACGTGAGATAGTGGATAATCCGTACCGACATGTTTACCACTCTACTCTCCACCTAGTGTTATAGTACATAATGTTGGAAGGAGGATACGATGGTTAGAGAGCCCTTTCTGAACAAGATCAACTTAGTAAGAGCATGTTAGAGATATCTTGGTGCTTTCGGAAAGTAGGTTGAGAATTTATCTCCAAAGTAATTTGGATGAAGCCACATCTCTGGGTGATACTTCACAAGTAGTTTATCCCCATCATTTCTTAGTTGTACTCCATCATTCTTCATGTTGAGGTACTTCACAAAGAATTTTCGGAGAGATAGTGATTTCCTTCCCTTGAACCTTGGTTCTGAGAGCATCATGATAGGGGTGTACTCTTAGATTTGAATAGAATTCTTGCTCCAAATTCGGATAAGTTGGGCAATTGATCTTGAGGAAATCACCTAGATGTTGATCCTCAATCAGCTTGGAGTAGGGGGCTATTTTAAAGAGAAAATTATCTCCTAAGTAGTCAGTGGGGACTACAGAGTAGTTGGTTTTAAGCTTAAGGGGTGTGAAGTCTTCATCTTTGAGATCCGATTCTACAAACATGTTTCTGGGAGGAAGCATTTGGATTTTGTTGTTCAACATTATGGCTGCCATTTGAGAGTTTTTGAAGAAATTAGGGTTTGGAAATTAATTTTTGCAGAGTAATAGTAGTAAGTTGCTCGCGTGAAGAAGAAGGGGAAATTTAGGGGGTTTATATAGGATTTCCAAAGTGTGGTATAATGGTAATTTGTACACAGTTAAAGTTAACTGGATTGATAATATGGTAGACAAAATTTATGAGAGAAGTAAATGGCATTAAAATCGGAGAATGGCAACGATTTATTATAAGAATAGTCGTTTAATTTCACCGCGCGTGTAACACCCAATAGACCTTTGGAATTCAAAACATGTGCAGTTACTTTTCAGTGCCTTTACTGCCATTTATCCTTTCTGTTTGCTAAGCTAGCAATCTTTATTCCGGATCCAAAGTTAGCATAATTTCTTCTTCTTTTTCGGATTTCTTGACTCACAAAGCTTCAAACTAATCACAAATTGTCTTTTAGATTTAGCTCTAAATTGGATTTGACATTCTAATTGACTCCCTTAGCTTATTGAATTGATCTTTACTCAATGGCTTGGTAAAGATATCTGCTCTTTGCTCATTGGTTGAAATGTATACCAATGCAACATCCTTCTTCACCACATGATCCCGGATGAAATGATGCCTGATGTTTACATGCTTTATCCTGCTATAGAGCACTAGATTCTTTGACACATCAATGGCACTTTTATTGTCACACATCACTTTAACACATCCAGATTGAACTCCATAATCTTCCAATTATTACATAATCCATAGGAGTTGAGCTACACAACTTTCTGTTGCCATATATTCAGCTTATGTGGTTAATAAGGCAATTGAGGTTTGCTTTTTACTATACCATAATACCAAGCAATCTTCAAGAAAGTTACAGCCTCTGGATGTACTCTTTCTCTTAAGAGTGTCTCTGCCATAATCTGCATTAGTGAAGCCTTGAAGTGTGAAATTCCCATTACTAGGATACCATAATCCAACTTCTATGGTTCCTAAGAGATATCTAAGGATTCTTTTTACTACTTTGAGATATGAATCCTTAGGATTGGATTGGTACATTACACAGTAGCAAACGGTATAGTATATGTCAGGTATGGTAGCTGTCAAATACAATAGTGATCTAATCATTCCTCTATATAGCTTCTAATTAACTTCTTCTCCTTCACAATCCTTTGATAAGATAGTATATGATCCTATGGGAGTGGATATTGGCTTGCTTTTTTCCATTTCAAACTGCTTTAAGATCTCCTTGGTGTACTTGGATTGATTTATGAAATTCTCATCCAGACTCTGCTTGATTTGTAGACGAAGGAAGAAATTAAGTTCTCCCATCATAGACATCTCAAACTCCTTCTACATTTGAGTGCTAAATTCTTCACACATCTTCTCATCTATTACTCCAAATATGATGTCATCAATATAAATTTGCATTAGAATGGTATCGCCCTTCTTCTTTTTTATGAAAAGAGTTGAGTCTGCCTTCCCCCGAATATACCTCTTGGATATGGGAAATATAGTGAGTCTCTCATACCAAGCTCTTGGTGCTTACGTTAATCCATAGAGAGCCTTCTTCAGTTTGTAAACATGATTCGGATGCTTTGAGTCTTCAAATTCAGGTGGCTGCTTCACATATACTTCTTCCTGGATAACTCCATTTAGAAATGCACTTTTGACATCCATTTGGAATAATGTGAATCCCATGAATGATGCAAAAGCATATAGAATCTGGATTGCCTCCAATCTTGCTACAGGGGCAAATGTTTCTTCAAAGTCAATCCCTTCCTATTGATTGTAGCCTTGGGCAACCAATCTTGCCTTGTTTCTCACCACTACTCTGGATTTATCTAACTTGTTTCAGAATACCCATTTCATGCTAATAATTGACTTTTCTTTTGGTGGTGCCACTAGATCCCATACATCATTCCTGGTGAATTGATCCAGTTCTTCTTGCATTGCCATCATTCAACTATCATCTCCTTCAGCATCTTAAAATATCTTTGGCTTAATGAGAGAGACAAAAGTAGTGTGGCTTATCATTCTATTAAGTTGTCCTTCAGTTCTGACTAGATTTTGGATATCATCTAAAATAGCTTCTACCAAATGATTTCTATGAGTCTAGATTTCTCTTTGAAGATTTACATGCTGGTCCGGAGCTTGTTCCTTAACTACTTCAATTTATTCTTGATTGTCCATTAATTTTATCTCTTGATGATTGAGATAACCTTGTGGAATTTCTGAGTTGAGATTAATTCCTTCATCTTCTTCCTTGTATTTCTTGATCTGAAAGGAATCTGGAATCTGCACTTCTTCTTTTTCTCCAGTGCTTTCAACTTCTGGAGTTAGATCTTCCAGATTTGAATTTCTTCTTCCTGCATGGTTAGTCTCATCGAAATCTACAGGTATTGACTCTACCATAGTTTGGGTTCATTTGTTATAGACTCTGTAAGCTTTGCTATGTGATGAGTAGCCAAGGAAAATTGCTTCATCAGACTTAGGATGAAATTTTCCTAATTGCTCTCTATCATTCAGGATGTACCATTTACATCCAAAGGCTTTAAAATACCCAATTTTGGGTTTCCTTCCCTTCCAGATTTTATAGGGGGTCTTTTATAAGGTCTTTCTAATGAGAGCTCTATTTAAGATATATCATGTTGTGTTTACAGCCTCTCCCTAGAAATATTTTGGCAAACAATTCTCACTCAGCATTATTCTAGCCATTTCAACTATGGTTCTGTTTTTCCTCTCAACAACTCCATTTTGTTGAGGAGTATGAGGGACAGAAAAGTTATGTTTAATGCCCTTGGAGTCATAAAATTTAGCAAAGTTCTTATTTTTTAACTCACCACCATTATCACTCCAGATGCGTGCAATGCTTATGCCCTGTTCTACTTCTATTCGGATGAATATTTTTGAGAATTGGTCAAAGGCTTTATCTTTGCTAGCTAGCAAAGCCACCCAGGTATAGCGAGAATAATCATCCACAATAACCATGGTATATTCTCTTCTACCTAAACTCAATGGTTTGATTGGACCACATAGATCAATATGCAAGAGTTCAAGAACCCTCTTGGAAGGTATGTACGAGATGGAAGGGAAGCTTTTCTTATGCTGTTTACCTAATTGACATGCAGTGCATATGTGATCCTTATCAAAAGCTACCTTAGGCAAACCAGCAACCAATTCCTTGTTGGCTAATTTGGACAAGAGGTTTATGCTAACATGTCCCAACCTTCGGTGCCATAGCCATGATTCTTCTTCTTTAGACACCAAGCATATATTCTTTTTATCATTTTTAATGGTAACACAATAAACATTATTTACTCTAGGTGCATAAAGGATAAGTTGATTGGACTTACTAGCATAGACTGAGCATCCTCCGGAGTCAAAGGTGACTTTTCTTCCTTTATCATAGAGTTTTGCTATACTAATTAAGTTAAACTTCAGCCCATCAACTAGAGAGACATCTTCTATCTTTATTTCAGATCCAATGGTTCCATGGCCAATGATCTGTTCTTTTTTATTGTCTCTAAAACTTACTATTTCACCTTTTTTAGAATTAAAGTGATGAAGGCTTTCTCATCACCAGTCATGTGCCTTGAGCATCCACTATCAATGTACCTTGTATGTTGATCTTCTGTGGATCTAAGACATACCTGTAAAATAAATTAAGTGGGTTTGGGTACCCAATTAGATTTGGGTCCTCTCTGGTTATCAACCATTTTAGGCCAAGGATAAACATCATAATAACCATTTTTTAATCTACATAATTTAGTAATATGGTTATTTTTCCTATAAAACCTGCACCCTAAGATGGGTCTGCTTTGTCCCTGTCTTCTGGATCTTCTTTAGATCCTTCTTTCTATAGTTTCCCACATATCTAGCTTCTTGTATACTGGTTTGTTCGGAGTGTATCCAGAAGCTGGTTGGAGGTGCAACTTCTGCTTTATAATTCTTTATTTACCTGGCAGGTTGCTCATTTGATACAGCCTTAGCTTTTCCTTTTTGAGCAGCTGAGAATCTTTGTACTTGAGTCTACCTCTGAGGTTTCCTTTCTTTTTGATTTGATGGTCCTAGATTCTTCCTTTGTTGAAAGGGACCTGGTTTCCTTCCGGATGCTTCCTTCATCAGGGTTAGCACCCTATCTAACCCCATCAAGTTAGCACGTAAGATTTGCACTTGATTTCTCTAGAAGTTTTCTTCAACCACGTCAATGTGTTTAGTGGCTCTTATCAAATTGACATCTTGTGCCAATGCTTCACCATCTTCAGTGAGCTCCATTACTTATCTTCATAGGGATTTGATAGCTTTTGTGTTCTTCCTCACATTCTTTATCACAATCCCTAAAGCTCTAGCAAGTTCAAAGTTAGAAATAGAATTAGAATGAGAGTTTATCTCAGTACTGGATGTTTCTGATTCTGATTCTTCAATTTGCATAGTCTCTTGCTTAGATGGATTTCTTTCGGATTGTTTTGCTTCCAGATCAGTTAGTGCTATGAATGTACAGTTGGTATTTTCTTGTTCTTCCATTGAAGATGAGTAGCTGCTTTCTTCACTGTTGCTCTAGGTTGCAACCATTGCCTTCTTCTTGTGTTTTTTTATCTCTTTTAAGCTTGGGGCATTTGGTTCTAAAGTGGCCTTTCTTTCTACATTCGAAACAGGTAGCTTCTATTTCTAGATCCTTTTTTACTTCCAGAGCCTTTCTTGGCCTGTCTCTTCTCGAGGTGCCTTCCTTGGATCTCTTGGAGTCATATCTGCTGGATCTTCTCCTATCTTTATTCTTTAGGAATGTATTAAAATATCTGGCCAGCATAGCCATATCTTCTTTGTTGTAGCTAGATTCCTTTGGTAGCTTGTCTGATCCAAAAGAGGCTGATCCGACAGAGTCTGCCTTAAGTGCAATGGCCTTCTTCTTTTCTTCAGGTTTTTTCTCTTGTTGGCTATATCTCTCCAAGGATAACTCTTGAGTTAAAAGATTACCAATGAGCTCATCATAACTATAGAAGTTTAAGTCATGAGCTTCTTCAATGGCAGTCTTCTTATTATCCCATTCCTTGGTGAGACTCCGGAGCACCTTCTATACCATCTCTACTTCAGAGATTTCCTTTTCAAGCCTTTTCATTTCATTCAATAGATTTGTATATCTAGTGTTCATGCTGCTGATTGACTCTTTTGGCTCCATCTTGAAGGTCTTAAGCTTTAATTGGAGTAGATCAAGTTTGGCTTCTCTGACCTTATTGGTTCCTTCATAGGTCACTTCCAGTTTCTGCCAAATCTCTTATATAGTCTCACATTTGGATATCCTATTAAATTCTGCTGCACTAAGAGTACAATGAAGCATGTTAATAGCATTTGCATTTTCATACAATTTTTTAAAGTTATTCTTATCCTATAAACTTGAGGGCTTTCGGGTAGTGATACCTTCTACTTCGTGAGTAGGATCATAAGGGCCATCTTTAATGACCAACCATGCTTGTATGCTTTATGCTTGAATGAATTTCTTCATCCGGTTCTTCCAGAACGTGTAGTGTTTACGGGTTAAGAGTGGAGGAAGGTTAATGGACATACCCTCGGGACGGAGTTGTGAGTTTTCAAAACTCATTTTGATACTTGGATCAAAATTTGGACCTTTAGCTCAAGATTGTCAGATCTTTAGTTTTGAGCACTTGCTTTGATACCACTTGTTGGTCTCTATGAGGGTCTAAATAAGGTCAGGGGGGGTGAATGACCCTTTTTCACAAAATTAACAGACTTATAGAAAGTCTTTGTGTAGCTTGTTTGATTATGTTCCAGATGATGGATCCGGATGATGCAAATACAAAATATAAGGCAAGTAAGTAAAGAGTTAGAAAATAAAATACAAGGATTTTATCCTGGCTTGGCCCTGCCTAGTCCAGTCCCTAGATTTTCCTTCCTCCGAGCTTTTTCACTAGTGAATTCCTTTCCAACTGGTAGGAATCAAGCCTTACAATTTATCTTCGGATGGTACCCCCTTTCGGATGTAGGATATACCACTAGAAGCACCAACTCCTAGCTGAGTCCTTTTATCTTTAGCAGGATTTACCACTTACATTTCTACCTAAACCTAAGCTGAGTCCTGCAGGGAGATCCCACTTAAAGCACCAACTTCAAGCTATATCCCAATCTCACTACTCACCCAAGTAGGAGATCTTTTTACACTTTGGTTTTCTCAAAGGTTTTAATTTTGGACTTCCTCAAGTTTATAACTTCACATGGGAATCCTTACAAATAGATTTTGAATGGTTTGGTTCTTGGGAGGATTAAATAATTGATTGCTTTTAGCGAATTCTCTTGTGTATACTTTCTCAAAATCAACCAGCACCTTCTTAACTTGTGAAGCTTCCCTTTTATAGGCTTCTATCATAAATGTAGCCGTTGAGGGTTGTTGAACTTGAAATAAATCTTCATTGTTGAAAAGGTAATATGTGGCGCTTCCGGAAACATTGATCAATCCGCTAGACAGAGATTTTTTACCCGTTTGAATCCTTGGGATTGAGGCTGAAAAGTTGCCAGTGATCGTTTTCCTTGTATTTTAGTGATTCACCAACTTTTATGCTGTAGTCCAGAATGTGTGTATCACGCGCCCTTCTTATTGTTCTATATGAAAAAGGTTGTTACCTTTTCTCTTTCATGTGTCAGTCCTTTGTCCTTTTTCTGAAAAGTGCTAGCTTTCATTTTTGTCTTGCATATTGGGAAAGGATCTTTGGCTGAAGACCAATACGGATGGAGGGAAAGTAATATTTTAAATTATTCCCTTTATCTTTATCATCGTGTCTTCCGGATAATCCCTTCTCTCGATATCCGGATGCTATTCAATCAGTCTTCCTCTGGATGTTGTTGTACCAGAAGTTAGCAGTTTGTTTCCTTTCCAAACTCGAACCAGATGCTTTTCTTTCATGCTTAGGTAATTGTCTTCACTTCAATAATTGTCTTGGTCTTTGGATGTTTTGTTTATATGTCCGGATACAATTATTTTGGACTTGAGTGTCTTTGTTTATTTGTCCGGATATAATGACTTAGGTTTTTGTACTTAGGTGTATTGTTTTCTTCAAACCTGATCCGGGTTATTTGTTGTTTCGGATCATTGTTTCCAACATTAATTACTTACATATAGAGACATTATATGATACATAGAACAGAATTATATTAGGTAAAAAGAGATTGAACTTGATATTTCAAAATTTAGCAAATATTATATAAATCTGATATATTACTGATACATAAGAGCCAAATCGTATATGATTTCAAAACATCTCATGGATCTTATGAAAATATAACAAAAATATCATATTTATAATACATATATGACACATGTCTTTAGAAACCACTTAAAACAATAATGTAACAGATATATAATAGCAAAATAGCAAATATATACTATATAAATTAGATCTATAATTTTCTTACCTTTCTCCTAGATTTAGCAGCACCACCACCTCTCCCTTTTATTGCTAGGGGAGAAGAAGATTTCCGTGGAGATTGTTTCCTCTTTGAAGCCATTATCACTTCAAAACATGAATAAAATATAAATTAACAATGTAAGAAAGTTAAAATAAAAAAATAGAAAGCAAAACGTAGATACTAGGTTTCTCCAATTTATGTTTACCTTGAGTT
This sequence comes from Euphorbia pulcherrima, assembly GCA_947683365.1. NCBI lineage: Eukaryota > Viridiplantae > Streptophyta > Magnoliopsida > Malpighiales > Euphorbiaceae > Euphorbia > Euphorbia pulcherrima. Next base: position 42,790,691 of record CANTUS010000008.1, on the reverse strand, counting down.
TAAACTTATAAAAGCTCCAACAAGCGGCTACTGAAATTTCAATTAAAGAAAAACGAAGAAAGAACTTGAAAAAAAAAATGCTCAAAATTGAACGAATTAGAAAAGAAGAGAGTTGTAAATGTTGGTTATGTCAGGAAGAAGGACATTACACAAATGAATGTCCTCAACGAAATAAAAAGAAAGAAAAAATTAAATTATTAAACTGGATAGAAGAAATAGATTTAGAACCTATAGAGTCAGAAGTAGATAATAATGATGAATTGTATTATTTAGAATCCACTGACGAATCAGATGAATCAGAATTATTTAGTGATCCATATGAATCCGAATAGTACATATATTAAAATAATAATAGGAAATAAACCAGTATTAGCCTACATAGATACAGGAGCATCTCTATGCACAGCATCAAGAAACTTTGTACCTGAAACTTTTTGGAAAAAAGCTTCTAAACCAATAAAAGTCAGAATAGCATATCAAACCTTAATAGAACTAAAAGAACTAGTAGAAGAACTCACTATTATTATATCTGGAAAGAAATTTATTATACCAATCTTATACCATTTAGAATTAGGAGTTCCTATAATATTAGGTAATAATTTTTTAAGATTATATCGTCCATTTTACCAATATTTATTCCATATAGAATTAACTTGCCCTAAGCTAAAAGATCAAGATAAATAAATAGTAAAAATACCCATAGAAAAAATAAAGTTAGAAAATATAAAATAAAAGCTAAAAATAATAATCTACAAACTAGAAGAAGATTTAGAAAAAGAATTAGAAGATGAAATAAATAAAAAAATTAGAAGAAAGATTTACTGATGATTTATTAGGAATAAAAAATACAAATGATGCTTTAATTGAAATAAAATTAAAGGATCCTACAGCAGAGATAAAATGCCCTAATAACATACCTTACACAAAAAGAGACGTAGAAGAATTTGAAAAAGATATGGATGAGTTAATAAGAAAAGGAGTAATTAGACCCAGTAATAGCCCCTATAGTGCTCCAGCATTTTACGTAGAAAATCATGCCGAAGAAAAAAGAGGAAAAAGAAGAATAGTTATTAACTATAAAAAAAATGAATGAAGCAACCATAGGAACACCAAAAGGATTACCAAGAAAGGATTATATTATGAATAGACTACAAGGAAAAAATTGGTTCTCTACATTAGACGTAAAATCAGCCTATTGACAATTAAGACTACATGAAAATACAAAGCCCTTAACAGCCTTCACCTTTCCACCCAATAATCATTATGAATATAATAGCTTACCTCTAGGGTTAAAACAAGCTCCAGGAATATTTCAAGAATTTATTACTCGACAATTAAAAGGATTAGAAAATATACGTTCCATATATATTGATGATATTATAATATTCACATCTGGATCCAAGAAAGATCATTTAGTATCAGTTATAAAAATAATAGATAGATGCAAAGAAAAAAGGATAATTCTATCTAGACCAAAAGCTATAATAGGAAGAAAAGAAATAGACTTTTTAGGATTAAATGGAGAATTAAAGTTACAACCCCACATAGTAGAAAAACTAAATCAATTTCTAGATCAAATAACAGATAAAAAACAATTACAAAGGTTTTTAGGAAATCTTAATTATATTAGTGATCAAGGTTTTCTAAAAAATCTAGCACAACTAAGATGAAATTTACAAAAGAAATTATCAGAAAAAATTAATGGTCATGGTCAACAAAAGACACTGAAAATATAATTGCATTAAAAAAGAGTTGTCAAAATTTACCATCCTTATACAATCCCACAGAAAAAGATTTATTAATCATCTCTACTGATGCTAGTGGAGAATATTGGGCAGCAGTAATGACAGCATTACCATTTAAATTATTACAAATTTACAAACAAGAGAAAGAAAAAGAGTTAATGGAGGAAACTCTTTCTACTCTCACCGCATTATTTAAAACCAAACAATTTGTTTCTTTAGAAAGAATAGCTAAATATATTTTGGGAACATTTACAGACACCTAAAAAAGATATACTAGCCATGAAAGAGAAACATTAGCTTTATTAAATACCGTAAGAAAGTGAAAAATAGAATTATTACCAAAACCTTTCATTGTCAAAACGGATAGCAAATATGTCACTACTTTTATTTGAAATAAAATAAATACTCATTATAATCAAGGAAGATTAATCCGTTGGCAACTAGAATTATCTTATTATGAATTTCAGGTAATATTAATAAAGTCCTAAGAAAATTACGGAGCAGACACCTTGACCCAAGAATGGAGTCAGCCATAGCAGTCATTAGCAACCAATTGAAACAGAAGAATAATCAGTTGGAGCAAGCATTATCCAATGTAGAAAAAATAAAGGCAGAAATAACACAGCTAGAAAATACTCTTGCACTAATCAAAGGATTATCCGGGGCCGATACAGTAAGCACCCCAATAAATAATCATTCAGTATTAGTCAGCTTGCCTACGGATAAGAAATTATCTTGGGCAGACGAAAGCGAAGCATCAGAAAAGCAAGAAGCATCTACTAGTAATATACAGCCTAAACCCAGTAAAGATACAAGCAAATTAGTATTAATCACTCCCGCTGATATAACAGCAGGATTGCCACAGCTAACCAAACAGCCCAATAAAACTTATTATGTAATACATAATGGGCCGAATCGAGGCTTGTTTGACGAATGGGCTAAGGCCGCCATATTCATTCAAGGACAACCCGGTATTATTCATTAGAAATATCCATCTTTCGAGTCAGCAAAAAAGGCCTTGGAAGAAACTAGTAATATGTATGGTACCTATAATGAAAAAATATTGTCCACCAAAATACCAGAACAAAAACTGTTTTAGGCAGGATCCCAATCATTGCTCAAATAAAAACTGCTTCAGAAATAAACGAGATGAAAGAAACATCCTTTAACAAATATATTAAATGGTCACAAATAATCCAAAATTATAAGGATGAAGATCGAAGCAGAAATATATATCCTACCACTAAGGATCAAATGAAAACTAAGATGGTAATATTACCCGAAGCTAATCCCATAGACGCATATGAATTATCAGTACATGGATTAATAGATACTATCTATTTAAACAAGTTAGAAGTTTTAAAGTATTTCCCAGAAAAATTCAAAAGAGCTGTCACTTTATATTTCAAAAATTACGCAAAAGGAAGAATGATTTTTCTAAGATACTTTAGCAGCATTCCTATTTTTTCAGAAGAAGGCAAAGAACTAACACCTTCATTTGCATATATTTTAATGGGAATATCCAATGGACAATATCTAGATATTGAAGCAAACAAAATTCCTATTACTTATGAAGAAAGGGTATTATGGAACCAAACCCTCTTCTCCATAATAATCAGGCAATTAACAAATATAGAAGGAGCATACAGAATTAATTACAAGTTCGATTACTGGTTATTAGCTACTCATTCCAAAAAAGAAATACCCATGGACGAATCAATGAAAGAAATATTTTATGAGTATCAGAAAAAATTTCTTGAATTAAAAATTCCTAATCTCGACAAGCAGTCAAAATTAATTTTATGTCAAAGAAGCCAGAATTATCTGGAGCATTCATGTGAAGTATGCGGACTAATGGAAGAAGAATCTAACCATAGTGAAGCAGACGAAACCCCACTAGTTGAATAAAAATAAAGAAGATGTAGACACATGTAATAATCTGTCTAAAGGATAAGGATACCTATCTTATCCTATTTTTTACTTTTCTTTTATTTTTTGTCGTAATGTATAATTATTAGATTAGAATAACTGGCATTTGCCGATAGGTTTTTCTTTTTACCAGTTTTATATGTAATTTTGTTGTGTATATAAGGGAGCTAAGACCCTTGTTCTTGGCAGAGCTTTTTCAGTTAAATAAACTTTAGTTTATTTAAAACCTTTGAGTGCAAACTCTGGAGAGGTTAGCTCAGGGAAATATCAGTGAGAATATTTAGAGTATTTTAGAATCAAATAGAAAATTCATAAAATACCGGTGTTATCAATCAATACTTAAGAAAGCAATCTCTACCTTCCACAAGCCATCAGGTATATTTAATTATGTTCAAATTTCAATTATTATTTATGTCTAAATTTCAATTATTATTTAGATTTATTATCAATAAATTATCAATAATAATAGAAAAAATCAGTGCAGAAATCAATGGTATCAGAGCCGGATTAAAAGAAATATTATGAATTTTAGCAAAGATTTAAGAATAAAAATTTTAAAAATGAATATCGAAGAATTTATAATAGAAATTAGTTCAGGGTTATATAGTATAACAGACTTAAGACGATTATTAATAATAATAATAATAATAAACAACAATGAAACTAAAGTTAGAATTTTTAAAATAGAACATTTGATGTATAAAATAAATAAGTATAAAAAATTACTAAAATCCCTTCAATAATGAGTAGAGATATAGAAAAATTTCCTTATTATCTATGTCAAATAGATTATACTTCTGAAAATATAAGTTAAGTTTAAACCTTATGATCCAGGAAATTAATAGCCAGTTAGAATTTATTCATAAAGAAGAAATACCTACAGTAATAGAAATAACAGGAATAGATCAAGGATTCCAAGTAATTTCAGAAGAAATAAGTAATAAAATAAAGATATTAGAAACAATAAAAGAAGCTTTAATAAATTTAATAAGAAAAGAAGACTAATTATGGATAAGTTATTAGAAGAGATTAAGTCCATCGCTCAAAAATCATTAATATACAATCAAGATATTAATCATCATATTATAAGTTGTAGAAATGCTATAACTATTATAGAATTTAAAGATAGTCAATACGAAAAGGTTTATAAGATTGCAACATCCAGAGAAAATAATAAAAAGGAATTACTAGAAAAAATTGCAATATTAAAAAGTCAAATAAGAATATTAAATAATAACAAAATAGCACAAGAAAAGGTAATACTAGAATGTCACAAAACTATAAATGAATTAATAAACAATGGAAGAAAGTAAGCAAGTAGAAAATACTGACGTTTATTATCAAATGGATACATATGAAGGAGGTACTACTCAAACCTTAAGCTTTAAACCTGAAACATATTATAAAATACAAGAAGAAAAAGAAGAGTTATCAATAAACAAGATTTTTAAAATTAGATGGTTTGATAGAAATAAAGAAATAAGATATGTAGTTCAAAAACATGAAAATACTATAGATATAACTACAATAAATGGAAAAGCAAGAATTAATTTAATATCAGATGAAGTAGTAAAAAGAGAATTAGCTAAATTATCTAACAAAGAATCTAAAAGATATAAGAATATATACTTCGGTGGAATTGAATTTACAATAAAAGCATATTTTTAGAAAAATATAAATACACCTATACAAATCTATATACTAGATGATAGAATACTAAATAATCTACAAGACGCATTAATCTCAGTAATAAGAGGAAATCTAATTTATCAAAAATTAAAATTTACTATTCAACCAGACTTCAGTATTTCTTTACAAGATAAAAATAAAGACTTAGCCCTAACGCTATATTATAAATTAGAAGGAATAAATATGCCCCCAGGAAGTAAAGTAATAAGTGTAGAAACAAAAATGATATATGCCTTAACTGGTAATCACCACATAAGAAAACATTATAAAAGAGATATACTAGTACCTAAATTATATCAAGAAATATTAGAACCTTTAGAACACAAAGAATACTCTCAAATAACAATCCCTGAAGACATATGTATGGATTTCGGAAATAGACAAAATAAACCTATTCAAAAATTAATACCCATAATAGAAAATGCAAGATTAAGTTTCAGAAAAGAAATAATAGATTCCCCAAGAAAAATGAATCTTATAAATACCTACAAATTTAGAATAAAACTTGTGTTATTTACAGGAATATTAGCAAATGACTGCATAGCTGAAATAAATGAAGAAGCAAAAAGTTGTATAAATATAGACAAGATAAATAAAAAGAACTGTGAAATAATAGAACCACGAACATATATTTACCCCAATAATTCTAGAGAACTTATTATAACTCAAGTAGCTAACATAAGATTTAAGATTCAAGATTTAGAATACGATACAACCATTGAAATAGCAGCAAATGTTAGTAACTATTGCGACCTAATACTAGGACACGATTTTTTAGAAAACATAGAATATGAAATTCACCCTACCAAAATAACAATAAAGGATCAAGGAAAAATAAGGGTTATAGACAGAATATGAATACACAACAGATTAAAAATAAAGAGAAAGAATTAGAGATCATTAAAGATTTTTTAAATATAACAATAATTGAATCACAGATAAAATATTTACAACTTAAAGAAGAACAAGAAAGGTTGGAAAATGAAATAAAATAATTAAAAAATTTATTAGAAAAACCCCAAAAAAAAATGGATCCATTGTAACCAAGGATGGATAAAAAGAGAATATATTTATGAATAATGACAAAAAAATTAGATGAAATTTGGAATGAAGTTGTAGTAAAAGAATAATTAAAAACCATAATAAAATTATTGACAGACATACAAGAAAGTTTAAAAGAAAACCCCTTTCATATACAATAAATAACAAGCCAATGGAATACTTTAGAAGTATCAACTTTCAAAATAATATTAAAAAGATTAAATATGTTAGTAGACAAAGGAAAGGGTATACCTCAAGAAAAGTCAGACGAAAAATTAGATGAAAAACGAGAATCCCCTAATAAAATATTTACAGAAGAATTAAAAGCTAAAAAGAAAAAACCTGAAATAGGATTTAATTATAAGTATGGATTTCAATTTAAAAAACTAGAAGAACATACATCTTTTTGGTATAAATCAGAATAGAAAAAACTAAAATGAATGAGCAGATAGAAGAATTAAAAAATTTATTATCTAATTTAAATATACATGAAAACTTTAAAATAGAAAAAGATGATAAAACAAACGAAATCATTTTTGAAGAGTCTGATGGAGAAAGTGATTTCGAGATAAAACCTATTAAACAAGAAGAAGTTGAACCAAGCCACAGATATCAGTCTAATTATGTGCCACCAACAGAAAATATGAGAAAAACAGGTAAAAAACAACGATATACATATTACAATAACAAATTTAAAAAAAATACCAGAACCATATAAACCAAAGGTTAAACATATAAATAATGATTTAATATTAGATCTGGATTGTGTAGAAAATGGAGAAGATTTATTACAAAATTGGATCTCTAGACATACTTTTGAATTAGCCATTAATGAAGCATTAGAAAATCTAAATCTAGAAAGTACACATTATTACTTATTATTCCATACTAGTGGAGATGTATATAATTATCTAAATAAGTTATCAATACCAACTGAAGGCAATCACCCAATAGAATATGTTAAATACATTGGAAATGAAATTAACAAGGAATTTTTTGAAAAACATAGTAATGTAGCAGCCAGTAAAGAACACGAACAATTTATATCAAAATACATATTATACAATATACAACTTTACAACATATGTGAATTTAACGAATTTACATGTCAATATAGGAAATATTATAATAAACTCGAATTAACAGAAAGAAACTGAATTTTAAAAATATTTATTAACAAATTACCTTGACCAATAAATAAAAAAATAAATAAAAAATATAAAAATTAAGTAAATATTATAATCCAAAAACATTAAAATCTATAATAAAAATAATTAAAGAATACATAATAAAAAAATATACTAAATAAAAAAAATAAATTATTTAAAAATAAATTTAAAATTAATTACTGTAATAATTTAATAAAAATACTATAAAAGTTTGGATGCTACGGCCTCTGTCAGAGGAAGATCTACACAATATTCTACCGGAATTTTCATTTCTCTATTCCTGTCACTTTCCCAATCCTCTGCCCAATATTCTACCGGAACTTCCTCTTTCCAGTTATCTTCTTCCTTCTTCGTTTCCTCGGCTAAAGTAGTTAATCCATTTCATTCGGCAGTACAGACACAGTCAGCTGATTCAGTATGACCTAACAAAATGATTCAAAAAGATCAATTGATTCTTTGATCCGTGGAAAATTGATTTCTCCTTGATTTCAAAGTAGTAATCAAATGTCACAGCAGCAGATTATCGGCGACAATGCGACGAATAACTGTAGCAGTAGTACTAATATTCCAGTAAGTGAAGTGTATTGGTCTTTGGTGGAGAAGGCCGATAAGAAGTTCTCTAAGATCAGAGACTTGCCTTATTACGAACGCAACAGGTCCTTTCTCTCTTCTTTATTTGTATAGCTTCTGTTTGGCTTCCGAGAAAACAAAAACGATTCGTGATGTTGGCTTCACTTTGATTTGTTTTTCGATTTGGAGTTATTTGTTTCTGATTTTTAGGTGTATTATTTGAGACTAGGGAATATGGCGAAATTAAGTACTACTGTATGTCGAAATTGAGAACTAAGCTAAACGAACAAACAGTTAATTTATTTATAAATAGATTACTCTGTTTATATGGATGACTAGGCGCATATGAATTTTGATGTTTGTTTATATTTAGGGTACTTGTCCATTATTTCGATGGGGCTAAAGATTCATCATTCTTTGGCTTTAGATTATAATGGACTAAAGCAAAATGATTCATTAAACTGTCCGAGCTTCTTTTTATTGTGATGTCACGGATAGCTGTTTGCAACTCCACTTCAGGGTCAATTGGAAACAACCTCTCTGTAATTACAGGGGTAAGGTTGCGTACACCCGACCCCCTTACCCCGTTTGTGCGGGAGCCATTGGGGTAATGTTGTTGTTGTTGTTTATATTTAGGGTACATAAGTAAATAAATTGTAGTTACAGAGACAAAAAAAGCTCCAATTTAAACGCAAATTGCATCAAAAGTAATGGAGCTTATGTATGAATAAGAATGTCAATCAGTTCAGCTCCAGTACAGAGAAAAATATCACTATATCTATATGAACCTGGATGAAGATTGATAACATGTTATTCGTTTTTTTATAAGGAATAGTCTCTGCTACTCTGCTTTATCAAAATTTCAGTGGCCTGTGGTAATTATTTAGCTTCTCTTTGCGAGATGAGTGAAATCTCCTTTTTTTTCCCTTTTATTTAACAATTGCCACTTTATAATAGTGTAGTATATGGCCTCAACTCTTAAGGATACTCCACTCTTCAACCTTTCATTTCGTGAGAGAATCCCTTACCACCAAAATGTAGCTGAGTGTGAGTGGAACTTTCTATATATTCTGTACTTTAGGTAGTATGAATCGAAATTTAACATTGGATAATATCTGCTCAGTGCTCACTATTATTTTTTCATGTTCTTCTTTTCATTCATCCAGACCAATAGGCAATGAGGTTTCCCAATTTGAAAGATCTGATATATTTTTTTCATTTATTAAGTATAAGCAAAATTCGCTTAACATCACATAGCATATATATAAGTTGCAGTTACCCAATTCTATTGACACTACAATAGTGGCGAGTCTGCTAAGGTAATAAATTGTTGCATTTTGGTTCTCTTTCAGGTCCGATACATACTTTTACAAGGTCTTTAAGGTCTATACACAATTGTGGAAGTTTCAACAAGAGAATCGGCATAAGCTTGTCGAAGCTGGACTTAAGAGATGGGAGATTGGGGAAATTGCATCTCGAATTGCTCAGCTTTATTATGGTCAATACATGCGGACAAGTGATTTTGGTTATTTATCCGAGTCATATATATTCTATGAAGCGATTTTGAGCCGCGAGTATTTCAAGGATGGTCAAGATCTTAATATAGCAAACAAACAGCTGAGGTTTTTTGCTAGATTTTTAATGGTGTGTCTGGTTTTAAACCGACGAGCTATGGTGCATCAACTGGTTAATCAGCTTAAAATGTTGGTAGATGAATGCAGGAGAACATTTCAGGTGTTATTCTTGTTTTGTCCATCTTTCTTGATCTGTCAAAGTAATTTTTTCAGTGCTTGATCCGGAATCCCCGATGGCTTACTCTGTAAATGTTCTTCTCTTTTGTTACAATATTCATTATCTAAAACTGAAAGCTAATAGCATAGACTAAGAACCATTGGGGAAATTAGTGGCCACTTCAGAGAATTTTTATTTTGGACACTTTTCCCATTAAACAACGTGTTTATGTGTTTTCTTGGAACATAAGGATTTTATGCCTCTCAACTTTCCATTGACATGATATCATGATAGACTCTTACATTGTTTCTCATAAAAATTGTTTAAGCATTTGTATAGTGTCATATTATATGAAGTCCTCGTTCTTTCCTGCCCAAGAGAAATATATTAACTTTCTATATCCTAAAGAAATTTTTTATTGAGACTTGTATGCATTGGTCATAAGTTATTAGTTGCTGCAATTTGTTGTGTATTTCTTCATTCTATTTGGTGGTGGTCTTGTCCTATATGATATGTTTGCTTTTAGACAGATTGACTGATCTGTATGGCATTGGAATGATCTTTCTTCCAGGAGACTGACTTCAAAGAATGGAAGCTGGTGGTTCAGGAAATAATAAGATTTTTGAAAGCTGACACAGCTTTCATGAATATCAGGCCCCTAAGATATAGTTTTCTATTTGACCTGCATCCAGATTCTCTACCACATGTTGCAACAAGGAGAAACTTTAGGTTGAAGGATGCAATACTGAGTAGCTACCATCATAATGAGGTTAGTTATTAAGGTTCCTATATCCTCCTTTTGTGCTTATTAATTGGAGGATCTAGCATACATAAAAATCAAATATTTAACTGTTTTTGATAATTTCGTTTGGTTTATATCCTTATCAGGTTAAGTTTTCAGAGCTTTCTTTAGACATGTTCAGGATGCTTCAGTGCCTGGAGTGGGAACCTTCTGGTTCATTTTACCAGTCAAATAACTCTACAGTTGGTCAGAATGGGGGTCCAGGGGCTAGTCGAATAAACTTCAACCTAGATATTACTGATCCTACTCTGCCTCCAAATCCAAGGAAAACAGTTTTGCATCGTCCATCTGTAACACATTTTTTGGCAGTGAGTATGATGCGATATAATATGTGCTGCTCTTAGTTCTGTTGATTCCCTAGCTTTTGTGTGTGTACAGAAAACACACATATGATAATATATTATAATTCACATTTATCAATCGATGATTCTATTATCGGTATGAAAAATCTCATGTCCTTGATTACAAATTTTTTCAACAGAACTTGGAAACTAAGTGGATGCTTTGATAATTTTCATGCTAAATATCTTGTGATAGTGATGTTTTCAACTTTCAAAGTGGTAAAAATAAATTGATGATCAACTGAAAAGAAGTTCCTGCTGATTAATTTTAGGCAATACAAACAATATCAAGAGGAATGGAATCTTTTTTATTCAGATTATTGAAGATGGTGGCAGTTATATTCCTTCTGTTCTCTTTGGATTTAGTAGGATTCTAGTCTTACGACAGGTTGAGGCTCTGGGAAGATATCTCATATTTCTTTAGCTGTGTGGCATGGAGACACCTAAATAATCTGCAATAGCCTTTTCTGGTCAATGAACCAAAGACCTGAGACGAGGATTAATTTTGGATTGTGATTTATAGCCTCACTACAGCTTCATGAGTTGGAGCTCAGTAGATCCTAATCACAATATATATATGGTCAATATTTGATAATCACTTCATTTATTTACACACTAATCATGAGGGAGGGGTAGATTAGGTGGTTGATAATCTAGTCATGAAGACATGTATGTGTGAAATACTGTTGCCTGCTTATTAACTCTTTTGATTTGTCTGATATATCTTCAAACTAAGACAGTTGTGAAGACAATATATTTCAGATTTATGTAGATGGTATGCCAGTGAAACCTTATTCACATGGTTTTTTGCAGGTTCTGGGTATGATTTGTGAGGAGCTACCTGCTGATGGAGTTCTGTTAATATATTTGTCAGCTTCAGGTTTCACATTTCTCTTTGTTTTGTTTAAGTTACATATTTCCTTGGTGAAATATGCAACTGTCATGTCTCTAATACCATTTAAATTCCTTCAGGGAGAGTTGGACAAACGATTTCATCGCCTTCAGTTTCTGGAAATTCGATCAATACTTCTGACAATGTTATGAGGAACTTTCAGTCTCATGCAATGTACACTGATACGGTCTCTGCATCTCCATATAGCTCTCCTAGTAATGTCCCCAATCCTTCTTCCAGGCGATGTAAAGGAGACTGTTTGTATTTTGGTGCTAGTGCAAATGGAGGTACCTACTTAAAATGTCATGTGATTTTTCTTTTACATTCACTGTTGGAACACATATCATGGCATATTTATTGATAGTTTATTCAATTATTCTGCTACCTATTTAATGAAATTACGCAGAAAATATGCATTTGTTTCACGGAAAGGTCTATATGTTTCCACCCTTTCGTTTCGGAATTCTGTTCAGTGTTTTCATGCTCTACTCTTCATCCTAGAAAAATCAGGTTCTATGTATCTTTGTGAAATTTTTATCAGCTAAAGCTAGAACCTCCTGTTTGCTAGTTTTATCAGCTTCCAAAACTACTGGCAAGCAATATGTTGCATAGTTGTCAAGAGAGCAAAGTGCACTCGTAGCGCAAGGGTCTCGCTTCTCACCTCAACACAAAGCGCAAAAAAAGCGCTTGCTTCGGAAATAAAAGCGTGCTATTATAAATTTCACAAAATATTAGAGGTTTAGAAAATTTATAAAATATAGCTACTTTAAACTAATAAATATTAAAAATATCACATGCCACGATAGTCCACAATAATAAATCTATCACATGTTGAGCTTTTTTTAGAAGCGCGCAGCTGTTGGCACAAAAGCGTGCGCTTTTTTGCCCTTTGCACACCCCGGCGCTTTGTGTTTAACAGAAGCGCACAGGGTGCTCTTCGCTGCAGTCTCGACAACTATTATATGTTGTAAAGATCATGTTTGATAATTATTTCTCTCATCCATGCGATAGAATCTCTTGTTTTGTTTCTTTTCATGGTGTTATGGTGAAGGGTTAGATTTGGCTGTTGATTATGTGTTTTAGAATGCTTAAAACATGTGCTTTTAAATTAAATCTGTATGGTCTTACATACTTGTTGATACTTGACAGAGGTTGCTGACGATGATTGACCTAATAATATTTATTTGTTGTTGTTCGTTGTTATTTGACGGCAAAGGGGTATGATCTGTTATTAAATATGCATGGGTCTTGTATACTTTTAACCAAATTTTAGACAAAAATATTAAAATTTAATTTTTTGAGAATATTATGATTGTTTTTCTTGGGAGAATTATGCAAAATTATAATGCAATTTCGCATTTCACGTTTTGGGCTTGTTAATTTGTTATTAGTTATTACTTGTTACGGTTTGTGCTACTTCATTACCTGGTGACAAAATCAATGTAATATAAAACTAAACAGTGTAAAACTAACAATTTCTTCCTCAAATGTCACTTCAGACAAGTTTCATCATTGTCGACCCACAAACCAAACTGTTCTCTTTTACTGCTTACTTCTCTTCAATACATTAACAGCTCACACACTGGGCAAAACTTTGCCTTGAGGTAATGTGTTATTGTAAAGGTACTAACATGTTTGAGTTGACAGTGGTATGTACTTTCGGTTATTTTTTTCATTCTGAAATTGTTGATATGGTGCTTTTCATGTGTGATACTAGGTTTTGAAGTAGATTATTATTGGAATAACCTGGTTATAAGTGGATATTTTCCTGTGACATTTGTATGAGCTTATATATTCGTTTTGTTTGAGTCCTGTCATTGGCTGGACTCCGGCTGGTGTTTTGCATAATTTTGGAGAACTATCATTTGTTTTGACATTAAATTTTATCGTTTTCCAGGATTAAACAACATTTACCCTTCTGATTTAGCTCCATTTACAAGAAAGCCACTGTTCGTAATTATTGACAGTGATGTCAGTGAAGCATTCAAGGCAAGAGTATCACCTCTTATTCTTTGTCATTTAGTAGTGCTACTGCTACTTGTAAAAGTTTTTTTATACGATTATAATGTATTGATTTGGGAATGGTGCATTCATTGGGATCATTTCAAGTGAGATTAGAGCAACTGAGATGCTGCAGACCTTGGCGGCCTGCGTCCTCTTTTCTTTCCCGTTAAATAAATTATAACCTCCATGAGTTTTGACCAACTACACTAGTATCTCCTTGTACAACAACAGCAACAACATTACCCCAATGCCTAACAAGGCTCTTGCATAAGCGGGGTAAGGGGGTCGGGTGTACGCAACCTTACCTCTGTAATTACAGAGAGGTTGTTTCCAATTGACCCTGAAGTGGAGTTGCAACAGCTATCCATGACTTCACAATTTAAGAAGCTCAAACAGTTTAATGAATTATTTTGCTTTAGTCCATTATAATTTAAAGCCAAAGAAGAATCTTTGGCTTCATAGAAATAATGGATAAACTAATATCCTCGTTTTTTAGAAAAATAATTTGTTCAAAACTCAAGGAGGTTATAATTGCTTACCTTTCCCAGTCTTATATGCAATCTTTTCCATCACTCTAAAGAAACAAAATAGAACGCCATTTATTTAAAATAAGCTTTCTGGATTTGTGGCTGAAAAAATCTCATGCCTGTATGTAACAATTACAGACTCTTAAGAAATATTTTTTACATGGCTCTCTATATTTTCAGGTATTATAGTACATATTTTTGGGGAGATTTTAGACTAATAGAAATCGCAGTGGAAGATCGATTGTGTCCCGTATTTTTTTTTCTGTGGATAACCATATAAATAGCACTGCAGTAACCAATTTTCTTTAGCGAATAATGAAATCGAGTAACTTCGGAGAAATCAACTTGACAATGTTTGTTATTTTACAACTTCAATGTTGCGAAATGATCTGGTAAAATTATTATGTATTATTCAAGCACTTGTAAGTTGCCCGTAACCACATTATTTTTTTATTTTGCAAAAATGCTTTTATCTGAGCTTTGATATATTATCCTCTAACAGGTTTCTGATGTGGTTTGATCTTCTTGAGTAATTATTTATATAAAAGTTTGAAGCTAGTAGCAATCCTTCATTTGCTAGAATGCATAGTAGTTAAAGGAGCGCCTCACGCAGGGCGCAAGGCCCTGCGCCACTCCATACCTCAGGCGAGGTAGCGTACCTCGCCCGTGGGCTAGGCACGCCTTTTGTTGTGCGCCTATGGTACACTTTTATTTTTCAAGGTTTTAGCTTACATCATTATGTATTGTCCATCTATTTTTAAGAGTTTTAACAATAATTTAAGGCTAGATATTCCTAATTCAATTTTTATTAAGGCTAGATTAACTCAAGGCTAGATATTTTTAATGCAATATGTAAGTTTTACATACATATGTACATCTAACAATTTTCTTAGTTCTTTTTATGGTATTGTTATTGCATTTAACTTCACTTTTCAAGAATTTTTTTTTTTGCAAATTTTGTGCGCCCAGCGTACCTCAGGAGCACGCCTTTTTTGCGCCTCGCCTTGAGGCGATCTGGCCCCCCTGGTGCCTAGGCTGCGCCTAGCGCCATGATAACTATATTAGAATGTAAGAATGATTACGTAGCGTGGAAAGAGAAACACTACCCCACCTGAATTTACTGTACTAAATCTGATAGACTGATAACTTATTTAGTCTATCACTAACGGTTGGCAAAAAGCCAAATCCTTGATATAAGGGTTCTTTTGATGCAAAATTTATGTGGGAAGGTGGAAACCTATATGTTTCTTATATAGGTTGAATTGCTATGCTCAAGAGGGCAAATTATGGTGCCAAAGTCTTGTATTCTCTACAATTAATTTTGAGCATTTGCAGGCTTTAAGTGGAGCTGAAAAAGGAGAGGCAGCAGCGATCCTCCTATCTCCAAGCTGTTCGATTCCCCTCAATGCTGGTGAATCTTCCCGTCACCAAAGTGGTAGCCTATTCACTCTTTTTCTGACAACTCCACTTCAAGCATTTTGTCTGTTAATTGGATTGTCAGGTTCTGATATTGAAATGGTAAGAATAAACTCCCATGTACAATTGGAAAATAAATTTTGTACCTTATTGTAATGGATGGAATGGAATTGGTTTCAGGATACATTCAACAGGGCAGAGACATTGCTTTCTTCATCCATGAAGGACTGGGGATCGTCTTTGGCATCTTCAGACATCCTCGATCCGGTTTGGGCACAAGTATTAGGTGATCCATTCCTCAGGAGACTTCTTTTGAGGTACGAATTTTTTTCATTTCTATGTTTGAGATATTTGCAAGCATTTTCATCAAATTTTACCTGGAAAGAGACATGCATCAGTCATATAATTGTTTGAGGGATGCTTTTTATGGACTTGCCCGATGCTAGCATATTTTATTATGAGATGAGATCGTGAATAATTTGAATTGTATCTCATCTTAGCTTGCTCCGCTACTACAACTAGAAGAATATATACTTTTTTGCATCTACTGATCGAATTCTGACAATTAGATTCATTTTTACACCTTATGATCGAAATCATCTTGTTGCGATTTTTACTCAAAATCTCAGAAATTAAACATGCATTCAAAAGCTAAAATCACAGGAAAACTAAAGAACACAAGATTTTAACGGAGTTCTCTCCTATTGGTACGTTTACCCGAAGGACCAATAATCGAGGTACGTCTCCGGGCAAAGGACTTTGGCAGATTCTTATTGATGGCAAAAGAGATACTCCCTCCATCTTTTTAAAATAGGCATTCTAGTCACTTTTTCAAATTTTTTTTACTTGTCATTCTCAAATATCTAGGCACTTTTTGGATTATTTTTCCAATTATACCCTCATTTGTCCCATTATCATTAATTGCAATGGAGTGGAAAACTAAACATTAATTAGAGGGTAAAATAGTATTTTTCTACCTTAACTAATTAATTCCTTAAAAAGTGTGAAATATGTTAGAAGACAAGTAATAAAAGATGGAGGGAGTACAAAAGATGTTCAGATTAACAAGCCATAAACAATCCACCTCTCTAAACTAGCATACTGAAAAAGATCAAACTCAGGATACTAAACCGAAACAGAGAACAAAGATTACACAGCCTCACAAAACCACCAAGAACAGATCAAGAGATCTAAGAACAGTAATCACAGCCAAACAGAAAAATATCTCGCATTACCCAAGCCTTGGTGAACCTCTCTTTTATAGCAACAGATCAGTCACCGCATCTCTCCTTGTAACCGCCTCTCAACAACTATCACGTGCCTTTTGAAGCTTCAAGAATCACCTTTACACAAGGCAGCGGAGTTGCAGCAGTTTAAGAGAAAAGAAAAGAGTTTAACAGATGAGAGAAATCAGGTTATGCAGCTGATAAAACAAGAGAGGGAAATAAATAGCTAGGGTAATGAGTGTACCGGGTTATGGGCTTAATTTAGGGAGTTTAGGCTTTCGGGTCAGTGGGTTTGTGGGCTTAGCACATGAGCTGCTAGGCCAAACTATAATTTAGGCCAACACATCTCAATACTGAGAACTCGGGAATGTGATTGCTAATGGTTTAGATTCACAAATTTTAGTTATCATATTAGATATCTATTGGCCATAGTTGTCAAAGGCACGCCTTAGGCTCCGGGTTCATCAGGCTCCAGCCTTATTGCCTAGGTGCCTACCAGCCCTACAAGGCTCCTCACATTCAAAAGGCGTGAGCTTGGATGCTTCATGCTCCAGGCGCTAAAGGCGTGTGCCTGACACCAAAATAGGTTTTCTTATAGGATGTAATGAAGTAGGTAAGTTTAGAGTTTAGGAAAAAAGAACTTATGGAAGAAAAGTTAGGGGAAAAATATTACTTAAAGAAAGTTTCTCTCCTAAATGATAACATTGACAAGTAAATGAAAATGAAATAGGAATAATAATATTATTAACTTCATTTTAGAAAAAATATCAATTTCATTGATTTGAATATAAGTTGATTAACCTTTTATTTTTTTCATGGTTTTAACAATTGGCATAATTTATAAGTTTTTATAGTTGGTGTGCCTAGTGTGCACTTAAAGGGTGCCTTGCGCCTGGGCTCCAGGACCCCTGGCGCTTGGACTGCACCTAGCGCCTAGCGCCTTGAGATTGTTTTGGTACTTCAGAATTTACGAAGTTCGACATAAAAAAACCGATTGGGTTTAAATAATTGCACTGTTGGCAATACGAACCTTGTAGAAATTTGAAATCTGTCGTCGATCAATAGACGAAAGCCCCTTACTTGTACAACTTTTGCAGGTTCATATTCTGTAGGGCAGTATTAACGCTATACGGACCATGCTTTGGCAAGAAGGACTACCATCCTGAGTGTATCCCGTTGCTCCCTGCATTTTACGCGCCGTCTTCTGCCACATCACAGGGTGTGATTATGCGGGTGGCCAACATTTTTGGGGCAACGAAAAAATTTATATTCTCGGAAGGAACTATTCTACCAGAGCTTAAAAACAGTGATCTTGAGATGGCCTCAGCATCATGATATTATACACTAATGCGAGATGGGGCCGTTAAGTTTGTGAATTGCATTCTTGTTTGATTAAATTGTCAAGATTGTGTTGTTTTAGCTTTATACTTTCAAGTAACTTGATATGCTGTATATAATCTTTGCAATATTTCCCATAGTAAACTGGTATTTTCTCCCCGATTAAAGATTGCTGCTTGCATTAATTAGAATTTCAACTATGAGAATTCTAGCTTAAGGCTTTCAATCACAACAGCTAAACATTAACTCAGGGTTATTCTATTGCTTCTTTGTTTTTGCTTTTTTTCTGTAAAGTAACTATTATTTTGTTATTCTTAAAACTCACTTGATTACAAATGCTTAAAACTCAAAGTTTGATCCAGTGGTAGAAAATCTCACTTGATTATAAATAAATGCTTCAAACTCATTTATATTTTTGGAACAATTACACCTCATTTGTACCACTCTTATACCTTTCATTATACCTTAGTTATATGGCACTTGTTCCTTGTACCATTCTTATAACACTATTATACCTTTATTATTGTACTTTTATACCATACTATTCCAATACTTTCAGTACTCTTACACGTATAACTTTTACATGACACTACTACTTCCTTTATAGCTTGCTCACACTTCTCATACATCACTTACACCTTAGTTATAGCACTCTTATACATTTCTCCCAATACAGTTATATTCAAGTATTAAACTATAAGGTAAAAATTGAACCGTAATGTAACATTTATATGGTTTCCTACATAAATAATGGGTTGGGCTATGAGACATACAAGTGAGGGAGCCCATTACAATATTAAGTAATCTGATTCCGAAATCTCTGGTGAATTGACACTGTAATTTGCGAAGAAGTACGAAGAAACTGCCGGCCGGATTCCGATCAACTATTTCATGGCTAATCATGTTCATCACCTTCTCTTAATTTCCATCCTTTCCTTTTTACTTTTCGCACCTCCGGTTCTATCCAAGTCTCGCCGTCCAATTTCTGTAATAATTTCTTACTTCCATTTTTCGATTCAATTCTTTACTTAGATTCTCAATTTTAATGCCGCTTCATCTTTTTTCCGATTTCAGGACTCCGATATCCGTCTGAAGAAGAACGAGTGTTACGCTGATATAGAGGGGTTAGCAATTCATCCTTTCCAAACAGCTTTTATTTGTTTTCCTTCTGAATGTTTGATTTGTGTGATTTTGTAATCGGAGCAGTGGACTCTGGGGCCAGCAATGCAAAACGTCAATGACCGCCAAGGAAAATTGTGCTTTGCGATGTCTTTCTCCGACTTGTTATGGCCTGATTTACGAGAGCGATCCGGTATAGCTTTTTTATGTTCAGTGTGATTTTGCTAAAGTTTTGGTTTAAATTTCGATCGTTTTGAATTTATTTTCGATTTGTAGCTTGAAGAAGGAGAGAAAGATCATGTTAGAAGCCAAGAATACAAGTATTGTCTCTATAAGTAAGTTTATCAGATCCTTATCTAATTATTGAGCTCAATAGTCTTAGCCATTGTCTACACTGTTATTGTTATGTATTTACACATGAACAATTATTCAAATGATTAGTTATAATGTTCTCCTGTTGGAAGTAGTTTGTGCTATCGGAGTATGAAAAACATAATCAGTATGAATGATAAGGGATGAGTTAGCTCTGTGCATATAAACGCCTTTGAAATTTAGATGTATTGGATAGGAATTCCTTTTTATAGGTGTACAATAATCTTTATCCAGTATATTTTATTGTCTTTAAACCAAGATTACATGCTCAATAAGTTTAGCATAGACAAATGGTGTGTTCAACAAGCTAGTGGAAGAAGACACTTCGATTTGTATATCACGCAAGTATATAATCATACCTCTCTTGTTTTCACTTAGTACGTTTGAAGAATATGATTGTATACTATTAACACCTTGGTCCCTGCTGAGAATTATGTTTTGTTGATTTAATTGGATAATTATATGTGCGATGAAATATCATATCATGGTACTTGATTGCTGGAGGGAGGTGTCTTTTTTATTTGATTGTTACTATTTTTATGTTTATGTGAAGGTTATAAAAATTTCCTTTCGGTACTGGGTAGTATAAAGAATTGTTCTTAATGCAATTCCAATTTTTTTGAGATACAAAAAGCTAAGCCTAATACTAACTGATGTACTCAATGTGCTCTGCGCCTCTGGCATGATAAGTCAATTATTGCCTTGAGTCTTTAAAGATGGCGTTTACTTCTCCAATGAATCTACACAAGCAATTTTCCATGGTGTAGTTGTACGATAGAGGTTTATGCTCTAACACAAATCACTGATATCTGATTAGAAACATAGTTAACTATTTGGCCGAGTTTATTCTGTGCTAATGGGAGTCTGTAAGGTCATATAAGGATTAAGGAGAGGTTGAACTGTATCGTTGTTTGCAGCCATGATTTTCTTTGCAATGGATTGCTGCATGTTAGTGCCATGTGAACTTAACAATTGAGATTGGACTTAACCGGAAAAGTTGATTGGATGCACTATTACATATTGTTCCTAAAAGTTAAAACTTATCACATACATACTCCCCTATTTTTGTAAGGTTATTCATCTCTACAATTTACAAATGACATAGTTCATGTTGGTAAAGAAAGTCAAAAGTATTGTTCACCTCAAGAAATACTTATTGTGGTGATGACAATATTATGATATAGTATATACATAATGTTCAGTCTACTGGTGATAGGAATGTGATTTACAACCTCTGTTTCTGAGTAGAATGAAATGAAATCATCAAAGGAACAATCTCCGATGCACACAACTAAATTGAAATCCTGATACAGTTTGTGTTACTCTACAGTTATGTTGTCTTGATATTTAGGAGTCTTTAGTTTTTTTTTATTTCCTTGTAAAGGTTATAGACTCGAAGGCAATATATTGATTATAGTTGTGCTGGCGATACTTTTGGGGGATGAAAAACTTCCTTTACTGTAAAATTAACCATGTTGCAAGAAAAAGAAAGAACCATTGTGTGGGGAAAAATGAGAAAAGGAAGGTTAATTTCATAGTAGTGAAGAACGATGAAGTTTTGAAACTCTAACAGTAGGTTACTGTATTAAATAACTAGCTAGGAACTGAATTAAAACTTCATTTCACAGATCCAGTGATTTTATCAAATTTTCAACTTCTTTGAAATGATTTGATTAAAGTTGTATTGACAAATCCCCATACTGATTTTAGCTCGCCTTGCTATTATAGTTGGAATCCAAACACAAACACTGAAACACAGTAGAATCGATAATATGTGTTACCTTTTTCCAATTATGAGAAACGAAGTAGGCTTTAGCATAAAAGAAAATAAAGACTAAAGAGACCGAATTGAGTAGGACTCACCTACCATAGGAACCCCCGAACTCCTCTTTATCTCTATAGCAAAGTGTTTTTCACGCATGCAAAATATATATATCAGATAATCTAACTTCCCCCTGTGCGCATAACTAATTTACCCTTACCCTATACAAATCTCCTACACCATTCATAATCCTTTTTTTCATCTTAGATAAAATTTCTAAACCAATGAACAGTCTTTAGCTCATGTTCTAGTTCTATCTACCAAGGTGAAAGTATATGTGCCTTGTAGTTCTATAACAGCTTAAGATGTTCAAATTTCACCTTCTCCCGCTGTTTTCTATACATAACTACAACCTAAGTAGCCAGTTCGTTGTATCCTTCAAGCTTCATGATGATACTCAAAATTTGCATCTTGAAATAAGGTCAACAAGGTCTTCTGAGTATTTTGTTACAAGGTTGAAGTGAAAGACAAAGTTAGTGTACTTATTTGAATGGTATGCATAAACCTAGTGGCATAGTCATGTTCAACATCTGGTATGTTATCATTTAAGATATTTACTTCATTTACTATTTATGATATATTAGTTTGTAGATCAAATCTTCTGGAGAGTTCTTTGAACAGAGCAGGAATTGTTTGTGTCTAGGAAGATTAATGCAGTTCACCTAGTTCTTATACAAATATTTCCTGTCATGATTTAGAGCATTTCTGATAGTAGAGAAGCCTTATAATATGGATTCTGTAATAAGGGCC
This sequence comes from Euphorbia pulcherrima, assembly GCA_947683365.1. Classification (NCBI taxonomy): domain Eukaryota; kingdom Viridiplantae; phylum Streptophyta; class Magnoliopsida; order Malpighiales; family Euphorbiaceae; genus Euphorbia; species Euphorbia pulcherrima. Next base: position 42,768,208 of record CANTUS010000008.1, on the reverse strand, counting down.
ACTAGTATAGTTATATTATGTGGTACAATAGAAATTATGGGGTAAAAGTAAAGATTATTGTATTTAGGCACACGGCGTGTATAGGTAAAGTATACATTACCTATAATTACTGAACTGAGTGGATTATAAGTTGACACAATTTTTTGGAATTTCCATTTGTGCTCTTTAAAACCCTTTCTTAGCTTAAGCATTTGTGTTCCCATTACTAGCATAGCCTGTGTTTGGAACCTTCAAATTGTATTGTTTTTATTGAGGATTTTTTTATATATGTGTGTGCTGATTAATTTTTTATATTTTGAAAATATTCTAGAGAGCAAATAATTTTTATTGGCTTATTTGCAGGGATTCGCTGGGGGAGCCCCTTGATGGTATTAAGGGAGCTTTTGATTATTAAATTTGCATACCAATTGTATGGCTGAGATTGTTTCCGTAACTCGTGTGAAATTTTGTAAAAGTTGGCCAGCCTTGCTATGAGGCGCTGGAAAAAAGAAACATATTCAAAGAACTTATTAAAATTAATTTTTATTTCTTTTATAAAGATATTTTATTTATTATTTTTATGTAAGAAAAATTGTCATAAAATCAATAAGAGGTAATTATAACTCTAATTAAAGGTGAATAAAAGTACCAAGTCCCCTACTAATAAAAAAATCAGCCGCTCTAGCAAGCAAATGTGTAGCCTGGTTCGAATCATGACAAACGTAAATTACGCGAAGTTGTCTAAAATATTTAATGAGTTCTAAACAATCGTTAAAAATAAAATCAATAGGCAAAATAAAAGAAACATTATTATTTAGAGCATGCACCATGTTCAAAGTATTTAATTCCAAGATAATGTTGTCAAAGTTGTTGTCCTTCAACCAGCTGAGAGTTTCTTTACAGCTCATCGTCTCCGTTACAAAAGAATCACCATCCCCATGCATCAAGACAGAGCGAGCAGCAAGTACAATACCTCTCGAGTCATGAACAATACAGTCGTGCCCTAACTTGTCTCCCGAGTCAAATACAACTGCATCTAAATTACACTTCATTCACTCTGTACTCGACTTTGTCCACCTTGTCAAACCCAGAGTTGTAGTATGTGTTGTATTGCAAGGGTTTGTCGGTTTCCACTCCGATAAAAAGCCTAAACCGTGTCTATGTACTCGAGTTAGACTTTAAAACTTACCCTATTAAATAATTCCGTGCACATATTGCTCCTAACGTGCATGAAGCTTTTTGAATAACATCATTCCGTATTTTTTTTATCTATTTGAAGTTAAATAAATTATAAAATTGCTAAATTTTATGTTTAGGGTGTGGAAAGAAGTTAATATGGCGTGGTGTTTGAATAAATTGCCACAAGATCAATGCATTATTTGTCTCAAGACAACCACATCAAACATCATTATTAAATCGTGGATTTTACCTTTAAAATTGCAATATCAAATTATACCGACTAGAAAGAATAATTTAATTAGGTTGATACAAAAATATGGCTTTTTGGAATTAAAATATTACATTGCTTTAGATTAGTGGATGTTCAATTCATAAGAATTTTGGTACGTGTCATTATGAGAGTCAATTAAATGTTTATCTACAGCTTCATCGCACTTTTTTAGTGGATTGGTGAACGTTTTGGAGTAAAAAATATGTGGGTAAATACGAATGATAATCAGATTAAAAATTATATGAAAATTGATTTAATTAAGTTGATTGAGGTGTTGGTCTAGTAATTAATATTGATGTTGTGATTTTAAGAGGTCTCACAGCCGGTTAAAGATTTTTCTTTTTATTTAATAATAAGTTCAAATGATGTAATTTTTTTAGAAAAAAAATAAAATAAATTTTTTTATGAATGAATTAATTTTTCAAATGACAACCTTTATAAAACAGGTGGAGTACTTCTAGTATTCATCATTTACCCAATGCCAAATTTTGAGACAACTGAATTCTTATTATTCAAGTTTGTTATTTGGAATGAACACTCATCGAAAATAACCATTCCTCTAAATTTAAATTCTTGTAAATGTGTGGATTAAAAATTATAAAAAAAATAGCAAGATTTTGAAAGAGTTCATTTAAATTGAACTTTATAATGTTGCTTTTACCTTATCATCCATCATATATGTTGATTATAACGTATTATAATAACAAAAGAAAGTAATATATTTAAATTTTAATCCATTAACAATCAATTCAATTTTTTGAGATTCATAAAGTTTTCAAATAAAGAGAGTCAATCAATAAAATTTAATTGAAATTCAATTCAATTATTTTCTTTCTTAAAAATTTAATTCTTTTCTTTCTAAAACCAAAAGTATATCTCATCATGTTGTTTTTTTTTAATATAAGTATGTATATATTTTTTTAAAATAATCCAATTTGGAGTTTTCTGTGAAACTTAAAGCTTTTTATCAACATGTTGCTGGTGAAATTCAAATGAAATCTTTTCCTACATTATAATATTAATTTTTGGAGTTGCTTTTATTATTATATGTATACGTATAAAATTTTTTAACTTAATATATTTATACACAATTAATTATGTATATCATATGGATACAAATTACTTCAATAAAGTTTTTTATAGTTTTTTTTTTAGTGCAATCATATTTTAAAATCTATAAAATTGTTTTATAACGTGTCAAAAACTACTTTTATAATTGTAAACCTTAAAAAACTAACACACTAGATATATCAACAAAAATATATTATATTAATAATAGACTAATAGTGTGTTTGAAAATCTAAAATATAAAGGAATTCAATTGATTTCAATTCATTTTACATACAAAAGTTTCAACTTTTCTATACAAAATGAAATGAGTTCAATTGAATTCCTTAAAATTTGAGGTTTCCAAACACACCCTAACACATAATCCTAACACATAATGTAAGATATAGGAATGTCATTGTTGGACAAAGACAAAATGTATGGAGGTATAAACCATTTTTTAAAAGACCAAATACACCATTTGTGTTGAATGTTAATTCAAAGTGCTGAATTAGTCAATTCTTGAGTTGGTCTTCAGCTCTTAATTAGTTCCTTATTTTCTATAATTTGATTATGATTTATTTTTAAATTAGTGCCATATTTATCTCAGCTAGTTTGTTATTATTTTTTAGCCTATTTAAAGGCTGATGCAGTTCAAGAAATATACATCAGAAAATTTTAGTCTACGTTTTTTTTGTCTCTGCTGTCATTATTTCTTTTACATTTCTTATTCTCTCTGTTCCAGCCAACATTGTGGTATCAGAGCAGGTTCAATTTGTGATTGGGCGTCTAATTCATGGCAATGAGCAATGCTGTGAACATTTCTCAACCTTCAGTTCCAATCTTCCAAGGCAGCAATTATGAATTTTGGAGTATTAAGATGAAGACTTTGTTTAAGGACTTGGTTGAAAATGGTTATGCTATACCCGATGAAGAGGCCAGGTTACGAGAAAATAAGAAGAAAGATGCAAAACCTTTGTTCTTCATCCAGCAAGCTGCTCATGAGTCGATTTTCTCAAAAATTGCAGCAGCAACTACAGCTGAAGAAGCTTAGACGATTTTGCAGACATCGTTCTAAGGCTCCTCGAAAGTGATTCAAGTGAAACTTCAGTCTCTTCGTCAAGATTTTGAAACCTTGCAGATGAACATAGGAGAATCAGTGCAAGAATTTTTCACCCAAGTTGCTGGAATTTTCAATCAAATGAGATCGTATGGAGAAAAGATAACTGATCAAACAATTGTTGCGAAGATATTGAGAAGCTTGCCTCCAAAGTTTGATCATGTTGTAGCTGCCATCGAAGAGTCAAAGGACTTGGCTACTTATTCATTTGATGAGCTTATGGGATCTTTGCAATCTCATGAAGCGAGGCTGAACAGATGAGATGAGAAGAGTGAAGAGAAGGCTTTTCATGTAAATGGAGAGGCCTCAAACCAACGAGCAATGGGCAGGACATGGAAGAGGTGGATTCCATGGAAAAGGCCATGGTAGAGGACGAGGACGAGGTTGTATGAAACAGAATGAAAGGCAGTCTGAAATAAAAGTGGAGTCCAGTGTTACCGTTGCAAGCAATTTGGACACGTGAAGGCTGATTATTGGAAAAGGGAAAATCAAGCTAGCTATGCGGAACAAGAAGAAGAGGAGCTGAAGTTGTTCATGGCTTATCATGAAGGTGCAAATGTTTCAAATAACATTTGGTTTCTCGACAACGGCTGCTCAAATCATATGACAGGAATAAAATCATTGTTTAAGGAGCTTGATGAATCATACGAATTGAAAGTGAGGCTCGGAGATGACAAGCAAATGGAGGTAAAAGGGAAAGGCACTGTAGCAGTCAACAATGGTAACGATAGCATAAAGCTTTTTTACAATGTCTATTTCATTACCACCTTATCTCAAAATTTGCTTCGTGTTGGACAACTCATAGCTAGTGGGTATTCAGTTTTGTTTGATGATGCCACTTGTGTGATTAGAGATAAAAAAATCAGACCAGGTCATAGTAAATGTTTGTATGACACAAAATAAATTGTTTCCCCTTAAGATTTCTAATGTTGAAAATCATGCACTTGTTGTCAAAGAAGCTAGTGAGTCGAAACTATAGCATTTACGTTATGGGCACTCGAATGTAAATGGTGTGAAATTGTTGAGTCAAAAGGAAATGGTTTTTGGGTTGCCTAAGATTGATTCTGTAGGTGTATGTGAAGGATGCATATATGGGAAACAATGTAAAAAATCATTTCCTGTGGGTAGGTCGAAAAGAGCTGTTAATTATCTTGAATTGGTACATGTTGACTTGGTTGGTCCTATGAAGACTCAATCACTTGGTGGTTGTCGATATTTCTTGTTATTTACAAATGACTATAGCCGAATGAGTTGGGTGTACTTCCTACATAACAAGTCTGAAACGTTTGAATTCTTCAAGAAATTCAAGGCATTGGTTGAGAAGCAAACGGGTTCCTGTATCAAGACGTTGCGAACGGATAGAGAAGGAGAATTTGTGTCGAATGAATTTAATCAATTCTGTGAAGAGGAAGGGTTGCGTAGAGAATTGATAGCTCCTTACACATCGGAGCTAAATGGCGTAGTCGAGCGAAAAAATCGCACAGTTGTAGAGATGGCACGAAGCTTGTTGAAAGCGAAAGAGCTTCCTGATTGTTTTTGGGCAGAGGCAGTAGGAACATCTATTTACTTGCTGAATTTGTCTCCAACAAAAGCTGTTTGGAACAAGACGCCACATGAAGCTTTTCACGGCACAAAGCCTTGGGTAATCCATTTAAAAGTTTTTGGCTGTATTGCGTATTCTTTGATTGATTCACATAAACGCAGTAAACTTGATGAGAAATCAACAAAATGCATATTTGTTGGTTACTCTTCGCAATCAAAGGCATACAAATTGTATAACCCAATTGGCGAGAAAGTTATCATTAGCAGGAACGTTGTGTTTGATGAGGAAGCAAGCTGGTGTTGGCACAAGAATGCAGATGGTGCTCAATTAAATGATACAGGTGGTGTTCAATTTTAAGATCCAACTCCACAATTTGAAGTACAACAGCCCACTCCTCCAAATTCAATAACTTCCAGCAGTCAAAGCTCATCCGAAGATGAAATTTCTCCAAGAAAATTTCATCCTTTGGCTGACATTTATGCTGATACACAAGATTTGTTTGTTGCTGACCCACTTTCCTCTGAAGAAGCGGTTTCGAAAGAAGAGTGGCGGAAGGCAATGAATGAAGAGATTGCAGCAATCCAAAAGAACTAGACATGGAAGCTAGTAGATCTTCAGCAATTAGAGTAAAATGGGTCTTTCGAACAAAGTTTCTAGCAGATGGCAGCATACAAAAGCACAAGGCATGCCTTGTGGTGAAAGGCTATTCGCAGCAGCAAGGTGTAGATTACAACGAGACTTTTTCTCCCATTGTATGATTTGAAACGGTGAGAACTTTTTTGTCTATTGCAGCTCAATTGAAGTGGCCGGTGTATCAATTTGATGTGAAATCGGAATTCTTAAATGGAGAATTGCAAGAAGAGGTATATGTCGCTCAACCTGAAGGATTCATTGTTGAAGGAAAAGAAGATAAAGTTTACAAGCTGAATAAAGCTCTTTACGGACTGAAACAGGCTCCAAGGGCGTGGTACAGTAAGATTGACTCTTACTTTATTGGCAATGGCTTCGAAAGGAGTAAGAATGAACCCAATCTTTATGCGAAGAAACATGGTAAAAATGATCTTCTCATTGTCTGCTTATATGTTGATGATATGATTTATATGGGTTCTTCTTTTCTCATTGATGAATTCAAAGTTAACATGAAAAACAAATTTGAAATGACTGATTTGGGTGAGCTGCAATATTTTCTTGGATTGGAAGTGAAGCAGGTTAAAGCTGGCATATTTATATCACAACGAAAATATGCTACTGATATGTTAAAATGATTTAACATGATTAGTTGTAAAATTATTGCTACACCTATGAACTTGAATGAGAAGTTGCAGGTCAATGACGGCACCTAGCTAGCAAATGAGAAGTATTTTCGAAGTTTAGTTGGTGGCTTAATCTACTTAACGCACACACGGCCTGATATAGCTTTCTCAGTTGGAGTAATCTCTAGATTTCTACATTGCCCATCAAAGCATCACCTCGGAGCTACAAAACGAGTATTACGATACGTTGCTGGAACAATTGATTTTGGCTTGTGGTATGGGCATACTTCAGACTTCAAACTGATTGGCTACACTGACAGTGACTGGGCTGGTTGTTTAGAGGATCGAAAGAGCACATCTGGCCATGCTTTCAATCTTGGATCAGCTGCTATAAGTTAGAGTTCGAAGAAACAAGCATCAGCAGCGTTATCAACGTCTGAAGCGGAGTATATAGCAGCAACATCATCAGCTTGTGAAGCAATTTGGTTAAGGCGAATTCTAGCAGATATGGATCAAGAGCAAAGTATAGCAACTGAAATATATTGTGATAGCAAGGCTGCAATTGCAATGACAAAGAATCCAGCCTATCATGGAAGAACAAAGCACATAGAGCTTCGAGTTCATTTTATTAGAGATCTTTTAGTCAATTTCTTTAAGATATTGCAACACAAATGAGCAGGTGGCTGGTATCTTGACAAAGTCCCTTCCAAGAGCCAAACACTTTTATTTCAGATCTCTACTTGGTGTTAGCAACTTTGAATCAAGGGGGCATGTTGAACGTTAATTCAAAGTGTTGAATTAGTGAATTCTTGACTTGGTCTTCAGCTGTTAATTAGTTCCTTGTTTTATGTAATTTGATTATGATTTATTTTTGAATTAGTGCCATATTTATCTCAGTTAGTTCAGCTAGTTTGTTGTTTTTTTAGCCTATTTAAAGGCTGCTGCAGTTCAAGAAATATACATCAGAAAATTTCAGCCTACGTTTTTTTTTGTCTCTGCTGTCATTATTTCTTTTACATTTCTTATACTCTCTGTTCAAGCGAACATTGCTCCTTGAATTAGGCACGAAAAGTCAGAGTGTCACCTTAAACTTTCAAAAGTTGCAATTAACTCCTTGAACTTGGCAAAAGTGTACCAGTTTGTTCCCCTCATTGCCATGTGTCAGCTTCCAATTATGGGAAAGAAAAATCAGAAAAATGACATCTTGGAAAAGTCAAACCAACCGAAGCTAACACATGGTATTAAGAGGGGGCAAACTGATATACTTTTGCCAGGTTAAAGGGGCTAGTTGAAACTTTTTAAAGGTGACATCCGATTTTTCATGCCAAGTGAGGGATCTCAATAAATTTGGCGATTTTTAAAATGATAATATTGGCTTTTATCCTACGTTCACACTTCCTTCCTCACTGCTTCACTACTGTACTAAGTGTGCTATATGAGAACTAAGTCTATTTTAAAGCTTCCCTGCATTTTTCTAGATCTTAATCCTTAATTAGAACTAAGTTATCTTAGTCCTCTCTCTCTCTCTCTCTCTCTCTCTCTCTCTCTCTCTCTCTCTCTCTCTCTCTCTCTCTACTCTTGCTTCCATGGATGTCCAAATAAACCCAGAAACACCTAACACAGATCAATTGGTAATCTTAATCGACCAAACATGTCCTAATATCCACGAACAACCACCAAGCCATTCAAACAATTCCGATCCTCCCATCCCCCAAACCCCTACAAGATCACCCAAATCGCTCCATCGTCTCAACCTCTCCAAAACCAAATCCCGATTCGCCGAAACAAAATACCCTCTTCCCACAAAATTCGAAACCGAAGACTTCCAACACTTAAACCCTAGTGAGACATCCTCGGATGATGAAGAAATATGGTTCGAAAGCGAAGGAGACGAACACGAGAAATTCTTACAACATCGAAAGAATCGAAGGCGAAAGATAAATCGAAGAGCTCTCATAGAATTCATAATGTTTCTTCTGATAATGACTTGCTTAATTCCTTCATTAACTCTCCCATCCCTAAAGAGAAAACTTATGTGGAAGATAGAGATATGGAAATGGTGTCTTCTTGTTTTAGTCCTCTTTTGCGGCCGCCTTGTCTCGGGTTGGGTAGTAGGGCTTACGGTTTTTCTTATAGAGCGTAATTTTATGCTTAGAGAGAAAGTATTGTACTTTGTTTACGGGTTGCGAAAAAGTTTCCAAAATTGTGCTTGGTTAGGGTTAGCCTTGCTAGCTTGGATGATAATATTTCATGATGTGCATAAACACCATAAAGTTCTTTAAAAAGTGTTTAGGTTTCTCGTCGCTATTCTTATCGGGGCAACCATATGGTTACTAAAGATTGTTCCAGTTAAAGTCCTTGCTTCGTCTTTCCACGTGGCGACTTTCTTTGATCGAATGAAAGAAAGCGTTTTTCACCATTTTATTCTCGACGCCCTTTCTGGTCCCCCTTTGGATGAAGACGAAAGAGAAGCTCCTCATCGGCGAACTTTATGCCATGCTCAGACTTTGCCCGCAAAGTTAAGAGGAGGACCCGCGGGTGTCGGGCGTACGAGGTCGCAAAAGGGCAGGCCCGGAAGGGTAGATATGGAGAAATTAAGGAAATTAAGCACATGTCGTAGAAGACCGACGGCTTGGAGTGTGAAAAGATTAGTGAGTCATATAATGTCGTCAGGGTTATCGACGATTTTGACAAGAGTGGACGATTTCGGTGATGGAGAATCGGAGATTAGTAGTGAATGGGAGGCTAGAAGTTGTGCTCAAAGGATTTTCAAGCAAGTTGCCAAGCCTGGTGCCAAGTAAGAATTTCCCTCTTTTTTTCCAAATATTTTCTGTTATCAACATCTTTTTGTATTATTAAAAGTATTTTAGCACAATAAATTATAATTATTTTCCTATGAAGCAGTGGCTTGAAACCCACTCGCAACTTTTTGAGGAATTTATATTAAACACTTGACTTTTAAAAATTATATATTTTATAAAATTTTAATATAAAATTTAAAATAAGAAAAGTCTTTTCAAGAATAATCATGCCTCACTACATGTATAATTGAATTTAACCCCTTTATATATTCCTAAGTGGATTTTCAGTAAAAAAATTCTTAACTTTAGTCTAACTACTGGACCACATAAGCAATTACCCACGCATAATAATTAATTAAACACTAATTATTAGAGCATAATGATTGTTATTAGTTTTATTCTTCATAATGGATGAATAATATATATTTTAAATATACGTAATTGTGAGGGATCCTCTATAAATTGTCTGGCATGTGATAGATTTACATGTATATGAATGTAGTTATAAAATACCTATCAATTTAGATTTTTGGGTTAGTCAAATGATTTCGTATTGAAGCCTAATAGACTGGGTTGACGATTTGAATTGAAGTACACCCTCTGATTTCAGAAACTAGTAGTTGTTAGATTTTTTCATCAAACCAATAAAAATTTAATTCATCATTAAAATAATTAATTTATTTTTGTTAAAATTTTCTTTCTTCTTAACTATCAATTTATAATTTCATCAATACTTAATCTCATTCCTAATTAATAATATAAGGATAAATTAGAGAAAAAAAATATAAGAATAGTTTTATAGAATACTTGTAATTTTCTTTCTTATTCATATACTTGTAATTTATTTAAGCATATATAATTATGAATAGTTATATAAGAATAATAAGTGTAATGGTGTAATTTAATTAAAAAAAATATAATTTTCTAGCTATTAAATTGCATATTGAGTCATAACTATATTGTAGGTACATAGAAGAGGAAGACTTGCTTCGATTTTTGAAGTGTGAGGAGGTCCATACCATATTTCCTCTATTTGAAGGAGCAATTGAAACTGGGAAAATCACAGAATCTGCTTTCAGAAATTGGGTGGTAATTAACTATTTCATTTCTTTTCATTTTACTTAATTAATTGAATAAATGCTTTTAAACCTCCTCATATTTAATTAAAAATTACGATTGGTTTCCTAATATATTTTTAACATATTAAACATCATTTTCTTATGTGAATAACATTAGGCTTAAATCTTTTTTTTTTATTTTGCGTATACTTAATTTGTTAGTGAAGTGCTACAATAACCAAATACAATTTTAGAAAATTGTAGACACAAAATATATTGGAACTGAGATATTATTAAAATAAAAAAGATTTTGTAATAAACACTTCTATTGTCTTGCCTCTTGAAATTGTACATTTAATGTTTGATCTATTCAATGTTGGACTATTTGGTTTCTAGTTTATTTAGTTTTAGTATAACAACTTAATTAAGATTGACAAGCCAACGTATGATCAGTAAAAAGTGTTCATATTCCAAATGACGGTGTTAGTGTTTCACATTTTTTATAACATAATATAAACGATTAATATACTAAAATAGAATGAATTAAGCACCAAATAAGTTAAAATTGGGTAAGTCAAGTAATAAACAGACAAAAGTTAAATAGATCATGCACCGAACATACAATTTAAATAATAAAAGAGCAAGTTATAAAATAGGACACAAAACGATATAGTTTTGGCTAAATGAATGAGGTTTGGATACATTGCAAATTGAAATAACAGGTACATGCATACGTAGAGAGGAAAGCACTGGCCCATTCATTGAATGATACAAAGACAGCAGTACAACAACTTCACAAACTAGCAAGTGCAATTGTGACTATAGTTATAATAGTTATATCACTTCTAGTTATGGGATTGGCTACAACTAAGGTCATTTTTGTAGTAACTTCGCAGCTCCTCCTTGTGGGCTTTATGTTCCAAAACACTTGCAAAACCATCTTTGAATCCATCATTTTTGTCTTTGTTATGCATCCTTTCTATGTGGGTGATCGTTGCGTAGTTGATGGAGTCCAGGTACGTACCTCTTTTACTGGCCTTTTCAATTTTTAGGACCGTAAATATTCAAAGTTTAGATACCCGAAAAGATTTTTTGCAATTGTGTCTTATCTCTCCTCTCTAGATAAGGGAGAGAGAGACTTTCTTTAAAAAAATAGTTTTCAAATTTCTCTCATTGGAATGTCCACAACAGTTCCACCTTCCTTGTCCGGTGAGGAGTCTGACCAATTGGAGCATAGTAATAAGAAAATTAAAGGGCCTGATGGTGAGGCAGGTTCTAGCGACAGCTTGGAAGCAGGAGGAACTGGGCAACCTGCAACCTCTTCAATTAGGAAGAGATCTCCATACAAAGATGCCCTTCGAGGTGTGACAATGAATGAAGATGAAGTTATGTTAGATAGGTCCAACTCGTCTGAACCAGAATTTTGTGAAGAGGAGGAGTTCATGGCTGCATCCGACAGTGAAGATGAAGGTGAAGATGATGAAAAATGCCCTACTATTCGTTTCTCAGCTGCTGAAAAAATAGAGTTTTGGAAGCCATGGAGGTTTTCAATCATATGCAGAGTGTTAGGAAATAGAGTTGGCTTCAATTTCTTAGCCTCCAAACTATACAAATTTTGGCAGAAAAAGGGGACTATGAAATTGATAGACCTATCCAATGATTTCTATCTCGTAAGATTTTCGACCAAGGATGATTATTTGGATGCCCTCCAAGGAGGCCCTTGGATGGTTGCTGACCACTTGGTCTCTGTAACTAAGTGGCATCCCCATTTCGACCCATATAATGTTCAAGTTTCGAAGATAACGACATGGGTGCGGTTTCCAGGCATTCCGATTGAATATTATAATGCATCAGCTCTAATCAAACTAGGCAATCTAGTTGGAAAAGCTATGTATGTTGATAGCACTACTCTTAGTGCCACTAGGGGGAAATATGCGCGTGTTTGTGTCGAGATTGATCTAGCCAAACCTTTACTAGCCAAATTTCGACTTAGACGCAGGATCTTTAGGATCGAATATGAGGGATTACATAATATTTGCTTCTCCTGTGGAATTTATGGGCATAATCAAGAGGCTTGTCCGAAGAACGATTCTAATAGAGACCCGCAATCAGGAATTGAAGAGGACGTGAGGAATTTACCAAATATCAGCAGCATCACTAGACCAGAAGTTGTTGATGATTTTGGCCCCTGGATGTTAGCAAAGAGAAATGGGAGGCGAAAGAACAATTTGCCGGCAAAAACTGCCGCTGGTTCGGTGGCAACAAAACCGGTGAGTCAAACTCAAGAAAAACTGGGTACATGCTTGGAGCCCTGTGCTGAGCCTACTAATAATGGTGATTTGATAGGAACTGCAACAGTAGGTGGCAGATTCAAAGTCCTTAACTCTGTTGAAGATTTTGAAAAAGTAGAAAAGGACAAGGAGACTAAATCCTCAATGGGCTTAAGTGGTGTTAACAGGCCTCTTTTTAAACTAGGGAACTTTGGAGCTTTAGATGGGCCAAGCTTTACACATGATCCCAAATTCACCTCATCTACAGACATGGCCCATGCTAAAGGAACCTCACATGGTAAAATCCAACCTCTTTCAAAACCACAAGATCCATTCAAAACCTCCTAATTCCAATGTAATGTCTGTTAAGGATAAGGCTGTAACAAATTTTGCTAAGGAACAAGAAGCTGGCTCCAATTCAATTACGATTAACGTCCTGAAGCTGCGTGATGACATCAATTATTCTAGTGACATGAGTAACTATGGAGTGGAAATGGATGGCATAAAGTCTCAAACTCATACGGACAGAGAGATGACCGGAGTAGGGAAGGGACCAGAGAATATACCACCGCCAATTCCCCCAGATGCTTTTCATTACAAAGGCGCTAAGAAGAATAAGATGAAAAAAGAAAAATTAAAGGCTACTACCAGTGGGTCAGATAATGGCCCCTTGCCAAATCAGTAAGTGTTTTTTAACACATGAAATCCATATCAGTCCAATTTTTTTTATGAATTGTCTTATGTGGAATATCAGAGGTTGTGCTAGCCATAAAAGTTTTCTTCACTTGAAGGACCTGATTAAGACTCATAGATTGAACATGTTCGGGTTAGTTGAAACCAAGGTTGGAAAACTCAAGGCTATGGAAGTTGCAGCTAAATTGAAGGGATGGAATTATGAATGTGTTGACTCTATTGGTCTCTCTGGAGGCATATGGTTATTTTAGTATTCTAAATTTGCAAAAGTAACAATCCTATAAGTGAACCGGTTCTTTTTACATTACCGGGTGGAAACAACAAAAATCAATTACTTTATAACCCTAGTGTATGCTAGTACCATGGTAGCCATTAGAAACGAGATGTGGGAGGATATCAAGGGCTTGAACATAGATCAAAACTCTGCTTGGTTTATATTAGGAGACTTTAACGACATTGCGAGAATGGATGATCAACAAGGGGGATCTCACCACTATCTTGGCAGATGGCTGAAACATAGACAACAAATTGATGATTTAAGTCTCATCAACTTGGAGGCTTCTGGTAATAAATATACTTGGAGAAGGAACAAGCTCCAGATCAGACTCGACAGAGTATACTCCAATGTATCTGCAAAACTTGCCTTCCCGAATGCTTCTGTAACCAACCTGCCATTCCGACATTCTGACCATTGCCCGGTCTTACTAAGGTCTGAAGGTACAACATATGTTGTCTCGGATAGGCCATTCCAATACGAAGTGGCTTAGGAAACACACCCTTGCTTCAAAGCTCTTGTGGAAGAACAGTGGATGCCCCGTTCAAATGTGCTTATTGCAGTAAGTAACTTCAAGAAAGCTGTTGGTCCCTGGAATAAACTTGTTTTTGGTCATATAACACAGAAAGAAGCGCCTCTTAGCACGGCTGGCTAGAATAAACAAAGAATTGGAGGAACGTTGGTCTCAGTCTTTATCTCTACTGGAAAATGAGTTAAAAAAAAGAGTTATTGGATACTCTTACACAAGAAGAGCTCCTTTAGAACCAAAAATCGAGGAAAGCATGGATCAAAGATGGTGATAGGAATACGCAATTTTTCCATATATCTACCATGAACCGGCGTAAGAGGAACAAGATTGATCGTTTACAAGACGGGGAAGGGAAATGGATCAAAGATCAAGTGTAATTGAAAGAAATGGCAGTTAACTATTTCCTAAAGCTTTTCACGGAAGAGGGGACCTTCACATCTGGGACTAGTTGCATGGGAGGATTTCCTGCTTTAAATAGGGACATTATGAATGCGGCTTTTAGCCCGGTCTCAGTTCAGGAAATCAAATCAGCTATTTTTGGAATGGGCCCACTGAAGGCACTAGGGATTGACGGTTTTCCAGCCGGGTTTTACCAAAAACGTTGGGCAGTCATTAGTCAAGGCCTTGTTCAGTTTGTCATAGATTCCTTCGCGGGTAAGACTGACATTTCCAGGATCAACGAAACCCTTTTAGTCCTCATTCTGAAAGGGGAGAATCAGTTAATCTTTCCTAATTTAGCCTTATCAGCCTTTGTTCTGTAATTTGCAAAGCTATAACAAAGATTATTGCCAATAGGATCAAGCCGCTCCTTCCCGTTTGATTGGCCCTAACCAAGGCAGCTTCATCCCAGGGATACAAATGAATGACAACATCGTTGTTGCTCAAGAGATTATCCATTCCATGAGGACCAAAAAGGGCAAGAAAGGATTGGTAGCTATAAAAGTTGATTTGGAGAAGGCCTACGACAGACTAAGATGGGATTTCGTCGTGGATACATTGAAAAGCCTTGGAATGCCACCTTCTTGGATTGAATTGATCCATCGGTGCATATCCTCCTCATCAATACGAATCCTTTTCAATGGGAGCATATCAGACCGCTTCTTTCCAACTCAAGGTATTCGTCAAGGAGACCCCCGCTCGCCTTACCTATTTATCTTATGCATCGAAAGATTGAGTCAACTCATTCAATTAAAGGTGGAAGTTGGCCTTTGGAAAGGAATAAAATGCACAAGGTCTTGCCCAATTATTTCTCATCTCTTCTTTGCTGATGACCTACTACTATTCAGCGAAGCCTCTCCCGCTCAATTAGAGGTTATAAAATCATGTCTAACAGAGTTTTATGAGTTATCTGGACAACGGGTCAGTTTGAAGAAATCTAGACTTAGCTTCTCCAAGAACATTAACTCCACAATGGCTAGATCCCTAAGCAAAAAATGTGGAATTCCCCTTACGTCATGTCTCAAAAAAATACCTGGGAGTGCCCTTGTTAGAGGAAAGAGTTAAGAAGACGACTTTTGCCGCAATTGTAGATAATGTGCACTCTAGACTTTCCGGCTGGAAAGCTTCATGTCTATCTTTGGCTAGCCGTGCTACTCTGATTAAGGCAGTCACTAGTGGGATGCCAAATCACTATATACAAACTAATTTGTTGCCCTCAACGACTCTAGAGACCCTCGATAAAGCTAACCGCAATTTTCTGTGGGGGAGCGAGAACAGAAAGAGAAAAATCTATTTGGTAGCTTGGGATCATGTCTGTCAAGCTAAAAAGAAGGGGGGAATCGGAATCAGACCTAGCAAGGAGCATAACTATGCACTGCTAATGAAGTTACTGTGGCGGATAATAAGAGAACCAGATTCTCTTTGGGTGAGACTTCTAAAAGGGAAGTATTTGAAGCATTCAGAGATTTTCTCCAGCATTGAGTTCTCGGGAAGGAAGTCACATCTGTGGCAAAGTCTAACTAAAATTCTTCCATAGTTTTAAAAAGGTCTTGTATGGGTCCCAAGAAAAGGATCAAACATGAGATTCTGGCTTGACACTTGGCTATTAGATGTCCCCCTATATGAATTCATCGAAAATATTCCCACTGATCATATGGAGAAGAAAGGCAACGAGTGTGTGTTGAATGATAGATCTTGGAACTGGTGTGTTCTTGAAAATATTCTACCCTATGACATTTTGCTACATCTAGCGGCCTACCACATCAAATACCAACTGTAATGAGGATGATGTGGTAGCCTGGAGGGAAATAAATTCAGGAGTATTCTCAACAAAATCAGCCTATGGTATGCTTACTATGACTCCCCTTCAACAGGCAGACCCTACCCTTAATGCTATTTGGAAGTTGAAAACCCCCCACAGAATACAGTACTTCATTTGGCTAGCTTACAAGAATAAGATCCTAACTAATGAGGAGAGGAGGAGAAGGCACCTCATTGACTATGATACTTGTGAAGTCTGCTCTCTATAAGAAGAGTCATCCATCCATGTGCTTAGAGACTGCCTTGTAAATCACGAATTGTGGAAAAGGTTGGGAATTCAAAGACTACAACCAGATTTCTTCAACCTTTCAGCACAAGACTAGTGGAAGATGAATCTTAGGTACAACCAATGGGTTATATGGGAGTGTGATTGGAGTCAAGTCTTTGCTATCACGTGTTGGTTCATTTGGAAATGAAGGAACTACAACATTTTTAAAGAAGGTGAACAGATCCCACTAGACAAAATCAATACTATTCAGAGCTTTTTAGAGCAATGTCAATTATGTTGGTCACCATCATTGCTTCGTAAAATCCCTCGCTATATTGATATCCATATAAAATGGCAGAAACCACCAGTGGGCAGGGTTAAAGTTAATGTGGATGGGGCTTGGGATCGAAGCTCGAGAGTTATAGGTATTGGAGGAACCATCCGAGACCACAACGGGGCATGGCAAGTCGGATTTTGTCGTAACGTTGGAAAAGGGAATTCCTTAATGGCCGAAGCTTGGGCTACACTTACAGGTATCGAAATTGCTTTGGTTAGAGGCTACACCAATGTTATATTGGAATCCGACTCCCTCGAGCTTGTTCAACTCCTTGAGAACTTTCAAAATGTTTCCCCCGGTTTCTCATTGCACAACATTCTCAAGGACATTCAAAGGATGCTAAGGTCTATTCCACATACCAAGGTACTCCACTGCTTTCGGGAAGCCAATAGGTGTGCGGATTTCTTAGCTAAAATGGCCCTAGCAACTAAAGCGGGAACTCAGATGTTACAATCTCCTCCCACAACCATAAACAATCTTCTTCTCCGGGTCCTACTTGGTGTTTTAGTGGCTAGAAGCTGCTCTAACCTGACGGCTGGATAGAATTTTTTTTTTTTTTGTTTGGTCCTGTTGGGGACTTGTTTTTCTTTATTTATCGTTGTAATTTCCAGTTTACCAAAAAAAAGATAAGGGAGAGAGAAATATTTTTTTTCAATCTGAACTATTCATTTTGAAATGAACTACTTGGACTGGAAAAAAACATTTCTCCGTAGTTTTCTTTAAACTGCAGAAAATCTTAATTCATGGGGGTGGTGCTAAGGGTGGGCGCGTTTAGGCAGTAGAGAATTCATGAGCCTTGAAAGTGTTAGATTGACAAATGAGCGAGCATAAAAGTAGAGTTGAGTCATCTAACACAAAATCAATTGACTATGCTAATATTCAATTTGCACCACTTATAAACTACACATTATTTTTATTTATTTATTTATTTATTTATGATTTGACATTCTCCACACCGCCCCAACAATGGTCCGCCGAACAGTAAAAAATACCCATGCCATCACCCCATGAGACTGCAAAATTTTGGGTAAATATTGGTCAAAAACCTTAGTTTGCCCTTCCGAATTCGGACAACCATGGCTATATGTTACTTGTAGTATGTACATTGTTAAGGGTTATCTTACTACTTAAATATTTTTCAAACTTTTTTTCATACACTCTCCAGTCTTTATATTGTCTATAAAACCAAGCTTTAATTATGGTTGTTGAAATACAGATGATAGTGGAAGAAATGAACATACTATCAACAGTGTTTTTAAGGTATGATATGGAGAAAATATACTATCCAAATTCAGTACTTTTAACAAAGCCAATCAGCAATTTCAGAAGAAGTCCAGACATGGGTGATTCTGTTGATTTCACCATTGATCTTTCTACTTCTGTAGATGACTTCAATGCTCTCAAGAAAGCCATTCAAATGTATGTATTATATTTTCTTTTACTAGTTGCCTACCTTTTTAAATACTACAACCCATAAAAGTTTGTGTAAAAGATGAGTCGAAAAATTAAGAGAGGTTAAATACATGTTTAACCGTTTAAACTTGGCTCAAGCAGCCTAGTGCACCTCAAACTTCTCAAAGTTTCTCTTAGGCCCCTCGACTTTGTAAAAGTGCATCAGTTTGCTCATGAATGCCATGTGTCATCTTTTGATTGAAGAGAGAAAAATCAGAAAAATGACATCTTCAAAAAGTCAAACCAACCAAAAATTGACACGTAGCATTTAGGGAGCAATCTGGTGCACCTTGTCAAGTTCAGAGGGCTAAGAAAGTCTAAAAAGTACAGGGAGGCAATAGACCTTTCAGACCAAGTTCAGACGGGCAAAATGTATTTGTTTTTGCGCGAATTTGGTGTAGAATTAGTTCAGACAAATTCTACAATGATCATCTAACCCAATCTCGTCTATTACTAGTTTAGTCTCAATTAAGACTCAAATTATTAACAAGACTTGATACAATTGGTACATCCATAGAGTGTGGGTAGGGATGAATATGGATCAATTCTTGTCTCCTACACAAAATCCTTTCAATAAAAAACTCAAATTTGAACCTAGAACATATGATAGACTATAAATTACATATTTAACATTATAATGTTAATTTATTTTATTGAGTGTAATAAAGCAAATAAATGCAGATATGTGGAGAGCAAACCAACACATTGGAGTCCAAAGCACACATTGGTAGTAAGAGAGATAGAAGAAGTGAACAAGCTCAAGTTGAACTTATGTGTACTTCACACTATGAACCATCAAAACTATGGCGAAAAAAGTTCTAGAAGGTCTGAACTTATTTTTGAACTCAAGAAGATTCTCCAGAATCTTGGTCTTAGATACCATCTTCTTCCCCAAGAGATTCATGTCACTCAATTCAACCTCCCCAATCAGGCCACTATATTTGTACCATAATTTAACCAATCAACTAAGTCTTAAATGTCATGCTAGGTGGGGTCGGCTATATGGATCTTCTGTTTAAGCTGATAATGTCATTGTTTCAATATTGTGCTGATTTGGAATATAATCTGCTCGTTTTTACTGTATTTTTCTGATGATAGAAATGGAAAGAGTTTGCGATTGAGATGAATTCCTGCATGATTGATTCATTTCAGTGCCATTTTGTTCCTCTCCGCATGTCGTTTTGTAACTTGCCAGTTCATTTTAGAGAATATTCGGAACAGTTGATAAGTAAAAGGAAACACGAACACACAATCATCTGATTAGAAGTCAGACGCCTTATCCATTAGGCCACGAGCACTTTCTTGTTCACACTGTAGACTGTACTTACTTTATATTAATATTTAATAAAGGCCATTACCATTTGGTTATTGATGTGAATTTTTTTATTAAAAAAATTTGATTGTATAGTCTTATACTAATAATAAAGGAAAACTTTATTCCACCCCATCTGAGTGGATTCAAACTTGCGACCTATAGGATCACAGCTTCAAGGCTCAACCACTAGACCAAGTTTTTGTCACCTATTAATGTGTAATTTAGTCCAATGGAAATAGTGTCCAATTAAGTACAAAACAAAGTCACTGTAGAATTTGCCCTAAATTATACTCCCTCCGATTTTATAAAACTAATCGTTTTAAATCTTTTTATCTTGGTTCCTTTTATTTATCATTTTAGAATATAAATGCAACTTTCACAATTGTTTTTATGACTTCAAATACCTTTTTGGTCTTCTATTATAACTTAATTGTTTTTTTTGTGTCCAACCTTCAGAAATTGCCTACTTGGTGTCCCATGTTTTCATTTACTACATATTTGGTGCCTAACGTATATCATATTTGCCTATTTGGTGCATAATATATTTAATTTTAGTACTTTAAGCGTTCATCTAATAACACAAAAAAAGTGAGATACATATGTCATCATTTAGAGTATGACTATATTTTGATGATCATGAATAGAATCGTTAGCCTTCAACAATCTCTTACGCTGTCGTACTAAAATTTATTATGTTAGACACCAAATAGATAATAAATGAATACGTCAGGCACCAAATAGGCAATTTCAATAGGTCAGACACCAAAAGGGCATGTGAGTTATAGTACAGGACCCAAAAAGGTATCTAAGTCCTTGTTTTCTTAATTTACTGTTGTATTAATTAGGAAAGAGATTAAGTAATGATGAAATTATAAATTGGCTATTAAGGAGAAAAAGAAGTTTATTAAAATACAGTAGTTATTTTGATGGTGTATTAAATTTTTATTGGTCTTGATGAAAAACTTTAAAATGTCTATATTTTAGAACCAGATGGAGTATAAGAGCAAATATTTGTTAATTTAATGAGTTAGAATTTCATTTGATTGTTTACATATAGAAGATTAAATAGACATTGTAGGGAAAGATGCCATATTACGAGCGACCTCACATGTAATAAGTGTGGTGATTCGCTAGAGGGCTTGTCCCATATTTTTCAAGAGTGTAGCATCGTTAGAGGGCTTTGGGAAAGTTTTATAGGGAGTGACGGGTTAGAAGAGTTTTTAAACGGCGATCTTCTGGTTTGGATGAGTAATAACTTGTGGCACAAAACAGGGTTTGGGGTGGAGAAGTGGGGGCAATTGTTTGGGGTCATTCGTTGGTTAGTTTGGAAGAGACGTAACATGTTCGTTTTTTATGGGGACGATATCAGTAATTCTTCTCTTTTGTCGCGTGCTTCAGGGATGGTTGCGGTTTGGAGTAGAGCTGGTAGTTTGAAACAGAGACAAGCCGTGGAAAGGGAATGGTGTCTTATTGGGTGGAAGCCGCCTTTGAGGGACTGGATCAAGCTCGATTCCAACGGTTCTGTGCGAGGTTTGCACTACAAAGCATCGTCTGGTGGTGTATTGAGGGATTTGAATGGGCTGTGGATGAAGGGGTATGCGAGGAATATTGGTGTCTGCTTGGTAGCTCTCGCGGAGTTGTGGGGTATTCTAAATGGTTTATTGTTAGCATGGGAATTGGGGGTGAGGCGTTTGTGCGCTGAAGTAGATATCAAGTACGTGGTGGAGATGCTTTCAAAGGATACTGCTATTGTGAATGCCAATTATAGCATTATTCACGAGATCAAACGGCTGCTTGAGCGGGATTGGACGGTGGTTCTCACCCATGTCTATCGCAAGGGT
Source organism: Euphorbia pulcherrima (assembly GCA_947683365.1). Lineage (NCBI taxonomy): Eukaryota > Viridiplantae > Streptophyta > Magnoliopsida > Malpighiales > Euphorbiaceae > Euphorbia > Euphorbia pulcherrima. The sequence continues at coordinate 42,746,779 of CANTUS010000008.1, read as the reverse complement.
AATCGTTGTGCTGAATTTTTAGCTACTTTGGTGCTTCTCTCTTTATTGGTTGCTTCTTCTTCGACGTGTCAATTCAAGGTATTCATGATATTCTACGCCAGGATGCTACCGGTGTCTCGTTTCCGAGGCTAAGCACAACTTAGCTTAGTTTTGTTTCTTTTCTTTTTCAAAAATAAATTAGACATTGTTCAACATTTATTGTGTCATAAAAGATCTAACTATTTTTTAGTTAACTCTATTTTTATATCAAAACTATTATTTAAATAGAGTATTTACTGAATAAAACTTATCAAATACTACCAAATAAAACTTATCACTTTAGTAATACAATGGTATATGAAATTTAAAAGGATGATTATTTGGTACATGACAAGCACATGTACCGTAATTCTATCCAATAATTTAATATACTGAATAATTATATTTCATGTTAATAAAAGTAAAGAAAAAAATCGTTTTCTTATCTTTCCTAAAAAATTCTTATATTTTACCTTATATGTATTTCTTCTCCATGTTTTCTTCCCAGTTTATTTTTTAATTATTTTTCTAAATTTAAGTCTACCTATTTAATTTTTTCTTTTCAGATTTGTACTATTTCATGTTATACAATATTCATTCTAATTTCATACATAGATCCTAGATCTTTATAAAATTAATTATTTTTAAACTTGAATCATAAATCTTTATAGTCAATAAAAATCATAAATCTTTAATAATGTAATATATTTTTTCTTTTCTGTAAATTAATTATTTTTGTAAATTTTTTACAAAATTTATCCTAATATGGAACACAAACTCTCAACCTTAAACCCTTTACCCTAATATGTGATGTAATGACATATTTTTTACTTTTTTTATTTATTGTTATAATTTCAAATATCAATATCTGAACATTCTAGCATAATTTTGTATACTATTATAGATATTATAATATATGTATGGACATATAATATTTTTAATTATACTGTATAATTAAAAAAGTTAACAAATTGAATAAAAAATATATATCAGTGAAATTTAAGATTGAACTTGTCACACGTTATTACATATAAATCTGTTTTCTTAATTTTAATATATATGTCTTCATGAGTAAAAGCATTAACATAAATTCGTTGCTCTTCTAGTGATAGAGTTGGTAAATATAGTTTGTATGGCTCCTGTATATAATATTCGTTTTTTTCATATTCTTGCAGATTACCGACTTTTGCAAACTATCCCTGCACAAATAATAATCATAGATAAAAAAAATTCAATTCGTGTGTAAATTAACAAAATACAAATTTTTTATTTTTTTAATTTTAAACACTAGTTTTTAACCTAAAATAAAAATTATACATATCTAAACAATTATAATTAGTAATTATATTTTTTTTAATTTTTCTAAAAAATTACTTCAATTTTCCAAAGATTCTGTGTAATTAGAAAAATAAAGAATAAATGGAATTTCATTTTTTTTCCTTAATATTAGACCATGTTAATTCACAAAATAAATGCAATATATTAAATTAGGAGATAAGATAATATACTCTAAATTGATAACTTTATCGTATTAAATTTATTTTAGATAAAAAATAACATTAAATTATAAAATATGAAAAGAAATTATATATTAAATACTTTTACGTAAATTTATAATTTTTGAATTTAAAAATTTAAAAATTTAAAACTCAAAATAAGCTACACCAAATCATCACTGTGCTAATAAAAGTAGTTGAAAATGTCGTTGACAACGAAATTTCCAAAATAGACAATTTCATAAAAAGTAGTAAATAATTAAAATGCAAAATTCCAATCTAGAAGGGACTTATATATGGCTCTAAACGAATTGAGCCGAACCGAGTTTTAGTATGTTTATGTTCATTTGAATAATTTTTAATTAAATACGAGTTGAGTCGAGCTTGAATTTGAGCTTAAAATTATGTTTATGTTCGGTTTATTTAAGTGTTCATTTGTTCGCGAGCTGTTCACGAACAACTCATTTATTTTATTTGGGAATAGTTCGCTAATTTGTTTGCGGATGGGCTTGTCTACTTTGTTCGTATATCGCCAATTCAATGCATAATTTAAATTGAGTTATAAAATTAGTTTAAGTAATGTTATACATATACTTACTGTATTAGTCTAATTTTATATAGTCATACTTTATTTTAATTTTATAAAATTTTATTTCAGATATGTAATTAAAATAATCGAACTAATTCACAATCATTTATCGAGCCAGTTTACAAAGTTGTAAATGAACCTCCCTAATCAAACTTGTTCATAAGTTCGCAAGATGAACTTTAACTTATTCATAATCTATTCATTTATAATTCGAACCATAAAATCATATTCTTAATTTATTTATTTATAAATCAAGTTAAACGAATTAAGCCAAACTCCAAATTATCCCGAATGGCTTCATTGATTTAGACTTATACCGGATATAACCTTTATTCCCACAAATACAATCAAATTGGACCTGCAGCTCTATTGTCTCATCAATGGCGACCTCTACTTCCTCCCCTTCTGCTCCGATCCAGAAACTCCAACTAATCAAACAGGTACAAAATCTCTTCTTTCCTTTTCATGTATCGATTTATGTATCTTCTATCTATTGATTTCATGCGTACTGGTGAAAATCTCAGATAAGAAGCCATGAAGTTGCTATAGCAGAGCTAGATAATCTTTCATCTTCCCGGGTAACCTCTCCATTACCTTTTAAAATCCTTTCATATTTGAGGCATTTCAATCGTCGACCTCCTTTTCGTCCTTGTAATTAACTAATTTTAATTTTTTGTTAGGGTTTCTCCTTCTTGATTTTACTCCAATTTTTCTTCAAATTGTATCTTTTTAAACTTTCATCGTTTCTATCTAATAATCAGGAATCAGGATTCAATTTTGTTATAAAATTCTATGCCATTTTATATGCAAAGTGCAAACTGTAATTTAGCTTGATAGAAAACACACAATCATGCCTTTCCTGGTGATTTTTAGTTTAAATTTCTCAATTTTTTTCCTGCAAAGTGTGTAATTGATATCAGTGTTCTAATAATTTGCACCCTTATTGAGTTGATCGAGTTAAAAGTTGTTGAATAATTATGCAAGTGAAGAATGCCATGAATGCTGTTGTCTGTATTGTATATTGATCCCCTTGATTCTCTTGACTAGGGCTGTAAACAAGCCGAACTACTCGTGAACTACTCGACGCTCGACCCGGTCAAAGCTCGTTCGAGCTCGGTTCGTTAATAAATGAGCTTGTTCGTGAACAAAATTTCAGGCTCGTTATCATAAATGAACCAAGCTTGAATAAAGGGTAACTCGGCTCGAAAGCTCGTGAACATGCTCGATAAGAGGCTTGCGAACTAGTTTGCCAACAGGCTCGTTAACAGGCTCGTTAACATAACTGAAAAGTTTAAACATTATATTTATGAGATCAATAGATCATGAAAAATATAAGATAGTGTATGTGTAAAAATGGGTATAAAAATGTATAAAGAAAAATATAAATATAAGACAAAGAGTAAAGGAAAAATATATATAAAGTGATATATAAAATATAGATAAAATCAAGTAAAAAATAAAGAAAAGATGGACATAAAATCCGGATCCAATCCAATTCCTACCATATATATTCATCAATCTTCATATGCTCAATAAAACTCTAATCCCATTTTCCTCTTAAAAAACACAGCCGCCAACAAAACACTCATCCTCATCCCCTTCTTCTTCTTCCTCTTCTTTGTACATTGAAATCATTTGTGGTGCTTAGATCCTTCATCTTCGATTCTTCATCTTATGGATTCTATCTCTTTTACAGGCTCGAGCTTTCAATTTAAACAAAGCTTGATATAGGCTCGAGCTCGGTTTGACCAAGCTCGAGCTCAAGCTCGATAAAATTTAAATGAACAGAGCATGAACAGTCAGTATTCGAGCTCGGCTCGGTTCGTTTACAGCCTTAATCTTGACTAATTGTGTAAATAGTTACTAGTAGGTTTCGTCTTTCAAAACAAAAGACATAGTATTTTTTTTGTCTACTATTTGTGGTATGCGTTCCTGAAACCTCGTTTCTCTTTTTTGCCATCTGGAATAGCATTGGCTTTAGATATGAATTTCCGTATGTGATCAGTCGAATGCTTGATAAAGTGTCTTTGTGTTACGATTATACTGCATTACAACATTGTTGAGATTGAGGAAATTGTTCTATCTCTCCAGAGGAAAAGATGCTTGTAAATAACGGAATCTGTTCTTGAACGTAGGGTGTGTATCAAAAATCTGCCAACCTTTTCTTCCGGACAACACCTCAGAAAGCAAAAGCGGCTGAACAGAGTATGCATCTCATTTTACGCTTTTACGCATGAGTTCTCGAGGAAACAACGTTATTGACAGTTTTGAATCTCCTAATTGTGCAGAACAACTCGACTCTGACAGAGCAAAGCTAGGAAAGCTCAACTCCAGTTGATAACTGTTAGAGACGTGGTTATAGTCAAGGGCAGAATAGTAATCAAATAATAAGACGTGTGTTAGGGTTCTTTAGGGATATATAAGTAGAGTTAGTAAGAGGAATGGAAGCAGCTTTTGAGAATATTTGTTATTTGGGTTCTCGGGTTAGGAAAGGGGCATAGCCCTGTGGGAGCAAAGAGTATATTTTTGTTTGTTAATGTATTACATTACTGATTGAGCTTGTAATTCCTTTTCGAGTTATATCCAAGCTCTGTCTATTTCAGTTTTCCATTGTTTCTATATCCATTCTCTATCAATGACTAATGTCTTGCTGATTCTGAACTCGACTAATCTCGTACTAGTAGGAATCCTCTGTGGCTTTAACATATAGACTAATCTATTCATAGATTTGTAAGTAAAGTGGTTATTAGTAGCAGAATGGTGTATTGTTATTCATTTTGGATAAGAAAACTGACAAGATTTGTTGAAAGCTCAATCATATATTCTGTTCTTTTCTGGATATAGATTTTGTGGAGCAACTGTCATTTTTCTCTTTTATTTTCTCTTTTAATACTGAAGACGGTTAATAAAAATAATGATTGAAATTTTTCACTAATAATATTTTCTAAACAAAAGAAATGATCTTATACTGCGTTTCTATTATACAAATTTAATCTGTTGCATGAAATTGGTTCCAGAACAAGTAATCAACAAACACATTTAAAATATGTATACAAAATTGAAACCTTATTGATAACAGATTTTCGTTAGAAACAGTAAATACATAGAATTCTAGTAAGAAAAAATCAGTTCTTTATTACATGGAAGAATTGCCAAATTAAGAGGAAAGCCAACAAACACCATGGAAAAGATAAACACATAGAAAGATAGTTTATTTTCCATATAAGCAAATCTTAAGATTATAACAAGAATATGAACAAACAAGTAGAAAGGCGCCCTGCCAGTATTTTGAGCATAAAAACCTAGTCATAGTCCTGGACAGAAGTTTGGAACCACACAATAGCAAGCGTGACAAGGGATGCATATATCGAAGTCGGTAGTTTCTGCACAACTGTTCCTACACCCGGAACCCCTTCAGTTACCTTCTTTGTTGCCATTGCAACTGTCGGCGCTACAACCAATGTCACTATCAATCCCTGACTTACTACTACAAACGTATCCGATGTTAGCTTCCGGATAAATCTCACAAATTCTTCGTTATCAATCTCCCCATCAAAGTTTACGTCACACTCCTGCCCAAAAACGACATGTAATTGATAAGTTATAGGGAAGAGCATATTCCTTAGATTATCGAAAAACTGAACAAATTCCTATATGTTTAATGCTTAGACTATTTTACATCGACTTTTATGAATTTGTTTTCAGTTTTTCCAGAAGCAATGACATTGAAAATGATGAGTTGTTCACCGATGGTAGATTCCTTAGCACACGTAGTCGTTACAGGCGCAAAGGGGCCAAGCGCTAGTCGAGGCGCGCGCGCCCGAGGTATGCTAGGCACAAAAAATATTTGCTTGAAAAGTGAAGTTAAATGCAAAAAAAATACTAGAAAAAGAACTTAGAAAATTGTTAGATGTATATATGGATTTAAAATTTACATATTGCATTAGTAATATCTAGCCTTGAGTTAATAGGAATTGAATTAGAAATATCTAGCATTATATTATTATTAAAACTCTTATAAAATAAATGGACAACGCATATTAATATAAGTTAAAACCGTGAAAAATAAAAAAGTCCACAAGGTGCGAGCCCGAGGCTCACCGAGTTTAGTGAGGCGCCAAGGGTCGCACCCTTTGTGAGGAGCGTCTCATGCGCAGTTGTCAGCACGGATAATCTCTTTCAAGTAAATACCAATCTATCATAATCACCAGCAGATTTCACAACCAAATTTATTGAAAACGATTAAAATTGGCTTTTTATTTGTTATCTTAGGAGAAAAAACCCAGTCTTTTTTTTGTATAAACACAAAAAACTATTTTCTCATAAACAGACTATTCATTTCTAGTCTTTTAACAACTTCGATTAATTGACAAAGCTAAATAAAACACCAATATCAACTCGTTAATCATGCTGTAATACTGCCAAACAATTCAAGAATTACTTGCTCTTCTGGAAACTATACCTGCATCATGGCTCGAACTTGATCTTTGGAGGGTGGATCGAAATGGGGACCTGGCAATCGCTTATTGATATCACTACAAAATAACAAACAAAAACGATTAGTAGGCTACAAGCCGACACCTTGAAGAAATACGTAGATTCCAAATATCTAACATAAAAGAAGAAATGAAGCAAGCTTTGTACTTGTAGACAAGTAGAACAGCAATGTATAGATCTTCAAATGACAGAGTAGCCTTTCCCGACTGATTTTTCAAGCGGTTAAATACCCGATCTGTTATCAACTTTATCTGCCGTTCCCTCCTCTGCTTACCTGCACAGTGTCAAATTCCGGCAAACAGTTGGAGTATTCTACAAAACAAACATTTAAAAACTCGTTGCTGTTTCATGTATTCATCTGATAGAAACAAAATCAGTTATTATTCCCCTTCACGATAGGAATAATTAACTATAAGCAGGAGGCTTATATATGTTCTTAACACATGAATAAGATTCCAGTATCTTAAAAAAAGAGAGATTCCACAGGAAATTCAAATTTGCTGTTCTAAATTAGAATTAGATGCTAAAACGTGGCTCAAATGTTGAGAAAATAAATGGAATATAAAACAAATTGCAGATAAGCTAAGAATCTAACAGCAGCGTCATCACCAACGAAACAAAATCCAAATCAATCGAAACACGCAAACAACTAAAACAAAAATAAGAAATAGAAATGAAATAGCATCGATAAATCAAAATTGGAGGTAGAAAAAAAAGGAAAGGAACCATGAAATGTGTCGAGAAGCTGCCCCATGAATCCAGACTGAGAAAAGAGTGGCTTTGATTTGTTGAAGATGGATCTTTCTTTCTTTCTATTTCTCAAATCAGATATAACTTGCAACTGTATTTCACACCAGGCGAGGTCCGATTCACTGAAGGGCAATCTATATTAATTTAATACGCTACACCCTTTCAAAAGATGACACGTAATCCTAAAAACTCAAATTATCATAATAATCAGATTCCTCCTGGGAGCTATCAAAATCAGAGAAATTATTGACGTACAAGAAAAACTGTCTTACATTTATAATATTGTGTTTAAAAAACTCGGATTTTTTTTATATGTAATACTATAACGGTAACTTCACAATTATTTCAAGAAATTTATAAAAATATAATTTATGTTATAATAACTTAAACAGTATCATTCATTTTTGTGTCGTTTACTATCATTCTCGCAGTATTAAAATGCATCGTTTAAATTAACGCCTTTAGAGATATACAAGTTTAATAAATCATCCGAGAGCGATGTGATATTTATTTCAAATACATCCCCTCATTGCAATCATGCTGATAACGTATTATAAGCAGCTTGAACGATATTGTCCGCTTTGACACGTTTATGGCCAACCTCACAGCTTTAAAACGCCCCGTTTAAAATAAGACCTCTAGAATCCTATTTATATATAAGTCTAATAAATTATTCGAGAACTGGGTAAAATTTATTCCTGAAAATTTAAAATTAAAATGTTTTTATTTCAAACTTTTTGAACATCAATATTTGAAGTTTTAATCACTCATCAAGAAAACTTTGTAACGTAGACAGGAGTAGCACGAGACAAACCGGATGCAACATTGTTTTAAGAAAATGCATTCTCAAAATGAAATCCAAAATTTAAGTCGAAAACACGTCTCCTTTTCATGGAGACACGATTTGAAAGTGTTTGTTTGATGGAACAGACTCTTTGTTGGAAAACGAGGATTTCTTGGATGTTTTTAAAGTCGCGAATACGCTTTCAGATTGAAATTTATTTGGTTGGTTCACCAAACTTTCAATCGGTTAAAATCAGAAACTGAATTAAGAACGAGAATTATATTTGCTCTAAAAATATCAACCAAAATTTTCTATATGTTCCCAATTCGTTTTTGGTGATATAAATAGCCAAAAAACATCAACAGACATGTCCAAGAGACATGTTATTTCGGGTAGCAGGCATGTCTGAAAGACATGATTTTTTAGATTTCATAGCTGTCCAAAAACAGACTGTTTCGAGTCCAAAAATTCATTCTTAGATGAATTTTCCAAAAATGCGTTTATTCAGAAATAAAAAATTTTCAAACTGACCTGGCAGTTTGCCCCAGCTCGGGGCTGTCGCCCTTCGGACTCTGCCAAGGAACGCTGCCCCTTGACCCTGCCAGGGGCTGCCGCCCCTTGGACCCCTGACCCCCGAAACCGTAACAGAACCCGAATAAAGTGTGCACTCCACACTCTCCCGACTTATTCGATGAAATGTCACGATCGCATTAATCAATTAGTCGATCCAATTACACTAAAATACTAACCTCTTCTCAATGGGTTTATATCGAACTTTTTTTAATAAAAATACATCAAATACTATTTTTGGTATAAATATTGACTAGCTTACATTTCAAAGGTTCGTCTATCAAACCCAACTTCCTAAGTTTCTATTCATCATATTTAGGTTTTCTATTTTTTCTTGCATTATTTTATTTTATTTTTTATTTATCTCACAAATCCATAAATTTTTTTAACATGTTATTTAAGAATTTTTTGTTCGTATTTTTTCTCTTTGAAACTAAATTCATATTAATACATATGTTTTTCATTTTTTTCAATACATTTTCAAACAAAAGTTTATATCATTTAACTGTAAGATTATTTAATATCATCATTATGGCTCATGTGTATTATAATTCCCGATTTAATGATTATATGTAGCTTCGTATGATGGCCGCAAAGTCCTTTAGACATTAAACCGGATGAGGTTTAAATCCCCTTCCTTTTATGATTAAATAGACATAAAAGGACCACTACAAGAAATTTTGCATTTCATGACGGTTGTTTTCACTATGCACATTATTTTGTCATAATTAGTAGTTTTATTGTGACAAATCTTACAATTTGTCATGTTATTTTATTTTTTTATGACAAATTTTATGTGTCATCATTACTATAAAACATTGTCACTAATTATGTAATTTATGACGAGAAATAAAATGTCGTCACTTATTGTTTTGAAGGCGAAAATACGTGGAAAAAATTTGAGGGAAAATTTATTCCTGACAAGATAAAATCAGTTAGTGACAACTTCATCGTCATAATAAAACAATTTATTTGTGACATTTCATATTCGTCATTATTTGATAAACACTAATATGACAGATTGAATTTTGTCATATAATATTTTACATAGTAATATAATTAAATTATTATCATATATTTAAATGTATTATTTTGACGATATATATAAATTGTCACGATTATAATCATCAGCGATGACTTTAAATCGTCACTATACATAATATTTTTTTATGATGATTTATATGCCACGATTAGAAAAAAAGAACATAACAATTTTGATCTTATCACATATTGAAATATATTATAGTGACATAAACAGTTGTCACAAATTGTAATCACTAGCAATGACTATAAATTGTCACCGTAAATAATATTTTTATGATGATTTTATATGTCACAATTAGAATAAAAAGAACATGACAATTTTGATTTTGTCATATATTTTATTTAAGGTGACGATATTTAATTTTGTCATATAATTTTATTGTGTATATTAGGACGATATGTAGCATATTTCATATTTAAAATATTTTTTCTCATGATATTATGCCGTCATTTATTAATAAGAAACATGACAACTTAACGACACTATTTTTTTATAATGTACATTGTTAGAGGATGAGATAGATCAAAACATGTCAATTAGATTGATACATTTAGGGCTGACCATTAGAGGGAATTGGATGAACGATCACTCAAAGACCCTAAATTTTCACAGGGTAGTTTGGTTTTGGTATAGTCAAAGTATAAAGTATAAAATATATATAGGTTAGATAAGTGGCTAGTGTTTTTCAAATCATGTGGTAGAACCTTCGGGACACTTATATTTTATCATTTCAATTTTTCCCTTCTTTTTCCATCTTTTCATTTTTATTTCTCTCCCTTATTTTAATCCATTCTCATTATTTCTTTTTCACCTCTTCCTTTTCCTATTATTTTTTCACAAGTTGATTATTACTATCATTTTTACTATGATACTTTTTAAGAAAAATTATTTCCTCTTAACAATGTTATCTCTTTTTTTTCAAATTTACCTCATATGGACTTACAAGAATAATAAATGAAAGGGTAACTTAGCTAAATACAAGATTTTGATCTTTCAATTTTATAAATACCAACCTAACATTTTTTAAATCCCACCACAAAAACTTATATCTCTTAATAACCTAAACTCTTTCTTAATTATAATATTTTAACTTTTGAATTTTACTTTTACATGAATACAAGAACCCCCAATATAATAATTCTTTCTCTCCTAATTAATTTGATTTTTACAACTTAAAAACGACTATATCTCACAAATCGTTAATTTTTTCGATATGAGCTTTTAGAATATTTTGTTCGTCTTATTTTTATCTTTAAAACGAAATCCGTATTGAATATTTTTTGAGCAAAATTTTTTTTCGCATCTTATACCAAATTTACCAATGTTTCGTAAATTCTTATACCTGGTATAAGAGTGGTATAATGTCTTTAAAGCACCAGTTTTCAATTTATTTCAAGGTGGATAACATAAAACATTAGCAACATTATTCTATTTAAAGTAAAAAAAAAACTCTTATACCTTGTATAAAGGTAGTAAAAAATTGGTATAAGACTGCAAAATTTTTTTTTGCTCCAAAAATATTCATTATGTATTTCGTTTTAAAGATAAAAATAAGACGAACAAAATTTTTCAAAGGATCATGTCGAAAAAATTAACAGTTTGTGAGATGTAGTCGTTTTAAGTTGTGAAAATCAAATTAAAATATGAGAGAGAATGTTGTGGTAAAGAGAAAAATAATAAACTTAAAAGTGATAGACAACTAAAGAAAAAGAAAGTTAGGTATATAAAAAAATATCCTATAAAGATGGTATTTCCTTGTATTTCCCTAGAGGAAAACCTTATCCCATCCCACCTGAGTGTGGACTCGAACTTGCATCCTCTAGGATCATAACTTTAAAGCTTAACCACTAGACCAAGCATTTACCACAACAAAGTTAACTCTTAAGCCTCTCTCAAAATAAACAAGAGCTTCAAGTATTTATCATTTTATTATGAGTTGATAAAAATTTAACAATAACTTTTTAAGTAAGTTATTTTTTTCAGTTTAGTATTAGTTTAAGTATTTATAAGGTTTGATATATTTGAAGAATATTATTTTTCTCACACATGCAATCAATTTAGTATTCTATTTTTTGTTTCACTTTACTAGTTACAATTTTGAAATGTAAAAGTTAATGTCACATATTGAGTATAAGAATTTAACAGATGTTTATGTATTTGAAAAAACATATCAAATATTAGTTTAGTTTTTTTAATACATATTTTTAGAGATTTTGGTATAGTATTCTAATTAAAGTTATTTTATAAAACAAAATTTAAAGCCAGTGCATTATCATGTCTAAAAAATAGCAATAATCAATAAAATTGAGAATGTGATTTCAGATAAAATTTGTTGTATAGATTCACTTGAAATTTGTTTTAAAAAATGCTCAAATACCTGGAATTTCCAAATAATAATATTGTAAACCTAAATAATTTATGTTTATATATTCAAAATGAACTTTGTTCTTATTTATTAGTGAAATATCAAATATATTTTTTGAACATATGTTCATTCTTCAAGGGCCCATGTTTCATTTTCTGCTCAGGGCCTCGAAAATTTCCGAGACGGCCTTGGATATAGATCCATGTTCATTTTTTATATTTACTTTGGATCAGTTGGATCTAAAAATTAGACCTTAATCGAAATAGATATGTAAAAAATTAATTTCAAGATCTACAACATAGAGAATTATATCAGCAATGAACTAGAAGAGACAATTAAAATTTTCAAGATTATCTCCTAACCCTAACCCTAACCCTATCAAATTTGGGTCACAATTTGGTCTCTAACAAAACACGATATTGGATCCATATTATTCAGTTAATACCAAATCATGTCCGAATCAAATAGATATGAAATAATATGATCCATAATCTACAAACGTATATGTATCCATGAATCCGGGCTGGATTCAATATCTAGTCTTCCATAACATTTGGTTTTCACGTTTAAGAGTTTTATCTAACAATAAACAACATTGTATAAACAAATTAAAATTAATGGTAATTTTAAAATTAAACGAACTTGGTTGCGAGCTTTCAAGTTGAATCTTAGGAAGCTAGACTCGGCTTGGTAATGTCTCAAGCCGAACTCTTTCAAACTAAGATTTGACCAAGCCGAGCTCTAATTCTTCGCGAACCACCCTAGCTAGCTCATTAATAACCCTAATACAGACCAATTTAAAATTTTAACATATTGCATTAATATATATTTTGTGAACATAATAATGTAAAATTTCTATCTATCTATATATCAGTTAAAATATATTTAGAAGTGATAAGGCAGAGAAGTAGTATAAACAATGTTTTAAACCATATTGTAATAATTATGTTATCTTTCATGAGAAAAAAAGTGTCACTAATTATGTACTATCATGACAATATTATACATTTAATGATGGACAAAAATGTCATAAAAATATTATTTAATGACAACAAACGCTTTGTCATTAAAGTAAATCATTATCATGACAAATTGCACATTTGATGATACATAAAAACGTCACCATAAATATTCATACAACGACGAGTTTATGTTGTCACATATTATTATTGTATTATGACAAACTTCAATGTTTCAATTGCACAATTGTGAATTATTTTATGACGACTGCGATGTCACTAAAATTTCACATATTCCGTACTATTTGGGGTGACAACAAAATATTAAGAAAATGATGAAATAGTTGTCATGGAAACAGAAAAATATAGTGACAGATGTTATTTTTTGTCACGAAAACACAAATATTTGATGACAAAGTAAAAAATTGTCATAAAGATAAAATAGGACGGACATTATATGACGAAGCCTGCGACGACGTTTTTTCGTCACCTATTTTCTACGGTGACGAAAAAACATGTTTTTATGATAATTTTGGTGCGTCATAAAATGCAAAATTTGTTGTAGTGGATTGAATAAGATTAGAACAATGCATAAATGCATAACTGTAGTTATTTGTTTCAAATAACTAATCAATTGTTGTTTTGTATTGTTTAATTAACAATGATTGTATATTGTTAATTAACTTTCATTTCTTCACATTTATGAAATTAAAGAATAGAAATAAATGGTTGATAAAAGAAAAACTAATATGAAAGTTAGTGAATGAAAAGGAAAACGTAAAGTATATTGCAATGCCATAATGGTTGTATTTGTTATTTATAAATGGTAATGTTTCTTTATAAATTAATATATAACAGAGAATATAAAGGTAATACACCACTATATATATGAGTTTTCTTTTTCTCTAAAAGTATTACTTTCATACAAGTTATTAAAGATTTCAATCCTTATATCTCTTATCATCAAGAGGTCAATTGCGAAAAATAAAGGAGAATGGTTCAATTTCTTCACTATGGTTCAACACATATTAAGGTACGCTTATGTTAATCGTTAATTTATGGTATTTATCAATCAATTCTAAACAAGTTGGTCTTGGGATTTTATCCCAATTATAATTTATGGCATTACAGTGGTTTAGATTTCATTATCGAAATCGTTACGAGTTTATAAAATTGCTTACAATTGGTATTAGAGCCATCTTGTCCTAGGATTGTTTGTATGAAAGTTTGATTAAATTATTGTTCATGAGAAAATTTTAGAGATTCAAAGTTGAATGGATACTCAGAAAATTAAAGTTGTTTTTACCATATGATTGAATTATGATTATTGGATCAAATGATTTCACGAGATTTTTTTGAGTTTTCCTAATTAAGGATTAATTAAATTGTCTTCTATATTATTTATATTTCTTCCATTTTAATTAAGAACAATAAAAGAAAGATGGTTTATTTCTTTGTGAATAAATATAAAAGTATAAATCTGTTTCTTTTAGTTAATGTTATTTTATTATTTTTATTCAATGAACAGTTTAATTGAATAAAATGAAAGAATAAGAAAAGAAAAAGAACATAATAGATATCAAAATAAAAGAAAAATAAAGAAATATAAATGAAAGTTTTGCATTAGAAACATGAAAGTAAAGAATCCATTTAAGTTTTTTCTTGTGAAAATAAAGACGTGCACAAGTATAAATTTCAAATTTTAGGGTTGTGATGGTTAAATATATATTTAATATGATTATGGTTCAATTCAAATAAAAAAAGGATTGTTTTTTATTTGATTTATGGCATATTTATGTACATTTGATGTAAAAGATTAACTCTAATTGTATTATATGTTTTATTTGTGTATAAATCACAGTTTAGATAACTATAATGATTATATTTGTATTATGATTATCAAGAAAAGATTAAAGTTTAAAGGATAATTTATGGAGCGGTTAATTAAAAAGTTGTCAATTAATTAAAGTTATAGTTTAATTGACATTTATTAGTTTCTTTCAATTAACCAATTCTAATAACGTTCATATATTTTTATATATGAAATTGAATGATATAAAAATTTTCTAATGAAAATGGGTAATTAATTGCATTTAATTGAACCATAATTACCCTCTTATGAAACATCATTTTATATATTGATTATGTATATATGTGGTTAATTAGAGTTGAAACCAGACATAATGGGTAATTGTCTTCGAATTAATTAATCCATATATATATGAAAAATAAATTAAAGATATTGTTTGTTTCAAACAAATAATTAATTGTAATGGTTAATTTCCATTAATTGTAATTGGTAATAAAGGTTTATCAATTAATAACCATTATATATATAATGTCATATATATAAATTAAAGGAAGGAAATTAATAGTTTGAGAATAATGAATAAAGGGAACAGAAAACAAAGGAATGTAAAAGGGTTATGGTAGTTTCTTATTTGGTTAATTAGCAATAATCATATTTTGTTAATTAACTATTATAAATTAAAGAAGGGATATCTACAATTTGACATAATAAAAGCGACAAGAAACGAAAAGAGAAAATTAAAGGAATTATATATGATTTATATTCCTTTATTTAAAAGGCATTGTTTTCTTTTTTATTCAGTTAAATGCATAAATTGAATATATAATAGTAAAAGAAAATATAAAGGTAAATGAGTTTTTATTTCTTTAATTAAAGATAATAGTTTTCTTTGTTTTTTGTTATAATTGTTCTAATTATTTAACATGAATAATGATGTAATATATTACATGATATAAAAAAATTACATGTATAATGGAATAAATTACGTGATGAAATTATATATCCTTAAATGAATTAAAGACTAAGGATCAAGAATTGATCATTAGATTAATTATTCATGTTAAATGCCAATTAAGGTTTTATGATTGCCATGGTAGTATAATTGAAGAGTTATGATTATTATTTAAAGATTAAATAATTTGAAACTGTTATTTCTATTTATTTGGCAATATTGGATGTTTATTATATAATAATAAAAAATATGTGCCAAATTGAAAAGAGAAATGGATGACAATAGAAAGGCAGCGAATAAATAATAAAGGAATGAGATGGAAAGAAAGAGAAGTTTTTCTTAACTAATACTCCCTTCATTTTTTTAAAATAGGCATTCTAGCCACTTTTTTCAAATATTTTTTTACTTGTCATTCTCAAATATCTAGGCACTTTTTGGATTATTTTTTCAATTATACCCTCATTTATCCCATTATCATTAATTACAATGAAGTGGAAAACTAAAAATTTATTAGGGGGTCTAATAGTACTTTCCTACCTTAATTAATCAATTTTTTAAAAATGTGAAATGTGTTAGAAGATAAGTAAAAAAAGATGGAGAGAGTATTGTTTTCTATTTTTTAATTAAAAAGAGAATGAAATAGAAAACATAAAAGTTGGTAAATACAAAGGTAAGAAAAACTAAGGAGACGTTTGGTTCACACTAGGAAAAGGAAAGGGAATCAAGAAAGGTAAGGAAAGGTAAGGAAAGGAATGCAATTCCCTTTCATTGGCTTATGAGTTTGATATGGTCAAGAAAGGAAATAAAATTGCTCCTGATTTCATTTATGATTTTTTAGATTAAAGAAAATCAATTATTTAATTATAGTATAATAACAGTAATTATATAAAATCTTAATTAATTAATTATAATAAATAAAAATATAATTTATTAATTATTATTAATTAATATTCATATTATATTTATAATAATTATAATTATAAAAATAATATTAATATTAATAATATGTATTATTAAAATAATAATATTTATTATTATTTAATATATTATTGAATAAATAGTAATATTATTAAATAAATATTGCTTGGAAATTTTTTTAATAATAAATAATATTATTAATAATAATATGATTAATATTAATATTATTTATTATTAAATAAATAATAATATTATTAATATAATACTATTCAATAATATTATTTATTAAGAAATAAATATTATTTAATAGTATTATTTATTAATAAATAAATATTATTTAATAATAATATTAATTAAATAAATAATAAAAATATGAAATAATTATTATTTAATAATTATTATTATTATTATTATATATTCTTATTATTATTAAATAAATATTATTATTTAATAATAATAATAATATTATATATATTTTATAACAATATTATCAAGACATAAAAAATAATTAATAATTATTTTTATATATTATTATTGGTTATATAGAAAAATAATAATAATATTTATTATTATTATTATTATTTTATTTATTTATAATAATAATAATAATAATAATAATGATAATTTAATTATAAGATAATAGTATCAGAGAAAGATAAAGAAAGGGAATGTTAATACCTAGTGGAGTGGGGGGAATGGAAAGACCTTGAAAGGAGTAATCCTATTACCCAAAATGGGTAATGAATTTGATTCCTTTGTCCAAACAAACAACAACAAAGGGAATCGGATATTTTGATTCCCCTTCCCTTTCCTGAAACCCCCCAAACCGAGCACCCCCTAAAAGGAGACTCTTTGTTTCTTTAATAATTGAAATTGGTTGAGATTTTGATTTATCTCATAAAAGTTTTTGTTGTATAAATTAAATGTTTAACCGTATAGAAAGCATTTTAGTCACTAAAGTAATATTGCTTAATTTATTTAAATATTTATTTATTCGTATAATTGGTCATATATAAAAGATTAAAATTAAGGTTATATGACAGTAAAAGATTCAAATTATAAATATTAAATATACGGAAGGCATGTTAGTCACCAAAGTGGCCTTGCCTTATTTGATTAAATATTTTATAAGGGTTTGATATAATTCAAAATTTATTGAACAGAGAATATGTTAGTCACCAAAGTGGCTTTGTTCAGTGTAAATAAATTTTTAAATATGGTTAGTTAAATTGTCTTAGTGGGAGGGATGCTTAATGACATAAAAAGGTTTACACTAGACAATTGAGATTATTAATCGCAACGCTAGGAGATAACCCAAAGGTAGATCATTGCTTGTGGTTAATGATATTATATGATTTTGTTGTTGCATATACGATTAACATGTATATTCTGCCCAGAGGTGTATTGAGTGTTAGTCATAACGTAATGAATAAAATCAGTTATTTGATTAAAGTTATAGCATCAATGAAAGTTTTAAGTTTATGTATTTAATTTTCTGCCTAAATGTGATGTTAAATACATAAAATGAAAGTCAAAGAATTAAAGAAAGTATTTATGTATATAAATTAAAGAGGTCAAAATATGGACTGAAATGAACTTCTTATCAATGGTATTTAAGTTTAACAATAACATTGTTTATTACTATTATGGACATATATGAAGGTCAGTGAGAGTTTGTTATATATTTTGACAATATACTTGTCACTTATGATATATGATGCAAAGAATTTACTATCCAAGAAAAGATATTGGAGTGGTATAATAGAAAAGTGGGAGCAAGTTGTCATTGCTACTTCCACTACGAATGTTGAAATAGTGGCATTCTTTGAGGCCATGATTCAATGATTGTGGTTGTGGAACTTAATCTCAAGTAAGGATTAATCGATATTATTGTTAAATGGTTGAGGTTGTATGGTGATAGTTTCACAACAGTCTTATTTTGAAAGATTGAAAAGTACTCTAAGGGTGTGAAACACATTAATATAGAGTACTTTACATAAAAGAAGTGCAAAAATGCAAGTATCTATTGAGCATATCAGAATAAAATCGTCTATATAGACTCGCTAACGAAAGGTTTATTGACTGTATGGGCGTTATAAGAAGTTCTTGTTAGCATTGTAATTGTATGTACGTATAATAAAAGTTTTAGCTCAATATGACTGTAATGATACTTTGGGAATATTCGATTAAAGTTGGATTTTTGCACGTTTAATTGTATTCCACATTACAGTTGTGCATTAAAGTTTATTTGAGTGCGATAACATTATAATTATATATTTAGTAACAATAAAATAATTGTTACATTAAAGTGAGCAATAATGTAATGTTTATTGTATAATAATATATTGAGAGTTAAAATAATTTGTAGTACATGGAAGGGAACATAACGACATAAATGACCTGTAACCGCCATGACTCAGTTGTTTTAAATCTTGTAAAGGTTATATACGCATGTTAAGTTTTGCAAATTAAAGATGACTCGTATATACATATTTGCTTCCACACGCACCAAGTGGGAGATCGTAAGATTATTTAATATTATCATTGTGGCCCATGTGTATTATAGTTTCCTATTTAATAATTATATGTAGCTTCGTATGATGGCCGCAAAGCCTTTTAGACATTAAAATGGATGAGTTTTAAATTTCCTTCCCTCTATGATTAAATTAACATAAAGATAAAGGATTGAATAAGATTAGAACAATGCATAGTTATTTATTTCAAATAACCAATCAATTGTTGTTTTCTATTGTTTAATTAACAATAATTATATATTGTTAATTAACTTTTATTTATTCACATTTATGAAATTAAAGAATAGAAATAAATGGTTGATAAAAGAAAAACGGATATGAAAGTTAGTGAATGAAAAGGAAAACATAAAGTATAGCGCAATGCCACAATGAATGTATTTGTTATTTATAAATGGTAATGTATAACAGAGAATATAAAGGTAATACACCATTATATATATGAGTTTTCTTTTTCTCCAAAAGTATTACTTTCATACAAGTTACTAAAGATTTAAATCCTTATATCTCTTATCATCAAGAAGTCAATTGTGAAAAAATAGAGGAAAAATGATGGTTCGATTTCTTCATTATGGTTCAACACACATTAAAGTACGCTTTCGTTAATCGTTAATTTACAATATTTATCAAGTAATTCTAAATAAGTCAATTTTGAGATTTTATTCCCAAATATAGTTTATGGCATTACAATAATTTAGATTTCATTATCAAAATCGTTACAAGTTACATTAACTATATACTATATTTAGTCTAACTATAAGCTTATAGTTTTGTTATGGTTTTCCTATAGATATATTAATTTTTTTATGGAATAATGGATTCTACTAAGCTTTAGAAACAGAAGCTGTACAAAGGCCGTGAAGCCCCTAATTATAAAAGTCCACTACTTAATTCTCTATCAGCTATTGACTTAACTCTCTTGCTCTACAATATCATCCGACACTTAACAATTACTTGAAGCTGTTGGAAACAAAAATCAACCGTTCGACGAACTTTAGAAAACACGCAAGAGTCTGTTGATCCAGATAGCATAAACAACTGTTGACAAATGAGGAAGTTTTATTCCTATATAAGCATTTGTTAAAATAAAAATTCTCATTCCTAGATATACTAAATTGATAATACACATCTTGTAGTTTTATTATAGGTTTCATATATTTATGTCAAATTGACGTAATTGTGAAATAGTTATATATATATTTAGTTGTCTGTATCATAATCATATGAAAACAATAAGTTAAGTTTTATCCTATATAAGCATTTGTTAAAATAAAAATTCTCACCCTTAACTTCATAATTAAAACCGTATAACTTCATTTGTACTCTATTTCTTTTCTAATTAACACAAGTGTAAATTAGGAGAAAAGTATTAAATGTTGCACTGAAATTCTAAAATGACAAATAAAAAAAAAATAAAATATTTTCTGAAATGACATACATTTTGCACAACGGACAAAGTATAATTTTCATCAATCCAATGACAGATGCAAGTAGGGGTGTTAAAAAAACCAAACCTAATTAAAATAACCGGTCGAACCGATGAATTTCGGTTTTTCGATTTAGTTTTTCAGTTTAAAGGTTCGGTTTCAGTTCTTTATTTTATATATTTTAGGTAAATACCGTCAATTCAATTTTAATTGAAAAAAATTGATATAACCAAACCTACCAATTAAATTAAAAATAATATGACCTAGTTATTTCTAATATTTAATTTATAGAAATATATATTTATAATCTTAATATTCCAAAAACACTTAATTAATTACAATCCTGCTGTTAAAGACATTCCTAAACATTAGGAATAACCTAACAACCAAAGCAATCTTACAAATAATCTAGCGGCCAAAATTTGAAATTTATCCGATAAAATTTGCTATTTATTATTACATTTCTTTAACTTTATTAACTTTAAATAATAATTTAATCTAACTGAATAACATATATATATTTAAAAAAAATTAAAATAACCTACCGAATCAACAAAATTAAATTAATCGTTTCATTTAGTTAATTTTTTTTTATTTTCATTCGATTTCAATTTATATTTTTCAAAGCTTTTCAATTTTTAATGTTTTCAATTTGATTTATTATAGGACCACCCTCGATGCAAGTTAAGAAAAAAAACAAAATAGCAATAAAAATTTGAAATTCTAAATTATTGACATGAAAAGCATTATAAAAAATGTTGACAAATAGTTGGTGAATATACTATAGTTTACATGGAAAGTCAGCAGCTTTTAACAAGGTTATAATGGTAATTCACCACACCCTAGAAGCAGAACGTTACCGCTTAAAATAGCACCGCCTTCAAGATCTTCAAATTAAAACGCACCCGCAGTCCAGCCGCCCCGTGCCGCCGTCTGTTTCCGAAAATCGGCCATGGCGAAAAGCGAATTGGACGAGGCGGAGATCGCCGGTTATATCTGCAGCAAGAAGGAAGCCGAATTTAGAAAGATGATGTGGGAGATTTTAAACGCTCGCTATTTGAAGGGAGGAAAACGATCCAGCCAATCTGTTCGATCCAAACACAGACTAGCTCCTGTTAACAGAATTTCCAAACGCACTTCTTCAGATCAGAAGAATTCGTCGCCGCAGAAGTCCAGTGGTAATATCAATTATGATGCTCTGAAGAAAGTTTTGGAGAACGACGCCGAGACAGAGGAAGAAGAAGAGGAAAAATCTATTGGGGGAGATAATCATCAAAATGGTGAGGATTTTGAGTTTTGATGTATTGGTGTTATCGATATTATTAGTAATTATTATACCTCATTGTTTTATTTCATTGTTTGTGAACTTGATTTGAGATATGATTGCGGTTTATTGGAATGGATATGAATCTTGAATTGGTTATGTTAACTACAATCACTAATATAATTGCCAAGTATTTCGAAGTTTTTTTGGGATTTCTTTGGCTTTAGATCACAGTGGATAGTTTTTTTTAACCAGAAGCTTCTACCTGAAAGCCAGAATCCGGGTCTCCCCACCCGCTTTATGATATTCCATTTAGACTATGTCTAATTAGTGGCTTTAGATTATAATGGACTAAAGTAATTATAGAGATATTATTTTTAATTGATCTTAAAGTAGAGTTGCAACTGCTATCCGTGACTTCATAATAAAAGAAGCTCAGACAGTTTATTGAGTCATTTTAGATTATAATGGACTAAACTAAAATTTCGCAATAAATTGTCTGAGCTTCTTTTGTTGAGTTATCACGGATAGCAGTTACAATTCTACTTTAGTTTTAATTGAAAATAACCTCTCTATAATTACAGGGGTAAGGTTGCGTACACCTAACTCCTTTACCCTTTGTGCGAGAGCTTTATTAGACAATGAGGTAATGTTTATTGTTTGTTTCTAACAACCAAGGTCGTTGGGAGAACCAGAGGGGGAAGTGTTTTTATTAACAATTCTAGCATCCACCTACCATAAATAACTCGATACAATTGTATCTTAATTATAACATAATTATCAATGTATATTATTTTTGTAGAGGCCTATGTTGTTGGCTTGCCAGCCCATTCCTGAACAGCCCATTAAGAGCTTGGCTCATGTTTGAGCTGGTATATAAGGATGCCTAAGGTTCTAGGGTTCTTTAATCTTTGATATTCTCTCTTGAAATGCCGCAAGCTTTCTCTCTTGAAAACTCTTTTTCTCTTTGCTTTGTTTCTCTTGATTCCTGGTGGCGTCAAGTGGTTGAAGATTGGTTTTAGTTGAGGCTCAAGGTGGCTGCTATTGAGATGTATTCTTTAGTTCTGTGTAGTTGGCAAACTTGGATTGTTTTAGGGTTTCTTGTTCCGTAAAGGTCTGTGAAAGATCTTTAGGTTAAATCCATTTGTGTTGTTGTTGGTTCTTCTTTATGCTTATTTTAGAGTAGTATTCATATGAGTTGTTAAATCGGGATTCGAATCGAGAATTGAAATCCAAATTTTGTGAATCGGGAATCGTGAATCGAATTGATTGTAAGATTCGGTTAATGTTCGTAAAATTATAAAAATAAACCATTTAAAATATTTAACTTAAAAGATATTATTAAATTTTAGTCTAGATATGCAAGTTTAATGTTAAAAGAATTATGTAGCCAAATAAGTACCCATTATTCAAACCTAATGCATATATAATGCAAATAAAAGTTTTAGTCTATAGTAATATTCTTAGTTTAGCTTCGATTTTTATGGCATATAATGT
This sequence comes from Euphorbia pulcherrima, assembly GCA_947683365.1. NCBI lineage: Eukaryota > Viridiplantae > Streptophyta > Magnoliopsida > Malpighiales > Euphorbiaceae > Euphorbia > Euphorbia pulcherrima. Next base: position 42,723,307 of record CANTUS010000008.1, on the reverse strand, counting down.
AGAATTCAAAAAGTTGATGTTGGACATGAATTATTATTTAAGATAAGATCTTTTTCAATTAGTATTCGAACTTCGAAGAGAGTACATTACACTTTACCTAAAACATAGATGTGACACACTTTGGTGCACAATTGCTCCACTGTTTAGTCGCAGACATTGTCACCCAAAGTTCATTGTCAGTGTTAGGTTCCTCCTTGTTTCGGCGACTAATTGGTGGGGCAATTGACTTTTGCTACCTTTAGTCAAATCTTTATCATCTTCAAAATAATATGCTTCTACCATGCTTTAATTCAGTAGAGATCATATATTGACCGAATCAGTAGAAAATTAAGATTCGGCTAATTCGCTATTGAATCGGTATTGAATTGTAAGATTTAGGATGAATTTAGATTCACCCTATAGATTCGTATCGGTTTTGGGTTGAATCAAATCAAGTCGTAAGATTCGTATCGAGAATTTGATAATTATGATATTCATAGAAGTATTGGGATTTACATTTAAGGACCTGTTATTGTCACTTTGTTTGCTCTTTCTGCTTCAATAAAGGATTCAAAGTATTTGCACCGTAGATGTACTTAAATATATTCATAAAAGTTGGATATGGGGAACTACGTAAAAATTTGTTGTTCTTTTGCCTTCTATTTTTTCGATAGAATGCATGGGTACTTTATCATTTGTTAAATATGTAAAGCGTTGTTTTCAGGGCTTTCAAACCTAACAAATTGTTATCAGAATCTTCTCACTCATTTCTACAGGTTATATTAGGGTTTCCTTTATCGCATGTTTTTCAATATGGCTTTAATCATTATTGTGATTAGTTGGCGATTGTTCTTGGCGACCAAAGTGTTTTTTTGTGGAACTCTTTATCGATTGCTACATGCTTTAATTTCCTAAGAAATTTTAAAGTGACAAGGTTTAGTTATTTGATAAACTAATACTTTGTTTTATTTTCTTTGTGAGTAATCCTGTTATCGATATATTTCAGGCAAGAAAAGAGGATCTACTTCATTAGTAAGTAATCGTCAAGAAAGCTTTAAGGGTCTTCTGCAAAACTTTGTTTACTGAAACTTGAAAATAGGCAACTCTTCTCTATTATTTATTTTAAATTGTTTGAAGTTAAACACTTGATCCTGGTAAGTCTTGCCTTAACCTCTGTTTAAAGATCTTTATATGATGTGTAATAGATAAATCTTGCTTAGTATACTTGAGAACTGAATATTGCTTAATCACTTTACTGTGACATTGGTGTTTACATTATTAAGTCTGATCCTTAAATGTCTTCTACTAAGGTTAATATAGATAGATTTGATGGTAAGTCTGATTTTGGTGTCTGGAGACAAAAGATGAAAGCTATCATTGTTCAGCAAAAATACCATAAGACATTGGCTGGTGTTTCCAAGCTTCCTGCCTCATTGACTAAGGAGGAAAAGATATGATAGAATTAGCTTATTCCACAATACTTCTAAACTTGTCTAATTCAGTGATTAGAAGGGTTAATGGGTCTTATACTGCTTCTGAATTGTGGTCTAAGCTTAGGTCTTTGTATATGTCTAAAAACATTGCTCGAGTCTCTTATATTAAAGAAAAGTTATTTAGCTTTAAGATGAATCCTTCAAAGAGTCTAGATGATAATCTTAATGAATTTCAACTATTTTAGCTGAACTTGAGAATGCTGAAGAATTCATTTCTATGGATAATCAAATTGTTCCTCTTTCAAAATTCTATTCATGATAGTTATAAAAATGTGAAATATGCTTTATAATATGGTAGGGAGTCTATAGATACTTGAAGATATCATTGTTGCTCTAAGAATGAAAGAATTAGAAATCAAAGATTCTAAACCCAAAGGACAGTCTAGTGAAGCCCTAACTGTCAAGTCTAAGAAAGGAAGTCAGAAAAGGGAGCCAAAGTCTAGAAGTAACCAAAATGGAAATCCTCAGAAAACTAACGAGTCCAATGGTCAAAATGAAAATGGAAACAAAGTTAAATCACATAAAATTTAACTTGCTTTTTCTGTAATAAAAAGGGACACGACAAACACGAATTAATAAACTAGGTGGTGCGACTGATAACACAGCTGAATTAGGAGATATAGAGGCTTTAACTGTTAGTCAAGTCAGAGACCAGGACTCTTGGATCGTGGACTTTGGCTGTACCTTCCATATGACACCTAGGAGGGCTGAGGCCACACCTATGAAGAAATCAATGGTAGTAAGGTGCTCATGGGAAATAATGCTTCATGTGACATCCTTGGAATTGAAACCATCCAATTCCTAGTTCACAATGGAAGTAGAATCCTTTTGAAAGAGGCCATACATATACCTAATCTCAAAAAAATTTGATATCTCTGAGCCACCTGGATAATAAAGGTTTATAGTATATAGCTGGAGGTGGAGTCAAAAAGCTAGTGGATGTGTGCTTGAGGGTGATTTGGTCTATGGTCTCTATTTTTTGGCTAGTATTGTGTTCACTACTCCTCCTGATGTCACAGTTGCTACTTCCAAAATAGAACTGCGGGTTAAAAGACTTAGGCATATAGGTGTCAAGGGTCTTGATTGTTTGAAAAACAAGGTTTTTAAATATACCTAAATCTGATAAAGTTGAAGTTTGTGAAACTTGCATAATGGGAAAATCACATAGACTTAGTATCAAGAATGCATCTAATAGCTCTAAAGAGTGTCTTGAGTATGTTCATAGTGATCTTTGAGGATCATCTTATGTTTATCTCTCTCTTTCCGGATCTCAATATTTTAGGTCATTTATTGACACTTTCTCTAGGAAAGTATGGGTTTATTTTTTGAAAAATAAGAATGAGGTTTTTGACAAATTTGTAGAATGGAAAAATTTGGTTGAAAACCAGCAGAACTCTAATATTTAAATATTGAGAACTGAGAATGGCTTGGAATTTGTAAATAACCAATTCAATGAATATTGTTCTGAAAAGGGGATTGTTAGACATAGGACATGCACATACACGCCACAACAAACTAGAATTGTAGAAAGACATAACAGAACTCTTTCAAATAAAGTTAGATGCATGCTCTTTGAGTCTGGATTAAGTTCGAGGTTTTGGGATGGAGCTGTTCAAATAATTTGTAATCTGATTAATAGATCACCAAGTTATGCCATTGAATTTAAGTGTCCAAATGAAATTTGGTATAAAAGATCAGCCAACTATAACCATCTTAAAGTGTTTCGATGTACAACCTATGTTCATGTTAATGAGTCTAAATTGGAACCTATGGCTAAGAAATGTGTTTTCTTAGGATATCCATCTATCATTAAAGGTTATAAGTTGTGGTCCTTAGATGATAATAAAACTATAGTTAGTAGAGATGTAATTTTGAATGAAAATGAATTCCGTAAAAATAATGTTGTTTTTCATCAATCTCATGCTAAAAATCAACATGATAATGTTTGTTTTGAGGTGGAGCTTTAAAGATTGGAAAATGTTGGAAATAGCTATATTTAAGACCAAGATGATGTTAATCATGATTTCCAAGAAACTAATGAGGAAACTGAGTTGGAACCTGGTCTAGAAATGCATGATAACACTCTAAATTAAGAAATAGAGAATAATGACTATTTATTAGTAAGAGATAGAATTTAAATTAATTGTTAAACCATATGAGTATCTTCACTCTAATATATATGATTGTAATTATTCTGATTTCATTGAGTTTTCTGCCAACATTGCTGACTGTATTGAGACTAATGAGCGTAGGACTTTTAGTGAAGCTAGAAGTTTTGATGATTGGCAGAAGTGGTATGATGCCATGAAAAATAACACCTGGATTCTTGTATCCAAGCTCATTAATAAAAGAATAATAGGCAATGGATTTACAAGAAGAAGCCAGAGATACCAGGTGTTGAAAATGGAAGATTTAAGACTATGTTGTAGCTAAAGGCTACATTCAAGTATGTGGTATAGATTTCCAAGAAATTTTCAGTCATGTTGTGAAACATGTGTCTATTATATTAATTTTTCTCTTACTGCTCTATATGATCCTGAGTTGGAAGGATTGGATGTTAAAACTGCTATCTTACATGGAAATTTGCAAGAAGAAATTTATGTCTCAACCTGAAGGATTTATAGAAAGAGGCAAAGAAAATTATGTGTTCGCTTACGAAATGTTGAAGGATTTATATAAAGAGCCAAAGAAAATTATGTGTTCGCTTTAGAAATCTTTGTATGTCTAAAACAATTACCTAAACAATGGTATCATTGTATGGCTAAATAGAGTTTTAACATGTGTAATTTTGATTCTTGTGTACTATATGAAATTGAAAGATGCTACCTTTGTTTTTTTATAAATGTCACTTTGCCGAATACAGCCTATTTTTTCCTATTTTTTTTCCTTTTTGCCGTTATTTCCCTTATTTACTCCTTTATTGTAGTAAATAATAAAAAGAAAATCAAGAGTGTATTCATATATTAAAAAGAGGAATTGTTTTAGGGGTATATTAATATTTTTATTGCCCTATTTAATGTAGCATTGATATGTGAAAACCTACTCAAAGTGATTTATTAAAAAATGAAGGTAGTAATACATTCATTTATTTACTTTTGTATGGCGATGATATATTAATTGCCTGTAAACACAATCTGATATTGCTAAGTTAAAACAAAAGCTTAACTCTGAATTTGAGATGGAAAATCTAGGTGAGGTTAAAAGAATTCTTGGTATGAACATTCATTGGGAAAAGAGCCAAGGGGACCTTAAATTTAACTCAAGACACGTGTGTTGAAAAATTGCTAATGAATTTTTGTTGGTCCCTTAGTGAGTAATGACTAGGGTCAGACGGGGTGAATGACCATTTTTGCAGATCTTTAGACTTTTAAAAAGTCTTGTAAAGTGTGTTTAAAATGAATCCGAGTTATTGGATTCGGATGATACAAATATATAATAAAATGCACTAAAAGGAACGATTAATGCAAAGAAAATCAAGCACAATGATTTTTATATTGGTTCGGCCCCGCCTACGTCCAGTTTTCGGAGTTTCCTCCTCCGAGCTTAAGTCCACTAGTGAAATTTCTTTCACGGGCAGAAATCAAGCCTTTACAGTTGTCTCCGGAGATTTCTTCTCCTCCGGATGTAGGATATATCACCATAGCTAACACCTAGCTTGGTTAAGTCCTTACAGATTGTCTCTGTAGATTCACTCTCTTCTGGAAGTAGGATACACCACCAAAGCTAACACCTAGCTTGGCTAAGTCCTTTTCTCTCAGGGATACACCACTCAAACTCTTCTTAGTTCAAGCTAAGTCACCAATCTCAATACTTGCCCCAAGTATGAGATTTTACAACTTTTGTCTTTACAAAGGTTGGGTTTTGGATTCTTCAAGTTTATAACTTTACTTGAGAATTCTTACCAACAGATTTTTATTGTTTAGTTCTTGGAGGGATTTTTATCCCTGATTGTAGAGCGGATTTCACAAGGTATTAGCTTTTTTTTAATCAACCAACATATTCTCAACTTTGCACCTGCTTTCCTTTTATAGACTTGGATCATAAATGTAGCCGTTGGATAATCTTGAATCTTCACCGTTGATCAGATAAGTGCTGGCGCAACCGGAGCCTTTGATCTTTCCATTAGACCCAATAAATGTCCCATTTGAATTTGTTAGGATTGGAGCAACAAAAATGTGAGAAGTTGTTTCTTTGGATTTTTGTGCTTTGCAAACTTCTGTGCAAAGTTTGTCTGTTTTTGGGGTCCACGCGCCTTGCTATTAGTCTAGGTTCTCTTTCCGTGTCAGTCCTTTTTGTCCTTTGCTGAAATTGTGCAAGCTGTCACTTTTTCTTTATCCAAGGCAAAAAGCGAGTTTGACTTCAGACCAATTTGAAGGGAAAACTAATATTTGAGTATTTCCCTTTGTCTTGTGAGATGTGTCTTCCGGATGATTTCAAGTCTTAACTTTTTGGATGCTCTTCCAGTGTAATATTTTCCGAATGTTGTTTTCTTGGACTAAGGAGGTTGTTTTCTTCTAGATCTTTATCCGGATGCTATCTTCTTGGACTTAGGAGTTGTTTTCTTCAAAATCTTGTCCGGATGCATTCTTCTTGGACTTGAGATTTTGTTTTCTTCAAAACTTTGTCCGGATGCATCATTCTTGGACTTGGGTGGCGAGTGTCGAGTTCGCCAAATTGAATTAACGTGCTAAAAATTTTTGTTAGTTGAAGCACAGTCAATCCCACATGGAGTGAATTAACTTCGTAAAATTTATTTTGTCGAATGAAAACTGAAAAAGTAAATATAGACGGGTTTGAAAGTTGATGATTTTATAAATAAATAATAAAAACAATAAATTAAAATGTTGAAAAAAAGCAATTAATAAAAGCATCTAACCAAAGGCGTAATTCGTACTCTTGTCAATTTCATTTGATCATTGGCTTAAAGATAATTTCAAATTGTATTTTACTAAACCGGTTATAGTTATCGAGAGTCGCCCCTAGCAACCAATTCTCCCTTAATTTTAAATCAATCACGAGACGCTCTATGATTGACCCTAACTAAACTATAGTACTTTAGAAACGTTCCTTAGTTTTAACTTGGTGATTGCTTTAAGAAATAGAAGAACCCGAATCAAACCAATTTGTCAAGACGCTTGACTCAAGTAAGATTGTTTATTTCTTAAGATAGAAAAATCTTAATTTGACACTATTCAAACCGATATGACAATTACGAATCAAATCGTTTTGTATGTCAACACTGAATTCTTTCGATTGAAACAACGACGTATTTTTACAACAATTAAAAGAGTCAAAATAAACTTTATGAACCGAAATAAATATATAGTAAAATCGATAAGAAAAGATAAGAATACGAAAATATGTCTTGTAATGTCTAAGTCTCTGATAAAACAAGGGACAAAAGCCCTTTAAATAAGAAAAACATAAAACTAATAACCTATCCAACTATCCCACTAAATGTCAGATATTAACCACGTTAAGCAGAGAATGAATTTTTCCATTTTGTGATTTCATCCACTAAGTAACCACTTTGTGATATGCCCACGTTAAGCACCTCATGAAATGTCCACCTCATCTTCTTAGCAGCTAACCAAATCGGAGTAAAAACGAAATCAGCCCCGTTAGTCTCTTTGACAAATTCAACTCCAATTTGCTCCCTTTATCTTGCACTTTTTTTTATCCCTTTTTAAGCAATTCTTTACTTTGAATTCTTCCTATTAAACAAACAAAATATTCTCAAATGAAACAATGTCTATGAAAATAATAGATCAAATAAATACAAATTAAAGTAAAATAATGAATAAAAATGTATTCTAACATTGGGACTTTGTTTTATTCAAAACTTTTATCCGGATGCATTCTTCTTGGACTTAGGAATTTTCTTTCGGATCATTGTTCTTCAACAATCTCACCCATTTTGATGGAAATAAAAAACTAAGGACTGAACCATCTACAGTTGGTTTATGATCTAAGTATGATTTTTGATACTTAGTTATTTACAAAGGTTCTCCCCCACAATCTTAGCATCCTAACTCTCTCAAGATTTTTGCATATTAGCTTCTAAGTTTTTCACTATATTATTTATGCTGTTAACATATGTTAACATCAATGAAGTTCAAATTATAATAGATTACAAAAGAATAAAGTGAAAAATCATTACATAGCTATTCTATTACATATTACCAAAAAAATAATGCTAGCTATGCTAAACTACTTCTTCTTCCCCTTGCCTGCTTCTTCCTCCTTCTCGTCCTTCTTCTCCCCCCTTCTGTTTTCAGCGGATAGAGGGTCTATGACAATGTACTATCACTGGTTCCACTGATTTTTTCAGGCTCTGGATAGAATTGTGTAATCCGAATTACTTGCGAGCCGCTGTTCAATGATTCGATCCACTGTAGAGGGCATAAATGTATGGGCTTTATTATTTTCCTGAGCTGAGAGTAGGATTTGGTGAGATTGGGATGCATATGTAAGACATAATCTTGGTCTTCCTTCCCAAAATAAGGAAATATGCCCCGGATGAGAGTGAGTAAGCATTTGTAGCTTCTGAATCTAGTATCATCGATATCCTGGATTAGCTGATGCAGATAGGGGAGAATCATGCTCTCATGGATATAGCCAGATGAGGTAGACGTTGAAGGAGCAGTTAGACTTAGCATTGACACGGAGGAGCCAAGTTGATGCATTTCTTTAGTGATAGTCCAGGTGTTATTGTGTAGAGATTCATTGATATGCCAGAGCTCGATTTTGAACATCTCGTGCCAATTATTGATTGTCTTATCCACCCCATAGATACTTGTTTTAAAATCCTTAACCAGATCCTCTGATTACTTGGAGAGGAGAGTTGACAATTCATCCTTGAGGAAGGTTGAGAGCTGCTCCATGAGTGCTTCCTGGTCAGCAGTGAGAGTGTTGATACCAGAGGATATAGCATTTATGCTTTGAGTGACTGTAGTGGGAATAAATTACAATTTCCTTCAACTTCTGCTCTATAAAGTCATTCAGCTTAGTTTTTTAGTTTGTGGAAGCAGAAGTTACATGCCCAAGCATAGTGGCACTACTGGAACCAACTTCAATTTCAGCTTTAGTAGCAGCCCTTTTTGCTTCAATAACTTCTTTGGATATCTGCTCCAAGACTGGAGTAACTTTTGACATAGCACCTGCTGCTACTTGTTCTGCTCTGGGGAAGTTGTTTACTTGTTGCTTAATTATAGTCAATCTACCCTAAATGTCCTCTAAATCCTATTTTAGATCTTGTGGAATAGATAAATTTTGGGCTGAGGATTCCATAGCGTTTAATCTTGCAGAGATGTCCCGAAGAATTGGCTCAAGATCTGAGTTACTATTGGTTTTCAGCAGGAGCTTCTTCTAATAATTTCTAGGCCATTTTTAGCTTTTTAGGCTTGGTGGATGGTTTGGTAGGAGTGCTTGCCTTTTCTTTTACCTTGCTGGATCTAATAAGAGAATAGTTTGGGCTTGAAGTGCTCTCATTATCATCCTGCTCCTGATTATCCTCTAGAGAGGATTTAGATTTATCATCATAGGAAGCAACTTTTTGTTCTTCTACCTTCTCTCCCTCATTTTCCTCCGGAGTGACCTCGTCCTTTGAGTTTACCAATGTAGCATCCCATTTGGATCTCAGATCTACTCCCTCCTTTGGTGCTTTTAGCACCAGGTTTGGCTTATCTACCTTAGACACAACTAGAGATCCGGTTGCATCTAAGTTGCCTTATTTTTCCTCAACCTCAACTTCTTTAGTAGATGGAATCGCAGGAATGTTAGCATTATTATCAACTTTAGCTTCCACTTCCTGTTGTGCTTCATTGGCTTTCTATAAAATTAGAAGAGACTCCAAAATAGCAGTTTGGAGGGGCTGAAGATTCAACCTTCTAACTTCATCCTCCCCATATCCTTCTCATACACGGTTTATATCAATTTGAGGCATGAAGATAGGTGGGGTCGTCTTATCGGAGGAGCATCTGGTTGATTTGCTCTAAAAGAGCCTTCAGGTCTTCTATGGTGAGAGTAGGCTTATTTAGTTTACGGTTTTCTTTATTACTACCATTATCTCTTCATACTCCAGATCTTACAGATGTAAAGTTGGTGCATTAATCTCAACCTTCTTCCCCTTATCCATCCGGGCTTCGGCCATCATCTCTGCTTTTGTGGGTTTAGGAGCTAGATACTTGATCTTGATCTCAGCCTCCATTTATTTTTCAGCAATTTTCACCTTTGTTACAGTCTTAGCCTTCTTAGCCTTCAAGGCCTAAGTGAGGGTTGGTCCCTTCTTGACTAGCTTTTTCTTAGGCGAGGGAGCAGGTTCTTCTTTACTGCTACTCTCAGAAGCAATAGCCCCTTCTTCTAGTAGCTCCTCAACTGTCTTTGCTGCTCCTCTCTTTCTTCCTTCTTTGAAGGAAGCAACAACGTCCGGAACCACTTCTGGATCCTTAGCCACTCCCTTCTTCTCTCCCTTAGCAGCAGCCTTTACAAGCCTCCTTCTTGGCTTTATTGGTGATTTCTTGAGGAGTTCCTTCAGAGTAAAGGAATCCTCATCTTATTTTTCAGCTTCTTCCTCCACTATCTCTAACTAAATCTTCTTTTAAGCTTTAGGCCTAGTAGTTGTAGCCCTCTTCACCACCGGAGCCTTCTCAATTGGTCCTCCAGTCCTTTTGGCTTTACTCCTCTCCTTCTTAGCTTCCTTTAGCCCCAAAGCCTTAGCCTCATCCTAAACCGCATTAAAGGTTAGCTTCTGGAAATTCTTTATAAGGATGGCCTTCCCCTCAACCTGATCCGCTCTGGTTAGATCTACTTGATTGGTAGTGAGGATTTTTGTGATTAATCCTCCATGGGAGTACTTGTGTTGCCTCATATAGTAAATGAGGAGCACAATAGTATCAAACACCCTGCTCTCAACCCAGTATCAGGGAACACAATGCTGGAAGGAGGAGCCAGTGTTGAGAGATCCCTTCCTTATCAAGACTAACTTTGCCATGATAAATTACAGCACCCTTGGGACCTCCTGCCAGTGAGTGAAGCATTTATCTCCAAAGACTCTTTCTGAAAGCCACATCTTTGAGTCATACTTCACTATTTTATCATCCCCATCATTCTTTATTATCACCCCCACTATTCTTCGTGTTATAGTGGATGACAAAGAGCTGAGGGGTTATAGTGATTACCTTTCCTTGGACCGTAGTCCGGAGAGCATCAGGGTAGTTGTGAACTCGCAGGTTGTCATAAAACTCTTTCACCAACATAGAGTAGGTTGGATTCTTCATCCGAAGGAAACACCTCCATATCTTGATCTTTAGTAAGGAGTTGCACAAAAGGCGTTATTTCGAAGAGGTACTCATCGCCCGAAAAATCAGAAAACAATGGTATCTACATTCTTAAACTTGATTTCAATGATATCCTCATCTTTGAAAGATGATTCCAGTTGTTGATGCCTTGCGAAAACTACAGCTTGGTTCTTGGTTCTTTCCATTTGAGAAAAGTTGAAGGAATTTAGGTTTTCTGTAGGTATTTTTGCAGAGTAATAGTAGTTAGTTGCTCGCGTAAAGAAGATTAGGGATTTGGGGGATTTTTATAGAGTTTTGGAAGTGAGTGTAATTTAGTAATCCGGAAGCAATTAAATTTAATTAGATTAATGAGCTGTCTGTTAAATTTGGAAAGAGAAGTTAATGGCGTGAAAATTAGAGAATGGGAACAATTTTATTCTCTTTATAACTATTATGGTTTACCATGCGTGGGCTGTACTATAAATGTTTGGAATTCAAAATGTGTACAATTACTTTTTAGTGCCTTTACAGCCATTTGTCACTTTTATCTGTTGAGCTGGCAATATTCTCCTCCAGAACCTGAATTATTGCACTTTTATTTTCTTCCTTGTTTCCTATACAACTTAGATTGGATTTGAAATTTCAATTACCTCCCGAAGCTTGTTGAATTGATCTTTGCTTAGTGGTTTAGTAAAGATATATGACCTTTGCTCATTTGTTGGAATGCAAACTAGGATTACATCTTTCTTCACTACATGATCCCTTATAAAATAATGTCTGATGTTGACATGCTTCATCCTGCTGTGTAGCACTAGATTCTTTGACACATCAATTGCACTTTTGCTGTCATACATCACATCAACACATCCTGCTTGAACTCTATAATCTTCAAGCTGTTGTTTGATCCATAAGAGCTGAGCAACACACCTTCCAATAGCCATGTATTCTGCTTTTGTAGTTGATAATGCCACTGATGTTTGCCTTTTGCTGTAACATGACACTAAGTAATTTCCAAGAAAATTGTAGCCTACGGATGTGCTTTTTCTTTCACGCATATCTCTGCCATAATTTGCATCAGTGTACCCTTGCAATGTAAAGTTGCCATTACTAGGATACCATAGGCCAACTTCATTTGTTCCTAGTAAGTATCTTAGTACCCTCTTGAAAGCTTTTAGATGTGATTCTTTGAGATTGGCTTGATAGTATAATGTATATCATGTCTACTGGCAGTTAGATATAGAAGCGATCCAATCATCCCTCTATATAGCTTCTTATCTACCTCTTCTCCATCACAATCCTTTAAAGGAATTGAATCGTATCCCATGGGAGTGGACACTGGCTTGCTCTTGTTCATGTCAAACTTCTTGAGAATTTCCTTGGTGTACTTAGACTGATTTATGAAAATCCCATCCGGACTTTGCTTGATTTGAAGACCAAAGAAGAAGTCAAGTTCTCCCATCATTTAAATCTCAAATTCTTCTTCATTTGAGAGCTAAATTCTTCACACATCATTTCATCAATTTTTCCAAAGATAATATCATCCACATAGATTTGGACAAGAATGATATCATCCTTTTACTCCTTAATGAAGAGTTTTGTATCTGCTTTCCCCTAGATATATCCCTTGGTTATGACAAGTGATGTGACCCTCTCATACCAACTCTTGGTGCTTGCTTCAATCCATAGAGAGCTTTCTTCAGTTTATAGACATGCTCCGGATGTTTTGAGTCTTCAAACCCTAGTGACGGTTTAACATAGACTTATTCTTGAATACCTCTATTTGGGAAAGCACTCTTGACATCTATTTGGAATAGGGTGAATCCCATATAGGATGCAAAAGCACATAAGATCCTCATTGCTTCTATTCTTGCTACTGGAGCAAAGGTTTCTTCTAAGTTTATGGCTTCTTATTGGTTGTGTCCTTGAGCTACTAATCTTACTTTATTTCTCACCACTATTCTGGATTAATCCAGCTTGTTCTGGAAGACCCACTTTATGCCACTGACTCACTTTCCTTCTGGAAGTGGTACTAGATCCCATACATTATTTCTTGTGAATTAATCTAGTTCTTCTTGCATGGCCATCATCCAGTTTTCATCTCCTTATGCATCTTGAAATTTATTTGGCTCAATGAGTGAGACAAATGCACCATAGCTCATCATTCTGTTGAGTTGTCCTCTAGTTCTGGCTGGATTTTGGACATTGTCCAAGATAGCTTCTAATTGATGATTCTTGTGAGTCCGAATTTCTCTTTGAAGACATTTATGTTGTTGTAGAGCTTGTTCTCCATCAGCTTCAACTTCTTCATTTGGTCCTTGTTCGTCATAAATCTATTTTAGCATTATGGGGAATATTTGAAAGTTGAACAGTGTTGAAGTTGATTTCTCTATCTTCTTCTTTATATTTATTTACTTGAGAGATTTCCCGAATCTCTTCTAGTTCTGCTTCATTTGGAACCATGTCATCCGGATCTTGATTTCTCTTTCCTTCATAGTTAGTCTCATCGAAATTTACATGTATTAACTCTGCCATAGTTTGAGTTCTCTTCTTAAATACTCAATAAGCTTTACTATGTATTGAGTAGTCAAGGAAAATTACTTTATCAGACTTTGGATCAAATTTTCCTAGCTGCTCTCTATCATTTAGGATGAAAAACTTACATCCAAATGCTCTAAAATACCCAATTTTGGGTTTCTTTCCCTTCCAGATTATATATGGGATTTTGTTCATGTTTCTTCCAATGGGAGCTCTATTTAGAATGTAACATGCAGTATTTATAGCTTCTCCCAAAAAATATTTAGGTAGTTTGTTCTCACTTAGCATTGTTCGAGCCATTTCAACTATGGTTCTGTTCTTTCTTTCTACAACCCCATTTTATTGAGGTGTATGAGGAGCAGAGAAGTTGTGCTCAATGCCCTTGGAGTCATAAAATTCAGCAAAAGGCTTTTTTTTTTGAATTCTTCTCCATTATTACTCCGGATGCATGCAATGCTTATGCCTTGTTCTACTTTATTCTAATGAATGCTCTAGAGAAATGTTCTTGCTCGCTAGCAAAGTTACCTAGGCATAGTAAGAATAATCATCCACAATAATCATGGTGCATTCTCGTCTACCTAAGCTCATTGGTTTAATTAGACTAAAGAGATCAATATGAAGTAGTTCATGAACTCTTTCGGTAGGTATATAAGGAGTGGAAGGGAAACTTTTTCTAGTTTGTTTTCCTAGTTGGCATGTAGTGCATATTTGATCCTTATTAAAAGCGACCTAAGGCAAACCCTTAACTAGTTCCTTTGTAGCTAGTTTAGACAGGAGGTTCATGCTAACATGTCCTAACCTCCGATGCTATAGCCATGATTCTTCTTCTTTAGACACCAAGCATATATTATTTTTTCTCATTTTTAATTTTAACAGAATAAACATTATACTCTAGGTGCATAAAGAATAAGTTTATTGGACTTACTATCAATGATTGAGCAACCTTCGGAGTCAAAGATCACATTTCTCACTTTGTTGCAAAGCTGAGCAACACTGAGTAGGTTGAACTTCAGTTCATTAACTAGAGAGACATCCTTACTCTTTAATTCAGATCCAATGGTTCCTTGTCCAATGATCTGTCCTTTTTATTGTCTCTAAATCTCACTTTTCCTCCCTGATGAAGGCTCTTTCATCACCAGTCATGTACTTTGAACATCCATTATGAATGTACCAGGTTTGCTGATCTTCTATGGACTTTAGGCATATTTTTATACTGGTTGACTCTAACTCTGATTCTTCATCTTACTCTATGAGTTGCTGAGGTGTTTTTCTTCCGGAATGATCTGCCTCTGGCTCAGTTAGTGCAACAAATGCATAGTTGGAAGTATCTTCTTCATCTGAAGATGATGGGCTACTGCTTTCCTCATTGTTGCTCCATGTGGCCACGATTGCCTTTTCTTGAACTTCTTGTCCTTATTGAGCTTAGAACATTGTACTTTGATATGTCCTTTTTCACCACATTCGAAATAGGCCATCTCCTTCTCTTGATCTTTCTTATCCTCGAGACCTTTTCTATATTTGTCTCTTTTGGATTTGTTCTCTTTCCTTCTTCTAGAATCAAACCTTCTAGAGCTTTTCCTTGATTTCTTTTCTTCCTTTTTAGGAATCTATTGAATTTTCTAGCCAACATAGCCAAGTCATCATCCTTATAGGAGAATGTCTTGTTTAGTTTTTTGTTCCGGAGGAGTCTACCTTAAGAGCAATTCCTTTCCTCTTCTCTTTAGGCTTCTTTTCTTACTGACTATATCTTTCCAAGGAAAGCTCTTAAGTTAGGAGGTTTTCAATGAGATCAACATAACCATAAACATTTAGGACATGAGCTTCCTTAATGGCTGTTTTCTTGTTATCCCATTCCTTGGTAAGGCTCCGGAGGATCTTCTTTACCATCTTCTCTTTTGTGATCTCCTTTCCCAGTCTCTTCATCTCATTTACTAGTTATGAAGCATGGACACTCCAAAACATAGAGTGTCCTATGTCTGATACGTATCAGACATCGACACTCTCTGAACACTAGTCGGACACGTGCCTGACACACCAAATTTCAAACGGACACTCCACGTAGGATGACACTTCCAGGACACTCCAGGGACACACTTCAAACACTCCACGTAGAAGTTATAGGTATTGGGGATGGGGTAATACGACATTTAAATGCAATATTATGGGCAAGAAAAGTAAGGGTTATATACTAGTGTTAAAACACATTTATTACACATAGTAGGTAAAAGTATTGGCATGTGCAATAAAATCACAAGACATGACATAGCAATTATTTTGGATTTTTTTCATTATTTTTTAATTCATCAAATGACTATGGATGATATGGATTTTATAATATATGAATTTTTATGTTTTGAAAATTTATTTTAGTTGATGTGTCCCAGCCGTGTCCAAATGTATGTTTTTTCCAAATTATCGTGTCTGCGTGTCTGTGTCTGTGTCTTGTCTGACACTCGGGGCGTGTTTGTGCAACCTAGTTTACTAGATTAGTGTATCTAGTATTCATGCTACTGATTGACTCCTCAGGTTCAATCTTTAAATTTTCTATTTTTTACTGGAGGAAATCAATCTTAGCCTCTCGAACCTTGTTCGTTCCTTCATAGGTTACTTCAAGCTTTTGCCAAATTTCCTGAGCTATTTCATAGACCGAGATCCTATTAAATTCAGCTGCACTCAAAGGACAATGAAGTATATTAATAGCATTTGCATTTTCAGGCAATTTCTTATAATCATTATCGCCCCATTGATTAGACGGTTTTCTGGTTATGATACTCTCAACCTCATAAGTAGGGACATATGGGCCATCCTTAATGGCCATACATACTAGCATGCTCTGTGCTTATATAAAGTTCTTTATCCAATTTTTCTAGAACGCGTAGTGTTAACCGGTGAAGAGTGGGTGACGAGTTATAGGTATACGCTCCGAGAGAAGCTGTGAGTTATTATTGTGATAACTCATTTTGATTTATAAAATCAAGTTGGACCTTTAGCTCGAGATTGTTAAGTCTCTCATTGTGAGCACTTGCTCTGATACCACTTGTTGGTCCCTTAGTAAGTAATGACTAGGGTCGGAGGGGGTGAATAACCCTTTTTGGAATTTTAGACTTCCAAAAAGTCTTGTGTAGTATGTTTGAAATGAACCGAAGTTATTGGATCTGGATGATGGAGATATAGAATAAAATGCACTTTAATGAAATATTAAGGAAAAGAAAATCAAACACTGTGATTTTTATACTGGTTCGGCCCCACCTACGTCCAGTCCTCGGAGTTTCCTCCTCCGAGCTTAAGTCCACTAGTGAGATTTCTTTCACGGTCTGGAGATTTCTTATCCTTCGGATGTAGGATATACCACCACAGCTAACACTCAGCTTGGCTAAGTCCTTTATAGGTTGTCTCCGTAGATTCACTCTCTTCCGGAAGTAGGATATACCAAAGAAGCTTACACCTAGCTTGGCTAAGTCCTTTTCTCTCAGGGATATACCACACGAACTCTTCCTAGTTCAAGGGAAGTCCCCAATCTCAATACTTACCCCAAGTGTGGGATTTTACAACTTTTGTCTTTACAAAGGTTGGGTTTTGAATTCTTCAAGTTTATAACTTTACTTGAGAATTCTTACAAACAGATTTTTAGTGTTTAGTTCTTGGAGGGATTTTTATCACTAATTGTAGAGCGGATTTCAGAAGGTATTAGCTTTTTTCATTAACCAGCATCTTCTCAACTTATGAAGCTTTCCTTTTATAGGCGTGGATCATAAATGTAGCCGTTGGATTATCTTGAATCTTCACCCTTGATTAGATAAATGTTGATGCAATCGGAGCCTTTGATCTTTCCGTTAGACTGAATAAATGTCCTGTTTGAATTTGTTAGGATTGGAGCAACAAAAAATGTCATACGCCGTTTCTTTGGCTTTTTTTCCTCTGCAAACTTCTATGCAAAGTTTGTCTATTTTTTCGGTCCATGCACCTTGCTATTAGTCTAGGTTAAAAAGGTAGTTACCTTTTACTCTTTCCGTGTCAGTCTTTTTTGTGCTTTGTTGAAATTGTGCAAGCTGTCACTTTTTCTTTATCCAAGGCAAAAAGAAATATGACTTTAGGCCAATTTGGAGGGAAAATTAATATTTGAATATTTCCCTTTGTCTTATGAGATATGTCTTTCGGATGACTTCAGGTCTTAACTTTTCGGATGATCTCCCAGTGTAATATTTTTCGGATGCTGTTTTCTTGGACTAAGAAGGATGTTTTCTTTTGGATCTTTATCCAGATGCTATCTTCTTGGACTTAGGAGTTGTTTTATTCAAAACCTTGTTTGGATGCATTCTTCTTGGACTTAGGATTTTGTTTTCTTAAAAAATTCTATCTGGATGCATTCTTCTTGGACTCAGGAATTTTCTTCCAGATCATTGTTTTTCAATAATTTTGGCTTTGAAAATATAAAAGAGGTAGTAACACCCTTAAGAGCTCATTTTAAACACAAGGCCAGTAATATTCCCTTGTCTAATTATTTCACTTGATCAAATAATTAAAAATATTCCATTATCATCACAATAAATATTTAATAAAATCACAACAAATTAAGTTTTAAAAAATAGATTTAGGATTTAATGTAACTCTTTTTTTCTCATCAAATATTTGACATGAAATCAAAAGATGCATAAAATTTTAAATTATAATCCTATTTAAGAAAATAAATTAAATTTTATAAGAGTACTTACTCTTATATTGTTATATTTTAAATTATTAGGTCAACTAATATATCTCCTAAATCTATTCATTTAAAATTTAATTTGTTATTCTTGATTTTATTTAATTCTGTAGGTTATAAGCTTATTCAAGAAAAAATTTGAATTTCATAATAACACTTACTCATTCTTAATTTAAGAATCGGTGTGACTATTTTTTCCTCATCAAATATTGACAAAAAAGTATAAATTATAATCATATTTAAGAAAAGATTTGAATTTTTATAATAGTACTTACTCCATATGGATAATTTTATAATAGTAACTCCATCTTATGAAAAATAATGCGTTAATTTTCATTTATTTGATTCAAATTTCAAATTTAGGTCTATGATGATCATGGAAAAGTAACAAATGAAGCTGCAAATGTTGTATATAAAGAGGTTTTTCGCAATTTAATTTGATACACGATATAACATATTTTTTTATCTTTAATATTTTCTATTTTTATTTTATATATATATATATATATATGTTATAAAATAAACTTATCATTAATATACTTATTACAAATGATTTATCCGTGCATCGCATAAGTACTACACTAGTATATGTAAAAAATAAGTTCAAAATGCTTTGAATCAATATCATTGAATGATAGATTATATGTAAAAGGAGAAAAAAAAGAAACACTATCAATCAATAATAATTGATTCATAAAATTATTAGTTAACTTAAATAAAATCTCTTTGATTTAAAAAAATGCGTTAGTAAATAAAAAATATTTAATAGTATGCACTCTATTTTTTATGCAAACATGTAGAAATAAATTTAAAATATTTTAAAATAATAAATAATATGTGAAGAATAAAAAACACAAAAGGAGAGAATCATAGTATGTAAAAAGGAGAAAAAAAAACAAAAAAGGGGGCCAGAAGTCGAACACAAGACCTCTCACCAAGGAAGTGCATGCCTCTACTGCTAGACCAAGTTAAGTCTTATGCTATGTTCTTCTTATTTTTTTGTATATAATATATTTTTCTTCTATATTTGTACAAACCCGAAAAATTCGGGGCCTCCAAAAACTCGAGGCCCTAAGCGGTCGCTCTCCCAACTCTTGCTAATAGCGGGCCCTAGTTATGAATACGTAGAAATGAACCTATAAAGGAATTGGTAGCTTCTTTTCAGGGACTTAATTAAATTAAGTTAAATTACTCCAAGGTATTTTTCCTTTTCATTATTTTGATGGGGCCAAAGATTCACCATTCATTGGCTTTAGATTATAATGGACTAAAGCAAAATGACTCATTAAACTATCTGAGCTTCTTTTATTGTGAAGTCACGGATATTTGTTGCAACTCCACTTTAGGGTCAATTGGAAACAACCTCTTTGTAATTACAGAGGTAAGGTTGCGTACACCCGACACCCCCCCCCCCCCTTAGCCCACTTGTGCGGGAGCCTTGTAAGGCAATGGGGTAATGTTGTTGTTGTTTGTTGTACTCCAAGGTATTTTTCAAAAAATTTCCATGATATGACACAAGTAAATTTATTACTGGTTTGACTTTTCTGAATGAGATTGGAGGTGGCGCGTTCAATACTCTCCGTAGTGTGACTGATTTGATTGCTTTTAGGTGCAATCTAGTACATTTTTTATAAGTTAAGGAGGCAAGTGGAACTTCTGCAAGTTTAGGGAGACAATGGCATGTAAGGCTAACTGTAGAGGGATCTCAATGCTTTAGACCTTATAGCTAAAATAAAAGTACATCATAATACCATAATTATACTATAGCATAATGCATCAATAGCCCCTTGTAGTTGGGGGGAATTATATATGGTACCCGGTATTTAATACACCTCTCTAATCTAACGCTTGAGTATTTAGGAGAGAGTATTTATTTATTATCTCTTCTTTATTAAATGGTCCATCGTGAATACTAAACTGTTGGATTGGAGAAGGGTATTAAATACCCGGTACCATATATAAAAATCCTGTAGTTGGCCTTAATTGCTTACTATCCTCCTAAACTCTCAAAGTCTTCGCTGCTTCGTCAATTTGAAAAAAGTGCACCAGTTTACCACTTACTACTGACGTGGCAAGGGATTCAAATCTGTTATCCCTAAATTGGTATCCTCTTTCATATCCCTTCATTCATCATTTGACATGTAGTATATTTATATGGGAGACCAATTGAAAAAGAATAAAATAATAATAAAAACAGCCACATGTCAATATTTGAATGGGGATATGGAAGGGAACACCAATTTAAGGACAACAATTTGAATCCGCAAGGGAAGGAATAATAGATGAGCAAAATTTAATAATTTTTCAACTTGTGTCATGTGTCAACCTACTGTTGGTTTGGGTTTTCAAATTGTGTCATGTGGCAACTTGCTTTTGGGTTGACTTTTCAACATTTTGACATGTGACATACATGTACGCTGCACGCTACACATCTTTAGATACAATGAGGGGGGCAAAATTGATGCATTTTTACCATGTTTAGAAGAGGAATAGTGACAATTTTGCTAAGTTGAATGAGAATGAGAACCTTAAAGGTGCAATAAGCGATTAGGGACAACTGCAAGGGCAAGTGAATACATTAAACTATAAACTTAACTATAACATATATTGCTACATTATTTCTTGTATTGATGCACTTTTATATTGCTTAAGCTTAACTGAATACCTTAGAACATTTAACTATGACATATCTATATCATTGTACATATGAGTGGATGGCTTTTTTTTAGAAGGATGTGATGTAGCGAACTAGGTGATTTATTTAAAAGTTTAATTTTAGAAATTGGTGCGGAATCCATCTTCAAGGCTTGTAAACCTGTGATCTGCACAAGTGAAAGAAGACAAGGGGAGTGGGTTGGTTGAAACCCCTCCGACGCCTAAGTTAGTATATTTTTTTAGTAAGAGTATGGATGAAGAAGTGGAGAGAGAGAAAGAGAGTAGTAGAAGATGAGCCCTTACCTTTGGATGTTGGAGGTCTCCCTTTTATCGGAGTTTTGAGTATGGGTTGTGGGTTTTGGGCCTCGTCTGTGTAATGGGCTTGGGTTGGATTTTATATGGCTCGTGCCAAGTTCCCCCCGCCCCGCCAATTTTGATGGAAAATACATTGATGTATTTCTTAAGAGTACACATTCAAAATAATATGTTTTATCACTGTATATTAGTAGAGAATCTTCGCATGGTGCGAATAGATGAGACTTTGCATGGTGCAACTGGTATGTGCAAGAGGGTCTTCAAAAGAGTTTTCACATGGCGCGAAGAGGTGAGAATTTGCATAGCCCAAAGGGTCCTTGAAAGAGTCTTCACGTGGCGCGTAGAGTGAGACGCGCAAAGGGACTTCTAAAGAGTTTTCGCATGGTGCGAAGGGGTGATACGTTGCATGGCGCGAAGGATCTTCTAAAAAAATTTCTAATGGTGCCAAGAGATGAGACTTTGCGTGGTGTAAAAGAATACACGAGGTTGATGATTTTGACGTCTTTAAAGAAAATGGTTTTTATTGAGTTAATGATATAAAAGCTATAGATATGGGTGTATGTTGATTGATATATCTTTGGAGGTACTTTTATAGGCTTAGGATGAATGCATATTGATATAAGGGCTTTGATTGTTTTGACAAAGTAAGGATTTTTGTAATGTGTATTTTTTGTTTTAGCCGTAGTCTTTGGAAGGGAATCATTGGAGATCCAAATTTAGCAAGGAGCTTGTTGTCATGAATTAAGCAATCAGCGATGCATTGGAGTTGATGAGGAGCTAGCTGTCATGAATTGACTCATTATCGATGCCTCGGAGTTGGTAAGGAGCTAGTATATCGTGGATTGATCCATTAGTGATGCACTGAAGTTTGTTAGGGGCTAGAACCTGATAGCGTGTAAGCATAAAGCTCCTGAGCTAGTTAAGAAAGAATTTGATTTTAATGCGAATGTTCAAAGATGGAGTTGGGGAGCCCAATTCTTGAAGTATAGAAGTGAAACAGTAGCTATTGGATTCTGTGATTATTGTTTTCATAATGCTTGACTTTTATTAGATGAATTATTCTTTGTTTTGGTATTGGAGTTTATAATAAATGTATTGACGAATCATTATTGTCCATAGTATGCTTTTGGATTGTTATTTGGGCATTTACTGAACTGAAATGTTTTTTAATGATGTTCTATGATTGTTGTGATAGACGAGTTGGTATGTAAGAGCTTTTGAATGCCTGAATTAACTAAGGGCTTGAAAATTCCTTTAAAAAAGGGCTTATGATATCAATGTCTATGGATTGAATCTAGTTGTGGAAGCTGGCATGTTCCCTCAAAGTACTTATTCGTTGTTTCACATTAACTTCATGCTATCATCATTCAAATCAGTATATTCTTTTTCTTCATCATTCAAATAGGTATACTCTCTATTTTTTATTCAAACAGAATCATATGAGCATTGATGTGTTTGATTTCATATTATGATCATTCAAATGTGTATGCTCCTCATCTGGCAGAGTGACAGAAGTCTATATGAAGACTTGTCTGAAGTTTATGTTGAGACCTCGCATGGTCGAGGATAAAATGAAGCCTTTAGATGTTGTCGAAGCTTAATTGGAGCCTTGGATATATGGGGCTTAAGTGGATCCAAAGTGGGTTGGGATGAAGGATAAACTGAGAGTCTTTCCAACATATAATATTGCTCATGCGCTCTACGTTGAGTGATAGTTGGATGTTTTGTATGAAAGCTTGACCATTGGTAGGGAGCATTTTATCCAATCTAATAGATTGATACCTTTTATATCGGTAGGGGTTCCAAATTTTACCAAACATATCCTTGGATGTTTGGTGAATGGAACGAGATGTATTTCAACATATATGTATTGTGAAATAATATAGAATGGAATATGTTTCAATTAGTCATGGTGCATATTGGTATTAGTCAAGTTAGACTAATGATTGGGATTATGTGGACATTTTCTTATATCCGTTGAATACAATGGTGGTAAGTTTAATTGCAAGTGCTTCATGCTTTGTATGATATCATTCTTGGCTGAGGCGAAGGTCTTCATCTATGATTATTATATATCCTTTTGCAAAGTTTATATTAGCTCGATGGCCGAAGTATTAGATTATCTGAGTGTTTGCATTATAAATGCATGGCGTTATTAATGCTTTCGATAATTCTCAGGGTTAGGCCTTCATACGGGTTTTGAATGAGTTAAGGAATTTGCATAATGAATGCTTTGCATCTTGGATGAGTTGGAGAATCTTTAGTATTAGGCCCTTCCTATTTACCCCATAAAGTAGGAAAGTACAATGCATTTATGTATTAGGGAATTTGAATGGTTAGTCAATCTAATGTATAAATAATCGTGGAAAATATATTGATTCGGGTTGGATGCAATAAAGAATAAATGTGTGATCGTCCATTCGAGCACGTATTGATCGCGAGTGGAGTAAGTTATAACTCAAATAGGTTGTTACTATAACCTAACCAGTAGTTTGTATTGCATTGGCGTTTCCTGATATTTCTAGGAGTTACTTTGTTGGATTGACTTCTTCATATGTGTTGAATGGTATCTTCAATTTTCATTGGTATTGATTAAGACTGAGTATTCATTTTTGCTATTCCTTCCCTTTTAACCCTAGGGACTTTAGTGCACTGAGTGTTTATATTGTACATCAACTGAGTAGTTTGTTCATGATGAATACCTTATCACAATAATAGCTTTTGTCAAAAATATCATCCGCTAAAGCAGGCTTTTCCCAAATGCTCTTATGGTGGCTTTGGAAAGTTCTAACATGCTTTTTACTTGCTTAAACTTTATGAATTTGGCCTCGTAAGCTTAATTATGTGCTTTCCAAATGATTGTGGCATTGGAAGGATTCATGCTTTGGAAATGTCAACTGATCATTTCATTGGAAGGCTCCGTGCTTGCAATTTGTTGGCAGCTTGCATTATCGAAGTGACGAAAATGGAAGTGCATATTTCATGCATTTTAATAATCCAGATCAATATCATATGGAGGACCTTGAGTGTAAAACTATTGAAGCAATAATAAGGAAAGTATGTATCCCACATTGCAATTGTTGTTTGCTTGACTGATTTAGATGTGCATCACTGAACTATTTTGTTGGGGATTATAGGAAGCATAAATCATACATAGTGGAGAATGTTTGATCAGTTATCAAGCCATGGTTATGTGAATTTAGGATTGAGCAATGCATGGATTGCACAAACATTTGCAAGGTTGTGATGATGCGAACTATAGATTACGCCAAGCATGGATAGCGAAATTACTTGTATGGTAGTGATTTTGCAGATTGTAGATTAAGTGAAGCTGAAGCACAAATTGTGTGACTAGTTATAAGGTTGTGATCATGCGAATTGAAGATTAAGTGAAGCTTGGATTACGCGAATAGTTGCAACATCATGATAATGCGAACTAAGGATTAAGCAAATCATGGATTGTACGTTGTGATCATTTGAATGGATATATTTGAATATTCAGTAAGCGATGTATAGCTTTTTGAATCGATTTGAAATAAGTTTATATATGAATGAATTCGAAGACACTTCATAATATTGGTATACATCAAGTGGTGATGCAATTGATCCAACGGATATATTGTTGTATAGATTCACCTTATGAAGATTTTGAAAGTGTAATGACTTTGTAAGTAGAATAATATGTTGGAGGCATCGTATAATTATTTGTTGAGCCATTTGAATACTGGATACTTCTTTGAACTATTGTATTTATGTTCGCATGACTTGAATCCTTTATTTATTGAATGCCTTAGTAGAGTAAGGCTTTTGAATGTATAAGCAAAGTAAGGGTTTTCGTGCATTAATGATATAAGAGCTTCATGCTTGCTTTAGAATATGAATGTCTAGTATATTCTAGGTGAATATAGTATTTCCTTATGATATGGATAATACAGATACATCGAATGGTGTGATGTTTTGTCATATCATGAATAATATGTATTCATGTTCATTAGGCTTTGATGAGGTTGGTTATTCCATTTTAAGTTTTACTAATCAGCGAATTCGATCTATTTGTATTTAGTAGACTTTGATAAGCGATCCTTTCGAGATGATGATATGTCATCTGGTGAATAACATGTAGTCATATCTACCGGGCATTGGTAAGGCTGATCACTCTAAGATGATGTATAGTCATCCGATGAATATGATGTGTTCATATTTACCAAGCTTTGATAAGGTTGATCATTCGAAGGTGATGCTCTGTCATCCAATGAATAGCATGTATTCTTTTAACTTTGATAAGGCTGATAATTTTAAGATGATGTTTTATCATTCGGTGAATAGCATGTAGTCATATCTACCGGGCTTTGGTAAGGTCGATCACTCTAAGATGATGTATAGTCATCCGATGAATATGATGTGTTTGTATTTACCAAGCTTTGATAAGGTGATCATTCAAAGGTGATGTTCTGTCATTCGGTGAACAACATGAATTCCTTGAACTTTGATAAGGCTGATCATTTTAAGATGATGTTTAGTCATCCGGTGAATAGCATGTAGTCATATCTACCGAGCTTTGGTAAGGTTGATCACTCTAAGATGATGTATAGTCATCTGACAAATACGATGTGTTTGTATTTATCAAGCTTTGATAAGGTTGATCATTCAAAGGTGATGTTTTCTTGATTCCCTTGATGAAAGAAATAGCTACGTAAGCTCATTATTTTTTATTCCCATTATGGAATAACATTGGATGGATTGAATATAATCCCACACAATTTGGATTTATCAATTGAATGCTTTTATTTTATTTATACTTGATGAATATTATTTTGATAATAAGCTTTATTTCTTCAATTTGTTTGATTCATCGATTCATATATTCATTAGTTCGCATTTAGAACTGACGTGTTTGTTGATTCTTCGTATGAAAATATTTGTGAGATCAATGACTTCGTAATTGGCTCTTATGAAGAATAATATGCATGAAGTGTTCACATACTGTATTGGCACGTCATGGTCTTTAATAGATTTTTTGCTTGGTGTTTCGATAAATCACTTGGATTGTTTGCTTATAATTTTAATGATTGTGGCTGAATAGTTAATTTATTATGTGTTCCCTTGTGTTGTAAGGGACTTTAGAGCCTTTTGCAGAAAAGTTTTGTAATGTGAGAAGGCTAAAAAGTTGGTTCCAAAATTAGTGTCTTCTCGATGTAAGGGCTTTGAATGTCATAATGCTATGAGGTGTTATTGCCTTAGTGAGATAAGAGCTTTAGGTGATATAGTGATGTATGATTTTTCATAGTGAGAGAGGGGCTTCTAGTGCTATAATGATATGGGCTTTTGGATTTTGCCTTAGTGAGAAGGTTTTTAGTGAAATGGGTTTTGCCTTAGAGAGATAAGGACTTTTAGTGCCTTTGTGAGATAAGGGCTTTGCATGCCTTAATGATATAGAGCACTTTTGCCTTAGAGAGATAAGGGCTTTTAGTGCCTTAGTGTGATAAGGGCTTTTAGTGCCTTAGTGATATAGGCTTTTACCTTTGAGAGATAAGAGTTTTTGGTGCCTTGGTGGGATAAGGGCTTTGTGGTCATAGTGACATGGAGTACTTTTTCCTTAGAGAGATCAAGGCTTTTAGCGCCATAGTGACATGGGCTTTTACCTTAGAAAGATAAGGCTTTTAGTGACATGAAGTACTTTTACCTTAGAGAAATAAGGGCTTTTAGTGCCTTAGTAAGATAAGGGCTTTGAGTGTCATAGTGGTATGGGCTTTGCCTTTGAGTTTTGTAATGTATGTTAAATAAGGGAAGCGAATCTAGCTAGTTCCATAACGCGAATATGGAAAGCAAATCTTCTTTCGATAATGCGATTATGGGAAACGAATCCTTTTTTCAATTATGCGAATAAGGGAAATGAATCTAGCTCTTTCAATTCATTGGAAGCCTTTCTAACCAGCAGATACGGTTGCTAGTTTAAGTGAATTCGATCGAACAACTCTTTTGATGACATGAATATAGGGAGCAAATCCTCTTTCAATAACTCAAGTAGGGGAAGCAAATTCTCTTTCGATAAAGCGGATAGGGGAATCAAATCATTACGATAATGCGAATAGGGGAAGCAAATCACTGTGATAACGCGAATAAGGGAAATGAGATAGAGGCTTTGTTAATCACATCATTCTCAATATCATGTTGGCTCTAGCATTCTTATGTAGTTCTTGGAAGCTTCGATAGTTTTGATAAAGCCAATAGGGGAATCAAATCATTACGATCACGCAAATAGGGGAACTAAATTACTGCGATAACGTGAATAAGGGAAGTGAGATAGAGGCTTTTGGTAATCACATCCTTCACAATATTATGTCGCTTCTAGCATTCTTGTGTCGGTCTTGCAAACTTTAATAGTTTTGATAAAGCAAATTGGGGAATCAAATCATTACGATCAGGCGAATAGGGGAAGAAAATCACTGCGATAATGCGAATAAAGGAAGTGATATAGTGGCTTTGTTAATCACATCCTTCACAATATTATGTCGCTTCTAGTGTTCTTGGGTAGGTCTTAGAAGCTTTGATAGTTTTGCTTTTACATGGATCATTTTAGATCAACCGGTGAAGATGGATACGATTCAAATGACAAAGAAGAGAATCTATGTTGATTGATCGTGGGTTCACAGTTCGTTTCCCATAGACGGTGCCAATTGGTTCGGAATCCATCTCCAAGGGTTGTGAACCTGTGATCTGCACAAGTGAAAGAAGACAAGGGGGGTGGGTTGCTTGAAACCCCTCCGATGCCTAAGTTAGTATATTTGTTTAGTAAGAGTATGGATGAAGAAGTAGAGAGAGAGAGAGAGTAGTAGTAGCAGAAGATGAGCCCTTACCTTTGGTTGATTTCTGGCATGAGCCATATAAAATCCAACCCAAGCCCATTACACAGATGAGGCCCAAAACCCATAACCCACACTCAAAACCCCTATAAAAGGGAGATCCCCCACATCCAATGTAAGTTTTCTCATCTTGTACTACTCTCTCTCTCTCTCTACTTCTTCATACTCTCTCTAAGGCAAATATACTGACTTAGGCATCGGTGGGGTTTCAACCAACCCACCCCCTTGTCTTCTTTCACTTATGCAGATCACAGGTTTATAAGCCTTAGAGATAGATTCAGTACCAGAAACAAAAGAAAACAAAATGAAAAATGAAGAAAATGTTACAACAATTGGTTTGGAACAACTGCATCAGTTTTGTTCTTTTATATGTGATCAATTTCTTGATTAAATATTGGGGAAATCTTGTAAAATGAAGTATGAATAAATATAAAGCTGTGATGAACACTTTCAGATTGAATTTTATTTGGCAATTCTAGCAAATAATTCAATCGGATAAAATCA
Source organism: Euphorbia pulcherrima (assembly GCA_947683365.1). Lineage (NCBI taxonomy): Eukaryota > Viridiplantae > Streptophyta > Magnoliopsida > Malpighiales > Euphorbiaceae > Euphorbia > Euphorbia pulcherrima. The sequence continues at coordinate 42,694,983 of CANTUS010000008.1, read as the reverse complement.
GAAAATGACAAGAACTTAGAATGTTATTATGATGTAATCAACCGTATGAATATTTGTAAAAACATCTCTCTTTACCAATGCCCGATCTCTCTATATATAGAGAATCGAAATAACCGTCCAAAGTCAACGTGTCACAACTCCTAGTGTTGCGATCGTGTCTCAAAATGTCAAAACAATCTGGACCCCGCTAGGTTCGCTGCCTCTCGGACCCCGTGAGGGGCTGCGGCCCCTTGGACCCCACTTTTGGGGATGCTGCCCCTGATATCTAAATAGCGTGATAAAACTCCAGTAATCATGCACTCCGCACTCTCCCCAGTTGTTCAATGAAACATTATGATTACATTGATCTACTAATCAATCAAATTACCCTGAACAATCATCAATGATCAGAATTCAGAAATATATTTAGTATATTTTCAGGTTCGACTATGAGTAGGAGTGAGTGGAGTGACCGCTCAGAGCCCCGAGTCTAAGGGGGCCTCAAAATGTTTTGGTTTTATACAGTTATAAAAAAATATAGTATAAATATAATAAACGAGGATCAAAATGCGAAGAAGAGGTGTTGGCTCAGCGGTAGACCTGGGCATTAACCCGTCAGCCCCGTGAGGCCCGCCCATGCCCGTCTTTCATGGGCCGGATTTGGAAAAAATAATTTGAGGTTAGGCCCGGTCCGGCCCGAACCCGAAGAGGCCCGAAGAAAGTATGGGATGGGCTTGGTTTTAGTCCTAAAATCTCCCGACCCGCCCAGCCCGAACTATTAAATAAATATATATTTATTATTTATATTAGTAATAATTATTATAATTTTAAAATTTCTTGTAAAATTTAGCTTTAAAACTCATTTTTGTGACTTATATTAGAATTTTGGTTGCAATTATCTAATTATAATAATTTTTTTACAAAAAAATATTTTAATTTTTAAATTATATATATTGGTGCGGAATCCATCTCCAAGGCTTGTAAACCTGTGTTCTGCATAAGTGAAAGAAGACAAGGGGGATGGGTTGGTTGAAACCCCTCCGATGCCTAAATTAGTATATTTGTTTAGTAAGAGTATGGATGAAGAAGTGGAGAGAGAGTAGTAGAAGATGAGCTCTTACCTTTAGATGTGGGAGGTCTCCCTTTTATAGGGGTTTTGAGTGTAGGTTGTGGGTTTTGGGCCTCATCTGTGTAATGGGCTTGGGTTGGATTTTATATAGCTCGTGCCAAGTTATCCCCCCCAATGTCACTATTTCCTTCAACTTCTGCTCTATGAAGTCTTTCAGCTCAATTTTTAGGTCTGTGGAAGCAGAAGTTACGTGCCGAAGCATAGTGGCACTACTGGAATCAACTCCGATTTCAGCTTTAGTAGCAGCCCTTTTTGCTTTAGTAACTTCTTTGGATATCTGCTCCAAGACCGGAGTAACTTTTGACATAGCACCTGCTGCTACTTGTTCTACTCTGGAAAAGTTGTTTACTTGTTGCTTATTTATAGTTAATGTACCCTAAATGTCCTCTAACTCCTATTTCAGATCTTGTGGAATAGATAAATTTTAGGCAGAGGATTCCATAGCCTTTAATCTTGCAGAGATATCCTGAAGAATTGGCTCAAGATCTGAGTTATTGCTGGTTTTATCCCCAACAAGTGCTTCTTCTAACAATTTCTAGGCCATTTTTAGCTTTTCAGCCTTGGTGGATGGTTTAGTAGGAGTGCTTGCCTTTTCTTTTAGCTTGCTGGAGCTCACAAGAGAATAGTTTAGGCTTGAAGTGCTCTCATTATCATCCTGCTCCTGATTATCCTCTAGAGTGGATTTAGAGTTGTCATCATGGGAAGCAATTTTTTGTTCTTCTACCTTCTCACCCTCAATTTTCCTCTAGAGCGAACTCGCCCTTTGAGTTTACCATTGTAGGATCCTCATTGGATCTCAGATCTACTCCCTCCTTTGGTGCTTTTGGCACCAGGTTTGGCTCATCTACCTTAGACACAATTAGCGACACGGTTGCATCTAAGTTGCCTTGTTTTTCCTCAACCTCAACTTCTTTAGTAGATGCAGGACTGTTGGCATTATTATCAACTTTAGCTTCCACTTCCTCTTGTGCTTCATTGGCTTTCTATGAAATTAGAAGAGACTCCAAAATAGCAGTTTGAAGGGGCTGAAGATTTAACCTTCTAACTTTATCCTCCCCATATCCTTCTCGTACATGGTCTATGTCCATTTGAGGCATGAAGATAGGTGGGGTCGTCCTACCGGAGGAGCATCTGGTTGATTTGCTCTAAAAGAACCTTCGGATCCTTCTATGGTGAGAGTAGGCTTATTTAGTTTACGGTTTTTCTTCATTGCTGCCTTCATCTCTTCATACTTTGGATCTTACAGATGTAAACTTGGTGCAGTAATCTCAACCTTCTTCCCCTTATCCATCCAGGCTTCGGCCATCATCTCTACTTTTATGGGTTTAGGAGTTGGATACTTTATCTTGATCCTAGCCTCAGTTTAATTTTCAGTAATTTCCACCTTTACTGCAGTCTTAGCCTTCTTAGCCTTCAAGGCCTGAGTGAGGGTTGGTCCCTTCTTGACCAGCTTCTTCTTAGGTGAGGGAGCACATTCTTCTCCACTACTGCTCTCAGAAGCAATAGCCCCTTCTTCTAGTAGCTCCTCAACTGTCTTTGTTGCTCCTCTCTTTCTTCCTTCTTTGAAGGAAGCAACATCTTCCGGAACCACTTCTAGATCCTTAGCCACTCCCTTCTTCTCTCCCTTAGCAGCAGCCTTTACAAGCCTCCTTCTTGGCTTTATTGGTGATTTCTTGAGGAGTTCCTTTAGAGTGAAGGACTCCTCATCTTATTTTTTTAGCTTCTTCCTTCACTATCTCTAACTAAATCTTCTTTTAAGCTTTAGGCCTTGTAGTTCTAGCCCTCTTCACCACCGGAGCCTTCTCAACTGGTTCTCCGGTCCTTTTAGCTTTACTTCTCTCCTTCTTAGCTTCCTTTAGCCCTAAAGCCTTAGCCTCATCCCAAACCGTATTAAAGGTTTGCTTCTAGAAATTCTTTGTAATGATAGCCTTCCCCTCAACCTGATCTGCTCTGGTCAGATCTACTTGATTGGTAGTGAGGATTTTTATGATTAATCCTCCATAGGAGTACTTGTGTTGCCTCATATAGTGAATGAGGAGCACAACAGTGTTAAACACCCTGCTCTCAACCTAGTGTCGTGGAACACAATGCTGGAAGGAGGAGGCAGTGTTAAGAGATCCCTTCCTTATCAAGACTAACTTTGCCATGATAAATTGCAACACCCTTGGGACCTCCGACTAGTGGGTGGAGCATTTATCTCTAAAGACTCTTTCCGAAAGCCATATCTTTGAGTCATACTTCACTTTTTTTCTCATCCCCATCATTCCTTAGTATCACCCCACTGTTCTTCGTGTTATAGTGGATGACAAAGAGCTAAGGAGTTATAGTGATTACCTTTGCTTGGACTATAGTCTGAAGAGCATCAGCGTAGTTATGAACTCGCAAGTTGTCATAAAACTCTTTCACCAATATGGAGTAGATTGGATTCTTCATCCGAAGAAACACCTCCATATCTTGATCTTTAGTAAGGAGTTGCACATAAGCCACTATTCCGAAGAGGTACACATCGTCTAGAAAATCAGAAAACAATGGTATCTACATTCTTAAACTTGATTTCAACAAAATCCTCATCTTTGAATGATGATTCCAGTTATTGATGCCTTGTAAAAACTACAGCTTGGTTCTTAGTTCTTTCCATTTGAGAAAAGTTGAAGGAATTTAGGTTTTCTATAGGTATTTTCGGAGAGTAACAGTAGTTAGTTGATCGCGTGAAGAAGACTAGGGATTTGGGGGCTTTTTATAGAGTTTTGGATGTGAGGGTAATTTAGTAATCTAGAAGCCGTTAAATTTAATTGGATTGATGAGCTATCTGTTAAATTTGGAAAGAGAAGTTAATGGCGCAAAAATTAGAGAATGGGAACAGTTTTATTCTCTTTGTAACTAATATGATTTACCACGTGTGGGCTGTACTATAAATGTTTGAAATTCAAAACGTGTACAATTACTTTTAAGCACCTTTACTGCCATTTATCACTTTTGTCTGCTAATCTGGTAAATTTCTCTTCTGGAACCTGAATTGTTGCACTTTTCTTTTCTTCCTTATTTCCTATACAACTTAGATTGGATTTGACATTTCAATTGCCACCCAGAGCTTGTTGAATTGATCTTTGCTTAGTGGCTTAGTAAAGATATATTACCTTTGCTCATTTATTGGAATGTAGACCAGGATTACATCTTTCTTCACTATATGATCCCTTATAAAATAATGTCTGATGTTGACATGCTTCATCCTACTATGTAGCACTAGATTCTTTGACACATCAATTGCACTTTTGTTGTCACACATCACATCAACACATGCTGCTTGAACTACATAATCTTCAAGCTGTTGTTTGATCCATAAGAGCTGAGCAACACACCTTTCAATAGCCATATATTCTACTACTATAGTTGATAATGCCACTAATGTTTGCCTTTTACTGTAACAAGACACAAATCTATTTCCAAGAAAATTACAGCCTTCGAATGTGCTTTTTCTTTCAACCATATCTCTGCCATAATCTAGATTAGTGTACCCTTGAAATGTAAAGTTGCCATTACTAGGATACCATAGGCCAACTTTAGTTGTCCCTAGCAAGTATCTTAGTACCCTCTTGATAGCTTTTAGATGTGATTCTTTGGGATTGGCTTCATATCTTGCACAGTAGCAAACTGTATAATGTATATCTTGTCTACTGGCAGTTAGATATAGAAGCGATCCAATCATCCCTCTATATAGCTTCTTATCTACCTCTTCTCCATCACAATCCTTTGAAGGAATTGTATCTGATCCTATGGGAGTGGACACTGGGTTTCTCTTGTCCATGTCAAACTTCTTGAGAATTTCCTTGGTGTACTTAGATTGATTTATGAAAATCCCATCTAGACTTTGCTTGATTTAAAGACCAAGGAAGAAGTTGAGTTCTCCTATCATTTACATCTCAAATTCTTCTTCATTTGAGGGCTGAATTCTTCACACATCCTTTCATCAATTGTTCCAAAGATAATATCATCCACATAGATTTGGACAAGAATGATTTCATCCTTTTACTCCTTAATGAAGAGTGTTGTATCTGCTTTCCCCCGGATATATCCCTTGGATATGAGAAATGATGTAAGCCTCTCATACCAACTCTTCGTGCTTGCTTCAATCCATAGAGAGCTTTCTTCAGTTTGTAGACATGCTCTGGATGTTTTGAGTCTTCAAACCCTGGTGGCTGTTTGACATAGACTTTTTCTTGAATACCTCCATTTGGGAAAAGCACTCTTGACATCCATTTGGAACAGGGTGAATCCCATATAGGATGCACAAGCACATAAGATCCTCATTGCTTCTAGTCTTGCTACTGGAGCAAAGGTTTCTCCAAAGTTTATGCCTTCTTGTTGGTTGTGTCCTTGAGCTACCAATCTTGCTTTCTTTCTCACCACTATTCTGGATTCATCTAGTTTATTCTGGAAGACCCACTTTATGCCACTGACTCACTTTCCTTCTAGAAGTGGTACTAGATCCCAAACATCATTTCTTGTGAATTGATCTAGTTCTTCTTGCATGGCCATCATCCAGCTTTCATCTCCTTCTGCATCTTGAAATTTCTTTCGCTCAATGAGTGAGACAAAAGCAGCATAGCTCATCATTCTGTTAAGTTATCCTCTAGTTCTGACTGGATTTTGGACATTGTCCAAGATAGCTTCTAATGGATGATTCTTGTGATTCTGGATTTCTCATTGAAGACCTTTATATTATTGTCGAGCTTATTCTCCATCAGCTTTAAATTCTTCATTTGGTCCTTGTTCGTAATAGAAATCTATTTTAGCATTATGTGGAATATCTGGAGGTTGATCTGTGTTGAAGTTGATTTCTTCATCTTCTTCTTTGTAATTCTTTACTTGAGAGATTTCCCGAATCTCTTCTAGTTCTGCTTCATTTAGAATAATGTCATCCGGATCTTGATTTCTCTTTCTTGCATAGTTAGTCTCATCGAAATCTACATGTATTGACTCTACCATAGTTTGAGTTCTCTTGTTAAATACTCTGTAAGCTTTACTATGTATTGAGTAGTCAAGGAAAATTGCTTTATCAGACTTTGGATCAAATTTTCCTAGCTTTTCTCTATCATTTAGGAAGAAAAACTTACATCCAAATGCTCAAAAATACCCAATTTTGGGTTTCTTTCCCTTCCAGATTGCATATGGGATTTTGTTCATGATCTTTCCAATGAGAGCTCTATTTAGGATGTAACATGCAGTATTTACAGCTTCTTCCCAAAAATATTTAGGTAGGTTGTTCTCACTTAACATTGTTCGAGCCATTTCAACTATGGTTCTGTTCTTCCTTTCTACAATCCCATTTTGTTGAGGTGTATGAGGAGTAGAGAAGTTGTGCTCAATGCCCTTGGAGTCACAAAATTTAGCAAATTGCTTTTTTTTTTTTTAATTTTTCTCCATTATCACTCCGGATGCATGCAATGCTTATGCCTTGTTCTACTTCTATTCTAATGAATGTTCTAGAGAAATGTTCTTGCTAGCTAGCAAAACTACCTAGGTATAGCGAGAATAATCATCCACAATAATCATGGTGTATTATCTTCTACCTAAGCTCAATGGTTTAATTAGACTAAAGAGATCAATATGAAGTAGTTCAAGAACTCTTCCGATAGGTATATAAGGAATGGAAGGGAAACTTTTTCTAGTGTGTTTTCTTAGTTGACATGTAGTGCATATTTGATCCTTATTAAAAGCGACCTAAGGCAAACCCTCAACTAGTCCCTTTATGGTTAGTTTAGACAGGAGGTTTATGCTAACATGTCCTTACCTCCGGTGCCATAGCCATGATTCTTCTTCTTTAGACACCGAGCACATATTATTTTTTTCTCATTTTTAATTTTAACAGAATAAAAATTATACTCTAGGTGTATAAAGAATAAGTTGATTCGACTTACTATCAGTGATTGAGCAACCTTCGAAGTCAAAGATCACATTTCTCCCTTTATCGCAAAGCTGAGCAACTCTGAGTAGGTTGAACTTCAGTCCATCAACTAAAGAGACATCTTCGCTCTTTAATTCAGATTCAATAGTTCCTTGCCCAATGATCTGTCCTTTTTTATTGTCTCTAAAGCTCACTTTTCCTCCCTTCTTCTGGGTCAATGTGATGAAGGCACTTTTATCACCAGTCATGTGGTTTGAACATCCATTATGAATGTACCAGGTTTGCTGATCTTCTATGGACTTTAGGCATATCTCTGTACTGGCTGACTCTGACTCTGATTCTTCATCTTGCTCTGTGATTTACTGAGGTGTTTCTCTTCCAAAATGATTTGCCTTCGGCTCAGTTAGTGCAACAAATGCATAGTTGGAAGTATCTTCTTCATTTAAATATGATGGGCTACTACTTTCCTCATTGTCGCTCCATGTGGCCACCATTGCCTTTTCTTGAACTTCTTCTCCTTCTTGAGCTTAGAACATTGTGCTTTGATATGTCCTTTTTCACCATATTCGAAATAGGCCATCTCCTTCTCTTGATCTTTCTTATCCTCGAGACCTCTTCTATATTTGTCTCTTTTAGATTTGTTCTCTTTCCTTCTTCCAGAATCAAACCTTCTAGAGCTTCTCCTTGATTTCTTTTCTTCCTTTTTCAGGAATCTATTGAATTTTCTAGCTAGCATAGCCATGTCATTATCCTTATGGGAGAATGTCTTGATTGGTTTTTTTTTTCCGGAGGAGTCTGCTTTAAGAGCAATTGCTTTCTTCTTCTCTTCAGGTTTCTTTTCTTGTTGATTATATCTTTCCAAGGATAGCTCTTAAGTTAGGAGGTTTTCAATTAGGTCAACAAAGCCATAAAATTTTAGGTCATGAGCTTCCTCAATGGCTATTTTATTGTTATCCCATTCCTTGGTAAGGCTCTAGAGGATCTTCTTTACCATCTTCTCTTTCCTTTCCCAGTCTCTTCATCTTATTTACTAGCTATGAAGCATGGACACTCCAAAATATGGAGTGTCCCGTGTCTAACACATATCAAACACTAACACTCTTTGGACACGTGTCTGACACACCAAATTCCAAACAGACACTCTACGTAGGATGGACACTTCCCGAACACTCCAGGGACACACTTCAGACACTCGATGCAGAAGTTAATGAATCTCCTTTGTGGAAATATGTGACAAAAATAGAAAAACATAGTGGGGATGGGGTAGTACGGCATTTAAATGCAATAATATAGGCAAGAAAAGGAAGGGTCATATACTAGAGTTAAAACACATTTATTGCACATAGTTGGTAAAAGTATTGGCATGTGCAGTAAAATCACAAGAGATGACATAGCAATTATTTTGGATTTGTTTTTTTCATTGTTTTTTAATTCATCAAATGACTATGGATGATATGAATTTTATAATATATGAATATTTATGTTTGAAAATTATTTTAGTTGATGTGTCCCAGCCGTGTCCAAATGCATGTTTTTTTCCAAATTATCGTCTTCGGGTGTCCGGGTCCGTGTCGTGTTGGACACTCGGGGCGTGTTTGTGCAACCTAGTTTACTATATTAGTGTATCTAGTATTCATGCTGCTGATTGACTCCTTAGGTTCCATCTTGAAATTTTCTAGTTTTTGCTAGAGGAGATCAATCTTGGCCTCTCGAACCTTGTTGTTCCTTCATAGGTTACTTCAAGCTTTTGCCCAATTTCCTGAGCTATTTTATAGACTGAGATCCTATTAAATTAGGCAGCACTCAAAGCACAATGAAGCATATCAATAGTATTTGCATTTTCATGCAATTTCTTATAATCATTAACACCTCATTGATTAGACGGTTTTGTGGTTGTGATACCCTCAACCTCATAAGTAGGGACATATAGGCCATCCTTAATGGCCATACATGCTAGCATGCTCTGAGCTTATGTGAAGTTCTTCATCCAATTTTTCCAAAATGCATAGTGTTAATCGGTGAAGAGTGGGTGACGAGTTATAGGCATACCCTCCGGGAGAAGCTGTGAGTTATTATTGTGATAACTCATTTTGATTTAGAAAATTAAGTTTGACCTTTAGCTCGAGATTATTAAGTCTCTCGTTGTGAGCACTTGCTCTGATACCACTTGTTGGTCCCTTTGTAAGTAATGACTAGGGTCAGAGGGGGGTGAATGACCCTTTTTACGGAATTTTAGACTTTTAAAAAAGTCTCGTGTAGTGTGTTTGAAAGGAACCGAAGTTATTGGATCTGGATGATAGAGATATAGAATGAAATGCACTTTAATGAAAGATTAAGCAAAAGAAAATCAAACACAGTGATTTTTACACTAGTTCAGCCCCACCTACGTCCAGTCCTCGGAGTTTCCTCCTCTGAGCTTAAGTCCACTAGTGACATTTCTTTCAGGGTCCGGAGATTTCTTCTCCTCCAGATGTAGGATATACCACCACAGCTAACACTCAGCTTGGCTAAGTCCTTTATAGGTTGTCTCCATAGATTCACTCTCTTCTGGAAGTAGGATATACCGAAGAAGCTTACACCTAGCTTGGCTAAGTCCTTTTCTCTCAGGGATTTACCACACGAACTCTTCCTAGTTCAAGCTAAGTCCCCAATCTCAATACTTACCCCAAGTATGGGATTTTACAACTTTTGTCTTTACAAAGGTTGGGTTTTGAATTCTTCAAGTTTATAACTTTACTTGAGAATTCTTACAAACTGATTTTTAGTGTTTAGTTCTTGGAGGGATTTTTGTCACTAATTGTGGAGTGGATTTCAGAAGGTATTAGCTTTTTTTTTATTAACCAGCATCTTCTCAACTTATGAAGCTTTCCTTTTATAGGCTTGGGTCATAAATGTAGCCGTTGGATAATCTTGAATCTTCAACCTTGATAAGATAAATGTTGACTCAACTAAAGCCTTTGATCTTTTCGTTAGACCGAATAAATGTCCTATTCGAATTTGTTAGGATTAGAGCAACAAAAATGTCAGACGTTGTTTCTTTTGTTTTTTTTGCTCTGCAAACTTCTGTGCAAAGTTTGTCTGTTTTTTGGGTCCATGCGCCTTGCTATTAGTCTAGGTTAAAAAGGTAGTTATCTTTTTCTCTTTCAGTGTCAGTCTTTTTTGTCCTCTGCTGAAATTGTGCAAGCTGTTACTTTTTCTTTATCCAAGGCAAAAAGCGAGTTTGACTTTAGATCAATTTGGGGGGAAAATTAATATTTTAATGTTTCCCTTTGTCTTGTGAGATGTGTCTTCCGGATGACTTCAGGTCTTAACTTTCCAACAGATCTTCCAGTGTAATATTTTTTGGATGCTGTTTTATTGGACTAAGGAGGTTGTTTTCTTCTGGATCTTTATCTAGATGCTATCTTCTTGGACTTAGGATTTTTTTTATTCAAAACCTTGTTCGGATGCATTCTTCTTGAACTTGGGATTTTGTTTTCTTCAAAAATTCTATCTGGATACATTCTTCTTGGGCTTAGGAATTTTCTTCCGGATCATTGTTTTCCAACAATTTTGGCTTTGAAAATATAAAAGAGGTAGCAACACCTTTAGGAGCTGATTTTAAACTCAAGGCCAATAATATTCCCTTGTCTAAAGATGAATTGGATTTTATGGAAAATATTCATAATCAAAATCTTGTTGTTTCTCTCATGTATGCAATGATTTGTGTTATAGGCTTGATATTGCCTATTGTTTAAGTGTCGTAAGTTGACTTATGTCTAGACCTAATAAATCTCATAGGTATTGTTGGAACTAGTCTTTTGTATAAAAAGTCAATTGGCAATGATGTGTGTATAATGGTTTTTATGACCTAATTTTGCTGCAGACCTTGATATGAGAAGGTATGTAACTGGGTATTGGTTCACACTAGGAGGAACTTTGCTTAGCTGGAAATCTAGCATGCAGCATATAGTGCACTTTCAACCACTGTGGCTAAATATATAGCCTTAATAGAGGCAATAAGAGAGGCACTTTGGTTGAAAGGAATAAGTCAAATTGATGTTATTTTGTTTAGTGATTCACAATTTGCTATCCTCTTATGCAAGAATTCTATGTATCATGAAAGAATAAAGCACATAGACATTAGGTTATATTTTGTAAGAGATGTAAGTACTGATTATGTTCTTATTGAAAAAGTGCATACACATGTGAATCTTGCTGACATGACATTTTAAATAAAACAATCTCTGTTTTCAAATTTCATGATGCTCTGAAGAGGTTGCAAGTAGTGCATTCCTTGACTATCTGTCAGGAGAATTATTGCTGCAACTAAGAATTTTACCCCTTGTGTAAATACTTTAAAGACTGCATTGAAGTGGAATGTGCCTGGAGCCAAAGGTAGAGATTTGTAAAGAGTTGGCTAGCCTGCCCATTCTCGAAAAGCCCATTGAGACCTTGGCTTGTGTTTAAGCTGGTATATAAGGATGCCTAAGGTTCTAGGGTTCTTTGATGTCGGATATTCTCTCTTGAAACGGCACAAGCTTTCTCTCTTGAAAACTCTCTTGTCTCTATTTCTCTAGAATCATGGTGTTTTGCATGCATCAAGCGGTTAAAGATTGGGTTTACTTGAGGCTCAAGGTGGCTGATATTGAGAGGTATTCTTCAGTTTTGTGTAGTTGGCAACCTTGGATTGTTTTAGGGTTTTTTATTCTTTAAAGATCTTTGCGAAAGATCTTTAGGTTAAATCAATTTGTATTGTTGTTGGTTCTTCTCTATGCCTATTTTAGAGTAGTATTCATAGAAGTTCTCGGATTAACATTTATGAGCTTGTAATTTTCACTTTGCTTGTGTTTTCCACTTCAACAAAGGATTCAAAGTATTTGCACTAAGGTTTTGAAACTCAGATCGGTCGGTCAGATTAGGTTCAACTGGAATCGGTGCTTAGTGCGGTTTGATTTCATCAAATTCACGCGGAAGTCAAGAACAATTGTTGATCGGTTGAATCGGCCGGTTGGTCCAAGAACTGACCATTTCAACCAGTCTGGTTCATGACTTTGTTTATATATATAAAAAATAAATTTTTTTTCTTACTTATACTGAGAGTTGAACCTTGCCCTCTCACTTAAGACCCACACGCCTTACCAACTAAGCCAAGGTTCTTATTTGATATTTATTTGGATTTAATATTCTTATAAGCTAAAATATTAAGTTGTTAAATAGTTTTAAATAAAACTAAATTTTTATTTTTAAAGAATCTACCATGTAAAATTTTAATTATAATGTAAAGCCATTTAACTATATTACATTTTAAAAAATTTATTTAATTACAATCTAAAATTTATTTAAAAACTTAATACTTTTTTAAATCAAATTAATATTGAATTATTTGCATAAAAATAAAAATTACGACGAATTAATTTAATATCATTATTTATTTAGTATATTGTATTTAAAATTTTGTGTAACTATATAGCTAAAATATACTATACGTTAATTTGAAATTTTTTTATCTAATTCATAAAATATGATTTAAATTGAATTAGACTTTATTTATTTATGATTCATTCTTTCACCATATTATAGAGATTAATATTTGTATTTTATTATTTAAAGTGAGAATTTTGAATTTTAAATTAAGAATTATTAAAATTATATATTATTAATTGTTTGTGTAACATAATTTATATTACATATTTGATATGAAATTATTAAAATAATTAACATACTTTAAGAAAATCAATTCGACCACTGATTTAATCTGGTTGAACTTTAAATTCAATACCCTATCACTTCATCAGTTCATTGGTCGATTCAGGTCTGAAAACCATAATTTACACCATAGATGTACCCTAATATATTACTAAATTCTGGATATTGGGGAACTATGTAAAAATCTGGTGTTCTTTATTACTTTCTTTTTTTTCGATTGAATGCATGTGTTTTTTTGGTTTAACTTAAAAAATAATGCTCTGTGGTTTGACTGTTTTGTAAAATGGTCTTTGTGAAACTTTTTTCAAAATGGTGCTTGTGGTTTCAAAAGTTAGCAAAAAGGTGATAAACACAGAGTATGTTTTTGAAAATTAACTTTTTTGTTAATGCTACACCAGTTATTTGAATATTTTCAATATTTCAATATTTAAACTATATTATTTAAGAATTATATATGAATATTTGAGTAAGTTTTGGAAATTTTAATTTTCTTATGATTTTTTAAAATTATCATCAATTTTTAATTAAAAAATATTTGTACTTCTCAAAAAATTTTAAAATTTATTACTAAGGTATATTATATTTTTAATAACTAATCTCCAAAATTTTACTTCAAAATGAACAAGATTAAACTTCAAAATGTTGTTTCAAAATTTTGGAAATCTTTTTTTTTGCTAACTTTTGAAACCACAAACACCCTTTTGAAAAAAATTTACAAGGACTTTTTTACATAACAATCAAACCATATGTCATGTTTTTTAATTTTACTCATTTTTTTTATCATTTGTTAAATTTGTAAAGATTTGTTTTTTGGGCTTTAAAGCCTAACATTTTTTCTAGTACTAATGTACATTTGTATATATTTATAAGCTAGACTGATAAGGTAAAGACACTTAATTACAACATGACAATACAATTGTATTATAAATAGATTTAATACATTGGGATCTCCCTATAATCGGTCCTAAATGTCCAATATTACTCTGAATTTTCAAAAGTTTCGCTTACCATCTTGAACTTGTAAAAAAATTGCATACGTTAACTCTCTACTGCTGATGTGGCAGAGAGAAAAAGAGGCAGAGTGGGTTCTGGTTTTTTTATGACAAAGGCTTAGTCTAATGGTTGAGCCTTGAAACTGTGATCCTAGAGGTCGCAGGTTCGATTTCACATTGGTGCGGAGTGGGATAATGTTTTCCTTTGTTATTATTGTAAGCCCAAATGAAGATCCTAGAAGCTGTTTTTTTGTCTACGAGGCTCTTTTTAGTTAATCATCATGCAGATTTCTAACCAGAATAGAGACTACCATGATTTTGTTTAAAGAATCTATAGTTCATAATAAAGTGATTAAGAAAAGAATCTCGACCTCAGCAGTATATGGTTATGCACATAGAAATGAACCTATACAGGAATTGGCAGCTTCTTTACAGGGACTTAATTAAAATCAAATTATTCGAAAGTAGTTTTCAAAAATTTTCCATCATATGCCACATATCAATTTATTATTAATTTGACTACACTAAATGAGACACGCGGTGGCACGTGCAATACACTCTCTGTAGCGTGACTGATTTGATGGCTTTCAGAGGCAATTTGGTATACTTTTTATAAGTTAAGGAGGCAAGTGGAACTTCTACAAGTTTGGGGTGACAATGACAATGACATTTAAGGTCAACAGCAGATTTCTAATCAGAATTAAGACTACCATGATTTTGTTCAAAGAATCTATGGTTCGTAATGAAGTGATTCAGAAAAGAATCCCAACCTCAACAAAGAAAGCAATATATCGTTATGTAAAGGGCCGTCTCAAAAATTTCCAAGGTCCTGAGAAAAAAATGAAATATGGGCCCATAAAATGAAAGTATGTTCGCTAATTTCAACAACATTTTTTTGACAAAATTTGAGCAATTGTGCTTACGTTGAATACAAAGGGAAATTTTACACAATCCCCCATGCGGCTTGAACTCATGACACCTCCTAATCACTGAAAGAGTCTCAACCTATAGGATAAGACATTTGTCATTAACTAATGTAGCTAAACAACCGATTTCATATATCTTATTATATATTACCTAGTTAAATTGATATTATATATTTCTTAAACATATATATAAAGTCAAGGAATTCTATTCAGAATATATGAGAACAAAACGACCAACTCATTACTTCAAAATAAAAGTGCATAAATTTTCAAATATACACACACATATATATAGGTCCACGACTAAAGCTATTTTTCTTTTGAGAAATCTAATGGAGATATATAGGGAGAAGAAGAAGGACATTCATATGGTTTTCATTGACTTAGAGAAAGCATATGATAGAGTGCCGAGGAAAGTACTTTGGAGGGCACTGGAGAAAAAAGGTATTCATATAAAGTACATAAACTTAATAAAGGACATGTACGAAGGGGCAGTAACAAGTGTTCAAACTGGACAAGGAGTGATAGAGGAGTTTGCCATCACGATTGGATTGCATCAAGGATCATCTCTAAGCCCATTTTTATTTGCCCTAGTTATGGATGAGTTGACCACCAAAATACAAGACGGCATCCCATGGTGTATATTGTTTGCGGACGGCATCGTATTGGTTGATGAATCAAGGGAAGGAGTTAACAAGAAGCTAGAGGTGTGGAGAAATGTGTTAGAGAGTAAAGGTTTTAAGTTAAGTAAAAGTAAGACGAAGTATTTACACACCAAATTCAGCTTACGGAAGGGAGACGAAGGAGAAGTAAAACTAGGAGATACAATCATGCCAAAATGCAAACGATTTAGGTATTTGGGCTCTATCTTCCACGAGGAAGGGATGATTGATGAAGATGTAACTCATAGAATTAATGTAGGATGGATGAAATGGAGAAGTGCTACCGGAGTCTTATGTGACAAAAAGATACCTTTAAAAGTGAAAGGTAAATTCTACAGAACGGTGGTTAGGCCAGCCATGAAATATGGGAGTGAATGATGGGCTATTAAGACGCAACATATTAAAAGGATGAATCTGGCGGAAATTAGGATGCTTAGGTGGATGAGTGGGCATACAAGGATGGATCGAATTAGAAATGAGTGCACCCGCCAAAAGACCGGGGTGGCACATATCGAGGATAAACTGAGAGAAGGACGACTAAGGTGGTATGGACATGTGCTACGTAGACCAATAGATGCTTCAGTTAGAAAATGTGAGAACTTATGGACAGAGAGTAAGGGTAGAGGGAGAGGTAGACCTAAGATTACTTGGAGGGAAACTATTTCTAAGGACATGCGTTTGCTCGGTATGGACGAAAATTTGGCTTTTGATAGAGCTTCATGGCGTCGGAAGATCCATATAACCGACCCCACCTAGCGTGAAATTTAAGACTTAGTTGGTTGGTTGGTTGGTACACACATATATATCCATTTAGATCTCATAGTCGATAAAACTATCATATATTTCAACATATTTTCTTAAAAATGTACTACAACCGACCCCACCTAAATGACTTCTTCACCCTTATACATTCTAAAAGAAATATTTCAATTTTATAATTAAATTTATTTTATTTTATTACCATATTATTTCAATTTATATCTATATAATAAATAATAGCAAAGAAGTCCTAAATGACTTCTTTACCCCTATACATTCCAAAAGAAAGATTTTAATTTTATTATTAAATTTATTTTATTTTATTACCATATTATTCCAATTTATATTACTACAATAATAGTATTTAAAATTGATTAATATTCACACTAATCACGACAATATCAAAATATAAAATTAAAATAATAATACCAACAACAATAATAGTAATAATAAAATATTTGATGAGTATTTAAAATTATTTAATATTCATACTAAACATAACAATACCAGAATATAAAATTCAAATAATAACAATAACAACAATAGTAATAATAAAATATTTGATGAGTATTTAAAATTGGTTAATATTCATACTAATTATAACAGTACCAAAATATAAAATTAAAATAATAATAACAACAACAACAATTGTAATAATAATATATTTGATAAGTATTTAAAATTGGTTAATATTCATACTAATCATAACAATACCAATATATAATTCTGTTGCTTATAAAATAAAAATAAAAATAACAACAACAACAATTATAATAATAAAAATAAAATATTTGATGAGTAAAAAAGAGTCACATTAATTCTTATAGAGTCATATTAATTCTGAATTATAAACTTATTTAAAAATAAATTATATATTATATCTTTCAAAAAATTCGTGTATTTAATGAATTAAATATTAAAGGTAAAAAAATATGAAATTTTTTCTTAAATAGGATTATAATCAAGAGAATTATATTTTGGTACTGTTATTATTATTATGAATATTAATCAATTTTAAATACTATTATTATAGAAACAAATCAAAGTAAACATACAACCAATTAAAGTAATGATTACACCGTAAAATAATTTATAATTATTGATAAGAATTATATTGCAAAATGTTATAGTAATTAATAATTATTTAATATTTAAAATAATATACAAACAGACATATATAAGGAAAACTTATCAAAATAGTTAACATTTCACTTTTACTAAAATACTAACTAATTAAAATTTGTTGATTATAATTCCATTTAAGAATTAATGTGACTCTTTTTACCTCATCAAATATTTGACAGGAAATCACAATATAACTACAAAAAAGTATAGATTATAAACCTGTTTAAGAAAAAATTTAAATTTTATGATGATACTTACTCCTATAATGGAATATTTTAAATTATTTGGTCAGCTAATATATCTCCTAAATCTATTTATCTAAAATTTAATTTGTTGTTCTTGATTTTATTTAATTCTCTTGGTTATAATCCTATTTGAGAAAAAAATTTGAATTTCATAATAGTACTTACTCCTTCTTATTTAAGAATCAGTGTGACTCCTTTTTCCTCATAAAATTTTGAAAATAAATCACAATATAATCGTAGATAAGTATAGTATTCATTATGTTGAAGCAGTAATAAAATTCGATGGATAATATCAACCGAATAACGGTGCAACTAAAGATGGATTTTTTATGTGATATATATCTAACTAAGATGCAATGGACCCTCAAAGTATGTTATCTCTGCCTTTGGACCATTCCAGAACGCAATAAACCAAATTTAATATTTACTATTGAAATGGTTTTGCAAGACGAAAATGTATGTTAATAAATTATTTGTCCTTGAGTATTAAAAAATTTATCATAGTAAATGTTTAATAAAATTGCATACCTAAAAAAAAATGTCATTTGATAGATCATTTGTTATCAGTATATCAATGACAAATTTATTTGCGAAAAACATCTTTATACACAAAGAATATCAAATTCAATTTATCACACTTATTTTTTGCATTGTTACATTAATTACAAACTCTATTTCTTCTTAATTAGTAACTGTTTTCTAATTAATACAATTACACTGCACCCTCGCTTAGTCTTTTATAAATAAACTCATAAAAGTAGAGCATGACGTATGTGATAACAAATTTGTGTTTCCAATTTTATCCAAAACTTAGCCCTTAATTTCTCTTCTCTTTTTTCCTTTAATCACGTGACCACATTCTAAACTTTTCCTAATCTACGATTCTTCATCATCTTATCTTTTTTTTTCAAATCTCATCTTAATCACTAATGGATCACACTTCAATTTATAAATCACTAAAGGATTCACAAAATTCATATATTTCTTCTCGACAAATCATCAATGGTTTTTTCCAATTTGGAGAAAATAATATAAGAATTGCAAAATTTACCCAACAAATTGAGAAGGTAAAAATAAGCAGAAATGACACATGTTTAAAATGGAACAATCCAACAATACAAAACAAATAATAGTAAATAGATATAAAATTCAAAAATTTTTCTTAAATAGGATTATGCTTTATACTTTTCTACAGCTATGTTGTGATTCTCTGTCAAATATTTGATGAGTAAAAAAAGTCACATTAATTATTAAATGGGATTATAATCAATAGATTAGAATTAAATAAAATCATGAACAACAAATAAAATTTTAAAAAATATATTTAGGAGATATATTAGTTAATGGATATACTTAATTTATAATTATGAAATTCAAATTCACTTGATCAAATTATTAAAATTATTCCATGAGAAGGAGTACTATTATAAAATTACATTTTTTTAAATAGGATTATACTCAATAAAATTTAAAAAACTCAAGAACAACAAATTAAATTTTTTAAAAATAGATTTAGAAGATATAATAGTTGATAATTAGCCATAATTAGGCTCAGGTGTTTTTTATGGGTAAAAAGGTCTTTTAAAAGGTACAAAGAAAAAAAAGGCTTTTGGGACTTAAAGAGATATATATCAATTATTCTTCTCCTTCTTAATCCTCATCTATTTTGCTTGATTGCTCGAAAACTATACGTTTCTTCATCTATCAATATTGACGGTGTTGGAGTTTCATTTCTTATCTCTACATGTGCGACAGGAGAATTGAGCCCATTCTCTAATATTAAATCATGGCAAACATAATTCAAATCATATTAGATAATAAATCATTTGTACTTACAATATAAATGTTAGAAGTACCTTGAAATTTTCATTTGCATCTGAAAATTAATCAACATCAAAATCTGGATCCCACTGTAAAAAAATTTTAAAATTAAAATATATATGAACTAAAATATAAATTATACAATGTACTAATTTGAAGTTACATATAAAAAAATTAAACTTACAGTCAATGAATTATGAGGGAGTGAAAGATTATATTCCATTGGTATATGTGCTTCAACAAGTGCAACAGACATCTAAAATAATTTTAAAAGACAAAAAATAATAACAAATGTTTAAATAGTTGTTTTAGGATAAATGGTACATACGAAACACGAATAAGAAGACCCTTTTTATAATGAAATGAAATAGTTATTTGAGGATAAATGGTAGATACAAAACACGAATTGGAAGACCTTTATTTATAATGGAATGAAATAATTGTTTGAGGATAAATGGTACACACGAAACACGAATAGGAAGACCCTTTTTATAATGGAATGAAATATATCAATTTTGTATTTTGGTATTATTATGATTATTATGAATATAAATGAAATATTTTTTAATGTTTTTATATATTTATTTGTTATTAAAATTTATTCATTACAAAATAATTAATAAATTTATTTATTATTAATAGTATTTATAGTTAGTTTTTATCATTTATTATTCATGGTAAGTAACATTAATTAGTAATATATATATGTATATATATATATATATATATATATATATATATATAAAGTATAAGGATAAATTTTTTTTAAAAGGTATAAGGGCAAGGAAGTCTTTTAAGACTTTTTTGCTTTTATATATATATAGATTTTAAATTATTTGGTCAACTCATATATCTCCTAAATCTATTTATCTAAAATTTAATTTGTTGTTCTTGATTTTATTTAATTCTATTGGTTATAATCCTATTTGAGAAAAAATTTGAATTTCGTAATAGTACTTATGCCTTCTTATTTAGGAATCAGTATGACTCCTTTTTCCTCATAAAATTTTGAAAATAAATCACAATATAATTTTAGATAAGTATAGTATTCATTATGTTGAAGTAGTAATATAATTCGATGGATAATATCAACCGAATAACGGTGCAACTAAAGACGGATTTTTTATGTGATATATATCTAACTAAGATGCAATGGACCCTCAAAGTATGTGTTCTCCGCCTTTGGACCATTCCAGAACGCAATAAACCAAATTCAATATTTACTATTAAAATAGTTTTGCAAGACGAAAATGTATGTTAATAAATTATTTGTCATTTAGTATTAAAAAATTTATCACAGTAAATGTTTAATAAAATCGCATACCTAACAAAACAATTCTACTCTTTTTGAAGTTTTGTAATATTGCAATAGAGAGATCGAATTCAAGTGACGGTAACAAAAAATAACATTTCCAAGTTTGTTCATAATTTACGAGAACTCAAGGTGTACCATATGAGAAACTTTATTATCAACTAGAATAATATCAAAACACCTAAGCCAACAAAAAAACGAGTGGAGGTTAACATTTTCGTCGATGGACGATTGTTCGGGAGGTCAATGACCAAAATTTTAGTTTGAATTTATTCGAATTAGTCCCTTATGCAGAATTTCTTGATCCAAACAAAGTCAATGAAGATGTTCTATTTGCTATGTATAAATTTTTTATTATTATTTTAAATTGAATTCTATATTTTAAACTATAATTAGCAATTAATTAAATACACGGATTTTTTCGATAGATGTAATTGGTGAAATTGTCAGCCATGGTGATGTAGAAAGCCGTTTCATGAATGGAGCTAACAATGTATTTATCTACAATTTTAATGTTATTTGCATTATTGTTCCTTATTAATTAAAAATTTAGTATGAAATCTAAATGCAGGCAGAATTGAATATCAACAACGTTCTGGGGTGAATTTAAAGAACAAATGTTATCTCATTTCAATTTATCTAATGATGAACGAATTATCATTGTTATGCAGTTGATACGTGCTCGAGAATACAGAGGTACTGATTTTTTAATCTTTTTTGTTCTCATGCAATGGAGTTCAACAATAATTTTTTAAATCACTTTTGACTAAAATTATAGTGTTTCAATTTAATTAAAAAATTTCACAAATAAATTGTAAATTTCAATTTTAATATTGTTTGAACAATGTAGGTAAGTATGGGGTGACTAATACTTGGCATGCATCCAAACTGTGGACTAATTCGGACCTTCCCGAGTTATCAGAATTCAAATCAAGGTAAACATTACAGTTAATTTTTTGCTATTAATTTAATTTAAATATTTAAATATAACCATCATAAAAATTTTGTACTTTTTATTTTCCCTAATATCAATTTCATATGGTTTGAGTGTAGAGTGCTCTTTATTAGTCAACCGGGCTTTGAAAGAATAACTCAAATATCATCTCAAAATGCATACTATGTGTCTAAAGAGATAGCAAGTGGATCAATAGAAGTAAAGACTATCGCAGAATTGGTGGAATATAAACAAGTAAGTACAATATTTTGGCAAGCAAATTTGTTCCAATTAATTAAATATTCTCAATTAAAATATGGTAAACAATTTCTCATTTTTTCCCTCAAATCATGCATAAATAAATCATGTTTCACAATTATTTTTATGATGATTTTTAAAATTATTCAGGAAGGAGTTTTTTGGATTGTGGTAAAAATTGTTGATTTAAAGTGCCAAAATGGTTGGTCATATCGAAGTGTAGAAATAGCAAATGTTTTAAAAATGTTGAAGTAAATGGGAATATGTTCTTTTGCCAAAAGTGTAATCGTTTTGATTACTCGGCTTTCCACAGATAAACATTGTGCATCTAAAATTTGGCTTTCAATTATTCAATTAATATAGTTAAAGTGTTTCGATATTAAAAGTGTAATGAATTAAACATTCAAATTGGTTTCACAGATATAAGCTTCAAGTTCGTATAATGGATGGCACATGGTTTATTATTTTACTAATTTGGGACTGTGAAGCGCAACAAGATTTATATTATAAGGATCCATTTCGTTGTTGACCAATTTTCAGAGGTAAATAAAAATTTCAAGGTACTTCTAACATTTATATTATAAGTACAAATGATTCATTATCTACTATGATTTGAATTAGGTCGTTATTTATTTATTTATTTATTTTTGTTTGGCAAGATTCGATATCAGAAAATGAGGTCAATTCTCTTGTCACACCTGTAGAGATAAGAAATGAAACTCTAACACTGTCGATATTGATAGATGAAGATAATTCACAACTTTCGAGCAATCGAGCAAAACAGATTAGGAATAAGAAGGAGAAAAATAATTGATATGTATCTCTTTTTAAAAAAAATTAGTTTTTGTTCTCCAATTCTATTAGTATAGGTGTTTCACCATAATGCAATGGACATCTAATACAATTTCAAAGGACATCTAATATAATTGAAAGCCAAATTTTAGATATATAATTGTCAAACTTGGCATAACTTTTATTTGACGTTATGTAATATCTATTTTGTATTGTTGGATTGTTTCATTTTAAAAAGGTGTTATTTCTTCTTATTTCTACATTCCAAATTTTTTTGGTAAATTTTGCAATTCCTATATAAGCTCTAAAGTGAAAAAAAAACATTGATGATTGATTGATTATAAGCCTATTGAAGAAAAAACTTAAATTTCATAATAGTATTTACTCCTTCTAGATTATAATAGAATATTTATAATTATTTGATCAAGCGAAATATTTAAAAATATTCCATTATTATCACAATAAATATTTAATAAAATCGCAACATTTAAAATTTTGAAAAATAGATTTAGGAATTAATGATATAGGAATTAAATTTTGAAAAATAGACTTTGGATAATAATGAAATATTTTTAATTATTTGATCAACTAATATATCTCATAAATATGTTTTAAAAATTTAATTTGTTGTTCTTGATTTTATTTAATTTTATTCTATTGATTATAATCCTATTAAAGAATTAATATGACTCTTTTTTCCTCATCAAATATTTGACAGGAAATCATAAGATAACTGCATAAAAGTATAAATTATAATCTTATTTAGGAAAAAAATTGACTTTTATAACAGTACTTACTCCTTCTTATGGATATTAATGTAATATTTTTAATTATTTGATCAAGTGAAATAATTAAAAATATTCCATTATCATCACAATAAATATTTAATAAAATCACAAAAAATTAAATTTTAAAAAAATAGATTTAGGAATTAATGTGCCTCTTTTTTCTCATCAAATATTTGACATGGAGTCAAAAGATGCATAAAATTTTAAATTATAATCCTATTTAAGAAAATAAATTAAATTTTATAATAGTCCTTACTCTTATATTATTATATTTTAAGTTATTAGGTCAACTAATATATTTCCTAAATCTATTCATTTAAAATTTAATTCGTTATTCTTGATTTTATTTAATTCTGTTGGTTAAAATCTTATTCAAGAAAAAATTTCAATTTCGTAATAACACTTACTCATTCTTATTTTAAGAATCAGTGTGACTATTTTTTCCTCATCAAATATTAATAAAAAAAGTATAAATTATAATCATCTTTAAGAAAAGATTTGAATTTTACAATAGTACCTACTCCTTATGGATAATTTTATAATAGTAACTCCTTCTTATGGAAAATAATGCGTTAATTTTCATTTATTTGATCAAGTGAATTCAAATTTCAAATTCAGGTCTATGATAATGATGGAAAAGTAACAAATGAAGCTGTAAATGTTGTATATAAAGAGGTTTTTTATAATTTAATTTGATACATGATATAACATATTTTTTATCTTTAATATTTTCTATTTTCTATTTTTATTATATATATTACAAAATAAACTTATCATTAATATACTTATTACAAATGACTTATCCGTGCATCGTATGGGTGTTACACTAGTATATGTAAAAAATAAATTCAAAATGCTTTGAATCAATATCATTGAATGATAGATTATATGTAAAGGGAGAAAAAAAAGAAACACAAAAAGTACTATATCAATAATAATTGATTTATAAAATTATTAGCTAACTTAAATAGAATCTCTTTGATTTTAAAAAATACGTTAGTAAATAAAAAATTTTACTAGTATACACCCTATTTTTTATGCAAACATGTAGAATGTAAATTTAAAATGTTACAAAATAATAAATAACATGTGAAGGATAAAAAACACAAAAGGAAAGAATCATAGTATGTAAAAAAAAAGAAAAAAAAAAATAAAAAGGGGGCCAGAAGTCGAACACAAGACCTCTCACCAAGGAAGTGCATGCTTGTACTGCTAGACCATGTTAAGTCTTATGCTTTGTTCTTCTTATTTTTGTATATAATATATTTTTCTTCTATATTTGTACAAACCCAAAAAATTCGGGACCCTCAAAAACTCAGGGCCCTGAACAGTCGCTCATCCTACTCCTGCTAAAAGCCGGCCCTGATTATGTATACATAGAAATGAACCTATAAAGGAATTGGTAGCTTCTTTACATGGACTTAATTAAATTAAGTTCAATTACTCCAACGTATTTTTCAAAAAATTTCCATGATATGTCACAAGTCAATTTATTATTGGTTTGACTTTTCTGAATGAGATACGCCACGGCGCGTCCAATACTCTCTGGTACATTTTTTACAAGTTAAGAAGACAAGTGAAACTTCTGCAAGTTTGAGGAGACAATGGCATGTAAGGCTAACTGTAGAGGGATCTCGATGCTTTAGACCTTATAGCTAAAATAAAAGTACATCACAGTACCATGATTATATCATAGCATAATGTATCAATAGCCCCTTGTAGTTGGGGGGAATTATATATGGTACCCGATATTTAATACACTTCTCTAATTTAATGGTTGAGTATTTAGGAGAGAGTATTTATTTATTATCTCATCTTAATTAAATGGTCCATCGTGAATACTAAATCGTTAGATTAGAGAAGTATATTAAATACCCGGTACCATATATAAAAATCCTGTAGTTGGCCCTAATTACTTACTATCCTCCTATACTCTCAAAGTCTTTGTTGCTCCGTCAATTTGAAAAAGTGCACCAATTTACCACTTACTACTGATGTGGCAAGGGATTCAAATCCGTTATCCCTAAATTGGTATCATCTTTCATGTCCCTTCATTCATCATTTGACATGTAGCACATTTGTATGAGAGATAAGTTGAAAAAGGATAAAATAATAATAAAAACAGCCACGTGTCAATATTTTAATAGGGTCATGGAAGGGAGCACCAATTTG
Organism: Euphorbia pulcherrima; assembly: GCA_947683365.1. NCBI lineage: Eukaryota > Viridiplantae > Streptophyta > Magnoliopsida > Malpighiales > Euphorbiaceae > Euphorbia > Euphorbia pulcherrima. The sequence goes on along the minus strand of CANTUS010000008.1, from coordinate 42,669,496 downwards.
AGGACAACAATTTGAATCCGCAAGGAAAGGAATAATAGACAAGCAAACTTTAATAATTTTTCAACTTGTGTCATGTGTCAACCTACTATTGGTTTGGCTTTTCAAATTGTGTCATGTGCCAACTTGCTTTTTGGTTGACTTTTCAATATTTTGACACGTGATGCACATATACTCTGCATGCTACACATCTTAAGATACAATGAGGGAGGTAAAATTGATGCGTTTTTGCCATGTTTAGAAAAGGAATAGTGACAATTTTGCTAAGTTGAATGAGAATGAGAACTTTAAAGGGTGCAATAAGCGATTAGGGACAACTGCAAGCGCAAGTGAATACATTAAACCTTTGTGAGCACAGGATTTTGCAGTCCCTCTCGTGAGACGATGATCACGTGTACCCGATTTTAATGCCTCAAAATAAAATTTCTCTTTAAAATTTTTATTACCAAAATAATATTCCTCGCGAATTTTATACTTGGTAGAATCTAGTTCGGCGTGGCCGATAACGCGTCCGGTAGGAGCTTGAACCGATGATTTTCACCCAAATAATAAATACCCATTAAAATATTATTTAAAATCAAAAAGATGCCTTTTCACCCACTATTAAACCACTTTTGACGACTTTTTGGGCTCCTAGCCCCGCTGCCTGTCGGCATGCTGGAGGCTAATGCCACCAATGGCATCAGCCATGCCGCCGGCGATATTACCATGTCGCCGGCAGCATCATCCATGATGCCGATGGCATCGCCATGATGCCGGCGGCATCGCCTGAAACGGGTCCCTCCACAAACAGCCTTTCAGTTCGGCGGAATTGGTCAAAAAGGCCTCAAAAACACCTCATTTCACCTATAAAAGCACACCTTGTGCTGCAATTTAGGAGGGGGAACCATCTAGTGTTAGATTTTTAATGTTAGAAGAAGAAAATATATTTTAGTGAGATAAGAATTAGATAAGGCAGAAAAAAAGGATTCCGATACATTTTTCCTGGTTTTTCTTCTTGAAATTCTCTGATTGTGAGCTTAAAATCAGTAAATCCTGTAGTTAAAAATCAACTTAATTGGATTTAGAAACCCGAAACACTCAAATTTACTACTAAATCATCGTAACAAGCTCCCTAGAGGCGTTTCTTTTCGATTCACGAAGAGGTGGATTCACAGCCTCGAGGTAAAAAATCCTGAGTCTCATAGCTCTTTGGCATTAATATTATTGATTTGTGTTAATTTTTATTAATTTATTTTCATTTTTAGGTTTTCGGTCATTTTTTACTGTTATCCCTGTTGCTGCGAGAAATTGAAGTCGCCGGAGACATGTGATGGCGTCGGTGGTATTAGCTATATCGCCAGAGACATCATTGATACCGTCGGTGGCATCATATTCCCCAGAGATCTCATTTTCTTGTGGGACCCTTTCTTTATGGTACTCAGAAAGCCTTGTAGCCTGCCTACAAACTGATGTCGCTAGTGATATAATTGATGTCGCCGGCGGCATCAGCCATGTCGCTAGCGACATCAACCATGTCACCGGCGGCATCAGTTGTATTATCGGCGATATGACTTTCTAGACAGCAGTTTTATTTTCATTTGTTCCCGGACTAGCTTATTTTTCGAAGCTAGAACATATAATGCAATGATGGAAGTTCAAAACCTCTTGAAAATAGACCCCACCCCATAACGTGTGGCATTTGCACTTATAATTCGGTTAAAGCAACGACTGAACCTAAAATTTGATTAAAAATGGAATTTCCCCGCAATCGCCGTTCAAATCTCATTTTAGCCATCCAACCGGGCTTTATGATACTGTAAATAAAATATGTCATATCCATGCTAACAATCTTCTGCAGGTAGACGTACATCAGACATTCGGCTATTTTATTTATTGCATGAAAAAATGTATAGGACTTGTAAGCCTTGTAATAATTTTATTTTCCGCACTTATTTTTTTTAACGGTTGTAAATATTTTATTCATCACTTCAATTACTTGATAAATGCGAAAATAACAAAATAACTGAAAACACGAATAAATAGGATGGATTAAACTGATTAAGAAAGAATGAAGTATCTTAACTTGGCCTAATGAAAAATAGATAACATTATCCGAACTCGGAATCTCCACTTAAGGTATGGTCCAACCACCCGGTGGGAAAATCGTACCAAAAATTTCCCGATTGAGCTGAACCGGGTGGCGACTCTATTTTAAGTACGGGATTTCGATCTCATATCTTTTAAGCATTTAAACATGTAAAATTATTTTCCAATCACATCACTCGCATCTCCCCCGTTATTTAAAGAGGCCGGCCCAACCGACCCAGCCCCGCGGCCGCTGCACGAAATGTCGTCGGCTCACAGTGGCGACTCTGCTGGGGAATTGTCTCTTTAAACTTAAAATTTCTTTTCATAAAGTTTAAAGGATTTTGATGATGTATTGAAATCATTGGCCAAATTGAAATTTCATTCCTTTTCTTAAGACATTTTATCCTTACACGTATAGATAGTTCGGTAATTTTTAGGTGCCCTATTTTACCTGAGAAGCTTATGAAGTATCACTCATGCCCTGTTGGAATGGAGGATGCCTAGTGGGTACATCACTCGTTTTAACCAACACGTAAACTCCTATGATCACACCTATTTGGGAAGTGGTTGAGTAACGTGGAATCAAGTTAAACGAGAACCTTCTACATCAATAACCCTATACCAAAGCCACGTTAGAAAAAGCCCTAGCACTTCATCCCCTTAGGACTAACTAGAACAAATAAAATAATTGGGACGCGCTTCTTTCGCCATTACCGGTGAAGAGGCCAAAACTCCATCCTCCCAAAGAGGCATCACGCGGGAGTCACAAGGTTGGAAGAGGGACGATTTGTGTGTTATGTGCCCTGTGATCATGCACCCCCATGCATCAGCTTCAAGAGCCAAAAAGGAAGCAACTTACCCTTACTACTTTCGCTTATGGAAGAGGTTTAGCAACACACGTAGGACTTCTCTCGTGCCTCCATTGCGTCACCACATATCACTGTGTATGATGTGAGACACAAACGTCCTATGTATGTTAGAGGGATAAGTCACCGCATCATCTCTAACCACATTTACGTGCAGCCATACGTATCACGCATTGCTTCTGAGGGACAAAAGGCATGCATACCATCCATACCATTCACAAAACCCTTCACGGTCTGATCCGCTGCCTACCATTTTAGCTAGGAGGAGACGTACTGATTGTCGCACCCCAGCTTGGAAAAGGATAAAACACCGCTTAATACGTCATCTACTTACCCCGATTATCACCACGGAAGTCGAAGGAATTCCACACATCGATTCCAGCGGGGAGTCAGATTCGGAACAAGTTCAGTTAAGCCAGAATCCTTCTCAACCAGCCATGTCTTTTCCAAGAAATGAAGGGACCCCTCCTCCAGAAGAGCCCTTTGGCCCTACTTCCAGCTCGAGAACAGGATCTCAACCACTACCTGGTTTTGACTTTGCCAGTGCTATAGTATAATTCCTGAACTCAGATGCTTTCCAAGCTTCTATCTAAACTACTGTTCAGGAAACCGTTAAGCAACCTCTCAAAGATAGAAATTCTGATCGAGTATCGGTATCTGATATTCAGGCCCAGAATGATTTGACACAGATGTTGACCAGTCTGGTAGGGACGAGACCCATTGCACCTAGGTTTCAATCAACCCAGCCTATGGTGAGCCCATTCCAGTTTGGGCAAGCTTCAGCTTTCTTGTCAACTTTGACCATTCCATTAGTTGCGCCTTTTAATCTAAGACCCTTCGCTCAGAGCTCTACTCGTTCGATATTTACTCACTAAAGCCCAGTTTCTCAGCCACTACCCTCTTTCACACCTCTGCAGTTCATTGTAACTCCTAAAGGCACCACCTACCCCTAAAATCCATTTGCCAGCCAGGTGACCATTCGCCCTCCGCTACCTCTAACACTCAACGACCAGGTCATGCAACCGTCGGGCGTGACATCTGAGGTAGCCACTTTTATTCAGCAAATGATAGCTTCTTAAACTATCAACGATTAGGTCGCACATTCTCTGGGTGCGACACCTAAAGCCCCAGCTATCTCTCACAAACCGGTCAGCGACCAGGTCATGCAGCCTCCGAGCATGACACCCGAGATCCAAGCTTACATAAACCACCTTATCACTGATAAGAAATCTAAAAGGGACAAAGACTGGTTCCCCATAATTTCACTATACCAAACATGGCTTATTATGAAGGTTCTGGAGCACTGGCCTCTCATATTATAATGTATGAAAGAGTAATCCGCGTGAAGAAGTTAAGTGATAAGGTGCTTGCTGAAATGTTTCCCTGCTCCCTTCGAGGTCCTGCCCTCGAATGGTATCACACCTTACCGTAACATATTGTCGCCGACTGGAATCTCTTATTTGAGGCATTAAAAGAGCATTATGGTTTTAATACTATGATGGAAACAATCCTTCAGCATCTTGAGAGGGTTCGCCAAATGCCCAATGAAACTTTTAAGCAATACTTAAATCGGTGGATATCAACTCAAGTCTTAATGAAATCCAAACTAAGCCTTGAGGAAATGATTGTCAAACTCCTCGAAGGTTCTCTCCTCCTATTTTGTAAGGTAATGGCTACTGATTCCTTTCTTTCTTAAAAGGTTGTGTTTGAGAAAGCTGAGAAGATTGAGCGTGAGCGGGGAAACCGTGGTTCAAAAAGAATGAAGCTCAACCCTCTGCCCTAGCGCCGGCTAAGCCTAAAACATCGGCTATAATTCAAGCCATTTCTCATACCCCCGTTGTGCCCCTCATAATCACTCCGGCTCCATCAATAGTTGCCATAATCTAGCCTCCTCGCTCCCCCTTTGTTTTGACTAACCCTTATAAGTTGCCCCTGTGGGTCATCCTCCAGCATTTGAGGGAAGTATGTTTCATACAGTCCCTTCAAGAATACAAGCCACCTAGACCTGAAGATAAAAGCAACTTCTGTAACTATCACATTCAGGTAGGACACCAAACCAACAATTGTAAGGCCCTTCTCTCAGCAATTCAACTGTTGGTTAGCGAAGCAAAGATCGCTGAACCGGACAAAGCTCTGAGCACTATAAATAATCCTTTGCCCAATTTTGAGAGTAAGGTTGGCATGGTCCAGTCTGGTTTATCTAAAGCTGCAATCTTCAATCTCCTTGCTCAAAGACCGGATAGTAGTAACGCTATCCTGGTCATCAGTTTGGGTCTTCCATCTTACTTAGTTTTTGATCTTATCCATCAAGCCAACCCAGGAGTTAACTCGATCTAGGGAATGGAAATTGATCCAAACCAGCCAAAGCAAGAGAACCGCAGGTCCAAACCATTCATGTAAAAAGAATGAAAGCTGAGAAGAAAACACTATTCAGCATAGATTCCTTTATTTCAAAGGAGAACTATTCCGATGAAGATAGGGAAATGGCTCGAGAGACCAAGGCCATAAGCACCGCCTTATTCAAGGTTGATCAAAATGACCTCTTTAGCATAGATAAGTATGAGCTACAAAATCTAGATTTGGACTCTGAGGAGCAACAATATCTATTTGAAACACGAGCCACTAAGAGTGTCTTGCTCGGTGATGTCCTTAATATCACTCGGAGTGGTCGTGTATATCAGCCTAAAGACAGATATCTCCGCTTAAGCAAGGACCCGATTCCTAGCAGAGTTAGAACTACTGTAAGACCCCCTTCTCCACCTCTGCCTATCCCTACCAGTCTTGAGGTTGACCCCCTTATTACCCAGTTAAAAAAAACCCAAGCCCGATATAGCATCTGGTAACTGGTAATCAACTCCGAAGGGCTTGATTAAATGGCTCCTCAATTTGGAAGCTAATCTGACCACCTCAGTCGTTGAGATGTGCGCTACGATAAGAGAAGGCATCCCCCCGAGAAAAGGGCTTCAAATTGTATTTGACCATTTTGATCTTACCTTCGAGGGTAGGGATCACAACAGGGCCTTATTCATCTGAATTTGAATTCTCGATAAGGTTATCCCGCGCGTCATGGTGGATGATGGCTCCACTCTAAATCTGTGCCCTCTAAAAATTCTTCCTCATCTGGGACTATCGGAGGATATGCTTGAAAAATCCAGCATGGTTATTAGGGCTTATAATGATTCAAAGCGCAATGTAATTGGGACATTTAAGGTAGAGGTCACTATGGAAGGCGTGACGAGCAATGTGCGTTTCACTGTGCTTGACATTCCTATTACCTATTCTCTGTTGGTTGGCCAACTATAGCTTCATGCTTTGGGCGTTATTCCCTCTACACTACACCAAAAAATCAAGTTGATTCATGAAGACAGAATGGTAACTATAGAGGCTGATCCCGCTTTTGTTATGGTTGTTATAGAAGCTGAAGCTAGTTTAGAAAAAGGCCTTCAGATTGCCATGATTAGCAAAGATCAGAAGTATCCTCCCCTTTGGCATAGCTACCTTCATACAGGTATGGGTAAGCTAATGAAGAAATCAGGTTACAAGCCTGGCAGAGGTGGAGGAATACACGAACAGGGAATTATTGAGGCATTGGAGCCGAAAATCCTTACCCATCAAGCTGGATTGGGATATAAGCCTAGAAAAGCCTATCGCCGCATCCCTTCCTGCTACTGTCGTATGGTCACTGTGTGTGAGATTCAAGGTAAGAGGCCTTATAAGGGAGAGCCTGAGCCAATCGAGTATGGCAGAAAAATATGGCCCGGCTTTGAAATCTTTAAAGATGTCTATGACTTTAAGACCGATTGCATGGTAGTTTCAGCTGAACCCAAGCCTACTATGCATGATATTCCTATCAACATTATTTCTGATAAGGCTAAGGGAAAAGGTAAGATGCATCCCTAAGTTGTGCTTGAGGGAAGTAATAAAGAGTCTACCGAACCAGAAATTGAAAATGTTGTGGCAACCATAACTGAACTACGGCACTGCTGATGAAGAAAGGCTAGGAGAGTAAGGGAATCGGGTAAGAAGATGCTATGGCAGCGATAGTAGGGAAACTCTCCAAGGCTCTCGCCAAGAAAGCTGACCTGTTAAGGGGGCCATCACTCACCATTGCCCAAAAGACTTCTCTAGAGCACGATCCGAGCGCCATTTTGATAGACAATATAGAGGATGCTCCTCCTATTGATGTTACTACTGAAGTCCCTTCACCTGTGGAGGAAGATATGGACGATGTAATTCTTAATATCTCTGATGTGTTTGATGTAAACAATGCTGCTTCCGAGGCTTTTAATACAATGAATAACTCCCGTTCTGCTTACTTGTTTGATGTCTTTCCTGATGGATCCACGCATTCATATAATAATATGCATAATGTTTTTGGCATTAGTGATACATTATTAAGTGAAATAAACCTAAGTATAGATGACAATCCCAAAATGGTGACCATTTCTAAAGATTTAACTCCCGAGGAAAGAAGTGAGATCATAAAAGTGCTTAAAAATCATGTTAATGCTTTTGCCTAGTTGTACGAAGATATGCCTAGGGTTGACCGATAAATCACCAAACACAGGATCCCAACTGATCCTAAATTTCAGCCTGTCAAGCAGAAACTTCGCCAGTTGAGACCAGAATGGGCAAAACAGGTTAAGACAGAGGTTTTAAGGTTGACTGAAGCTTGATTCATTAAAGTGGTAGAATACCCAACTTGGTTTTCCAACATCGTCCCAGTTTTTAAGAAGGATGGTAGGGTCTGTGTTTGTGTGGATTTCTGAGATCTCAATAAAGCCTCGCCGAAAGATGACTTCCCTCTCCCATACATTGATGTCCTGATTAATAGTGCTGCCAGGGTGGCTATATATTCATTCATGGATGGGTTCTCAGGGTATAATCAGATTCTGGTTAATATTGTCGACAAAGTCAAAACAGCATTCATCACTGAATGGGGGGTGTATTGCTACAAGGTAATTCCATTCGGATTGAAAAATGTTGGGGCTACTTATTAGCCGCTGTAACTACCCTCTTACATGACATGATCCATAAAGAAGTGGAAGTGTATGTGGACGATATGATTGTGAAGTCCGCTACTCGAGAGGAGCACCCTGCTGTTCTCGATAAGTTCATGACTCGCATTGAAAAGTATAACCTCCGCCTAAATCCAAAAAAGTGTGTGTTTGGAGTTACCTCCGGCAAGCTATTGGGACATGTGGTTAGCCAGAAAGGGATTGAAATGGATCCAGAAAAAGCTAAAGCCATCACGGACATGCCTCCACCTAGGACAGAGAAGGAAGTCCGATCCTTTTTAGGATCCTTGCAGTATGTTAGTCGGTTCATTGCTCGTCTCACTACTATTTATGAACCCATCTTTAAGCTGTTAAGGAAACAACAACCTATGGTATGGAACGACCACTGCCAAGTAGCATTTAATAGAATCAAGGTGTATAATATCCCATTTCATGCATTATATTTGCAATTGTCCACATCTGTTATATGTCATTATATTTAAATTTTACATGTTATATTTATTAAAATTGGTTAGTAAAAATAATAGTTATTTTAACCATACAAAATACGTTAGTTAATATCTAGGTATCGAATTATATGGCTATAGAATTTTAAGGAATAAGTGGAGTATAGTTATGTTATAGATATAAAATGACTATTAGAACATATAAAGTTGAATAAAATTGTGATATATCATAAGGATTTAAGTATAAGAATTAGTATTAGAATTAGTATTAGTATGGTATAGATATATGTATATGTATTTAGTATAGTTAGTATTTATAATAAATAAAGAATTTGAGGGCAAATTGGTCTTTTGCCCCTTAGATCTTTTTATGAACTGATAAGAATTAGATCAGTTCTTCATCTCCTAAAACACAAAACAAAGAACAAAGAAAAAGGAAGAAGAGAAGAAGAGATCTAGAAGGAATGAATCAGGTATTTTAGTAACTTTGTAGTGCGATTTTCGTTAGGTTAAATTTAGAATTAGTAGTTTTAGTAAGAAGATGAATTGTTCCTCTTTATGTCAAGGTTCATCTTGCAAAATTTGAGAATTTTTAGACGAGTAGATCAATAGTTATGATTTTTATAAGATGAAGTGTGCAGCATTGGATGATCAAAGAGATAGGGTGAGTTTCAAAATTAATCTGGGATTGTTATACTGCTTAGAAAATTTTGATTTTTTGATATGTTATTCCCTTATGTGTATAGTTTAAATAGGAAAAAGAATCAGGTCGATTCATGTTGTGTAGAGAGAGTTATACCCGTTTTATTACGTTGCTGTCCAGGTAAAGCGAGACTGAAACAAGTTTTGATGGGAAATTCCCTATAAATCGTATAAGACTCTAAAATTTTTGAGGTTTTAGTATGTTATAGCCTTGTGTATTAGGGATAGAATAAAAAAAGAATCAGATCATTTGGAGAAGTTAATTGAAAGTTATGAATTTTTAAGTAGAGCAAGGTCATATGAACAAGTATACAAGTAACAATGGTTTAAGTCATGAAAACTTTATAAATAGAAAACAACACAAGGTGAAATGTATTGATGTGAATTTATGCTTATAGGAACATGACGTCGTGAAAGTGTTCAAGAGGAGGGAACAAGTCGATTTCGTGAAAATTAGCATTCCATCTGTGAGTATAAACATGATATGAATGGGTGAAATGTTTTGATATGTAATATTTGAATGTTTGGTGAATTGTTGTGAATTGAATGATTATATGTTATTTGGAGAATTTGAATTATATGAACATATGTTTATTTGGTGAAACAAGAGATAATTGAATTATTCATAATATACGCAATTATACAGGAACAAATGAAATAAAGAGAGACGTTGTGACATAGCCGATCAAACATTGCAATACATGTTCTATTATCTGGACCTATACGGTCAACCAATTGCAATATTTGACAAATGGACCAAAAGGTCAACCAATTGTTATCTAGACCGAAAGGTCAACCAATTGTTATATAGCTGGCCAGCAAATCAATTGTTATCTGTTACAAATGTTACATGTATCCTGGGGCAATAGTTTGGCCGGAAATGTCACAACAATTAAATAAATGAATCATCCAATAGGAATCATCCAATAGTATATAAGAATGACTGTATGTTTATTTTGAAGGTGTAACTGTATGTGATTGTTAAATTCATTGATTGTTTATATTCACTGAGTGGCGACTCATATAAATCGCTATATTTTTCAGTTGTTGAAGTTGTAGATAAAGTATTGTACTAGAAGGTCATTACCTGTAGCTGTCATGGAAGAAAGGTCTGTCGGCTGTGTCCATCTCGCTCTCTCTCCTCACATGACAAGCATATAGAATAGAAAGTGGTCGGGTTTTGATTTTTCAAATCAAACATAATTATGGTTTGTATAAACGAATGATATTAGAGTTGATGTGAAATATTATGGTTGTGTTAATATATGAATATTTTTGAAAAAAAAAATTCTATAGTATTTTTCTATAGTTATTATATGATAGGGGTGTTTCAAGGTGTATCTTATTGATCCACCCGTCTTGACACCCCCCATCCCAAGGAAACCACTTATCCTTTATCTAGCCATCTAGGAAACTTCCGTTGAGGCCATGCTTGTCCAGGAACATAATGATAAGTGTGAACATGCCATCTACTACTTGAGCAAGAAGTTGTTAGATTATGAAACCCGGTATTCGATTGTGGAAAAGACCTGCACTACCATGGTTTGGCTAACTAAGAAATTACGACATTATTTCCAATCTTACCGTGTCCAAGCCGTGGCCAAGATTGATCTAATGAAGTTTCTTTATCAATCCCCTACTCTAGCCGGCCAATTATCCTGATGGCTACTTCTGCTATCTAAGTTTGACATTGAATATGTAACCCGGAAGGTCATTAAGGGGTGGGCCGTAGCTGAATTCCTGGCTAATCAACCCCTCAGCTCTGACTATAAGGAAAATTTAGAGTTTTCTGATGAATAGCTTACCTCTATTATAACCCTTGATGATGTTTGGACAATGTACTTTGATGGTGCTGTGAACCGCCGGGGAGCAGGTCTCAGGGTCATCATCGTCACGCCAGATAATGAGATAATCCCATTGTCTAAATGCTTAGAATTTGCTATCACCAACAACGGCGCTGAATTTGAAGCTTGTCTATTCAGCCTTGAGGCTCTTCTTCAGGATCGAGCCTGCCGTGTATCCGTCATCGGAGATTCGACTCTGGTTGTCTGTCAGGTTATTGGAGATTTGAAAATTAGAGAAGAATCTCTATGTCCTTATATTGAGGCTGTCCGTAAATTATTTAAGAAATTTACCTCGTGCTTGTACCGTCATGTCCCTCGGGACAAAAATCAAATGGCTGATGCTCTCGCCACTCTCGCTTCCATATAGGAAGGACCCCAGTAGCAGCCTATCCGCCCTTTGGTTTTGTTATCCACCAAGATCCCATATCATGTTCAATCGGCTCCTCCAATCCTCGCCATTTCATCCGAACCTTGTTGGTATTCTGACATCGTCCTATTCCTTCAAACCTGCCAATACTCTTCGGGTTCTTCTGACTCGGACCGTACCACCCTATGGCGGCTCGCTATCCAGTTTTATATTATAGATAATGATCTGTTCAAGCACACCAGCGACGGCCTACTTCTCCGTAGTCTCACTGACTCCGAGCCCAGGACGTAATGACCCAGGTCCATGCTAGTGACTGTGGCCCTTATATGAACGATCTTGCTCTAGCAAAGAAAATCCAGTGGCTGGGGTATTTGTGGCTCACTCTCACAGCCGATTGTATCACCTAGGTCAAACAATGCCACCAATGCCAGGTTTACGGAGATATGCAGCATCTGCTGCCCACCGAACTCCATCATTTATCCACCCCTTGGCCATTCTCGGTATGGGGGATAGACATAATTGGTGAAATCCGTCCTTCTTCAACAAATGGCCACAAATTCATTGTGGTAGCAGTAGATTACTTCTCGAAATGGGTTAAAGCCAAATCCTACACCAATGTCACCTCCAAGCAGATGGCCAGGTTTATAGAGAAGCACATCTTTGCTCGATATGGACTCCCACACCATATAGTCTCAGATAATGAGGTACAATTTCAAGGAGCAACTGCTTCTCTAGTCAAGAAATACGGGATCGAGCACCATAGATCTTTCCCATAGAGACCGCAAACCAATAGGGCTGTTGAGGCAGTTAATAAATCGGTAAAGACGATTCTTTCTAAGATGATAGCCGGTTATAGGGATTGGGCAGATAAGCTATATTTTGGTATTTGGGGATATCACACCAGCATTCGCACCCCTACAGGCCAAACTCCATTCTCCTAAGTCTACGGGATGGAAGCAGTCTTGCCAATTAAAACTCAGGTGACCTCCTTAAGAGTCACTCTGGAGGCTAAATTAAATGAATCTGAATGGACCCGGGCGAGATTTGAATAGTTAAACATGATGGATGAGCAGAGTTTAAAGGACCTTGACAACCTTCAGACGTACCAACAGTGCATAGCTCGGGGCATATAACAGTCGGGTAAGACATCAAAAGTTCCCTCTGAAGGCTGGTGATTTGGTCCTTAAACAACTGAAACATTCTACCACTGATGCGAGAGGTAAATTCAGGCCAAACTGAGAAGGACCATATGTAATAAAGAAGCTGCTTAGCAAAGGGGCAGCTAAGCTTATGGACATGGATGGGAACGAGTTTGTGAACCCCGTGAACTAAGACAAGCTTAAGCGTTATCATATCTAATTCAAAAGAAACAAATCAGAAAAGCTGCACACCAAAAAAATATATATACGTGATAATTACCCGCCTTTCAGTCTTTTACTAATCGGGTAAAAATTAGGGTGACGCCCAATGATTGGTATCTTACTAACCAGCCGTGCAAAAATTAGTGGATGAGACAAACCCGCTAGATCAAAAACCTGAAAAGGGCAATCTAGGCAAAAGTTAGGGTATATGAGCAAAGAGCGAGTGCCTTCTAGAAAACTGATCTCGACTAGTTAGCACCGGGAGTTTAATCAATGGGAATGTCAACCAAACATCATGTACTTTATTTTTTCTCAATTAATGAAAGTTTCTCTTTTGTTGAAATCTAAATGCTTAGGCTTATATGGATCCTGTATTCATAGGATTAAGACAACTTCAGCAAGCCTTGGACAGAGTTCATTTTATTCCATATTAGATGCAAAAAAAGACAAAAAAAAGACAAAAATAATAATATTAAAAGAGGTCTGATAGTTCTGACAAAAGCAAGGCTCAAATCGAGCTTCCCGCATCATCATCACAGTACCTAGAGGTCCATCTCGATGTGGTAGTAGAAAAGGGCTCCTCCCTCTGCTCCGTACGTTCCTCCTTAAAGTGGGCCGATGACTGCTTCCGACGGGTCAACAAGCCTCTCATCTCAGTAAGCCATCCCATGTAATATGTGTCGGGCTTGATGATTTCCACGTGATCATAATCCAGAATCTCAAATACAGCCTCCCTGGACCACTTCTCCCGAATATGGTTCACCCACCTAGCTTTGTAAACTCCAATCTGGTTGTGGGGCAGTTTGATTGGGACTCTTTGTCTCCTGCCATACTGACGGCATAGCCGATAAGGGGTGTAAAATGAAGATTTCTCCAGACCTATCAATTCAACATAGGGTCCCCAGGATTCTATAACCACATCCTGAATTCTCCACTATGGACTAACCCACTGAACCTACGCATCAGTATACTCCCTCAAAATAGGCACCCAATCATAGTAGGTCAGCTCGTCAAAATCAGCCCGCATAAGCCCTCTCTCCCTCAAATGGACGGGAAGATACTTTTTCGGGTTCCCTCATGGCGCCTCCCTCAACCTCAGTTTCTCCATCAGCCATACCTATAATTCAAAACTCAAGTAAGGATTGGGGAAAGAAATGTGCAGAATTAGAAAGAACAAAAGGTACCTATAATAATATGAGCTGATCTCCGATAAGTGACGGGTCAACAGAAGCAGCATCCACGTTCAGCAAAACATCGACCAATCCCACAGCCACGGAAGAAGCCCCTATCGATATAAGGCTGATGAGTGAAATCATCCTGAGCAAAGCAATCGGGCTCACTTCGCACATAAACTCTACCATGAGTAGCAGTGCCATCATGAATGGCCAAGTAAGGTGGGATCAGGGTGCTCCACGATACCACTCTAGAATCGTTCTGAGATGAAACCCGGGTTTATCGGGCAACTGAGACAGAAATGGGTCCACAGAATCCAAATTCCATAACCCTTGAAGGATTCCATCTACGCCAAAATGAAAGTTTGGCAGCGCTAGCGTAACGCATTTAGGACACATTGGCCCCAAAATAGCGTGGAATTCTTTGAGCAAGGGGCAAAGCTCAAATGATAAAAATCAGAAAACGTGGTCCATTGGATCCTAAAAAGATATCACCTCTCGAAGGAACTCATGGCTTATAGGCCACACCTCGATATATCGAAACCTCTAAAGCCTGAATTTTTCAAGCTTCTTCCAGTTCGTATTTCCCAGACTTTATAGAAAACCCTGTAGCTTTTGATTGTGGGGTGCCATGACAGGAATTGATAGAATGGTTGAAATCATATCACTGGAGAAGTGATGCCGCCAGGGATATGAGTGATGCCGCAGGTGATATGGATCGAATTGGGCGATATCAGCTGATGCCGCCGGCGATATGGGCTTTTAGACAACCCTGTAAATATTATTTTACCTAGTTGAGTTTGGGCGATATGGGTCATACCGCCGTTGGCATGAAATTAATTTTCCGGCAATATCAGAAGCATTTTTCCCATTGCAGACCTGTACAAAACCTATAAACAACCCTATAACCTATTTCCAACACCTATTTGAATGCAATCCATTTTATTTAAAGTAAAAAGCCTGAAGGCATAAACCATCCAAAAATTCTGAATGTCTAGACCACAAAAACAAAACCCAACAATAAATCCAAATTATTCTAACCCCAATGTATCAAGGGTACAAATGAAGAACTGAAAAGCAAAATAAAAATATAAAACTAAGCATGCCTGCCACTATCAGCCGAGCGAGATAAAATGTCATCAGGGCTTACAAGCCAATCTCCAACATCGTCCTCATCTTCCTCCCTTTCCTCTGTCATGGGCACACTGCTAGACTCCTCGGCCGCAGCAAACGGGCGTCGGCCGGCAGACATCTTCACCCCTCCTGCGACTGGTGCTATCGGAGTGTACACGATCTAGATTTTACTTGCTCCTCCGTTCCTGAACAATGGCCGCTAGCTAACCCTCAAGGTCACTCACACGATGCCAGAGTCCTGAAGTCTCCTCTTCATATCTTCGCCAGGCTGCATCGGCATCTGATAAGGAAAGGGCCAAGAAATCCTGCAAACCAGAGAAAACATCAACAATGCATATCATTCATAGTATCCATACATGCATCTTATCTTACTTTAACATAGGCATAAATAGGGAATGTACCTGAACGAGGAGCGACTGCCCGATAAGCGTATCCCGGAGAGCAAAGTTATTCTCTGCAAGCTACTCCACATGGCTTCGCGCGACCTAAAAAATCCAAAAGGTAAATCATTAGACACCCGCATCCAAGGGTAAACAAGAAAGCAACTATCAGGCCTTATGTAAGTAGTGTTTTCTAGCATAAAGATGGGAGCATGCTGGCTCGAGCCTATATTCCTGGGGAGGAACTCGCCCCGAGAGTTCATCAACAAGAATGTGGTTTCCATCGAGTTGACCAGATGCCCCTCCACGAAATCTATACCCTCTGGTACACTATAGTACCGGGTCCTACTCTGGTTATCCCGGCCTCTCTTCCTTGCGGGTTCCTGAAAAACACGAAAGACACACATCAGCAATTTTCCTAAACAATTTTAAAATCAAGCACACAAACACAATCATTCCTTAAAAGAACGCTGCCCCCCTTAGGACATTGGCACACTCCCGCCGGCTACATCTGCGCTTGCCTCATCCTCCCCCTCGGCCTCGATCGTAATATCACCTTCAATGCAGGGACATAAGGGGAGTAGACGCTGTTGGTGCTGCTTGTAGAGGCCAGGGGCACTAGGGATCACTCGGTCGTTCCCCTTGATATAATCGGCCTTGTCGGCCTCGAAGATGATCACCAAATGGGGCCACCATAAGCCCCTGGGAGGATCAGCAGGCACCGGTCTATCGGCCACCGGGACGGATCTCCAGCCCCGGATACGCTCACCTAAATACCACTACTGGGATAAAGGACACTCTATGAAGAACCGACGGTCGTCCACCTCCCTCCTAACCCTCACAACCTCTGTCAGATTCTCCACCCGGTCGAATGGATCTAGGACAAGCTACACTAGCAATCAACCGAAACAACCAATATAAGTTCACAAACGCTTTTATTTTATTCTAAAGTGTAAAAATAAGGACTAAGTTAAAAATCGCATACCGAGCTCAATCGCGCGCTCCTCAGGACCGCCATGTATTTTGTAGGGTACTTGGCCTTCCCGATAACACCCTCGCACTAGCGGGAGAGAAAGTGAGAGCCCGGTGGCACGGTCTTTTTAAACTCGACCGGCGGGAGAATCTAGTGCTCAAAGGCCTAAGCCTGCACAAATAACAACCAATCAGTTCAAAAAGTACCAACAATAAATGAGACACACACAATTAAGTAAAATACTTCCAAAGAGATATACCCGGAGTAACAGATGGCAGAGTTGGAGAGCTTTCACATTCTTTCGGGCTCCCACATCCAGCCCATGGTATATTTATGCCAAGATGGCCCTTGGCCAACTCTTCCTCCTAATACCCGCCACATCCTCCACAACGGTTATTAGCACATAATTGATCTTGCTCCCCGAGATTAGGAAGAACAGCACAATGAGCAAAAAAATCATGAAAGGCCGGACACAAGCCTCTCTATCATCCTCAGGCACCATATCTACCCAGGTCCAGTATTGGTGCAATTCACTATAAGATAGCCGCCTTGAGACGGGCTTCAAATCGAACAGGTCCTTCACCCGTCTCACCACGCCTCTCGACATGGTATTTATCCATGTAATCATCGAAGTGAATGACCTCGTCCATCCAAGGAAGCCCGATCATAGAAATGACATTGGATGGTGTAATCAACGCTTCCCTAAAAGAGAAGTAGAAAGTATGGGTAGTCTCAGACCACCTCTCGATTAGGGCTATCACGGCTGAATGAGAGAGCTTGGGCATCAGCATTGGCATAATCTGGGCCAGGTCTCCAAATCCCATCTCATTAATGGCTAGTGCAAGCTCAGGGTCCTTCTCCGAAATATGGTGCCACCACTCGCAGATGATGCCCATCCCCCTAGTATAAGTCAGTACATACGGCTGTAAAATCAGAAACAAAATAGATAAGTCTTGGTTATTTTCTCATCACTGGAACCTGATGGAAAGCTACTGATATCGCTTCTGCTAGAAGTGATATCGCCAGCGGCATCACTCCATACCGCTGGCGGTATGGATGATATCGCCGGTGACATCGCTTCAAACAGAAATAGCATCAGACTTCCTTAGGCCTTTTTGCAAGGACTGATGCCACCAGCAACATCACTCATGTCATCGGCGACATCACCACCTACGGGCAGAACTTGTTTTCCCTAAAATCACACCCATCATGCCAAAACCATAAAAATCACAATCGATCAAACAATAAGCCTGGAAATGGTAAAAATCAAACCTAAAGCATGCAATATGAGTTTATAATCAGTCTATTTCACACTTATGACTCCTATCATAGCACGATTTCAAAGCCTAAGGCTAAATCAAAACCCAACCCAAAAAGAGGAGATTCGGGTTTTTCACGATTACCTGAACATAGCAGAGGTACTTCTCCTTCTCTGGGGTCATATTGGTGATAGGAGAATTGATCCCATAGCCATACATCTTAGCCGCCTCCCTCAGGCCATAAGCAGCAGGGATGGAGAGAATTTTTAACCCTTTAATAGAGGAATCAGGCAGATTCTCCCTAGCCTTAGCAGAATTGCCCCTGAAAGCCTTGGCAATTCTCTTCATGATTAGAATGATGAAAAAGAAATTGAATATTTGGAGAAGAGGAGAAGGAGGGGTACAGTTTTCATATGTGAAGAAGAGAAATGGGTTTACTCCCTTTTAAACTGTCGTGCAGAATTCAAGGAGTTTTAATTTATCTGAAACTGCTCACTCATGCCGCCGCCGGCATCAAGCTATACCGCCAGCGACATCATTCATGCCGCCGGTGACATCACCCCCTCCAATTCAAATTTTGAAATTGCTTGACCAGTCAAAACTGCCACGTGGCCATTCATGCCGCCGGCGGCATCACTCCATACCGTCGGCTACATTGCCCCCTCTAATTCAAATTTTAATCAAGTCCGACCAAAGGACAAACTCTCCACAAAACTCGAGTCTGACCAAAGGGTAGCCTATGCACAAAGTGCAAGCCAGACCAAGGGATAACCAATCTATAAAACAAAAGTCCGACCAAGGGACAATCTCTCCACAAAGTACAAGTCCGACCAAAGGACAATCTCTCTATAAAGCACAAGTCTGACCAAAGGACAAACTCTCCATAAAGGTCAAGTCCAACCAAAGGGACAACCAATCTATAAAGGATCAAGTCCAACCAAAGGGCAGCCTATCCACAAAGTGCAAGCCAGACCAAGGGGTAACCAATCTATAAAACACAAGTCAGATCAAAGGGCAATCTCGCCACAAAGCACAAGTCTAACCAAGGGATAATCTCTCCACAAAGCTCAAGTCCGACCAAGGGACAACCAACCTACAAAGGATCAAGCCCGACCAAGGGGCAAACAATCTACAAAACATAAGTTTGATCAAAGGACAATCTCTCCATAAAGTACAAGTCCGACCAGGGGACAATCTCTTTACAAAGTGAAAGCCCGACCAAGGGTCAATTATTTCACAAAGCATAAGCCTAACCAAGGGGTAATTTCTCTGCGAAGCATGGGTCCGACCAAGTGACAACCAATCCACAATGCATAAGTCCGTCTAAGGGGCAACCAATCCACAAAACTCAAGTCCGACTAAAGGACAATCTCACCATAAAGCTCAAGTCCGACCAAGGGGCAACCAACCCACAAAGTTCAAGTTCGACCAAAGGACAACCAATCTACAAAGCATAAGCCCGACCAACGGGTAATCACTTCACAAAGCAAAAGTCTGACCGAAGGGCAATCACATCACAAAGTGAAAGCTTGACTAAGGGGCAATCACTTCATAAAGCATAAGCCCGACTATAGGGCAATTTCTTCGCGAAGCATGGGTCCGACCAAGGGACAAACAATCCATAAAGCATAAGTCCGACCAAAGGACAATCTCTCCACAAAACTTAAGTTCGACAAAGGGGCAACCAACACACAAAGCATAAGCCCGACCAAGGGGAAAATTTCTCCACAAAGATCAAGCTCGACCAAGGGGCAAATTTCTCCATAAAGCTCAAGCCTGACCAAGGGGCAAACCTCTCCACGAAGCTCAAGCCCGACTAAGGGGCAACCTATCTGTAAAGCACAAAGTCCAACCAAGGGGCAAGCCGGTCACCCATCAGGTATCATTCCTATCCCTTGCTCTTTCATGTGATCATACTGACCTGTGGCACCAGTGATCCCCCGAGGGGCAGCCTGTGAGCACGGGATTTTGCAGTCCTTCTCGCGAGACAATGATGACGTGTACCGATTTTAATGCCTCAAAATAAAATTTCTCTTTAGAATTTTTATTACCAAAATAATATTCCTCGCGAATTTTATACTTGGTAGAATCTAGTTCGGCATGGCTGGTAAAGCATCCGGTAGGAGCTTGAACCGATGATTTGCACCCAAATAATAAATACCCATTAAAATATTATTAAAAATCAAAAAGATGCCTTTCCACTCACTATTAAACCACTTTTGATGACTTTTTGGGCTCCTAGTCCCGCTGCCTGTCGGCATGCTAGAGGCTGATGCCACCAACGGCATCTGCCATACCGCAGCCGATATCACCATGTCGCCAGCGGCATCATCCATACCGCCGGTGGCATCGCCATGTCACTGGCGGCATCGCCCAAAATAGGTCCCTCCACAGACAGCCTTTCGGCCACTTTTGACGGAATTAGTCAAAAAGGCCCCAAAAAACACCCCATTTCACTTATAAAAGCGCACCTTGAGCTGCAATTTAGGAGGGAGAACCATCTAATGTTAGATTTTTAATGTTAGAAGAAGAAAATAGATTTTAGTGAGATAAGAATTAGATAAGGCAGAAAAAAAAGGATTTCATTTTTCCTGGTTTTTCTTCCATTTTTTCTGGTTTTTCTTCTTTGAATTCTCTGATTATGAGCTTAAAATCAGTAAATACTGTAGTTAAAAATCAACTTAATTAGATTTAGAAACCCGAAACACTCGAATTTACTACTAAATCGTCGTAATAAGCTCCCCGGAGGCATTTCTTTTCGGTTCACGAAGAGGTGGATTCATGGCCTCGAGGTAAAAATCCTGAGTCTCATAGCTCTTTAGCTTTAATATTATTGATTTTTGTTAATTTTTGTTAATTTATTTTCATTTTTGGGTTTTCGATCATTTTTTACTATTATCCCTGCTGCTGTGAGAAATTGAAGTCGCTGGAAATATGTGATGTCGCCGGTGGTATCAGCCATATCGCCAGAGACATCACTGATACTGTCGGTGGCATCATATTCCCTAGAGATCTCATTTTCTTGCTGGACCCTTTCTTTATGGTACTCAGAAAGTCTTGTAGCCTGCCTACAAACTGATGTCCCTAGTGATATAATTTATGTCGCCGGTGGCATCAGCCATGTCGCCAGCGACATCAACCATATCGCCGGCAGCATCAGTTGTATCATCTGTGATATGACTTTCTAGACAACAGTTTTATTTTCATTTATTCCCGGACTAGCTTATTTTTTGAAGCTAGAACATATAATGCAATGATGGAAGTTCAAAACCTCTTGAAAATAGACCCCACCCCATAACGTGTGGCATTTTCAATTATAATCCAGTTAAAGCAACGACTGAACCTAAAATTTGATTAAAAATGGAATTTCCCCGCAAACGCCGTTCAAATCTCATTTTAGCCATCCAACCAGGCTTTATGATACTGTAAATAAAATATGTCATATCCGTGCTAACAATCTTCTGCAGGTAGACGTATATCTGACATTCTGGTATTTTATTTATTGCATGAAAAAATGTACAGGACTTGTAAGCCTTGTAATAATTTTATTTTCTACACTTATTTTTTTAACGACTGTAAATATTTTATTCATCGCTTCAATTGCTTGATAAATGCAAAAATAATAAAATAACTGAAAATACGAATAAATAGGATGGATTAAATCGATTAAGAAAGAATGAAGTATCTTAACTTGGCCTAATGAAAAATAGATAACATCATCCGAACTCAGAATCTCTACTTGAGGTATGGTCCAACCACTCGGTGGGAAAATCGTACCAAAAATTTCCCGATTGAGCTGAACTGGGTGGCGACTCTATTTTAAGTATGAGATTTTGATCTCGTATCTTTTGAGCATTTAAACATGCAAAATTGTTTTCCAATCACATCACTCGCATCTTCCCAGTCATTTAAAGAGGCCGGCCCAATCGGCATGGCCCCGCGGCCGCTGCGCGAAACGTCGTCCGCTCATAACCTTAAACTTAACTATAACATATATTGCTACATTATTTCTTGTATTGATGCACTTTTATATGGCTTAAGCTTAATTGAATACCTTAGAACATTTAACTATGACATATCTATATCATTGAACATAAGAGTGGATGGCATTTTTTTAGAAGGATGTAATAAAGCGAACCAGGTGATTTAATTGAAAATTTAATTTTAGAAATTGGTGTGGAATCCATCTCCAAGGCTTGTAAACTTGTGATCTGAAAAAGTGAAAGAAGACAAGGGGGGTGGGTTGGTTGAAACCCCTCTGATGCCTAAGTTAGTATATTTATTTAGTAAGAGTACGGATGAAGAAGTAGAGAGAGTAGTAGAAGATGAGCCCTTACCTGTGGATGTGGGAGGTCTCCCTTTTATAGGGGTTTTGAGTGTGGGTTATGGGTTTTAGGGCTCATCTGTGTAATGGGCTTGGGTTGGATTTTATATGGCTCATGCTAAGTCGTCCCCCCCTCCAAATTTCATGAAAATATACATTGATGTATTTCTTAAGACTACACATTCAAAATAATATGTCTTATCACCGTATATTAGTAGAGAATCTTCGCATGGTGCGAATAGATGAGACTTTACATGGTGCAATGGGTATTTGAAAAAGTTTTGGCATGGTGCTAAGAGATGAGACTTTACATGGTGAAAAAGGGTCTTCGAAAGAGTTTTTGCATGGTGCAAAAAAGTGAGACTTTGTATAGTGCAAAAGGGTCTTCAAAAGAGTTTTCACAACGCGTGAAGAGGTGAGAATTTGCATGGCGCAAAGGGTCCTCAAAAGAGTCTTCACGTGGCGCGTAGAGCGAGACTTTGCATGGCGTAAAGGGTCTTCTAAAGAGATTTTGCATGGTGCAAAGGGGTGATACTTTACATGGCACGAAGGATCTTCTAAAAAATTTTCTTATGGTGCCAAGGGATGAGACTTTGTGTGGTGCACGACGTTGATGATATTGACGTCTTTAAAGAAAATGGTTTTTATTGAGTTAATAATATAAAAGCTTTGGATATGGGTGTATGTTGATTGATATGTCTTTAGAGGTGATTTTATAGGCTTAGGATGAATGCATATTGATATAAGGGCTTTGATTATTTTGATAAAGTAAGGATTTTTGTAATGTGTATTTTTTTGTTTTAGCCGTAGTCTTTGGAAGGGAATTATTGGAGATCTAAATTTAGCAAGGAGCTTGTTGTCATGACTTAAGCAATCAGCGATGCATTGGAGTTGATGAGGAGCTAGCTGTCATGAATTGACTCATTATCGATGCCTCGGAGTTAGTAAGGAGCTAGTATGTCGTGGATTGATTCATTAGCGATGCACTGAAGTTTGTTAAGGGCTAGAACCTGATAGCGTGTAAGCTTAAAGCTCCTGAGCTAGTTAAGAAAGAATTTGATTCTGATGTGAAAGTTCAAAGTTAGAGTTGGGGAGCTTAATTCTTGAAGCATAGAAGTGAAACAGTAGCTATTGGATTCTGTGATTATTGTTTTCATAATGCTTGACTTTTATTAGATGAATTATTCTTTGTTTTGGTATTGGAGTTTGTAATAAATGTATTGACAAATCATTATTGTGCATAGTATGCTTTTGGATTGTTATTTGGGCATTCACTGAACTAAAATATTTTTTCATTATGTTTTATGATTATTGTGATAGACGAGTTGGTATATAAGAGCTTTTGTATGCCTTAATTAACTAAGGGCTTGAAAATTCCTTTAAAAAGGGCTTATGATATCAAGGTCTATGGATTGAATGTAGTTGTGGAAGCTCGCATGTTCCCTCAAAGTACTTATTTGTTGTTTTATATTAACTTCATGCTATCATCATTCAAATCAGTATATTCTTTTTCTTCGTCATTCGAATAGGTATACTCTCTATTTTTTATTCAAACAGAATCATATGAGCATTGATATGTTTGATTTCGTATCATGATCATTCAAATGTGTATGCTCCTCATCTTCAATTTGAATGGAATTGAATGAGCAAT
The DNA here is from genome assembly GCA_947683365.1 of Euphorbia pulcherrima. Lineage (NCBI taxonomy): Eukaryota > Viridiplantae > Streptophyta > Magnoliopsida > Malpighiales > Euphorbiaceae > Euphorbia > Euphorbia pulcherrima. The sequence continues at coordinate 42,645,932 of CANTUS010000008.1, read as the reverse complement.
TGGTCGAATGTTGATATTCATGTTGTCTTTGTGGTGGAATGTATATATAATCAATGATGTAAGACCCTTTTAAAATGCTTTTGGTGAAATGGCTTTGGCAGAGTGACAGAAGTCTATATGAAGACTTGTCTGAAGTTTATATCGAGACCTCGCATGGTCGAGGATAAAATGAAGCCTTTAGATGTTGTCGAAGCTTAATTGGACCCTTGGATATGTGGGGCTTAAGTGGATCCAAAGTGGGTTGGGATGAAGGATAAACTGAGAGTCTTTCCAACATATAATATTGTTCATGCGCTCAACGTTGAGTGATAGTTGGATGTTTTGTATGAAAGCTTGACCATTGGTAAGGAGCATTTTGTCCAATCTAATAGATTGATACTTTTATATCAGTACGATTTCCAAATTTTACCAAACATATCCTTGGATGTTTGGTGAATGGAACGAGATGTATTTCAACATATATGTATTGTGAAATAATGTAGAATGGAATGTGTTCCAATTAGTCATGGTGCATATTGGTATTAGTCAAGTTAGACTAATGATTGGGATTATGTGGACATTTTCTTATATCCGTTGAATACAATGGTGGTAAGTTTAATTGCAAGTGCTTCATGCTTTGTATGATATCATTCTTGGCTGAGGTGAAGGTCTTCATCTATGATTATTATATATCCTTTTGCAAAGTTTATATTAGCTCGATGGCCAAAGTATTAAATTATTCGAGTGTTTGCATTATAATTGCATGACGTTATTAATGCGTTCGATAATTCTCAGGGTTACGCCTTCATTCGGGTTTTGAATGAGTTAAGGAATTTGCATAATGAATGCTTTGCATCTTGGATGAGTTGGAGAATCTTTAGTATTAGGCCCTTCCCATTTACCCTACAAAGTTGGAAAGTACAATGCATTTATGTATCAGAGACTTTGAATGGTTAGTCAATCTAATGTATAAATAATCGAGGAAAATATATTGATTCGGGTTGGATGCAATAAAGAATAAATGTGTGATCGTCCATTCGAGCGCGCATTGATCGCGAGTGGAGTAAGTTGTAACTCGAATAGGTTGTTACTATAACCTAACCAGTAGTTTGTATTGCATTGGCGTTTCCTGATATTTCTAGGAGTTACTTTGTTTGATTGACTTCTTCATATGTGTTGAATGGTATCTTCAATTTTCATTGATATAGATTAAGACTGAGTATTCATTTTTGCTATTCCTTCCCTTTTAACCCTAGGGACTTTAGTGCACTGAGTGTTTATATTATACATCAACTGAGTAGTCTGTTCATGATTAATACCTTATCATAATAATAGCTTTTGTCAAAAATATCATCCGCTAAAGCAGGCTTTTTCCAAATGCTCTTATGGTGGATTTGGAAAGTTTTAACACGCTTTTTACTTGCTTAAACTTTATGAATTTGGCCTCGTAAGCTTAATTATGTGCTTTCCAAATGATTGTGGCATTGGAAGGATTCATGCTTTGGAAATGTCAACTGATCATTTCATTGGAAGGCTCTATACTTGCAATTTATTGGCAGCTTGCATTATCGAAGTGATGAAAATGGAAGTGCATATTTTATGCATTTTTATAATCCAAATCAATATTATGTGGAGGACCTTGAGTGTAAAACTATTGAAGCAATAATAAGGAAAGTATGTATCCCGCATTGCGATTGTTGTTTGTTTGACTGATTTAGATGTGTATCACTGAACTATTATATTGGGGATTATAGGAAGCACAAATTATACATAGTGGAGAATGTTTAATCAGTTGTCAAGCCATGGTTTTGAGCAATGCATGGATTTTACGAACATTTGCAAGGTTGTGATGATGCGAACTATGGATTACGCTAAGCATGGATTGCGAAATTACTTGTAAGGAAGTGATTTTGAGATTGTAGATTAAGTGAAGCTGAAGCACGAATTATGTGACTAGTTGTAAGGTCGTGATCATGCAAATCAAAGATTAAGTGAAGCTTGGATTACGTGAATAGTTGCAACATCATGATAATGCGAACTGAGGATTAAGCGAATCATGGATTGTACGTTGTGATCATTTGAATGGATATATTTGAATATTCAGTAAGCGATGTATAGCTTGTTGAATCGATTAGAAATAAGTTTATATGTTAATGAATACGAAGACACTTCGTAATATCGGTATACGTCAAGTGGTAATGCAATTGATCCAACAGATATATTGTTGTATAGATTCACCTTATGAAGATTTTGAAAGTGTAATGACTTTGTAAGTAGAATAATATGGTGGACGCATTGTATAATTATTTGTTGAGCCATTTAAATACTATCGTATAATTATTTGTTGAGCCATTTAAATACTATTTACTTCTTCGAACTATTGTATTTGTGTTCGCATGACTTGAATCCTTTATTTATTGAATGCCTTAGTTGAGTAAGGCTTTTGAATGTATAAGCAAAGTAAGGTTTTTTGTGCATTAATGATATAAGAGCTTCATGCTTGCTTTCGAATATGAATGTCTAGTATATTCTAGGTAAATATAGTATTCCCTTATGATGTGGATAATATAGATACATCGAATGGTGTGATGTTTTGTCATATCATGAATAATATTTATTCATATTCATTAGGCTTTGATGAGGTTGGTTATTCCATTCTAAGTTTTACCAATCAGCGAATTCGATCTATTAGTATTTAGTAGACTTTGTTAAGCGATCATTTCAAGATGATGATATGTCATCTGGTGAATAACATATAGTCATATCTACCGGGCTTTGGTAAGGCTGATCACTCTAAGATGATGTATAGTCATCTGACGAATACGATGTGTTCGTATTTACCAAGCTTTGTTAAGGTTGACCATTCGAAGGTGATGCTCTGTCATCCGATGAATAGCATGTATTCCTTGAACTTTGATAAGGCTGATCATTTTAAGATGATGTTTTGTCATCTAGTGAATAGAATGTATTCATATCTACCGGGCTTTGGTAAGGCCGATCACTCTAAGATGATGTATAATCATCCGACGAATACGATTTATTCGTATTTACCAAGCTTTGATAAGGTTGATCATTTGAAGGTGATGTTCTGTCATTCAGTGAATAACATGAATTCCTTGAACTTTGATAAGGCTGATCATTCTAAGATGATGTTTTGTCATCCGGTGAATAGCATATAGTCATATCTACCGGGCTTTGGTAAGGCTGATCACTCTAAGATGATGTATAGTCATCTGAAAAATACGATGTGTTTGTATTTATCAAGCTTTGAGAAGGTTGATCATTTGAAGGTGATGTTTTCTTGATTCCCTTAATGAAAGAAATAGCTACGTAACCTCATTATTTTCGATTCCCATTATGGAATAACGTTGGATGGATTGAATATAATCCCAAAAAATTTGGATTTATCAATTGAGTGCTTTTATTTTATTTATACTTGATGAGTATTGTTTTGATAATAAGCTTTCGACATTAATATGTTGGACTATTTCTTCAATTTGTTTGATTCGTCGATTCAATATTCATTGGTCCGCATTTAGAACTGACGTGTTTGTTGATTCTTCATATGAAGATATTTGTGAAATCAATGACTTAGTAATTGGCTCTTATGAAGAATAATATGCATGAAGTGTTCACATACTGTATTTGCATGTCATGGTCTTTAATAGATTTTTTGCTTGGTGTTTCAACGAATCACTTGGATTATTCGATTATAATTTTGATGATTGTGACTGAATAGTCAATTTTATCATGTGTTCCCTTGTGTTGTCAGGGACTTTAGTGCATTTTGCAAAAAAGTTTTGTAATGTAAGAAGGCTAAAAAGTTGGTTCCAAAATTAGTGTTTTCTCGATGTAAGGGCTTTGAATGTCATAATTTTATGAGGCGTTATTGCCTTAGTGAGATAAGAGCTTTAGGTTACATAGTGATATATGCTTTTTCATAGTGAGTGAGGGCTTGTAGTGCCATAATGATATGGGCTTTTGGATTTTGCCTTAGTGAGAAGGTTTTTTGTGAAATGGGTTTTACCTTAGAGAGATAAGGGCTTTTAGTGCCTTAGTGAGATAAGGGCTTTGAGTGCCATAATGATACGGAGCACTTTTGCCTTAGAGAGATAAGGGCTTTTAGTGCCTTAGTGTGATAAGGGCTTTTAGTGCCTTGGTGATATAGGCTTTTGCCTTTGAGAGATAAGAGTTTTTAGTGCCTTCATGGGATATGGGCTTTGTGGTCATAGTGACATGGAGTACTTTTTCCTTAGAGAGATCAGGGCTTTTAGCGCCATAATGACATGGGCTTTTACCTTAAAAAAAAGGCTTTTAGTGACATGAAGTACTTTTACCTTAGAGAAGTAAGGGCTTTTAGTGCCTTAGTAAGATAAGGGCTTTTAGTGCCTTAGTAAGATAAGGGCTTTGAATGTCATAGTGGTATGGGCTTTGCCTTTGAGTTTTGTAATGTATGTTGAATAAGGGAACCGAATTTAGCTAGTTTGATAACAAGCGAATATGGAAAGCAAATCTTCTTTCGATAATGCAATTGTGGGAAACGAATCCTTTTTTCAATTATGCGAATAAGGGAAGTGAATCTAGCTCTTTCAGTTCATTGGAAGCCTTTCCAACCAGCAGATACGGTTGCTAGTTTAAGTGGATCCGATCGAACAACTCTTTTGATAACATCTATATAGGGAGAAAATCATCTTTCAATTACTCAAGTAGGGGAAGCAAATTCTTTTTTGATAAAGCGGATAGGGGAATCAAATCATTATACGAATAGGGGAAGCAAATCACTGCGAAACGCGAATAAGGGAAATGAGATAGAAGCTCTGTTAATCACATCATTCTCAATATCATGTCGCCTCTTGCGTTCTTATGTAGGTCTTGGAAGCTTCGATAGTTTTGATAAAGCAAATAGGGGAATCAAATCATTATGATCACGCGAATAGGGGAAGCAAATCACTGCGATAACGAGAATAAGGGAAGTGAGATAGAGGCTTTTGTTAATCACATCCTTCACAATATCATGTCCCTTCTAGCATTCTTGTATAGGTCTTGGAAACTTTGATAGTTTTGATGAAGCAAATAGGGTAATCAAATCATTACGATCACGCGAATAGGGGAAGCAAATCACTGCGATAACGCGAATAAAGGAAGTGAGATAGAGGCTTTGTTAATCACATCCTTCACAATATCATGCCACTTCTAGCGTTCTTGTGTAGGTCTTAGAAGCTTCGATAGTTTTGCTTTTACATGGATCAATTTAGAATCAACCGGTGAAGATGGACATGATTCAAATGAAAAAGAAGAGAATATATGTTGATTGATCGTGGGTTCACAGTTCGTTTCCCATAGTCGGCGCTAATTGGTGCGGAATCCATCTCTAAGGCTTGTAAACCTGCGATCTACACAAGTGAAAGAAGACAAGGGGTGGGTTGGTTAAAACCCCTCTGATGCCTAAGTTTGTATATTTGTTTAGTAAGAGTATGGATGAAGAAGTAGAGAGAGAGAGTAGTAGAAGATGAGCTCTTACCTTTAGATGTGGGAGGTGTCCCTTTTAGAGGGATTTTGAGTGTGGTTTTTGGGTTTTGGGTTTCGGCCCTCATCTGTGTAATGGGTTTGGGTTGGATTTTATATGGCTTGTGCCATATATTAATTGATAATCCCGCGGGCCGGGCTTGGGATTTGATTAGTTTATAAAGGCCCGGTCCGGCCCGAGCCCGACTTTTATTTTTTATGGGTTGGGTCGGACTTGGACTACTTATTTTTTAGCTAGGCCCAATTGAGCCCGACCCGAATCCGATCCATGCCCAGGACTATTCAGCGGTAAGGCGCGTGAATTGTTGGTCATAGGTTCTATGTTCGAATCATGGAGGCCTTTTTGTCACTTTTTATTTGTTTTTGAGAGACCAATTAATCAAATATTCATGAATGGTAAAATATGAAATTAATAAAATAAAAGGTTTGTATAAAAATTATTAATGTTATAAAAATATTTTGAAAATTTAATATAACATCGGAGTTTATTGAATGACTCATTCATAACTTCAAATATTTAGAAACAATTAAAATTTCAAATTTTGGTTTTATCAACGAAAATTATGTTTATAGTTTGTTATTATTATATCAATAATTTATTAATAAATAGTCATCAAAATTCTTCTTATAATATATCAATAGGTTTTATAACAATAATTTAATTATAAAATCGATCGATATGCTATTAAAATAAAATTTTTCGTAATTTAATTAATAACATATAATTTCTTTATTAAGGACTTTTTTTCAATATTCACTCAAGGTCTCGTAGATTTTTAAGACTGCCCGATATACATCTTATCGAGCATGAAAGTGGGGATGTGCATCTTGAAAAGACTAAAAAGATAATATGATAGTATATGCAAATTTTGACTCCGTGACAATATGCAAATATTTGATTTGTCTTATTTTTTTTTTTCATAAACCAACAACTTTGTAGGTTTTAAATTAATTGCTTCTGAATTATTTCTTCTTTTCCTGGGATAGCGATGCTTTTCTTTTGTACGACTGTTTCTCTTGGACACTAAAATTTCGAATTTATATATGTTTTAAAAAGTTTCTCGTTAACGGTCCAACCCCATCATACAGAAATATTCTGAAAATACCGCCTCAATCCTTGGCATATTTCAATTCTCATATTTGGTCCTTTCAATTTTATAAGATACTTGATAGAACAATATATCAATCTTTATGCGCAAAAAACTTTTTGACTCTACGTAATTTTACCCATAAGTTATAGTTTTCAGACAAATTCTAAATAGTTTGGATAATATGATATGAATTCTTGATTGTGTATTGCTAGCCAGGCCCGGTCCTTGGGTTGGGTAACGGATGTCATAGCCTAGGGCCTATAGCCGGAATGGGCTCAAAAATAATTTTTTTCTTAAAGATTTTGTTGTTATTATTTTAAAGATAAATGTAAACACAAATTAATGTTAGTAAAGTTGATGGTGCGGAATCCATCTCCAAGGCTTGTAAACCTATGATCTACACAAGTGAAAGAAGACAAGGGGGTGGGTTGGTTGAAACCCCTCCGATGCCTAAGTCAGTATATTTGCCTTAGAGAGAGTATGAAGAAGTAGAGAAAGAGAGAGAGTAGTAGAAGATGAAAACTTACATTGAGATGTGAGGATGTCCCCTTTTATAGGGGTCTTGGGTGTGGATAGGGGGCCTTTGGGCCTCATCTACGTAATAGGCTTGGGTTGGATTTTCTATGCTCGTGCCAAGTTATCCCCCCTCCCCAAATTTGATGGGAAAATACATTGATGTATTTGTAAAGAGTACACATTCAAAATAATACGTCTTATCACTGTATATTGGTAGAGAACCTTCGCATGGTGCGAATAGATGAGACTTTGCATGGTGCAAAGGGTATTCGAAAGAGTTTTCGCATGGTGCAAAAGAGGTGAGATTTTGCATGGTGCAAAAAGGTCTTCGAAAGAGTTTTCACATGTTGCAAAGGGGTGAGACTTTGCATGGTGTAAACGGGTCTTCGAAAGAGTTTCACATGGCACGAAGAGGTGAGACTTTGCATGGCGCAAAAGGGTCTTTGAAAGAGTTTTCGCATGGTGCAAAGGGGTGAGACTTTACATGGTGTAAAGAGAAATGGTCTTCTAAAGAGTTTTCGCAAGGTGCGAAGAGGTGAGACTTTGTGGCGCAACAGAATGCAAGACGTTGATGATTTATATGTCTTTAAAGAAGAGGGCTTTTATTGTGTTTATGATATAAAAGCTTTGGATATGGGTTTCTGTTGATTGATACATCTTTAGAGGTGCTTTTGTAGGCTTAGGATGAATGTCTATTGATATAAAGGCTTTAATTGTTTTGACAAAGTAAGGATTTTTGTAATGTGTATCTTTTGTTTTAGACGTTTTCTTTAGAATAGGATCATTGGAGATTCAAAGTTAGCAAGGAGCTTGCTATCATGACTTAAGCAATCAGCGATGCATCGGAGTTGATGAGGATCTAGCTGTCACGAATTGACTCATTAGCGATGCCTTGGAGTTGGTAAGGAGCTAGTTTTCATGAATTGACTCATTAGAGATGCATTAAAGTTTGTGAGGGGCTAGAACCCGATAGCATGTAAACGTAAAGCTCCTGAGCTAGTTGAGAAAGATGTTGATTCTGATGCGAAAGCTCGAAGTTGGATGTTGGGAAGCCCAATTCTTGAAGCATCAAAGTTGAATGTTGCTCACACTTGGGGGGGCTAGAACTTGATAGCGTGTAAGCGTAAAGCTCCTGAGCTAGTTGAGAAAGATGTTGATTCCAGTTGGATGCACCAAAGAATAAATGTGTGATCATCCACTCGAGCACGCATTGATCATGAGTGGAGTAAGTTGTAACTCAAATAGGTTATTAGTAGAACCTGACCACTAATTTGAGTTGCATTGGCGTTTCTTGATATTTCTAGAAGTTAATTTGTTGGATTGACTTCTTCATATGTGTTGAATGGTTTCTTCAAATTTCATTGATATTGATTGTGACTGAGTAGTCATTTTTGCTATTCCTTCCCTTTTAATCTTAGGGACTTTACTGCCACTGAGTCTTCATATTGTACAACGACTGAGTAGTTGGTTCATAATGAATACCTTATCATAATAATAGCTTTTGTCAAATATATCATCCGCTAAAGCAGGCTTTTTCCAAATGCTCTTATGGAGGCTTTGGAAAGTTTTAATACGTTTTTTAATTGCTTAAACTTTATGGATTTGGCCTCGTGAGCTTAATTATGTGCTTTCCAACTGATTGTGGTATTGGAAGGCTTCATGCTTGGGTAATGTCAACTGATCGTTGAATTGGAAGGATATGTGCTTATGAACTCCAATAAATCATTGCATTAGAAGGCTCTGTGCCTACGAATGCAAATTGATCATGGCATTGGAAGGCTCCGCGCTTGCGATGTGTTAGCAGTTCGCATCCTCGAAATGACGAAGATTGTAGTGCATAATTCATGCATTTTTATAATCCAGATCAATATCATGTGGAGGAACTTGACTGTAAAAAGATTGAAGAAATAATAAGAAAAGTATGCTTCCGGCATTGTGATTGTCGTCGTTTTACCAATTTAGATGTGTATCACAGAACTGGTATGTTGGGGATTATAGGAAGCACAAATTATACAAAGTGGGGAATGTTTGATCAGTTGTCAAGCCATGGTTATGTGAATTCGGGATTGAGCGAAGCATGGATTGCACGAACATTTGCAAGGTTGTGATAATGCAAACTATGGATTACACCAAGCATGGAATGTGAAATTAATTGTAAGGTAGTGATTTTGTGGATTGTAGATTAAGTGAAGCATGAATTGTGTGAATAGTTATAAGGTCGTGATCATACGAATCGAAGATTAAGTGAAGCATGAATTATGTGAATAGTTGTAAGGACATGATCGTGCGAATTGAAGATTAAGTGAAGCGTGGATTACGCGAATAGTTACAACGTCATGATCATGTGAACTGAGGATTAAGAAAATCATAGATTGTATGTTGTGATAATTTGAATGGATATATTTTAAGATTCTATAAGCGATGTGTACCTTATTGAATCGATTGGAAATAAGTTTATATGTGATTACGAAGTTACTTCGTAATATTGGTATGCATCAAGTGGTGATGCAACTGATCCAATGGATATATTGCTGTATAGATCCACCTCATGAAGATGTTGAAAGTGTAATGACTTTGTAAGTAGAATAATATGTTGGAGGCATCGTATGATTATTTGTCGAGCCAGTTGAATACTGGTCGAACTGTTGTATTTGTGTTCGCATGACTTGAATCCTATATTTATTAAATGCCTTAGTTGAGTAAGGGCTTTTGAATGTATAAGCAAAGTAAGGGTTTTCGCGCATTAATGATATAAGGGCTTCATGCTTACTTTCAAATATAAATGTCTAGTATATTCTAGCCGAATATAGTATTCCCTTATGATGTAAAGTTTGCAGAAACATCAAATGGTGGGATGTTTTGTCATCTCCTGAAAAATATGTACTCATTTTCATTAAGCTTTGATGAGGTTAGTCATTCCATTGTAAGTTTTACCAATCAGTGAATTCGATCTATTTGTATTTAGTAGAGTTTCATAAGTGATCATTTCGAGATGATGATATGTCATCCGGTGAATAACATGTAGTCATATCTACAGGGTTTTGGTAAGGATCACTCTAAGGTGATTTATAGTCATCCGACGAATACGATGTGTTCGTATTTACCAAGCTTTGATAGATCATTCGAAGGTGATGTTCTGTCATCCGGTGAATAGCATGTATTCCTTGAACTTTGATAAGGATGATCATTTTAAGATGATGTTTTGTAATCAGACGAATACGACGTGTTTGTATTTGCTAGGCTTTGATAAATTTAATCATTCGAAGGTGATGTTTTCTCAATTCCCTTGATGAAAGAAATGGCTATGTAAGCTCATTATTTTCGATTCCCATGATGAAATAACGTTGGATAGATTGAACATAATCCCACATGATTTTGATTGATCAATTGAGTGCTTTTCTTTCATTTATATTTGATGAGTATTGTTTTGATAATAAGCTTTCAACATTAATATGTTCTTCGATATGTTTGATTCGTCGATTCATATATTCACCGGTCCTCATTTAGAACTAATGTGTTCTTTCGTAATTGTCTATTATGAAGAATAATGTACATGGAGTGTTCACATACTGTATTGGCATGTCATGTCTTTGAATGATCTTTTGCTTGGTGTTTCGACGAATCACTTGGATTGCTTGGTTATAATTTTGATGATTACGACTGAATAGTCAATTTTATCACGTGTTCCCTTGTATTGTAAGGGGCTTTAGTGCCTTTTGCAGAAAAGTTTTATAATGTGAGAAGGCTAAAAAGTTGATTCCAAAATTAGCATCTTCTCGATGTAAGGGCTTTGAATGCCATAATGCTATCTTTGAATGCCATAATGCTATAAGGTGTTATTGCCTTAGTGAGACAAGATCTTTAAGTGACATAGTGATATAAGTTTTTCCATAGTGAGATAAGGGCTTCTAGTGCTATAGTGATATGGAGTACTTTTGCCTTAGAGAGATAAGAGCTTCTAGTGCCTTAGCGAGATAAGGGCTTTAAGTGCCATAGAGGTATGGGCTTTTGCCTTAGTGAGATATGGGCTTTCGCTGCCTTAGTGAGAAAAGGGCTTTGAATGCCATAATGAAATGGACTTTTGCCTTAATGAGATAAGGGCTTTTGTTGGCTTAGTGAGATAAGAGCTTTGAATGCATGGTGAAATGGGCTTTTGCCTTAGTGAGATAATGGCTTTTAATGACATGAAGTACTTTTGCCTTAGAAAAGTAAGGCTTTTAGTGCCTTAGTAAGATAAGGGCTTTTAGTGCCATAGTGGTAACTTAGCATGGGTCATAGAAAATCCAACCCAAGGCTTGTAAACCTGTGATCTGTACAAGTAAAAGAAGACAAGGGGGGTGGGTTGGTTGAAACCCCTCCGATGCCTAAGTCAGTATATTTGCCTTAGAGAGAGTATGAAGAAGTAGGGAAAGAGAGAGAGTAGTAAAAGATGAAAACTTACATTGGGGTGTGAGGATGTCCCCTTTTATAAGGGTCTTGGGTGTGGATTGTGGGCCTTTGGGCCTCATCTGCGTAATGGGCTTGGGTTGGATTTTCTATGGCCTTTGCTACTTGGTAAGGAGTTTATTAAAGTTGTAAGAAGGTAAGGGTTCAATTTCTTATTTTTATAAAAAAATTTATGTTTTATTTCATTATTTTTTTGTTGAGGGCTCTATGTTACTACTTTTAATAGTAATTTGCCTAGGGCTCCCAAACTGTCAGGGTCAGGCCTGTTGCTAGCAAAGAATGAGATGTAACTCGAAGATATAGGGTCAGTTTGGGATTGCTTTCTCAAGCTGCTTATTTTGAAATCTCCATTTTCAAGTTTTTCATATAATAGGCAGATTTGATTTTGGAAAAAGTAAGTCGGACAGTTCCTAATTAATTACTATGAATGACAAAAAAAATGTTGTTTAAAGCTCAAATATATAGTTTTAGTCAAAATTTATGATAACAACTTATTTTAATAAGAGCTTAATAAGAAATATCAAACTAATCCATAGTTGCTTTAGTTATATAGAAAAATGGATTCCTAATTGATAAGTGTAACCTCCTCGTGAGTTGTGAGTAAGGATTTGTATATTCTAGAGTTTTAAAAAAATTTAGAAAACATCTAAATAAATCTAGTATTTTATTCAATTTTGAAAAACTAAGATTTAATGTACATTTTAATAAACATTCTTTCTCACTGCCATTGTTTCTATCTTTATCTAACTATGATGTAAGTTATTGTTGAGGATTTAGATCACATTGGTAAAAACCTTATTCAGATTATTCTTAAATCATAGTTAAAATTGCACGAATGTGTAGCCATAAGTCTTAATGATAGTTTGAGAGCTTCTAGACTAGAACGATTGTCTTTAACCTTGTTAATACCAATAAATAGTTCTATGTATCTAAATACAAAGAAGACTTCACCCACTTCTAATTAAAAATGTTTTGAGCTATTCAAAAGTATCATCTACAATAAACGTCTTACAGCAACTGATTATAACACCCGCAAAAGATACATATCCAATTTATTATAATAATAGTATTATTAGGTTATTAATGATGTCATCTCAAAAAGTTTGAAGTATATAATATATGGAAAAGTTATTTGATTATCAGTTATTTTAGGATCATTATATTTTTTAATTAATTTCAATTATTTATTTAATTTTATTTATTTAATTTTAATTATATTATAGATTATATAAACTCAATCAAAATCATTAAAAAGGCCAACTTCCCACAAAACAGAATCTAAATCCGTGGAAAAAAAACAGTAACCTTTCAGTTTTTCCCAATATAAAAAACCATCTTCCCCTCCTATATCTAACCCAAATGGAGACCAACCCAAGAAAAAACAAAATGATCACAACCAAACAAGAAAACGAAAATGAATCCATCCTATTACCCGGCCTCCCTAACGACATTTCCCTATCCATCCTCTCCTCCCTTCCGGCCACCGTCCTTTTCCACGTTTGCCACTCATGGCGGCGAATCCTCTACTCCCCTTCCTTCCCCCCTTTCCTCTCCCTCTACGCCATCCTTTCCCCCACAAACAACACCCAATTCCAACCCTCAATCCCCAATTCCGTTCAACTCACTTCTTTCAATCCAATTTCATCAAATTGGGAACCCCTTCCAATCCCTCCGCATCCCCTCCACCTCCTCCACCGCCACCCTTCTTTCCTTTCCCGGAAAATCCCAATCCAATCCCTTACCGTTTCTAACAACCTCGTCCTTATCTCCGGCGCCACTCCCGGCCTCGTCCCCGCACTTTCCCGGCCGTTGATTTTTAACCCAATGTCAAAAGATTGGTTTTTTGGTCCTAAATTTTCAATTCCTCGCCGGTGGTGCGCCACCGGCGCGGTGAGAGGGACAATTTACTTGGCGAGTGGAGTTGGGTCACAGTACAACGGAGAGGTGGCGCGATCAATGGAGAAATGGGAAATGAAAGAGGAGAGAGAAAGCTGGAAATGGGAAAAAATGGCGGATTTAAAAGATGGGAGATTTAGTAGAGAATCTGTTGATGCAATCGGGTGGAGAGGGAAGCTTTGTATGGTTAATGTTAAAGGCAATGCGCCGAAAGACGGCTGGGTTTTTGATGTTGTGGCCGGAAAATGGGAGAAAATGCCGGAGGGGATGATCGCCGGGTGGACTGGACCGGCGGTGGAGATGGATGAGGAGGTGATTTATGCGGTGGATGAGGTCACTGGAGCGTTGAGGGTGTATGAGAGTGAGGGGGATTGTTGGAAGAAGGTGGTGGAGTTGCCGGAGCTTAGAGATGCGGAGCACATGGCCGCCGGAAAAGGGAAAGTTTGTGTTGTTTGTGCTAATGGAGAAAAGATTGTTGTGGTGGATGTGGCGGCGGCTCCGGTGAGAGTTTGGGAGGTGGAGCCGCCGTTGGGGCAGCAAGTGGTTTCCGTACATGTGTTGCCAAGATTAAGCTAGCATTAAGTTTTAGTTTGTTAGTGTATTTCCTTTCAAAAGAAATCAATGTGTAGCAATAGAAAAATGTGTAAAAATAAAAGTTGGCAAAATATTTTCGTTTAAACTTTAAAATATGACTGTTTTATAAAAAAATTTAAACTTAAAAAATATATGTTAGCTGTGTGAAATTTTTATTTTCAAAAGCATCATGTATTTCCAACCTTCAGCGAAAAAGTGCTTTTTCCTTGACACTGTTATTAAAGCTGACCTGGCACGGGGGTGTTTTAGGAAAACCAAAAATTTTAGTGAAAAAGCATCCATCCTAACCTTCCTACTGTAGAAGGCAAAAAAATTTGAAATTTCAATTCATTCAGCAACCCAGTTACAGATTAGATTAGTACCAAAACAATTAATTGAATTCTTGAATGTAATTTTGATATGCTCGATAGCTGAGAGAGAAAAACAAGAAATTTATGGAATGAAGGGAAAATCTAAACAATTGATCTCAAATTTTCAAGGAATCAGAGGCATATAATTAGGACCCATAATGGGGGATTACAAAATAAGATGAAATTAACCAAATGTTCTGCAAATCAATCAATATATAGTACATTCTTAGACAGATGAAGCAGCAGTTGTCCATCTCTCAAAGTCAATCTCAATCTGCAAATCAACGTTTCAGATGCCGACCAAAAACCTCAGATCAGACGTTGGTAGGCCACACTACTAATCGACGGAGTCCAAGAAATCGCCCTTTCATCCACTGACCCGAACCTGACTTGCTCCGTTTAAACTCAAACTCACCGCCATCTGGATCTGGCCCTTCAGTCGACGGAGACAATGTCACTGTTGCTGCCATTCTTCCACCGGAGCTAACCCAAAATCAGAGGATAAGTCCGAGAGTACAATAACGTGAACGGAAATGACAAGGGGAAAGAGTGGATTTGGTGAAGAACGAGTTGGGAAAGAATGGATTTGGGGGAGAACAAATCAGATGAATTGATTGTTTGTTCTTTTTTTGCTTTTTATTCGGGTTTCCGAAATTGCCCTCAGCCAAATCAGCTTTGTTCTAACGGTGCGATAAAAAATCGTGTTTTTGCTAATGGTTGGTGATACAAGGATGCTTTTGAAAAAAACGGTCAATGCATGTTTTTTAAATTTACTTACAAAAGCATATATATATAAGTGATTTTAAAAGTTATAAAAAAAGGAAAAATATATGATTTTTTTATTAATAATATATCAATTATTTTAATAAATTTAATATTTTTATATTTTAATCAATGTTATTGAAACTGGATCGGATATTGAAATGATGAAGGCAACGATTCACGATTTTAATAGTTTTATTGCGATTCAATCGGATTCAACAGTGGTTCAATCATGATTCCGTTGTGGTTCAACTATAGGTCTTATGATTGAACTAATCGGTTCGATCTGATTTTAATAACATTAATTTTAATTATATTATTTTATGAAGTATGTATCAAAAGCAAATTTCAAAAATTTTGGATTTGTTATGTTTTTATAAAATTATAATCAATTTTTAGTTAAAAAAATTTACAGTTCTACAAAATTTTTAAAATTTATCACTAAAATATATTATATTTTTAATAATTAAACTATAAACTTTTACTTTAAAAGGGATAAAAATGAGCTTCAAACTCAAGTTTTAAAATTTGAGAATTCTTTTCTTTTCTAACTTTTAAAATTATATGTTCCACAGCCACAATTTTTTTTAAAAAGTCAAAATCATAAAATATGTTTTTTTTGAGTTTACAGTGTATTTTGACATTTAACCATCCACTAGGAAACTAAATAACTATTAGAGAAAAATAGAGGCAGACAGTAAGAGTATCTTTAATAGATTGTGGATTTTAAGTTGATGTGGTATGTAGAATAGATATTTAAATTGATGAGATGTAAAAATAAATAAAAAAATTAAAATTCTAACTATAATAGATTATCTATTTAATTAGTTTTTGTATTTTTTTAAAATAAAATAATAGAAACAAAAATTAAATAACTTATTAGATAATCACTAACTATTAAAATATTATTATTCAATCTTCTATTTGATTGTCTATTTGTGGAAGATCAAATAGATAATGTTTAAAATTAAGATGACACCTCATATTAGAAAGAGTAATTAAAAGATTTACTGGATAATTTTTTTAATTTAATATTTATTTTTACTTATGTATTAAAAAAAAAAGAAGTAAAATATTGTGTACGAGACGTTGTTGTTGTTGAGAGATGAAAATGAGCTTTCATAATTTTTTTCGATTATTGCAGCTTGTAATAGCTTAATTTCATTATTTGCCTCTTATGTCCTAACTCAGTGTCTCTTAGGAGACACATTTTATCACATTATTTAGTTAAATATGTTCATTTGAATGATATAACATGCGAGCAGTTTTCAACGCTACCTTTTTGTTTTGACTATCTTTTACCATAATTAATACAACTGTGTTTCTTAGAAAAACTTAGTCATATAAAGTTTAGTGTGTGCTAACTTTCATAAAATATAATTTAACTAATGTTTATCTTTTTTTCTTGAAATTTATTATTTATATATTGAAAAAAATTAATTAAAATATCATATTAAATTTAGAAAAATAAATTTTCACTACGTTGAGAGATTGATAAAACTTTGCATGAATAAGAGAAAAGCATAAAAAAAATAATAAAAGACTAAAATAATTTTGCAACATATATTCTTAAGCTTCATTTTACGTCATCGCAAATTAACAATCATAAGAACTCTGATATATTTCATAACACCAATCAATTTTATAGATTTGAAGCGATCTTTCTTAAATTTTTAAGAGATTGTAAGATTGAAGACATATAAAACATATTATTTCTACATTAGTTATGAAATATATGGATTGAGATAAAGTGAATTATTAGTTATATTTAGGCATAAAATCTCCTTTAATCTTCTTCCGTAATTCAAATATTATTTTGGTGTATGATAATGAAATTGACTAATTGGCGATTGAACTATTGAATTAGCTTATCTGATATATGATTTATTCGTATTTTACTTATTTGATGCACGAATTATTAATTTTAAGACATTGAGATATTACACTAAAGTTCATTTCAAAAATAGGAAATACGTAGATATTTTATGATTACTTGAAGTTACTTTTATTTTACCTTCATCACTATTAGATAAACAAATGATACTTTTATTTATCGGTCATAAAAGGTAAGGTAATATTTTCTTTGTAAAAAAAATAAACTAACCATATCTTACACCTAAAAACAAATAATAAAATATTAGAAAAAGTTAGCTTTATTTTTTTGGGTTATATAACGGTGATTTTATTTTTTTTATCATTATTATTATTAGATTAAATTTTATTCCACTAATTCAATAATGATAAAGAGTAAAATAACTTTTACTTTATATAAAATAAAATTAACATAGCCTTCATTTTTATATTTTTTTTGTTTGAATTTATTGACATTATTAATTACTTTGTATAATCCCATATTTTACTAAAATTGGATATATAGACTATATACACACTTAAATATGAAAAAAAATCAGATATCAAATATACAATAAGTTTATAAGTTTAACAAAAAAAATGATAAAAATTTTAACCTAATAATTAAGCCTGAAGTCATGATCTTAAAAATTATAGGTTTAAATTTATATATAAATAAAATGAGATAAAAAAATTTTTTATTATTATTATAAGTTAAAGAAATTTTTAAAAAATATAAAAAAGATAATTAAATTATATAAAGTCATTAAAAAAACTTCCCACTTTAATAAAAAAGAAGTTTTGGAACTCCGACTAATCAGAGTTTGACTTTTATTTCTTTCAAATGTTGACTAAATTAATTGGGTATAGGGCAGTTTGCTGTCAGTTCTAGGTCGATTGTGAACTAGTACCAAACAGTTGTACATATATCACAAGGGCAAACAAATAAATTGGAAAATTTCAATTGTGATAACAGTACGTAGACTATGGGAAATTATATATATTATATAGTATTTAATATTTTTTTTAATTTAATAATTAAATATTTATATAAATACTTAATTATTAAATTAGAGAAGAGTATTAAATATTTAATATCATATATAAAAACCTACTAATATACTGTTATATACTTAATTGTTATATACTTAATTGTCCGGCAAATTTGACTAGATACAAACCATTTAATGCAGCTTAATGCACCATTTTTTAGCCATAATTCAATATTTTCCTTTTTTATTTATTGCATAGTGTCACATTCATACAATGAATTTAGATATAAGAGAGAGTTTAATATATGAAATTTTAAATATAACAAGGCGATC
Source organism: Euphorbia pulcherrima (assembly GCA_947683365.1). Lineage (NCBI taxonomy): Eukaryota > Viridiplantae > Streptophyta > Magnoliopsida > Malpighiales > Euphorbiaceae > Euphorbia > Euphorbia pulcherrima. Next base: position 42,627,596 of record CANTUS010000008.1, on the reverse strand, counting down.
ACTAAAATCTAATTTATAAATAAATAGTTATTCTTACGAATAAAAATATTATATAATTTATAATTTATTTTAATTTAGCTGTACGATTTGACACATGCCGATCAATATAAGCAGTAACAATCCGACAGTAAGTGGTAGCGATGGCAACGAATTTATGGGGTACAGTGGACCGGAGGAGTTGGATAAGGAAAATGTCACATTCACTTTATTCATTTACCATAAAGAAAATATTTCTTTTAACTTTTGACTCGTTCCATAAACAAAAGAATATATACACCAAATGTATGGTATAGCGAGTATTCATTCAACGGTAATGCATGATTCATAGTGGATGCCGTGTTTCATATACATAATTGATAGTAATTCATTTCAGCCACAAAAATATAAGAAACCAATTCAGATAATTAATAAAGGTCCCATAATTCATAACCTAATCCATTTAGACCGTAACCATCCATTAATTACCAAATTAAAAGTCTTCATCCATCCAACTACATTTGGTTTAGAGTGGATAACTATTCATTTGGTTTCATAAAAAATTAGTTTGGGGAGGATATGTATTCCATATATTTTCTAAATAAAATAAACGCTTGAAAATTTGAAAAGTATTTTTTTTGTATAATATTTTTTGGTGAACGAACGAGACCTAAAATTATTGACTAGAATATACGGTTTCACATTAATATGAATTTATCATATATATATATATATATATATATATATAAAAGATTGAACATTTCCTAATTAATAAAATTTGAGAAGACATTATGGCTTGACTTTCAAGTTACAACTTTTATTTAGATTTGATATGAGATAGATGTTAAAGGCACTTATCGATTTGACTATATTGAAAAGTGGATCCGTTGTTGATATACATCTCACTGTCAGTAAATCGTTTATACTCTAATATAGACTTTTTTTTACGCCATTCCATCATTAACATTAAGTGACGTATTAATTGAGCTACACCTAAATAATTCTATTATAGACCTGTTCATCGAGCACATCAGGCTTTATACGAAAAGTATCAATTCAAACCTAGCCTAACCCATACATTTTATGAGTCGGGCTCGGATTAATCTTCTAAAGCATTCTCAAATCCGACGGATAATCCATTCATTATAATTTAAATTTTATGTATTAAAAGTATAAAACAAGAAAAAGTACAAATTATATAAGGAGCAGTTAACCATTCACTTAATATAATATTTAACTAATAACATTTCTAACCATATTTCTTAAAACAACATTTCTAACCATTCAGCAAAATATTATCATTAATAATTACAGACTTGTATTCTTTGATACTAAAATTAACAAGTTAGTCCATTATGTCACCCAAAATATAGTCATGTGATCATATATAGCTTAAATAAGTTCTATTCTCACGATAAGTAGGAAGTAAATCGAAACATGTTTAAATGCTATGTGTAATAACTAATTAATGGGCCATTAGTTGAGACTTTACTTCAGAATCAGATTATCAAATGGGTGGTATATTAAAATATAAAATAATTTTTCTTTTAATCCGCTCAGACTTTTGTACATAATATCAAGCCCACTTCATCAAATTTTAGGCTTTTTCGAGCTCGTGTTGTACTTAGTAAGAAAATAGATGCTCAAATGCGATTCATGAGACTGAATGGGTAGTCCAGCCCGCGAACATATCTACTCTATTAATATGTATTTGTAACACAGTAAATCCTACCGTCCTCATGAAAAGTTGTATTGATGTTGAACAATAAAATTATAGTTAATTGAGTTTCTTATATCTAGGGGGTTACCCTTAAGGTTTTCACAACACAGGAGTATTTTTATTTCGGTACCTTAACTAGTAAAAAGATTTAAAAATAAGATTTCTGGCACATCATTCTAGTATTTCTTAAATAGGAGGGTCAAGATGGGACTAAATAGTAAATACTACACTCTTAGAAACGAAAATTATAAAACAATTTAATTATATAATAAACATTATCGAAATAATTGAATCCATATATGCAGTATAAATAGAAAAACTGTGTTGGTCTATAAGTGTAGAACTTAATCGCATATATAAGAGAATACATATTTGATAAATTAAATTAATTGGCTTTCAATAAAGCTGATGAAGTTGTTTTTTTCAAGTTGGTAAGGTGCATTCTATGGCTACTTTATTTTTTACAAAATATCTATCACTTTGCACTTTTTCACTATAGGATGAGTGATGATTATTTTAATCTAATGATGAAAAGGCAAAATAATGATTAAATAAAGTAATAATAAAATATGCCTTACAATAATATCCAGGGTTTTAGAAAAAATTGCATCTCTTATCTTAAAATATTTAATTTTTATCCATTATGCTATATATGTTATAATTCTAAACAATAGAACACAGAGCTTTAAATCCATGTATGATAATGAATTTACATTAAGTAATTATATATTTTAATTAATTAATTTATATGTAGTTAATCAATTTAAAATTTGGAATAATTTAGATAAGGAATAATTGAATAAGTTGTGTCTAAAAGGCTACGGTTGTTGATAAAATAAAGTTGTTAGTATAATATTTCAGTCTTTTTGGAGCAGGTAAAAAGGAGGTGGAGTAGTTTCACTTAAAGGACAAGGCCATGAAAAGCTTTTGGCAAAAAGTAAGAGATGATTGAATAATTTGGATTGATCCCTATGCCTTCTTAGTTACTCCCCTGTTTCTAAGAGTTTGAGACTCTAACCGAATCATCAAAATCAATGAAATATTATTATACCGTTAAAATGATTAATTTATCCCTTATATTTTATATAAAAATTCTTTTTCTTCTTAATTACTATTTGTACTCAATTATCTCTCTCCTAATTAATACGAGGATAAATTATAAAAAATATAATAAAAATTACATTAAAATTCTAAAATATCAATTTTTTGAAAAAAAAACCAAAAGTAATAAAGTAAAGTCTCTCTTTGGCATTGTCTTGGCTTTAAAGAATTCTTCTCACCCATCCATGATTGTGGCATATATAAAATAGTTACCTTGCTTGAAAAAGAAAAAACTGTAGTTACTTTTGGAAAGGTTGGAAAGGTTAATGGTAACACCTGTCACAGCATATACTCCATTTTTCATTTTTTAAATTTTATTTTTAGAATTTATTATATTTTTATTTTAATTATCTTTTTTATTTTTCATTTAATAATATTTATTATTATTATATTAATTACATTATCCCTATTAATAAAGACCAACAAAATATTTAAAAAAATAAAAATATATTAATATTATAATTATTCTCCATAAAAAATGATTGAATCAATCAATTCCCTATATTTATTTCTCATTTTAAAAAATTCTTAAAAATGGATAATGATTTGACTTGCTCTAACATACAATAAAGATAATTAGAATATAACAAGAGATAGTTAGGTATATGCATAAAATCTCTAGTTTTAATTTTTCTTGTATATGTATAATGGGTAATATTTGGTTCACGAAATTAAATAAAATTAAAATAAAATAACTATTTTCACGTGACGGAAGAGGAGGAATAGAATATAGTTGTTGTCGTTCCACCATATTCCAATTTTGATTCAAGATGGGAATATAAAAAGGAATATAGGTTTATATTAATTTTTAAGAGGCTAAGCGTAAGAAAAATGAAAAAGTTAAAAAAGAAAATGCAAATTGCACAGTCACTATTTAAACTATTTTTAAAATAAATTATTTTCACAAATTTTTGATATTGTTATATATTTTAGCTTTTAATAATATATTTTGATCTTTTATACGAATTAATTAGGAACCGTTTGATTTATTTTTTCTAAAATCAAATCTGCAGTTTTAAAAAAAGCTTGAAAATAGAGCTTTTTAAAAAAGTTGCTGAAAAGAGCTGTAAAAACTTACAACCAAACTGGCATGTAGTTCTGCAAGTTTTGTGAGATTAATATGTTTAATCAAGAGAGTGATCTTGTATGAATCATTTGAAAATGCTACGGCCACATGTGTTGTTCTTGATTCCTAATGGCGCAGGCTGTGTTTTAGAGGATTTTGGATTGATTTTACATTATACAGAGGTGGAGGAACAATTTGGGTAATATAGAATTTGGGTTTTGGATTTACGTAGAGAAAGTTAAAATTCTCGTAAAAGATTAAAGATAGTTAAAAAGGGAAGTAATTGGATTTGGCTTATTTAGGTAAAATAATTTTGATCGAAGTTTAGTTTAATTACCTAAAGCCCCTGATATGTTTTCTGAATAAGCTTCATACGCCCTCCATATTTTTCACATGCTCTTCATAACTTTCTTACGTTCTTGCAGAATTCCAGATTTATATTAGGTTTGTAACAGATAGATAATAGCTTTGTAACAGATATAACAAGTAGTTCAAATAACATATGAAACTCCTCTCTAACATATACCAGGATATGCATTTCTGGAATTTCAAACATTTTAATTGGTTATATACTGCTCATATAAATTGGCACAGGCCATAAAAAATCTAACTCAAGCCCATTACGTAGGTGACGCTCAAAAGCTTACAATTCACACTCAAGACCCCTATATAAGGGTACCTCTTCACACCCATCTACTACTCTCTCTCTCTCTCTCTCTCTCTCTCCACTTCTTCATACTATTTCTAAGGCAAATATACTGACTTAGGCATCAGAGGGGTTTCAACCAACCCACACCCCCTTGTCTTCTTTCACTTGTGCAGATTACAGGTTTACAAGCCTTAGAGATCGATTTCGCACTGATTGGCGCCGTCTGTGGGAAACAAACCGTGAACCCACGATCAATCAACATAGATTCTCTTCTTTTTCATTTGAATCACTTTCATCTTCACTGATTGATTCTAAATTGATCCATGTAAAAGCAAAAGTATCGAAACTTCTAAGACCTACACAAGAATGCTAGAAGCAACATGATATCGTGAAGGATGTGATTAACAAAGCCTCTATCTCAATTCCCTTATTCGCGTTATCGCAGTGATTTTCTTCCTCTATTCTCGTGATCGTAATGATTTGATTCCCCTATTTGCTTCATCAAAACTATCGAAGCTTCCAAGACCTACACAAGAACGCTAGAAGCGACATGATATCTTGAAGGATGTGATTAACAAAGCCTCTATCTCACTTCCCTTATCCGCATCATCGTAGTGATTTGCTTCCCCCTATTTGCGTGATCGTAATGATTTGATTCTCATATTGGCTTAATCAAAACTATCGAAGCTTCCAAGACCTACACAAGAACACTAAAAGCGACATGATATTGTGAAGAACGTGATTAACAAAGTCTCTATCCCACTTCCCTTATTTTCATTATCGTAGTGATTTGCTTCCCCTATTCGCGTGATCGTAATGATTTGATTCCCATAACTATCGAAGCTTCCAAGACCTACATAAGAACGCTAGAAGCGACATGATGTTGTGAAAGATGTGATTAACAAAGTCTCTATCTCACTTCCCTTATTCTCGTTATCGCAGTGATTTGCTTTCCCTATTTACGTGATTGTAATGATTTGATTCCCCTATTCCCTTCATCAAAAGAGAATTTGCGTCCACTACTTGAGTTATTGAAAGAGGATTTGCTCCCCATATTCATGTTATCAAAAGAGTTGTTCGATCAGATCCACTTAAACTAGTAACTGTATCTGCTGGATGGAAAGGCTGCCAATGAACTGAAAGAGCTAGATTCACTTCCCTTATTCACATATTTGAAAAAAGGGTTTGTTTCCCATTATCGCATTATCGAAAGAAGATTTGCTTTCCATATTCACTTTATCAACTAGCTAGATTCGCTTTCCTTATTCAACATACATTACAAAATTCAAAGGCAAAGCCCATACCACTATGGCACTCAAAGCCCTTATGTCGCTAAGGCACTCAAAGCCCTTATCTTAATAAGGCACTAAAAGCCTTACTTTTCAAAGCAAAAGTACTTCATGTCACTAAAAGCCCTTATCTCATTAAGGCAAAAGCCCATTTCATTATAGCATTCAAAACCCTTATCTCAATAAGGCAAAAGCCCATTTCATTATGGTATTCAAAGCCCTTATCTCACTAAGGCACCAAAAGCCCTTATCTCACTAAGGCAAAAGCCCATACCTCTATGGCACTCAAACCCCTTATCTCGCTAAGGCACTAAAAGTTCTTATCTCTCCAAGGCAAAAGTACTCCATATCACCATGGCACTAGAAGCCCTCATCTCACTATGGGAAAAAATTATATCACTATATCACTCAAAGCTCTTATCTCACTAAGGCAATGACACATCATAGCATTATGACATTCAAAGCCCTTACATTTAGAAGACGCTAATATTGGAACCAACTTTTTAGCCTTCTCACATTACAAAACTTTTCTGGAAAAGGCACTAAAGTCCCTTACAATACAAGGGAACACATGATAAAATTGACAGTTCAGTCGTAATCATCAAAATTATAAGTGAGCAATCCAAGTGGTTCGTCGAAACACTAAGCAAAAGATCTATTAAAGACATGACATGCTAATACAGTATGTGAACACTCCATGCACATTATTCTTCATAAGAGCCAATTACGAATTGATCTCACAAATATTTTCATACGAAGAATCAACGAACACGTCAGTTCTAAATGCGGACCGGTGAATATATGAATCGACAAATCATCAAATTGAAGAAATCGTCCAACATATTAATGTTGAAAGCTTACTATCAAAACAATACTCATCAAGTATAAATGAAAGAAAAGAACTCAATTGATCAATCCAAATCATGTGGGATTATATTCAATCCATCCAACGTTATTTTATAACGGGAATCGAAAACAATGAGCTTACGTAGCCATTTTTTTCATCAAGGGAATCGATAAACCACCACCTTCGAATGATTAAATTTATCAAAGCCTGGTAAATACGAACACATGGTATTCGTCGGATGACAAAACATCATCTTAAAATGGTCATCCTTATCAAAGTTCAAGGAATACATGTTATTCACCGGATGGCAGAACATCACCTTCAAATGATCAACCTTATCAAAGCTTGGTATATACGAACACATCGTATTCGTCGGATGACTATACATCACCTTAGAGTGATCAGCCTTACCAAAGTCAGGTAGATATGACTACATGTTATTCACCAGATGACATATCATCATCTCGAAATGATCACTTATCAAAATCTACTAAATGCAAATAGATCGAATTCACTAATTGGTAAAACTTACAATGGAATGACCAGCCTCATCAAAGCCTAATGAAAGCGAGTACATATTATTCAGGAGATGATAAAACATCACACCATTCGATGTATATATATATACTTTACATCATAAGGGAATACTATATTCATCTAGAATATACTAGGCATTCATACTCTAAAGCAAGTATGAAGCCCTTATATCATTAATGCGCAAAAACCCTTACTTTGCTTATAAATCCAAAAGCCCTTACTCAGCTAAGGCATTTAATAAATAAAGGATTCAAGTCATGCGAACACAAATACAACAGTTCAACCAATATTCAAATGGCTCGACAAATAATCGTACGATGCCTCCAACATATTATTCTACTTACAAAGTCATTACACTTTCAACATCTTCATGAGGTGAATCTATACAGAAATATATCCATTAGATCAGTTGCATCACCACTTGATGCATACCAATATTACGAAGTGTCTTCGTATTCACATATAAACTTATTTCTAATTGATTCAACAAGATATACATCACTTACTGAATCTTAAAATATATCCATTCAAATGATCACAACTTATAATCCATGATTTGCTTAATCCTCAATTCGCGTGATCATGACGTTGGAACTATTCACGTAATCCACGCTTCACTTAATCTTCGATTCGCATGATCACGACCTTACAACTATTCACACAATTCATGCTTCACTTAATCTTCTATTCGCATGATCATGACCTTATAACTATTCACACAATTCATGCTTCACTTAGTCTATAATCCATAAAATCACTACCTTATAATTAATTTCACATTCCATGCTTGGCGTAATCTATAGTTCGCATCATCACAACCTTATAAATGTGGTGCAATCCATGCTTCGCTCAATCCCAAATTCATATAACCATGGTTTGACTACTGATCAAATATTCCCCACTTTGTATAATTTGTGCTTCCTACAATCCCCAATATACTAGTTATGTGATACACATCTAAATCGATCAAACGAATGACAATCACAATGCAGGATACATACTTTTCTTATTATTTCTTCAATCATTTTACACTCAAGTTCCTCCACAGGATATTGATCCAGAATATAAAAATGCATGAAATATGCACTACCATCTTCGTCATTTCGACAATGCAAACCGCCAACACATCGCAAGCGCGGAGCATTCTAGTGCCATGATCAATTGGCATTCATAGGCACAGAGCCTTCCAATGCAATGATTTGCTGGAGTACATAAGCACATATCCTTCCAATTCAACGATCAGTTGATATTACCAAAGCATGAAGCCTTCCAATACCACAATCAGTTAGAAAGCACATAATTAAGCTAATGAGGCCAAATCCATAAAGTTTAAGCAAGTAAAAAATGTATAAAAACTTTCCAAAGCCACCATAAGAGCATTGGAAAAAGCCTGCTTTAGCGGATGATATATTTGGCAAAAGCTATTATTATGATAAGGTATTCATCATGAACCTACTACTCAATCGATGTACAATATAAAGACTCATTGGCACTAAAGTCCCTAGGATTAAAAGGGAAGGAATAGCAAAAATGACTACTCAGTCATAATCAATATCAATGAAAATTAAAGAGACCATTCAACACATATGAAGAAGTCAATCCAATAAAATAACTTCTAGAAATATCAAGAAACGCCAATGCAATTCAATTTAATGATCAGGTTCTACTAATAACTTATTCGAGATACAACTTACTCCACTCATAATCAATGTGTGCTCGAATGGATGGTCACACATTTATTCTTTGGTGTATCCAACCAGAATCAACATATTTTCCACGATTATTCATACATTAGATTGGCTAACCATTCAAAGTCTCTAATACATAAATGCATTGTACTTTGTGCTCGATTGGATGGTCACACATTTATTCTTTGGTGTATCCAACCAGAATCAACATATTTTCCACGATTATTCATACATTAGATTAACTAACCATTCAAAGTCTCTAATACATAAATGCATTATACTTTCCTACTTTGCATGCTAAACGGGCAAGGGCCTAACACCAAAGATTCTCCAACTTATCCAAGAGGCAAAGCATTCACTATGCAAATTTCTTAACAACACCAAGATTTCTCCAACTCATCCAAGATGCAAATCATTCATTATGCAAATTTCTTAACCCATTCGAAACCCGAATGAAGGCCTAAACCTGAGAATTCTCCAACACATCAATAATGTCATTCATTCATAATGCAAACACTCGAATAATCTAATACTTCAGCCATCGAGCTAATATGAACTCTCCAAAAGGATATCTAATAATCACAGATGAAGACCTCCACCTCGGCCAAGAATGATATCGTACAAATTACGAAGCACTTGCTATTATACATACCACCATTATATTCGTTTTTGCTTTATTGACCAATGGATATAAGGAAATATTCACATAATCCCAATCATTAGTCTAATTTGACTAATACCAATATGTATCATGACTAATTGGAACACATTCCGTTCTACATTATTTTACAATACATATATGTTGGAATATATCTCATTCCATTCACCAAACATCTAAGAATCTGTTAGGTCAAATTTAGAACCCCTACTGACATAAAAGGTATCAAGTTATTGGATTGGACAAAATGCTCCCTGCCAATGGTCAAGCTTTCATACAAAACATCTAACTAGCACTCAACGTTGAGCGCATGAATAATATTCAACTTTGATGCTTCAAGAATTGGGCTCCCTAACATCCAACTTTGAGCTTTTGCATCAGAATCAACATCTTTCTCAATTAGCTTAAGAGCTTTACGCTTACACGCTATCAAGTTCTAGCCCCCTCATAAGTGTGAGCTATGTTCAACTTCGATGCTTCAAGAATTAGTCTCCCCAACATCCAATTTTGAGCTTTTGCATCAGAATCAACATCTTTCACAACTAGCTCAGGAGCTTTATATTTACATGTTATCGAGTTCTAGCCCCTTACAAACTTCAATTCATCACTAATGAGTTAATTCATGAAAGCTAACTCCTTACCAACTCCAAGGCATCGCTAATGAGTCAATTCGTGACAACTAGCTCATCATCAACTCCAATGCATCGCCGATTGCTTAAGTCATGATAGCAAGCTCCTTGCTAACTTTGGATCTCCAATGATCCCATTCTAAAGACAACGTCTAAAACAAAAGATAAACATTATAAAAATCCTTACTTTGTCAAAACAATCAAAGCCTTCATATCAATAGGCATTCAACCTAAGCTTACAAAAGCACCTCCAAAGATGCATCAATCAACAGAAACTCATATCGAAACTTTTTATATCATTAATGCAATAAAAGCCCTCTTCTTTAAAGACATAAATCATCAGCGTCTCGCATTATTTTGCGCCACGCAAAGTCTCACCTCTTCGCACCATGCGAAAACTCTTTAGAAGACCATTCCCTTTTTGCACCATGCAAAGTCTCACCCCTTTACACCATGCGAAAACTCTTTCAAAGACCCTTTTGCGTCATGCAAAGTCTCATCTCTTTGCACTATATGAAAACTCAATAGATGAGACTTTGCACCATGCAAAGTCTCATCTATTCACATCATGCGAAGGTTCTCTACTAACATACAGTGAAATCATGTATTATTTTGAATGTGTACTCTTAACAAATACATTAATGTATTTTCCCATCAAATTTGGGGGGGCAACTTAGTATGAGCCATAGAAAATCCAACCCAAGCCCATTACGCAGATGAGGCCGAAAAGCCTACAATTCACACTCAAGACCGCTATATAAGGGTACCTCCTCACATAGGGGTACCTCCTCATATAGGGGTGTTAACGAGCCGAACCGAGACCGAATAGTGCAGGGGTCGACTCGACTCGTGAACATATTTGCTCGGGCTTGGCTTGGCTCGAAGCTTAGCTTGGGCTCGTTAAAAGCTCAGCTCGAGTTCGCGAGCTCGCGAACCTAAAAGATCCCTGACATATATAGACTATTGCAACACAAAATAAAAGTGTTGGCCCTAAGTGTTTCAACTTTGATGATTAAAACTAATTTATAGCAACATTAGTTAAAAAAGGATTGTATCAGTAACATGACATTTTGTTACACTTTTTCAAAAAAAATATTGAAAAATACATTTTCAAAAAAATAACGCAATTTATTCGGGCTTAAAGAAATACATAATTTAAAAAAATTTAAACTAACATCATAATATTTTTACCATGATCCGTAATCACTCTCATTTCGTCTCTTTCTATGTTTTATCCTATGCAATTCCATATTCATCACCACTCTTGCAAAGAAGTAGCAAGTTATTTTAAATCATCATTTTACGAATAATTATAGTAAATGAATAATTATTGCTCACCAATCATATATAATCAATTTATTTTTCACTAATTTATTAACTACAAAAATATACGAACATGTTTGCGAGCTTGCGAGCTGAACCTTAGAAGGCTTGGTTTGGCTTGTAACTATCTCGAGCCGATCTAGAACTCGAGCTAAGCTATATCGAGTCGAACTCTGATCGAGCTTTGACCAAGCCGAATCTCGAACTGTTTACGAGCACTAGGCTTGTTAACAACCCTATCCTCACACCCCCAATGTAAGTTTTTCATCTTCTACTACTCTCTCTCTCTCTCTCTCTCTATATATATATATATATCTACTTCTTCATACTCTCTCTAAGGCAAATATACTGACTTAGGCATCGGAGGGGTTTCATTCAACCCGCACACCTTGTCTTCTTTCACTTGTGCAGATTTATGGTGCACATATCTTTTTTTTACCTTTATTTCAAAAAAAGGCATGTATCAGATATATACTAGTGTTGTAACATATATGTAGTAGACCTGTAACAGATAAAGAACATAAAGACTTTGTCAAAGACTTCATAAGAATTCTATCTAGTACAATACTGTTACATGTCTATCATATATTCATCAGACATTAGTATTATACATTTATTAAACTTGTTGCAATTGTATAACAGATATGTAATATGTATGTAATAGGTCTATACTAGATGTGCAATAGATATGTAGCAGATATGTAGTAGGTATGTATTAGATGTGTAATAGATACAAAGAAACACTTCAACAACATTCTTATATGATACAATGTTGTTACAAGTCTGTTATATACTCATCAAACACTCTTATTAGACTTTTAGCAGGTATGCAATAGATATGTAACATGTATGTAGTAGGTATGTACTAGATGTGTAATAGGTGCGTAAGAAAATGCAAATCAGATAAATATGTGATCATCATTCCATGATCCATTTACATGAAGAAAAGCAAGAGTTGTGTTCATCTTTAAATTCTAAAATTTGTTTCCAAATCTGAATCGCAGTAGAGCAAAGAAATCAGAATGAAGAACAGATTTGAATAAAAAATGCTTTATTTGAATTAGGAAGAAATTGAGGACGAACAACGCATATGAAATCGAAAAGCAAAATAAAATTTGAAAAATTAGTTCGAAATTTGGATTGCAGTAGAGTAAAGAAATCGTGAACGAAGAATATAACTAAATCAGGAATCCTTGTTTTGAATACAAAGAAATCGAGATTGAAGAAAGCTGATTGCTTGATGAAATCGAAAAGAACAATTGAATTGAGATCGAAGAACGCAGAAACAATTTTGAATCGATGACGAGAGAGAATTCAAAAGGGATGAAGAGAAAATTTCCTGATGAAGGCGAATTGGTGTGAATATAGTGGATTTATATAGAGCGTATAAAGATTAGCAGTCAATTGAAAAATTCCATGACGGTTACACGCGCGTTTTGGGTCGGGAAGGTAAATTTTTTCCATAAGGGATTTCTTATGTTGGATAGTCCTAAAATTCAAACCCAAATTGTAGGTGTGTGGGTAGGCAAAAATGTAATTTGGGACAAAAAGCCTTCTTTCCAAAGTATACAGGCCCAAAAAACAAGTTAAAACACAAACTGTAGAAGAAGGAAAAAGAGAAGGATCAAGCATCTGGGCGTGGTTTCCTCTCCTTGTTTACGCTCAAATCTTCGTCTCACTATTTCGCTTATCTTCTAAAAATCATGGTGCTATTGACTGGCCTCCATCTCAACTCAACTGCTTGACTTCCTCTCCACTGTTTCCAAATCAACTTACTCGGCCTTTCTCGGCTTCCAACTCTACCCTAATTTTTCAGGTAGTTCTTCAATTTTACGATGACTTCTCCGTTTTCACTTCAGCTTTTGTTTGTGATTTATGCAACTAACTTTTTCCATCTATTTGAACTTGTATCGTGGTTTGCTTGGTTCCCATCTCTTTTTTATTGGCATTGGTATTCTCTATGTATCGGGCATTGCGATTATATGGATTTCATACTGATAAGTATAATAAACGGCTCTTAATTTGCAAATTGGGGAGAACGAATTTTTGAGTGTTAGAATGAGAATCAAGCCTCTAAAACCCCCCGCTGTCTTCCCTTTAACTGTGAAGTGTGAAGCTTAGTATTGCTCCATTTCTTCTGTAACCATTTTTAAAACATTTGATTAATGCGATATATTAAGAGGATGCATGCATTAGGTACTTTTTTGCTCATATGAATGTGGAATGATGTAAACGAACAGTGGCATATATGCAATTGAATCAGTTAATATGCCAGGGAAATTCATAACTTCATAATTGTGCTGCCCTATAGTCTATTGATATCCCCTTGCTGATCTCCTTGTTTAGCTCATTTGTTTCTGTGATATTGAATAATTTATGATTGTTTATGTGTACACCCGACCCCCCTTACCATGCTTGGGCTGGAGCTTTGTTAGGCATTGGGGTAATATTGTTGTTGTTGTTGTTGTTTTTCTTAGTGTTTTGTTTGATGTATTTGCTTTTATGTGTATGATAAATCGATAATTATGAGGAAAATTAAAAGAACTGAAGAAGAATTAGTGTTGATAGTACTATCAGAAGTCAAACCTTATTTTTGCTTTCGTTATTTGTCCTTTCAGCTTTTGTAAAAGAGGCTATCTTCTGCATGTCTAATTTAAATATTTGGCATACCAACTAACTTGACTGTGTACTGTTTATAATTTTGCCCAACTAGATTCTGTAACTTGCAATGTTAAGGTGGCTTTGATAATAAATTGTAGTAGGAAAAAGGCCGAAGTCTTGTCTATGGAGTCTAGTATGGACTAATGCTGTGATATCTTCATCACCTTTAAGTGGGCTGCGCAGTTCTCAAGTAGCTAGACAGTTTCTTGGGAACAAGGACCTTAAAGCTCTTACATTTGCCAATGAAAATTTGCTAGACTGAATTATAGAATTGCTTAAGGTGTTTTTCCTTGCTTTAGAAGTGATTTCTAGTAAACAGCAAATTTTTCTGTGTAGGTAAAATTTAATGGGTCTGTCTTAGGTGTTACTTTGTTTAGGATTCTAGTGTCCATATTGCATAAAGTATTATTGTTCTTTTACGTTTCTTCAATATTGTTCTTGGTTAGCTTTCTGTTGCTTGTTATGTTATTCTTGATCTTAGTAGCAACTCGCGTAAGTTACCTTTATGAACAGAAATTGAACCTACGAATTCACCAACTATGGGTTGAATGAGCTGAATATTTTGCATGCTTTTGGACTATCATCTACAGCCTTTTCTGTATTAGAAAAGAAGATTAAGGAGGCAACACAGCTCTTTCTAAGTGTTGTAAAATCCCGGATTAAGACTGCTCAAGATCATCGAGGGTCGAGAGTAAGAATTTGCTGATGAAAAAACGGTTTTGAATCACTTCATTTTGTCAAATGACTGATGTGAAGTTCATTAACAAGTATGTGAGTCATTAGTCGGATGAAATATGAGATTTATATGTGGGTGGTCGGAGTTAGTAGCCAATAGTTTCAGTATTACTGGTCAATACTTCCTCAACAAAGACTACCAAAGCTTTTTGTTTCATTCATGCCTCCTCCTTTTTAAAGGGTTTGCGGTGATCCAAATAGAATGTATAACTTTGTTTATAATGCAGTGGCAAAAAGCTATCATTGTGATAGATTGCAAGCTTTATCCTTTATCTGCTTGTCTCTAACTCGATATACAATATATTTTAATGGTTTAATTGTTCTTGGCTGCTTTGTTTCAGTTTTACTGTTGAATCAGCAATAGAATGAAATAATGTATTTGACCATACTTCATTGCGGCAAATAAATCTTACGATAACATGTCATGTGACAAATGCTCTCTTGTTGTGTGCGTATCTGCTGACTAAGTTCATCATTTATAGATGAACAGTTAGCATGGTGGTGAAACTTATTGTTTGATTTTTTTATATGTCTTCTCACAATGTTATTCTTCGATTCCAACTGAACAGCCTGAATATTGTACTTGTTTTTTTTGTTGAGTGTGTTTATTACTTCATTTCATTTGGTTTTCTAATTATAGAGAGATGCCTGATGCTGAAGTCGATATAGGATAACTTTTGCATAAAATGGCTTCATATTTATGTAATGTTTGGTTATGACTCTTCTGCTTAGCAGTATTAACTAATTAGTTTTGTGTATGGGTTCTTGATTTTAAGCTGTAAAAAAAATACTTGGAATTTATCTTTTTATCTCCCTGTAGTTCACTTTATATTATTTTGCTGCTAGTAAAACAATGAACATTAAAGATGATGAGTATGTTAGCATGAGGGAACTAATTTGAAATAATGTTAGGGTCTGTTTGGTTTGGGAGTGTTTTTCCAGATTTGGAAAGATTCTTTTAGACCTGAAAACACTTTTAGGGCTGTTTGGTAAAAGTAAGATTGCATGATGGAAAACATTTACGATGCTTTCAAGGCAAGCAAAGTAACCTAGCACTGGAGCTCTAAAAGCACAATCACTGGTAGCAATCTCATACTAGTTAGTTACTTGTATTAGCTTCGAATGATTGATAGGGCTGTGTGCTATGGCCTATAGCGAATTGGTTTGGTTATTTTTGCTTTCTACGCTGGGTTCGTATTGTTAATGGTTCTTCATGTAGCATGAAACAACCTAACATTTTGTTTTCTTGCTGAAAATCCTATTCAATTTTGATGAGATATTCTAGCTTGAGGCCAGTATAGATATTCTAGCTTGATGGTAACTGCTTGTGATATTAAATTGTTTTCTGATGCTACTTTGTTATCTTACCATCTGATTTTTTAAAAAGAAAAATGGCTTTAAGCAATAGCCTTGATAGGTGTTATGTTGTTCACGACCTGAAATCTATGCTCTTATGAAGATTTTCTGGCTCTGGTCTAACAGTTGCCTTGGCTCTCTAATTTAATAATATTTTTTTCCAAGAATTACTCTTGCCTTGCTTTCACTTAAGTTTTAGGTTAAGCTTGTTCTTCTGCTATATTGTATCAGTTTATTTTGCTTTTTTTTTTTTAAAAAAAATTTCTATTTTATGTCTTGGTGATGTAGTTGCACTTTTATAAGATTAGCAACTCTATTTAATCAAATATGAGAAAATAATGGAATGCAAATTTTTATTTATATTCTGGAAGTATTATTTTTCAGTCTTAGATAAAATATTTGTGCTCATTAGAACTAAAAAAAAAAATTATTGAATATGCAATTTTCTTATTAATTATTTTTAAAAATTTAGTTTTGCATATATTATCTAAAGAATTAGAACAATTCTCTATGCATAGCAACGAAAGTAAGCAGAGAATAAAATAAAACATATATGATATATAGAAGAAACTGTAATTCGACATTTGCATAATGCTATTACATTGTTACATGCATATATTTGTATTTTTATTTAAACAGACAGACACAATAATATGTGTGTGTATTTTTCAAGAAGTATCTTCAAAGGTATTCTCTGTAGTTGTGCTTGTGCATTATTCTTAGCCAGTTGGTGGTTGGTTTAAATGTCGTTTGTTTTAGTTTTACCTCAACCACTGAAATATGTATAAAAAATTGGTAAGTGAAATCTAGACACATAATTGGTTATTCAGCTGGCGAATCCTATAGGGCTATTCCATGGGATAGAATCGATAGATGAAAAATGAATGTGAAATATGATAAACTTTTTGTCTTGAGTCCATCATAGTTGTTCTTAGCTATTACACATTTCATGGATTGACCATTCTTAGGTGAATGGAAAGAAATAGCTAGGAATAGCTATGAGTGATCCAAGACAAAAGTCTATCGTATTTCACATTCTTTCATTCATTTTTATTCTATTTCGTTGAACCAAATATGTCGTATCAGTGATTCAGATTCTTGTTAAGGTAGCTTCTATCTGACAAAAGGAATGGTGATGATAATCTTTTTTCTATGGCCTAATGCATCGGGAACCCCCTGAACTTGTCCCCAATTGTCCCTCGCCCCCCTGAACTTGTCTAAATTGCATCTCATGACCCCTTTCTGCTGACGTGGCAGGTGAGTTTATTATTTTAACATTGCCTACTCACTTGCCACGCCAGCTGAAAAGGGTCATGAGGTTCAATTTAGACAAGTCCAGGGGGCGAGAGGAACTTCAGACAAGTTCATGAGGGCGAGAGGAACTTTTGAGGCGAGGGGCGATTAGGGACAACTTCAAGGGCTGGTGATGGTGATGTATTAGGCCTTTTCCTATGGATAACTGTGGATAATGTATAACCACAGAGAGAAGATATAGGATAATTATAATGTTATGCATATCGTCATGGCGTAACTGCTCTGTTATCTTCGTTTATGTTGAGTAGGCGGGGGAACAACTGGATTCTCAATCTTAAATTCTTAATCTTCATTTTAAGCTTTATGACAATTGGGCTTTGCCTCTAATGCCTTGGACCGTTCTAACGGATTGATTGTCATTACAATCTTTGGCTTGTTAAGATCCTCTGGAATGTTTACTGTGTTACAAGTGCATCTTTTTGTGAATGATTTCTCCCTTTTCGGTTATAATACTCCTATC
Organism: Euphorbia pulcherrima; assembly: GCA_947683365.1. Classification (NCBI taxonomy): domain Eukaryota; kingdom Viridiplantae; phylum Streptophyta; class Magnoliopsida; order Malpighiales; family Euphorbiaceae; genus Euphorbia; species Euphorbia pulcherrima. The sequence goes on along the minus strand of CANTUS010000008.1, from coordinate 42,609,587 downwards.
TACCTCGTGACCAATACATATTTGCTTATAATACTACTTGTTGAATCCTAAATAGAGCGGAAAAGTCGAAATTACTTGTTTCTAACGAGCTAAGTATTGTTCATTTACGTTTTCAGGTAAAAGCTTCTGCTATGGGTGATTTTTCAATTCAGATAAGTTCAGACCTTATTAACAGGCTCGCCAATGACGGTGAGAAGTTAAAGAAGAAAACAAAAAAAACCAAACCTCAAAAACCAACCGAGATTCCCAAAACCGAGAAGCAACTTGATGCAGATTCTGAAACTCAAAAAGGCTCTAATTCTGCAGGATGGCCCGTTCAACACCCGTTATTCTTTCCTGTAACCCCGTCTGCACATTCCGTTAGCACAGAGGTAGATGCAATTAGAGCTGTCTTACAAGAGAGCGAAAGGGTTGTGGAAAAGTTACAGGAGAAAGAGGAAAACATGTTACGAGAAGTAACCGAGCGAGCTAAGGAGCTCCATGACAAGGAATTCAAGCTTCCATACCAGAAACCTATGCCTTGTTTGGCCGAGCATGATGCGTGCCGGGCATGCTACAAGGAGCATGGTTATGATGCCCTGAAATGTAGCCCTCTGATTCGGAGCTATTATGACTGTGCACGAAAAGTCAAGCAGCAAGCGAGTTCAACTGATAAGTAGAGCTTTGAGGAGGTAAAATTTTCGAGTTATATACATGATTTCAAGCCAGTGGCTTTAGCCTGGTGATGAGACTATTACATTTTTTTGCGACGAAAAATAAACCGAAGTCTGATTTTCTTGGCGTTTTTCACTTGCTTCCATCAACTTAATTTTGGAGTTTAAACATGGCATTCAGCATTTAAGGATGTTTATGCTACATTTCTCGGGTGTTCGATGAAATGAAGAGTGTTTGTTATAAAAGCACAAATGAAGCTGAAATTAGGGAGAACCACTTTTTTTTGGACATGCAGTATAATTCATTTACTCATTTGGTACCTTTAGTATACAAGTTATGTATTTGGTGCATACCGTTTTGGTTCCTTGGGTGCATTTTATGCATAGTTGCATCAACAGAGATTTTATATTGCATAGCCCATAAGGGGCAAAAAGAATTTTTTTGGTTCTTCTTGTATAAATGTTTTTCCCATTTGGTCTGTGTTATAGTCTATACCTATTTGGTTCGATGCTATGAAATATGTTAACCTTTTTTCTCCTTGTCCTATTCCGTCATACCTATTTGTGCCCTGCAATCTTTTATCTTTTTGGACCATGTATGATAGAAATTTTATTAGTGATATTTCACGTAATCCGTAGAGTAAAAGAAGGTAATAAATTAAATAACGTAAGGACTAAATAGGTAATATGTTTAACACATGGATCAAAAGGGAAAACTGTAGGTCTTTTTGCCCCATAAAGGTAACAAATTGCATAGTATGAAAACTTAAATGGGTAATGGTTGTAAGGTAACAAATTGCCACTAATTGAGTAACATAAATACCAAACGGGCAAATGAGTTATATCAGAGGTATCAAAACAGCCCTTTTGCGGTGAAATATCACATTTAATTGTGTTGTTATATTGTTACAAGTATATTTATATCGTAATTTGAAGCTAATGAAAACGATAAAACAAGAAATGTACCGTTAATCTTTATGAATTAATAAGAGTTCTAGAAAATGAATGTTTAGTGTCAAATTGTTAAGGTGAATGTGCTGTGTTTCTTGAATATTATTGGGTAAACTTTAAAAAAGTACTCATGGTTTCACTTATTTGTAAAACGGGGACTGAGGAATATCTTTTTGCAAAAAGGGATCTGTGGTTTCAAAAAATTTGTAAATAAAATATTCTCAATACTAAATTATGTCACGAAAATGGGTAATCTTGTTGGATTTTATCTGAATTTTTGCAGGATGGTTATTAAAAATATAATACACATCAGTGAAAAATTTTGAAATTTTTGTCTAGTGCAAATATTTTTTTAATTGAATTATGATAACAAACTATACAAAATCATAAAAAATAACAAAAATCTTCGAAAATTACTCAAATTTTGACATATATTTTTTAAATAATAAGGTTAAATTATTAGAATGTTAAAATATTCAATGTAACACCACTATTCTTAAGTCAAAGGCCCTTTTTGCAAATTTTTTTAATCCATAGACCTCATTTTGTAAAAACAAATTTCTCAGACTCTATTTTATAAATGAGTGATATCACATGTTACTTTTTTAAGTTTACCCAGTATTTATATGGATGGAGCCGTTTGTGAATATGGTGCGGCGGAATCTACCCAACTGCAAAGATGGAAATGTCCAAAGGCTATCAGCTATTTTAATGGGCTAAGACAGATCTAGATGTACATTTTGGCTAGATTGACGGGTGGGTTTGAACGATTATGGTGAGGATAAATAAATAAAAAGAATCTCACCCATTAGTATCCGCATAAGCTATGAATAGTAAAGGTAGCTACATGGTTTTGAACAATTTAAAGTTAAATAGAGGGTGTTATTATTTATCGTTTTTTTTTTAAAAAAAATATTTTCACTTTTTTCAATTTTATCCTTAAAAAATTATCCTTTATTTAATTTAATCATTAATTTAACTGCCACACTAACATTAATTAATGAGAAAATATAGGAAATTAATAAATACTTCATCCCTATCTTATTTTGGCTCTTTAAGCTGAGCTTTTCTTTCTTTTTTATTTTTCTAATTCTTTGTATAAAACATTTCTTATTTAATTAGGATTTATTAATTTTTATTTAAAATATAAAAGAGTTATCTAAATTTGAATTTATATACTTTTAATATATTATAATTGGTTTTAATTGATATTTAAACATCAGTTATTTTGGTTGCTCAAACAACACTAACAAGGAAAATGTTGATAAGGGAAAAGGCAAATATATAGGAATATTCAGATATATGGGATATATTAGCGAAAATATAAAAATTCTTATTAGTGATTTTCATATGATAAATTTATATGATTTATACTTCAATTTTTTTTATTATTATTTATGTAATATTTTAAAAGATAATTTTTTTATTTTTTTATTAATAAAAAACTAAAAAATTAAAACTAAAAAAAAAGAATCGGGTAACTATTTAATTTTCATTAAGAAAATAATTAAAAATAAAAAAAATAGAAACAAAATCGGGTAATTGTTTAGTTTTTCATTAAGAAAATATTTAAAAAAGAAAAAAATAGAAACAGAATCGGGATTACTATTTAGTTTTTCATTTATGAAAACATTTAAAAAATTAAAAATAAAAAATAAAAAAATAGAAATAAAATCGGGTAACAATTTAGATTTTCATTAATAAAATATTTAAAAAATTGAAAGCAAAAATTATAAAAATAGAAACAGAATCGGGTAACTATTTAATTTTTTATTAAGAAAATATTTAAAAATAAAAAATGAAAATTAAAAAAATAGGAATTGAGTAACAATTTAGTTTTCCAATTAGAAAATATTTAAAAAATAAAAAATAAAAATTAAAAAAATAGAAACATAATCGGATAACTATTTATTTTTTATTAAGAAAATATTTAAAAAATTAAAAATTAAAAATTTTAAAAAATAGAAACAGAAATCAAGTTTCACGACCAATTTATTAATTTTCTAAATCTTATCCTCATTAAATAATAGGGGAAGAGTGGTAATATTAATGGGTAAACTAAATGAAGGATGATTTTGTAAGGGCAAATTGAGAACGACGATAACTTTTTTAAGAAAACGAGGGCGGTAAATAATAATTCAATTAAATAAATGTATACGATTTTGGAAATTAATGAGCATAAAATATGGTAATCCACATAGCGGTTTAGACGTGTTTGCTTGTGTTGAAATGTGTATTTTAATAAATTTAGGGATTTAGCTCATTTCAGTTCTAAATTATTCTTTATAATTTAATCCATCAACTCTTTATTTTTGTTCCTCGTCAATTTTGAGCAAAATGCTTCCTGTAAGGGGTGACATTGTAATTGTGACACACAACAGTGTTTAATAAACTCATGTACGGTGTAACTAAAGTATATGTCCTAACTAAGAAAAATTAAGGATTGTGGAATTGGAGATCCACATTGGATATCGAATCCTGGCATCCTGCTAATTCATGTTTTCTATGACTTAAGGATAAGACAATAACCATTAGGGATACCATTACTGCAAAATATACAACTTTATAATAAAATTATCGCTACAAAATCTACCGACTTATTATGCAATGTATTTTGGTGACTATTAGCATATCATTGGTGAAATAATGATGGATTACCAACAAAATATTCCATTAATAAAGCAAATTTCAAAAAATTTGGAGCAATTGAATATTTGAAATCTTGAGCGATCACTTGTGGTACTTTTCTAATCATTCGCCTTTTTTGAATCCTAACATGGTGCTAATTTGCTCTAAAATTCTATGACTTGAGGATAAGATAGTCATCATATTACATACTACATGAACTATTTCGCTCATCAATTTTACTAAATAGATGGGGGTGATTTTTTTTAACAATAGATGTAATAAATTGACGTACATTTCTGGTCTCATTAAATTCAATTTCCATTGTAATTTTTTTTAGTAACACAGAGTTTGCCAAAACTTAATCAACCAAAAAGTAGAATCTAATTCCATGGAAGTTCATGAAGTAGGTACAAAGATAGTCTAGTGGTGTGACTTTTTAAAAAAATTAGTAAATAAAACGAATATTCCCCAATGATAAATTTCAAAATTCCAAACAAAACAAGACAAACATAAACTAGTATATATATCAACGTGATAAGAAATAGGTAATCCGATAAAAGACATGGGTGAAGAAGTGAAGCTATTGAAAACATGGTCAAGTCCATTTGGGTTAAGGGTTTACTGGGCATTGAAAGCGAAGGGCATCCGGTTCGAGTCAATAGATGAAGACCTTAGCAATAAGAGCCCTCTACTCATTCAATGCAACCCGATTCACAAAAAGATCCCTGTACTTGTTCATAACTCCAAATCTGTCGCTGAATCCCTTGTAATTCTTGAGTATATTGATGAGATTTGGCCCCAGAATCCACTGTTGCCTCAACTTCCACCTCACAGAGCCACTGCTCGTTTCTTGGCTAAATTTGGCGATGACAAGGTAATTTTAGCCCCCATTTCTTCTTTATTGTTTTATATTTCCATTCTATTTACCTCGCATGCATATAATTATATAATACGAATTGACTCTTGGAATATAGAAAAATGACTTTTAGATAATCTATATGACTCTTAGAAAACTTGTAGCACCAAATATATTTATTCGGTACAAACCAGATACAATGAATAAGTTTTTTTTAAACTTGTTTTTATTAATGGAATATTTTAAATATTCAATAATATGCTCTTACTCCCTTAAATACATTGCATAATACGTTGATAAAGTTTGTATCAATAGTAGTTTTAATTAGTATAACATGATTTTATTTTATTAAGGCTCATTTTAATTTTTGCTCCCCTCGTGAAATAGTTAATGTTCATAACAAATTTGTTTGTTATAGTCATCCCTGACAACTTCACTTACATGTTACAAATGCGTTTGCTTTATGGTTGACTTGCAAAAGTCAGAATGATGACCTGTTTGATCTAGGACTCGTACTATAGAATCTCTTTATAAGGAAAAAAAAATTTGTTTTAGTCCAATGATGGTCATACTTTGTTATCATAACGACGTAACAACTTTATGGACTTAAATATCTTTTTGTGTCATGTTCTAAATTTCAAATTTTTTCTTGGTGTCTGATCTATTAAAATTACTTATTTGGTGTCTAATGTATTCACCTTTTACCTATTTGGTACCTGGTGTATTCAACATTATCCTATTTGGCTTCTAACCTATTTAATTTTAGCATATCAAGCGTACATCTAACAGCACAAAAAACTTGAAATACCTATAACATCATTTGAAATATAAATATATTTCGTTGATGATGCATAGAATTGTCAACCCTCAATAATCCTTTTACCAGGTCCGATAGAAGCAAGCCCAGCAGCAATAACGGAAGCGGCAGAAATCAATGAACTCATAAAGTTGCCGTACTAAAATTAAATATATCAGACACCAAACATGTAAAAATTAAATACATCAAATACTAAATAGGCGAATTCAACAAATCAGATAATAAAAGAATATTTAACTTATAGAACATGACAAAAAAAAAAAAGTATTTAAGTAAAACTTTACAGCAGATGTGTCACAAACACAAACTATGGACGAGTGCGATACAAAATTACTGTAGGCTTCTCCTTTTATGATCAAAAATGTATTAAATATATATTTTATAAGTCTTGAAAAATAATTATAAAATAAATAAATGAATAAATATATATTCGATCTCGGTTTTACTTTTTTAATATGGGAGTGCCAATCTCGTCGGAATGTCTGTTTTATAGAGTTATTTCACCTCCACTTAGTTGATATGATCACCTTATAAAGTTTTCGGTCCTCACCTTGCACCAAACAAATAAATATAATCAATACAAATAATGTAGAAATAATATTGTAGAAATTTATAAATAAGTTAAAGGAAAGTAAACACCGATAAGCTGAATCGTGCGGAGGACTGTCCTTAAAGGACACTTGTAGTTCCTTCTAAAATTAAACAACTTCTTCAACCGATTGATTGGACTAAAAACAGAAATACAATATTATATCCGGAACACAAAAGATAAAATGATATTAAAGAATTGTTATTCTCAAGACTAAAAGGGAAAGTAGAAATAAGAATGTGTGAAAGTAAAAGATGGTTTTCTCAATCTCAAATATGATTGGCCTTTAAATAATAAAAATATTGAGCTGTTAGAGAGCATTAAAAAGATATTTTAAAGCCAATAAAATAATATGTTACTTAAAATAATTAACCTTCAAACCTATAACTTAAAAAAAGTATAATTAGAAATTAAAAAGGAATATAAATTGCATTGAAACACTTCGACCCTTAAAGAATATAATAGCTAATGTGAAAAGGCTTTTTGCAATTTGAATATATAATCATAATAATATTAATAATAATAATAAATTATTTTCTTTTGAAATAACTTAAAATAGATTTTTCCAACAATCCCCCACTTATTTCAAAAGAAATTTTAAAAATAGATTTTTTCTGAATATTTCAGGTTTGACATATAATGCATGGTATTGATGTCTTTTGGACTATGAATCAATACTTGATATTTAAAATTTAACTTACGGAATATTTAGTGAAACTTATAGTTTCTATGAACTAATACTGTAAGATAGGGATTTTACATATCGCATTATATCAAGTACATTTCTGAACAACGCGTGGTGCGCCACAATAGGCCATGCGCCCGCCTGGTCTCTTATAAGTGCTCTAGAGATAATGTCAATATCTCATAGAAGCAGCCCCACTTCACACTTACGTAGGTGATTTCATCAAGTGTACATTGCACTTTATACACCACTCATAAGAGCTATGAAATTCATTAAGAGTTCTTATAACTCAACCTCTCAAAATATGCAACATAGCACTTCTCACATCTAGAATTGAGACCATATTTTTAGTGCTAGCAGAACTAACAAAGGCTTGTTATTATCTATATGAACCTATTCCGTGGGATCTACACTCATGTAGGTTAGGTTCCCACCTTTGCTAATTTCAAATGGCTTAAGTCTCATCCTCTCCAATGTTTTCGGTATATCTCAAAAATTTAGTTAGATGATTTGGCCAAAATCACAAAGTTCATAGATAGAATTCCGTCTTTAATTAATTAATTGTATCACAATATATTGTCTCAAAAATGTCTTATCTTATTTTAGAGATAGACATTATGGCTAGTCAATCACAAACCATTATCATCAAGGATGATGATATTATTTCCAAAGGAATACATGCTAAGAAATTTCTTTAAAACCTTAGCCTCAAATATATGTCAATTCTCAAGCAACAAACTTTGCTTAATTGACATTCATATTATTCCACCACCAAGAGTGAAATTTATTTCATATGAAGTTATAATCATTGTACCCTTCTTGTACAATGGATACCCACAAAATTAAATACCATAAATATGGTACTCTCAACATAATTTATTAAATTGAATATTTAAAACCATAAGGGGTACACTCAAACTTATTAAAAGTTTCTCAATATAGTGTACTAAAACCTTATGATAAGGCTTAAAAAAATTATGAGCACAAATAGTAGGAAATTTTCCTACTTCTCAAAATCGAATGCACTTCCCCACACTTTCAAGAATTATGAAAATAAATTTTTCATAACTCATAACTCATATGGTGTCTTAAAAAATATTTATCCAACATTTTTTTTCATTTGAATCTAAGATCCAATTAACATCATTGCACTCTTTCAGTACAATGGATATCCGCAATATATAATACTATAATTTATGGTAGTTCTCAAGAATTTCACAAGTATGATAATAGCAACTTATGATCATATTTCTCTTTAATTGAATATTTGAATCTATAAGGGATACTCACATGATTAACGTCATAAACCCAAACTTCTTAAGAAGTTTCTCAGCATATAGTATTCTTGTATTAACAAGACACTCTTATTCATCCTTATGATTCTCATACTCAAAAATTATATAATTTTCTCTATTATCATCTTTGTATACAAAACTTTATATTTTCTCTATCTCAAGAAAATATATATCTTTCCACATTTCTTTTTCATCATTTCCATCATAACACCAAAAGAAAAATTGTTACAAAAACTTAAACCATATAAAACACTTGTAACAATAAAATTGATTTCTCTAAAAATAATAAATCACATTTTTCTTTTTCTCAAAACTAGAAAGAAGAACTTTATCAACACCCTCAAAAAACTTTATGCATTTTCTCATCTAAAAAAATTATCTCCATATTTTCCCCTTCTAAAAACCGGAAATAATAACTTCACCAAAACACCTCCACACTTTCAAAACTTTTGGAGTTTGGAAATAACTCTTTCAAAAATCATATTGTTTCCAAATGTTTTTGATTTAGCACAAACACCAAATTTTGAAAATTGGAAAACGTCAACCTAGGAATACGAAATATCCTTTAAGATTGTTGGAAAACAATTACAAAATAAATAAATGAATAAATATATCTTCGATTTCGGTTTTCCTCTTTCCAATATGGGAGTGTCAATCTCGTCGAAATGTCTGCCTTATAGAGTTATTCCACCTCCACTAAGTTGATATGATCACCTTATAAAGTTTCCGGTCCTCACCTTGCACCAAACAAATAAATATAATAAATATAATCAATACAAATAATGTAGAAATAATATTGTAGAAATTTATAAACAAGTTAAAGGAAAGTAAACAACGATAAGCTGAGTTGTACGGAGCACTGTCCTTAAAGGATACTTGTAGTTCCTTCCGATATTAAACAGCTTCTTCAACCGATTGATTGGACTAGGAACAGAAATGCAATATTATATCTAGAATACGAAGAGTAAAATGATACTAAAGAATTGTTGTGCTCAAAACTAAAAGGAAAAGTAGAAATAAGAATGTCTGAGAGTAAAAGATGATTTTCTTTATCTCAAATACAAATGGCCTTTAAATAATGAAAATATTGAGCAGGTAGAGAGCATTATAAACATATTTTAAAGTCAATAAAACAATATGTTATAGAAAATAATTAATCAAACCAGTAACTTAAAAAAGTATAATTAGAAATTAAAAAGCAATATAAATTGCATTGAAACACTTTGACCCGTAGAGAATATAGCAGCTAATGTGAAAAGGTTTCTTTCAATTTAAATATATAATTATAATAATATTAATAATAATAAAAATAAATTACTTTCTTATGAAACAACTTAAAATAAATTTTTCCATTACATAGTACGGTGGGCAATAAATATAAGGTTGTTTTTGGCCAAATACATCGTAGCCCTTTTAAAATTGAAATTTTTTGCTGATTGCCTTTTGAAATTTCAACTGTTTTTCGTAGCCCTTGAATTTGACAAAAATACGCAAGATTGCTGCCTGAATTTCATACATGTCAGCTTCTGATTGGAGAGAGAAAAACCAGGATAAAATGAAATATTTTTAAAGTCAAACCAACCAGAAGCTAACACGACATTCAGGTGACAATCCAGGGCACATTTATCAGGTTTGGGGGGCTAATAGGAACAGTTGAAAGTTTAGGGGATAGTCGGCAAAAAAACGTCACAGCTATGGATTAACCTTTCTTATTGTTAACATGTTAAATCATCAACATAAAATGTATGTCCTAATATTCAGGTGATGCCTTCAATATGGACAATGTTTACAAAGCAAGAAAAGGAACAAGAGGAAGCAAAGGCTGAAGTGATTGAGAATCTGAAACATCTAGAAGAACAAATAAAAGGCAAAAGGTTCTTTGGTGGGGAAGAAATTGGATATGTTGATATTGCATTAGGTTGGCTTACAAACTTGATCCCTGTAGCTGAACAAATACTCGGTTTCGAAGTAGTAGATAAGCAAAAGTTCCCTTACTTATCGGCATGGATGGATGAGTTTAAGAGTGTTCCTCTCGTTAAACAGAGCTTGCCGCCTCATGAAAAGCTCGTCGCCAAGTTTCTAGCCTATATTCCTGCTAAACCCTAAAGTTGAAAAGGCTCGATTATCGAATTTATTCGGGTCAAATGGCGTTTTGGTGTTCTCTCACGCTTTGCATTTCAGTAACCATAAATAATCTATTTTGTGTTGGAAGAACTCCAATTCCAATACTTTAAGAGGTACTCTGTTTTAGCATGTTATAGCTAGTTTAAGGATCAAATGAATGTTATTGTTTTTTATAATGAGTTGCCAAGTTCTAAGTGTTTGGAACTTTGGGTTTTGTTACTAAAATCTTCTTTAAGTTGTTATAGGGAGAAAAATTATATCCAATATCAATAAAAGGCTATAAGCAAACAACAACTGTAATATCAAACAACAACAGCTAAACTAAAAAATTGAGCACGCTTCATGAAAAGGTGTGTCAACACCGCCACTCCAGACTTAACAATTATTAGGGCACTAATTGAGGCGTCATTTTGTGCGTTTGTAATATTAAACTTTAATTTATATGCATCTAAAATATCAAAATTTGGGGTGGCAAAAACCTTCGCCTAGTGGTTGAGCCTTGAAGCTGTGATCTCAGAAGTCACAGGATCAAGACCACACGAGATGTGGTTTTTCTTTGTTATTATTGCATGCCTAAGAAAATTTAAAATAAAAATCCAAATCTGGGATAATACATTTGTTACATAATTATAATATAGTCAACCCACATTAAGGCTTTAATGTAATTGAATTATAGCTTAAACTAAAACCCAAATCTTTATTGGCAAACAAATACTTAAAATTAATAAACCACACATAAATAAATAACCCACCTAAGAAGATTTTGAACAATCAGTTGGCTTAAACGAAACAGTCTTTTCCTGTAGGTCATATCCTACCAAGAAGTTCATCTGTGCCAGGTTCCCGAATATCGCACCCTTACTAATCGGAGCAAACGTAAAACATATACCCGATTCCAATTGAACAAATGTGTTCAAAGGTGGCAATTCGATATCCGCACCACTAAAATGGGCCGTTAGTGTCGGAAATTTTAGACCCCGATCATTCTCGTAACAAAGCTGAAGCGAACCGCTCGGGTCTTCAACCTTAGTTCCTCCAACCTGACTGTCAACTTCAGACTCTATTTCTGAATAAAAATCCTGAGGGACTAATGTCAATGTAGTCCCCGAATCAATTATAATATTCCCACTCGAAGTACCGAAACTCGAACCCCTAAACGTGATTCTCTTACTTCCAACGCTTATTCCTTCTAACGTAAGATAATAGAATGTGTCAGGATCTTTCGAAATCAACGGTGTTGATTGGACCCCCGAACCCGAAACAATCGCGCTACTTCCGAAGTTCAACGTGCTCGTGGTTTTCCCTTTCGAACTCGGTGGCACTAAGCAATACGAAAACTTTCCCAAAATAGTAGACCCTAATTGAGATATTAAAGAAACTGAACCGCCTCCAAGACCAACAATTCCTGAACTTGAAGCGGTAAATGTTCCGGAATTCTGATGACCACATCCAAACACCGCCTTAGGGATAGCTACAGGGCGCCTGCTCGTGGACCCCAGCATCAGAGTTTCGGCCGCTAGGTTTCCGACTGTGGAAGACCTATCTCCATATCCATATCGGTATTCACAAACCCCCGAATCACCCGAACCTGAATCTGAACCTGAACACGAGGTTTGTTCAAGGCTCGTGCAGGTGTCTGAGTTGCAGGAAAGGTCTCGGTAAGTGGAGGATTTACTGGGGTCGAAAAGAGGAGCGGTTTGCTCGTAGCATTGAGTGCAAGGCTCGCATTGCGTCCAAATCAGGTCACTGCCCGTGTCGGCAATAGCGACGATTTCGAACCTCGGTGTGCCTACCGAGATGTTCATTAGGTATTCGCCTTGGCCTGCAGTAATCACGGATTCCGCGGTATGAGGTGAGAGAGAATTAGCGTTTCTTGAATTGAAATGGATAGCTCGATTAGTTGAACGACGAAAAGCATTAGTTAATCGTTGCGTTAGGGTTTCGTTGGGATTGTAGAAAGGCGAGTCGGGGGAATCTCGGGGAATAAGTTCGATACTGAAACCGTTTTTGCTGGATTCAATGGAAGGTAAAGAAGAAGAGATAACAAGTGTTATAATGGCTGCTAAAGGAAGAATATGGAATACCATGGCTATGTCAATAAGCAAGAAAAAGGTTTAAAAACTAAGTTCATTTTAATGCTGATTATATAGTAATTAAGAAGACGTGTTGCTTTTGATTTTAATTATTGAATTTCCATTTATGTTGAGATCCTGAGCAGTATTACAAATTGTGAAAATTAGCTGTAATATCATAAATTGTAATATTTGCCATTGGTTTACTTCCATATAAATACAGATTTTGTTTGCTAATATGGTTTTATATTTATTTTTTTTCTTTCTAGTTTATGAATATCCAAATTGGCTGCTGACATATTCCCGAAATGATGGTAATAACATTCTTGGTTAGTGCAGACCAATTTATTTCTTAATGGAGTAGGGTGTTTTAGAAGATAATTAAAAAAGTCTATTTTAAAAATGAATTTTCCTGGTTAATTCGTTGAATTTTAACAGATTTTATTCCCCTGTACAAAGAATAGAATCTGATAGTCCTAAATTCAATATTTCTTTCCGTGCTCCTATTCAGGTTTTCATATGTAGCATCAATTACTATTTTTCGGATATTTTATACACCCATATCCACATTTATTATTATAATAATAATAATAATAAATGGATAGGTGTTAATGATCCAATAAAAATGATACTAAATATCCAGTAACATGTAAAATTTCGGGTAAAAAATTATAAATTCTCCGTGTTTTGCACTAATACACTATTACCTCCCTCGGTTTTTTCAATACACTTAAAACCTCCTTAAATTTTGCTACCATCCAACTAAGACCTTCTTCTATGAAATTTTTTAACTTTTCTATCCAAATATCATTTGCTTTTACAAAATTGCCCTATCTTTCGTTATTTGTCCAACTATCATCTAAATACATTCATCAAACTTTTATAAATAATTGAACTAAGTATGGATTTAAAACATACTCTATAAAATTATTTTCATAATATATAGTTTGTAATAATTAGCATAAATATACTATTGCATGATTATAAAGGAATTCATAATCATAAAAAAATAAAATAAATTGCTTATATTTTTCTTTTAAAAAACCATCCTCATTAACCATTTCAATCAACTAAAATTCAACAATGGGTAGCTTAGATAATAATAAAATAAAATTCTTAAATGCCTACCAACTAGGCAATGGCATAGGGGTGGTCACGGTTCTGTCGTAGAGTTGTGTCACAGCCTTTCGATCGACCAATCGACCATGGAGGAGGATGAGGGCCTTGTTTGGCCTCAAGAACTTCACCATTTTCGACACTTGCAGGCTGCAACAGTGAGCTATATTGAATTTTTAAGGTTTTTCAACCGTCTGAATTATGCATATAGGTTCGTAATGTGTATCATTAACATGAAAACTAGTTGTAATCACCCGATGTTAAAAAATCAAGCTTTATGTCATGTTCTTTGATGGTTGCAGCTTATTTGATTATATAAATACAGGTTGTAGTACAAAATAGTAGAAACAAAAAGAAAGGCTAGATGAAAAAGTTGAGGAAAAAAGAAGGAAGTTGAGGAAAAAAGAACATTCAATTTTTATAAATTAAGAAAAAAAAATAAAATACCAACCGGGTTTAGCTCAATTGTTACACCACTCAATGTTAGTGGTGGGAGGTCCTAGGTTCAATACCTTGCATCTTCAAAAATAATTCTTCACAAAAAAGAAAAAAAATAAAATAAAAACTAAAAGTAAGTAAAAAATACACATGTTTTAGATAATTGACAAAAAATGAAAGATAAGGGCAATTTTATCAAAACAAATGCTATTTGGATGTAAAAGTTAAAAAATTTAATAGGAGGTCTTAGTTGGATGGAAGCAAAACATAAGAAAATTTTAATTATATTGAAGAAACTGAGAGATGTACTAATGTATTAGTGCAAAATATAGGGAGGTTATAATTATTTACCTTAAAATTTCCCCTATTTTTCTTGTTTTATTTTCTATCTCTCACTTATCAATTATCTCAGAAAATTATATATGATACCGGGTATTTAATACTCTTCTCCAATCCAACGGTTGAGTATTTATGAGAGTATATTTATATATTCTTTCATCTTAATTAAATGATCTCTCATGAATGCTCAATCGTTGGATTGTAGAAGGATATAAAAACCCCGATTATCTCTCATACTTATATGCCACGTGTAATAAATTCATTGGGGGCATAGATGAGACATTAGAGCATCTTTAGTAGATAGTGGATTCTATGATTATGTGTCATGTGGAATAGACAACCACATTGATGACATGTCAATAATTTTGAAAATAGACAATATACTTCAAGTGATTAGCTACAATCGATTGTCTATTTCATAGTGGATTGCAATATAAAGAATTAACTATTTACTAAAATTTTCTTTCAAAACTAACTAACATTTGAATTTTAAATTAATCATTAAAATATTAATTAAGTTGATGACATGGCTTTCTATTTGATTGTCTACATGTAGAAGATCAAATAGATAATGTTCAACATTTATTGTGCCATATCATATAGGAAAGAAAAAATAGACAAGCTATGTAGAACAATTTTTCACTTAATTGTTATTTTTGCCTTTGTGGCAAGACTATTATTGGAATGGACAAACTACTAAAGATGCTCTTAGTAGATAGTGGATTCCATGATTATGCGACATATGAAATAGAAGTTCACATTAATGATATATCAACTATTTTAAAAATAGGCAATGTCTATAAAAAAAGAGTCACACTAAATTGTTTATTTCATCTAGAATTGTATAATTAAATAATAAAAAATACTCAATTACAAGCTTGTTTCAAAGTTAAAGATTAAAATATTAATTAATTTGACGAGTTAGTAGTCCATTTGATTATCTACAGGTAGAAGATCAAATAGACAATGTCCAACATTTATTGTGCCATTACAGAGAAGGCTACTACAAATCAGACATTTAGTGGATAAAAATTAGTGGCGAAAAATAATTCGCCACTAAAAATACTACATTTGTGGCGTAAGGATTTTTGCCACAAAACTCCCCCATTTATGGGGATATTAAGTTTCGCCACGGAAATAAAAAGTTTAGTGGCGATTAATTTCTTTCGCCACTACATATAAGTCAGATGTGGCGAACAATTAATTTCCCCACTAAAGTTTTCTTGTACCGTGACGCTTTGTCTCTTCGTCACAACACGTGGAAATATTGGGCGCCCAAATCTCCCGCTTGAACCACTAACTAATAAAAAAATAATTTAAAATTATATCACTACCTCATTTTATTTCCCCATAGTTCTATTTTCCCCAATCTCCTCAGTGTTATCTTTCTTCTCAAATTTCAAACCCTAGGAGTATCAATTCCCGATTGTTCTATTTCTCCCATCCAGATCTTTCTTTTGAAACTTTAAACCCTAAGAATACGATCTCTAAAGATATCAATTTCCTCTAGATTCCATGGGTTAGAAAGTCTATTTCGTGTATTGGTGCCAGATTTACCACTTCTCGTTCGAGATTCTACAGAAGGAAGAAATTCATCTTAGTTAGATGATGCAAAATTGAGGTATGTGCAAGTTTCAGCTCAGTATCATCTCAATATATACTAAATTGGGTTTTTTTTCCTGTTTGGTTTACTTTATATGGTGAATCTGCTTTATGCATGCCAAATATAAAGTTTGAATTCCTCATTTGATGTTTATAATGTGTGATTCTGAACATTAATTTGCAAAAATCTACTTTGTATTATTATATATATGAAAATTAAGCACGTGTTGAACAAACTAGGGAAGAACAAGATGTACATATACCTTAAAAAGAGACAAGAACAGAGCAATGTTGGTTTGGTTAAAGCCCTTAAGTTAATATTTCTCCAAGACAATAGGCGTTTGAGCCATTGTCAAACAATACTCATTAATCTCTTAGGAGCATAGAAAAACTCATGATTTTGATCAATTATGGTTCCATCTTGTAATATAATTACAATATAGTTTTTTTCCCCTATTAATTATCTCGGCACTAATTTCACATCCTTTATCACTTTGTATGAGAAGTCCATCTATCTTCACTCGTTTGACTTGATATTACTGTCACCCGCAAGTTCGTAAACATGTATCTCATATTAAATTCTCTCTACATTACTGCTGGTGTTAATGGTACCTAGAACATGTATCAAGTTTTTCCTTACAAAGTTGTTTTTTTTAGTTCACCTTGCATTTTTTTTTGTCATTTTTGTACTAATTGCTGCAATTACAACCCTCAAGTAACAAGCTGTGAGATGGATAGCTGTCAAATGATGCATTATTAATTGTAGAACCATCAACTTGGCATTGGTTGATTGGACAATATCTTTAACACTTAGCATTATTTGTGGTTGGAAAAGAAAACTAGAAAGCTAATTTTAGTTTTGGAAAGACTTAAGTCTTGATTGGTTTCAACATTTAAGTTTATATAATTATTTTTTCTAGCAATATTTTAAACATATTTTACAGTTCTTGTACTCTTAGGTTCTGGTAATAATAAAGAAAAAAAGTAATGGTTTTCTTCCACTTCAGAAAAATATATCTAGCCTTAAATTATTGGTGTGGAATATTTTCTTTTTTCAATTGCAAAATTAATGTTCATCTAACTTGGTGGTAAACTTATGAACTATCATGTGTTAAAGCCATTGCTCTTTATGTGACTGTGTAGCCAAAGTTGTTGAGTTGTATCATGCATATAACAAGTTTAGCAATCTAACTATACAAGTTTAGCCCATTTTGTGGCACTGAAACTGCCAACGGGCATTGAAAAAGGTCATTTTAAGTTGTTAATTACAAATTTTTTTATCAACATCTTACATATATTTCATTTAATGATATAAATTTTTATAAGAACTTAGAAACTTTCTGGAATTATGTACAAGCAATGAATGAATTACACATTTGTGAAAAATAGAGTCAAGCTCAAAATTTTTATAGTATGCTTGTGGGTGCTATTGAAGATGATGGCATGGTGATAGTTGTAGAAGTTACATATAGTTTTATTAAAAGTTCAAATTACATTTTTAGTGAAGATAATATAACAATGTATTTAGTCATATAAGATATAGAGCCAAAAATTGTGGACGAGGCAGAAGACCATTATGATGAGGAAATTGAGGAATAAATGGTCCTATATAATAATAAACCCATTGTGAGATAATTTATATTTATATGTAGAGTTTGGATATAAATTTAAAATTTTATGTCACTGTTTACGTTGTTTGAAAAACAAGGTAATTACCTTATATACAGTTAATAAATAGAAATAGAAAAGCTTAATATAGGAATATTATTAAGAAAATAATCTTCTCTTTTTGTGGTGACAACCAGTAAACGTGGAAAGACTCAAGCTGCAAAGTATAAAAACACAAGGCAATTTACTCATGGGAAAGTTTTTATTGAAATACCTGAGTCTTTGCGAAAAGTTGTTGGAGATAATGCCCAACAATTTATAACTGAAGTCAGTTTTATTTTGAAACAAATCTGTCCCCAAGACGTCGAAAGATGGGCTAACATAAATAAGGATGTCAAGGAAAAGTTAATGGCTAGAGTGAAGGTTTATTCAGTAACTTAATTAGTAAATATTCGAATGTGAATTTTGACATTTTAATCTAATACAAACTGTTATTTCTGACAAAAAGTTTAAAATCGGGTATCAGGAAATGTTCGATATTCCAAATGAAGATCATGTTAATGGGTCTATTAAGATGTTGATGATGAAGCTATATAGAGGATGGCGTTTTCGTTTGAGGAGGGACCATTACTTGAAATACAACACTGATAAAGAGCGAGTGAGTAACTGTCCATCAGAAATTGATCCCGCTCAATGGAAGTGGTTGGTACGGTGCTGGGGTTCTGAGAAATTTAGGGTAAGTTAATTTAATAGCCATATCATAATATAATTTCTTTTTGTTTTGCTTGTTGCTGTCATTTTATTTGTAACTGTTAAAATATTAAACTTAATCTTCCAAAATAATAAAATAAAAAATGGAGCCATGATATTAATTTAGTGTAATTACTTTTGAAAAATTGGTAAGAAGACTTTGAAAAACAATGGTAGTGTTTTTGGTGGTTGGAAACATTGAAAAAATGGGCACTTGGATTATTAGGAGACTTAGACTTTGTAGGATTTGTTAGTTGGATTTTGTGGAAAATTAGAAAAGTTGTTAAACCTAAATTTGAATTTTGTAAGAGATTGAATTATTGAGAAAATGATAGGGCCATTGCAGAATTCATCAAATGCCTATATAAGGCAATGTAATTTGCTATTTTAAAGAGTGTAAGAGACTCAAAAAATAATAAGAGTTTATGAGTGTATTGTAATAAAATTAGTGTGTGAATTACTCATTTTTATGTTTTGAGCATTTTTTTGCTTGATTATTTTCCTCTTCCATCCAACAAAGTGATACCAGAGCCATTTCGTATCCAATCCTCTTTCCAAAAATCCCCGAGTAAAAAAATCGACTTTAAAGAGTTTCAGACGCAGCTCAGAAAGTGTTGCAATAGGCTGTCCAAAGTGTTGCAAAAAACTGCAGAAAGTGTCGCAGTTAGCATAAAGTGTCGCGAATACTCAAAAAAGTTGCAATAGCCTCTGTGCTTTCTGGAAAACTTTTCAAGTTCATCTAAAATTGCAAGGAAATATTTTCCCTTGCTGTTCTCCTTGCAAAATCTGTCTAGAGCTATAGCGACTTACCAAAGTGTCGCAATAGACTCAAAAGTGTTGCAACAACCCCTGTACTACAACAACAACAACAACATTACCCCAATGCCTTCAAGGCTCCCGCACAAGTGGGGTAAGGGGGGGTCGGGTGTACGCAACCTTACCTCTGTAATTACAAAGAGGTTGTTTCCAATTGACCCTAAAGTGGAGTTGCAACAGCTATCCGTGACTTCACAATAAAAGAAGCTCAGATAGTTTAATGAGTCATTTTGCTTTAGTCCATTATAATCTAAAGCCAAAGAATGGTGAACCTTTGGTCCCATCAAAATAATGGACAACAACAACCCCTGTACTCTTTGAAAAAAATTTTCCTCTACAGAAATGAATCTCAACGGTGTTTCCTTCATTTTCCCTCAACTTACAAAAACCAATTACAAAAATTGGTGTATCAAGATGAAAGCCATTCTAGGATCCCAAGATGTTTGAGATATTATTGAAAAAGGCTATGAAGTCCCAGCTGCAGATGCACAACTGTCGCAAGCCGAAAAGGACAGTTTGCATAAGAGTCGTCGTATTGACCAGAAGGCTCTTAGTATCATCCATCAAGGGTTAGATGATGTTATGTTTGAGAAGGTGGCAAAAGCGAGCACCTCCAAGCAAGCTTGGGATATACTTCGAGTTTCTCTTCAAGGAGAGGAGAAAGTACAAAAAGTTCGGCTCCAAATGTTGAGAGGAGAGTTCGAGATGATGAAGATGAAGGAGACAGAAGTGATTGTAGATTAATCCTCACGATTAAAATCTGTCGCTAACCAAATGCGGCAATATGGAGAAAAGCTTGAAGAATCTAGGGTTGTTGAAAAACTTCTAAGGTCACTACTACCAAAGTTTGACTACGTAGTAGTGGCAATAGAAGAATCTCGGGATATAAGTAAAATGACCGTCGATGAAGTAGTTGGCTCATTACAAGCACGTGAGGAGCGACTAAACAGACAAAGAGAAGAGTCTGTAGAACAAGTCTTGGCAGCAAAGGTTTCAGTCAAAGGTGAAAGTAGCAAGGATTCTAGCCATTACGGACGAGGATGTGGTAGAGGCCATGGAGGAAATGGAAGAGGAAGAGGACGTGGCAGAAATTAACCATTCGGTAGAGGTGAAAATAATAATGGAGATAATCAGTCCATACGAGGCAGAGGTCGTGGTCATGGACGTGGATGAGAAGAGGAAACTGGAGGCATAATGATGGATGTGACAAGTCTAATGTTCAATGCTACAATTGCTCCAGATATGGCCACTATGCAGTAGAATGTCGGTGCCCACCAAAGCAAATAGAGGAAATAGCGAACAACATTCAAGAAGAGGACGTAACCGACACGGTATTACTAACCCGTGAAGGTGAATGCAGTCAAGAAAACAACATATGGTATCTTGATAATGGTGCAAGTAACCATATGTGTGGAGATAAGAAAATGTTCGTAAAGCTAGACCAGTCATTCAGTGGTAATGTTGTTTTTGGGGATTCCTCAAGAGTTCCTATTCAAGGAAAAGGAACTATTCTTATTCCTTTAAAGAATGGAGAGCACCAATTCATCAGTAATGTTTATTACATTCCAAACATGAAAAGCAACATTTTAAGTTTGGGACAACTGCTGGAGAAAAATTACCAAATTCACATGGTGAACCGAAAGTTGGTGCTGTTAAACAAAAAGGAGCTGCTAGCTAGTATACCAATGTCAAAAAATAGAATGTTCACTCTCAATATCAAGACGGATGTAGCAAGATGCTTAAAAGCTTGCATGAAAGAATCTGATTGGCTTTGGCATTTGAGATTCGGTCATCTCAATTTTGGAGGGTTGAAATTGCTAAGCCAGAAGAAGATGGTGCATGGTCTTCCGCTGATTAATAAACCCCATCAGATTTGTGAAGGATGTCTTGTTGGAAAACATTCTAGAACTTGTTTTTCAAAAGAGTCCATGTCAAGAGCAAAGGCTCCCCTTGAGCTTATTCATGCCGATGTTTGTGGACAAATGACACCAGTATCATTGGGAGGCAACAAATATTTCTTGCTATTCATTGATGATTATAGCAGAAAGACGTGGGTTTATTTTCTGAAAGAGAAATCAGAAGTTTTTGAAGCATTTAAAAAGTTTAAAGCTATGGTGGAAAAAGAAAGTGGCTATTACATCAAAGCTTTAAGATCCAACAGAGGGGGAGAATTCACGTCAAATGAATTCAAAAGATTCTGCGAGCATCAAAGAATCCATCATTTCTTGTCAATCCCGAGATCCCCTCAGCAAAATGGTGTTGTTGAACGAAAGAATAGAACCGTGATGGATATGGTGAGGAGCATGTTAAAGAGCAAGAATTTTCCCAAAGAGTTGTGGGTAGAAGCTGTTGATTGTGCTGTCTACATCTTGAACCGATCTCTAACAACAAGTGTGTCGAATATGACACCCCAAGAAGCATGGAGTGGGAGAAAGCCTAATATCTCTCATGTTTGTGTTTTTGGGAGTGTTGCACATGTTCATGTTGCTGATGAAGAAAGAAGAAAGTTAGATGACAAAAGCAGAAAATACTTGTTCATTGGTTACTCAAAATTTTCCAAAGGTTACAAGATGTTTGATCTTGATACTGGAAAGACTATCATCACTAGGGATGTGACTATTGACGAGGAAGCAATTTGGGAATGAAATAATGACAAGCAGAAGAATTACAGTTTTTATCCTTCCACCATGGATGAAAACAATGATCGAGATGTGGAAGAGCCAGGCAAAGCATCGACGTCATATAGTCCCATTCCAATTGCATCTCCAGGACGTGATGATGATGAAAGTCAAAGTCCACGAGAAAGACCTAGAAAATTTTATCTTGTTGAAGATCTTTATGATGCAACTAGAGAGCTCAATGAAGAATTGATTCTTTACTGTCATCTTATTGATAGTGAACCTATTGATGCTGAAGAAGCCATGAAAGATGAGAAATGGAGAAAAGCCATGGAGGAGATCCATTCAATTGAGAAAAACAAGACGTGGGAGTTGACCAAACTTTCAGCCAACAAAAAGCCCATTGGAGTCAAATGGGTGTTCAAGGCAAAGAAGGATGCAAATGGAGAAATCGTTCGACATAAAGCGAGGCTAGTCGCAAAGGGATATAGTCAAAAACCCAGTATTGACTATGATGAAGTATTTGCACCAGTAGCAAGAATGGAGTCTATTAGACTAGTGATCTCAGTCGCTACCCAAAATGGATGGAAGATCCACCAAATGGATGTAAAGTTAGCATTTCTGAATGGATACTTGGAGGAAGAGATCTATGTCCAACAATCACCTGGTTACATTGTCAAAGGTCATGAGCGAAAAGTGTTGAAGCTGAAGAAGGCGTTGTACGGACTTAAGCAAGCATTGAGAGCTTGGAACAGCCGCATCGATAAATACTTTTGCGAGAATGGATTTGTCAAGTGCCCACACGAGTATGCCTTGTACGTGAAAGTGAAAGGTGGAGACATATTGCTTGTTTGCTTGTATGTGGACGATCTCATATGTACCGGGAACAATCCTCAAATGTTTAATGATTTTAAGAAGACGATGACTCGTGAATTCGAAATGACTAATATTGGCCTGATGTCGTACTATCTTGGCATTGAAGTGAAGCAAAGTGATGATGGAATTTTTATTTGTCAAAGTGGCTTCGCCAAAGAGATCTTGAGGAAATTTAAGATGGAAAATTGCAACCCTGTCAGCACTCCGGCCGAATGCAGTTTGAAATTGACCAAGGATGAAAATGGAGTCAGGGTGAACTCGACAATTTTTCAAAGTTTGATCGGGAGTCTCAGATACCTGATGTGCACAAGGCCAGATATTTTGTATGCAGTTGGACTAGTGAGCAGATACATGGAAGAACCGAAGGAGTCTCATTGGAATGCAGCGAAAAGAATACTCCGCTATGTTAAAGGTACAACTAATTTTGGATTGCATTATCCAAAATCTGACGAATTCAAATTAGTTGGCTATAGCGATAGTGATTGGGCTGGAGATAAAAATGACCGGAAAAGCACTAGCGGATTCGTATTTTTTCTCGATGACACCGCGTTCACATGGAGTTCAAAGAAGCAACCAATTGTGACGTTGTCAACGTGTGAAGCTGAATATGTTGCTGTAACATCATGTGTGTGTCATGCAATATGGCTGAGAAGATTGTTGAAAGAGCTTCAAATGACACAATATGACCCAACAAATATTTTTGTTGATACCAAATCAGCGTTGGCGTTGGCAAAAAATCCTGTCTTCCATGATCGAAGCAAACACATCGATATGAGGTATCATTTCATCCGAGAATGTATTGAGCAGAAGGAAGTCACATTGAAGTATGTCAAAATGCAAGATCAAATAGCGGACATCTTTACGAAGCCACTGAAGTATGGCATGTTCAACAAGTTACGAGGGTCATTGGGAATAACGGAGAATTAAGTTTAAGGGGGAGTGTTAAAATATTAAACTTAATCTTCCAAAATAATGAAATAAAAAATGGAGCCATGATATTAATTTAGTCTAATTACTTTTGAAAAATTGGTAAGAAGACTTTGAAAAACAAAGGGAGTGTTTTTGGTGGTTGGAAACATTGAAAAAATGGGCACTTGGATTATTAGGAGACTTAGACTTTGTAGGATTTGTTAGTTAGATTTTGTGGAAAATTAGAAAAGTTGTTAAACCTAAATTTGAATTTTGTAATAGATTGAATTATTGAGAAAATGATAGGGCCATTGCAGAATTTATCAAATGTCTATATAAGGCAATGTAATTTGCTATTTTAAGAGTGTAAGAGAGTGAAAAAATAATAAGAGTTTATGAGTGTATTGTAATAAAATTAGTATGTGAATTACTCATTTTTATGTTTTGAGTATTTTTTTGCTTGATTATTTTCCTCTTCCATCCAACAGTAACATGTTATGTTTGCTGGATTTCAATGTATTTGCAAATCAGTAACAAAAAAAACTTTTACATCTATATTAAATAAATCACATCTTTCAAATATTTTACTTTTAAACTTTTTTTATCAACAACTTTTCGTTATTTATTAAATGCAGCTCTTAAGTGAGAAAAATGTAGCAAATCGAAGTAAGCAAAAAATGCTATCTTATACCGGCACAAAGTCTATTGCTAGAATTGCAACAAAAATGGTAAGAATATATTGTAAAATCTGTGTTAGTACTATTATTGTTATTCACTTACACTTATGACAAAGTTGTATTCATCATTTGTAGTGCACAAGTATTGAGCAAGAAAATACCGAAGAACCATATTACTTGAAGTTGTTTATCAAGGAAAGACTGAGAAAAAATGGAAAATGGGTTGACGATGAAGCTGAGGAAGCATACAAAAAGCTCCTAAAACTATATGAAGAACAAATGGAAGAACACGGTGTCGATAATCTTACTCTTAAAGAAGCATACACAAAGGTATTGGGGGCATAGATCAGCATATGTGAGAGGCATGGGTGAAGGACCTCTTCCACTCAAAAGAAACAAGATTGCGATTTAACAAAGCTGTACTTCATACTTGACTGAATCTGCAATCAAAGATCAAATTCAAGCTGAAGTTGAAAAGAGATTGTTGGAAGCATCCACTGCCAAAGAAGCGGAATATCAAGCTAGAATGGAGGCTGACTACAAAGCTAGGCTAGAGGCTGAACAAACATCTTTCAAACAGAGACAAGTTGAACTGAAGAAAATAATTGATGAACAACAGAAAAATTTTCAGCAACAATTGAAATTGCAATTCCGCGCTTTGCTAAAGGAAGAGATGGCCTCTTTACATGACCCAAAAAATTATGTTAGTGATGGGGAGTTTGTTTTTAGTCTTGTTTTGTTATCATAGACTTGTTAGATATGCTGCTAGCTGAAATAATTTCATTTTGCAGCCTATGAATGCATCTTCAAGTAATATCAAAGATTTAAGCAATGAAAGTTCGAATGTACAACAAGTCGATGAAGGAAACAACAATCTCGTGGTACTTATTCATATCCAAAATGCTATAACATAATCTTTACTTATTAGCTGCTTAGTTGAGTTCACTTCCTTACAGATGTGTTGATTATATATATTTTCCACATGTAATATTGAACGTTGTTCTTGATATATTGGTATATAATACCAAGTGAATAAGTTAATTTTTCAGCTTGTCAAACCATCTTCAAATCCTAGTAACAAGGAGCCCATCTATGCAACACAAGAGATCAAATTATGTTGTGTAATTTGTACACTTGACTTTGAGGATACCCAAAAATATATGGAACATATGTGTGGAGCTGAACGTATGTAATTTTGAAATCATGACGATGATTTTATATGTAATTAATTCGATTACTTAAATTAACATTTTCATTCATGCTTTTTAGATAAAAAGCCTATGGCATCCTTTCGTAAGAAGAATTTAGAGGTAAATGGATGCATTAAGCCAATGATCAGGTAAATTTCAAGAATATTACTCTTGTATTACTTAGTACAAAAAGCTTATTTATTAATGTTGACCCTTGCCTCCGTCAATATTGGAGCTTCATACATACCCATGCCTCTGCCAGTGTTATTCGTGTAGCTCGGATACTTTCTTATGTATTGTAATTGCTAATAGATTCAGGTTTACTGGTTTAATGTGTATGAAATGTGTTACTGCATAGGTTCTTTAGTTTATGATAAATTTTTTAGTACATGTTTTACCATATTGATTATTATTCACTACTATTATTTTAATGTGTTACCATATTAATTCACTTTTGTAGGAAAGTAAAGAAAGAAAAGAGCGCTAATAGGTTACGAAGGTATGTACTTGATTATTTTCTCTATTACAAGTTAATAGTGAATAAGTTAAAGTACCTATGAATGTGTAAATTTATTGAGAGGCATTTGTAGTCATTTTTATGATGTCTACTTGATGATTTAAATATTGTTGTGGGTGAAGTCTTTGTCGTTCTATTATAAGCTGAAAGTGGGTACAGAGAATTAGTTCTGAAAGTATCAACATGTATAAGAATTGGTTTTGGATTTTTCTTTAAGGCATATGAATTTTATTATAAAAACAAATAGATTTCTTCAGTGCTTCATACTTTTAATAGGAATGACCAATTTGTCTATAAATTGTTAACTTCTCTTTGAAAGCCATTCTTACGAAAACTTGACGTACTAAAACAAAGAGAATAGGTGCACTTGCTTTTAGGGCTTCTTGATTAATGAGAGAACTTTGATTATGAAGTGATTTTTTGCATTTTTTCAATTTACTATAGTTTTTTCCCATTATATTGATTCATTGTCAAATTTAATCTACCTATTGATTCATTACTATTTTGCTTTGCTTTTGACAGGTAAGACTCGAGCAACTGACAACAACAACAGAGAAATTGAAATGAACAAATTTTGTTTGCTCAGGTAATTTAAAAACTTGTGACATATTTGTTCATTTTGTAATTTTGTCATTTTTTGAAACAATATTATGACATATTTTGTCAATTTCTCAACTAAGTTGTTATTTTGATATTGATAAATCGTAACTTTTATTGTCAATAGAATTAAATTATTAAAAATGTATGTTTTCTCTTATTTGATATTAAATAATATTGTATTGTCAATAATATATTCATAGTATTAATAAAAAAAACACAAAATAGCTAGGAAAATAACTTGCACCAAATGATATTTCGCCACTAAAAATTAATATGTATTTGTGGGGAAAAACTATTGCCACGAATGTTTCCTTTTAGTGGCGAAAGAGATCGCCACTATATTCAGTGATTTTGTGGCGATTTTGGTCGCCGCTATTGATTCTAACTAGTGGGGAAATAATCCACCACTCTTGCTTGATTTTATAGTGGGGATTTCCATTTCGCCGCATAAAGTCTTTCTTTAGAGGTGAATAGTACTTTTTGCCACTGAACCTTTTAGAGGTGCAATAACAGCTGCGACTTACTTTTTTGCCACTATATCTTTTAGTGGCGAAAAAATGTCTTAGTTCCCCACTAAAAATCAATGTAGAACAATTCTTTAATCAATTATCTATTCTTGCCTATATGAAAAAACTATTGTTAGAATGGACTATCTACTAATATGAAAAGACTATTGTTGAAATGGACTATTCTTAAAGCGTCTCCAATACATGATTTATTCTCAAATTACTCTAGACACATGTACAAAATAGATATTGAATTGGAAAATACTTCTACAATATGTATTTTATTACTTCTTTTCAAACTTACTTGTCAATACATATCATCTCAAATTTTAAAAATTGTCTATTTAATATTTTACCAATACCAAATAGTATGCTACTCATAAAATAATATTATTTTAATATTAAATTCACGTTTTGAAGTGTGTTTGTTTGCCGTATGATTTTTATTCAATGCTTTTCCTCAAACTATTTTTCTCTTCCCTATTGCTTTCCCTCACTGGTTGTCCCTCAATTCTCTTCTATTTTTATAATTATCTGAAACCTTCCTTTCTACCTTCTCTTTCATGGCTTCATCAACTTTTTCAATTTCAACTAAGGTTACATCTATCTCAAATCACCTAATTTAAACTTTTCCCTTATTTAAAATTTCCAATTTCTAAGGGAATCAATCGTTTATGGTTTTTCGTGTTTTGGTACATTGGATGCTTTCTCCTAATTTGTTCGCAAATTTAAGGGTTTCATTGACAAAACTTTGGTTAAAGTTTTTGTTTTAATGAACATTAATAGGGTCAAATACATAGATTACCCCTTAATTTGGCATGAATTTTCAACTGCCCATCACCTTTCACTTGCATCTTTAAGCCCCCTCACCTTGACAAAAGTGCACCTTTTTACCCTCTGGAAAACCAATCTCACTTACAGAGAGTGTATGCCATTTGCCCCACGTGTCAAATTTTGAAAAGTCAAACCAATCGGAACTTGACACGTGATATAACTTGAAATTTTTTTTAAAAATGACTAAATTACAAGAACCAATGCTTATATTTCACCTTCTTCAATTTTTTTTGGTAAGACAAAGAAAACAAAAAAACACAAAAAGAAAAAAAAACTATCCTACAGGAAGGCTACAGCCTGCCCGAGACATCAAAAGACCGTTGTAATCGCTCCTAAGCAAGGGCAACAGGAGAGAGGAGGGCTGTTGAAGCGTTAACTTCTCTATAGATGTGCTTCACCTTCACTTGATTAAAAGAAACCACCAGTTGTTTGATGTTGCATAGTATGTTTCCGAGAGGATGGGCCAAATCAACATGATGTTTTTCATCTAGGAGCTGAACTAGCTCAAGTGAATCTGATTCTATAACAACATTAGTAAGATTCATTGAATTCACAACTTGAAGGCCAGAGAGAATAGCCCATGCTTCAGCTAGCCGTGAATTTCCTTTCCCAATGTTATGATGAATCCGATTAGCCACGAGCTGTTATGATCTCGAATAACTCCACCAGTCTGATAGTACCAGTGAGAGAATTACAGGAACCATCAACGTTTAACTTAACCCAATTTCCAGGAGGCTTCTTCCATTGCACCCAAATCTCATCCTTACGCCCAATCTGTTGCAAGTCATTCGGCGACTAGACCTTCTTCCATGACTCACTGAAGCACTTGATAACATCACACTTGTTTGTTAGAACATCAGCCCCATTTTGGAAGACTCTAAGATTTCTCCACTTCCAGTTATACCAATTAGCAATACAAAAAATAAGATTCCATGGAATGTACCAAACATCCTTGTGTAGATTATGCAAGTTTAGCTTCCACCAATCCCCATTAGAAATAGAGAAGAAGTCAGGCATGAATTTAAGGACCCCTAAATCCTTCCAGATTCTTGAACTATGAACACAATCCCGAAGCACATGCATCATTGATTCTAACAAAAACTACAGTTTGCATAATCAATAAGGTGCCTTCGTTGTCGTTCTGAATTAGTCATGAGCTTACTTTGAGAAGCTAACCATATGAAGTACTGGACTTGATGAGGGAGTTTCAGCTTCCAAATCAATTTCCAATTGAAGTCTGCAGTTGGGTTTACTTCTGACGAGAGCATTGAGAAAGCTGATTTAGTAGTAAAACTACCCGATAAAGATTTATTCCAGGAAAGCACATCCTTCTCATCAGAATTCATATTGATTTTGAAGGGTGCCAAATGCAGCAGGATATCATGTGGAAGTAAATCCTCCAGAGAAGACCAGTCCCAAACACCAGCTAATGTCACATACTCGTTAATTTTTCCGTTGATGTGATCAGGTGGGATATATGACATAAAATCTATAAGAGGTTTATCAGTCAGCCAAGTATCTTTCCAAAAAGGGTACCACCAATTCCCTTCTTAAACTCTGGCAGGAACATTAAAAGACTCCTCCATGATTTTCGCAATGTTGTACCCTTGAGATTAAATATATCCCCATTCCTTATGTACTTCCCTCGTAAGAGTTGAGCCCAAAGAGTGTCTGGTTCTTTGTATAGTCGCTATAGGAGTTTCAACAAAAGGGTAATATTGTGGGGTTTACTCTTGCGAAGACCAGCTCCCCCTATATCTCGAGGCGTGCAAATTTGGTCCCAAGGAATCAAATGGATCTTTGCCTTGCCGTTGTCACTACCCCAAAGAAACTTTCTATTGGCTTTATCTAGCATTTCCAAAGTAGAACTAGGGAGAAGGTTTGTTTGCATACAATGATTAGGAATCCCATTAGTGACCGACTTGATAAGTGTTGCACGACCAGCTAATGAAAGAGTAGAAGCTTTCCAACCTGAAAGTTTTGATTGGACTTCATCAACCACTTCAGCAAAAGTATTTTTGGTCACTCGATTCTGCAGAAGAGGAACCCCCAAGTATTTACCAAAAGAGAAGTCAAAGGGATATGACATCGTTGACTCAACGCACGGGCAACAGTTGGCTTCACATTTTTGGAAACACAAATGCGAGATTTGGTCAGACTAATACGTTGTCCTGATATGTCACAGAAAGAAGTAAGACATTCTTCCATAACCTCCAGTTGGTCCATTGAAGCCTCACTAAACAAAAAGAGGTCATCAGCAAAAAAAATAGGTGAGTAATAGCTGGACTATTTCTAGAGCATTTAATCCCTTTCCAGAGCCCCGCATAAACCTTGCTTTGAATAATGTGCCCGAGGTGCTCCATGCACAACACAAAGATATAAGGGGATATAGGATCCCCTTGTCTGATACCCCGAGAGGGATAAAATTTATCTGTCATATTACCATTAAACAAGATACGCATGGAGGAAGTTGAGATACAATTATACACAAGATCCACCCCCTCCTGAGGCATCCCCGTTCTCTGTAAGGTATCAACAATGAAATCCCATTTGAGTCGATCATACGCCTTCTCCAAATCAATCTTGATAGCCACAAAGCCTTCCTTACCTTTACGAATTCGCATAGAGTGAATAATTTCTTGAGCAATAATGATATTATCACTTATTTGTCTTCCTGGAACAAAACTGCTCTGATTAGGACCAACAAGCATAGGCAAGATAGATTTGATCCGACAAGCGATGATTTTGGTAACAACTTTGTAAATAACAGAACATAGGCTAATTGGCCTATATTGAGAAATATGCTTAGGTTGAGCTATTTTGGGAATGAGAACAAGCAAGGTTTCATTTATCATTGATAAGTCAGTTTTACCAGCAAAGGTCGCCAAAACAAAGTCTACCACTCCAGATTTCACTGTGTCCTAGTGTTTTTGAAAGAAACCTACTGGAAGACCATCAATCCCAGGAGCTTTCAAAGCTCCCATATCAAAAATTGCATTCCTCACATCAATGCAAAACACTGATTTAAAAGTATCTTCCAATAATTTGGGCTCTAAAAAGGGAAAGCTAGCATCCATATGAACACCGCTAGTTGGTTGAGCCTCAACAGAAAACAAATTCTGACAAAATTGAATAATCAACTTCTTAAGACTTTCCTGGTCCTCAATCCAAACTCCTCCATCTGTTTTCAGTTTATCAATCTGATTCTTTCTTCGACGGGTCATCGTAGAAACATGAAAATATCGAGTATTTTTATCCCCGTCAGTTAGCCACTTCTTCCTAGATTTTTGATACCACAGGAGCTCCTCTTGTTGTAAGACATCAAAAAGTTCAGCCTGTAAGTTTGCTTCAAGGATAGATAAAGAATGTGACCATCTTTGCTCTTGTTCTCTATTAATCCCTGCTAACCTCGCCATCAAACTCTTCTTTTTCTGCTTGATATTGCCAAAAACAAACTGGTTCCAGATTCACACCTCTTTTATAAAGTTATTGGCGGCAAGGAACAAATTGGCTTGAGGACACCAACTATTCTTCACCAACTCCCGAAATCCCCCATGTGTCTCCCATGCTACTTCATATCGGAAGGGTCTATTAGATGAATCATACTTCTGTCCTTCCATCTCTAATAAAGTCAGACAATGGTCTGAGTGACGAAACGGTAGATTAGTTACCCTAGCATTGGGAAAAGAGCATCTTCTAGTCATATTTGTATAGCATCTGTTCAGTCTTACTCGGAGGCAATTTCGGCGCAATGTGAATTTATTTCCACTAGCTCCCATGTCAATAAGATTAGTAGAGTGAAGCTGACGTTGGTGATTAATGCATCTTCTCAAATAGTGATGAGAACCACCTTGTTGGTCGAAAATGGATGGAATGTCATTAAAATCCCCAAGTACGAACCAAGCCACCTCAGGATCCACTTGAAGATTAGCAATATCTTCCCACATTTGGTTCCTTAAAGAAACCGAAGTACTTGCATAGATCAAGGTCATAAGGCAAGGGTAAAGGCCATTTCTGCTTAATCGAAAGTGCAAAAAGTACCTATTCTCCTGCAAAATATCAATCTGAGCTGAATCTTTTTACCAAAATAACCAAATTCCGCTAGACAACCTAATTGGATCAATACAATGGAAATTCCACCCTCAAAGCTTATTAAAAAACTCAGAAGCTCTTGACCGACCAACCTTCGTTTCTGGCAACCCAAATAATTTCAACTGATGAGTTTGGACTAGGTCCCTAACATGTAGAAAACTCTCATTACTACCGCAACCCCTTATGTTCCGAAAAAGAATCTTCATGACAGGAAATAAATTGATAAGTTAAATCCTAATAAAAGGACTTACTGATTTGGCAGTGACTTAGAACTACCCGCAGAACATTTAGCTCTCGCTTTCTCTTTCAACTTTGTCTTCCTCCCAGAATTGCCCATTACCTTGTCTGGTGGAATTGGCGGAGGGATATTTTCTGATCCCATATTTTCAGGAATAGTCAGAGACATGATTGGCAATTTCTGAGACTCGTCGCCCCTGTCCGTTGGTTGGTTGCTCCTATGAGCAGAATCAAGGTCCAAAATTTGTGCTCTAGGTTTAAGAACACTAATAGGATGAGAAACAGAGTTTGAGGTTGGGCGTGGAGAGATTGAGATTGACACACATGGCCAGTAGCTTCAACATGAGAAGACCCATTCTCCAGCTTAGAAGGTTGGGCTTTAGAAGGATTAGTAGAAAAAAAGATTTAGAAGAACAAGAGATAGCCTTATGATTATGAGATTGGCCTTTAATGGGCAATGAAATAGACCCAACAACCTCGGACCTTTCCTTAATAATCAAAGAGGTATTTTTGGTAGGTGGGACCATAGGGGGCTTTCCCAAGAAGTCCCTTTCATAGCTGTAGAAGTAGGATCCAAATTAGATCCTTCTCTTCTTAAAATATTAAACCTGCTGCCTGAGGACGAAGCACCAGTCTTGTCAGACCTCACCTTCTTCTTCAATGAAACTCTATTGACATGTAAATTTGTTCTCTTTCAACTTGAAAAAACCCCCCAAAACCTTAAACCTTGAATCTGACTCAAATTAATGTTAAATTCAAACCCAAAATCAGAAAATGTCAACTACTTCAATATTTCTCAAACAAAATTTTTCAGATAAACAAAACCTAACTCGTCAAATTCCAAAATCACCAATCCATTTAATTAAAAATTTGTAATTTCAATTTGACTTGAGGTTCTTTTATATTTGCTTAAAAACTTAATAATCATGCTTCTAATTCCCCACTACAAGCTCGGCAAAATCTCACCGGTAATTGCGTTACTAAACGAAAAAAGGAACATCAACGGCGAGCTCAAGTCCAGATTTAAGCTCTACCGATTCAAACTCAAAATTGCATGTTGGGGGATTCCGGTAGAATGAAGCCTTAAATATCTGTAAAAAAAACGTCTCTCAATCCTTGTTGAAGAAATCTGATAAAATGATGCATGGATACTTCTGAAGTCGTGACGAACACTTTCAGATTGAATCTTATTTGGTGGTTCTACCAAATAGATTAATCAGATAAAATCAGAAATGACAAGAACTTAGAATGAATTTTTGTTGTGAAGAAAAGCGAACCAAAAATTGCAGAAATCGTTGCAAAAAACTCTTTCTATAAGTGTTGCCAATGCCATGATTTATAGACCTGATACTAACAGTCGCAACTCTTCAGAATAAAAGTGTTGCGAAAAGACATGTCCATTCGAGCAGCTGCAACAGTTCATAACAGAAGTGTTGCGAGAGGTAGCTCCCGGACCCTCGTAAGCTAAGTATCGTAATAGAACTCGAACAAGCGTGTGCTCCGCACTCTCCTAACTTGTTCGATGAAATATTACGACTGCATTGGTCAACTAGTTGATCCAATTACACTAAAATACCAACAATCCTCCCCCATTTTAGTGTAATCCATGATTAACTAAATAAAATCACAACAAATAACAAACTTATGCATAAATGAAATATCGTGACGATTGAATTTCATCTTAGTATATTATACATTCCAAATATTCGAATACCAAAGGTGTCACTATGGATTGAACCTTGGCTATCCATCTTGAATACTCGAAGATAATATACACATAAGTCAACATTCTAACATGTTCTTACCTGACACTATCTTTTACTAGCCTTGTGTCCTTATCCTTCATAAGCATATCAAAGCCAAGTCCAAGCTTCTTAAAGCGGCTAAACTTCATGCTTATCTAGGTAGCATTTTTACTCTTGCACCTGCATATGCAATTTTTCAAAAAGCTATTAAGAAGTTAAACTTCAACTTCCTTTACTTGCTGGTCTGAACACACACCTTGGGATGTTTTAATCAGTGTGTTCCAATCTCTAGATGTTAAGCTTTCCTCATTGAATTCAACACCTAACGTCATATTAGGTGGGAATTGGGTATCTTAACATGAGAGATTTCAAATGGACTTTAATTTCATCCCCATAACTGACTTTTACACAAGATCTTTCCTTAATCCTTTGGTTATATGATCGGCTAAATTATGATCACTTTTTACAAACTCAGATTCCATTGTCGAATCACTCATACAAGTTTATTTCTTAGACATCCAAGAAGTAGCACCTCCCCCAAGAAGAAACACTCATCCACTTGTGGAAGAACTATCCTACTCATAAGAAAAATAACTTGTATCCGACTAACCTTCAAAAACCGAAGGAAGCCATTAGAAACCCGCCATGTGGCATTATGTTGACCGGTCAACTTTGACTTTTGACTGACATGTATCAGTCGACCATTGACATATCAACCCCGAAAGTTAAACCAATGCCACATTAGTTGACGGTTAAATTTAGATAAGGATAAGTTTTAGGCAAAGCCTAATTTCACTAATGTGTTGCCAAAACTGCTTCACTTACATTCTTTCTTGCGACACAAAAAAAAATATTCTAGCAACGCTCTGAAAATCGTTGCCATATCAACCAGTAGCCTTATTTCTGGCAACACTTCTAACAGCGTCGCAATAGATCACAAAAGCATTGCCAAAACTGCTACACGAAGGATCACCACAGATCATGAACCTTCACAAACGGTTGTCACAAAAACTAACCGTCCTGGCTTTTCATTTTGTGACGGAATTTCTGACAGACGCAGAATCCCTCACAAACAACCTAACCGTCGCATTAAACCGTCAAAATAAACCATCCATTGACTTTTTCTTTTGTGACGGAATCTCTGAAGGAATTAGAATCCCTCACAAACCGTCATAATGAACCATGAATTGCCGCAAAAAATAGTTGTCGCAAATGAACCATCTCAACTTTTCATTCTGCAATGAATTTTGCAACGGATTCAGAATCCCTTGCAAACTGTAGAAAAACGAATTCAGATTTTAAATCATTTCAAAATCAATTTCGGCCACCGACAAAACTCCTCCTTAGGTTTTTCGACATCCCGAGTCCAATGGCGCTGTTATTTTTACGAAAAAATTAACCTAAACAAGTCGTTTACACAAAATGACTTGTGAATCAAGATTTTTTTTTCGAGAAAGAGAATGTTTATACTGCCATGAACAACCGAAAACAAAAATGGCCATCAAACATAGTTCAACATAACTTCAATAATTAATAAATTCAAATCCTAAATTTTAAAGCATCAAACTTCATTTAAAACACAATTAAATCAACATTCATATTTTTCAGAATTTTTCAGATTTCATGACCTGACTTCCCCTGCATTTTTCTCCATTAAAACATCATCAAATCGAAAAATTTTCTCCTAAACATAATTAGCCACATGTCTCAGCTTTCCAAATCCACAAGAATCACAGAAATCCAAATTGTATAACCAAAGTAATGATCAAAACACTAAACAGTGTACAAAGCTGAGATTTTTCAAAAACAGATTTCACGACTCAACTTCAAAAAATTTCACATTGAAAACGAACGAAATTAAATAAGGTTTCTTCTGAACATATATTTCTTAGGTTTTGTAGATATCAATAGAATCAAGAATCATTCAAATCGGATTTATATAACAAGAGAAAACATCAAAATAAAACAGAGGCAAAATCTGGAAGTTTTCCAAAAAATCAAGAAATCGAAATTAGAGAAACAAACAATCATCGCAAGAGAATGGATCGAAATCGTACCTTTTCGGTGAAAACTCAGGCTTACAAGAGACAAATAAGATTCAATCTTTGTTGGGGGATTCTGGTAGAATGAAGCCTTGAATATCTGTAAAAAACATCTCTCAATCCTTGTTGAAGAAATCTGATAAAATGATGCATAGATACTTCTGAAGTCATGACGAACA
Organism: Euphorbia pulcherrima; assembly: GCA_947683365.1. Classification (NCBI taxonomy): domain Eukaryota; kingdom Viridiplantae; phylum Streptophyta; class Magnoliopsida; order Malpighiales; family Euphorbiaceae; genus Euphorbia; species Euphorbia pulcherrima. The sequence goes on along the minus strand of CANTUS010000008.1, from coordinate 42,573,226 downwards.
CTTTCAGATTGAATCTTATTTGGTGGTACTACCAAATAGATCAATCGGATAAAATCAGAAACGACAAGAACTTAGAATGAATTTTTGTTGTGAAGAAAAGCGTACCAAAAATTGCAGAAATCGTTGTAAAAAACTCTTTCTGTAAGTGTTGCCAATGCCATGTTTTATAGACCTGATACGAACAGTCGCAACTCTTCAGAACAAAAGTGTTGCAAAAAGACATGTCCATTCGAGCAGCTGCAACAGTTCATAACAAAAGTGTTGCGAGAGGTAGCTCCCGGACCCTCGTAAGCTAAGTATCGTAATAGAACTTGAACATCCGCACTCTCCTAACTTGTTCGATGAAATATTACGACTGCATTGGTTAACTACTTGATCCAATTACACTAAAATATCAACATTGCACAACTTATTTGGAATCGTTTCGGTTAACTCATTCATGGAAGCATCAATTTACCCGAGTGTCTTCGAATTTCAGCTCCTCCTTCCCCGCCGGTAATCTTCTATTTCTCTGTGACCTCGATATGGCTTCCTCTACTCTTTTCGTTCACCTCCATGACTCTGATATGCCTCTAAAATCTAGAGTCCTCTGTTTAATTCTAATCATCAACATTTAATCAAGGGCAAGCGGTGATGGTGGTGTCCATAAGCGACGACGAAGGAGAAGGTGATGGCCAAAAATAAATTGCCATAAAATGAGAAATTAAAGGGAGGATGAAGGGAAATTTAGAAGAAAAGAAGAAGAGGGAAGCATGAATAGAAAGAATTGGATTTGAGTTTAGTGAGAGAAAACGTACTGAGGAAAGATGACTGCAAAAAGCTGAAATTTTTGAAAATTAATATAATTTTTTATTTTTGAAAAACATGGTACCTCGCTTGAATTTTCCACGGATGCCATGAAAAAAAATCACATATCCCTAATTTGATATCCCTTTTCACGTTTTTCATTCATTTTTCAACATGTATTAAGTTTACAGGAGAGATGTGATGAAAAGTAGGAAAGTAAATTGAAAAATTAATAAAATAATAACACAAATTGCCACGTGTCAGAAAATGAATTGGTGACATGGAAGGGACACCAAATTGAAGGCATGTGATTTTTTTCAGAATACTACTTCTATCGCCATGTCAACATGAAGGGGTTAGTGAGTATACTTTTTAAGAGGGCTCATAAATGCAAATAAAATGTGAGGGGGCATATATTAGGCCTATTAATAGAAGCAAACTTCATGATTGACGTATGAATGTATTTTGATTACATGTAAACAATTATTAAGTAAATAATTCAGTGTTAAATTTGTTATTATTTAAATTTAATATATACAATTCAAAATCAGATAGGTAATTTATTCTGATTAACTTTTTAAAATATATTATTTATCTATAAAATAATTGTTATGTCATTAACATAAACTTTTATTCTACCTGACACGCAATCTTTGGAAATGCTCTTGGAATGCAACATATTTTTATTGAAAGGAATATTGTATTAAATTCAAATGAGACGAGTAATACACATAAGTGAAACAAAATCTCAATTCCTCGTTAGCTCATCTAAGTAAATGGCTCTAGCCATAGTGGGGGCAACCACATTAATATTTTCACCAACTAAGCTAAATAAGCAACTAGCAAAGCTCCTTGAAAGGAGTATACAATCTAAACTTATCGATACAACATACATACGAAAAATCATTGTATCCACTAAGATACCAAATAAAAACTATTTGTTCATCTCCACCACTAGATGCATATATCTGAAGTCCTTCATCCATGATAGTGTTTCTTGCACCGATGTATAAAGCCTCCGGCCCAAGTATGGAAATATGATAGATTATTTTGGTTGAATCTAAGATCATAGCTAATTATGTTGGATGCAATACATATATTGTTTTTTTTTTTATCATATTTCATATTTTTCCATTCTATGAAATAACAACTCTGTAAATCAAACGGCATTTTAATGTGTAGCATTAATGTGTCCTTTCAAATTATTTATCATCTACTATTCTCTTTGTTTTTCAACATGGGATTCCAACTCACAATTATCTAAACAATAACTAGACCAAACGGGTCCATGTTTGGATGAGGAGAACATTTGGATTTTGGAAGTAATTTCACCTTTCATTTAATCTCCTTCCCAACCAATATATGTCATTTAACTTGGTAGTGTTGTACACCCTCAAACCCCAATCCACATGAAAAGATGGAATTCAAGACATATAAATATGTACAAAAATGATTAATATTTACAAAAACTCTGATTATTAGAGTTCGATGAAGTCTCAACAAAATTTCAATGAACCAAAATAAAATGGATCAATCATCAAGTTAAATGATTCTCGTTGAGCTCCAAACAAATACACAAACATAAACTTTGTGGTTACTTCATAACTTTTTCAAACGTTACCTTTTACTTTGGCATCGACCATTGAACAATTGTGTTAGCTATTTTGGAAACAAAAAGGTTATTAGTAACATCAAACAACACCTGTAATAGGAAACGGTAACAAATAAACCAAACAAACCCTTCATTTGTTTTATTTATTCATTCTTCTAGCATTCATTAAAAAATTATCAAAACTTGAAGTTGAACACAAAAGCTTAATAGGACCCTGGCGGTTTTGAGAATCAAGATCTTGAAATTCTGAAATAATTTGTTGAAATGATTGTAAAGAAAGAAACTTAATAGGCACTTCATATCTTTTAGCTTCTTCTCCAACATATATAGCTACATATCCTTTTCGAGCTATTTTCGGTTTTTCTTCATTCTGGTTTTCATCTTCTACAAGAGGTTGATAATAGATCTTCGGTTCCCTTTCTTGTTGGCTCAACATTTTGATCAATTGATACATTTTTCCTACGTTCCTGCGCGATAGCTACTTATTTTTACGCTATTTTCATTATTTCCTCTCGTACAAAATTATGAAATTCGAATTTGAAGTACGAGAGGTTGATTGAGTATACTTTGGGATCACGACATTTTTTTTTGTTTTTTTAGGACAAAGTTATTACAAATTTAGTTTCCTTATGGAATTTAAAGATGATAAATTGTGTAATTTGATGGATTACGATGTTCGTACTGTAAATAGCAATTTATTATGCCAATTAATTATTGATCAAAAAATTTTACAATAACCCTTTATATTCGAGGAATCATTGGTTAGATAGTTGATATTTGATTTAAATTTGGAATGGAATTGGAAAGTTTCATGATTTTAGCTTGCTAGTATAATTTAAGTACGTCGGAATCGAATAAAAAATTGAATTTAAAAAAATGTTAATAATATATGTAAATAATTGGTTAGTGTTAGGAATAATATGGATATAGAGATATATATAAAAGAATAAATGTAAAAGATGAATATAATGATTATACTAATCTTTTCAAGATGACGAGTGGAGATAAATTTGAGTGAAATGTGCTTCACTATATCTTCTTTTATATACTCTTCATTCAAATGACTAATGCATGCGACATTATCTTCATAAATTGTCGTCGGATAATCTTTGTCTATTGATTTACCGCATGTGTCAAATTATTTCCATGCATAGATCATTTCAACTATGTGAAATAAAAATTTTATTTGCCATACTTTTCCTGTTGTTTTAGTCATTGAGAAATTTTTCATGTAAACATCATTAGGTAAGTTGTAACAACATTCATCAAATGCACATATTTACATTTTCTTTCACTATAAAAAAGACATGAAAAAGTTATTGTAACTTACACAAGAGAATAAAATAACATAGATTTGCAAAAACATAAATTATAGAAAATAAATTATAAGAAAGATAGAAAATATCATCCAAACTATATGTATATTACCATATTATAGAAAAAAATATGGTCTATAGTCATTTAATCTATATTCCATCTATTACTCTAATATAATTTATTTGAATATCCTTATTTCGAACAGCTTCGGGTATTCTCACTTCAAGTGCTATTTCTTTTGCAAGAAGTGTACTAGCACATATATCTTCAATGGGATTATATTTATTCTCGAGAATTTTTCTTTTTCAAGAATTTTTATCCTTTAAACCAATTGGTCATCCATGCTCCAGGAGTGTTATAGCGCTATTTTTAATTATTCTTTAAGAATTTCATTTTGCATGTCATTATAGGATCCATATAAATTAACAATGAAGCATTAGATCAATTTGTCTTTTTCAAAATTGTCTTTTTACTTTCTCCCTCTAATTTTGGAAAAATGTTTTCATCAAAATAAAATTTAATCTTTGCAAAGAGCATATAATTTTATAAAAGCTCAATTAATCATTGATGGAGATTCATATTCAATATAAAATAATAATAATCTCCTTGAAGGACTCATTTTGGTTTGTTGATGTGGAGTTATATGTACAAAAACTCTAAGATGAGAAGTAATGGGCTTATGACCAAAGCTAACTGTAAGAGAAAAATAATTATAATAGCTTGTTAGTCTTAAACATATATGCACATCCTCATACAAATGCAAAAATATTTGTTCCCATAATCATAGTCGTGCAATTAAATGCGGACGTTTAGTATATGATTTTATCATACCATTAAGTGAACTTGAACATATTCTACAGGATGTTCATATTTTAATCTCAATTTACAACAAAAAAATATACATATGGCCATTTAGTTGAAGCATCAACTCTAGATGCTTGTACTTCTTCGGGAAGTGATTAAATTGAAAACTAAATGGTATAATCATGGATGAATTAGTCCACATATATCACATGATATGCATTTTAAAAATATCAAAGATTGATTTACAACCTTACTACTTGAGGGTTTTATAATTAATTTTCTTTGCGAATAAGCAGCACAAAATTATTCATTATTTTAAAGAAAATTCAATCTTCAATGGATGTTCATGTGCATTATCTATTATATTTCCATCATTATCGAACCAGGATAGCATAGTCAAAAGTGCCAAATTTTATTAAGCAAATGAATGTATAAACTTCTAGTTTATAGTTACACTGACCAGAAAATATATGTACCATAAAGACATTCTTAAATGTCTTCACTCACATTTTCAATAATATTCATTTCTGCAAATATTTTCAAATTGGAAAATATAATACATTATTCATAGTAAAAATCTCTTTGGTATATTAACATGTGGTCTTCCGGACCATTCAATAATTTGTTTGTCCCCTTAAAACATAATATTAGCTCTTCCGGAGCATTCAACATTTTTTTAGTATCTTAATACTAGCTCTTCTGGAGCATTGAAAAAATTTTATCCCCTTGGTACACTAATTCTGGCTCTTCTGGAGCATTTACAAAATGTATTTCCCCTTAACACAAAATTGGGTAACATTTTATTTCATTCATTATCAAAGTATTATATATCGACTCTTCTAGAGCCTTTTTGCAATTGCTTCACTAGCCTTGATGTCAATCAATATCGAAAAGAATTCATTTCATTTTATCAAAATATTTCAATTCGATTTTCCACTTTTGGTGGTTATTGAGCCTCAATTTTACTTTTCCACTTCTGGTGGAAATTATTCACCAATTTTATTTTTCACTTCAGGTGAAAATTGTTCATCAATATTTGTAATTTTCACTTCGGGTGAAAATTATTTATCATTTGTAATTTTCCACTTATGGTGGAAATCGCTAGCATGCTCATCCATCCCTCTACCCCTAACCTTTAATCGGATTAGTTGGTCCCTTGTGAACGTATATTTAGGTCAGAGGGGGTAAGAGTGAATGACCATTTTTTGCGGAATCTATAGACTTTAAAAAGTCTAAGTGTAGCGTGATATGAATCATCCAGATGCTAACTAGTGTAAGCTCCAAATAATGCAAGTATTAATGTAAAAGTGCTTGAAATATAAAGTTTAGAGTTACAGAAATCAAACATAGATATTTTTATCCTAGTTCAGCCTTGCCTACCTCTAGTCCCCGGAGTTTGCTCCTCCGAGCTTAAAATCCACTAGTGATTAGATTTCTTTCACGGGCAGAAATCAAGCATTTACAATTTGTCTCCAGAGATTTATTCTCCTCCGAAAGTAGGATATACCTCTAAAGACACCAATCTTCAGCTGAGTCCTCTTGCGTTGTCTCTGGAAGATGACCTTTCTTCCGGATGTAGGATATACCACCAAAAGCACTAACTTCTCGCTGAGTCCTTTCTTCTTTAGCAGGATATACCACTTATACTACCCAAGTCTAAGCTAAGTCCTACAGGGATATACCACTCAAACTATCCTAGTTCAATCTGAGTAACAATCTCAATACTCACCCAAGTATAAGATCTTTACACTTTGTATTATCAAAGGTTTTGGGGTTTTGGAATCTTCAAGTTTATAATGTGTGAGCGGACGGCTGTTCGAGCGGCTGCGGCGCGCGGCCGGGCCCTGTCGGGCGGGCCCGCTTTTTGGTGCGTCGGGGAGACGAGTGTGATGTGGTTGAAAAGAAAATGATTTTGCATATTGTAATGCTTAAAAGATACGAGATCGAAACCCCGTACTTAAAATAGAGTCGCCACCCGGTTCAGCTCAACCGAGAAATTTTCGGTACGGTTTTCCCATCGGGTGGTTGGACCATACCTTAAGTAGAGATTCTGAGTTCGGATGATGTTATGTACTTTTCATTAGGCCAAGTTAGGATACTTCATTCTTTCTTAATCGGTTTAATCCACCCTATTTATTTGTATTTTCAGTTATTTTATTGTTTTCGCGTTTATCAAGCAATTGAAGCGATAAATAAAATATTTACAAACGTAAAAGAAAAGTTAAGTGCGGAAAGTAGGATGGCATATTTTATTTATAATATCATAAAGCCCGATTGGATGGCTAAAACGAGATTTGAATGGCGTTTGCGGGGAAATTCCATTTTTATCCAAATTTTAGGTTTGGTCGTCGCTTTAATCAGATTACAAGTGAATATACCACTCATCGCGGGGCGAGTCTGTTTTCAGGAGGTTTTGAACCTCCATCGTTGTACTATAGGTCCTAGCTTCAGAAAATAAATTAATTGGGAAACAAACGAAGGCAATACTGCTGTCTAGAAAGCCATGCCGCCGTCGGTCATCTGATGCCGCCGATGACATAAGTGATGTCGCTGGCGGCATGGATGATGCCGCCGGCGACATCAATTATGTCACGGGTGACATCAGCATGCTGACAGGCACAGGGCTTTCTGAGCACCATAAAAAAGGGGTTCCGTGAGAAAACGAGGTCTCCGGGGAATGCGATGCTAACGGCGGTATCCACGATGTCTCTCGCGACATGGGTGATACAGTCGGCAACATCACATGTCTCTGGCGACTTCAATTTCTCGCAGCAGCAGCGGTTTGCAGTTAAAATAACCGAAATCTTAAAACACAAATCAACAAAGAATAGTGCAAAATAATGATAATAAAGCCAAAGAGCTATGAGACTCAGGATTTTCACCTCGGGGTAGTGAATCCAACTCTTCGTGAACTGAACAATAACACCTCCGGGGAGCTTGCGACGATAATTTGATTGTTAATTTAAAGGTTTTAGGTCTCTAAATTATATTCAGTTGATTTAACCCAAAGACCCACTGATTTAAGCTCACAATCAGAGAGTTCGAAGAAGAAAAACCGGGAAAAGTGGATTAGAATCCTTTTTCCTGCCTTTTTTAGTTCTTATCTCACTAAAATCTACTCTCGATTTCAGCTCTTAATTGCCCAATTTAGCTCCTTCCCTCTATAATTTCCGTTCCCTCTCTCAAATGCAGTTTTTGGGTGCCTTTTATAGGCAAATTGGGATATTTTTTGAGACCTTTTTGACTTATTCCGCCGAAAGTGGCCGACAGGCTGTCTGTGGAGGACCCATTTTCGTGCCATATCGCCGGCGACATGATGATGTCGCCGGCGGTATGGTTCATGCCGCCGGCGGTATGGTGATGCCGCCGGCGGCATGAATGATGTCGGTGGCGACATCATTCTCCAGCATACCGACAACCAACGGGTCAAAAAGCCTAAAAAGTCGGGAAAAGTGGCTTAATAGTGGAAAAAAGGCATCTTTATGACTTTTAACAATATTTTAAAGGGTATTTATTATTTGGGTGTAAATCATCGGTTCAAGCTCCTACCGAACGCGTTATCGGTTACGTCGAACTGGATTCTACCAATTATAAAATTCACAAGGAATATTATTTTGGTAATAAAAATTCTGAAGAGAACTTTTATTTTGAGGTATTGAAATCGGGTACACGTCATCATCGTCTCGCGAGAGGGACTGCAAAATCCCGTGCTCACAGGCTGCCCCTCGGGGGATCACTGCTGACACAGGTCAGTATGATCACACGAAAGAGCAAGGGATAGGAATGATACCTGAAGGATGACTGGTTTGCCCCTTGGTCGGACATACGCTTTGTCGATTGTTTGCCCCTTGGTCGGACATACGCTTTGTCGATTGTTTGCCCCTTGGTCGGACATACGCTTTGTCGATTGTTTGCCCCTTGGTCGGACATACGCTTTGTCGATTGTTTGCCCCTTGGTCGGACATACGCTTTGTCGACTGTTTGCCCCTTGGTCGGACATACGCTTTGTCGACTGTTTGTCCCTTGGTCGGACTAGAGAATTTGTCCCTTGGTCGGACTAGAGAATTTGTCCCTTGGTCGGACTAGAGAATTTGTCCCTTGGTCGGACTAGAGAATTTGTCCCTTGGTCGGACTAGAGAATTTGTCCCTTGGTCGGACTAGAGAATTTATCCCTTGGTCGGACTTGCGCTTCGTAGAGAATTTGTCTTTGGTCGGACTTGCGCTTCGTAGAGAATTTGTCTTTGGTCGGACTTGCGCTTTGTAGATTGTCCCTTGGTCGGACTTGTGCTTTGTAGATTGTCCCTTGGTCGGACTTGTGCTTTGTAGATTGTCCCTTGGTCGGACTTGCTTTGTCGATTGTTTGCCCTTGGTCGGACATACGCTTTATCGATTGTTTGCCCCTTGGTCGGACATACGCTTTGTCGATTGTTCGTCCTTTGGTCGGACTTACGCTTTGTCATTTGTTCGTCCCTTGGTTGGACTTACGCTTTATCAACTGTTCGTCCCTTGGTCGGACTTACGCTTTGTCGACTGTTCATCCCTTGGTCGGACTTGCGCTTTGTCGACTGTTCGGTCGACTGTTCGTCCCTTGGTCGGACTTGCGCCTCGTAGAGAATTTGTCCCTTGGTCGGACTTGTGCCTCGTAGAGAATTTGTCCCTTGGTCGGACTTGTGCCTCATAGAGAATTTGTCCCTTGGTCGGACTTGTGCCTCGTAGAGAATTTGTCCTTTGGTCGGACTTGTGCCTCGTAGAGAATTTGTCCTTTGGTCGGACTTGTGCCTCGTAGAGAATTTGTCCTTTGGTCGTACTTGTGCCTCGTAGAGAATTTGTCCTTTGGTCGGACTTGTGCCTCGTAGAGAATTTGTCCCTTGGTCGGACTTGTGCCTCGTAGAGAATTTGTCCTTTGGTCGGACTTGTGCCTCGTAGAGAATTTGTCCGTTGGTCGGACTTGTGCCTCGTAGAGAATTTGTCCTTTGGTCGGACTTGTGCCTCGTAGAGAATTTGTCCTTTGGTCGGACTTGTGCCTCGTAGAGAATTTGTCCCTTGGTCGGACTTGTGCCTCGTAGAGAATTTGTCCTTTGGTCGGACTTGTGCCTCGTAGAGAATTTGTCCCTTGGTCGGACTTGTGCCTCGTAGAGAATTTGTCCCTTTGTCGGACTTGTGCCTCGTAGAGAATTTGTCCTTTGGTCGGACTTATGCCTCGTAGAGAATTTGTCCCTTGGTCGGACTTGTGCCTTGTAGAGAATTTGTCCCTTGGTCGGACTTGTGCCTTGTAGAGAATTTGTCCCTTGGTCGGACTTATGCTTCGTAGAGAATTTGTCCCTTGGTCGGACTTGTGCTTCGTAGAGAATTTGTCCCTTGGTCGGACTTGTGCTTCGTAGAGAGGTTTGCCCGTGGACGGGCTTCTGCTTTGATTAAAGAGGTTTGCCCCTTGGTCGGGCTTCTGCTTTGATTAAAGAGGTTTGCCCTTCGGTTGGGCTTTCATTTTGATGAGATCGCCCTTCGGTTGGGCTTTTGTATTTTGGTACAATGATTGTCCTTTGGTCGGACTTTCACTTTGAAGAGATTGCCCTTCGGTTGGGCTCGTGTTTTGAAGAGACCGCTCTTCGGTTGGGCTCATTTTGATGAGATCGCCCTTCGGTTGGGCTCATTTTGATGAGATCGCCCTTCAGTTGGGCTTTTGTATTTTGGTACAATGATTGTCTTTTGGTCGGACTTTCAGTATGTTGATTGTTTGCCCCTTGGCCGGGCATACGCTTTATCGTTTGTATGTCCCTCGGTCGGATTACAGTTCGTGGGGAGTTTGCCCTTCGGTCGGGCTTGTCACTTCATATAGTGATTGTCCTTTGGTCGGATGTTTCACTTTAAAGAGATCGCCCTTCGGTTGGGCTCGTTTGAAGAGATCGCCCTTCGGTCGGGCTTGTTCTGTTGTGATCGCCCTTCGGTTGGGCTTGTTCTGTTGAGATCGCCCTTCGGTTGGGCTTGTTCTGTTGAGATTGCCCTTCGGTTGGGCTTGTTCTGAAATGATTGCCCTTCGGTCGGGCTTTTGCTCTGAAGAGATCGCCCTTCGGTTGGGCTTGTTCTGTTGAGATCACCCTTCGGTTGGGCTTTCATTCTGAAGAGATCGCCCTTCGGTTGGGTTGGTTTGAAGAGATTGCCCTTCGATCGGGCTCGTTTGAAGAGATCGCCCTTCGGTCTTTTGTATTTTGGTACAATGATTGTCCTTTGGTCGGACTTCCACTTTGAAGAGATTGCCCTTCGGTTGGGCTCGTGTTTTGAAGAGACCGCCCTTCGGTTGGGCTCATTTTGATGAGATCACCCTTCGGTCGGGCTCACTATGAGGAGATCGCCCTTTGGTCGGGCTAATTTCGAAAATCTAGTTTGGAGGGGCAATATTGCTGGCGGCATGACTTACATCGTCGGCGGCATGAGTTGATGTTTCTGGCGGTTTGAGTGATGTCGCGGCGGCATGGGCTAATGTCGCCGGTGGTATGGATGCCACGTGGCAGCTTTGACTGGTCAGATAATTTCAAAATTTGAACTAAATGAGGCGATGTCGCCGGCGGCCTAAGTGATATCGCCGGCGGCATACTGATGTCGCCGGCGGTATGGATGCCACGTGGCAGCTTTAACTGTCTGATAATTTCAAAATTTTGAACTAAATGAAGCGATGTCGCCGGCGGTATGGTACCCTCGGCCTCATGGACTGATGTCGCCGGCGGTATGGAGGCCACGTGGCAGCTTTGACTGGTCAGATAATTTCAAAATTTGAACTAAATGAGGCGATGTCGCCGGCGGTTTGAGTGAAAACGCCGGCGGCATGAGCTGATGTCGCCGGTGGTATGGATGCTACGTGGTAGCTTTGACTGGTCAGATAATTTCAAAATTTGAACTAAATGAGGCGATGTCGCCGGCGGCCTAAGTGATATCGCCGGCGGCATGGACTGATGTCGCCGGTGGTATGGATGCCACGTGGCAGCTTTAACTGTCAGATAATTTCAAAATTTGAGCTAAATGAGGCGATGTCGCCGGCGGCCTGAGTGATATCGCCGGCGGTATGAGCGGATGTCGCCGGTGGTATGGATGCCACGTGGCAGCTTTGACTGTCAGATAATTTCAAAATTTGAGCTAAATGAGGCGATGTCGCCGGCGGCCTGAAGTGATACCGCCGGCGGCATGATTGATATCGCCGGCGGTATGAGCTGATGTCGCCGGTGGTATGGATGCCACGTGGTAGCTTTGACTGTCAGATAATTTCAAAATTTGAGCTAAATGAGGCGATGTCGCCGGCGTCCTGAGTGATGTCGCCGGCGGCATGAAGTGATACCGCCGGCGGCATGGAGTGACAGTTTCAGATTTATTAAAACTCCTCGAATCCCGCGCGGCAGTTTAAAAAGAGATTGGAACTCTTTTCTTCCCCATTCTTTCTCAAAACCGTATCCCTCTCTTTTCTCTCCCAAAGCTCTTTGATTTCTATCTTTGCTTTTTCAAATCATGAAGAGGATTAGTAATGCTTTCAGGGGCAAATCCAAGGCTAGGGAGAGCCTGCCCGATTCTTCCGTCGAGGGTTTGAAAATCCTTTCTGTTCCCACTGCATACGGCCTCAAGGAGACGGCCAAAATGTATGGCTATGGCATTAACTCTCCTATCACCAATCTGACTCCGGAGAAGGAGAAACATCTCTGTTATATCCAGGTAATCCCACAAAAACCTGAATTACTTCTTTTTGAATTCGATTTGATTTTGCTTTAGATTTGAAAACATGCTATTATAGGGGTTTAAAATGTGGAATATCTCAGTCATATTGCATGCTTTAGGATCGGTTTTTGCCTTGTTGTTTGATTGATTGTGATTTTTGGCACGATGGGTGCGATTTAGGGAGAAAACAGGTTCTGCCCGCGTAGAGTGATGCCGCTGGCGACATCAATGTTGTTGCTGGCGACATCAGCCTTTGCCAAAGGCTTTATGGGAATCTGATGTCGCTTCTGTTGAATCTGATGTCGCCGGCGACATGAGCCATGCCGCTGGCGGTATGGACTGATGTCGCCGACGACATGAGCCATGCCATGCCGCTGGCGGTATGGGCTGATGCCGCCGGCGATATCGCTCTTAACAGAGGCGACATCAGCAGCCTTTTTGACAGAAATGCACAGAATTGATCCGTTTTGCTTTCGATTTTGCAGCCATACGAACTGACTTACACAGGGGGGATGGGTACCATTGGTGAGTGGTGGCACCACATTTCAGAGAACGATCCAGAGCTTGCGCTTGCGATTAACGAGACGGGGTTTGGAGATTTGGCGCGGATCATGCCTATGTTAATGCCTAAGCTTCCTCATTCTTCAGTAACGGCCCTGACTGAGAGGTGGTCCGAGACCACCCATACCTTCCCTTTCTCCATTGGGGAAGTTACAATTACTCCTTCCGATATGGTAGCCATGACCGGCCTTCCTTGGACGGATGAAGTTATACATTTTGACGTCTACATGGATAAGTACCATATCGAGCGGCCCGTGGTGAGGCGGGTAAAGGAGTTGTTCGGTCTAAAGCCAGTCTCTGGGCGGCTGTCCTATGGTGAGTCGTACCGTTATTGGACCCAGGTGGATGTGGTGCCTGAGGAGGAAAGGGAGGCATGTGTCCGTTCCTTTGTGATCTCACTACTCACCGTGCTGTTCTTCCCAATCTCGGGGAGTAAGATCAACTACATACTTATAACCGTGGTGGAAGATGTGCCGGGAATCAGGAGGAAGAATTGGCCGAGGGCCATGTTGGCCTAATTGTACCACGGGCTGGACGTGGGAGCCCGAAAGAATGAAAAAGCCCTTCGCCTTTGCCATCTGCTACTCCAGGTATAGATTTTTTTTTTTTTTAACATGTGTTCTTATGACGTCGTTTGAATTGATCGGTCGTTATTTATGCAGGCTTGGGCATTCGAGCATCAGATCCTTCCGCCGATGGAGTTTAAGACGGTTGTGCCACCGGACTCTCATTTCCTTGCCCGCTGGTGCGGGTGCATCGGTGGGAAGGCCAAGTATCCTATGCTGTATAGGGAGGTCCTCAGAAGCGCGCGATTGAGTTCGGTACGCAAAATTTTTTTTTTTTTTTATGGGCTTATGTTGGTTGTTTTGGTGTAGCTCGTCTTGGACCCGTTCGATGGGGTGGAGCACTTGGCTGAGGTTGCACGGGTTCGGAGGGAGGTGGATGACCGCCGGTTTGTGATTGAGTGCCCCCTGTCCCAGCAGTGGTATCTGGGCGAGCGCGTCCAGGGTTGGAGGTCCCTTCCGGTTGCTGCTAGACCGATGCCTGCCGATCCTCCGCGGGGCTTGTGGTGGCCTCATTTGGTGATTTCTGCCGAGGCCGACAAAGCCGATTATATTGAAGGGAACGGCCGAGTGATCCCTAGCGTTCCTGGCCTCTATGAGCGGCTTTTTCAGCGTCTACTCCCCGTGTGTCCTCGTATCCATGGCAACGATACAATTGACTATCATAACGAGCAACGATTGGAGGACGAAAAGAGGCGCCTCGGAGGCGTTGTGGAGGATGATGATGAGGATGATGATGAAGATGAAGCGCTGGAAGGGGACGTTGCGGTCGACCCTGAGGGGGAGGATGAGGTAGGTGCGGATGTAGCTGGCGGGAGCGTGCCGATGTCCCAAGGGGAGCAACGTTCTTTCGGGGTATGATTGTGTTTGTGTGTATGATTTTGAAGTCATTTAGGGACGTTGTTGACGTGTGACTTTTACGTTCTGCAGGAACCCGCGAGAAAGAGGGGCCGTGATAACCAAAGTGGGACTCGACATTATGGTGCGCCGGAGGGCATAAACTTCGTGGAGGGGAGATTGGTTAATCCGTTGGAAACCACGTTCCTGTTGATGAACTCCCGAGGCGAATTCACTCATAGGAATGTTGGCTCGAGCCGGCAAGCCCCGATTTTCATGCCTGAAGATACTACCTACGTAAGACCTAATAATTATTTTCTTATTAAGTCTTAGAAGTGGGTGTCGAAGGGTATGCTTTTTGGATTTTCTAGGTGGCGCGGAGTCATGTGGAGCAGCTTGCGGAGAATAATTTTGTTCTCCAGGATACCCTCATTGGGCAATCGCTTCTTGTTCAGGTATTTTATGCACATGTTAAGATGGGATATATGTATGGATGTTATGCATGATATGCAAGGCTGATATTTTCTCCGGTTTGTAGGATTTTTTAGCCCTTTCTTTGTCTGATGCTGATGCAGCCCGGCGACGGTATGAGGAGGAGACTGCATCTTTACAGCGCCGCGTGAGCGATCTCAAGGGACAGCTGGCGGCCACCGCTCAAGAACAGAGAAGTAAACAGAATCTGGACCGTGCGCACCCTGGGGGTACCAGTCGTAGGGGGGTCAAGAAGTCTGCCGGCCGACGTGCGTTTACCGGGCTGAGGAGTCTAGTAGTGTTCCCATGACGGAGGGAAGAGAGGCAGACGATGTTGATGATTGGTTCGCAAGTCCCGATGACGTTTCATCCCGTCCAGCCGGTAGTGGCGGACATGCTTAGTTTTACTTTTCCTTTTTGTTTTGTCTTGTTCTTGTTTGTACCTCCGATACATTGGGGTTTCAATAATTTCATTTTGTCATGATGATTTGGTACAATTTGAGCAATTTGCGCCTTCGGGCTTTCATAAAAATGAATTGTTGTTTTGATAAGTCATGGGGAATGTAGCATAGGATTGTTTACAGTTTTTGTACAGGTCTGAAATGGCAAAAGTGCTTCTGATGCCGCCCAGAAAGTTGACCCTATGCCGCCGGCGGCATGACCCAAGTCGTCCAAATTGATCCTATATCGCCGGCGGCATCAAATGCATTATCGGCGGTATCATGATATCGCCGGCGGTATCACTCTTATCGCCGGCGGCTTCAATCTTCCAGCAACCTGTTTTTGACCCTTCCGTCCGTTTCCGTCATGGCAACCCATAACCAAAAGCTGTGGGGTTTTCCGCGAAGCCTGGGGAACACAGATTTTGGGCTCCAATTTGACCCCATGGTTTGCATGGACTATCCTTTTGGGTTTTCGCCCTAACAGATTTATTCCGACCTTTGAGCGCGTAGTGTCTTCGATTAAGCTTACTTGTGATGTTTCCATCCTTCGATTGCCAGGCATTCACATAATCACAAGCACAGATGTTCCAATATGAAAGACCCTTTTATCAAGTGAACTTAATTTGAGTACAAGATGTTGGCAATCATTTCCATTAATGGGACCCCTGTTGGTAACCAGCCTTTACAGGTTTTCAAGTTAACATCTTATTGTTTTTCTCTCGTGCCCTAATTTTCGTCTGAACCGCCCTTTTCGGGTTTTTAGTTCAACAGGCGTTATTGACTTATCCCCTAATTTTTGTACAGCCGGTTTGCAGGGTACCGACCGTCAAGTGTAACCCTAATTTTTGCCCAATCAATAGAAGACCGACAGGCGGGCGATTATTGTATATATATATATATTTTTTTTTTAGTGTGCCGCTTTTTCTGATTTATTTCTTTTGTTTAGACCTGATAATGCTTAAGCTTGTCTTGGTCGACTAGATCGATGAATTCGCTTCTTGTCTACGCTCATGACTCTAACAGCCTCGCTTATTTGGTGCCATTTCCGATCATACGATGGTCTCTTCAATCTGATCTGAACTTAACCTTAGTACCGGAAGGTCTCAAACTTTTCAGTGCTGGGTCTATGACTATTGGAAAGGGCATAGGATATCTGATTTGCTTTTGTGTGCATAGTTGTGCTTTTGCAGATTCCCTAAGTTCCTTGGTGCCCGTTCGATTTTCGCCTGGATCACCCAGTTCATTTTGACCTTCAAAGTTACGTCGGGAGCTTTTGGCTGACCTTGTTGCAAGCCGTTTAGTTTGGGGGAGTTTTTGGTACTTACTCCAAAGCTTCATCGATTGGTTTGATTGTCATCCTGATCGCTATTTTGATTGATTCTTCAATTCGGGGTCTGCAGACTCGTATCCTGTGTTAGGGGTGATGGGTTATGAACAAGTGATGTTCGGCTTAAGGACCTTTTGTTTGGTGCCTTTGTAGTGGTTGTTTGCCTTGTTGGTTCATTTGGTAAGCCGATTGCGACATTTGTTGCACAATTGTCTTCGTGGCTTGTGGGATGAAGGTGTTTGCCTTTAGACTTGGTGTCTTTGGAAGTGGTTGCCCCCTGACCTTTGTTAGCCGAAGGGTTCGATGGGGTTGATTTGTACCGGGTGAAGAGGTGTTGTGTTTCTCCTCAAATTTGGTCGTGTTCTTGGTGGTGATGTTGGTATGAGATTTTGGCTACGATGTTTATTTGATGGAGGTTGGGCTCCGTTGGGTGTAAGCCTTGATTCTCTATTTCGAGGGACCAATTGATACTTCTTTGGTGGCTTGAAGGTGTACTGATGTAGGGCCGTTGAGTGAATTCTAGAAGGGACCCATGGCGTTTCAACAATCCGATTATTTAGCAAAAGCATTATCATGGTTTTTAAGCACTTTATTATCCCTCATGTGTTGACAGGGTTTAAATTATTGGATTTGATTACCACATAATGTACTCAATTTAATTCCATTTAATAAAAGTATCTTACACACTGAAAGCGTCGTACGTATGCTATGAAGACGCTGATCAAAGGGTACAGACACAATCATAAGTAAGAAAAATGGAAGTGGCTCATGGAGCTAAAAGGTCTGAACTCCAAGGATTGCAAATCGGGATTCTTCGTCCTCACCGTCAGAGCGCGATTTTCCCCCACCATTTGAGTAGATGGCCTTGATGAGATCTTGAGGAGCTTTCCGTTGTTTGGAAAAGCCGGGATTAATCATCCGTGTCCGATTGCCAGACTCTGGTACAGGGTAGAATGCCCTTTCAGGGTCGGCAATCTTCTTTTCATCCACTAGTCGTTGGATGGTACGGACCAAAGCTTTGCATTGGTTGGTGTTATGACCCGACAATATGTGATATCTGCAAAAGCCTTTTCCTTCTTCTCTCATGGGGGGATTGAATTCATGAAGAGGTTTAAGAATCCCAGCTTCCTTCAACCCGGTGAAGATTACATTAAGTGGCAATTTCCACGGATTGGTTCTACATTTAGGACCGTTGTTTGGCCGAATAATGGCAACTGGTGCCGACTTCTGATAGGTCTCTTGGTCCACCATGATTTGAGGTGGGGGTGTGGGTGATTCAGTGTTACGAAAGAACTGGTCTTTCTCTGATTGGACCCTTCGCTGATAGCAGTCTGCTGTCATCAACTGACGTGAGAAGTCTTCAACGATGTGTTGCATGACTTGGTCGTATTGAGGAAGCATCGGGGCAGCGGGGATTTTAAATTGTGATGGGGTGACCAAAGTTGGTGGTAAGGTGTTAGAGAATGGTGGAAGAATCGGATTCTGGGCTCCTTCTCTTTGTCCAGGGTAAGCGGTTGGCGGTGACTGCCAGAGTGTATCGCCATCAGGTGTCATGCCCGGAGATCGCATGACCTGGTCGAAGTCCTGACTTTCTAGGACCTTCTTTACGGATACATACACTATCTCCTAAATGATGTTTCTAAACTGATCGGAGTTCAGAAACTGAATGATAGCAGCGGTGATCTCCAATCCAAGAGACGGTGGGTGAGCTGTTGCCCCTACGGTGGAGGAAAGGCTAGCTTGTCCTCTGGATGAGGTACGGTTGTCATCATGGGGAAGAGACATGGTTGGCTGTAAAAGTCTTGGTTCAAGAGGAGGGCTGCTTAGGATCACGAGTCGCAGATCAGACCATGAATGGGTTGTAAATGGTATGGATGGTATGTATGTATGTCTTTTTATGCCCTGGGGGTGACGTGTAGTGCGCATGGCTGCACGTAGATGTGGTTAGAGATGATGTGATGGCTTATCCCTCCAACATATATGAGACGTGTGTACTTCACGTCATACATAGCGATATGTGGTGACGCAGCGGAGGTACAAGAGAAGTCCCACACATGTTGCTAAACCTCTTCCACGGGTGGAAGTGATAAGGGTAAGTTGATTTATTTTTGGCTCTTAAAGCCGATGCATGGGGGTGTATGATCATAGAGCACTTAGCATGCGAATCGACCCTGTTCCAACCTTTTGACTCCCGCGTAACACCTCTTTGGTAGGATGGAGTTTGGCTGCTTCACCGGTAATGGCGAAAGTAGCGCGTCCTAATTATTTTATTTGTTTTGGGTAATCTTAAGGGGAAATGATGTGCTAAGGCTCCTATCGCGGCTTTGGTATAGGGTTGTTGATGTAGAAGGTTCCCGTTTACCTTGATTCCACATTTACTCAATCACTACCCGAATGGGCGTGGTCATAGGAGTTTACGTGTTGGTTAAAACGAGTGATCCACCCACTAGGCATCCTCAATTCCAACAGGGCATGAGTGATACTTTGTGAGCTTCTCGGGTAAAATAGGGTACCTAAAATTACCGAACTATCTACATACGTGAGGACAAGGCGTCATAAGAAAAGAATGAAGTTTTAATTTGGCCAATGATTTCAATACATCATCAAAGTCTTTTAAACTATGAAAGAAGGTTCAAGTTTAAAGAAATTCCCCAGCAGAGTCGCCACTGTGAGCGGACGGCTGTTCGAGCGGCTGCGGCGCGCGGCCGGGCCCTATCGGGCGGGCCCGCTTTTTGGTGCGTCGGGGAGTTGAGTGTGATGTGGTTGAAAAGAAAATGATTTTGCATATTGTAATGCTTAAAAGATACGAGATCGAAACCCCGTACTTAAAATAGAGTCGCCACCCGGTTCAGCTCAACCGGGAAATTTTCGGTATGGTTTTCCCACCGGGTGGTTGGACCATACCTTAAGTAGAGATTCCGAGTTCGGATGATGTTATGTACTTTTCATTAGGCCAAGTTAGGATACTTCATTCTTTCTTAATCGGTTTAATCCACCCTATTTATTTGTATTTTCAGTTATTTTGTTGTTTTCGCGTTTATCAAGCAACTGAAGAGATAAATAAAATATTTACAAACGTAAAAGAAAAGTTAAGTGCGGAAAGTAGGATGGCATATTTTATTTATAATATCATAAAGCCCGATTGGATGGCTAAAACGAGATTTGAATGGCGTTTGCGGGGAAATTCCATTTTTATCCAAATTTTAGGTTTGGTCGTCGCTTTAATCAGATTACAAGTGAATATACCACTCATCGCGGGGCGAGTCTGTTTTCAGGAGGTTTTGAACCTCCATCGTTGTACTATAGGTCCTAGCTTCAGAAAATAAATTAATTGGGAAACAAACGAAGGCAATACTGCTGTCTAGAAAGCCATGCCGCCGTCGGTCATCTGATGCCGCCGATGACATAAGTGATGTCGCTGGCGGCATGGATGATGCCGCCGGCGACATCAATTATGTCATGGGCGACATCAGCATGCTGACAGACACAGGGCTTTCTGAGCACCATAAAAAAGGGGTTCCGTGAGAAAATGAGGTCTCCGGGGAATGCGATGCTAACGGCGGTATCCACGATGTCTCTCGCGACATGGGTGATACAGTCGGCAACATCACATGTCTCTGGCGACTTCAATTTCTCGCAGCAGCAGCGGTTTGCAGTTAAAATAACCGAAATCTTAAAACACAAATCAACAAAGAATAGTGCAAAACAATGATAATAAAGCCAAAGAGCTATGAGACTCAGGATTTTCACCTCGGGGTAGTGAATCCAACTCTTCGTGAACTGAACAATAACACCTCCGGGGAGCTTGCGACGATAATTTGATTGTTAATTTAAAGGTTTTAGGTCTCTAAATTATATTCAGTTGATTTAACCCAAAGACCCACTGATTTAAGCTCACAATCAGAGAGTTCGAAGAAGAAAAACCGGGAAAAGTGGATTAGAATCCTTTTTCCTGCCTTTTCTAGTTCTTATCTCACTAAAATCTACTCTCGATTTCAGCTCTTAATTGCCCAATTTAGCTCCTTCCCTCTATAATTTCCGTTCCCCCTCTCAAATGCAGTTTTTGGGTGCCTTTTGTAGGCAAATTGGGGTATTTTTCAAGACCTTTTTGACTTATTCCGCCGAAAGTGGCCGACAGGCTGTCTGTGGAGGACCCATTTTCGTGCCATATCGCCGGCGACATGATGATGTCGCCGGCGGTATGGTTCATGCCGCCGGCGGTATGGTGATGCCGCCGGCGGCATGAATGATGTCGGTGGCGACATCATTCTCCAGCATACCGACAACCAACTGGTCAAAAAGCCTAAAAAGTCGGGAAAAGTGGCTTAATAGTGGAAAAAAGGCATCTTTATGACTTTTAACAATATTTTAAAGGGTATTTATTATTTGGGTGTAAATCATCGGTTCAAGCTCCTACCGAACGCGTTATCGGTTACGTCGAACTGGATTCTACCAATTATAAAATTCACAAGGAATATTATTTTGGTAATAAAAATTCTGAAGAGAACTTTTATTTTGAGGTATTGAAATCGGGTACACGTCATCATCGTCTCGCGAGAGGGACTGCAAAATCCCGTGCTCACATAATGTTAATAGAGAATCCTTACAAACAGATTTGAGTGATTGGTTCTTAAAGGGATTAAAGTTACTGACTGAATAGCTTGAATTCTCAATGTAATAGCTTGTGTGAAATCAACCAGCATCTTCTCAACTTGTGAAGCTTCCCTTTTATAGGCTTTGATCATAAATGTAGCCGTTGTGTACCATTGAAATAGTATTGGATCTTCACTGTTGATCAGATATGAGATGCCGCTTCTGGAGCCATAGATTAGTCTGTTAGACTCATTGATTTGCCTCGTTTGAATTGTTGGGATTGGCAAGACAAAGGTGTCAGACGTCGTTTATTTAGCATTTTGTGTATGATGGGTTGTATTTCCAACATGTATTTATGCATATTTTCATATCATTGAGACCATATTTTTAGTCTTTATGGCCCCTATTACTTCCTTTTCTCTCTTTTTAGGTTTCTAAGGCAATTTGGAGAAAACATGCAATATTTGGAGATAAAGAGCCTCTCACCGATACCTGACACAGGCAGCAGGAACGATAGTTGGCCCCGATGATTCCAAAACACTTCAGAACGACCAAGATGACATCAATACTAGCGCAAGCCATATCCAAATCTGGAAGTAACCCAATTCGGGAAGGTCCTATTCGGGAGAAGTCTGATTTATGGAAGTTTAGTCTCCCGTCCTTATTCCATTATGGGAGAGATTTTACTACCATTTGAAGATCAAGGCTAAAAGGAAATAAATCCAAGGAGATAAGTGCCAAGAGTCCTATTCAGTCACTAAATGGGAAGCATAAGGGGAGGCATTCACTATAAATACCGAGGCCCACACATCATTTGGGATCATCTATCATTTAAGAATTCAACACTTATCATTTGTAATTCAGTCCTTCTAGCTTAGTTTTTAGTTTTTTGTGTTCTTAGTTTTAAATACTTTTGAAATACAATTTTGATTTCGGATTCTCTTAAGTTTAATTGCAAGTTCATTTCAGTTTTATTGCTTTATTTCAATTTCAAGTCTTTATATTTCAAGTATGATTTACTTTCAGTCTCTTTACATTTTCGCACATTTAAATTCAGTCATGTCTAGCTAATTTACTTATGGCTTGACCAAATAATGGTCAAGGCTGTGTTTAAATGGTGTGAGGAATGTAATTGAATACAGAAATACGCAGGGCAACCAATTTACCAATCTCGGCACTTAAAGGGTTTCATAGTAAGAGTATCACTTAGTCTCGCTGTTGGATTGATCACCCACTTGGTAAGTCTTTGTTATTGTTGTCAATCTTGATTCTTGCATCCGTAATTATACCTGAAAAGGGATACAGTGACAACAGTCTCCATCGAGACTGGAGAAAGGTAATCTTACGCCTGTTGGGAGTGCTTCACTACCCGTCGATAAGGATTTAGGCTTTTTTATTATTTATTACTATTCATTGGTGAGCTCTCTAACGCAAAGTCGAGAGACACAATGACTACGAAGGAGGTTATGGCGCAAAGTTCGGTCTCTGTATATTGTAAGGAAAGGTTGCTGGTATTGTACGGTGCATGAATACCAGTATAACTAAATCTAGGTCTCGGTGTTATTAATTCCTTGTCCCATGATCACCATGATATTCAGTCTTGTTCCGATTTGGTTGAGTCATTGCTTTTCATTATTTTATTACCTGTTTTATTTAGTTTTAATCTACAAATCCCCATCAAGAGTACTTCTAGGTCACTATGTGTGTCATCTTCTTAGAATAACATTGTCAAATATCGTTCCTTGTGGATTCGACTCCCGCTCACTATTAACTACAAGTTTGTTTTGCATAGGGATTTATTTTTGGTGGTCTCAACACCCGTCAAATTTTGGCCGCCATTGCCAAGGAGCGGTTCCTTTTGACTAGTTGTTCAACGTGGATGACCAGAACCATAGGTCGTGGCAACGAATTCTTCTATGATCCAGAAATTGAAAGATCTAACAAAGCTCGTGCTAAGCAAGTCCGAGAGCGTAGAGATTCAAAACATCAGGCAGAGACTTCAAACAGACCCAGCGATAATCAAATCACTAAAGAAGGATTGTCTGATTATTCGACTGACTCAAAATTAGAGCCTGAAATAGCCATCGTGACCATGGCTGACCAAGAGTAGTCAATCCAAGACCTCGCATGGGTCCCGGTGAACCAACAACCTTTCTACATCACTTATTCGGATGAAACTGAAGATAATAATTTCGATATGAGATCTGGGTTTGTCCATAGCTTGCCTAAATTCGCCAGAAGGGCCACTAATGACCCTTATAAACACTTGCAGAAATTCCATTTGACAGTATGTTCCATGAAGCCCCTAAGGTCGGTTTAAACCTTGCAAACTTGAAGTCCTTTGCTTTCTCTCTAGAGGACTCAGCCAATGACTAGTTTTATCACTTGAAACCAGGATCGATAACATTATAGGAACAGATGTCGAGAGTCTTTCTTAACAGATATTTTCCAGCATCGAGAGTTACCACTTTGAAAAGATAGATCTGTTCAGCTACAATGAAAGACATAGAGAGTCTCTATGAGTATTATGAAAGGTTCAACACCTTTTGGCAGCTTGCCCACCTCATGGATTCACTGATCAAGCCTTAGTTCAGACATTCTATAAAGGACTTCCATTCTCTATGCGGTCCATGTTAAACACCTCTAGTGGGGGTGCTCTCATCAACAAGACCCCAACTCAAGCTTGGGAAATAATTAAGACTATAGCAGAAACCACCCAATAATTTGGCATTCGTGAGGGAAAATCTACATCGAGACCTGTCAATGAGGTTAACTCTTATGATCTCAATGACAAAATAGAGAGACTAGTTGAACTTGTGCATAAGATAGCTGTCCAGACCAAGGTCGTAAAGGAGTGCGAACTGTGCAAAAGGACTACTCATGCTACTGATGAATGTCATCGCATAGGAGACCCTTAGTTTGAGCAATTCCATGCCATGGGGAACTATGGCAACTATAGCAATTATAGTAATTATAGGAACCACGGTAACCATAGTAACTATGTTAATCAGGGGAATAAGCAGCCATATATCCCGCCACCATAAAGGAATCAATTAGGATGGCGAGATCATCCAGCACTCACTTGGGGAAATAATGACTGCGAACAACCACAGGGACCACAAAATCAGCTCGTGGTGAGAAATCAGCAGAATGCAATCGTACCGAGACCCCCTCAATAAGTCCAGCCTAACCCACCTCAGTAGCCATAACATAATCCTTATGAGCTTTTCACTACTCTCACTGAGGGTTCTAATAAGTAGTTTAAGCTAGTTGACGATCGGATACAAGGACTATAAGGTAACTTCTCAAACCTGGAAAAATAGATGGCCTAGATAGCCAACACTCTCTCTAAGATCGAGAATATGGGGAGACTTCCATCTTAAATAGAGGATAATCTGAGAGAGAATGTCAGTGAAATCTCGCTAAGAGGAAAGAAACAGACCCAGTCGAAACCACCAAGAGCGGAAATAGAGGATGAGTTTATTGTGATCCTGATGACCCAGAGGAACCAGTGATTTCTACCGAGACTAGACCTGCTTTTCTAGAAAGACTAGAAAAGACTAAGAAGCTGAAGGAAGAGAAAGAAATATTCGAGACCTTAAGGAAAGTCGAGATTAATATCCCGTTGCTCGATGTAATTAGATAGATACCCAAATATGCCAAACTCCTCAAGGAGCTGTGTACCAATAAGAAGAAACAGCATGACCTAGATAAGGTCATGATGGAGGAAAATGTGTCTGCCGTGATCCAACGTAAATTACCTCCAAAGATAAAAGACCAGGGAATGTTCGCGATCAATTGCACCATAGGTCAAGTTGGAATTCAGAAAGCTATATGTAATCTCAGTGTATCCATAAATGTCATGCCTTCCTCTATCTACCAGTAGATATTCACCAACCTCAACATGCCTCTCAAGGAGACCAGGACTATCTTGCAACTTGCAGATCGCTCTATTATTTACCCTGAGGGAATCTTGGAGGATGCATTAGTCAAGGTAAATGATTTTGTTTTCCCACTGACTTTTATATTCTTGATATGTGCGATGCAGATAGAAAGGGGAACTCAAATTTGCTGTTAGGGAAACCATTCTTGAGCATCGCTAAGACCAAAATCGATGTGGACAATGGTTCTCTCACTATGGAGTTCAATGGGGAAGTAGCACTTTCAATGTCTATGATTCCATGAAGACCCTAAAAGAATCATCGAGCTTATGCAGTATTGACAGCCTTGATCCTATCATCCAACAGATATTTGAGCCCAATCTTTCAAACGAGTATTTGGTCACGTTGAATAAAGCACTTAACACTAAGAGTCTCGATGATACTGATTTAGATGAAAAGGTGAAAGAAGCTATCCATGATCTCGATCTACCTCAATGTACATTAAGACATGGACCGAAGCTCGCCCTACCGCCTTTCAAGATACTCACTCCTTCCATCATCCAACCACCGGAACTTAAACTCAAGAGTCTGCCAAGTCACCTCAAATATGCTTTCTTAGGGGATAACGACACACTTCCGTTGATCATTTTGAGTAAATTGAGTCCTGATGAAGAGAAATGACTGGTCTCTTTGCTCCAACAATATAAGGAGGCAATTAGATGGACTATAGCCGATATCAAGGGGATTAGTCCTACCACATGTATGCACAAGATCAAGCTAGAGGGGAACGCCAAGACCTGTCGCCAACCCCAAAGACGACTCAATCCTCCTATGATGGAAGTTATGAAGAAGGAAGTGATCAAGCTCATGGAGGATAACCTCATTTACCCTATTTCTGACAGTGAGTGGGTTAGCCCAGTACAAGTTGTTACTAAGAAGACAGGGATCACAGTGATAACAAATAAAGCAGGAGAAGCAGTCTCGACGAGAATATAGAATGGATGGAGAGTCTGTATTGACTACCTCAAGCTTAACACCGCGACTAAGAAGGACTATTTCCTACTGCCATTCATTTATCAGATGCTGGAGAGACTAGCAGGAAAATCTTATTTCTGCTATTATAATGGAATGTCAGGATTTTATCAGATCCCAGTGGCACAGAAGACCAGGAGAAGACCATATTCATGTGTCCCTTTGGCACCTTTGCTTATAGATGGATGCCTTTTGGTCTCTACAATGCTCCTGCTACATTCCAGAGGTGTATGGTAAGTATCTTTTCTGATTACATAGAGAGCATCATTGAAGTCTTCATGGACAATTTTACAGTATATGGTGACTCTTTCTACACATGTCCCGATAACCTTGGTAAGATCCTTAAACGCTGTATTGAGTCTGACTTAGTACTTAATTATGAGAAATGCCACTTCATGGTAGACCAGGGTATGATATTGGGTCATGTTGTATCTAAGAAGGGTATTGAGGTAGATAAAACTAAAATTGATGTTATTCAATCGTTACCTTACCCTACTTCTGTAAAGGAAGTTAGGTCTTTTCTTGGGCATGCAAGTTTTTATCGCAGGTTCATAAAGAAATTTTCACAGATCGTCGAGCCCCTGTGCAGATTACTTCAGAAAGGCACTAACTTTGAGTTTGGAAATCCTTGTAAGGAAGCCTTTGACACTCTCAAGGAAAAACTGGTCTCTACACTTATTATCCAAGCACCCAATTGGTATAAAGGGTTGGCTGAGAACCTCATGTCATTTATTATGCCTCCCAGACTCTGGATGCAGCTCAGAAGAACTACACCACAAATGAAAAAGAACTCCTTGCTATCATTTTTGCATTGGAAAAATTATGTTCCTATCTTCTCTACTCCAAGGTCATTGTATACTCAGATCATGCTGCCCTAAGGTACCTTATGACCAAGACGGATGCTAAGCTGAGACTGATTCGATGGATCCTTTTACTTCAAGAATTCGATATCGAGATCAGGGACAAAAAGGGGACAGAGAACTTAGTAGCAGATCATCTCGATAGGCTTACCAACTCAAAGGAATCAAGGGAAGTTTAGGATGAATTTCCAGGAGAGAGTGTCTTTGCTATCACCGAGACTCCATGGTACGCAGACCTTGTCAACTTTCTTACCACTGAAAGATTCCCGGAGGACTTTACGCATAATGACAAGGAGAAGATGAAGAGCGAAGCCAACTAGTACTTTTGGGATAAAGCTTACCTATGGAGACAAGGAAATGATCTAATTTTGAGGAGATGTGCTTTTGGAGAAAAGATACCAAGACTCTTGCAAGCATGTCATTCTGAGGTTTGTGGAGGTCATGGTGGACTAAGAAGAACTGCACAACGTATCCTGGAGTGTGGATTCTATTGGCCCCACATCTTTCATGACTTCTACATGTATTGCAAAGCGTACGATAACAGTTAAAGAATTGGTAATCTTGGACGTTGAGATCAGCTCCCGATGACTCCTATTTTGGTTATCGAGATCTTTGATGTCTGGGGTATCGATTTCATGGGTCCTTTTCTGCCTTCTTATGGGTTCAAGTACATCCTCCTAGCTGTTGACTATGTCTCCAAGTGGATATAAGCCAAGGTAACAAGGAATGATGATGGAAAGACCGTAGCAGACTTTATCAAGGACAGTATTGTTTGCAGATATGGGACACCGAGATTACTCATCAATGATCGTGATACACACTTCTGCAATAAGATAGTCTTGATGATATTGACAAAATAGGGAGTCAAGCACATGACATCCACAGCATACCACCCGCAGAAAAATGGACAAGCTAAGGTAAGCAACAGAGAAGTCAAGCTCATCCTGGGGAAAACAGTTAATCCCAACAGGAAAGACTAGAGTCTCCACAGTATGGAAAGCCCTTATTGGGATATCACCTTACAGAGTTATCTATGGTAAAGCATGTCATCTACCTGTCGAGATCGAGCATAAGGCATATTCAGCCATCAAAGAAACCAACTTCAGGCTCGATGCGGCCAAGGAACACAGAAGATTACAGCTCTATGAATTTGAGGAGATTCCCCATGACGTCCATGAAAGGAACAAAGCTTACAAGGAAACCACTAAGCGCTACCATGACCTTTTTGCCTCCAGGAAGATCTTTAATGTAGGATAGAGAGTGCTTCTATTCCAATCTCGACTCAAGCTGTTCCCTCAAAAGTTAAGGTCTCGGTGGGCCGGACCTTACGTCGTGACCAAAGTATTCCCACATGGAGCAGTCATTATATAAAGCATCAAGACTAGGAAAGTTCTGAAAGTTAATGGGCATCGTCTCAAGCCCTACTATAAAGGATTTCAACCTCACTCCGAGGAAATAACTCTCACTGAGACCATTGATACCACACCATGATCTCGGTATGGTACGTTGAGCTCAACGACATTAAATAAAGCGCTCTTGGGAGGCAGCCCAAGCATTTCTAACTCTTTGTCTCTCTTTTAGTTAGTTTTTAATAAATGTTGCTAGACTAGGACTGATTTTCTTTATTTATTGCAGATTTAGGTCTCTGTATAAAGCTTGGGAGTCAAAACATCACACTGAGTACTTGAGAGGACAAGGGATATAAACCAACTCATACGCCTAAGGAACGCATAGTAGATGACGTGGCGATCATGAAAGGATATGATGGTTCACGCAAATAAGGCCATGATTACCCCTACTATCATTACTTCCCTAAGAGCCAACCCTTGCACACCTATACTTCATATTTAAACCTCTCTCCCCACTCTCAATAGTCATGCTCACATTCAAACTCTTAAAGTAAAACTTCTTCTTCTCCGGTGAAAAATACAACCTTCTCTCTTCATAAATGGCTTCCACTACCAACAACACAGCAACCACCGACATCATGATCAGCAGTATCGCCATCGATACCACTGCCTTCACAACCACCACTCCTACCATCATCATCCCGACAGTTGAGACTTACTCCACCATCACCACCACCACTCCTGCAGCAGCTCAGATCCCCACCGTCCTCCGTGTTGCTGCTACCACCATCACATCACCACCTGCTACCATTCCCGCCACCGTAGTCACTCCAAAAACCACGGCACTACCAAGCCAAGGCGATGCCACTCCTACACTTCCTACAGCGCCACCGCTACCTTTGAAGAACTTCCTCTCACCGTCGACCCTATCTCAATCATTTATCCACTCCTGCTGAGAAAGAGGAGTCTGGTGAGACTCCGATAAAGAAAGAGAATAAGAAGACGACCAAGGGAGGGGCTAAACCCCAAGATGACCCCGTCGAGATTGACTCCGATGGAGAAAGCAATTACATGCCTGCTCCTCCCCCTACCAAGAGAAAGATGCTCACCAGGAGCGCTGCGAAAGGCTAAAGCTCTATAAAGGCCAAAACAATCAAGGAAGAAAGACTCCTTCTCCCGCTGTGAAGGGCAACATTCATGGCACTTTTAATGATCCTACTCCATGCACCGCTTACATCCGCTTTAATGGCCAGTCATCCAAGCCCTATAAGTTCACCTACAAGGACACCATGACCACTCTCGGCATCAACCAAGCCATCATTGATGCTTTACCATGATCTTATGGCTTCCCCTACTCTTCATCCGCTTCCCCTCCTACCAAGAGCTCGTCTAGGAGTTCTATGCCACCTTCCAATTCAAGCAAGACTATTCAAGCTATCAAGAGGAGGACGTGATCAAATTCTGTCTTGCTGGGAAGAATGTGAGATGGAGTCTCGACAACTTCAATAAGGCTCTAGGGGTGACTGACCACTCTGATGACATGTGCGATGCTCTTCTTTCCAACTTTAATGCCACCGAGACCTACTTCTCTCTGCAATAATGATCCCCAAGTCAACACTTGGAAGTCCGGCAACGCTCGAGACTTCTACATTCATGAGCCCCACCTTAGGTATGCCCATAGAATCCTCGCATATGATTTTTCTGGTCGCCATAGAAGCTCCGGGACCTTGAACAAAAAAGAAGTTCATATTCTATGGTGCATGAAGAACAATAAGAAGCTCCACCTGGGAGCCTGGTTAGCAAAGCATTTTCCGTATGTCCTTACCCATACCAAGAGCCCTCCAATTTTAGGCGTCGTGATCTCCATAATTGAAGACTCTTGGGATAATGCTGCTCACTAAAACTATCAATGGGATCATCGTTATGCGTACTCTGGGTCCTCTTGAAGAAAAGTCTGCTCTACCTGCTCCTGAGAACCCCCAGCCAGACTAGAGTGCTTGTGATGACTCTATTCCTTCCACCGCCTACACCGAGCTCCTCCAGAAAGTTTCCAGTCTGGAGATTTAGTACAAAGACCTCTTTAAAAGCCTCATTGATCTTAGGGCTAAAAACCATAACCTCTGGACCAGCTGCAACACCCTGGAACTGAACGTGAACCTCATCATCTAGCAGCTAGTGATCCAACGGATATAGAGACTAGCTGAGTCTCTTTTGCCTCCTTCCTCTTCCACCAGGATTGTAATGTTTTAATTTTCCCTCTCTTTTATGTTATTTTCTTTTCTTTTTCTTCTTTTTATTTTTCTTGTTTTGCATTGAGGGCAATGCATGGTTTAACTGTGGGGAGGGGATTTCTATATGAAATCTTTTTATTTTTAATACATTTTATATTTTTGCTCAAATAAAAATATTTCACAAGGACTCATGCTTTATATTTTTGCCCCTACAATGACCTTATTTTGCTCTCTAACCTATCATTGGGACGTGATGATAACCAAGATTAGGAATGTTGTGTAATAACTAATTGAATGACTAACATGACTATCCCGATTGACTGAAACTTATACCGAGACCTGAGTTGAACATTGATATTCCAATATAAGATTTCTGATAATCACCTTATAAATTTCCTAATCCCGGTGAGTACAGAAAAGTGTGACATAATTTTGTTTAAAGTGCTTTAATCTGGCCTTGATTTGATTTTAGTTAGTCCCTGTGTATCATGAGATCCTCCTTCTGGACCTTACTATATTGGTGATAGACTTGGTGGTTGCCTTCTGCTGTAAACCGGCAATTTAGATGAAACGAGATATACTTAGCTCACAACCTTATTTGTCTCTTTCATAGGACCGATAGAAGAAAGAGCTATCCACAGCTAAAAACTGGGTGAAGACTCTTTCACACAGAGAGTTAGAAGAAGGGGCTATCTACAGCTAAAAATCGGGTGAAGACTCTTTCATAGGAATTGAGGGTTGATGAGAATGCAACAGGACCTGAGAAAAATTGGCGAAGTGCATGATCGATTGAGAAAAAAAAATCTAAAGAAAAATCCAATAGTAAAAGCTAGCAAAATGTGTTTAAATTCACGAAGAAATCCCAGCAATTTGGCTAGTTGAATCCTAAGGATCCCACCAAGCAAAAATGTGCCAAAATAAATAAAAGGTGTAGATGGAGTCATCTTATGACCATCGAGACATGCTTAAATCTAAGTCTAGGTATTTATAAATTAGAACAATATTTTATGGCTTGTGCTTTAATTTGGTAAATACTCTCGAGTAAAGTTCTGAACAAGGTCTTCTTGATGACAATCTTACATTGGAATGCTCAGTGGTCAATGAGAGGCCTCGATATAAGTCTCGGTGAAAGAATTTGGTCTCTGTCTAGTTATTCAAAGGTTATTTGCGCAATTTTCCCGTATTCCTGATTCTTGATGCATACTTGAGGGCAATTATGGAATAAGTGTAGGAAGATTTGATGGGTTGTATTTCCAACATGTATTTGTGCATATTTTTATATCATTGAGACCATATTTTTAGTCTTTATGGCCGCTATTACTTCCTTTTCTCTCTTTTCAGGTTTCTAAGGCAGTTGGGAGAAAACATGCAATATTTGGAGAAAAAGATCCTCTCACCGATACTTGACACAGGCAGCAGGAGCGATAGTTGGCCTCGGTGATTCCAGAACACTTCAGAACGACCAAGATGACATCAATACCAACACACGCTATATCTAAATCTGGAAGTAACCCAATTCGGGCAAGTCCTATTCGGGAGAAGTCCGATTTATGGAAGTTTAGTCTCCTTTCCTTATTCCATTATGGAAGAGATTTTACTACCATTCGAAAACCAAGGCTAAAAGGAGATAAATAAAAGGAGATAAATCCAAGGAGATAAATGCCAAGAGTCTTATTCAGTCACTAAATGGGAAGCATAAGGGGAGGCATTCACTATAAATACCGAGGCCGGTACATCATTTGGGATCATCTATCATTTGAGAATTCAGCACTTATCATTTATAATTCAGTCCTTCTAGCTTAGTTTTTAGTTTTTTTTTTAGTTTTAAATACTTTTGAATTACAGTTTGGATTTTGGATTCTCTTAGGTTTAATTGCAAGTTCATTTCAGTTTTATTGCTTTATTTCAATTTCAAGTCTTTATATTTCAATATGATTTACTTTCAGTCTCTTTACATTTTCGCACATTTAAATTCAGTCATGTCTAGCTAATTTACTCATGGCTTGACCAAATAATGGCCAAGCCTGTGTTTAAATGGTGTGAGGACTATAATTAAATACAGAAATATGCAAGGTGACCTATTTACCAATCTCGGCACTAAAGGGGTTTTATGGTAAGGGTATCACTTAGTCTCGTTGTTGGATTGATCAGCCACTTGGTAAGTCTTTGTGATTATTGTCAATCTTGATTCTTGCATCCGTAATTATGCCTGAAAAGGGATACAGTGATAATAGTCTCCATTGAGACTGGAAAAAGGTAATCTTATGCCTGTTGGGAGTGCTTCACTACCCGTCGGTAAGGATTTAGGCTTTTCTATTATTTATTGCTATTCATTGGTGAGCTCTCTGCACGAAGTCGAGAGATACAGTGAGTAAGAAGGAGGTCGTGGCACGAAGTCCCGTCTCTGTGTAATATAAGGAAAGGCTGCTGGTATTGTACGGTGCATGAATACCAGTATAACTAAATCTAGGTCTCGATGTTATTAATTCCTTGTCCCATGATCACCATGATGCTCAGTCTTGTTCCTATTTGGTTGAGTCATTGCTTTTCATTGTTTTATTACTTGTTTTATTTAGTTTCAATCTACAAATCCCCATCACGAGTACTTCTAGGTCACGTTGTATGTCGTCTTCGTAGAATAACGTTGTCAAATACAATTCCTTGTGGATTCGACTCCTGCTCACTATTAACTACAAGTTTGTTTTGCGTAGGGATTTATTTTTTACGGTCTCGACACCCATCAGTGTACTGCAAAATTTTAGGTATCTTTATCATTTATTTGAGCTCCATGTGCCATATAATTTGTCTAGTTTAAAAAGGTTGTTGCTTTTTTCTCTCTCCATGTCTGTCCTTTTGTCCTTTTCTGATTTGTGTACAAGCTGTCACTTTTTCTCTTTCTAAGGCAAAAGGGGTTGTTTACTTTATACCAATGTTTGGAGGGAATTTGAATATTTGAAAGTTCCCTTGGTCTTGAAAATTGAGTCTTCCGGATATCTTCAGACTCAATCTTATTCCGGATGCTATTCAATGGTGATCTGTTCCGGATGCTATCTTCAAAGGGTCAGAAGTTTGTTTTCTTTCCAAATGTTAACCAGATGCTCTCTTCTTGGACTTATGGATTTGTAGTCTTCAATATCTTATCTGGATCCTTTCTTGGACTTAGGCATTTTGTTTTCTTCAAACATATCATCCGAATGGTTGGTTTTAGTTGACTTCTTCTGGATCATTATTTCCCAACAGATTCTCTAAGATGCACTTGCTTTTTCTTGGAGTGATTAGATTGAGTTCTTTCCGGTAATAATTTCAAATGCTAATATACTTCATTTAAAGTTTTTTTCTCATAAAAGATCTGCGAGATCTTTTATAGTCGACTGTAACAATTTTTATACATCTCAATTTTAACTCAAATACAACAATAAAATTAAATAAAACATTACCAACATGTTCCTTTATCCCTTATATCATAGTTTATAGGGAAATTCCTCGGATATTCTCATTGATGATTCAATAGTCAAAACTCTGAAACTTTCTTGATGATTTCAGATGGATAGATTCATATGTTTGGATGAATCCGGCTAGGAAACTTCTGAATCATTGTTGAAGAAACATCATTCCTCATGTGCATAAATTTTATCAAAAAAAGAATCAACGGGAATGAATAAAGTTATTATAAAGAAATGATAATGATATTAAAATTAACAATTATAATAAAATTTCAAACAAAAGTAAATTTCCCCATTGATCAAATTTTAGGCGTTTTCTTGATACCCATCACCATCTATATTTTTTCTCATACGAATAAAACCGAAGAGCAAACGCATGCTGATAACGTGTTAGGAATATGGGGATATATATATATATATATAAGAACAAATGTAAAAGATGAATATGAGAAAGAGGAAGAGGAAGTAATATGTATTTCTATTATATTTCTTCATATATATGACATACAAAAAGCCTACCTATATTTATAGGCATAAACCAAAAACTTATAAAGACACAAGTTACATTAATTAATACAGATAAAGAGGGAGAGTTACATATGAATGTAAAGAATGAAGAAAGAGTTATAAGTGTTATCAATGGACGTCAATACAAATAATTATATGTAACTCTTATTTCTACCAGTTAGGACATTTATAGTTAATTATTCATTTATAAACGTGTTATAGCAGTTTAAAATTGTTGTAGCCTTGATACATATTATAACACAGTGCGCGTCAAAGCCATGGTGCTCTGAGCGTTCACTATGAACGTTCAACCCACGTGTTGGGGAGTTCTTCTATGTCCGGCCAAATTTTTTTTTCATTAAGAGTATTTAAGTAATTTTCTGAGTTGGTGTCAAGTAATTATGGAAGATAGATAACAATATTTGTATAAAATGCTAATTATTAACTTTCAATCTAAGGCTTTCCATGGGAAAATGATTATTTGCAGCTATGAAGCATGGACACTCAAAAACTTAGAGTGTCTCAGTGTCGAACAAGTTTCGGACAGCGACATTCTCCGGACACTCGTCGGATACGTATCCGTACTCCAAATTTCAAATGGATACTCCACGTAAGATGGGCAGACACACCTCAAACACTCTACGTAGAAGTTAATGAATCTCCTTTGTGGAAATATGTGAAAAAAATAGAAAAACGTAGAGAGGGTGGGGTAGTAAGGCAATCAATGCAACAATGTGTGCAAGAAAACTAAAGATCACACAATAGAGTTAAAGCACATTTATTGCACATATTTGGTAAAGGTAGTGCCATGTGCAATAAAGTCATAAGACATGACATAACAACTATTTTGGATTTGTTTTTTTAGTTGTTTTGAAATTGATCAAATGACTATGGATGATATGGATATTATTATATAGGAATATTTGTGTTTGACAATTTATTTTAGTTGTCGCGTCCTAGTCATGTCCAAATGAATATTTTTTCCGAATTGCCGTGTTTGCGTGTCCGTATCCATGTCGTGTCGGACACTCGAGGCGTGTCCATGTAGCCTAGATCTGTAGTATATATTTCCAACCGCAAAGTACTTCGGTAGTTGAGGACCATACGTTTGAAAAAGAATTGACTCATACTTTCCCAAATAAAAAGGTTCTTCATAAATATTTGGAAAAATCAGAGTTACTCATTTCAAATGAATGACTCCTTATATATGTGAGGCAATCCTCACCCTTTAAGGTAACTTTTTGGGTGAGTTAGGCCATTTTTCTATATGGTATCAGAGCACGGTTATGATGTTGGGTCACCCTTTGATAGCTCTATCCTCTAAATAAATTTGAGTGTTAGGGGGTGTGTTGAATAACCCATATTGGTTGTGGCTTGAGTAATGCATCTCCTTATATGTGTGAGGCAATCTTCACCCTTTGAGGTACCTTTTGGGGTGAGTTAGGCCATTGTTCCACATGGTATCAAAGCATGGTTATGATTGGGTCACCTGTTGACAGCTCCACGCTCTAAATAGATTTAGACGTGAGGGGTGTGTTGAATATTCCACATTGGTTGTGGCTTGAACAATGTTGCTCCTTATATGTGTAAGGCAATCCTCACCCTTTGAGGTACCATTTGGAGCGAGTTAGGGACTTAAATACCTTTTTGGGTCTTCTTCTATTCCTCAGATATCCTTTTAGTGTTTGACCTATTGAAAACGCCTATTTGGTGTATGGCGTATTCAATTTTTGTGTATTTGATACCTAACATATTCAATTTTAGTATGACAATTTAACGGATTATTGTGGGTCGACTATTCTATGCATAATCAACAAAATATATACATGTTCCAAATGATGTTATAGGTATTTCACATTTTTATGTTGTTAGATGAACGCTTATGTACTAAAATTAAATAGGTCAGACACCAAATAGGTTAATGTTGAATACGCCAGGTACCAAATAGGCGAAAAGTGAATACATCAGGCACCAAATAGACAATTTCAATAGGTCAGACACCAAAGACATTTAAGGTATAGAACATGACATAAAAAGGTATTTAAATGGTGAGTTAGGCCATTGCTATACACTTTTCAGTTGAATCAGTAGCAATGCTAAGGTTTCAGTTTAAATAAATTGGTAAGTCTCTTAATACAGAAATGGGAAGTCGTGGATTCAATTCTCATGCTATAGGTTTTTTTTATTGAAATATATATTTTACCTAGAACCCGAAAATATCAAAGAACGGCCTGCTATGGGATTGGGATAATGTAAAATTAGTCTCATAATACAAGTTATCTTACATAAATGTTTCTATTTATTTGATTAACCATTTGTTCTTTTGCATCAACTATGTATTAAAACACACAATACACTAATGTTTGGTACAGTCAGCCCGTCTAAGCGACACAATCTTCTTTTCCAAATCATACCCGACTAAGAAATTCGCCTGTGCCAAATTTCCGTAGATAGAATACGGGAAATCCTTGGCATAGTTGAATGCAAAGCATACAACATTCTCCGAAACTCTTACAAAACTGTTGATCTCATGCAACTTCACATCTGCATTAATGAAGTGCATTGTTATAACGGGTGCTCGAAAATTGTCCCGTTTAGTCTTGTAGCAGAGAGGCAAAAGGTCAGGATCATGAACACGTTTCAGACCCTTAATAGCCTTGATTACCGCTGATTCGACTTCAACATAAAATTTTTCGGGCAGCATTGTCAGCGTAGTGCCCGAATCGATGATAATGTTGCCTTTTCGCGACGAACTATTAGAAGCGTTACTGTAATGACCATTTTTATATTTTAACCTCTTATTGCTGACACTTATTGCTTCGAGCGTCGCAAAATAAAAAAGATTCTCATCCTTTCTCCGTAATAACGGGGTAGAAACCGTACCAGTGCCTGAAATTATAGCTTTGTCACCGAAACTCATCTTGCTCGTCGCCTTTTCAGGTTTTGAAAATATTGGAACTAGGCAATGAGAAAATTTACCACCAATGGAAGAATACATTCGTGTTATCAACGAACTTCTGCCTCTTCCAAGGCCAATAATTCCCGATCCTTCCTTATCGAATGTGCCATTGTTGTTATATCCGCAACCAAAAGCAGTGAGCGGGAAATAAACGGGCTTGCCACTAGTGGAACCGAGCATAACCGTTTCATACCCTAGAATTCCATGAGTGAACGATTTATCTCCGTAGAAAGCCGAGTAGTGGCAAACTTCTAGGGTTTTGGATTGCGGACAAATTTGTTTACCGAGCGACTGGCATAGAGAAGTGTTGCAAGAAACTTCTTTGTAGGTTGACGAAGCTTTAGGATTGAAAAGAGGGTCGGTTTGTGCGTAACATTGAGTACAAGGCTTGCATTGAGTCCATATAAGATCACTGCCTGTATCTGCAATGCCAAGGATTCTAACAGGCGGTGTTCCAATGAAAATCTCCATTAAATACTCACCATTGTTGGAAACAATTTTAGTTTGTGCTTGGTTCGGGGAAAATGATAAGCTCGGCTTTAAATGGTGATCTACGCGATTATTAGACCGTTGCAAGGCATTGATTAAGCGCTCTGAATGAGTTTCGGAGGGATTAAAGAAGGGCGAATTCGGTGAATCCCTGTGGATTAGATCCACATGAAAGCCAGTATGTGCAGCTTCCGAAAAGAGAAACAAGAAAACCGAGAAAGCTAGAAGCATAGCGACAGCCCTGGTTGAATCGAAAGAAACAAACTCAAGCACAAATGGGATTTGAAAATATAGAGTTGTTGAGATCACATTGCAAGGTATCAATTTATTGATACAAATCTGCTTTTTTGCGACACTTATGTTAACTCCCACTTTTTGGAATATCATTAATACTACAGATTTACTTTGATTGACTATGATTCACTTTCTATAATGAAATTACTGATACAGTGTACAGTCAGTTCCTTTAAAAGACAAGTATCCGTTTTTCAGATCGACACCGACTAAAAAGTTCATCTGTTGCCAGCTTCCGTACACAGCTTCACGCCCTAAAGAGGACGCAAAGGCAAGGCAGATCGTGTCTTCAGCTATTCTAGCAAACGAATTCCAACCGCTTAATTCCACATTTGCACCGTCGAATTGCATTGTAATTACGGGAGGGTTAAAATCAGGCGTAAATCGATAGCAAAGACTCAAACCTTGAGTATTATCAAATTCAACAGGTTCCTGACTAACCGAGTTTCTAACTCGCTCAACTAGTTCAGAATACATTGTATCGGGCAAGTGTGTGAACATAACCCCCGGATCGATATACAAAAGAGTTTTAGATTTGTGAAGCTTCTTGCCTCCTACTCGAATTCTATTTATTTGAATGATGTAGCCACTTGACATAGGTTGCAACCGAGTCGAAACAACTCCATTTCCCGAAACAATACCTTTAAGACCGAAACTCATCCTACTAGGCTGATTAGAACCGTACGGAACTAGACAATACGAAAATGTCCCATCGATAAGATGATAAATCCGGGAAAGTAGAGAAAGGGACCCGTTTCCAAGACCAATGATCCCGATTCCCGGATATTCGTAGGTGACCCCATTACCGCAGATAAATCCCGTTTCAGGAAGCCTAATGGGTTGATCACTCGGTGGAGTAGTTAACGTAAATGTGTCGGAAGACAGGATACCTCTAGGGCAATTGCCCTGAGATTGAGAATCGCAGTCGAAAACACAATACGGAACCCTACAGGAGGCGTCGTTTGTTCTTTGGCAAACCCTAGAATTGCATTCTAGGGTTTTAAAAGTAGAGGATAGGGTTGGATCGAGGATTCGGCCGTTGCATCCTTGAGAGCATGCTCCGTTGAAACATGGGACCCACGTTATATGGCTATTTAAAGCGAAATTGAGGAGGATTTCTGTTGTTCCGATGGATACTTGGATGAGATAGTCACCGTTGGAGTTGAGTAATGGAGATTGGAATGCTTTAGCGGCATTCGATAGGAGAGTTTTGGTGGTTTCGGAAGCATTGAAGAAAGGCGAATTTACGGAGTTTTTGTAAATGAGTTGAGCAGTGAAACTGAGTTTTTCAGATTGGACAACAATGATAACTGAAAGTGAGACTAGAATTGTTAGAGAAGTACGGCTAGCCATTGATGAAATGAATAATAATGTTGAGAAAAAAACAAAGCATATTTACAAACGTTGAATGAAAGCATCATCTTTTTGTGAAATTATAAAAAGACAAAAAAAATCTCAGCTTAAAAGATGATGACCTGAAATGGCGCCATGCATTCTTTACTGAAAAAAGAAAGTTCTAATCAGTATTTTCATTTATTATTTTATTAGTACAAGTGATTTTAAAAACTAACAAAGAAATGATAATCAGTGGTAAATTGTAACATAAGATACGACACTTTTGTCTTTAACTTTCTCAAATTGATTAACGACTGTTAGGGCTCTAAATGAGACGAGTTGTTCATGAACAACTCGGTGTTTGGTTCGATAAGGGCTCGACTTGACTCGACTCGCTTTATAATTGAACAGTTCGTGAACATGTTTTCGGGCTCGAGTAACAAATGAGCTGAACATGAAAAAGTCCTAGCTCGCCTCGACAACTCGCAAACAAACTCGATTAGAGGCTCGTGAACAAGTTCACGAACATGCTCGATTAAACCTCATGAACTAACTCAATTATAATTTTTCACATAATAAAATATTTATAAAACTATAATAAAATATTTTTAAATAGTTAATAAAATATTTTGTGTTTGTGATATAAACATATAGTCTATAATCCAATTTACGTCACATATTAACAATGCTTGATGGCTCATTTTATTCCTGGTGAATTAATTCATGGTATAAATACTTAAATTAGGGTTAGATGTCACACTATTTTATATCACAACCTCCAGTCTCCACAAACATATCTGATATTTCTCAAACGTCAAACTTTTTCTTATTTTTGTTCATGTTTGTTGAATTAAGAACATTTTGGATATTTTGTATTTAGTTTAGGGATATTATGTTATAAATTTCTTATATTTTATTGAAATATTATGATATAGAGAACTTACTTTTTCATATGTTGTTATTTATTTTGTTCGTGAATAAAAATAAACGAGCTTGTTCATGAACAAATCAACGAACTGTTCACAAATAAAACAAATGGGTTGTTCGTGAAAAGCTCGTGAACAAACGAGCTCGTAAATGAGCCGAACACAAACAAGATTTTGAGCTCGATTCTAGCTCGGCTCGACTCG
Organism: Euphorbia pulcherrima; assembly: GCA_947683365.1. Lineage (NCBI taxonomy): Eukaryota > Viridiplantae > Streptophyta > Magnoliopsida > Malpighiales > Euphorbiaceae > Euphorbia > Euphorbia pulcherrima. The sequence goes on along the minus strand of CANTUS010000008.1, from coordinate 42,532,704 downwards.
TGTTCTGAACATGAACAAGTCATAACTCGGCTCGTTTACAGCCCTAAATAGTATACAGGAGAAAAGTGATTAATTCTGATAATTATTCAAAAGTGTAAAATTTTTTAATTAAATGATGATCGACAAATTTTTAAAAGAAAATACTATAAATTGGAAAATTCCTGAAAAATAAATGTTGATGCAAATTTCATAGATAATTTAGCTATTAGAATACTAGATAGACATGAAGATACTCTCTACAATATTAATGAAAAATGTTAGTCGTCTTTTTCTCAACGTCCAAACTAAACGCTAGCCACTTCACTTGTTTGAATAATTTTATAAAGGTAATGCTCAACTCGAAGAAAATGGCATTAACGAGGTAATAACTATGCAAAGAAATGCCCTTAAAATATATATATATCAACATGGATCTTCTTTTAAAGATAAAAAAAAAATAAACAAGAATTTCAAGATAAATAAGAAAAAAAAATTGATTACTTGTGAGATATAATCAATTCAAGATGAAAAGTTCAGTTAAGAAAAGAAATCACTGGAAGAAAAGAAGTAAAAATGAGAAAACATATTGCAGTAAAAAAGGACACAATCAAAACTAAAATCACAAAATATAAATCGTATAACTTGAACAAATAATTTTATTTTTATTACTTTTAGGTCCGTTTGGTTCGCGGAAATCCTATTCCGTTAAATAGAAATAGAAATAAATGGAAAGATGTCAAATATAATAGAGTATATGTTTAGAATCCGTAACGCACAGAAAAACTTTTCTTACTTTATATACATCTCACGGAAAAGCTATTCCTTTTTACTTCTCTGTGCGTCAATGGCTTCTAGATGAATAATGTGTCGTATTTAACATCTTGCCATACATTTCCATTTGTATGCCACGGAACAGGATTTCCGCGAACCAAACAAGCTCCGTATCCTTAAGCAAAGCCCAAAAACAAAAAATCTCTATTTATGAAGAATTTATAACTAGAATTGAAATTCACAAGTAGAATTTATGATACCACACTAAAGTATTGAAGCATGATTTGAGTGAACTTCTATATCGATATTGTTTCCTTTCATTAACAAAGATATTTTTTGGCATTGATGAAAAATATACAGTCTCGTAGTACTACTTGCAATGCTTAAACTTTCAACATAAATCAACCTGTCCATTTTAACCATAACGTATAACAAATGAAAGAGTTCCTCGTATCTTGATCAATGAAGTTGTCTTGATAAAATGGCTCTTGTTTGCAGTTAACACTTCACAATTGAACAACAGATTATATTTTGGTATTTCAACCCATTAATAAAGAAAACGAAAAATAAAAATCCACTATACCACATTGACCAAGAAAAACATGAGAAATTGCTATGGTTATATTGTCAAAAAGTAGTATCATTACCGCGCTCACGTGCAATTGAGGCAGAGAGAATTCCAAGATCACGATTCAAGAATGTCAATGCAGACTCGCATTCCGAAATGATCCTTGTAACAGAAGATGGCTCACCAGCTACTGTTTCAGATGATCCAATTGCAAGAGCTGCATGTGAGTCTCTTAGATTCCTCAGGTTCCCCAAGAACTGTCAATGTTGCGAAATTAAAGTCAAACTCAATGATAAAACACGATATTCTATGTTCTGTAAGTCAATCAAAGTAAACTACCCATTATCCTTTGAAAAAGATCCAAACTTTTTTTTTAACATAATCAATTAAAACAATGGAATTACACTCATTCAATCTGCTACCTATATATGATTAAAACAAACTAAATCCCGTTTCCCGGTGTGAAAACACGCATATATACCTCACACAAATCCCTATATTTTGAAAACTCCAATTAGCAATATCCATGTGGCCCCTTCTATTCTTTGACTTCCCCTATGCCACTCTATCACACATGACATGTTTGGTTTATAGAATGGCTAATTCATGGAATAGAATAGAAATGAATGAAAAAATGTGAATCATGATAGAGTTTTGTCTTAGATCATTGTAGCTATTCCAAGCTATTATTTATCCAATGTAATACAAATTTTTTCTATTCACCTAGTAACAGCTGGGAATAGTTATTCCATGAAATGATGCATCCAAGATAATGCGCCGATTAATTTCACATTTCCATTCATTTCTATTCTATTCCATGGGATAGTTATTCCGCAAACCAAGCACCATCGTAGAGTTTTACATAAATTAATGTATCTAATGCCTCAAAGTATATCTAACGCCTCAAAGTATCTATACCCTTCAACAAGCAGAGGAAAACTGAAATTGGATTCGACACCAATATACCTTTAAAAGCATTTTGTATGCTTCCAGCAAGCGATTAGCAGCTGGCCCGAACCCATGAAGTTGTGGCACCTCCATCATGTGTGTCCATGGCCGAATTTCCTAGAAAAGGTGATTAAAAGATACTGCAAGCGTGAGACATTATCATCTCAGATTCTTAGTATAAAATATCCCATAAGTTTTGGCCATCATATTATTTAAATAATTACAATATTGACAGAACAATTTTGTCAAGCTTCAAGTAAGATGGAGGACAGAGTAAAAAGTGTAGCGAAATGCATACCTTGGTGTAGATCACATTAAATTGCTTTGCGGTTTCTAGAAATGATTCTAAATGTGAACGCAGTTGGGATTCAACCTCTGTATAGTCCTCATCTGGGTTATAAGCATGCTAACAAACGAAAGAAAAGAGCAAAAGTCAAGAAAAAGAACACAGGAATAAACACAACTAGACATGGCATCGAGGAGCAGAATAAAGGCTGATTACATCTACAACCCTTTGAGCTTGACACTTTTTGCCGTGTGTCACCATGAAATCACAAAACTTCCAATTTCCACGAAGAAAATGGCAAAAGTTCACCAATTTGCCCTTATTGTTGATGTGGCAACTTTATGTGTCATATTGGACGAAAATGGTTGTGGTTCAATTTATCTAAGTTGAGGGGGCTAATAGAACACTTTCAGCAAATTTAAGGAGCAAATTGGTGCACTTTTACCAAGTGTAAGGGGTAATTGGAGTTGTTGAATGTTAAGGGTGGTACTATGCGGCAAAAAGTGCCAAATTCAAGGATGTATACGGCCTAGAATAAAACGATTCCAGCATAGCAAAGAATTCAGAACCATTTTTATTCAACCATTGTTTTAAAAATCCCCGCCTAATACAGCCTAGGCCCTGCCCAGGCACTATTTTGGGGCTTACCGCCCGACTTTTCATTCCTAGGGCGCTATCAGGCACTCAACCGATTTATTGCCGCCTATGCACCACCTAATCCGATTTTTTCCACCTAGATAGCGCCTAATTTTGATTTTTTATGATATCATTATCTATAATAATCATAGACTAGTTTACCAGCAAAAAGTAGTTTAGTTGGTAAAACTAAAGTACATTAAAGTGTTCTCACAATAAAAGTGTCATTTTTAGTCTCAAACTGAGAAAAAATATGATTGATGCCACTAATAAGGAGGTCCCTACCATTCAATTAGTACTTAGTGATTTTTAAAACATGGTCTAAATTATGTTTCTTAATATTATATATTATTATAATTTACTTTTTAGTTGAATTTATATATATATATATATATATATATATATATATATATATATATATATGTATGTATGTATAATAAATATTTAAAAATAGAAAATACAAATCCGCCTAGGCCCCGCCTAGGCATTTTGAAGCTTCGGCCGCCCGACTAGTGCCTAGCGCTTTATAAAACATTGTATTATTCAACATATGATTTATTTAATAAAATGAATTGTAAACTTAAAATCCAAATCCTTTGCGTGTAACTCAAACTTCAACTTCTTTGCATGCATTTAAAATCACAATTGAAATACTAGGCAACTGAAAAAAAAAACCTTTGATGCCAAATCGTCAACTTTTTGCTGTAGGTTTAAGAGTATCTTTGACTGATCTGAAAGCCTTGTTTCCAGCTCAGACACTTCAGGCCTGCAAATGTACTTTGATGAAAGGTTAACAATTTAACTACATCTCAATGCATAAAAAATTTATAAACACATAATTGATTTTTGGACATCGTGTTGAGACTTGCAATTTCTAAGGGACAAGGACCTCACCCTCAGGATGCATGGTGGTGGAGTGAGTTGGTTCAAAATGTTATAAAGGATAAGAGGTATTGGTATAAGATGTTACCAAAAGCAACTGATGGTGAGGCTTTTGAGAAATACAAGAGGGCTAAGAAAGAAGCTAAGAAGGTTGTTAGTCAAGCACGAGGTAAATACTTTGCAGGCTTGTACCAAAAGCTAGGAACACGTGAAGGAGAGAGAGACATATACAAGCTAGCTAGATTGAGGGATAAGAAGACAAACGATTTGAATGGAGTCAAATGCATTAAAGATGAAACACAAAGAGTCTTGTCAGGAGATAGAGAGATCAAAGAGAGATGGAGAAACTACTTTGATCGGTTATTCAATGATGGAAAGGAAGATGACATTGCAGGATTGGAGGTAAGCGGAGTTGAGAGAACCCTAAATTACACAAGAAGAATTACGCATAGTGAAGTGAAGGAAGCTCTGAAAAGGATGAAGGTAGGGAAAGCATGTGGGCCAGATAACATACCGATTGAGGCTTGGAAATGCCTTGGAGATGAGGGAATAGTTTGGTTAACCAAACTATTTAACTCTATATATAGGGAGAGGAAAATGCCAGACGAGTGGAGAAGAAGCAACCTTATACCTATATTTAAGAACAAAGGAGATATACAAGACTGCTCTAATTATCGAGGTATTAAACTGATGAGTCATACAATGAAACTTTAGGAGAGAGTGATCGAAAACCGTCTTAGGATGATCGCTAAGGTTTCCGAAAACCAATTTGGTTTCATGCCTGGTAGGTCCACGACTGAAGCTATTTTTCTTCTGAGAAATCTAATGGAGATATATAGGGAGAAGAAGAAGGACATTCATATGGTTTTCATTGACTTAGAAAAAGCATATGATAGAGTGCCGAGGAAAGTACTTTGGTGGGCATTGGAGAAAAAAGGTATTCACGTAAAGTACATAAACTTAATAAAGGACATGTATGAAGGGGCGGTAACAAGTGTTAAAACTGGACAAGGAGTGACAGAGGAGTTTCCCATCACGATTGGATTGCATCAAGGATCATCTCTAAGCCCATTTTTATTTGCCCTAGTTATGGATGAGTTGACCACTAAAATACAAGACGGCATCCCACGGTGTATGTTGTTTGCGGATGACATCGTATTGGTTGATGAATCAAGGGAAGGGGTTAACAAGAAGCTAGAAGTGTGGAGAAATGCGTTAGAGAGTAAAGGTTTTAAGTTAAGTAGAAGTAAGACGGAGTATTTGCACACCAAGTTCAACTTACGGAAAGGAGACGAAGGAGAAGTAAAACTAGGAGATACAATCGTTCCAAAATGTAAACGATTTAGGTATTTGGGCTCTATCTTCCACGAGGAGGGGATGATTGATGATGATGTAACTCATAGAATTAATGTAGGATGGATGAAATGGAGAAGTGCTACCGGAGTCTTATGTGACAAAAAGATACCTTTGAAAGTGAAACGTAAATTCTACAGAACGGTGGTTAGGCCAGCCATGACATATGGGAGTGAATGTTGGGCTATTAAGATGCAACATATTCAAAGGATGAATGTGGCGGAAATGAGGATGCTTAGGTGGATAAGTGGGCATACAAGGATGGATCGAATTAGAAATGAGTGCATCCGCCAAAAGACCGGTGTGGCACATATTGAGGATAAACTGAGAGAAGGACGACTAAGGTGGTATGGACATGTGCTACGTAGACCAATAGATGCCCCAGTTAGAAAATGTGAGAACTTATGGACAGAAAGTAAGGGTAGAGGGAGAGGTAGGCCTAAGATTACTTGGAGGGAAACTATTTCTAAGGATATGCGTTTACTCGGTATGGACGAAAATTTGGCTTTTGATAGAGCTTCATGGCGTCGGAAGATCCATATAGCCGACCCCACATAGCGTGGGATTTAAGGCTTGATTGGTTGGTTGGTTTGTGTTGAGACTTGCAATAGCTCACCTAATATACTCGAACAATATATACAAGGTTTTTCATGAGCACCTATGTCCTAAATTAGTAGCACTGAGTTCTCAAACTGATAGATCTAAAAACTCGTCTACAAAAAATTAGAATTGCAAGAATAAAGAGTTTGTATATTTTAAAAGTTAAAACACATGTAAATATCAATCCCAGGAGCATAAACAAATATAATCTTACAGGGGATAGATAGATTGAATCTGCACGTCTGCAGGGAACAATTTGCATTCCTCTGAAAAAATTAAAGCTTGTTTCTCTGCAATTGAATCAATCAATTGAATGTCTTTCGCTACCTGCTCATCAACACTGGACAAAGATGAAACCTAATTTTAGAGAAAGGAACAACATAAATGGATTCACCAAGATAACGAAACTTGAAGCACCAACGAGTCAAGAAAAGAATACAGAAAAGCAAATATAGATATAAATTTTTACTGTACATAAGCTCAACCTCCATTCTGGATTATCTGCACACAAGCTAGCCTCAACAAGATCTACTATTAGACGAAGCATTTCAGTTCGATCTTCATAGCTTCCTCGCCCCTGAAACACAAATTATGATTTAGAAGCTAAACTTCTGAATTCACAACTGAAAATCCAGTTAAAGTGCTGCAAATTATGATTTAGAAGCTAAACTTCTGAACTTGGCTCGCTATGTTAAGCAATCTTTTTTATACTCCCTCCACATTTCTTTACTTGTCTTCCTACAAGTTTGACGCTTATTAAGAAACCAATTAATTAAGGGTATGAAAACACTAGTATACACCTGTAGGCCAAATTAATGCTTTAATTTTCCAACCCAAGTGTAATTAATAGTATAGGGGTAGAGTTGAAAGAATAATGGAAAAGATACCTAGAAAAGTGTAAATGACAAGTATTTTGGGATTTCATTTTTAGTCTAAAACGCCTATTAAAAAAACATGGCGGGAGTACTTCCACTTAATACTTATCCGGAACCTTTTAAATTGACCTCCGACTTGTGAATTCACAAACTGGAAATATGCACATTGGTTGATGATGATCAGACCAAACGAAAATTCAATTACATGGCACTCTATGTTGCCATTTGCTATTGTAACAACAAATATTAAGTACAATATGCATATTCACAGCATCTAATGAGGTGAAAGTCAAACAACGGGTAATATGATTCTAAAACAAAGTCAAAGGTAGGTGCTTAATGACTTGCGACTTGTAACACTTACTTGGATGGCTTCTGTATCTATTGTTATTGTGATTCCAAGAAACTTAGCAATCTCGGCCAAATCTATATGAAGAACGCAGCAGTTAATTCAGTCAAACTCAAGTAGCCATAACAATATTAAAACTAAACCTTCAAGAATATTAAAAACTAGAACTCATTTGGAAGGTATTAAAACTTTCATCTCCAAAAGTTGCTTTGCTCAACATCATTTTTATACATAGACTGCAAATTGCAGATGGTAAAAAAAAGGACCCTCAACAAATGCTCCTCATTCCTTTTGCTCAGTTCTTTAGGTTGAGGTTGAGGTTGAGAACGCAATTGAACAAGTATTTCCTCAGCCAACAATCAAGTGTCAGATGAAAGAGAAAATATACTAGTCAAAACAATTTTCTTAAAACAGGAAAGAAACGAGCAGTTCTTTATCGTTGACACACAAGAACGACCATTCACATCACTTGATTAAATTCCAACTGTTGAGCGAAAACAAGCAGACATGATAAGCCAACATTTTGCCAAATTATTAGTGTGCCTTTTTAAAGATTCATTCTATGGCACAAAATGAGGACTCACATTGTATGCGAGCAGTCTCTTCGTCACGATCCATTGCATCCCCTTGTAGATTTTGCTGTGAGAAGGGTGACTTATCACCCAAAAGCCTTCAATGTGGATCATAAAAAAATTTCACTTAGCCAACAATCAACTTCAAAGAAGAGAAAATTACATAGTGAAGCATATTGAGTAGAATATGCTCCCCTTTCCATAACATTGTTTCTCATATATTTTCCAACAAATAAAAACATTTAATCACTTTGAAGGCATAGCAATCTAAACATTCAATCACATTTCTACAAAATTGCGCAAGCAACAAATGCAGAACAAAATACTTGTTTCAGACCGACAAAACTATGAAGCTTAAAATGCCGGCTGAAATCAAATCCTAAAAAAACAAAACTGTGAAAGTAAGAGAGTCCTAGCTTGACGATAATTACAAATATGTAGTGCAGGGGTAGATAAAGAAAAAAGGAAAGAAAGTATAGGGACTGACTTGAAGAAGAGCCACTCGAGCAGAGCATATCGCTCCATGCCTGCGAAGAGGAGCGACTGAGCCGGAGCACTAGCTCGAGGATAATCCAACAAGGCTAATTTCCTCTGAATCTCTTCCATTTGCTTGGCCGCCATTAAATTGTGCGATCTCTGGTTTTTTTTCAAAGTAAAAAATGTTTGATTTGAAGTGAAGTAGCGAAACCAAACTGGGGATTTGAAGCTCTTCTTTTTTCCCCCTTTCGATATTTGAGTTTTTCCTCCCACGGTTCCAAACCCAATAATTTTTATGTTTAAAATTAAAATATATAATTTTATTTAAAATTTTTAGAATAATTTAAGTTTATATTATTTTAAAGTTCATCTAATTTTATTTAATTTTATTTGATATTTTCTCGAGATAAATAGTTTTTGTATTTAATAATTTAAATAATTTATAGTATCCGAATTCATATTACTTCATTAAAATGAATTGAACAACGTATCAAATATGTCATATAATTTATATGTTTAGTAATTAAATTGAAGATATAAGATGAGAATTGTGTTGATAACTCCTTACAATTTTGAATAATGGCAGAAAAATATGAATAACATCATCAAAGTTAACTGAAGCATAAAAAACAGCTAAGCAATCCATCTCGATAATTATTTAAGAGTAGCCCACATTTTTTTAGCGACGGTAAGGGCTTACAACCCGACAATGCATCCACTTTTATAATGGGACACAATCCTTCAGACTTTGAGTCAATTAACGCTCCTGCAGCATTACGTATCTCCATCATTAAAAATTACAATATTTGAGTTACACTTCAGGATTGATACATCGGAAAGTGTTCAACCCGTTGATTGTAAAAGTTAAAAATAGTAAAATCAAAAAGTGATTAATAATTTTTCATAATCAACATAAATATTTTTTTGTTGATGTTCTATAATCAAATTGCTCGTTTTCCGACCTATTGAAATTGTCTTTGTGCTTGACCTATTCAATCTTTATATATTTGATGTTTGACATATTAAACTTTTTCCTATTTGGTGCATGATTTATTCAATTTTAGCATATTAAATATTCAGTCAACAACATTAAAAATAAGAAATACTAGTACCGCCATTTACGACTTGGACATATATGTTGCTACTAATGCATGGATCAGACAAACCATACACGACATTGTAGGCAGACAACGCTCCTCACTTGTTGGGGGATGATTCTAATTCGACTCTTGTCTAATCAGTGCCACAAAATATGTTTATATCATCATCAGGGCAAGCGATCCGTGCTAATAATAGACGTATTAAATTATCATATTAAAATTGGATAGGCCAGACACTGAATAAATGTAAATTGAATAGGTCAAACACTGAATAGCTAATTCAAATATATCAAATATCAAAAAGGCATTTAAATTATACTTATAAACCATGACACAAAAAGGTATATAAGTCATTTTTATAGCATCCCTTAACATTTCACACCGCTCATAATGTGCTTCGATAGGCCCAAATTTGTATCCTATACGGCCTCCTTGACATACGGTGGTGAAGTTAGGATTCAGACTCACGTAGAAAACTTCCAATCTGACAAAAATTAAATTTACTAGTTTAAATCCAGTTGACTATAAATAAATATCAAATATATTAAAAGTCTCACTCCACCCAGATTGTGACTCGAATCTGATAATCTAAAGTAACAAAATCAGCCTTAGCCCATTGACTAAGACAATCGTCCAATCCAAATATATATATTTTTTTAATAAAAATTAATAATTATATAATGGGAGTTCTAAATTTAGGCTCGGCTTGATCCAAACCCCGTGTATTATCAATACGGGCTAAAGAAAAAAATAATTTTATCAGAATAATTTCTCATATATATATATATATATATAAGACTTCTTTACCCCTATACCTTACCGAAGAAATATTTTAATTTTATTATTAAATTTATTTTATTTTATTACTATATTATTCAAATTTATATTATTATAATAATAGTATTTAAAATTGATTAATATTCATACTAATAATAACAATACCAAACTATAAAATTAAAATAAAATAAAAATAAAATTAAAATAATAACAACAACAATAGTAATAGTAAAATATTTTATTAGTATTTAAAATTGGTTAATATTCATAATAATCATAACAATACCAAAATTATATTTTAAATACTTTGGTATTGTTATTATTATTATAATCAACAGAATTATATTTTGGTATTGTTATGATTATTATGGATATTAACCAATTTTAAACACCATTATGATAGAAACAACCAAAATAATTTATAATTGCTGATAAGAATTTTATTGCAAAACTGTTATAGTAATTAATGATTATTTGACCTTTAAAATAGTATACAAACAGACATATATTAGGAAAACTCATCAAAATAGTTAACATTTCACTTTTACTATAAATAATATACAAACAGACATATATAAGGAAAACTCATCAAAATAGTCTGTGGATAATAATGGAATATTTTTAATTATTTGATCAACTAATATATGTCTTAAATATATTTTAAAAATTTAATTTGTTGTTCTTGAATTTATTTAATCTAATTCTATTGATTACAATACTATTTAAGAATTAATATGACTCTTTTTTCCTCATCAAATATTTGAAATGCATAAAGTATAAATTATAATCCTATTTAAGAAAAAAATTGAATTTTATAACAGCATTTACTCCTCCTTATAGATAATAATGAAATATTTTTAATTATTTGATCAAGTGTAATAATTAAAAATATTTCATTATTGTCACAATAAATATTTAATAAAATCATAATAAATTAAATTTTAAAAAATAGATTTAGGAATTAATGTTTTCTCCTCAAATATTTGACATAGAATCACAAAATAATAGCAGAAAATTTTAAATTATAATCATATCTAAGAAAAAAATTAAATTTTATGTCTATATTGTAATATTTTAAATTATAAGGTCAACTAATATATATCCTAAATCTATTTATTTCAAATTTAATTTATTATTTTTTATTTTATTTAATTCTATCGGTTATAATTTTATTTAAAAAAAATGAATTTCGTAATAGTACTTACTTCTTCTTATTTAAGAATCAGTGTGACCTCTTTTCTCATCAAATATTGACAAAAAAGTAAAAATTATAATCCTATTTAATAAAAGATTTGAATTTTATAATAGTACTTACTCATTCTTATGGATAATTTTGTAATAGTAACTCTTTCTTTTGGAAGATAATGGATTATTTTTATTTATTTGATCAAGTGAATTCAAATTTTATAATTATCATTTAAGTATATTTATCAACTAATACATTTCCTAAATCTATTTTCTTAAAATTTAAAATATTTTTATTGATTTTATTTAATTCTATTATGTTGATTATAATCCTATTTAAGAAAAAATTTCAAATTGAATTTAGTTTCTTATATAAAGATATCATCCTATCGATTATTTACTTTAAATATTTGAATGAGAAATGTCTATAATTCAAGAAGAATTTGTTATTCTTGATTTTATTTATCTCCCTCTCATTTTAAACTGCTTATTATTCTTTGAAAAAAAGACAACTTATACCATTTTCTCTTGATAATAATAAATAAATAATAAATATTATATATAAAAAAATTTCTTAATTTAATTTAATATATTTTTTAATTTTAATATTTTTTTATTTATATTATTTTATATATATATATATATTACCAAACAAACTTGTTATAGATATATTTATTGAAATGCACGGGTAATTATAAAAGTCAGCATCTTCGAGAGAAAGGGTTATGCAAAGGCAAAAGGCTCCATTTAAAGGCAATTTGGTGGATGGTTGGCGCAGCTTTGTCTCTTCAAGTAGACAATCTCTCTTCTGCTCTAGTACTTGTTTTCGTATCTTCCCTACCTTCTGCGCCATTGTTTGCTAAGCACTGAGATTCTATTTCATAGCAAACGGTAGACAAGGCAAAAATGCTCACTTCAAGTCTAATATCATCCTCTCCTGTCACTTTCTCCAAATCCACCCACCACAAGAACATCATTAATGCCTCTTCTTTCCTCAATCCAAATCTTTTCAGCAGAAGCCACATCCAATCCACCCCCTTTATTAAACCCACGTCTCAAATTGGTCAATTAACCATTAAAGCTTCAAACTTTCCCCAATTCCATGGCTACCCGCTTGGCCTCTCTCTAAGATTCAATGAGATCTCATCTGGGTTTTGCTCAAAACCCTCATCTATTGTTGTTAAAGCAGCAGCTTCTGAATCTGAATCAAACCCAGAAGGAGAATCTAATGGGGTTGAAGTTTCAAAGCCAAAGAACAAAACTTTCCAACTTGCCATTGTGTTTGGCCTCTGGTATTTTCAGAACATTGTGTTTAATATCTACAATAAGAAAGCTTTGAATGTGTTTCCATTTCCATGGTTTCTTGCTTCTTTCCAGTTATTTGTTGGATCTGTTTGGATGTTAATGTTATGGTCATTGAAGCTACAGCCAGTCCCTAAGATCTCAAAGCCATTCATTGTTGCCCTTCTAGGACCTGCATTGTTTCACACTATAGGCCACATTTCAGCCTGTGTTTCATTCTCTAAAGTTGCTGTTTCTTTCACTCATGTTATTAAATCATCAGAGCCTGTTTTCTCTGTTGTTTTCTCTTCAATTCTAGGTGATACTTACCCTTTAAAAATATGGCTCTCAATTCTGCCAATTGTTCTTGGATGCTCTCTTGCTGCTGTAACTGAAGTTTCCTTCAATTTTGAAGGCTTATGGGGTGCTTTGATTAGCAATGTTGGTTTTGTGTTTAGAAACATTTACTCAAAGAAGAGCTTGCAAAGCTTTAAGGAAGTAAATGGGCTTAATTTGTATGGTTGTATTAGCATTATCTCATTGATTTACTTGTTCCCTGTGGCGATTTTCGTAGAAGGGTCTCAATGGATTCAAGGATACCATAATGCACTTGCAGCTGTGGGAAAGTCATCAACTTTTTACATTTGGGTATTGCTTTCGGGTATCTTTTATCATCTTTATAACCAGTCGTCTTACGAGGCACTCGATGATATTAGTCCTTTGACCTTTTCGGTTGGGAATACAATGAAGAGAGTGGCTGTGATTGTGTCTACTATTTTGGTGTTTAGAAATCCAGTTAGGCCTTTGAATGCTGTTGGATCGGCCATTGCGATATTCGGGACTTTCTTGTACTCTCAGGCATCTGCTAAGAAAGCCGTTATAACAGAAGGCGAAAAGAAGGATTAGATTTGTTTGTAGCTATTGGTAAGTTTTGAGGTTGATGACTTGTAGCTGCATTTTTTACTGTGTTTGCTTGAGTTGAGGATGTTCGAATATTCGATATCTTTGTTATAAAATCACTGCCTTCACATTTTCGGTTTCTATACTTGGTGTGAAGCTTTTACTCTTGTTTCTTGAATTGCGATGAATGAGTTAATTGACGAAGAGTTTGGTTATCAGTTTCAGAGAGATATTAGCCATTGGTGTAAACATATCATGTCAATAGGATCTTGTTTTCTTATGAGAATTTCCAATTTTGTCAAGATGACATAGGACCTTGTCCTGCTGTATATTTATTGCTGAAACCAGATGGTATTGTTGATATTTTTTTTGCCAAATGCATAGTTAGCCCCTCGAACTTAACGTTTTTCACTAGAAGTTGCTCCCAACTTTAAAAACTTTCTATCAGCCCCCCAAACTTGCTAAAAGTGCACTCGCGAGCCCCCTTCAGTGCAACGTGTCGCCTTTTGATTGGGTCACCTTTTGATTGGTTTGAGTTTGACTTTTCAAATATGTCAAAATTTTTGTTGTTTCTCTTTTCGATCAGAAGGTAACATGTGGCATTAAGATGGCTCGCGAGTGCACTTTTGCCAAGTTTAGGGGGTTGCAAGGGACTTTCCAAAGTTGGGGGTAACATCCAGTAAAGGCTAACTATGCATTTAGCTTATTTTATATGTATCCAACACATTGATTCAATCAAGTTGGCAATTCAATCAAGTTGGCAAAAGGGCCTAGCTCATTTGCCTATTTGATCCTTGTTATATGCATGCTACTTATTTTGTCCTTGTGTTATGAAAATTGGTACTTTTTAGTCCCTTTGGTACATATTATGTATAGTAACGTATTGTATGACGTGTAGACTAGATGAGTAATAATTACATAGTATAAAGACTAAATGAAAATTGGTACTTCCAGAAACTGGCGTTTAACCTCTAAGAATAGAAGCCCAAATGTACAATTCCCATGAATCAAAACACACTAAACAGCAATCTTCAATAACATCAAAGTTAGCTCTGTCTATGCCCTTTTCGAGGTTCGTTCTGGACTTCTATCTTCGGTCATTTCAAAACCGATAAAACAAGTTAAAAGAAACAAAACCGAAAATCCCTCAGCAAGAGAATCAACTTTGAGTTCGACTCCTTTCAAACCGATCATACGCAGGCCTAGTTCGCAAAAAGAGCACAAAACCCGCAACTACACTAACAAAAGAAATGCAACTCCACGCTATAAAAGTCGCCATGAAGCATTTCCGACCCATACACACCATTTCGACTCCAACAAGGCTTTGCAGCACGCTTCGGCTACCATTACTAGCTTCCGAATCATAAACTATTGCCGCGAGAAGGCCATAGACGAGCGATCCAATTGGTATATTAGTGATGAGAATGTTGTGGTTAACCCCTGCACTATTTGGCCCGAATAGCTCGGACGTTATTGACACAGCCGCTGCAAAAATAAACCCAGAACTTAGTCCAACTAATGCCGTGCAAGCATACAATGCTCCCTTGCTCCCCGATAAAACGAGCAAAAGGAAAGCAATCGGCATTGGCACATTTGCTATTGCGAACCACCCGGTCCTTGCAAAGTTCACCTTTCTGCATTAGTAAAAAAATCGTAAAATTTCAGTTTTGATTCTTTAATATTAATTTTTGGTTTAATGCATCTCTAGGTACCTGAACTTGTCCCAAAAAACCTACTGCCCCTTGAACTTTCAAAGTGACCTCGTAACTCCCTCAACTTTTAAAAAGTGTACCACTTTGCTTCTTGAACGCTACGTGTCAGCATCTGATTGGAGAGAGAAAATCAGAAAAATACATCTTTGAAAAGTCAACCAACCAAAATCTAACACGTGGTGTCCAGGGGGCAAAGTGGTGCGCTTTTTAAAAGTTGAGAGAGCTACGAGGTTACTTTGAAAGTTTAGGGGCAGCATGTTTTTTGGGACAAGTTCACGTACCTGCAGATGAATTAAGCCTTAATTTTTCAGAAGTAACACATACTCGCTCAAGAAATCCGGGGCGGCTGACAACAAACGACCAAAGAACGAGAACGACGAGTAAACGGTAATAATCGAACTAAGGTTCAAGTTGTAGCCAAGAGACTGCGAAATCTGCCCGAGATTATTACTATACGCCAACCCGATTGTTCCTCCACATAGATATGTGATATAATACAACCAGAAATCCCATTTCCGGATTGTCAAACCAACCGAGTGCTCTTCACCAAGCATAGTCAACCGCTGTTTCTCGATCACCTTCCCGAAACAAGTACAAAAGCAACCATCTTTCTCTATCACACCATTGGAAACATTTCCATCCAACCCGTTACTACTATCCTCGGTACCTCCAATGAGCTCTTTAACAAGCTCGGGATCACTTGTGTCAACCGTCGAGTCTCGAGGGTTGAAACTAGAGTCAAAGGCAAGTCTACTCCAGTATTTAGAGAAAACGAAAGGCAAACACAAGGGGAGTAGCAAGAGAAGGATCGCGCCAGCGAGAAGGAGGCGGGCAGCTGTCAAAATGTATGAGAGTGGATTGAGGAGAAGGAGATAAAGGCCGGTGACAACGGCAAGAATGTACAAGACGAGGAAAATGTAGGAGTCGAGGGGAGTAGTGGGGGCCCGGGAGGGGGGCGGGGATTGGCGGAGGATAGGGAGGAGGGCTAAGGTTGAGATGAAGAGTGGGACGAGTGAGTTTAGGAAGAGGTAGAGAGTGTTGTCTGTGAGATCAATGGCATTGGCTATAAGGAAGTAAAGAGCAGCACTGACCCCATTGAAGCTTGTTGTTAGGGATAGAGCTAATGCTCTATTTGTGGGGAAGTTGTTTATGCATAGTACAAAGCTGACTGTGTTGAACCAGCAAATGCTGCATCCTGCAGTTAAGCATAATAGAAATACCTGCGATAATATATGGAGTTAGTAAGTCTATTCAAAATACTGAAGATTTTATATTACAAACATGATGGTATGAATGACATGTTTGGAATATCTATTCCTAAATCCTAGCCATTACACATTCGTGAATACAAATTTTTACTATTTACCAAGGAGTAGTTAATTTATGAGAGATGTAGTAGCTAGAAATATCTTTTCTAAACATATCATTCATTTTTATCGTATTTCACGTTCTTCCATTTATTTCTATTCTATTAAAATATTCATCCCGCAAACCAAATGCTACCTAAATGTGTTACTGTGCATTAGTATATGGCGCGGTTGTAATATAAAAATTAAAAACCCACCATAAATAAATGCTAGACAAGACATTATTTTGTCTAACGATTTACCATAAACATCAAATTTGAGTTAATTTTAATGAAGCGACATCTTTTGTTAAATAAAACTCCAAATGATTCAAACCACTTAAAATTAACGAATAGAAAAGAATTGTGCATTTTATGCGGATACCATTCTATTTTTGGATCAATTTGTGTAAAATATCAAAGTTGTAAACTAAATTGACAATCAAATTTATTATTTGACATCGACATTTTGAATAGCCAAAATAATTACTTTCCAATTTGTTTTGAAGTAATAAGAATTTCGTAAGGGTGTTTTAAGTATAAGGATGGAACTCTTTTTGTAAATTTCAGTAGTTGATCCATATTGTTAATACTAGAATTTATTTCTGAGATCACATAATGTTAAAATAATGAATAAATTAATACTTTAAATTTCTACCATGCACATGTGCAAAAGGCAGCCCAAAAATTTTCGAAAGTAATAAAAAAAATCTATAAACGGCTTTAACAATATTATTTGCTTTAACGCAGTTTATAAATAGTTTGATCGATATTATTTACTTTAGTGTCGTTTATGGCTAATCTCATAATTTTTAAAATACGTCGTTCAAGTTAGAAAATATAATGAGTTGGACTTAGATTTAAGCTAAAAACTCAAATCCAACCGGTCCGCCTTAATATATATATATATATATATATATATATATATATATATATATATATATATATATATATATATATATATATATATATAACCCAACCCACACATATTCCTCCTGCCTTTTTTTATGAATTTTGAAATACCTTATTCTCTTATCAATTTTGGACAGTATTAAATCCATAATAGGTTGTGTATTTCTTTTGAAAACAATATTGCCTTTTTAAGTTATGGCTTATTTTTATTTTAAGAAAATGTTTATTTAAAAAAATTTAAGAAATATATTTATTTATGGACGGGCCGGATTAAACTTGTGAATGAAGTTTTAAATATGAGTCCGGCCCGATCCAAACCTGCATAGTATAAAGGTGGGCCGAATTGAGACTAGATATAATAATTTTTTTATTGGCCCGATCGAGTCTCATCTGAGCCTAATCCAATCAGTTCATTTAAAATTTACTAATGGTATACAATAGTGTTTTGGAAGGATCGAGTTATTATTATTATATACGTACAGCAAATTATAGTTATAATTATTACTAATGAATAGTTGATTGACTAATATTAGTTTGTTGATTCAAATTTGTAGATATTGGACCACACCTAATAAATAAGTGGGGAGCCACCACTAGCTAAGATGAAAATTAAGTGAAAATAACTTTTCTTAAACATAAATTGATAGATAGATAGATACCGACGATATGTTATTTTTAATGGTGTATATATAAATTTATATTAAAATAAATTTAATTTAATATTTTTATTTATAAGTTGAAAAGAATAGGGTATAATAGAAAATTTTATATTATATTTTGGAAGCATGTTCTCTACTCTCTTATATAATTGATAAGTATTTCAGAAATAAATAAAATAATAAAAAATAATAATATAAATGAATTTTTAACCTCCACGTGTGTTGATGGATGTTTTCTATATTGTTGACAATTTACACATCATTCAACTTTTTTTTTTATTGGCGATGCAGCTGAAATTCGAATAATAAACAAAAACAAAATAACAGAAGTTTGCTTTTTGGTGAAAACTGTTAGTTATGTAGATGAGAATGGTGGGTGGGTTGCAGGCTGCAGTCAATCAAATTTGATTTAACTTAAAGTTTTTGGTAATTTGTTATACCAGCCATTCATCAAATATTTTAAAAATCTCTAGATGTTAGTCGGGGTAGTTCAAGCCTCCAAATTTTAGATGAGAATTAATCGCGCATATATAGTAATTAATTAGATTTGAATTATTTTTATTTTATAATATATTAAAATTGTAAATTTAATTAAAAAGTGATTTTTAATATAAAAAAATGTAGTTAATGTCTTAACTTAATGGTTGAAACTAAATTTATAACTTTAGAAGCCACATGTTCAGAGTGGAGATCTCGGTTTATATTAAATACAAGCGCATATGATCATATTTTTTTTAAAAAAATAATATGAAAATTAATCATTTTACATAAAAACTGAAAGCATGATATTTTGATTAATTTTTACATAAATTTTTTTATTAAAAATATGAAATATTTTATAAGTGTGTTACCTTGATCCAATTCGGGCTTCTTAATTCTCAAGCATAAAATGCACCGTATTTTAGTTTGAGACTAGCAACTTTTATGATGGAAATACTTTAATTAATCTACATTAACTGTACAAATTGAATTCACTTTTGTGAATTAAAATATTAATCAATTATAATTATTATAAATATTATATCTAAAAAAATGTATTTAGACACCGCTCAAATAAAAACAATCATAATACGCAGCAAAAAATAAATAATGTGTTTGATATAGCCTTTCGAGCAAAACCACACATATAATTTAAAATGGTGAAAATGACTTTACGTAAAAATTCTGCTACGCATACACTTTATGCATTTTATTGTTGGATGAAATTTGTTTCCATGATTAACCGTCAATAATTAAAAACAACAATGAGTTTGTTACCATTTCATGAATAATTATTAATTAGTTCAAAGTTGCCCAACAATCAAGAAAATTTATTGTTTACATGGCCACTTGGAATGAGCTCCTTATTTTAGAGAATTTTTAGAATAAAAAATATATATGAAAAATGATTGAGTTTAATTATTTTTTATATGGTATGTTATTAAAATGTGATTTTTTAAAATATGGGGGGAACTTTATTTTGGAGAATTCATTATAATAATATTACTTTTTGTGCTTTTGATACTTAAAAAAAATACTGTAAATTTCTAAAAATATGGGTTATGGAATGAAAAACAGAAAAATAGTTTGTCTTGTGCTAACAGAATTTGAACTTAATTGAAAGAAGTGTTATAAAGAGTTTTTAACTTATAAAAAGCCTTATAAAATATTTCTTTTATCTTATTTATGACTTAGTTAAAATAAACTAATCTTAAATTCTACTTATTTTAAAAGGCAATAGGTAAAGTTCTATGTTAATTCTAATTGCTAAAACAATAAATCTGGTGTTGTATTTTGTTTTTTTCCCATTAAAACAGTAAACTAAAACTTTAAATTTGGGTCATCAAACATTCTATTTCAAACTTCATTATCAGAATGAATTACTAAGCAGGTTGTTGGGTTCCTTGTCTCTAATTTTCCCGAGAAACAAACACACAGAAAACGAGAAAAAAGGGCAAGGGGGAACGATTTTGTTTCTTTTAAATCATTAAACTGAAATTCGGGTCATTAAACATACTTGCATTTATTCAATTTCAAACTTCATTATCAGAATGAATTAATCAGGTTGTTAAATTTTCTCGTCTCTAATTTTCCCGAGAAACAAACACCCAAAAAAAGGAGAATACGCGCAAGCAAAGGGGGGAAAGAACAAATTACCAGAGAATAAGGCAAGGAGATGAAATTCGAAATGAGAAGCCATTGAATAGCATACGCAAAGAGCCCCATCAAAGCCGCAGAGAACATAACACCCCATAGCGGGAAATGAATAAGTGAGAAACCTGAACACCAGCCGAATGCTTTCCCCAAATCGGAGGCAATCGCTAGGAAATTGAGCTGAAGCTGCGAAATCCCTAGAACCGATTTCAATGTGGAAGAATAAGAGGAGAAATCCAGGTTTGTGCCTGTAAAAGCCTGGAGCCAAATTGTGGCTACAAGGACCATCCATTTCCTGGATTCTCCCTCCATTTCTGTTTGTAAGAGATCGAATGAGATTGAGAGAGGGTGAAATGAAGGGGCCATATTTATGAATTGCTACTTAATTTGTTTATTTTAATATAAGTCATATTCGAATTATTGTTATTTGATATGAAAAAATAAACTAAAATTTTCCAAACGGCAATTATTGACACCATACCCAATAATTTTATGAAGAAAATTAGAAAAATTAAGAAAATTAGTTATAACTAAAATACTTCTATTTTCCTTTTTTTTATATTTTTTTAGTGAGATAAATCTAATTAATAATTATATTTTAATCATTTATTACTTAATTAATAATTAGATATTAAAAAATATTTATATTGTTAGATAATTTTTGTTTTACCGTTTTATATTACTTCCTTTATTTAGATCGTTTAAGAAATGTGCTATATATATATATATATATATATATATATATATATATTTAATGACTCAATTTATATAACTTAATATACAAACAACCATTTCACCCTCATTTACAAAACATTAAAATACAATGACTTGTCTAATATTTTAGTTATGAAAATTAGTTGTTGTTAAATTACTATTTTAATTTTTTAGATATTTTTTAATGTGAGATAACTTTAATTAATAAGTGTATTTTAACCATTTAATAATTAGATACAAAAAATTTGTCCATGTTAAATAGAATTTTTTTTAATAAAAGTATTAAATTATTTGAAATGTTGCTGTTAAAAAAAAGTATTTGAAATGTTGTCATTTTGTGTGCTATATATACCAAATTTCACAAACAACAATTTTCAAACTTCTATTTTTCCATAGAAAACATTGAACAAGATATATTAATCCCATCCACTCAATATTCCTATTTTGATTCGTGACAATTTATAATTCAATATATAGATATATAGATTATGGTTATTTTGATTATGCAACTTAAAATTTTTTTCTTTAATTTACTCTTATATTAATTAGAAAATAATATATATATTGATGAAATTATAAAATGGTAATCGAAAAAAAGAGAATTTAATTAAAGATATATTAATTATTTTAGTGGGGTGTTAAATTTTTATTGGTTTTGATAAAAAGTTAATGAAGTACTTAGCACGTGTGCTTTTAAAATTAATTATATATTGGGGGTGTTTCTTATACTTTGACTTTTTAACTTTTAAGCTAAAAACTGACATTTTAAAAAGCTCCATCTTAAATTTTTTCTTTTTAACTTTAAACTAAAAATAAACTTTTAAAAATAGTTAAACTAAAAATTTAAAAGTTAAATATAAAAATTTTAAAATTAAAATTAATTTATAATATAATTATAAGCTTTCAGAAATACATTCATTATCTTTTAGTTTTATTTAGTACACTGCTTAGTCGTATCATTGTTCTTAACTTATTAGTCAATTGTTGAAGGGCTGGTGTAGGGCACGGCCCCAATTATTTGGAGGCTTTTGAATCTGGCAATATAGGGTGGTAATGTTCGCGCATCCACCCGGCTCAGTCTAAACCAATTTTATGGAAATTTAGTTTGAATTTAAATTTGTTAAAGTCTAAAGTTTTATGGGTCGAATTTAATTTTTATATAAATATTTAAATACGGTTCGAGCTCGATCCGATAAATAATAATTTAATTTTTTATATATATTATTAAATAATTATTTTCAATTTTAATATTTTATACTAATGAATTTTTAAATTTAAATATAATAAATTATATAATATATTAAGAACTTCAAATAAACAATATTATACATAATTTTGTCAATTTATTTTTTAAAAATTCACAAAAAAAATTATTGAAAAATTATCTACGGGCCTTGAGCCGTGCTTGGGTATGACCTCGTAAGCCCGACCCGAGCCCGAAGTTTTAAAGTATGGGCCGGGCCGGGCTTGAGTTGATACTTTTAGTCAAAAGCCCGACGAAGTACTGCCAGGTCCGCCCGATGAACAGGTCTAGTGGTAAATAAGTGGGGATTACACAATTCAGACTAGCGCCGTGAACGAGCCGAGTCGAGTTGAGTTTTGGCCTGTTTATGTTCGTTCATTTAATTTATAATCGAACACAAATCGAGCCGAACTTGTATTCGAGCTCAAAATTTTGTACTTGTTCGGTTCTTTTAAGTATTCGCTTGTTCGCGAGCTGTTAACGAACAACTCATTTATTTTTTCATGAATATTTCGTTAATTTGTTTGCGAACAAGCATGTCTACTTATTTAAAGTGAGCCATAAAATTGGGATGTGTAATTTTATACATATATTTATTGTATTAATTTAATTTTATATAGTCATACTTTATTTTGTATCTATAAAATTTTATTTTTGATATGTAATAATAATAATCGAGCTAGTTTAAAAACATTTATCGAGTCAGTTCACTAACTTGTTCGCGAACCTCTAATCGAGTTTGTTCACGAGTTAACGAGTTGAGCTTTAGCTTATTCATGTTCAGTTCATTTATAATCCTAGCCATAAAATTATGTTCGCAAACTGTTCATTTATAAATCGAGCCAAACATCAAACTGTTCATGAACGACTTGATTCATTTACAGCCCTAATTCTGACGGACGACTAGAAAATAACGATTAGAATTCCCACACAGTGGATATAATATTTTTTCAACCCTCAAATTTTTAATGGCAACCTGAAAAATTCCGAACCTAATAAGGATAAATAATTTAAAAATTACAATGTGTAATTATAGTTAACTTTACAAAAAAATCATTAAATAAGAACCTATAAGTTATAAAAAAGTTTAATATGGATTTCCACATACATGAACTTGGTCTAAGAATTTTATTGTCCTTTAAATTTTTAAAGTGATCTCGTAGCTCTCTCAACTTTAAAAAATTGCACCACTTTGCCCCGACGCCACATGTTAGCTTCTGATTTGAGAAAGAAAATTAGAAAAATGACATCTTTGAAAAGTCAAACCAATTATAAGGTGACACATGGTGTTCAGGGAGTAAAATGGTGCACTTTTAAAAGTTGAGGAAGATAAACTTTAAAAGTTCATGGGGCCAATAGGTTTTCTATGACAAGTTCAGACATTTGGAGGTACATTAAGCCTATAATAAAAGATAAAAAAAGTAAGGGAAAAGTAAACATTATTTTATTCCTTATTACTATTAGATCAATTATCACATAACTCATCCGATTGGTGATTTGACCACTATAAAAAAAGATAAAAAAAGCTTAAAAATTGATATTGACATCATTTAACTTTTATAATTATATATTACTATTTTAAATTGAATTGATACGGATAATAAAAGTGTTTGGGTTTACTTTATTGAATTATTTTTGTTAATTATATTTCATAAACTAATTTTTTTAGTGTCTATAATGAAAAATCAATTTAACAATATTTTAAAAGAAATTAACATATTATAAGTAAAATATAGTAAAATTGATATACTTTAAACATGAATTTCTAAGCAGTTAATATCTTAAGAACATACATGCAAAGTGAAAAATAAAATTGCGAAAAAAATAAAGAACATAGAATATTTTGAGGCAGTTCCCCCCAATCAGATTTACTATACAGACCAATTATTAGGGTACGTATGCCATTGAAAGAGGTGAGCAGATGTCATAGATGGTGGCGAAATCAAAGGCCATGCGAAGATACAAGATCTAAAATACAACAAGCAAATAGAAATCTCAAAGAAAATAAACCAGTTTACAACTAAAGCTTAAATCCCTTAACACATCTAAAAAATCCAGAAAGCCTAAAACTTCACCTCTTTCGCACACTGGAGAAAGTGAAGCAACAACGTATATATATCCCTCAAAAGATAATCGTTGTAACTACCTTCATCTTCAAATCAGAACCATCAAAATCTCAGGATCAAGATCAAACGCAGGAGACAAGGGAATGAACAAATCACATGGAAAAAGAAGAGAAAAGAAAACAGCGGCACAAGGTTATGAAACCCTAAAAGGGAAAACAAGGCTTATATACAGAATAGGGAGCAAAGCATAGCGCATTGGAAGAGTAAGGGCAAACTGGTCAAAAAATCGGAGCAGGCTTTTGATGGACTGCACAATTGGGTCAAGGGACATAAAGCCCAACAATCTCCACCTTGGACCTTGACACCTTCCAATCATATGATAGCCACTTCAACCCTCTCTTCATCGCCATTATAAATAGGGAAATCATCATAGGACTTACGGGCACAATTTTGACACAAAGTCAAAACTGCACTACACCTAGTCTCTTTAAAGCTACCTGAAACTTCTCAAAGGGAATAATTTTAGTTAATAAATCAGCAGGATTAACACTGGTGTGAATCTTAACAATAGAAACAACACCAGAAGCAACAATATCCCTAACAAAATGCAGCTTAACACCATTATGCTTAGTTCTCTCATGATAAACAGTAATTTTACAGAGATGAATAGCAGATTGAGAATCACAATGAATATTAACAGTATCCTATATCACACCAAGTTCAGATGCAATGCCCTTTAACCACAAAGCTTCTTTCATAGCTTCTGTGAGAGAAATGTACTCTACTTCAGTGGTAGAAAGGGCAACAACATGTTGAAGACAAGATTTCCAGTTATGAGATTATTACCAATAGTAAAACAATACCCTGAAATAGATCTCCTCCTATCTAAATTAGCAACATAATCAGAATCACAAACCTTCAACCTTAATATCAGCACACTTACCCTACAACAAACAAAGAGAGGAATTTCCAAACAAATATCTCCCTAACAATTTAACAACATTCCAATGACTTTTATTTGGATTAGATATGAATCTGCTAACAAGGATAACAACATATATAATATCTAGTACAAACCATGGCATACATAAATGAAAATACAACATTTTGATATATCACATTATGCATAAACTCAGACTTATCAATAGATAACTCATTACAGGCAGAAAGCTTGAATTAAGCACCAATGGGAGTACTAACAGACTTGTTTTTATTTAACTCAAAGTTATTTAAAACTTTCTCAATATAATCTGTTTGAGTTAACATTAAAACACCCTTATTTCTATCTCTGAAAATATCTATCCCTAGTATTCTTCTAGCAGGACCTAAGTCTTTCATTTCAAACATAGTATTCAATTTCGTTTTCAGTTTATCAATCTCAAATTTATCTTTGCAAGCAATTAACATGTCATCCACATATAACAACAAATAAATGTAATTATTACTAGGCAACTTGTTATAGTAAACACATGCATCATAATTTTTTCTAGAAAATTTGAGACTTTGCATAAACTAATCAAATTTTAAATACCATTGCCTAGGGGACTGCTTAAGACCATACAGAGATTTCTTTAACAAATAAACATGATTTTCTAGACCTTTGGCAATAAAACCTTCTGGTTGAGACATATACAATTCATCATCCAGATTTCCATGCAAGAAAGCAGTTTTAACATCCATTTGTTCTAGTTCTAAATCATGTAAAGCAACCAGAGATAAAATAAGCCTGATAGAGACATGCTTAACAAAAGGGGAGAAAATTTCTTTATAGTCAATTCCCTCAATCTGAGAATAACCCTTAGCAATTAACCTAGCTTTAAATCTTTCCTTTTCAACACCAGGTATATCGGGTTTTCTCTTAAAGATCCACTTACAGCCTATAACCCTTTTGCCTTCTAGTTTAGGCACCAACACCCAAGTGTTGTTCTTGGATAATGACTCAAGCTCCTCTTTCATAGCTTGGAGCCATTTATCACTATCCATGCCAGATTTAGCATCAAGAAAGGTTTTAAGCTCATCAAACTCAATACATTCAGCATTCAAAACAACAAAGTCAGCATACCAGTATAATTGCAATCATACACAACATAGCCCTTGAACTCAAATAGGAATCTAGTCTCTCTCCTAGGTCTCATGTTTGTATTGTTATCAAGCACATTATCATTGATATCTTGAACAGGTTTGATCACAACATTCTCAGTTTGATCAATATTAACATTATCATCAACAAACTGATTATCACTAACATTTTCATTTTCAACAAAGTCAGGCTATAAGACAGTTTGCTCAAGCTTATCAAGCTATACCTCAAATAGAGAATTATCATACTGAACAAAGTTTTTAGCATCAATAGTAATCTTTGGAGAAACATTTTCATGAAAGGTTACATCCCTACTAATAATAATCTTATTATCAGTAATGGACCACAACCTATAACCTTTAATACCTTCAAGATAGCCTAGAAAGATACATTTTTTAGCCCTAGGGTCAAATTTAGTTTCTTTATTTAAAACATAGGCTAAGCATCCAAAAGTTCTAAGATTACTATAACTGACAGGTTTATTGTACCATAATTCATTAGGACACTTAAAATTAATAGCTGAGCTAGGTGTCCTATTGATTAGGTAACAAGCAGTGGCTACTGCTTCAGCCCAAAAACATTGACCAAGACCAGATTCTAACATAAGGCATCTTACCTTGTTTAGAATGGTTCGGTTATACCTCTCAGCAATGCCATTTTGCTGAGGAGTAGGTTCTATGTCTCCCATTTTTAGAGCAAAATTCATTAAATTGATTATTAACAAATTCTAAACTATTATCAGTCCTTAAGGTTTTAACTTTAAAGTCAACTTGATTTTCAACTAATAATTTCCAATTAATGAATTTCTCAAACACATCATTTTTATTTTTAAGAAAATAAATCCAGATTTTCCTTGAAAAATTATCAATGAATGTGAATAGTATTGGGCATTAGACAAAGAATAGGGAACATAAGAAGAACCCCACAGATCACCGTGAATATATTCTAAAGGCACTTTAGACATACAATTAGCAGAATTAAAACTCTGTTTATGAGCTTTGCCGATAGAACATATCTCATAAGCAAGCACAGACACAGAAGCAGACAAATTAAGAGTCTCATTGCCTCTTAAGGCTTTGAGCCCTTTTTCACCAACATGACCTAATCTTCTATGCCACAAAACAATTTTATCAATATTAGAAACCTAAGCAGTAGACCCAGTGATAACATAGCCTAAAAGGTAATAAAGACCATTAAACAATTGTCCTCTAATAAGACATTTGCTATCTTTATAAACTCCAAGGACACCACCTTGAGCTTTATAAACCATACCTTTATTATCAAGGTAGCTGAGTGAAATTAAATTCTTCTTAATATTAGGCACATACCTAACATTAGTAAGACTAACTTTAGAACCATCATCATACAAAATCAAAACATTTCCTATGCCAAGTAAATGACGTGAGGAATCATTCCCCATGAGAACTTGATCATCTTGGACTGGTTCAAACTCAGTAAACCAGTCCCTTCTAGGTGTCAAATGAAATGTACAACCTGAATCCAAAATCCAGGATTTAGAATCCCTAACTTGACTAATGGTTAAAGCTTCAATTTCACCACTTTCAGCTATGTTATGAACAACAAACTCATTCTTGTTATCAATAGGTCTAGGTTCCCCATTAATTCTAATTCTACAGAATCTAGATGTGTGGCCCTTCTTATTACAGTAAAAACATATAAACTCCTTCTTATGCTTAGAGCCACTACTCTTAGTTTGTTTAGTATTATAATTAGATGGGTTAACTTGGTTATTAGCCTGAGATGAGTTAGCTTTGGACTTTTTACCTTTGCCCTTGCTTTTGCCCTTAACGAAGAGGTCTTCACCATTTTGACCTTTACCTTTAGCTTCAGATTTAATTTCCAATTCTTTCATTTTTAAAGTAGAAATTATATCATCAACTTCAAGACCATCCCTACCATATTTCAAGGCTTCTTTAATACCTTTAAATTTATCAGGAATAGCATTCAAAAGCAAAATAGTTTGATCATCTTCATGAACATTGACATCAGCACTTTCAAGTTCTATGATTAATTTTTGAAATTCATCACAGTTCTCATAAATGTTTTTAGAATGATTCATTTTAAAACTGAACAAATGTTCCTTTAAGAAAGCTACCCTAGCAGTATTAACAGTCATGTACAACCCATTAAGTTTATCAATTAAATCAGGTGCAACTTTAAAACCCCTAACTCTTCTAAGAACATTATCAGTTACGTTAAGGACAATAGTAGAGTAGGCAGTTTCCATTGCCTCCTATTTTTCATCTTGAGTTAATCTATCAGATAAATTATTGATACTAAGTAAAGCTTTATGACATTTTTATTGCATTAAAATGGCAGTAAGATTATCTTTCCTGATGGTATAGTCAGATTTACCATCAAACTTCTCTAAGGTAACTTTAGCAATAGACATATTGACTAAATCAAACTTAGAGAACCAGATAGAGGATTCAAAGAAGACAGGGCAATCAAACAAGATAGAAATCAACCTTAATCTCCACCGAAAAGATTAAAGAAAAAGAGGGATCCAAAAAAAGGCAACCCAACAGGATTACTAAACAAGACAAAACAGGCAATAGAGCACTAGAGAATAGCCAAGAACTTCAATAAATTAAACAAGGAACATGCAAGGACAATCAGCAGACAAATCAGCCTAGATATTCTACCAACAAGTCCACCAGCATGCTAATTTGCAAGAATAAGATGAAAGATGATCAACTTACAGTGAAATGTTATTTTATACTCCACTTCAGGAGTCTTCCTTTGACAATGATATATCAGAAATAAAATTGAGAAAGATAAGAGGTTACCTTAAAGCTTTAGGCAATTCTTTACTGGACAAGGCTTTTCGATTAAGCAATTCCAGAAGAGATCCTCAAAGACGCCAAAAACAAGTAATCAGATATATAATCTCAAAAAAATATATCAATTCAAAGAAGAACTCACTTTAGTTAGAATATAAAACAAATCGATTTAATCAACAAATACAGAAACTCAGAAAATTAGGGTTTTAACAAAAAAAAAAGATTAAACATTAGAAACTTATTAACCTGATTTAACAAGCTGATTCTAAAGAGAAACCCTAATAAAGAACTTGCATGCAGGAAACTCTAAAAAACAGAAGATCTGAGAACTCAAGAACTCAAAATTCAACGCATGCAACCCTAAATCGTTAAGCAACGCTCTGCCACCACATGATATACTTTAAACATGAATTCTTAAGCATTTAATATCTCAAGAACATACATGCAAAGCGAAAAATAAAATTGCGAAAAAAATAAAGAATAGAGAATATTTTGAGGCAGTTCCCCCCAATCGGATTTACTATACAGACCGATTATCAGGGTACGTCTGCCGGTGAAAGAGGAGAGCAGCTATCATAGATGGTGGCGAAATCAATGGCCAGACAAAGATACAAGATCCAAATTACAACCAGCAAATAGAAATCTCAAATAAAGTAAACCAGTTTACAACTAAAGCTTAATTCCTTAACACATGCAAAAAATCCAGAAACCCTAAGACTTCCCCTCTTTCGCCACCGGAGAAAGTTAAGCAACAGTGTATATATAGCCCTCAAAAGATAACCGTTGCAACCGCCTTCATCTTGAAATCAAAACCATCAAAATCTCAGGGTCAAGATCAAACGTAGGAGAGAAGGAGATGAACAGATCACAGGGAAAAAAGAAGAGAAAAGAAAATAGCGGCACGGGGTTATGAATCCCTAAAAGGGAAAACAAGGCTTATATACAGAATCTACAGCAAAACGCAACACATAGATAGAGTAAGAGCGAACTGGTAAAAAAATCGAAGCACGCTTCTAATGGGCCGCGCAATTGGGCTAAGGGACATAAAGCCTAATAAAAACTATATGCATTTCCACAAAATAATGGTTAACAATTATAAAAGGGCAGAGGGTCGAATAAGTCTATTTCCTCTTTCGTCGTCTGCTTTCGTAGCTACACCCAGGGGCGGTACTAGGGGTGGGCTTGCAGAGGCAGTAGTCTAACCAATCACAGGAAAAACTCCATGAATTTGGGATTTTCCGGTGATTTTGCCTCCCCAGACAGCAAGTGATGCTGCCTCTACAAAGCTTTTGAATGACAGCAATGGGAAGGAGTCTTCACTGAACTTGCTGGAGATGAGCTCGTTGGATATATGAGCTTATTGAAATTAAAGAAAGATGGGAAGATAAAGAGATGGAGACATGAAAGAAAGAGAAAAAAAATTGTTGTAGAGATTAAGATAAGAGATAAAGTAAATGTAAATGCACTTTTGCCCTTTTCTTTATTGGTTCAAGAGTCCTCATTGATGAGCTGTACTCTGTTTATATTGTATTTCTATTTTAATTTTTAGCATCTGTATTTAATTTTAACCTTTTGTATTAGATTTATATTTTTATATTTTGTATTTGTATTTTGATCGTAGATTAATGAGCTACTAGTATTTATATTTAACTAACTTGTAACTTTTATTATACATTAATAAGCTATTTAATTAATATTTACATTTTAACATCGATCATTTTATCACTCATTCAATAGTGATAAAGATAAAGCAATAATTATTCACAATAATCATAAAATTGACCTTAATATTTACATTTTAACATTTAACTAATTTTGAACTAACACATTAAAACTTCTAATCAATTTAGTCGTTAGTGTTTGTATTTTTAGTTTATCCGTTGAAAATTATTTTCATCGGGGCGAAAACTATTTTTACCGGTCGAAATTCTTTTAACTAAATTTTCGCCCTCACAATCTAGAAAATTTGGCACGGCCACTGGCTACACCCTGCAATTTTCGCACTCTTCGGCCTCAACAATAAAAAGTGTATGTTGAGGATATTTGGCGAATACTTGTGAGATTGTATCTAAATGAAGTTTAAATATACGAGAGAAGTATTTTGGTAGGTAATGATTATCCTCTTAATCTTTTTTTATTAATGGGTCCTAAAATTCTACAAGACATTGTATTGTAGTGTATTTTAATTTTATCTATTACATTGCATTAGCCAATAAAAGAGCAGAGTTATGGTTCTATTCATTTTAATTTTTTTTCTTACATATCCTATCATTCAATCAAAACACAACATTGTGGTTTGAAGTGTTCTAGAGTGAACGTGGTGGATCCCAACTCAAACTCCACCATTAGTACATGTATCCTCTCTCTCTCTCTCTCTCTCTCTCTCTCTCTCACTTTTCTTTACTTCCTCTATTCTTATGGGATTTAATAAAATTACTCCCATCTGCAGAAGCTTTTAACAAAGCATCCAAAAAAGCACATTTTCAGTAATTCAAACCCTCTAAATACTTTGCCACCTTTTGATATTCTGCCATTATTAGATCAGGATGCTAGGAGTAGTACTGCACCCGGTTTAGTACATGGGCAATCTCTTTATGTTTATTAGGCACTGGTTTGTTAGTGCTTTCTTTTTTCTTGTTTTTAATTTTATTGCACTGACAACTGTTTTCTTTTCCTCTTAATACCAAAAACGCCCCTTTAACCATCACCATCACCATCACCTTCAGCTTTAGCCTATCCCTCATCCACAAGAATCTCAGCTTGTTTTTAATTTTAATCTTTAGAATTCGATAGAAGTAACCTACTTCACTATGAAATCGAACACCATGAATCTGAAAATCTCATAAACCATAAATAATTGAACAACAAAAACTTGAAAATGTAAAAGAGGAAAAGTATAGAAAGATACTGTGCAAAGCAACTTAAGAATGGTCTAGATAGAAGGGGGCATTTTCAAATAACCGGTGTAATTCCGGCAGCAGTTTTTGTCACCGGCGAAAGTTAGGTCTTTTGTCTAGATGACTTCGTTGGCCATAACGACGGAGGGGGCGGCATTACTGAGGATGAACAAAACTGGAATTGAATAATGTGGTCGTATTTCTGAGATAGAGAGGAGAGTGGATGGTGAGGGATTGAGTTTCCGTTTATTTGTCGACGTTTCCTGTTCGGCGGTAAGTGAGATTTGAGTGGCAGAGGCAACAAGAAAGAAGGATTATAGAAGAAGCTAGAGCTAATTAATAATTTTGTTAATTTTATTTTATTTTTTATTTTTAAATGGATAATATTAAAATACTCTTCAGTGCTTGAGATTCATCCTACATATATTAGCTTACAGACTTGTTTACTGGCATATTACAACCCTAATTCAATTCTTTTTACCAACTTTTTAACTTTTAAAAGCTGAACTGAAGTTGGTTGAACTGAACTGAACTTATTTCAGTGTAAATTTATAACTACGCATAGCTGAACTGAATTAAACTGAATGAACTGTATTGAACTACACTAAATTGTACTGAACTAAACTGAACTACATTAAACTGTAGTCATAAAGAACGAGGCCTCGGAATAATTAGCTCATTAAGTTTTTCAAGTATCAAAACCTTGTGATACTTTTTCTACAAAGTACGTTTATAGGCTATGTTCTTTTCAACTTATAATTCATTCAGTTCAGCACTTATCAGTACTGCATACATATAAAATTATACTGAAATAAGTACTTATCAGTTCAGTTTAGTTCAGTATTCTCAGAATAAGTTGAAAAGAACAAAGCCATAGTACCATGATTACACATTGTTTTTCAAAGATCAACAACCAAACTTAAGGCTCAGTTCTTTTCAACTTATAATTTATTCAGTTAAGTTCAGAATTCGCAGTTTTCGTTCAGTTTCAGATAAATTTCAGTTCAATTAAGTTTCACTAATCAATAATTAATTTTATTATAATATAATAGTATTTATATTATTAGTTATCTTTTAATTTATTTGTAGTATTTTCAGTTTCTGTTCAATTTTAGTTCAGTATTCCTCGAATAAGTTGAAACTAACAGAGTCTTACTCAACTGGAATCAACAAATTATTTCAACATATCAAATACATAAGTTTTCATTTTTTTATAAAACAAGCCACATACTTGCTTTTTCCCGCATGAGCTCTAAAATAATTTAACAAGAATGTGACACAAATTTTGAGAAAAACTAAAGAATTTATTATTGGATTAATATTCTCTGTTACCTTCATTAATACTAACTAAAAATATCATTCGTATATTATTTTTTCAAACTCTCGAATGGTCCGACGATTTAAATGATTGGGGTAGAGAGATGCATATTAAATGTACTTATAATGGAGTTCAGTTCTCGGAAAAAGAATTTTTGAAAAATTGGTTAACTGGCGGGATTCAAATAAAGATCCTATTTCCTTTTCGTTTATAACCTTGGCACAGATATAAATTAAAATTTCCTTATAAAAGTAAAAAAAAGTACAAGAAAATGATTTTTGTTTTTGAACAGTTTGGGGAATGGAAGCGGAATTTCCTTTTGGTTTCCCCGAAAACATCTTTCACTTTTTAAAGCTCTCGTTAAAAAACTTGAAAAAAAAATTAGAAAGATGAGAAACAAAAGTTTTCGAGTTCTAACAATTTTCGAAGAAACTTGTTTCCAAATTTATCAAAAGA
Source organism: Euphorbia pulcherrima (assembly GCA_947683365.1). Classification (NCBI taxonomy): domain Eukaryota; kingdom Viridiplantae; phylum Streptophyta; class Magnoliopsida; order Malpighiales; family Euphorbiaceae; genus Euphorbia; species Euphorbia pulcherrima. Next base: position 42,498,826 of record CANTUS010000008.1, on the reverse strand, counting down.
AAAAAAAGACTGGTTCATCAAAAACAGTTTTTTTTCGATAAGAAATAATAAAGAAACTTCCAAAATAAAAAAGAAATCAAAATTTTTTATGCAAATTTAGAGAAGTAGATGAATTAAATGAAAGTAAAAAAAAAGATTCGATTTAGACAATCAATAAAAATAATCGGACGGTTTCTAAATTGTATATTCCAATTGGATCTATGCCTTGTACAAATTATTCACTGATAGAAGCAGAAATGAAAGATCTTACTGCTAGAAGAAAGATAATTCTAAATCAAATAGAAAAAATTAAAAAAGAAAAGAAAAGAAAATAAAACTTTAGAAGTCAATATTAGTCCTAACAAAATAAAAACAAATTCGAATGCTAAAAAATGCAACTCATCAAACAAAATTACATACATATACATATTAAAAAGAAAAAATGCTCGATTAGCACGTAAATTTTACTTTTTTATAAGAATTTTGATTGAAAATATATACACAGATGTCCTTTTAGGTATCATTAATATTCCAAGGCTCAATGCACAACTTTTTCTTAAATCAATAAAAAAGATTATTACTAAATACATTTCCAATACTAAATCAAATCACAAAAAAATTGATAAACCAAATCAAAATAAATTTAACTATATTTCGATTATCAAAAAGTCAAGAGATATTGCTGTTATTAATAATAATTCAAAGATTTTTTGTGACATATCTGTCTCATCACAAGCCTATGTATTTTACAAACTATCACAAACCAAAATTCTTAACTTATATAAGTTACGATCGATCTTTGAATACCAGAACCTTTTTATTAAGACTGAAATAAAAAATTATTTTAGAGCTGAAGGATTATTTAATTCGGAATTAAAAGAAAAAAAATTGATAAATTCTTTTTCTTTAATGAATCAATGGAAAAACTGGTTAAGAAGTCATTATCAATATAAATACGATTTTTCTCAGTTTAGATGGTCTAGATTAATACCACAAAAATGTCAAAATAGAATCTATCAGCACCATATGATTGAAAAAAAAATTAGCAAATGGAATTTACATAAACAAGACCAATTAATTCATTATGAAAAAACAACCAATTTTGGGGTAAACTTATTTGCTAATCAAAAGAATAATTTTAAAAAAGATGCTAGATATTATCATATAAATCTATTAATTATAAAAAAACGGACTTTTTTATTTACGAATCACCAACTAATAAAGCAACGATTCCTTATAATTCCAACACAAATAAAAGTAAATTCTTTGACATCTTAGAAGGTATTCCTATGACTAATTATCTAACGGAAAGGGAGATTTTCAATATAGAGAAAAGTCCATACCGAAAATTTTATGATTGGCGACTTATCCATTTTTGTTTTCAAAAGAGGGTCGATATTGAGTCTGGATCGATACCTGCAGCAACGATAAAAAAAAGACTACAACTCGAACTAATAACTATCAAATAATTGATAAAATTGATAAAAAAAATTTTCTTTTCTTCCAATTTACTAAGATCAAGAAATCAATTCATCTAGAACAACCCCCCGTTTTTTTGATTGGATGGGAATGAATGAAGAAATACAAACGAGTCCCATATTGAATTCGAATTTTGAACTTTGGTTCTTTCGAAAATTTGCTTTACAACACATATAAGAAAAAACCATGGACAATACCTATTCAATTTCTTCTTTTAAATTTTCATAAAAATAGTAGTAAAAATAAAAAATAAACGAGAATAAAAAAAATGACCTTATATCTATATCATCGAATGAAAGTAAATTTTATGAATTCGAGAATAAAAATCATAACAAAAAAGAATCTGACGACCAAGTGGACTTTGGAGCAGTTTTCACAAATGAAGAACAAGAGATTGACCAAGATTCTATGGGATTAGATATGACAAAACATAGAAATAAAAAGCAAAACAAAAGTCATACGGAGCTTGATTTCTTCCTAAAAGAGTATTTTTATTTTCAATTAAGATGGAATGGTTCTTTAAATAAAAAAATATTTGAAAATATCAAAACGTATTGTTTCCTGCTTAGACTGATAAATCCACGAGAAATTATTAAATCTTCTATTCAAAGGCAAGAAATAAATCTGAATATTTTGATGGTTGAGAAAGATGTAACTCTTACAGAATTGATGAAAAATAGAATATTAATTATCGAACCTGTCCGTCTGTCGATAAAAACTGATGGCCAATTTCTTTTGTATCAAATGGTGGGCATCTTATTAGTTCATAAGGACAAAGAATAAATTAATAAAAAAAGATCGAGAAAAATTCTATGTTGATAAAAAAAAGAATTTTACCGATGATAGACTTCACAATATAATTGGAAATAGAGAAAAAAAACTGATTATGATTTACTTGTTCCTGAAAATATTTTATCCCCTAAACGTCGTAGAGAATTAAGAATTCTAATTTCTTTCAATTTTAAAAATAAAAACGATATTCATAGAAATACAGAAATTTTCAATGGGAATAACATAAAAAAGACAGTCCTGTTTTTCAGAAAAACAAATATTTTTGGAGAGAAAAAAATAACCTAATGAAATTGAAATTTTTTCTTTGGCCCAATTTTCGATTAAAGGATTTAGCTTGTATGAATCGTTGTTGGTTCCATACTAATAATGGCAGTCGGTTCAGTGAATTGGTAAAGTTGGATATTTCAATTAATTCCAACCATCCATTGAGTTTTAATGATTCAGATTGAGTTTTATTGATTTGTGGGGTCTGCAGTGATATTAAGGCCTTGTTCTTTTCAACTTATTTTCTGTTCAGTTCAGTTCAGTATCAATCAGTTCAGTTCAGTACAGTATTTAATATTCAGTTTCAGTATTCAGCATTCAGTATTCAGAATTCAATATTAAGTTTCAGTTTATGCATTATATCAATATTATTAATGTATATTATTATTCATAAATATTAAAAGCAATGAATATTAATGATAATATCATTTCAATTTTAACTTTAGTTCATTTCTATTTATACATTATACGAATATTATTAATTAATATCAGTAATCACAAATAACAACAAAGAAAAAGAAACCAATAATAATATTTTTAATATTATCAATTATTGTTTCTACAATAAATAATTTTGTAGGAAAAATAAATAAATAAATAAAAGTAATAATGTGTTATAAATGGTAAATTTAATTATTATTATAGGTAATAATTAATAAATTTTATTAGAATGTATAGTATTATTTAAAGTGTTATTAATTATTATGTATTTTAATATTTTTAAAATATTATTTATATTATTAATTATAATTCAGTTTCAGTATTGTTCAGTTTCAGTATTTTCAGTTTCAATATTGTTCAGTTTCAGTTTTTTCAATTTCAGTACAGTTCAGTTCAGTACCAATCAGTTCAGTTCAGTACACCTACTTATCAGTTGAAAAGAGCAGGGCCTAAGTCTGAATCATTAAAACTCAGTGGATAATTAAAATTAACTGAAATGTAAACTTTAGAGAATTCAAATCCTTAATCATTTTACGGCTATAACACTTCAATTAACAAACCTAAACAAATAAATCACGCACACAATGTATTGAAAACCACGAAAGACATGCGAAATTTACTGAAAGTCTGAGAGTCATAATATATGGGTCTTTTTGATATTGTTATCACAGCTGCTGTCGTAAAAAGTTTCACTCACAAATTTTTCATAAAACGGCATATATTGGCATTTAACAAAAAGATTTTGACTCGTGATACTAATTAATTATGATCCTTTTGCTATCGATTTCCCAATATTATAATATGCTCTTATATGAAAGCTCGAAAAATGAAACTTTTCAGGAAAGCAGATTGGAAAAGCAATTCGAAATTGACCCTATCTATCAGCTTTTAGATTTCCGAAAAGGTTCCAGCTGTAGTTTGGGAAAATGCAGGGGGACCAACATAAACTGCAAGTTTCATTCCATTTTGACAGTGTCCTAATGATGCACATATAAAATAGTGAGGCCCTTCTGTTTCAAGAGGAATCTCAGTTGAACCACTGCCATCTGTTGTTATTGGATTGTCCACTGTGCATGTATTGTAATCACCACTGTCACTCACTTCATTCACTGTGTGCCCAATTCCATAGTTGAACACTGTAACATATCATATTTTTATTACAACAAAATTTTCAGACCAAAACTGACAAATTAAAGCTGAGTTTGGAAATAACATGCATGAACAAACAAAAACTAAGCTAATACAAGCCTAGGAAAAGAGACACCCGCCGCCATGTCTTGTAGGACTAGCATAAGCATCCCCGGAACAGGATTTTCATAAACATGTAGACTTGTATGTTTCTTTTTTAGTACTGTCTTATATATATACGTATGTGTGTGTGAAACATTCCGAAATTGGATGAAGGTCATTTGTTTTGCTATTTAAAGTTGACCCACAAACTTTAATTTTCTTCTTCCTTCTTTGAATAAGATTTAACCTTGAGCTGGAAGAAGATGCTCTTTTGAACCTGAGCGGGTATTAGTCAAATTTTTATATTTCTACATTTCTAATATTTAAATTAATATATTAAAATTATAAATTCATGTGAAATAATCTCTTAACACTATTTTCATATAACTATTTACTCTTAATTAAATTGATAGAATCATAATTTTCATTTTTTTGTATGTGATTATGAAATATAAGAGATGAATGAATGAGACTAACCAAGGGTGTCACCAACAGTAAAGGTCTTGCCGGCAACCCAGTAGCTATAGTCAGCACCAACAGTCCAGCCAGAGGAATCTCCAACAGAATAAACAGTGGCCAGACATGGAGCCACCACTGTATACACCACTAGAGTTGCACCTATAACACCCAACCCATAACTCCTCACCATTTTAGCAAGAGAAAATTAAAAAACAGAAGATGAATATAATTGAGAGAATTTGTTGATGTAAAATCTTGTTTTACGGATTGATTGATGGATCCCATTAACATTAGTTTGGTTCCTTTTATAATAGTATTAGTGGTGTATAAAGTACTTTAAACGGAGCAACTTCTGATATATATTAGAAATTGATGGATCCCATTAATTTTGAGGTTGTTTAAAATAATATATATATTCCATTCCATGAACTTTATTCCTTCACATGCTCTCCACTTAATATTGATAAAGGTCAAGTGGGTTCAACATTTAAAATTAAAAAATGATAAAATGGGGTAAATGTGGATTTTTTTAGACGGGTAAAGGTTAAAAATGATAAAAAAAAATATGGTTTTGTTGAAAATAACGATATTATAAAAGATATTTTATAATTAATTTAATATTTTTATTATTTAACTATATTATTTAAGAATTATAGATTTAAATTTATTTATAAAATTTTTTAATAAGTTTAAAAACATTTTAAATTTGTTATTTTTTAAAAATTTATGAGCGTCTTTAAGTAAATTATATTTTCATCAATCAACCTACAAAATTTCAGTTTAAACTGAATAAAATTATCTTTTATTATGACTTAATTTAATATTTGAGATCGTTTATTAATTTTTTAAAATCAGATATCCGTTTTTAAAAAAATTCATATATGTCATTTTGTAAAATATGCAAATCACATGTTATTTTTTAAAGTTTATCCTAAATTTAACTTTGTAGGTGCCTTAGTATTGTAAGGTCTAATATATTTGGTGAAATTGGACCTAATTATCGCTTGAATGTCACGTGTCAACTTCTTATTGATTTGAAATTCAAAGATGTCATTCTCTAATTTTTATCACGTTAAAAGTTTTTTAGGAAGGATTTCTTTGCACTCGTTCTATCCCACGTCTCTATTAATTGCTCAGCGGTTAACAGAACGGATTTGAATTCTCTAAAGTTTGAGGTTTGTAAAGTTATACATCTGAGTTAATTCCAGCCATTTATTGAGTTTTAATGGTTGAAATTCAGTTTTAGTGGTTTGTAGGGTCCACAATATAATAAAATCTGGACCATTACAACTCAATGAATGATTGAAATTAAATAAAATGTACAACTTTACAAATCCCAAACTTTAGAGAATTTAAATCCTAACAAAAAAAAATATTTACCCAAATTCTTTGAGTATTTATTATTTACTATATTCATTACCATTTATAATATTAACATTTACTGCTAAATTTGAGAATGGTGAATTATAGGGCGAGGAAAGTTTTATGTTGGTTTTGAAGTTTAATATGTTTAATAATTTTTATTTTTGCAACTGTTGTAAGACTTGAAATTTATTTAGTTTTTATTTTGTTTCATTTGTAGTTTAGGTTGTACTAAACTAATTTTAGAATTTCCTTTTCTCCAATAAGGCAATAACTGTTAATCATTATCCTAGTAATGAGACAGACGTCCAAATTTTAGATTATTAGGATTATTAATTTTGTAATTACTTTTTATATTGTCAAACTTTTCTATATGAATAGACCTTCATCATATATAATTTATAATTAATTAATAAAAATTTTATATTTTTATATTGTCTCTATCTTTAATATTGTTTTATTTTTGAGATATTAAAGTCCTTTCACAATAATAAATTAATTTTATCAGTTTTATTATAAACAGTTTGAACGATATTATTCGATTTAGCGTCATTTATGGCTAACCCCATAGCTTTAAAATGCGTCATTCAAGTTAAGGCCTTCAGGGCCCTATTTATATACAAGTTCAATGGATCATCCGAGAGCGATGTGAGATTCATTCACAACACACCCCCTCATTGCGATCGTACTGATAACGTATTATAAACCATTTGAATGATATTATCCGTTTTGAAGCCGTTTACAGCCAACGTCACGGCTTTAAAACTCGTCATTCAAGTAAAACGATATTATCCATTTTAACGTCGCTTATAGCCATCCTTACGACTTTAAAGCCCATTATTTAAATTAAGGTATTCAAAATCCTATTTATATATAAGCACCAAATTTCAATTACATTTCAAATTAGTTTGCTCAAAAAATTTAAAATTGATAAATGGGCGGGTCGGATGGGAGTTAGAAATGAAGTTCCAAAAGCCCGACCAAACCTAACGTGGCTAATGACACTATAAAAATGCCGAAAAAGTAAATCTCTACTTTCTTGGTCTGCTCTATCGCCCACACTGCAATTTTCGCACTCTTCAGTCTTCTCTCTCTGTCTCTCATCAAATTAAGGTGCGCTTTCTCTTTCTCTTTGAACTTAAATTTCTCAGTTATTTGTTGAAATGAATAATTTCAATTGTCATCTTCCTATAATTTGAATTTCTTTCATCGGAATCGAATCCAGTTCTTAATTGATTATCATAGATCCTGTTTCCTAGACTGATTTCCGATTTTTGACCCTAACTCATTTTCCTCACCGGGAAAGATCTGGAAAATAATGATTGTTGCTCATGTTGTTATTATAGAATGTGATTGATGTCTGTGTGTTGTTTTGGGCGTAGGATTTAATGGCAACCCTGAGAAATCTGAAAATCAAGACAAGCACTTGTAAACGGATTGTGAAAGAGCTACATTCATATGAGAAAGAGGTTGAAAGAGAAGCTGCCAAAACAGCTGACATGAAGGAGAAAGGGGCTGACCCTTATGACCTTAAACAACAGGTGACAAATCGGAATTTGCAGACAATGTTTTGATTTTGAATTTAGTTTCGGAAAGTATGCAGCTTTTTATTTTGTGTTATTATATAATCAACTAGTGAACTCAAATTAACATTTTTGTATTTGGTTGATGCAGGAAAATGTGCTTGCTGAATCAAGGATGATGGTTCCAGATTGCCGTAAGCGCCTTGAAGCTGCTTTAGCTGACCTTAAAGGAACTTTGGTATGTCATCTAACAGAATTACTGATTTACTGTACTGTTGATAACTAGGTTGCACGGACACGCCCTGAGTGTCCGACACGACACGGACACATGGACACGGCAATTTGGAAAAATTATGCATTTGGATACGGCTGGGACACGGCAACTAAAATAAATCGTCAAACATAAATATTCATATATAATAAAATTCATATCGTCCATAGTCATTTGATCACTTACAAAACAACAAAAAAACTAATCGAAAATAGTATCCTGTGACTTTATTGCACATGCCAATACCTTTACCAGCTATGTGCAACAAATGTGCTTTAACCTCTAGTGTATGACCCTTACTTTTCTTGCCCACATTGTTGCATTTAAATGTCGTATTACCCACCCCCACTAAGTTTTTCAATTTTTATCACATATTTTCACAAAAAAATTCATTAACTTCTATGTGGAGTGTCCGAGGTGTGTCCGTGGGGTGTCCATCCTACGTGGAGTGTCCGTTTGAAATTTGGAGTGTCGGATATGTGTCCAACAAGTGTCCGGAGAGTTTCGGTGTCCGATACGTGTCCGACACGGGGACACGCCAAGTTTTGGAGTGTCCATGCTTCATAAGTTGATAATCTACATGGCCATTGTTCGGATATATTGACTTCACCGTTGTAGATCCATTATAGTTTTGGTTACCATGAATAATGATCTTAAGCCATAACTCGTAGCTGCTTCATTGATCTTCATTGTTTAAGGGTTTGCTTTGATTGAGGTCTGTGGGGGTTACATAAAGGAAAGTTAAATTAGTTAGAATATGAAACATGTAGATAAATTTTCTTATGCTAGATATTTCACCCTATGTTACATGGACTCATGTAGGAGTATCCGTCACGGGTACGGATCCGAGTATCCATTACGGCAAGTGGGAAATTCCGGACACGCGGACCCTGTCCTAAATTTGAAAACTTGGACTCGGGTATGGGAACACAGAAAACTTTAAAAAATACCCATATATATGTATGTATATAAGCAATATTTCGTTGCAACAAAGCCAATAATAATGAATACATTAGAAGAAAAGTGAATCTCGATAAGAAAAGTGAATGTAGATAAGAAAATTGAACACAAAATAACCGCAAATAGAGAAGAAAGGAGAATGTTTTGGGATTCTATCTATTTAGGAACTCTAAATATATAAGATGAATATTAATTAATAATTTATATTTAATTTTATATCAAGTTTAGAGTTTTAGGGAATTTAACTAATTAGAAACTCTAAATATATAAGAAGTCTGCTTTTATTTTTTTTTGGAATGACTGTAGTTATCATTTACATACATATTTTTGAAGTGTCCGAGAGTTTTTTTGGAGTGTCCGACACATATACCATGTTAGTTTCCACAGGATGTGTCGGACACGGGTGCGGCTCCTAACTTGAAGAGTCCGAGTATCATTTGTTAGAGGCTTGAGCTTTGTAGCCCCTTGTATATGTGAGGCAACCCTCTCCCTTTGAGTAAACTTTTGGGGATGAGTTAGACCTTTATTTACATGGTATCAGAGCATGGTTTTGTTGGCCTTGGGCCACCCGTTGACATTTGTTTCATGCTCAAAATGGATTTGGGTGTGAGGAGTATGTGTTAGATATCTCACATTGCTTGGGTTTGAGCTTTGTAGATCTTTATTATACATGTGAGGCAATGCTCTCCCTTTGAGGTACCCTTTCGTGAATGACTTAGGCCTTTGTTTACATCTTATTATCATCACACATTCCTGAGTGTGGGCTAAATATTACCGTAGGGCTGGCTGGTGTGGTGCCTTCAATCTGGAAGGTAGAGGGCTGAGCATTTGCCTCATAGATGGCTGGTTAGATTCAGCATCAAGTGGTTTCTTGTTATCATCACTATCAGACATTCACATGTTCTCTACCAATTCCTTTAACAATATACGCGGAGAATAATGCATGTTTTGATTGTAACTAAACTAAGTAGTTTCCTTTCTTCTTGTTCGATAAGGCAAGGTTTGGAACCAACAGGGTGGAAATTTTTTTACTAGGAACTAGGATTAGTAGGTCGAGTTTAAATAACTTAAAGTAGCATCACAATGACAAGTGTTTCAAGTAGTTATGTTATATTGGCTATTTCTACCTCATTTGAGAAATTGAGAAATTGAAGCATGAAATACTTATATTGAAGTTTTGTTGAAAGAGGGGAAGGAAAGGAGGGACACGTGGATGTGTTTTGACACATATATGATGATACTATGATGCATTTAAAATTTCTTCATTTTCATCTTCCCTCGAGCATAGTATGACCGGAAAACAAAACAAATGGTTAATGCTACTTTATTTTCCACTGACGCATGCTCCTACTACTTGATTTGATATTTTTATTTTACCAATGACGCAAGAATTTAAACTTTTCAGACTGAATTGGAGGAATCAAATCAGAAAGACGGACAAGAAATCGAGGATGCTCGTAGCACTATTACAGAGGTCGAACAATTGTTTCAAGCAACTGATGCATAGGATGTGTCGACAAGTACATTGTGAGAGCTTTTGACAGTGAAATGTATGCTGGTGGTTTGCTTTCCCATGCATAAACAATGGGCACCATCTCTTTGTTCAATTTCAGTACAATTTGTTATTTGTCGTGTGCCAACCCGAAATGCTAGTTAAAGAGGAGTGTTACCAGCATTGTGTACTACAAATATTTAATTTCCTTGTTAAAGATGGATCTTACCGTTGTCCCGTACAATTTCTCAAGGTTCGAAAGAAAACAGCTATGATTTGATTAGAAATCTCAAGACAAATTGCGTAGGTGATTAATAGAGCTAGGCATAATCTGAAAGACAAAAGTAAAACAAGATTACACTCTGAATAATGCCTTTTATGCGGAGATCAACCTGTGAGATAGTTTTCTTTTTTCATTTTCATTTGTCACAATGAATTGCGAGTGCCTAACCTAAGTCTCCTCCGAAAAGGCCTGCAAGCAACAATACTAAGATCAACAGCCGCAGCAAGAGCCATAAAAATCGCCGCATCCTCGACACATGTCACATGCCGAATGCTCAACTGAACCAACGGCTTACTATGCTTCGCTTCCCCTTGCACCCGACAGCTCATCACGAACCCGCCAGCTGGACCCAACCCCGAAAAGTCCCCGCTACTTTGGGGACTAGGAATTGGGGTCGCTACCCGCATTTGTCGGTCCGTGTCAATATAAAACTCCCCACCCTTTTCAGCACTAATAAAAATCTCGGACATTAGAACCTCGCCCCCCTCTTGGCTTTCAGACAAGAGATGGAATCTGCAGCAAATGGTATCTCTTGTGCCTCGCTCGCGCCACGCTTCGAGCTTTCCCCATGGCTGCCAGCTCTCACTCTCTGGTCGGCACATATCGGGTCGAACAATAAGCCAAGCGCCTGGGTTCGACTTGGCGACCCAATCACAGCCTGTTGATGGAACGAATGGAGTTGTAATGAAGGCGGCTGCAACAGCTGACCCAGAGAGATCGTGTATCTTCACCTTCCATCCCTTTCTCTCTCTTCGTTCGGCATCCAAGTCAATACCGTCGAGAGATGTTGACCAGTATGTGCTCAACGGGTCCACCCTGCTCGTTTTTCAACCATAAAAAACTTGTCAAGAACTTAATAAGATTAAACTTAATGAACAAACCAATGTTATCATAACCGTAACGAACATCAAACTGTGGATGTTACTGGTATTACCGGTTCAACCAAGGTTTAACCAAAGCTTTACCAGACTATTAATTACTTACATGTAAAACTACATTAATATCAATATATTTATAATATATGCATAAAATATTCGCTTATTCCAATATATATCAATACATTTTTGTCATATTTTTTCATTTTGAACCGACTATACTTGTGAATTTTATATACCGCTCTATGACTATTGTACCGGAGTCAGTGACGGTACGCAGTTTTACAGTTTACAGTTTGAACTGGGTGGTACGGTACGGTATTAATACACTGGAACAAACAAACTTCGAGTGAATAAATTACCTGTCTCGACTAAATTTGCAACTGAATATCGGCTGTTTGATCGAACCTTGAAGCTGAACGATCTGAGGACTAGATGTGGTCACATCTTCGAACTGAAAAATGTATCTTGGGTCAGGATCGAGTTTGACTCTCAAGTGGAGTTCGGCTCCCGGTTTTCTGCTCTCTCGGTTGGTTTTCCCAATACCGATCCATCCATTGAAAAGAATCACGGGCCTCCCTTCGCTCCATTCGGGGCCCACCTCGAGCCGAAATGTTCCAATCTGCTGCTTTTTGACACCAACGCCACAGTGAAACCCCTTCCTACCACTGAACACAATAATCTCGAGGCAGGCGTGGTTTGTGTAGAAACAACCAGGCGCCAGCAAGGCTTTTAGATCCGACTCTTCAAGATAAAAGCTCGAGGCCACATTGTGAACATCAGGGGTTCCTTCAGGTGAGGATACTAAAGGGACTGGAGTTGTTTGGACAGGAAAACCTCGTAGCCTTATCTCGCACAGATGAATTCCCGATTTTGCGGAATTTAGAGTTGTTCCGGGAATCCTTAGGCCAAGCGAGCCTATTGACAGCCTAATGAAAGCCTGAGGATCCATTGTGGTCACAAATTCTTCCTCATTGGACTAAAAGTTTTATGCTTTATAGCAAGCTCAAACTCGAAACCCGGCATGCGGCGCGCTCTTCTTAACCTAATTGAATTATCATTTTTCGAATAATTTATAAATGTAAATGGTAAGCTGTTTTGATTTACCATACAAGGAAAAATTAACATTTTAGATAGCTCCAAGTTCATCTATTAATATGTATGTATGCATAAAGGCTTCATTCGCTACCTATAAGAAGTCGGTTAAAGAAGGTATCCCGAAAAAGAAAGTCTAAATATTCTGTACATACCGCAGTTGGCATGAATGACAGGCTGGTGCATCACTGGATGACAGTTACATGCCTCGTTAATTCATAATACGTGGCACACTATAAGGTTCTCTTTTTAATGGCCGAGATTCCTATACCTCACAAGAAAGATCCTAATTCTATTGAACACGAGGTTTTTCGCCTTGCTCAACTCAACCTATATTCTACCATTATGTATAGCATGAGCTCATCTCATCAACGTGTTTTTATGGCCTGAATTCAGTACTAGATTCCCAAGCCAAACGAAACGGTTTCCATAAATGCCAAATCACCTAATTATCGATCTTCTCAAGCATATTAGTATCATTTACTTCTCTCATTCTTCTGCTAATCGAACTCATGAAAATTCAATATATTAAACACTATTATTTTCATAAACCATAATATAGTTTTAGTATAAAAGACAATTCCTTGTATGTATATTTTCACTTTCACCATTGTAAAACAAAGATCCTATTTTTGGCACAAGAATTCCAGAATTGTACACAAACTAGCAATCTCAATAAAAATATTGTTCCACAGCAAGTGTTTCAATTCCAATGAAATCATGCAATTCTGGAACCTGAACTCACATTATATTTGACATTTCCCTGCTATCCCAATTCAAAATTTGACCGAATTCGTTGACCCTCTATCTCTATCTAGACAATTTACGAAGTATGATCATACAACAACATTACCCCAATGCCCAACAAGGCTCCCGCACATGCAGGCTAAGGGGGGTTCGGGTGTACGCAGCCTTACCCATGTAATTTGTAATTACAAAGAGGTTATTTCCGGTTGACCATCAGGTGGAGTTGCAACAAATATCCGTGACTCCACATAAAGAAGTTCAGACAGTTTGATGAGTAATTTTGCTTTAGTCCATTATAATCTAAAGCCAAAGAATGGTGAATATTTTACAAAGTATGATCATGATTTCAAATAAACCTCAATTGTACTCAGTGAAGCTGATTCTAAGTTCAGCAATTACAAAGTTGTTCACCCAACAAAACATTCCAAACAAGAACAAACTATTTTCTTACTAACAAAACCTCAAACAAAGTCAAACTCACACATACAAACACATAAACAGAATCCAAAACAGATTATGGGAAAAATCAAGTTCAAAGGAATCCACTCACCTGAAGAACTCTGGCTCAAGAAAAAAGAAGAATCACAGCTGTGATTCTGCAGAAAAACATCACACAAGGATAATTGAAGAAACCCATAAGAATTTACATTAAAATCAGCAGAATTTGTAAGAAAAAAAAAAAGGCAAAGCCCTCTCCTTTTAGTTTTTCTTCTAAGAAATCGAGCTGTACAAATACAAGAGTCACAGATCACGAGGGAACATACCGTATACTAGGACTTCCCATTGCTCTTTCTTTGATAGCAATAGGATATAATTATCCAATCCCAAAGTAAGTAAGGAAAAACAAAAATGCCAACTTTAGACTTATTTGAAATAGACGGAGATACAGAAGAGATAAGAGAGAATATACAATTTTATTTGATTTTTTTTAGAAAATGTTGTCTCTTTATTCTCATCTTTTTCGACTATGTGATTTGGGTTGGTTATCTGGGTGGATAAATTTTTTTATAAGAGTTTTTTATATTTATTAAAATTCAAATTTAAAATTTTATTTAAGCGTCGTTTTGTATCTGGATCAACCTTTTTCATAGAATGTAGCCTTTTTTAAAAGAAAAAAAGAAAGAACAATTGGGTGAAAGTTTGAGTCTTTATGAAAGAGAGAGAAAGAAGGGAAGACAGCTGGAAGCAAAGGTCTTTGGATTATATTAACAGATGGAATCGCTTTCAGACGCATACGGCTGTCTCGTGGATCTGTTTGCCTTGAGCGATTTTTAAAATAAATTATTTTAATAAATTTTTATTAATATTATATATTTTAATTTTAAATAATATATTTTAATTTTTTTATATTAATTAAATTAATAACTATTTTTAAAATTAAATTTATAACTTTTAAAAATAAAAATTTTAAATGAAATTTCTAGAAAAAATTTAAAAATAAAATTTTTAAAAAAGTTAGTTACAAAAATCCGTCCTTCACCTCTCTCTTTTTAAATTATTTATCAAATCAAATTAAGTCCCATTGATTTCTTGACTTTTTTTATAAAATTTTATTTTAAAGCTTTTTTTTTACTATTGTTCTAAAATATTATGAAAATTAATTATAAACAGTTTTTAATTAATCTTGATCCAAAAGTCTCCGCATTTATTTGGTCATTGTGCAAAAATCCCATGATATAGAAATAGTTCACTCACGCCCTGTGTTAGTAGCAGTAAAAAAAATTAATAAGATATAACTCGGTTGGTAATGAATGTTGAGTAAATTAGGCGTAAATAAGGTTTGAATTCTACTAAATATACTTATTAAGAGGGATGAGGAGCCTTAATTGTGATTAAGCTCCGAATAAAATTATCGCAATAAGGATATTTGTAAATATTAAAAAAAAGCATAGTATATTTGGAAACACAAGTACAAATTACAATAAGAAATGAAAAGAGGATAGATGTGTTATAAAAGAACGGATTATTACAAATGGACAAGAAATCGGCTCAAACCTTACACTGAGTTGATTGCATGATGCAACTTCAGTGTAGGTGAAATCAGTGGTTGAAGAGCACTATACTTGAACCTACATATATGGAGTTCATTGGTAAATCTTAGCTCAACTTGTGGTATATAGACCTCTTACATTTTTTTATTCTTTTTCATAGAAGAGGTCCTAGATTACATCCTACTCAACCACATATTTAAATCCATAGAGACCTTATTTTTTTAATTGCAATTCAATTTCATTCAAATTAATTCAGTTTCACATATTAACATAAAATTTAATATAGCTACGTTTAACTCTATTTGGTTCAAAATAATTAAATAAATTGACGCCACTTTCTTAAAAAGAACAGTATATTCTTCATTTAAACAACTAATTTCATTGAAAATTTTCAGTTTTTAATTAGTATAGTATATGTGATAAATAATCTCTTGTCTTATACAATGGATAGAACCTAACCCTTGGGGTGGGTAATAGGTGCCACTACCTAAGATTTATAATCGAGAGGGGTCTAAAAATATTTTTTATTTAAAGATTTAATTGTTATTATTAAAAAGATATAGATGGGCACAAGTTAATGTTAGTAGAATTAATAATATACTTATTAAAATTATGAGATGGCAAATAATTAATTCCTAATTTTTAGGATAAAATATATTTTATCTTATTATTTTTTTAGGACCATATAACTACTTTTAATATTAATTTTTTAGGCCTCCAAATCATGAAGACTAAGCTTAAACTTAACCGAGGCTACGAAATACTGTTGAGTGATATATGAGAGGAGCAAACGTAAAGATTTAGTTAATAAACTACTTCTTGCCAAAAAATTAAATTATTTTAAGCGGACGGGTTTTTATTTTTTATAATTAGTTTTATATTTGACTTTCCTAGTAACGTGTTGGAAAAAAGAAAATAACCAATTTAGATTTTTTTGCAGCAAATTGTGTGATACTTGAAACCATTACACTTTTTATATTCTTAAAAAATTGCCTCGTACCTATAATAATAATAAAGAAAAACTTTAGTTCATCTCGTTTGAGTATAGACTCTAACCTACGACCTCTATAATTACAATTTTAAGACTCAATCACTAGATTAAGTTTTTGCCACACTACACCTTTTATGCTATTCAAAATGTGATATTTATATAATACTTAATTCACAAAATGAAACTGAATAAAAATGAATGAAGGAATATGAAATATAATAAAAAAAAATGAAATACGATAAAAAAAATGAAATGTTTGAAACCTAGGTGAATACAAAGAATTTGATGCAATTGTGACAATCTTCTTCTCAAAGTTGTCATCAATTTGACACAATTGTGGGTTGGATTTGGCACATCTACTAGTGATCTGTTCTGACTCATTATAGTCAAAGATTAAAGAGGTAAGTATGTCAAATACTTGGTGTAGCAATTGAGCCTTAAAGCTCTGATTTTAGAGGTCGCAGGTTCGAGTGCACACTCGGGCGGGGTGAGATAAGATTTTCCTATGTTATTATTATAAGCCAATGTAAAGCAAATTTTTTGAAAAAAAAAGTAAAGATCTATAAACCTACATTCTTAAGATTTCAGATTGAATGTTCTATCAAACTAATATTGCTCATTTGGTTTCTCAGATTTATAGATGTAGTTGGTGTATCTTGAAACATCAAACCAGTCATTGAGAGATAGAGTTCTTCAAGAATTTGAAATTACAACTAGTTTTTCTTCCTTAGGACATATAATGGACCAATGCCGAGCAGTAATAAAAACACCAATTCTTTTGTTATTGTTTTATTTAGCGTTCTCTTTTAAAGCAGATTAGAGCATGTAAATGTTAGAAAGCTCACACATCCATTTTATCCACAAAAAAAAAAACAAAAATAAAGCAATATAATACATTAATCTCAGTACTAGATAATAACCCGAACTGAAAGCAAATTCGTCGGGCACACAACAGAACAGTTTAAGAAAAGCTAAATCAGACAAACGTGATAAACCAGTATGTACATACGGTAACAGAACAAGCCAAGTTCGGCAGATAAATCACTTCCATTTCTTGAACATTCCATGTTTCCCGCGCTTAAACCTCCCGTGCTTTCCAAACATTCCATGTTTCCCGTGCTTAAACTTGCCGTGCTTGAACTTGCCATGATGGCCATACATGCCATGTCCATGTGACAAATGATGAGCACCATAAGCAGCAGCTGCAGCTGCAGCACCCCCAGCTAACATTGCCCCCATACCACCACTTCCATGCGAACCATACCCTGTAACTTATTTAAGTCAGCCATCATCATAGGTGATAGAGAATTGCATACATCGAGAAAGGGTCCAAAAATCAGTTAAACAATTATTTTTTCAAAGTTCAAATTATTTTCTGCAAAATACACTTTGCAAAACTTAGTAGCCGGCAGCAGAGAGTTTTTACATGTTCGATTGCTAGCTAAACAGAAGTACAAGAAATTCCATTTAACATTGAAAGTTCTACAAGATGAGATGGTTGAGTTCTACTTCCTAACGGTTGCGAATTTGACATTGAAAACAACATAACAAGTAATTTGTCCAAGCATGTTTAAAAAAGCAGGTAAATTGGTGCAGCGAAAACCAATCAAAAGACAAAAGACCTGCTAAATTCCCCACAAATCTTCTAGTATGAATCTAGATCATAAACGCCAAGGAAAAAAAGGTTGTTCAGATTTATATACAACTTGTTAACCATTTTCATATAGAAAAAAGACCCTGGAATATAATAGTGGAAAAAATAATGCTCAATCAACACTAAAATGATATTGCGAGTAACTATCCGGTAGATATAACAGGCAGATGAAAATAAAATAAAAAATTCAGTAACCGTATTCACATGCCTGAATGATGTGATGGACCATGATGACCAGCAGGAGGATAACCGCCATATGGATAGCCTTGAGGAGGATATCCTCCAGGTGGAGGATAACCAGCAGGTGGGTAACCTCCAGGCGGTGGATATCCACCAGGTGGAGGATATCCAGCCAGCGGATAACCCTGGTGGGGTGGATAACCGTGTGGAGGGTATCCATGTCATGGTGGCCAAGAGCATATCCAGCAAGACCTGAGAACAGCCCTTTATCATCATTGTTGTGCTCATCCTTTCCGCCTCCCATCTTTCGTCAACTTTTTTACTGCTATACAAAAACCAAAAACAACTTCAAATACAAATTTTCTTTTCCTTTCCATAGATGCAGTCCAGTAGGATTCCTAGATTCGACAAAATAAAGAAACCGATATACCCCAACAAATAGATAACAGAGGCCTACATATTCGTATTGCGTGCAGAGCTCAAGCGCAGGAATGAATCAGGTATAATTGCAATGTTTGACACAAATGAATCAGGTAAAACAAGAAACTAAACAAATATAAAGGGATCGCCTGCATAAATCACCTTAAAGAAACTTTTAGGGCAGAGATTCGAAATTGAGAAAGCTCCAAAACAAAATCCTTTGTCCATCAACAACAATCGTAATTGAGAAGAAAAGCAACAAATAAAAGGGGAGAAGCATGCGAAGACGATAACCGTAACACGAAATTCAAGAACACCCAATGAATAGTAATAAGGTAAGGGGAAATTGAGAGGATTCTTACCTGAAATTGGAATTGAAATCGAAAGAAGAGTCTGATTTGACTTAGGAACAAATAAATGGTGATTTGCGAATGGGATGATCATATATATAGGAGCGCGAGAGACACAGTGGGATTTTGAAAAGTGTGCGCCTCTGAACTGAAATTACGCGTTACTTAAACGCGTGTCGATTGCGTCTTAATTACCGCCTTCCTGGGTATTGGATGCCCTGACGCTCACCCTCCACCCTCGTCGCTTTAAAGATACGAATTAAGTTATTTAAACAATTTTTTTAAGGAAAAAAAAGTGGTTAGAGGCATGGATTAGTTCATCTTCAAATTTCTACTAAGAGATGGGTCAGTCATCCTACTTTTTAAGACATTTGTAAATTAGCGATCCCAAATTAGTCTCAATGTGAATATATGACTTAATGGTACCTAGTGAGACCCATCCAGTGAAAGAAAAGGAAAAAATGGATTCCATATATACTATACTTGGGTTGCCAGAATAACCAAATTTGAGAACTTGACATACAAATGATACAAAACGCTACCAAATCGAAAATTGTGTTTTATTGATTGTCCATCGGTGTTCAGAAGAAAGAAACATAAACATCGTTTACTATTGAAGTAGCATTACAATAATCTTAAGTAATGTTTGACAAGTTCTTCCGTACACATCTAACAAACATCTATCTATCATATAACGTTGTTTGTTGTCTTCTACACCTAAACTTTGATTAACATGTACTACATGTGTTAGAACTAAGTTAGATGTCTATTTAATTAAATTTATTTTTTTTTGAAAATTGTGTTTTTTTTAACTTCAGTTTTAAATGTTGTGGGCATTTTACACAAATTTTTAAATTAAAAATACTACCAAAAGTGATGATTACATACACAAAGTAGGGAAAGGAAACCCAAAATCGCTTCCTGAGTTATCAAATATAAACAAAACAGTAGGGGAGAACATAGAACATAACACATATTATTGGGAACATTTGGACCCAATGAATAAATCCAGTACACAGACATACAAATTATAAAGTGTCCTTTCCTCTTTAAGCCAAGCTTTGTATATCTATTCTCTATATTTTATTAGTAATTATACTATTTAATTCAATGGCCTAAAATTGAAGTTCATGCAAGAAGAAGATGCTCAAATTTGTCGTGGGCATGGAATAGGTTCATATAATTCATAAAAAGGGACTAATGAGTCACTTCCCCAGAACTTCACACTAATAACCTAATAACCCCTAAACTTCTAAAGTGACCTATATATTAGCCCCTTAAATTTGCATAAAGTACCTTATTAAGCCCTTAAGCATATGACACATAGTCGTCGCACCAGCTTTTAAGCATTGAATATCACGTCATCATTAGGCTATTAGTGTCAACGCACTGTTTCTTATTGTCTAATAATACCCAAATATTATATAACATCAATTTTCACACATACCGATATGTATCAATTAAAGGCTAGACCAAGTCCCTGTATTAGTACTGAAAATTGTCTACAGGGTCATATGAACTTCTAACATTAAACAGCTGCATCAAATCGAAGAAATGGTCCGATACATTCTATAATCAGATTGTCTTCTAATTCATAAACAAAATCGACGCACAGGCAAGACAACAAAACGAGCGGTCCAAAAATAGCATCAATCGAATGAGGCTCTCTGAAGTTGGGAATTGGTAAAGTTGTACATTTCAGTCGATGTCAACCATCCATTGAGTTTTAGTGGTTTGTGGGGTCCACAGTGCAATTAAATCTCAACCACTAAAACTCAATGTATGGTTGAGATCGACTGAAATGTACAGCTTCACCAATTTCCAACTTTAGAGAATCCAAATCCATCTAACAATACCTGGAGTTGAGCTAAATGATGTTAATCTTGCATTAGCATAGCAGCACTTTTTAGCAGGAAGGGCAAAATGTTAAAGTGACCAAAACATAGCAAACCGAAGAAATTCTTTCTTGATACTTAAGTCCGCTTCTGGTACAACCGTCTATAGATATTTGCCCCTTCATGTTCAGCATGGATTTCTCTTTCGGTTCTTATTCCCATTGGATTATTCAAAACCCATCCTTCATTGTCACACAACATATTCGGATCGATTTCATCAATGTGCTGAAGCACATGTGATTCTGAATCAAATTGATTCCTCATGTCAAGTGCTACCTCAACTACATCAGATTGCACAAAAATCTGCCCATGAACAAAACATGAACTGTATACACATTATTATATATTCTTCATTCACCTATTTGATTAGCAATTAAATTGTTTGAACGATTGACTAGCGTAATAAGTTCCTTAGACAACTATTATCACTTCCCCAACAATTTCGACATTTCTACAGAAATGAACTACATAATATAGACATCATCTTGGTTGGCCTATTCACAAGATGGTAGGTAGATAATAAACTTAAAAGCCAACAACCATTACAAATTACAAGAACTACGAAACCGAGTGATAAAATCATGAATATCAGGAATTCATACCTTTCCGCCGGGTGCCAAATTTTCAATGATAGAATCCACTAAGGGCTTCTGGACAACCCTTCGCTTGTGATGCCTTTTCTTGAAATGAGGGTCTGGACACTGCAAATGATTGCGAGCACCCCAGGCCATGTTAGTAAACATTCTAACGCAATCCAGCTGTTGAATTTGATTGAACAATATAAGTATATACTATAGTAGGACTTACCAAAATTGAAACAAATACCAAGGGTCCAGGGTAGTTAAGAACCAGCTGATTAAATGAAACTGTAGCATTTGCAAACAGGAAATGTCTGTGATGCAATTGGATTACCGTCATTGGAACTGTCAATTCGAAATGATATTTTGGTTTTAGAGAAAACAAAATTTGTTTAAAAACTTACATGTTACTTAAAGCCAGCTCTTTAACCCAATGCTCAGCACGCTTGGCCAGCTGCACAAGGCAAAAATTTGAGAAATGTAGATGACGTCGAAGCAAAACGTGAGATTCATTTAATCAGAAAAATTATGAAGCAATCAGAAGTAACCAAAGAGTTCCATCCCATACTTTCTGCCTGATTTCAATTCCCAAAAAATTTCTCGAATCTTGATTGTTTTTTGCAAGCCATATCAAAAACCTGCCACTACCTGAGAATTGTATTTTCATTGATCAGGAAGAATATTATTTGTTTTCATTATTGTCTCTACTAGAAAAAATAGCAGCATAACAGGAGTTCTTTTATAAACGATAAAGGTGCAAATTCAGTAAGTCTGCAAAGTGTAACATTAAATTCTTAGAAAAGATTTTGTTGCTCATTATTAGAGAAAAAGGCCTTTCTATCTTATAAAGTACCTGCAACTCATCTTTGGTCTATAAAAAGCTGTGCATGATACATAGTATTGGACAGGAACAAGTCATGTGCGGCAGGCATCTCATGCAAAGATCATTACAGGTTGACATAATGACTATTTGTAAACCTACTCTTAGTCTGATTTTATTTTTCTTCCAACTAAATCTTCAGGGTTCCGATTTTTATGTGTAAAATCAAAGAAGCAAGAAAGAAACTCCTTAAGAACTTTAACTTCAAGCTCAGTTACTACTTTATCGCCTCCAAAAATTTCTACTGAAGAAGTTGAGTCATTAAACTAGAGAAAACAAGCCAACTATGCTTGTTATGTAACAGCCATAAGTCTCCTATTATTTAGGCAGTAGCTTTACCATTTTTTTACTAGGAAGTGCATAAATGTTGATCTGATTCGGCACTAGCATTTTGTATCATATATCCGAATTAGTTACCTATTCCTAAATAGGATTATTCCATATTGTAATCTCTTTGCCCCCTATATGAGGCACCACAATTTCCAAAAAAAATCAATAACAATTCAGTCAAAAAGAGAATTCAGGAATTAGGTTAATCACAACTGAGTCTCAAAGATAGTTCCTCAATTAACACGAAAGTCGAGGAAAAAATCTTTGTTCAATTAGCAGACCGATAACAATGCATCATCCCACCGAGACATCTTAATAAATGTTTCCCCTTGAACAGAACACAACTATATAAATTTAGATCGGTCATGATTTGGCTACCTCTTTCCATCCTAACAAAAAGGATCATTATTCGCACCAACCAAAACAAATTTGATATGGCTTCTTCCAACTACCCTTTAACAAAATAAGAACCCTACAGAAAGTGATAACCTTTAGCTTTCCAGCTTGGTCATCAATGTTTCTCTTGACTCTTTTATCTTAAAAGATCATTATCCTTGCCAGATTTAAACTACATTTTGAGTATAAAATAACCAGTAACAGATGGCATAAGTCAGTAAAAAACAAAAGAAAGAAAGCCTACCACAACCAATATCCACCATCAACGGCAAAGTAGGGTCTCTGAAAACCTCATTCCAGTCACGTACTTGTACAGGCACCTATCTACAAAAACCTAATAAGCCAACCAAACTTATTTCTTATACAAAGCCAGGAAAAATCATACTCACAGAAAAAGATGAACTCAAAGGATTCACATGTTGCCTGATTCTAACATGCCCTAACTCCTGCAATCAATAAAATAGGCCGCAATTTCAACCAGCGAAAGCGAAACCCACATAAGAAACTAACCAGTTGGAAATCGGATAACCTCAGCAATTTTATCGGTGAGGTTAAGGTCGGCATACTCCAATGCTACCAAATTAGGACTTGTAGAGCCAAAACAGGTATTAAGCGTCTTAGTATAGCAGCAATTTGGATGAGAGTGAAACTTTGCAGAAAGAGAGGGTGGAGTTTGTAACTTTAGCAAGAGTGAGGACAGAGCGAGCCTTGCAGTTGCAGCCATGGAGGAAGAAGATTGAATTGAAGGAAACATTTGAACTGGATTTAACATATGGCCGTTGTGTTATTTTGATGGGCTTCTTCAAGGCCCACAATCATGTGCCCAATATTCTAATGTGTAGAATGGATTGAACTTCTTCTTACTAAAAAAACTAACGGATCAAAATAAGCAAGTCTATTTTGAGATATTTCTGTATAAATGAATTCTCCAAAATTTACGTATGATAAATATATGGAATTGCAACTAAGTTACCCTCAAAAAAACAGCCCAAAAATTCAGTCCGATGTGATGCCGGAATTCGAGAATGCTACTGTCGAGTTGGAATAATGCCCTTCTGCAGCTACTATTTTCTCCAGCGGAACAGCAGCAAATTAACAGAATAATTCTGCCATTGCACGAACAAAATGACAGCATTTATCGGAGGCTTGAACAATCATGTGAGTTTTCAATAAAGTCATGCTACTATGCGTTGTTACAGCAATCCCCTCTTTGCAATTTGCCATCTAATTATGTATGTCAAGCTTGGTAAAATATCTGGAAAGTTCAAGCGCCTCCAAGAGTTCTATTTTTTCTACGGAAACCACGCTCATCAGGCTTCAAGAAAGAGGTGTCGCGGTAGACATCGTTGGCCCTCTGTGTAATGATGCTAATACTTTGATTGGTTGTGCATTTGTTTATCCCATTTGGTGGAGATGGTTAACGGTGAACGATTTCCACACAATTCCAAAAGCATCTGCAAGGCTATTTGGGCGAGGAGGAATCATTTTATTCGGAACGAGTTTCGCAAGTGATGAGGCATGGGCTCGGATTCCTCACCGAATGGAGTACGGTAAATCAAAGGGTCGGTTCTATTCCCCCTCTTCGTCTAATGTGGTTTGGAGACGACCTCAAGGCTTTTGGCTAAAGTGTAACATTGATGCTAGCTTATTCAACTCAGGCGACTCCATAGGCCATGGGTGTGTCGTTCGAGACACAGATGGAAGAGTAGCGGTCGCTCGATCTACTCTATTACAATCCTTACACGGCTGAGGCAATGAGCTGCAGAGAAGCCCTTAATTAGCTTAAGGAGAACCAGTTTGATCATATTATATTAGAATCGGATACTCTCAACATCGTCAACGCTTTAAATAATAACTTATCTTTCCTTTCTCATATAGGATTAATTTTTTTCGATCGTAAAAGACTTTTCTCTTAGTTTTCTTCTATTAGTATTACTTATGTTAGTAGGTCTGCGAATCATGCTGTATATTTGTTAGCTAAAACAGCTGATTCTTCAACGGGTAGGGAGACTTGATTTCATACTTATTCACCTTTAATTAGAGCTGTGACTAATTATATCAACAAATTATAAAAAAATACTAAAAATGAAAAATAAAAAATAAAATCTCATCCACCCAATTTTTATCAATGAAAATGAATTAAATCTACATATATATTATCAAATATGGGAAGAAAGAAACTCCTAAAAAAAGCTTTGGTAAGTGAAGGCAGAGAATTAATGGTGGCGAGTGTATGCACATCATGCACTTCTCCTTCCATTGTTTTTCACCATCTATCTATCCCCTCAATAACCGTCACTAACAACCCTTCAGCTTAAGCTTTACGGCTATGGCTCTCACCTTTACTCCATTTCATTTCAAAACCCACTGCTCCTCCGCCTCCTCCTCCAACTCCGTCCGCCCTGCTGTCATTCTTCCAGTTAACTATCCCTTTCTTTCCTTCCAGATTAATATTTCAATGCATAACGATTCCAATGAAATTAGGTGTGTTTTTTCAGGGTTTAGGGAACAACACCGGGGACTATCACAAATTTGCGCTGACATTGGACGACTATGGAGTGTCTACCGTTGTCGCCAAGGTCTCCAGATTTGATTGGTTCAGGAATGCCGCTGGTTTGGCGGATCCTAATTACTGGCGCGGAACTCTCCGCCCTCGCCCTGTTCTTGATTGGTTTGTGTTCTCAATATGCTACTGAACAATGTACTTCATCCTCTTTTCTGTATCTGTAATGGAGTTTTAATTGTTATTTTTAGGTATTTGAAGAGAATCGATGAAGCAATACAGGAGGCAAAGGAGCTCTCACAAGGTTTCTTCTATTGTAATTTGAACTAGCTGATTTGGTGTATATAAAAGAATTTGCTTAACATTTTTGCAATTTGTATAGAAGATTATGCTGCAACTTATAAGACACTAGAATTTTTTGGTAAAAGTAAGGCACTAGAAATTTAAGTAAAGCTGCAATTCCCATCAAAGTAGCACTGAAAATTTCATTGGTTTCTTTGCAGTGTTCTGATTTAGGATAAAATGCATAATCACAATTTTGCTGTTGGCACCATTTGTCAATTGTCATTCTGTATTGAAGGCCTAATTTTGCTATGTTTAGATGGTTCTGTTTGCTGTAGTTTCATCTCACAGTGAACATCATATTGTAGGTGGGACACTATCCTTGATTGGGCACTCGGCAGGCGGGTGGCTGGCACGTGTGTACATGGAAGAATTCGGGATTTCCGATATCTCTTTGCTTCTTACCCTTGGTACTCCCCACTTGTAGGTCTTCATTTCATTGTTCTTCATGTTCTAACCTAGTTATTTTTTAACAGTTTTGCTTTTATCAGTGGTTATTCTGTTTAGAGAAAGAGCTAGAAAATTTGATAACTATGCCATTGACTTGAGTGAGTTAGCTGAGTTTTATTTGTAATGTTTTTCAGGCCACCTCCTAAAGGAGTGCCAGGTGTTATTGATCAAACAAGAGGTCTCCTTTATTATGTCGAAGAACACTGCACAAAAGCTGTTTATACTCCCCAACTAAAATATGTATGTATCGCCGGGAGGTAAAAAGCAGTTCGTAATGTTTCAGTATTGTGTTCTTGTCTCGTTTATGCTAAGTGGGATGTGGGATGTTTTCAGTATGATGCTTGTTTTCGTTTCTATTAGTTTGTTCCTAGCTACTTCTAGTTACCATGAAAAAAAGATTGTTTGCTACACTTCGGAAAATACTGAATATTTTGTAATTGTGGTAATGAAGCAGACATTTTGAGTTTGTTTCTTTAATAAATCTTGATCAATATGCAATGGTCGAGGAATTAGAGCTAGCTAGTTAATCAAGAGAAATATGTGGAATGGCATTGAAAGCACGGGGACTGTACTTACCAAACAGCTTATAAGAAAAAATAAAGCATAAATACCACAGCTAACTGGAGCCTACTACTAATCACAAGAAACCGAGCAATGGAAAACCGAGCATATAAGTTGACGGTTGATATATGAGACGATATTATATAATATGAACCACCTGCATCATATGCCAAAGGACATGCCATTCTACTAGTGTCTTGTTTTTCTGACCTATCGGTATGCAAGAGTTGTCACTTTGCTGCTAAACCATTCATTAAAACCTTGATAAGCTTAAACCCTTAATATATTGCAGGTATATTCAGGGGGCTCGATTTGCAGGGAACTCAAATGATGAAGTTAATTCGGTACTTCCTATAGGCCGTGACCAAGCTACTATGGAGGCTGTTCTACTGAATGAAACAAACAATTCAACTTCTATAAATGATAGTTTCCGGGACCGCTTTGTCGGCCAAGGGTATAAGCAGGTAAACTGACAGCATTTGTTCATAGATCTTTGATTGTTGGGGTATGAACTATACTGGAAATGGAGTCCATGTGAACTGAATATTGAACGTATAGGTATGTGGACAAGCAGATGTATGGGGTGATGGCGTGGTGCCGGAGGTGTCAGCCCATCTTGATGGTGCAGTTAACATAAGCTTGGATGGAGTATACCACTCTCCAGTTGGTTCAGATGACGAGCTGCGACCTTGGTATGGTTCTCCAGCTGTTGTTGACCAATGGATTAACCATCTCCTCGATTAAGTGGTTTAACATGCCAGAAACACAATATTTTACTAGTCATTTTTACCAATTTGTGACAATGCTAAAGCATCTCAGGCTGACACGGTATATATAGGTTCAGTTTTTTATTTACAAGAATGCTACTATTTGAATAGAGCTTGAATCCCCAATTAATGTATCAATTATCTTCAACATTTGGGCAGTTACAACCCAGAAAATTCAACATGATTTTCCCAGTCCAATTCCGGATGCCTCTCAGCTTTAAACCATCATCTTATGGCCCAGGCAATCTTGGTTTCCATTCATAGAATTTTTTTACAGGGACCTAAGTATTTGGAGTACCTTACTCTCAAAAGATGACATCTGTCCCAATTTAAAGTTAGTGAGACATATGTCATCTATTGACGGCGGCTCCCTGTAAAATTTTTCTCAATTCATAAAAAATGCAATTAGCAGATGTTAACTGAATCTCATAACAAATTCAGGTCCTCTAGAATACCTGCTTTCTACTCACCTGTGTTCTTTACTAACTTATGTATTGTTGTCAAAAGCAGCTGAATAGCTTAATCATGCAACAAAAACTGTAATGCAAAGATCATAGAAGCGAAAATCAGAGAACATGTTAAATACCAATCTGTTAAATACCTAGGCAACTTTTACATCAACGCCAAACTTGTTAATCCGCAACAATTCATGAGTTTGGCTTTTCAACAAAACAAAATATCAACACGAGCACATGGAAGCATTTATGACACTTAAGCTGCCTTCACAAAGTGTTTCGAAAGCAATTTTCCTATCTCCAGGAACCCAACTTTTTCTTTCCCATCAAATATGGCCTTCAACTTTGTATCGCAAAAGATCTCCTTCTTATTCTCAGGATTCTGCACGTAAAAGCATTTATTAGTATCATTAAAAGTGTTAGGCGTTACGTTCCCAAATTGCCAGCTTGAGCAAAGCAAGGCTACTCAATAGAAAATAACATGTTAACGTATGCAATAGCTTAAAAATACTTAATCCTAACTAATCACATCATATATACTTGGAAGATTAAAATAACTTAATTTCAAAACTTCATAACAAAAATAAAAGCTTTCTACTTTGAATATTAGAACTGAAGTTGAAGTTGCATCGTTCATCCCTCTACTTTTGGATAAAAACAAATTTTCTTTCTCAGACACTCAAAATGCTTGCAAAAACAGAAATATACTCCTTTGCACTCAATGTTGGACAATTCTAAGCTTTAGACTGGCTTTTATATTAGGTTTCTAATATTCTAATTCTAATCTTAATCAGTATAGTTTAAAATTTTGATTCAAGGGATTTAGGGAATTTATTCCTAATATTTAGAAGTTGCTAATTTCTATCTTTTCCATGTGTAATTAATATTTTTTTTCTTTAAAAAAGTGTATAGCATTTCTTGTTGAGGCACTGACTTTGGCACCTCAATATTGGCCTGAAGCGCTCATTTAGGTTGTGCTCTTTTGAAGGCGCAACACCCAGATGTGGCAAGGTGCTCCAGCATCGCATCGCCTCACTTTGGGCGATAACTTGAGCGCTTATTAAGAACACTGGCATTTACACATTTAAAAATGTGATATTATAGCACAAAAGTTAATCAACTGAACAGTGATCAGCTTAATGACGAGCAAAATAAAGTTTGAAAACATTTTATACGCGCACAAGTGCATGTGCCCTAGAAGAAGCCATCAAACAAATTTTCAGCTCAAAACAAGCCATCAAACACATCAACAACAACAACAACAACAACATTACCCCAATGCCTTCAAGGCTCCCGCACAAGTGGGGTAAGGGGGGGTCGGGTGTACGCAACCTTACCTCTGTAATTACAAAGAGGTTGTTTCCAATTGACCCATCAAACACATCATTACAACTAATTTTAATTGTGAATTTTGGTTTGCTTAAAACATGAGGATGCCTTTTTAAAAAAAAAAAATTGCCCCATATGGGCTTACAATAATAACAAAGGAAAACCTTATCCCACCCCGCCCGAGTGTGGACTCGAACCTGAGACCTCTAGGATCACAGTTTCAAGGCTCAACCACTAGACCAAGCCTTTGCCACAAAACATGAGGCTGCCTTTAAGTTAGAAATAAACACAGCATAAAACAATACAGTAACAACTCAAAGATTTTTCATTTACATATCATATCTGGGCAGTTCTTTCAATTTGAATAAACTGATTACACTCTTGGCAAAGAGAACAACCATATTCAAAAATAAACAATGCTGAACTTAGGCAAGCTAAAGAAACCAAGGCGTTGAAGCACAAGCTTAATCTCAAACCTAACTCAACCTTTAACATCAAGTTTCAGCCACTGTCAGCTTTATTATGACTTTTACATTATATTTATTATTTACTAGACAATATAACAGGTTCCAAATAATCCATAGCTCTCATAAGATAAAAGTCAACCTTATGAACATTTGGCTTTTGATAGGGCTTCATGTCGTCAGAAGATCCATAGAGCCAACCCCAACTAGTGCAGGATTTCATCCTTGGTTGATTAGTTGGTTACCTCTGAACATGACCAATATCATTGACCAACTATATTCTACTCTTATGATATACTATTATCTGAATAAACTATAAAGATGGTGATTAACTGTACCTAACAAAAATTCAAATTGTAATGTAATCTGGTGTTGGTTATTTATCTTCAATTTACTAACCGCATATTTACTTGTATCTATTCAATTGCTAATTGCATGTTGATAAAACAATGTTTCACATAAATGTTACAAACTAAGGAAAACTTATTATCACTAATAATACTAAGAAACAGAACAAAGAAGAGATGAAAAAAATTAGACAATTAAAAATTACGAATTACAACAAAGAAAATAACTTCAAAAACAAAAACAAACAGCTGCAGAGCAACATTGTGTTATCTGTCCAAGGGGGACCATTGCCAAAATTAGATTTACTCACACGATACTATAGCAGTCAACAGCAAAAACAATAACCCAACAACGATGAAAATATTTCTATAAAACGTTTCTTGATCATGCTTACATATCTTAATAATCAAAAGAGTAAAAGCATATTATCACTATTATGGGATGATTAAGAAAAAATAGGTATATATTTAGCTATTAGCGATACAAATAGAACCTGAAATTCTGAATTAGGGTACGGAAATAACCAAATACATTCTAAATTCCTTGTTGGAGAGCTAGGGTTTAACCTATAATGAACAGTGACAATCGCATTGTGAAGCGATAGGATTTAGAAATAAAAATGAACACTAAGTGAAAAGGAGAGTGAGAGGGGACCTGCAGATTATTCTGCTTGATGTAGACCCAAATCTGCTTGACGGCTTCAGTGCGAGAAGCTTCAGAGGTTCCTAGAAAGTCACCGAGAGCAGGGGAAACAGGGAATG
Organism: Euphorbia pulcherrima; assembly: GCA_947683365.1. NCBI lineage: Eukaryota > Viridiplantae > Streptophyta > Magnoliopsida > Malpighiales > Euphorbiaceae > Euphorbia > Euphorbia pulcherrima. The sequence continues at coordinate 42,467,929 of CANTUS010000008.1, read as the reverse complement.
GCTTCAATATGCCACCATTCCTAGTCGGCTTCACTGGTTTTGGCTTGGGAGCAGCTTTAGTGGCAGTGGATTTTGAAGCGGCGGCGGCGGAGGACTTGGCCGGAGCCAAGAGAGCTCGGCAACCTCTGAAAACCCTAGACGTTACAGAAGACATGGTTGCCTTTCTTTTCTTTGGCTTCCTGACTCTCGACGACGGCTTTTACAGCGAAATGACCGACGACCTAAAATTTGTTAACTTGCCTTCAAATTTTAGCCTCTCTTGTGTCATTATTAATTAAAGTGTGATATGGTATGATATTGTGCGGTATGATACAGTATAATATAGTTTTTTTTATAATTTTTATTAGATAGATGATATGTTATTTTATAATTTTTAAAATTTTTTATTTATATAATTATTTAAATAATAAAATAATTATAAAAAATTATACGTATAAAAAAATTATATAATTAAATAAAATTCTTTTAATTAAAACTACAATAAACCATGAAAAAATAATAAGCAGATTTCACCCACCGTAACACTAAATTTATGTACAGCATTTCAATTCAAGCCCTAGAATAAAAGCCCAAATGGTAGGCCCAATATCAAGCCTATTGGAAAACATGCTCCATAAGCTCACCATGTTAACTACACGGAGGACGTAAAGGAGCCAATTTTTGATTTTATTCATTAAATTTTTAATAAGTTTGAGTCGAGTTTTGAGTTTATTTCGAGCTCAATAATTTATGTTTACGGATGATTTATTTAACGATTTATTTTTTCACGAACATTAACGAGCTCATTTATTTTATTTAAAAGAAATAATAATATCAAATTTATTATATTAAATTTTATACTTGTAATATTGTTTAGTCATTATATAATAAATTGTTAAAAATTGTTAAAACAACATTTTTTAAATTAAATGATAAATAGATAGAATTGAAATTATAAATATTTCAAGTGTATATGCGTACAATAATTTGTACTCATTAATAAAGTTTGATTTTTTAATATGTAAAAATGATAATATATGTAGTTCATGAGCTTATTCACGAACCTCTAATTGAATTTGTTCATCAGTTTTCGAACCGAGCTTAGACTTGTTCATGTTAGATTTATTTACAAACCCAGTCCAAAATGTATGTTCATGAACATTTTATTAATAAATCAAGTCGAGTTAAGTCGAGCTTTTATCAAATCAAATACCGAATTATTTATAAACAGCTTGACTCATTTACAACCTTAGTCTACATAAGATATTAAGAAATACAGTAATTGACATTAATTACTATGGATAAATGGCTTGATCATCCCACACACTCTTTATGAATGCCCTAATTGAACCAAACCCAATTGACATAGATAACTATCTTTTACTTATATATATAAAATAATAAAATTAAAAAATAATATTCATAATAAAATAAAAATATAATAATAATAATAATTTATAACGATAATTTTAATTAATATTGTAATTAATAAAAATTAATTATAATAATAAATTATTGTTATTAATCTAATGATGTTTGAATTATTATTTTTGAAATATTAAAAAATATCTTTTATTTTATTTCTTTATTAGTATTTTTTTATTGTCAAATTAAGATTAGTGTTTAGGATTTTATTATTACTATCTTTCCTTCTTAGATTAGAATTAGAAGGTATTTATTGTTTTATTATTTTTTATTACTTGTCCAACAACTATTAGGACTAGTTAATAGGCAATAAATAAAGCCTTTTAAAAATCTAACTTCATAACTTAAATCTTTCGATTATCAAATAATATTATTAACCGTTTAGCTTAACAATTCTTGAGGAAACCTAATTTTTTGACAAGTTTGACTTACAAAACTTTGTTGATTTCAAATATTTTCAGTTTATGTATATCTTCAATCTCTGTCTAATTTTACCGAGCTCAATACTAAAAACGGAAAGGACGGCAAAACAAAATCAAAATATTACTGTTACTGATAGAGTAGGAATTGGAAGAGTTGTTGTCCTCATCCGGACCGCAGGTAGCAGAGCAGGCCTTTCTCCCCTTATCCGCTTACATTATCTCTATACCAACTCTCCCTTCTTCCTCTCAATTCTCAATTCTCACATTTCAATTTCAGTTCTGTTTGTTCCATGGATTTTGGAGATTGAACTCTGCTTGATTTGAATGATTCACAGACGGATTGCTGGGTCTAATTTTAAGCTGGACGACTATGTCTTGTTTACTTCCGCAGTTTAAGTGCCAGCCTGACTCTTTCACTATCCATTTCAGAACTCGCCAGCTTCCCTCCTCTACTCTTCCCCCCCAATCCCGTGAGTTCTCTCTCTCAGTTTTGAATTTGTTGTAATTGGAATTTAAATGGGTTTCTTTGTTTTTGGTTTTCTGCTTTTTGGGTTTCTATGCAATGAAATAATGTGTGTTGTGTTGGTTATGTTTGTGCAAAATTTGGTTGGGTTTCAATGTGAAAGTCCCTTAATTTCAGTTGATTGTATTGTTTACATTGCAATGCCGTGTTGAATGTTAGTCCAGTTAGAACCAGTGGAGTTGTGTGATGGTGGTTATGGCTGAAATTTGACATAAAAATGTTCAATGCACTTGAACTGATGTGTCCTTTTATCTTTTAATTAGATGTAATTGGTATCTGTTTCTCACGTTTCTATTGATAGGTCAACACTCTCTTTAGCTATTGTTGAATGAACTTTTCAGGGGATGCCTTTGTTTCAAACGCCATTCTTCTGAATTTTTTATGAAACACTACATGAGTAAGAAGGTTGTGATGATTGTGTATACAATATTAAATCGTAGAATTCAGTCTGGCTGATGACCAGTTGACAGATGGTTAGCATCTTATGAATTCAATCAACTTTATTTAACCCTTGCTTAGGTTATTTCAACCACCTAGAACCATCTTTCCTATTCTCAAAGAGCTGCAGTTAAAGTCATTTCGTTATGGTATAATCGATGTTTCGTTTGGTATGACTGTACTCATATATGAATGAGAAAAGTTGCATACTTTAAATCTGAATGAGGTACAGCTTTCATATGAGTTCTTTATTTTGCCATAGCTATATCAGATTTACTAGCATCAAATAGAATGTTGTATCACTCTTCTTTTGTTGTGCTGCCATTCTTATAATTACATAACATGTTCAAATTTCTTTCGCTGAGGTCTTAACTGAGCAATGTAGTCCATTTACTTCCGAGCTTTTACTGGTTGATGTTGTTTAGAATTGGTCATATGTTTAATCAGTATGGTCCTTATTGTGATTTTTTTTTGTTGAGATCAGAAGCAAAGAGCAGAGATCCTGTCTTTTTTCGAACACAATGCATTTTGTCCACAACTTTGCCATCAACATCAACTTCAGTGCTAGATCTTGAAAGGTTAAGATTACCCTCCTTTGAAGCGCATTCAGATTCAGTTGCACACAGTCCCTGGACTTATGTTGGGCCAATCGGTCCTCCTAAAGAGGTGAGGCGTGCTCTTTTCGATATAGTTTATAAAAAATCTGAACATTTCTGCAAAGTTTGTATAGTAATGTTATGCATTTGTAACCGGCGCTTTTAGTATGGTATCAATTTCATGCACTTAGAGCAAAATGACTAAATGTTAAACATTTGACCATATATTCAAGTTTAATGAATTGTACTACGTTAGTATTACTTTTCGGAGTTTGTTTACGATTTAAATACCTATTCCCTTTTGGTGTCTGACGTATTAATTGCCTATTTGGTGCATGAGCTATTCAATTTGAATGCATTAAGTATCTATCTAATGACACAAATAATGTGAAATATGACCAATATCATCATTTGGAGTATGGACATGTTTTGCTGACCATGCATGGACTTGTCAAGTGTCACGTATAGCAGGAAAAAGAAGGAAGTTACGGCTAATAAGTAGTTACAGCAGTTGTTAAATAGTTACTAGTTTATCTCTATTGAAGTTTCTGTTATTTTAGTTTAGTGTTTGGCAGCAAATTGCTGCATTATTCTAGAATAAGGGTATTTCTGTACTTTACCTCCATAAGCCATGAGTAGCCTTGTGGAGTTAGTTATGCGGACAGCTGTCCAGGCTAACCAACTGGCATCAGCCCTTTATATAATCAATGTAATCATGAGATGATCATCGAATATACAATCAGAATTTCATCAACTCTCTCTCTTTCTCTTCTTAGCTAAGATCGGGATCTGATCCTGTCATCAACCCTCAATGGTCCGTTAAGTTGTCGTGCATAAATTAGATAGGTCGGATACCAAATATGGAAAAGTTGTATAGGTCAATTATCAAACAGACATTTTCAAAAGGTATAGGACCCAAATAGGTATTTAACACTTTTAATTGGTATTCACATGAAAAAATAACAATGAATCCAATAACCATGATCAATTGATAATTATAAGTACTTATTAATAATAAAAGGAAAAGCTTGACCGAATTTTCTGTTTATCAGCCACAAAATCTTCTGAACAAATTTAGAGACTCTCTTATTCTGATTTTTATGTGAAAATTGTGCTTGTCATCAAATTCTTACTGATACTATTGATAAGGTTGCTATTATATTGTCCGTTGCTTTGTTACAGGCTACATTTGGGTCGAGTTTAGCGACAGAAACACTTACTAGCGACGAGGCTGTTATTGCAGCAGCTGCTGCTGAAGCCGTAGCTCTGGCTCGAGCTGCTGTCAAAGTTGCAAAGGATGCAGCTCTTTTAATGAAAAGCATCCCTTCTACCGAAACCGAAAATTCAATTTCATCCAATAATTCCATCTCATCTGGCTGGCTGCAATTCACAGAAACCGAACGAGCCAGCATTATAGGCGAATCAGTAGCTGCCGAAACTCAAACAAGAGAAGAATTTCCCACCATAAATGATTCCGACTATATGGAGCCAACTCACGAAGAGCTCGAACTTCTACAAAAGCAACTCTCTGAAGGTATAGCTGTGAGATCAAGTCGACAAACCGAAAGAAAAGAAAAGCGAGCACGAGCAGCTGAAAAAATCACTTCTAGTGTCATCTCTCTGAAGTCCAGTTCTAACAGTAAGAAAAAGCGCGTTTCTTTACAGGAAGTGGATTACTCCGATCCATTGCGGTACTTGAGAGCAACAACTAGCGGTTCTAGGCTTCTTACCAGTACTGAAGAACTGGAATTGTCTCAAGGAATACAGGTAAATTTAAGTGTTTGTTCATTTGTATTGTTCAGATTTTGTTCCAATTTCTCAAAATTATAGTATCTTCTGTCTTTGTGATGTAATTCAGGACCTGTTAAAACTCGAAAGGCTGCATCAGGAGCTTGTAGAGCGCTGCAGAAGCGATCCGACGTTTATACAGTGGGCTGCTGCTGCAGGAATTGATCAGAGAACTTTGAGGAAGCGATTAAACTACGGCCGACTTTGCAAAGACAAAATGATTAAATCAAACATAAGGCTCGTGATTTCAATCGCTAAAAATTATCAGGGAGCTGGAATGAATCTCCAGGATCTTGTTCAGGTATATTCTTGTTGCCAAAGAAGTTACAATTTATGCTGCTGGTATCTGAAATATGCATACATAACTTGTAGGAAGGATGCCGTGGACTTGTTAGAGGCGCAGAGAAGTTTGACGCTTCGAAAGGTTTTAAATTCTCGACATATGCCCATTGGTGGATCAAACAGGCAGTTCGGAAATCTCTCTCTGATCAATCTCGGACAATTCGCTTACCAGTAAGTTTTCACACGCTGGTTTAAATATCCCCGCGTAGGTGCTATTTTTCTAGTAGCCACCTGACTTTCCGTTCTTAGGGCAATATTAGGCCGAGAATGTATTGCCGCCTAGGCACTACTAGTCCGACTTTTTCTGCAATTTTTAAGAAACCAATACTTATAATAATTATAGTTCAGGTTTTTTAATCTATAAAAAGTAGCTTGGTTGGGAAAACTGATGTACACCAAAATATTCTTATCATATAATTCTCTTTTTGAGTCTCAAACCGAGAAATAGTGCACTATAAACCCCAAAAAATTTGTGAGCATATGTGTTTTTAAGAAATTGATTTTAATGTTGGATGTGTTTTTATGTAAGAATTAATTGAGACCTATGTTTCATATACTATGTTTTTGCAATATATTATGATGATATAATTTATTTTTTAGTTGAATTTATACTTTTTGCATTAATAAATATTATAAAATTAAAAACATACAAATCCACCTAGGCACCGCCTACGCCCTGACCGCCCGACTAGTGCCTAGTGCTTTTCAAAACACTATCTTGTTCATTTTCTCCGAAATTTCTCGTATAAACTTTACATTTATGCGTGTGTTGTTTTCGATGTGCAGTTTCATATGGTTGAAGCAACTTACAGAGTGAAAGAAGCTCGAAAACAATTGTATAGCGAAAACGGAAAACATCCTGATGATGAAGAAGTTGCAGAGGCAGCTGGACTTTCAATGAAGAGGCTTAATGCCGTATTACTAACTCCTAAAGCTCCAAGATCCCTCGATCAGAAAATCGGGCTTAATATGGATCTAAAACCTTCGGTCCGTCTGTCTTTCGTTATGTTTTGGGGCCTAACGCATTTTCAGGTACCTGAACTTGTCCCAGAAAACCTACTGCCCTGAATTTTCAAAGTGACACGGTATCTCCCTCAACTTTTAAAAAGTGCACTACTTTGCCCCTGAACGCCACGTGTAAGCTTCTGGTTGGTTTGACTTTTGAAAATGTCATTTTTATGATTTTCTCTCTTCAATCAGAAGCTGACACGTGAGGTCAATGAGCAAATCGGTGCACTCTTTTGAAAGCTGAGGAAGCTACAGGGTTTCAGGGGCAGTAGGTTTTTTGGGACAAGTTCAGGAGCCTGGAGATGCATTAAGCCTTTGTTTTGGTATTCGAAAATCGTCGTTCTTTCTGCTTATCGGTTCGAGTATTTTGTTTCCAGGAGGTCATCGCAGACCCGGAAGCCGAAACAGCGGAAGAAATGCTAATGAAGCAGTTTATGAAACAAGATCTCGAGAAAATGCTGGACAGTCTTAGTCCAAGAGAGAATCAAGTTATTAGATGGCGATTCGGATTGGAAGACGGGCGAATGAAAACGTTACAGGAAATTGGAGAAATGATCGGTGTGAGCAGGGAAAGAGTCCGGCAAATAGAATCAAGTGCCTTTCGGAAACTAAAGAACAAAACGAGAACCAAACAATTGGAGCAGTACTTAGTTTCATAAGCTGCATAATCTAGCCTGAGGTTAAGTTCTTGTATTTTGTTATTTTCTGAAATTATTTCTCCAGAAAATTGGAATGCCTTTTACTGTAATCTTATTCAGAATATTAGAGAATAGTTGGCTATGCATACAAACGAACAAACATTTTTTAACTGATACATTTTCCAATTTTCTATGGAAGGCAAATGTTTCTGAAAAGATTGTATACATCATGCATGCATGCTCTCTTGGTGTCCTCCATGCCCTGAGCATCACGCTTTTTGCCATGTGATACTGAAATTTCAACAGCTCTAGTAACCCTCTTAAAATTTCGAAATGTAGATGTAGATCACATGTACATGTTATAATGGAACTATGGTAGTTAACCAACAAGTTTATATTTGTTTGTTTTTACACAGGGAATCGGATATATTTTACCCTTTCTATTGGATGATGGACACGTAACAACTTTTATTATTAGTATAATATGAAAAGTGGCTATGTGTCAATTATAAAGCGGAAACGGTACCGTTTCCTTGTATGATTTCCCATATTTGAGACAAAACTTTGTTTATTTACTACTAACCAATTCCAACTGGTTACAACCCGCTAAACATTGAGATATACTATTAAAGAAAACTAAACATATTACTAATAGTCTAATCTATATATATATATAAAAGAAGACAAAACCTAAATTATCTTTTTACCCCAACATCTTTAAAAAAAATAGTAACATTTTATTATTAAATTTATTTTATTTTATTACTATATTATTTCAATTTATATTACTTATATATATATAATACTATTATTATAGAAATTGGTTAATTTCTATATAATAATGATAATTAAAATTGGTTAATATTCTTACTAATCATAACATTACCAAAATATAAAATTAAAATAATAATAACAACAACAATAATAGTAATAATAAAATAGCTGATGAGAATTTAAAATTGGTTAATATTCATACTAATCATAACAATACTAAAAATGTAACACATGTTGATTACAAAATTAAAATAATAATAATAACAATAACAATAATAAAATATTCGATAAGTAAAAAGTAGTCAATTAATTTTTATAGAGTCACATTAAGGAGCCACATTAATTCTTATAGAGTCACATTAATATTACTATAATAATGGTCATATAATAATGGTTAATATTATTTAAAAATATTACTATAATATTTTAACGCATCTGATTTAGATTACCTTTCAGTGGTGCGGTTAGCGTAGACACATCTTATAGAGTCACATTAATATTACTACTATAATAATGGTATTTTTTAATGAATAAAATCAAAATAACAAATCTATAAATTAAAACAATAAAATTATATTTTATTTATATTCATAATAATAATAATCTCATAACAATATCAAAATATATAATTAAAATAATAATAATAATAATAATGATAATTTATTATTTGATGAGGAAAAAAGAGTCACATTAATTCTTAAATAAGATTATAATCAATAGAGTCATATTTTTTAAATTTTAATTTGTTGTTCATATTGTTCAATTGTTATGAAATTTTTTTTACAAGTTGATTCTTATTTTTTTTACTAATGTGAACATTTGATATGTTGTTGCTAATTTTTCTAATTATTTGTTTTACACTATATATGAACAAATTTTATTGTCGTCTACAATAATTATTAAATTAAATATTTTTTCATGAATTTAAATCAGAATTTTAGGAACCTGATTTTAATATATTTCTTGAATATGTTTGATTTAGAAAAATGATAATGATTAATAGCAATAACTACTTTTTATTGAGAAATAATTAATTAGGGTGAATTATAGAAATAAATCAAAATAATATATATCTCCTAAATCTATTTATTTAAAATTTAATTTGTTGTTCTTGATTTAATTCTGTTGGTTATAATCCTATTTAAGAATAAATTTAAATTTCGTAGCAGTACTTAGTCCTTCTTATTTAAGAATCCATGGACTCATTTTTCCTCATCAAATTTTGACAAAAAACACAAGATAATTGTAGAAAAGTATATTGTTCATTATGTTGAACCAGAAACACAATTCGGTGGATAACATCAACCCACTTAGAGTGCAACTGAAGACAGATTTTAAATGCGATATAAATCCAACTAAGATGCAATGGACCCTCAAAGTACGTGTTCTCCGCCTTTGGACCATTCTAGAATGAAATAAACCAAATGCAATATTTACTATTGAAATAATTTTTAAAAACAAAAAGGTATATTAATAAATTATTTATAATTGACTATTAAAACATTTATCATACTAAATGTTTAATAAAATTGCATAACTAACAAAAAATTCTATCTTTTTTTATGTTTTGTAATATTGCAATCGGGAGATCGCATTCAAGCGACGGTAACAAAAACTAATATTTCCAGGTTTCTTGATAATCTTTCAAGAACTCAAGGTGTACAATATGGGAACTTCATTATCAACCAGAATATATAATATTAAAACACCTAAGCTAACAACAAATGAATGGAGGTTAACATTTTCGTCGAGGACGATTGTTCGGGAGGTCAATGACCAACATTTTAGTTTCAATTTGTTTGAATTCGTCCCTTATACAGAATTGTTTGATCCAAACAAAGTCAATGAAGATTTTAGTCCCTTATTCTCAATTAAAACGTGGTAAACAATTGCTCCTTTTTTTTCCTTAAATCATATGCATAAATAAATAATGCATGACAATTATTTTTATGATGATTTTTACAATTATTCAGGAAGGAGTTTTTTGGATTGTGGTAAAAATTATTGATTTAGAGTGCCAAAATGGTTGGTCATATCCGGGATGTAGAAATAGCAAATGTTTTAAAAAGGTATAAGTAAATGGCAACAAGTTCTTTTGCCAAAAGTGTAGTCGTTTTGATTACTCGGCTTTCCACAGGTAAACATTGTGCATCTAAAATTTAGCTTTCAATTATTCAATTAATATAGTTAAAGTATTTCAATATTAAAATTGTAATGAATTAAACATTCAAATTGGTTTCACATATATAAGCTTCAAGTTCGTGTAATGGATGACACTGAATTTATTTCTTTACTAATTTGGAATAGTAAAGTGCAACAATTGATTGAAAAAACTGCAAATGAATTGAGGGATACAGTTATTGAGGAACATACATTTGGATTATTTTTATCAGCAATTATGGATTATTTTAATGTGAAATTATTGTTTTAATTGGTTGTACATTTACTTTGATTTGTTTATATATTGTAATTTTATTATTCAATTTATTTTATTCTATTACCATATTATTCTACTTTATATTACTATTTTAATAGTTATTATTTATATTATAATTTATTATATTTATGAGTTTTCCTTATAAGAATTTATTATATTAAAGTGAAATGTTAACTATTTTAATGAGTTTTTCTTATATATATGGATATTACTTTAAAGGTCAAATAATTATTAATTAATATAACAGTTTTCCAATATAATTCTTATCAGTAATTATGAATTATTTTTATATGTAATTATTGTTTTAAATTATTGTACGTTTACTTTGATTTGTTTCTATAATAATAATATTTAAAATTGGTTATTATTAAAATTTTTCAAACTTAATTTTCATATATAAATGGTTATTATTAAAACCTTTCAAACATTTTAAAAGAAATATTACAATTTTAACATTAAATTTATTTTATTTTATTACCATATTATTATAATTTAAATTAATTAATATTTATTTATATTAAAGGTTTTGATGTGTAATTATTAAAACCTTTCAAATATTTCAAAAGAAATATTACAATTTAACTATTAAATTTGTCTTATTTTATTACCATATTGTTCTAATTTCTACTATTATTTTAATTAGTTAGTATTTATATTAAAAGTAAAATGTTAAATATTTTGATGAGTTTTTCTTATATATGTCCGTTTGAATATTATTTTAAAGTGAAATGTTATTTCTTTTTATATTTATCTATCTTTGATGATTTACGATTCATTGGTGATTAAGATGAGATTTGAAAAAAAAAGGATAAGATGATGACGAATCATGGATTAAAAGTTTAGAATGTGGAGAAGAATACTTGGAAACATAAATTTGTTATTGTTGAGAACTGACAGTCAAATTGAACATGCATAAGAGGCATGACGGAAATTCAAAATTTTGTCCCTGTCCCTGTCCCTGTCCCTATCCCAGGAACTCCTATTAGTTGCATATCAATTAAATAAAGCCTTAACTAAATAATTCTCTACCTAGGTTAGCATGCTAAAGGACTAGGCATACCATAATTCCAAATTATATCCTAGCATATTTATTTTATACTAAGCATGTTATAACTCTAAGTTATAACCTAAGCATAAAATAAACTAAGCATGCAAAAATAACCTAAGTGTGAGCACGGGATTTTGCAGTCCCTCTCGCGAGACGATGATGACGTGTACCCGATTTTAATACCTCAAAATAAAAGTTCTCTTTAGAATTTTTATTACCAAAATAATATTGCTTGTGAATTTTATAATTGGTAGAATCCAGTTCGGCGTGGCCGATAACGCGTTCGGTAGGAGCTTGAACCGATGATTTACACCCAAATTAAATAATACCCATTAAAATATAATTAAAATTCAAAAAGATACCTTTCCACCCATTATTAAACCACTTTTTCCGACTTTTTAGGCTTTTTGACCCGTTGGTTGTCGGTATGCTGGATAATGATGTCGCCACCGACATCATCCATGCCGCCGGCAGCATCACCATACCGCCGGCGGCATCACCATACCGCCGGCGGCATCAGCCATATCGCCGGCGGTATGGCCTAAAATGGGTCCCTCCACAGACAGCCTTTCGGCCACTTTCGACGGAATAAGTCAAAAAGGTCTCGAAAAACACCCCAATTTGCCTATAAAAGGCACCTAAAACTACAGGAAAAAGGGGGGACTGAAATTATAGAGGGAAGGAGCTAAAATTGGGCAATTAAGAGGCTGAAATCGAGAGAATAGATTTTAGTGAGATAAGAACTAGAAAAGGCAGGAAAAAGGATTCTGATCCATTTTTCCAGATTTTTCTTCTTCGAACTCTCTGATTGTGAGCCTAAATCAGTAGGTTTTTGGGTTAAATCAACTTGATAGGACTTAGAGACCTAAAACCTTTAAATTAACAATCAAATTATCGTTGCAAGCTCCCCGGAGGTGTTATTGTTCAGTTCACGAAGAGTTGGATTCACTACCCTGAGGTGAAAATCCTGAGTCTCATAGCTCTTTGGCATTATTATCATTGGTTTGCGCTAATTTTTGTTGATTTGTGTTCATTTTTGAGTTTTCGATCACTTTGACTGCAAACCGCTGCTGCTGCAAGAAATTGAAGTCGCCGGAGACATGCGATGTTGCCGGCTGTATCACCCATGTTGCGAGAGACATCGTTGATACCGCCATTAGTATCGCATTCCCCAAAGATCTCGCTTTCTTGCTGGACCCTTTCTTTACGGTACTCAGAAAGCCCTGTGCCTGTCTGCATGCTGATGTCGCTCGTGACATAATCGATGTCGCCGGCGGTATCATCCATGCCCCAGCGACATCAACTGTATCTTCGGCGGCATCAGATGCCCCACAGCGGCATGGCTTTCTGGACAGCAGTATTGTCTTCGTTTGTTTCCAAATTAATTTATTTTCTGAAGCTAGGACCTATAGTGTAACGATGGAGGTTCAAAACCTCCTGAAAACAGACCCGCCCCACGACGAGTGGTATATTCACTTGTAATCCGATTAAAGCAACGATCGAATCTGAAATTTGGATAAAAATGGAATTTCCCCGCAAATGCCATTCGAACCTCATTTTAGCCATCCAATCGGGCTTTATGATATTATAAATAAAATATGCCATATTCGTGTCAACCATCCTCTGCAGGTAGATGTATATCGGACATTCGGGTATTTCATTTATTACGTAGAAAATGTACAGGACTTGGAAATCTTGTAATGATTTTACTTTCCGCACTTACTTTTCTTTTATAATTGTAAATATTTTATTCATCGCTTCAATTGCTTGACAAATGCGAAAACAACAAAATAACTAAAAATACAAATAAATAGGGTGGATTAAACCGATTAAGAAAGAATGAAGTATCCTAACTTGGCCTAATGAAAAGTAGATAACATCATCCGAACTCGGAATCTCTACTTAAGGTATGGTCCAACCACCCGGTGGGAAAATCGTACCGAAAATTTCTCGGTTGAGCTGAATCGGGTGGCGACTCTATTCTAAGTACGGGATTTCGATCTCGTATCTTTTAAGCATTAAAATATGCAAAATCATTATTTTTTCAACCACATCACACTCATCCTCCCGACATGCCAAAACGGGCCGGCCCGACCGAAACCGGCCCCGTGGCGCAGCCGCGTGGATCGTCGTCCGCTCACACTAAGCATAATTATTAAGTCTAAAAACACTTAAAGAAAAAGACTTAATAATTAAAAGGGAAAGAAAAGAACTTACCAGTTGAAGCGTGCTTTTACAGGACCTTCTTGCACAAGCCTCCAATCGTAGGATAGCCTCTATCAGTATCCACACGAACCCCACCAACCAAAACCTCCCCAGGAGGAAGAACTAAGAAGCCTCGAGTAGTTGCTAGACCACTCTAGAAGCCTCACCCAAAAATATAAACTAGCGGTGCCCGAATAAATTCAGGCTCCACAAAAATAACTTGCTCAAGTACACAAGAGATTAATTATCTCGCTTAGAATTTATGCTTTGAGCTTGGTACACTTTGAAAGGAGAAGGGACAGCCTATATATAGGCTTGGGGAGCAAAAATTTGCTCCCCATTAGCGATGCCACACACCTACCACATGCACGTGTTGCATGTGGTAAGGCAAGCCCATTTTGCATTCATGGGCTGCCTTTGTGCAGCCCATGAATATGGGCCACCGCGAACACTGCTGACCAGTGTTCGCACACCTTTCGGTGTATTTTGCGTAACTAAATATTGTACAAAATATTTTATACTTTTCGGTTTTAACTCGCTAATGAAAAATCCCCTTTAAATCCTTTCAAATAAATATTTATTTTTGACTCTAATAAATTAGTTATTAGTCAAAATAAATTTCTTGGTCCAACCAAAATTGATCTAATCAATTATAATTTATTTATGACTCTAAATAATTAGTTACCGGTCAAAATAAATTCCTTGGTCTATCGAAAATTGATTTAATCAATTTTAACCAATCAAATAATAATCCAATTATTATTTATGTTATATTTTTGTAATAGAATAAATCTATTAGTTCTTTACTTAGTCCGATGAAGGTCCAATGTGTGTGACCTTATAGGATCCTGAAGTATTGAGCTGTTAAGGCTTAACCAACCCTTGTTCTAATGGAACCATTGGCTCGATGCTCTAGACCGTGAATAGAACTCGATTACCTTAAACTACTGTAGTACGCCTCTAGCAAGGGTCTACCATCCACCATTACTCGGAACGTCATTTATGCTTATGACTTAATCCCGATTAATGCAATAGTTATCCAGTGCGATAAATTCCTTCCATTCTTTAATATTAGTACCATCTGGTTTATTGGGTTCGGTTAAAGTGTTAACCCACTAATAGCAAGGTTGCTCCAAGCTATCCCAGTTATTTACTTGTTAACGAAGTATATTGCCTTTTACCATAGTGTGTTTGACTAGAAACCATTTCTATCAAACACATACTCTGATTAGAGGTTTATGGCAATCATCACTTCAACAAGTGGCCAAGTACAACTCCTTAATATATCCGGAGCGATGGATTCTTTCCGACTACTCAGTCTACCAACGTGTTGTTATCACTATACCCGTAATCACCCGTAGCACCCTAAATTAATGAGTGCATAGCAATGACCCAAAGTATAGCAATAGTACCACACAAGGCAACTAGCATCTCAAGTATGAGGACATTCGCAAAGCTTATTGCATGAAGATAAACACTAACACATTGATATTTATACCAAGTGTTTATCTTGCTGCGGTCTCCAATATATCTCCCAGATATATCCATGTGTCAAGCTTAAGGCACCACCTTCAGTCTTTAGGAGATTAACTACTTGGACCCTTTCCAAGAAAGTTGACCACATGCTAGTCTTTCCGTTTCATCAATATCCTTTCTTGATGACACTGTGACTAGGGATAGTTTAGACATAACCATAATTGCACATAAAGTAGGTTCCACCAAATATAGTCCAACTATAATTTCTCTGACTTTATGCTATGATATGTCAAGGACTTTTGTATACATACATCAATGAATATATTTTAACCAGCTATAATATATATGTATAAAAACACATTGATATAAATAAAAGAACAAATGCCTTTATTGATTAAATAAATCATTCGTACTATTACATAATTAAGATATATCACCCTAATTGCCTTAAGGGCATACATCATATCCAACAAACTCCCACTTGCACTAAGGCCAATTAGCCATATGTTTTAATCCATATGCTTTAACATGCTGGTCATGTTTGACTTGAGTCAATGGCTTTGTCAGACCATCCGCGAGGTTTTGATCAGTGGGTACATATTCTAATCTTATTATCTTAGCATCAATAATCTCCCTGATTATATGATACTTTCTGGATACATGTCTATTCTTCTGATGAGACCGTGGGTCCTTTGCCTGAGCTATGGCACCATTGTTATCACAATATAAAGTAATTGGATCAATAGCCTCAGGCACCACACCGAGATCACCAATAAATCCCTTTAACCAGACAGCTTCTTTTGCTGCTTTGCATGCAACAATGTATTCAGATTCCATGGTTGAATCAGCAGTAGTTTCTTGCTTGAAACTCTTCCAGCATATTGCCCCTCCGTTTAACACATACATAAAACCTGACTGAGACTTGAAGTCATCCTTGTCAGATTGAAAGCTTGCATCAGTGTAACCTTTGATAGTGAGATCACCTTCTCCATAAATCAAGAACTCATCCTTAGTCCTTCTCAAGTACTTAAGGATTGCCTTGACGGCCATCCAGTGCTTTTCACCTGGATCTGACTGATATCCGCTCGTAAAGCTCAAAGCCTGAGAGACATCCGGCCTAGTACATATCATAGCATACATGATGGATCCTATTACAGATGCATAGGGTATATCCTTCATGCGCATTCTCTCTTGAGCTGTCTTTGGACACTCAGCTTTAGATAGGTTAATCCCCTTTGTCATCGGGAGATAACCTTTCTTAGAATGCTCAAGGTTGAACCTATTCAACACCTTGTCTATATATGTACTTTGAGAAAGACCTAACAGCCTCTTGGATCTATCCCTGTAGATCTTTATACCTAGTATAAATGCTGCTTCACCAAGGTCTTTCATGGAGAACTTTCTTGACAACCATACTTTAACGTTTTGAAGAAGAGAAATGTCATTTCCTATTAGCAGAATGTCATCAACATACAATACTAGAAAAATGATTGCACTCCCACTAACCTTGTAAACATAAGGCTCATTTGCATTTGGGCAGAAATCCAATTCCCGGATTGTCTGATCAAACCTTATATTCCAACTCCTGGATGCCTGCTTAAGTCGATAAATGGATCTTTGTAGCTTGCATACCTTCGAGCCATTCTGAGATGTAAAACCCTCAGGTTGTGTTATATACACATCCTGGTCTAAATCCCCATTCAGGAATGCTGTTTTTACATCCATCTGCCAGACCTCATAATCGTAATGAGCAGCAATGGCGAGGAGTATCCTTATAGATTTGAGCATGGCTATCGGTGAGAAGGTTTCATCATAGTCAATACCTTCTTGACTATAACCTTTCACAACCAACCTTGCTTTATAGGTAATTATATTATCGTCCATGTCTGTCTTCTTCTTGAAGACCCATTTGCACCCAATTGGTCTAACCTCTTGCGGTGCATCAACCAAATTCCAAACTTGGTTCTCGTACATGGAATCCATTTCTGATTTCATGGCCTTTTGCCATTTATCAGAATCTAAGCTTTTCATTGCCTCATCATATGTCCTTGGTTCATCATCCTCCACAAGATATAGTTCCTTATCATTAGTGATGATAAACCCATATCTATCGGGACACTTATGAACACGACCTGATCTTCGCAATGATTGTGTTTCAACAGTTTGTTCTTGGATCACACTCTCTTGTGTATCTAGAACGGGGTCAATCAGTTGATCGTCTGTTTCTTCCTCTTGAACTTCTAGTTCAATATTGCTCCCACTGACCTTTTCAAGTAAGTGTTCCTTTTCCAAAAAGTGAGCATTCCGAGATATAAATACCTTTTGTGCTTTGGGTTGGTAAAACAAATATCCAATTGTTTCCTTTGGATATCCAATGAATAGACATTTGTCAGCCTTGGCATTTAGCTTATCTGACGCTATCTTCTTTACCATAGCAGGACAACCCCATACTCTTAAGTGATTTAGAGATGGCTTTTTGTTACACCATCTTTTATAAGGTGTAAAATCAACTGATTTAGAGGGCACTCTATTTAAGACATAAAACGCGCTCTCAAGTGCATATCCCCAAAAGGATTTACTAAGAACTGCATGGCTCATCATGGACCTGACCATATCTAATAAAGTCTGATTCCTCCTTTCTGACACTCCATTGTGTTGGGGTGTATAAGGAGGGGTCCACTGGGGAACTATCCCATTTTCCTTTAGATAATCCTGAAACTCCTGACTCAAGTATTCTCCACCTCGATCCGATCAAAGTGTTTTAATACTTTTCTCTAGCTGTTTCTCTACTTCAGCTCTGAATAGTTTGAATTTTTCAAAACTTTCAGACTTGTGCTTCATCAAGTACAAATAACTGTATCGTGAGTAATCATCAATAAAGGTTATAAAGTAGGAGTATCCTCCTAGTGCCTGAACACTCATTGGACCACACACATCAGTGTGTATAAGTTCCAATGTACTCGTGGCTCGTTCACCCTTTCCTTTAAAGGGTAACTTTATCATTTTTCCTTTTAAACAAGGTTCGCAATCACCATAAGACTCCAAGTCTATTGGGCCCAAGTCTCCACGCTTATGCAACTTGGTTAAGCGATCTTTGTTTATGTGGCCTAAACGGCAATGCCATAAGTAGAAGGAATTCTCATTATCTAATTTAACTTTCTTCGCATTATTTATATTGAAAACTTCTGTTTTAGTATCAAGAATATAAATGCCACCTTTCAACATTCCATAACCATAAAGAATATTATTCAAACGAATCTGACAATTATTATTCGAAAATAAAATTTCAAATCCCTCTGTTGCTAAACATACAACAGATACAATATTCTTAGTAACACTTGGAATGTAATAACAATTATTCAAAACTAAAACAAGTCCACTTGGCAAAACAAGACTAAAGCTCCCTACGGCTAATGCAGCAACTTTGGCTCCATTTCCCACGCGTAGGTCCATCTCCCCTTTTGCAAGTTTTCTATAGTTTCTTAGTCCCTGCACAGAAGTACAGATATGAGAACCACAACCAGTATCTAATACCCAAGTGGATTCTTGTGGAAAAGTAGCAAAGTTTTCAATTACAAATATACCTGAAGTAGATGCCTCTATAGGCTTCTTCTTCAAATGCTCAGAAGCAGGAGCTTTGCAATCCCTCTTCCAATGTCCCGGTTTCCCACATTGGAAGAAGACATACTTAGATGCCTTCTTTTCATTCTTCTTCTTACTGATTCTTTTCTTGGCACCCAGTGCCTGCTTCTTCTTCTTAGAAGCCTTGCCTTTTTCAACCAGCAGTAGAGGTTTTTAATCTTTCTTGATCTGAGGTTCTACTATTTTCAGCATGTTAATTAATTCAGGGATAGTTGAATTAATCATGTTCATATAATAGTTAGTCAACAAGCCTGAGTAACTATCTATCAAGGACATCAACACAAGGTCAATGCTCAAGTCATGATTCATCTCGAATCCCAATCGATTCAGCTTCTCAAGGTATCCCAAGAGTTTCAGTATATGTTGAGAGGCAGAGGTGCCAGCCTGCATCTTAGTCCTGAAAAGGAGCTTGGAAGTCTCATACCTCTATGTCCTCTCCCTCTCCGAAAAGAGTTCTTCAAGATGGAGAACCATATCCTCCAAGGGCATGTTCTCATGTTGTTTCTGAAGCTCAGGATTCATGGACCCCAACATAATACACATGGCAGTCTCACGATCTTTCTTGTGCTTCAACCAGGCATCATGTTCCACATGATCCTCAACATCAGGTTCTACAGGGAAAATTTCACTTAGGACATAGGCAATTCCCTCGGATATGAGAACTATTCTCACTGCTCGGAACCAATCAGAAAAGTTTGAGCCATTCAATTTGGTGTCAAGTAACATACGGAGATTAAAATTGGAATCCATTTTCAACCTAAGACATAAGAAAAGAAAAGTGTTTAGATATTAGTTTAAGTACATGTATTTAATATGAGGACTTTTATTAAATACATTTTCCTACTATTTTCTTCGAAATTTACAATAGCCCATTCTATTGAATTCGTGAATTTTAGCCCAGCTAAATTTCCTAGTAGGTAGCATCTATAATTAGTCCATTACAACCCCCAATTTTATGAGTCAAGTCATAATAGTCAGTCATAGTTGGAATCCCATTCCATTTGCATCACATGCAATTGCTAATTCATTCGAGTTCCCTAATCCCAAGGGACGTGTGCTCTTATATTAGCATCTCCTTGAATATGTCTCAGATCTGGGCCTAGCCCCCAATTTTATAGTGGACTATCCTAGCTCTGTTAAGGCAGACCCTATCTCAAACTTTACAACCAATCAATGTGGACTAGAAGGAACGCTTTGCGTAGCACTGTGATAGCCCAAAAAGACCGTATTATAAATTTGAGTAAGGAAGACTATAATTAGCCTTAATATATTTACTTTGGGATTTTATTGGTGTTAAACGTCTCACCCAATCTAGGATTTTATCAGATGGACAAAATTATAATGACTTGTATTAATTCAGGGAATTTTAGAATTAATTTATAAGGTCTAACCTTAGTTGGGTTCAGCTCTTTATTATAATTATTCCATCAACCTAGATTATATGCAAAATAATTAACACTTTTATTTGTTATATTTATATTGCATTTCCTTTAAGCTTTTATTCAATAATTTTAATTTTTTTACTTTGTTATAGAAACATATATAAGCACCATCTTATATACTAGAAATAAATTAGTTCATATTAATCCCCGATTGGTCAATTCAAATTTCACCGATATAGGTTCCCAGGTAGGAGAGGTGCCCTATGAGGAGTAGACACCAAGTCCAATCCTTAGCCAGAATAAATACGGGCACAAACTTGAAGACCAATGGATTCTCTTGAACTAATAAATTTCGTTCTTCCAATTCATGAAAATGGGGAGCATCTATAACCCATGTAATTTAAATAAATTATTGACACTTGTATAATTTGAGTAAGTTGAGCAGGCTTGTTCAAAATTATTCATAACCATTTTCTAACCTTGAAATGAAAGGCAGAAGTTTATATATATTGTTTCAAATAATTAAATAAACAAATCATTTTATTTAGAAAATAATATTTAGTTTGCTTCTAACTTAATTATGCACTAAATAGGCAGGCTCTGATACCACTGTTGGAAACTGACAGTCAAATTGAACATGCATAAGAGGCATGACGGAAATTCAAAATTTTGTCCCTGTCCCAGGAACTCCTATTAGTTGCATATAAATTAAATAAAGCCTTAACTAAATAATTCTCTACCTAAGTTAACATGCTAAAGGACTAGGCATACCATAATTCCAAATTATATCCTAGCATATTTATTTTATACTAAGCATGTTATAACTCTAAGTTATAACCTAAGCATAAAATAAACTAAGCATGCAAAAATAAACTAAGCATAATTATTAAATCTAAAAACACTTAAAGAAAAAGACTTAATAATTAAAAGGGAAAGAAAAGAACTTACCAGTTGAAGCGTGCTTTTGCAGGACCTTCTTGCACAAGCCTCCAATCGTAGGATAGCCTCTATCAGTATTCACACGAACCCCACCAACCAAAACCTCCCCAGGAGGAAGAACTAAGAAGCCTCGAGTAGTTGCTAGACCACTCTAGAAGCCTCACCCAAAAATATAAACTAGCGGTGCCCGAATAAATTCAGGCTCCACAAAAATAACTTGCTCAAGTACCCGAGAGATTAATTATCTCGCTTAGAATTTATGCTTTAAACTTGGTACATTTTGAAAGGAGAAGGGACAGCCTATATATAGGCTTGAAGAGCAAAAATTTGCTCCCCATTAGCGATGTGGGATGGGAGTAAAACTCCCATCCCATACACCTACCACATGCACGTGCTGCATGTGGTAAGGCAAGCCCATTTTGCATTCATGGGCTGCCTTTGTGCAGCCCATGAATATGGGCCACCGCGAACATTGCCAGTAGTGTTCGCGCACCTTTCGGTGTATTTCGCGCAACCGAATATTGTATAAAATATTTTATACTTTTCGGTTTTAACTCGCCAATGCAAAATCTCCTTTAAATCCTTTCAAATAAATATTTATTTTTGACTCTAATAAATTAGTTATCAGTCAAAATAAATTTCTTGGTCCAACCAAAATTGATCTAATCAATTATAATTTATTTATGACTCTAATTAATAGTTACCGGTCAAAATAAATTCCTTGGTCTATCAAAAATTTATTTAATCAATTTTAACCAATCAAATAATAATCCAATTATTATTTATGTTATATTCTTGTAATAGAATAAATCTATTAGTTCTTTACTTAGTCCGATTGAGGTCCAATGTGTGTGACCTTATAGGATCCCGAAGTATTGAGCTGTTAAGGCTTAACCAACCCTTGTTCTAATGGAACCATTGGCTCGATGCTCTAGACTGTGAATAGAACTCGATTACCTTAAACGACTGTAGTACGCCTCTAGCAAGGGTCTACCATCCCCCATTACTCGGAACGTCATTTATGCTTATGACTTAATCCCGGTTAATGCAATAGTTATCCAGTGCAATAAATTCCTTCCATTCTTTAATATTAGTACCATCTGGTTTATTGGGCTCGATTAAAGTGTTAACCCACTAATAGCAAGGTTGCTCCAAGCTATCCCAGTTATTTACTTATTACCGAAGTATATTGCCTTTTACCATAGTGTGTTTGACTAGAAACCATTTCTATCAAACACATACTCTGATCAGAGGTTTATGGCAATCATCACTTCAACAAGTGGCCAGGTACAACTCCTTAATATATCCGGAGCGATAGATTCTTTCTGACTACTCAGTCTACCAACGTGTTGTTATCACTATACCCGTAGCACCCTAAATTAATGAGTGCATAGCAATGACCTAAAGTATAGCAATAGTACCACACAAGGCAACTAGCATCTCAAGTATGAGGACATTCGCAAAGCTTATTGCATGAAGATAAACACTAACACATTGATATTTATACCAAGTGTTTATCTTGCTGCGGTCTCCAATATATCTCCCAGATATATCCATGTGTCAAGCTTAAGGCACCACCTTCAGTCTTTAGGAGATTAACTACTTGGACCCTTTCCAAGAAAGTTGACCACTTGCTAGTCTTTCCGTTTTATCAATATCCTTTCTTGATGACACTGTGACTAGGGATAGTTTAGACATAATCGTAATTGCACATAAAGTAGGTTCCACCAAATATAGTCCAAATATAATTTCTCTGACTTCATGCTATGATATGTCAAGGACTTTTGTATACATACATCAATGAATATATTTTAACCAGCTATAATATATATGTATAAAAACACATTGATATAAATAAAAGAACAAATGCCTTTATTGATTAAATAAATTATTCGTACTATTACATAATTAAGATATATCGCCCTAATTGCCTTAAGGGCATACATCATATCCAACAGTTATCACGTACTCTCTGCTCTACTTTTATAATTTTATATTTATAAAGATTAAGAACGCAGTATAGTTATATTAATTCAAAAAAATAATTAATAATTAAGAAGAAATAGAGTTTGTAACCAATATAACAATGTAAAAAAAATACGATAAATTTTATATGATATTCTTTGTATACAAAGAGATTCTTCGTAATTCAATTTGATATATAATATAACATATTTTTTCAGCTTTAATATTTTTTATTATATATACATATATATTACAAAATAGATTTATCTTTGATATACAGATTACAAATGAGCTATCCATGCATCGCAAAGGTACTATTAGAATGTCTATGGGGCGGGGCGGGCAATATATCCCCCACTTCGCACCCATTAGTTTTTGGGGGCGGATTTAGGGAATCCCCATTTAATGTTTCGGATATTTTTTCACACCCATTTCGCACCCGTGCGGGTTTTCATGGATTTCGGAGAATTCCTATCAACAATGAAGTTTGAAATAATTCCTCCTTCCCAATTTAATTGATCGTTTAAGCAATATGCACAACAATGAATAAATAATTGATTAAAGTGTGCATATTAACCTTTATATTATCTCAAACTTTAATTATTGTAACATATCAAAGATGTAATTCATACTTAATGCTATCTCTTTTGATTAGGCATCATCTAGGAGTGGTATACTAAAGATTCATTTGGATGAGCATAATCAAAGAGTGCTTTTGCGAGGAAGTGTTGTTACTGTGATGAAAGGCTCTCTTTTGACTTAGAGTAATGCCAACTCTTTCAATTTAAGATCATGCTAAATTCATCTTCTTTTCTCATTTTGGTATCTTAAAATGCTATGATCAAATAAATTGCTTGAACAACATCGCAGTTTGTTGATAAATATGGATCAAAACATGACCTTCTCTTTTTAAGTATGATCATTATTCAAAATTAAATAAACATTCAGTTAGGATTTTCATGGTTCTTTCTACTTTAAATGTTAATAAATATTAAGCCTAGTTGCTTTACAATTGAGTGTGCCAACAAAAAAAGAAACACTGCATTTGCAAAATATTTTCACATTTGCAACAAAAATCTAACGTGAGACGAACTAATTAATATGAGGAGGGAGTAAAATCAATTATACTTAAATTCAATTAATATTAAAATTATAAATAGTAACAATCTAACGCATTGATAAATAAATCTAACGTTACAAATGTTCAAAATTTTCACAATAACATAAAATAGTTCAACTAAAGTTACTCCTTTAATGTGTGTAGCATTTGATTTGGGTACGTATTTTATTAAAAATATAATTAATTAATTAACTTTATAGCACATAAACTTAAACTTAAAAGGAGTCAAATTTAACCAAGTCAATTTCATATAAATCTATCTAACTATATAATTATATATATAAGGGGGATTGTTTGGGGATTTTTTAGGGAACGAGTAGGGATCCCTACGGGGCGGATATAGTTTCACCTACCTCACCCATATTTTCAATCATGGGTAAAATTTTCCCCACCCCAATCTCCATGGATAGAAATTTTCGAATTTCCCCCGACACTCGACGATTCAAATGCAACGAATTTCAAATTATCCCCACCCTATTAACATCCCTAGCTACTACAATAGTTTTTACCTAAAATCAAAGATTAAAATTATGCTCAAACTACATCTCGGACCCTAAAAAGTCAAATTTAGAGTTCAATCTGGTCATCAGATGGAATTTGTAATTTTTTACATAGAAAAGGATAAGTTTGTTCATAATTGAAAACATTTGGGGTATTGAACCATGACGGCACCGTATCAGATTCTCATAAGAAACTCAATGACTCTAATTGGTTGCATTACTTCCCAATTTCCTAACTGTCATTTACAAGGTATTTTATATAAAGAGTACGGTGTTTTGCACCCTCCTCATATTCAACGGTTTAATATTTATAAATACTTAATTAAATATTTTATTATCTTAATTAAATAGTTTATTATAAATATTCAACCGTTATATAAAAGAAAGGCGCAAAACATCAGACTCTTTATATAAATTTTGCATTTACAAAGTACAGTAAAATAAAGTGTTCAGAATCCCAGCCGTTAGTCAACTAAAGTCTTAAACTTAGCATCGAATCCCAACAACATCGCACTTTCAAAGAACACCAACAGTCCCCCAACTATTCAAAACATTCTCCATTTTCCAATATAAATTTATTCTTTTTTTTATTGAAAAACTGAAACTCACATTTTATTGATTGACCAAACACTTTGATACACATTTATTATAAAACTTTTATTCCTTATGAACTTAGAAAACAATTAAAACAGATTCTAATAAATAGGTATTAATCTAATTCAAATATAATATTATCAACTAATTAAATAACAAAACATAATATCATATATTATTTCTAACAAAATCCCACTCCTTCCATACCTTCTTTTCATCAAATTACATCAAATATTCTCTAGCTTCTCTTATGAAAATAATGGGCGCCGGAAACCAAACTCAACTCGACAATGTCCCGATATTCACATCCTACAACGATCACATCCGCCCCTTACTCGACGCAGTTGACAAGCTCAGGCTCCTTAAGGTAACCAAAGAAGGCATTCAGCTCCCCACCATTGTGGTTGTTGGCGATCAATCTTCGGGCAAGTCTAGTGTTCTTGAGTCGCTCGCTGGCATCAGCCTTCCACGTGGCCAAGGCATATGCACCCGTGTACCCCTCATCATGAGGCTTCAACACCATGCTGCTGAAAAACCCGAGCTCTATCTCGAGTTCAAGGGAAAGACAATTGAAAGCAGCGAAGCCAAGGTTGCTGAGGCTATTAATCTTGCTACTGATGAAATTGCTGGCAATGGAAAGGGCATTTCCAACAATCCTTTGACTCTTGTTGTGAAGAAATATGGTGTTCCTGATCTTACAATGGTTGATCTTCCGGGGATTACTCGAGTTCCGGTTCATGGCCAGCCTGAGAATATCTATGAGCAGGTATGGTGGCGAATTAATCCACATATTTTTTTTACTGTGGTGTCTGATATATGAAAAAATTTCATGAATAATGACAATGAATATTTTTGTTGTCCGATGAGTAGTAAATAAAACATCAGATCAATTAATAAACTATCTAATTATGAAATATTTGATATTTTAAATAAAAAATTGTCAATGAATACCATATAAGCTGGAAATTTTAATTGAGTAGTTTCAATATTAATAATATGGGGTCCTGTTAATAATTTCTTTGATGTTCAAGTTTTTATTTATATGATGGGGTCATTGGACCCACATTGATCAACGTGGCTGCCCCTATGAGCAGGTAACGGAGATCATAATGGAATATATAAAGCCTGAGGAGAGTATTATCTTGAATGTTTTATCGGCTACTGTTGATTTTGCCACGTGTGAGTCGATCAGAATGTCACAGAAGGTGGACAAGACGGGTGGGAGGACACTTGCGGTTGTGACAAAAGCTGACAAGGCGCCGGAAGGACTACTTGAGAAAGTTACTGCTGATGATGTCAGCATTGGACTTGGTTATGTTTGTGTAAGAAACCGAATTGGTGATGAGTCTTACGAATGTGCTCGAAAGGAAGAGGCTTTATTGTTTGAAACTCATCATCTCTTATCGAGGATTGATAAATCAATGGTGGGTATTCCTGTTCTCGCTCAAAAGCTGTCAATCGTTCAAGCTTCTATCATAGCTAGATGTTTGCCTGGAATTGTAAGAAACATTGAAGAGAAGTTAAAAGCGAACGTCTTGGAACTCAATAAGATGCCTCAGACAATAACCTCGCCTTATGAGGTTATGTCTACCTTCATGGGAATTATCGGGTCAGCCAAAGAATCTTTGAGGAAGATTCTTTTGAGAGGAGAATACGAAGAATACCCAAACGATAAGAACATGCATTGTGTGTCGAGATTGGTTGAAATGCTCAATAAGTTCTACGATGAACTCGGAAATTGCTCTCAGGATGATTTGTTGAACAATTTTCTGGCTGATGAGATTGAGTTTTTGGAGGAATCGAAAGGTATTCATTTGCCGAATTTCCTTTCTCACTCTGCCTTTCAGACAATCTTGTGCAAGAAAGTTGAGGCTATTTCACTAATTCCAGTGTCATTTCTCGAAGAAGTATGGCATTACATAGAAGTTGCTATGATATCGGTTGTGAAGCTTCAGTCTCAGAACTATCAACAACTTCTTGGCTTGACTACACGAGCCGGACACAGCATAACTGAAAAGATGAAAGAGCAGTCTATGAACTGGGTTCGTGAACTTGTCGAAACCGAGAAGTTGACAGATTACACTTGTAGCCCCGAATATTTGAATGATTACAATAAGCTCCTTTCACAACAAGAGAATTTCAAAAATGAAGTAAAAGCGGGAAATACGAGTACCTACATCGAGGGGCTTGGAGCTGTTGAGATTAGTCATCTTCAAAATAGACAGCATATTTTGAGTCAGGCTTTTGACTTGAAAATAAGAATGGTAGCTTATTGGAAGATTGTGTTGAGGAGAATGGTTGATTCGATGGCGCTTCATCTTCGACACACTGTGCAGAATCTTGTGAACAAGGAATTCGAGAAGGAGATATTTGAGGAACTTATGAACACTCATAAAGGACAGGTTGAGAAAATGTTGGCCGAGTCGCCTATTGTTGCGGTTAAGCGAGAAAAGCTTAAGGAAAGTATTAAGTTGCTTAAGGTTTCGAAAGAGGTTTTATCGGAATGTATGGACAAGATAACACTCAACCGTGATTGAGGATCTATGAAGGTTTCGGGTTCAATGCTGATGCTGATGTTGCTGTTTTTGTTCTTGTTTTCGGTATTATCGTTATGTTATGTTATGTTGTTTTAACTTGTTTGTTCTTTTCTTACTGTTATTTTGTGTTAGTTGCAAACTTTCTTGTGTTGAATCTACATGTTAAGTGTCCTCACTTGGTTGCTTATGTTTATTCAGAAGCTCTTTTTGGGTTTTGTTTAAACTATTGTGTAACATTTCGACTAAACTGATTTTTTTCGAGTCTCACATTATATAAAAATCCCCGATTAGTTCCTGCCTAGGCACTATTTTAAGAGTTAGCGCCCTACTTTTCATTTCTAGAGCGCTATCGGGCGCTCGACTGATTTATTGTTGTGTAAGTATCACCTTGTCCGATTTTTTCCGCCTAGGTAGCGCCTAATTTTGATTTTTTATGATATCAGTATTTATAATAATCATAGTTTACTAATAAAAAGTAGTTTAGTTGGTAAAACTAAAGTACATTAGTGTTCTCACTATATAATTATCATTTTGAGTCTCAAACCGAGAAACAATATACTACGTGTCACTAATAAGAAAGTCTCTACCGTTCAATTAGCACTTAGTGATTTTTAAAAGTAGTCTAAATTATATTTTTTTAATATTTTATATTAATATAATTTACTTTTTAAGTTGAATTTATGTTTTTCTATATATAATAAATATTTAAAAATAAAAAATGCAAACCCGCCTAAGCCCTGCTCAGACTCCGTCCAAGTATTTTGAAGCTCCGACAGCCTGATTAGCGCTAGCGCTTTTTACATAATATTTATAAGGTTTTAATTTTACTTTTTTCAATATTTAAAAATTATTTTAATTTGGGTTACCGACTGCAATTTGTTACTGTAAATTATTCAAACACTGCTTATGGGTAATATAACAAACAACTAGATATATAAATTTTTGCCCAGCACTTTCTTATACGAAGTAAATGTTCTTATCTTTTTCTATTCCAATATTATTTGGTCAAAAAGTTAAATAATTGAATGGTAATTCTCAGAGCAAATTTAACTATCTACCCAATTACTCATTATAGTTACCCTTATTTTTGGTATTTTTTTTCCACTTTCTCAAAGTTGGCTCCATTCTTTTCTTTCTCTAAATAAAATATCTTTAGTTATAATGTGTTTTAAAACAATTATTTTAAGGATTTTAATTCATTTAAAATTAATATATTTATTAAAATATGTGATTTCAAATGATTTGAATTTAAGAAAGTTTCCAAGTAAAAGATTAATAATATTTACACAAAATTTTTAATATTGATAGTATTTAGTTATTTTTTTAATGTTCTCTTTTGTGAAACTAAAATGAAAAATTACGGTTAAATATATTCTAAAATTATAGAGATTGAAAAACATATTATTAAGATATATTTAAAAAAATTATTCAAATATATTTACATTAAATAAAAAAAATTCTCACCCACTGTTCAAAATATATATTTGATGTTGTTGCTTTTTTCTAATACACTCTTCCACTAGTGAAGAGATTTTAATGAAGAAAAAATTATTCAAAATTTATATCAACGATCTTAGCAAATAAATCCACAAAATATAATTAAAAAGAAAACAAGTTGTTCTCTTCATCACGGAATATAAAAAAGTGAATTTGTACTTTTACGATGAAGACAATACTCTTTTACGAGATCTCTATTTTACATTGATTCTGTTTATATATTGAATCGTAAGGTTAAAAGTTTTACAGAACTAAATTTTTATTAACTGAAAATAAATGCTATTATCAGTACACTAATATATATATATTTCGGTTCTCTTAATAAATAAATCTGAAATTTAAAGTTTCAATTAGTGTAACAAAAATATTATATAATTAGAGAAATTTTTTTTATTAATTATAGACAAACTTAGAAGATATATCTTTTATAGTTATAACCACTATTCTAAATTGGTTACAATTACTAAATGATGTATTAATAAGTGGCTTATTAGCTTAAGAAGTGGCTTGTAACCAATTACTTATATTTTAATTTATAAATGACTTAATAGCTTAAAAATTAGATATTATTCTCTCTATTTTTAATAATTTGATGTTTTAGTTCTTTTTATTTTTTAAAAATTTATCATTTTAAAATATTAATGAATTTTTTATCATATTTTTTTAATTTAGTAATTTATTTCAAAATAGCTTTTAAGTACTTAAATATAATCAAATAAAAAATTACATCGTTTATTAATGCCTAATATTGTAATTTTAGCCAATTAACCATTTATACAACTTACTTGTATCTGAATTTGACTTAATATATACTTTTTATTGGAACTGTATGCAATTATTACGTAATTTTAAAATTTTATATTATAAATCTGCCTTTTTGCTTCAGTAAAAGTTATTAATAATTAATTAATAATTATCTCACTCCAATTAAATACTCTGTAATAAATTCTCAACCCTTAAGAAGGTATAAAAAATTAGATGCACAATATAAAACCCCCGTAACTTTTTATTTTCCGACATTAGATGAATAATAAAAAATTTGATATTATTCAGTAAATTAGATGGCAACCAAAACAAGAATTTAATATTACTGTAGTTATGAACTGAATAGTAGCTATAAAAATAAAAGTAATCATAAAAAAATTAACTTAAAAAACTAAATACTTATACCATAACTCAGCATTAATATATTAATTTAACCAGTAATGAACTTTCAAGAAGTTAAAAAGATGAACTTTGAATCCACAGATAGATGGAAACAAAATTGATGTGTCCTTGCATTCACTCACTCACCCACTTTTGTAATTCCCTTCTGTAGCACAGGCGAAAACTCCCCACCAATTCCAAACAGAAAAAAAAGATAAATTTTCTCTGTTCCCTTGTTCATTTGGTCTAATTTAAATGAAAGGAAAGAAGAAGGCTGTAGCAACTCACAAAACGACTTTGAGCGAGGGTATGGAGGACGGCAACAACATGGTAGAGGTTCCTGTTCGCGGCGGGAATGTGGAAGGCAAAGAAAGGCAAGACCTTGATTATTACAATGGCGATAACAACAACAATCTGGATGAGAGAGAAGGAGAGGTAGACGATGAGGATAATGAAGACGAAGCGGAAGACGAGGAAGGGGAAATGGAAGAGGCGATTGAAGGTGGAGGTCAAGGGGAAGAAAGGGTCAGACTTGACGAGGGTTTCTACGAAATCGAGGCTATTCGCCGGAAAAGGGTCCGGAAGGTGGTTAATTTTTTCTAATTCCCCTTTTTTGATTGTGGAATTGTTGCTATCCTTTGTTTATTTACAGCTTTTGAAATGTGATTAGGGTTAGTTTTCGCCCAATTTTAAACGCCTACTGCCCTCAACTTTCAAAAGTTCCGGGTTTGAATGGTAAGAGTGAAAGTGTTTGTGGGGTTTGGTTTATTTAAGTTGAAGGGGCTAGTACAAATTAGAAAAATTTAAGGGCGAATTTATAGTTTTTGCCATATTTAGGGTGACAGTTGAGAATTGTGGAAGTTTAGGGGCTGTATGCGATTGGTGTCAAGTTCAGAGACCATAGTAGGGAATTGTAGAAGTTTAGGGGCAGTAAGTGATTAGTGTCAAGTTCGGGGACTATAGTAGAGAATTGTGGAATAGGGGCAGTAGGCGACTAGCGTCAAGTTCAGAGACTATAGTAGAGAATTGTGGAAGTTTAGGGGCAGTAGGCGACTAGTGTCAAGTTCAGAGACTATGGTAGAGAATTTTGGAAATTTAGGGGCAGTAGGCGATTGGTGTCAAGTTTAGAGACTATAGTAGAGAATTGTGGAAGTTTAGGGTCAGTAGGCGATTAGGGTCAAGTTCAGGGACTACATTAGAGAATTTTGGAAGTTTAGGGGCAGTAGGTGACTAGTGTCAAGTTCAGAGACTATAGTAGAGAATTGTGGAAGTTTAGGGGCAGTAGGCGATTAGTGTCAAGTTCAGAGACTATGGATATATTTACCTTAAATAAATTTAAGTTTTCATATAACATAAAGGAAAATGATTACTTGGTTGGTTGTGTTAATGAGTTTTTATTTCTTGTGATTTGATGATCTTGGTGAATCACTTCTCAAATGTTGCATCAAATAGGGTCAGCTCCAGTATCTCATAAAATGGTAAGTAATTTTCGTACAATAAAATTTTACAGATAACCCCAGATCATTATTAGCAGGTGATGAACTAAAATAGTTTCCCGTTTTTGCTACTATTTTAAAGGAGAGGCTGGCCGGAAACATCGAATACTTGGGAGCCTTTGGAGAATTTGCAGTCATGTTCAGATTTCATTGATGCATTTGAAGAGAGGTACATCCTTTTTCTTTTTCTTATCTCATTTTGCATAAAATTTATTGGACTTTAGATAACATTAAAGGTTAAGATAGTCATTGTTTCACTTTCATGTCATTCCATTTGAAATCATCGGGTTAGTATAGGCCTAATACATCGGCCCCCCTCGAACATGGCCCTAAACGTCCATTTGCCCCTTGAACTTTCAAAGTTTCAAATACTCCATTGAACTGGGAAAACGCAACAGTTTGCCCTTGAATGCCACATGTCAGCTTTTGGTTGGTTTGTCTTTTCAAAGATGTCAATTGTCTGTTTTTTTTCCTCCAACCAGAAGCTGACACGTAGCATTCGGGGGATTAAGAGCCGCACTTTAAACAAGTTCAGGGGGTCATTTGGACAGTTTAAACTTGTAGGGGCAAATGGGTGTTTAGGGCCAAGTTCAGGGAGGTCCTGATGTATAAGGCCGATTACTATATGATTCTTTCAGTTAACAAATTCCAGGATATCTTTTTTCTGTAATGAATTAGGACTTGACCTTTCGGTTCATTCTTCTTTTTCTTCACATCTTACCAGTTTGGCTACCAAATTAGTACTATTTTGATTTTTGCAAGCTTATAGAGTTGCTTAATTACTCACAATGCCCCTTTTTTTATCCCCTTTTGTCGCCTGAGTCAAGCTTGCACTCTGGAAAATCATCTCGAAAGAGAAAACGTAAGCATGGGGGCCCGCATCTCATGCCGAAGAAAAAGCAACAGCTCACCTCAACTGGCTATAACATTACAGATGTCGAAATTAGTGTCGATAAAACCTTTTCTACTCCTGCGAATAACTCAACCCATGCCGATGGACAATCGGGTTCAGGCCATGAAGGAGAAAAGAACGGAACCAAAAACGCCAAGAAAGCTGACGAGAATGGGCACAGTAATCAGTCAAAACAAAACTCTGACAAGAAAGAGGACAAGGAATATGATCCGAAGCTTAGCGAGCTAAAAGGATTGGTTTCTAATGAAGATAAGTTAGCCGTACATTTCAATGAAGGTGGATGTGATGGACCTGTCAATGAGGTTCCCAAGCTCGATTACGTGGACCCTGTTCAGAATAAACCATGTACTGGTTCTAAAAGAAGAAAATCAGGTTCTGTAAAGAGGTTCAAGAAAGACATGGATGTAGATGAACGAAATGTCACTGATGGGGTTGTTAAGGAGAATGCACCATTAGAGGTTGAAAGTGGTAATCTGGCTAGAGCTAATTTAAATCACAAGCCTATAGCGGAGAATTCTTTATTTATCACCAAGATTATCAAGCCGATTGGATTCTCGTCGTCTGTGGTGGACAATGTTCAAGATGTACTGGTGTCCTTCGTGGCATTAAGGTTCGATGTCTTTGTCCTTAATTTTTTTCTTTACAGATTATCATATTATATTAAGGTCAGTGATTTAGTGTGGAATTTTATATTGATCCATCATCCATGCATAACATTTTTAAGTCCCGACTATTATGTGTCACTGAATTTTATCATTGAGCATCTTAGATCTCGAATTATTGAACATATAATGGCTCTCTGCCTTCTCTGTGATTCTGATGACTATTGTAATCATTGAGCATCGAAATCCTTTCTATCGTATTAATCAGTTGCTTAGATAAAGTATTGCTATGGAAAATTGGAATAAAGTCGAAGTGCAAGTATGATTAGCAACTATGTAGCACAGAAATGGGAAAGGAAACGTTTCCAATTTCCGGAAACACACATTGAGAAGGCTAACAATAACGTGATTTCAGGTTTCCTTGAGAGAAATGGAAACGGGAAACGTTAGTGTTTAGGAGTTTCCGTGCTTCATAGATTAGCAATGTGGTATATTTTCTGTCCTGTTGTAACATACTGAGCATTCGGTTGATAATTGATGCAGAAACCTGCTACTTGATCATCCTGTTTTCATTGTGAGTTAATGTTTGTAATTGGTACTTGTATTAGTTTGGCACCAGTTGATTGATTATAGTAGTCAAAGCCATAGGGCTGATTCAATATCGCCGGAGTCGTGAACAGAGAAAGCCTCGTCTACCACTCCTCGGGACAAGGTGCACCCATGGCGCCTCAGTGGAACTCAAAGCGCAAGTACTGAACTAAGCGCAGCTGAGGTGCAGCGCCTTGTGCAAGACGCTGTGCGCTCAGGCTCCGGTAAAGAAAAAGTGCCCTGGTGCCTTAAAAGTAAAAAAAGAAACATATCTAACAAATTTCTGGCCATGGATGTCGGTTTCCCTCCTTACCAATCGGTCTTCTGTTGATGTCTGTTTTATGTCTTTCTTCCTTCTTTTTGTTGTGTTTGGAACTATGAATGTTCTGTTTGGGAAGATGATGTTTACCGCCGATGTAGATGTTAAACATAAAAGACCTCTGAAATCCTGTTTCGTGTTTTAATATTTTAATACTAATAAATGAGACGTGCTGTGATTAATTTCACTTCATTTTAATTTTGTACCCATTAATAAATCAAATGTCCGTTCTTTATTTTATTATTAATATTACTATCATTGATATAAGAAATGGTTTGGATTTTCTTTTTATTTTTTTTACTTCATAGTGAAATATTTAATTCAAGTCTATTCAATATAAATTAATATGGTATTTAGCCGAACCCACCTAGCTTGGGATTTAAGGCTTAGTTGGTTGGTTGGTATCAAACTAAATATTTTTATCTTTTATTTATAATGTTCTTATTAAATTTTTGTCGATATTATGAACTGTTTTGAGTTTACGTAATTATGTTTTATCCGTGAAAGTTTTATTTTGGTGCTCTTGTTTTCCAGGCCTGCATTTTTTTGCGCCTTGCACCTAGGAAAGGCAAACCCTTCGCTCCTTGAGTGGGCCTTGCCCTTTCGACCACTAGGATTGCTTTTGTGCAACCATTTAGAACATGATGCATTGTTGAAATTGCTCCATTGTTTTTCCACAAACAAATAAATGTACTTGCATTGCTGATGTATAATTATTGAGCTCTATTTTTGTCAGCAGTCATTCTGAGTTTTATGTTGGTTAGAACTTAGAAGCTATATCTAACCGAGTGCTTAATTTTTCCAACTCTGGTAGGTCTGATGGGAAAGAAGTTGTAGTAGATAACCAGTTTCTCAAGTCCAATAATCCGCATCTGGTACTAATCAATCCGTTCCTTCAAATTTGCATTTTACGACTATAATAAATATACAATTTATTGTTGGTTTCGTTTGTTGCAGTTAATCGCCTTTTACGAACAACATCTCAAGTACAATACATGATAGGGTGATCGGAAGGTTAGAAAGTTATTGTACGAAGATATGCTCAATCGTTTCATGTACAGTTTTTTAAATTCTATCTTAGTCCAGTGATAAAAAAAACTCATAATACAGCTCAAGTTACTCTGGTCTTAACTGTCTTTCGTATGCTGAGATGTAGCTGTATTTATTAGTATTAACTCAACAATTTCTTGCATTTCCCGTGAATATTTTATTATTCTCTTGCGCGGATTTTGCCTTTGTTAGCCAAATTCCTCCAGATTTAGATGTCGCATTGATTGCTAAGTTTCTATGCAATAATATTAGTCCTAATACATTGGGACCTCTCTACAGTTGTCCCTAAGCGCTAATTTTCCTTGAACTTTCAAAAGTTCAACGTTACCCCCATGAACTTGTATAAAACGCACCTCATAACTCCCTAACTGCCACGTGTCAGCTTCTAGTTGAAGATACAAAAATTAGGAAAATGATGTCTTTAAAAAGTCAAACCAACCATAAGATTACACGTGGCTCTCAGGGGGCAAACTGATGCATTTTTTTCAAGTCCAAGGGGATAATTGGAACTTTTGAAAGTTCAGTGGGTGTAAATGAGCGTTTAGAGACCATAATATTATATTAATGTGAAGATGCAACTTCATGTCCTTAGTGGTTATTTTGGTATTTGTTGGTTGGATTGGTCATTGGTAAACAAACCACAGAAAAAAACAAGGGAAAGTATGAAATGGTCATCTCTAACTGCAACAACTGCATTTCTTTTAAATCTGCTATACAATAAGAATGATTATTATGTTTGAACAATCTAGTCTATAAAAACATCGATGGGGAGTCGAGGGCCATCTCCAGTTGTTCCACTTTTGGTGGTTGGAATGTTAGGGCTAATAATTTGTGGACCGTTGTTGATGTCTTCAACGATGGATTATGTGTTACCTTTGTTTCAAGCGGGTGATGAGGATGAAGATTCTGCTTTTTCGTTCTTCAAGGTGCTTCCTCTTGTTTTGGTGCTCGTTATACAATTGATTTATTCCGTATTTCCCAAGTTTGGTATTGATTATTCGTCGAAGCTACAAACTTATAGCACTAGTGATGATGCCGATGAATCTGGTCTTGGAACATTAGTTCTTGTTCTAATGTTCCTCATACTGTATAATATTTGGTAAAAATTATATCAAGTCGTTAATCCTGTCCTTGCGAACTTTGTGTTCCTTCTTTTTATGATAGTTTGTTTCCGTACCAGTTCATATTTGGTTACCCGAAGCTCATGTAGGGCACCTATGGTAGGATCCGTCATCTTGGCAGGAATTCCTTTAAAATTGGGAACCTACGGCTTTTTAAGATTTTCAATACCCATGTTTCCCCAAGCGACACATTCTTCCACTTCTTTCGTTTATACTCCAAGCTCGGAGTTTCGATCTCTATAGCCCCGTAAATCTTTTGTGTCGGCTGGTTTTGTAATAGAATGAAATAAGGTAGAATGGAACAAGTGTGACCTACATGACACATTAATTTTTCTAAACAGCGAAACATGCCGATTGCAAAAAAATAGTATTAATAAGTTGAAATGAAGTTTAAGGACTATTAAGACTCGCTCAACAAGCTATTTATGATTTACAACCATGTGAACTTATAATGTGGATTAGTCTAGCCCTATATTTTCAACATGTGACTGTGTTTATGGTCTACTTACAAAGTGACATAGCAACTTAATTGCTATAGATCACACAACATGCAAACCTTTCATTTAATTCATTCCTATGATTGAAATAAACATATCAATCAATGGATACTCTTTCTATAAAAAAAATCAATGGATACCCTACTCATATTGTGATGGAAGATATACGTGCAATAGATTATTGCCTTTATAATGTGACATAATTAGTATGTAAATAAAGTAGGAACCAATGCCTGAGAATTAGGGGGCACCGACATTTCCAACACGTGCCCCCTGTGTCCGTCTACACCAGTCGCAGCAATGGCGCCTCTAACACGTGTGCGATCATTCATGCACAAATACAAGCAAATTTTGAGAAGTCAACCCAATAACAATGAGACATGTGTCATTAATAGTAAAATTTTATATAAATCCCTATAAAATTTTCAATTGAATTCATTTTTACTTTCTAGTTTATCAATATTACCGTGTGTGGAAATGGAATCTCAGAAGAAATTTGTTGGTGGGTAACTTGCCGGATTTGAGTAAGTCGGCTGGCAATTGTCAGGTTTTGTGTTTGCCATTCAGACAATGAGAGGATAAACATAAGGGTAAACTTAAAAAGTATGCTAGTTTGGTCATTTTATAAAAAGGTGCTTGCGGAATATTTTTTTTCTCAAAGGGTATACATGGGTTTTAAAAGTTTTCAAAAGGGTGCATGTGGTTTGAAAATTAGCTGATACACTAGTTATTTCAATGAATTTCACGTTTTTATATTTTAATTATATTATTTAAGAATTATATATGAAAATTAAAGTGATATTCGAAAAATTTTCAATTTATTATGATTTTTTAAAGTTATTATTAAGTTTTAATTAAAAAAATATTAATATTTTTAAAAAAATTCTAAATTGTATTAATAAGGTGTATAATAATTTCATTAACTAAGCCCCCTTCAAAATGTGGTTTTAAAATTTTGAAAATCCTCTTTTATAAATTTTTGAAACCACAAGCACCTTTTTAAAAAAAAATATTTCACAAGTATCCTTTTAAAAAACGATCAAACCACATGACATGTTTTTAAAGTTTACCCTAAACACAATACACACAATCAATTAAATGAAAGTAAAATGAAGATAAATACATATATAGGCAGAAAGAGAGAGAAAATGTATTGCAATGTAGCGTCTTACAAATTTAGGGGAAGAACAGGACTTATTCGTTAAGACAAAGCATTCCTTCAAATAAAAAACACCATTAAAATACCAAAAAACAAAAATCCTTTCTTTTCGGAATCCCCAAGTGACGAAAGAGAGGCAAATAGTCAAATCTTCAAAAGGGAGCTAAGTGCCGAAAATGCATAAGTTGAGGGTATAAAAGAGCATTTGATTTTATTAAGTATTTGATGTAAGGGCTTTTTATATAAATGCTCATAAAAATTAAAATTATTTAGACATGCCATCAACTATTTATAAATTAACAAAAATAATAGAAAATAATTAAAAAATGCCATGTATTAATTATCTGATAAAATATCTAGTAATCATTTAGTAGTTATCTAGTAAACATCTAGCAGTATGGTATTAGATATGTAGTAGATATCTGATAAACATCTATATCCAATAGATCGATATCAGATATGTAACAAAAATCTAATAAATCTTAATTTTAATAATTTTTAACGAAATCTAATAACACTAACATATATATATATATATATCGTAGTAGTTATGAGAAAGCAGCACATCCAAACACCATTTTTATGATATCTCATTCATTACTAAGAAAAATAACAAGTGGCACGTTTACATTTATTACTAAAAAAAATACTTTGCTAAATTTATTACTAAACAATTAATTTAATTTTTGTCTGGAGAATAATTTATATAGTTAATAGTTGGAGTACATACATCCACGCCGAGCCTATTATCTCTTTCTTGTATCTTGCATGATAAAAAATTAGCAATTAATAATGACTTACACGTTTATTTCAGGTTTATCTCATCATTAAATTAAATATGTTTATTGAAAGTTCGTAAAAAAATAATCATGTCATTTTACTTATTTATAAAAGTAGATTTGAGATTCATAAAGTGATAAATAGAACAAAAATATTAAAAGAAAATATGTGTTTTTTTTCCTCTCTCTGTTTCTCTTCTACTTTACACTATATTTATCTACACGGAACTAACTAAAATTTTGCACCAAAAGTCTTATATTTATAGGGTAAAGTACAAGGACAATACATGTGGTATGAAAACGAAGACACATATTTGGACCACACTATTAAAAACGATGATGTGCAGACGAATTTTTGGTTCATAATTTATTTTATTTCCTTTTCTATAAAAAAAAAATATATTTTTAATATTATCGGTCACTATTTCTCTTTCATATTTCTCTATTCCTTCAATTTTTTGCTAATATTGTACTTGACTACACCATATCCCGTTTAGCAAAAAATATTGCACACCCGGTCTCGCAAAAGAGCTAAAGTACATGTCTTTTATATAAGCATTTTATAATTCTGATAGTTATAGTATGAATAAACAAATGGTGACTAGTTGATCGATTCAACCGGTTATTCCACTTGCATCAGCTATTCCATATTCGCGGAGGTTTATTTGACAAAAAAAATTCTTTCTTTCCCAATAAACCCTTTATCATGGAGAATTACACCTTAAAAGTACCCATCTTATGATTGGACCTTATCGATCAACTTAAATTTTTCAATGAAACGATTTCATGATATGGCATTAGAACAGGTTATACCTAAAGGTCGAGGGTTCGAAACCCGATAACTCTATATGTTAAATTAAATTGCAACACATAGCAGAATGAGTCTGTGTTATACCGATTTCAAGCATATGAAGCATTCGTGTGTTGGGGGTAAGAATAATATATATATATATATATATATATATATATATATATATATATATATATATATATATATATATTATGATTGCGCCTTACCTATCAATTTGGAAACATTATAAGGTGGCTCTTAGACCTTATCAAAACCAATTAAATAAATCTAAGACTATTTATTTATTTATTCCATCATCAAATCACTCACACTCGCTCCATCTTCGCTTAATACAAATTTTGATATTTGTGCTGGGATTTGGATTTTCAAAAATTAAGGAATAATAAAATTGTATATTTCAGTCAATCTCGATCATCCATTTAATTTTAACGGTTGAGATTTAGTTTTAGTGGTACAACGTAGATAAATCTTAACCATTCAAACTCAATGAATGACTGAAAATTAGATCGTGGATCCATATGTCAAAATTTGTTTAAAGGGTTATTTTTCCATATTAAATTATTTGTTTCTTTATTTAATTTTCCCATCTATAGCTACTAGACCTGTTAGTCGGGCGGATCGGGCCGAGCTTCATATAGCTTTTGACTAAAAGTATCAATCCAAGTTCAGCTAGACTCAAATTTTAAAACTTCAGACTCGAACCGAACTTATGAGGTCAATCCCAAACTTAGTCCATAGACCTATTTGTTGTTGTTTTTACCATTTTGCATTTGTCATTAACTGTTCCCCTCAAGTGTATTAACTTATCATTATTATAATAGATGATTTTAGGGTTCTTTTTAGCAAAACATTACAACAAAAGATTAATTTATTTGCAAATTACCAAATCAAAACTTCCAAGACTAACTTCAGTGGGCTAAACCATGGCTTTTTAAAATTAGACTCCTTGTTTTATAAGTACAAGCATTCAGATACTAATCCAATTATGACATATAACGACTAGTAACTATAGAATACAATAATCATGGTAATGTAGTGTCAACATATAGAAATTTTAAAAAAGTTTTTATATTAATATTTTGAAAAGCGCTAGGTTCTAGTGGGGCGGTCGGAGCTTGAAAACGCCCAGCCCTTGTATTTTTTATTTTTAAGTATTTATTATATATATAATAATATAAATTCAACTAAAAAGTAAATTATAATAATATAAAGTATCAAAAAATAAAATTTAGACTATGTTTTAAAAATCACTAAGTGTCATAGAGCATATTGTTCGCTTTGAGACTCAAAATGATAATTTTATTGTAAGAACACTTTAATGTACTTTAATTTTACTAACTAAACTACCTTTTTTTAGTAAACTATAATTATTATTATTGTCTGTAAGATTTTTTTCTTTAATGGAGTACCAGTACTACCTAACTAGAATAAATAAAATGCAACTGCTAGTCAACTCAAAATACTTGTGCATTTTCACTATAATTTAAGCAGACAATGTGGGTTTGTTTCACAAGAAAAAATGGGTTACTCCTTAGAGTTTTTAGCCATAGCTTCCTGTATTTTTCTGATTGCTAATATTGAAGGAAAGGTCCATAACAAAGATTTTGTTGTAAGTATATTTATTATTTATCATATATCACGCGAATCTGAAATATGAAAAATGCCACATAGACTGGAAAAAATTGTTAATGATTGGGCCTTAACTAACACTTAAAGTTTTGGGTTAAGCGGTATCATGAAATAATATAAAAGCTATGGCTGGACGTACTAGCTTAAGCTTTCGCGTGAAACCGTTTTATGACAAAAACAAGAATTAATTTGAGATTTTAATGTTTATTTTTCTAATCAATGACACATATTTTCATTAAGATAATATTTGAATGCTCAGCTGAAGGAACAAAATTTTACAAGGCTATGCAGTACCAAGTCGGCAATGGTTGTAAATGGAAGTATACCAGGACCTGTTATATATGTCAATAGGGGTGACACATTGTATGTTAATGTTCTCAATCAAGGAGTTTCTAAAGTCACTATTCACTGGTAAATCATTTAATACATGTTATCCAAATTTTATTTGATTCGGTCCTTTTACGATGTTCGAATCCCGATGATAATCTGAAATGCTATAATGATTTTGTAGGCATGGAGTGAAGCAACTGAGAAATTCATGGTTTGATGGTCCAGAATATATAACACAGTGTGCGATTCAGCTTGGAACTAATTTCACTTACGAAGTAATTTTTTCTGACGAGGAAGGTACCCTTTGGTGGCACGCCCATAACGAGTGGACAAGAAACACAGTTCATGGGGCTATTGTTGTTTACCCTGAAGAAGGAAAGCTCATATCCGTTTCCTAAGCCTGATGGATAACAAATCTTAGTATTGGGTATTTTTTGTTTATGAATTTTATTTCCTTCAATTTGAAAAATCTTATTACAATCTTTTAATGGAAAAGAACTTGTATTTGGTCATAAACTGTTTGTTAAATTTTTTTAGGTTGTCGGTTTACTTATGATGTAAATTTAGTGGTAGAAGAAGCTCTTGAGTATGGAGGCGATTTACCGGATTCAGATGCTTACACTATAAATGGTCAACCTGGAGACTTTTGTCCTTGCGGTGAAGGTACTATATTTCTGTTAGACCTAATAATAGATTACGAGAAAAATAATAGCAGCAGAATAAAAAGAAACACAGATTTTTACGTGGAAACCCCAAATGAATTAGGGAAAAACCAATGGACCAACTCCGAATAATTCTTCCACTATGAAAATAATAGTAGGTATACCAAGAGATTACGAAATAGTGGCACTCAAGTGTTTCCCAAAACCTCACTATTTTCTCTCTTACCCAGCTCTTAGGAACCCTTTTCCTAAGGCTCTCTACATAGATTACATTTTTATCTGTGTCTTATTTTAAGAACAGAGACCAAAAAGGGAGAGCAGAGAGCAAGAGAGAAGAAAAAAGTAACCAATGTAGATTTTCTTTCATCAAGGTCACAAGCCATATCTGCATCTGTGTAACCAACAAGTGCAGATTTTCCAACTCCAAAAGTTAAACATAACTTTGAAGTTCCTCTCAGGTATCCAAAGATCCATTTTACTGCTTCCTAATGTGTCTTTTGGGGATTTGACAGGAATCTACTCACAACTCCAACTGCATGAGCGATGTCTGGTTTCGTACACACCATTGCATACATTAAACTGCCGACCGCTGAAGAATATGGAACATTTGACATATCTTCTTTATTTTTCTCTTTTGAAGGGTAGGATTTCTTACTCAACTTGAAATGAGCGACAAGTGGAGTGCTAACTGGTTTAGCATTCTTCATATTGAACCTTTCTAGTACTCGTTCAATATATTTTTCTTGCGATAACCATAGCATGCAGGACCTTCGATCTCGGGTAATCTCAATTCCGAGAATTTGCCTTGCCGGTCCTAAATCCTTCACGTCAAACACCTTAGACAAATCACACTTCAACTTACTAATCATTTTGGCATCTGGTCCAACGATTA
The DNA here is from genome assembly GCA_947683365.1 of Euphorbia pulcherrima. Lineage (NCBI taxonomy): Eukaryota > Viridiplantae > Streptophyta > Magnoliopsida > Malpighiales > Euphorbiaceae > Euphorbia > Euphorbia pulcherrima. The sequence goes on along the minus strand of CANTUS010000008.1, from coordinate 42,424,660 downwards.
GCATATCATCAACATATGAGAGAAGAATGATTAATTTTCCATCTGGGAATTTCTGGACATATACACATGGATCAGCTTCTGTCCTCTTGTATCCTTGATTCACCATGAAGGAATCAAACTTTTTATACCATTGTCATGGAGTTTGTTTTAACCCATACAAACTTTTCTTCAAGTGACAAACCATGTCCTCATTTCCCTTGACCTTGAAACCTTCTGGTTGTTCCATATAAATTTCTTCTTCTAAATCCCCATGCAAGAACGCAGTCTTTACATCAAGCTGTTCTAACTCAAGGTTCAAGCTGGCTACAAGACCTAGCACAACTCGAATGGAACTCATTTTCACAACTGGTGAAAAAATCTCATCAAAGTCGATACCTTTCTTTTGAGTAAAGCCTTTGACAACCAATCGAGCTTTGAATCTCACTAGGTTTCCATCATCTTTCTTCAGCTTGTACACCCATTTGTTCTTGAGTGTTCTCTTCCCTTTAGGAAGTTTCACCAGCTCGTACGTGTCATTCTTCTTCAAAGAATTCATCTTCTCTTGCATGGGCTTCATCCAACAATCTTTATCGTTATAAGATTGCACATCTTGGAAGCTTTCAGGCTCTCCCTCATCAGTGATTAAAATATAATCAGAACTGGAGTATTTTGTAGATGGTTGGCGTTCTCTGATTGACCTCCTTAATTGAGATTCTTCTTCTGGTAGAATGGGGTTCTCTGCTCCCCTGCTCAATACCCTCTTCATTCGTATCTTCATCTACAATCGTATCTTGATCCCTCACAACTGGCTCTTCTTCTCCATCTTGTGCTGATTGATGCATTCTTCTTTCTGTGGCATCATCTGATAGAATGCTCTCTAGTGTAATATCGATAACACCATCACTTGTAGATCTTTCACTGATGATATCATTCTCATGAAATACAAGAAAGTATCTTCTTCCTCCAATGGATTCTGTATCCATGGGACCACAAACGTCAGAGTGTACCAACTCTAACTTATTATTTCTCCTTCTAGAGCTTTTCTGAAATGAAACTCGATGTTGCTTCCCAAATAAACAGTGATCACACGAGTTAATTTTTCCTTTGGCTAATGGGATGAGGGACTTCTTAGCCAGTATATTCAACCCTTTATCATAAATATGCGCCAGTCGCTTATGCCATAAATTTGGTGAAGCATCATCTCCAACTGTATTCAGTTGACCCACACATATTATCACGTGTGTTTTGTATAGCGAGCAACACAATCTCCTTTTCGCCACTACCAACGATCCTTTGGTGAGTTTCTAATTTCCATTGCCTGTATGATTGTGATAACCTTCCTTGTCCAACGCACTAACATACAGTAGGTTCAACCGGAGATCTGGAATATGTCACACATTTTAAGTGTTAATGTGCATCCGACACTTGTCTTCACGCAGATATCGCCGATTCCCACCATTTGCGAGACACTATTATTTCCCATTTTAATAGTACCATAATTGCCTGCTTTATAGGTTGAGAAGTATTCCCTTTTTGGAACACAGTGGTATGAGGCACCATAATCTACAATCCACTCGGTATCTGTATCTCCAACATGACAACAATCTGCATCATGAGATAATAAAGCCACCTCTCCATCTTCTATTGTGACTGTAGCAGATGTGTTTTTGTCATTATCTTGACTTCGGTTTGCATTCTCTTGTTTAAAGAAACGGCAGTTCCTTTTGAGATGACCCTGCTTTCCACGGTGGTAGCATGACCTCTTCTCCAGGGACTTAGATCTATCTTTCGATTTTCCATTCCCACGACCTCTACTCTTGCTTCGACCCTTATTTTCTGTGACAAGGGCTTGTGAACAGGTACTGGCAACGTCTCTTCTAAGAAGTTCTTCATTAAGTAGGCTATTCTTTACCATAGACATTGTTACCACACCATTTGGAGCTGAGTTCAGTGATACAACAAGAGTATCCTAGCTATCTGGTAGAGTTCCCATCAAAAGACATGCTTGCATCTCATCATCCAAGGACATACTGGTGACTGCTAACTCACTTATGAATCCTTCAAAGTCGTTCAGGTGTTGTGTGATTGATCGTCCCTCTGTCAGTTTCAAGTTCATGACTTTGCGAATCATGAACACTTTTCCTTGAGCAATTTTAGCCTCGTACATATCCTCTAGCTTCTTCTAGAGAACTTTGGGATCTGTTTCATTCCTCATGTGGTTGTACAGGCTAGCATCTATCCATTGGCGTACTGTACCCAATGTCTGCTTCTTCAACTTTATCCACTGCTGATCGTTCATATCCTTCGGCTTTGCGTCGTCACCCTCAATTGGATCATACAAATCTTTGCAATTGAGGTAGTCCTCCATCCTGGATTTCCACATTGAATAATTTGTATCCGTCAATTTGATCATTACACCATCATTCGCCATGTTGAAAATTTAAGAATAGTAAAATTTTACTATTCACATAAATAGTGACTGTATATGTGAATAGTACCGTATACCAAAATAATACTTGTATATTGAAATAGTAACAGTATGCTCCCGTATACTTAAATAATATTATTCATAAAAGATGGCCGAATATGAATAGTATTATATATGAATACTATAACTCAAGTTACTATTTTACTATTCACTTAAATTGCGTATTTGCGACGGTTTTTAGAACGGATTACGCCACCGGATTTATCGTAATTTTCTCGTCGTCGTGGTATATTTATTTTTGAAAAATATATCCACAGATTTTACTGATAAAATAACCTTCGGCTCTGGTACCACTTGTTAGGCCCAATAATAGATTACGAGAAAAATAATAGCAGCAGAATAAAAAGACACTCAGATTTTTACGTGGAAACCCCAAATGAATTAGGGAAAAACCACGGGACTAACTCCGAATAATTCTTCCACTATGAAAATAATAGTAGGTACACCAGAGATTACAAAATAGTGGCACTCAAGTGTTTCCCAAAACCTCACTATTTTCTCTTACCCAGCTCTTAGGAACCCTTTTCCTAAGGCTCTCTACATAGATTACATTTTTATCTGTGTTTCTTCTCTCTTGGTCTCTGCTATCCCTTTTTGTCTCTGCTCTTAAAATGAGCACAGGAGATTCAACCGAATTATATACAGTAATTTTACATTGCACTATTCAACAGACTCGCCTCTTTTTCCTTTTTTTTAATTAATCAGTGAGTCCCACAATAAGAGGGACACCACTCAACAATTTCTACCGTGATGTGATTGTGTAAAATTTAACAGTGGCTCTGATAGAAAAATTATATAGCTGTAAAGGTCGCCCTATATGGTATTAAATCGATGGATTTTAAGAAAATGGATAGTGTACTTAAAGTAAAATTCAGAAGTGTTTACTATTATTATTAGCGAAAAAAAGTTGTCGGTAATCTATGGCTAATCTGTTAGTAATTATTATTATTATTATTATTATTATTATTATTATTATTATTATTATTATTATTATTATTATTATTATATTCACCGGTAAAAATACAGAGTCAACTTACCGTTGGCAAGTTGAAGATGGAAAGACATATCTAGTGCGCATAGTTAATGCAGTCATGGATTCGGAATTGTTTATGGCAATCGCGGATCACAACTTGACCGTTGTAGGAGTAGATGCAGCTTATGTCAAACCCTTTGTCACAAGTTATATAGCAATAGGTCCAGGCAACACCATTGATGTTCTTCTAACGGCTAACCAAACTCCTGGACATTACTACATCGCAACCCGAGCTTACACAATTCAAGCTTTAAACGTCACATTCGACAATACAACTGCAACAGCCATTCTCGAATATGAAGGAAACTATACTCTCCCAACTAATTCTCCTTTGTTCCCTAACGACACTCTCCCTCGCCATAGAGATACCGATGCTATGACCTTTTTCAACACTAGATTTAGGAGCCTCTCTAGTCAAACCGTTCCCAAAAACATTACGACTCGAATGTTCATCACAGCTTCCGTAAACGACTTGATTTTTAACATTTCCGATCCTCTTTCCGCAAGCTTAAACAACATAAGTTGGCAAAATCCCAAAATCGACGTGCTCCAAGCCTACTACAAGTATGCATTTATTTTTACTTTGACTCTATACTTGAGCAAATATCAGGTTTCTTATTGTTATTCAACTCCAATGTTTATTACAGCAATATAAGTGGATACTTTTCGGAAAATTTCCCGGACATGCCCCCCGCGTTCTTCGATTTTGTAGCAGAAGACTTACCATTTAACAATACGAATTCAATAATGGCGACCGAAGTGAAGGTCCTAGAATATGGAGAAGAAGTGGAGCTTGTGTTTCAATCAACAAACGTAATGAATACATCACAATATCATCCAATGCATTTCCATGGTCATAGCTTTTACGTTGTCGGTAGGAGTGGTGGAGATTTCGACTTCGAATTAGATCCAACGACATATAATTTAGTAGATCCACCCTTTATGAACACCGCTACACTTCCAGCAAAAGGATGGCTTGCTATTAGATTTTTCGCTCGAAATCCCGGTATGTCCCCTTACAAACATCCTAACATTGCACATCATTTAATTATTTATTGATTATCAAGTTGATGTTAAACATATATTAATAATGTCTTTTTTTAATACAGGAGTATGGTTGTGGCATTGTCACTTGGATCACCATTTAAGTTACGGAATGGTAACCGTTATGATTGTTAAAAATGGCGATACCGCGGACAAATCTTTGCGAAAACCGCCTGCGTACATGCCTCCGTGTGTAGATGCACCAAATATTAAACTTTGGAAATCTGACAAATAATTTATATTTGCATATCAGTTTTCCCCTAATCAACTTAGTCACGTAAGTTAAGTGTACGAGATTCATTTAAATTTGTGATCTTATTATGATTCAATTCTTACATGGGATCAATAACATATCTATACCTTTATTTGATAATGCAGAGAACTATTCATGATCCGGAACAGCAATTCAATTTGGAAACAGATACGTGTCATGGAAAGATTTCGAATCTGTATTTTGGATTGAGTGATTATTTCAATTACAGTTATTTTCTACTAGTTCCGATATTGAATAAAATTTAATTTTAATAATTTTAAACTTACGAGCATTCCTATTTTATTTTTATGCTATTTTCATTTTAATATCTTTATTTTTTGATTTTTGAGCCTATTTTATTTAAAGTAATGTTCTTTTGAACTTTAATTCAGTTCAATTCAATTTAGTTCAGTTTAATTCAGACCTTAATCCTATTAATTAATATGAGTAATTATAAACAGTGTAGAATAATTAATTATAATTTTAATTATAAAAAATAATATTGTTGGGAAACAATGATTCGGAAAAACAGTCAAGAAACAATCCGGATAATGTTTGAAGAAAACAAAAACTTGTAATAACTTAAACATATTATCTTCTAAATCCAAATGGAAGCATCCGATCCAAGTCAAGCCATAAAGACATCCATTGAAGATCATAAGTACCTAAGTATATAATGGAAGCATCCGGTTAAAGTTTGGAAAGGAAACAAACTTTGAACCGCTCAAAATCAGCATTCGAAAGAACTAATTGTATTAGCAACCGGAAGAAGATAGATCCGGAGATATTAAGTCTGAAGACACCCGGAAAAATTAAATAACTAGACAAAGGGAATAATTCAAAAACTACATTCCCTCCACCTGTTGGGGTCAGAAATTCAAAGATCCTTTCCCCTTATGAAAGAAAAAAAATGACAGCTTGTACTTTTCAGAAAAGGACAGAAGGACTGACACAGGAAAGAGAAAAAGGTAACAACTTTTTTCACCTAGACCAATAGGAATGGCGCGTGAAGATCACGATTCCGGACCTCTGGCGTAAAAGTTGGTAAAACACTAAAATCCAAGGAAAATGATCACTGACAACTTTTCAGCCCCAATCCCAAGGATTCAAACGGGTCGAAATCTGAGTCTAACGGATTGATCAACGGCTCTGAAGGCGCCACATCTTACCTTTAATCGGTGAAGATTAAATTCATTTTCAACAACTCACAACTGCTACATTTATGACAGAAGCTTATAAAAGGAAAGCTTCACAAGTTGAGAAGGTGCTGGTTGTTTTGAGAAAGCATACACAAGAGAATTCGCTATAGCAATCAGTTACTTAATCCCTCCAAGAATCAAACTATCAAATCTGTTTGTAAGAATTCTCAAGTGAGTTATAAACTTGAGGAACTCCAAAACCAAAACCTTTAAGAAACAAAGTGTAAAAGTCTCACACTTGGGTGAGTGGTGAGATCGGGATATAGCTTAAAGTTGGTGATTTGAGTGGGATCTCCCTGTAAGACTCAGCTTAGGTTTGGATAAAAATCTAAGTGGTATATCCTGCTAAAGACAAGAGGACTTAGCTAGGAGTTGGTACTTTTAGTGGTATATCCTACATCTTGAAGGGGTTACCATCCGGAGACAAATTATAAGGCTTAATTCCTGCCAGTTGGAAAGGAATTCACTAGTGAAAAACTCAGAGGAAGGAAACTCCGGGGACTGGAGTAGGCGGGGCCGAACCAGGATAAAACTCTGTGTTTGATTTTCTTAGTCTTTATTTATTTGCGTTATAATTCATATCTGCATCATCCGGATACATCATATCCAGAACATAATCAAACATGCTACACTAAGACTTTTTAAAGTCTGTTAATTCTATGAAAAAGGGAACAAGTAGTATCAGAGCAAGTGCTCAAAACTAGAGATCTAATAATCTTGAGCTAAAGGTCCAAATTTTGATCTAAGAATCAAAATGAGTTTCCAAAACTCGCAACTCCTTCCCGAGGGTATGTCTATTACCCGTCCTCCACTCTTCATAGGTGAACACTATACGTTCTGTAAGAATCGGATGAAGAACTTCATTCAAGCATAAAACATGTTAGCATGGATGACCATTAAAGATGGCCCATATGAGCCTACTTATGAAGTAGAGGGTATAACTACCCGGAAGCCCTCAAGTTTATGGGATGAGAATGATTATAAAAAATTGTGTGAAAACATAAATGCTATTAATATGCTTCATTGTGCTCTTAGTGTAGCAGAATTTAGCAGGATATCCGGATGTGAGGCTGCACAGGAGATTTGGCAGAAACTAGAAGTGAGCTATGAAGGAACCAACAAGGTCAAAGAAACCAAACTTGATCTACTCCAGCAAAAGCTTGAGATCTTAAAGATGGAGCCAAAAGAGTCAATCAGTAGCATGAACACTATATATACAAATCTAGTGAATGAAATGAAGAGGCTCAGAAAGGAAATCTCTGAAGTAGAAATGGTAAAGAAGGTGCTCCGGAGTCTCACCAAGGAATGGGACAATAAGAAGACTACCATTGAGGAAGCTCATGAGTCAAACTTCTATAGTTATGATGAGCTCATTAGAAATCTCCTAACTCAAGAGTTATCCTTGGAGAGATATAGCCAACAAGAGAAGAATCCTAAAGAAAATAAGAAGGCCATTGCACTTAAGGCAGACCCTACCGGATCAGCCTCTTCCGGATCAGACAAACAGTTAAAGGAATCTCACTATAACAAAGAAGATATGGCTATGCTAGCCAAGTAATTTGATAGATTCCTAAAGAAGAATGATTGGAGGAGATCCAAAAGATACAAATCAAAAAGATCAAAAGAAGGCACATCTAGAAGAGATAGACCAAGAAAGGCTCCAAAAGAAAAGAAGGATCCGGAAAAAGAAGTTGCTTTTTTCAAATGTGGTGGAAAAGGACATTTCAGAACCAAATGCCCCAAGCTTAAAAGAGGTAAGAAACACAGGAAGAAGGCTATGGTGGCCACCTGGAGCAATAGTGAGAAAAGCAGTAGCTCATCTTCAACAGAAGAAGAAGAGACTGCCAACTGTGCATTCATGGCACTAACTGATCCTGAAGCAGAACAATCCAAAAGAAATCCATCTAAGCAAGATACTGTACAAATTGAAGAATCGGAATTAGAATCAGAAACATCCAGTACTGAGGTATACTCTCACTCTAATTCTATTTCTAACTTTGAACTTGCTAGAGCATTAGGGATTGTGATCAAGAATGTGAGGAAGAACACAAAAGCTATCAAATCCTTACGAAGACAAGTAATGAAGCTCACTGAAGATGGTGAAACATTGGCATAAGTTGTCGACTTGATGAGAGCCACTGAACACATTGATGTGGTTGAAGAAAACTTCTTGAGAAATTAAGTGCAGATCTTAAGTGCTAACTTGATGGGGTTAGATAGGGAGCTAACTATGTTGAAGGAAGAATCCAGAAGGAAACCAGGTCCCTCTCAACAAAGAAAGAATCCAAGAACATCAAATGAAAAAGACAAAAAACCTTAGAGGCGGCCTCAAGCACAAAGATTCACAGCTGCTCAAAAGGGAAAAGCTAAGGCTGTATCAAATGAGCAACATGCCAAGCAAAGAAAGAATTACAAAGCAGAAGTTACACATCCAACCAACTTCTGGATACACTCTGGACAGACAAGTATACAAGAAGCTGGATATGTTGGAAACTATGAAAAGGAGGATCTCAAGAAATCCAGAAGAAGCATGAGCAAAGCAGACCTATCTCAGGGTGTAGGTTTTGTAGGAAAAAGAATCATATTACTAAATTATTTAGATTAAAAAATGGTTATTATGATGTTTATCCTTGGCCTAAAATGGTTGATAACCCAAGAGGACCAAAATCTAATTGAGTACCTAAACCCACTTGATCTATTTTGCAGGTATGCCTTAGATCCACAGTAGATCAACATACATGGTACATTGATAGTGGATACTCAAGGCACATGACTGGTGATGAGAATGCCTTCATCACTTTAATCCAGAAGAAAGGTGGAAAAGTAAGCTTTGGAGACAACCAAAAAGGATAGATCATTGGACATGGAACCTTTGGATCTGAGGTAAAGATAGAAGATGTCTCATTAGTTGATGGACTGAAGTTTAACTTGCTTAGTGTAGCACAACTCTGTGATAAGAAGACAAGTCACCTTTGACTCCGGAGGATGCTCAATCTATGATAGTAAGTCAAATCAACTCATTCTTTATTCACCTAGAGTTAATAATGTTTATTATGCTAACATTAAAAATGAGAAAAAGAATATATGCTTGGTGTCTAAAGAAGAAAAATCATGGCTATGGCACAGGAGGTTGGGACATGTAAGCATGAACGTCTTGTCCAAATTAGCCAAAAAGGAATTGGTTGTGGGTTTGCCTAAGGTAGCTTTTAATAAGGATCACATATGCACTGCATGACAATTAGGTAAATAGCATAGAAAAAGCTTCCCTTACATCTCATACATACCTTCCAAGAGAGTTCTTGAACTCTTGCATATTGATCTCTTTAGTCTAATCAAACCATTGAGTTTAGGTAGAAGAGAATACACCATGGTAATAGTGGATGATTATTTTTGCTATACCTGGGTTGCTTTGCTAGCCAACAAAGATGAAGCCTTTGATCAATTTTCAAAAATATTCATCCGGATAGAAGTAGAATAGGGCATAAGCATTGCACGCATTCGGAGTAATAATGGAGGTGAGTTAAAAAATAAGCACTTTCGTGAATTTTGTGACTCCAAGGGAATTGAGCATAACTTCTCTACTCCTCATACTCCTCAACAAAATGGGGTTGTTGAAAGGAAAAATAGAACCTTAGTTGAAATGGCCCGGACAATGTTAAGTGAGAACAATCTACCTAGATATTTTTAGCGTGAGGCCCTAAACACACCATGCTTCATCGTAAATAGAGCTCACATTAGAAAGACCTTAGAAAAGACCCCATATGAAATCTGGTAGGGAAGGAAACCTAAAATTGGGTACTTCAAATCCTTTGGATACAAATGCTACATCCTAATGATAGAGAGCAATTAGGAAAATTTGATCCTAAGTATGATGAAACAATTTTCCTTGGCTACTCAACACAAAGCAAAGCTTACAGAGTCTATAACAAATGAACCCAAACTGTAGTAGAGTCAATACATGTATATTTTACTGAGACTAACCATACAGGAAGAAGAAGTTCAAGTCCAGAAGATTTGACTGAAAACACTAGAGAAAAAGAACAAGTGCATATTCCTGATTCCTTCATGATCGAGAAATATAAGGAAGAAGATGAAGAAATTAATCTCAACTCAGAAGTTCCATAAAGTTTTATTAATCACCATGAGATAAACTTTATGGATAATCTAGAAGAGGTCATAGTAATTGTGGAACAACCTCCAGACTAGCATGCAGATCTTTAAAGAGAAATCCGGACTCATAGAAATCATCCTATAGAAGCCATTTTAGATGATGTCCAAAATCCAGTGAGAACCAGAGGATAACTCAATCGAATGATGAGCCATACAGCCTTTGTCTCTCTCATTGAGCCAAAGAAATTCCAAGATATAGAAGGAGATGAAAGCTAGTTGATGGCCATGCAAGAAGAACTAGATCAATTCACCACGAATGATGTGTGGGATCTAGTGGCACCACTAAAGGGAAAGTCAATCATGGGCACCAAGTGGGTATTTCAGAACAAGTTAGATGAATTCGGAGTGGTAGTAAAAAAATAAAGCAAGATTGGTTGCCCAAGGCTACAATCAGTAGGAAGGCATTGACTATATGCTTTTGCATCCTTCATGGGACTCACATTATTCCAAATGGATATCAAAAGTACATTCCTAAATAGAGTCATTCAAGAAGAAGTCTATATCAAACAGCCACCTGAATTTGAAGACTCAAAGCATCCGGATCATGTATACAAACTGAAGAAAGCCCCTTATGGATTGAAGGAAGCACCAAGAGCTTGGTATGAGAGACTTACTATATTTCTCATATCCAAAGGGTACATCCAGGGCAAGGCATATACAACTCTTTTCATCAAGAAGAAGAAAGATGATGTGATTCTAGTCCAAATTTATGTTGATGACATCATCTTTAGAGCAATAGATGAAAAAATGTGTGAAGAATTTAGCACTCAAATGCAGAAGGAGTTTGAGATGTTTGTAATGGGAGAACTTAATTTCTTCCTTGGTCTACAAATTAGGCAGAGTCTGGATGGGATTTTCATTAATCAATCAAAGTACACCAAGGAGATTTTAAAGAAGTTTAAAATGGACAAAAGCAAGCCAATATCCATTCCCATGGGATCAGATATAGTTCTATTAAAGGCTTGTGAAGGAGAAGAAGTAGATCAAAAGCTCTATAGAGGAATGATTGGATCACTGTTGTTCTTGATAGCTAACAGACCTGACATACATTATGCAGTTTACTACTGTGCAAGATACCAATCCAATCTTAAGGATTCACACCTCAAGGCAATAAAGAGAATCCTTAGATATCTCATAGGAACCACTGAAGTTGGTTTATGGTATCGTAGTAATAGGAATTTCACACTCAAGGCTTCACTGATGCAGATTATGGAAGAGACGCTCTTGAGAGAAAGTGTACATCCGGAGGCTGTCACTTTCTTAGAGATTGCTTGGTATCATGGTATAGTAAGAAGCAAACTTCAATTTCTTTATCAACCATAGAAGCAGAATGTATGGCAGCAGGAAGTTATGTAGCTTAACTTCTATAGATCAAGCAATAGCTAGAAGATTATGGAGTTTAATTCGGATGTGTTGAAGTGATATGTGATAACAAAAGTGCCATTGATGTGTTAAAGAATCCAGTGCTCCATAGCAGGATGAAGCATGTAAACATCAAACATTATTTCATCCGAGATCATGTGATGATGAAGGATGTCGCATTGGTATACATTCCAACCAATGAGCAAAGAGCAGATATCTTTACTAAGCCATTAAGTAAAGATCAATTCAATAAGCTAAGGGAATCAATTGGAATGTCCAATCCAATTTGAAGAAAAATCCGGAAGCAAATTAGGGATTAGTTTGGACTTTTCAAGTCAAAGAGTCAAGAAGAAAAGAAGAAGTAATTTTGGCTCTGCATCGAAAGGAGAATAATGCCAGCTCAGAAGATAGGAGTAATATATGGCAAAAAAGCACGTAAAGGTAACTATCCACTTTTTGATTTTCAAACGATTATTGGGCATTACACGCGCGGCAAAAGCAGCAGCTATTTTAGAAAAAAAATTGTTCCAATTCTCCGATTAAATGTCATTTACCTCTCTCCTAAAGTTTCACCTGACACATCATCAATCCAGTCAAAATTAATATTGTCCAGATTACCATTATACCCTCACTTTGGGAATTCTATAAAAACCCCCCAAAAATCCCTCTTCTTCTTCACGCAAGTAATTTCTTACTGTTACTCTGCAAATTTCAAAACTTAGAACCCTAAATTCCTAAACATCTTTCAATCTCTCAAATGGCACTCATAAAGTCTCAAGCTAAAATCATCCTTCCCTCAAGGCACATCTTTAAAATGGAAGACCTTACTGATTCTAATTTTATTTCGGTCAAGAAAACTGCCTCTGACACCATTGTTCCTTCCGATTATCTAGGAGATAACTATCTATTTTTCAACTGACCCATTCAACCAGCTTCTAAGAGACTAGGGATTGGAAACATTCCTTACCATGCATAAGCTCACCTATCCGATGTTTGTGAAGCAATTATATGACAACCTCAAGGCTCACAACTATTAAGACACCCTCCGGACCACTGTAGATGGTAAGGTGATTACCTTAACTTTGAAATTCTTTGTTACTCATCTCAACATGGAGAATGATGGAGTAATATTGAGATCAGATGGAGATGAATAGAAGGTGAACTATAAACCATCAGAGTGGCTACCACAGAGATAATTTGGAGACAAATGCTCCACTTACTGGCCAGAAGTTCCAAGATTCTTGCAGTTTGTGTTGGCAAAATTTATGCTCATCCGGAAGGGCTCCCTCACTATAGTCTCCTCACTCCAACACTGTGTTATACAACACTGGACAGATAGCACTACAGTCAACATGCTAGTACTTTTGATTCACTTCCTTAGGCAGCACAAGTACAATCATAGAGGCCTCATCACCGAAATCTTGGTAGAAAATGGAATTTATGTTACCAAGGAAGAATCTATGGATGGGAAGGCCATTTTGGAGAAAAACTTCTAAAATCTGTCCTTTGGAGAAACATGGGATGGGCAAAGACCATTAAATAGAGGGATGGGAAGAAGAAAAAGAACAAGGCTTGGAAGGCCATAGTGGAAATCGCACCAGAAGCTAAGAAGAGCAGAGCCACTAAGCCTAAAGCTCAAAAAAATTTTAATGTTCAACCAGAAGTTTAGGAGCAAGATGAGGACACTCTGTCCTTGACCCAATTGATGGCTAAATCTCCTGCCAAGAAGCTAAGAGGAAGGCTCATTAAAACTACTGATAAATTAGAAAAGCCAGCTTGTGACCTGGAAGTAAGAGAAAATATTACAGTTGCTACTGCTGTAATAAGGGAAGGTTACAAGAAGGGCAAAAAAGGAGTATAGAAGATATCATGGCTGAGGGAAATGAGTCTGATAGTGAAGAGACCAGACATGGGGAGCCAGCACCCAAAATAAACTCTGAAAGAGGGGATTGACATTCAGAGAAGCGTTAAAGGTAGAAAAAGCTAAGGAAAGAGCAAAGCTCCCTATCAAGAAGCTGCACTGCCGGAATAAAAATGAAAACACCATCTCCTAAAGCAACTACTCCGGTTTATCTACGCAAGGGAAAGGAGCTGGTAGTATTTACTAAGACGCAAATTCCTCAAGATAATATCTTTTTAGAAGAACCCCAATTTGCTAAGATGATGTCAGCAGTCCAGGATAACCAAAAGATCCCAGAGGGTTATCTAGAGCAGAAGCCACTAACAACCCACCTATCCTATTAGCTCCAAAGGATCTAGCGCTTCTTAAAGAAGCAAATTATCAAGATGAGAATTTATTCAATTTTCAAGCCAGATCAAGGCCTCTTCCGGAAAATCTGCTGAATGTACAGCCTGAAGTAGTGGACATTGAAAGTCTTAAAAAGGCAACTAGAGGGAATAGTGAGGACAATTCCACCATTCCGGGAAATGAGATGATAGTAGTAGCAAGTCCTCTACAGGCAATTGAAGGGGAAACTGAGGACAGTTCCACTCTTCTGGCAGTTAGGTATGAGGAGCAAAATGAAGCAGAACAAGCAGATACACAACAAGTAAGTGTGGTAATTATTCTTCCAACTATTCCTGCTACTGATGATAATCCGGCTGCTAATGCTGTGGATATAGAAGACAACTTGGGTGTAGACTCTCAAATTGCATCCAAGGATAATTAGTTTAGCCTAGAATACAATGTTCTGGAGGAGGGAATTAGTTTGGGACCCAAAGAGCACACTTCAGAAGTGGACTCAAAGGCCGAGGCTAGTCCGGAGGCTAGGTTGGAAGAGAAGAAAGAAGAAGAAAAGTTAGCCACCAAGGAATCAAGTGAGGAAGATTTATCTGGATAAGAAGAAACAGAAACTAACTCTGGATAAGAGGAAACTTCCTCCTCTGAAGAACCACCCAAACAGCTTACTCCCAAGCAAAATCCTACAACAGTTGATAAGCTAACCACTACTAAAATGATTTAAGAAGTGGCAGTTGAAAAATGTGAGGAGAGCTATATTAAAAGGGCCCTTCAAAGCATCTGCTCTCAACTCAAGTCCGTGGAGAGCATCATTAATGACAGATCACTTGCTCCGGATTTAAAGTCTGAGTTAGGAGAAATTAAGGGATTGGTGCAGAGTATTGAAAGAAGAATGCAAGGGTATCCCTTAGTAGAACAAGTTGTAGAAGCCTCCCTCTCAAAAATTACTCTGGTATTAGATCAAATAAACTTCAACATAGCTACAGCAAATCACTCTGCTGATCAAACCAACACCGGAGCTAATAATAATTGTGTCACTTTGATGGAAAAAATCACCTCATCCTCTACAGAGACAACCACGGAGCTTAAAGAATATATGGACCGAAGTTTGAAATCTTAGAAAAATTCATTCTTAAAGCAGTTGCAAAAGGAGGAAAGGAGATTACCTCCGGACTGACCTTGCTAAATGAGGAGCATCAAGCTGCACAAGAAATGCTCACAAATTTTCTTGATGAAGTTCTCCCTAAACTGCTAACAAAGCAAGTGGATGAGATAAGTGAGGACAGTGGAACCCACGCATCCGGAACCAATGACTGAATAAAAGCTCTTTAAGAGGCTTTTCACAAGGATCTCACTACGCTCAACACAAGCATCCACAATATCCGGAGAGATATCTGCCATGATATAGAAATTATAAAGTTAGGTATGGCTAATCTATCCATATCCTCCTCCGGATCTTCATCTTCTGCTCCGGACAATCTTCTCGTTCCAGTGGTCCATAATTTAGTCTAACATATAGGAGATACTAGTTTCTTTGGCTGTAAGTGCGGTCTAACTCTCCTTAAGTGCATGTTTCCATATTTTGATAAGGAGGACCAAGCTCATGCCTTGAAAATGATCCCTTCAATGACCAAATCTTACAAGGAACTCCATAATTCTATAAGGCCACTCAGCCTTCTTTCGATAATGATTGATACAATAATTAAAAAGCGCCTATAAGGTAATATGGACTATTCTGTCTACTCAGATGCTTGGCAAAAGAGCTGGGATGGCAAATCATATGTGATTATTTAACCTCAATCTGATTCAAACCATAAGGGGTAGAAGAGCCAAGGAAGCAGAGGTAAAGGAAAAGAGGGGGAGTCATCCTAAAGTGGCAGTAAATGAAGAAATCATCCTTAGAATAACTATTTTTCTACAATGTAAAAATCTGTAATAACTAGTTCTAATCTCACTCATATATATTTCTGTATTTGTAATACAAAACTTCATGAGGTTAACTATTGTTAACAACAGAAGTATACATAGTGAAAAACTTATATTCAAAATTGCTTCTAAGTACAGTCTGTAATTGTAGTTAAAAAACTTAGAAGCTAGAATTCAAAAATATTGAGGGAGCTAGGATGCTTAGATTATGGGGGAGTAAAACTTGTAAATGACTAAGTATCAAGAATTATACTTAGCTCATAAAACCCCCCTTTTCCATGTGCTTAGTTTTTATTTCCATCAAATGGGGGAGATTGTTGGGAAATAATGATTCGGAAAACAGTCAAGAAACAATCTGGATCATGTTTGAAGAAAACAAAAACTTGTAATAACTAAAACATATTATCTCCTAAATCCAAATGGAAGCATCCGATCCAAGTCAAGCCATAAAGACATCCATTGAAGATCATAAGTATCTAAGTACATAATCGAAGCATCCGGTTAATGTTTGGAAAGGAAACAAACTTTGAACCCCTCAAAATAACATCCGAAAGAACTGATTGTATTAGCATCCGAAAGAACATAGATCCGAAGATATTAAGTCTGAAGACATCCGAAAGACTTAAATATCTAGACAAAGGGAATAATTCAAAAATTACATTCCCTCCACCTATTGGGTCAGAAAGTCAAAGATCCTTTCCCATTATGAAAGACCAAAATGATAGCTTGCACTTTTCAGAAAAGGACAGAAGGACTGACATAGGAAAGAGAAAAAGATAATAACCTTTTTTACCTAGACCAATAGGAATGGCTCTTGAAGATCAGGATTCCGGACCTCTGGCATAAAAGTTGGTAAAACACTAAAATCCAAGGAAAATAATCACTAAAAACTTTTTAGCCCCAATCCCAAGGATTCAAACTGGTCAAAATCTGAGTCTAACGGATTGATCAATGGCTCTGGAGGCGCCACCTATTACCTGATGAATGGTGGAGATTAAATTCAGTTTCAACAACTCACAACGGCTACATTTATGACAGAAGCCTATAAAAGGAAAGCTTCACAAGTTGAGAAGGTGCTGGTTGTTTTAAGAAAGCATACACAAGAGAATTCGCTATAGCAATTAGTTATTTAATCCCTCCAAGAATCAAACCATTTCAAATCTGTTTGTAAGGATTCCCAAGTGAGTTATAAACTTAAGGAACTCCAAAACCAAAACCTTTAAGAAACAAAGTGTAAAAGTCTCACACTTGGGTGAGTGGTGAGATTGGGATATAACTTAAAGTTGGTGCTTTGAGTGGGATCTCTCTGTAGGACTCAGCTTAGGTTTGTGTAGAAATCTAAGTGGTATATCCTACTAAAGATAAGAGGACTCAACTAGGAGTTGATGCTTCTAGTGGTATACTTACTTCCGGCAGGGGTTAACATCTGGAGACGAATTGTAAGACTTAATTCCTACCAGTTGGAAAGGAATTCACTAGTGAAAAGCTCGTAGGAAGGAAACTTCAGGGACTAGAGTAGGCGGGGCCGAACCAGGATAAAACTCTGTGTTTGATTTTCTTACTCTTTATTTATTTGCATTATAGTTCATATCTACATCATCTGGATCCATCATATCCGGAACATAATCAAATACGCTACACTAAGGCTTTTTAAAGTTTGTTAATTCCGCAAAAAAGGTCATTCACCCCCTCTAACCTTATTTAGACCATCACATGGACCAACAAATATTATTAATAAGAAACAATATTAGTAATAATAATAACAATAAAAATACTAATAAAAAAATAATTACTAATCAATAAATATAATAATAAAAATATTTCATTTATAAAAATAACAATGAAATCGCTATAATAATAATAATTAGAAGAACCTTACTCATAAATAAAAACTATGATCTCAACAACAACAACAACAACAACAACAATAATAATAATAATAATAATAATAATAATAATGTTTATCAATAATCATATTTATAAAAAATTATTACTGATATTATCGTGATAATTTAATTTTTTCCGTTACTATAATAGTAAAAACTATTAATTTTTTAATAAGTAATAAACTTAATTATTAGTAACAAAAGTATTAGAAATTTAATTTGATTGTGCACAATTTATAATAATAAATTCAAATGTTAATTGTACTATCTTTAATAATTATATTATTTATTATTAAATATTATTAATTTTTAGTATAACAATTATTTTTATATTTATGATTAATTAGTTAATATTATTAGTTATTTATAGTTATATTAATTTTATTTTATTTGATTATTATCATTTATTAATATGTATTATTATTTTTTAATGTTTATTATAATCATTAATATATTAATAATAATTTCAGTTCAGTTAAATTCAAATCCTGGTATAACTCTTATACGTGCCCAACCCAAGAACACAAATAAAGGCCCATCAGCCTATCTAACTTCCTGTATAAAGGCAGAAGCCTCACACCCCAAGATATTCTAACTTCCCCTTTTTCATTACTACCCTAGATTTTACGAGATCCTGACTTAAGCATCGGAGCGGTTTTAGCCAACCCCCTGATGTCTTCATCTATTTGAGGGGATCACAAATTTTTAATTGCATGCAACCACCATTTGAATAGAGCATGCAATGCAATTGCTTTTTGACTCTGTATAATATTATGACAAGTGTGCCGGTAATGACAACTATCATGTAAACACCTATACACCTTGCATCTAAATTCTTTATATTAATGACACTTGTAAATGGCAACATTAGCATGGTCCTCTTATTAGTTGTTTACTACTTCATGGCTCTATAACTAACCGGTAATGTTTATTGACACATGCTCATCTTGGCTTAAATACAACTTTGCATATCATGTTTACAAATAATAACTATTCTGGAACTAGCGGTATATTCATCTCATTTACAAGCATTCAGTTATAAGTTATTTTTATCTTTAATGTTTAATGCGAAAGTAATATGAAAAAGAAGAAAACACAAAGCTTCAACTATATCTACGGCTTAACATAGCCTCTACTGCAAGTATTCAACTTGTACAAAGTCTAAAATCAGCATAGCCTCAACTGTATCTAGGGCTCCACACGTCCTAGATCGCATCTAATGCTCCATACAACCTCAATGGCATCCAAGGTGTTGGGCTAACAAATATTGCTAAGAAAGTTGGAGAATCAATGGTTTATTAGTGTGGACCAGTATTCCCAATGGTATGAGGCCTTGTGGGGATAAAGCCCAAGAGCAAAACCATAAGGGCTAAGGCCTAAAGTGGACAATATCATACAATGTGTGGGGATATGCCGTGTCCAAGTGCTTCCGCGAACCGCAACAATTGGTATTAGAGCCATGCTCCAACGTTAGCCGTGTGGATGAATCCACGAAAGTCGAACAAATAGTGGTACACCTAGTTTGATCACCAGATGTCCGTCAAACCGCTAGTACTCTATATAAGGCGTGTCCTCCAACGCATTAGAGTACAAGATGCGTGTTTATGGATGGATGGTTGATCGGTCGAGGGGAGGCTCAATGGATATTTATTTGAGGAGAGGAATGTTGGGCTAACAAATATCCCACATTGGTAAGAAAGTTGAAGAATCAATGGTTTATAAGTGTAGACCAATATCCCAATGGTATGAGGCCTTCTGGGGATAAAGCCCAAGAACAAAACCATGAGGGCTAAGACCCAAAGTGGACAATATTGTACCATGTGTGGGGACATATCTTCAATCATATCTAAGGCTCCATAACCTCTTTTATGAGCGAAGTGTCTATACACAATCTCAACTAGATTTAAGACCACCACATAAAGCAGTTTTATATGGCCTTGATCTCATCTAAGGCTCAACATAGCCTCAATCGCATTCAAGGATCTACAAGACCTAGATCACATCTAATGCTTCACATAGCCTTGATAGCATCCAAGGGTCAATATGACCTCAACACCAATCTAGGGTCCACAAGGTCTACATTACATCTAAGGCTCCACAACCTTATTAATGAAATCTAAGGCTCCACATAGCCTCAACTGCTCCTTGATCAAATCTACTGCTCTACATAGCTTCAACTACACATAGATTGAATCTAGGACTCTACAACAAGCAATGACTATACGATACCTCGATCAAATATACTTAATAGTTGATTTCATCTAGAGCGATTCTAGACAAACTTATCGGTATTTAAACTTTACACCATGTGGCTCCGGTTTTAACATCCTTTAATACATAGAGTGACTCCAAACAACCTAAACTATGTCTAAAAACTATATATCAAGTAAAACAACTCCATTTACACCTCAGTGCTTCTAGAATCATAATAGTTATTGAACATTGCAAGCTTGATTTCCAAAGCTTGTGGAACCTTGTAATGTCCAGACACCATCTCTTGGGATCCTCAAATTGTCTTTAACATCAAGAACACTCCATGTCACCATGACACTTTGGAAATCATGCCAAGACTAATGGAGAAGAAGTCTTGCAAGCATATGATGACATCATACTACTGCAAATCAACACTGATGTAGCCTCTATTAAATTGACAAAAGCGTTATTCCTGTGAGGTATCGATGATGTGTGGGTCTCCCTTGGCGCTTATGTGAGAGGTGGGGCCCACTGAGGGTTTGATTGGATTTAGGCGTGCCAAAACATTTTTTAGTTAAAGTTTGCATAATAAGCTAATTTTATTGAATAAAAGAATCGAGACCCAAATCTCAATACAATTGATAGAGTCGCCACCCAAGTTGTCTACTTGGGAAAGAGTTTTGGTACAGTTCCCTCTAGGCCAAAGACTCATACCTATTAGATCAAAGATTCGGGTATCGGATGAGTCACTTAATTCTCATTTAATTGATTCAAAATTACATTTACCGTGTAAAACTATTTTAGTTTTCATCATTTAGGGAATTATCATAGAAATCATATTTCTACACTCTTTCACACTCGTTACATGCGTTTACATATTACAATAAAGCACAAGTAATAAATAGGGGGATAAAAATCAGAATCGGGGGAAAAATGGGGGAAATTGCATAGAGGACCTATACATTTGTTCTAAGTTATAAAACAAAATGAAAATAAATTCCTTTGCATCCACAGATGTTAGCACAATTTATAGCACATCATAAATTGACACTTTAGCGTATTTTGTTGTGAAAATGCATCTTAACTCTTATGGGTTAATTTACCAGATTATTGGTGAAAATGATTGCATGGCAAATGGTGAGTTAGGTTGATTTTAACCGATTAAAAATGAGTTCAGGGTTTTGCATGGGGGCCGGTACTTATATAGATGGGGGTACCCGTACGGGTACCAGTGACCAGTATGGGTATGGTGTACCCGTACGGGTCATGTCTGGTCCCAGACAGAAACTCAGTTCAGTTAAGTTATAGATTACAGATCAATAGATTAGTGGCAGAAAAATAAAATAAAGAGGGATTTCCTTTCATATGATTATGGCGCACCAAATTGATATCTTGGGAGATATATGGTGCCAACAAGGCTCACACGGGTTAGGACCAGACCCAAAATAAGAAATGAAAACAACAAGTATAATAGAAGCAACAAGCAATAATAATAATGAAATAATTGAGATGTGAGTCTCTTTAAAACGCAAGAGCGTTACCTTTTCGACGTGACTTCACTTTGAGGTGATCCCTTTATTGTTGAGAGAGCCCGACCAAAGTAGATGGAATAGGACTATTTAGGTGAGTATTTATGTGGATAGAATCTCCCCTAAACCCTAATAAAAGAAGCTAGGAATGAATAAAATGTGGATAAAACCTCAAAGGAAGGGTTTTCCCCCTATTTTATACCTCATATACCCTACTATACCTTTTCTAAACCTATAGAAATTGTTAGAATTTTAGTATATTTTTGATATGAAGAATGTGTGTGTAAAATATAAAGGGAAGGGCCCTTTTTATAGGGAAGAGGAGGTCTGAATGCAATAAATCACGTTTAAGAGCTACCTTTTCCTGAAATAGGAAAGGATTTCCTTCCAAAAAGGCATGTTTAGGCAATAAGAATACCCGTACGGGTGGGCCCCCACCCTTACGGGTACTACCCCAGGTGTATGGAAGGGATGACTTGTACGAGTCCCCTAGTGGATCTGTACCACCAGAATGTGCCCGTACGGGTTCCTAAAGGCAGACTAGGTCTCCAAACTTTGGCCAAACTCAACTCTGCAGTAGTAGGAACACCCCTGATGGATAACACCTAAAAGACATTGCATTATATAGCTCTCATCATAGTTTTATGAGAAGAATCGTTAAAATCCAGTGCACACAGAATGCCCCTCATAGGATCACTGCAGATACGAATCTGCATGATCTCATGATGTGAGCAAGGGTTCAGAAATCATACCTAAGGTGATGATATAGGTTAGTTCCTTTTTGGAGGTGAACTTCTTTCCTTTGCTAATGTGTTCCCCTCACTGATGCGTATCCCTTTCTGAAGGTGGATGACTTTCTTTGCTGATGCGTATCCCTTTCTTGAGGCGGATGACTTTCTTTGCTGATGGGTATCTCTTTGTTGAGGCGGATGACTTTTCTTTGCCAATACGTATCCCTTTCTTGAGGTTGATGACTTTCCTTTGCTAATGCGTAGCCCTTTCTTGAGGCGGATAACTTTTCTTTGATGATGGGTATTCCTTTCTTGAGGCGGATGACTTTCCTTTGATGATGCGTATCCCTTTCTTGAGGCGGATGAATTTTCTTTGATGATGTGTATCCCTAGCAACTCTACTGGGAAAGACATGGATCTACTCTCCTGGTTGATTTTGGTGTATCCCTTTCTTAAGGCGGATGACTCTCCTGTTGATAGCTTTGAATGACCTGAAAAGAGATAATGATCAAACTCTGTGTTAGTTATTGCCTGAGCTGACACATCTTTATTCTTGATTGACTTTATGGTGAATAAAAATATTTTTACCCCTTTAATCAAGAATGAAGATGTGTGTGTAGGGATTGGTCCCTGAATGAACTACAAATTGGGTTCAAGAAATGTTGGGTTTGGCCCAACTACTTAAGGATGGAATGCCCCTTTGAATGTGCTTCTTGGGGGGTGCCCGTAAGGTATTCAGTGATGGAGGATGCCCCTTGACTGGTTCCACTTTTAGGGAGTGGGGTTATGTCCTTTAGTAGACTCCTTTCTTCTAGGGAAGGTGTGTGTATCCTTTTCTTAAGGCGAATTGACTTTCCTGGCTAATGTCTCCCTTTCCTAAGGCAGATTAACTCTCCTAATCGATGGTGTATCCCTTTCCTAAGGTGGATGGCTTTCCTTGCTAATGTGTATCCCTTTCTCGAGGCTGATGACTTTCCTTTGATGATGCATATCCCTTTCTTGAGGCGGATGACTCTCCTAGTTGATGATTTTGAATAACTTGTAAAAAGAAAACAAACAAATGCTGAGTTAATCATTGTCTAAGCCGACACATCTTTATTCTTGATTGACTTTATGATGAACAAAAATTTTTGCCCCTTCAATTAAGAATAAAGATGTGTGGATGGGGGTTGGCCCCTGAATAAACATTAAACTAAGGGTGAGAAATATTGGGTTTGGCCCGATCGCTCTAGAATGAAGTGCCCCATGAAGGGTGCCTCTCAAAGAATGCCCCTAGGAGGGCTAGACGATGGAGGGAATGCCCCTAGATTGACTAATTCCACTGCTGGGGATTGGGGGGATGCCCCTGGATCTGATTTCGCTGCTGGAAAATAGGGGGGATGCCCCTGGATTCGATTCCGCTACTGGGAAATGGGGGGATGCCCCTATGACTTAATGATTTTGCTGCTGAGGAATTGGGGGATGCCCCTGGATTAACTAATTTGGCCGTTGGGGATTATGGGGATGCCCC
This sequence comes from Euphorbia pulcherrima, assembly GCA_947683365.1. Classification (NCBI taxonomy): domain Eukaryota; kingdom Viridiplantae; phylum Streptophyta; class Magnoliopsida; order Malpighiales; family Euphorbiaceae; genus Euphorbia; species Euphorbia pulcherrima. Next base: position 42,401,118 of record CANTUS010000008.1, on the reverse strand, counting down.
TGGATCTAATTTTATAGTTAGGAAATAGGGGGGGGTGCCCCTATATTAGCTTCGTGGCTATGGAGTATAGTAATGCTCTTTTGGTGACTTCTTTTCTGCTGGGGAAATCTCTTTTTGTAAGATTCGCTTATTAGAGGAGATTCCTGTACTCGGGTGAATCTGCACAAAAATTATCCATGTTAGTAAATGTTTTGAAATGACTTACCTTGATTCTTGATTGATTTTGTTGAAAACAAAAATATTTTTGCCCCTTCAATCAAGGATCAAGGTGAGTTAGAGGTTTTGCCCCTAGTTTAACTAAAAGAATGGGGTTTAGAAAATGTGGGGTTTGCCCCAATCTGTATATGATGTTGGTGTCCCTTCCTTGAGGTGGACGACCTTCTTTTATGCGCTTTTCTTAAGGCGAGCATCCTTCCTTTGTATTCCTTTGTCCAAGCAAATCGCTTTCCTTTGCTATGCGCATCCCTTTCTTAAGTCGGACGACTTTCCTCTGCTTTATGTATCTCTGGTGAATTCTCTGAGGAAGACATATGTATCCCTTTCTTAAGGTGGATGACTTCTCCTTGTATCCCTTTCTTAAGGAAAATTGACTTTCCTGACTAATGATATATCCCTTTCCTAAGACGGATGACTTCTTCTAGTATCCCTTTCTTAAGGCGGATTGACTTTCCTGACTGATGATATATCCCTTTCCTAAGGCAGATGACTTCTCCTCGTATCCCTTTCTTAAGGCAGATTGACTTTCCTGACTATTGATATATCCCTTTCCTAAGGCGGATGACTTCTCCTCGTATCCCTTTCTTAAGGCGGATGACTTTCCTACTGGGTAATTCGAATAACTTGTTAAGAGACAGTAAAAATGTTGGGTTAGTTACTATCTAAAATAGAGATGTATGGATGGGGGTTAGCCCTCGAATAAATTGTAAACTATGTTTAGAAATGTTGGGTTTGGCCTAATTATTTTGAGCTGGAATGTTCTGTGGGGGTGCCCGTGGGGGAGCTAACTGCTGAGGAGGTAGCATTTGAATGGCTAGCCCATTTAGATTACTAGGGGGAAACTGGTCGGGTGAAATTTTAATTATTTAGAGGAAGGTGTTCCTGGGACACCCTAGCTACTGGGAAGTATCCTTGGAACCCATCTCTAGAAAGCTTGACTAGTTGGGGGGTGCCCCTTGGATACTACTCTGACTGGGGGAATGGTTCCTTTAACCATCCAGTCATCGGGGATAGAGATTGGCTTCTCGTGGGGATAGGGGGGATGCCCCTTGAATGTTTTATCTGCTGGGGAATGAACTATCCTGATATGGATGCTTTGTTGGAGAAAAGGTGCCCCTTTAGTTGGCATTCAGGTTTCATCTTGTCTGACCTGCAGGAAAAAACAAGTTTTATTAGAATATGACCTAAAATGGTACATCTTAATTCTTAATTGACTTTGTGACGAACAAAATTTTTTTCCCCTTCAATCAAGTATTAAGACATACTGGGGACCTGCCCCTAATTAACTGTAAAGAGTGAGTGAAGAGATGTTGGGTTGGTCCCAATTTTGGTATGCCCCTTGAGCGGCCTAACTACGGGGGGAAAATAGCCTGTGAGCGGCTTAACTGCTTGGGAGCAAGTCTCCTAGATGAGTTGGATTGCTAGGGGGTGCCCCTTGGAAACAGAAACTTAGCTATTGGGGGGTGCCCCTGGAGATTGCCTTGGGTGGCTTAACCGATTGGGGGGATGCCCTTCAGATGGTTTACTTATTGGGGAAATGATCCCTTCAACAGTTTGGTTGCTCGGAATGCTTCTTGGGAAGATGCCCCTCGGCCGGTGCCGCTCGGATGGCACCTTTATTGGGTATGTCCTTTGAGTGATGCCCTTTGGGTGGCAGTGTGACTGGGGGAATTCCTTCTTTTCCTATAGATTCCTCTCCTTGGGTTTTTGCACTTGATAAAGAAATTGATCAATAAAGCTTTAAGATACATGGTTCGGGACTTGCCTCAATCAAAAGAAAAGACTGAGTTTAGTGATGTTGGGTTGGTCCTAACTTGAACCGTGATGTCCCTAGTATGCTCCTTCTATTGGCTGGGACTACTGGGGAGTTTCCTTTAGGGTGTTTGATGATGGGGGGATGCCCCTCGATGGTGTCCCTTTGGGAAGCACCTCTAGGGTGGGTGCCCCTAGGGTGTATGATGATGGGGGGAGGCCCATTGACTGATTTCTTTACTGGAGAGGTGTCTTCCTAGATGATTCTTCTACTAGTGATTTCTTCTAGGATAACATTTCCTTGGTTTGGGCAAGAATCCCTTGTTTTATGGGGATTATTTGTTCCTTGATGTTTTGACCGATTGGGGATCCTTCCCTTGAATGGACCTGTACATGAAAAAGTGTTCACGTTAATAGTCTTTCTAAAAATGGCTTACCTTGATTCTTGATTGACTTTGTGAAAATAAGAACTTTTGCTCCTTCAATCAAGGATCAAGGTGAGCTAGGGGCCTTGCCCCTTATATAATTATCATAGAGGTTTGAGATAAGTGGGGTTATCCCCGATTTAAATTGGATGTGTCCCTACTGTTTGAGGAATCCTGCTCTCACTTGAAAAATTGCCCTGAGGTATGACGAGTGGACTAGTACGGGTGGTGTGGGACCCGTACGAGTAGTGTTTTGCTAAGGTAGGACCCATATAAGTGGGGATGGATTCGTACCGGTCCTTTCTTCAGGGACAGAATGTTCATAACTGGGTTTTCTACAACCTTTTTCTGATGGATGGGGCTTTAGCAGCGTCAGGCCTTGAATACAGTAGAGTATAGAGAGTTCCTCCGTCAGCTACGCTCAGATCGGATAAATTTCTTTGGCACTAAACCTATATCTTACATTTAAATAAACCATTAGTAGAAACTATATTTATGAGGTTATGATACTTACAGTGCATTTAATTTATGCAGGCCATCTAAGACTCGTGGGAGAGGTTGGATACATATGGGGGCATTAAGCAGATACGGGTGGTATGGATGACTGCCGCTTTGTCCTGGAGTCACCACTCTCCTTTAAGGGTCATTTCAGCGAGCGAGTCCGAGGGCGGAGGATTATTACTATTGTGGAGAGACCGATCCCTCCCCATATCCTAGTGGGAGTCTTTTGACCACATCTGATGCCTGAGACAGACCAGGGGCTATACCTGTTGGGTGAGAGGGCCCGAGTGATGTCGATAGGGCGCTCCTATACTGCGCTCATCGACTCTTCACTTTTTTCCTCCCTGTGAGAGGATCCAATTTGAGGATATCCCCCTTGAGTTCTACTAAAGCGATAGCTGAGGCAGAGAGGATTGCTAGGGGTTTCTTCTCCGTCCGGGACTCGCTGCTAGATTCGGACTTACTAGCCTTGGTAAGTTTCTTTTACTGCAAAATATAACAAACTATGCATGCTATGACATTTATATGTGTGTTCTAATCTTATGATTTCCATTATAGAATCTGTTAGCCATTGAGCGTGGTAGGTCCCCTCAAGACCAGGAGGCTGCCGAAGAGAGGGCTAGATTCTTAGAGAAGCAGCTGTGGGCTGCGATTGCTAAGGCTGATCAGGCTAGGGATGAGACTGTTAGAGTGAGGGGCGAGATTGAGATGTTGCAGGGTCAGTTGGCACGGGTGACTGAGGACAGACAAACACTAGAGATGCCTGATCTTGTGTCTGAGAAGGACCTTTCTGAGTACCGAGTTGCGCTAGCCTTGACCCAGAGGGGTGGAGCCTAGCAGGAGGTAGATCAGCGTGTTGGAGTAGCTGATGCTGCTGTTGGAGGTACTGTAGGGATTGATGACCATGTGATGATCAACATGGATGACCTGCTGGCGGACTCGCAGGACCATACTCTGGTGGGGAGCTTGTGACAGGATCCCCTAGTAGCTTAGACCATGATATACTTTCATTTTTTGGATGTTTGATACTTTTAGGTCCTGTGTGGCATACTTTTGCTGTGAGATTCGATTGACACTTCTGTCATTTTACTTTTATGTATGCTAAACTTTTCCTTCTCTAAATGATGTTCTAATTTTTGCATAGGCCATTCAGTGTGAGATGACCTATCAAACTTTTATTTATCCTAATTTTTGCCTGAACTGTCCTTGACGGCTCAGCTCAGTAGACTTTTCTTTTATTTGCTTTAACTTTTGCCTGGACCGCCCTTTCGAGTTTTCAATCTAGCAAGCCTTTACTTTCTTTTTCTTACTTGTCTGGGTCCTTGATTCATCCTTTGCCTCGAGGATATCATTGTCTTGCCCTTCTTTAATAAAGGCTTAAATTGCTGGTGAATTGACTAGTAACCAAACTTTTAAGGCTTTAGATTACTGAGAGACTGGCCTTACTGAGACCGATGAGTATTACTAAGATTTGGATGAGATCTGTATACATATTGTAGACTCGTACAAGCTTATATGGGTGCCTATACTTTTGGTCACTTGATTAGATGAGATTCATTCTTTGCTCATTAGGGGAATGTGCCTTTGAGGTGTCCAAATTGTAACATGGTGCAAGCTAGATGATGCTAGGTGAAACACTTAGCACTTCGGATGATGTGTGCTATCGAGTAGCCTTATAGTGGAGAAGCTAAACTTGAGGGTTCCCAACTATGAAACATTGCTATTACAAATGATGCTTGGAGAATAAAAGCAAGTGCAAACTATCGGTGTTTTGAATTGCGTTCTCACTTTAGGATAGACCGCTTGATATGATGCGATCTATTGAACTGATTTTGTATTTTTCTTTTATCTTAACTTTTGCCTGAACTGTCCTTGGCGGGTCAGTTCAGAAGACTTTTTCCAACTTTTACACAAGCCTTATTTTTTTCTCTTTTTTTTTTCTTTTTTATGGCTTATCAGTATTTTGTCTTTTGTTGAATGATACGCGCAATACAGATAGTAATAAAGAGTACAAAATGTAGAGAAGAAATTGATGTTCACATACTTGTGATCATTTCACCTTAAAGACATGCATGCATTCATAAGATCCAAATTCTTAGTAAATCATATCATATCTATCGATGAAATTTACTTTGAGTGCATAGGCAATGGCAATAGTTTCCAATGGTTAATCCTTACCCGCTTTCTAGTCCTTTTACAGATTTTCTCGAAAGCAACTAATGTTTTTCTCTCGATGCCCTAACTTTTGCCTAAGCCGCCCTTTTTGAGTTTTCAACTTAGCGAGCTTTATTTGGAGTACCCTAGCTTTTGCTTGACCAGTTTGTGGAATACCGATCAGCGGGTTGCACCCTAATTTTTGCCCAAGCAGTAGAGGACCACTTGTCGGGTGATTTATTCTTTATTTCTTTTATTCTTTAGGCTACTTTTTTTTGTGATTTATTTCTTTTAACCTAAACATGATAGCACTTAAGCCTGTATTGATTCACTAGATTCACGAACTCATTTCCATCCATATCCATAAGCTTGATTCCTCCTTTGCCAAGGACTTTCTTTTAATCTTGAACGGTCCTTCCTAATTAGGCCTGAATTTGCCCCTAGTATTACTGTTGACGAGGTGTAGCTGTTTGAGAACCAGATCACTTGCCTTAAGGGGTTGCTTTGGGTAAGCTTAGGCTATTTAGTGTTGGAATGAACATGTTCTTCTCTTTTGTGAAAGGAGGTCATGTTATTGTGGGGAAGGTTTTGGATCATTATGCAGGGTGAGTGATCTTATTTCTTTTGAACAAACAGAGAGAGCATTTTTGGAGGGATATCTTAATGGGAATATAGGTCCAAGGGAGGTACCTACATTGATAAGAAATGCCCATTTATTTGATGTGACGGTTTACCCTTTTGAAGGTTTTAGAAGAGCGTTGGATTTAGGCTTGCATTGATTTTTACCTTCAACAATGCTTTTGATGTGTAGTATATCCTTCTCCCTTTTCTTTGATGTGTGTCTTCTCCCCTTTATGGAAAAGATGAGCTATGACCCAAGGCTATCTTGTTCGGTAAGCACTTTTTATTATCTCTCTTTTTTAGTGGTAAGTTTTAACCATTGGAACCTTATGCCATTGTGATATACTCAAATTCAATTTCTTTAATAAACATGGGGCAATTTTTAAAAATTTTGATTTTATGTGTGTACGATATCTTTAAGAGTGAAATGCTCAAACTTAATATGAATGCATCAATTTATCCGTGACATGCTTTATAAAGTGTCATTTTGAATAAAAACACTAGCAATGTTAAAAGGTTACCTCATCCTTGAAGTCATCCCCAAGATGTGGAGGGTCTTTATTTTCGATCTTGGTAGGATTCATTGGTGAATCGGTAGTCTCCCAATTCTAAGCTCCTACTTGTCTTACCTCTAATCATCTTCGTAGTTTAGACTGAAGGAGAAGATCATTGAGCACTTGTAGTCACATCAAAGGGTAGACCTGTTAGATGATGAAAGGTTGTCCCCTTAGGCGTGGCTACGCGGTTGGGACCCTGGCTAGATCCCCCAAATTGAAACATTAACACTATAAATCCTTTGCTAGGTTGAATAGACCGGCTGACGGTTGGCAGAACTGTTGTATCCCCTGAATTATACGGACTAATTGAACCCCACTGTCCAAACTAGTTGGATGATGGATCGCTGAGAGACAAAGGTGATGATTCATCCCTTACCTGAACTGAATTTGGTCGAATCGATACCAAAATGTGGACCAAATGAACTTGAGAATGTTGCCAAACTTTAGTTCTTTCTCAAGTGAGAACCAAATGATCAATACATGTATGGGTTTGATTTATGCATGCAAAAATTACAATGATGCATGGCTGGGTTAATTAAAAGGATACATAACATAACACAAGCGAATTAATCGATTCCATCCTTATTTCTCCTACTGGTTCTAAGGATGTTCTTCCTTAGTCTAATCTCACACAGAAATGGGTACCTAAAAGGTAAAATTATAAGGCTTTCGATAAGAATCCATAGGGACATATCAAAAGTTTGATGTAGAAGGTTCCCATCACATCAAGCCTCTTTTGGAGGGAGATGGCAATGAGTGCTCCACCCGCTAAGGTGTACCCAATATCCCTCGCAGTCATAGGTATCACCGTTGTGAGTGTCGCGGAAATAATAGGGCACCCTATCCTTGAGCTAGAAGAAGAGCGCATCTAACTAAAGAGAGAAGGAGATGAAAAGATAGAGTGTAATAATTTTTCCAAATGATGAAAATAAAAGCGGATTGAATCAAGTAAATGATTTTCGGTGCTCATCTTAATCTTTTAAGCTTTTAAAACAAACCAACATTTTGCAAGTTAAAAGATAAATGTTCCCCAGGAGAGTCACCACTGTGAGGTATCGATGACGTGTGGGTCTCCCTTAGCGTCCGTGTGAGAGGCGGGACCTACTGGGGGTTTGATTGGATTTAGGCGTGATAAAACATATTTTAGTTAAAGTTTGCACAATAAGCCAATTTTAATTAATAAAAGAATAGAGACCCAAATCTCGATACAATTGATAGAGTCGCCACTTATGTTGTCTACTTGGGAAAAAGTTTTGGCACGGTTCCCTCCGGGCAAGAGCCTCATACCTATTGGATCAGATATTCGGGTATCGGATGAGTCACTTATTTCTCATTTAATTGATTCAAAATTACATTCACCGCGTAAAACCGTTTCAGTTTTCGTCATTTAGGGAATTATCACAGAAATCATTTTTCTACACTCTTTCGCACTCATTACATGCGTTAAAATATTACAATAAAGCACAAGTAATAAATAGGGGGATAAAAATTACAACTGGGGGAAAAATGGGGGAATTGCATGGAGAACTTATACATTTGTTCAAAGTTATTAAACAAAATGAAAATAAATTCCCCTGTAGCACAGTTTATAACACATCACAAATCGGAACTTCAGCGTATTTTGTTGTGAAAACGCATCTTAACTCTTGTGGGTTGATTTACCAGATTATTAGTGAAAATGATCGCATAGCAAATGGTGAGTTAGGTTGATTTTAACCGATTAAAAATGAGTTCGGGGTTTCGCCTGGGGGCCGGTACCTATACGGATGGGGGGTACCCGTACGGGTATCAGGGAGGACCGGTATGGGTATAGTGTACTCGTACTGGTCCTGTCTGGTCCCAGACATAAAATTAGTTCAGTTAAGTTACAGATTACAAATCAATAGATTGGTGGCAGAAAAATAAAATAAAGAGGGATTTCCTTTCGTGTGAGTGTGCGCACCAAATTGATATCCTTGGAGATATATGGTGCTAACAAGGCTTATACGGGTTAGGACTAGACCCGAAATAAGAAATAAAAACAACAAGTATAATAGAAGCAACAAGCAGTAATAATAATGAAATAACTGAGATGTGAGTCTCTTTGAAACTCAGGAGCGTTACCTTTTCGACGTGAATCCACTTTGAGGCGATCCCTTTACTGTTGAGAGAGCCCGACCAAAGTAGATGGAATCGGACTATTTAGGTGAGTATTTGTGTGGATAAAATCTCCCCTAAACCCAAATAAAAGAAGCTAAGAATGAATAAAATGTGGACAAAACCTCGAAGGACGGGTTTTCTCCCTATTTTATACCTCCTATACCCCCACTATACCTTTTATATACCTATAGAAATTGCTAGAGTTTTAGTGTATTTTTGATATGAAGAATGTGTGTGTAAAATGTGAAGGGAAGGGCCCTTTTTATAGGGGAGAGGAGGTTTGAACATAATAAATCACGTTTAAGACCTGCCTTTTCCTGAAATAGGAAAGGATTTTCTTCCAAAAAGGCCTGTTTAGGCAATAAGAGTACCCATACATGGGATGACCCGTACGGGTCCCTTGGTGGATTCATACCACCAAGATGTGCCCGTACGGGGTCCCTAAAGGCAGACCAGGTCTCCAAACTTTGGCCAAACTCAACTCTATAGTAGTAGGAACACCCCTGATGGACAACACCTGAAAGACATTACATCATATAGCTCTCATCATAGTTTCAAGAGAAGGATCCCTAAAATCCAGTGCTCATATTTCCCTTCTTAAAGATCTACATGAACTCTTTGATTTAAAGAGACCCGTCACCCTGGAACCATTCTAGGGTACATATTCCATTTCTAATCCTCCTACTTTCTCACTACAAAGACTAAGAACACAAGATCCATTACTGGAAACTCGCTCATAAGCTAGATCTAGATCTGTCACTAACCACGTTGAGTCATCTATATCTAACATCCAACATAGCCAAATCCAAATATCTCCTCATGAGCTTGAATCCTCGACATACTACTAGCACATTTATATTTGCAAGGAGTCATTTGAATTAGAGAGAATAAGTGTGTCTCACTCTAATGATTCCAGGATTGTAATTGTGCGGATTCGTAATATGGTGGAGAGAATAAGTCTCTCGCCCATCGGTTACTCACTTGTTTGGAAATTTGTGATAAATTTGTTGGGATCATTGTAAACAACTCATTTAATCCAAGAGCTAGATTGCTTCTATGTCTAACATATTGTTAAGATCTAAAACTCTCAAGGAGTTAGATCACTTTGATGACAAACTCTTCATCAAGATTTAAAACTCACCATAAGTTAATTTCCTTAATAAGAGCTACATTAGTATGAACGCCTATCGTGCTATCCAAATTTACCTCTAAATGAGCTAGCACTCTCAAAGGCTAATGTGTCATCCATATCCATCGCTCCTCAAGAGCCAAAGTCTCAACCATATCTAGAGTCCTCAAGAGCTAGACCTCTTTAAATCATATCTAACTCCAAGAATTCAAATAATCCTTTATCTTAGAAACTCCTAAGCAAAGTCTTATCGCACATATCTTGATCTCTAAATCAATCATGATCTAGAGCATTACAAGAGTTGGATCTCCCACCATGACTTAATGAACTTGTAGCTAGGTATAGAGCTTTCAAGAGTTGGATCCTTGTTGAATCCAAAAGCACTAAAACTTGGCCTTACTTGGCTCGAGCGTTTTTCATCGTAGCAAGGCCCCTTAAACTTATCAATAACTTAAGTTTCAACCAGTTCTAGCCGAATCTAGAATATTGCATGAGCTAGATCCCTTACCTTACTAGAAGATCGAGAATGATTTTGCTGGGAGTCATTTGAAGTAAAGAGAATAATTGTCTCTCGCTCGAATGATTCCAAGATTGTAATTATGTGGATATGTAATATGGTGGAGAGAATAAGTGTCTCGCCCATCAATTTTGTACGTGTTATTGATCTTCAAACACTCTAGCCCTTCTCACCAAGAGAAATCCATTAATCCATTCAAGGGTTAATATAAAATATAATACTATAGCTCACCAAGAGCTAGATATTTTCAACGGCTAACAAGTTAATTCATATCTAACTCTTCTAGAGCTAGATCCATCTAAGGAAAAACACCATCCCGCTCTTGCTCTTCATGATCAAAATACACCCAATGGTTAATACGCCATTAAGAAGTGTGTAGAGTCACTCCAGATCTACACACACCTTTTTTTGATCATTACAACATACCTCTTGGTTCACCATCTAAAATTCACTAAGAGTTAGATCCATTTTAATATTACTGAGGAATTCAGGTTTGATCTTGATACATACATGACTCAATATGCATACAAGACTCAATGTGTAAACTGCTGGCAGAGATCCAGAGCATCATAAGAACTCAGTCCCTCTCCATAACCTCAAGAACTGCTCAAGCAATTCTAGATCTATCGAGAGATAGAGCACCTAACTTGGCCTTACTAATATCATGCTTGTCGATCATAACCAGGCCCTATGAATTCTTAAGAGGTAGACCTATGTCGACTCCACTATCATGTCCAACAATTATACAACATCATCTTAATACCCATCTCAAACCTCTCAAAAGTCGGATCCTTCATCTTGTATAAGATTACTTTATGGCTAAAGTCTTGCTATGTCAGCTAGATACTTTGTCCAAGTATCATCTAAGCACTAGATCCATATCCGAGCTAATTATCTAAAGGACAGAGCCTTATCAGCTCCGCAATACTCATCTTAAGTATTCTACATCAGTTTATCCTAATGACATTTAAAGCTCTCATCAACCTTCCCTAAGCTTTGTTAGATATGATGTACGCCCTTAAGGTAATTAGGACGATATATCTTAATTATGTATTGGTACGAACAATTTGTTTAATTATTAAAGGCATTTAATCTTTTATTTATATCGATTTGTTCATATATATTGTGACTGGTTAAAATATATTCATTGATATCATTGTACAAATGTCCTTGACATAATACATAGCATGAAGTGAGAGATATTATAGTCGGACTATGTGTAGTGAGACCTGCTTCATGTGTAATTATGATTATGTCTAAACTATCCCTAGTCGTAGTTTCATCAAGAAAGGATATTGATGGAGCAGAAAGACTAGTATGTGGTCAACTCTCTTAGAAAGGGTTCAAGTAGTTAACCTCCTAAGACTGAAGGTGGTGCCTTGAGTTTGACACATAGATAGATCTGGAAGATATATTGGAGACCGCAGTAAGATAAACACTTGGTATATATATCAATGTGTTAGTCTTTATCTTCATACAGTAGCTTTGCAAATATCCTTATACTTGAGATATTAGTTACCTTGTGTGGTATTATCGCTATACTTTGGGTCATACATATTCACTCATTAATTTATGGTGCCACAAGTTATTACAGATATAGTGATGACAACACATTGGTAAGCTATGTAGTCGAATAGAATCCATCGCTTTAGATATATTAAGGAGTTTTTACCTGGCCGCTTGATGAAGTGATGATTACTATAAACCTCTGATTAGAGTATGTGATTGATAGAAACAGTTTCTAGTCAAACTCATTATGGTAAAAAGTAATATACTTCGGTAACAAGCAAATAACTGGGACAGCTTGGAGCAACCTCGCTATTGATGGGTTAACACTTTAATCAAATCCAAAAAACCAGATGGTAATAAGCTTAAAGAATGGAAGGAGTTTATCGCATTGGGCAACTATTGCATTAACCAGGATTAAGTCATAAGCACAAATAAAGTTCCGAGTAATGGGGGATGGTGGATCCTGCGTACTACAGTCTTTAAGGTAATCGAGTTCTATTCACGGTCTAGAACCTTGAGCCAATAGTTCCTATAGAACAAAGATTGATCAAATCTTAATAGCTCAATACTACGGGATCCTATGAGGTCATACACAATAAACTTTCATCGGAATGAGTAAAGAATTAATAAACTTGATCTATTACGAAAATATTAAAGGGATGGTTGATTATAATGATTAAATCATTTTATGGTTAAGCCAAGAATTTATTTTGACCGATAACTAATTTTATTAGGGTCATAAAATAAATTAAAAGAAAGGAGGATTAAATTTAATCTCATATTCGCATTTCATCTCGCATTAAATCCACACCGCATTAAATTCAGGGAGCCTTTGCTCCCCTATATAAAGAGCTCTAATTCCCCTTTCTCAAATGCACCACAAGCTCATCTGAGTCTTGATTTGGGATTCCAATGCGATATCTCTTAAGTCAACTCAAGAGCAAATACCTTTTATTTTCGGGTGGGTTTTGGAGTAGTCTAATAACTACTCAAAGCTATGCGGTCCTTCCTCGTTGGGAGGTTTTGGTTGGTTGGGTTTGCGTGGATACTCATAAAGGCCATCATATACTTGGAGGCTTGTGTAAGAAGGTTCTGTTAAAGCACGCTTCAACTGGTAAGTCTTCTAATTCTCTTTTAGTTATTAATTCCTTTTATTAAGCGTTTTAAGACTTAATAATTATCATGTTTAGGTTATTTTACATGCTTAGTTTATTTTATACATTGACTATAACTTAGAGTTATAATATGTTTAAAATAAATATTTTTATGCTAGGATATAATTTAGAATTATGGTACGCCTAGCCTATACATGTAACTTAAGTGGAGAATTAATTTAGTTAAGACTTTAATTAATTTATATGCAACCAAGGGACAAAATTTTAAATTTCTTCTGTGTCTGTTATTCATGTTCAAAGTGACTGCCAGTTCTCAATAGTGGTATCAGAGCCTGCCTATTTAGTGCATAATTAAGTTAAAAGTAAACTGAATTTCATTTTCTATATGAAATTATTTAAAGTTTATTAAATTGTTTGGAACAATAGATGAACTTAGACTTTTATTTCAGAGTAAGAAAATGGATATGGATAATTTCGAGTAAGCCTGCTCAACTTACTTAAACTTATCGAAGACTCAATAAATTATATAAATTACATAGGTTATATATGCTTTCAATTTACATGAATTGAAAGAACAAAATTTATTAGTCCAAGAGAATCCATATTTTTCAAGCTTGTGCCCGTATATGTTCTGGCAAGGATTGGACAAGGTGTCTACTCCTCATAGGGCACCTCTCCTACCTCGGAATATATATAGGTGCAGCTTGAGTTAATAAAGAGGGGATTAAATATGGACTAATTTATTTCTAGTATATAAGATGATTCTTAAATATGTTTCTATAACAGAGTAAATATTAAATTATTGAATAAAAGCTTAAAGGAAATGTAATATAAATATAATAAATAAAATATTAATTATTTTGCATATAAACTAGGTAGATGGAATAATTATAATAAAGAGCTTGAACCCACCTAAGGTTAGACCTTATAAATTAATTCTAAAATTCCCTGAATTAATATAAATTATTATAAATATGCCTATCTAATAAATCTTAGATTGGGTGAGATGTTTAATACCAATAAATTCCAAGTAAATATATTAAGGCAAGTTACAAGTCTTCCTCACTCAAATTTTTGATACGATCTTTTTCGGCTATAAAGTGTTGTGCAAAGCGTTCCTTTCGTCTACATCGACCGGTTATAAAAATGAGATAGGGTCTGCCTTAACAGGAATGGGTAGTCTACCATAAAATTGGGGGCTAGCTGCAGGACTGAGACACGTTCAAGGAGATGCTAATATAAGTGCACAAGTCCCTAGGAATTAGGAAACTTGAATAAATTAGCAATTGCATTCGATGCAAATGGAATAGAATTCCAATTACAACTTATTAATATAACTTGACTCATAAAATTTGGAGTCGTATTAGACTAGTTATAGATGCTACTTAATTGGAAATTTTAGCTATGCTAAACCTCCCGAATTCAATAGAATGGGCTGTTATAAATTTTGAAAATGGTAGTATAAAAGTATTTAATTAAAAGTCCTTATATTAAATACATATACTGTATACTTAAGTCTAAATAATATTTTATTTTCTTATATGTTGGTTGAAATATTTATTTAAATACAACATTCGCATTGATGACTAATTTTGATTGGCTCTAGCTTCAAGGGTTTGCTTAGAAATGTGAGGAGCTTTCGCAAAGCATAAGGCTTGGCCCATACACTGTATGAGCCCAACACTAAACAACATGATGCAACCACTTCTACTTTGTGTAAGAATATTAGTAATGCTTGAAGGAAACTAGAATACAACGCCTTAGAGTTTGTTAACATCCATATTACCTTATGTAAGTAGCTGGCAGGAGACAAGGATAAACATCAAGTCGGATGTTAGGATCCATGTACGTTAGCTACAAGGGCATCATAAAATCATGGACTTGAAAGTCTATGTCTTTACATCTTAGAGAAAGGATTTCCTGTGGTGGAAAATTTAAACCAAAATATTTTTTATGGAGAATTGGTGGACCTATTAGTCAGAAATTTAAATGGTTCATGTAACGAACCGAAATTTCCAAAAATTTGCTTACAATAAATTACTATGGTATTAAAAATATCATAGAAATTATTTTTTATTGTTATTGTTGTTATTGGATATAAGGCATGAGGAAATAAGAGCTAATTATAGTAAGAAGGATGAATTGGACATTTAATTATTTGTCCAAGGGCAATATTGGAAATAAAAAAAAAAAAAAAACAAATAAATACATACATACTTACAGCCTCTTCTTCCCTTATCCATTTCACTTCATCTTCTTCTCCATTCTTCCCTTCTCCCTTACCAAAATTTTCTATAATCCAAAAACTTCCGATTTCTTCGATTCAACTTCGAATTCTTATTAGAAATCGATCCTTAAGCCCTCTATCATCATCAATTTCAGTCAATCAAGACTAGAAGAGGAGGATTTCAGAAATTAAGATTCGGATGAATAGTAACCCGAGTTTGAGGTGAGTGATTTTTGGTGAAATTAAAGCTTAATTAGTAGAATTTATGGTAGATTAAGCATATTTATGGTATTAGGAAGTTTATTTATGCAATATCTTGATAGAATTATATATGGCTGTTGTAGAGGAAGCTATTGCAAGTAAATCAAAGGCAAAAGGGGTAGAAGAGAGCTAGAAAGAGCATAGAAAAAGGTTTGTGTCCCGAATTTCGATTTCTCGGTTTTTCGGGAAATTTTCCAGATTATATACCTGTTTTGTTTTAATGTTTTCTCTCGTTATATAAATCCGATTTGAACGATTCTTGATTTTATTGATATCTACAAAAAGTAAGGAACATATGTTCAGAAGAAACCTTGTCGAATTTCGTTGGTTTTCAATGTGAAATTTTCGTTTGAAGTTGAGTCATGAAATCTGTTTTCGGAAAATCTCAGCTTGGTACACTGTTTAGTATTTTGATCATAACTTTGGTTATAAAATTTGGATTTCTGTGATTCTGGTGGATTTGGAAAGCTGAGACATGTGTCTAATTATGTTTAGAAGAAAGTTCTTCGATTGGATGATGTTTTGATAGTGAAAAATGCAGGGGAAGTCAGGTTACGAAACCTGGAAAAATTCTGGAAAGTATGATATTGATTTTATTGAGTTTTATTTGAAGTTTGATGCTAAAAAATTTGGGATTTGGATTTCTTAATTACTGAAGTTATGTTGAATTATGATTGATGGTTTATACTGGAATTTTTAAGATGTTACTTTAATTTATTGCCCTCATTAAACGAGTAGAATACGGGTCAGGGTAGATTGGCGCCAATAAAGGGGGGTACAGTACTGTACAAACAATTGAAGCTTTGGCTTCGGGCTTTGGCCGATATTATGATATATATATATTGATTTTGAAGCTTCGGCTTCGGGCTTGACCGATATATTGATTTTTGAAGCTTCGGCTTCGGGCTTGACCGATATATTGATTTTGAAGCTTTGGCTTCGGGCTTGTCCGCTCCCGTATCCATTTTACCGTTATTCAGGACTTGTTTACTTTGGGCAATATGTGGTTAAAGTGTTTAAAGAAAAATTGGGTACAAATTTGATTGTACTTTGAAAGGATTACTATATAAGTTTTGTGATTTGGTTCCATAAAGTTGGATAATTTATTTTTGACTTATAAATATACTTTGTTTCTATTTTAAAAATATTCAAAGTTGTTATATTTTTTTTATGGACACCACTAAGCAAATTGCTTAGCGTGTAGTTGATTTTCTACACGTAGGTGGAGAAATTGTAGATAGCTTGGACTAAAGTGGTACAGGTGGATCAACTTAAAGAGCAAATAAGGAAGGACTCGAGGTGGATATGTATTTTAATGTAATATTATGGTTTGTAGAATAATGGCATGTACTAGAGAGAGAAATGTAAAGTGGCATTGAGAAATATTTGGAGTAAAATTTGGAGTTTAAAACATTATATTGGTATTTGTACATATTGAAATCTATAAGTATTGAACTCTATATAGTGGAGTTGAGTTGTTTATTGGGTGATTATAGTTACCGAGACGCTCCCTATAGAGGGGGGCGTTACATTTGTTGGTATCAGAGCTGAGGTTTAGGCGATTCTAGGACTAGTATGTACATGCCATTTAGGATATAAATATGTTATGTTAGTTGTTTGATCCACTTTGATCCAATTTTCAGGAATAAATTATGGCTAGTAGTAGTCACAACCAGATTGAGGAAGAGGATGCTGAGAGTACGGTCCGTATTAGACAAGGGGATGAACAAAGACATGAACCTCCACCAGTTCATGGGTTTCCTGAACAACCTACTCCGGCACAAGCTGCTTTACTTCAGCATATGACTACTGAAGTAATCACACAAGTACTACGAAACATACAAATCCCCCAAGTTCCTGTAGTACCTCACATTGAAAGAAGAGAGGAGAGAACTCCTCTTGAAAGAATCAAGAAGCTTCCAGCTGATGATTTCAAAGGGGATACAGTGAATCCTGCAATTTCAGAAGATTGGCTTGATCATACTAAATGGTGTATGACTAGGCTTCATTTTACAGATGAAGAGAGATTAGACTGTGTTCAAGGTCTACTCAAAGAACAAGCTAGGAGGTGGTGGGATAATATTGTGAGAGAAAGGCGACCCGGAGAAATCACCTGGGGTCTTTTCTTGGAACAATTTGACAAAAAGTACGTTAGTGAAAGATTCAAAGATGAGCAGAGGAAATTGTTTTTGTCTTTGAGACAGGGACGAATGACTGTATCAGAATATGAAGTTCAATTCCTCAAACTCGAGAGGTATGCTCGTGATATCGTTGACAGTGAAGTAAGGCGATGTAAGAGATTCGAGGATGGGCTGAATGATGAAATTAGAGTGCATTTACTTGCACAAAAGATCAGAGTGTTCAATGACTTGGTCGATGCTGCTACGGGCACCGAGAAAATTAATTCAGATAGACAACAAAGAATGGCTAAAAGGTCAGGATTTCAAAAGGGATCACATGGTCCAGCTAGTTCAGAATCTCCAAGTAAGAAACAGAAGGGAACATCAGAACAAACCCAATCTCATTTCAGAGGGTTTTCACCGAGACAAATCATAAGTACGGGGTCAGCGGCAAGTGTACCTTCAGGTAGAGGCAGAGGAAATATTCCACAATGTTCTAATTGTGGAAGGATGCATACAGGGGAATGTTGGGGAAAAGGTAGAGTCTGCTTTAAATGTGGCTCAAGGGAACATTTGATTGCAAATTATCCTCAAAGACAGATAAGTACATCTGCACCTACAGTAGTTCCTACTCCTACAAAGCAAGGTGGAAGAGGAAGGGGAAGAGGAAATGCTAGTGGTTCAAGTGGACATGATGTGGCTCAATAAGCACCGCAGAGTGGTAGACCGGGAGGAATGGCACGAAGTTATGCAATCCGAGGGCCTGAGACTAGAGAATCTACCGAAGTCATTGTCGGTAAATTTTCATTCTTTAATCATGATGTTTATGCTTTGATAGATCCTGGTTCATCTCATTCATATATATGTACTGCATTAGCACAAGAGAAAGGATTGCGTGTAGAAGAATTAGGAGAAAATATTGAAGTGACTAATCCTTTAGGACACAGTGTGATAGTAAACAAAGTGTACATGAATTGCCCTATTATGATTCAACATCAACTTTTCAATGCAAATTTAATTGAGTTACCTTTCCGAGATTACGATGTTATCTTGGGAATGGATTGGTTATCGGGACATCGAGCTATGGTGGATTGTAAAAACAAAAGAATGTCACTTCAAGTTTCTGATGGAGAAGAAATAGTTATCGTGGGGGAAAGATCAGATTATCTCTATAACATAATTTCTTTTATGAAGACTAAAAGGCTGGTTAGGAAGGGATGTCAGGCCTACCTAATCTTCGCTCTAGAATTAAAGGAAGGTGAGTTAGAATTGCAGAATATTCCCACAGTATGTGATTTTTCAGATGTATTTTCAGAAGAACTACCGGGTTTGCCACCAAAAAGAGAGGTAGAATTCGCAATTGATGTATTGCCAGGTACTGCACCAGTATCCAAAGCACCATACAGAATGGCGCCTGCTGAACTGAAAGAGTTAAAGATTCAGTTGCAAGAATTGTTAGATAAAGGATTCATACGCCCGAGTATATCCCCGTGGGGTGCACCAGTGTTGTTTATTAAGAATAAAGATGGGTCGCTCCGATTATGTATTGATTACCGGGAGTTGAATAAATTGACAGTCAAGAACAAGTATCCATTGCCAAGGATTGAAGACTTATTTGATCAACTCAAGGGTGCCAAATACTTCTCCAAGATTGATTTAAGATCGGGCTACTATCAGATGAGAGTGAAAGATGATGATATTGCAAAGACGGCTTTCCGAAGCAGATATGGGCACTATGAATTTTTGGTGATGCCATTTGGTCTAACTAATGCACCAGCAGCATTTATGGACCTCATGAACCGTGTCTTTTACTTATATTTAGACAGGTTTGTAGTGGTTTTCATTGATGATATTTTGGTGTATTCTAAGTCACAGGAAGAGCATGATCAACATTTGCGGATAGTCTTCCAAACTTTGAGGGAAAATAAATTGTATGCCAAACTTAGCAAATGTGAGTTTTGGCTTGAAGAAGTTTCTTTCTTAGGCCATGTTGTTTCTGCAGAAGGAATTAAAGTGGATCCTAAGAAGATAGAAGCAGTTGTCGAATGGAAACCACTAAAGAACCCTACGGAAGTCAGAAGTTTCCTTGCCTTAGCAGGGTATTATAGAAGATTTGTGAAAGGATTTTTAGTCATTGCTGCCCCACTGACGAAACTACTTCAAAAGAACGCAAAATTTGAGTGGAATCACAAGTGTCAAGAAAGTTTTGAGAAATTGAAGACAATGTTGACAAAAGCACCCATCCTTACCCAACCTGGAAAAGACTTTGTAATCTATAGTGATGCTTCACATAGTGGTCTTGGGTGTGTTTTGATGCAAGAAGGAAAAGTGATTGCCTATGCTTCCAGGCAATTAAAGAATCATGAAAGGAATTATCCTACTCATGATTTGGAATTGGCTGCAATAGTATTTGCCTTGAAAATTTGGCGACATTATCTTTATGGAGAAAAATGTTATATTTATACAGATCACAAAAGTTTGAAATATTTGCCAACACAGAAAGAGTTGAATTTAAGGCAAAGAAGGTGGATGGAATTCATTAAAGATTACGATTGTCTTATAGATTACCATCCAAGAAAGGCTAATGAAGTGGCAGATGCTCTCAGCAGAAAGACAATGATGGCACTAAGGGCTATGAATACGGGGTTAGCTCTTACCAGTAGTGGAACCTTAATTGCAGAATTGAAGATTCAACCTGTACTACTACAACAGGTTAAGCAAGCACAAAATGAAGATGATGACTTAAAGATTATTCGAGCACGGACACAAGTAGGTATCGTAGACGACTATATGGTTCGAGAAGATGGGTGCCTATATTTTAAAGATAGACTATGTGTGCCAAACAATGAAGAATTAAAGAAGAATATCTTACAAGAGGGGCATAGTAGTCCTTATGCGATGCATCCTGGAGCAAACAAGATGTACCAAAATTTGAAGAGCCATTATTGGTGGAATGGAGTGAAGAAAGACATTACTAACTATGTTGCTCAATGTCTAACTTGTCAACAGGTGAAAGCAGAACATCAAGTTCCTTCTGGATTGTTGCAACCTATAATAATTCCAGAATGGAAATGGGAAAGAATCACAATGGACTTCGTGACGTCTTTACCACTTACACAGAAGAAACATGATGCAGTGTGGGTTGTTGTAGATAGATTGACAAAGTCTGCCCACTTTCTTCCAATTAGGATGGATTATTCACTTGATAGGTTGGCTCAGTTATATATAGATGAGATAGTAAGGCTACACGGAGTGCCTATTTCAATCATTTCTGACCGAGATCCAAGATTTACTTCGAGATTTTGGAAGAAGTTGCAGGAGGCCTTAGGTAGCAAACTTCATTTCAGTACTTCATTTCATCCTCAAACAGATGGTCAATCTGAAAGAGTAATTCAGGTGTTGGAAGACATGATGAGAAGTTGTATCATCGAATTTGAAGGAAGTTGGGATAAGTATTTGTCCCTCATGGAGTTTGCTTATAATAACAGCTATCAGTCAAGCATACAAATGGCGCCATATGAAGCATTGTATGGAAGAAAATGTCGAACTCCATTATATTGGACCGAACTTAGTGAAAACAAGTTTGTGGGAGTGGAATTGATTCAGGAGACAAAAGAGAAGGTAAAACTTATTCAAGAAAGATTGAAGGCTGCATCGGATAGACAAAAATCTTATGCTGATCTAAAAAGAAAAGACATTACTTATGAAGTGGGAGATAAAGTGTTTCTCAAAGTATCTCCTTGGAAGAAAGTCCTGCGATTTGGCAAGAAAGGCAAGCTCAGTCCGAGATTCATTGACCCATATGAGGTTATAGAGAAGGTTGGACCGGTAGCTTATCGGTTGGCACTACCACCAACACTTGACAAAATTTATAATGTGTTCCATGTATCAATGTAAAGGAGATACAGATCAGATCCATCACATATCTTATCTCCTGATGTCGTAGAAATTGAACCCGACCTAACGTATGAAGAGGAACCGGTACAAATCTTAGCGAGAGAGGTTAAACAATTGAGAAACAAGTCTATACCTTTGGTAAAAGTACTTTGGAGGAATCATAAGGTTGAAGAAGCAACTTGGGAACCGGAGGATACAACGAAAACTCAATATCCACAATTGTTTTCAGGAAATTTTCGGGACGAAAATTCATAAGAGGGGGAGAATTGTAACGAACCGAAATTTCCAAAAATTTGCTTACAATAAATTACTATGGTATTAAAAATGTCATAGAAATTATTTTTTATTGTTATTGTTGTTATTGGATATAAGGCATGAGGAAATAAGAGCTAATTATAGTAAGAAGGATGAATTGGACATTTAATTATTTGTCCAAGGGCAATATTGGAAATAAAAAAAAAAAAAAATTTAAATAAATACATACATACTTACAGCCTCTTCTTCCCTTATCCATTTCACTTCATCTTCTTCTCCATTCTTCCCTTCTCCCTTACCAAAATTTTCTATAATCCAAAAACTTCCGATTTCTTCGATTCAACTTCGAATTCTTATTAGAAATCGATCCTTAAGCCCTCTATCATCATCAATTTCAGTCAATCAAGACTAGAAGAGGAGGATTTCAGAAATTAAGATTCGGATGAATAGTAACCCGAGTTTGAGGTGAGTGATTTTTGGTGAAATTAAAGCTTAATTAGTAGAATTTATGGTAGATTAAGCATATTTATGGTATTAGGAAGTTTATTTATGCAATATCTTGATAGAATTATATATGGCTGTTGTAGAGGAAGCTATTGCAAGTAAATCAAAGGCAAAAGGGGTAGAAGAGAGCTAGAAAGAGCATAGAAAAAGGTTTGTGTCCCGAATTTCGATTTCTCGGTTTTTCGGGAAATTTTCCAGATTATATACCTGTTTTGTTTTAATGTTTTCTCTCGTTATATAAATCCGATTTGAACAATTCTTGATTTTATTGATATCTACAAAAAGTAAGGAACATATGTTCAGAAGAAACCTTGTCGAATTTCGTTGGTTTTCAATGTGAAATTTTCGTTTGAAGTTGAGTCATGAAATCTGTTTTCGGAAAATCTCAGCTTGGTACACTGTTTAGTATTTTGATCATAACTTTGGTTATAAAATTTGGATTTCTGTGATTCTGGTGGATTTGGAAAGCTGAGACATGTGTCTAATTATGTTTAGAAGAAAGTTCTTCGATTGGATGATGTTTTGATAGTGAAAAATGCAGGGGAAGTCAGGTTACGAAACCTGGAAAAATTCTGGAAAGTATGATATTGATTTTATTGAGTTTTATTTGAAGTTTGATGCTAAAAAATTTGGGATTTGGATTTCTTAATTACTGAAGTTATGTTGAATTATGATTGATGGTTTATACTGGAATTTTTAAGATGTTACTTTAATTTATTGCCCTTATTAAACGAGTAGAATACGGGGTCAGGGTAGATTGGCGCCAATAAAGGGGGGTACAGTACTGTACAAACAATTGAAGCTTTGGCTTCGGGCTTTGGCCGATATTATGATATATATATATTGATTTTGAAGCTTCGGCTTCGGGCTTGACCGATATATTGATTTTTGAAGCTTCGGCTTCGGGCTTGACCGATATATTGATTTTTGAAGCTTCGGCTTCGGGCTTGACCGATATATTGATTTTGAAGCTTTGGCTTCGGGCTTGTCCGCTCCCGTATCCATTTTACCGTTATTCAGGACTTGTTTACTTTGGGCAATATGTGGTTAAAGTGTTTAAAGAAAAATTGGGTACAAATTTGATTGTACTTTGAAAGGATTACTATATAAGTTTTGTGATTTGGTTCCATAAAGTTGGATAATTTGTTTTTGACTTATAAATATACTTTGTTTCTATTTTAAAAATATTCAAAGTTGTTATATTTTTTTTTTATGGACACCACTAAGCAAATTGCTTAGCGTGTAGTTGATTTTCTACACGTAGGTGGAGAACTTGTAGATAGCTTGGACTAAAGTGGTACAGGTGGATCAACTTAAAGAGCAAATAAGGAAGGACTCGAGGTGGATATGTATTTTAATGTAATATTATGGTTTGTAGAATAATGGCATGTACTAGAGAGAGAAATGTAAAGTGGCATTGAGAAATATTTGGAGTAAAATTTGGAGTTTAAAACATTATATTGGTATTTGTACATATTGAAATCTATAAGTATTGAACTCTATATAGTGGAGTTGAGTTGTTTATTGGGTGATTATAGTTACCGAGACGCTCCCTATAGAGGGGGGCGTTACAGTTCATATCTTAAAGAAGTAAAGGGACACATGGTGTCTAATTTTGAAGTAGGTTAGAGCAGAGTGAAGAGAAAAGTAAAAAGAATACTGATAATTTTGTCTAGGAGACAAGATGATTATTTTCAATATGACATATTGGAAACAAGATCTTCATTTCAATATGGGTTATTGGAAATAAGATCAAAATGGCTAAAGTCTCATAGCATGAGAAGAGGAGGCTTAGAGCTTCCACTTTAAGATGTTTAGTATTGAGAATTTCTACATCTAAAGGGAATTCTAAATTGGTATGGAATCCCTAATGAGAATCACAAATCCATACGAAGGTATAGATATAAATAAGAAGTATAGGTTTGGCAAAAGGAGAGTTGTACCTATGGAAAATCATTAAAGCTTGTTGGGTGCTATTGATATGGGAACTTAAAATTTCCTTTTGACTAAATTTGTAATCTGACAAAATGATATTCAATTATCATTATAAAATATTGTTTCCTACTTCACAGCAGATGGAATTTTATTCCAATTTGATAAAAGGTATTATCTAAGTTATGAATGATATTTTATTGTAATATGACAAATGATATTTCGTATAATTAAAAAAAATCACATTCTCAATATAAATAATGCTAAGAGAAAATTAGATAATGAGAAATCTTTCTACTTATGGCATTGTCGTTTAGGCCATATAAACCAAGATCGCTTAACTAAGTTATAAAAGCGTGGAGACTTAGGCCCAATAGATGTGGAGTCTTATGGTGATTGCGAACCTTGTTTAAAACGAAAAATGATAAAGTTACCCTTTAAGGGAAAGGGTGAACGGGCCACTAGTACATTGGAAATTATACATACAGATGTGTGTGGTCCAATGAGTGTTAAGGCACTAGATGGATACTCCTACTTCATAACCTTTATTGATGATTATTCACGATATGGTTATCTATACTTAATAAAGTACAAGTCTAAAAGTTTTGAGAATTCAAAATATTCAGAAATGAAGTAGAGGAACAACTTAAGAAAAGTATTAAAGCGCTTCCATCTGATCGAGGTGAAGAATACTTAAGTCAAGAGTTTCAAGATTATCTAAAGGAAAACAGGATATATCCCCAGTGGACTCCTCCTTATACACCCTAACACAATAGAGTGTCAGAGAGGAGGAATTAGACTTTATTAGATATGGTTTGGCCCATGATGAGCTAAGTAGATCTTAGTAAATCCTTTTGGGGATATGCAGTAGAGAGAGTAGTTTATGTATTAAACAGAGTGCCCTCTAAATTAGTTGACTTTACGCCTTACAAAAAGTGGTATAATAAAAGACCATCTCTGAGTCACCTAAGAGTATGGGGCTGTCCTGCTATAGTAAAGAGGATAGCATTAGATTGCTGGACGCTAAATCTGACAAGTGTCTGTTTATTAGATATCCAAAGGAAACTATCGGATATTTATTTTACCAACCCGAAGCACAGAAGGTATTTGTGTCTCAGAGTGCTCACTTTTGGAAAAGGAACACTTACTTGCAAAAGTCAGTGGGAGAAATCTTGAACTAGCAGTTTAAGAGGAAGAAACAGACAATCAGCTGATTGACCTCATTCTAGATACACAAGAAGATGTGATCCAAGAATAACTTGTCGAAACACAATCAATGCAAAGATTAGGTCGTGTTAATAAAGGTCCTGAAAGATATGGTTTTGTCATCACGGATGATAGGGAACTATATTTCATAGAGGATGATGAACCAAGAACTTTTAATGAAGCAATGAAATGCTCAGATTATGATAAATGGCTTGAAGCCATGAAATCCGAAATATATTCCATGTATGAAAACCAAGTTTGGAAATTGGTCAATGCACCAGAAGAGGTTAGACCTATCGGGTGTAAATGGATCTTCAAGAAGAAGATTGACATGGATGGCAATGTAATTACCTATAAGGAAAGGTTTGTTGCAAAAGGTTATAGTCAATGTGAAGGTATTGACTATGATGAAACTTTCTCACCGGTAGCCATGCTTAAATCTATCTGAATACTCCTCACCATTGCCGCTCATCATGATTATGAGATATGGCAGATGGATGTTAAAATAATATTCCTAAATAGGGATTTGGACCGGGATGTGTATATGATACAACCTGAGGGTTTTACATCTCAGAATGGCTTGGAGGTATGCAGACAACAAAGGTCTATTTATGGGCTTAAGCAACCATCTAGGAGGTTGAATATTAGGTTTGATCAGACAATCTAAGAACTAGATTTTTGTCCAACTATAAATGAGTCATGTGTTTACAAGAGGGTTAGTGGGAGTGCAGTCGTTTACTTAGTATTATATGTTGATGACATTCTGCTAATAAGAAATGACATTTCTCTTCTTCAAAGTATTAAAATATGGTTGTCAAGGAAGTTCTCCATAAAAGACCTTGGAGAAGCAGCATGTATACTAGGTATAAAGATCTATAGAGATAGATCCAAGAGGCTGTTAGGTATTTCTCAAAGTACATATATAGACAAGGTACTAAATAGGTTTAGCCTTGAGCATTCGAAGAAAGGTTATCTCCCGATGACAAAGGGAATAAACCTATCTAAGACTTAGCATCCGAAGACAGCTTAGGAAAGAATTCGCATGAAGGATATACCCTATACATTCGTGATAGGATCCATCATGAATGCTATAATATGTACTAGGCTAGATGTCTCTCAAGCCTTGAGCTTTACTAGTAGATATTAATCAAATCTAAGTGAAAAGCACTGGATAACCATCAAGGCAATTCTTAAGTACTTGAGAAGGGCTAAAGATGAGTTCTTGATATATAGAGATGGTGACCTCACAATCAGAGGTTACACTGATATGAGTTTTCAATCTGACAAGGATGAATTTAAGTCTCAGTCAGGTTTTATATATGTGTTCAATGGAGGGGCAGTATGCTCGAAAAGTTCCAAGCAGGAAACTACTGCTGATTCAACCACGAAGTCTGAGTACATTACTACATGTGAAGCAGAAAAAGAAGTTATATGGTTAAAAGGATTTATTGGTGATCTTGGTGTGGTGCCTGAGATTGTTGATCTAATTACTTTGTATTATGATAACAATCATGCTATAGCTCAGGCAAAGGAACCACGGTCTCACCAGAAAAACAGACATGTACTTAGAAAGTATCATATAATCAGGGAGGTTGTTGATGCTAAGATAATAAGATTAGAATATGTCCCACTGATCAGAACCTCGCGAATGGTCTGACAAAGCCATTGGCCCAAGTCAAACATGACCAGCATGTGAAAGCATATGGAGCAAGACATATGGGTAATTGGCCTTAGTGCAAGTGGGAGCTTGTTAGATATGATGTATGCCCATAAGGCAATTAGGGCGATAAATCTTAATTATGTATTGGTATGAACAATTTGTTGAATTAATAAAGGCATTTAATCTCTTGATATATATTTGTTCATATATATTGTGACTGGTTAAAATATATTCATTGATATCTTTGTACAAAGTTCCTTGACATAATACATAGCATGAAGTGAGAGATATTATAGTCGGACTATGTGTAGTGAGGCCTGCTTCATATGAAATTATGATTATTTCTAAACTATCCCTAGTCATAGTTTCATCAAGAAAGGATATTAATGGAGCAGTAAGACTAGCATGTGGTCAACTCTATTGGAAAGGGTCCAAGCAGTTAATCTCCTAAGACTGAAGGTGGTGCCTTGAGTATGACACATGGATATATCTGGAAGATATATAAGAGACCGCAGTAAGATAAACACTTTGTATATATATCAATGTGTTAGTCTTTATCTTCATGCAGTAGCTTTGCGAATATCCTCATACTTGAGATATTAGTTACCTTGTGTGGTACTATTGCTATACTTTGGGTCATACCTATTCACTCATTAATTTAGGGTGCCACAGGTGATTACGGGTATAGTGATGACAACACATTGGTAAGCTATATAGTCGAAAAGAATTCATCACTCCAGATAGATTAAGAAGTTTTTTCCTGGCCGCTTGTTAAAGGGATGATTACCATAAACCTCTGATCATAGTATGTGATTGATAGAAATAGTTTCTAGTCAAACACATTATGGAAAAAAGGAATATACTTCGGTAACAAGCAAATAACTGGGATAGCTTGGAGCAACCTCACTATTGGTGGGTTAACAATTTAATCAAACCCAACAAACCAGATGGTACTAAGATTAAAGAATGGAAGGAGTTCATCACATTGGAAAACTATTGCATTAACCAGGATTAAGTTATAAGCACAAATGATATTATGAGTAATGGGGGATGGTGGACCCTTGCTAGAGGCGTACTATAGTCGTTTAAGGTAATCGAGTTCTATTCACGGTCTAGAACCTCAAGCCAATAGTTCCTATAGAGCAAAGATTGGTCAAATCTTAATAACTCAATACTACGGGATCCTATAAGGTCACACACATTGAACTTTCATCGGACTGAGTAAAGAATTAATAGACTTGATCTAATATGAAAATATTAAAGGATGATTGAACTATTACCTTGTTAAACCAGAGATTTTATTTACTGACCAATAACTAATTTTATTATAGTCATAAATAAATTAAAGTGTTGATTAAAATGATTAAATCATTTTATGGTTAAGCCAGGAATTTATTTTGACCAAGAACTAATTTTATTAGGTTCACAAATCAATTAAAGTATTTATTAAAATGATTAAATCATTTTATGGTTAAGCCAAGAATTTATTTTGACCGGTAACTAATTTTATTAAGGTCATAAAATAAATTAAAAGAAAGGACGATTAAATTTAATCTCATATTAAATTCTCATTTAATCCGTATTAAATTTGCATTTAATCTCTCATTAAATCCGCATTAAATCCCGCATTAAATCCGCATTAAATTTAGGGAGCCTTTGCTCCCCGTATATAAGAGATCACATTTCCCTTTCTCAAATGCACCACAAGCTCATTCGAGTCTTGATTTGAGATTCCAACGTGATATCTCTCAAGTCAACTGAAGAGCAAAACCTTTTATTTTTGGGTGCATTTTGGAGTGGTCTAGCAGCTACTCAAAGCTCTGCGGTTCTTCCTCATTGGGAGGTTTCAGTTGGTGGGGTTTGTGTGGATACTCATAGAGGCCATCCTATACTCGGAGGCTTGTGTAAGAAGGTTTTGCTAAATTACGCTTCAACTGGTAAGTCTTCTAATTCTCTTTTAATTATTAAATCCTTTTAGTAAGCATTTTATAAGACTTAATAATTATTATACTTAGGTTATTTTGCATGCTGAGTTTATTTTATACCTTGACTATAACTTAGAGTTATAACATGTTTAAGATAAAATATTTTTATGTTAGGATATAATTTAGAATTTTGGTACGCCTAGCCTATGCATGCTAACTTAAGTAGAGAAATAATTTAGTTAAGACTTTAATTATTTTATATTCAACTAGTAGGAGTTCCTTGAGACAAGGGATAAAATTTTACATTTCCGCCGTGCCTGTTATGCATGTTCAAAGTGACTGTCGGTTCGCAACAGACTTCACACCCAAACTCTTGATAACTTCAAAGTTATCATTCTGCAGTTGAAGATCCATAATATCATCAGTTAATAAGCAAGTCTTAGATAAATCCAAGACTAATAGAGCATGAGGGAAAACACTAGTTCCCAACTAGTTCAACATTTCCACAGTCCTCTTATAAATCCAAGACAAGCCATTAAATTGAGAAATGAGGTATCCCACTTTTCTCAGCAAAATGATGAATCACTTTCCGAATGTTGGGAAAGATACAAAGACCTTTTGAGAAAAGTTCTAAACCATGGTATTCCTATGTGGATGCAAGTCCAAAATTTTTATAATGGTTTGACTAATGGCTATAAAATCCAAATTGAATCTGTTGCTAATGGTGATCTAAAGGAGCTTACTCCCGAGGAATTTTCTGATTTAATTGAAAGATTAGTAAATACTAGTCGAAAAT
Organism: Euphorbia pulcherrima; assembly: GCA_947683365.1. Classification (NCBI taxonomy): domain Eukaryota; kingdom Viridiplantae; phylum Streptophyta; class Magnoliopsida; order Malpighiales; family Euphorbiaceae; genus Euphorbia; species Euphorbia pulcherrima. The sequence goes on along the minus strand of CANTUS010000008.1, from coordinate 42,371,700 downwards.
GGCATTCTGTTAGTGAAGATCGCAGCAAGCATGTAAAATCTGATGATGTTTCTAAACTTTCTGAAAAAGTGGATTTAATTTTAAGATAACTTGCTAAACAAAATGTTTCAGCAATCTCTAATGTGCAAATTTATGATTTTTGTCGTGGAAACTATAGAAATATTGATTGTGAAAATCCACTTAATCAAGAACATTGTGATTTCATTGGGAATAACCAAGGGAACAACCCTTATTGTAACTCTTATAATCCATGTTGGCGCAATCACTCGAATTTTTCATGAAGTTAACAATCTGGTTAGAATGTTCCTTTCTAAAATTTTGGGTCACAACAACCTTTGCAATATGCGGGACCATTATAGCAAACTTGGAAATCTGAGATAGATGACATGAAGGATATGATGATGCAGTTCATGAAGCAAACCCAAGCTTCAATGAAGAATCTTGAGACTTAATTCCAGTAACTTACCGATTTTATCACTCCGATGAGCAAAGGAGCAATTCCAACCAATACCGAGCATAACCTAAAGGAGGAGTGCAAATCTATCACAATAAGGAGTGGTAAAGTTGTTGAAAATCCTATCAAAATGACTATTATTGATGTTGATAATGATGCAGGAAAGATTGTAAAGGACGCCCAGCAGACTGCAGAAGAGTAAACAAAATAGACTTAGTAACCTACGAATGCAGCAGTTTCTTAGCAATCTGTTCAGCAACCTTCTGAATCTATTCCAAATGAGCCCAAACCTGATCAACAACCTATTTTACCATACCAACCAAGGATTCCATATCCTAGGAAAGCTAAAGAGCAAGAAATGGTTAAATAGTTTGATAAATTTTTGGAAGTGTATAAAAAGTTGCATATTAACATTCCTTTTGCAGAGGCTCTTGCCCAAATGCCCATATACGTGAAATTTTTGAAGGATTTGTTATCAAACAAGAAGAAGCTGGAAAGTGTGGCCTTGGTGCAACTCAACCGAGACTTCTCCTCAATTTTGCAAAGCAAGCAACCTTTGCCACAAAAGCTCAAAGATCCAGGGAGTTTCTCAATTCCTTATTCTATTGGCAATCTTAATATTGATAATGCGCTTTGTGATTTAGGAGCTAATATAAATTTTATTCCATATTATGTTTATAAGCAACTTGGTCTAGGAGACCCACAATCCACTAAAGTTTCTATTCAACTTGCGGATAGAACCGTTAAGTACCCTAGAGGCATAGTTCAGGATGTTTTAGTAAAAGTTTGTAAATTTATCTTGCCCGTTGACTTTATAGTGATGGATATGGATGAAGACTTACATGTACCTATCATTTTAGATAGACCTTTCTTAGCTACTGGTCGTGCTCTAATTGATGTAAATGAGGGTAAATTAACCTTGAAAATCCATAATAAAGAAGTCATTTTTAAGATGAACAAAGCAATGAAACAACCTACTACTTTTGATGATCATTGTTATTTTGCTTCAGATCTTAATTTGGACCCTTTTGACTTGCAGGGACTTGAAAAGGTTGATTTTAATGATTTTGAGAAGATTGCAGGGGAATAAATTGAAGAGCCAGTTGTCTGTCCTATAACGTTGTCTGCCAAGCAGATTGTTGAACCTTTAAGCCATACACCAAATACACCTCCTAAGACCTCAGTAGAAGAGCCACCAACACTTGAACTTAAACCATTGCCTTCCCATTTAGAGTATGCTTACCTTGACCCACCAAATAATCTTCCCATGATTATTTCTTCCAAACTTACCCAAGACCAAAAAGAGCAATTACTTGCTATCTTGAGGAAGAACAAAGAAGCTTTTGCATGGTCAATTGGGGATATTAAGGGAATCGACCCTTCTATTTGTGTCCACCTTATTCTAATGGAAGAAAATCATAAACCGATGGTACAACCTCAAAGGTGATTGAATCTAAACATGAAGGAGGTGGTTAGAAAGGAGGTGATAAAGCTTTTAGATGGTATAATCATTTATCCAATCTCGGATAGTGTGTGGACTAGACCGGTCCAAGTGGTACCAAAGAAAGGAGATATGACCGTTGTGCAAAATGAAAAGAATGAACTTATTCCCATAAGAACTGTGACTGGATAGAGAGTTTGTATAGATTACTACAAGCTTAATGAAGCCACAAGGAAAGATCACTTTCTGCTACCCTTCATTGATCAAATGTTGGAGAGATTATCGGGGTATACATTCTATTGCTTTCTTGATGGTTATTCTGGTTATAATCAAATTGCTATATATCCTTTAGACCAAGAAAAGACTACCTTTACTTGTCCTTATGGTGTTTATGCCTATAGAAGGATGCCATTCGGCCTTTGTAATGCCCCTGCAACCTTTTAGAGGTGCATGATGTCCATTTTTCATGACATGATTGAAAATACCGTGGAAATATTCATGGATGACTTCTCGGTTTATGGAAAGACATTCCAATCTTATCTTGACAATCTTGAAGCTGTTCTTATTTGATGCAAAGAGACTGATCTTGTCTTGAATTGGGAAAAATGCCATTTTGTGGTGAACGAGGGCATTGTCCTTGGTCACAAGATCTCCGAAAAAGGAATTGAGGTAGATCAAGCAAAAGTTGAAGTCATTGAGAAGCTTGTTGAATCTACTTCCGTAAAGGAGGTGAGAGTTTTCTTGGCCATGTGGGTTTCTATCGTAGATTTATCAAAGACTTCTCAAAGATTGCACTGCCATTGACCGTACTCCTTCACAAGGATGTCGAATTCAAATTTGATAAAGATTACAGCAAGGCTTTCCATGAGCTTAAATCAATGCTTGTCAATGCTCCTATCCTTATTGCTCCTAATTAGGAGCTACCTTTTAAGCACATGTGTGATGCAAGTGACTCTTGCATTGGTGCGATCCTCGTTCAAAGAGTTGACAAACACTTTCGGCCAAATTATTACTCAAGTAAGACCCTAACTGAAACTTAGCAAAATTATACCATAACTAAAAAAGAATTACTTATTGTTGTTTATGCATTTGAAAAGTTTAGATCTTACTTAGTTTTGTCGAAGGTTGTTGTTTTTACTGACCATGCAACTTTGAGATACTTGTTGATAAAGAAGGATGCCAAGCCGTGACTCATTAGATGGATGTTGCTTCTTCAAGAGTTCGATTTGGAGATAAAAGATAAAAAGGGATCTGAGAATGTTACAGCAGACCATTTGTCTAGAATAGCTACCAACAACCTTGTCCAGCAACCTGAGATTGCATACTCATTCCCGGATGAACAATTACTCGCTGTAAGAATGCTTCCATGGTTTGCCAATTATGCTAACTATCTTGTTATAGGCCTTAAACCAACTTATTTTTCCTTTCACCAAAGGAAAAAGTTCTTCACCGATATTAAATATTATTTTAGGAAGAACCATTTCTTTTTAAGCTGTGTGCAGATCAAATCATTAGAAGGTGTGTTTCCGAGGAGGAAATCCCAACAATCTTAACTTTGTGTCATAACAAGGATGCAGGAGGCCATTATGGTGCAACCCGTATAGCTGCTAAGGTCCTTGAATGTGGTTTTTACTAGCCTACAATCTCTAAAGATTGTCACATATTTGTTTCAGATTGCAATGATTGCCAACAAACAGGTAATATGTCTGCCCGAAATGCTATGCCATTAAATATTATTGTTGTTTGTGAAGTATTTGATGTGTAGGGCATTGACTTCATGGGGCCTTTCCCAAGCTCTTAGGGTAATAAATACATTCTTCTTGTGGTAGATTATGTGGAGGCAATTGAAAGCCCCACTAAGGATGCTAGAGTTGTTGTCAATTTTTTTTATAAAAACTGTTCACACGGTTTGGTATGCCCAGGGCTATTATTAGTGATCAAGGGACTCATTTTTGCAATAGCCAATTTGAAAAATTGATGAAAAATTTTGGGGTAACACATAAGATTGCAACACCCTATCAACCCCAAACTATTGGGCAAGCTGAAATCTCCAACTGAGAAATTAAGCAAATTTTAGAAAAGACCGTAAGTAGATCTAGGAAAGATTGGACCCGCAAGCTTGATTATACTCTTTGGGCATATCATACGGCCTACAAGACTTCCATTGGAATGTCTCCCATTAGGTTGTTGTATGGAAAAGCATTTCACCTACTTTAATTAGAATTTAAAGCCTTGTGGGCATTAACATTTTTTTTAACTTTGATAAGCATGTTGTAGGTGAACAGAGAAGGTTGTAGCTGAACGAATTGGAGGAATTTAGACTTTTCAGTCTTGAGAATGCCATGAGCTATAAAGAGAAGGTAAAGAAATGGCATGATAAAAGAATTCATGAGAAGGATTTCCAACCGGGACAACAAGTTCTCTTGTTTAATTCTCGATTGAAGTTATTTTCGGGCAAGCTAAGATCACGGTGGACTGGGCCATATATTATCACAAAGGTGTTCTCATATGGGGCCATTGAAATCACAAACAATGCTGGCCTATTCTTTGAAGTAAATGAACAAAGATTGAAGCCATACCTTGCAAGCGATTAAAAGAAGGCTACAATGGAAGATTGCAACTTCCTCTTCACCTAGTGCAACCTTGACAGAATCTGGTGTCCGCTTCAAACACCAATTGAAGCACCTTTTTTATGAGCTCAAGCTCATATTTCTATCTTTGTCTTATGTTATTTTCTTTTATTAAGTTTTATATTGTTTTGTGATATATTTAATCCCTTTCTTTTTGCTTTTTGCTTTTTGTAGATAAGCAATTGATTAAGTATGGAAAACCCACATGAGAATCAACTTCACACTTTTTGTTGCTCAACATACTTGATTTTGCTCATCATTGATTCTGGAAAGTGACCCAATATATTTGATTTTCAGAAATTATTCCGTCTCCATTTTGGAGCAATTGTTTATACGTTGTTTTGCACCACAAGATAGCAGCAGTTTTATTTTTTGCCTTCAAATATTTCTTGTCAATCAATTACTCTTGCACATTAGTCCTTCCCCTGTGGTATATTGCTTCCACTTAGCTCTACAATCTTATAAATTTTTCTTGCAATCTGCAACCTTCCATTCCTATTATTGCATTCTTGCTTTGAGGACAAAGCAACTTTTAAGTATGGGGATGGAGGGCATAGCCCTTGATTTCGAATGGTATTGATTTCTATTGCAATTTTACTTATTATTAACATGGTATATTGACTGTAAGTTTGATTTACCTACTTAGATAGATTGCTGAACTCTTCTATTTTGTTTTAAACTTTTGATTTAATGTCTTCTTGCTTTGTTTTGATAAAATTTGGCCAAAATTTTTTCATTTTCCTCTAAATTTTTTTCTGTTTTTGGCAAGCAACATGATGCTTTGATCTTAGAATGCAAGTTAGTCGAACAAAAATGTTTAGAGTTTGGATTTTGATGGTGAACTTACACTGGCATGCTTTAACAAAGTTGATTAAGCAATATAGATCTTCATAAGGAACTGTTTTTATCAATACTTATGGCTACAAATAATACCTACTGCAATGTACCTAACTTTAGTAAGAATTTGAGCTTCATTTGATGATAACAAGATTGCTGTTGGAATTTTTTTAATGAGTGGGCATGCATTTGTATATTAAGCTAGAACTTGACATGGTTTAGTACTTGTTGAGACCACACATTGATTACTTGCATGACATGATAAAAGGCAACTAGGATTAACCTCTTTTAGCCAAAAAGCTACCCTTTTACATGAGTTCCCCTTAGATAAGCCCATTTGAGCATTTAGCCTTTTTCTTTCATGAACCTTGTAATTTAAGCCATACCCTTCGCTTTGATTTCCTTCAACCCGGATTTTTATCAAAGAGCTATTTTTAATGGAGTGCAGCAAGCTTATCTTTGCCGCAACTTGTGCTTATCAAATCAAAGATTCAATACATAAAAATTTCTTGAGTTATATTGGTAAAAGTTTCTATTTTCCAACTCACGTTTCATCTAAATATATGTATATCTCTATATGTATATCTTCCACAAGAAGAAAAAGAAAAGCAGTAGCCAACACATATCAAAATTCCTTTAGCTACTCAAATTTTTGGATTTACTTCAGCAAGCTTGTTTCCCCTTTAAAAAAATTTCTTACACTTGCTTGCATTGATGCCATAAGGCCCTTATCTTCATTGGAAAAATTGTTGAAAACTCAAGCTATCCTCTAGAGATTGATTGATCTTTGACTTAATGTTCCTTAACCTGAATTTACCTTGCAATTCTTGTATAAGTCTGCTGTTGTGCCTACTGCAGCCTGCTGTAATTATTTGATAAATTCTTTTGAAAAAAACCTTTGCCCAAATGACCTTTTATCATCACACCCTACCCCAAGCCTACATTATAACCCGGTAAAAGCCCTTTTGATTGTGTTTTGTAATCAATAATAGTTGTGGAGATGAGACCGAATATCAAGCATATGGTCTTAAGATTTCAATGTATTACTGAAGAGTGTTGTCTTTATAAAATTCCCTAAACACTTTGAGAGAAAATTGGAGTGAAACCTTCAGTGAGGCAGTATGGTTGCATTGATGCCATGTTTATTGATTTACTAGCTCTTAATGATTATCTTGACTTGTTTTTGAAGCTAAGTTAACATGCTAGTGTGGGTAAGCTCATCTCTCTCCTTAAGCTTTGCATTTTCTATAGACTCTTTTGTTGTTTTATGGTGATAAGTAGATTATTAATTGCCACCTTTGTTTTGACATTTTCGCACTTGTCTTTTTCTTCTCTTCTTTTTCTTCTTGCTTTGAGGACAAAGCAACATTTAAGTATGAGGATTTATGATAAGTGGAAAATGTACCATGAAAATATAGGAAAATGGCTTTTGAATCACTTGATTTGGAGTTATATTGTGGATTTTATGAGTATGTTTGTAAAATATAGATTGCAGGAAAATAATCAGGAAGGTTGCATCAGAGTTGCGAAAATGAAAGAGAAAAATGGCATTTTGGGAAGTGATTATGTGGCATACTATGAGAGGACTTGAAAATGGTTCAATGGCATACAAATTTAGATCTCTTGGAAGCAAAGGAAATGAATTAAAAGCTGCCATTTATTTTACTTAGTAGCCAAGTACTTAAAGAGGAAGAAAATGACAACTTATATGGGTGATGGCGTGGCGCTCTAGGAGTGGACCTTCAAGTAGTTCAATCACATGAATAAATGATCTTTTTGGATGCAAAAGTGGCGTATGAGAAGTTGCCATATTTATTTCTTAGTGGCCAAGTACTTAAAACTTGTGGTTATAGTTTTCTTTTAATATTTTAATGCTTGCAACTTGTGCAAGTTGCCAAGGTCCCTTGAATATTATAAAAGGGAACTTTTTTTGCTTTAGAGAGCAGCTTAGGCTCATTCTCTTCATCTCATATTTTTGTTCTAATTTCGTTTTTATGAATTCAAGTATGTTCTTCATTACTTTGCATTTTATTTCTTTAATTATGCATAACTAACTTCCCTGCAATCTTGCTAGGCTCTGCCGGCGGCTTGTTTGTGGTGTAGATCATTCCTTATGCTAACATTTATCTTTAATTAGATTGATTATTAATTGTGCTTAAATAATTCATAAGCTTGGCAAACTTATATTGGAATTGGAGGTGAGCATTTCTTAGACCGTGAGGTGTTTCACTACCAAAGACCTATTAATAATCACGGAATTTATATGACCCGAGTGGGCACTGAATTCATGCTAAGGGTTCTTAAAATTAATTTAAGATGCTTACTTGAGATTAATGCTTAAGACCTAACTTGTAAGAGAGGGATCCATAGTGAAAGTCTTAAAGTGCTAAGTGGTAGGATGGGTATGCCACACTTAGTTACCAAGAATGCAGGTAAGAGACCTTAGATCTAGGTACCTAAACATGCTGGAATAAGGAAGGGGAAGCACCATTAACACCATCCAAAGAGTCTGGTAAAGCTTGTGTTTTATATTATTGAATTTCGTACTATTGCAATCTTGTTATTTTGCTTACTACAATCTTGTTGTTGTTTTATTTTACTCTACTGTACTCTTGTTTAAATTAGTTTGTAGCTCACCAACTTTATAAATTGAGACTATTTAACAACTACAATGCCTATAAAACTTAATTTCTTCCTTGCTCCTCATAGGAATGACACTTGGTCTTGCCCCGTACTACTAATACGATCTAGTGAACTTGCTAGGTCCATTGGGCATGCAACATTGAAAATTTTCATCATCATGCATATCAACATCAACAAGTTCCGGTGCATCATCAACACCATTCTACTGGTCCTTAACATCATCAGGGGTTTGCTTCAACATTCTCACCTATTGGCTACTCAACACTAGGACTAGAGATAAGAGGAACATCATTAGTATCAAAACAAGATTTTTTGATAGAATTATACCTTGTACTCAGAAACTCAGCACCTCTCTCGCGCTCAAAGAATAGTACATCTTTGCTTAGCACTACTTCCTTCTTCTCAAGATCATAGACTCTATAGCCATACTCTTCATTACCATAGCCAATAAAAATGCATGGTTTATTCTTGGAATCAAGCTTTGATCGCTCCTCTATCGACACATGCATAAATGTCTTGCATCCAAAGGCTCTCAAATGTGCATAAGTGGGATTGTTACCCCTCCATGTCCTTTTTGGAATGTCAAGACCAAAAGGAATAGATGGAGAGTGATTAAACAAATAAGCCACTATGTTTACTACTTCAGCCCATAATCTATTAGGAAGATTAAACATTCTTAGCAAATACCTCACCCTCTTCATAATTATTCTATTCATCCTTTCAGCTACACCATTATATTGTGTGGTACCCAGAACTGTCCTCACATGTTGAATGCCATGTTGTGAGCAATAACCCTTAATTGCGTTTGAGGTATACTCATCACCATTATCTAATCGGAGACATTTCAACTTTCTACCAATCTCCCTTTCCACCATGGCATAAAACTTCTGAAAAGTCTCAAAAACTTGACTTTTCTAGCTTCAACAAGTAGACCTAAGTCTTACAAGTTGCATCATCAATACATGTGATAAATACCTATTGTGACCAATAGACTCCACATCTAATGGACTACAAACATCGGAGTGAACCAACTCCAACGTCCCTTCCTTCTTTGTAGACTTTCCTACAAATGGAGCCCTGTTTTGTTTTCTTGCCAAATAATGCTCACACGGGTCAATAGAAACTGATTTATCTAAAAGAATGAGGGATTTACCTACCAAGTGATTTATCCCTTTATCCGTCATATGTATCAATCTTTGATGCCACAAGTTGGGAGAATTCTTCTCTTAAGCTGCATAAATATCACCATAACATACTCTAAAGTATATCTTATACTACGAGCAACACAACTTGCCCCAAGCAACTTTCATTAAAGCCTTAGACAACTTCCATTTGCCACCACCAAAGGTTTGACTGAAACCCTCATGATTAAGAACACTTGCTGAAACCCTCATAATTAAGAACACTTGCCGCTAACAAATTCAAGCGCAAGTATGGAATATGGTGAACATTCTTCAATGTCATCGTGCACTCAACATCAGTCTTCACACGGATATCGCCCATACCAATAATGCGTGTTGAGCTCTCATTTCCCATTTTGACACTACCAAAGTCTCCAGCTTTATAGTTCAGGAAATATTCCTTCCGAGGACTACACTGATAAGAAGCTCTAGTATCAATAAGCCACTCTGAAGCTGAATCATCAACTTGATGACACTCACAAAGTAAACTGGTATCCTCAACAGTCTTTACCACGGTTGTTGCAGTACCACTATCATTTCCCTCTAATTGGGAACCCAGTTTCTTCTCTTGCTCATGCTTCCATTTAAAACGATCCTTCTTGATATGACCAGCCTTATCAAAATAGTGGCATGTTTTGGTCTCTCTTTCCTTCTCTGGACTTGGACATGCCCCTTGAGTTACCACGCCCCTTTAGACCTCTACTCTTGTCTCTTCCTCTATTCTTAATAACAAAGGCCTTTGAATTATCAACTCCCATCTCCTTTCTTAGCAACTCTTCATTGAACATACTTTCTTTGATCTCATTCAATGAAAGAACGCCATCCGGATCTGAGTTACTAATAATCACCATAAGAGTTTCCCAACTATCGAGCAAAGAACTCAAGAAGAACAAAGCCTGAAACTCATCATCAAGTACAATCTTCATAGTGGTAAGTTTGTTGATAAAATCTTGAAAGTCACTTAGATGCTCAGCCACTGACTTTCCACTTTTCAACTTTAAGTTAATAAGCTTCCGGATCAACGAAGCCTTATTGTGAGCGGTCTTCCTCTCATAAAGACCTTCTAGTTTCTTCTAAAAATCAAACGGGTCGGACTCCTTAGAAATATGATTGTAGATGCTTATATCAATCCACTGTCTAGTAGTCCCCAAAGTCTTCCTCTTCAAATTCTCCTATGCTTTATCTTCCATTTTCTCAGGTTTGGCAGGTTTAGAACTACCAATCTCGGCCATAGTTATATCTATCGGATCATACAAATCTCTGTAAATAACAAATCTGCCATCATGGATCACCATATGGAATAACTGGTTGATGTCAACTTGACCATGGAACTATTACTGCTAGACTTCATGATAACTCTGAAACTGATCTTAACAGCTCTGGTACTACTTGTTGAGCACAAGGTCCCCAAACTCGAAGTTGCAAATGCGGAATAGCAACAACAAGAATCAATAAGAATCAACTAAAAATAACAAGAGTCAACCAAATATGCAAAGAAAGTAAACAAGCCACATAACACTAAAGTTTTTACGTGGAAACTTCTCCGACGTGAAGAGTAAAACCACGGGAACCGATCACAGAGTCCACCCCTACTTCTCTTATTGTTAAGTTGTGGGAAAAGAGCTTAAAAATGTATTACAAGAGTTTGTAATCCATCAACAACACCATAATACAAGAGAAACCAAGTAAAATGAGGAAAATACACAGAACCTTAAGTGAGTAAACACTGCTCCATATTCAGCCCGCGACGAAACTCAATCCAACTGATTGAGCAACAATTCCAATGGTCAAAAGAAATATTTGGATGTCAGAAATGCTGTGGCAAAATTTCTGGACAATCCGATGGTCAGATCTTCAACGATAGGCGTCGGAACAGAGGCTGGTCGGAATGGAAAGAAGCTAGAATTTTCTCCCACTCTCTTCTTTCCTCTCTCCCACAAAATGGCTGCACTCTCTCCTCTCCAACCCTAATACTAGCCATAAAAGAGGCTTAAATATGGCTCCACATCTTGGGCTTGTGGGCCAAGACTTTAACTTTTACTAATTTGGGCTAAAAACCCCAACAATTGTTGGGGGGGCAAACCAATAGACACATGAAAATATTTGGAGGACATAAAATAATATATAAGTGTCCACAATAACTCCATTAGTATGAGGCCTTTTTAGAAGGAGCCCAAAAACGAAACCGTGAGAGCATAGGCCAAAGCGAACAATATCATACTAATGTGGAGTTTGGGTGTGGCACTGTAGTCCTAACAACTAGTATCAGAGCCAAGGTTCAAGGCTAGCAAGAGGAGTGGTGGAATGCTTGGTGAGAAGTTCTCCGAACTATGAATGAGGCCAATGTGTGCCCTAGCGAATTTGAGATATGCACTTGATGCCTTGTGTCGAAAGACTTCCTGGCGAGGTTGTTCAGCCGGCGTGTCCCGCAATGGTAGCAGTAGTACAAGATGGTTGGTAGATTAAATGGACTTCACTGAAGGGAATGTCACTACTAGTATTTTTGTGTAATTGGATCGACTAGTTTGACCAATGTGTTCGGGTTTTATTACGATTTGGGGCTCTGGGGGCAGCACCCCCGGGTTTCGCGGTCCAAGGGGCGGTAGCTCCTAGCGGGGTCGAGGGGCAGTGCCCTTCAGCAGGGTCCTTTGAAAAAAAATTTATTCCTGAACCCACTCATCCTTTAAAAAATTAATCAGTAAAATGAATTTTTGACCGAAACTAAAAGCTGAAAAAATATGTCTTTTAGACATGGCTGCTACCCGAAATAGTACTTCTATTGACATTTTGATTATTTATTTCACCAAAACGAATCTGAGAAACATATAGAAAAAAACTCGGTTGTTTTTTCACAACAAATCAAATTCTCGTTTTTGACAAAATTTCTGATTTTATTTGATTGAAAGTTTGGTGAACCGACCAAATAAATTTCAATCTGATAGCATATTTGCGACTTCAGAAACATCCAAGAAATTCTCAAATTCCAACAGTCACGAGATGCGAGGTCTTGATTTGGGGGGAGATTGTTGGTGCAAACCAATATCTCACATGGAAAGATTTGGAGAACTTAAAGCAATATATAAGTGTCCACAATAACTCCATTAGTATGAGGCCTTTTTGGGAAGGAGCTCCAAAACAAAACGTGGGGGTTTGACCCAAAGCGGATAATATCATACTAATATGAAATTCGGGTGCGGCACGGGAGTCCCAACACTACTCATTTGAACAATGTAACAAAGGTATGGACTATTGAACCGATTTGGTATGCCCATCTATTTTGTTTTTAATACAATCCTTATTCCTAAAAAATGCAACCAACTAATTGTGATATCAACATATTAATTAACATAAATACTCGTTTATCTAGTTATACAAGAGCTACCAAATGGCTATGTTATATAAGAAGAAAATTGAACAAACTTTAAAAATACCAAATGTTATTCACATTCATAAAAGTCAAATTTTATATTATTTAATCCAAATTGTAGTATAATATTAAGAAGATTAATGTCAAATCTGGTTACATTTATAAATTAAAAACAAGAGGAATCTTAATTAAACAATAAACGAAACATACTCAAACAATCAATAACAAATTTAGAAATCAATAAGAGATGACAAAAGCTCTATGTCTAAACTTTTATTAATCAACTTTGTTCAGGTATTATGAACGTGTTCTTGTTCATTAATCGAAATTCAGAAACAACAGCAACAGCAGAAGCTGAAGACGTTGGTTTGGTTAATTGCTCCGGCCATGGACGGGCATTCATGCTATATAGAAAATCGGTAGGGGAGGAAGAAGAATGTTGAAATTACGGGGAATACTTGGACGATTTTGAAATCGCGAATAAGCTGTCAGATTGAAATTTATTTGGTTGGCTCACCAAACTTTCAATCAGATAAAATCAGAAATTATATCAAGACCCAGAATTAGATTTGCTCTGAAGAAAATATCTCTATATGCCAATTTCGCTTTTAGTGAAATATATAGCCAAAAACGTCAAAAGACATGTCTAAAAGACATGCCATTTCGGGTAGCAGTTATGTCTAAAAGACATGCTTTTTTCGGATTTCAGCAGTGTCCAAAGGAATAAATTTTTTTTTAGAAGACCCCAACCCGGGGCGCCGCCGGTGGACCCCGCCAGGGGCTGTCGCCCCTTGAACCCCGCACCGGGGGCGCTTCCCTCGGACCCCCCAAATCGTAACAGAACCCGAACAAGCGTGCACTCCACACTCTCCCAACTTGTTCGATAAAATGTCACGATTACACTAAAATACTAACAAAGAATGCTTCAAAGAGCTTATTCTTCCCCCTTCAGACGAAATTAGATTAAGATTAAAAAAAACGTCCTAATGCATTTGGACCTCTCTGAACTTGTCTCTAATCGCCCCTTGCCCCCCTGGACTTCCAAGTCTCCTCTCGCCCCCTTGAACTTTTGAAACACGTATCTCAGGACCCCCTGAACGCAATTATACCACTCTCACTGAGGAGAGTGTATTACACAAGTCTCCATATCACCAAATTGAAAAAAGTCAGACCAATGACCACTTGACACGTGGCATACAAGATAAAAGTTTCGAAAAAATTCATGCAAAAGTTTCATTTAAGTACGTATTGCTTTATTTTATTTCTAAAACACCATCTTCTACATCCATTCATGGAGTTCTCTTTCACCTTTTCTAGTCACATAACAAAATTCAAACAAAAACTTAAATCGATCATATTTACCATCACAATCACATTTATCATCAATTTTTTCCAACTTCGCCTGTAAACATACATTAATCTAAATGGTTCTATTCCTTGCAAATAACCTCATTTACCATCACAATATTGTAAATAAATCAAAAGCAAAAGATCAAGGTTTCGTGAAATCAAATTTTATCAGCAGGCTTGCAATTGTAATCCTCCCTTTTGTTAAAAGCTTGGATTGCTTCAGCAGCCAAGCCGGCGCCAATATACCGGCGAATTAGGTTGGCGAAGGTTTCAATTGTTATTTCAGTTTCTCTGGATTTCACTAAATCGATAAAATGCCAAGCTAAATCGAAACCCCTAACCTTTCCGGTGATGTCTACCATCTTGTTGTTGGCCTCCGGGGAGTAGTCGAATCCGTCTAAAGCGGTGGCCCAATTAAAGAAGGCGAGATTTGGGCGATTGGGAGGCTGTGGTGGCAGTCGCCTGATTTGCTGTTACTTGAGAGACGGCGGAGGAGGAGATTCGGTGTGGCTGGGAAATGTCAAGCGACATTTTTAATTTCAATTTGGAAAGTAAATTAATTTTTTCTTACAATTTTACCAAAACTATTATCTTATTTCGGTCAAACCACTTGCTCTTTGTACTAAAAGTGTGAACCTAAGTCCGGCCTAGCCCGTACTATGAAACTTCGAACTCGTGCTGGGCTCGGTCCGGACTTATTAAATCATTCCCAAAATCATCCCATAGGCCCATTCATATAAATCTATTTTATTATTTTTGATAAGATGTTGAAAATGTAACTAAGACTCAAATTCCATAACAAAAAAAATTGAAATAAAACACAAAATCAAAGAAACAAAACTAAGTCCTGCATTTTGGACGGAAACATATACAGAGGGATTCAACTAATTAACCATTTGTGGGAGTGAATTTCACATACACGTATATTTGTACTATAAAGCCCCAAACCCCAGCTATTTTAAACGTATAAATACATAAATAAAATTTTGAATTCTTCTCGAGCCGGGCTCGAGTATATATATAAAAATTAAGCCCGATTCATAAAACTTTGGGGTTTGCGGGCTTGGGCTCGAGTCAGGCTTAGTAGGAAAGGGCTTTTGCGGGCTCGGGTTCGGGCCAGGCTTAGTAAGAAAATGTGTGTCCAAGCTCGGCCCATAGTGCCGGGCCGGGGCCGGGCCCGATGGGTAGCCCAGCCCTTGAACAAATCTATTCATGAGATACTTTTTTTAAAAGTTCAAGGGGGCGGGAGGAAAACTTAAAAGTTCAGGGAGGCGAGAGACGATTAGGAAGAGATTCATGGGATCCGGACGCATTGGAAAAAAAAAAAGATAAAAGAGTTGTGGTGGCTAGGGAAAGAAAAGGAAAATAGCTAAAAAAATTTTTTATCTATGATCCAATTTGAGATAGAGTCAACCAAATAGTTGCAATATGTGCACATATTAATTAACATAAAATTACTCAATTATTTTGTTCTAGGAGAGCTACCGAATGGTTATTATACAAGAAGAAAATTGATATCGCGAAGTTTAAAAAATCTCTATTAATACTAAATGTTATTCACATGGATATAAGTCAAATGTGTTATTATTTGATCCCAATTGCAGAGCATTAATAAGAAGAATATTGTCAAATCTGGCTAGATTATAATTTAAAACAAGAGGATTCTTCATTAAATAATAACTTAAACGTGGTAAACCTGCTGGTTTGGATAATTAGTTTGACCATCAAACCCAAAAGAAGAAAAAATTTGACTATATATATTTGGTTCGGTTGGATTATAGTAACCTCTACCTGAAACATAATCAATCAATCCAAAAAGAAATTAAGAAAATCAATTAAAGATGGAAAAGATAAATTGTGGCTCTATGTCTACACTACTATTAACTTGTTCCGTAATTATGAATGTGTTCTTGTTCATTAATCGAAATTCAGAAACATCAACCATAGCCGAAGCTCAAGATGTTGCTTCGATCAATTGCTCCGGCCATGGACGGGCATTCATGGATGGTTTATTAGGCACTAATGGTAAACCTGTCTGTGAATGTAACGCTTGCTTTAGAGGTTCTGATTGCTCCGAACCAATTCTATATTGTGAACTCGATGCCGATAGGTACATTAAAATTATCATGTTGCTCCTTTAAAATCGAGGACTTATCAATAAGCTTTCTAGCATCGAAATTCGCTTTGCCTAATAGAATTTTTTTTACAAATATCTTTATCATCAAACTAATATATATCTTTCTTTTCAAACTTTTTTTCTTTTTTTGTGATTTTCTTTTCATTTCAATTATATTCGACTTTTAAATAAAAAACTATTATAGTGAAAGTTCTAACAATATTACGTATTTTTACGAGTGTAGTGGAGATCCGATGTTTCTCGAGCCCTTCTGGTTGAAACATGCAGCAAGTAGCGGTGTGATGATTCCAGCGTGGCATCGAATGAGCTACGAATTCAACGATGGATCACTGATTTCCAAACAACTAATGCTGCATATAAAAAAACTCCATAGTTTAGTTGGAAACGCAAATACTGAAGGAAGGTATATAATATTCGGCGGAGGAGCAACTCATCTGCTAAATGCAGCAATTCATGCCCTTTCATCCAATGACAACGATAATGATTTGTCTTCAGCTTCCCGGGTTGTGGCCTCAATCCCGTATTACCCTGTAAGTCGTGATTTGACGTCAAATAACTATACCTAAAGGGTTACATGTTTAGAAACATTCTTTTTGAGGATATTCAATTTGTTTTATGTATAAGATTTTTTATTCTCGTATATACAATGATTTCAAACAAATTGGGTTACAGGGAAAATATAGACCTAGCAGTACAAGTGTAACTTTTTGACTTTGAGTACTCATAATATGATGTTTGGGCGTATACATATATAACAGGTTTACAAGGAGCAAACCGAGTTTTTCAAATCCGAAAATTACAAGTTCAGTACTGGAGATACTTCATTTATCAAGAACAATCCGAATTCATCAGAAAATTATATTGAGATTGTGACTTCACCCAACAATCCTGATGGACAGTTAAAGAAGGCAATTCTAAAAGGAAAAACAGTAAAGAAAATTCATGATCTTGCTTATTATTGGCCTCATTTTACACCAATTCCATCGCTTGCTGATGAAGACCTAATGATTTTTACACTTTCTAAGCTTACTGGTCACGCCGGCAGCCGATTTGGGTACACTATACAAAGTTATTGCTAAAAATATTCAATATATAGTTTCTGGATATATGACTTATAATTTTATTAATTAATTTTAGGTGGGCAATAATAAGAGATAAAGATGTATATGAAAAAATGTTGACATATATGAGTTTGAGCACATATGGAGTTCCAAGAGAAACTCAGTTGCGAGTTTTGAAGCTGTTAAAAGTAGTAGTAGAAGGAGAAGGAAGAGAAATGTTTGAATTCGGATTCCAAACTATGAGGAAGAGATGGACGAAATTGGCCAAGACTTTGTCGATGTCAACGAGGTTCTCTATGCAAGAAATTGAGCATCAATACTGCTCGTTTTCCAACAAAATCAAGCCACCTTCTCCAGGTAATGAAAGGTTGCAACGAGAAAGTATCCCTTGCAGATTTATTAACTTGCAACGAATTTTGCAATGGAAATGATATTCCCTTTCAGAATTATAACAATTAGAATATTGAACATAAATGGGAATTTGCAATGGTATAAAAATTTCCTTCTGAAAATTGGTGGGAAATTTTTTGAGAAGTGCAACAAATTTACAAGCATTTCTATATTCCGTGGCAAATTATCGTAATAAATTATCTTATATAAAAAGTAAAAACAAAACAAACCCTAATGTTTTTTCTCTTACATTTTATGGATATAAATAATTAAAAAATAATAAATATTTAAGGCAGGTAACTCCTATATACCTAATCTCTTAATCACTATAACCATAACTTAAATACCCTTTTCAAATTCGTTACGGAACTCAAATGTTTGTTTAGTGTTTTCCCTATTAAAATTGTCTACTTTGTGCCTTGCTTGTTCATTTCGTCTTTATGGTGTCCAACCTATCCAATTTTAGTACAGAAACTTAACGGACCATAAGAGGTTAATAAGTTTGTTCATTGTCAGTAAAACATGTTCATGCTTGAAATGACAGTATTGGTATTTCATGTTTTAAGCCACTTAATTTACTAAAATTGGAGAAGTCATTCACCAAATATGTTTGTATACGTCAGACAATAAATAAACAAAAATTGAATAGGTAAACAAAAGAGTCGAATTCAATGTATATAAAGCAAAATTCAAAAAGGTATTTAGGCCCCGCAGATAAATGAAATTAAAGATAATAAAATTTGTTCATTTTTTATTTGCAGCATTTGGCTGGGTAAAGTGTGAAAGAGAAGAAGATAAAGATTGCTACGAAATATTGAAATCAGAAGGCAACATAACAGGACGGCGAGGCAGTTTGTTTGGGGATGACAATGAATATGTGCGTTTAAGCCTAGTTAAGAGCCAACATGAATTCAATTTACTACATGAAAGAATTCAAATGTTAGTCAATCAAGAAATTCTTCACCAAGGATCATTAGTGTCACAACACAACGCAAATTACGGCAATGCGTCTTCCACATCATTCAACTTTCAGACTGTAGAGGGCTTTTTTTCCAATTTAAAGACGATTAAACAAAATTTCAAATTATTATAAAGATTATTTTCTTTATTAGGACATTTTGTTTTGAGCAACCTTGGACTCAAACCAAGTGCCTCAACTTTCATGCTATAGGTATCAAGCCACTATTAAAATTGTTATATGATCAATTTATAGTTAAATAAAGGCGGCAATACAAAGGCGACTCCATTCAATTGGTTATTGAAGTTTAATTATGTGATTCCAAAATATCATTCTTAATCCTCCATGATTTTTTTTTAAATGTCACATTGGGCTTACAATAATAACAAAGGAAAACCTCACCCTACCTCACTTGAACATGTGACATGTAGGATCACATTGTTAAAAACTATGGTTGCTAGTGTTGAGTAGAGTGAAAACAAACATATCAAGGCTGCAAATTTGAAGGCCGCCGTTTGAGATCAAACCTGTTAGGTGGAGTAAGTCTTTACTTGGATGCATTTGCATATATAAGTTTAAAGAACAAAAGCCATCAATGAGCTTTTGCGTATAGGAAGATGAAACAAAAGTTACAGAATATATATTAAGGCCTGGTTTCTTTTCCACTTTTGAGAGCTGAACTAAACTGAACCGGACTAGACTGAACTGAACTGAACTGAAGTTAGCTGAAATGAACTTATGTTAGTGTAAATTTATAACTACACGTGGCTAACAAAACTGAACTGCAACGGACTGAACTGAATGGTCTGAACTGAACTGAAATAAAGTGGTCTGAATTGTAGTCCAAAAGAACATGACAGAAGGGCCTAAGTAGGTATAAAAGGATCAAAGAAATTCAGTCTCATCCTATAATGGTAATTATTGATTGAAAAGGTCGTAAATGACTTGAAAGTCCATCGAATCTAGCGAGATACCTTCTAAACCCTTAATATGTACATTTTTGATCCGAACATTGCAATTGTCATGAACGGATTTATTGAACGTGTTTAGATTATTTATGGAAATGATTTTGATCCTCGACATAAATTAATAAATGAAGAATTGCCTATGTACTATTTTGTAAACCTATTGGTTGAAAGGAATGCTCATGACAGAATGAATATTACCAGGTACGGGTACGTAAGAATATTGTCATCACTAACTTATTTCTTTATGACAATATATTAGTATTTATTTGTGCATGACTAATAATATTTGACAAAGTCATAAAATAAATTTAATAAGCTGGTCTATTTTATTTTTATAGTTACTACTTGGCTGAGTATTTACAGATACCATGCACTGAATTTGCAAATTTGACTAAACGGCTACTAGATTTGGCAACAAGCTCATCAGAATGAGAAAGGGTATAAATCGCTTTGAAGGGGTAACTTCCAAGTATAACTTAATTGTATTCAATTGCAAGAATATTATTATTATTATTATTATTATTATTATTATTATCTGCTGTCTCCAATTGTGTGTTCTCTTCTATGTCCCCCATTCAGATTTTGCCATGTGTTAGACAAGTAGAAGAGAGAAACAAAGAAAAACTGAAAATAAAAAATTTAGTAAGAAAATCTAACACATGACAAAATCTGAATAAGAGACATGGAGGGGGCACAAAATTGGGGACAACAAATTATTATTATTATTATTATTATTATTATGATTATTATTATGATTATCTGCTGTCTCCAATTGTGTGTCCTCTTCTATGTCCCCCATTTAGATTTTGCCATGTGTTAGACACGTAGAAGAGAGAAACAAAGAAAAATTGAAAATAAAAAATTTAGTAAGAAAATCTAACACATGACAAAATCTGAATAAGAGACATGGAGGGGGCACAAAATTGGGGACACCATATTATTATAATAATTATTATTATTATTATTATCTGTTGTCTCCAATTGTGTGTCCTCTTCTATGTCCCCCATTCAGATTTTGCCATGTGTTAGACACGTAGAAGAGAGAAACAAAGAAAAATTGAAAATAAAAAATTTAGTAAGAAAATCTAACACATGACAAAATCTGAATAAGAGACATGGAGGGGGCACAAAATTGGGGACAACATATTATTATTATTATTATTATTATTATTATGGTTATCTGCTGTCTCCAATTGTGTGTCATCTTCTATGTCCTCCATTCAGATTTTGCCATGTGTTAGACAAGTAGAAGAGAGAAACAAAGAAAAATTGAAAAAAAAAATTTAGTAAGAAAATCTAACACATGACAAAATCTGAATAAGAGACATGGAGGGAGCACAAAATTGGGGACAACATATTATTATTATTATTATTATGATTATTATTATGATTATCTGCTGTCTCCAATTGTGTGTCCTCTTTTATGTCCCCCATTCAGATTTTGCCATGTGTTAGACAAGTAGAAGAGAGAAATAAAGAAAAATTGAAAATAAAAAATTTAGTAAGAAAATCTAACACATGACAAAATCTGAATAAGAGACATGGAGGGGGCACAAAATTGGGGACAACATATTATTATTATTATTATTATTATTATTATTATTATGATTATTATTATGATTATCTGCTGTCTTCAATTGTGTGTCCTCTTCTATGTCCCCCATTCAGATTTTGCCATGTGTTAGACACGTAGAAGAGAGAAACAAAGAAAAATTGAAAATAAAAAATTTAGTAAGAAAATCTAACACATGACAAAATCTGAATAAGAGACATGGAGGGGGCA
Organism: Euphorbia pulcherrima; assembly: GCA_947683365.1. Classification (NCBI taxonomy): domain Eukaryota; kingdom Viridiplantae; phylum Streptophyta; class Magnoliopsida; order Malpighiales; family Euphorbiaceae; genus Euphorbia; species Euphorbia pulcherrima. The sequence goes on along the minus strand of CANTUS010000008.1, from coordinate 42,350,500 downwards.
CAAAATTGGGGACACCATATTATTATTATTATTATTATTATTATTATTATTATTATGATTATCTGTTGTCTCCAATTGTGTGTCCTCTTCTATGTCCCCCATTCAGATTTTGCCATGTGTTAGACACGTAGAAGAGAGAAACAAAGAAAAATTGAAAATAAAAAATTTAGTAAGAAAATCTAACACAAGACAAAATCTGAATAAGAGACATGGAGGGGGCACAAAATTGGGGACAACATATTATTATTATTATTATTATTATTATTATTATCTGCTGTTTCCAATTGTGTGTCATCTTCTATGTCCTCCATTCAGATTTTGCCATGTGTTAGACAAGTAGAAGAGAGAAACAAATAAAAATTGAAAAAAAAAATTTAGTAAGAAAATCTAACACATGACAAAATCTGAATAAGAGACATGGAGGGAGCACAAAATTGGGGACAACATATTATTATTATTATTATGATTATTATTATGATTATCTGCTGTCTCCAATTGTGTGTCCTCTTTTATGTCCCCCATTCAGATTTTGCCATGTGTTAGACAAGTAGAAGAGAGAAATAAAGAAAAATTGAAAATAAAAAATTTAGTAAGAAAATCTAACACATGACAAAATCTGAATAAGAGACATGGAGGGGGCACAAAATTGGGGACAACATATTATTATTATTATTATTATTATTATGATTATCTGCTGTCTCCAATTGTGTGTCCTCTTCTATGTCCCCCATTCAGATTTTGCCATGCGTTAGACACGTAGAAGAGAGAAACAAAGAAAAACTGAAAATAAAAAATTTAGTAAGAAAATCTAACACATGACAAAATCTGAATAAGAGACATGGAGGGAGCACAAAATTGGGGACAACATATTATTATTATTATTATTATTATTATTATGATTATTATTATGATTATCTGCTTTCTCCAATTGTGTGTCCTCTTTTATGTCCCCCATTCAGATTTTGCCATGTGTTAGACAAGTAGAAGAGAGAAATAAAGAAAAATTGAAAATAAAAAATTTAGTAAGAAAATCTAACACATGACAAAATCTGAATAAGAGACATGGAGGGGGCACAAAATTGGGGACAACATATTATTATTATTATTATTATTATTATTATTATTATTATTATTATTATTATTATTATTATTATGGTTATCTGCTGTCTCCAATTGTGTGTCATCTTCTATGTCCTCCATTCAGATTTTGCCATGTGTTAGACAAGTAGAAGAGAGAAACAAAGAAAAATTGAAAAAAAAATTTAGTAAGAAAATCTAACACATGACAAAATCTGAATAAGAGACATGGAGGGAGCACAAAATTGGGGACAACATATTATTATTATTATTATTATTATTATTATTATTATTATTATTATGATTATTATTATGATTATCTGCTGTCTCCAATTGTGTGTCCTCTTTTATGTCCCCTATTCAGATTTTGCCATGTGTTAGACAAGTAGAAGAGAGAAATAAAGAAAAATTGAAAATAAAAAATTTAGTAAGAAAATCTAACACATGACAAAATCTGAATAAGAGACATGGAGGGGCACAAAATTGGGGACAACATATTATTATTATTATTATTATTATTATTATTATTATTATTATTATTATTATTATTATGCTGTCTCCAATTGTGTGTCATCTTCTATGTCCTCCATTCAGATTTTGCCATGTGTTAGACAAGTAGAAGAGAGAAACAAAGAAAAATTGAAAAAAAAATTTAGTAAGAAAATCTAACACATGACAAAATCTGAATAAGAGACATGGAGGGAGCACAAAATTGGGGACAACATATTATTATTATTATTATTATTATTATTATGATTATTATTATGATTATCTGCTGTCTCCAATTGTGTGTCCTCTTTTATGTCCCCCATTCAGATTTTGCCATGTGTTAGACAAGTAGAAGAGAGAAATAAAGAAAAATTGAAAATAAAAAATTTAGTAAGAAAATCTAACACATGACAAAATCTGAATAAGAGACATGGAGGGGGCACAAAATTGGGGACAACATATTATTATTATTATTATTATTATTATTATTATTATTATTATTATGGTTATCTGCTGTCTCCAATTGTGTGTCATCTTCTATGTCCTCCATTCAGATTTTGCCATGTGTTAGACAAGTAGAAGAGAGAAACAAAGAAAAATTGAAAAAAAAATTTAGTAAGAAAATCTAACACATGACAAAATCTGAATAAGAGACATGGAGGGAGCACAAAATTGGGGACAACATATTATTATTATTATTATTATGATTATTATTATGATTATCTGCTGTCTCCAATTGTGTGTCCTCTTTTATGTCCCCCATTCAGATTTTGCCATGTGTTAGACAAGTAGAAGAGAGAAATAAAGAAAAATTGAAAATAAAAAATTTAGTAAGAAAATCTAACACATGACAAAATCTGAATAAGAGACATGGAGGGGGCACAAAATTGGGGACAACATATTATTATTATTATTATTATTATTATTATTATTATTATTATGATTATTATTATGATTATCTGCTGTCTCCAATTGTGTGTCCTCTTCTATGTCCCCCATTCAGATTTTGCCATGTGTTAGACACGTAGAAGAGAGAAACAAAGAAAAACTGAAAATAAAAAATTTAGTAAGAAAATCTAACACATGACAAAATCTGAATAAGAGACATGGAGGGAGCACAAAATTGGGGACAACATATTATTATTATTATTATTATTATTATTATTATTATTATTATTATTATTATTATTATTATGATTATTATTATGATTATCTGCTGTCTCCAATTGTGTGTCCTCTTTTATGTCCCCCATTCAGATTTTGCCATGTGTTAGACAAGTAGAAGAGAGAAATAAAGAAAAATTGAAAATAAAAAATTTAGTAAGAAAATCTAACACATGACAAAATCTGAATAAGAGACATGGAGGGGGCACAAAATTGGGGACAACATATTATTATTATTATTATTATTATTATTATTATTATTATTATTATTATTATGGTTATCTGCTGTCTCCAATTGTGTGTCATCTTCTATGTCCTCCATTCAGATTTTGCCATGTGTTAGACAAGTAGAAGAGAGAAACAAAGAAAAATTGAAAAAAAAATTTAGTAAGAAAATCTAACACATGACAAAATCTGAATAAGAGACATGGAGGGAGCACAAAATTGGGGACAACATATTATTATTATTATTATTATTATTATTATTATTATTATTATTATTATTATGATTATTATTATGATTATCTGCTGTCTCCAATTGTGTGTCCTCTTTTATGTCCCCCATTCAGATTTTGCCATGTGTTAGACAAGTAGAAGAGAGAAATAAAGAAAAATTGAAAATAAAAAATTTAGTAAGAAAATCTAACACATGACAAAATCTGAATAAGAGACATGGAGGGGGCACAAAATTGGGGACAACATATTATTATTATTATTATTATCATTATTATTATTATTATTATTATTATTATTATTATTATTATTATTATTCTTCATGGTGCTTCATCTTCAACACAATAGAGCTATATTTTTAATAAAAAAAATTGCTTCATTTGAGCTTACATCAAATAAAAAGAAAAATCTTATACCGGAATCAGATGAGACTCGAAACCTCGGACCTCTGTGGTCAAGGCCAACAATTAAGATTCACAAGGCTATTTACAATGACGAAAGAGAATCAAAACTCAAAATATCATAAAAGAAGGAATACGAGATGATGTAAGGACAAGAATAACGACTAGACATATTTTACCAAATATTATATAGTATGAGGAACATTATTAGAACAAGAATTAATATTCCGATACCAGATTCATTGGTATCATATAAATAGTGCTATAAGTCTATAGCTTCGACGAATAATCAATACCAAATTTAGGAAATACATAATAAATAAGTTGTATAACAAGCACCAATACAAGAGGAAGCACCTTAAAGAACAAAAACGCAAAATCGTCATCCTTGTCACCCGCTTTAAACATAGGTAACATGTAATCCTCGTTAAAGACATCAACAACGGTCCATAGATTATAAACCCTAACATTTCAACCACTAAAAGTGGTATAACTGGCGATGGCCCTCGACTCCCCATCGATGCTTTAAAGCAAATATAGACTAGATTTTCTAAACATAATAATTATTCTTACTGTATAGCAGATTTATAAGAAATGTAGTTGTTGCAGTTAGAGATGACCACTTGATCCTTTCCTTTGTTTCCATTGGTAATTTGTTTACCAATGGGTAAGTCTTTTCAAAATAGATTCAACCAACAAATACCAAAATAACCAATAAGGACATCAAGATCCATCTTCACATTAATATAATATAATGACCTAATACATCGAGACCCCCCGAAGTTGTCTTTAAACACTCATTTACCCCATGAACTTTCAAAAGTTCTAACTATCTCCTTAAACTTGGAAAAAAAACACTTGTTTGGCCTGAAAGCCATGTGTCACCTTTTGGTTGGTGAAAGGTGATATTTGACTCCGGAGGATGCTCAATCCTTAATAGTAAGTCAAATCAACTTATTCTTCATGCACCAAGAGTAAATAATGTTTATTCTGTTAATAATAAAAATGAGAACTTGGTGTCTAAAGTAGAAGAATCATGACTGTGGCATCGGAGGTTGGGACATCTTAGCATGAACCTCCTGTTCAAGCTTGCAAAAAAGGAACTAGTTGAGGGTTTGCCTATGGTTGCTTTTAATAAGGATCAAGTATGCACTGCATGTCAACTAAGTAACCAGACTAGAAAAAGTTTCCCTTTTATTCCTTATATACCTACCAGAAGAGTCCTTGAACTACTACATATTGACCTATTTGGACCAATCAAACCCATGAGCATAGGTAAAAGAGAATACACCATGGTTATTACGGATGATTATTCTCGCTATACCTGGGTAGCTTTGCTAGCTAGCAAGGATGCTGGCTTTGAGCATTTCTCTAGAATATTCGTTAGAATAGAAGTAGAATAATGCATAAGCATTGCACGCATCCGAAGTGATAATGGAGGAGATTTCAAAAATAAGCAATTTGCTGAATTCTATGAATCCAAAGACATAGAGCACAACTTCTCTACTCCTCATACACCTCAACAAAATGAGGTTGTAGAAAGGAAAAATAGAACCATAGTTGAAATGGCTCGTACAATGCCAAGTGAGAACAACCTGCCTAAATACTTTGAGGGAGAACCTGTAAATACTGCATGTTACATTTTAAATAGAGCTCTCATTAGAAAGAATATGGACAAGACCCCATATGTAATTTGGAAGGAAAAGAAACCCAAAATTGGGTATTTTAAAACATTTGGATGTAAATGTTTCATCCTAAATGATAAAGAGCAACTAGGAATTTGATCCAAAATCTGATGAAGCAATTTTCCTTGGCTACTCAATACATAGTAAAGCCTATAGAGTATTTAATAAAAGAACTCAAACTGTGGTGGATTCAATAAATGTAGATTTTGATGAGAGTAACCATACAAGAAAGAAAATTCAAGATTCGGATGACATACTTCCGAATGTAGCAGAACCAGAGGAGATTCATGAAAGCTCCCAAGTATAGAAACACAAGGAAGAGGAAGAAGAAATCAACTTCAACTTGGAACAATCTCCAGTCTATCCCTATAATGCTGGAATTGATTTCAATGATGAACAAGGAGCAAATGAAGGAGTTGAAGATGATGTAGAGCAAGCTCCACAACAATATAAAGATATTTAAAGAGAGATCGGACTCACAGGAATCATCCATTGGAATCTATTTTAGACAATGTCCAAAATCCAATTAAAACCAGAGGACAACTCAATAGAATAATGATCCATTCTACATTTGTCTCACTTATTGAGCCAAAGAAGTTTCAAGATGCATAAGGATATGAAAGCTGGATGATGGCCATTCAAGAAGGACTGGATCAGTTTACCAGAAGTGATGTTTGGGATCTATTACCACTTCTAGAAGGAAAGTCAATCGTTGGCACAAAGTGGGTCTTCCAGAACAAACTGGATGAATCCGGAGTAGTGGTGAGAAACAAACCAAGATTAGTTGCTGAGGGATATAACCAATAAGAAGGCATATACTTTGAAGAAACCTTTGCTCCAATAGCAGGACTGGAAGCAATTGGGATTTTATGTGCTTTTGCATCCTATTATGGGATTTACCCTATTCCAAATGGATGTAAAGATTGCCCTTCTAAATGGAGTTATTCAAGAAGAAGTCTATGTTAGGCAACCACCAGGAGTTGAAGACTCAAAACATCTGGAGCATGTTTACAAGCTAAAGAAAGTTCTTTATGGATTGAAGCAAGCTCCAAGAGCTTGGTATTAGAGGCTTACCTCATTTCTCATTTCTGAGGGATATACTAGACGGATGGCAGATCTAATAGTCTTCATCAAAAAGAACAAGGGTGATGTCATTCTTGTCCAAATCTATATGGATGATATCATCTTTGGAGTAACTGATGAAAAATGTGTGAAGAATTCAATATTCAAATGAAGAAGGAATTTGAGATGTCAATGATGGGAGAACTCAACTTCATCCTTGGTCTTCAAATCAAGCAAAGTCCGGATGGGATTTTCATAAACCAATCCAAATACACCAAGGAGATTCTAAAGAAGTTTGATATGGACAAGAGCAAGCCAATGTCCACTCCAATAGGATCAGATATAATACTTTCAAAGGATTGTGATGGAGAAGAAGTAGACGAGAAGCTATATAGGGGGATGATGGGATCACTTCTATATCTAACTGCAAGTAGACTAGACTTACATTATATTATTTGCTACTGTGTAAGATATTAAGCCAATCCGAAGTAATCAAATCTTAAAGCTGTCAAGAGGGTACTAAGAAAGTTGCTGGGAACAACTGAAGTTAGTTTATGGTATCCCAATAATAAAAATTTCACACTGCAAGGATACACTGATGCAGATTACGACATATATGGTTGAAAGAAAAAGCGCACCCAAAGGCTGTCATTTTCTTAGAGATTGCTTAGTGTCATGGTACAGTAAGAAGTAAACATCAGTGACATTATCAACTATAAAAGCTGAATACCTGGCAACTGGAAGCTGTTTTGCTCAACACCTATGGTTTGTTGGGAACTAACAGTAAATTTGAATATGTATAATAGGCGTGGCGGAAATTCAAAATTTTGTCCCTTATCCCTAGGAACTCTTATTAGTAGCATATAAATTAATTAAAGCCTTAACTAAATTAATTCTGTACTTATGTTAGCATGGATAGGCTATGCGTACCATAATTCTAAATTATATCATAGCATAAAAATATTTTATTTTAAACATGTTATAACTGTAAATTGTAGTCAAGGTATAAAATAAACTAAGCATGCAAAATAACCTAAGCATAATAATTATTAAGTCTTAAAACGCCGAATAAAAGGACTTAATAATTAAAAGAGAATTAGAGGACTTACCAGTTGAAGCGTGCTTTAGTAGAACCTTCTTACACAAGCCTCCAAGTGTAGGATAGCCTCTATGGGTATCCACACGAACCCCACCAACCGAAACCTCCCAATGAGGAAGAACCGCTGAGTTTTGAGTAGTTCCCAGACCAGTCCAAAACCCATCCGAAATATTAACCAAAAGGAGTCCTTAATTTTATCTTTTAAGTTGACATTGAGAAAACGTATTAGAATCTCAAGTCAGAGCTCATAGAAAGATATGATGCATTTGAGAAAGGGGAGTGTCAGCTATTTATATAGGAGGAGCAAAGGCTCCCCGAATTTAATGCAGGATTTAAAGCGGATTTAATGAAGGATTAAATGCGGATTTAATGCGAGATTAAATGCAGAATTAAATGCGAATTTAATATGAGATTAAATTTAATCCTCATTTTTGTAGTTCATTTTATGACCCTAATAAAATTAGTTACCAGTTAAAATAAATTCTTGGCTCCATAAAAGAATTTAATCATTTTAATCAATACTTTAATTTATTTATGACATTAATAAATTAGTTACTGGTCAAAATAAATTCCTAGTTTAACCATAAAATGATCTTATCATTTTAATCAATACTTTAATTTATTTATGACCCTAATAAAATTAGTTATTGGTCAAAATAAATTCATGGCTTAACAATAAATGATCTAATCATTTTAATCAACACTTTAATTTATTTATGACCCAAATAAAATTAGTTTCCAGTCAAAATAAATTCTTGATCTAATAAATAATAATCCAATTATTATTATGTTATATTTTTGTAATAGAATGAATCTATCAATTCTTTACTCAGTCCGATAAAGGTCCAATGTGTGTGACCTTATAGGATCCCGAAGTATTGAGCTGTTAAGGCTTAACCAACCCTTGTTCTATATGATATTGGCTCGAGGTTCTAGAGCGTGAATAGAACTCGATTACCTTAAAAGACTGTGGTACGCCTCTAGCAAGGGTCCACCATCCCCTATTACTCGGAACGCCATTTGTGCTTATGACTTAATCCCGGTTAATGCAATAGTTGCGCAATGCGATGAACTCCTTCCATTCTTTAATATTAGTAGTATCTGGTTTGTTGGGTTCAGTTAAAGTGTTAACCCACTAATAGCGAGGTTGCTCCAAGCTATCCCGGTTATTTACTTGTTACCAATGTATATTTATTTTTTACCATAATGTGTTTAACTAGAAACTATTTCTATCAAACAAATACTTTGATCAGTGGTTTACAGTAATCATCACTTCAACAAGCGGCGAGGTACAACTCCTTAATATATCCGGAGCGATGGATTCTTTCCGACTATGTAGCTTACCAACGTGCTGTCATCACTATACCTGTAATCACCCATGGCACCCTAAATTAATGAGTGAATAGGTATGACCTAAAGTATAGCAACAGTACCACACAAGGTAACTAGCATCTCAACTATGAGGATATTCGCAAAGCTACTGCATGAAGATAAACACTAACACATTGAAATATATACCAAGCGTTTATATTACTAGGTCTCCAATATATTTTTCAGATATATCCATATGTCAAACTCAAGGCACCACCTTCAATCTTAGGAGGTAAACTGCTTAGACCCTTTCCAAGAAAGTTGGCCACATGTTAGGCTTTCTGTTCCATCAATATCCTTTCTTGATGAAACTATGACTAGGGATAGTTTAGACATAATCATAATTGCACATGAAGCAGGTCTCACTAAAAATAGTTCCACTATAATATTTCTCACTTCATGCTATTTATTATGTCAAGGACCTTTGTACAAAGATATCAATGAATATATTTTAACGAGTCACAATATATATGAACACATTGATATAAATAAAAGATTAAATGACTTTACTAATTAAATAAAGCCTTAATGCATTGGGACCCCTCTAAACTTGGCCCTAAAGGCTCCTCGCCCCCCTGAACTTTCAAAGGTACCTCTTGCCCCCCTAAACTTGTCTAAAACATATCCTAGAACCCCTTAGTGGTGACATGACAAGACTTTGAAAAGTGAAGAGAGTTAGCAATATTTTTTAAAATAAAAAATTTAAAAAAAATATAAAATGGAAATTGATTTCACGTAAACCTTCTTCTTCCTTTCTCCCTTCTGTACTTTTTTTCATTCATCAATCTTCAAATCTCTAATCCTAGAATTCTAACCATTAATCTTCAGATATCTAACCCTAGAAATCTGGAAACTCTAACCCTTAATCTTAAAATCCCTAAACCTAGAAATCTAGATTTTTTTTAAGTTTCAAAACATTTCAATTTTGTCAAATGTTGCCGGCAGCTTGATCGTCGTCGGAGCCGTTTGAATCTTCGCCACCTCCGTCTGTTTATCTTCAAGCTTCCATTCTGATTGTCGGAGAGATAGCTAGCGGGATTTAAATGAACTCATACATTTTCTTAATTTATTTAATTTCATTCATCTCTTTTTCCCCCTATGCTGGCTATTCTTCCCCGTTACAATTCTTCATTCTGTTCTTCTCCTCAACCTTTCTTCTTATTCAATTCTGGCCGTCCCCTATTTTTCTCATCTCTTCAATTCCTCAGGTATGTCCTATGGCTTTGTTTGGCTCATGGTTCATTAAAGTATGGTATGGTATGGTATAGTATAATACAGTATAGTATGGTATAGTTTCTTAAAAGTTCTTATTTGGATAGATGGTATGGTATTGTATGGTTTTCTAAAGTTTTTAATTTATTTTGAAGGAGAACCATGGTGAACCACCAAATTGGTGGTTCTATTTTCATGGTTATTTGAACCAGGAAATAACCATGGGGAACCATACTTAAAAAAAGAACCATACAACCAAACAAGAGATATTTAGTTAGAACCATACCGTACTATAGTGAACAATGAAAAAACCATGAGCCAAACAGGGCCTATAAGTTTATCTATCTTCTTCCTTTTTCACTTCGATTTTGTTGTAATTCAAATTTTAGATGATTTCTGTATTTTTCTGAGCAAACGATGCTGATATCTCACATATGTGTTTGTAATCTTCTTTAATTTTCTGCGATTTTCAGCTTTCGCCAATTGAAAACGAACAGGAATCAAGATATAGGTATTGTAATATGGAGGAAGATCATCGGTGCCAAACAACGGAAGATCATCGGCTCTGCATGAATAACTGCAGATTTTTCGATAGCGCTGCGATGATGAACCTTTGTTCGAAATGTTGCAGGGATTATTGACTTAACATTTCGTACAATCCAATGAGTTTAATTTTTTTTCAAAACTGGAATATAGTTTTTGTAAGACAACAAAAATTGGGGATTTTGCTATTTGGTTTCATATTGTGTACAATCCCTAAAGAAATTGAATTTGATTATAAATTGGATTTAAAGAGATAAAGGGTAGAGATTAGTTAGTAATTTTTGGTTTAAAGCAAATGGATGTGGCGGAGAAGATGGTATTTTTGATTGAATAAAAATTAAAGGGACGTAAATAAAATTATTTCAAGGTTCTTTTTGAAAATTTTCAACCATATGCAACGTGTCAAGATGTAATTAGATTGATTTTTCAAAATATTACACCTAGACGTGAGTGTGGTACACTCCCTATGGTGAGAGTGGTGGTGTCTGATTGAGGGGGTTCTGAGATACGTTTTAGACAAGTTCAGAGGGGTGAGAGGTACATTTGAAAGTTCAGGGGGGCGAGAGGCGATTAGTGCCAAGTTTAGGGGGTCCGGATGCATTAGGCCTTAAACAAATAATTTATGCCAATACATAATTAAGATATATCATTCTAATTGCCTTAAGGGCATACATCATATCTAACAAACTTCAACTTGCACTAAGGCCAATTAGCCATATGTCTTAATCCATATGCTTTCATATGCTAGTCATGTTTGACTTGCGTCAATGGCTTCGTTAGACCATCCATGAGGTTCTGATCAGTGGGGACATATTCTAATCTTATCATCTTAGTATTATCATCTTAGTATCAATAATCTCCCTGATTATATGATACTTTTTAAGTACATGTCTATTTTTCTGGTGAGACCGTGGTTCCTTTGCCTGAGATATAGCACCGTTGTTATCATAATACAAAGTAATTGGATTAATAATCTTAGGCACCACACCAAGAACACCAATAAATCTCTTTAACCAGACAACTTCTTTTACTGCTTCACAGGTAGCAATGTACTTAGACTTCGTGGTTGAATCAATAGTAGTTTCTTGCTTGGAACTTATCCAGCATACTGCCCCTCCATTAAATACATATATAAAACCTGACTGAGACTTAAAGTCATCCTTGTCAGTTTGGAAACTTGAATAAGTGTAACCTTTAATTGTGAGGTCACCATCTCTATATATTAAGAACTCATCTTTAGTCCTTTTCAAGTACTTAAGAATTGCCTTGACGGCCATCTGGTGCTTTTAACCTGGATTTGATTGATATCTACTCGTAAAGCTCAAGGTTTGAGAGACATCTGGCCTAGTAGATATCATAGCATACATGATGGATCCTATTGCTGATGCATAGGGTATGTCCTTTATGTGCATTCTTTCCTGAGCTGTCTCCGGACACTCAGTCTTAGAAAGGTTTATTCCCTTTGCCATCAGGAGATAAACTTTCTTCAAATTCTCAAGGATGAACCTATTCAGAGACATCTGGCCTAGTATATATCATAGCATACATGATAGATCCTATCGCTGATGCATAGGGTATATCCTTCATGCGCATTCTTTCTTGATCTGTCTCCGGACACTCAGTCTTAGAAAGGTTTATTCCCTTTATCATTAGGAGATAACCTTTCTTTGAATGCTCAAGGCTGAACCTATTCAGTACCTTATCTATATATGTACTTTGAGAAAGACCCAACAGCCTCTTGGATCTATATCTATAGATCTTTATACCTAGTATAAATGATGCTTCTCCAAGGTCTTTCATGGAGAACTTTCTTAACAGCCATATTTTAATACTTTAAAGAAGAGAAATGTTGTTTCCCATTAGTATAATGTCATCGACATATAGTACTAAGAAAACGACTGCACTCCTACTAACCTTCTTATAAACATGTGGGTCATTAATGGTTGGACAGAAATCCAGTTCACGGATTATCTGATCAAACCTAATATTTTAACTCCTGGATGCTTGCTTAAGTCCATAAATAGACCTTTGCAGTTTGCATACCTTCGAGCCATTCTGAGATGTAAAACCCTCAGTTGTGTCATATACACATCCCAGTTCAAATCCTCATTCAAGAATGTTGTTTTAACATCCATCTGCCAGATCTCATAATCATAATGAGCAGCAATAGCAATGAGTATTCTTATGGATATAAACATGACTACTAGTGAGAAAGTTTCATCATAGTCAATACCTTCACGTTGACTATAACCTTTTGTAACCAACCTTGACTTATAGGTAATTACATTACCGTCCATGTCGGTCTTCTTCTTGAAGACCCATTTGCACCCGATGGGTCTAACCTCTTCTAGTTCATCGACCAAATTCTAAACTTTGTTTTCATACATGGAATCCATTTTTGATTTCATGGCTTTAAGCCATTTATCACAATCTGAGCTTTTCATTGCTTCATCAAAGGTTCTTGGTTCATTATCCTCAATGAGATATTGTTCCCTATCATCCGTTATGATAAAACCATATATTTCAGGACCTTTATGAACATGACCCGATTGTCATGATGATTGTGTTTCAATAGGTTGTTCTTAGATCACACCTTCCAGTGTATCTAGAATGGGGTCAATCAGCTGATTGTCTATTTCTTCCTCTTGAACTTCTAGTTTAAGATTTCTCCCACTGGCTTTTGCAAGTAAGTGTTCCTTTTCCAAAAAGTGAGCACTTTGAGACACAAATACCTTCTGTGCTTCAAGTTGGCAAAATAAATATCCTATAGTTTCCTTTGGATATTCAATGAACAGACACTTGTCAGATTTAACGTCCAGCTTATCTAATGCTATCCTCTTTACAATAGCAGGACAACCCCATACTCTTAGGTGACTTAGTGATGGCCGTTTATTACACCATCTTTCATAAGGCGTAAAGTCAACTGATTTAGAGGGCACTCTGTTTAATACATAAAATGCACTCTCTAGTGCATATCCTGGAACGGATTTACTGAGATCTGCTTGGCTCATCATGGATCAAACCATATCTAATAAAGTCTGATTCGTCCTTCTAGATACTCCATTGTATTTGGGTGTATAAGGAAGGATCCACTGGGGAACTATCCCATTTTTCCTTTAGATAATCCTGAAACTCTTGACTTAAACATTCTACACCTTGATCAGATCATAGTGCTTTAATACTTTTCTCAAGTTGTTTCTCTACTTCATTTCTGAATATTTTCCAAAACTTTTAGACTTATGCTTCATTAAGTACAGATAACCATCGTGAATAATCATCGATAAAGGTTATGAAGTAGGAGTATCTTCCAAGTGCATGAACACTCATTAGACCACATACATCTGTATGCATAAGCTCTAATGTACTTGTGGCTCATTCACCCTTACCTTTAAAGGGTAACTTCATCATTTTTCCTTTTAAACAAGGTTCACAATCGCCATAAGACACAACGACTATTGGGCCCAAGTCTCTACGCTTATACAACTTGGTTAAGCGATCTTTGTTTATATGGCCTAAACGATAATGCCATAAGTAGGAAGATTTCTCATTATCTAAATTTTTCTCTTAGCAATGTTTATATTTGAGAATATGTTTTGTAATTACGAAATATTATTTGTCATATTCCAATAAAATATCTTTCATGACTTTGATAACAACTTTTATCAAATTTGAATAAAATTCCATTTGCTGTGAAGTAGGAAGCAGTATTTTCTAATGATAGTTGAATTTCATCCTTTTACAAAATTTAGCAAATGAAGAATTTAAGTTCCTACATGATTAGTAACCAACCCTGATGATTTTATGTAGGCAGAAATCTCTTTTTGCCAACATTCCACTTCTCAACAATATCTATACTTTTGTATGAATATACGATTCTAATTAAGTATTCCATACCAATTTAGAATTCCCTTGAGATGTAGGAATTCTAAATATTAAACATCTTAAAGTGGAAGCTCCAATCCTCCTCTTCTCATGCTATGAGACTTTACATTTTGATCTTATTTCCAATAACCCATATTGAAATGAAGATCTTATTTTCAATATTTCATATTGAAAACAATCATCTTGTCTCCTAGAAAAAATTCTCAGTATTCTGTTTACTTTTGTATTCACTCTGCTCTAACCTGCTTCAAAACTAGACGCCATGTGTCCCTTTGCTTCTTTAAGATATGAACCGTTTAAATTTCTTACTTATTGGTCCACCAATTTTCCACCAAAATATTTTGGTTCAAATTCTCCACCATAGGAAATTTTTTCTCTAAGATGTAAAGACATAGACTTTCAAGTCCATAATTTTATGATGCCCTTGTAGCTATGGTAACATGGATTCTAAGATCTGAATTGATGTTTATCCTTGTCTCCTGCCAGCTACTTACATAAGGTAACATGGATGTTAACATCCTCCAAGGTGTTGTATCCTCGTTTCCTTTAAGCATTACCAACATTCTTACACAAAGTAGAAGTGGTTGCATCATGTTATTAAGTGTTAGACTCATATAGTGTATTGGCCAAGCCTTATGCTTTGAGAAAGATCCTCACATTTCTAAACAAACCCTTGAAGCTATAGCCAATCAAAATTAGTCATCAATGCGAATGTTGTATTTAAATAAAGATTTCAACCAAGATATAAGAAACAAAAAATTTGTTCAGACTTTAATATATAGTACATGTATTTAATATAAGGACTTTTAATTAAATACATTTGACCTACTATTTTATCAAAATTTACAATAGCCCATTCTATTGAATTCGGTAAGTGTAGCCTAGCTAGATTTCCAAGTAGGCAGTATTTATAACTAGTCTAATACGACCCCTAATTTTATGAGTCAAGTCGTATTAGTAAGTTGTAGTTGGAATCCCATTTCATTTGCATCCCATGCAATTGCTGATTTGTTCAAGTTCCCTAATTCTAAGGGATGTGTGCTCTTATATAGCATCTCCTTGAACGTGTCTCAGTTCTGCAGCTAGCCCACAATTTTATGGTGGACTACCCAATCCTATTAAGGAAGACCCTATCTCAATTTTTATAATTGGTCGATGTAGATGAAAAGGAACGCTTTGCTCAACACTTTTATGGCCGAAAAAGACCATATTATAAATTTAGGTAAGGAAGACTATAACTTGCCTTAATATATTTACTTTGGAATTTTATTGGTGTTAGACGTCTCACCCAATCTAGAATTTATTAAATGGACATATTTATAATAATTTATATTAATTCAGAGAATTTTAGAATTAATTTGTAAGGTCTAACCTTAGGTGGGTTCAAGCTCTTTATTATAATTATTCCATCAACCTAGATTATATGCAATATAATTAACATTTTTATATGTTATATTTATATTACATTTCCTTTAAGCTTTTATTCAATAATTTAATACTCCCCCCATCCATAAAATATTGTCCATTTAGCCAAATCATCAAAATCAATGAAAAATTTATTACACAACCAAAATGACTAATTTATCCTTTATTAAATCCTCTTTCTTCTTAATTACTCACTTATAAATTTAACAATACATAATCTCTCTCATAGTTAATACAAGGGCAAATTAGAGAAAAATTGTACAAAATGCATTGATAATCTAAATTGACAACTAAAAAGGGAACTAATAAAATAACTAAAGAGACAATAATTTCTAGATGGAGGGAGTATTTAGTTTGCTATAGAAAAATATATAAGAACCATCTTATATACTCGAAATAAATCAGTCCACTTTTAATCCCCTATTTGTTAATTCAAGCTGCACCGATATATATTCTCAGGTATGAGAGGTGCCCTATGAGGAGTAGACACTAAGTCCAATCCTTGCCAGAACATATATGGGCCATGGATTCTCTTGGACTAATAAATTTCGTTCATTCAATTCATGTAAATTAAAAGCATCTATAACTCTTTTAACTTATATAATTTATCGAGTCTTTGATAATTTTGTGTTAGTTGAGCAGACTTATTTGAAATTATCTATATCCATTTTCTAACATTGAAATGAAAGCCTAAGTTCATCTATTATTCCAAATAATTTAATAAACTTTAAATCATTTCATATAGAAAATAAAATTCAGTTTGCTTCTAACTTAATTATGCACTAAATAGACAGGCTCTGATACCACTGTTGGGAACTGATAGTTAATTTGAACATGCATAACAGACATGGTGGAAATTCAAAAATTTGTCCCTTGTCCATAAGAACTCCTATTAGTAGCATATAAATTAATTAAAGCCTTAACTAAATTAATTCTCTACTTAAGTTAGCATGCATAGGCTAGGCATACCATAATTCTAAATCATATCATAGCATAAAAATATTTAATTTTAAACTTGTTATAACTCTAAGTTATAGTCAAGGTACAAAATAAACTAAGCATACAAAATAACCTAAGCATAATAATTATTAAGTCTTAAAATGCCGAATAAAAGGACTTAATAATTAAAAGAGAATTAGAGGACTTACCAGTTGAACTGTGCTTTAGCATAACCTTCTTACACAGGCCTCCAAGTATAGGATAGCCTCTATGAGTATCCACACGAACCCCACTAACCAAAAACTCCCAATGAGGAAGAACCGTTGAGTTTTGAGTAGCTACTAAACCACTCCACAACCCACACGAAATATTAATCAAAGGGACTCCTTAATTTTATCTTTTAAGTTGACATTGATAAAATGTGTTAGAATCCCAAGTCATAGCTCATAGAAAGATATGGTGCATTTGAGAAAGGGGAATGAGAGCTCTTTATATAGGGGGAGCAAAGGCTTTCCGAATTTGATGTGGGATTAAATGCGGGATTAAATGCGAATTTAATTCGAGATTAAATTTAATCCTCCTTTCTTCTAATTTATTTTATGACCCTAATAAATCTAGTTACCGGTCAAAATAAATTCTTGGCTTAACCATAAAATGATTTAATCATTTTAATCAACACTTTAATAAAATTAGTTACTGGTCAAAATAAATTCCTTGCTTAACCATAAAATGATGTAATCATTTTAATCAAAACTTTAATTTATTTATGACCGTAATAAAATTAGTTACTGGTCAAAATAAATTCCTGGCTTAACCATAAAATGATCTAATCATTTTAATCAACACTTTAATTTATTTAAGACCCTAATAAATTAGTTATAGGTCAAAATAAATTCTTGGTCTAACTAAATAATAATCCAATTATTCTTATGTTATATTTTCATAATAGAATCTCAGTCCGATGAAGGTCCAATGTGTGTGACCTTATAGGATCCCGAAGTATTGAGCCTTTAAGGCTTAACCAACCCTTGTTCTGTATGAACTATTAGCTCAAGGTTCTAGACTATGAATAGAACTCGATTACCTTAAACGACTGTAGTACGCCTCTAGCAAGGGTCCACCATCCCCCATTACTCGGAATGTCATTTGTGCTTATGACTTAATCTCGGTTAATGCAATAGTTGCCCAATGCGATGAACTCCTTCCATTCTTTAATATTAGTACCATCTGGTTTATTTAGTTCAGTTAAAGTGTTAACCCACTAATAGCAAGGTTGCTCTAAGCTATCCTAATTATTTACTTGTTACTGAAGTATATTGCTTTTTAACCATAATGTGTTTTACTAGAAACTATTTCTATCAAACACATACTTTAATCAGAGGTTTACAACAATCATCACTTGAACAAGTGGCCAGTTATCACTCCTTAATATATCCAGAGCGATGGATTCTTTCTAACTACATAGCTTACCAACGTGTTGTCATCACTATGCCAGTAATCACCCGTGGCACGCTAAATTAATGAGTGAATAGGTATGACCAAAAGTATAGCGATAGTACCATACTAGGTAAGTAGCATCTCAAGTATGAGGATATTCGTAGAGTTACTGCTTGAAGATAAACACTAACACATTGATATATATACCAAGTGTTTATCTTACTGCGGTCTCCAATATATCTTCCAGATATATACATGTGTTAAACTCAAGGCACCACCTACAGTCTTAGGAAGTTAACTACTTGGACCCTTTCCAAGAAAGTTGACCACATGCTAGTCTTTTTGTTCATCAATATCCTTTCTTGATGAAACTGTAACTAGGGATAGTTTAGACATAATAATAATTGCACATGAAGCATGTCTCACTAAACATAGTCCCACTATAATATCTCTCACTTAATGCTATGTGTTATGTCAAGGACCTTTGTACAAAGATATCAACGAATATATTTTATCCAGTCACAATATAGATGAACACATTGATATAAACAAAATATTAAATGCCTTATTAATTAAACATGTAATTCATACCAATACATAATTAAGATATATCACCGTAATTACCTTAAGGGCATACATAATATCTAACAGGATCAAACAACAATTGGAAGATTATGGAGTTCAAGGAGGATGTATTTATGTGATGTGTGACAAAAAAAATTGTAATTGATATGTCAAAGAGTCCAATGCCACATAATAGGATTAAGCATGTCAACATTAGGCATCATTTCATTAGAGATCTTATGGTTAAAAAGGATGTGGTTCTTATCTACATTCCCACAAATGAGTAAAGGGCATATATCTTTACTAAACCACTAAGTAACGATGAATTCAATAAGCTCCGGGAGGTAATTGGAATGTTGAATCCAATCTAAGTTGCAAAGGAAATAAGGAAAAGGAGAAAAGTTCACTAGTTCAAGGTACGAAAGAGAATATTGCCAGCCAAGCATACAAAAGTGACAAATGGCGATAAAAGCGCCAAAAAGTAACTGTACATATTTTGAATTTCAAACATTTAATAGTACAGCTCACGCATGGTAAATCATAACAGTTATAAATGAAATAAGCTGTACATGTTCTCTAGTTTTCGTGCCATTCGACTTCTCTCTTCAAAGTTAACAGCCACCTCATCAATCTAGTTAAAATTAACTGCTTATCAATTACCAAAATGCCCTCACCCCCAAAACTCTATAAAAGCCCCCAAATTCCTTGTCTTTTTCACGTGAGCAACTCACCATTGTTACTCTATAAAAATATTTCTAGAAACCTTAAAATCACTCTAAAAAACTCTCCAACGGCAAGAACTAAGAGTCAAACTGTTGGTCCCTATGAGGGTCTTTATAAGGTTAGAGGGGGGTGAATGACCCTTTTTCACGGAATATAAAGACTTTCAAAAGTCTTAGTGTAGCGTGTTTAATTATAAACCGGATGATGGATCTTGATAATGCAGTTATGACAATATAATGCAAATAATAAAAGTTAGAGGAATCAAACACGGAAGGTTTTTATCCTGGTTCAGCCCCGCCTAGTCCAGTCCCCGGAGTTTCCGAGCTTTTTCACTAGTTGATTCCTTTCCAACTGGGAGAAATCATGCCTTGCAATTTGTCTCCGGATGGTAACCCCTTTCGGATGCAGGATATATGACTAGAAGTACCAACCCTTAGTTGAGTCCCGTAGTCTTTAGTAGGATATACCACTTAGACTTCTACCCTAAATCTAAGCTGAGTCCTACAGGGAGTTCCCACTCAAAATCACCAACTTTAAGTTACATCCCAATCTCATAACTAACCCAAGTTGGAAATTCTCACACTCTTGTTTTCACAAAGTTTTTGGTTTTTAGATTTCCTTAAGTTTATAGTTCACTTAGGAATCCTACAACAGATGTGGAATTTAATTTATTCTTGGAGGGATTTGTAAGCTGATTGAATGCTTGTTCTTTGTTACTTGTTTTTGTCAATCAAACAGCTAACCTTCTCATTTGGTGAATCTTCCCTTTTGTAGGCTTCTATTATAAATATAGCCGTTGTAGGTTGTTAAACTTATAATAAATCTTCACCCTTGATCAGGTTATAGGTGGCTCTTCTAGAACTATTGATCAATTCATTAGACTGTAATTTGACCAGTTTGAATCCTAGGGATTGATGCTGAAAAGTGGCCAGTGATCGTTTTACTAGGCATTTTGTGATGCACCAACTTTTACACCATTAGCTTTTTTGGTGTAAGCTCCAAGCACCTCTTTGTTGGTCTAGGTGAAAGAGGTTTTTAGCTTTTTCAGTCCGGTGTCAGTCCTTTTATCCTTTCTCTAAAAAATGCAAGCTGTCATTTTGTCTTTGTCTTGGGTAAAGGATCTTTGACTTTATAAACCAAAAGATGGAGGGAAAAGCTGTCTTTGAAACTTTTCCCATTATCTTCAAGCATGAGTTTTCCGGATGTCTTTAGACTCATGTTCTCCAGATCTTCCTTCTTCTAAAAATATAGCAATCAGCTCTTCCGGATGCTGTTCTTGAGGGATTAAAGCTTGTTTCCTTTCCAAGCTTTATTCTAATGATTCCATGTGCTTAGGTATTTGATGTCTTCAATGCATAGCTTTGTAGCTGGATGTTTGTCCGAATGTTTCCATTTGGATTCATGATTTACATAGTGTAAGTTTTTGTTTCTTTCAAACTTGATCCGGATTGATTTGTTTAATTTTGTGATCTAGATCATTGTTTCCCAATAATCTCCCCCATTTAATGGAAACAAAAACTAAGCACAAGGGAATTGAGTATATATGTACTAAGTATGATTTTTGATACTTAAACATTTACAGATTTTACTCCTCCATAATTCTAGCATCCTAACTCCCCCAAAAGTTTTCAATTCTAGCTTCTAAGATTGCTTTAGTACAATTTCATATCATACTTTTAGAAGAAATGTTTTAAGAATTAGATATTTTCACTATATATACTTCTGCTGTTAACAATGGTTTACATCAATGAAGTTCAGATTACAAAGTACAGAAATACAATAGTAAATCTAGCTACTAAAACATTTTACAAGCACAAAAGATAGCTAGTCTAATTCAGATCTCCGCTGGATTCTCCCTCTTTCTCCTTTCCCTTTTCGGACCCATGTTCTTATGTACTCTTCTCCCCCTTTTTATTTCCATCTTAAGGGTTTATTTTCCTAAGCAGCTTGTCAAGCATTGATATAGATCGTGTAATCAGCACTCCCCTTAGACCTCTCATCAATGATTTTGTCAACTATTGGAGGAGTGAGATAATAGGGTCGGATGGTCTTCTTTAGATTATCGTAAGATTTCTTGATTGAGGGATGAATGCGCATGATAAAATCTTGATCCTTTGGGTTAAAGTAGGGGAAAATGACCTTTATAAGAGTTGTCATTCCTTTTTGTCCGAAGAAGCCGGAATCCCCAATTTCTTGCACAAGATTATGGAATACCGGAAGGAGCTAGCTTTCCGGAATGGCAGGGGAGGAAGATGATCTGGATATTGAAAGATCATTCATTCCGGACTGGAGTAGGGTTATTTCTTCATTAAGCCCCTCCTAGACATTATGCAGAGATTGAGACTGGAAAGAGAGTTCCTTAAGATGGATGCCTTCCAATCACTTATTTGCTTTTCTAGTTCGGTTGTGTGACTTTATAGTTCATCACCCATATCATCCAAAATTTTCTCCTTTAATTTAGTAAGAATTTTTTCTATGAAGTGCACCAGCATTTCCTGGGTGACTTGCTGGTCTACACCTAAATCTTCGATGGCAGGAGAGGGGTCTTTTTCAGCCATAAATTTTGACAAGTTTTTAAACTTGGAGTCCAAATAAGCCTTAATTTCTCCAGTTTGTTCAGAGGAGGATGATGTAATCTTGTTAAGCATAGTTCTATAGTTATTTAAAGCCAATATATTGGCTTGATCAACAGTCCAGTTTGTTGTAGAACCATTTTCCTAAAGCGCAATTAGAATTGGAGTGATGCGGGAGAGAGAGAGGCTTCTGCAATTGCTCCTGGAGTTGGGAAGTCGAGGACTTTTTCTTTTATATTTTTCACTGATAGTCTGATCTCACCCAACTCCTTTTTGATATCCTTATCAGTAGCTTATCTTAGTAGTTCTTTTTCCACTCCTCTAAGATGTGTGCATATGGTCCGAAAACTCTGTTTAACATAACCTTCCTCATTTTCTTCTAGGGCAGCTTCTTTTAGAAGATAGAGTACTGTAGAGACTTTGGCTTTAACCGTGTTATTTACAAGCACTCTTATTGGGCTTACTTTAGGAGGAAATTCCTCTTCAGAGGAATTGGAGGATGCATCTCCGGAGCTAGAGCTGCTTCTGAAGTGTTCATTATCTGATTGCTTGACACTTTCCTTTGGATCCTCCTCCCTCTCTTCCGACCTATCCTTCAGACTTGCCTTGCCCGTTAAGTCCACTATAGGAGTGTTCTAACTAGGTCCTACACAGTGTCCCTCCTCTAGAGTAAATTTATCCGGGGTTGGGTACACCTTCCTTAGATACATTTAGGACATGTGTATCCAAGTTATCCCTTGTATCAGCTGCTGTGACATCACTAGCAGTATCATCAGCATTAATATTAAGAGTAGTTATAATAGGAGGTACCTCATTCAATGGAGATGGAATTTGGATCCTTGAGGCTTCCTTTTCTTCATTTCTTCCAGCCTCAACCCCTGAATGACTGTAAGTGTCCTCAGTCATCCCTACTAATTCCTTTACAGGACTTTGATGATCAATAGGCGCATTGGAATTATCCTTAATGCCCTCTTCTATTGCCTTTAGAAGACTTCTTTTTGGGGGGATTTCTTCTTATAGATTAAGCAAGTTTTTCGGAAGAGGCTCTGTTATGGCTTGAAAGGGGAAGGAGCCTGATTTTGATATCCTTGATAATTGTGCCAATGCTTGAGAGTCTATAAGGAGAGGCGTAGTAGAGGATCCTTCAGGTCCCTCAATGGCTAAATTATTTAGCTAGTAGTTTTCTGCCATAGAGGCCATCATTTCTTCATATTGAGGATCCTCCGGAAGGATGTCCTCATTGGATTTAGGCACATTCTTGCCCTTTGAGCTTTTGGCCTTAGCCAACTCCTCCATAACTACTTTCTTTGCTGCCTCTTCATCAATGATGATAGCAATTGGCCTTTTGGCAGATTTCTTCTAGTGCATTTGAGCCTTTACAGCCTCATCAAAAGTGTAATCTTTTTGGGTGAACTTCTTTTTAGGAGCAAGCATTTCATCTTCTGTCTCCTCTCCATCAGACCTATCTCCCCATTTTAGTAGTTCTGATGCTTTCTTCTTTTGCCACTTTTCATAACCCTTTCTAATTGTAGCAGAAGCTACTGCACTGGTTTCCTATGCCTTCGGATCACATACTGGTCTGTTCAATAGATTAGCTTTCTTAATTAGCCTTCCCCTTGGTTTTAGCTTCATTGGGGAGTTTTTGAACAGCTGGGAGATGGTTTGGGTATCCTCATTCTCCACATCATTCAGAACCATAACCACTTTATTTTGGACCTTGGTCATAGGCTTTTTAGGAGCAAGGGCTATAGCATCCGGATTGGCAGGTTTTTGAGTTTTGTTCTTCTTCTCATCACATTGCTTTATGGCCTTGGCTTTATCCCATATCTCATTGAACCTCAGGTTCAAAAATTTTTTCTAGAGGATAGCATATCCATTAATACACTAGAATCCAGTGAGGTTGACTTCAAATGCTTGGAGGATCCGAGTGATCAAGGCTCCATACGAGTTTCTATGATGCTTTAGGAAGTGGATTATTAGTACTCAGAATTTTACTTCACTGCATTCCACCCAGTGCTGCAGCATGCAATGTTAGAATGTTGACACTATTGTTAAAGATCCTTTTCGGATGAGAATTAGCTTGGCCAATAAATATTGCAATATCCGGGGTGCTTGAGGCCAGTAGGTGGAGAACTTATCCCCAAAATATCTCTCTGAAAGCTACATCTCTGGATCATACTTCACATTTGCTTCATCTCCATCCACCCTCATTTGCACTCCACTATTCTTCATGTTGCGGTAGTGTTCAAAGAAGTCTGGAGTTATTGTAATTTCTTTGCTTTGGACCTTTGTGTGAAGAGCATCCAGTTTTTTGTGAGCACAAAGGTTTTCATAGAATTCTCTCACCAACTCTGGATAAGTTGGGCAATTGATCTAGAGAAACTCTTTGAGGTTTTGATCCTCAATTAACTTAGAATAGGGGTTTGTTTTAAATAGGAATCTATCCCCTAGATAGTCGGGATGTACGACAAAGTTGCTTTCTTTGAGGGTGATGGGTGTGAAGTCTTGGTAAAGATGTTAGGGAGTTTTATAGGGCCTTCACTAGTCATGAGTACGGCCATTTTTGAGAAAGGATTGAAGGAATTAGGTTTTAGGTTTTGATTTTTGCATAGTAATAGTAGAGTAGTTTCTCGAGTGAAGAAGAAGAGTGAATTTGAGGGGTTTATATAAATTTTTCAAAGTGAGGGTATTTTGGTAATTCGGACACAGGTTATTTTAGCTGGATTAATGACATGGTAGTTGGATTTTCAGGAGAGAGGTAAATTCAGTTTAACTAGAGAATAGGAATGGTTTAATTTTGAAATAATTATCGAATTTATTACACGTGTAACAGCCAATGGACTTTTGAAATTCAAGAAGTAACTATTACCTTTATGAGCTTTTACTGCCATTTATCATTCTTGTTTGCTGATATGGCATGCTTTTAGAATAGAATTCCCTCCAATGCTTCTTCTTTTTCGAATTGAGTTTTTAGCCTCGGATCTAACTTGATTTCAAGCTGTCTTCCGGATTGATCCTAGATTGGCTTGGACATTCCAATAGACTCCCTCTGCTTCCCAAATTGATCTTTACTTAGAGGCTTAGTAAAGATATCCACTCTTTGCTCATTGGTTGGAATGTATACCAATGCAACATCCTTCTTTATTACATGATCCTGGATGAAATGATGCCATATGTTGACATGCTTCATCCTGCTATGAAGAATAGGATTTTTTGACACATCAATAGCACTCTTGCTGTCACATATGACATGAATACATCTGGATTAAACTCCATAATCTTCAAGTTATTGTTTGATCAATAGGAGTTGAGCAATACAACTTCCAACTGCCATATATTCTGCTTCTGTGGTAGATAAAGCAGCTGAAGTTTTCTTCTTGCTATACCATGATACTAAGCAATCTCTAAGGAAATGGCATCCTCCATATGTACTCTTTCTCTTAAGAGTATCCCTGCTACAGTCTACATCAGTGAACCCTTGGAGTGTGAAATCTCCATTGCTAGGATACCATAACCCAACATCAGTGGTTCCTAGGAGGTATCTAAGGATTCTTTTTACTGCCCTGAGATGAGAATCCTTAGGATTGGCTTGATATCTTGCACACTAACAAATTGTATAATGTATGTCAAGTCTGCTAGCAGTCAAGTATAGGAGTGAACCAATCATCCCTCTATAGAGCTTTTGATCAATGTTTTCTCCTTCACAATCCTTGGATAGAACTGTATCTGATCCCAATTGAGTAGACATGGGCTTGCTCTTGTCCACTTCAAACTTCTTCAAGATCTCCTTGGTGTACTTTGACTGGTTAATAAAAATCCCATTCGGACTTTGCTTTATTTGTAGACCAAGGAAGAAATTTATTTCTCCCATCATGGACATCTTAAATTCCCTCTACATTTGAGAGGTGAATTCTTTACACATCCTTTCATCGGTAGCTCTAAATATGATATCATCCACATAGATTTGGACTAGGATGATATCGTTTTTCTTATTTTTGATGAATAAGGTAGTGTCTACTCTGCGTCCGATATAATCCTTAGATATAAGGAATGAGGTTAACCTCTCATACCAGGCTCTCAGTGCCTGCTTTAATCCATAGAGAGCCTTTTTCAACTTGTAGACATGATCCGGATGCATTGGATCTTCAAATCCAGGTGGTTGCTTAACATAGACTTCTTCTTGGGTAAAACCAGTTAGAAATGCACTTTTGACATCCATTTGGTGTAATGTGATGAATGATATCTAGATTGCTTCCAGCCTTGCTATAGGAGCAAAGGTTTCTTCAAAATCAATTCCTTCTTGCTGATTGTAGCCTTGGGCAACCAATCTTGCCTTGTTTCTTACCACCCCTCTGGATTCATCAAACTTATTCCGGAATACCCACTTGGTGCCAATGATTGATTTTCCTTTATGAGGTGGTACCAGATCCCAGACATCATTTCTATTAAATTAATCTAGCTCTTCCTGCATTGCTATCATCTAACTTTCATCCCCTTCCGTATCCTGAAACTTCTTTGGCTCTATAAGAGAGATAAAAGCACCATGACTCATCATTCTGTTGAGCTGACCTCTGGTTCTTACTAGATTCTAAACATCATCCAGATTATTTTCAATGAAGTGATCTCTATGTGTCCGGATCTCCCTTTGTAGGCCTTCATGTTGAACTGGGACTTGCTCCACTTCAGCTTCAACCACTCATTCTTGGCCTTCAATAAAGTCAATCTCTTGTGGGTTAAGATTAACTTATTGTACTTTTAGATCAAAGGATATTCCTTTATGTTCCTCTTTGTACTTCTTGAGTTAAAATGAGTTAGGAATTCTTGCTTCCTTCTTTTCTCCAGATTTTTCAGCTTCCGGAACTGGATCTTTCAGAGTATAGCTTTTCTTTCCTGTAGTACTAGTTTCATTGAAATCTACATGTATTGACTCTACCACATTTTGGGTTTGTTTATTAAAGACTTTGTAAGCCTTACTATGTGTTGAGTAGCCAAGGAAAATTGCTTCATCAGATTTAGGATCAAATTTTCCTATTTGCTTTCTATCATTAAGAATGTAGCATTTGCGTTTGAATGCTTTGAAATTCCCAATTTTGGGTTTTCTTCCCTTCCATATTTCATATAGGGTCTTTTCAATGGTCTTTCTAATGAGAGCTCTATTTAGAATATAACATGCTGTATTCACGGCTTCTCCCCAGAAGTATTTTGGCAAACAACTGTCATTGAGCATTGTTCTAGCCAACTCAACTATAGTCCTATTCTTTCTCTCAACAACTCCA
Organism: Euphorbia pulcherrima; assembly: GCA_947683365.1. Taxonomy (NCBI): domain Eukaryota; kingdom Viridiplantae; phylum Streptophyta; class Magnoliopsida; order Malpighiales; family Euphorbiaceae; genus Euphorbia; species Euphorbia pulcherrima. The sequence continues at coordinate 42,323,125 of CANTUS010000008.1, read as the reverse complement.
TTCTGTTGAGGAGTGTAAGGGGCAGAGAAGTTATGTTCAATGCCCTTAGAGTCACAAAAATCCGCAAAATGCTTATTTTTAAACTCTCCACCATTATCACTCTGGATGTGTGCAATGCTTATGCCTTGTTCTACTTCTATCCGGATGAAAGTTTTGAAGAATTGGTCAAAGGCTTCATCCTTGCTTGCTAGCAGGAGAACCCAGGTATATCGAGAATAATCATCCACAATGGCCATGGTGTATTCTCCTCTACCTAAATTCAATGGTTTGATTGGACCAAAGAGACCAATATGCAGGAGCTCAAGTACTCTTTTAAAAGGAATGTATGAGATAGAAGGGAAACTTTTCTTATGCTATTTACCTAATTCACATGTAGTGCATAGATGATCCTTATCAAAAGCAACCTTAGCCAAACCCACTACTAATTCCTTTTTGGCTAGTTTGGATAGGAGGTTCATGATGACATGTCCTAACCTCTGGTGCCATAACCATGATTCTTCTTCTTTAGACACCAAGCAGATATTCTTTTTATTATTTTTAATGTTTACAGAATAGACATTATTTACTCTAGGTGCATAAAGAATGAGTTGATTGGACTTACTATCATAAATTGAGGAGGCCCCGAAATCAAATATGACTTCTCTTCCTTTTTCACTGAGTTGGGCCACACTTAGCAAATTGAATTTTAGTCCATCAACCAATGAGACATATTCTATCTTTAACTCGGATCCAATGGTTCCATGACCAATGATCTGTCTGTTTTGATTGTCTCCAAAGCTTACTTTGCCTCCCTTCTTTCGAGTTAATATGGTGAAGGCCTTCTCATCACCTGTCATGTGCCTTGCGCATCCACTATCAATATACCAAGTGTGTTGATCTACTATGGATCTAAGGAATACCTGTAAAATAGATCAAGTGGGTTTGGGTACCAAATCATATTTGGGTCCTCTCGGGTTAATAACCAGCTCAGGCCAAGGGTAAACATCATAATAACCGTTCTTTAATCTGCATGATTTAATAATACGATTATTTTTACCACAAAACCTACACCCCGAAATAGGTATGTTTTTATTTTGCTTCTTGCTGATCTTCTCTAGATCCTTTTTCCCATTGTTGCCCTTATACCTAGCTTTTTGCACACTGGTGGATGGTCCGTTGTTAATCTAGAAGCTGGTTGGAGGTGTAACTTCTGCTCCACAGTTTTTTCTTTATTTGATAGGCTGTTGGTTATAAGCTGCCTTAGCCTTTCCCTTTTGAGCAGTGGTATATCTTTGAGCTTGTGGTTGCCTGCTAGCTTCCCTCATCTTTTGATTAGGGGTCCTTTGAAATCTATTCTGAGCAGGAGGAGGATTATCTCTTCTTGAAGCCTTTATCTCTGGCCTCTTCCTGGATTCTTCCTTTAACAGATTGATTTCTCTATCCAGTCCTATTACATTTGCATTTAGGATCTGGACTTGATTCCTTAGGAAATTTTCCTCTACAACATCAATATGCTTGGTTGCTCTAGCCAGATTGATGTATTATGCCATTACTTTAGCATCTTTTGCCAACTTCATTACTGCTCTTTTAAGGGACTTGATTGATTTTGTATTCTTCTTTACACCCTTGATTACAATAGATAGAACTCTAGTAAGGTCAAGATTAGAAGCAGAATTAGAACAAGAATTTACCTCAGTGTTTGCTGTTTCTAATTCTGATTCTTTGATTTGCACTATTTCTTGCTTGGAGGCATTCCTTCCGAATTGCTCTCAGTCAAAGCCATGAATGCAGAATTTACAGTCACTTCTTCTTCTATTAAAGATGAACTGCTACTCTCCTCACTATTGCTCTAAGTAGCTGCCATTGCCTTCTTTTTGAACTTCTTGGTTCTCTTAAGCTTGGGACATTTTGTTCTCAAATGCTCTTTCTCAGCATATTCAGAACATGCAATTTCTTTCTCCGGATCCTTCTTTTCTTTCGAATTTCTTCTAGGTCTTTCTCTTCTGGAAGTGCCTTCTCTAGGTTTTCGAGATTCATACTTTCTTGACTTCCTTCTATCTTTCTTTTGTATGAATTGGTTGAGCCTTCTGGTTAGTAGAGCAAGTTAATCTTTGGTGCTCATTGATTCATTGATTTGCTCTTCTTCTCTGGATGAAAATGATATGGTGGATTCTGCCTTAAGTGCAATGAGATTCTTCTTCTCCTCAGGATTCTTTTCTTATTAGCTATATCTCTCCAAGGATAATTCTTAGGTTAGAAGATTACCAATGGGTTCATCATAACTGTAAAAGTTTAAGTCATGAGCTTCCTCAATGGTAGTCTTTTTGTTGTCCCATTCCTTGGTGAGACTCCAGAGCACTTTCTTGACCATTTCTACTTCTGGGATCTCCTTTCCCAGTCTTTTCATCTCATTCACTAGATTGGTGTAACTAGTGTTCATGCTGCTAATTGATTCTTTAGGCTCCATCTTGAAGGATTCAAACTTTTGTTGGAGTAGATCAAGCTTAGCTTCTCTTACTTTGGTAGTTCCTTTATAGGTTACCTCCAACTTCTCCCAAATCTCTTTTATAGTCTTACATCTGAATATCCTGTTAAATTCAACTGCACTAAGAGCTTAATAAAGCATGTCAATGGTTTTGCATTTTCATACAACTTTTTAAAGTCATTCTCATCCCACATACTTGATGGCTTTCGGGGTAGTCAAACCCTCTACTTTATAAGTAGGCTCATATAGACCATCTTTAATAACTAACCATGCTTGCATACTTTGTGACTGGATAAAGTTCTTCATCTATTTTTTCTAGAACGTGTAGTGTTCACTGGTGATGAGTGGAGGATAGGTAACAGACATACCCTCGGGAAGGAGTTGTGAGTTTTGGAAACTCATTTTGATATGTGTATCAAAATTTATGGACCTCTTGCTCAGGACTATTAGATCTCTAGTTTGAGCACTTGCTTTGATACTAATTGTTGGTCCCTGTGAGGGTCTTTATAAGGTCAGAGAGGGGTGACTGGCCCTTTTTTTCGAAATATAAAGACTTTAAAAAGTCTTAGTGTAGCGTGTTTGATTATGAATCGGATGATGGATCTGGATGATGCAGTTATGATAATATAATGCAAATAATTAAAGTTAGAGGAATCAAACATAGTAGGTTTTTTTATCTTGGTTTAGCCCCGCTACTCCATTCCCTGGAGTTTCCTACCTCTGAGCTTTTTCATTAGTGGATTCCGTTCCAACTAGCAGGAATCAAGCCTTACAATTTATCTCCGGATGGTAACCCCTTCCGGATGCAGCATATACCACTAGAAGCACCAACTCCTAGCTGAGTCCTTTAGTCTTTAGTAGGATATACCACTTAGACTTCTACCTTAAATCTAAGCTGAGTCCCACAGGGAGTTCCCACTCAAATCACCAACTTTAAGTTATATCCCAATCTCACAACTCTCCAAAGTTGGAGATTATCACACTCTTGTTTTCACAAAGGTTTTGGTTTTTAAATTTTCTTAAGTTTATAGTTCACTTAGGAATCCTTACAACAGATGTGGAATTTAATTAATTCTTGGAGGGATTTGTAAGTTGATTGAATGCTTGTTCTTTGTTACTTGTTTTTATCAATCAAACAGCCAACCTTCTCATTTGGTAAAGCTTCCCTTTTAGAGGCTTCTATCATAAATGTAGCTGTTATGGGTTGTTTAACTTATAATAAATCTTCTCCCTTGATTAGGTTATAGGTGGCTCTTTCGAAATCATTGATCAATCCGTTAGACTATGATTTGACCCATTTGAATCCTAAGGATTGATGCTGAAAAGTGGTCAGTGATAGTTTTACTTGGCATTTTATGATGCACCAACTTTTACACCATTAGCTTTTTTTGTGTGAGCTCCATGCACCTCCCTATTGGTCTAGGTGAAAAAGGTTTTCAACTTTTTTGGTCTGGTGTCAGTCCTTTAGTCCTTTCTCTAAAAAATGCAAGCTGTCATTTTATCTTTGTCTTGGGGAAAGGATCTTTGACTTTATAGACCAAAAGATGGAGGAAAAAGCTATCTTTAAAACTTTTCCCATTATCTTCAAGCATGAGTCTTCCGAATGTCTTTAGACTCATGTTCTCCGGATCTGCCTTCTTTCAAAAATATAGCAATCAGCTCTTCCTGATGTTGTTCTTGAAGGATTAAAGGTTGTTTCCTTTACAAGCTTTATTCTGATGATTCCATGTGATTGGTATTTGATGTCTTTAATGGACAGCTTTGTAGCTGGAACTTTGTCCGGATCTTTCCATTTGGATTTGGGATTTACATAGTTTAAGTTTTTGTTTCTTTTGAACCTCATCTGAATTGATTAGTTTAATTTTGTGATCTAGATCATAATTTCCCAACACAAGCTGCATTTGTCCCCAAGAATCAACTACCTAAAGAGAATTTCAAAGATGAAGATTTCATTGAAATCAAATTCATGAGCATAGATACCATATCTCCTTCTAATTATCTGGGAGAGGAGTAACTGTTCACAACCGAGCCGTATGCGTAACTGCTCACCAAAGATCCAGACTTGGAGGTTTTCCTCCGGATGAAAAACCCAACTTATCCCTAGCTGGTAAAGGAATTTTATGACAACTTAAGGGCTCAATACTATGTTGATGCTCTCCAGACTATGGTCTAAGGGAAGGAAATCACTCTAATCAATCAATTCTTTATGACCCACTTCAATATTATGAACAATGAGGTAGCAATGAGAAACAATGTGGATGAGCAAACTATGAAGCACGAGCCAAAGATGTGGCTAACGGAGAGATATTTTGGTGATAAATTCTCCACCTACTGGACGGAGGTACCCAGAGTGCTTCAATTTGTGATGGCTAGGCTAGTCCTAATCTAGACGGGGTCCATTAACACAACCTCCTCCTTCTAACATTATGTTCTTCAACATTAGGTGGAGAGCATGGTACTCAACACTACCGAGTTGCTCATTCACTACATGAAGGAACATAAATACTCCCATGGAGGATTAATCACTAAAATCCTCACTACTAACAAGGTCAATCTAATCGGAGCCGAAAGTGTAGAGGAAAGGCTATTCTCACTAAAAACTTCTAGAAGCTCACTTTTAATGAGCCTTGGGATGATGCCAAGGCATTGGAATAGAAGAGGGCCAAGTAAGAAAGGAATAAGGTCAAGAGGGCTGGAGGCATAATTGAGAAGCAACATGTAGTAAAAAGGGAAAGAACTATAAGGCCCAAAGCTCAAAAGAAGATTGAGTTAGAGGCAATAGAGGAGGAAGCTGAATAAGTCAATGAGGATTCTCTCACCCTCACTCAGATCCTTAAGAAAACTCATGTTAAGCCTAGAAGAAGGCTATTTAAAGCTGCTGCCAAGGGGAGGAAGAAAGCTGAGGATCTGGGAAGTGGTTCCTGAAATTACTACTACTGCAACTAAAGCTGGAAGAAAGAGGGGAGCTGGGAAAATCCTTGATGATATTATAGAAGAGTTCTCTGCTTTAGAAAGTAGTAATGATGAAGAAGAAACTACTCTATAATAAAAGAAGAAGTTGTTCAAGAAAGGACCAACCCTTACTCAGGCTTTGAGAGCCAAGTAGGCTAAGAATGGAACCAAGGTGGAAACTACTTTAAAATAACCTGAGGCTAGGATCAAGCTCAAGGATCCAGCTTCTAAGCCTTCAAAAGTAAAGATGATAGCTGAGACCCAGAGAGATAAGGGGAAGAAAGTAGAAATTACTATAACTACAGTGAATCCGGAGGATCCGAAATATAAAGACATGATGGCTGCTATAAAGGAAAATTAAAAGGTGAATTAGCCTGCTTGCACTATCGAAGGACCCGGAGGCTCCTTTAGAACCAGTCAAAAAGCTCTTCTGGTAGGACTTACTCCACCTATTCTTATGCCTAAAATTGACATATATCATGTAAGAAAGGAATATGGTGAGGAGGAAGTTACCAGGCTGAATCTCAAGCCACTCAAAACCCCTATTCTGGAATCATTTCTAATATAGAAGAAGGCTGGAGCAACCTAAGAGAATGCAGTTAATGAAATAGAAGCAGATTTCTGGAAAAGGCAGTGGGAGTGGGCGCTAAAAGTCCTAAAAAGGCAAACACTGAGGAAGCTATGTTGGTAGAAAACCAACGCAACTTGGATGCAACTAGATCTCTAGTTGCATCTAAGGTAGATGAGCCAATAATCGTGCAAACATCAGACCAAGTTCTTATCTTGATGGAGTAGAAGCATAAGTGCAAGGAGATTATATGGGTTCTAATGTGTTGGTCCCTGTGCATATGTATATAAGGTCGGAGGGGGGGTGAATGACCCTTTTTTGTGGAATTTACAGACTTTAAAAAGTCTTGTGTAGCGTGTTTGATATGTTTCGGATGTAGTGGATTTGGATGATGCAAATATGAAATGATGTGCAATAAAGTAAAGAGCTAAAGTAAAGCAAACATGATGATTTTATCCTAGTTTAGCTCTGCCTACTCCAGTCCCTAGAGTTTCCTTCCTCTAAGCTTTGTCCACTAGTGTAATTCCTTTAAGACTGGTAAGAATCAATCCTTACAATTATCTCCAAAGATTTATTCTCCTATGGATGTAGGATATACCACTAGAAGCACTAACTCCTAGGTAAGTCCTCTTTAAGCTTGTCTTTGAATGTTGACCCTTCTTCCGAATGTAGGATATACCACTTGAAGCACCAACTCTTAGCTGAGTCCTTTCTCTTTAGTAGGATATACCACTTAGATTCTACCCAAACCTGAGCTGAGTCCTACATGGATGTACCACTTAAATCACCAACTCTAAGCTGAGTCTTAATCTCAATACTCACCCAAGTATGAGATATTACAATTGATTTTATCAAGGATTTGGTTTTTGAATTCTTCAAGTTTATAGCACACTTGAGAATTCTTACAAAATAGATTTGGAGTTTATCTAGTTCTTGGAGGGATTTTGTTCACTGATTGAATTTGCTTGAGTTTTCTTTGTAATAGCTTCTTATAAACTCAACCAACACCTTCTCAATCTGTGAAGATCTCCTTTTATAGGCTTCGATCATAAATGTAGCCGTTGTGTACCATTGAGGTAGATCTTGAATCTTCACCATTTATTAGGTATGATGTGGCGCTTCTGGAGCCATTGATCAATCCGTTAGACTAAATAAATGTCCTGTTTGAATTTTTTTAATTGAGGCTAAAAAGTTGTCAGTGATCGTTTTATTTGTATTTTAGTGAATCACCAACTTTTATGCCGTTGTACTCTTTTGTGAGCTCCATGCGCCATTCCTATTGGTCTATGTTAAAAAGGTTGTTACCTTTTTCTCTTTCTTGTGTTAGTCCTTTTATCCTTTTCTGGAATGCGTGCTAGCTATATTTTTTCAAATCTTTAAGGTAAAAGGATCTTTAACTTCAGACCAAAGGCAGAGGGAAATATGATTTTCAAATAATTACCCTATGTCTTGATAATTGAGTCTTCCGGATGTCTTTAGACTTAACTTATTCGGATCCTCTTCAATCAATCTTTCTTCGGATTCTATCTTTTGAGAAGTTAGAACTTTGTTTCCTTTCCAAACTCTAACCGGATGCCTTCCTTATGGACTTAGGTGTTTGAAGTCTTCAATATGTATCCGGATGACTTATCTTGGACTCTTGTGTTTTTATTTACTCCAATTGTGACAATTTATTTTTTTGTTTTCTTCAAACCTGATCCGAAAATGTTCTTGATCTAGTTCTTTCAGATCATTATTTCCTAACAATCTCCCCCATTTAATGGAAATAAAAACCTAAGTATATGTAAGCATAAGCATAGGGGGTTTTATGAGCTATGTATAATTCTTGATACTTAGTTATTAATAGATTTACTCCCCCATAATTCTAGCATCCCAACTCCCTCAATATTTTTCCATTCTAGCTTCTACGTTTTTTAAGTACAATTGATAGTTGTACTTAGAAGCAATTTTTTTAGAATGGTTCACTATATATACTTCTGTTGTTAATAATAGTTAACATCAATGAAGTTCCAGATTATAAATTATAAAGTATATAAGTGAAAATTTTCAGAACTAGCTATTATAAAATTTTACATGGAAAAAAATAGGTATTCGATACAAAATAATCTACTCCCTCTTCCTAGAAGCTTCACCTTCCTTGATCTTGCTTGTGCTGTTCTCCCCCTTCTTGTTTGCATCAGTTTGGGTATCTATAACCATTAATGTTCTTTCATCCCAATTCCTTTACCAAGCTCTGAAGTACATAGAGTAGTCTACATTTACTTTAAGATGCTTCTCTATGATTGTGTCCACAATTGAAGGAAGGAGATGTAGTGATTTAATGAGCTTCCAGAGCTGCGAGTAGGACTTGACAAGATTTGGACACATATTAAGGGCGTGTTTCCTATCTTATTCTTTAAAGAATGGGGATAGTGCCTTGAGAAGAGTAAGATTGCACTTGTACCTAAAGAATCCTATATCCCTAATGTGCTAAATAAGGTTTTGAATGATTGGGAGGAGAAGTCTTTCTGGAATGACAGGTAAAGTTTCGGACGAAGAAGCAGTAGTGAGCGAGAGCTGAGACATACCGGATTTTAGTTATTTAACCTCCTAGATTGTATCTCGATGACAGTTATGAAGAATTGTGTTGAGGAGCCAGAGTTCCTTGTTAAAGTTGTCCTTCCAAGTGTTGATTAGCTTTTTAGTTTTGAAAAGATGGCACCAGAAGTCATTGCTTACATTATTCATGTATTTTTCTAGGAGCTTTGGTAGTTCCTCATCAAGAAAGTTATAGAGTATCTCCTGAGATGCCTGATGTTCTTCATTTAGCAAGGTTAGTCCGACAGAGACATCCTTTGAGGATTTAGTGATGGCAGTTGGAATGAATTTTTCCAAGTTTTCAAACTTGCGATCAATGTACTCTTTTAGTTCTATTTTCAGATCAGCAGATGAGGAAGTGATTTGGCCCAAGATTGTGGCATAGTTATTGTCTGATCCTATTGCAGCTTGGGTTGCTGTTCTATTGGTAGTTGTGATTGTAGAGGGGAGTCGGGTTAATTCCAGATAGATCTTGAAGAGAGAGGTTTCAAAAACTTGAGCAGTTGTGAGGAATTGATCAACCTTCCACTCAATACTCTTTACTGTAGTGTTTATCTCTTCTAACTCTACTTTGAGATCTGGAGTCGTGGATTCTTCTTTCATTAAATTCTCCACGGATCTCAATTATGTACATATACTCAGGAGAGTCCGCTTGATCTCATCTTCTCTGTGCCCTTTAATAGTAGCTTGCTATAATAATTTCAGGGCTGCTCTTACCTTCTTAGCTCCAGTGGGCTGTGGATTTATGGTTGGCTTCTTTAATATGCTATCTGAAGAGGATTCTTCTTCAGAGCCAGAGCTGGTTTCGGTTTCTTCTAATCAAGAGGTTTCTTCTTCCTCACTACTCTCCTCACCTTTCTTATGGTTTTCTTTCTCCTCTTCCAACCTTTTCATTGGAGTGGCCTCACCCTTTGAGTCCACTTTAGAAGTGTGCTCTTGATTTTTGTATAGTAACAGTGCTTAGTTACTTGCGTAAAGAAGAGAGGAAGTTTTTGGGGGTTTATATAGATTTTTCAAAGTAAGGGTATTTTGGTAATATGGACGCCGGTAGTTTGGCTGGATTGATGACATGGCAACCAGATTTTTAAGAGAGAGGTAAATTCAGTTTAACTGGAGAATAGGAATGGTTTATTTTGAAAATAAACTGTCAAATTTACTGTGCGTGTAACAGCAATAGATGTTTGAAATTTAAAAAGTAACTGTTGCCTTTACGCGCTTTTACTACCATTTGTCATTCCTATCTGCTGACGTGGCAAAGTTTCTTTCGGAATAGATTTTTCTCCAATGTACCATCTCTTCTGGATTGACTTTTCTATCTTTCGGAATCACTGATCAGGCTTGGTTTCAAGCTATCTTTCGGATTAACCTAAAATTTGATTGGACATTCCAATTGCCTTCCTTAGCTTCCCAAATTGATCTTTACTTAATGGTTTAGTAAAGATGTCTGCTCTTTGCTCATTTATTGGAATGTATACCAATGCAACATCCTTCTTTATCACATGATCCGTGATGAAATGATGCCTTATGTTGGCATGCTCCATCCTGCTGTAGAGTACTGGATTCTTTGACACATCAATAGCACTTTTGTTGTCACACATAACATCCACACATCTGGATTGAACTCCATAATCGTCAAGTTATTGCTTGATCCAGAGGAGTAGAGCTACACAACTTCCAGCTACCATGTATTCAGCTTCTGTAGTAGACAAGGCAACTGAAGTTTGCTTCTTGTTGTACCATGATACTAAGCAATCTCTTAGGAAATGGCAACCTCTGGATGTACTCTTTCTCTCAAGAGTATCTTTGCCGTAGTCTACATCAGTGAACCCTTGGAGTGTGAAATCTCCATTACTAGGATACCATAACCCAACTTCAGTGGTTTCTAGGAGGTATCTAAGGATTCTTTTTACTGCCTTGAGATGAGAATCCTTAGGATTGGCTTGATATCTTGCATAATAACAAACCGCATAATGTATGTCAGGTCTACTAGCAGTCAAGTATAGTAGTGAGCCAATCATCCCTTTATAGAGCTTCTGATCAACATCTTCTCCTTCATAATCCTTAGATAGGACTGTATCTGATTCCATTAGAGCGGACATAGGCTTGGTCTTGTCTATTTCAATCTTTTTCAAGTTCTTCTTGGTATACTTTGACTGGTTATTGAAAATCCCATCCAGACTTTGCTTGATTTGTAGACTAAGGAAGAAGTTAAGTTCTCCCATCATGGACATCTCAAATTCCTTCTACATTTGAGAGCTAAATTCTTCACACATTCTTTCATCGGTTGCTCTAAATATGATATCGTCCACATAAATTTGGACTAGAATGATATCATTTTTCTTCTTTTTGATGAACAGTGTGGTGTCTGGTTTGCCTATGATATAACCTTTGGATATAAGAAATGAGGTTAATCTTTCATACAAAGCTCTAGGTGCCTGCTTTAATTTATAGGGAGCCTTCTTAAACTTGTAGACATGATCTGGATGCTTTGGGTCTTCAAATCCAGGTGGTTGTTAACATAGACTTCTTCTTCACCATTTAAAAATGCACTTTTGACATCCATTTGGTATAGTGTGAACCTTATGAATGATGCAAAAGCATATAGAATCCAGATTGCTTCCAGCCTTGCTATAGGTGCAAAAGTTTCTTCATAGTCAATCTCTTCTTGTTGATTGTAGCCTTGAACAACTAGTCTTGCTTTGTTTCTCACTACAACTCTGGATTCATCTAGCTTATTCTGGAATACCCATTTTGCGCTAATGATTGACTTTTCTTTTAGAGGTGCTATAAGATCCCATACATCATTGCTGGAGAATTGATCTAGCTCTTCCTACTATGCCATCATCCAACTTTCATTTCCTTTAACATCTTGAAATTTCTTTGGCTCAATGAGAGAGACAAAAGTAGCTTGGCTCATCATCCTATTGAGCTGACCTTTGGTTCTTACTGGATTCTGAACATCTTCTAGAATATTTTTAATGGTATGATCTCTGTGTGTCCGGATCTCCCTTTGTAGGCCTTCATGTTTAACTAGGACTTGCTCCACTTCAGCTTCAACCACTCCTTAGCCTTCATTAAAATCAATCTCCTGTGGGTTGAGATTAACTTGTTGTACTTCTGGATTAAAGGAAATTCCTTCATCTTCCTCTTTATACTTATTGATTTAAAATGAATTAGGAATTCCTGCTTCCTTCTTTTCTCCAGATCTTTCAGCTCCCGGAACTGGATCTTCTATTATTGTGTTACTTATGAAAAGTTAATAATGAACTAGTGGTCATAAACTGAATATTGTTAAAGTTAAAGAATTGGGATTGAATGCCCACTCGGTATTCAAATCAAGAGCAGAAGATGAAAAGTATGACTGAGTGTCCATACGGACAGAGCAAATCCTAAAGAATTTAACAAAGTACTTAAGGGGGACTTTTGTTGACTCGATATTTTACAGATACTAAATGGAAGCTCCATAAGGCACCACGTTGTCAGTCAGCCTTGTAGCTAGATGACTATCCGGCTAGCCGAGTGAAGAGTCAGGGTCACACCGACCTAATTAGGAGATAGAATCTAGTCACAATTCCCCTTCCTAATTAGATAAATAGGAATAATATCCTTTCTGAAATAGATAAGTAAGGAGAAACCTCTTATAGAGGAAATCACGCCTAAATAGGATCCTTACCTAATAAGGACTCCTTACCACCAATAGAGGAAATACACTCCTAACATAACAAGGGCACAATTCACTATAAATATGGGGCCACCCCCATACTCAGGTATCACATTCTAACTCATAAACTCTCTCTTTGCTTTGCCTACTCTTTATCACCGTCGCTTACTTAAGCATTAGATAGGCTACGCCGGTCAAACGGCTAGTCTCTTTGATGCCTTTTCTGTCTTACAGTAACCATCTCTGGCAAAGGCAGACCCACTATCTCTGTGAAGGTTAGTCCGAGAAACCCTTTCTTTGACCAATCTTTCAATGTCCACCTCCAATTCCATTCCTAAAGAGCAATACGGATGCGGCCATCTTTCATGATAGAGGGAAAGTATCTTATGGACTGGTCTTTCGAAAATCCTCAGGATCTTTTGTAGGAGCAAAATTGTGTTTTTATCTAAGTCATATTTCTATCAAAGAGGCGGAGGCATGCTCTATCCGGGAATCTTTATCTTGGCTTAAAGACTTCCAATTCACCCATGTCATCATTGAAATGGATAATACGATCATATTTGACTTATTGCAACCATAGGATGGTGATTTTTCTTATTTTTCCTCTGTTATTCAGGATTGTAAAGCTTTATCTCGGTCTTTAGTTTATTGTCTCTTTAGTTTTATCCCTAGAATGGATAATTGTCTTGCTCATAATTTAGCTCGAGCAGTTGTCATAGAGTCAATTATGGGGAATGGATGATGCGTCCTCCTAATTGTCTTCATAATTTGCTTGGTTAATTATGCACTATCCTATTTATAAAAAAAGAAACAATTTGGATTTCCATACTTATTTATTTATCTATTAATCAGACTAAATACTAATAGTATTAGCTATAATGTTTGTATTTAATTTTTTGCTGATATTATGAATTGTTTTTAGTTTAAATTATATTTTATTAGTGAAATTGTACAAGTGAGCAGGCTTGCATTTTTTTTCGCCTTGCACCTAGGTAAGGTGAACCCTTTGCGCCTTGAGTTTGCCTTGCGCCTTGAGTTCCCCTGCGCCTTAGACTACAATTAATTCTTGTGTCCAACAATTTAGAACATGATGCAATGTTGAAATTTTATGTGCACAAATAAATAATGTACTTGCATTGCTAATGTATGATTATTGAGCTCTATTTTTGTTAGGAATCATACCGAGTTTTACATTGGTTACAACTTAGAAGCATTATCTAACTTGGTGCTTTTTTTTGGCCGAATGCTCTTAAATACCCTCAATTTGGGCGAAAACGCCTTTCATACCTCCCAACTTTTAAGTGGACCTCCGAACTACTTCAACTTATCAAAAGTGCATCTCCGTGCTACCTCAAACCTTCTACACCAGTCACAGCCAAGAGAGTGCATGCCGCTTGCTCTAATGTGGCACATTCAGAAAAGTCAAACCAATTAGACTAGAAAATTTCAAAAAAAAACCTTAAAAAAATTTCTTTTAAATCCCTATAGATTTAATTGAATAAAAAACACCATCTTCTACAATAGTTACATTAATTTGAAACCAAAATTTCACAATTTAAGTGAATAAAAGCCGATTAAACATCTTATTAAAGCAATTGCAGTGATTAGAAAACCCAATTATCAAACTACAAAATCAAAAAACAAATATGGTGCATATCATTGGACTAGCGAGTTAGCACGGAAACGCAATTTTGTGAAGTTGGAGTAGTTCGTAGGTGCACTTAAAAGTTGGAGATATGAAATGCATTTTCATGCAACTTAGGGGTATGAGAGAGCGTTTGGCCTTTTTTTTAACTCTGGTAGGTCTGATGGGAAAGATGTAGTGGAGAACAAGTTTCTCAAGGCCAATAATCCACATCTGGTATTAAATAATCCATTCCTTTTAATTTCCGTTTCATGACTATGATCATATATATTTAACTATTGGTTCCGTTTGTTGCCGTCAATCGCCTTTTATAAGCAACATCTCAAGCACAATACATGATAGGGTGATCGGAAGGTTAGGAAGTTATTGTACACAGATTTTCTTAATCGTTTTGTGTGTAGATTTTGAAATTCAATCTTAGTTCAGTGATTAAAAACTCATAATACAACTTAAGTTACTCTGTTCTTAACCGTCTTTTGTATGCTGAGATATAGTTGTTGGATTATAAACGTGATCCATATCAATGGAAACCCAAAATCCAAATCCAATCAATTGGAGTCCAAGCCCACAAATCCAAAATGTAGTAAATTTATTTTGGTATTTTAAGTATGTAGATTTTTGTGTGATAACTAAATTGGAGGCTATTAACTACAACCAATTTGGAGGCCATTAAATTACCTAAATAAGTTGGCTGTTAATTGTATTAGTTGGAGGTGGTGGTGAGTAATTGTGTTAGTTAAAAGTTGTGGTTATTAATTGTGGGAGTTGGGAGTAGTAGAATTCACTTATAAATAGGTGAGATGTTAGTTGTTTTTCATCAACAAAAATAAGAATTTCTTTAGAGAGAAAAGAAGTAAAGAGTGAGTTGTAGTATTGTATTTTAAGTGTGAGTGCTCTTGTAATATTTGAGTTTAATAAAAGTTATTCATTTGAGTGTTTTAATTCCAACAAAGTGGTATCAGAGCTAGGTTGAAAGCTCGAGTCCTCCTCTTGAAAAGAATTTTTTTCCCGAGTGCAGAAAAATCGAGTTGAAACTGCCCAGGCGTTATAGTAGCTAAAAGGCCCAGAAAGTGTTGTAGTAGATTGCCAAAAGCGTTGCAATACGTCCAGTGTGTTGCAAAAGACTCCAAAAGTGTCGCAGTAGACTCCAGAAGTGTCACAGCAGACTCCATAAGTGTCGCAGCAAACTCTAGAAAGTGTCGCAATAGCTCCTGTAAGTCTAGAAAAGCTATTTGAGAAAGTTGGCGAATAACATGGCATCCTTTCAAGTTCCAACACTCAATAAAAACAATTATGACAATTGGAGTATCAAGATGAAGGCTCTTCTTGGTGCTCATAATGTTTGGGATATCGTAGAAAAAGGATTCAAGGAGCCTGAAAATGAAGCCTCTCTCACGCCAGATCAAGCTACAACTTTGAAGGATTCCCGAAAAAGAGACAAGAAAGCTCTCTTCCACATCTATCAAGCATTAGATGATGACGGTTTTAAAAAGATTTCAAGTGCAACTTCAGCCAAGCAAGCATGGGAGAAGCTACAAACCTCTTACAAAGGAGTCGAAAAGGTGAAGAAGGTCCGTCTCCAAACACTAAGAGGTGAGTTTGAATCCTTACACATGAAACCATCCGAGTCTATCTTCGATTACTTTCCAAGAGTAGCAGTCATTTCTAATTAATTGAAAAGAAACGGTGAGAAGTTAGAAGATGTAAGAATAATAGAGAAGATACTCTGCTCGTTGGATCCCAAATTTAAGCACATCGTGGTGATGATTGAAGAAACCAAAGACTTAGAGGAGATGATGATTGTAGAACTCCAAGGATCACTACAAGCCTATGAAGAAAAGCATAAGAAGAAGCAAGGTATATCTGAGCAACTCCACAAGTTACAACTTAAGGATACGAGTGAAGGCCAAGGCAATGGTAGAAACAACCATGGCAAAGGCAGAGGTAGAGGACGAGGCCGCGGATGGGGAGGAAGCTGTGGTCATGGATGGAGTTGGAAATACAACAACAATTCCAACAATAACTATGAGAAAGGAGAAAGCTCTATGTAAGGTCGTGGAAAAGGAAACTCGAACGCAAAGTATGATAAATCTCAAGTCTGATGCTATAACTGTCAAAAGTTTGGGCATTACACTTTAAAATGTAGAGCTCGTAATGATCAAGTTATAGAGAAGGCAAATTTCATAGAGGAGAAGATCGAGGAGAAAGAAATGCTATTATTAGCTTACAATAACAACAGTGATCATCAAGACAACACATGGTATCTCGACACCGGTGCAAGCAACCACATGTGCGGAAAAAGAAGCTTATTCATGGAGCTGACTGAAGAAGTAAGTGGCGATGTCTCATTTAGAGATGACAACAAGATATCGATGAAGGGGAAAGGTAACATCCTCTTTCGTGCTAAAGATGGTAACCACCAATTAATTTCAAATGTCTACTATGTGCCTAATATGAAGTGCAACATTCTAAGTTTGGGCCAACTCTTAGAAAAAGGCTATGATATTCACATGAAAGATTGTAGTCTTTTAATAAGAGATGGCAAAGAAGATCTGATTGCTAAAGTACAAATGTCAAAGAATAGAATGTTTCCTTTGAACATTCAACACGATGTTGCAAAGTGTTTGAAGGCATGTTACAAAGATGCATCATGGCTATGTCATCTTCGATTTGGTCATCTCAACTTTAGAGGATTGGAGTTGTTATCCAAGAAGGGAATGGTTAGAGGTTTACCATGTATCAATAATCCTGATCAATTGTGCGAAGGATATCTACAAGGGAAGCAATTCCGGAGAAGCTTTCCAAAAGGAGTCAGATTCTAGAACCAAGAAGCCGCTCGAGCTCATCCACACAGACTTGTGCGGTCCTTTTAAGCTAAGTTCTTTTGGTAACAAAAATTACTTCCTCCTCTGCATTGATGATTTTTCAAGAAAAACATGGGTGTACTTCTTGCAACAAAAATCAGAAGTCTTTGAAGTATTTAAGAAGTTCAAAGTAGCCGTCGAAAAGAAGAGTGGTTATAAAATCAAAGCCATGAGATCAAATCAAGGAGAAGAATTCACGTCCAAGGCATTCAATGAGTTCTGTAAAGCATATGGAATCCGTCGCTCTCTAACAGTCCCTAGATCCCCCCCAACAAAATGGTGTGGCAGAAAGGAAGAATAGAATAATCCTCGACATAGCACAAAGTATGTTTAAAAGTAAGAAACTACCCAAGGAGTTTTGGGTAGAAGCAGTGGCATGTGCAGTCTACCTATTAAATCATTCTCCTACAAGAAGTGTATGGGGAAAGACACCACAAGAAGCATGGAGCGAAAGAAAGCCCAGAATTTCCCACCTTCGAGTCTTTGGGAGCATAGCTTATGTTCATATACCAGATGAGAATCAAACCAAGCTTAATGATAAAAGCAAAAGTTTTATTTTCATTGTTTATAACTCAAGCTCAAAAGGCTACAGGCTATACAATCCGAATGACAAGAAGTTTTTGATCAGTCGAGATGTGATATTTGATGAAGAAGGTGAATGGAACTTTGATTCTTAAACGGAGGACTTTAATTTTTTCCCATTCGAGAAAGATGAGCAGACAACGCTTGAGCAACCAAGACAATTTCAGCAAGGCCTTACAACTCCACCAACTTCTCTTGCTCATGGAGACATGTCATCATTATCGCATTCTCCATCCTCAAGTGAGACTGAAGATGAAAGAGAAGTGCATTGTACGAGAAGTCTTCGAGAACTCTATGAGGTGACTGAACAATTAGACAATCTTACATTATTCTGTCTATTTATTGATTATAAGCCGGTGACATTTCAAGAAGCTGCACAAGAGAAACAATGGAGAGATGCAATTGACGAACAAATCAAGGCCATTGAGAAGAATGACACATAGGAACTCACTTCACTTCCTAGAGGACACAAGGAAATAGGTGTCAAATGGGTATGCAAAATAAAGTGAAATACCAAGGGAGAGATCAAAAGACATAAGGCGAGGCTTGTCGCAAAAGGCTACTGTCAAAAGGCTGGAATTGACTACGATGAGGTGTTCACTCTAGTTGCTCGATTGGAAACTATTAGACTAATCATATCTTTGGCGGCTCAAAATAAATGGAGGATTCATCAAATGGATGTAAAATCGGCCTTCCTAAATGGAGTTCTTGAAGAGGAAGTCTACATTCAACAACCACCAGGCTATGAAGCAAAAGGCTATAAAGGCAAGGTGTTGAAGTTGAAGAAGGCTCTTTATGGGCTAAAACAAGCACTAAGGGCATGGAATAGTAGAATCGATAAGTACTTTCGAGAAAATGGCTTCAACAAATGTCCCTATGAGCACGCTTTGTACATCAAGATCAAAGATGGAGATATTTTAATTGTGTGCCTCTACGTGGATGATTTCATCTTCACTGGAAGCAATCAAAGAATGTTCGATGAATTCAAAAAAGTGATGATGAAGGAGTTCGAGATGACAGACATGGGGCTCATGGTGTATTACCTTTGTATAGAAGTAAAGCAACAAACGGACGGAATTTTAATTTCACAAGAAAGCTATACGAAGGAGGTCTTGAAAAAGTTCAAGATGGATAACTGCAAGCCGATAAGCACACCAGTGGAGTACGGGATCAAGAGGTCTAAACATGAAGAAGGGGAAAGTGTAGATCCAACATTTTTCAAAAGTTCGGTTGGAAGTCTACACTATCTTACATGTACGAGGCCAGATAGCCTTCATGCAGTCGGATTAGTAAGCCGCTACATGGAGTCACCAACAACCACATATTTTAAAGTCGCTAAGAGAATTCTTCGCTTTTTAAAAGGTACAACAGACTTTAGCTTGTTTTATTCGGTATCTAATGATTACAAGCTTATTATTTATAGCGATAGCGATTGGGGTGGAGACGTAGATAACCAAAGAAGCACTAGGGGATTCGTGTTTTTCATAGGAGACACTGCTTTTATATGGATGTCAAAGAAACAATGGATTGTAACTTTGTCTACATGTAAAGCAGAATATGTTGCAGCAACCCATGCATATGTCATGTAATTTGGCTTAGAAATTTATTGAAGGAGATTGGGTTAATGCAAGAAGAGCCGACTGAGATCCGTGTTGACAATAAGTCAGCCATTGCCTTAGCAAAGAATCCTGTATTCCATGATCGGAGCAAACACATCAACATTCGCTACCATTATATAAGAGAGTGTGTTGCAAGAAAGGAAGTACAAGTTGAATAAGTGAAGACATAAGATCAAATTGCGGATATCTTCACTAAGCGGCTCACAAGTGAAAACTACATCAGATTGAGAAGCTCACTCGGAATGACAAGATCAAGTTTTAGGAGGGGTGTTGGATTATAAACTTGATCCATATCAATGGAAACCCAAAATCCAAATCCAATCAATTGGAGTCCAAACCCACAAATCCAAAATGTAGTAAATTTATTTTGGTATTTTAAGTACGTAGATTTTTGTGTGATAACCAAATTGGAGGCTATTAACTACAACCAATTTAGAGGCAATTAAATTACCTAAATAAGTTGGCTATTAATTGTATTAGTTGGAGGTGGTGGTGAGTAATTGTGTTAGTTAAGAGTTGTAGTTATTCATTATGGGAGTTGGGAGTTGTAGAATTCACCTATAAATAGGTGAGTTGTTTAGTTGTTTTTCATCAACAAAAATAAGAACTTCTTTAGAGAGAAAAGAAGTAAAGAGTGAGTTGTAGTATTGTATTTTGAGTGTGAGTGCTCTTGTAATATTTTTAAGTTTAATAAAAGTTGTTCATTTGAGTGTTTTAATTCCAATAATAGTTGTATTTATAAGTATTAACTCTACTATTTCTTGCATTTCCCGTGAATAATCCCTTCCATAAATATTGCATTATTTCCCGTGAATATTGCATTTCCCGTGAATATTGTATTATTCCTCCCAATTTAGATTTTTTTAATAAAGGTTGAGGAGATTGTACAGTTTCAGGGCGGTCATCCCAACTTTGTTTATGAGTTTTTTTCTTCTCGATACAACCTGACCAAACAAAGTTCCGTATGGCTGTAGTCATGGTCTTTAGTAACTTTTTTGGCCATTGATAGACAATAAAGGAGTGAATAAAAGATCCGGTAATGACAGAGTTTACAAGGGTGAGTCGCCCCACCATTGACAAAGCACTTCCTTTCCATCAGGAAAATTTCGAAAGAAATTTAGCTAGTAGTGAACGCAAGTGGATGACCTTTGGTTTACCTCTAAACAACGGCACACCTAGGTAGTTGAAAGACAAAGAGCGGAGATGGACACTGGTAATTCCAACCAAGTCTGAGCGATGTCTAGGTGAGACAGAATCTCCAAAATAAAATTTCAGATTTGTTCCAGTTAACCACTTGGCCTGAAATTTCCCATAAATGTGCAGTGCATTTTGCATTTCATGAATATTTCTTGATGATGCTTGACAGAAAAGAAGTATGTCATCCACATAGAATGAGTGCTAAGGTATATGAGACCCCCTAGCATAACTCATAGACTTGACCATACGAATGGATATCATATGTGGTAAGAGTCTGCCAAAAAACTTTTCTGATATGCCAAATAAAATCGGAATAAGAGGATCTCCCTACCTAACTCCTCTAGAGCAGGGAAAGTAACCATTTGTACCAGAGTCTGTCATGATGGAAATTTGAGCCAAGGATAAAATGTTTAGCATCCAATTTATAAAACAAAGAGAAAATCCGAACGGCTCTAATACTTTAAGGAGGAATGACCAGTCTATAGTGTCGAAAGCCTTCTTTATATCTATTTTCAATGCCAAGCTTCCAACATAGCGACGTTTATTCAATATGTTTACCCCTTCCAAAGTGAGCGCGATGCATTGGTGAATACTACAATTTCTAATGAAGCCAAATTGATTCGGAGAGATAATTTTTTGAACAATAGTAGTCAGCCGAGCCACCAAAATTTTTTAGATGATTTTGAAACCAAAATTATCATAACAGTGGGTCGGTAATCCTTGATGTTGATTGCTAATTTTTTTTAGGAATCAATATCATAAGGTTCGAGTTAAGACCTGTAGTTATCTATCCATGTGCAAAAAACCAGTTCACCATACTACAGACATCAGCCCCTACAATATCCCAAAAGTGTACTTGAAAGATCACTATGAAGCCGTCCGATCTCGGAGCACTACTACCATCCATCGAAAAGACCGTTGCCCGTATCTCATCCGTTGTCGGTGACCAAATAAGATGTTCATTTTCTGTAACAAGCATAGGGACTATATCCCAAATTATAGAAAAATCAGTTGCAACTTATGTCTGAGACTTAAAAAGAATGGAATAATAATTGATAATATGCTCAAAAATTATGTTCGGGTTTGTACTTATGTTTCCATCAACCATCATTGCTGAAATAAATTCAAATGCCTTTCGATTATTCGCCATATGATGGAAAAAATGCTGAGTTTCAATCACCAACCTTCAGCTAATTCGATCTACTACTCTCCCATAGAAAAATCTCCCTACGCATGAGCTGATTTTCTAAATTGGAATGGGCATTCAATTCTTGTGTGTGTAAGTCTTCTATAATCCTATTTTGTAAAATTTCCAACTGGATCCTTCCCAAATCAGTCGTAGCATGTCTTAAATTATCATCAATGTTACCAAAAATCTCCTAATTCCATCTGTTTAGGACCGGTCTAAGAATTTTCTGTTTTAAACAAAGAAGCAAGATTGAGGAAATTGACTACTCCATTGCTCTTAAACCAACTGGTGCAAATTTGGGTGTTCAACCCACATTTACTGAAATCTAAAATGGGAAATTTTTTATTTCCCCTCTTCAAATTTAATGAAGATCGGGTGGTGATCTAAAAAGTGACGTGGTAAGGTAATACTACTGTAATGGTCCTGGAAAGATGCGAAATCAGAAGTGATAAGTGCACGATCAAGACGGCTATCAATTCTTGCACGACCTTGTCTACCGTTCAACCACATAGAGAAAGGTCAGGTGCTATCTATCTCCACAAATTCACTATCACCGATAAACTTTCAGAATTCTAGACACAAAATAGATAATGGCAGATTACCTCTCCATTCGTGACTCCCTAGGACCGCGTTGAAGTTGGCTAGTCACCTAAGACTAGCCAATTGCCTTGGTACAACCTGCAGTGCTTTAAAATAATCTCAAAAAGATCTCTTCGCTTGCCATATGCGTTACTACCATAGACACATACTATATAATGAGAATTACCGAGAATATTAACCTGTAGAATGATAACCTGTTCCGAGATTGAGATGACTATCAAGTTATTAGTAAAGGAAGAATCTTTCAAATGCCATAAAGAAGGCATTGGCTTAGAATTTACAGCCACTAAATCATTTTTGATAGTTCTCCAGTATCGCAAATCAATGTCATTGAACACGACCATAGGCTCAGTAAAATAAAGCAATTGTGGTTTATGAACTTTAACCAAGTCAATCAAAGTACATTGAGTATCCAAATTATGAACACCCCTATAGTTCCAATATAGGACGTTTAACATCATTGGCTTTGATTCTTCACACCTTGCTTATCGCGAGCATTCGAAGATACCAGCGCTTGAGGAGTAAACAGTTTCTTTTTAGTTTTTTTTGTTAAGTGTCATTCATACATTAGGGTCATTTACAACTGTGACAGTATCTGATTCAGGAATTGGGATTACCACTGCCAACCTCGAACTGTTGGATGGAATATCATTTGTGAAGCCTTTGTTGATGTCATTCAACTTTCCTTCTCGGGAGCAGATACTATTTGGGGTATTAGCCGCTGCTCTTTCCAAATTTTCTAAGTTTGAAAACTCTGAGTCTGTCTCACAATTTTTGGATTGATCAGCCCATGTTTGAATCGCCTTGCCTTCTCTTCTATTCTTAACCTGAGGAACGATCACTAGCTCCATGTTGGTATTCTCGGCCTGAGGTTTATAACCAGTAGGCTTATCAGTTTCATTCTCGGTAGAGCATGCACACCACGGTCTCGAGTGACAATGTTCTCCTTCGAAATTTTATTTTTCACACAGCTTATGCTAAGGAAGATTTTCTTCCTTATCAATGGAATGTTGTTTATCTTGGGAATTTTTATTCTTTTTCCATGAGATGGAGGTATGACCAATCGATTTGTAGATACCGTTAAATTAATGAACTTAATTTAACTAATAAAAGGAATAATACATGTGTAAAAATATGGTTGGACAATAAATTAGAAATTGTGTGGTTAGAATTTGGGCATTGTTGGCTCAATATTAGCCTAGTTAGAATGAGCGTTGTTGGCACAATATTAGCCTAGTTAGAATGAGCATTGTTGGCACAATATTGACCATATTTTCCATGGCTCCTTACACTATAAATATAGATCAAAGAATGTATCAATTAAAGAATAGTGAGTAGAGTGAAAAGAAATAGAGTGTGAGTAAAAAAATAAATAGAAGAGTGAGCATTGGCTTTGTAGTGCCTTGTCAGGCCCAGTTCCTATCATATTGGGGGCCTACGGGCAAGATGAGAGATTGGGGGCCCTCTTTAGAAGTAAAATGTTTGAAATTATAATATGTAAATTCATATTTATTATTTCACTTAATGAAATATCAAATGAAAACGTCAAATTCCTCTTAATAGCATTAAAAATAATATTAGAATCTAAATGCTCATCACCCAAATGAAATTTAAAAATAAATATGAAGTATATAGAAGGATGGTTATTTATAGGTGAATGATCCATGCCATTTTCTAGCTTGTTGTAGGCCTACAAGAGATGTGAGAAATTTGATCCCTCTTTATAAGTAAAATTTTCAAAATTCTAATCGATGAACACATAACATATAAAATTATATAATTAATAATTTTCATTTTTTAATTAAATAATGTGAAAAATAAAATTATAAAATAATTAAGAGGATCCCTATAATAACGGGGCCCGGGGCAGTCGTCCCTCTCGCCTATGCTGAGGAACGACCATGTGCCTTACATAAATATAAGTGTAGTGTTTGTTTGAGTTATTATAAAAATTATCTTTGTGTAATAGAGTTATTAATTATCCTCTTTACTCCAATAAAATGATATCAGAGCCATTTTGGATCCCGATCCTCTTCCAAAAAAATTTCCTAGTGAAAACCCGAGTTTAAGAAATTCAAGTCATACAACCCAGAAGTGTTGCCATAAACTGCAGTGGTGTTGGCAGAGACTATAGAAGTGTGGCCAGAGACTGATGAAGGCTGTTTGAAGCATTGCGAAAAGCTGCAGAAACTATCGCGGTACGCTTAAGTGTTGCCTAATACTCCAGAAATGTTGCAGTAGCCTCTGTAAGCCCAGAAACTAAATTTTCTGGAAAATTTTTGTAAAGCACAAAAGTTCATTCAAAATTGCAAGGAAAAGCTTCCCTCCCTATTTTCTTACAGAATCTATCTGAAGGCTATAGTGACATACAAAAGTGTTGCAATAGATTCAAAATCAGAGCTACAATAAGCCATGTAAGCTTTGAAATAAAGTTTCCTTCACAAAAAAATCAATTCCGACGGTGTTTCTTTCATTTTCCCTCAACTTACCAAAACCTATTACAAAAATTGGTGTATTAAAATGAAAGCTATTCTCGGTGCCCAAGATATTTGGCATATTGTTAAAAAAGGCTATGAAGTCCCAACTGCAGATGCACAACTGTCTCAAGCCAAAAAAGATAGTCTGTATAAGAGTCGTCATAATGACCTGAAAGCTCTTAGTATCATCCATCAAGGATTAGATTAGGTGATGTTTGAAAAGGTGGCAGAAGCAACCACCTCTAAACAAGCTTGGGACATACTCCGAGTTTCTCTTTAAGGAGAATAGAGAGTACAAAAGGTACGACTTCAAATGTTCAAAGGGGAATTTGAGATGATGAAGATGAAGGAGATAGAGCTAGCTATGGATTATTCCTCACGAGTAAAATCTGTCGTCAATCAAATGCGACAGTATGGAGAAAAAATCGATGAATTGAGAACTGTAGAAAAAATTCTATAATTACTACTACCGAAGTTTGACTACGAAGTAGTGGCTATAGAAGAGTCACGAGACATAAGTGCAATGACCATTGATGAACTTTTTGGCTCATTGCAAGCATATGAGGAAAGGCTAAATAAATTGAAAGAGGAGTCTATTGAACAAATCTTAGCATCAAAGGCTTCGTTAAAAGAAGGTGAAAATAGCCGAGCTGCTAGTCTATTCAATTGAGGACGAGGTAGAGGTCATGGAGGAAAAGGAAGAGGAAGAGGACATGGCAGAAATCAACATGGGAGAGATGAAAATGATGGAATTAACCAGTCCACAAGAGTTAGAGGTCAAGGACGTGGATGAGGAAGAGAAAGAGGAAACTGGAGGAAAAATGATGGACACGACAAGACCAATGTCCAATGCTACAATTGCTCTAGATTTGGCCACTATACAGCAGAATGTTTGAGCCCACTAAAGCAAACGGAGGAAATGACAAACAACATTCAAGGAGAGGATGTAACTAATAGGGTATTACTAACCCGTGAAGGTGAATTCAGACAAGAAAACAACATATTGTATCTTGACAACGGTGTAAGTAACCATACGTATGGAGACAAGAAGATGTTTGTAGAGCTGGACCAATCATTCAGTGGAAATGTTGTTTTTGAGGATTCCTCAAAAGTTCCTATTCGAGGAAAAGGAACAATTCTTATTCATTTAAAGAATGGAGAGCACCAATTCATCAGCAATGTGTATTATTCCAAACATGAAAAGCAACATTTTAAGTTTAAGATAGCTGTTGGAGAAAAAATACGAAGTTCACATAATAAACCGAAAGTTGGTGCAGTTGAAAAAGAAGAAGGAGTTGTTTGCAAGTATGCCTATGTCGAAGAATCGGATGTTCACTCTATGCATCAAGACAGACGTTGCAAAGTGCTTGAAAGCATGCATGAAGGATTGACATTGGCTTTGGCATTTGAGATTCGGGAATCTCAATTTCAGAGGTTTAAAACTGCTAAGCAAAAAGAAGATGGTGCATGTTCTTCCTCCGATTGAAAAACCCCATCAGTTTTGTGAAGGATGTCTTGTTGGAAAACAATCCAGAACCATTTTTCTAAAGGCATCCATATTGAGAGCTAAGGTACCCCTTTCATACCGATGTTTGAGGACCAATGACACCAACATCATTGGGAGGCAACAAATATTTCTTGCTATTCATTGATGATTATAACAGAAAGAAATGGGTTTAATTTTTGAAAGAGAAATCAAAAGCTTTTGAAGATTTCAAGAAGTTCAAAGCGATGGTTGAAAGAGAAAGTGGCTATTACATCAAAGCATTAAGATCAGACAGAGGGGGAGAATTCACGTCAAATGAATTCAAAAGATTTTGTGAGAACCATGGAATTCGTCATTTCCTGTTAGTCTCGAGATTGCCATAACAAAATAGTGTTATGGAAAGAAATAATAGACTGATGATGGATATGGTGAGGAGCATGCTGAAGAGCAAGAATTTGCCCAAAGAATTATGGGTAGAAGTAGTTGGTTATGCAATATCTATCTGGAACCGATCCCCAACAACAAGTGTTTCAGATATGACACCCCAAGAAGCATGGAGTGAAAGAAAGCCTACTATCTCCCATTTTGTGTTTTTAGGAGTGTTGTACATGTTCATGTTGCTAATGAAGAATGGAGAAAGTTAGATGACAAAAGTAGAAAATACTTGTTCATTGGTTATTATGAATTTTCAAAAGGTTACAAGATGTTCGATCCTGATACGGGAAAGACGATTATCAGTAGAGATATCACCATTGATGAAGAACCCACTTAGGAGTGGAATAATGACAAGAAAAATTATAGTTTTTATCCTTTCACCATGGATAAAAACAATGAGCATGATCCAGAGGAACCAACAATGACATTGATGACAAGCAGTCCCATTTCAATTGCATCACCTGGGCAGGAAGAAGATGAAAGTGAAAGTCCAAGACAACGACTGAGAAATTTTGATCGTATTGAAGATCTATATACTGTTGCGAGAGATCTTAGTGAAGAGTTAACTCTTTACTATCATCTCATTGATAGTGAGGCCATTGATGCTGAAGATGCCATGAAAGATGAAAACTGGAGAAAGGCTATAGACGACGAGCTCCAAGCAATTGAGAAGAATGAGGAATAGGAGTTGACCAAACTTTTAGCTGATAAAAAGCCCATTGGAGTCAAATGGGTGTTCAACGCGAAGAAGGATGTGAATGAAAAATTGTTTGACCCAAAGCAAGGCTCATTGTAAAAGGATATAGTCAAAAACCCGGTATTGACTATGATAAAGTGTTTGCACCTGTCGCGAGAATTGAGACCATCAGACTGGTGATCTCAGTTACTGCCCAAAATGGATGGAAGATCCACTAAATGGATGTGAAGTCAGCATTTTTGAATGGATATTTAGAGGAAGAAATTTATATACAACAATTGCTCGGTTACATTGTTAAGGGCCACGAAGAAAAAGTGTTGAAATTGAAGAAGGCATTATACAAACTCAAGCAAGCCTCGAGAGCTTGGAACAGCCATATTGACAAATACTTTCAGGAGAATGGATTTGTCAAATACCCATATAAGTATGCCTTATACTTGAAAGTAAAAGGTGGAGATATGCTGCTTATTTGTCTATATGTGGATGATCCTATTTTTTTACCAGGAATAATCCTCAAATGTTCAATGATTTCAACAAGATTTTGACTTGCAAATTTGAAATGACTAACATTGGCTTGATGTATTATTATCTTGGCATTGAAGTGAAGTAGAATATTGATGGCATTTTTTTTTTATCAAAGTGGCTTTGCTAAGGAGATGTTATAGAAATTCAAGATGGAGAATTGCAATTCCGTCAGCACCCCAGTTGAATGCAACTTAAAATTGACGAAGGATGAAAATGGAATAGGAGTCAATCCAATAAATTTTTGAAGTCTCGTCGGGAGTCTCAGATATTTGATGTGCACAAGGCCTGAAATTTTATATGCAGTTAGACCCTGAAATTTTATGTGCACAAGGCCTGAAAGTATTTTGTGTTAGGTGTTGGTCGACCTTCGTTACACCAAGTCCCACGACCATGAAATTGATTTCAAAATCATGCCTACTACTCCCATGAGCTTGAACAAAGTAACTAGCATGCTCAATTAATCAATTCCCTCTACTAAACATGTAAAATAAACAATATTTGGAGGGACATATTGCAATTTATCTTATGTAATGCTCTAAGTCGGATGAAATCAGTTTGAGTCGCATGTATTAGATTGGGGATAAAAATCAACTTGACCTGTTCCAATAAGCACTTTAATGGATCTAATGTTCAGAATTATGCATACCTCCACCCCTAAAAGAAAAACTAAAAAGAATTACGATCTAAGTGATGAAATTAATTATTGTTAGACATTGGTCGACCTAACTGGCGCCAATTCCACGACCATGGAATTGATTTCAAAATCAACCCGACTCTACCCACGAGCCAGAATAAAGTAACTAGCATGCTCAATTAATGTTCTTGTTGGAATGGGTCCTGTTGATTTTCATCCCCATTCTAATACGGTGCGACTCAAACTGATTTCATCCGAGTTAGAGCATTACATGAGATAATTTGCAATTGGTCCTTCCAAATATCACTTATCTCACATGTTTAGTGGAAGGAAGTGATTAATTGAGCATTCTAGTTACTTTATTTGGGCTCGCAGGCACAGTCGGGATGTTTTTAAAATCAAGTCCATGGTCATGGGGCTTGGCGCAACTTCGGTCGACCAACATCTAACACTAATTAATTTCATCACTTGGATCGTAATTATTTTTATTTTTTATTTTAGGGGTTAAGGAATGCGTAATTCTAAATGTTAGATCCATTAAAGTGCTTGTTGGAATGGGTCAAGTCAATTTCTATCCCCATTCTACTACGGTGTGACTCGAACTGACTTCATCCGACTTAGAGCATTACACTATATAATTTGTAATTGGTCCCTTCCAATATTTTTTAATTTTCCTATTTAGCGGAGGAAATTCATTAATTGAGCATGCAAGTTACTTTGTTCGAGCTCGTGGGCGGAGTCGACATGATTTTGAAATCAATTCCATGGTCGTGGGAGTTGGCACCACTTGTGTCGACCAACGTCTCACACTAATTAATTTCATCACTTGGATTGTAATTCTTTTTAGTTTTTCTTTTAGGGGTGAAGAAAAGCATAAATCTGAACATTGGATCTATTAAAGTGCTTGTTGGAACGGGTCAAGTCAATTTTGATCCCCATTCTAGTATGGTGCGACTTGAACTAATTTCGTCCGACTTAGAGCACTACATAAGATAATTTGCTGTATGTCCCTCCAAATATCATTTATTTTATATGTTTAGCGAAGGGAATTGATTAATTAAGCATGCTAGTTAGTTTGTTCGGGCTCGTGGGCAGAGTCGGGATGATTTTAAAATCAATTCTATGGTTATGGGACTTGGCGTAATATAGGTCGACCAACACCTAACACTAAATACTTTCATCACTTGGATCGTGACCCTTTCTATTTTTTCTTTCAGGGGTGAAGGAATGCACAATTCTAAATTTAGATCCACTAAAGTGATTGTTGGAATGGGTCAAGTTGATTTCTATACCCATTCTAATACGGTGCAACTTAAACTAACTTCATCCGACTTAGAGCATTAGATGAGATAATTTGCATTTGGTCCATCCAAATATCATTTGTTTCACATGTTAAGTGGAGAAAATTGACTAATTGAGCATGCTAGTTACTTTGTTCGGGCTCATGGGCAGAGTCGGGATGATTTTGAAATCAATTCTAGGTCGTGGGACTTGGCGCCACTTAGGTTGACCAACTTCTAACACTAAGTGATTTCATCACTTGGATTGTAATTCTTTTTATTCTTTCTTTTAAGGGTTAAGGAATGCAAAATTCTAAAGGTTAGATCCATCAATGTTCTTGTTAGAATGGGTCAAGTCGATTTCCATCCCCATTCTAATACGGTGCAACTCAAACTGACGTGATCCCACTTAGAGCATTACATGAGATAATTTGTAATTGGTCCCTTCAAATATCGCTTATTTCATATGTTTAGCGGAGGAATTGATTAATTGAGCATGCTAGTTACTTTGTTCGAGCTCGTGAGAGGAGTCAAGATGATTTTGAAATCAAGTCCATGGTCATGGGGCTTGGCATAACTTCGGTCGACCAACGCCGAACACTAAATACTTTCATCACTTGGATCATGATTCTTTTTATTTTTTCTTT
This sequence comes from Euphorbia pulcherrima, assembly GCA_947683365.1. NCBI lineage: Eukaryota > Viridiplantae > Streptophyta > Magnoliopsida > Malpighiales > Euphorbiaceae > Euphorbia > Euphorbia pulcherrima. Next base: position 42,293,026 of record CANTUS010000008.1, on the reverse strand, counting down.
AGGGGAGAAGGAATGCACAATTCTGAATCTTAGATCACTTAAAGTGCTTATTGGAATGGGTCAAGTCGATTTCTATACCCATTCTAATACGGTGCGAGTCGAACTGACTTCATCCGACTTAGAGCATTACACTAGAAAATTTGTAAATTGTCCCTTCTAATATCATTTAGTTTTCCTATTTAGCGGAGGGATTTGATTAATTGAGCATTTTAGTTACTTTGTTCGGGCTCGTGGAAGGAGTTAGGATGATTTTAAAATCAATTCTATGGTTGTGGGACTTGCTGCAACCTAGGTCGACGAACGCCTAACACTAAAGACTTTCATCACTTGGATAGTGATTCTTTTTACTTTTTTCTTTTTAGGGTGAAAGAATGCACATTTTTGAATGTTACATCCACTAAAGTGCTTGTTAGAATGGGTCTAGTTGATTTCTATACCGATTCTAATACGGTGCTACTCGAACTGACTTCATCCGACTTAGAGCATTACACTAGATAATTTGCAATTGTTCCCTCCCAATATCATTTAATTTACACGTTTATAGAAGGAATTGATTAACTGAGCATGCTATTACTATTTTTGGGCTCATGGGTGGAGTCGGGATGATTTTGAAATCGATTCCATGGTCATCGGACTTGGCGACACTTAGGTCGACCAATGTATAACACTAAGTAATTTCATCACTTGTCTCTTAATTCTTTTTATTTTTCTTTTACGGGTTAAGGAATTCATAATATCGAATGTTAGATCCAATAAAGCGGTTGTTGGAATGGGTCAAGTCGATTTCTATGCCCATTCTAATATAGTGCGACTCGAACTGACTTTATCAGACTTAGAGTATTACACTAGATAATCTGCAATTGATCCCATCCAATATCATTTAATTTTCATGTTTAGCAGAGGGAATTGATTAATTGAGCATGCAAGTTACTTTGTTCGGGCTAGTGGGCGGAGTTGGAATGATTTCGAAATCAATTCCATGATAGTGGGACTTAGCGTCACTTAGGTTGACCAACATCTAAAACTAAGTAATTTCATCACTTGGATCATAATTCCTTTTATTTTTTCTTTTAAGGGTGAAGGAATAAATAATTCTGAATAGGTGATCCATTAAAGTGCTTGTTGGAATGCGTCAAGTCGATTTCTATCCCCATTCTAATACGGTGCAACTCAAATTGATTTCATCCGACTTAAAGCATTACATGAAAGAATTTGCAGTTGGTCCCTCCAAATATGATTCATTTCACATGTTTAGTAGAGGGAATTGATTAATTGAGCATGCTAGTTACTTTGTTTGGGCTCGTGGGCGGAGTCGGGATGATTTTGAAATCAATTCCGTTATCATGGGACTTGACGCAACTTAGGTCAGTCAACGCCTAACACTAAATACTTTCATCGCTTGGATCATAATTCTTTTTATTTTTTCTTTTAGGGTTGAAGGAATGCAGATATCTGAATGTTAGATCCACTAAAGTGCTTATTGGAACGGGTCTAGTCGATTCCTATACCCATTCTAATACGGTGTGACTCAAACTCACTTCATTTGACTTAGAACTTTACATGAGATAATTTGCAATTGGTCTAGCCCAATAGCATTTATTTCACATGTTTAGTGGGGGAATTATCTAATTGAGCATGCTAGTTACTTTGTTCAGGCTTGTGGGCGGTGTCAGGATGATTTTGAAATCAATTCCATGGTCGTGAGACTTGGTGCCACTTAGCATGACCGACTTCTAACTCTAAGTAGTTTATCACTTGGATAATAATTCTTTTTATTTTTTTAGGGGTGAAGGAAAGCCTAGTTCTGAATGTTAGATCCATTAAAGTGCTTATCTTAATGGGTCAAGTCGATTTATATCCCCATTCTAATACAATACGACTTGAACTGATTTCATCCGACTTAGAGCTTTACATGAGATAATTTGCAATTGTTTCCTCCCAATATCATATATTTCACATGTTTTGCTGAGTGAATTGATTTATTCAGCATGCTAGTTACTTTTTTTGGGCTTGTTGGTGAAGTCGGGATGATTTTGAAATCAATTCGATGGTCGTGGGACTTGGCGCTACTTAGGTATATCAACGCCTAACACTAAATACTTTTTTCACTTGGATCGTGATTCTTTTTTATTTTTTCTTTTAGGGCTGAAGGAATGCCCAATTCTGAATGTTAGATCCACTAAAGTTCTTGTTGGAATGGGTCAAGTCAGTTTCTCTACCCATTCTAATACGGTGCGACTCGAACTGACTTCATCCGACATAGAATATTACACTAGATAATTTGCAATTAGTCCCTCCTAATATCATTTATTTCGTATGTGTAGTGGAGGGAATTGATTAATTGAGCATGCTAGTTACTTTGTTCGAGCTCGTGGGTGGAGTAGGGATGATTTTTAAATCAATTCCATGGTCGTAGGACTTAGCGCCAGTTAGGTTGACCAACGTGTAACACTAAGTAATTTCTTCACTTGGATCATATTTCTTATTTATTTTTTCTTCTAAGGGTTAAGGAAGGCATAATTCTAAATGTTAGATCCATTAAAGTGCTTGTTGGAACGGGTCAAATTGATATCTATTCCTATTCTAATAAGGTGCGAAGCGAACTGACTTCATCCGACTTAGATCATTACACTAGATAATTTGCAATTGGCCCCTTCCAATATAATTTAATTTTCCTGTTTAGCAGATGGAATCGATTCATTGAGCTTGCTAGTTACTTTGTTCGGGCTCGTGGGTGGAGTCAGGATGATTTTGAAATCAATTCTATGATCGTGGGACTTTGTGTCGCTTAGGTCGATCATCGTCTAACTCTAAGTAATTTCATCACCTGGATTGTAGTTCTTTTTATTTTTTTATTTTAGGGGTGGAGGAATGCATAATTCTAAATGTTAGATCCATTAAATTGCTTATTGGTATGGGTCAAGTCGGTTTCTATCCCCATTCTAATAAGGTGCGACTCGAACTGATTTCATTCAACTTAGAGCATTACATGAGATAATTTGCAATCGGTCCCTCCCAATATGGTTTAATTCATATGTTTAGTGGAGGAAATTAATTAATTGGGCATGCTAGTTACTTTATTTGGCCTCGTAGGCGGTGTCGGGATGATTTTGAAATCAATTCCATGGTCGTGGGACTTGGCAGTACTTAGGTTGACCAACGTCTAACACTAAGTAATTTCATCACGTGGGATTATAATTCTTGTTGTGTTTTCTTTTAAAGGTGAAGGAATGCATAATTTTGAATGTTAGATCCACTAAAGTGATTATTGGACGGGTCAAGTCGAGTTCTATACCCATTATAATACAGTGCCACTCGAACTGACTTCATCTAACTTAGAGCATTACACTAGATAATTTGCAATTTGTCCATCCTAATATCTTTTAATTTTCCTATTTACCAGAGGGAATTGATTAATTGAGCATGCTTGTTACTCTATTCGGGCTCATGGGCAGAGTTGGGATTATTTTGAAATCAATTCCATGGATGTAGGACTTGGCACCACATGGGTGGACCAACGTCTACTACTAAGTAATTTCATCACTTGGTTCGTAATTCTTTTTATTTTTTCTTTTACGGGTGAAGGAATGCATTAATCTGAACTTTAGATCCATTAAAGTGCTTGTTGAAATGGGTCAAGTCAATTTCTATCCCCATTCTAAAACGGTGCGACTCGAACTGACTTCATCCGATTTAGAGTATTCCACTAGATAATTTGCAATTTGTCATATCCAATATCTTTTAATTTTCTTATTTAGAAAAGGGAATTGATTAATTGAGCATGCTAGTTACTATGTATGGGCGTGCGGGCGGAGTCGAAATGATTGTGAAATCAATTCCATGGTTAAGAAACTTGGCGCAACTTAGGTCGACCAACTCCTAACACTAAATACTTTCATCATTTGGATCGTGATTCTTTTATTTTTTCTTTTAGGGGTGAAGAAATGCACAATTCTGAATGTTAGATCCACTAAAGTGCTTGTTGGAATGGGTCAAGTGGATTTGTGTACCCATTTTAATACGGTACGACTCAAACTGACTTCATCCGACTTCAAGCATCATATGAGATAATTTGCAATTTGTCCCTCCAAATATCATTTATTTCACATGTTTAGCCGATGGAATTGATTAATTAACCATGGTAGTTAGTTTGTTTGGGCTCGTGGGAGGAGTCGGGATGATTTTTAAATCAATTCTATGGTCTTGGGACTTGGTGCAACTTAGGTCAACCAACGCCAAACACTAAATACTTTTATCACTTGGATCGTGATTCTTTTTATTTTTTCTTTTAGGGGTGAAGGAAAACACAATTTGGAATGTTAGATACACTAAAGTGCTTGTTGGAATGGGTCAAGTCGATTTCTATACCCATTCTAATACGGTATGACTAGAACTGACTTCATCCGTCTTAGAGCATTACGCTAGATAATTTGCAATTGGTCCCTTCCAATATTGTTTGATTTCCTTTTTAGTAGAGGGAATTAATTAATTAAGCATGCTAGTCACTTTGTTTGGGCTCGTGGGCGGAGTCGAGATGGTTTTGAAATTAATTCCATGGTAGTTGGACTTGGCGCCACTTAGGTCGACCAACGTTTAACAATAAGCAATTTTATCACTTGGATCGAAATTCCTTTTTTTTAGGGGTTAAGGAATTCATAATTCTGAACATTAGATCTATCAAAGATCTTGTTGGAACGGGTCAAGTCGATTTCTATCCCCATTTTAATACGGTGCGACTCGAACTGACTTCATCCGACTTAGAGCATTACACTAGATAATTTGCAATTGGTCCTTTCCAATATCATTTAATTTTCCTATTTAGTGGAGGGAATTGATTAATTGAGCATGCTAGTTACTTTGTTTCGGCTCTTGGGCGGAGTCAGGATGATTTTGAAATCAATTCCATGGTCGTAGGAGTTGGCGCCACTTAGGTCGACCAACATCTAACACTAAGTAATTTTATCACTTTGATCATAATTCTTTTTATTTTTTCTTTTAAGGGTGAAGGAATGCATAATTCTAAACGTTAGATCCATTAAAGTTCTTATTAGAATGGGTCAGGTCGATTTCTATCCCCATTCTAATACGGTGCGACTCCAACTGATTTCATCCGACTTAGAGAATTACACGAGATAATTTGCAATTCGTCCCTCCAAATATCGATTATTTCAGCTGTTTATCGGAGAGAATTGATTAATTGAGCAAGCTAGTTACTTTGTTCAGGCTTATGGGTGGAGTTAGGATGATTTCGATGCAATTCCATGGTAGTGGGACTTGGCGCAACTTAGGTCGACCAACGCCTAACACTAAATACTTTCATCACTTGGATCGTGATTCTTTTTATTTTTTCTTGAGGGGTGAAGGAATGCATAATTTTAAACATTAGATCCACTAAAGTGATTGTTAGAACGGGTCTAGTTAATTTCTATACCCATTCTAATACGGTGTGACTCGAACTGACTTCATCCGATTGAGAGCATTACAGTAGATAATTTACAATTGGTCCCTTCCAATATCATTTAATTTTCCTGTTTAGTAGAGAGAATTGATTAATTGAGCATGCTAGTTACTTTATTTGGGCTCGTGGGCGGAGTCGGGATGATTTTGAAATCAATTCCATGGCCGTGGGACTTGGCGCCACTTAGGTCGACCAACGTCTAACACTAAGTAATTTTATCACTTGGATCGTAATTCTTTTTATTTTTCCTTTTAGGGTTAAGGAATGCATAATTCAAAACATTGGATACATTAATGTGCTTGTTTAAACGGGTCAAGTCAATTTCACTCCCTATTCTAATTCGGTGTGACTCGAACTGAGTTCATCTGATTTAAAGTATTCAACTAGAAAATTTGCAACTGGTCCTATCCATTATTGGTTAATTTTTTAGTTTAGTAGAGGGAATTGATTAATTGAGCATGCTAGTTACTTTGTTCGGACTTACGGGTGGAGTCGGGATAATTTTGAAATCAATTCCATGGTCATGGGACTTGGCGCCACTTAGGTCAACCAACGTCTAACACCAAGTAATTTCATCACTTTGATCGTCATTCTTTTTATTTTTCCTTTTAAGGGTTAACAAATGCATAATTCTGAACGTTAGATCCATTAAAGTGCTTGTTAGAATGGGTCAAGTAGATTTCTTTCCCCAATCTAATATGGTGCGACTCGAACTTACTTCATCCTAATTAGAGCATTACACGAGATAATTTGCAATTGATCCCTCCCAATATCATTTATTTCACATGTTTAGTGGAGGGAATTGATTAATTGAGCATGCTAGTTACTTTGTTCGGGCTCGTGGGCGGAGTCGGGATGATTTTAAAATCAATTCCATGGTCGTGGGACTTGGCACAACTTAGGTCGACCAACGCCAAACGCTAAATACTTTCATCACTTGGATCATGATTCTTTTTATTTTTTCTTCTAGGGGTGAAGGAATGCACAATTCTGAACGTTATATCCACTAAAGTGCTTGTTGGAACGAATCAAGTCGATTTCTATACCCATTCTAATAAGGTGTGACTCGACCTGACTTCATCCAACTTAGGGCATTACACTAGCTAATTTGCAATTGGTCCCTTCCAATATTGTTTGATTTTCCTATTTAGCGGAGAGAATAATAAATTGAGATGCCAGTTACTTTTTTTGGGCTCTTGGGCGGAGTCGGGATGATTTTGAAATCAATTCTATGGTCGTGGGACTTGGCGCTACTTAGGTCGACCAACGTCCAACACTAAGTAATTTCATCACTTGGATTGTAATTCTTCTATTTTTTTATTTTAGGGGGAAGGAATGCACAATTCTGAATGTTATATCCATTAAAGTGCTTGTTGGAATGGGTCAAGTTGATTTCTATCCCCATTTAACTACGGTGCTACTCGAACTGACTTCATTCGACTTAGAACATTACACTAGATAATTTGCATTTAGCCCCTTCAAATATTGTTTAACTTTCTTGTTTAGTGAATGGAATTGATTAATTGAGCATGCTAGTTACTTTGTTCGTGCTCTTGGGTAGAGTCCGGATGATTTTGAAATCAATTCCATGGTCGTGGGACTTGGTGCCACTAAGGTCGACCAACATCTAACACTAAGTAATTTCATCACTTGGATAGTAATTCTTTTTATTTTTTTTATAGGTGAAGGAATGCATAATTTTGAACGTTAGATCCCTTCAAGTGCTTGTTGGAATGGGTTAAGTTGATTTTTATCCCCATTCTAATACGGTGCGACTCGAATTGATTTCATCTGACTTAGAACATTGCACGTGATAATTTGCAATTTGTCCCTCTAAAAATCATTTATTTAACATGTTTCATGGAGGGAATTGATTAACTAAGCATGCTAGTTACTTTGTTCGGGCTCGTGGGTAGAGTCAGGATGATTTTGAAATCAATTCCATAGTTGTGGGACTTGTCATAACTTAGGTCGACCAACACCTAACACTGAATACTTTTATCACTTTGATCATGACTCTTTTTATTTTTTCTTTCAAGGGTGGAAGAATGCACAATTCTAAACGTTAGATCCACTAAAGTGCTTGTTGGAACGGGTCAAGTCAATTTCTGTACCCATTCTAATACGGTGAGTCTAGAACTGACTTCATCTGACTTAGAGCATTAGACGAGATAATTTGCAATTGGTCGCTCTAAATATCATTTATTTCACATGTTTAGTGGATGGGAATTGATTAATTGATCATGCTAGTTACTTTTTTTGGGCTCCTGGGCGGAGTCGGGATGATTTTTAAATCAATTCCATGGTTCTGGGACTTGGCGTAACTTAGGTCGACCAACGCCTAACAGTAAAGACTTTCATCACTTGGATCGTGATTCTTTTTATTTTTTCTTTTAGGGGTCAAGGAATGCACAATTTTGAATGTTAGATCCACTAAAGTGTTTGTTGGAACTGGCCAAGTCGATTTCGATAACCATTCTAATACGATGCGACTTGAACTGACCTCATCCGACTTAGAGCATTACACTAGATAATTTGCAATTGGTCCCTTCCAATATTGCTTAATTTTCCTTTTTAGTGGAGAGAATTGATTAATTGAGCATGCTAGTTACTTTGTTCGGGCTTGTGGGCGGATCCAGGATGATTTTTAAATCAATTCCATGGTTATGGGACTTGGGGCCACTTAGGTCAACCAACATCTAACACTAAGTAATTTCATCACTTGGATTGTAATTCTTTTTATTTTTTATTTTAAGGGTTGAGGAATGCATAATTCTGAACATAAGATCCATTAAAGTGCTTGTTTGAAAGGGTCAAGTTGATTTTTATCGCCATTTTACTACGGTGCGACTCGAACTGACTTCATCCGACTTAGAGCATTATACTAGATAATTTGCAATCGATCCCTTCTTATATCATTTAATTTTCCTGTTTAGTGGAGGTAATTGATTAATTGAGCATGCTACTTACTTTGTTCGGGCTCGTGGGTAGAGTCGGGATGATTTTGAAATCAATTCCATGGTCGCGGGACTTGGCGCCACTTAGGTCGACCAAAGTCTAACACTAATTAATTTCATCACTTGGATTGTAATGCTTATTATTTTTTCTTTTAGGGGTGAAGGAATGCATAGTTCTGAATGTTAAATCCATTAAAGTGCTTGTTGGAATGCGTCAAGTCGATTTCTATCCCCATTCTAATACGGTGCGACTCAAACTGATTTCATCCAAATTAGAGCATTACCCGAGATAATTTGCCATTGGTCCCTCAAAATATCATTTATTTCACATGTTTACTGGAGGGAATTGATTAATTAAGCATTCTAGTTACTTTGTTCGGGCTAATGGGCGGAGTCGGGATGTTTTTGAAATCAATTCCATGGTCATGGGACTTGGCGTAACTTAGGTCGACTAACACCTAACACAAAATACTTTCAAAACTTGGATCATGGATCTTTTTATTTTTTCCTTTAGGGCTGAAGGGACACACAATTCTGAAGGTTCGATCCACTAAAGTGCTTGTTTAAAAGGGTCAAGTACATTTCTATACCCATTCTAATACGGTGCGACTTGAAATTACTTCATCCAACTTAGAGCATTAGACGAGATAATTTGATATTGGTCCCTCCAAATATCATTTATTTCACATGTTTACCGGAGGGAATGGATTAATTAAGCGTGCTAGTTACTTTGTTCGGGTTTGTGGGCAGAGTCGAGATGATTTTTAAATCAATTGCATGGTCGTAGGATATGGTGCAACTTTGGTCAACCGACGCCTAACACTAAAGACTTTCATCACTTGGATCATGATTCTTTTTATTTTTTTATTTTAGGGGTGAAGGATTGCACAATTCTGAATGTTAGATCCACTAAAGTGCTTGTTGGAATGGGTCAAGTCAATTTCTATACCCATTCTATTACGGTGCGACTCGAACTGACTTTATCCGACTTAGAGCATTACACTTGATAATTTGCATTTGGTCCCTTCCAATATCATTTAATTTTCCTATTTAGCAAAGGGAATTGATTTATTGATCATGCTAGTTACTTTGTTTTGGCTCGTGGGTGGAGTTGAGATGATTTTGAAATCAATTCCATGGTCGTGAGAGTTGGTGCCACTTAGGTCGACCAACGTGTAACATTAATTAATTTTATCACTTGGATCGTAATTCTTTTTATTTTTTCTTTTAGGGGTGAAGGGATGTATAATTTTGAACATTAGATCCATTAAAGTGCTTCTTGGAATGGGTCAAGTCATTTTCTCTCCCCATTCCAATGCGATGCGACTCAAACTGATTTCAACCGACTTACAGCATTACACGAGATAATTTGCAATTTATCTCTCCAAATATCATTTATTTCACACGTTTAGCAGTGAGAATTGATCAATTGAGCATGCTAGTTACTTTATTTAGGCTCGTGGGCAGAGTCGGGATGATTTTGAAATCAATTCCATGGTCGTAGGACTTAGTGTAACTTAGGTCAACCAACACCTGACACTAAATACTTTCATCACTAAGATAGTGATTCTTTTTATTTTTTCTTTTAGTGGAGAAGGAATGCACAACATTAGATCCACTAACGTGCTTGTTTGAATGGGTCAAGTCGATTTCTATACCCATTCTAATACGGTGTGACTCGAAATGACTTCATCCGACTTAGAGCATTACACGAGTTAATTTGCAATTATTCCCTACAAATATCATTTATTTCACACGTTTAGTGGAGGGAATTGATTAATTGAGCATGCTAGTTACTTTGTTCAGGCTCGTGGGCTGTATCTGGACGATTTTTAAACAAATTCTATAGTTGTGGGACTTGCGCAACTTAAGTCAACCAATTCCTATCGCTAAATACTTTAATCCCTTAAATCGTGAATCTTTTTATTTTTTCTTTTGAGGAATGCACAATTCTAAATGTTCGATCCACTAGGGCACTTGTTGAATCGGGTCAAGTCGATTTCTATAACTATTCTAATATGGTGTGACTTGAACAGACTTCATCTGACTCAGAGCATTACACTAGATAATTTGCAATTGGTCCCTTCCAATATCATTTAATTTTCCTATTTAGCGGAGGGAACTGATTCATTGGGCATGCTTATTACTTTGTTCGGGCTCGTGGGCCTAGTCGGCATGATTTTGAAATCAGTTCCATGGTCGTGGGACTTGGCGCCACTTAGGTCGACAAACATCTAACACTAAGTTATTTCATTACTTGGATTGTAATTCTTTTTATTTTTTCTTTTAAGGGATAAAGAATGCATAATTCAGAACGTTAGATACATTAAAGTGTTTGTTGAAACGGGTTAAGTCAATTTCTATCCCTATTCTAATACGGTGCGACTCAAACTGACTTCATCCGACTTAGAGAATTACACTAGATAGTTTGCAATTGGTCCTTTCCAATATCGTTTAATTTTCCAGTTTAGCGGAGGGAATTGATTAATTGAGCATGCTAGTTACTTTGTTCGGGCCCGTGGGAGGAGTCGGGATGATTTTGAAATCACTTCTATAGTCGTGGGAGTTGGTGCCACTTAGGTCGACCAATGTCTTACACTAAGTAATTTCATCAGTTCGATCATAATTCTTATTATTTTTTCTTTTAGGGGTGAAGGAATGATTAATTCAAAATGATAGATCCATTAAAGCGCTTGTTGAAATGGGTCAAGTCGATTTCTTTCCCCAACCTAATACGATTTGACTTGAACTGATTTCATCTGACTTAGAGCATCACATGAGATAATTTGCAATTGGTCCCTCAAAATATCATTTATTTCACATGTTTAATGGAGGGAATTGATTAATTGATCAGGTTAGTTACTTTGTTCGGGCTCGTGGGCAGAGTCGGGATAATTTTGAAATCAATTCCATGGTAGTGGGACTTTGCGCAACTTAGGTCGACCAATGCCTAAGACTAAATACTTTCATCACTTGGATCATGGTTCTTTTTATTTTTTCTTTAGGGGTGAAGGAACGCACAATTTAGAATGTTAGATCCACTAAAGTGCTTGTTAGAACGGGTCAAGTCAATTTTTATACCCATTCTAATACGGTGCAACTCGAACTGACTTCAGCAGACTTGGAGCATTACACTAAATAATTTGTAATTGGTCTCTTCCAATATCATTTATTTTCCTATTTAGCGAAGGAAATTAATTAATTGTGCATGCTAGTTACTTTGCTTAGGCTCGTGGTTGGAGTCGGGATGATTTTGAAATCAATTCCATGGTTGCGGGAGTTGGCGCCACTTAGGTCGACCAACATCTAGCACCAAGTAATTTTATCACTTGGATCATAATTCATTTTATTTTTTCTATTAGGGGTTAAGGAATGCATAATTCTTAAGATTAGATTCATTAAAGTTCTTGTTGGAACGGGTTAAGTTGATTTCCATCCTCATTCTAATACGGTGCGACTCAAACTGACTTTATCCGACTTAAAGAATTACACGAGATAATTTGCAATTGGTCCATCCGAATATCACTTATTTCTCATGTTTAGTGGAGGGAATTGATTAATTAAGCATGCTAGTGACTTTGTTTGCCCTCGTGGAACGAGTCGAGATGATTTTGAAATCAATTCCATGGTCCTGGGACTTAGTGCAACTTCAGTCGACCAACTCCTAACACTGAATACTTTCATCACTTGGATCATGATTCTTTTTATTTTTTCTTTAGGGGTGAAGGAATGCACAATTCAGAATGTTAGATCCACTAAAGGGCTTGTTGGAACGTGTCAAGCCAATTTCTATACCCATTCCAATATAGTGCAACTCGAACTGACTTTATCTGACTTAGAGCATTACACTAAATAATTTGCAATTGGTCTCTTCCAATATCATTTATTTTCCTATTTAGCAGAGGAAATTGATTAATTGTGCATGCTATTTACTTTGCTCAGGCTCATGGGCAGAGTCGGGATGATTTTGAAATCAATTCCAAGGTCATGGGAGTTGGCGCCACTTAGGTCGAGCAACGTCTAACACTAAGTAATTTCATCACTTGGATCGTAATTCTTTTAAGGGTTAAATAATGCATAATTCTGAAGTTTAGATCCATTAATGTTCTTGTTGGAATGGGTCAAGTTAATTTCCATCCCCATTCTAATACGGTGCCACTCGAACTGACTTGATCTAACTTGGAGCATTACATGAGATAATTTGCAATTGGTCCCTCCAAATATCACTTATTTCACATGTTTAGTGGAGGGAATTGATTAATTGAGTATGCTAGTGACTTTGTTTGCCCTCGTTGGAGGAGTCGGGATGATTTTGAAATCAATTCCGTAGTCATGGGACTTGCCTCAACTTTGGTCGACCAACGCCTAACACTAAATACTTTCATCACTTAGATCATGATTCTTTTTATTTTTTCTTTAGGGGTGAAGGAATGCACAATTTTAAATGTTAGATCTACTAAAGTGCTTGTTAGAATGGGTCAAGTCAATTTCTATACCCATTCTAATACGATGCGAGTCAAATTGACTTCATTCCACGTAGAGCATTACACTAGATAATTTATAAATTGTCCCTTCCAATATCATTTAATTTTCCTGTTTAATGAAGGGAATTGATTTATTGAGCATGCTTATTACTTTGTTTTGGCTCATGGGAGGAGTTGGGATGATTTTAGAATCAATTCCACGGTTGTGGGATGTGACGCAACTTAGGTCAACAAACGCCTTACAAAAAATAATTTCATCACTTGGATCGTGGTTCTTTTTATTTTTTCTTTTTAGGGTGAAAGAATGCATAATTTTGAATGTTAGATCCACTAAAGTGCTTGTTAGAATGGGTATAGTCGATTTTATACCCATTCTAATACGGTGTGACTCAAACTGACTTCATCCAACATAGAGCATTACACTAGTTAATTTGCAATTGGTCCCTACCAATATCATTTATTTCCCATGTCTAGAGGAGGGAATTAATTAACTAAGCCTGCTAGTTACTTGTTCGGGCTCATGGACGGTGTCAGGATGATTTTGAAATCAATTCCATGGTGGTGGGACTTGGCGACACTTAGGTCGACCAATGTCTAATACTAAGTAATTTCATCACTTAGATCATAATTCTTTTTATTTTTTCTTTTAAGGGTTAAGGAATGCGAAATTCTGAATGTTAGATCCATTAAAGTGCTTGTTGGAATGGGTCAAGTCAATTTCTATCCCTATTCTAATATGGTGTAACTCGAACTGGCTTCATCCAACTTAGAGTATTACACTAGATAATCTGCCATTGATCCATTCTAATATCGTTCAATTTTCTTGTTCAGTAGAGGGAATTGATTAATTGAGCATGCTAGTTACTTTGTTTGGGCTAGTGGGCGGAGTCGAAATGATTTTAAAATCAATTGATGGTCCTGGGAGTTGGTGCCACTTAGGTCAACCAACATCTAACACTAAGTAATTTCATCACTTGGATTATAATTCTTTTTATTTTTTTCTTTTAGTGGTGAAGGAATGCATGATTCAGAACGTTAGATCCATTAAAGTTCTTGTTGGAATGGGTCAAGTCGATTTCTATCCCCATTCTAATACAGTGCAACTCGCATTGATTTCATCCAACTTAGAGCATTACACGGGATAATTTGCAATTGGTCCCTTCAAATATCGTTTATTTCACATGTTTAGTGGAGGGAATTGATTAATTGAGCATGCTAGTTACTTTGTTCGGGCTCGTGGCTAGAGTCGGGATGATTTTGAAATCAATTCAATGGTCGCAGGACTTGGGGCAACTTAGGTCGACCAACGCCTAACACTAAATACTTTCATCACTTGGATCGTGATTCTTTTTAATTTTTTCTTTAGGGGTGAAGAATGCACAATTCTGAACGTTAGATCCACTGAAATGCTTGTTGGAAAGAGTCAAGTCAATTTCTATACCCATTCTAATATGGTGCGACTCGAACTGACTTTATCTGACTTAGAGCATTACACTAGATAATTTGTAATTGGTCCCTCCCAATATCATTTATTTCATATGTTCAGCGGAGGGAATTGAATAATTGTGCATGCTAGTTACTTTGTTCAGGCTCATGGGCGTAGTCGGGATTATTTTGAAATTAATTCCATTGTCGTGGGACTTGGCACAACTTAGATCGACCGACACCTAACACTAAATACTTTCATCACTTGGATCATGATTCTTTTTATTTTTTCTTTCAGGGGTGAAGGAATGCACAATTCTAAATGTTAGATCCACTAAAGTGCTTTTTGGAATGGGTCAAGTCAATTTCTATACCCATTCTTATACACTTCGACTCGAACTGACTTCATCCGACTTAGAGCATTATAGTAGATAATTTGCAATTGATCCCTCCCAATATCGTTTAATTTTCCTGTTTAGTGAGGGAGTTGATTAATTGAGCATGCTAGTTACTTTGTTCGAGCTCATTGGCGGAGTCGGGATTATTTTGAAATCAATTTAATGGACGTGGGACTTGGCGCCACTTAGGTCGACCAACGTCTACTACTAATTGATTTCATCACTTGGATAGTAATTCTTTTTATTTTTTCTTTTAGGGGTGCAGGAATGCATAATTTTGAATGTTAGAACTAATAAAGTGCTTGTTGGAACTGCTTAAGTCGAATTCTATGCCCATACTAATATGGTGCAACTCGAACTGACTTCATCCGACTTAGAGCATTACTCGAGATAATTTACAATTGGTCCCTCCCAATATCATTTAATCACTTGTTCAGTGGAGGTAATTGATTAATTGGGCATGCTAGTTACTTTGTTTAGGTTTGTGGGCGATGTCGGGATGATTTTGAAATCAATTCCATGGTCGTGGGACTTGGCGCCACTTAGGTCGACCAAGATCTACTACTAATTATTTTCATCACTTGGATCGTTTTTTTTATTTTTTCTTTTAGGGGTGAAGGAATGCATAATTATCGATGTTAGATCCACTAAAGTGCTTGTTGGAACGGACCAAGTCGATTTCTGTACCCATTCTAATACGGTGTGACTCAAACTGATTTCATCTGACTTAGAGCATTACACGAGATAATTTACAATTGGTTAGTTCATATGTTTCACTGTTAAAACCAAGTAATTAATAGCTAGTTTGCCAGAATTTTCCAGCTAGGAGGGAAAAACTGTTTCATGAATACATTAGTTAATGATATTTTTTGAAGTACAAAACTGATATAAAAATAAAAAAATACTGTACCAACATCATAAAAAACGTAATTTCATTAGAGATGGGAATAATCATTTTACAAGTGTAAGAGGAAGACATAAAGAAAATTGCATACCAAAAATACCCCTTCAACCTATATTTTCAGTATCGTTAATCAAACATAATGGAGAATCCACCACCATAAGAACACCGTCCTTTTCCATTAAACCAACTAGTTTTGCAGATCTAGTATAATCTAGTTTTGCCTCCAACCAAACAAGCTATTCAAACTTGAGCTACGTCAATGTTGGGGCATAATCAATGGTCTCATGTTAAAATTGTTACCTGTGGTACAACTTTTCTGAATTCATTGACTGTACCCTAATTTTGCATGACTGCTTTGATCTACAGAAATTTTAAAAAAATAGGCTGAATATACTCCAACAAAGGGACTAAATAAAGGAGTATACCCAGCCTAGAGAAGAGTAATTTAAGGGAGGACAATGAATTAGGTGATGCCTTGATCTTTGGCTATCACCACTCTGTTACGTCCTTCCTTGTACCTAGATCAGCTTATTACGTCCTCCCTTATGCAGAGTTTGTTGGAGATGTTGGGGATATCCTACATGGGAAATAAACAAGGAATATGAGTGAAATACTCCGAGTCCTATTACAGAGTACTAGCTCAAGCATGTTCATTAAAGGAATATCAGGAGGTTTGACCCGCAAAAGGATTCTGTAGGAGTCCATGTCACACCACTGCCCAGCATGCGCCCCTTAATCGCTAACCGCTAATATATTGGAATCGAAATTATTAATAAGAATGGGATGAGTAAGAGCATTAATGTAGGAAAATGAAGTATGAAAAAGGACCAAAGAAACTCATACTAATATTGAGCTGGAAAACACTCATGGAAGTGCAGGGAAGATGATAATTAAAATATGAAGAATTATCCCTATTTTATAGTACATATAAAGTTAATGTTCTCAATCGGATTTGTATTCTGTATAGTTTGAAATTGGTAGGGTTAAATTACATTTAATCTCAGTCATCCCCTAAATTTTAGTCATACAATTTAAGTAGTTCTCTTTTCATCAATTGTCTATTTAGTAGAATTTTAGATTATTAATAAACTTTTTACCAAAATGCCATTGTACCTTATTTGCCCTTGTATTTTTTTTATGAATATTTGCCCTTGTATTAATACCATTGTATAGGAGTGAAAGTTGTCACAAAATAAAGTAAATCATTGAATTGAATGATTGTTAATATCCAAATGAAATGTTTGTCCTGCTGCGAACCAGGTTGCACATTTGCTAGCTAAAGCATCTGGTTCCTCTACTAGTAGGGGTACATGTTTATGTTCTTGTCCACCATTGATTAGAGCTGTAATTGCCTCTAATTCAATCTAATATGACATTTCATTCAGTGAAAAAAAGATGTAATAAAATATAATGAGATCATAGAAGTATTATGGAATTAAAAAATAATACTATTGTAAACTACTCAATCTTATTATCCAAAATCTGTCGATGTAACAAGGGGCAAATGTGAAATAATAAGATGTCGATGGGTTAGCAAAAGAACTTGACAATGGGAGGGAATAAGTCATGAAAATTTATAAAACCCATGCATGTGAGGGAAAATAGACCCCTACGACTGCAAGGACACTCAATTACTGTAACCAAAATGATTGCACCTCTTATGCTGATGTCTACACCCGAAACCTTTATAGGGTAGCCCTCGTCTCCTCCAAACCAATCTCTCTCGGATAAAAATTCTCTAAATTTGGAAAATGGTACATTTGTACGTTTCAATCAATCTCAACCATCCATCTAATTAAAGTGGTTCAGATTGAATTTTAGTTACATGTGGGGCCCAGAGTGGAAATAAATCTCAACCATTAAAACTTGATGGATGGTTGAGATTGACTGAAATGTACAAATGTACCAAGTCATAAATTTAGAGAATCCTTTTCCGACTCTCAATCACTTGTTTCTATACCTCTGCAACCCTTTTGCGTTTTCCAGGGATGAGTATACTCTACTAGTGAAATCGATATGACCGCACATCTCAAACTAATGGCTGTATATTATAGTATAAAGAAAAAAGTATCTAATGGCTCTAGTTACATGCAATGTAAGGGGGATTTAGATTCTGTAAAGTTAGAAAATGGTGAAGTTGTAAATTTCAGTCAATCTCAACCATTCATCTAGCATCAACGGTTGAGATTGAAATTGACTGCAACTGTAACACTTCACCATTTTCCAGCTTTATACATTAGAATCCAAAATGATTAATCTAAAGTCGGGAGGGGATAAACATAAAGTTTACTATGAATTTAATTGAACCCCAACCATCCACTGAGTCTTAATAAATGTTTAAGTCCAACGGAATTCAAATCCAGTGGGTGTAGGGATTGACTTAATTATACAAATTACACACAACCCATCTTTAGAATGGCTATAAAATCCATCCACACTCGTCCCTAAAACCCATAACTACAGCTTAGCATAATTGATAATTACTTTTCCAACCCTCAAACAAAATACAAAAAAGAATTAGAAGTACTATATAATTTTAACCATGAGTCGACCTAAGTGTCATAAAGTCACACGACCATAGAGTTGATTTACTATAAATCGATATTGGTCCCAATTGAAAATTACGTAATGTAGTTCATTAAAATGGATAAAGTTACATAAAAAATGTAGCACTACTCAAACATAATCATTATTTCACTCTTCAATTAGAAAATAAAGTCAGGAAGGGTGAAATTCAAAAAATACCTTTTGGTTTCACTCATTTGCAAAATGAGGTATTTGGTTTAAAAAAATTTGCAAAAGGGTGGCCTATGGATTCAGAATAGTTGTGTTATAATTAATATGACTAATAATTCAACATTCTTGTATTTTAACCTTATTATTCAAAAATTAAATATCATGATTTGAGTAATCTCTCGAGATTTTTTTATTATTTGTTATGATTTTTTAAAATTGTTATCACAATTTAATAATCGCTTGGATCCCAAATCTTTTCATCTTTTTTTATCTGAGGAGTGAGATAATGAATAAGTTCGAATGGTAGATCCATTACTGTTGTTATGTGAATGGGCCAAGTTAATTTCTCAAGCCAATCTCTTATGGAGCGACTTGAACTCTTTATCCAAATTAATGAATTACATAAGATAATTTACAATCGGTCCGAATATCATTTTAGTCGCTGGTTGCCGGGAAGAAATTGATTATTTGAGCATGCTAGTTTCATCTTCCAGGCTCGTGGGAAGAGTCAGGATGATTTTTAAAGAAATTATATGGTCGTGGGACTTGGTGCCACTAAGTTCAACTAACGGTTAAAAGTAAATAATTAATAGATTGGGTCCTAATTCAATTTCTTTTTCCTTGTAGGAATGACAAAATGAATAAGTATGTTCCGTAGTTCCATTATTGTGTCTAGAGGAACGGGGTCGAGTTGTTTTCTACGACCATTCTATTATGGAGTGACTTGAAGTCACTTTATCCCACTTAATGCATTAAAATAAATAATTTTCATCTAGTCCCAATATCATTTTATTTTTAGGTTAAGGGAAGGAAATACATTATTCGGCCTTGTGGCCAGAGTTGGGATGATTTTTAAAGCAATGCAATGTTCGTCAGACTTGGCGGCACTTATGCAGACTAAAGGTGATAAGTAAATAATTAATAGCTTGGAGCCTGATTCTATTTTTTTTAGGAATGAAAGAATTAACAAGTATTATCATTATTTCAGTTATTTTGGTTGGGGGAATGGGTCGAGCAGATTTCTACAACCATACTATTACGAAGCGGCTTGAAGACCCGTCAGGCAACTTAAAGCATAACATAAGATATTTTGCAATTGCTACCCATATCGTTATATTCCTGGGTTAAGGGGATGGAATTGATTATACTAGTTTCATTTTTTAGGCTCGTGGGGAGAATCGGGATGACTTTTAAAATTTTTTTTATAGCCGTGGGACTTGGTGTCGCTTAGGTTGACTAAAGCTCAAGAGTAAACACTTAATAGCTTGGATCGTGATTCTATTTCCTTTTTCTTTTAGGAATGAGAGAATTAATAAGTTTGCTCGTTAGTTTCATTATTGTGCTTGTGAGAACAGGCCAAGTTGACTTCTGTAGCCGATCTGAAGTAGGAATATATGACATTTAAAATACATTCCAAACGATATAATAACTTGCACAATGCCATTACACATCCAATAAGGTATTAAATTAAATATTTTTATTTCCATTGCATAAAACGACAATATAGATAAGAAAATAACAGATTTGGATTCTTTAAAGTCCATACTCTCTAAAGTTGAACATTTCAATCAATCCTAACCATTCAATGAGTTTTAATGGTCTAGATTCAGTTTTAGTGGTTTCCAGGGTCCACAGTGTAATAAAAGCTGGACCATTAAAACTCAATGGATGGTAGAGATTGACTGAGATGTATAACTTTAGAGAGTTTGAACTTTAGAGAATTAAAATCTGAAATTAACACATACAGCAAGGGATAGAGGAAGACCGAAGAAAATGGAGAGAAGAAAAAGGAATGAGGAGACACAAGGCCTGCTGATTAAATGCTTAGGGTACGACATCAAATGCCCCCAGGAAGCAAAAAACATAACCACCATCGCATCCTAGGCATTATGATGTGATAATAACACCCTAAGAGGAGGCCAGACCATTTCGTCCCCCCTTGGGTGAAGGCCCATACATTACGTACACCCCAAGGCGATGAGAGGTCCCGGTTTTGGGTCAATTGAGTATCATAAAATTGAAAGCCGGCATAATCACAATAAGCCATATGAATATTGCCAAATAAGAACCATTGAAAGCAACTACAAACATGATAAAAAATACGATGGGAGAAATGGCAAAGGTGGGATGTAAATCCGATTCCCATGATAAAGCAGTTAATGCTTTAACATCACTTGTTCTATAAGGATGAATTTTTAAGCATATAGGAGTAGTAGAGAAGGTATATATAACTGCAGTTGAAGAAGAGGACTGGCTTGCCTTTTATAGGTGGGAAAAATAAAATAACTCCCCTATTTAATGGTAGAGAGAATTAAGGAACCGTGAACACGCGCCTTGCGGGCAATGGTTCCCAATCCATCATAAATAGTGGAGTAATTGCTCCTCACTCCTTGCATGAATTACAAGTGCCCCCAAAAAATGAACAAAATAATGTAAAAGAAATACTAGTAGTATAAAGTAGTTCATGGGACACTTGTCATTCATGCAAGGATTAGGGAGAACAGTTGAGTTGTTCTAAACCATTGGTCATAAAATTAATGGTTGAGAATTTTCTGTCATTTTTTAACACTAGAAAAATTTTAACACTCTCTTTCTTACTATACTCAACATTTAATGTACAGAATCCATTTCCTAGAGAGAGCATGGAAATTGGTACAGTACATTTTTATCAATATCAACGTTCCACTGAAATAGTACAAAACTAAACGGATGATTGAGATTGACTAACTTTTCTGTTTCCAATATGGGCAGTAATTCAGGGGCTAGTTGCAATAAATTAAAATTAATTGAGTTATGCGGGCGGAATAAAGCACGCGATAATAAATTTCATCTTGTCGTAAAAATTTCTTCAATATTTAATATCATTAATCACCCCAAATCATAGTTATACTCCCAAATTTTGAGTTACGAAAGTAAATTAATTACTTATATTAAGATTAGTTGACGACATAAGATCGTTCAATTCGTATAATTAATTACTATAAGAAATTGTTTCCTCAATTGTGCAGGAATGCAGTTAATTATCAAAGAGACATGAGAGATAGCAATATGGCATGCAAGTTTGGAGTAAGTAGAAAAAACTTGGTACTAAATTAATACACCCCAATCCAAAAAATAAAGTGTAACTAACCTAATTGAAATTTATTCAATCCGTAATATAATATTAAAATGATTAGGGTCCATTTTTTCATATCGTCTAGATGAATAAATAAGTTGGTCTAAGTCACAAAAAGTCCATCTACAACGAAATGGTAGTTTCATTTACACTGATTTGGGCAACTAAACAAAATAAAAGTAAAGATATCATCTCTTCGTATTTAGCCCCCAATAGTAAGTAAATACTCCACTAAAAAGAAAAAAAGAGTTATGATCTACGCTCCCACCCATGTCTTCGAAAATGGGATTGTCACACTCGCGCCATCTTGTCAGTCTCAAAAAAAAGAAGTGCTAGTAAATGTTTATGGTTGGACGCGACTGTTCACATTCAAAACTCCCGATTTCCGGGACTACAGACCAGTTTAGGTAATTATATTTCTCACTTCTTGCACGTCTTGAAACTGTTTCTCATTTTTTTTGTATTTTGTCATATCTAGAGAAACTCCTTCAAAAGTTGAATCCACCCCCACTTAATTATCTTGCAAAAAGATGGTGGCATCCCACAATATTTAAATATCTAAACCTCATTCTATGTTTACTGAAATTGATTAGTAGTTTTTACATAATTATGAAAGTTCCTATAATAATAAAAAATTTAATACATTTAAAATAAATAATTATGTACTGTTTAATCAAATACACTAATCACGTATATTTTATAAGCACTGTTTGTTACAATTATAAGGAAAGTATGAATTTGAAAAACAAATATTCATGATTACTATAATTTTTTTGGTGTAACATATTAATTTAAAGTGTGGGACAAAATTATTTGAGGGTGGAAATAGCTAGAAAAATTTGGGAATTTTTTTTCAACACAATTTAAATCTCGAAAAAAAATTATTAGAACAATCATTGAAAAAAAGTTTTTGTGCATACTACTATATTAACTAGTACAGTATCATTTACACTCATAAATATTGTAATTATTTAAACTCGGAAATAATACTTGTAATTTAAGTATACAATATAGAGGATTGTTTTCAATAATTCAATTATAATGTAAAGAACTATTGTTTTAGAGTAACTCTAAATGCTTACTCCCTTCTCAATATTTACATCAATTACTATAACTAGGATCCTAATCCACAATATTTTTTCTTTAAGGAGTGAAAGAATGTATAATTACGAATGGTAGATCCATTTTTTTGCTGGTGGGAACGGGGCCGAGTGGTTCTATAGCCATTCTATTACGAAGCGAGCTGAAGTCACTTTATCGGACTTTATCCCAATATTGTTTATTTCACATGTTAAGCGGCATGATTTGATTAATTGAGCATGCTAGTCACATTATTCGGGCTCGTGGGCAAGTCGGGATTATTTTTAAAGCAATTCTCTAGTCGTGGGACTCGGAGCTACTTAGGTCAACAAACACCTAATGCTAAATAATTCATTACTTGGATTGTAATTATTTTGGGTTTTTCTTTTAGAGGTGAAGATATGCATAATTCTGAATGGTAGATCCATTATTGTGCTCGTTGGAAAGGGTCCAGTTGATTTTTATACCCATTCTAATACGGTGCGACTTGAACTGACTTCATCCGACTTAGATTATTACACAAGACACGATAATTTGCAATTGGTCCCACTATTGTTTAATTCACAGGTTAAGCAGGGGGAATTAATAAATTGAGCATGCTAGTTACATTATTCGGGCTCATGTGCTGATCCGGGATTATTTTTTAAAGAAATTCCATAGTCGGGGGACTTGGTGCCCCTTAAATTGACTAACACCTAACACTAAATAATTCATAAATTGGAGCGTAATTGTTTTTATTTTTTCTTTTAGGGGTTAAGGAATGCATAATTTGGAACAGTAGATCCATTATTGTGCCTGTTGGAACGGGTCTAGTCGATTTCTATCCCCATTCGGATACTGTTCGAGTAGAATTGACTTCATCCGACTTAGAGTATTACACAAGATAATTTGTAATTGGTCCCAATATCGTTTAATTCACAAGTTAAGCAGAGGTAATTGAGTAATTGAGCATGTTAGTAACATTATTCATGCAAGGATTAGAAAGAACATTTGAGTTATTCTGAACCATTAATAGGTCACAAAATGAATGGTTCAGATGTTTCCATCATTTTTTTTATTTTTAATACTAGAAAATGAATTTTGTACTTTCAAGCTCACTCTGTTTCCTACTTTACTCTACATTTAATTTATAGAATCCATTTCCTAGAGAGAACATGAAAATTGGTACATTTTTGTCAATATCAACCTTCCATTGAAATACAAAATTAAATGGATGGTTGAAACTGACTAACATTTTTATTTACATTATGGGCACTAATTCTGGTGTCAGCTGCAATAAATGAAAATAAATTTCATCCAATTGAACGAAATTTATGAATCAGGAGAGATTTAGTCGTACATACTTCTTCATTCCATGTTGGATGACTACCACATACCCTATTCGCATATACTATCCAACAGGGAGATAATTAGATATCCGGACTCACTTGGGGGAATTCACCCTAGTATTTAATGTCATTAATCAACCCCAAATTGTAGTTATACTCCTCAATTTTGAGTTACAAAATCAAATTAATTACTAATATTAAGATTAGTTGACTACATAAGATCGTTCAATTCATATAATTGATTATGAGATATTGTTTGCTCAATTATGCAGGAATGTAGTTAATTATCGAAGAGATGTGAGAGATAGCAATATGGCATGCAAGTTTGTAGTAAGTAGAAAAAAATGGGTACTAAATTAATACACCCCAATCCAAAAAATAAAGGGTAACTAACCTAATTGAAATTTATTCAATCCGTAATGTAACATTAATTTTTTCATATCGTCTAGATGAATAAATAAGTGGGTCTAAGTCACAAAAAGTCCATCTATAAAATAGTTTGTGGTTGGACGCAGCTGTTCGTATTCAAAACTCCTCGATTTCCAGGACTATAGAACAGTTTGGGTAATTATATTTCTCACTTCTTGCATGTTTTCAAACCATTTCTCATTTTTTTGTATTTTGTCATATCTGGAGAAACTCTTTCAAAAGTTGAATCCACCCCCACTTAATTATCTTGCAAAATGATGGTGGCACCCCATATTATTTCAGATGATAGGATCAGAAAGTTCAGCTGAATCCATTAATTTAGAGTTCAATACTCCTCTCATACATTTCATTGTTAATTGAATTTTATTTCATTCAGTTTAATTAATATTCTTTGGTAATATTATTCTCTTTTGAGAATTTTTGAAGTCAGCAATGGATATAGTAAATATTTATAAAAATCATGAAAAAGAAACATGGAATTACATGAAACAGTGTAAACAAGTTTTTTTTTGCAACAAAAATGTTGCGTTGTTGCAAAATTTTTGTAGAAATATTATTATTGCCAAAAGCGATGGTTTGACTAGTCAAAATCGCTGCTAGTAGGTGGCATTTTGACAAAGTTAAAAGGTTGCTTTTGGTAGACAAGGAGACATCTCTATTTAAAGCAACATTTGGGCTTCTAAAAGCAATGATTAACTAGTCAAAAACGTTGATACAGAGATATTTTCAGTTATATTTTCGTTTGTTTCTTATCAACCATAAGGGGATGATACATGTCTAAATAAAATCTACAAAAAACTAGATAAAATAATCAGACACTTAGGTAAATACTATGTTCAAACGGCATACGAAAGGCCATACAACAAACACCAAACCTAGTTCATTTGTCACATTCATTAATAACAAGCAAACATGAAAGCACAACTTCATATATTCAGAAGTACGATGCACGAGACGAAGACAGATCCGATCCAAAATGCTGGTTAACTCCATTTTCAATTCGAGTGATTGTTTCTACCACATCATCCTTTTCTAAACACAGTTGCTTAAGTTCATCGAACATGGAAACCTGCATGGCGGTGATTTGACTCACCACCTCTTTTTTTTGCAGCCATGGCGGTTAATGCCTTCTCCAACGGAAGATTGACATTATATTCGTCTGAAGATTGGCCATCCATTATTATACGATGTCCGATTAAATATGAATGGAGTGGAATGAGGGAAGAGGGTGGTTTCGAGTAAAAACAGAAATATTTTATATAGAAAAGTTAGTATGGTGGTTAACATGAGGATTTATAGTAGAAGACGGTTTTCCACATGTGTTGTCTTTTCCAATTCAGGCCTAGTCTATACAGGATGTGTAGTTAGTGTGCATCATGGCAAGTATTCCCATAAAAAATAATATCGGCCATTACCTTGAGCCAAATTTGCTAGGTTGGTAGGAGAATTAATGCCCCCAATGAAGACATAGTCACGGTTATATTTTTTCTTGAATCGTAAGGAGTCTAATGGCAGTTTAAATGTATGATGGACTTGATGAGACATATAATACCACTTCTGGAGCAATTTCTATTACTTGCAAATTGACTATAAATCAATATATGTTTACCGTATAAACAATGAACAAACCTTATTACGTAACGTGAATTTAATTTTTGGGCATATGGTCTAGAATAAAAATGAATTGACCACCAACTAGAATCTAGAGGGACTTAGTGTAAGTTAATGCGGCTTATTACGTAAATTATTTGAATTGAAAATGGACCCCGGAGTCATGTTATTTTAACATTAGGGACTGAAATGTACAATTCAAAAGTTTTGCATCGTTTGACCGAATCTATTTGAATTTTTCAGCTGTTCTAATATAGAGGGACATGGTGTCACCTAATCCTACTACACTTTAGCTTAAAACCGTATAAAAATTCAAGATTTGTTTCCTACTGTATGGCATAATTAGTTTAAGAACACAAATGAAATTGAGATCAATAGTAAATAGTTGGTTACGGGATGGTATAATCACTAAAAGAACAAACATCTTCATATCAAAATTTAACATTTGGTTCATGGCAAATGGTATAACTAACCAAAGCTCAAAGATATGGTAAAACCTACTTAATCTCAAACATATGCTTCCTATCAAAACTCAAGAGATGTTTCCTGTAATTCTTTGATCATGATGCCCATTAACATTACCATGAATATTATTACTTGATTAGAAAATTCATATGAAATGAAATAATTACAGGATGAATTATGCAATCATAAGTGATTGGTCTATAGGCAAGATGACTTAGCATCTATTTCGCAAATGCCCTATACAACAATACATTACCCCAATGCCTTACAAGGCTCTAACACAAGTGGGTTCAGGGGGGCCCCTATTAGTACATAGAGGTTGTTTCCAATTGAACCTTAAGTGGAATCCTACATCAACCATCATAGAATCGTATGCATTTTAAACCAAATTATACATAAGAACAACTAAATTATAAAGAACATGATAAATATTGAAATAGCAACTTATATATTAACGTACTACCGATAAAACAACAAATACATACTAGTAATATATTAAATGGTCTAGAATCTAATTACCAAAATATGAAATATTACATACTCCAACATACTATTAATTGTTATAGGTAGAAAGAGCTGTAAAATGTTTACTCTGGCCTTCTGGATGATGATGAGAAGGACTGGCAAAATTGGTTAACAATCCCTTACAATCCATCTATTATCCGAATAAGATGTTTCAGTTCCCTAATCATTTTGTAAAGATCTTCATCCATCTATTCCCTCAAAAGCACAATCATTTCGAGCACCTCACTGGTTTGCCTTTGCAGATCAGATTGCTATCTCTGAATTATATGAATGGTTACATGCAGCTCTATAAGGGCAGTTGGCACTATAATGTAAGTTCTAGACAACATAAGAGCAGTCACAGATCGAAGTGCTTGTCCAAACTGGTATATGGAATTTTGAAGGACACTGGCATTTAGGTAAATGAAACTCTGGGAAATATTGTTTGGATAGAGACTTGGGGTTCCAATTTGTGCATGTTCTTCATCATTCCCAAATAAGGCACGGGGGGATTCTCCATTGTAGTTACTCATCACTTAAATTCAGGGCATAGGGGTTGTAAGGGTGTGGGAAAAAATTGTTTGAGAGATCGATTTGAAGGGGATGAGGGTTATACAACCACGGTTGAGTGTATAGACTTCGGTTTAGGGAAGTGCAGTCATTTTGGTTTATATGATTGAGTGTCCTTTCAGTCGTAGAGGTCTATTTTCCTCCCACATGCAAGGATATCCATGTCTTATTACCGCCATTTGTTAAGTTATTCTTATAGCTCAGCGGCATATTAATATTACACAATTGCCCCTTGTTACATTTTTAAAAAAAAACCCTTGGAGAGATAGTGTATCTCTCCAACTGCTAAAAGATTGAAGTGGGTGAAAATTTCGGGGCAGAGTACCCAACTAGGTTGGTTTCTGTGCTTACCTATAAAACACCCACCCCGCTTTTATTAATAGTGGTTCTCGAAACAAGAACTAAAAAGTACATCAAAAGTTACACAGTAAGAATCTTTGGGTTCGTAAACAGATCAAAAACTGAAAGGCTACCATTACGATTATAGGAATGAAAAAGAAACCAACAAAAATTAATACTAGCAATTAAAATATCATCATTATCGGTTTTGTCTTAGAAAATCTTTTTGTTATGATGCTTCCATAGATTCCATGATATAATGAACCAGAGAGACCTACCAAAATCACGGGAGATTCCAGGCTTGAAAAATGTGCACCATAAGAGAAGAAAGTTGTAACCATCATTCGGCATCACAGCCTGAATACCAAGCCAACGGAATGTATCTCTCCAAATCTAAAAATTCTCATGACATAAAAAAGGCTGTGTTCCAATGATTCAGGTAGTGGACAGAACGGGCAACATGCGCTAGTTATCATACTATATCCCCGATGGAAAAGGAACTCACGAGTCGGTAACTTATTACGAAAGACCAACCAACCGAAAATTTTTATCTTGGGAAGAATATGGGAATCCCAAATAAGTGTGAAGTCTCTCGAGGGAGTCGGCCATAGTGGTTGTTGATAATAACCATGATAAAATGAAGCTGTTGAATATTTTTTCTGAACTCCAATATGCCATAAGAAACAATCTCCTCTCGGGAAAAAAGTAGGGCAGTCAACGACTTCAGGAGCTTGGAAGAGCGATGGGCATGAAATCGATATCCAGGTTTTCAGGTCATTGCATCGTTGTTGGTTCGTGATGCGGAGGCTTCTTTTCTAAAAGGGGCGAGTTTGGGAACGGTTGGAAAAAATAAAGCTACACCCATAAAAAATGGTGGAGGATTTCCTATTGCAAATAGCAAATAAATTGGGGAAGAGTGATTCGATTGGAATTTTTGAGGTCCAATTATCATGCCAGAATAGCCCGTTCCGACCATCACCCACTTGGACATGCACCTGTGATGAGAAAAAGGACTAATTTCTCTCTTTTTTAAAGCAACATTTCAGAATCCCACGCCATAACGGAGAAACAGACTTAGGGTTGAGAAGAGTCATTTCATGCCACGATCTTACCTATAGCGTCGAACACAGTACATTGACCACAAGGAGTCATCATTAGGGTCTCCCAGTTTCTAAATCCATTTAAAGAGCAAGCTGGAGTTAACAAGTTTGAAATCTCGAATTGCCAATCCCCCAAGGTGGTAAGGTAAATTGATCATAACCCAGCTTACTTTGCACATGCCATTGATCGAAGAATCACCTCCCTACAAAAAATTACGCATCAATCAATTTAAGGTAGAGGATATAGAGCAAGGCATGCAAAAGATTAACAGTAAGTAAATAGGAAGGGAAGAAAGTACCGCTTTAATAAGGATGGTATGCCAGGTGTATGATAGATAATTTCCTTTCCAATTAGCCAAATGAGACTTAAACTTAGCGATTAGAGGATCCCAATCGGAGATATATGGCTGTTTAATACATAGTTGAGTGCCTAAGTATTTTATCGGAAAATTATCTACTTGGCATCCCAATTGATCTGCGTAGGAGGCCAGGATGGCTTCATTGACGTGAATTCCTATAATCACACTCTTATGATGGTTAATATGCAATCCTGAGATTAGTTCAAAACACCTCAAGATTCGAATAAAACTACGAATGATGGATTCTTCTACCGGAAGGAAACAAATCGTATCATCAGTGAACTATAACAACAAGATATTTGGAAGGGAATCTTCCAAATGGAAACTAGGTAGCACACCTACTTGAATGCTATAGTCTATAAGCAATTTTAGGCCCTCCACTACTAACATAAAAATAAAAGGCGATAAATGGTCTCCTTGTTTGACCCCCCTACGGATGTGAATAGGAGGGCCTGGCAAGCCATTAATTAGAATAGAGGTAGTGGACTTTTTCCTGCAATTCAATAGCCATGAAATCCATTTCCGATCAAAACCCATCATTTGGAGAACTGAGTCGATATAGGTCCAAGAAATACTATCAAAAGCTTTGTGAAAGTCTAATTTCAGCACCACACATGATTTTCTTTTTACATGGAGGCTATGGATGACCTCAGAAGACACAAAAGAACACTCATGTGTACTTCTGCCCTTGATGAAAGCAAACTGATTGTTTGAAATAATGGACGGTAGAATAGCCTGAAGACGAATAGATAGCAGTTTTGCAATAATTTTATAGACACCGTGGATGGACGAGATAGGCCTAAAGTTATTTAGAGAATAAGAACCCAGAATTTTGGGGATTAGCACTGTGAAGGATGTCTTGACCGAATCTAGGAGTTGAGATGTAGCATAAAAATGATCAAAATTTTGCATAAATTCTGGCTTTAAGTCGTCCCAGAATCTTTTATAGAAGAAGAAATTGAAGCCATCTGGTCCCGGTGCTTTATTCTCACCACACACACATATACTATTCTAAATTTCCTCAACCTGAAAAGGCGCGATAAGAGCTGCGTTCTGTTGCAAAGTAGTAGTATTGAAACATAGCTTCTTAAGTAAGAAAGGCATTGTAGGGGCAGCCTTGAATAATTGAGCGTAATAGCTGTAAATAACATCTGAAATAATATTCAGGTCAGTGATAATTACTTCGTCGATGTCCAGTTGCGATATACGGTTGTTGCAAGACCGGGCTGAAGCAGTGCAGTGGAAAAAAGACTTATTGTTATCACCCAATAGCATCCAATTCACTCTCAATTATTGATGTCGCAGTTTTTCCAAAGAAGCCCTCTTTTCCTGAAGGAGAGAACGATGACGGTTTAGTTCTGAGTTTTAAGTTGAAGTGAGCGGTCGGGGAATATTACTCGACATGAGGGCTAAGATTTTATCCTCTAAATCACCAATCTTTCTCTGTAGGTCTCCAAAATTTTTCGAGTGCCATGGGCTGATGGCTCGGCCTAATTTCATCAATTTAAAAGATAAGTCCTTGTGGGCATAGGATTGACAAATAAGGGACCATTTATTGCAAATGAAAGGCAAAAAGTCCTCCTTATCCCACCATAAGTTCAAAGATCTAAAATGTTTTGGGCTGACCGAGTGAGCAACGGAGGAACGAAATAAAATCGGCAAATGATCAAATAGGGTGGTGTCCACAGTCGATATGAATAAATTAGGCCAAGACTGCAATGTCACCTTTGAAACTAGGACACGATCAATACGAGAGAATGAAATTCTATTGGACCATGTATAATCGCGACCGTGTAGGGGTAGATCACGGAGTTCAGATTGCAATACAGAATCTTGAAAAGCCAACATGGATGGGTAGGAGCGGTCGTTTGCTCTCTCTGTCACATGTAACACCTCATTAAAATCACCACAAACCAAAATCATCTGAAAGTCTTGAATAATCGAGATAAGTTACTTCCATAAATCATATCTATCCATATAACTTGTTGGGGCATAAAGACTAAGGACGTAAAGATCTTGCTGTTGGAGAGGGAATTTAACTAACACCCATCGGGGAGATAAAAGGATAACCGAACTCGAAAGCATGAAGGAGTTCCAAGAAAATAATATTTCGCCCGAAAGACCATTAGAAGGGATACAGTGAAAAGCAAAATCATTATGCCCCTAGAACCGTTTGACCACTTGATCAGAAATACTTTCTATCTTCGTTTCCAACATGACGAAGAATTT
This sequence comes from Euphorbia pulcherrima, assembly GCA_947683365.1. Classification (NCBI taxonomy): domain Eukaryota; kingdom Viridiplantae; phylum Streptophyta; class Magnoliopsida; order Malpighiales; family Euphorbiaceae; genus Euphorbia; species Euphorbia pulcherrima. The sequence goes on along the minus strand of CANTUS010000008.1, from coordinate 42,261,535 downwards.
TAGATTGTGTTTACGAATGCAAGAAAAAACAAACTGCTACTTCGCCTTGTTATTGACACCCCCTCTACAATTCTAACATAAAAAATCTATTGACATAATAGAAGAGATAAATACCTTGATGCGTACGAACTAATCAGTTCACCAGATTATCCATAGCCGCCAAAACAGCTTATTTATTTCTATCAGAGAATAGTCCGAATTTTTCCCCATTTCCATATTTAACTCTTTTTTGAGGGTCGAAGATGCCCTTGACTGAGATAAAATGATCACTCGATTCATGTTAGAAATGTCAGGCCCTAACAAAACTGAAGTCACAGGCTGATTGGCTTCTGCGCGTGGATTGACTAGTTGTATAGGTTGTTCGGCTTCAATTTGTGATTCATGTATAGCTGGATTAGTCTCCAGGACAATACTCAGGTTATCATTTGATTGGTTTGGGACATGGATAATACGGAGATCCGAGCTAATATGATCAGTAATTTCCACTCCCTGGCAGTCGGAGCTAAATGAATCATTGGAAGTAGCAATGGAAGCATCTAAAGGGGCATTAGAGACTTCAGAATCATCATCTTTGCAGTGTTTATAGCCAACACCTTATCTCAGATTAGTGCGAATGAGCACTTCCCTAGTATCCACTAATAATTTGAAGGAGCGGTTGGTTGTCCTAAAGGGGATCGAAACCAGACAGGAGACCACATCAAGACGGTCCGGATGATCAAAATTGAAGTCCACAAAAATAACTCGACCAAAGGAGCCAGCTAGGTGTCTGATCAGCTCTTCTTGAATCAAAGTGGGGGGAATTCCCATAAAATCCAGGTACATGATGCATTCTATCGGTGTAAAATCAGCAGGCAGCAGCTGCACAGCCTTAAAAATATGCAGCATGACCTTCCATTCACCACCTATAAAATTTTGCATAGCCAGTATTGAATTAAACGAGACAATAACATTATCCTTGCCTACAAGGGCATTGAAAGAAACATCAAATCCATGTTCATGCAATAAATCAAAGGTGTGTCGAATATTCGAGATATTGATTAGAGTGACTAAGCATGACTTATCTTTCCAATGGGCCACATTTACAATAAAATCATGGCCCCTGGGTGAGCTCGTTGGAACTAAATTATGGATGGCAAAAGATGCCTCGTTTGAGACTTATGGTTCTGCAATAACTTTGGCATATAATCTGTCTCCTCGTATTGATTCCCGAAAATTGAACCGATGTTGAGGTATCCGATGTGCGAATGGCTTACGTTGGTGATTCCAAAATGTTGGTGCAGCAGCCGAACCAGAGAACTTGGCTTTGAATGCACACACGCGGATAATTCCGATGCTTACTGAGTTTAACCTGTGAAGCATCTCCTGAACAGGCAGGGAGTCATCCACGGTAATGAAGCCAAAGTTAATATTCCTGGCATTCTTTTTCCTGGCCACATAAATATGTCCTGAAATTCCATGCTTCTTGAATACCCTACTCATAGAATCTGCTCTATAAGAATTTAGGAAATTCTTAAAATAAAGTCTGGTGAGAGTAGGTTTGGGATTAGGGTTTAGGCGATGGTTAAGGACAGTAGGTTCGGGGTTAGGGCTTTGGCGATGGATAATGGCAGTGGGTTGGTAATTGCGGTGGAAATCGCTATTAAGGGTTTAGCGATGGTGGTGATGAGGTTCGGTGTGGCGGTAGTGATTGGAATTTTGGCGACGGTAAGGTTCGGTGTATGGGTGGTTGAGATGGGGCGGGGGATTGCGATTATCGGGGAAGGGGTGGTTGCGGTGGTTGACGGTGAAGGGGGGGTTATAGTGGCGGTGGTTATCGGGGTAGGAAGGGTTACGGCGGCGGAGGCTAGGGTTTCTCTCCATGGGGGGAAGTCTTGTAAGTCTAATGGTTCCCTACTTTGAGGTAAACTAAAAAATGGAGAAGAAATATGGGGAATTGCCCCTTTTTATATGGATCAGGTTTTTCCTCCTAGTTGGAAATTCCGACAAAGAAGATATTTTTTTCACACCTTTATTTTATTTTTCCATATATGATGTGGTTGTTTTTATTTTTATTTAGTATCTACCATTAAAAGTCAATGGATGATTGATATTGTATACAATGATCATTACGCCAAAATGTTTATCTTAGGTGGCACTAAGTCTATGTGCACTTAATATGTGAAATGCAAGTTACCATGGGAAAATGTAGTAACCAAATACTGAAGCATTGAACCACCAACATAGTGTATATGTATTTAATTGGAAATCCAACCTACCGGGTATGCATGAGTATATTGTAATTTTACATTAACTTGTATTCACTTTAATAAGCTATTTTCATTCCACGTCTCCAACACCACACATCATTTTCCACTTCAAATTCAACGTCACTCCATAATTCGAAGTTGCTGCAATGTCACATTATCCAACCCCACTTTAAATTCACTACACAATTTAGCTCAATCTATAAAATTATAATTATATGAGATCATTATAATTAAATCTTAAATTTTTTTATCAATGGTCGATAAACATTTGAGGTGATGACTGGTGCCACTTCAAATACAAAGTGACATTATTCACTACATCAAAATTTTAACTAGAGTCTGAAGTTAGGTTGGAGAGAAATCCCTCCCACACCCACACTTCAAAACGAGTTCGGAGATGGGTCACATATTATATTGGGAAATTCCTGCAGACATGCTATTTTTATTGACACTTTCATTTGTTTTTTATTTATGTTGTATATGGTTATTTATCATTTCTTTACCGATAAAAGTCAATGGTGGATAAGAATGAGATTGTCTGAATTGAATACTACTAGTAGGAGTAATAAATTAGGTTGGTCATATGATTATCTTTGTTGGCAATAGGTCTATCTCCACTCAATATGTGATATCCAAATAATCATAGTCATATGGAGCACTACGTGGGTCCATTGAACAAATATACTCCCTCCATCCCTATATCTAATATTAACAGACGTTTTAGCTTAGTCAGAAAATTAATAATTAATTGTCATTCTATGTTCTCTATGTATAACCTGAGTTTTATTCCCGACAATGCTCCAATTAATTATGAGCATATTTTGATGTAGGTAGCGTAAAAATTCAATTAAGTTAAATATTTGAATTTGAAATAGGAAGAGTGATTAGGGGTAAAATAGTACTAAATCATGATAACTAATGTTTTCTTCACTCCTATGGTGTAGTCTAAAATGTCCGTCACGGTTATACTGGTGGGAGTGCCAAATACTTAATGATTTGGACTCGAACCAACCACCAAGATATCAAACAAGTGACTTCTAAACGATGGATCCATTATTGTGCTTGTTGGAATAGGTCCAATCATTTTTTATACCCATTCTAATACCGTGCGACTCGAACTAACCTCATCCAACTTAGATAATTACACAGGATAATTTGCAATCGGTCCCACTATTTCATTTAATTCACAAGTTTAGCAGAGGGAATTGATTAATTGAGCATGCTAGCTACATTATCCGGGCTCGTGGCAGAGTCCAGATGATTTTTTAAGCAATTCTATGGTCGTGGGACTTGGTGCCACTTAGTTTGACTAATGCCTGACACTAAGTAATTCATAACTACGATCCTAATCCTTTTTATTTTTTCTTTTCGGGTGAAGGAATGCATAATTCTGAATGGTAGATCCCTTACTGTGCTTGTCGGAATGGGTCCAGTTGATTTCTATTCCCATTCTAATACGGTGCGACTCGAACTAACTTCATTTGACTTAGAGTATTACACAGGATAATTTACAATTGGTCCAACTATCATTTAATTCACAAGTTTAGCAGAGGGAATAGATTAATTGAGCATGCTAGCTACATTATTCGAGCCCGTGGCAGAGTCAGGATGATTTTTTAAGCAATTTTATGGTCGTGGGACTTAGTGCCACTTAGTTCGATTAACGACTGACACTAAGTAATTCATAACTACAATCCTAATCCTTATTATTTTTTTCTCTTCAGGGTGGAGGAATGCATAATTCTAAATGGGAGACCCCTTAATGTGCTTGTCAGAACAGGTCCAATCATTTTTATACCCATTCTAATACGTGGTGACTTGAACTGACTTCATACGACTTAGATCATTACATAGGATAATTTGCAATTGGTCCTACTATTGTTTAATTCACAAGTTTAGCAGAGGGAATTGATTAATTGAGCATGCTAGCTATATTATTCAGGCTCGTGGGCAGAGCCAGGATGATTTTTAAAGCAATTCTATGGCAGCGGGACTTGGTGCCACTTAGTTCGACTAACGCTTGACACTAAGTAATTCATAACTATGATCCTAATCCTTTTTATTTTTTATTTTCGGGGTGAAGGAATGCATAATTCTGAACGGTAGATCTCTTACTGTGCTTTTTAGAATGGGTCCAGTAGATTTCTATCCCCATTCTAATCCGGTGTGACTCAAACTGACTTCATCCGACTTAGAGTAGTAGACTAGATAATTTGCAATTGGTCCATTAGGGGAATTGATTAACTGAGAATGCTATTTACATTATTCGGGCTCTTGGGCATGAGTATATTGCAATATTACATTAACTTGTAATCACTTTAATGAGCTATTTTCATTCCACATCCCCAACACCACACCTCATTTTTCACTTCAAATTCAATGTCACTCCATAATTTGAAGTTGGTACAGTGTCACTTTATCCAACCCCACTTCAAATTCATTCTACAATATAGCTCAATCTATAAAATTGCAATTATATAAAATCATTATAATTAAATCTTAAATTTTCATAATCCAAGATATCAAACAAGTGAACCAACTATCATAGTACTAGATCTAGAGCAGTATTTTAGTGGAAATCTAACCTACCGGGTATGCATTTAATCATTTCCATTTAGTTGTATTTAAATCGATTTTAGGTCCGAACATGACCTGAAGTTATGATGTAGGATTTCACTCAACCACCAAGATACTCAGTAGATATAGATATATACCCCTACTAATGAAGCGAAAAAATCCAAACTACCGGATATGGATTCAAATTCACATATTCCAAGACATGGGTTTTTTAAATTTACTGACATTAGGACTTATGGTGGAATACAAAGAGGTAAATACATGGTTGCGTTGTTAGTATACTAAAAAGGATTAATTTTGGTGTATATACTGATATGATAATGGGTAATTTATATGATTTCTCGTACAACAATCTCTAGTATATACTAGCTAGGAGTATGTACTAGTATCCCGTAGGAGTATATACTAGTATCCCATAACATTATATAAGGGTTGTAGTCTGATATATTGTATTCAAAACCATTTCTTTACGTTATTATTCAGCAACAAAGCAAGACTAGCAGTCATGAGGAAAGTAATGCACATGGGCAAAAGTAATAAGAAACTTATATATTTAAGTAGACAAGTAATACACTTATATCTTTGAAAAGGGTACAAAAAGACACATTCAAATGCCACACCCCATTCATAAACATTAGTTACCAATAATAACATAAAAGCATAGGGGAACATTAAATCACACTTAGGCGGGCTAGCAAGTTGAAGTTGAAGAGGATCCGAGCGCTGACTAACCTGATTTCAAATCCAGCCAACTGTTTCTAACATATTGTCCATATCAAAAGATATAGAGGCCAAATCAACAGTCAAGGACACCTGCAGGTCAGTAATTTGGTCCAACACCTCATTCGTAAGGGCCATCATTTTAGTTTGGTGAGCTTTGATCTCCATCTGCTGCTTCTGTAAGTCAATTTGCTCTTCCTGAATAGCCTCCACCTTCGGTCGTAGTTCTTCGAGGGCCTTTAGAAAAACATTATAACTCTCACCTTAAATCAGAGAAATAGCATTGGACAATGCATGTTCTAGTTCAACACATACATTATATTCATTTATTGGCTGTTGTTGTGATGTTTGGCCAGCTATTTTACCAAAAGAGTTTAATAACAAGAATTCAAAATATACGAGACAAGAGGTGGTTTGGTTTATATAGAAACATTATGGTGGTTTAAATGGGGATTTTCAAGTACAAGGTCGTTTTCCACTTGTGATTCCTTTTCCAATTCAGGCATATTTAATAGGCATTATTTACCATATAGTCCCGCATAAATCTTGGCCGCCAATTTTGGCATGTTAGTAACTTAGTATTGTTGCTGTCATATTTATTTACTTAGTAAATTGTGGGTTCTAGAGAAAATCCAACCATTCAAATTGATGACGGGGTAGCATATGCAAGACCTTTTTTACTTTGAAAGGTTGTTATACCCATTTAACCCTTTAATATATTCTACTATACTACATTTGTCAAAATAAAAAACTAAAAAACTAATTAAATAATTCGGTTAAGCAAGCTTGTATTTGATTCGCAACATTTAGAGGATCAAATAGACATTTTGCGCATAAATTATCTCAACATTCTCATAATTCTCGTTATACGTCAGATATGAGTAAGTTTTGTAGATTTATACATTTTTTTATATTTTTATAGAGTGCTTATCATCATTTTCAATTAAAAAAATTTTTAATATTAAAAAATTTTAAAAATTATCAAGTGATTATTTTAATATAGACTAGGATTCGTTTGTATGTACTATAATATTAATCAGTGATAAATTTTATATTAAAGCATGTTGCCCATAATATGTGTTTTTATGCTTGAATCAAAGTGAAATAAACACACATTTGAATTTAGACGGACCTTTTGGTGCTTAGCGCAACGTGTGGGTTTAGTTATATAAAAATGTAGAATATAATCTTATTCGTATCATTTACAAGTTAGGTGTCCGATTAATTTATAGTTTCCCATGCTCGCTTATGTTTGTTTATTTCTGGTATTTTGATTGAATCAACGTGAATTTTTAAGTACCGTTGTATATCTGAATAACATGATACAAAAACTTTGATTGTTCCTCTTACTATTCATAGCGAGCAAACTAATGGAGTATATTACCAACTTGGGAGCATGTAATTCCATTAAGAGACAGTATTTACACAATATAAACCCACATGCGACATATGCGCAACGATTGACGACCATTGAGGGCTATCAAAAATCGAGGATTTTTTAAGGCGAACAGTCGCGTCCAACCACAAACATTTACTAGCACTCCTTTTCGAGAATCACGCAATGTCACGCATGTGACGATTACTCAATTCCATATTCCAAGATATAGGTGGGAGCCCAAATCAGAACTCCTTTTTTTGTACAGTTCTTACTTAATGTAGAGGGTTGGGTGGAATATGAAGAGGTGATATCTTTACTTTTTTGGGTAAACTTAAAAAATGTACCCTGTGGTTTGGTCATTTTACAAAAAGGTGCTTGTGAAATTTTTTTTTTCAAACGGGTGCCTGTGGTTTTAAAAGTTTACAAAAAGAGGATTTTTGAAATTTTAAAACCACATTTTGAAGGGTAATCTTGTCCATTTTAAAGTAAAATTTTGCAGCTTAGTTAATGAAAATATAATAATGCACCTTTGTGGTAAATTTTAGAATTTTTTGAGAAGTATTAATATTTTTTTAATTAAAATTTGATTATAACTTTAAAAAATCAAAACATAATGAAATTTTTCGAATCTTACTCAAATCTTGATATATAATTCTTAAATAATATAGTTAAAATATAGAAATGTTGAATTAATTGAAATGACTGGTGTAGCACTACAATTTTCAAACCACATGCACCTTTTTGCAAACTTTTGAAATTACAAGCACCCTTTTGAAAAAAAAATTCACTAGCACCTTTTTGTAAAATGACCAAACCACATGACATATTTTTTAAGTTTACCAACGGCAAATTATCGAATGTAGTGCATTAAGTCTGATAAAGTGAATTCACGTCGCTCTGTATATAATGGCTATAGAAATAAACTCAAGCCGTTCCCACAAGCACAAAAATGGATCTACCGTTCAGACTTATTCATTCTCTCACTCCTAAAAGAAAAAATAAAATGAATTAGGGTCCAAGTTATGAATTATTCAATTTAAATAGTAGTCAACCTAAGTGACACCAAGTCCCACGACCATATAAGTTCTTTATAAATAATCCGTACACTTCCCACGAGGCCAAGAACTTAGACTAGTGTGCTCAATTAGTCACTTTCATATCTTTAACGTTAGAATAAACCTATATTAGGACCAACCATTAAGTCCTCCAAATTTATAAATCAAACTTCGAAATTATAATACGTAATTTTATTGCCATCCTGAACATTCCAAAATAGGCGATCCGATTTTAGTATAGATGCGGACATTGCATAAAGGTGTCGAAGACAGTTGAGACCCATCCAAAACCACATCGTGGTGAAAACAAAAAAAAATACATAAATTTATTGCTCCACTTTCCACCTAACTCTAATATATATACGTATATATGAATTAAAATATAAATATTTACATATTCATTCCAATAAATTAGTTCACTGAGATAAGAAATGAAGGAAATTCCAGATTTAATAAAATTTTAAATTTGAAAAGATTACAATACAAAATCCGTTGGATTGAAATATCCGGACAAGGTTCATAAACAACACAACAAACTAGCATTAACACATAAAAAAAATACATAAAATTACAATGGGATATTAATAAGATATATAAATATAAAATATAAACGTAGATAAAAAAAAACAGCAGCCTGTAATTAAAATACAAAAAATAAAAGCATGCTTGATTATACGGTTGTTCTTATTTTAAAAAAATTATGTAGTTTTTCAATAGATTCCTTAACATATTAACTATAGATTTTAAAAATTAATAATTTTCTTAGCTTGAATGATTAAATGTAATAATCATATGCTGTCCAACCACTAATTTATGTGGGGTCCATTTATAATTTATGTATAATTTTATTAATATTTTTAAAAAGTATTGGGACCATGGACCTCATTACCTTCTATGTGGATTTCCTCATGTCTAGATTTGATCTGGGTAGCGCATATTGATGTGGTTGGAGACTCACCAAAAAAGGAATTTCTCCATTCACTAGGACTTAAAATCGAGACATTGCTTAAGCGATACCAAGTAGCTTACCACTTGGATCAAATTCATTCTTTGTCAATGTAACGTATTTTTACAGCACTATTTTTTATCATTATGTCATTTTTTATCAATTTTTTTTTCCATTATAGGTACACATGTCTTATTATATTTCAGAATTTGGTCATATATTCCTTTTAATGGACCACCCTAGGTAGTTATCTAGGGTCCAAAAATCACTCCTCCGTCATATCCATGGACTGCAGTACAAATTTGGAGTTCTCATATATTTCAACAAATTTGATTTACATACACTAACCTCCCTCATCGTCGTCTCAAAATTTTCCGAAGCCCTAAGTAGAAAAGAATATATGAGCCTTAAAAATTTCTTGGTACGATGTTGTCGTTTGAAAATTCTTATGTACGAACATTATTCAAGCAAATGTCAATATAATTTTCACAATAACTTTGCAGCTAAGTTATTGATAATTTTTGAAGATATAATAATATAATATCTTTCAAATTTGTTTGATAGAATAGGTTTAATTAATAAACCATATTGAAATACCTAAAAAGTATATTGAACCTACTACAATAATATTTCTTTATTTCTTGAAATAAAATTATTTATTAAATTTTTATATTCAAATATGACATTAACTTTTGCATTTAATAATATAAGAATGAGAAAATCTTCTCACTCTTCTTGCCTTTATTTTCTATCAAAAAAAAAGAATGAGAAGAAATTAGATTATCAACATTTCTTGCTTGTCATAAAAAAAGGTTGCCTTATATAAGTTTACACCAATACGAAATCAAAACATAACTTAGTTAGAATATTGATATTACAATATTACTTACAAACAGTAAAGTAGTATAAATGTAATGTTTAAGTCAGTTATACTTAAATTGAAAGATTTGAGAGATAAAAATTTTGAAAGTATAATGTTCCTACTTAAAAATATTGTAATAACATTGATCATAATAATTAACTTACAAAGTTAATTGCTTAACTTCAGTGACTACTATTTGATATTAACTGAATTGAAATATAAATTTAACATTGATTAATAAATTCTTAAATGTTAGTATAATTTTTAATGTAAATACATATAACTAAAATATAATATTTTTATTATTGAAAATATATAAACCGTTATAACTTTTCACCTTCCCTGCCTATAGTGATGTGTGTACACCAGTTAACCTAGATGTACATTTCACCTTCTCTCCCTAAAAAAACTGTACTGTATATGGGTATATTAAAGTTTTTTCTTTTCCCGTAAATCTATACAGTCATAACTTTTCCCCTTCCCTGCTATAGTAATGTGTGTACATCGGGTAACCTAGATGTTCATCTTAGACACACTTTAAATTATCCTCTGCTTGAAAGAAAAACACCCAAAAAATGAATCCCAATGATGATGGAGCCTGTGTTGTTGATAATGAATACCTCATTCAGGTAGTAATGCGGCCATCAAAACGATATGTGCTCGAACGGATATATGCTGAGAGAGATTAGGTCAGGCAATTGAAGCCGGCAAATGACCAAAATCCCAGATGTCTCATCCCAGGGTGCAATCCACTCCCTGGTTAACCAGAGTGGTCATTATTCTCGGATCCTGGCCACGCATTGAGTTGGGAGTTCTTGATTTTATCTTGGAATGGGAAAGTGAAGCCAAGTGCTTAGGATTATGATATGTATCCCCGTAGAGCCCGGAAAAGAGAAGGTTGCATGCCTCTATCATGAGCAGATAGGACATAACACCGACGAGTGTAGGACATGGAGGTATTTATATCAGACTATGGTGGATACTAGCATGATTCCTGATCGAGATAGTGTGTCATAATTTTTTACTTTAATTTCTTTTTTGTATGTAAGCTTGCGCGTGCTAAAGATATTGGTTATAATAATTCTAAACCATTAGTTGTGATATACTTTTAACTGCTTGCATAAATTTGTTATGGATTTATAGACACTATAAATTGATTTAGTTTCACTATAAGGAGATCAAAATATTAAACTAAGACTCCCATAATTGATTTTATTGGTACTTTTTGCCCCAATCAAAATTATTAGGCCTTCGAGCTCGAAACAATACATATCTGCTATCCGTTTTTGTTGGAAATCGAAAAATAAAATGACTACATGTCGATAAACTCTTTACTAATACAAATAACTCAAAAACTTACATTACTTTATATAATAAAACACTCTTAAACATAAACACTACATTTTTTACTCTCTTCCCTCTACATCTTTTCATTCCCTCTTTTCTTACCCTAAGAAAAGATTGGTTTTACAACCATACAACACAACTCCTTATATAGTTCTTTAAACAAATCCGTAGTCATCACCCTTTGATTGAAACCATGACACTTGTCAATGAGTCATAGGACACATGTCCTTCTAAACCACAATTCCAATTCTTGTTTTATACTCATCCTATACTTTAACTATTACAACTTGCAAGCCTATTCTAAAATGCCCATCATTTGCCACCCATGCCATTCATTTTTGCCACCCACCAACTTGTTGGTACAATGATTGAGCAACTTGTTGCATATTCTTCCTATTTTTATTTGATTTCTTAGTAATTAAGTTTATATTTCTAACAGTTTTAATGTACAATGACAATATGAGACTTAAGCATACATATGGTTTATTTAGGTGTTTTTCCAATGGGCTCTGATCAGTTATATTTTCACATTAGGGAGTGGAAAATGTCTGAGTAATCATGATAGCACTAATTATTTAGGGCTTTCGGGCTCGAAACAGTACGAATCTTTGATCCATTTTAATGTACAGCGGCGAAATACGACTTAAACATACATTTGGAATTATCTAGATCCTTTTCCAATGGGACCTTGGTAGTTGTATTTTTACATTAGGGTGTGAAAAATGCCTGATTCATCATGCTAGCATTAATTTTTTAGGCCTTCGGGCTCAAAACAAAATGAATCTTACATCCGTTTGAATTTACAGTGACAAAATGCGACTTAATCATGCATATGGATTTATTAAGGTGTTTTTCTAAGGGCCCTGATCAATTACATTTTTACATTAGGCAGCGTAAAATGTCTGATTAATCATGGTAGCACTAATTATTGAGGCCATCGGGCTCAAAGCAGTACGAATCTTCTATCAGTTTTGATGTACAACGATAAAATACGACTTAACGCGACAACGAAAGGAATCTTATGCCTGTTTGAATTTACCGCAACAAAAGGGGACTTATGCATACATATGGAAGTATATTGGTTATTTTCCAATGGACCTCGATTGGTTTTATTTTTACATTAGGGAGTGGAAAATGTCTGTATGACTAATCATTCTAACACCAATTTTATAGGCCTTTAGGCTTGAAACAAATAGAATCTTACACCCGTTTGAATTTACAGCAACAAAATGATACTTAAACATACATATGGATTTATATTGGTTCCTTTCCAATGGACCTTGATTATTTTTATTTTCACATTGTGGAGGGGAAATTTTCTGATTAAACGTGCTAGCACTAAATTTTTAGGTCTTTCGGCTGTAAACAAAGCGAATCTTACAACTATATGAATTTACTGCAGCAGAATGGTCAGTGTTTTAAAACTCTTGGCCTAGCTCCGCCTAAGCCCTCCTTATGCGCTATTATAGGGCTTGGCGCCCGGCTTTTCAATCCTTGGGCACTATCAGGCGTTGGACCGACATATAGCCGCATAGGCAATGCCTATTCCGATACCTGCAATAATTATAGTTGAATTTTTTCAATTAAAAAAGGGTAGCATGTTTAGTAAAACTAATATAGAATAAAATATTCTCAACACGCAATTTTCATCTTAAATCTCAAATCTAGACTTGGTACACTATAAACCACAATAAATTAGTGAGAATATTTATTTTTACGGAATTTATTTTAATGTTCAGGTATTTTTAAATGCGGTATATGCATTAATAATAGCGGTGTTACATTGATATTTTTAACAATTCAACATTCGAATAATTTAACCTTAATGTTAAAAGTTATACGTCATGATTTTTGTAATTTTCAGGGCCTTTCTTCTATTTTTTTGTATTTTAAAGTTTGTTATCATAATTTAATTAATAAAAAAATTTTCACTATTAAAAAAATTTTCAAAAATTTCAACGTGTATTATATTTTTAATAACCATCCCGCAAAAATTCAGATAAAAAATGAAAAAGTATTTAACACAGTAAAACATCGATAAAGTAAAATTCCTTAAAATAATATTCTCGCTAAATAAAGATTTTTCTCCGGTTCCTACATGGGCCAGTTATATTAAAGTATTATTCTCGTTAAATGCATTAGATAACAATTAAATCAAGTATTAAAGGACCCAAAGAAAAATGTAAAGTGCAATTACTAGAATTAATCAAGAATTTATATATATTTATAGACCAACAATACAAGACCAGTAATTATTTCTTTTTAAAATATGGATCTATATATAATTTTTATATGCCTATCAAATTATGAGAAGACATTATCTTGGATTATGATTTTTAAACATCTAGCAGTTGACTTTTACAATTAACATAAAACCTATTCATATTTCTGTATACATGAATATAATTACTTAGAAACATTAAACTTCATTAATTCTTTTACCTTTCATAGATTTGAATAATAAGTAAGCAAAGACTACACCTTCTATTTTCTACGTATATGCATGAACTCATTAATTTTAATTACAACTTTTAAAATTCGTAATTCAAGTAGTATTTTTTTTCTTTATTATGGCATATACTAACAAAATACTCTCTAAAATAATAAATATTTATTTATCGATAAATGAATATATTATGCATTTATCGATATATTAATAATCTCGTTAAATGAATATTTTTTCCTAGCCCCAAGCATATGCATTTGTAGAGGTTTTACTGTACGATGAATCCTCCATTTGCAAATATTTTGAAATCGCTGGCCTTGCTTTGAAAATAAAAATTCCTCACACCCCGTTTTGCAAAAGAGAATAACCGCAGGGCACTTTTTTTGATTACCCTATCACTTTGCAGTGGGGCCCAAATAGTTTTATTTTCACATTAGGGAGTTAATGCAGATGACATAGAAAATATTACTCCTCTAGGAAATGGTAAAGTGTTAATTCACATGAAATTTCAACCATCGAATGAGATGTTTCAATCGGTTAATCTTCTTCAAGTCAATAGGTCATTGATAAGGATTTTGATTATCTAGAGTTGGGAGTCGAGAAAGATGTACAGTGGTAATTGTTATTAGGGTGCACAATTCACATAAATCTCAACCATTAAAACACAATGGGTGATTGAGATTGACTGAGAATTTACTGTGGTGCCTACCATGGGCAGGAATACGAAAAGAAACCACAATCAGAATACTGCCATTGCCTTTAAACTCACACGACTATATATACTCTCTCTCTCTCTCTCTCTCAAATATAACTCTCACCTCTAATCCTCTTTACCTCTCAAACTCATTCTTCCATATTTTTGGCTAATCGTCCAAATTACAATATGCTTGCAATCCTTAAATACCTAGATGCATGATAGGCGCAGTAGAACCCTTCATATATGTTCATACATTTGGACCTAAATGACTAAGCCAATATCTTGTTCATAATAATGTTGCTGAGGTTTAGATCGATCTTTTGAAGTGTCATGATAATTTCTAAAACCTTACCACCCCCCCCCCCCCCGAATTTATTATCTATTAGTTATCTATTAGTTCATGTGAATATCTTGAATCTCCTTCTCGAGATCAGCTTATAGTTGCAGTTTTGGCATAATCATTGAGAAGGATATGCTACTGTTCATTTTATATATGCTACAACTGAAATGTGATCTTTAGAAGGACATTCGTGATATTCGCAGGAAAGGAAAAATACATCAGAATCCACCTGAACTTGTCCCTAACCAACGATGTAACCCCTGAACTTCAAAAAGTTCTCAAGAACCAATTTAGCTAGCAAAAGAGTTCTAAATAGCCACTTAAACTTGTAAAAAGTGAACTCATTTGCCCCCACGATGCCACATGTATTATTCTGAATGAAGAGAGGAAAGGGGTAAAGGAGTTCACTTTTTTCAAATTCAGGTGGTTATTTGGAACTTTTTTGCCAGCTCAAGCGGTTCTTTGGAACTTTTTAAAGTCTAGGGGTTAAATCGGTGGTTAGGGATAAGTTCAGTTGGGTTTTGATGTATTATTCCTTTCCTACAAATATCACAAATGCCCTTCTAAAGATCAGATATTAGTTGCAACATATACAAAATGAACAATAACATATCCTTCTCGATGATTATGCCGAAACAGCAACTGCAAGCTGATCTCGAGAAGGAGATTCAAGATAATCGTATAAACTAATAGATAATAAATTGGGGGGTGGTAAGGATTCAGAAATTATCAAGACACTTCAAAAGCTCAATCTAAACCTCCACAACATTATTATGAATAAGATATTAGCTGAGTCATTCAGGTCCAACTGCATGTATATGAAGTAGTGATTGTGCCCCTATCTTGTAGAAAGGTTTTTAATGTTTAGAAATTACTATCCAGGACTTACTTGTTAGCCGGTACATATACTCCTACTTTTGTCAAGTTATATCATGTTTTTTTGTTATTGTATTATTAAAGATTTATGTGATATGGTTATATGAAATAAAAATTGTTAGGCCAGTTAAGCTGATGTCAAAATAAGCTGCTCTCATAAACTTTTAACATAACTACGTATTTTAGGTTTCAACAACATATTTTAAACTTTCATACTGATTCCTTAGGAACTGTTGGATTTATTTTTTCAAAAAACAAATCTGTTCTATTTAATATTGTTTGTTTTAAACATGTTTAAATTTACTTACTGGTTATTGTTTTGACCTATGTTGATAGATATTATACTGCTTTAATTTCAAGATATGAATTGTTTTGTTTCCACCATTAATCAACCTAAGTTACACCAAGTCCCACGTTCAAGGAATCGCTTGAAAAACCATTCTGACTCTGCCCACGAGAACAAAATATGACACTAGCATGCTCGAATAATCGATTTTGACCAATTGCAAACTATCTTATGTAATTCTTTATGTTAGATAGAGTTGCTTAAAGTCGCTCCACAATAGAATGGCTATTGGAATATATAGGACCTGTGCCAACAAGCACGATCATGGATCTACCCTTCAGACTGTTTCATTCTTTCACTCCCAAAGGAAAAAATAAAACGAATTAGGATCCAAGCTATGAAGTAAAAGATTTAAACATTAGTGGACCTAAGTGGCACCAAGTCCCACAACTATAGAATTGCTTTTAAATTCTTCCCGACTCTACCCATGAGTCCAAAAAATGATGCTATCATGCTAGAGTAATCATTTTCTTCCCTTAACCTGTGAATAAAGCGATATTAGGGGAAATTGACAATTATCTAGTGTAATGCATTAAGTCAGATGGATTGACTTAATGTCTCTCCATAATACAATGGCTATAGAAATAACTCAGCTTGCTCTTGCAGCCACAATAATGTATCTACTGTTAAAACTAAGATAGAGAAAAACAAGCTATGAATTTAGATCCAAGCTATGAATTACTTTGTCTCAACCGTTAGTCGACCTTAGTGACACCAAGTCCCATGACCATGGATTTGCTTGAAAAACCATCTAGACTCTACCCACGAGCTCAAAAGATGACACTATTATGCTCAAATACTCAATTTCCTCCCCTTAACTTGAGAGCAAAACGATATTTTGACCAATTGCAAACTATCTTATGTAATTCTTTATGTCAGATAGAGATACTTCAAGTTGCTACGTAATAGAATGGCTATAGGAATCAGTAGGACCCATTCTAACAAGCACAATCATGGATATACGATTTTGACTATTTAAAACTTGTACATTCTTTCCATCCTCATTGAAAAAATAAAAATAATTAGGATCCAAGATATGAATTGCTTAGTTTTCACCATTAGTTTAAGTCACACCAGGTCCCACTACCATAGAATTGCTTGAAAAACCATCCCGACTCTGCCCACAAGCCTGAAAGATGATAATAGCATGCTCAATGAATCATTGTCCTCTTTCAAACTGAGAATAAAATGAAACTTAGACTAGTCACAAGTTATCTTATGTAATTCATTAAGTCGAATAAGGTTACTTCAAGTTGCTCCCTAATAGAATGTCTATAAAAATCACCTCGGCTCGATCCAAAAAGCACTATATAGAATCTACCGTCCAAACTTATTCATTCTCTCCCTCTCCTTAGAGGAAAAATATATAGAGTTAGGATCAAAGCTATTAATTACTTAGTTTTATCAATTAGTCTACCTTAGTGACATCAAGCCCTATGAACATAGAATTGCTTTAAAAGCCATCCCGACTCTACCCACGATCCCTAAAAAGGAAACCAGCATTCTCAGTTCATCATTTTCCTCTCTACCACCTGAGAGTACAACGATACTGGGGCTAATCATAGATTATCTTATGTAAGTCAGTAAGTCAGATAAAGTTACTTCATGTCACTTCGTAATAGAATGGCTATAGAAATCAACTCGACCCGTCCCGATAGTAAAAAAAATGGATCTTTCGATAAAACTTATTCATTTTCACACTCACTTAAGAAAGATAAAATGAATTAGGGCTAAAGTTGTTAATTATTTTGTTTCAACCCTTAGTCAACCTTAGTGACCCCAAATCCTATGGCCATAGAATTGCTTTAAAAACCTTCCTGACTCTACCCACGATCCCTAAAAAGGAAACTAGAATTCTCAGTTAACCATTTTCCTCTCCTCCACCTGAGAGTACATCGATACAAGGGCCAATTGCAGATTATCTTATGTAAGTCAGTAAGTCAAATAAAGTTACTTTATGTCGCTTCTTAATGGAATGGCTATAGAAATCAACTCGGCCCGTCCTTACAGTAAAAAAGAAAGGATCTACTGATAAAACTTATTCATTCTCACACTCACTTGAGAAAGATAAAATGAATTAGGGCTCAAGTTATTAATTATTTTATTTTAACTGTTAGTCGACCTTAGTGATCCCCAATCCCACGGCCATAGAATTGCTCTAAAAACCTTTCTGACTCTACCCATAAGCCAGAAAAAATTAACTTTAATGCTCAAATAATCCTTTTCCTCCCCCTAACCTGAGAGTAAAATGAAATAGGAACCAATCACATATTATCTAATGTAATGCACTAAGTCAGATGAAGTGACTTCAAGTCGCTCCATAATAGAATGGCTATAGAAATCAACTCCGCCCATTCCTACAAACCCTGTAATGGACCTTAGTGACTTTAACATATGAATTGCTTAGTTTCCACCATTAGTTGACCAAATTCACACTAGGTCCCACTACCATAGAATTGCTTGAAAAACCATCCCAACTCTGCCCATGAGCCCGAAAGATGACACTAGCATGCTCAATGAATCATTGTCCTCTTTTAACCTAAGAATAAAACAAAATTGGGACCAATTACACATTATCTTATGTAATTCATTAAGTCGGATAAGGTTACTTCAAGTCGCTCCCTAATAGAATGTCTATAGAAATCAACTCGACTCGATCTAGGAAGCACCTTATTGGATCTACCGTCCAAGCTTATTCATTCTCTCCCTCTCTTCAGAGAAAAAATATATAGAATTTGGATTAAATCTATTAATTAGATAGTTTTATCAGTTAGTCCACCTAAGTGACACCAAGTCCCACGACTAAAAAATTGCTTTGAAAATAATCCTGACCCTGCCTATTACCCATATAATTCTTCGGGAACTTAAATGTATTTGTCTGTAGGGAAAAAAAGTTGGAGCGGGCAAAAATGCTTACAATATATTTGCATTTTGATTGTGTTTTATTATGCACCAATTTGGGTTGTGGTATGTTAGGAATAAGTATTATCCAATTAGGAAATTTAATTATGTTAGAGTTTTAATAGGATTATTATCTTTGGCGTACAAAGGGCGTTTCATGTAACAGGTGTTTGCAGTTATTAGTGTAATGAAAGTTTGGGACTAATTTCTTTTTAAATTGCATGTAAAAAACATCCCACATTGATAACTAAAGGAGTTGGTGTTGGGGTTATGTCCAAAATGTGGTATCTCACGAACATACCATTACTTCGAAAAGTCGCCAGGAGCTCAAATAGGATGGCTTTTCCATGTAACGGTGTTTTTACTTTTTTTCATGACTGGGCTTAGTCACAGTTATTGTAAAGGCTCCTCAACCCTTCTAATAAGTATGTTACAGTGGCATTCAAACTTTTTTCTCATCCAACTTAATCAGCTTGCGATTTGTTACTTATTTTTCTAGTAATTGTGAGTTGTAGAATTACTAGGTTTCTAAATTTCAGTCGTTTAGCACGCATGCACAATTTCTGTTTGTACTTATACTGTACTTGTAACACATTTGAATTCGGACATATATTGTGTCACCTAATCATGGGGTGTTATTTACATTGTTTGCGCTGGCTATATTGCATACTTTTCTCATTAAACAAGGTAACGTGCTTGATTAATAATACTATATTCTAAATTATGTTATGCGATTATGAATCAAAATGTATTCACCATAAATTTTTGATTTATTTATTTAAATGGAAATGGTCTAATAATCGATGTTGTTTCTAGTTAAGGAGCGAATTTTTTCCATAATTACGAATACCGAGCATAGTCAAACAAAAAGTTATGTTGTAATTGTTGGTGAAAAGGATGGGTTGAATTGATCGAAAACTAATTTAAGGCATCAAAGTATATTAACTTTGTTTGAGAGTTAAATTTGAATGAAGAGTGTTTATGAATTTCAGTCTGATAAAAAGTACAATATTGATTCAACAAATTCATGCACTTAATTGCCATCCTAGTTAAAGATAGAAGCAACTTACAAACTATGCTGATGTTATCGTCCACCACCCTCCTCTCTGCACAATTGTTTAATTTGTGGATGTTAGCAATTAAGGTTTAATAGAATTACTTTAACAAAAATAAGTTTGGAACCAGCATTGAAGATTGCAAAATGATTATTACACTCTAAAAATTTTGGGGCAGCATCGGTCCTCCATTTATAAGCCTTTGAGACTCTAAGTAGGAGTTGAACTTACCGAGAATGAGGTCAATATGTTCTCTATCCTTCTTCCTTTCATCATTCAGACCATTTACCAAATCTCTAAGTAGATTCAGATTGAAGTGAACTATGGGTACATTCTCGCAGTCCTCCATCTCAATATCAGGATAAGCAACCTTCATCCTATTTATAGCCTCCACTAATTTAGCCTTTAAAGATACATCTTCTGAAATGATTGCAGCCTTTATGCTGCCATATTCTGATTCATTCTTCTCTTCCATTTCCTAGACTAGTTGCTTCATATCTTTATTTATAGTATTCAGGATTGAGTCCAGCTTGTCAGAATTTGCATCTACTTTCCTTGAGATTTAATCAAGCAAAATCGCAAATTTCTTCATCTCTTCCAACTGACCATCAAACTTTTTTATAAGCCCTTTGTGCACCTTATCTTCCTGCTCCTTGAGTCTAGCCTATTCAGCACCGAAGTTGACGAAAAGTCAGTGAAGTTCTCTGATGCTTTCATCCATAGAGCTAGCTTTTCTTGTCGCTTGATCCACATATAGCCTGAGATCTTCGAAGATAGTATTCTTCAGAGATGTTGCTATTGGTAGTCCAAGTATAATGATTTTGAGTTATGCAATTGTGTTAAATACACCTATTTGAATGAGAGAAATCTTTTGGACAATGCAATTTAGAGATTTGAAAGTTGGTGGCATTGTCTCTCTGCTGCTTCCTACTCCCCTTCGCACATCCTTTGACAGCAATGCTCTGGCTAAAGCAGAATCAATTTCACTATCTTTCTTCTGACCTGGAAACCTCAATCTAGCAATATGTCTGATCTTTCGTATCATAGTGCCGTCATCAATCTCATATTCTTTGTCTTGATCCTCAGAAATGTCCATAATCGAGGGTCCTTCCTTTATAGGGATTGATTCATCAGAATCCATTCTCTTCCTTTTCTTAAACTTCTCCCCAGGGGGATATTATCATCTTCATCTTCATCATTCCAATTCACATCTCTGGTCTGCTCCAGCCTTCCTGGTCCATCTTCAATAAATAGACTCTTTCTTGTTTTATGGGTATGTGCATATGAACTCACCATTAGCGAAAGTAGTCAAAATTTAGAGAGTATTTAAGGGTTAAGGTTAGGGTTCTTCAGAAAATGATTTCAATTCTGAAAGTGTAACTTCTATATTCTCATACTCCGCTTAATAAAGTGGTAGATTTTGAATTTGGTTTATTAGTATGTTTAATTTCTCTCTCCAAATTACCACTTAAAAGTGCTCTCTCTCCCTTAGGTCAATTGGAGGGTTATACTGGTATACAAGCTGACATGGCTAGGGTTATACTGGTATCCTCATTTTCTCGCTAATTGAAGCTAAAAATATCCCACACTACGCATTTTAACTTCTTTCTCTTTGTAGTTATCAGCACTTTATCTTCTTCAACCTAACTAAGCCAAAAATCCAACCTGAAGCAAAACCTTAATAAGGAAATCACCAAACTCTCATTAATATCTCCACAAACTTATGGCACCACTGTACTAGTTTAAAATCATAGTCTATGTTTCATGCATTTCCTAATTTGAAGAAAATTCTAACAAATTCAGCTGCTTTCATACCATTTATGATAAAGTAAAGAATTTGACGATTAATGTAAGTGGTTTCATGGTTATTAGATGCTCTCGACATTTGTACTCAATCAAGGGTTTTTTTGTCCCTGTATCTGATGACATTCTCATTGAAATTTGTTTCTATTTCAAATTATTTATGAGCCTTTGTTTGAATTTTGAATGTTTTTCTGGTCTTTGATATTATTTGTAAGTTTATTTCTTTTTGTTTATTTTTCTCATTAGTGTGGACATGGGTGATCTTATGTTAATGATACACCACGGTGGTCGATGGTCTACTAAATGGGGTAACGATAAAGATGAAATAGAATATGTATGGTTTGAAGTGACCGTGTTCAAGCTGAATCTAGATGAATTTAGTTATTATTATTTACAACACAGAGCTACAAAATTAGGATATAGGAGGGGACGTCAAATGTCGTATAAA
Source organism: Euphorbia pulcherrima (assembly GCA_947683365.1). NCBI lineage: Eukaryota > Viridiplantae > Streptophyta > Magnoliopsida > Malpighiales > Euphorbiaceae > Euphorbia > Euphorbia pulcherrima. Next base: position 42,239,492 of record CANTUS010000008.1, on the reverse strand, counting down.
ATTAGGGGGATTTCTGGATGTTGTGGGTATGACAAAGTAAATATTGACGATGATTTATGAAGATGAGGTATTTTAATAACGGTGAAACTGTCAATGAGATATTTTTTGTTGAAAATCATCCTCCCCTTAAAGTGAGATACCCCAATAATACTTTTGAGTATAAGGTTGAGCAGGAGGAAGTAGACCCAAAAGGTATGTGCTATGCTCAGTGCTTATGTTTGAAGTTTTTGCTTCCATAGTTCAACATGTGTTTGTGTCTATGTGTTAGTTATATAATTGTATGGCTTAGTGATGGTTATGTGCCTACACATACTGTATGTGAATATGTTGTGAACTATAATATATGAGATGACTCAATAGGTGATTGTTCATAAGAAGATGAAAATGGTGAAGATATTTTATTTGCTAATGTGGAGGGAGCAAGGGGAAAAAGTAATGAAATTTATAGGAATGATGTGGCATGCACTATTCTATTAATTTTCACAAGGCTTGTAGTTTATGTATATTGACATTCTGTACAGGCTTCTAGTATAGAATCAGATAAGGGAATACCTATAGAAACTTTAGTGCATGATGAGGTTTCAACAGCAAGGGCCTCAAGTTGAGACACTTCAATGCACGATATGGTGTGAACTCAGACCTCTATGAGATGAGTATTTTTCTTTATGATCCTTTTAACTTTAATGTCAAATACCTTTTTTAGCTTTCGTTTATCATCATATGTCATAGCCTACTGTTGCACCTCAGACTCAGTAATAAGATGTTGATTGTTTAAGAATGGGAATTAGAATAAATTCAAGCTCAGCAACTTCTGCAAATGCTTGTAGAGACATTTCCATTTGGTTTGTAAATAATATAATCCAAAATTATATCACCTACTTATGTCAATGTAATTATTTAGGAGTCAATATGATAGAAAAGGGAAGCTCGTTAATCGTGGAGCAAATTAAAGCAACATAACTAGGGGCTTAGAACGAGGAGCAACATATACTAACTAAAATCGACCAGAGTAATTCAAAACACAAATTTGTACAGTGATGAATTATAGACTATAAAATACAGATTATATAGTTAATGGTTCGATTGAAAAAATTACCGTGGAATTATGGGCAAATCGGTATTTTGCTTCAGCCTTTTAAATATCTGTAACAACTGTTCGATCTAGTTACTCAGAAAGAAAACATAAATCCTTTTCTCCTATCTATAGTTTCTTATGCTGATATGTATGTATGAGACAACTGCAATGATTTTATATACGAGACAACTATAGTATTCATCAAACCCAGTTCTTAGACTAATATATCTAAAAGTGGATAATTTGTCCGTAATTTATCCAGGTACAAGAGATTGGCGAGGTAGAACGCCACAAGGTATACTGAGCGTGTAATACACGGAGTTAGGGATAACGGTGATGCTTCACCCAGGCAATTCGAAATGAAAGGCATGCCATTTTATCTACAATATTCTTAACAGTCTAATACGGCAAGTTGGTCATAGTATCATTTTGCACATCTATGAGACCATATTGAGGGGAAACATTCAAAGTTGGACCATTTGTTTCTGAATTTTTAACATGTTAATATAGATGCTGATGAAGAAGAGAAACCTATATGATCAAAGGCTGAAACAAACGGGATAGATGTGAATATCTAGGGTGTGCATACAAATAAGGGGGGAGTTATTGAAGATTAAAAGGAATGGTGTAGTGCAGAGTTGAGTAGGCTTATCTCAGCTCAACTAAAATCGATTTTAGAGCGAATCACAGGAATAGAAGGAGAAGTTTCTAAATTACGGATGATGCATCCATAATAGGCGAAAATGATGGTTTTGGTGAACTTCCAGTACAAAAAGAGTAGCAACAGGAAGAGCCAAATGTCAATGCTCATTACACTGCAAAAAACCTGTGTGTGTTGAGGTAATGTGAAATCCCAGATATGTCGCTTATTGTGCATTTCATTGATATTTTTTTAACCTTAAAATGGTGCAAAATATGGTGGTAGAAATTGGAGAATTGGTATTACATGCAGATGTTGCTACCTACCTTATGCTACCATCAAACATTAGGATGCTTTGGGCGGTTTATGTTGGTTTTACTCTATTTAATTTATTTTAGTTATTTTGCCCTCATTCTACAAGACTTAACAGAGTATTAAAAGCACCAATGATAAAAAAAATAGCGGAGGAGGAAATATATGAAAATCTTGATCAGGAATATGTAGAGTGGATGAAAAAGAACACGAAGCCTGATATTCAACAGCTATGAGGTTTCCTACAGCAGATAGGTAGGGGATGGTTCGAAATGCTTGAAACCACTGGGCAAGGTCTGAATTTAACCATAAATATGCTATAAGTACATTATCTTCCAAAATTGTGTCGTTGTTCGATATATATATTGTGTTTGACAACATTATAACTTAACATCACATTTCTGCATGGCTAAATCTACTAAGAGCATACTACATTGAGAATGAACCCAATCCGGAATGGACAACAGTCGGTGCTAAATTATGCGCCCTTATGTTGATTAAAGGAGTTTCGAAGAACGGTATGGCTATATGTAAATCCTTTTAGCATGTATTTATAGAGCCTGTCAGAGGAATCAGAGTCCATAACCATCCGTAGTGGGAGGTCAGGAGAGTACTCATTCCCATGCACTACAATGAAGAACATTGGATACTTGGCATTCTGAAGCTATAGGAAATGCATGTATATGTGTACAACAACATTGAGAAACTTGTGTCCGATCATAGCTTGGAGGTTTGGATATGAGCTCGTCTATCTATGACTAGCAATCTCATGGATAATTCAGGATATTTTAACATCAAAACTCTATAAACAAGAAGCTTACTTGGTCAAGGGTTGCCAATGCTCTGCAGGCACAAGTAGGATCAGATGACAGTGGAGTTTATACTTGCATATTTGCAAAATATTTAGTAGGATATAAAAACATTAATCACATGGTGGTGCACCACATGTATCCTTTATTAGGGGAGGAAGGTAAAAAGTTCAGGCACAGAATGGTAGTGGGAATGTTTCATCGATGCTATATAAATTTGCTAATCTAAGCTGTTGTATTTAGGAACTGCATACTTAATTTGTGCTATAATGTCGAGAAATGAATTATTCGCCTTTTTTATTGTTATTAATAGGTTGTACAACTTGTATGAAACAACTATTAAACTGTAAATCAAACTTAATTTGATGAAAGAGATGATTAAAAAGGGACGTTAGTTAAAAGAATAAGAGAAAGAGGTTAGTTGTGTAGTCTCTTGACACCTATGTTAAGCTGTGAGGAGCAGAGGGAAATATTAATATTAAAAGAGTGAATATGTAATTATATTTGTATATGTATGGGTGTTGTGTTACTCTTTACTAGAATTTTTATAATTGTGATTTAATGTTATTTATGTTTCAATCAAGCATTAGTCAAAATGAAGTTCGTTTACGATTGTCCAACAACAATGCACTAAAGCGATTACAAATTTGAAATGTTGAATGTAATGTCAAGCCAAAAGTTGTACTAGCATGAAGTACACAACTATTAAATACTGAATAGGGTATGGGATCGTGAAGCAAATAAACCGACATAAGGCCACCATATAATAGGGTTTCGAAGAAGCACACAATAAAAATGAGGTCTTTTAGATAAAGGGAGGATAATGCTACTTAAGTTGACTGCAGTTGAATGATATAGTGAAGTGCATGTTTCCCTCCATTACACTGGATTGGAATTTCCATGCTCATTCAGCTCCCGCATAACCCTCATCCCTTGCACAAGTGAAATTCAGATCGAGAGAAGAAACCGCGAAGGAACGTAAATGCAAGGTACAACTAGATCACAATTTGTTCCATTGATCAATTTATCCTGACAACTAATTTTTCTTCAACCTAGGCTAATGATTCAAATGGTTAAGATTCAAAAAATGCACTAGAGGAAGGACCAGCTACCAAGAGAAGATGGGTACATTCTTGAACAAAATGTATACGACCAAGAAGTAACCCATTTTTGCATCTGTGTTTTAAGGGGGTTTTCTCCAAACTTTCTTTTAAGTCAAAAGCTCCTTAAAAGGAGAAAAGTAAAAGTAGCCCATACCTACTTTACTTTTCTCCTTATAAGGAGCTTTTGAGTATAAGTTAAAATCTTCTTACAAGTATATTTTAAGTAATAAGTATACGTAGTAAGTTGTAAAATGCAATACCTTATTTTCTTGTACCAAGTAAACTACAAAGTGAGATTTATCTTGAAATTGAAAGTACGTTCATGGTGTTTGGTTCGCGGAATAATTATTCCATGCAATGGGAGAAAAATGAATTGGGAGACATGTGAAAGCTTACATAATTTGGTTTTTTAGAAGACTTGGACTTTGTTGTATAAAATATAGAGTTTGTATTTTACAAAGACTAAAGTACTATATAGCATCATTAGATGCCATGAAGTTAGTTTATTGATATGCCTATAAAAGGAAATAGTAATATGCTGGATAAGTGTGTAAGCAAAAAATGTAAGAGGTTAGGAGGAATAATAGAGTAAGAGAGTGAGAAACAATAGGAGTATATGAGTGAATTGTTAGTTTATGCTTACTCTTATTTAATTTGAGCTATAGTTGAGTTTTTATATTTTGGTGTGTTTTTACATTTTAACAGCCTGCTAGTGCAACAACAACAAGAATGGGAAGAAATAAGGAATTTTCAGTGCGTGGTGAGGCTGCTACTTGTGGCAGGGCCCTAACCATCGAAAAGTCAATGCATGATGATGTATGAACTAAATCCTATATAAGATTGTTATCAGTTGTCAGAACGTACAATTTTTGTAAGCTATAAAGTGAGATTTATCTTGAAATTGACAGCACCTTCGTAGTGTTTGGTTCATAGAATTTTTATTTCATGCAATATAGGAAACGAGAACAACATATTTTTGTTGTGTTTTTCCATTTTAACAGCCTGCCAGTGTAGCGACAACAGGAAGGGGAAGAACTAAGGAATCTTCAATGCATGATGAGGCCGCTACTTGTGCTAGGGCCTCAACCACAGAAAAGTCATTGTGTGATGAGGTATAAACTCAATCATATGTGAGATTGTTATCAGTTGTTCGAACATTTAATTTCAGAATGGGTCATAGCAATCAGAAGGCCCCGGAGGAAGATGCACAGAGCTGAATAACCCTGCTTTCAAGTACCCGAGGGCTACAGGTGGAGAGCCACCGCAAGTGTCTACATGATTCAAAAATAAATTCCATATGTTGATAGAGCATAGTTTTTCCATAAATCAAAGGAAACATTTCAAAGAATTGTGCTTCGGACAATTCTTGGATGTCAGTTTCCTTACATTTTCAGGCAACATTTCCCTCTCCGTACTCGTATGAGAAATTGAGAAGGACAACACCAATGAAAGGGAGCTTTGGTTCAATATCGGAGGAGCAGATGTCAAGATTAGAGATTGGAAGTTTGGCCTACTTACTGGGTTATGGTTTGGAGATAAGGAACTGTTTATCTAAAAGTTGTCCAAGCTACCGAAGAAGGATACGTTCAAAAAAGGGTATTTTCCCAGGCTGAAACACATCACCCATGGAGATGTAGAGAGAGTTTTTACTGAACAGACGTGGGGTCCTTGTGATGATGAAGATGTCATATTGATGGCTAAGTTATTGTTCGTAACTAGAAATCTAATTGAAAAAAGCAACATATGCATCACTAAGGAATGGATTATGGTCCTTGCAGAATATCTGAAGCTTTTCAAGGAGTTTCCTTAGGGTTAGGTGGCTTGGGAGTAGACTCAGAGGAGGTTGAGTGATGCTATAAATAGGAGAGGAGAGAAGGTTGAGGAATTTACCTCAGGTAAGAAGGTAAAATGTAAGCATGTGGGCTATCAATTATATGGACTTGCAATAGTATTTAAGGTATGTTATCAATTGTGCATGGCAATTAGTTATGTGATCTATTTTCATCTCTCTAACCTAGGAATGGACACATAGGCATGGATAGTGGAGATCTAGCCTAAAGTTCACACGTTTTTCATCCATGCTGGAAACCATAAACAGTTGTGCATGTGTAGATGGAATTGCACAGGAAAGCGTGTCTCAATCAAATTGTTAAGTACATTATCCTCCAATTCAAACATATGTATATTATTTTAATTCCAATGCGTTATGTTTTCCAAAGCGGGTTTTACCTCGATCTATGATTACTCTTCAAGCCAAGGATTGTATGAAGGAGTGTGATTGGTATCTCCATCTTCAAAACCATATGGAGGGGAAACATGAAGATCTGGATGCTTTATTCCAAGTTTACGATAGGGTAGGAGCCATACTACAAGAAGAGGCAAATTGCAGACAAGAACGAAATAAGGGTATTTCACGTAGCTCTCATGGTTTGGACGATAATGTCAAGGGAGGGCATGGTTCTAACATGCACCATGGGAAGACGCTTATAAGGTCGGACATGATTGACGAGATAAAGAAATTGTGCAACAAAGAATTCAATAGGCTTCTTTTCCATCATTTGTCTGCAATTAACCAAAGAATATTAGCATTAGAGGAAAAATTTGAGAAAATTTATACATAGATATCTCTTTACATGAAGAGCAGTCATGTTCGAGTGGATGAAGATGGAGGAAATGATGTTAGAGAAGAAGATGCAAATCATGGATGAGTTGATTTAAACTAACATCCAATTACTAGCGGGACAGGAGATGTTGAAGTATCTCATGGTTCCGTTGTATTTATAGTACAGCTTCTTACAATTTATGATTGATAAAATGTAATGTAACTTTACTAATTTCATGTTTGGTGGTCTTATAACAGCCCAAGGATGAGGAGTACATGGATGAAGTATATTATGAAGCAGCCGGATCTATTGAAATGAGAACGAATCGTGAAGAACTTGTCCTGGATACTGAACCTGTTCAAGTAGATGCTACTCAGTTTAAGGTATTTGTTATATCTCTTTCCTAATGGACCTCAAAAAGGAAGTCATATAATGTATCTGTCTCTTAATGCTAAATCTCTATAGATAAGAACCGAGGAAGCAGATGTCAATGTAGTAAACATTAGATTAGAAGTTGTTGCTTCAACAGATGGCATTAATGATAATGAGGTACCAGTAATGTTAATTGTGACTACTAAAAATGTGTATGTCCCTGGGCTATACAAAGATTGGTGATTGAATATGTCATGATAGGCTACAAATGAAGAACCAACGAATGTTGATGCATGTGGAGGTGGGTCAATGAACTTGGGAAACAATGTAATATTTCAATGAATTCTGTTTATGTATGTTTGTTAGCTAATGTCTTAATATGTCATTGGTCGCTACATCAATATGGTCTAATTCTTGTTGCTTCATTATGTGAACTAGATAAAGAGGTGCATAGTAATGCCTAGAACTATATTTCACTAAGTTTTACGTGAATTTTGTGCAAGCTTAGATAGTCTTGATTAAACACCATAGGAAGAGCAGTTATAAGACCATCATAGCACAGCCGAAGAGGAAAATAGGTAGAGGCAAGTACAAAAGGTCTCCTTGGATAGAGCAAGGGAAAAGAAACCAGCGCGTATGGAAGCAAGAGGCCAAAGGAATGCCTTTCAAAGAATACGTGGGTTTGCAAAGCTCGTTCAAAGATTGGAAGAATACGTCCGACCCTGGATCCTACATGTCCGTGTATGGTTCTATGCAAGAACTCAGTGTAGGTTGGTTTGAAGATATTAAAAAATTTGGCAAATATTTTGAAAATGATATAAGTCAACATGTTTTACATTTTTACATTTATGTTCGATAATGCTTTCATTTTGCATGATGCTTTCAACCATGTTCTTTGAATAGTATATCATGTTCTGGTTCACTCTTATGAGGAAGTATTTCACTGAGATAGCACCTACTGCTGATTGGACAACCACAGACGCAGAGTTCATCGGCCTTCTCATCATTGAAAGTTATCTAAATGACAGCAGACAACCTGAATGGGAAGCACAAAGTTTTTTATGGAACAAATTGAGGGCAAGCTAGACCACATGCGACCGTGGTGGGAAGTCTCAAGAGTGTTGATTCCTGTGAATATATGCAAGGAGCAGCTGGGTGTTTAGTGTTCTCGAGCTTGAGGAGATGCATCTATATCTGTACAATAGCCTCACTGAAAATATGTCTGAGCAAAAACTTGGAAGTTGGATACAGCCCAATCTTGAATGCATTAGTAGAGCAATGGAATCAGCCAAATACTTCAAGGCTATGAAGATAAATGCTAAGAAGAAAGTAATAACTTGGTCCAGGGTTGCTGTGTCCCCCGACAGGAGGTTAGTTTAGATTATTGTGGAGCACTTATATGTTTATTCGCACATTCTTTTGGGCACCGAAAAAACATCGATCATCGCGCCCCCCCAAAGTTTGGGCTAGAAAAATGCAGTGGTAGTTAGTTTTACCGAAGAGTAGCATGCGAGTTGTTTCACAGCCGCTATTTTGGCAAAATAATGTAGTGATGTAGTGTGTGTGTTGAAAGAATAAACTTAATCATTGAATATGTCTGTTATGCAGAGTTCAATGTATTAGGACTTACAAGCAACCAAACGGTCTCGGGTTATATAATTATGTGTCTTCAAATAGCATTTAGTTTTGCAGTAAGTTTGGTATTTACTTTTGTATTTGCTGTGGTAACTGAAGAGTCTTTGTAATGCTACAAGTATTCAATAAGAGCACCAGTGAGCGACAGAGAGAGACAAATAAATAAATTCTGAATGTATTCACTAAGAGCGCCAGTGAACGACTTAAGGCACCCGTGAGTGACTTAAAGCGACTCAGAGTGATAAATGAAATAATTGTGAATCATGATGAACAACTTGATTAAGTTTTCCGAACAAAGTGGTATCGGAGCAGCAAGGAGCGATTAAGAGCGCCAGTAAGCGACCTAGTGCGACAAACAAAAAAATTCTGAATCATGATAAACAACATGATTAAATTTTGTGTAAACTTTAAAAATATGCCCTATGGTTTGGCCATTTTGCACAAAGGTCCTCGTGGAATTATTTTTTTCAAAGAGTACCTTTGGTTTCAAACGTTTGCAAAAACAGGATTTTCAAAATTTTAAAACCACATTTTGAAGGGTAATCTTATCCATTTTGAAGTGAAATTTTACAGCTTAGTTAATGAAAATATAATACACCTTAGTGATAAATTTTAGAATTTTTTGAGAAGTATTAATATTTTTTTACTTAAACATTGATTATAACTTTAAAAAATCATAACAAAATGAAGTTTCTCGAATCTTACTCAAATATTAATATATGATTCTTAAATAATATAGTTAAAATATAGGAACGTTGAATTTATTGAAATAACTGGTGTAGCATCTAATTTTCAAACCACATGCACCATCTTGAAAACTTTTGAAACCACAAGCATCCTTTTAAAAAAAAATTCCACAAGGACCTTTTTGAAAAAAGACCAAACCGCAGGGCATGTTTTTTATGTTTACCCTTAAATTTTCCCAACAAAGTGGTATCAAAGAGGCAGGGAGCGACTAAGAGCGCCAGGGATCGACCTATCAATTAAATTTTCCAAACAAAGTCTATATTCATAATGAAATTGCGCTCATATATGCCACATGCATATGTGTTCCAGGATACTGCATCTACAGTATTGCTTTGCCATAACCTATATTCATATCATCATTATAACTATATCTATATTCTTAAATACAATTTCAAAACTTCAAAGTCAAAGAGGAGTGTTATAAATTTACTATTGAAATTGACGGATAATGATAAGTTAGGATTTTATATTGTTGTTTGATATCAGATGTGAGTATCCTATCGTGTATTGTCTGTATATAGTGGGTTCTCAATAAAATTATAAATCACATTTTACTCTAAATTTCTTTTCTACTCTTATGCTCTATATATTACAACATCTCTCTACTAAAATACGGTCTCTCCATATTCTATCCTAACAGTGTGGAACAATTTCTTGTGTATCTTGTATCTAATATCATACCTAAGCTAATAAAGGGCGACTCTTCAAATTACGACTTAATAACCTGACCTTTAAAGCCTACATAGCTATTATAAGTTGTGAGTCATGAACCTTCGAAACTATAACCTCAGGAACACTGAATCCCTTGTATCAACTCATCATAATTATGTGTGTTTGGATGTAATAATTAAAATTCAACATCAAACAATTGTATTATTCTTGAATGTATTAAAAAATGAATAGATGTTACAATTCTCTCTTAAGTGAACATTCATAAAATACATCAATCGGCTGAATGCCAATCCTTTATGAACTCTGTAATCGATGTTGCATGTTGTGCTACCTTATCCTGACTCAAATCCTTGAGCATATTTTGGCTAATGTTAGCCAAGCAACTCACCACTACAAATAACATGATAACAAAGTATGTTCAAGTACGTATTAAGAACATGAGTTTGGTGATTTAGGCCAAATGATCATGTATAATAATCGTGGAACTTACATATTCACTATTGGATTGAGATGGCATCACTGATTCAACCACATCATCATCTAGGAGCTAAGGATATGAATTTGTTATGTACCATTCGGTGTACTTCTCATCACATGTAGCTAGATCTTCATAAGTAGATCGGTGATGACTAACAGGAAGGCTATATGCATCAGGAAACTATGCTCAGGCATCCACTGCAACAATTGCAACATGCTCTACCTTATAATTGTTTGATTTCTAGCACCGTACAGCATTCAATGATCTATGCACATTGGGTGGAATAGACTGCACAAAGCCCAGCTGACGTAATGCACGTCCGGGCATGTATGGCTTGATAACATCCTGGTAACATACCCAACCTGTAAAGATGGTCCTTGGCATAAAAGAAGCTGGTTCACAACTGTAGGGCAACCATGTCACCTGCACTATAAATGAGAAATGCATTATATCCACCATCGTGAACCTAAGAACTGCATACACTTTCAATTTATAGTTGTTAATGTAACTACATAGATACCTCAGTTGCAGTCAATTTGTCCAGGAGGCAATGAATTGAGTGTAGTCGGGTGATGGATTTATTTGTCTGTCCATTAGCCCAAATACAAGCTTAACTTAACTCGCCTTCTACCACATTACATTCTTGTTGAGGCCAGAATGCTGGAAAATACTCATATATCCATGCTTTAAATAGGGTCAGGTAACCAGCGACACCACAACAATCCCCTCTGCTAGCAATACCTAGATGGTGGTAGAGATAAGCTAAAGTAGACGCACCCTAAGAATATGTTTTAACTCCATCTAATCCCTCCTTCAATTCAGCAGCAAGGATGGGTTGCCCTAATTACCACTCTTGTCGATAAATAAGGTCGAACCTAGTAGAATCGATAGCTATGCGGTTGCCTGGGCTTCAGCAATCCTGCCCTTCTCACATGATTTGAAGACCGAATTAGTCATGACCCCACCACAACCGCAGTATTCTTCTGCGAGCTCCTTTCGATTGACCCTCATTAGCTCTATAAAAGAATTCTACATTTTGTTCATACCAGGATCATCGCAGATCATCTGCCCTTCGACTAGAATTCACAGAATATGCCATATGTCATGCATTATGATTGTTATCTAACTAAATGGCATGTGAATACTGTTTATATCTGGCTGCCAATGCTCTATAAATGCACTAACCAATACGGCATCCACGTGACCGAACATTATATAACTGAGATGTGATAACCCAGTCTGGTCAATAAGCGTACGTCCGACAGATTCTCCGACATTCTTTTGTACCACATTCTCAGCCTCTTACAAACAGCTCGTTTGTTCTGAAACCTTAGGACCCCTCTCTTCTCCCCATCCCACATTTTAGAGGCTACATGCCCTAGATAGCTTAGAATTAGGCTACCATCCATCAGACCACCGGACAACGACCCTCTAACTATCCAATTGTCATCTATAACTATCCTGGCTCATTTTCTATTCCCTTCAATAACATTCAACTTCAGAATGTCAATAACAAAAATTTATGAAGAGACCAAACATCAAGATAAATGTTGCTTTTTATACCTGACGGGGATAGAGGACTAATAAAATGACCACCTTCACCCTTCTTAACCCGGCAGAGGATTATGTTAGAATCATCTAAATTAGAGTCAGATTGCTCTTAGCAAGCCTCACCACTATCAGGTGTCTATTGAAGCCCAGAACATATTGAGTATTAATCCTTCTCCTTGCCTGCAGTCATCTTACGTTGTTCTGGGGTCATTCCCATGTTCAACTATCTAGCAATAGCAAGACGGTTTGACTTCTCATGTCCTCCACCTTTCTGCATTTATTACATAAACCAAAATCCAAATTCCAAAAATAAGAGCATCTTAAGTAGTTTGTCTATTCCCATAATAGTCTTGACAAATATGTAAAAATAGACAATCGTGTAAAAAATAGATCTACACTAGCTCGTCTATTTTCTCTTTTGCTACATGAGGCGGAACCATAAATGTTGAACATTGTCTATTTGATCTTCTACATATAGAAAATCAAATAGAAAGCTAAGTCATCAAATTTATTAATATTTTAATGGTTAATTTAACATTCAAATGTTGGCTAGTTGTTAAAGATATAATTTGAGTAATAACCGATTGATTATTTTTCTAATGCAATTAGCTATGAAATAGACAATCTACTATAGCTAGTTCATTGAAATATATTGTATATTTTCAAAATCATTGACATGCCATCAATGTGGGTGTCCATTCCACATGCCACATAATCCTCAAATCCACACTATCTACTAAAGTCTAAAGATGCTCTAAATATACGCAATAATGTACCAAACTTCCTCTATAACATCAACTCAACTTGATTATATTATGCCAATGAGGTTGCGGTCTATATTACAAAGCAAAACATACAAACTAAGTTAAGTTGATCTAATTCGCATTTGCAAGCCCGGTATGAAACATGACTATCCATTGGAAGTGCATATGAAGTTGCATCATCACCAGTGGATGGCCGCATAATCGTAGAACGGCTGACCACCGGAGAGGAATCTATTTGAGTATGGCACCCTCAATTGTACAAAATGTCGCCAAATCTCATTTTATCCATCTCTATATACCACCAATAAACCCGTTTTTATTCGAATTAACAATCGATAACATACTTGGACTCCATTCACTGCCTTTTGCATCTCTCTTTATCACTCTGCCATGCTATTTCGTGAATTAATTATAACACCTCACAATATTAGGTTAGGGGGACAGAGGGATGAATGGTATAGTTTCGAATATAAGGTTTTGTTGCAACTCGCAAGATTGGGGTAGAGGGGTGAAAGTTGTAGTTTTGAGGCCAAGTTTTGTTGCTGTTAGCAAGATTAGGGTAGAGGGAGGAACGTTGCAGTTTCGAAGCTAAAGATTGCGCTATAGTATGAAGTTTATAAACTGTGAGTTAATCGAAGAAGAATAGGAGAGGACACTAATTGTGGGAGTTGAGAGCATTTGATAGTATTGCTGGTAGGAGTGGAAATTATGAGAGCGGCCAAATTGTCCATAGGGGGTATATGCGGGCGGAAAGAAGAATGTTGGGGGTGGAATAAAGCATAACTCTTTATTTAAGCTTAATCATTTCAACAGTCCTCATCAATCTCCTCTGCACTTGTAAACATATATGTAACATCATGACAACTTTCGCTATAATAATTTGATAATAAGACATTTGTAAAAACAAATTAGAAGGCAAAGCGAATTTGGATGCTAAGAAACTTATTTAGCAGCAATACCAATAAGTCAATACCATATCAACATGATAATTTAAATATACCTATCGATATAGAGTTGATAATATGGAATTGATTTGGAGCAACCAGGACCTCTAACCCAAGCATTACATGTTGTATGGCTCGCAAAAGCACTTGAACAGCTCATGGATTTGATCTTGGGCTTTACCCCCAAAAGGTCTCATACCAGTCGGGATATGTTCCACACTTATAAACCCATTAATCTCTAACTTGTTAACCAGTGTGAGATATTGTTCGCACACTAATATTATATTCACTGCCAGGTTCACCATCAGTGCCTAATATGAATGCCCTTCCATGGCTGGAGAAATTAGTCAAACCAACATCTTCAGCTTCGGTTATGGTTGTTCTTTCTGAATTTCGGTAATGAACAAGAACACGTTCATACATAGTAATTGAACAAGTTAAAAGAAGTGTAGTCATAGAGCTACAATTAATCTTTCTCATCTCTAATTGATTTCTTAATTTGTTATTGATTGCTCTGAGTATGTTCTGTTTATTGATTAATTAAGTAAGATTCCTCTTGTTTTTAAGTTGTAATCTAACCAGATTTGATATTAATCTTCTTCATAATATACGATAATTTGGATTAAATTTTATAAAATTTTGACTTGTATATAATGCGAATAACATTTAGAATTTATAAAGTCTGTTCAATTTTCTTCTTGTATAACATAGCCATTTGGTAGCTCTCGCATAACAAAATAATCAAGTATTTTACGTTAATTAATATATATATGTACTAGAGTGCCGGTGAAGGATGCTACTACTAGACCGTTTGGTCTCAAAGGCAATACTCATTCAATCGCTCCTTTGGGGGGACTGGCTGAGCCGTCTGCTCTTTCCTCCCATGAACGTAGAGTAGAGTCTAGCTCAAAGTTGGTCTTAGAGAGGAAGAGGAAGGAGAAGTTAGGGGTGGTGGTCTCCAAGCAGAATAAGAGTTTAAAGGTCACTAAGAAGAATCTTCAAATGCTCCTTGAGGGAGATGGTCGTTCAAAGTTGACTGAGACGACCCCTGATATGCAAGCAATGGATTCGGGGGGCAACCCTTCTTGCTAGTATCTTCTGGTGTGCGTTCGGGTTAGTGGTTTAACTTTTTACACTAATCTTTCTAGGATTTAAGCATTATAGTGTGGAATATTCAGGGGGCGTATAATTTGGTACATTTGCTAAAGGAGCTTCTAGCTAGATATAAATCGAATATTGTGGTTATAACTGAGTCTCATGTTAGTGGGAATAAAGCCAATAGTATTATTAGTAAATTATGAATTTCGAATTTCCACCGGCTGGAGTCGGTTGGGTTCTCAGGTGGTATTTGGGTCTTGTGGTACGATTCGGTTTTGGTTGATATTATTGAGAATAATGGTCAATTTATCCACATGTTTATTAAATTAGGTGATAGGGAGGTCGGCTTTTTTATAGCTGTGTATGGTTCCCCCCATCTGATTAACAGGCGAGTTCTTTGGTCCGAATTGGGTAGGATTGTACATGTCGTCTCGGGGAAGTGGTTGGTGGAAGGTGATTTTAATGCTCTTTTATCCGATAAGGAGCATTGGGGGGCGTGCTAGGAGCTCATGTATTTGTGGGGAATTTTTAAATCTAGTCCACTCGGCTGAGCTTGTAGACTAAGGGTTTTCGGGGCCAAGTTTTACCTGGAAGAGGGCATTTTTATTTGAACGGCTTGACAGGGCTTTGGGAAATGACCAATGGGTGGCAATGTATGAGAATACGTTCGTTAGGCATTTGTCGAGGTTAGGATCTGATCACTACCCTTTGTTGATCCCTATTAAGAATAATTCGATTAGTATGTCTCTTCCTAAGCCATTTCACTTCTATAGGTGCTGGCTTGATCATGATGGCTTAATGGGTATAGTCAGGGATGCTTGGAGTGGGAAGCTAGGCGTGACTGAGAATTTGAGGAATTTAGCATAGACACTTCAGGTATGGAATCGAGATGTCTTCGGCAATATCTTCTACAGGAAGCATAAACTTGAAAATAGATTATTGGGTGTTCAACGATGTATAGAACGGCCACCTTCGGAGTTCTTGATTTGTTTGGAAAGAGATTTGATTACGGAATATGAAGCTATTCTTGTTCAAGAGGAGGGTTTCTGGCAGTAAAAGGCTCATAGTGAGTGGTTACTTCACGGAGATAAAAATACAAAGCTCTTTCATGATTCTGTGATTTCAAGACACCGCAGAAACAAAATTGTAGGTATTTTGCTTGATGATGGGTAGTGCATTAAGGAGGATAGGATTCTGTCTGAGGCTATACATTTCTATAGTCATCTTTACTCGACTTAGCATGTTTTGAGTGGGAGGAGTTCATACTCGAATGAGAGTGAGGGGCACTTTCGTGGCTATTTCCGGCCTATTTTTTAGAAAGACATGTATGCTTTAGGGGCGGTGGTCTCGGATGGGGAGATCAGAGGGGCATTGTTCGATATGCAACCCGGGAAGGCACCAGGCCATGATGGTTTCCAGGATGGATTTTATCAGCAGTTTTGGCAAGATTTGAGGCCCTAGGTATGTGAGTTTGTTAGACGTTGCTTTGTGGGGGCACCGATGGAGGAGTGGGTGAATCGTACCCTTATCATCACTATCCCTAAGAAGGATAATCCCTAGTGTTTTTCTGATTTTAGGCCCATAAGTCTGTGCATAGTGTTGTATAAGCTGGTGACGAAAGTCATTACAAATAGACTTAAGTTGATTATGGACAAGATTATCCTTCCTCATCAGTCAAGCTTTGTTCTAGGGAGACATATCACGGATAATATTCTAATCACGCAGGAGATTATGCACTCTATGAGTATTAGAAAGGGTTGGGTAGGGTGGATGGCTATGAAGATTGATTTAGAGAAGGCATTTAATCAGCTGGAATGGAGTTTTATTAAGGACACGCTGGAGGATCTTGGCATTCCCGAAAGTCTTATTAGAGTTATCATAAACTGTCTGTTGAGTTCATCTATGCAAATTCTATGGAATAGTGCATTAATTGATACTTTCTTTCTGAGCAAGGGGGTACGACAGGGGGATCCCATGTCCTCTTACGCTCATGGGATTGGGCATTTCAGGAATGACGGGTTATGGAAGTCGATATCTTTGAGTCAAAGTGGCTGGCTTTGACTCACTTATTCTTTGTAGATGACATGTTGCTTTTTAGCGAGGCTTCGTTAGGACAGATTGATATTGTGCACCAGGTTCTTGATTATTTTTATAAGTATTCTGGTGCTAAGGTGAGTGTTAGTAAGTCTAGCAACGTCTTTTCCTTAAATGTTACTAGATCCTTGAGGAGTGACATTGCTGGAAGGATAGGGCTTTGGGTTTTGAATTCCCTTGGCACGTACTTGGGTATCCCTTTTAAGGAAGGGCGGTCCGAGTGTGGTAGATTTTCTGGCCTTCTTAATAGGATTACGTCGTAGCTTAATGAGTATAATGCTCATTCTTTATCCATTGTGGGTCGTTTGACACTTATCAAATCTATTCTTTGCTCTCTTCATTATTACTCGATGCAAATGAATAGGCTGCCAGAGTCAGTATGTGGGCCTATTAAGGAAATTGTTCATCGATCCTTATGGGAAGGGTCTGATGAGTCTAGGAAAGTTCACCTAGTCAACTGGGAGGAGGGTTATAGGCCTTTATACGATGGTGGACTAGGCATTAGGAAACCTAGATTGATGAATTTTGCATTCTTTATGAAGCTCAGTTTTATGCTTTTGATAGAGGGTAACTCATTATGGGTGAGGGTGGTTTTAGGAAAGTATTGATGTAATAATTTTTTGGAGGCTGTAATTTGGCCTGGACATCAAATTTCTAAAATTTGGCAAGCCTTGGTTAAGGTGAGAGATGATATTATGCTTGGGGTTAAATGGAACGTATTGAGAGGAGATGAAGTTTGCTTTTGGTCGGATGCTTGGGTGGGTGATCTAGGACCCTTATGGCTTTTGGCAACCTCTCATCAGATGGACTTAATATTAAGGTTCGTGATATGTTGCGGGATAATAGTGGATGGAATTGGGCTGTGTCTAAGGAAAAGCTTCCTTGCTCAGTTTTGTTCACCATTGTGGCTTGTAGAATTCCAATAAAGGAAGAGGGGAAGGATATTTGCTATTGGATTGGGACTTCGTCAGGGGCTTTCTCGGTTGAATCAGCCTATAACCAGCTACTAATTGATGATAGGGGCATGCCGGGTAGCGATTGGAAGGTTATTTGGGACTGGCAAGGTCTTAAACATGTCAAATATTTTCTTTGGTTACGCTTTAAAGGGCGCTTGTTGACCAATGAGGAGCGGGGAAGAAGGCATTTGACGTCGGAGTTGGCATTTAGTAGGTGTCATGGTGGAAATGAAAGCCTTTCTCATATTCTTCGTGAATGTTCTATTGCTAGAGAGATATGGGGATCCGTTGTGGGGAGGGAAGGGGTTATGGATTTTGTGAGTGGTGACCTTTTAGAGTGGATGAATAGGAACTTATAGGGTATTAGCAAGTTTAGAGTGTCTAAATGGGGTCTTTTATTTGGTAATATGTGTTGGCTGTTATGGAAATGGCGCAATTCCTTTATTTTTTAGAGTGAGGATGTCGTTAATTTGGTTCCTACAGCACAGTCTTTTGGTATGGCTGTGGATTGGAATAGAGCGAGGAGTTTGGTTCTAGGACAGGTTGTTGCCCGTGAATGGCAACTTGTGGGTTGGATGGCACCGTCAAGGGATTTGATCTAACATAACTTAGACGGTTCGATTTATAGTTCTGACTATAGGGCATCATCGGGGGGTGTGTTGCATGACTTGAATGAGGATTGGCTCAAGGGATATGCTAGGAACATTGGTGCTTGCTCTGTTCCTCATGCGGAGCTTTGGGCCATATTAGATGGTCTGCTTTTGGCATAAGAGATGAGGGTGAGACGGTTGAAGGTGGAAGTTGATAGTAAATATGCTGCCGATGTGCTCTCAAAGGATTCTATCAATATCAATGCTAATTACAACATTATCTACGAGATCAAACAGATGCTTGTGCGCGAGTGGACGGTGGAGCTCGTTCATGTCTATCGTGAAGGTAACCAGTGTGCTGACTTTCAGGCTGCGTTTAGGGCATCATTATCGGTTGGATGCTTCTTTTTTTATGAGCTGATTCTAGGTGTTCAAGAGATCCTCTACCAATATGCCACGGGAGTTTCAGTCCCAAGACTAGGGACGGCCTAGTTGTTTTGTTTTCTGTTTCTTTTCTACTAATATATATATATATATATATATATATATATATATATATATATATATATTACAACTAGTTGGTTGCATTTAGTTGACTCTATCTCAGATTAGGATTCATGCACAAATATATTACTAATCCAAAATATTTAAAGACTGTAATTATTTATGTAAATAGCGTAAGAGTTGGACAAGGAATTCGACGTTCCATTTAGGTTGACGCCTTCTCCGAAGAACCCTGCAATCACCCAACATGTGATTAAACGTTAGCTAGATAGATAGACTGAGATGCGGTAAGAGAAAGAATATTTAAGGAAATGTGTATTAACTCCTAGCATTACAAAAATGAATGACTAGATAAGATTTTCATTATATACCAGTTTCAAAACATGGTTTTCATTGGAATTTTAATATCAATTATGAAAACAAATTAAAAAATTTGAGGCTATAAAGGCTTTATATCACTCTTATACCAGGTATAAGGCCTTCATTTCATGGTTTTTGTTGGAAAATTGAGAACAGTTGTGAACATGACCGAGAATTAGAGTGTATAAATGCATTATATCACTTGTGTACCAAGTATAAGAGTTGTTGATATAAGAGCTCTTATTCTAGATATTTTTGTTGGAAAAATGAGTGTTTTATGTTACTTTCAAAAGAATAAGTTTTATGATATTTTTTATTGAGAAAAATATCTTTAGTCAATTGTTTTAATTGTGGATGTTACTGATTTTAATTCCTTAATAAATCTGAGTTTTATTTGCATTTAAAACTCTAACAACTATATTTTCATAAATATTGTGAATACATTTTTTAAGTGTTTGTAACTCTTGTGGTTATGGTTTTGATTAAGTGTTTTAATTGTAATTAAAACACTAAACGGTTATTTTATTAATTTTTGTAACGGTAAAATTTTTATGGCCATAAACTCTTTTGTTTACCTATAAAAAGTAGAATGGTTTTTCTTTTGTAAAGAATCTAATTTTTACTCTCTTCTCTCTCCCTCTTTTCCGGATATGATAAGCATTTCTGATTCATGTACCCAAACTCAAATCAAGTTTGAAGGAGTTGTTTAATCGTGAGGGGAACTACGAAGTATCCTTTAAGGACAGAGTCTCCTACTCGACTCAACTCATGCTAACCACTAACTCATTTCTGCTATTTTTGTGTCTCAAAATTAGCCTTCAAGTTCAAAATCATCTGCTAAATTCCAGTATCTAATACATCATCCCGCTGCCCAGAATTTCAGTTTTAAGCAACTGCTTCAAAGGAAAAAGTGTTGCCTTTGGTCCAGCTTCTGAGGTTTTGCAGCTGATTCAGATCTAGAAGTGTTGCATCCAATCCAGTATCTCAGCTTCTACAATAGATTCAGATCCGGAAATGTTGCCTCTGATCCGATATTTGAGCTTCTGCAATAGTTGTTAGAAAAGCGTTGCCTGTTTCTAGAAGCACATCCGGAACTAGCTTTAGAGAGCAAATTTTCCAACAATCTTAAATGATATTCCATAATGGAAAATTATGCTACTCCTACGGGATCCAGTCCCTTCGAGAAAATGAAAGCAGTTATTCCTCCACTATAAGCTAAGTTGGTTATTTATAAAAATTAAATTTGGTAATATTTTTCGAAAGTTAAAGCTAATGAGATTTGGGAATATTTTATTTTCAAATACAATTATAAGGGTGCTCGTAAGCAAAAGTTGCATTGGCCTAAATAAAGTCAATTGGAAGGAGATCAGAATAACTAAAGAGAAGGAGATAGTCTCAAAGGCAAACACCATGGAGACCAATCCTCACTAAGGAAAAAGGTACGAATATTTCTATGGTTAATTTATAAAGCTCAAAAGTAATAAAACCTTCAATAATATAAAAAGTGGAAATTTTATACATGTGACCACCATGCTCCTAAATGGAGGAAGAGAGTTGTGAAATGTGACAATCCTACTCAACATATAGTTAAGTAGATGATATTTTTTATAGTCATTTCACAAGTAAACATGGTGATTGATGTGAATGAGTGGGTTATTGACTATAGAGTGATGAGGCACGTTTGTGAGAATAAATAAAAATGGTCCTAAGTCATATACACCTAAGTTGAAAGTGGAGAATAAAGGTTCTCTTCAATCTCACATCTTTAGCACATAATGAGGTGCTACTTGTTCCCAATTTTTAAACCGAATCGGTTTTAGTGAGCCTTCTAGGCAAAAATAGAGTGAAGGTAACTTTTGAGTGCGATAAGGTTTTAATAACTAAAGATAGTGTGTTGCCGGAATGAGCTATATGAACCATAGAATAATTTTTGAGATTATTAATTTATATATTTGCTATTCTTTGCCAATCTGGTTGATTTGTGAGGTTTGCATTGTGGTTTATGAATTTAAGTAGTTTTATTTCATAAGTTCAAACTTCCAAGTTTTGGAAGGGGTGAAAATTGTGTTGAATCAAAATATTTATTTGTTGAGAAATAAATGAGGTTTTGATAAGTTTTATGTGGATCAAGATGTTTTGAATGAAGTTGTTTTGAGACATCTTGATTTCATGTTTATTGGAATTGGTTAATAGCCTATTTGTGATAAAACTCTTGTTTTATGTTTTGCTGAAAATTTCAGCTTTGAACATTCTTGATTGTTTATGATTTTTATTGAGTTATACAACTCCGTTTTTAGAAATTCTTATTTTTATAGTTTTATGGGACATAGATGAAGTTATGTTTAGAAGGAATGTTTTTTCAAATTCTTTTGTTTAGTCGGTTGAAATATTTATTGAAGTTGAGATAAGAATCTCGTTTTTCTAGAATTTCAGCTTTGAGCGCAGCTGATTGTTTGTGGCATAACTTTAGTTACACAAATCGGTTTTACATGTTTTTAGTGGCTTTGAAAACTCAAGACATATATGTTTTTAGGAGTAGGCTAAAGTTTTGTCAAATATCTTCATTTACATGTTCAAAATTTGAGTTGAAGTGGACTCACGAAATCTGGAACTGAGCAGGTTTCAGGTTTGCAAAATTGCTAGTAACCATGTGTGGTTATATGAGTATAATTTTGGTCCGTTTACCTTGAAATTTGATGGTTTATAATTTCTAGTAAACTTGAGGCATATGAGAACATTTTGTGAGTTATTATTAAGTATATATATGAGTTTCATATTTGATATGTTACATATATACTTGAGATATTTGTTGATGGAACTATTTGTTAAGTTTTCTATACAAATAGAATTTCACATGAGAAGCCGATAAGACAACATATGAGAAAATGAGAGGATTGCCATCCTAACTTGAAATATTCAAAAGTGTGGGGGTGTCTTATTAAGGTTATTATTCTTGAACCTATAAAAAGAGAAATAGGTAAAATATGTTATGTTTGTATGTTCATAGATTTTGTTGAACATATTGATGTGCTTGAAAATAATATCTTTGATACAAAGAACGCAAATTCTTTATGAATGTTTTCAATAAAGACTAGAGAGGTTTCCATTTTTAAGTATTGTTCCGGATGTTGACCCGGTTGCACCTATTTTTCAAATTAAGAAGTTTGAAAATTATATTTTGAGGAAAGGCAAGAGAACTTTGAAAAGAAAGTTTTGGTGAAAATTTTTATATGTGTTTGATTGTAGATGAACTTTTATTGTTGGCAAAACTATTTCATCTTTTGATTCAAAGGTTTTGAATCAAGCTTCTTATTATTTGAGTTTGTTTCTATTCTTTGGAATATAGAACCTGTGTTTTAGATTATGGTTCTTCTATATTTTTTGCTATAGATTCTTTTTACAATTGAGTTCACCACATGGGTGTTAAAATTGCCTTTTAAAAATAAAGTTTTTATATTGTACAACTTGAGGGGTATGTAGAGTCAGGACATGGATGGAAAAGTTGATGAAGTCTTTATAAGGTTTAGTGACTAGCACCTAAATAATGAATTGAGAAGTTTGATCATTTGAGGCGGAGATATGTGTTTATACTAAAATGATTAATGTATATGTGTGATTATATATGGATGATATGACTATCTTTATTCCGCGTATTGATGTTATCAATAGAATAAAGATAATCTTATTATCAATATTTGTCATGAAAGACATAAGAGAAGCTAATGTGATATTGGGTATGTGAATCATAAGGATGAATGAGAGTGTCTTGTTAACACAAGAATACTATGTTGAGAAACTTCTTAAGAAGTTTGAATTTTATAATGTAAATCATGTGAATATCCCTTAAGATTCTAATACTCAAGGGAAGATAATCTTGATCTAGTGGCTAAATCCAAGTATACATTTGTGCTTGATGAGTTTCATACATTGAGACATAGCATATGCTA
Organism: Euphorbia pulcherrima; assembly: GCA_947683365.1. NCBI lineage: Eukaryota > Viridiplantae > Streptophyta > Magnoliopsida > Malpighiales > Euphorbiaceae > Euphorbia > Euphorbia pulcherrima. Next base: position 42,216,238 of record CANTUS010000008.1, on the reverse strand, counting down.
TGTGATCAAGTATACACATAATCTAATCATTGATTATAGAGAAGTCATATTGAGGCTTAAGAAATATTTGAGAGAAACCATTAAATATGGTTTTCTATATAATGAATTTTCCATTTGTTCTTAAGAGGAACAATGATGTTGAGTGAATCTTTGATTCATATGAGAAGAAATTCATTAGTGAATTTCCCATTGTTCTTGAGGGGAACAATGATGTCGAGTGAATTTTTAATTCATGTGGGAATAATTTCATTAGTGGTTATGTTCTCATATTTGGTGGTAGAACAATAACATGAAAACTAACTAAGCAAGCTATGTTAAATGTTAGCTGCTTGAGAGTTGGAATAAAATTAGACTAAGTGGTTGGAAAAACCATTTGAGTAAGTGTAACTTGAAAGTTAACACATTCAATGTACATACATTATTATTGCAAAATGGCAATATATATTGAGATATAAGACCTATGATGGCAAAAATAAAATGTATACGTTTGAGAAATATAATTGAGATGGAACTATATTCATTTAGGTCTAGAGTGATTCTGATCAAATCATCTGACTAATATTTGAGAATAGAATTTTTGAAAAAGAAATTTATTTTTGATACATCAGAGAGGATGGGACTTAAGCCAATTAGAAAATAATGAAGGGTGAGAACCCAACCTACATGAGTAGAAATCCCACGGAATAGGTTTATATGGGTACTAATAAGCCTTCCTTTAGTTCTGCTAGCACTATAAATATTGTCCCAAATCCTAGATGTGTGAAAAGCATTATGTTGCATATCTTGAGAGGTTGAGTCAAAAGGACTCTTAATGAGATTTCATACCTATTATGAGTGGTGAATAAAGTGTAATATACACTTGATGATATCACCTATGTGAGTGTGAAGTGGGATCGCATCTATGAGATATAATATTGGCAATAAATCTAGAGCACTCATCAAAGACCAGGGGCGCGCACGGCCTATTTGCGCATAACCGCGATGAACAAAAATGTACTTGGTATAATGCGATATAGTAAAATCACTATCTTACAATAGCTCTTATTTGGTTCATAGAAACTATATGTTTCACCAAATATTCTGTAAGTTAAATTTTATCTATCAAGTTCTGGTTCATAGTCCACAAGACACCAGTTCCATGCAGTATATGTCAAACTCGAGATATCCAAAAAATTCTTTTTATTTAAACTTCTTTTGAAAGTTTTGGGGGATTGTTGGAAAAATGAGTGTTTTATGTTACTTTCAAAAGAATAAGTTTTATGATATTTTTTATTGAGATAAATATATTTGGTCAATTGTTTTAATTGTGGTTATTACTGATTTTAATTCCTTAATAAATCTAAGTTTTATTTGTATTTAAAACTTTAACAACTATATTTTCATAAATATTGTGGTTACAGTTTTTAAGTGTTTGTAACTCTTGCGGTTGTGGTTTTGATTAAACATTTTAATTGTAATTAAAACACTAATTAAACTGCTATTTTATTAATTTTTGTAACAGCAAAACTTTTAGGGTAACTTTGGGGAATGCACCTATAAGAGATAATAATTTAAAGAGTAGAAATAGCTAATTAACAAAAAGTACTTTCACTAAAACACATTTATAAAATACCCGATTTTACTAGAATAATAATCCGTTTGAAATCCTTATTTTCTAGCTACCCTTACCAATTTGAAATCCCTATTTTCTAGCTACCCTTCTTCTTCCAAAGGCCAAACTAAAATCTCCATCATCGGCGTCGATAATGGCCGTCGGTCAAACTATCCTCACCCAAGACTTGACCGACAAACTCGCTCTCATTGACTGTCAATCCGATAAGCTCCACGGCAAGATGCTTGACCTTCAACACCATGCTGCTTTTCTCCCCTGCACTTCAGTCGACTGTTGGATCAGATCTGTGTATCATCACCCATATCCACGTCGGTACTGGATTTCCACCGCCGGATTGCCTCACAATGCACCGGAACTTCTTCATCCATCTATTTAGAGCTTCGATTTTGAAATCGAAGAATTTTAGAGAGAGAAAAGGAGAGTAAAATAGTAGCAGTAGAGAGAGAAAGTGGTAAACTGAAGAAATGGGAAAGGGAATGAGGGATTGCATAAAGGGGGGAAAAGGGGGGATTCTATCGCCAATTACCCTTTCTGCTAAATACTACTGATATACAAATGCATTTGTGATAAACAGTCAGGATAGAAAATGCCTATCAGCAATATATAGTACTTGATACACTATGTAACTATTCTATATACTCATATACACTACTTGCATTAATGATATTGTATATTGTCAACCGTATATTATACATGAGTGCACAGTATAGATGCCTACCCCTAAAAGATATTGTGCACGCATGTACAGCATTACTACATGACAATACTAAAACCCTTGGGTAGGCAAACTGAACCCTTTTGGTAATGGTGTACAGTATAGGTGCATTCTCCTAAAAGATATTGTACACACATGAATAGTATTGGAAGAATTGTATATCAATATATGGTTGACAATATACAGTTTCATTTACGCAAGTAGTATATCAATATATAGAATATTTACATAATAATATACATGATTAAACAATTGTGTATCAAGTACTATATATCAATATACAGTTGACAGTATATGATTGTGTACACAATGGGTACTTCAGAATCAGAAAAAATGGTTACTTCAGAATCAAAAAAAAATGGCTATTGCAGGCGTTAAAAGGAAGAAATGGAAAAGAAGTCAAAAAGGAATTAATTCAAATCAAATAGGAAAGAAATCAGATTTTTAATATTGAAAAATAGAAATCGAAAAGGATTAAAAAAGGAATTAATTCGAATCAAAATTGAGATATGAAAGAAACCAGATTTTGAACATTAAATGGAATGAAATTGAAAGGGAAGAGATAAATCAGAAATTAAATGGAAAGAAATCAGAGATGAGATAGGACAGAAATCGGATTTTGAATTAAGAATTAATAAAAAAAATGAGAAAGGGAAGGAATTGGAATTTGAATGCTACAAGATAATCAAGTCGTGATATCCTACAAAATAGGGATTCCCAAAATAACTGAAAATTAGAGTGGGTGTAAAGAATGAATCAGTGTATTAAAAAAAGGTATGTAATAAATAGGGTTTAAAAATGGGTATTTTATAAATACAAATGTCATAAGGGTGTATTTCATACAATTTCCCAAACTTTTATGGTCATAAACTCTTTTGTTTACCTAAAAAAAGTAGAATGGGTTTTCTTTTATGGAGAATCCAATTTTTATTCTCTTATCTCTCCCTTTTTTCTGGATATGATAAGCATTTCTGATTCGTGTACCCAAACTCAAATCGAGTTTGTAGGAGTTGTTTAATCCTGAGAGGAACTACGAAGTATCCTTTAAGGACAGAGTCTCCTACTCGACTCAACTTATGCTAACCATTAACCCATTATTTCTGCTTTTTTTGTCTCAGAATTAGCCTCCGAGTTCAAAATCATCTGTTGAATTCCAGTCTCAAATACATCATCCCGCTCCCCAAAAGTTAGTTTTAAGCAACTGCTTCAGAGGAAAAAGTGTTGTTTTTTTGTCCAGCTTCTGAGCTTCTACAACAGATTTAGATCTGAAAGTGTTCCCTCTGATCCAGTATCTTAGCTTCTGCAACAGACTTAGATCCGAAAGTGTTGCCTCTGATCCGGTATTTGAGCTTCTGCAACAGTTGTTAGAAAAGCGTTGCCTCTTTCTAGAAGCACATCCGGAATTGGCTTTAAAGAGCAAATTTTCCAAACAATTTTTTTTCTCCAAATATTTTAAATTTTTTGTCATTTTAAATATATATAAAAAAAGGAATAAAATATTTTAAAGGGTCATATAAAAAAGTTAACAATTTGTAAGATATGGTGTTTTAAGTTACAATAAAATAGGACGGAAAATACTCTTACTGTCAGGAATAATATAAATACTAAGATTAGGCCTTACCTAATAGCTTGAGCTTTCGGGTAAAATTGTTCCATGACTTGGTATCAGGACAGTTTGACCTAAAGGTCGAGGGTTTAAATCCTGGTAGCTTTATTTGTTGAATTATATTGCAACACATATCATAATAGGTCTGTGTTGTACCCGCTTCAAGCCCAGGGGCATTCCCATGCGGGGGAGTGTCATGATTAATATAAATACTAAGATTCGGTCTTACCTAATAGCTTACGCCCTTGGGTAAAACGGTTCCATGAAAGTTACAAATTTATGTAAAGAGTAAATTAAAATCACATAGATGCATAATTCAAAAAGTTGGAAAAGAAGGAAATGCTAGTGTCTAAGATTTCCAACACTTCCCTTAAGTGTAACTTAGCCCATAACAGCTATCATTTGGCATATGCGATTATATCTAATTTTCATTTCATTATGATACATGTGTACCACAAAGAAAATAGATGTGCAGAAGATACGGGGAGCTTGGGGTTTCATGAGAGCAGTGTGCAAAATAATCGGCTCTCATTATAAAGTCCCGGTTTCATGTTATAGGCGTTCATTCTACGGTAGCAGAGCTTTTAGGTTTGTCAATAACTGTTTTTCGCAGTGAATTGTAGTATTTCTTTTTTATGTGTAGCAAACCTAAATGGCTAGTCAGTAGTCACTATACGAACCATAGTACACAATATTTTTTTAATTAAGAATTTCATTTAAGGACAGTGTTTTAAAAAGCGCTAGGCGCTAGTCGGACGGCCAGGGCTCCAAAGGGCCTATGCGGGGCCTAAGCGGGGACTAGGCGGTGGCCTAGGCGGATGTGTACTTTTTTAATTTTTTTGTTATTCATACATAAAAATATAATTTCAACTAATAAAAGAATTATCAAATATTAAAAAATCATAATTTAGAGCATGTTTTAAAATTGAAAGTCAGACTTTTATTGTGAGAACACTTTTACGTATTTTTATTTTACCAACTAAGCTATTTTTAGTAGGTTAAAAATATCAAACTTTAATTATTATAGATATCGATATCTTAAAAATTTGAAATCAGACGTCGTCTAGGTGGAAAAAATCAGACTAGGCGGTGCCTAGACGATAATAAATCTGTAAGGGGCCTGACAATGCCATGGGAGCGGAAAATCGGGCGGCAAGCTCTAAAATAGGGCCTAAGCGGGGCTAGGCAAGGATTTTCAAAACAGAGTTTAAGAATGTGTAGATTGTAGGATTACCAAGTCCCACATTGGCAAAGTGAATAAAAAGGAAAATGGGAATTATCCCACATTGCCAATTATAAGGCATATGAGTTGATTTTGTAGTATAAAAAAAAGGCCTATGGCCTTAGTTAAAATCACACCAACAAAGCCTTTCTCATCTCTAAGGCATTTGTTCTTCTTATTCCTTTTCTTTGTAATATATTGTTATAAAATTAATTAGGTAGTGTAATTTTAGTGTTTCCTCTTTATTTTGTTTTAGCATTAGTTTTAGTTTCCTAATAGTTTTCGCAACATTTGATATCAGAGCGTTGGTTTTAAGAAAAATTAGTATGCTCTATGTGCTGTAGGTGTACTACGATCGGCACATCAGAAAGTTTTTTCTAATTTCGGGCCTGTTGTCTAGTTGGCATTTAGCAAATTTAAAATTTTTATTAAAATAATCTTTCGGTAAATCTAGAATAATAATAGTATACTGTCTCGAGTAATTGAAAAAATTCTGTCACCAAGCCATAAGAGCCTAAGGAAATTAGTATTTAACTGAGACCGTTTGTGATTCGACCAATTACATGGGAATTTTTCTAGCACTTAAGTAATATTATTACTTGTGATTTTATGGTTTGAGCTAAAATGGAAGAAGAAAATCCATTCAGAAAGATATCCACTTCGAATGCTTCTTCAAGTATTCTTTAGAGGGCTAGTGGAGTAAATTCCAGATTGGTGGTGGAAATTTTTGATGGAAGTGGCCATTTCGGCATGTGGCAAAGTGAGGTTCTAGATGCATTGTTTTAACAAGGTCTAGATATCGCCGTTGAAGGAGAGAAACCAAATAAAATGGGAGAAGGAGAATGGAAGACCATCAATCGACTAGCTTGTGGTACAATTCATTCATGTTTATCTAGAGAACAGAGGTATGCATTTTATAAAGAAACCTCTGCTAGAAAACTGATGACGGCACTGGAGGAGAAGTTCTTGAAAAAGAGCAGTCAGAACAAGCTTCATATGAAGAAAAGGCTGCTCTGATTCACTTACATTCCTGGTACCACAATAAATGATCACATCACTAGCTTCAATCAACTAGTTGCTGATTTGTTGAACCTAGATGTGACATTTGAAGATGAGGATCTTGCCTTAATGTTGTTGGGATCTCTTCCGGAGGAGTTTGAGTTCCTCGAAATAACTATACTCCATAGGAAGGCTGCTGTAACTCTCAATGAAGTTTGTGGAGCTTTGTACAACTATAAATTAAGGAGGAAGGATAAAAGGGAAAGCTTAAATGGAGCTACCGAGGCTTTGATTGTTAGAGGACGCCAAGGGAACTAGGCGAAAGGAATGAAGCAATGATCAAAGTCAAAATCCAAATTAGGGAAAGATGAATACGCCTTGTATCGTGAAAAGGGGCATTGGAAGAAAGATTGTCCTAAGCTAAAAAAGAAAGGCCAATCTGACAAGGGAAAGACTGTTGCAGTAGCTGAGTATGACGATAACTCAGATTGTTCACTTGCTCTTTCGGCTTCTACCAACTCTTCTAGTGTTTGGCTTCTTGATTCAGGATGCAGTTATCACATGTGTCCCAATCGAGAATGGTTCTATGATTTTAAAGAACTAGAAGATGGTGTTGTCTACACAGCAAATAATTCCCCTATGACCACACATGGGGTTAGTTCCATTCGGTTGAAAAACCAAGATGGATCAATCAGTACATTGAAGGAAGTTTGCTACGTGCCAGATTTATCAAAGAGTCTCATTTCTGTGGGAGCCCTAGAAGAAAAGGGTTTCAAAGTTCAAGCAGAAAATGGAGTAATGAAGATCATTTCTGGTGCATTGGTGGTGTTGTAGGGAGTCCGAAAGAATAATAGGTTGTACCACTATCAAGGTACTACTATTATTAGAACTGCAGCAGTGGCTTCTAATGATAAGAAAGAATTGGAAGCATCCAGATTATGGCATATGCGGTTGGGGCATGCTAGTGAAAAATCCTTGAATCTTCTAGTAAAATAAGGATTATTGAAAGATGTCGAGGCTTTAAAATTGGACCTTTGTGAGCAATGTGTCAAAGGGAAAAAGACAAGGGAAAAATTTGGAACTGCAATCCATGATACTGAAGGTATTCTAGACTATGTTCACTCTGATGTGTAGGGGCCTTCCAAGACGGCATCACTTGGAGGGAAGCACTACTATGCCACCTTCGTTGATGATTTCTCCCAGAAAAATTTGGGTGTATACTATGAAGACTAAGGATGAAGTGCTTGAAATTTTCCTTAAGTGGAAAAATATGATGGAAACTCAGACGAAACAAAAGATCAAGCATCTCCGAACAGATAATGGTGGAGAGTACACGAGTGATCCATTTAAGAAAGCCTAGGATGATAGCGGCATTGTCAGGCACTTCACAGTCAGGCATACACCACAATAAAATGGAGTGGCTGAACGCAAGAATCGAACCTTACTGGAGAAAGTTTGACGCATGTTGTCCAATACTGGGTTGGGCAAGCCGTTTTAGGCTGAAGCTGTTATATATGCGAGCCATCTCATCAATCGCCTACCATCTAGTGCTATTGATGGTAAAATACCACTCAAGAAATGGTCTGGGAAACCTGCTACTGACTATGATTCCTTACGTGTGTTTGGTTTCACTACTTATTATCATGTGAAGGAATCAAAGTTGGATCCTCTTGCAAAGAAAGAAATTTTCTTGCGGATCACTTCAGGAGTAAAAGGGTATCATCTTTGGTGCCTAGAGACCTAGAAGATGATCATCTGTAGGGATGTTACCTTTGATGAATCTACCATGTAAAGAAAGGTGACAACAGAATAGACAGATGGTACTTTGAAATAGGTAGAGTTTGAAAGGCAGATAGTTAGTCCAGCAAATGATGAAGATGTAGAAACTCTAATGGTAGATGAGGAGTCTGATGAGGAAGAGGTTCAAACCCAAGAACCTACACAGCAACTTGAACCAATTGCATTAAGAAAGCCAAAAAGAATAGTAAGAAAGCCTGCTCGCTATGTTGATATGGTGGGTTTTGCATCTCCAATTGCAAATGACAACATCCCTACCACTTACAAAGAAGCAGCCAAAAGTTCAGAAGAAGATAAGTGGAGGAATGCCATGATTGAAGAAATGCAGTCCCTTCAATAGAATCAGACATAGAAGTTAGCTGATCTTCCAAAGGGAAAGAAGGCAATCGGGTGCAAATGGGTCTATGCAAAGAAAGATGGATTTCTTAATGAGTCTAATGTTCGCTACAAAGCAAGGTTGGTAGCTAAAGGCTACGCTCAGACGAAGGGAGTTGATTACAATGAAGTGTTTTCTCCAGTTGTGAAACACTCTTCCATCCGTATTTTATTGGCTTTGGTAGTATAGTTAGATTTGGAGCTGGTTCAAATGGATGTAAAAACAGTGTTTTTACATGGAGACTTGGAGGAGGAAATCTATATGGTTCAGCCTGAAGGATTCAAAGTTACTGGAAAAGAGAACATGGTTTGTAAGCTTGAAAAATCCTTGTACGGATTAAAGTAATCTCTAAGGCAGTGGTACAAACGATTTGACAAGTTTATGTTGAGGCAGAAGTACACAAGAAGCAAATATGATCATTGTGTGTATTTGCACAAGCTGCAAGATGGATCTTTTATATGTCTTCTTCTTTTTGTTGATGACAGGCTGATAGCTTCCATGAATCAAGAGGAAATTGAGAAGTTAAAATCTCATTTAAATGAGGAATTCGAAATAAAGGATCTTGGCGAAGCAAAGAAGATTCTTGGCATGGAGATAAGCAGAGATAGGAATGTGGGAAGACTTTTTTTTGACTCGGAAGGAATATCTAGGAAGGGTATTGAAGCGTTTTGGCATAAATGAGCAGTCAAAACCTGTTAGTACATCACTTGCTTCTCATTTCAAGCTCACTCCAGCATTATCTCCAAAAGCTACAGCAGAGAAACCATATATGACAAAAGTACCATATGCAAGTGTTATTGGTAGCTTAATTTATGCTATGGTGTGTACAAGGCCCGACATTTCACATGTAGTTGGGGTCGTGAGCAGGTATATGCATAATCCTGGAAAGGAACATTGGCAAGCTGTGAAATGGATTCTACGGTATATTCTGAACACCGTGGATGTTGGATTGGTATATCAGCAGGATAAAGCCGGTCAATATGTAGTTGGATATTGTGATTCCAACTATGCAGGTGATCTGGATAAACGTCGATCAACTACTAGTTATGTGTTCAACTTTGTAAACCACCAATATGTTGGAGGTTTACATTACAGTCAATAGTTGCCTTGTCTACGACAGAGGCAGAATATATGGCATGTACAGAGGCTGTAAAGGAGGCAATCTAGCTTCAAGGGTTGCTCGGTGAATTGGGTATTCAACAGAAGCACATAAAGGTGCACTGCGATAGTCAGAGTGCTATCATGTTAGCAAAGAATCAAGTTTACAATGCAAGGACGAAGCATATCGACGTTCATTACCACTTTATACGAGAGGTTCTCGAAGAAGGTGGAGTTGTAATCCAGAAGATTCGGACCACAGAGAATCCAGCTGATGTATTGACAAAGGCAGTAAACCCGATCAAATTTCAATATTGTTTGGATTTGATCAATACTGTCAAAACTTGAAGATTGCATTGGAAGACACTACACAAGATAAGAGATTAAAGATGTGGAACTTGTCAAGGTGGAGATTTGTAGGATTACCAAGTCCCACATTGGCAAAGTAAATAAAAAGGAAAATGGGAATTGTCCCACATTGCCAATTGTAAGGCATAGGAGTTGATTTTGTAGTATAAAAAAAGGCCTTTGGCTTAGTTGAAATCACACCAACAAAGCCTTTCTCATCTCTAAGGCATTTGTTCTTCTTATTACTTTTCTTTGTAATATTTTGTTATGAAATTAATTAGGTAGTGTAATTTTAGTGTTTCCTCTTTATTTTATTTTAGCAGTAGTTTTAGTTTGCTAATAGTTTTCACAACATAGATTTCCCGCTCTTTTCGAGTGTATTAGTCACCAAGACATTGTTCGTTAGTCGATAGAACACATTAACACACAATTATTCACATATAAGCACACGGAATCAGCTAGTCTTATTGAATTGAAATAGCTAGCGGTACAAAAGGGAAACATTAGAACATAACAAAACATGAAATGAAAGTTTCTGACTAGCTAGCTTTGCTATCCTTAATCGGACAATTAGATGGAAGCAAATGGCCAAAAAAACCACGCTCTTCAATCGAAATTGGACACAAGCATGGCTTCCCCGCAATGCATCTACACGGTGGGATGCATTTTGGGGATGGAAGCATTTTTTCATCAGCAGTTGTGCCATTCTTCATGATAAAAACCGTGCTCATACCCTCGCTTAGATGCCTCTCGGACTGACAATGCACAAACCATACCCCTAAAAAATCGTTACCCACATAAGTATATAACGTCTTATTATTGTATGGGTTTTTTTTATAGGGTAATTGGAATACCCCTACTACCAAAAGATGACATTCATCCCAATTTATAGTTAGTCGGAGAGATGTTATCTATTGGGAGCATGGTACTCCAAATACTATGCTTCCAATAAAATTTTCCCTTATTAAATCATACATAAAAAAATTATTATATGATTAGTTATCGGGATTATCTGCAACGAATCTGATAGCAACCCAACCACCAAATTGAATAGAAACAGTATTAAGTTCAGGAGGATCAACCAAATTATAACACGGGGTGGTTGGATCTGTAACGATGCTACATGTGGTGATGTTATCCTTAAATTCGTCGAAAGTCCTGAGACCCGAGGCAACTACATAGAAAGTAAAGCCATGAATATGCATAGGATGAACTTTACCACTGAATACAATTTGAACCACATCTAAATAGTCAAACATCAGAGCCTTTGTCCCAAACTTTAGGTTTTTCGGAATGTCTTCCGCTCGACTCGGGAAATCCTCATCAAGATACCCCGTTTCATTGCTGCGCGAATCACATTAAGTTATCAACATTTAATACTAAACTAATAATAGGTATAGTTCGGGTGTAGTTTTTATGATTACCTGCTATAGGCCTGTAGTATCGATATATTTGGGAACACAAAACTGATGCCATTCAAAGAGGCGGATGCCGTACCAGTAATATTACCTACTCCAGCTGCAATAGCGACATATTTAGTCACGTTTTTTGGGACATGGGCAGGGTGTTGTTGTCTATTTAAGCTCCGAATCGCGTTTGTAAAACTCGAAGCACCAGTAGTGTTATTAATGGCAGGCAATCGGGGATATGGAATATGAATAGGATCGATTATATATCTACAATGGTGGCCCCTACATTGAAGAATTGCTGATGTTGTTGTGTTAGCAAACGTATTAGGTCACCTACCGGGAAATAGGGAGATGCAGCCATGAAATAACACCCTGATGCTCGATTTGCAGTTAATAAAACATCCATGATTTGTCCTGGAGCTATTTTTATATATTTAGATGTTAAAGGCTTTGTGTATTCACCATCATGGCCTACTAATGTTAGGTTGTAGGCTCCGACCCCGAAAAACTGATCTTCGTTTAGTACAGCATTCACTACTCGGAGAAGATACGTTTTTCCATACTCCACGGTCATAGTGAAACCTGTTTCTGCAAAACATAAAAAACTCAATAAATTGATGTTCTTTGTTTATTTTTAACTATATAATGAAGAATCACTTTACAATGTTTACCCTTAGAGCATTTGTTTGGATATCCCGGCTGACCGTTATTGGTGGTTGCATCTGCACGGGAAAAGCTGTTATTATTTGCCTTGGCTGCTACATACATTTCCATCACTTCTTGTATATACCAGCTTCCTGTAATTTTTATCAATTAAATTAGTGGTTTTGAATCGAATATAATCTGAAAACAAAAACGAGAACTACAAAAAATGCTCGATTTTGATGAGTAAGAGTTGAGAAGATTGTAGAGTTCTGAGGTGGGCATAATTCAGCTAGGTTGGCTCCCCCCACTTGGCTAAGTCTACAATTGAGCTCAAAATTTATAAGAACATTTACAAACATTATGGAAAAAGGATAAATATGTGCGTATATGTAGAGATGTATAGTTAAATATTGAGTTGAATAGGGTTTCCTACCAAGAATGATTTGTTGTTGTCCGTCGGGAATTCTAGGGTATGGATATTGGTTTTGAGGAGGGTAAACAACGATGGCACACTGAACGGTGGCCATGGACCATTCACTATAGGCATGATACCAAATAGTTCCTTCTTCTCTTGAAAATATGAGTTCATACGTAAAATTTGATTCAGGACGAATAGGACATTGTGTGATATTTAAGAGACCATCGGGGATTTTTTTTCCCATTTTCTATCGGCGAATTATCTGGGATTCCACAATTCCCCATTTCAAAGTTTCATTAAACCTAAAAAAAAAATTATTTCAAAACTTCAAAAGAAAAAATAAAAGATCAAACCAAATTTGTGTCAATATTTCAATAATAAAATTTAAATACTTATATCCAACGTTAAATAAATAATTATAAAAAATAACATATATATTCAACATTAAATAAATAATTCATATTAATAAATGCTTATTATAAAAAATATTATAAATTATTTGATGTTTCGGGGAATATTCGGGGATTCCCCAATGCGAATTATCAGGGTCGGGTTCGGGGAATTTTCGGGGTGGGGAATGCATTCCCCATCCCCATCCCCATTAAGGATTCGGGGATGAAAAATTTCTCATCCCCACCCCACGGAAAATCTTATCAGGGATTCTCCGTCCCTATCAAAGCGGATCCCCATTGAGTTCGGGGAATCCCCACACCGTTTTCATCCCTACTTGGTTGCAGTATTCTATGCCTATAAATTAATATATACCTTAGCAAAACTTGCTAATTCTTTACATAAAGGAGTGCATACTCGTATAAAATTATAATTTTATTTTTATTTTTAGTAGATTACCATATTTTTGTTTTAGAATACCATATGATTCAAATAATCCATATAATATAATTAACAATTAAAAGAAATATATTTCTTTTAATATTTACAAGTATCTTTATTGAGATAATCTTGTTTAAGAATTAGTAACAGTTAAGGCTCCCCACCCCTTCCCAAAAAGAAAAAAGAAATATACATGTGTAGGAAAAGAGAATGTTGTGTAAAATGAGGTAATAAACTATTTTTATGATAAATTCAAAAGGTTAAGCTGATAATGTAAATTGCAAAAATAACTTTTATTATTATATAGACAATTATACTAAAACAACATATTAGCAATTAAAGGTTTAACATCTCATCAGCTTTTCACGTGTAAAAAATATAAGTATCTTTTTATATATATATATATATATATATATATATATATATATATATATATATATATTGTTAGAGGGAATGGAGAAAATTACCCACTAATAAATAGTTATACCATGAGTTTCATTGTTGTGGACACTAACATAAATTGTGTCTCCTTTATTGGCATATACTGTTGGTCCCGGTAATGTTCCATTAGCAGTCAAAGTCAAAGTGACGGTTGTGTTACAAAGCCTTCTGAGATTGATGTTGTATACCTGAAATTTAATTTAAAAAATAAATAGTAAGATCGCAATCCACAAAAAGTTAAGGGGCTTTTAAAATAAATATCTCTCTTCATGAAATAATTTGGAACAATAGATAAAATATTTTCAACTATACCTCCCCTCCTCCATATGGTACTGTTTATGGTTTTTTTATTTTCTTTATTTTTTTATTTATCTTTCAAATTGTTCATTTTTTTGAATACCGCTTTAGAATTTTTTGTTCGTCTCTTTTTTTATCTTCAAAACGATATCCACTGTGACTTTTTCAACTGATAGACATATGGTAGATGTCTAGTAGACATGTTATAGAAGTTCGATTGACATGTGGTAGAAGTCCGGTAGATGTGTGGAATCTATTTTTTTCATTTGCCTTTTTTCTTTCCTGATTTTGTATACTGTACTTTCTCTCTATTGGATATGTTCTTGCGTTCTTTTATTAATTTGGAAATCGTATATCTATTCTATTCTCTTCTTGTTATTTATTTGATTTTCGCCACTAATTTATCATTGTTTAGTTGGTAATTTAATTTTAAGGTTTGCACAAACTAACATAATGATTATATAAAAAAAACCATCAAAAACTAATATCTACTAGACTTCAGTTACATGTCTATTGGACATTTATCAAATGTCTACTGGTTCAAAAATTCGAAAATGTCATAGTACATGTCATTTCGGAGATAAAAATAAAACGAACAAAAAACTCTAAAGCGGTATGTCGAAAAAATAAAAGGTTTAAAAGATAAATGAAAAACAATAAAAAAAATTAAAAGAAAAAGGAAAGAAAAAAGGAAGATCCAAGTGGATGACATGGTATGTAAATAAAATTAAAAAAAATGTGTATATATAAATAATTTAATTTAATAATAAATTTAAATTTAATTTCATTCACAATACATCAATAATAATTACTTTCTCAATTTGATAAGTAAATTTTTTTTTTCATTAACATAGATAAACTTATTGGTAATCTGTTATGACATTACATATTGCCAGTTATGATAAGTTGTTCATGCCACATAAGCAATTAACTACTTTTTAGCTTGAAATGTTGGTACCACCATAATTATTGAAAGAAAATTTAACCTAATTAGTAGTTGAATTGATACAAATTTTTTATATATTATATATGAGAATATTATACTGTTTATATATGGAACATTTTTTTTAATATTTACAAGAACCTTCATTGAGATAATTTTGTTCGAGGCTAAGTCACAGTAAAGGCTCCTTACCTCTCCCAACAAGTGTATTTAATGGGATTCAAACCTTGTTCTCCTCCAACTTACTCGGCCTGCTTTGCTATGGTATATGGAACATTTTTTAAATTAATTGAAAATAACAAGTTATTATTTTGATACAAGTTGGTTAATTATTTTTAATAGAATGTATGCAACATGTTATGACAGTTTTGTATATAACACCTTATTTATCTTCTGAAATATCCACTTATTTTTATCCCAAAAAATTTCGAGTTATTAAGTTATTTTTTTTCAATATGCATAATTTTAATAATAATGGAGGAATTAACATAATGTAGAGATTTTTAACATTTCATCATTATTCAAAGCTTGAAATTCATATCAATTCCATTTTTATATTACACAAATTAAAGAATAAAATTAAAAAGAACTAGACCTAACCTAATTGAATTTTGATGGAGGAATTGTCCAGTTGCTAAACAAAAATTAGGAACCGATTAACCAGGTATAAACTAGGAAGCACGAAAACTCCTAGACACCAGCATTTCTTGTTTTCGTTTCCTCTTGAAAACCTGAAATCACGTTATTTTTTGGTTTCCAGTGTGCGTTTCTGAAATCGGAACCGTTTCCTTATCCGTTTCCGAGCTACATATATAAGAACATCATGATCATCAAGAAATTCATCAAACGTAAGGAAGGCGAAAAGAGAAAGATAGATAGAAGAGATAAAGCATAAAACACATCAGTCAAGAAAGAGAACAAAAAAAGACTTCTGAAGAGAAAAAAGAGCTTGAACAGAGAGGACCCAAAAACTAAAGGAAGAAGACAAAGTGTATAAAAAATTGAATAAACAAACTAAAATGTTTGAATTTGTAGAGTTATTTAATTCTAAGAATTCTAAATAAATAAAAAAATTAAAGATAGAGACAATAAGAAGGTATAAATGGTCTGCAAGTGGAATAGACTATTCTTCAAATATTTTACCAGCATTAGAGTAGAGGCAAAGATGGAGAAGAAAGAAGAATATTATTACGCCTAGTTAATGGCTTGCTAATTTTTAGGCTAAAGAGTAGTAAATTGTTGAGATGGCAAGAGAAACTTACAGCAATATGTAATATGTACTCTTTTGACATGTCACTTAATAGTTCATGTATGATAATGAGGAAAAATGAAATTTATTTATCAGATTGAGAAAGCAAGCATAATTGATATATTATGAGTGAAATTAACCTGGTGAATTTGCAAATAATTCAGCAAGTATGATTATTCTTGATAGTTTGTCAAAAGTTATTTAATCAAAAATAAGCATTTGATGCTTACATTTTTTTTTTCTAAAAAGCGGAGAACAGAAATTCTGGGCTTTATAAATGGAAAGAAAACTTACGAAAATATCGTAGTATTTGGGAGTGTCAGTTGCATTGGAAAGGATCACAATGTTCCCGAATAGAAAGGCTAAAAACAAGCTTATTTTCATAATACCCATTATTTCAAAATGCGAAAGAGAAATAACAGATTTCCCCTGAATTGTGTGTGTTTAGGTTTACATTTTGCATGCAATTTATAGGCAAAAGGAGTCGTATTATTGGATTGGAAAAATTAAAACAATCAAATATGCTTCATCCGACAGTTAACTATTATTTTAATGTTGCATTATTACATGTAACAATAATTCAAACACTATATATTCACTTCCAATCTGCTTTTCAGAAACAAATGTATCGGCTAGTCTTTGTTGAAATATGATTGGAGTAAACATTATACAAATTATAATTTGAGTACCCATATAATGATAATAGACTATATAGTTGTAGGGATATATTGTCATGTATAATTTATCTATATTTGTACATTATTTAAAGATATGTTTGAATAGACACATGAATTTTGAGAGTGTTAGGTATATTGCATAGGTAACCTACTTTAATGGTGTTTGAGTTCTTATCACACAAAACCAGTCGGTTGAGTTAATACCAACACCTGAAAAACTATGGTTGCATACAATAACATGGACATTAAAATTTGAGAAGTTGTTCTTAAGCCCAAATATAGACTAGATTTATTTAATACATTTGCGACTCATAGTAGTCTGAAAATAAAATGAATCATATGCTTAAGAGAAAAACACTTACCCGAATTTAGAAACTAAATCAAAATTTGAAAGCCCAAAATAATAAACACTGGAACTGTTTAACCTCAAATGCTTAAGTTAATAGATAAAGCTCACTCGTAGTTCTTATATTATTTTTGACAACTCCCTCCATGCCATGTGTAAATTTAATCCAACAACTGAAGATGTTATAGGATTTGAACCCTTAACATCTAGGTCTAAAAAGCTTTGATGCCATATCATAAAACTGTTTTCAAAGGCCAAGAACAAATTAGATAATCCTCCACATATTGGTTTAGCATTTGGAAACAAAATGGAAAATAATCACCTTAGTAAGATTATAAACAATAATAATTAAAAAATATCAAGATATAATGTTAGAAAACATAATAACATCAATAAATTGAATAGAAGGAAATAGAAATGTGAAATGTGATAAATATTTATAAAATGGAGAATATAGATCAATTTATCAAAAAAAATTGTAATTGCGCAATTATTTTAAATATATACAAATTATTTATCTTTTTTACCAAAAACAAAGATAAAATTACTTGACGATAATTCATATAATAAAAACAAAAATTATAATCACGAATTTGTTTGAATTTATGAACGGATTCCTACAAAACAACACATAATTTGGGGGCGATCGGTGTTACTCCGTAGGGGACCCTCCGATGCCTAAGTCAGTAAAGGGTTCTGAGGAATATAATGAAAGTAAGTGTAAGAATATTGAGATACCTGCTGAACTGACCTAGGGGCTTATTTATAGACGCAGGAGCTACCCTACTGCCGATGGAATAAGGAGTCCAAATTGAGATAAGTTTAGAACTCTTCATACATATCTGATCCTTGTATCCCAAGGTGATAGGCATAAGGGTAGAGGAGAGAATATAGGGACTAGAGTCAGACCTGATTCTCCTTGCATGTAGGGCACGGAGATGCCTTTGAGCCAGTCATGTGCCGTCTCAAGGCTGTGACCGTTCAGGGCTCCTCGCAGTCTCTGGTTTGGTATGTTCTCCAGCTGGAATGAGATTCTAGCCGGCCTCAGGTTTTTTCCAACCTAGTTGATGGAGCAAGCCACGTGGCTCTTTATTGACCCGGTCTCTAGAACTAGACAGGCGAATTATATTTAGTAAGTTATCAAAAGCTCTCCCATAAGTGTGAGAAGTTCTTTAAGGATTCGGATGGCATAAAACTGCTCGAATTCCGAGCAATCTTTTGTTTAGGGCTATATGGCCCGCTGTGGCCCAAGCATTCCTGAAGCTTCCTTAAAAAGCTTGACTCTTCTCATATCCTTTGGCGATAGGCGTGATTTTTTGAAATTTGAAACCAGCCCAACCTTGATTGACACGTGGCACTGCGCCTCTGTTCTTTTAATGATTGTGACCCTTCACTTTCATTTTACTTCCTATTTAAGCATTTTCTCCCCTCGTTTCACCACTTTCGCCTGCGTAATTTTCCTGCTTGACTCCCCTCAATTCCTCTCTTCAGTTTTTCAAGGCTTTTTCCGGCGACTTTTACTTCTTCGAACCTTCCACTTCTCGCAAGTAAGTAGTCTTCTCCATACCTCTTCCTTTCGTGGATTCCCTTGTTCTGCAAATTGTTATGTTTTCTATTTCGTAGCCCGAATTCCATGCTAGAGATGATTTCTTGTAGGACTTCTTTCTATGTTTTTTCTAATATTATGTTAGGGTGTATCTCAAACTTTTAGGCTAGGTATAGTTGAAGTTTTGAACTTTTACGGAAATGATCTTAACTATTAACTTAGTATTGCAGAAATCTGGGTTTATGTTGGTCAGATTCTAGGTTTAGGTATGAACATTGATGAACATGATGAACATAGGCTTAAGGTTGAACCCCTTCCGGCGGAAAAAAAATGACCATAGATCTTCATAAAGTGGCTAGATCCGCCTCTAACTTGTTCTAGGATTTTTGCTTTCTTTCTAGGCGATCATGTCCTCCACTACCTCCATAAGTACCGGCTCGGCCGATAGGTTGTTTGATGAATATTGTGCCTAGTTTCCTGACTAGGTGTCAAGGTGCTATGTTAGTGTTGACCCATCTAACATTCATTCCAACATTAGGACTAAAAGAACAGCCCCGGAGGATGGACCGAGTAGAGGGTAATGAAGAGAGGGGGCTTCCGCTCAGGCCTCCTCTAGCTCATAAATACATTCTTCTAACCCAGTGTGGGCAGGCAGTGGCAGTGAGGGTGATGAGGTAGAGAAGCAGGCATTTCTTGAGCGCCCCGACTAAGGACCTAGTGGGTATAGGAAGAAGAGAGCTGCTAAGAGGATTAAGGCGAAGGCGGTGGTGGAACAGTCCGGGCTAGCTATAAAGGAGAAAAAGGTGACCCCTCGTATTGAAGATATGGTATCAATAGTTTATCCGGTGGACGTAGACTTTGAGAGGGGCCTTTTTCCCTTGGATACAAAATGTAGAGTGATGCTACCGACTGAAAAGCAACAGGTCCATCAGCCGCCTGAAGGATGGTTCAGCCTATACTTAGAGCAAGCTTGGTTTGGCTTCGTCTATCCTCTCCCCTAAGGTATATGCGACCTTCTCATATATTGGAAGGTGTGCCTGGCTCAAATTCACCCTACCCTATACGAAAACTTGGGTCTAGGTTTTGATGAGAAGTTCTTCAGGCAGATCGCCTCTTATAAGATCAATAAAGGCGAGGATCACCTACATTTTTCTCATAAGAACGGGTTCTATTCCTTTACCTATAGGGCCGATTCGGTGAAGAATTTTAAGTAATTCTTCATCTTTATTGAGCTGAAGGATGGGGCCCCTGCATTTCCTACCCCGTGGTTATTCGCTGTGCCGCCTCGCTTCAAAGTTCCTAAGAATGACACGGATGTCCGAGTAGAGATCTTTGAACGTTTGAGGAGAGGGATGTGGTCTTTGGCCGATGATTCTTAAGCTTTTATTCATAATCATAGATTAATCGACTACAACTTAGTCTGCGCCGATGGCTATAAGTATTATGTTAGCGCTCTGCCTCTGGGTGAGCTTATTTTCAGCCTTATTTACTTTTGTTTATGCTTTCCAGCTATGTTAGGAGTTAAAGATGAGTTTCTGATGCTATAGCCAAGCGGGTGAAAAACCTGCAACAAGTCAACAACCGCTAGTCTCCCGAGATCGTCGATGGTGCTTCTAACAAAACTACTGATTAGTTTTATTAGGTAAGAGCGGGGAGACGATTCCCAAGAAGGGAGTCAAGAGAGGAGGTGCGGATGCAGCCGAGGGTTCCACTAAAGAAAAGAAGAAAAAAGCCAAGGTCGCTGATGCGGTATGCTTTTATCCCCTCTAGTGCTTTAGTTTGCTTCCCCATGGCTTGAATTACTGACATGATTCATGGCAGGTGAACGACGTTACCCCGGTTGAGAAACCCGTGGTTCCTCTCACTTTGATGAAGGATGCCTTGGTCATATTATGGGTAATAAGCCTTCCCTCAATCTGTCGGTTATCCAGCAGTCTCTTCTTTAGGCCTTTTCATTGGAAGAAGAGGATCTTATATATGACCAGGAGGACTTCCACATGGCAGCGGCCTGCTTATTCGAATCGGTTGCTCAGGTATTATTCCCCATTAAAAAATCTATCTTATGAATTCTGGTTCACGCTTGACACCATTTATTTTTGTATAGTCTTTGTCCCGGGCAACCGACCTATTCTGTTAGAAAGGAAAAAAATTAATAATGCTTGGAAACAAAGTAAACTTGGAGAGGAAGAATGCTTAGGAATAAAGCATACTTGGGAATAAAGAATACTTGGAGAGAAAGAAAAATTCAATATAAATTATTTTACCATATCTAGTTTACAAGTGTACTATAAATAGACTAGCATTGTATGTTAGAATTACAGGAAAGAAATGATTGGGATCAGAATTAATTCATCACTTCCCTAAATGGTGCCCACAATCACAGCAACGGTCACTCAATCACAATAATCACAGCCAACAAAAATAGGAACAAAGTTAATTCCTTTATTCATTTCCTTGTATGAGTGTCTTTTTACCTATAAATATACATGTAAATCATAGTGTTGGATCATTCAAAAATTAATCAAATTCTCCAATTCAACTCCATATTCAGTGTTTATTTTTCATATATCCAATACGGCATCAGAGCGGGTCTTTGTAGGGCCAAATTGTTTCTGAAATTAACTCATCATTTACCAACCCATCACCTAAAACCCTCTCGCTAACATGTCCAAAGATGGCAGATTATCATCGGGTATAAACACACCAAACTCGGAGTCTCAGGCTACCAAGTCTAACGACGACAACTCATCAAGACGATCTGGAGTCAGCCATGAAGATTTGACAATCCAGATTGCAAACTTAATCAAGAATGGCCTTATAAATCAAGGTTAAAAACAAACTCTTTCAGATAATTTGACAATCAGCATCAAGTTAAACAACCAAAATTATGTACTATAGGCTCGGATGATTAAAGTAGCCATTGGAGGAAAATACAAAGCCCTATTGAGCCACCTTACTGGAACTCCAGCACCACCACAAATAAGTGACAATGGATATGATAAATGGGAACAAGATGACCTTATTATGTTTTCATGGCTCATTCAAAACATTGAGCCTCAGTTAAATTGCAACCTTATCGAATTCCCCACCGCCAAAGCATTATAGAACACTCTGGTTACGACATATAGTTCCAAAAGGGACAAGTTAGAACCTTTAATCTCCATACAAAGATCAATAGCATGAAGCAAAATGGCATGCCTTTAGAAGATTTCTGGATTAACATACAGGGGGTTTG
This sequence comes from Euphorbia pulcherrima, assembly GCA_947683365.1. Taxonomy (NCBI): domain Eukaryota; kingdom Viridiplantae; phylum Streptophyta; class Magnoliopsida; order Malpighiales; family Euphorbiaceae; genus Euphorbia; species Euphorbia pulcherrima. The sequence continues at coordinate 42,194,428 of CANTUS010000008.1, read as the reverse complement.
GGGCAAAATTGATCGCCGTGAACCCAACCCAATGACTTCTGAGAAAGACATCGAAACCTATAATAAAATCAGACAAGAGCAGAAGCTGTTTCAATCTCTGAACTCCATCGATTCAGAATTCAATCAAATAAAAAGTGAAATTTTGAGACAAGATCCATCACCTTCTCCGGAGTCCGCATACACCACTATTCAGAAAGAGGCGGCGCGTCTCAGTGTCTTGGTTTCAACCTTAGAGAATTCGTCACAACAGGGCATAGGCGACTGGTTCATCACTTCTAGAACTGAAGCCGTAAGTTTAACCACTCAAAGTCAATGGAAACCACCAAATAACGCCGAAAAAAGGGGTTTCAAATAGACAAATCGAAACTCAAATGCACCATCTATGGAATGACAAAGCACATGAAGGACACGTGCTTTGAAATCCATGGATATCCTAAGTGGTGGAACGATGGGCATAAGAAAAAGGGGCAGAATACTGACGGTAAGGCTACTGCCACCATAGGAAACTCAGAAATAGCCACCAGTAGCGGCGGGCACAGCCAAGGAAAGGCCGGAAATAGTGAAGGGAACACCGGAATAGGAAGCAGTGGGGCTAGGGTAAACAGGAAGGCTGATTATAAAGGTAAAGGGCTTTAGAATAAATCTGCAAGCCCTCCTAATTTTGGGTTATTTCATATTAAGCCCAAATCTTTCGATTCTTCTATTTTTAGCGCAATACAAAATCAATCTCATGCTAATATGGCCCACAATGTTGATAGAAATAAAAGTGCATCATGGATCTTTGACTGTGGTGCAACTGACACTGTGACATTTGACCCTCGTGACATCAAAGCAAAGACCAACCCCTCAAAGACGCAAGTCAAAGCAGCTAATGGAGGAATAATTTATGTCCAAGGAGCAGGAACAGTTGAAATTTCTCCAACATTAAAATTGTCAAATTGTCTTTACGTTCCTGCATTACCACATAAGTTATTATCTATAAGCCATGTAATAAAAGAACTCAATTGTGTGGTGCTAATGAATCCTATGTTTTATATACTACAGGACATCAGGACAGGAATGATTATTGGACGTGGCACTGAACACCAAGGACTGTACTACATGGATGAAGTGGCTCAATACGGTACTGTAATGCTTGCACATGGAACTGCAAATAGGGAAGCATGGCTATGGCGTCGAAGATTGGGACATCCTTCCATGGGTTATTTACAAAATTTATTCCCTAAACTTTTTCTTAAAGATACTTTGCAATATGAAACTTGTATTTTGGCCAAAAGTCATAGGCATACTTTTAAACCCAATAATATTAAATTTAATTGGCCTTTTTGCTGGTTAATTCGGATGTATGGGGTCTATCACCTATTATTGGTGGACAAGGCTTTAGGTATTTTTTATTATTTGTTGATGATTGCACTCGTATCTGAAGTTATGGATAAGTTCATCCAATTTTACACTATGATCCAAACCTAATTCAATAAAACCATTCAAATTTTATGGTCTGATAACGGGAGGAATTTAACACACCTATGAAACTTTTCTTCCAAGAGAAGGGGTTAGTTCACCAGATAACTTGTCCACATTCCTCAGATCAAAATGGTGTAGCCAAAAGAAAGAACATAATCCTTTTAGAAATGACCCGAGCACTACTCTTTGAATCCCAAGTACTAAAAAATTTTTGGCCTAAAGCCGTCCACTTCCACTTACTTACTTAATTGGCTTCCAACAAAAATCCTTGACCTACTAACACCTGTTCAAATCTTAGCCAAGTTCACCAATATACCACCACCCCTAACTCTTCAACCAAGGATCTTTGGATGTCCTATTTTTGTCCATATACCTAAAATAGAGTGAATGAAACTTGACCCATGTGCAAAAAAATGTGTTTTTGTAGGATATGGAATTAACCAAAAGGGCTACAGGTGCTACAACCCAAAAACCTGTCGCATGTTCACTATAATAAATTGTAATTTTTTGGAGACCGAATACTATTATAGTACCCAACTTAGTGGTCAAGGGGAGAACAAATCTGAGGACACACTGAGTTGGCTTTCGGAACCAATGATATCATCAGTTGAGGAGATAAAGCAAAATAATACTGTTGTTGAGCATACTCCAGGCACTTCCATACAGTATGAGGAGCTAAGTGCCTCGAAAAATATTCATCCTAACCTGGTGTATGAGGTAAGACAAAGTGAACTATCTGAATCCCCCATTGTTTTGACTAATCATGAAAATATAGTAGAATAGCTGACAGAACAAGAAGGGCGACGATATATTCTACCACCTCGAGAAAAAAGAGGGGTCCCACCAGATAGGTATTCGCCATAGAAGGAAGCAAGGATATCTAGATATCCAATAGCCTACATAGCAAGGGGGAGCCTATCAGTAGAAGCCAAGGGATATCTTACAGCCTTGTGCTAAGAGGAGATTCCTACCACGGTAGAACTTGCTTTAAAGTCAGACAAATGGACAAATGCAATGAAGGATGAAATGAAAGACCTTGGAAGATTAAAGTACTTTCTCGAAATAGAAGTGCTAAGATCTAGACAAGGAATCTTCATATGTCAAAAGAAGTACATCTTAGACCTGTTAGCCGAAATAGGAATGATTGACTGTAAACCAATAGATACTCCTATGATCGTGAATCATGGATTAAGAATACGTGAAGGAGCAAAGTTGGCTGACAAAGAGAGCTACCAAAGACTGGTGGGAAAATTAATCTATCTCTCACACACACGACCTGATATATCCTACACTGTGGGGATTGTTAGTCAATTTATGCATAGACCACTAACAGAACATATGGAAGCTTTATGAAGGATCATCAGGAATCTTAAAGGAACATCTGGACATGGTGTGTTATTCAAAGCACATGGACATCTTAATATCAAAGCCTATACCGATGCTGATTGGGTAGGCAATCCAGTTGACCGAAGAGTCACATCTGGATATTTTACCTTAGTAGGGGGAAACTTAGTCACATGGAGGAGCAAGAAGTAAAAGGTTGTGGCATTGTCCAGTGCAGAGGCTGAATTCCTAAGAATTACTCGAGGCTTAACTAAGATATTATGGTTACAGAAGCTGCTAACAGAGATCGAATCTCCACCATTTGAAACTTGTGAGATAATGTGTGACAACCAAGCTGCTATTCGGATCTCTGAAAACCTAGTACAACATGATCAAACAAAACATATTGAAGTTGATAGGCACTTTATCAAAGAAAAGGTAGAAGCAGGTGTTGTGAAGCTACCATATATATGATCTGAAGACCAATTAGCAAACATTCTAATAAAAGCAGTGAACGGGAAAATCTTTAACAAAATTTTAGACAAGTTGAGCATTGGGGACCTCACTACTAAACTTGAGGGGGAGTGTTAGAATTACAGGAAAGAAATTATTGGGATCAGAATTAATTCATCACTTCCCTAAATGGTGCCCACAATCACAGCAACGGTCACTCAATCACAATAATCACAGCCAATAAAAATAGGAACAAAGTTAATTCCTTTATTCATTTCCTTGTATGAGTTTTTTTTACCTATAAATATACATGTAAATCACAGTGTTGGATCATTCAAATATTAATCAAATTCTCCAATTCAACTCCATATTCAGTGTTTATTTTTCATATATCTAGTATTGTACATCCTAAATCATCAATCAATATAAAAAATTCTTTCTCTCAAATAGCTTTTCTTAGTTTCAATATTTCAAACATGGTATCAAGAGCGGGTTAAATGGTTCTAAGACCAATTTTGTTTCAAGTTTAATTATCACCTATCAAACTTACCACCATGGCCAAAGATGATAGATCGCCATTGGTCATCAATCCACCAACTCAAAAATCTCAAGCTACCAAGTCTAATGATGGTAGCTCAATCAAACAATCTGAAGTCAGTAATGAAATCTAATAATTCAGATTGCAAACTCAATCAAACAATCTCGAGAACAACGAAAATTAAGTACCACCGAGAAAAAGGATATCTCATATCTAATAGATAAATCAAAAATCAAGTGCAGCCACTGCAGAATGACAAAGCATACAAAAGAAATGTGCTTTGAAATCCATGGGTATCCCGATTGGTGGAATGAACATAAAAAGGAGTTGGCCACCAATAATAATGCAAATGATCAAGCAAGCATCAGTGGAGAAGAAAGCATTGGAGGTGCATTATTAGCCACGATAGACCTACAAAAAATTCCTCATGGATTTTTTATTGCGGGGCCACCGACACTATGACCTTTGATGCAAATGATATCAAAATCAAAACATAACTAACAAAGACACATGTTAAGGCAGCCAATGGAGGAATTATCTCTATAGAAGGAGCTGGATCTATTGAGATATCACCCACACTAAAATTATCAAATTATCTTTATGTTCCATCATTATCTCAAAAATTACTCTCTATTAGTCATATGACAAAGGAACTAAATTGTATTGTACTAATGCATCCTACTTTTTGTATACTAGAGGACATCAGGATAGGATCAATTATTAGAAGGGGCACTGAGCACCAAGGACTGTACTACGTGGATGAAGTTGCCCAACACAGTACTATAATGCTTGCGAATGGAACATTTGATAGAGAAGCTTGGCTCTAGCATCGGCGTTTGGGGCATCCATCCACGGGTTGTTTACATCTTATATTTCCCAAACTTTTTAAGTCAAATAATCCTTTACATTGTGAGACTTGTGTTTTGACGAAAAGCCACAGACAGACTTTCAAACCCAACGATACCAAAGTCGACGTACCCTTCTTATTAGTGCACTCTGATGTGTAGGGTCCAGCACCTATTATAGGTGGACAAGGTTTCAGATATTTCCTGATATTTATTGATGATTGCACTCGTATGACATGGGTTTATTTTTTGAAAAATAAGTCTGAAGTTGTTGATAAATTTATTCATTTCCACACTATGATCAAGATCTAATTTAACAAATCTATTCAGATTTTACGATCTGATAATGGGGGGGAATTTGTTAACTCAACCATGAAACTTTTTTTCGAAAGGAAGGATTAGTCCACCAAACTACTTGTCCCCATACCCCTGAGCAAAATGGAGTTGCCAAAAGAAAAAATAGGATCCTTCTTGAAATGACTCATGCTTTTATAATTGAATCTCGAGTCCCAAAAAGTTTTTGGCCAGAAGCTGTAGCAACAACTACTTACCTACTAAACAGACTTCCAACCAAAGCTCTTAATCGACAAACTCCTATCCAAGCCTTAGCCAAATTTACAAAAATACCCCATCCTTAACTCTTCAACCAAGAATTTTTGGGTGCTCTATTTTTGTTCACATTCTAAAAACTGAATGAACCAGGTTTGATCCTTGTGCTGAAAAATGTGTCTTTGTAGGTTATGGAGTTAATCAAAAGGGATATAGATGTTATAACCCTAAAACTCATCACATGTTTACCACAATGAATTAGGATTTCCTTGAAATAGAGTACTTTTATAATACCCAACTCAGTGGTTAGAGGGAGAATGAATATATGGACTCACTAAGTTGGCTTCCAGATAGAGGAACTTCTCAGGTGGCAAAAATGGAAATAGAGAAAGACAGTTCTATTAGGGAAACTTCATATACTTCCATACAGTCTATAGGTTCTAGTGTCTCTAAAGATACTCCTTCCAACCTATTGTCTGAGGTAAGCAATTTTGAAACTCTTGTACCCTCGACTGGTTCAACTAATCTTGGTGATTATGAGACTATAGAAGAATAGGTGGAACATGAACATGTGGTAGAACAAGAGTCAGAATAAGGAGAGAAATATGCTTGACCCCCTAGGAGTAAGAGGGTTGTCCCACCTAATAAATACTCCCCAAAACCAGTAAATAGAAGAAGATCAAGATACTCGATAGCCAACATTACGAGGGGAAACCTATCTAAATAAGCAAAGGCATTTCTAGAAGCTCTATGTGAAGAAGAGATCCCAACAACAATTGAACAGGCGATGACATCGGACAAATGGAGAGATGCAATGAATGATGAAATGAATGCTCTTAACAAGAATAACACATGGGAGAAATGTAATCTACCAATAGGAAAGAAACCAGTTGGATATTGTTGGGTCTTCACAGGGAAACATAAACCAGATGGTTCTATTGAAAGATTCAAGGCGCGATTAGTGGCAAAAGGGTATACTCAAACTTATGGGATTGATTACTCTAAAACTTTTTCACCAGTAGCAAAGATGGACACTATCAGAGTATTGTTCTCAGTAGTAACAAATAAGGGATGGCCACTTCACCAATTTGATGTGAAAAATGGTTTTCTATATAGGGAGCTAAAGGAAGAAGTTTACATGGAAGCACCACCGGGATTCAAGGAAGAATTCAGAGAGGGAGAAGAAGTCTGTCGGTTGAAGAAATCTTTATATAGACTTAAACAATCACCTCAAGCCTAGTTTTACAGGTTCACACTAGCAATGAAAAGATACGGGTTCAAGTAGAGCAATTCTGATCATACTTTGTTCCTTAAATGAAATGGTGATCTTGTAACTTGCTTGATTATTTATCTTGATGACATGATCATTACAGGAAATGATGTAGAAGAAATTGCCAACCTAAGGGAGAATATATTCACCGAGTTTGAAATGAAAGACTTGAGATTAAAGTACTTTCTTGGAATTAAAGTGCTAAGATCAAAGCAAGGAATTTTCATATGTCAAAAGAAGTGCATCTTAGACCTAATAGCTAAAATAGGGATGCTTGACTGCAAACCTGTTGATACACCCATAGTGGTCAATCATGGACTAAGAGTACTAGAAGGAGTAGAGTTAGTCGATAAAGAGAGATATCAATGGTTGGTGGGTAAACTCATTTATCTCTCACATACCCGACCTGACATATCCTATGCGGTAGGAATAGTAAGTCAGTTCATACACCGACCTTAAACAAATCATATGGAGGCTGTATGGAGGATCATAAGGTATCTCAAGGGTACAACTGGACATGGAGTCCTATTCAGAGCACATGGGCATCTGAATGTGAGAGGATATACAGATGTTGATTGGGCAAGCAATCCAGTAGATTGAAGATCAACATCAGGCTATTTTACTTTTGTAGGAGGTAATTTAGTCACATGGAGGATTAAGAAGCAAAAAGTTTTAGCATTATCAAGTGCTGAGGTAGAGTTTCAAGGAATTACTCGAGGACTAGCCGAAGTATTATGGCTATAGAAGTTATTAACAGAAATTGGTTTCCCACCATTAGAAACTTATGAGATAATGTGTGATAATCAGACGGCCATCTGAATCTCGAAAAATCTAGTACAACATAATCGGACTAAACACGTGGAAGTTGATAGACACTACATCAAGGAGAAGATTGAAGTAGGAATCATAAAGCTACCATACATACGATCTGAAGACCAACTAGCAGATATTCTAACTAAAGCAGTGAACGGAAAGATCTTCAGTAAAGTTTTGGACAAGTTGAGCATTGGCAATCCCACAACTCAACTTGAGGGGGAGTGTTAGAAAGGAAAAAGAATTAATAATGCTTGGAAAGAAAGTAAACTTGGAGAGGAAGAATGCTTGGGAATAAAGCATACTTGGGAATAAAGAATACTTGGAGAGAAAGAAAAATTAAGTGTAAATTATTTTACCAAATCTAGTTTACAAGTGTACTATAAATAGACTAGCATTGTACATCCTAAATCATCAATTAATATAAAAAATTCTTTCTCTCAAATAGCTTTTCTTATTTTCAATATTTTAAACATATTCCACTGGGTGGATGCGGAGAAAACTAATGCTGAGAAATTGACGGAGGTGATTAATATATGCCGCAAGCTGAAAACCCAGGTGAATGAGGTGACCGGCCAAAATAAAACTTTGGGAGAGGACCTGAAAAAGCTGAGAGAGGAGCTTGGGCTTCTTTAGTCATCACACAAGACAGTCTCCAAGAGTTTTAAGAAGGATAAAGTCGACCTGGCGACCAAGCGGGAGGATCTATAAGCCGCTATTAGCAAGAAGGAGGGTGATGCGGCTGAGTACATCCGAGCAATTGAGGGAATGATCGATGATGGTTTTGAATTCTGCAGGCGCATTTATAATGCTTACAAGCAGCTTCATCCAGGTCTACCAGACAACTTGTTACAAGGCGTTGAATATCCGGGAGCCAAGGTAGAAGGAGGTGTCACCCTGAGTGAGTGAGTGAAGGATGATAATCCGAATGAGAAGGTTGGCAAGGCCGGGGTCCTTCTAGAGGGGGAATTGGAGCCCCCTGCCAATAATGATTCCTCTACTGTATAGGGTTTTTATTTGGTACTTGGTCAATTTTTGGCTTTTACTTTTTTGTAAGTACATTATTTTATTCAAGCCTTTTGAGGCGTATTTTATTTTCGCGAGGTCTTATTTCTGTGCCTTTATTTATCTAGATCGGTCTTACATTTCATTGCCTTTTTAGATGATTGCTTAGGTCTTACTTATAGCCTTTTTTCATCAAGTATTTAATGCTGATTCTATAGGGGTGTGAACGCCTAAGAACTGTATAATGTAGTTTTAACTAGGCCTTAGGCGTGCGAAATATTTAAGCCAGTCTTATATCATGCCGGAGATATGCTATAAAGTGTGATCAGTATTTATTGAGGCGAATGTATAAATAAAAGAATGCTTTTATTAATAATTTTGAGTACAAGTCCGGGAATTCTACGCATCCGGAGTTCTACTTGAGGGGAGCCTCCTTGTTAAAAACTTCCTTAAAGAAAAAACCCAAAATGGGATTAAAAATCCTTAAGGAAGGAAAAAGAGTACTGCTGCTAGAGTTCCTAAGTATCTACTGTGTAGTAGGGCCTAAGATTAGCAATGTTCCATGTGCGAGGAAGCTCCTTGCCTTTCATAGTCCCTAGCTTGTAGGTGGGCGGCCTGATGACGTTGGTGATCTTATAGGGGTCTTCCCAGTTGGCGCCCATCTTCCCTTTGCCTTGCCGGGCCTGTGAGGCGATCGAGTCTTTAAGAACTAGGTCTCCTTCTTTAAGGCAAATTTCTCGTACGCACCTATCGTGATATCTAGTGATTTTGGCTTTATAAGCCTCCATTAGAATCCAAGCTCGCTCTCTCCTTTTATCCAAGTTGTCCAAATGGTACTTCATGTTAATATTGTTCTCTTCCTCCGTGTAGTACGCCACTCAGTCCGATGGAGCTCCGGTCTCCACTGGGATGACCACCTCAACTCCATATACTAAGAGTAAGGAGTTTCGCTAGTCGTTCCATAAGGAGTGGTTCTGCAGGACCATAAGACTTTGATTAATTCATCCGGCCATCTCCCTTTTTGATCTAGCACTCTCTTTTTCCACCCTTCTCCTAGGGTTATACTGGTAACCTCCGTTTGGCCATTGGTATGTGGGTATGCCAAGGAGGAAAAGTGATTCTTTATGTTCCATTTCCTGCAGAAATTTTTGAACTTCTCTGAGATAAATTGCAAGCCATTGTCTGCTATTATTCTCGTCGGTCCACCGAATCGAGTGATTATATGCTTCCATACAAAGTCAATTATCCTTTCGGCTGTGACCAAGCTAAGTGCTTCTACCTCAACCCATTTATAAAAAAGGTCGATATTAACCAATATCCACTTCCTTTAGCCAGACGCTTCCAGCATTAGTCCAGCAATGTCAATACCCTAGGATGCGAATGGCCAGCCGGTAGTTATCGGCCTTTGATTAGCTTTTGGGATGTGTGTTTTTCTTACATGTATTTGGCATTGGTGACAAGTCCTCACATATTGTTCTGTATCGGCTTTGATAGTTACCTAATAGTATCCGACCAGGGTGATTCTCCTAAGTAGTGTCTCTGTTGCCTAGTGGGATCTACAGCTTCCTTTGTGGATTTCTTCTATGATGAGTTTTCCTAGCTTGGGGGTGACACACTTGAGCTAGATGTCTGAGTAGGATTTCTTGTATAATTCATTGCCCACCAATGCAAACCGCATAGACTTTTGAGTTATTTTCTTCACTTTGATTTTGTCCTCGGGCATCTTATCATAAGCTAAATAGTCGTACAGAGGTTGCATCCAACCGAGGGACTTCTTTTGGATCCATAGGTTTTCACCCTGCTCTTCATAAGTTGGCCAAGTCAAGACCTCACAAGGGCAGCTTAGCTCTCTCCACGAGTCTTTTCCTGTGGCCACTTTCGCTAATTCATCCTCTTTCTCATTCTGAGTTTGAGAAATATATTCAATCTTCCACTCGGTTCCCTTGGCTTCGGGCTTTTATAATAGTTTCCCTACCTTAGCTAGGTATTTAACCATTTTGGCTCGTTTGGTTCTATATGTCCGATTGATTTGATTTGCTACTAGCTTGGAGTCACTCTTAAACACAACTACATCAGGCATAATCTCATTGGCTAGCTCGAACCCTTTGATCACTGATTCGTATTCGGCCACGTTGTTGGTAGACGAGAAAGCCAACTTAGCGATATATAATAGTCTGATCCTTTCGCGACCCTGAATGTAAACTCTGATGTCTGCCCCTTCTGAATAGGAGGAACCGTCTACAAAGATTGTCTAAGTTTCAAAAGGGATGGTTTGTTCCTGCTTAATACCCGTAAAGTCCACCACGAAGTCGGCTAACGCTTGAGCCTTCAAAGCTTTTCTTACCTCAAATCAAATGTCATATTCTGCAAGCCTAATGGCCCACTCAGTTAGACGGCCAGAAGTATCTGGTTGTTGCAACACTTTCTTGAGAGGGACACTAGTTCTAACTACGATGGTGTATGCCTAGAAGTAAGGTCTAAGCTTCTTAGCCGAGTGAACGAGGGTCAAGGCTAAATTTTCTAGTTTTGGGTATCTTAATTCCGCATTTCTCAACACTTTGCTAGTATAATAGATTGGATACTGCTCTTCTTGATCTTCTAAAATCAGAACAGTTCCTACTGCCTCGTCTGTTGCTGCCAAGTAGAGATAAAGTGTATCCCCAACGTTGGGGCGGCTCATCAAAGGAGGTTTGGCCAAGAAGTCCTTCAGCTTATTAAAGGCCTCTTGACAATCTTTATCCCACTTGAAATCCTGAACCTTCTTGGTTGCTTTATAAAAAGGCATGCACCTCTTTGCTGAGAAAGAGATGAATCATCCTAATGCATTAATCCTTCCATTGAGACGTTGAACTTCATTTATCGTTCAAGGCGGTTCTATCCAGATAATGGCTTCAATTTTTTCAGGGTTCACCTTGATGCCTCTCTCTGAAATTATAAAGCCTAAAAATTTTCCACGCTTTACCCCAAAGACATATTTCTCTACGTTGAGCTTCAGTTGGTAGGCCTGCAATGTTTTGAAAACTTTCTCCAAGTCATCCGCATGTGATTCTTCATTTTTGCTCTTCACTATCATATCGTCCACATACACCTCGACTGTTTCACCAATCATGTCCTTAAAAATTTTATTTACTAGCCTTTGGTAAGTTGCTCTAGCATTTTTTAATCCAAACAGCATGACCATGTAACAATATGTTCCTTTATGAGTAACGAAGGAAGTTTTTTCTTCATCTGCTGGATCTATGGGAATTTTGTGGTACCTGGCTTTTGCATCTAAAAACTAGTAGATGGCATAAATGGCTGTGGAGTCCACTAATTGGTCAATGCTTGGCAGAGGATAGCTGTCTTTTGGAGTTGCCCTGTTTAAGTCTATGAAATCTACATACATGCAATAGTTTCCGTTTAGTTTCTTAACCAACATGACATTTGCTAGCCATCTGGGATAATTTACTTCTCTTATATGCTTGGCTTTCAGTAATTTGTCTATCTCTTCTTCTATGGCCTTCTTTCTTTCAGGGGCATGTTTTATTTTCTTCTATACTACTAGGGTCGCCTCGGGGTCGAGGTTGAGACTATGCTGTATTATTTTGGGCCGAACTCCCAACAAGTCATCATGACTCCATGAGAATGAATGTTGTTGTCCAACCGGGACCGCATTGATGCTAGCCTTTATGTCTTCTTTTAAATCTTTAGCCACCTTCAACACGCTACCTAGTCCTACCATCAGTACTTCTTGTTCTCCCACCGGCTTGGCTATTGAATTGTTACCGTCAAAGCTAGTATCTTCTCTGCTTTATTCCGATCTTTCATGTTGAGGCAGTTGTTTGTCTCCTTTCAACGAGGCTATATATGTTTTGTGAGCATTTCCTACTGGCACTATTGTCCCCTTTTTGTTGGTATTTGTAAAACCAAGCGGGAGATATTGAAGCAAAAGATTCATACAAGAAGGGATGTCCCAATATGATGTTGAATCCAACTAAAATTTCAGCAATGGTAAAGTCTACCTCCGTGCGGTATACATGCTCATTGTCTCCTATTTCCACATTTAGCTTGACTTCTCCTAAGGAAACGGTTGTGTGTCCACTTAAATAAGACATTATGGCATAGCCCGGCTGGACCCTACGATTATTTACTTTCAACTGCTCAAACACCAATCTGGTGATCAGATTCACGAAGCTTTCCGTGCCAACCAATACCCGGTATACTGTGCAATTTTCTATCATTACTTCGATGACAAGTGGGTCCGAGTGGGGCTTGGTTACTATAGTCACGTTCCTGTAGGGTTTATTTGATTCCGAACTATCGCTTAGCTTAAGCGGATTCCCAAAAGAATGTCTTGCTTTTTTGGAAGGCGGTTCTCTGTCCCCGCCTCCGTGTATAACCATTACCTTGATTTCTTTATTATCGCCAGCCTTCTTTGCTTCTTTGGGCTTTTCCTTTAAACTATCCTAGTCATCACACCTATCCGCTCTCTTTGTCACCCCTTTAACGAATTAGCTGAACTTTCCTACCTTGATTAGGGCGTGTACTTCTTCTTATAGGACTCTACAGTCATCTGTATGATGTCCTTTGGCCTTATGAAATTCACAATACTTTTCATAATCTCTCTCCAGCGTCTTGCCTTCTGGGATGTTTGGAAAGCAAACGCTCCTTTTTGGCCCGTTCTTGATGGCTACCAGAATTCTGCTCGGCAATGTATTAAGTTTTGTCTTATCTTCCTATCGATCATACCGACTAGATCCATGGCCCATGCCTCGGCTTTGATCCCTCTTTCTCTTCCCCTTCTTATCATCCTGCCTAGGATGGTCACTATCATCGGAGTTCCCCTTGTTAGAGCGACTTACCACATCCACTTCTACTAAGTTTTTGGCCATGCCAATCATCTGGGGAAAGTGAGTTAGTTTTCTAGTGATAATTTCTTGCTTAAAGAGGTCATTTTAGGTTCCCTTTATCAAGGCTTCCTTGGTTGTCCCAAAGTCCAAGTCGGCAATGCCTACACAAGCCTCGTTAAACCTTTTTAAATAATCTCGCAAGGATTCATCCGACCCTTCCACTACACTACGGAGGTTACGGCTAACATTTTCTGGTTGAGCTGATCCCAAGAAGTGCTTCTAGAATTTTGCTCTTAGTGTGTCAAAATCTTTGATTGAGCTAGGCGCTAAGCGGAGGAACCAGTGTTTGGCTGCCCCAGTTAAAGTAATGGGGAAATATCTATACCGAAAGGCTTCTAGAGCGTTTAACAAATCCATTCGGTCAATATAATCTGTCATGTGTAGTTTCAGGTCATCCTTCCCACTGTATTTATCCAAGATAAGTGGGAAGATGTATTTAGGAAGCTTTTGGTTTAGAATATTTTTCTTGAATGGGGAGAGGGTCTTCTCGCTGATTAGTTCTTGGAATGAAATAGCAGACTTCTTGAGTCATCTTTTGAACTTGGTATTAAAATCTTCAGAACTTCCCCACTCGGAATGGGAGGAAGGTGAGGAAGATTCATAAGGAGAGGTAGTTGGGGCTCTGTGTTTTTCCCCTTCCCTTTCTTCCCTCTTGATTTACCCCGGGACCCGATCTTGTCTACTCCGTCTTGCTCTGTGGTTATAGCCATTGAGTCGGTAGCTACTCCTTTATGTTTAGGGGTCCCGTGCTATAGCAATATTCTAGCTGGGATTTCCCTTCCTTCTTGTGACATCATAAGAATTCCTCGCAACGTTGCGAAATTTGACTCTGTGAAACCATCTGGAGGTGTCTGTGTCAGAGTCGATACCTTAGCTATTGATACGACCGGCTGGACCGTTACTGGCTGGGATATCATCATCTGCTTGAATCCTTCTGTTACTTGGGACACGAGTGTGAGGACACTAGTGACCGAGTCAAATTGAGGGAGGAGGTTCCGATTGACAGCTATTTCTGGTGGAACTACCATGTCTTCATTTAGTTCTCCTCCCAGTCGGCCCACAGACACGAAGTGGTTATAGGCCGATCATATCATTAGTTCCTGCTACTCGGGTGTAAGTGCCGCCTGCCGAGAAATCTCTATGAATGGCTCCAATTCCTTCAGAGGATGATAGGAGCGTTCCTCTACCTCTTTAGTACCTGAACTTCCTGCTGTTAACGGCGTCTTGGCCGCGGGATCTGCCATAATTATAGCCTTTCCAGTTGAGTTAGCGTTTCCAGCACCACCTTGGGTGTTTTCCATGCCGGAGTTGATGATGGGATTAGAGTTTTCGAGCGACATAGTCACATCGAGAGCTCCTAAAAATCTGAATTGATGTGTTTCGTCTGATGAACAATGATTCCTATCGGAGCAAGTAAATGAAGTCCACGCTCGCCGCACCACTGAAAATATCGTATCTAGATCCGATATTTTAGAACTGAATTATCAAGAACTTGTCTGAATCTATGAACGGATTCCTGCAAAACAACACACAACTTGGGGGCAATCGGTGTTACCCTGTAGGGGACCCTCCGATGCCTAAGTCAGTAAAGGGTTCTGAGGAATATAATGAAAGTAAGTGTGAGAATGTTGAGATACCTGCTGAACTGACCTAGGGGACTATTTATAGGTGTAGGAGCTACCCTACTCCTGATGGAATAAGGAGTCCAAATTGAGATAAGTTTAGAACTCTTCATACATATCTAATCCTTGTATCCCAAGGTGATAGGGATAAGGATAGAGGAGAGAACATAGGGACTAGAGTCAGACCTGGATTCTCCTTACTTGTAGGGCACGGAGATGCCTTTGAGCAGGTTATCAGCCGTATCAAGGCAGTGACCGTTCAGGGCTCCTCGCGGTCTCTGGTTTGGTATGTTCTCCGGTTGGAATGAGATTCTAGCCGGCCTCAGGTTTTTTCCAACCTAGTCGACGGACCAAGCCACGCGGCTCTTTATTGACCCGGTCTCTAGAATGAGACGGGCGAATTATATTTAGTAAGTTATCAGGTGACACTTGGAAATACTGCTTTCTAACACTACATCATAGATGGCCTCTAGCAACAACAGTAAAGTATTGCATAAAGTGCCAAGAAAGTCACAAAAGATAAACTCACAACTCTTTCAGCAAAAACAAATGGTTAGTATTTTTCTCCTTGTAAAAAGTTGTATAGGTGTCAATTGGGGTGTTTCTTGCGACTCACTAAAAAGAGTTGCCTAAAGTGCCTTTTGTGACGCTTTACACCCACAGGCAACTCATTTAGTGAGTTGCAAAAACTCTATCAATAGTTACATTGAACAGCCGTTAGGTTCGCACTTGCAACGTTTTGTAACATAATTGCAACTCTTTGTTCTTACACTTTAATTTGTAATCGTGGTGCATTTTAATACATTTACAACTCTTTTAAATGAGACCAAGGTTTGTAATTGCAACCTTTTTCTAGCAAATGCAACCTTCTTTTATTCATACATTCTAGTCTATAGCAACATACTTAAATATTTGCAACACTATTTGTTATCACTGAAATATATATAAAAATAATATTTTATTGCAATAATCTAAAAACAATATTCAATACAAATCATTTACACTTTAAGAAATGTAAATAGTCTACAACACATAATATCTGATTGTATATGATATGAAACCTAAAAAATTAACAAAATAAAAAATTTAAAAATACATTACAAACTAAACCAACTAAAAGTAGGTAAACATCTAAATTGTATTTCATCTACATTTCCACATTTCGTCAATCTTCAACATTTTCCGCTTCGGGGAATAATTTAAGATTTCAAGACAGTAAAATAGAAGTTCTTGTGATAGGAGGTGAAGGAAAAATACTCAGATACAATAAATAATATCGCTGTAACAAAGGTAAAGTACTGTTATAACTTCAGAAGTACACCCCTGCACATCTTAAGAGTTGTAAGTCTAAACGGGGCCTGCAAGCAAAAACAAAGGTAAAGAAGGATAACATAAAACTTGAAGTTCAATACAAATTTCCAACAAAGAAATTAATCAGATGTTAGAATAAGGTGTCAACCACATTTATGAATGAGCTACAAAAGCATACATGCAACAAATTTTTCACTCTTATGTATTTAAATCAGAGTTAGACCTTATAGACTATATCTTTAACTCTTAGGATTTAGAATATCACCTGTACGGCCCTGTCTGAAACGAGAACCAAACTATAAATAAAAAAGATGATTCAAACACCAACCTACACGTAGAAACAGATCGCAAAATCTGTATGCAAAATCTAAGAACACTATTGGATCAAATTATTGATAATGCTTGACTAAGTTCCATATAGCATGTAATGAAAAATGACAAGGTATGAGAACCATCAGAAGGCATTAAATCAAATTAAAATCTTAGAAATTCCAGTATAAACCATCAAACATAATTCAACATATCATCAATAATTAAGGGAACTCAAATCCTGAATTATTACACAATAAATTCAATTAAACACATTAAATATAATATTCAGAAATTTTCAGATTTCGTGACCTGACTTCCCCTGCATTTTTATCCATTAAAACATCATCAAATTGAACAAGTTTCTTCTAAACATAACTAGCCACATGCCTCGGCCTTCTAACCCCACAAAAATCACAGAAATCCAAGTTATGATCAAAATACTAAACAGTGCGAAGCTGGAATTTTTCATCAGCAATACAAAAACTTCAACCCAATTTGCGAAAGTGTAATTTATAAAGATTCTCAACGAGTCAAAACTTCAGTGAGATAAATCAGTGCTTTGGGTTTAAACATAGCTGCATCCTGCAGCAAAGCTCTTGTTTGGCTCACAAGGTAACTTTACCTTATTTTATCCAAACTTAGTTAACTATGTCAGACATGTTAAAATTAAATATTAAACTTAATATAATAAAATAAAAAATAAAGTTGCAAGTGGTAATTGACAGGATAAGAGGCAGCAATTCATTATTGAATTGGCAAGTTGTATGGGCGGCAATTTGGAGCAGCTTGCAATTAAGTTGGGCGGCAAGCAATTAAGCATAGGGTATGATGACTAAGCAACTTGCATATGTGAATATTATTTTCTATGTAATGGGAGGCAAATGGTTGCCTATAAAAGGATCAAATTAAGCTGGTCATTCAATGTAGTGAGTGAAAAAACGTAAGGCCGTGAGAGTGTGAGATACAGAAAAAGAAAGGAGAGCAAAGTTTTGTAATATATAAAGCTCCAAGTTTCAATCTAAATCCTTTTGTGTTTAAGCCTTGTTTCATATACTTCCACTTCTTCGATTCATTAAGTCTATTTTATCTCTAACAAAGTGGTACCAGAGCCATTTCGTATCCAATTCTCTTCCCAAAAATCCCGAGTGAAAAAAATCGAGTTCTAAGAAAACTGCAGTAGCCCAGAAAGTGTTGCAACAGGCTGTCAGTAGCATTGCATAAAACTGCAGAAAGTGTCGCAGTTAGCCTAAAGTGTCGCCAATACTCAAACAAAGGTTGCAATAGCCTCTGTAATTCCAGAAACAATTTTTTCTGGAAAATTTTCAAGTCCATCTAAAAATTGCAGGAAATATTTCCCTTGCTGTTCTCCTTGCAAAATCTG
The DNA here is from genome assembly GCA_947683365.1 of Euphorbia pulcherrima. Lineage (NCBI taxonomy): Eukaryota > Viridiplantae > Streptophyta > Magnoliopsida > Malpighiales > Euphorbiaceae > Euphorbia > Euphorbia pulcherrima. The sequence continues at coordinate 42,176,653 of CANTUS010000008.1, read as the reverse complement.
TCTGAAGGATTTAGCGACACACCAAAGTGTTGCAATAGACTCAAAATCGTTGCAACAGCCCCTGTACGCTTTGAAACAAATTTTTCCTCTACAAGAATGAATCTAAACGGTGTTTCATTCAGTTTCCCTCAACTTACCAAAACCAATTACAAAAATTGGTGTATCAAGATGAAAGCCATTCTAGGATCACAAGATGTTTGGGATATTGTTGAAAAATGCTATGAAGTCCCAGCTGCAGATGCACAACTATCTCAAGCCGAAAAGGATAGTTTGCATGAGATTCGTCGTAATGACCAAAAGGCTCTTAGTATCATCCATCAAGGATTAGATGAGGTGATGTTTGAAAAGGTGGCAAAAGCGACCACCTCCAAACAAGCTTGGGACATACTCCGAGTTTCTCTTCAATGAGAAGAGAAAGTACAGAAGGTACAACTTCAAATGTTGAGGAGAATTTGAAATGATGAAAATGAAGGAAACAAAAGCAGTTGTGGATTACTCCTCACGGTTAAAATCGGTCGCTAATCAAATGCGACAATATGACGAAAAACTTGAAGAATCGAGAATCGTTGAAAAACTTCTACGGTCATTACTACCGAAGTTTGACTATATAGTAGTGGGTATAGAAGAGTCACGAGATACAAGTGCAATGACCATTGATGAGATTGTTGGCTCATTGCAAGCACGTGAGGAAAGGCTAAACAGACAAAGAGATGAGTCTGTTGAACAAGTCTTGGCAGCAAAGACTTCGTTTAAAGAAGGTGAAAAAAGCCGAAATTATGGTCACCACGGACAAGGACGTGGTAGAGGTCGAGGAGGAAATGGAAGAGGAAGAGGACGTGGCAGAAATCAACAAAATGAAAGAAATGACAATAATGACGGAAGTAACCAGTCCATAAGAGGCAGTGGCCGTGGACGTGGACGTGGACGAGGAAGAGGAAATTGGAGGCAGAATGATGGACGTGACAAGAATGTTCAATGCTATAATTGCTCCAGATATGGCCACTATGCAGTAGAATGTCGGAGCCCACCGAAGCAAACGGAAGAAACGGCGAACAACATTCAAGAAGAGGACGTAACCAACACGATATTACTAACCCGTGAAGGTGAATACAGTCAAGAAAACAACATATGGTATCTTGACAATGGTGCAAGTAACCATATGTGTAGCAACAAAAAGATGTTTGTAGAGCTGAACCAATCGTTCAATGGAAATGTTGTTTTTGGAGATTCCTCAAAAGTTCCTATTCGAGGAAAAGGAACTATTCTTATTCGTTTAAAGAATGGAGAACACCAATTCATCAGCAATGTTTATTAAGTTCCAAACATGAAAAGCAACATTTTAAGTTTGGGACAACTGTTTGAGAAAAATTACCAAATTCACATGGTGAACCGAAAGTTGGTGTTGTTAAATGAAAAGGAGCTGCTACCTAGTGTGCCAATGTCGAAAAATAGAATGTTCACTCTCAACATCAAGACGGATGTAGCAAGATGCTTAAAAGCTTGCGTGAAAGAATCTGATTGGTTTTGGCATTTGAGATTTGGGCATCTCAACTTTGGAGAGTTGAAATTGCTAAGCCAGAAGAAGATCGTGCATGGTCTTCCGCTGTTTTATAAACCCCATCAGCTTTGTGAAGGATGTCTTGTTGGAAAACGATCCAGAACCAGTTTTCCAAAGAAGTCCATGTCGAGAGCAAAGGCGCCCCTGGAGCTTATTCATACCGACGTTTGCGGACCAATGACACCAACATCATTAGGAGGCAACAAATATTTCTTGTTATTCATTGATGATTATAGTAGGAAGACATGGTTTACTTTCTGAAGAAGAAATCTGAAGTGTTAGGCCCTTTCAAAAAGTTCAGAGCAATGGTGGAAAAAGAAAGCGACTATTACATCAAAGCCTTGATATCCGACAGAGAGGGAGAATTCACTTAAAACGAATTCAAAAGTTTTTGTGAGTACCATAGAATCTGTCATTTCCTATCAGTCCCGAGATCGCCACAACAAAATGGTGTTGTGGAAAGAAAGAACAGAATGGTGATGGATATGGTGAGGAGCATACTGAAAAGTAAGAATTTGCCCAAAGAGTTGTGGGCAGAAGCGGTTGGTTGTGCAATTTATATCTTGAACCGATCCCCAATGACAAGTATTTCGGATATGACACCCTAGGAAGCATAGAGTGGGAGAAAGCCTACTATCTCTCATTTGCGTGTTTTTGGAAGTGTTGCACATGTTCATGTTGCTGATGAAGAAAGGAGAAAATTGGATGACAAAAGTAAAAAATACTTGTTCGTAGGATATTCAAAATTTTTTAAAGGTTACAAGATGTTCGATCCCGATACGGGTAAAGACGACTATCAGCAGAGATGTCACAATTGACGAGTAAGCAGTTTGGGAGTGGAAAGATGATAAAAGTAACTATAGTTTTTATCCTTTCCCCATGGATGAAAACAATGATAGTGATGCGGAGGAACCAGCCACAATTCAACGTCAAGTAATCTTATTTCAGTTGCATCTCTCGGACAAGAAGATGATGAACATGAAAGTCCTAGACAAAGCCCGCGAAAATTCCGGCGTGTTGAAGAACTCTATGATGCTACAAGAGAGCTCGGTGAAGAATTAACTCTCTACTATCATCTCATTGATAGTGAACCTATTGATGCTGAAGAGGCCATGAAAGATGAAAACTGGAGGAAAGCCATGGATGAGAAGATCCAAGCAATTGAGAAGAATGAGACATGGGAGTTGACCAAACTTCCAGCTGACAAAAAGCCCATTGGAGTTAAATGGGTGTTCAAGGCGAAGAAGGATACAAATGGAATAATCGTTCGACACAAAGCAAGGCTCGTTGTGAAGGGATATAGTCAAAAACCCGATATTGACTATAATGAAGTGTTTGCACCTGTCGCAAGAATGGAGACCATCAGATTAGTGATCTCGGTTGCAGCTCAAAATGGATGGAAGATCCACCAAATGGATGTGAAGTCAGCATTTTTGAATGGATATTTGGAGGAAGAAATTTATATCCAACAACCGCCTGGTTACATTGTTAAAGGCCACAAAGAAAAAGTATTGAAATTGAAGGAGTTGTACGGACTCAAGCAAGCACCGAAAGCTTGGAACAGTCGTATTGACAAATATTTTGAAGAGAATGGATTTGTCAAATGTACACATGAGTATGTCTTATATGTGAAAGTCAAAGGTGTGGATATGCTGCCTGTTTGCCTGTACGTGGACGATCTTATTTTTACCGGGAACAATACTCAAATGTTCGATGATTTCAAGAAGACAATGACTCGCGAGTTCGAAATGACTGACATTGGCTTAATGTCATACTACCTTAGCATTGAGGTGAAGCAAAATGATGATGAAATTTTTATTTCTCAAAGTGGCTTTGCTAAGGAGATAGTGAAGAAATTCAAAATGGAAAATTGCAACGCTGTCAGTACTCTGGTAGAAAGCAGTTTAAAATTGACCAAGGATGAAGATGGAATCAGGGTAAACCCGACAGTTTTTCAAAGTCTGATCGGGAGTCTCAGATACTTAACGTGCACAAGGCCAGATATTTTGTATGCAGTTGGACTAGTGAGCAGATACATAGAAGCACCAAAAGAGTCTCACTGGAATGCAGCAAAAAGGATACTCCGCTATGTTAAAGGTACAACTAATTTTGGATTACATTATTCAAAATCTAACGAATTCAAATTAGTTGGGTATAGTGACAGTGATTGGGCCGGTAATAAAAATGACTGGAAGAGCACTAGCGGATTTGTATTTTTTCTAGGTGAAACCGCGTTTACATGGAGTTCAAAGAAGCAAACAATTGTGACGTTGTCAACCTGCGAAGCTGAATATGTAGCTGAAACCTCACGAGTATGTCATGCCATATGGCTCGCCGATTATTGAAGAAACTTCAAATGGCACAACAAGATCCAACTGATATTTTTGTCGATAATAAGTCAGCCCTGGCATTAGCGAAAAATCCAGTGTGTCATGATCGAAGCACATTGACACAAGATTTCATTTTATCAGAGAGTGCATTGAACAAAAGGAAGTCAAGTTAAAATATGTGAAAACTCAAAATCAAATTGCTGACATTTTTACAAAGCCATTGAAGTATGAAGTATTTAGTCAGTTACGAGTATCATTAGGAATTACGAAAAGTTAAGTTTAAGAGAGAGTGTTAAAACTAAATATTAAACTTAATCTTTTAAAAATAATAAAATAAAAAATAAAGTTGCAAGTGGTAATTGACATGATAAGAGGCAGCAATTCATTATTGAATTGGCAAGTTGTATGGGCGGGCAGCTTGCAATTAAGTTGGGCGGCAAGCAAGTAGGCACGCAACTTGCATATGTGAATATTATTTTCTATGTAATGGGAGGCAAATGGTTGCCTATAAAAGGATCAAATTAAGCTGGTCATTCAATGTAGTGAGTGAAAAAACGCAAGGCCGTGAGAGTGTGAGCTACAGAAAAAGAAAGGAGAGCAAAGTTTTGTAATATATAAAGCTCCAAGTTTCAATCTAAATCCTTTTGTGTTTAAGCCTTATTTCATATACTTCCTCTTCTTCGATTCACTAAGTCCATTTTATCTCTAACAAGACATCTGTTATTTTTTAGTTAAATAATCAAGCCACTAAACCATGGCGCCATACACTTATCTGAAAAGAGCTTATATATGCTACACTACTTATAATTAAAACAATTCCCAGGTCGTTGGACTTCACAGTTGCTTTATTACAGAGATTAGTGAGAGAAACTGATCACAAGGAAATGGAAATGCCTGATTGGTGGCTTAAAGAGAAAAGAGCAACTGTTGAAGACCAAAAAGGAGAAGGCATCCTGATCTCTAGTGTAGAGTGAAAAATATAGAAAAGAGTTCATGGTCTAAATGACCACGTACTACTGATCTCAAGTCAATCAACAAATGAAATTACTACCTCTCCAAATTGAAAAACATGGAGTCTTATATATCACTCAAATATTCTTAGAAGCTAGATAGAATATTGGTATTTGCTTGGAGATAGAAGAAAAAGATAATACACCCTACAATAAATAACAGTAGAGATATTTTCAGTTTGTGTTTTGTGATACAATACGAGAAAAGAACATACCAACATCTTTCTATAGAAAAATTCAACAAATTCTCCAAAGCTCCCAGTTAAACACGTCCAAGTGAATCTATGAGTGTGATAAATAGCAAGACTAAACTACTTTTTCTTAAAATAATACGTATCAAAACAAAATACAAACTTTTCTGATTACAGGATACCAATATAGTTTCTTTCTTCGCATCAATTTAGCATTTATATTCAGTCCCCCAATTGAAATGCTCCATGGTAAGCTGCCTTGCTAAATCAATTTTACTTAACTTTTGTCCTCCATTTAACAGTACAAGATTTAAATTACACAACTGAGTACTAGTAACTAAATTTGAAAAAAAAAATTTAAGGTGATAAATGTTAAAATTTGCTTATTAAATCTCTAGTTCTTCAATTCCAATAGTATGGCCTAAAAAAATATTACCCCCTCGGGTCTTTTTTTGAGTGTCGTTTTAAAGCTTCTCATCGAAACCAATAAAATATTTATTACACCATTAAAATGACTAGTCTATCCCTTAATTACCAACTTATATCTATTTCCTAATTAATACAAGGGTAACTTAGAGAAAAAATGGTTGAAACTGCATTGATTATCGAATTTGACAAATGAAAAGAACCAAAATGAAACACTTAAAAAGGACCGGAGGGAGTATATAATGTAAAACCTTTTTCAAAGTCTGAAATTTCTCTAGGATCTCTAAGAAGAGGGATTTTAATTTCAAAATCCACAATATTAAACACTAAAATTCTAGTAAACTGTAAACATCATGACTAATATTCTCTTAAATTTTGACAAATATTTTCTAATTTGTATTGCTGTGTATCATGTAACACCTTCATACTCTACCATTACGTGTATTGGTTCTTGGAAGTAGTTTGTGCTTTTTTATTTGGAAATAACTTCAAATCATCCTGGCTAGACTCCCATTTTAATTTCAAAAAATTTAACCAGTGATTTGAAAATAAGTATATAACATATCATACATTGGTGAAATGAATGTCCAATGGACGAATATTCAAGAAAAACATTATAATGCTCAACAAGCAACATTGAGAAACACAGCATTGCTGTATCAAGAACAACTGCAACAGCGACAGAAAATAGAAGGAAAGGAAACGTACTAGACAGCCAAACTAATTAAACTTGTAAGATCAACAACACCACAACATAATGCCATGTTTAGCAACAAAGTCTTTCCCCACATACATGTTGCTAACCTGTCAAGTATGTATGTAAAATACAAAGAAACACAAAAACTAACATACATGAGTTAAACCGTTAATGAAATCAAAACTCACAGGTTCATATAACCCAATTCTTAAGCCACCAAAGTACTCGGGAACAATTCCAATCGATGACCTCAAGACCATTCTCAGACATCCCATTACAAACTCCCTTGTCAAACTCAAACTTTCATTTTAAGCAAGCATTCAAAATTTGAATATATATTACAACATTTTATATTAAATACTTAAGCATGTCATTTTCCAAACAACATTCAAGATAGCTTTCAAAGGACTATTAGTCATATACATAGCAGATTAGTTAATCCTCAATAGCTCTAAACAAAATAATTTGGAAAATATATACAAGTATAGCATTAAGAGTTCAAACACCATTTCAATATTTAGAGCAATTTTAACCTAACCAATACGTCCACCAATTACTTTGAAATTTACTTAATTAAATTCACACAAGAATGAAATTAGGAAAGAACAAACGCAAAAAATATGATGTAAAACCAATATCACTCAGTAATTGCAAAAAACTGACCTGCAATTGGTTCAGTTACAAAAGAAGCCACAATTCCTTTGAAATCAAAGGTCTTCCTTTTAGTTACACATTTGCTCCCTTGAGGCACACAGAGAAAGCACAAAATAAGTCGAATATCAAAACCAAATAAAGGTAAATTTACTAAGCAGAGAATAACAATCAAACTCACCAGATCAATTCTTTATGAAATTTAGTGTAGGCAAACAGAGACCTGTGAATTAGAAAAACCCAAATTAGAACTAAACCCTAAAAACTAGAAAAACCAAAATCTAAACTAAGAATTTCATCGGCGGGTACACAAATAAGTCTGCGAAGCATGAATCGCAAAATTAGAAACGAAATAGAGAGGGAAAAAGAAGAAATACAGATATGTGAAAACTAGTTTATTGTTAGCATATAGAGACACAACCAACATATTGAAGTCAAAATTCACATACAAAATTGGAACTAGAGGTAATTTAAGATGTAATCCATATGATCAGATCCAAAAATAATCGAAATTACAAGTTGAATTGATTATATAGAGAAAGGGAGAAACCTGAGCCCTCGCCAAGAGCTTTATAAACATAAATTGAACGAGGAACGGGTTCCCCCATTAGGATAGAATTAGGGTTCTACGAATAGGAGAGATTGGGGAAAGAAAAATAGGAGAAAATGGTAGAAGGCCAAGACGAAAAAATGCCCAGAAATTATTTTTGGATTTTTGGAATTAGCCGCTGATAACTGGGTGAGCTCTCGAGCCGCGCGTGTCGCACCGCCTCGCTGTCTCGCCCAATTAGTATCGCAAGCCTTCCCTCCTGACACCAGCCGAAGCGGCATATGTGTGCTCAAGTGGCCGGCTCGCTACCCTCGCGGTTCCCACATTCTTGGCCAGCATGCTCCGCCCACGAAACCCACTAAAGGAGAGGTTTTTTTACCGAGGACGAAGGAAGTAACCAACCTAGAATCTTTAACTGTTTCTACCCTACAAAATTGGGACACACTCCCATTTGAAAAGTAACTGTTTAATCCACCACGGCATTTTGGCCTATGAATAAGAGGGAGATGGAAAGAAAAAAGGTAATTTTAATTTTCATACTTACTCATACTCTGCCTTTTTTAAAACACATTCTAATTTAGGTATCGAAGATTTCATTGGGGACAAGTCACGATCCTTTTCTTTGATCCGTTGTTTTGCAGGTTACATAAAGCTATTTTACAATATTGCATCCGAAGATTTGCCCGTGAGTATCGCATTCTTTACACAATCTTTCAGTGGTGCGTTGAGCGTAGACCAAATTTACTCACCCTATCGAGAATTTTGGTCTACCCCAAAACACAACAATAATGGAAATCAACGACAACCATCCTTCAGAATCTGGCATTTTCCCGTGTCCCCCGATGGTGCTAGTGTCCCAGGCGCGTTGGCCGCGGTAGCTTTTCCTAAGAGCACGGTGGAATAGATGCTTATGATTTTCGTCTAGTACAACATTCCCCCAGAGCAGCAACACGTTATTCGAACTAGATTTGCAAAGTAGTAAAACCTAACTGGGAGAGCGATACAAGGTATCCTTGATGACAATCGAGCCACTAGAGCCTAGATCGAGAACTAGTTCCCGATAGACGGGAATCCCAGAAACACGGTGACTGTAGAGACGCCCCCGGCGCTAGTAGCGAAAGCGTTACCCCAACAAGCCTTGATGACACATACAGATAGCGTTGCCTCGAACCTGATGATGCAGGCACAAATGATGGCGATGTTCAAGGCGTTCAACTCTCCAAGCAATAATCCTTCCTTTCCAGCCGGAGTACCAGTACCTCAGATGGGGATGCAGATGCCATACACACCCACCGTGGGCGAATCCCTTTTCTTAGGTGGTAGGTGGGAACTCTACATAAAAATAGCTAGAAGCTGTGCCAGCATAAACGGGGAGGAAGAAGACAACAATTTCAAAAATGACCCCAAAGTCCGGCGACATTTGAAGAAGTTGCTCAAAGACCTGGCGATACCATACCAGGAATTCTTGGTGGAAAAGCGACACTCGCCATTAATCAAGAAAATCCTGGATGTCTAGTTGAAACCTTACTTCATCGCCCCAATCTTCAACAAGCTCTATGAAGGGTTGATCATGTTGTTCACGTGTGTCACTACGTTAATAGGATGAAAATGGTGTACGCCCTAGAAGCTTATACCTATCACTATTTCTAGCAAATGCTCACTGGGCCGGTCGCATACTGATTCAACAAGCTAAAACCCAACTAGATTAGCCCCTAGGACCAACTAAGTAAGGTACTTTGCAAACACTTCCTAATTTCACACTTGCCTCATACGTTAGCTGATAGTTGCACGAGATAGTACATGAGCTAGATGAATTGCTTAGATCCTACATTCACCGCTTTAATGAGGTATGCGTCAGTACAGACGATCTAGACTTGAGCACGGTGAAGGAGGCCCTGATCCGAGGTACAAGGAACGATAGGCTGCGGACGGAGATAATCATAAGGAGACCGTGAGACACCACGCAGATGATCGTGATGGCCAAAAGCATGATAGAGGTTGATGAGATAAACATATCTCGAAAGAGGAAGGACAAAAAAAGTAAAAGATCGGAGAGACGACCGTCAGCCTAGAAAGATAATTAACATCCCCAACTGCGGGGCCACCCCATGAGGTGATACAAATAGGCCAGTCTTAAATGCCCCACTCAATCAAATCCTGGCTGCCATAAAAAATACCAATAAGAGAAGGAACCTGAGATTCCCGAGGATACCTGAGGGGCAAACTGTGGGGCGCGACCTGAATAAATATTGCGAGGTTCACAGGGCTCGGGGCCACACAGATGAATGTCGGGTGTGTGGCAGATGAAGTGCACGCCTTGATTAAAGAGGATAAATTCAGTCAATTCGTGAAGGGAATCACTAAGAACGAAAGAAAAGCCAGCCACGGAACAAACCCAAAGTAGGGGATAAGAAGTCCCAAAAATCCAAGGGGTTATTGATCGTGATTGCAAGAGGACCAGGGTTTGAATCCCGTCAAAAGAATCCCAAAGTCATTGATTTAACGGGCTGAGACGCAAAAGTATACAGAGTGTGCCAGAGGCACTCCTTAGTGAAAAAGGATCATGCCGACCTCCTTAGTAAATTGAATTCATCTTGGCTCTTAATGAGGCTTAAATGCACATATTCATTGTCACCCTGCAAAACAACTGCCTCGCCGCTCTGTAATGTTGCCTTCTAATTTAAAGATTTCGTAGCAATCTTTATAAACCGAAAGCTGCAAATTTTAAAAACCATAAACATTATTCTCTTTATTTTTCATTTATCTCTGGGGCTCATATATATATATATATAAATGGTTTTTTTTGTACAAATTGACTATTTTGTGTTTCATTTGTTCAATTTTTACTTATTTGGTGTCTGACATATATATACAAGCATATTTTGTCAATGACCTCTTTCATTTTAGTAAATTAAGCTTCTCACAACATGAAATACCAATATTGTCATTTATAGCAAGGACATGTTTTACTGACCGTGAATAGACTTGGCAACCTTAAATGGTCTACTAAGTTTCAATACTAAAATTGAGTAGGTCACCAAATAGCCAAAATAAATAATATATTAAGATACTAAATAGACAATTTCAATATGTAAGACACTAAACAAATATTTGGGTTATAGAACGGATTTAAAAAAGGTATTTAAGTTAGACCGAATGCTCTCTAATACCCTCAAACTTGTGCACTTTCACCTTAGACATATCCACCCTTTAAAATGGACATCTAAAGTAACTATATTTGTCAAAAATAGCTTCCATGTTACCTGATATTGACGTGACAGCTGATGTAGAGTTGGTTGAAAAGTCAAGAGATTCAAAAGTTAAAAAAAATCAATGTAATAAATTCATTTAAGTCCCTATTGATTTATTTATTTCAAAAACACCATCTTCTCAAATTCCATTTGTATTCCAATTCTACTTTCTTTTCTCAAATCCAATCACTCCAATTTCAACGGCCACAAATTCAACCACTCCAATTTCAACATCTAATTAGCTTTTGACATCGCTAAAAAATCACCTTAAAATCCCACAACTGAACACGAAATTCAAATCAAACAATCAATAGAAAGGGGTTAGCTATAAATCATTCATGAAGCTACTTGTAATGGAAATCAAGAACCAGATAACAAAGTTTAACCGATTGAAAAAAAAACCGAAAAAGGATATCTACCAAATTGATTTAATATATAATCATTCATTCAGGAAATTGATTATAACATGGTAAATAATAGACTAAAATCACAACATGAACTAAGTAAAATCATAGTTATTACGCTAAGGAGGACCAATTCAGGTTAATCAGAAAGCCAGAGGGCCCACCGAGTTACGGCGAAGCAATCTCCGGTGCGGAGGAGATCGAGGAGGACGGCGAAACAATCGGGATTCTAGTCGATGAAGTATTGGTTGATGTTTGGATTGGGATCGTTGATTGATAGGTTGAAATCCCAATTTTCATTGAAACAAGCGCGGAGTTGCGGCCGGCGTTGGCTAGGGCTATGGAGGTGGTTTCGAAGATTCTGCCTCCAACGTTGAAGATTACCTGTCTTTGGGGATTTTCATGGCGGAATTTGAAAAAAAAAGGTTAAGATTTTGAAATTCTATAAAGTTGGAGGGAATCGAGGATGGAATTGAAAATTGGGATAGTAAAACATCATCTGAATCGAAAGTGATGATCGGAAAAGCAGAAAAGAGAGGTGAAAACAGGGAATTGCATAGAAAATGAAGGAAATGGAGGTCTGGGTTATGGGGAAAAAGGTTTTTAATTTTTTAATAGAAAATGGGGAAGAAGAAGATGACGTGGATGAGCTTTTTTCGCATGTCAACGTGCCTGAGATAAGTTAACTGGAATCGAGGTAGCACGGAGTTTAACTTTTAATACGTTCAGGTATTTTAGAGGTCTATTTTAAAATTTAAATATATCTAAGATAAAAATATTTAAATTAGAGGTATTAGAGAGTATTCGGTCATTTAAGTTATGATGGTAGAGATTAGGTATATAGGTGTTACCTGCCTTAAACGTTTATTACTGTTTTATTTTTTATATCCATGAAATGAAAGATGAAAAAATCAGGGTGTGTTTTAATTTTATATAAGATTTTATGTTACTATAATTAGCAACGGAATATACAAATGCTTGTAAATCCGTTGCATTTCTCAAAAAAAAATTTCCACCAATATTCTGAAACCCCTACAATTTCACATGCAGTTTATTTTCAATATTTTAATTGTTATAATTCTGAAAGAGAATATCATCTCCACTTCGAAAATTCGTTTGCAAGTTAGTAGGCTTGTAAGGGATATTTTTCCGTAGTAACCATTTTGTTGTAGATTACAAATTTTCTTGTAGTGTATTAAATACCTGGAGATGGTGGCTTGGTTTTGTTGGAAAACGAGCAGTATTGATGCTCAATTTCTTGCAGAGAAAACCTCGTAGACGTCGACAAAGTCTTGGCCAATTTCGTCCATCTTTTCCTCATAGTTAGGAATCCAAATTCAAACATTTCTCCTCCTTCTCCTTCTACTACTACTTTTAACGGCTTCAAAACTCGCAACTGAGTTTCCCTTGGGACTCCATATGTACTCAAACTCATATACGTCAACATTTTTTCATATACATCTTTATCTCTTAATATTGCCCACCTGAAAAATAAAAATTGAATAAAATTATAAGTCATTTATCCAGAAACTATAATTGAGTTTTTTTAGCAATAATGTTGTATAGTGTATCCAAATCGGCTGCCGGCATGACCCATATAAGCTTGGAAAGTGTGAAAATCGTAAGGTCTTCATCAGCATGAGATGGAATTGGCGTAAAATGAGGCCAATAATAAGCAAGATCATGAATTATCTTTACTGTTTCTCCTTTTAGAACTGCCTTCTTTAATTGCCCATCAGGATTGTTTGGTGAAGTCACGATCTCAATATAATTCTCTGAAGAATTCAGATTGTTCTTGATAAATAAAGTATCTCCAGTACTGAACAAGTAATTTTCAGATTTGAAAAATTCGGTTTGCTCCTTGTAGACCTATTATATTTATATGCCCAAACATCATACTATGAGTACTCAAAGTGAAAAAATATTACTCTTATTTAGAAACATTTTTTTCCGTGGAACTCTTCTTACAAAAAATAACTGCGTAGTTGAGCTTAAATTATTAAAAAGAAAGAAAAATCTCCAACAACTTCAGATGTAGTTTGAACCTGGAACTTTAAGAGGCCACACATTCAGTCTTAACCATTAGGCTAAGACATTTGCCACAAGGAATTTTTTTTAATTAAAATTTGAGAACCGGAACCCGGTCTCGATTTATTAAAAAGGAAAAAATAAAAAAGCAACAAAAAAAAGAAAAGAAAATAAAAAACAGTAAAAAAAGAAAATAAAATAAAGAAACTCCTTATGAAGGAGACAATCAGCCCGATTCTTGCGGTCACATTAAGCTTGCTCCTTAGTATCAATTCATTCGAAATCATTTTATATACTAGATTCAAAATTTCTAATACATAAAATGAATTTAATTCCCTAAAAAAGAATGTTTTATTTTAGGTCAAATTGCATCTTATAGAGTAATACGAGATTGAGGCGACAACCCTGGAAGTTGAGGACAAATTATTGTCGTTGTCTTTGGATGAAAGGGTATGAATTGCTACATTTAGCAGATGAGTTTTTTTTACATAAATAATCCGAGAGAGGGAAAAGGTAGGTGGGAAAGGTTCCCACCGTCATTAAAAACCATCTCCAAGGATTTTTATTTTTTCAAGTAAAGGTTGCCTAGTGAGAGGGAAAAGCCAAGCAGAGGTTTCACAACACCCCACCGCCTTTAAAAACCCTCTCCGAGGCTCATTTTATTAAAGGAAAAAAGAAAAAATACAATAAAAGAGGAAAAAAACAAACAGCCATTACGGCAAAATAAAAAAAATAAAAAAAATAAAAAATATCAACAAGGAGAAAACTTTTGTGGAGGTTTGTGCTTCCGTTTAGTTTGCTCCCTACGCTCTCGCTTGGCCTGTTCTTTAGCGATCACCGATAGCCTTGGTTTCCTTGGGAGTTGGATATTGTGCCCCTCCCCCATCTCACACCGATAACTGTGATCGCATGAAGTGAAGGAAAAATCTTATCTAACAAGAGTCAACTGTTTGACCTTGTTTTTCATTTTTGCCTCTTCACATTCTGTAGAGTCCGCCCTAGAGCCTGGGACACCTTTCTCAGGTTGTGAGTAATCTGATTCAAAGCCCTCTTTGTCAACCTCATTCGAAGCATTCGTGAATTGATTGGAATCATCTGAAGCTTCATTAATATGGCCATCAATCGACTTAATGACTTCAGTTTCCTTATCTCCGAGATCCACAACTAAGTTAATTGTCTCCAAAGAATTAGCAAAGATAGAATTTTTTGGCTCCTTATAAAACACCTCATTAGCCGCAGCCTCAATCACCGCAACAACCGCAGCCTCAATCGTCTCGATAACCACTGCTTTAATCTCCTCAATATAGCCTACCCTCTCTTCCAAATTCTCTTGCCTCGGCTTGCTTCTGTTAAAAAGCTCCAAGTTTTTTGCTCCTTCCTAACCTGTCTATGAAAAATAAGATGATTTTTCTCAGGCCTTTTCTTCGTAAATTGTTGAACCTATGGTTTTTGCGCCACGTTATGCCTGTAATCAGTTGTGGAATGTCCAATTGACTAGCAAATGGAGCATAAGGTAGGTATGTTCTTCTATTCAATAGACACCCAAAACATATTTTTCGCAATATCAACATGGACCTGATCCATAATAGGTTTTGAGAGATCTATGTCAACTAGAATTCGAGCGTAATGCCCAAATTCTCCTTTAATAGTATTGCGATCAAAGTGAATTGGAACTCCGATCCCCTGTAAAACACCGGAAAGAAGCCTGTGATCCCAAAATTCCCAAGGTAAATTGAGAAAACAAATCCAAACCTGAGCGTTAGTTTGCTTGTGTGTAGTAGGGTCAAAACATGCTTTCCAAGCTGAGAATCGCATGATTCCTGGTTTTGGATTTAGACTACTGGTGGTCCAAATTTTTTGTATAGCCTCCATCGAAGGCATAATGATGTGGTAAAACCCCTTTCCCAAAGATATTAGCTTCCAGTCCATGTTCCTATTCCATATGGACTTTAATTTTTGCTTGATATCAACATATTTCCATGGCTTTTCACCCTTCATAAGAGACAATCTCCTGATAACAAAGTGTTGAAAAGAAGATATACAATCTTTGTAAAATTTTGTCAGAATTTTCACCGCATTGTAACCGTTGTCGATATCGGAGATAGTGGTGATGGCCTTTTGATCGGCAGGGATAACTGCCGATGTGGTTAGGGTAGCATGATTAATGATCACCTCATAGGATTTGCACTGAGGGTTGGATTGTTGCCGATTAGGGTTAGGACTTTTGGCTTCCGAAATAATTGGCAGTGACTTGGTCTTAGATTTGTCTTTGCTGTTATAGTAATAGGAAAGATAAGAGGAATCCATGGCAAAAAATGATGCCAGAAAGAGGGAAATTGGCCGAAAAATCAAGGATCGGTTATCGACACCATAACCCTAGTAGAGCTCTCATTGCCCCTCCGTGTTATTGAATTTGATTCCAAGGATTTTTATTAATAAAATGAAATTGAGAGTTACATAAGAAGTCCACAAAAAGCTAAAAGGAATGGCAAAAACACAGCCATAAGTAAACAAGCCTAACAAGTAGCCTATAAAGAAACTAAAAGCATAGAAGTTATTATAGTCTTCCATCCTAATAAGGGATGAACCGGTATTAGGGACGGAGGTCATAATCTTCCTTAATAAAATCAGCAAGAAAAGCTGGGTTAGAGCACCACCATTCATCACCATTATTGGCGCCATATCAAGCACCCAAGGCATCTGCAACTCGATTACCCTCATGTTAGATATACGAAACAATCACCTATATTTGATCTTGAAGGATAACCGACACCTCCCATCTAAGCCATAAGCACCAAGGAATTTGATGGGTTGTACTTTTAGCACGTATTTGTGCCCATTTCCGTATCATTAAGACAATGTTTATAGTCTTTGTGGTCGCTATTACTTCCTTTGTTGTCTCTTTCAGGTTTTGAAAGTAATTCGGATAAAACATGCGATATTTGGAGAAAAAGAGCCTTTCATCGATGACATCAATACCAACAGGAGCGATAGCTAGTCCCGATGACTCCAGAACACTTCAGAACGACCAAGATGACATCAATACCATTGCACACCACATCCAAATCTAGAAGTCACCCAATTCAGGCAAATCCTATTCGGGAAGAGCCATCTTAAATGGAAGTTCGATCTCTTTCCTAATCTCACAAAAGCAAGGATTTTTACTACCATTTAAAGACTAAGACTAAAAGGAAATGAATCCATCAAAATAAATGCCAAAAGTCCTAATTTGTCACTAAAGAAGAAGCATAAGGAGGGGCGCCCAGCTATAAATATGAAGGTAGGCCATTTTGAAAGATATATAGAGAAATACAAGAGAATTCATATAGAGATAGACAATTTACATTCAGTCTTTTAGTTTAGCTTTAGTCTTTCTGTTCTTTAGCTTTGAGTATTTTTTATTTACAGTTTTGGTTTTGAACACTTTCAAGTTTAATAGCAAGTTCATTTTCGGTTTCATTGTTCTCATTTTATTTCCGTCTTTATATTCTCAGCATGAGTTATTTTCAGTCTCTTTATATTTTTGCACTTTTAAATTTAGCTATGTCAAGCTAAATAACTCATGGCTTGACCAATTAATGGTCAAGACTAGTTTTATATGGTGTGAGGACCGTGATTGAATATAGAAATTTGCAACGCAACCTATTTACTAATCTCAGTACTTAAAGGGTTTTACGGTAAGAATATCACTTGGTCTCGCTGTTTGGATTGATCACCCATTTAGTAAGTCTTTGTGATTATTATTAATCTCTATTCTTACATCCGTAATTGTGCCTATAAAGGGATGAAGTAACAACAGTCTCCACCAAGACTAGAGAAAGGTAATCTTATGCTTGTTGGAAGTGCTTCACTATATGTCGGTAAGAATTTAGGCTTTTCTTATTTCTATTACTATTTACTAGCGAGCTCTTGGTGCGAAGTTGAGAGACACAATGAGTAAGAGTGAGGTCATAGCGCGAAGTCCCGTCTCCATACACAGTAAGGAAAAGTTGCTAGAACTATACGGTGCATGAGTATTATTACTTGCTTTATTTAGTTTTAATCCATAACTTCCCAACAAAAGCATTTTTAGGCCACAATGTCTGTCATCTCCTTAGAATAACATTGTTAAATATCATTCCTTGTGGATTTGACTCCCGCTCACTGCTAACTATAAGTTTATTTTGTGCAGGGATTTTTTTTTGGTGGAATCAACACCCATCAAATTTTAGCACCATTACCGGGGAAAAGTTCCTTTTGACTGGTTGTTCAACGTGGATGACTAGAGCCATAGGTCATGGCAGTAAATTCCTCTACGATCCAGAAATCAAAAGATCCAACAGAGCTCGTGCTAAGCAAGCCAAAAAACGTAGAGACTTAAAGCATCAGGCAGAGACTTCAAGCGAACCCAACGATAATTCAATTAATATAGCAAGACTGTTTAATTATTCGACTGACTCAGAATCAGAGCCTGAAACAGCCATCATGACCATGGCTAACTAAGAGCAGTCAATCCGAGACCTTACACGAGTCCTAGTGAAACAACAACCTTTCTGCATCACTTATTCGAACTAAACTAAAGGTAACAATTTTGACATGAGATCTGGGATTGTCCATAGCTTACCCAAATTTGCCGGAAGGGCCATTGATGACCCTTACAAACACTTGCCGAAATTCCATTTGACTGTGTGTTCTATGAAACCACCCAAGGTTGATCTAAACCTTGTGAAATTGATGTCCTTTACTTTATCTCTAGAGGACTCGGCCAATGACTGGTTTTGTCACTTGAAACCAGGCTCAATCATATCATAGGAATAGATGTCAGGAGTCTTCCTTGACAAATACTTTCCAGCATCGAGAGTTACCACTTTGAAGAGATAGATCTATTCAACTAAGATGAAAGACATGGAGAGTCTCCATGAGTATTATGAAAGGTTCCAACACCTTTTAGCAGCTTGCCAACCTCATGGATTCACTGATCAAGCCTTAGTCCAAAATTTCTATAAAGGAATCCCATTCTCTATGCGGTCCATATTAGACACTGCTAGTGGGGGTGCTCTCATCAACAAGACCCCAACTCAAGCTTGGGAAATCATCAAGATTATGGCAGAAACCTCTCAACAGTTTAGCGATCGTGAAGGAAAATATACATCGAGTCCTATCAATGAGGTTAACTCTTATGATCTCAATGATAAAATAGAAAGACTTGTGCATAAGATAGCTTTCCAGAATGAGGTCATGAAGGAGTGTGAACTATACAAAAACACTACTCATGCTACTGATGAATGTCCTCGCGTAGGAGACCCTGAGTTTGAGCAAGTCTATGCCATAGGGAACTATGACAACTATAGTAATTATAGTAATTATGGGAACTACGGTAACCATAGTAATTATGTTAATCAGGGGAACAAGCAGCCATACATCCCACCACTGCAGAGGAATCAAATAGGATGGCTAGATCGTCCAGCACTCACTTGGGGAAATAGCAACCGCCAATAACCACAGGGACCACAAAATCAGCTTGTGGTGAGAAATTAGCAGAATGCAATCGTACTGAGACCTCCTCAATAAGTCCAGCCCAACCCACCTCAACAACCACAATATAACCCTTATGAGCTTTTTACTACTCTCACTGAGGGTTCCAATAAGCGGTTTGAGCTGGTAAATGATCGGATACAAGGACTACAAGGTAACTTCTTAAACTTGAAAAAATAGATGGCCCAGATAGCAAGCATTCTCTCTAAGATCGAGAATATGGGGAGACTTCTGACCTAAACAGAGGACAATCTAAGAGAAAATGTTATCACGATCACGCTAAGGGGAAAGAAAGAGACCCAATCGAAACCACCGAGAGCAGAAATAGAGGATGAGTTCATTATGATTCCTGATGACCCAGAGGAACCAGTGATTTCTACTGAGACTAGACCTCCTTTTCCAGAAAGACTAGAAAAGACTAAGAACCTGAAGGAAGAGAAAGAAATCTTCGAGACCTTAAGGAAAGTCAAGATCAACATCTTATTGCTCGATGTGATTAGACAGATACCCAAATATGTGAAGTTCCTCAAGGAGATGTGGATGAATAGGAAAAAGCATCATAACCTGGATAAAGTCGTGATGGGGGAAAACGTGTCTGCCGTGATCCAACACAATACTAGAATTTAATCCAGAAGTCAATTTCACTTGATCGAAGAAATGCCAAATACAATGACAAACATCATTGCCTATAATGTTCCAAAAAGATTGGTAGACTTTACCAGTAAATCCATCAGGACCCAGCGCGCTTTCCCCGTTCATGTCAAAAACCACTGTGAGCACAGGATTTTGCAGTCCCTCTCGCGAGACGATGATGACGTGTAAAATAAAAGTTCTCTTTATAATTTTTATTACCAAAATAATATTCCTCGCGAATTTTATACTTGGTAGAATCCAGTTCGGCGTGGCCGATAATGCATCCGGTAGGAGCTTGAACAGATGGTTTGCACCCAAATAATAAATATCCATTAAAATAT
Source organism: Euphorbia pulcherrima (assembly GCA_947683365.1). NCBI lineage: Eukaryota > Viridiplantae > Streptophyta > Magnoliopsida > Malpighiales > Euphorbiaceae > Euphorbia > Euphorbia pulcherrima. The sequence continues at coordinate 42,157,069 of CANTUS010000008.1, read as the reverse complement.
TATTAAAAGTTAAAAAGATGCCTTTCCACCCACTATTAAACCACTTTTCATGACTTTTTTGGCTTTTGGGCCCGTTAGCTGTTAGTATCCTGGAGGCTGATGCCACTAGCGGTATCAGCCATGCCACCGACGGCATCACCATATCGCTGATGGCATCACCATGTCACCGGCGGCATGGCCCAAAACAGGTCCCTCCACAGACAGCCTTTCGGCCACTTTCGGTGGAATTGGTCAAAAAGGCCTCAAAAAGCACCCCATTTCACCTATAAAAGCACACCTTGAGCTGCATTTTAGGGAAGGAATTGAATGTTAGGATTTTTAATGTCGGAATAGATTTTAGTGAGATAAGAATTAGATAAAACAGAAAAAAGGATTCCGATCCATTTTTCCTGGTTTTTTCTTCTTTGAATTCTCTGATTATGAGTTTGAAACCAGTAAGTCTTTAAGTTAAAATCAACTTGATTGGATTTAGAAACCAAAAGCACTTAAATTTACTACTAAATCGTCGTAATAAGCTCCCCGGAGGTGTTTCTTTCGGTTCATGAAGAGGTGGATTCACGACCTCGAGGTAAAAATCCTGAGTCTCATAGCTCTTTGGCATTTATATTACTGATTTGTGTTAATTTTTGTCAATTTATATTTATTTTTGGGTTTTTGGTCATTTTTACCGCCACCACTGCTGCCTACAAGCTGATATTGCCGGTGATATAACTGATGTCGCCGGCGACATCAGCCATGTAGCCAGCGGCATCAGTCATGTCACCGGCGGCATCAATTGTATCGTCGGCGATATGACTTTCTGGACAATAGTTTTATTTTCATTTATTCCGAGATTAGCTTATTTTCTAAAGTTAGAACATATAATGTAATGAAGAAGTTCAAAATCTCTTGCAAATAGACCCCGTCCCGTAATGTGTGGGTATTTTCATTTATAATCCGGTTAAAGTAATGATTGAGCCCAAAATTTGATTAAAATGGAATTTCCTCGAAAACGCCGTTCAAATCTCATTTTAACCATCCGACCGGGCTTTATAAAATTATAAATAAAACATGCTATACCCGTGCTAACAATCTTCTGCAGGCGGACGTATATCGGATATTCAGGTATTTTATTTATTGCATAGAAAAATGTATAGGACTTGAAAACCTTATAATAGTTTTACTTTTCGTACTTATTTTTTTTATGGCTGTAAATATTTTATTCATTGCTTCAATAGCTTGATAAACGCGAAAATATCAAAATAACTGAAAATACAAATAAATAGGATGGATTAAATCGATTAAGAAAGAATGAAGTATCTTAACTTGGCCTAATGAAAAATAGATCATCTGAACTCGGAATCTCTACTTAACGTATGGTCCAACCACCCGGTAGGAAAATCGTACCGAAAAATTTCCTGGTTCAGCTGAACTGGGTGGCGACTCTATTTTAAGTACAAGATTTCGATCTCGTATCTTTTGAGCATTAAAAAATGCAAAAATCATTTTCCAAAAACATCACACTCATCCCCCATCATTCAAATGGGCCGGTCCTACCAGGCCCGGGCCTGCTCTGCAGCTGCGCGAAACGTCGTCCGCTCACAACCACTTCCCGAACCTCTTTTGCAGAAGGCCTTCTAGTCAACTCATAATTATCCTCATCAGTAACCAGGTGAGGAATAACCGATTGCACTAGATCAAAATTATCAATAACATCAATATTAGCGTGGAATAAATTCTCATAAAACCCAACAACTTGATGTGAAATAATCTCCTCCCCCGAATATTATATTCCACCCTTCGGTTTTTGCATTTCAGACTAAACTATGGAGTCTTTTATATGCAGCATTAGTTGTTCGGAAATCAGTGATCCATCCTTGAATTTGTAGCTCATTCGATGCAACGCTGGAATCATCACACCGCTACTCATTGCATGCTTCAACCAGAAGGGCTCGAGAAACATCGGATCTCCACTGCACTCATAAATTTACATAGTAAAGTTTTACAACTTTGCTAAAATAGGGATAGCTAGGGAATACCCAATGGTGTTCCCCTTTCAATTTTTGACACATGTCAATTTGTAGGAAAGAGAAAGTGAAAAAATAAAAGAGAGAAAATGAAAATAAAAATAATAAATGAAAAAATTAACATGTGTTAGAAATTGAATGAGAGACATTGTTGGAGACAGCTGATTTTCTCTCGTTTGATTGTAACATTTAGTTGTAAAAAAGATCTATTAGGTCGCACTTCTACAGCAACTACACAAAGTTAAAAGAAATTAAACCGAAATGGATTTCGATGCTAGGAAGCTTATTTAGAAGCATTATCGCTAAGTTGCTACAATATATATTAGTGGCGTCCAAAGTACATAAATTTTGTCGCCAAAATAGATACAACCACGATTTTATAGCAGCAACGCTATAATATATATACCTACCAGCAACTTTTCAATCTATTACATCTTTTTTTCAATTTTTCTCTAATGTTTTTCGACTTCCCCCTACAAATAATCTACGTGTCGAGGGGCGGTGATTAGGGCTTAGGTGATTAGAGAACCCTAGTCGCCTCGATTCTTCCCACTAGCGACTGGCTGGTTCTTCTATTCCACCGGGGCTTGGCTGGATTTTCGTTCTCGCGTTCGACATGATGGTGATTGGTGGTTCAGCATAGTCACACAACAGCAGCCTTCATCAGTGGCGACGAGGATCCATCTGGCCGGTGTCTCGACTAGGGGTCGTTGGCCGTCTTTGGCTTTTCTTCCACCCGGTTTTGTTTCGATTATTTCTTTGGAGGTTCCGACTATTCCTCTCTCCTGCGAGTTCTTCTATTCGACGTTTAGGCAACGTAGTCTAGCTGCCCAGCTTACTCCACCGGCGCTTGGCCGGGTTCTCATTCTCGCATTCGACAGGACGATGATTGGTGGTTTGGCATACAGCCGCAGCCTTCATCAGTGGCGACGAGAGTCTGTTTGGCCAGTGTCTCGACTAGGGGTCGTTGGCCGCCTTTGGCTTTTCTTCCAACCGGCTTTGTTCCGGCTGTTCAAGCCCTCTCTCTCCGGCGGTTCCGTCTATTTCTTTAGAGGCAACGGCTGTTCTAGCACACTCTCACCTGCGGTTTGGCCGGCAGTTTTCATCATGGGGATTGCTCTCGCATCCCTTCCTCCGATGCTTTTAGGTGCGGTGTTCATCTGTCCTATGGCAACTCATCGGGCAGTTTTCCTTCCGGTTAGATGTCTTTTGCTAGGGAAGTTAGATCTTTAGGATCACACTATATTGTAATTGGGATTTGTTGTCCATTATTATTGCACTAGGTTGCAATTAGCTTTATTTACATCCTAGGGATGTTTTTATTTTTCTTTTATCTTTTGGTTCTTTTCTTTTCTTTTTAATAAATGGAGCCGGTTTTTCGCCGTGCTCATGTTTTACTTGAAAAAAAAACCTGCCGGCATCGAGTTGACAATATGGAATAGGTTCGGAGCAATCCGGACCTCTAAAGCAAGCATTACATTCGCATAAAGGTTTACCATTAGTGCCTAATAAACCATCCACGAATGCCCTTCCATGTCCGGAGCAATTAATCGAACCAACATCTTCAGCTTCTGCTAGTTGTCCTTTCCAAATTTCAGTTAGTGAACAAGAACACATTGATAATAATTGACAAGTAAATAGAAGCGTAGACATAGAGCTACAAATAATTTTTCCCTTCTCTAACTGATTTTCTTAATTTGTTCTTGATTGTTTTAGTGTGCTCCAGGAGAGGTTACTATAATTAAACCGAATATATATAGCCGATTTTTTTCCTTTTTTGGTCAAATTATCCAAACCAGCAGTTTTACCACGTTTAAGTTATTATTTATTGTAGATTCCTCTTGTTTTTAAATTATAACTTAACCAGATAGACAATATTTTTCTTAATAAAGCACTGCAATTGGGATCAAATTAATGAAATAAAATACTTATACCTTATTTTACTTATACCAGGTCTACCACATTTCAGTTATTATAGTATTTATAGAGTTTTTGTTTATAAGAAACACTGGAATATAGTAAATAAAGACGCTATACATATCAACTAGGTTACATTTTTAGTGACCCTTTTAACTACAAGTCCGTAAAAAAGAATTAAAATCAATAAAAGGCTCAAGGCGAGGACAATATAATATAAGCAAGAACTTACAAGAGAACAAGCCAATGATTATTCATAACATCTGCAAAGAAAACATAAATGAAAGATTATAAAATGAAACTAAAAATGCTAGCTAAGGATGACATCGAACTGAATTTAGACCAGGTCCGGCTAGATCCAAATTTGGATTCGTTATTAAAATGTGGTTTTAGATTCGACTCGGATCTGACGGGTTTACAAAACTAAAATCTAGATCTATTAGATCTCATGGACCCAGATGCAAAACAAATAAAAAACAAATCTACATAGAATTATAAAAAAATTTATTTTATCTTATATAATATAGTAAATTCTATGGTGACTTTATTTTGTACTTACTTTGCCACTGTCACTGTTGGATTAAATTCTATACCACTAAACCAATCGTGATGAATGACTAAGTAATGTTTATTTTATAAAAAATAAAGTAATCATAGCTTACACCATATAATATTATGAATAATAATAATTTAATAAAATATATTGTATTATTAATAAATGTATGATTAATAGTTTGAAATACAAGGTTTAATGTTTCATAATAAATTGAAAATAGTAGTTATAACATTAATTACAAAAGTTATGATATTTCTTAAAATTATATAAATTCATTTTTATATAACTAGTCTCATGTACGGGTCTAGATTTGGATTTGGACCTGGATCTTATTTTTAGGCCTGGTCTATATAAACTAATTTTCTCAGATCCAGATCTATTTGGTCCAAAAATTTGGAATCCAAACACTGATCTGAATGGAATCCAGAATTATTGCCAACCCCTACTGTTGATGTAAAGCATTATTATTGAATGTATTGATTTCCTTCTATTCTGAAATAACCAAGAAATCGTCATCCATATAGATTAGGCAGGTGCTACTTTTGTAACTTCGTGATGGTCAATCTTCTTCTTGTATAATAATAACCATTCAGTAGCTCTCGTAGAAATAAATAATCGAGTAATTTGTGATAATTAATAGGGTAAATAATTATAGGTTTGACATAATACACTACTATCTCTTTGAGTTTTAAAAAGCTAATTTATACCTCCCTATGTTTTGCATTTTTTCATTGCTAGCTCGCTATACTTTACTTTTATTATATTATTAGGTCCCTTTACATGTTATTATGTCATTATTTTATGAAAAATTTACAGAAATATACATTTATAACAAAACCATTATTGTTGTGATATTTTTATATTCAATTTTCCTTTGACTTGTCCATTTTATGTATGTTTTTTAACGCAATCATAAGACTGGAATGTAATAAAATGAAATATCTTTAAAAATCAGTACATATGATCACATGTTAAACAATTATTGTAAAAAAAGTGTATAGAACATCAATAATTTTGAATGAAAATGCTTAACAATTGATAGAGGGAGGTAGTAATGAAAAAATGCAAAACATAAGGAGGTATAAATTAAGTTTTTAAAACACAATTAGATAGTAACATATTATATCAAACCTGAGGTAGCTTATAGTTATTTACCTAATTAATATTCTATCTCAAATAATCGATTCAAGACAGATTGCTGCATTTTCAGACCCGGATTTCTTCAGAGGGGCCTTCAGAAATTCTGACGGGTGAGGAAATGGCTGCTCACGCGGAACTTGATCAATATATTTCTCAGAAACAAATTTATTTAAAGGAAAAAAGCGGAATCAGATGGCTGAAAGATGGAGACAGAAATTCAACTTTCTTTCACAAAATTTGCGAATATTCACAAATCAACGGGAGGTAGTGTTAATATTTTAGTGTAATTGGATCAATTAGTTTGACCAATGAGATCATGATATTTCACCGAATAAGTCTGGAGAGTGCGGAGTGCACACTTGTTCGGGTTCTGTTTACGATTTGGGGGCTTAAGGGGCGGCAGCCCCTGGCGGGGTCCAGGAGCAGCGCCCCTCGACAGGGTCCGAGGGGCGGCAGCCCCTGGCAGGGTCATGGGGCAGCGCCCCGAGCTAGGGTCGAGCTGAACCCATGCATCCTTTGGAAAAATTCATCAGAAAATGAATTTTTGACCGAAACAGTGTGTTTGTTGGACACAACTGAATTGCGGAATAAACATGTCTTTTGGACATGGCTGATACCCCAAACAACATGTCTGTTGACGTTTTGGCTATTTATTTCACCAAAATGATATTGGCAAAACACAGAAAAACACAGAAAAATTCGGTTGAAATTTCACTGAAAATAAAATTCTTGTTCTTGATTCCTTTTCTGATTTTATCCGATTGAAAGTTTGGTAAACCGACCAAATAAATTTTAGTCTGACAGCGTTTTCGCGACTTCAGAAATATTCAAGTAATCCCTGATTTCCAACAGGTATTCATTCACTTCTTATAAATGATATTTTGACCACTGACATGGAGGAGATATCCTCGCATATGGTCTCTTATTTCAGTGGCATCTATCGAGAAGACATGAACATTAATGTGGACTTGAATCTCATTCATTCCATTATTCCTCCTTTGGTTACTGCTCATGAAAGTGAGGACCTTACCGCTACACCTAATCGAGAGCTTATAAAAAAACGGTGTTCGATATGGACGGAAGCAGCGCACTGGGGCCGGATGGGTTCATCGAAATCTTTTTCCAATGTTATTGGGACATTGTCGGGCATGATGTTTGCCGCTTTGTTCGACAATTTTTTGAAACTGGTTTTATGCTCCCGGGCTTAAACTCGAGTTCATTGACTCTTATTCCCAAAAAGGATGGGGCGGTTCGAGCCGATGAATTTCGCCCCATTGTTATGAGCAATTTCATTTTCAAAATTGCCCCGAAAATTCTTGCTGACCGACTTGTAATTATTGCGTCTCGTATCGTTACACGCAATAATTCACGAAGCAATTGCCTTAGCTTCAGAGGTGGTCAATTCGCTTAGCAAACGCTGTTTTGGCGGCAACATTGTGATGAAAGTTGACATACGCAAAGCTTTTGATACGCTTGATTGGAAATTCCTTTTTGCGGTTTAAAAATCTTTTGGTTTCTCTGAAACTTTTATTGGATGGATTAGATGCATTTTAAATTCGGCTAGAGTCTCTCTTCTCACTCCTGCCCGATCTAGAGGATATTTCCAGTGCTCGAGAGGGGTTCGCCAAGGAGATCCTCTATCCCCTATCTTGTTTGGAATTGCTGAGGATTTTCTAAGCAGATTTATTCTATCGCTGGTCCACTATGGAAAACTTGAACAAATGCACTATTCCTGTAACACCGCTTTTCCCTCACACTTACTCTACGCTGATGACATTATGGTTTTTTGTAAAGCTAATTTGAATAATATGCGGGTTCTTAAGAATGCGTTTGAGCTTTATGGAAACGTTTTTGGACAACGTGTTAATTGGGTCAAATCAAATATTTATTTTAGCAATTCCATTATCTCAACTAGAGCTTCTACTTTGGCGGATATCACGGGAATTAGGAAAGGGACTTTTCCATTTTCATATCTAGGTGTACCTCTTTTCCAAGGAACGGTAAAAGCGTTACATCTCAGACCGATGTTACATAAAGTGGTACAAAAATTCTCGAAATGGGCAGGTGCTCACTTTCTATGGCTGGCCGCATGCTGTTAGTTCAAACCGTTTTGGAATGGAAAAATTGATGAACGAAAACTCGTATCGGCTCCATGGCCATTTTTCTTAAGCCGAAGAGTACTGGTGGTTTAGGATTGAGGAATATTACGGATGTCAATTCAGCTATGTTAGTACAGCTGGCATGGGGGCTGATTCAGAATAAAAACTTATGTTTCGAAACGCAACGGGCTAGATTCACAAAAACCGGCGTGGCAAAGGTTTGGCTGCATAATTCTAGTGTTTGGAACTCAATTCGACATATCTATGGCATCCTAAGAGATCATTCTTGGTGGTTTATTGGCCCATCAACGTCTCTAAATTTTTGGAATGATGAATGGTCACACTGTCTCTAGCAAACCAATTGGAGCTCTCACGTAGTGATAGAATGCGACGCACGAGCAAGCTGGGTGATTTTTTTTATCATTGGCAGGCTGGTCTAATCTTCCCTCTCTCCCTTCATCAATTATGGGGCAGATTTCAGGTGTTGAGGTCACTGAATTTGAGGATAAATGCATTTGGAAACCATGTACTAATGGAGTTTTTTCCGTTAAGCTCTTCTATAAATGGTTGCAACCGAGGTATGACACGTGCCTTAACATTAGGCAAAGATATATTGCTCCCTTTCATTCGATGATTTGCTGGAAAGCATGCACCGGATACATCGCCACACATGACATTCTTTAAAAAAAAGGCATAAGCATTGTCTTGATTTGCAGCCTTTGTTTCGAATGTGGGGAAAATCAACAACATCTTTTTGTGAGTTGTCCATACGCAAAGCAATTATGGGTTAGTGTCGTGTCTTTATTCGGGGATCACCTTGACACCTCGGCTGATCTTAAAGCACTTCTTTTCTCTGCTTTCAATGAGCGTTTTAGCACACAAATCCAGGTACTCTGGAAATCTGCCATAGTGAACGTTGTGTGGCTGATTTGGACAGCTAGAAATCGTAGTATCTTCGAGGGAATCAAGTCCAACATACACCATTATTTACACTCATTATGGGCCATTATGAGGCGGACGGATGTGCTGGGTTTTGGGTATGTTTGGAATTCCAATGTTGAAAATAATTTGCTTCGCAATTTATCCCTTCAACCGAGGTTGAATAGAGCTCCTAGAATTATTCCAGTCCGATGGAATCCTCCGCCAACTGATTGGATTAAAATGAACACTGATGCTTCTTGCTCAGGTACGCCAGAGATTTCTGGATGTGGGATTGTTTTCCGTAATAACAATGGCACGGTAGTTCATTGCACTACTTTTCTGGGAATTTCCTCTATTGCATTTATGGCATAACTCGAGGCTGCCATTAGGGGAATTCAAATTGCATCAGATCAGGGATGGACCAATCTTTGGATTGAGTGCGACTCAATGTATGTGGTGACGCTACTGCGCTCAAGGGCATTGGACATTCCATGGCTGATGCGGACAACTTGGTTTAAATGCCTGCAAATTCTTAACTCAATGAATGTGGTGATTACTCATATATTCAGAGAAGGGAATAGAGTGGCGGATGCTTTGGCTATTTATGGGAGACTTACTCGAGACCAAACATCTTGGAACACTTCGCCTGATTTTTGTGGAGCGTTCGTGTTACATGACCGATGGAACTGGACCAACTACAGATTCCATTGATGATTTTCTTTTATCGTTTGTTTTTTTTCTTTGTGAACGAAGCCTGTTTCGTTTCACTGTTTATCTTCTCGCTCTCTTGATTTTTTTGATGTACCACGACTTTTTCTTTTCATAATTTATAAAATTTGGGGGGAGTTTTTTACGGCGGCGGAAACTTTTTCCGCTTGTCTTTTCCCACTACCGAAAAAAGGATCCTTAATAAATATATCACCACTCTAAATTATTAAATAATTGTTAGTTTTTTTTTATGAAAATGGGGTAAGAGCTGGATAAACTGAATTTATGTAAGAAAATACCAACAATGGGACGCAAGGATTTGACATGGTTCGGTCAAACTACCTTCCTCCACGAAAGGCGATCAAAGAAATTTTCACTAATAATAATACCGGAGATTTACAAGACCACTCAAGTGTTTACACTCTCCCGATAACGGATGAGTTGTATTTCCAACATGTTTTTATGCTCATTTTCATATTATTAGATACATGTTTTAGTCTTTTTGGCCGCTATTACTTCCTTTTTCCCTTATTTTAGATTGCCAAGATGATTTGGAGAGAACATGCATTATTTGAGCGAAAAGCACACCGAGTCAAAGCAGAAAATTTATTAATAAGGGAAAATCCTATTTTGGAGGAGTCTTGATTAATTAATTAAGGCGAATACTATTTTGGAGAAGTCTTGATTGAGGAATGAATCACACTCTTAATCTATTTCCATTTTAATGATAATTATAGAGATAAATGAGGAGCTGAAATTCCTATTTGATAAAGACTAAAAAGAGGAAGAATTCAAAGGAGACCTAATTAAAGACTAACAAGGAAGAAAGACGGTTGGAGCACTATAAATACAAAGCCAGCGCAAGAGAAATCATTCATTCGCAATCATTCACCACCATACTCTAGTTTAGTTTAGCTCTTTATTTTCCTTCTTCATAGTTTAAAACTCTTTTTATTATCTGTTTTGTTTTCAATACTCTCTTTTAGTGTAATCGCAATTTATTTTCAGTTTTCATTCTCTTTTATTTCGCTTTTAGTTTCAAGTTCTTTATTTTCAATCGTTATTTATTTTCCAAGTCTATTTTTAATCCGCATAATTTATTTATTGTCTTTTTATATTTGTTTATCCTTTATTTCAGTTATGTCTAGCTAATTCTTTTATGACTTGACTAAGTAAGGGTCAAGGCTGAGTTAGTAGTGTGAGAACTGAACTTGAATACAACAATCCGCAAGGCGACCTATTTACCAATCTCAGTTCTTCAAGGGTTTTCTGGTAAGAATATCTCTAAGTCTCGATGTTGGCTTGATCATCCATTCGGTAAGTCTTTGTGATTATTGTTAATTCTTATTCTTACATCCGTAATTGTACCTAAAGAGGAATAGAGTAACGAAAGTCTCCATCGAGACTGGAGAGAGGTAATCTTACGCCTATTGGGAGTGCTTCACTATATGTCGGTAAGGGTTTAAGCTTTTCTATTATTTATTGCTATTCATTGGCGAACTCTTTGGCGTGACGCTGAGAGTCACGGTGAGTAAGAGGGAGATCGTGGCGTGAAGTCCGGTCTCTGTATACTATAAGGAAGAGTTGCTAGTACTGTACGGTGCTTGAGTATTAGTATAACTAAATCTATGTCCCAGTGCAATTTATATCTTGTTCCATGATCACTACGATGCTTAGCCTTACTCTGCTTAGGACTGGTCATTGTCTATCATTGATTTTATTTCTACTAAATTTAGTTTTAATTTACAAATACTCAAAACATTCACTCTTAGGTCACGTTGTTTGTCATCTAATAAAAATAACTTGGTTAAATACCGTTCCTTATAGGATCGACCTCTGCTTGCTACTAACTACTAGTTTATTTTTTGCAGGGATTTATTTTTTGTGGTCTCGAGAACCATCAAATTTTGGTGTCGTTGTCGGGGAGCGGTTCCTTTTGACTAGTTATTTTTCATGGATGACTAGAGCCATGGCAATAAGTTTTTCTATGATCCTGAGATAGAAAGATCAAACAGAGCTTGCGCTAAACAAGCTCATGAACGTAGGGAATCTCAACATCAAGCAGAATCTTCAATCGGAGCCAGTGACGGCATTACCCATTTAGGAAGACTGGTTGATGATCCAAATGACTCAGATTCAAAACCTGAAACAACTATCGTGACCATGGCTAACCAAGAGCAATCAATTCGAGAACTTACACAGGTCCTAGTGGATCAATAACCACTTTGTATCACTTATCCGACCGAGACTAATGATAAAAACTTTGATATGAGATCTAGGTTTGACTATAGCTTACCCAAATTCGCTGGAAGGGCCATTGATGACCCTTATAAACATTTGTAGAAGTTCAATTTGACGATTTGTTCTATGAAGCCACCGAAGGTCAATCTAGACCTTGTAAAATTGAAGTCCTTTGCTTTTTCTCTTGATGACTTAGCCAATAACTAGTTTTGTCATTTGAAACCAGTATCTATTACGTCATAGGACCAGATGTCGAGAGTCTTTCTTGATAAGTATTTTCCAGCATCGAGAGTTACCACCTTGAAGAGGAAATCTGTTCTGCCAAGATGAAAGACGTGGAAAGTCTCCATGAGTATTATGAGCGATTCAAGCACCTTTTGGCTACTTGCCCACCTCACGGATTCACTAAACAAGCCCTAGTCCAAACTTTCTACGAAGGGCTTCCATTCTCTCAGTGTATTATCATGGATGCCGCTAGTGGCGGTGCTCTCATCAACAAGACCCTAACTCAAGCTTGGGAACTCATCAAGAATGGCAGAAATCACTTAATAGTTTAGCGATTGTGAAGGGAAATTTACTTCAAGAGCAGTCAATGGGATTAGTTCTTGTTATCTCAATGATAAACTAGAAAGACTCGCTGAACTTGTACACAAGATAGTTGTCCAGACTGAGGTCACGAAAGAATGTAAACTTTGTAAAAAGACTAACCATGCTACCGAAAAGTGCCCCCGCATTGGAGACCTTGAATTTGAACAAGTCAACGCCATAGGGAACTATAGTAACTATAGGAACTATGGTAACTATAGTAACTTTGGTAATCAAGGTAATAAACAGCCTTACATTCCACCACAATAGAGGAATCAATTGGGTGGAGAGATCAACCATCACTCATATGGGGAAATAATGATAGTTAGTAACCACAAGGACCACAGAATCAGCTCGTTTTCAGAAATCAATAGAGCGCAATAGCACCAAGACCTCCTCAACAAGTCCAAGTCCAACACAACCCATCTCAACAACCACAGCAGAATCCTTATGACCTTTTCACTGCTCTCGCTGAGGGTTCGAATAAATGATTTGAGCTAGTAGATGATTGGATACAAGGACTACAAGGTAACTTTTTAAACTTGGAAGGGCAGATGGCCCAGATAGCTAGCACTCTCTCCAAGATCGAGAATATAGGGAGACTTCTATCTTAAATAGAGGATAATCCTAGGGAGAATGTCAGCGCAATCATGCTAAGAAGTGAAAAAGAGGTCCAGTCAGAACCACCGAGAGCAGAACTAGAGTATAAAGTCATTATAATTCCCGATGACACAGAGGAACCAATGGTTTCTACCGAGACTAAACCTCCTTTTCCAGAGAGACTAGAAAAGTCTAAGAAGATGAAAGAGGAGAAGGGAATCTTTAAGACTTTGAGGAAAGTTAAGATCAACATCCCACTACTTGATGTAATCAAGCAGATACCAAAATATGCAAAATTCCTTAAGGGGCTGTGCACCAATAAGAAGAAGCAGTATGACCTAGACAAGGTCGTGATGGGGGAGAATGTATTTACCGTGATCCAATGTAAGTTAGCCCCTAAGTTGAAGGACCAGGGAATGTCAGCAATCAATTGCACCATAGGCCATATTGGGATTCAAAGGGCTGTGTATGATCTCGATGCATCTATTAATATCATGCCTTCCTCTATCTACTAGCAGATATTAGCCAACCACAACATGCCTCCCAAGGAGACCAAGACTGTCTTGCAGCTTGCAGATCGCTCTGTTGTCTACCTGGAGGCAATTTTGGAGGACGTATTGGTCAAGGCAAATGATTTTATTTTTCCCACTGACTTTTATATTCTTGATATGTGTGATATAGATAAGAAGGGGAAATCAAATTTGCTACTAAGGAGACCATTCTTGAGCAGTGCCAATACCAAGATCGATGAACGTAATGGTTCTCTTACTATAGAGTTCAACGGGGAAGTAGCGACTTTCAATGTTTATGATGCCATGAAACCCTAGAAGAAGATTCAAGCCTATACAACATTGATAGTCTTGACCCTGTCATTCAACAAATTTTTGAGCTCAATCTCTCAGATGAGTATTTGGTCTTGCTGAATGAGGCACTTGACACCGAGAGTCTCAATGATACTCATTTTGATAAGAAAGTGAAAGAGGCTATCCACAGTCTCAACACCTTCAACCTATGATGAGACCAGGACTAAAACTTGCTCTACCACCCTTCCAGGAGCTCACTCCTTTCATTGTTTAATCACCAAAGCTTGAACTTAAAAGTTTACTGAACCACCTCAAGTATGCTTTCTTGGGGGGTAATGATATGCTCCCGGTGATCATTTCCAGTAAGTTGAGTCCTGATGAAGAAAAGTAGCATGTTTCCTTACTCGAGCAACGCAAGGAGGCAATTATAGTCGATATCAAGGGGATTAGTCCTACCACTTATATGCATAAAATCAAACTAGTGGAAAATGCTAAGACCTACCGCCGACCATAAAGGAGACTCAATCCTCCCATGATGGAAGCCGTGAAGAAGGAGGTGATCAAGCTCATGGAGGCTAACCTCATTTACCCCATCTCTAATAGTGGTTGGTTTAGCCCGGTTCAAGTTGTTCTAAAGAAGACATGGATTATAGTGATAACATATGAAGCAGGAGAATCGGTCCTGACCAGAATATAAAATGGATGGAGAGTTTGCATTGAATACCGCAAGCTTAATGCCACGACCAAGAAGGACCATTTTCCACTACCATTCGTTGATAAAATGCTGGAGAGACTAGCAGGCAAATCTTATTTCTACTATCTCAATAGAATGTTAGTTTTCTATCAGATCCCGATAGCACCATAAGATCAAGAGAAGGCAACTTTCACATGTCCCTTTGGCACCTTTTCTTATAGACGGATGCCTTTTGGTCTCTGCAATGCTCCCGCTACATTCCAGAGTTGTATGATGAGTATCATTTCGGATTTCATTGAGAGCACCATTGAAGTCTTCATGGATGATTTTACAGTGTATGGTGACTCTTTCGACGCATGTCTCAATAACCTTGGTAGGATCCTTAAACGTTGTATTGAGTCTGACTTAGTACTTAACTATGAGAACTGCCACTTCATGGTAGACCAAGGTATGATATTGGGTCATGTTGTATCTAAGAAGGGTATTGAGGTAGATAAAACTAAAATTTATGTTATTCAATCATTACCTTACCCTACTTCTATAAAGGAAGTTAGGTCTTTTCTTAGGCATGCAGGTTTTTATCGTAGGTTCATCAAGAACTTTTCAAACATCACGTAGCACCTATGCAGGTTACTTCAAAAAGACGCTAACTTTAAGTTTGAAGATCCTTGTAAGGAAGCCTTTGACACTCTTAAGAAGAAGCTGGTTTCTAAGCCTATTATCCAAGCACCCAAATAGGACCAGCCTTTCGAGATCATGTGTGATTCAAGTGATAAAGCAGTAGGAGTAGTGTTGGGTCAGTGAGTTGGCCGAGAACCTCATGTCATTACTATACCTCCTAGAATCTTGATATAGCTCAAAGGAACTACACCATAATTGTAAAAGAGCTCCTTGCTATTATCTTTACATTGGAGAAGCTTTGTTCCTGCCTTCTCTATTCTAAGGTCATAGTGTACTCAGGTTATGCTTCTTTAAGATACCTTATGGCAAAGAAAGACACTAAACTGAGGCTGATCCGGTGGATCCTTTTGCTACAAGAGTTTGATATCGAGATCAGAGATAAGAAGAGGACAGAAAACCTGGTGGTCGATCATCTCAGTAGGCTGACCAATTCAGAGGAACCAAGAGAAGTCTAGGATGAATTCCAAGGGAGAGTCTTTATGCTATCACCAAGACTCTATGGTACATAGATCTTGTCAACTTTCTTACCACTGGGAAATTTCTAGAGGATTTCACCCGCAATGACAAGGATAAGATGAAGAGGGAAGCTGACAAGTACTTTTAGGATGATCCTTATCGGTTGAGAAGTGGAAATGATTTAGTTTTAAAAAGATGTATTTATGGGGAAGAGATACTGAGACTCTTGCAAGAATGTCATGTTGAGGTTTGTGAAGGTCATGGTGGGCCAAGGAAAACATCACAACACATTCTTGAATGTGGATTTTATTGGCCCCACATCTTTTGTGACTCCTATATGTTTTGCAAGGCATGCGACAACTATCAAAGGATTGGTAATCTTAGACATCGAGAACAACTCCCGATGTTTCCCATTTAGGTTGTCGAGATCTTTGATGTTTGGGGTATCGATTTCATGGGTCCTTTTCCTCCTTCTTATGGGTTCAAGTACATTCTCCTAGCAGTTGATTATATCTCAAAGTGGATAGAAATAAAGGCGACCAGGAATGATGATGGAAAGACCGTAGCAGACTTCATCTAGAACAACATTATTTATAAATACGGGACATCGAGACTACTTATCAGTAATCGTAGTACACATTTTTACAACAAGATGATCTCGGCGTTACTGGAAAAATAGGGAGTCAGGCACAAGAATTCCATGGCATACCACCCGTAGATAAATGAGCAAGCTGAAGTAACCAATAGATATGTTTAGCTCATCTTGGAGAAAGTAGTTAATCCCAACAGGAAAGACTGGAGTCTTCATCGCTTTGAAGCTCTCTGGACAGTCCGCACATCATGGAAAGCTCCCATCGATGTCAACTTATAGATTTATCTATAGGAAAGCATGCCACTTACCCATCGAGATCAAGCATGATGCTTTTGGGCTATCAAAGAGACCAACTTCAGGCTCGATACAGCTAAGAAGCAGAGAAAGTTGCAGCTCCATAAACTTAAGGAGATCCGCTATGACGTCTATAAAAGGAATGAAGCCTACAAGGAGACTGCAAAACACCACCATGACCTTTTCACTTCTAAGAAAATCTTTAAAGTGGGACAGAGAGTCCTTCTTTTCCAATCCCGGCTCAAATTATTCCCTGGGAAATTGAGGTCTCGGTGGGCTGGAAGTTTCATCGTGAGCAAGGTGTTTCCATATGGAGCATTCTTTATACAAAGCATCGAGACCAATAAAGTCTTGAAAGTCAACGGGCATCACCTCAAACCCTACTATGAAGGATTCTAAGCTCACTATGAGGAAATCACTCTCGCAGAGACCTTTGACACCATATCATGATCTCGGTATGGTGCATTGAGCTCACCAACGTTAAATAAAGCGCTCTCGACTGGCAACCCAAGCATTTATATCTCTCTTTCTTCCTTTTTTTGCATTTAATTTTCAGTATTTTTCTATTACATTTTTTAAGACTTATCTACTCTCTTTTCTCATTGCAGGTCTCTGCAACATGCATTCGCTATGATGACCTCGAACTTAACGTAAGCTCACTCTTCAACCACATAGTGATCTTGCAAGCCAACCATAGAGACGTCACAACCTGAGCCTCTTTGTTTTCCTCCTCTCCACTAAGACAGTAACGCTTCTTTGCCTTATCTTTTACTTTCTTTTTTATTTTAACTGCATTGGGGGCAATGCAGATTTCAAGAATGGGGAGGGGAATTCTATCTTTTTGCTTTCTTTTGTCCTTAAAAAAGTTTCAAAAAATTAGCTCTTTGGCTTGTATTCTTTCTTATTTTCCCAAAATGACTTATTTGTTCTCTAACTTGTTGTAAAGAAATAAGGAAAAATAAGAAGAGGAATATTATGTATATGGCTAATTAGATAATTAACAGGACTATATTAACTAATCATAACTTATCACTAAGACATGATTTGAGTACTGCTATTCTAAATATTTAGCATTTGAAAGTTACTTTGTAAGATTCTTAGCCCCATTAGAATGCAGAAAAATGAAACGTGGTTAATTTAGTTATGTGCTCTAATTTGGACTTGGTTTTTATTTAGTTAGTCTCTCTGTATCATAGATTCTTCATTGATGCCTTATTCTATTTTTGACTTTATTCTTAGTAGTTATTTTCTGCTTTTTATTTTCTTGTTGGCTAGAAGAAAGAGCATTGCTCGGCTCATAACCGGGTGGTGGCTGTTTCATAGTGGCTAGAAGAGGGAGCAAGCCTCAGCTAGCATCCGGGACTTAACTGTCTTGTAGGTTTTTATTTTTACAAGTTTCGAAAAAAAAGAAAAGAAAAAAAAGAATAAAAGAAAGAAAAAAATATTGGTCCCTGTGAGGGTCTGAATGAGGTCAGAGAGGGGTGAATGACCCTTTTTCGCAAAATTAATAGGCTTTAAAAAGTCTTAGTGTAGCATGTTTGACTATGTTCCAGGTTTGATGGATCTAGATGATGCAAGTATGTATTATAATGCAAATAAGTGAAGAAGAAGAAAATCAAATAAAGATTTTTATCCTGGTTCGGCCCCGCCTACTCCAGTCCTCAGAGTTTCCTTCCTCCGAGCTTTTCCACTAGTGGATTCCTTTCCAACTAGCAGGAATCAAGCCTTACAATTTGTCTCTAGATGGTAACCTCTTCCGGATGTAGGATATACCACTAGAAGCACCAACTCCTAGCTGAGTCCTCTTGTCTTTAGTAGGATATACCACTTACTACCCCAAATGTAAGCTAAGTCCTATAGGGAGATCCCACTTAAAGCACCAACTCTAAGCTATATCCTAATCTCACCCTCACCCAAGTGTGAGACTTTTACACTTTGTTTCTCAAAGGTTTTAGTTTTGGAGTTCCTCAAGTTTAGAACTCACTTGAAAATCCTTACAAATAAATTTGGAATTGTTTGATTCTTGGAGGGATTATGTAACTATTGCAATAGCAAATTCTCTTGTGTATGCTTTCTTAAAACAACCAACACCTTCTCAACTTAGGAAGCTTCCCTTGTATAGGCTTGGATCAGAAATGTAGCCGTTATGGGTTGTTGAAATTAAATTTAATCTTCACCACTGATCAGGTAAAATGTAGCACTTTTGGAGTCATTGATCAATTTGTTAGACAGTGTAAATGTCCCGTTTGAATCCTTGGGATTGAGGCTAAAAAGTGTTAGTCATCATTTTCCTTGTATTTTAGTGACTCACCAACTTTTATGCTAGTAGTCTAGTGTGTGTACTACGCACCTTTCTTATTGGTCTAGGTACAAAAGGTTATTACCTTTTCTCTTTCATGTGTCAGTCCTTTGTCCTTTTTCTGAAAATGCTAGCAGTCATTTTTGTCTTGCTTATAGGGAAAGGATCTTTGACTTGTAGACCAAAAAGGTGGAGGGAAAAGTTATTTTCAAAAACTTCTCCCTTTGTCTTTATAACTGTGTCTTTAGGATGACTTTTAGTCTTGATATCTGGATGCTATTCAATCAGTTCTTCCAGATGCTGTTTTAGGTGGTTCAAAGTTTGTTTCCTTTCCAAACTTAAAACGGATGCTTCCATTGTATGCTTAGGTTCTTGTAGTCTTCAGTGGATTTCCTAATATCTTAATTTAGACTGGATGCTTCCATTTGGATTTAGGAGATTACATATTTGAGTTTTACAAGTTTTTGTTTTCTTCAAACTTGATCCGGATAGATACTTGTCTGTTTTTCCAGATCATTGTTTTTCAACAAAAAAAGAAAAAAAAATAAAAATAATATATGTGGCTAGAAGTATTAGGGACCTCACCAAGTGAGAATGTGCATTAATTTTATAAGGATAAAAATGAAGTCATCTTATGTATATCGAGACACAGTGGATTTCAAACCAAGGTAACTCTGAACTTTGACAAATTAATCATGTGTTTGTCCTTAACTTGGTAAAAAATTCTTCGGGGACAAGGTCTCAAGCAAGGACTTTATGCTTCAGTAAGGACGTCTTTAGTTGGAATTTCAGTAGTTAATGAAGTGTCTCGATGAAAAATGTCAGTCTCTGTGAAATTGTTTAGGGTCATTTGTACAGTTTAAGTTTCTTTTCTTCCTAAACTTTTAATACATAGTTGAGGGCAAGCATGGATTAAGTGTGGGGAGATTCGATGGGTTGTATTTCCAACATATTTTCATACTCATTTTTATATTATTAAATACATGTTTTTAGTCTTTTGGCCGCTATTACTTCCTTTCCCATTATTTCAGGTTTTCAAGACGATTCGGAGAAAATGTGAGCACGGGATGTTACATTCCCTCTTACGAGACGATGATGACGTATATGTGATTTTATTCCTCATTATAAAAATTCTTTTTTAGAATTTTTATTACCGATAAAAAAAATTCTCTACAAATTTTATTTTCTGAAAAATTCAGTTTGGCGTGTCCGATAACGCGTCCGGTGGGAGCTCAAACTGATGATTTGCACCCAAAAATTAATTTAGTCCTAAATACCCTTAAAAGTTCAAAATAAACCCTAATCACCCTAAAATTACCGCTTAAACAACTTTTGGGCGGATTTGACCCACCTTTTCTCCTTTTTAGGCTATCCATGCTTACTTTTCAGACATGACAGAGGTTGAAGCCGCCAGCGGCTTCAGCGATACCACTGGCGGTATCATCCATTCCACTAGCAACCTAATTTCTGCAGGCAAACAAATTTTTGCAGAAATTGGCTCGATACCCGTCGGATAATTGATCAAAGTTAATTTCCACCGGATTTTAGCCTATACAAGGACCCTTCTTCAGCAGAAATAAGGGTTGACAACTCCATACTTGAAATCTTATAGAAATTTTGGCTAGTTCTAACTAGTTTTAGTGGGATAAAGTATAGAAAAGGTGAGAAAAGGGGAGTTAATCCATCTTTTTTTGGTTTTTCTTAATTGAACTCTCCGATATCTTAGTAGATTTTAGGCTTAAAATCAACATAATAGGATTTAGAGACTAAAATCCCCCATTTACTTCCAAAATCATCACTTGAGCTTCTCAAAGGTGTCATTTGGATCACGAAGAGGTAGATTCACGGCCCCGAGGTAAAAATTATGAGTCTTATAGCTCTTTGGCTTCCATTTTACTTGTTTGTTGTGTTTATTTGTTGTTTTGTGCTTAGTTTTGGGTTTTTAGTCTCTTTTCGACAGTTAACTACTACTGCTGCAAGAAAGTGAAGCCGCTAGAGACATTTGAAGCCGCCAGCGGTATCACTCATGTCGCCAGCAAAATTAGTCATACCGCCAGAGGCTTCCTTTATCCCCAAAGGCTCTATTTTCTTATGGGACCCTTTCTTTATGGTACCCAAAAAGTTATTTTGCAGGCTTGTGTAAATGAAATTGCCAGCGGTATCGATGATGCCGCCGGCGGTATGACCATATGGACAACATATTAGTTTTCATTTTTATTTTGACCTACTTTAATTTCCGAAGCTAGGATGTACAGTGCAACGACGGGAGTCGAGAACTCCCTGAAAATAGTCCCCACCCCATAACATGTGGCATTTTCACTAATAATCCGGTAAAATAACAACCGAGTCTAAAATGTAAATAAAATGGGATTTTTTCACAAACACCGTTCAAACACCATTTTTAGCCATCCAACCGGGCTCCATAAATTGTAAAATAAATATGCCATGCTCAAGCTAACTTGAGTCTTGTTTGGTTCACTGATTATGCGTGCTATATGTCATATATCCTGTATACATGCCTTATTCGTGCTAACCGTTTTGTGCAGGTAGATTTAGGTTAGATGTATGTTAGGCCTTCGAGCATTTTATTTATTGCATAGACAAATGTCTAGGATTTGGAAAGCCATGTAATTATTCTTTAATTTCAGCACTTTAGTTGGGATGACTGTAATAATTTATTTATCGCTTTACATGCTTGATAACGCTCTACCAATATATAAACCAAAAACACAATAAATAGGGTGGATTAAAACAGAATTAAAAAAGAATGAAACTTTTAACTTGGTCAATGCAAAATAGATAGCATCATCCGAACTCGGAATCTCTACTTAAGGTATGGTCTACCACCCGTTGGAAAAATCGTACCTAAATTCCCCGGTTGAGCTAAACCGGGTGTTGACTCTATTTTAAGTACAAGATTTTGATCTCGTCTCTTTTGAGCATTAAAATATGCAAAATCATTTTCCAATCACATCACGCCCCATTATCTTTCGAGGGATCGGTCCACCGGCCCGGCTTTGTACCCGTTCAAAATGTCGTCCGCTCATAGAAAACATGCATTATTTGGGCGAAAAGCAAACCAAGTCAAAGCAGGAAATTTATTAATTGGGGAAAATCCTATTTTAGAGAAGTCTTGACTAATTAATTAAGGCGACTACTATTTTGGAGAAGTCTTAATTAAGGAAGGAATGAGGAGCTGAAATTCCTATTTGATAACGACTAAAAAGGAATAAAATCTTATCAAGGAAGAATTCGAAGGAGACATAATTAGAGACTAACAAGGAAGAAGGCGGTTGGAGCACTACAAATACAAGGCCGGCGCAAGAAAAATCAGTCATTCACAATCATTCACCACCATAGTCTAGTTTAGTTTAGCTCTTTATTTTCCTTGTTCTTAGTTTTAAACTCTTTTCATTATCTGCTTTATTTTCAACACTCTCTTTTAGTTTAATCGCAATTTATTTTCAGTTTTCATTCTCTTGGATTTCGCTATTAGTTTCAAGTTCTTTATTTTCAATCGCTATTTATTTTCCAAGTCTATTTTTAATCCGCATAATTTATTCAATGTCTTTTTATATTTGTTTATGCTTTACTTCAATTATGTCTAGCTAATTATTTTATGACTTGACCAAGGGTCAAGGCTGAGTTAGTAGTGTGAGAATTGAACTTGAATACCATTATTCGTAAGGTGACCTATTTACCAATCTTAATACTTCAAGGGTTTTCTGGTAAGAATATCCCTAAGTCTCATTGTTGGACTGATCATCCATTCAGTAAGTCTTTATGATTGTTGTTAATTCTTATTCTTGAATCCGTAATTGTGCCTGAAGAGGAATAGAGTAACGACAGTCTCCATCGAGACTGGAGAGAGGTAATCTTACGCCTGTTGGGAGTGCTTCACTATCTGTCAGTAAGGGTGGTTTAGGCTTTTCATGTATTTATTGCTATTCATTGGTGAACTCTTTGGCGCGACCCCAAGAGTCATGGTGAGTAAGAGAGAGATCATGGTGTGAAGTTTAGTCTCCGTATACTATAAGGAAGAGTTTCTAGTACTATACGGTGTATGAGTATTAGTATAACGAAATCTAGGTCCCGGTGTAATTTATATCTTGTTCCATGATCACTATGATGCTTAGCTTTACTCTGCTTTGGTTTTTTTGTCTTTCATTGATTTTATTCTTGCTAAATTTAGTTTTAATTTACAAATACTCAAAACATTCACTCTTAGGTCACGCTGTTTGTCATCTAATAAAAATAACTTGGTTAAATACCGTTCCTTGTGGGATCGACCTCTGCTTGCTACTAACTACTAGTTTATTTTCTGAAAGGATTTATTTTTACACCCAGAGAAAATTCACATAGTAGACTAATAACACAGTCTACTTAATCCTTGACTCTCCCTAAACTCTCAATACAACCTTATAATTAACAACACTCTCTTGTTAATTTTATGGATGCTCTAAGTATACCATATCCTATGGTCTATATAGAGGATGCTTTCCATAATTGGTCAACACGTAATATATAAAACCAATTAATAATGTTTGCCTCCAAACCATAAGCACATGGCAAGCCCTCAAACTTTTTCAATTTCACATTGAAATTGTTCACATATTGTTAATATTTTAGTGTAATTGGATCAAGTAGTTTGACCAATGCGATCGTGACATTTCACTGAACAAGTACGGAGAGTGCGGAGTGCACGCTTGTTCGGGTTCTGTTTACGATTTGGGGGGTCTGGGTACGGGTCCAAGGGGCGGCAGCGCCCCTAGGCAGGGTCCGAGGGGTGGCAGCCCCTGGCAGGGTCCTGGGGCAGCGGCCCAGGCTGGGGTTGAGCTGCCAGGTTAGCTCAAAATTTTTTTATCCCTGAACCCACGCATCCTTTGGAAAAATTCATCAGAAAATGAATTTTTATCCTAAACAGTGTGTCTGTTGGACACAACTGAAATTCGGAAGAAACATGTCTTTTAGACATGGCGGCTACCCCAAACAGCATGTCTGTTGACGTTTTGGCTATTTATTTCACCAAAACGATACTGGCCAAAGATAGAAGAACTCGGTTGAAATTTCACTGCAAATAAATTCTTGTTCTTGATTCTCTTTCTAATTTTATCCGATTGAAAATTTGGTAAACCGGCCAAATAAATTTCAATCTGACAGTATTTTCGCGACTTTAGAAATATCTAAGTAATCCCCAATTTTCAACAGAGATTGAAATTTATTTTTTCTGAAGATGTTGAATGCTGAAACTGTTAAAGAGATGCCCAGTAAATTTGCAAAACTGGATAAGTTTGAGGGTCAGGATTTTCGAAGATGGCAGAAAAAGATGCATTTTCTGTTGACAACACACTGAAAGTGGTTTATGTTCTGAGTTCTCCCATGCCAAAAATCATAGAGAATGAAACTGTGGAACAAACAAGGAAGCGCTGCAAATGGGAGAATAATGATTACATCTGTCGTGGGCACATTCTAAATGGTATGTCTGATTCCCTATTCGATATATATCAAAATGTTGAATCTGCAAAAGAACTATGGGATTCTCTGGAATCAAAGTATATGGCAGAGGATGCTTCTAGGAAGAAGTTTCTAGTTAGTAATTTCATCAATTACAGGATGGTTGATACTAGACCTGTCATGGAACAATATAATGAATTGTTAAGGATTCTGGGACAATTTGTACAACATGATATGAAGATGGATGAATCCATTTCTGTTTCTAGTATCATTGACAAACTGCCACCATCTTGGAGAGATTTCAAGCATACATTAAAACATAATAAAGAGGAGTTGACTCTGGTTCAACTTGGCAGTCATCTTAGGATCGAAGAATCCTTAAGGGCTCAAGAGATTGAGAATAATCCTAAGAGCAAGAACCAAGTTGGTAGCATTTCTATAAATATGGTAGAAGAAGGTGGGATTTCTAAGAATCCAAACAGTGACAAAGGCAGTAAACGCAAGTTTAAAGGAAACAATAATAGTTCTCCAACAAGAAGCCTAAAGTGGCGTGTTGGAAGTGTGGCAAACCTGGTCATTTCAAGAAGGATTGCTGATTTGGTAAAGGGAAGAACAATTCTGGTTCGAGTGGATCTAAGGATCCTGAAAAGCAACAAGGTCAGATTTTAATGCAAAATTGTAATTCTAATCAGAATTATGTGTCTTTAATATCTGAAGCATTTTATGTGCAGGATGATGATGTTGCTTGGTGGATTGATTCGGGTGCAACAAGTCATGTTTGTAAGGATCTTCGTTGGTTCAAAGATTTTCAACCAATCGAAGATGGATCTATATTAAAGATGGGAAATGTTGAGACTAAACCAATCAAAGGACTTAGAAAAGTAGATATTGTCTTTACTTCTGGAAAATGTATTTGTTTAAGTAATGTATTGTATGTTCCTGGGATTCGAAAGAATCTGTTGTCTGGTGTTGTATTAAATAATTGTGGGTACAAACAAGTGTATGAAAGTGGCAAGTATATCTTGTCGAAACATGGTACTTTTGTAGGATTTGGATATTTATGTAATGGTATGTTTATGTTAAATATTAAAGTTTCTTTTAGTGATCAATCTTCTTTTGTGCTTTCCTCTAGTGATAGTAAAAATTTGAATAAATCAGAATTATGGCATGCTAGACTAGGACATGTACATTATAAAAGATTAAAAGATATGTCTAAAATGAGTCTTATACCCGCCATTGATTTAAACCGTGAGAAATGTAAAACTTGTATGTTGACAAAGATAACCAGAAAACCTTTCAAGAATGTTAACCGAGTGACTAATGTATTGGATCTAATATATAGTGACTTGTGCGATTTTCACTCTACGCCTTTAATAGGAAATAAAAAGTACGTTATTACTTTTATTGATGATGCATCCAGATAATGCTATGTTTATCTGTTGCATGCAAAGGATGAGGCTCTTGATAAATTTAAAATCTATAAACAAGAGGTAGAGTTACATCAAAGTAATTTCATTAAAAGTTTACACACTGATAGGGGAGGTGAGTATTGTGATCTAGTATATTTTCAATCTATTGGTATAATACATCAAACCACAGCTCTATATACACCCCAACAAAATGGTGTGGCGGAAAGGAAGAATAGAACCTTGAAAGAAATGGTTAATTCTTTGTTGTCCTATTCAGGTTTGAGTGAAGGATTCTGGGGTGAGGCTATGCTGACAACATATTATTTATTAAATAGAATTCCTAATAAAAGGAATAAAATTACCCCCTACGAATATTGGTTTAAAAAGCCACCAAAGTTGAGTTTTCTAAGAGTTTGGGGTTGTAGAGCAGTGGTAAGAATCACTAAACCGAAAAGACAAAACTTGGGTGAAAGAGGTATAGACTGTATCTTCATTGAGTATGCAGAGCATTCCCATGTATATAGGTTCTATGTAATAGAATTTAATGACTATGTATCTGTAAACTTGATTGTAGAGTCAAGAGATGTTTTTTATGAAGATAGATTTACATCTATATCTAGACCAAGAGACATGATTCAGAATTCATGTAGTGAGAACCCTGTTCATTCTAAAAGTTTATCTAGTGAAAATGTTTCCTTACCTGGGCCATCTAGGAAAAGTACTAGAGTTAGAAAAGCTAAATCTTTTAGAGATGACTTTCATTTTATTTAGTTGAAGGATCAAGGGATGAGGTTGAGAATCAGTATCAATATTGTTTTATTGTTGAAGAGGATCCAAAAACGTTTAATGAAGCTATGGCTTCAAGAGATGTTGCATTTTGGAAAGAAGCAATCCAGGATGAGATGGACTCCATCATGCACAATAATACATGGGAATTGACTGATTTACCACCCGGATGCAAACCACTAGGAAATAGGTGGATCTTCAAAAGGAAATTGAAAGTGGATGGTACCATAGAAAAGTATAAAGCCAGATTGGTTATCCAAGGCTTTAGGCAAAAAGAAGGAATTGACTTCTTTGATACTTATGCTCCTGTTGCGAGGACTTCTACTATTAGGTTGTTGATAGCCCTGGCAGCTATACATAACCTTGTAATTCATCAAATGGATGTTAAAACGGTATTCCTAAATGGTGAATTAGATGAGGAAATCTATATGAAACAACCGGAAGGGTTTGTTGTGTCAGGTTATGAAAATAAGGTATGAAAGTTGAAGAAATCCTTATATAGATTGAAACAAGCGCCGAAAGCTTGGCATCAAAAATTTGATGATGTGGTTTTGTCTAACGGTTTTCATATCAACCAAGCAGACAAATATGTATATAGCAAGTTTGATCTTTCTGGTAAAGGAGTTATGATTTGCTTATATGTGGATGACATGTTGATTTTTGGTACTAACCAAAATCATGTTAATAAAACGAAGAAATTCTTGTCATCTAGTTTTGAAATGAAGGACTTGGGGGAGGCTGAGGTGATTCTTGGTATACGAATTAAACGGAAGAACAATGTTATTTCAATCTCCCAATCTCATTATATTGAGAAGATTTTGAATAAATTCAATTTCACGGATTGTTCTCTAGTTAGCACTCCCTTGGAGCCTTGTGTTAAGCTTCTGCCTAATAAAGGTGTTGCAGTATCTCAACTTGAATACTCGAGAGCCATTGGCAGTCTTATGTATGCCATGATTAGCACTAGGCCTGATATAGCCTTTGCTGTTGGAAAACTTAGTAGGTATACTAGTAATCCTAGTTCACATCATTGGCAAGCTTTAAGCCGAGTATTCAAGTACTTAAAAGGAACCAAGGATTATGGTTTGACCTATACTGGATTTCCTTCAGTTTTCAGGGTTATTCAGATACAAGTTATATATCCAATGAAGAAGATAGTTCTTCCACAAGTGGATGGGTATTCCTTCTTGGGGGAGGCGCTATCTCTTGGGCGTCGAAGAAACAGACTTGTATCGCTGATTCAACAATGGAATCTGAATTTGTTGCATTAGCAGCAGCTGGTAAAGAAGCTGAATGGCTGAGAGATCTCATTTATGATATTCCATTATAGCCTAAACCAATATCGCCTATATCTATTAGGTGTGATAGTGAAGCTGCCTTGGCCAATGCTTACAGACAAGTATATAAGGGCAGGTCTAGACATTTAAGTGTTAGACATAGTATGATTCGGGAACGCATCGTGCAAGGTGTCATATCACTAGAGTTTGTAAAAACTGAGCAAAATTTAGCCAATCATTTAACTAAAGGGTTAAGAAGAGATCTTGTGCACAAGTCGGCTATGGGGATGGGATTAAAGTCCATCTGAAATCTCTCATGTTGAGATACCCAATTCCCATCTAATATGACATTAGATGTAGAATTCAATGTGGAAAGCTTAACATTTGGAGATTGGAACACATTAGTAACATCATCCCAAGGTATGTGTTCAGACCTGCAAGATAAAGGAGGTTGAAGTTTATCTTCTTAATAGTTCTTTTGAAAAATTGCATATGCAGGTGCAAGAGTAAAAGAGCTACCTATGTGAGCATGAAGTTTAGCTGCTTCAAGAAGCTTAGACTTGGCTTTGATATGCTTATGAAGGATAAGGACACAAGACTAGTACAAGATAGTGTCAAGTTAGAACTTTTAGAATTTTGACTTATGCGTATATTATCTTCATGTATTCATAATGAATAACTAAGATTCAATCCATAGTGACACCTTGGTATTCAAATATTTGGAATGTGTAATATACTAAGATGAAATTCAATCGTCACGATATTTCATTTATGTATAAGTTTGTTATTTGTTGTGATTTTGTTTAGTTAATCCAGGATTACACTAAAATGGGGGAGGACTGTTAATATTTTAGTGTAATTGGATCAACTAGTTTGACCAATGCGATCGTGACATTTCATCGAACAAGTATGGAGAGTGCGGAGTGCACACTTGTTCGTGTTCTGTTTACGATTTGGGGGGTCCGGGGGTAGCACCCCCGGGTGTGGGGTCTAAGGGGCGGCAGCCCTAGGCAGGGTCCGAGGGGCGGCAGCCCCTGGCAGGGACCTGCGGCAGCGGCCCAGGCTGGGGTCGAGCTTCCAGGTCAGCTCGAAATTTTTTTATCCCTGAACCCATGCATCCTTTGAAAAAATTCATCAGAAAATGAATTTTTGTCCAAAACAGTGTGTCTGTTGGACACAACTAAAATTAAGAAGAAACATGTCTTTTGGACATGGCTGCTACCCCAAACAGCATGTCTGTTGACGTTTTGGCTATTTATTTCACCAAAACGATATTGGCCAAAGATAGAAGAACTCGGTTGAAATTTCACTGCAAACAAATTCTTGTTCTTGATTCTCTTTCTGATTTTATCCGATTGAAAATTTGGTAAACCGGCCAAATAAATTTCAATCTGACAGTGTTTTTGCGACTTCAGAAATATCCAAGTAATCCCTGATTTCCAACACGTATGAAGATAAAACAATGGTTGGTAGTGGATCCCAATTTCTAAATCATTTGTCAACTTGAGGATTTCCTACTACAACACCTTTCATGAGTTTCCATTACAAGTAATTTCAAATTACTTTTACAAATCTCCACCTTAATTTGTAATTCCTCTGATCGTCATTCCGACATTAATTCAAACACTGCAAATATCTGTCAAGTTCCCGTACTCGAACTTGACCGTAGAAAGAGCCCTTATCTTCTCAACCATGGAAACTATTGTTCCTTTATTTGCATGTGTCTCTGATGGTTGCTTTTTCGATGCATCAACTTTCTCAACCTTATGCATCACTCGAGTTTCAACCATACCTCCAATTGAATTGATAGGACATCTTCCACCATGTTGCACCAGCACTTCGCATTATAGTGCTTTTTGTCAAATAATAGAGGCCTCAAATGTTTCTCCCTTTCATAACAACTATAGCATCTTAATGAAATTTCAAGACTCCACTTCGAGCAGTTAACCGATAACCTCGGGATTCAAGACGACTCAGGGAAATAAGATTCTTCTTCAATTCTGGAACATTTTGAACCTCCAATGTTTTAGTAATGCCATTGTGCATCTCGATTTGGACTATACTAACACCAACTGCCGAGAGTTCTTTGTCATTCCCAAGTAACACTTTTCCACCATCGACCTCTTGATAAGTAGAAAACCAGTGTTTATCAGGAGACATATGGAAAGTACAAACCGAATCAAGAATCCTTGTATCTCTAGTGCATTCTTCTGACACTGCTAACACATCAACGGCATATGTGGAATTAATCTTTTCAGTGACAACATTTGACTCATCACAAGAATCATCAGAGTCACTATCCCTTTTATCTTTCCACTTTGGACAATCTTTTCTTATGTGTCCAGTTTCATTATATTCATAACATCTGACATTCTTGGATTTGGATTTCAACTTGCTTCCATATCCCTTTTTGCTAGATCTACATCTCGTGACCATGACCCTTGTCAGATCCTTATATTCATCACCATCAATCTTCTTCTTCAGCTTTTTCGAGTTTCATGCTGACTTGATGCCTTCTACCGTGATAGTGTCTCGACTGGAAATTATGGTGTCGATGAAATTATCATACGAGGATGGTAACTTACACATCAACATCATCACCTGGTCCTCTTCTTCAATTTTGACATCAATATTTTCCAGATCCAATATTATCTTATTAAATTCTTCAAAATACTCTTTCATCGACGATCATTCTTGCATACAGAGAGAATATAACCATTGTTTCAAATACAACTGGTTGGTGAACGACTTGGTCGATCATATAGAGTGACTCCAACTTCTTCCACAAGGCAGCAACGATACTTTCTCCAGAGACTTCTCTTAGAACATT
Source organism: Euphorbia pulcherrima (assembly GCA_947683365.1). NCBI lineage: Eukaryota > Viridiplantae > Streptophyta > Magnoliopsida > Malpighiales > Euphorbiaceae > Euphorbia > Euphorbia pulcherrima. The sequence continues at coordinate 42,126,721 of CANTUS010000008.1, read as the reverse complement.
GTCGAAAAGACGCAACAAGATCAAACTTCGTGCTTTCTCGACAATATCTTCAATTTCATCTTCATCATATTTTTCTAATTAAGAAAGCCTTTTCTCCTTCAAGTGCTTTTGAAATTCCTTGTTGAACCAAACCGCTTCATTTTAATCCTCCATAAATTAAAATCATTCTCGTCATCAAACTTCTCCACTTCATATCACATTGCTGATTGGCGGTCTGCCATGTCGATATTCAATTAAATATTCCAAACTTCTCCTGTAACAAAAGAGCAAAAAATCACACCGTAGAAATATACCTGCAAAAATTTATCAATACAAACACCAGCTCTAATATCAATTTGTTAGTAATAACGCGCAATTATTTACCGCTCGACTACAGTTACTCAGAATAATTTAACTGGCAAATGAAGAACTAATTTATGCAAGAAAATACAGCAATTGGACGTAAGGATTTAATGTGGTTCTGCCAAACTGCCTACCTCCACGACAAACGATCAAAGAAATTTCTAATAAGAATAACACCAGAGATTTAGAAGATCACTCAAGTATTTACACTCTCCCAATATACACCCATAAAAAATTCACATAATAGACTAATAACACAATCTACTTAATTATTAACTCTCCGCAAACTCTCTCAATGCAATCCTACAATTAACAACACTCTCTTGTTAATTTTATGGATGCTACCATATATATAAAACCATTTAATAACACAAGCACATGCGAAGCCCTCCAACTTTCTCAATTTCACATTGAAATTGTTCACACATTAAGACAAAACAATGGTTGGTAGTGGATCCCAAATTTCTAAATCATTTGTCAACTTGAGGATTTCGTATTGCAACACCTTGCATGAGTTTCCATTATCAAGTACTTTCAAATTACTTTTACATCTCATAACTACTCCATTACCATTTTCTTAACGAAAGAAATTTCTTTTAATCGTGTTTTTTTACTGCAATTTTATAAACTGAATTAAATTAAATTAAAGTTGGTTGAACTAAACTATATTGAAGTGAGTTAAATTAAACTGAATTTATTTTAATGTAAATTTATAACTACACATAGCTGAACTAAATTAAATTGAACTGGACTGAAGCGGTCTGAACTGAACTGAGCTAAACTGTAGTCCAAGGAAACAGGGCCTTAGTCAATATATGGCGGAGCCAGGATTCCAACTCCAGTAGGGCACAATTGTACCTATAAAAAATTTAATTTGATGAAGTCTGTGTATATTACGTAAAGGAATAGAAGTTTTTCTAAAAAGAAACCAAAATCAGGAAAAATTACAAAAATTTCAGTAGATAAATTTACTAAGAGAGGGAGCAGGAAAAACATTTCTCAAGAAAATTATAATTAATATCAAAGAAACATTTTTTAGATTTAGACTAAAAGTTTTGGCACCGTGGCCATATGCTCTTGAACTCATGTAGTTATAAGTCGAACTAGATTTATTTCAGTGAAAATTTATAACTATGCAGAGCTTAATTGAATTCATGTGATTTTAAATTTAAGGCAACATGAAAAACATTTGAATAAATATTATTATGTTTAAATTATATTATATCTAAAAAGTTTGAAAATATAAAATGAAAAAAAAAACTGAAAGAGGAAACAAATAAAACTAAGATATGAGTTCTGAAAAGAAAGGAATATGAAAAAAATATATCTAAGATTGAAAACTTATATAATTAGAAAAAAAAAGATCATATAAGAAAATATCAAAAAATTAAAGAAAAGAGAACTAAGAAAACTAAAAAATACAAGAAATGAAATAACTAATGAAGGAAAATACTAGAAAAAAAAGGAGCTCTTAAGAAACCACAACTCTATTTGTAAAATAATTTGTGCCAAAAGATAAATTATTTTCAAATTAACTTTCCTTCCGCTCACATAAATTGTATATAATTATTTTTATTTTTTTTATATTTATCTTTAAAATCGTTCATTTTTTTAGTGTTCAAACCATAAAAGAACCGAGCCAAGCTCGACTACTGACTGTTCAAGCTCTGTTTATTTAGATTTTAATAAACACGAACCGAGTTCGAGCTTGGTCAAACCGAGCCCGTGCCGAGCTCGAGCCAAGCTTCAAGCCTATCTTGAGCTTTGTTTAAATTGAGAGCTCAACTTATAAAAAAGATAGAATCCGCAAGATGAAGAATCAGAGATGAAGGATCTAAACTCCATAAATAATTTTCACTGTACTAAGAAGAGGAAGAGGAGGAGTGTTGTATTGGCATATGCAATTAGAGTTTTACTGAGCATATTGAGATTGATGAATATATATAGTAGGGATTGGATTGGATCTGAATTGCCTTTGTTAGACTTTATATCCATCTTTTCTCTTTTTTTATATGTGGTTTATATATCACTTTATACATATTTTTCCTTTATTCTTTATCTTATATTTTTATATTTTTCTTTATACATTTTTATATCCATTTTACACATAACTATTTTATATTTTTTTATATTCTATCTATTTCATAAATATAATGTATAAACTTTTCAAATATGTTAACGAGCCTGTTGGCAAACTAGTTCGCAAGCCTCTTATCGAGCATGTTCACGAGCTTTCGAGCCGATTATCTCCTTATTCAAGCTTAGTTCGTTTACGATAACGAGCCTGAAATTTTATTCACGAACAAGCTCATTTATTAACGAACCGAGCTTGAACAAGCTTTAACCGAGCTAAACACCGAATAGTTCACGAATAGTTCGACTCATTTATAGCTCTGGGTACACCTCCAACACTAATTAGAGTGCAGAGCATATTTTATACATATGATTATATTTTTTTATAAATATAAATTTTTGTACATATTTTCCACAATTACTCTAAACTAAATATGTAACATTACAAAAAAAAAATCCTAACCACCTCTATCACCTCTCCATCATTCTCTAAATACGAATTTCATTTTAAGGGGAAAGAAGAAACTCTTTTTAACGGTCTTCTTTTTCCTCCCTCATGCCTTTTTCCTATTTTGTTTTATTATTTCCTTTTTTTACTAACATGTAAATGGAAGCAATTCTCAATTTATGTTGCTCCTTTATTTTATGTCGTTTAGTGGCAGAACATGTTGATGGCACATGTGTATCATAAGAGATTAATAAATCTACGTTTGACAAACAACTATTATTTTTTGAGCAAATTTCAAAACTTTATCATATAGTTCGGGCTATTTTTAAAAAGAAGATTATAAAATTTTTATTTTTATAATAAGGACTGAAGTTTAAAACATTATCATAAAAAAGAAAAAAAATTTAAAATATCTCTTTTCTAATATTATAAATAGTATTTTAATCAATTCAATATTCCTATAAATTAACTATATTATTTGTGAATTATATATCAAGATTTGAATAAGTTTCGGCGACTTTTTTATTTTGTTATGATTTTTCAAAATTATCACAGTCTTTTAAATAAAAAATATCTACATTTCTCAAAAAATTTTAAAAATTATTATGGAGGTGTATTTTATTTTTATTAATCAGTTCGAAATGGATATGATTACCCCTTTGTCTTGACATATTTTCAAATTGAAGATTTTTTTTGTCATATATTTACTAAATTTTAAAATTACAAACCCCGTTTTGAAATTAAAAAAAAATTGATGCTCTTTTTAAAAATAAGTTAAACTACATTCCATGTTTTTGAAATTAAATTTATTTTTAGGGGTATTCAAAAATCAACATCATTGTTTAAATAACAATTACTTGGGATGTGTTCAGATTTGTGAAAATGAATGTATGTGGGATGGTAACGGCTAAGACCCTATTTTTTTCAACTTTTAAAAGTTGAACTGAACTGTATTGATTGAACTGAATTGAAATGAGCTGAGCTGAACAAAACATATTTTAGTTTAAATTTTTAACTACGCTTAGCTGAACTGAACTGAATTGAATTCTAGTCTAAGAGAACATTTCTAACTCTTTAATTTAGTTTGGATATTGATCGATTTATTTTGAACACACGAGATGTTTATGCAGTTGATGTAATTTACGATCTAATCCCAACCGTTGCACAAATTTAAACACAAACTAACTGAATTAACAATTATATTCAATTTTATTGGCATTTAGTCAAAATAATTCTAAATGTGACGAACATGAAATAGCGTTTTGCCAACTATTACTTTTTCTCCTATCATGGTTGGATAAGTGATAAAATGTTTGACCCAGTAATAATGAAGATCGAAATAATTGTTACTTTGTTAAAAAGTAAAATAACCATAACCCAGAAAAATAAATCTACATTTCATAAAAGAAACCAAACGAAGTAACTCTCTTATAAAGAATGTCCTCCAAAGGTTGTGAGTCGCCAACAAAAGAGAGAGTTCCAAACAATGAACTAAGCTTGGGTCTCAGGATGATCACAGTTCGGAGATGAGGGCAGATCTCGTAGTTGAACCTCTAGTAATCATTTTCTTTTTTGAACTAATATTCAAGGCCGGTTCTAATAATTTAAGGATCCTGATTAAATTAATATTAAAAGTAGTAAAATGAGTCCCTTAATAAAAAAAATAGGGTAAATTTTAAAAAAGTACCTTGTGATCTCACTCATTTGTAAAACGGGGTCTGAGGAATTTTTTTATAAAATGGGGCTGTGGTTTCAAAAATCTGCAAAAAGGAGCCTTTGATTTCGAAATAGTGATGTAACATTGAATATTTTAAAAAATTTAACATTCTAATAATTTAACCTTATTATTTAAAAAATACATGTCAGAATTTGAGTAATTTTTGGAGATTTTTTTATTTTTTATGATTTTTTATAGTTTGTTATCATAATTTAATTAAAAAAATATTTTCACAAGTAATAAAATTTCAAAATTTTTCACTGATATATATATTGTATTTTTAATAACCATCCCGCAAAAATTCAGATAAAAACGAACAAGATTACCCATTTTTGTGACATAATTTAATATTGCAATCCTTTATTTACAAACTTTTTGAAACCACGGATCCCGTTTTGCAAAAAAAATTCCTCAGACCCCATTTTGCAAATGAGTGAACCCATAAGGTACTTTTTTAAAGTTTACCCAAAAAAATAATATAATAAAACTTACTTTTTATAAAAAATATAAGAATTGAAACCTTACAATCTCGCAACTTCAATAGATGCTTTACAAATTGCTCTTAGTCTAACATTAATTATTATATACTTTTATCTTTTAATTAATAACAACTAAGGTCCTAAAGCACTGAACTTGTTTCAGTATAAATTTATAACTACGCATAGCTGAACTGAACTGAAGAACTGAAGTCGACTGAACTACATTAAATTATAGTCCAAGAAAATATAACATAAATGTTTAAATAAAAAAAAATATTTTTAAGCTCTTTTTAAATATAGACCCTACGCGATCGCACTCGTCATCCATCCTCACGAGATCGTGCCTGCTAATATTTTTCATTTGTATTATTGTTAACTAGATTAGGATTAATGTTCTCGGATGATCATTTAATCCTTTTACCCATAACAAAACATTTAATGACCCCAAACCATGAAAGTATTTCATATAATATAGCATCCACCACGGTTTATTATAAAACATTATATAGTTTATATTTAAGATAACAACTTGTACATTGTTAATTTATTCTTCAAACAGGATGTGACTCGTGCTATTACTTCAAATATGTTTTATTCATTCAACGAGCATTCAATTCAAATGGACTGTAGGAAGAACTGATTTTTCATATTTCTCATCTATTGTTTTTGGATTCTAATTAATTATCTCACCAATTCCATCTTGTGTGTTTACTTAGGCGTGTGCAGAACTGAGCTGAACTGAATTAATTCAGTTCAGTTTCGGTTTTTAGAATTCTTTAAAGATCGGGTTTTAGTTCGATTTCAATTTTTATAACGAAAACCGAAATAAAATCTAACTGAATAAATTAATAAATATTATATTTTAATATATATCTATATTATATTTAAAATTCTAATTATATTGACTAAATATGACATACTAATTAGTAAATAATAATAACAATTAGGGGTTTAAACTTAAGCATTCCTAAATCCTAACTAACTTACTAAGAAATAATTGTTTTCCTTAGAGATCTTAATCATATTAGGAATACAAAAATTCATTTTACATGCATGTACTTGTATTAATATATTTTATGTATTAATATTTATATTTGTTGTTGTAAATATAGATATTAAAGTATTATTACCATCGAATTTATCACGTATAAAAATAAAGCTACTTTAAATCTCTTTCATATATCCTTAAAAGAAAAAATAAATTACAAATTACTTTATAAATTATAGGTTTTGAGTAATTCGGTTATAACCAAATCAAATCGAATCTGAACCAATAATTCGGTTCGGTTTACACCAAACCGAACTATATTCGGTTTGGTTTCAGTTTTTATTTTATTGCTAATTCGGATTTCGGTTCGGTTAGTTTTTGGACCAAACCGACATTTGCTCATCCCTATATTTAATTTTGTGTCTAGACCCCCAAACAGTTTAACACACTATTACACATTCAATTCATTTGAATGAAGTAACATGAAATTAGTAGACTGTGCCTCCCATCTATTTCAAGTTTAATATAATCCAATCCTTTACTTTCAAAAGAAATTCAAATGGATTGTTTTCTTTAGCATAAGACATGTAAGAATGACATGGATTGTGACAACCGGCAAAGATTAAAAAGAAGAAAATGTTTTCAGTGGCTGGTAGAGTGTAACCTTAACACTTGTGCAAGCAATCACATGGCTGCTTTTATTTTATTTGATGGTGTTTCTTTTCTTTTCTTTATTATTTTTTTATTTTTTCTTTTCTTTTTAACAGTATTTGAGCTCGGAGTTTCCAACTTTCTCTATATTTTATAAAAAAAAACATGGAATTGGTATATACTAATGACGGTTATCATTGGACTTATCAATAATTGTAAGCTATCGATTGGGGTTCCACTTGGGGATTTTTCAAATCTAATGGGAATCTATCTCAATGGGGACGGGGAATTTCTGATAAGAATTTCTATGGGGTGGGGATGAGGATTTTTTAATCCCTGAATCCTTAATGGGGATGGGGATTATGTCCCCAAACCTGATAAATCTCCGAACCCGATAAGAAAAACTTATTTTTAATTTTTTATAAGTAATATCAATAATCTTACAAAAGTTATTTATTAAGCTTAAAAGTAAATTATAAAATATAATAATATAATATTTACAGTTACTAATTTCTATATATTAATATTAAAAAGCGACAATCTAGTTAAAAATTAATGTTCAACACCATTTCATTAATCATCTAATTGATTTACAATTGAGTTGATACTAATTATATTGTATTATTTTTAGTTTTATTCAACTATTTTCACTAATTATATAACTTGTATCAATTTTTTTTGACGTGTCAATATGAAATAATTTTATTTTATATTACTTTGACAAAAAATTAGCATATTTTTTTGTTAACGGGGAATTAGGGATTCTCCGATGGGGAATGGGGAATCCCCGATTGGAAACGGGGAAAAAATTTTCCCCAAATCCTTAATGGTGATGGGATGTGGAAATTTTTTCCCCGAAACCTTAATGGGAATGGAGATAGGAAATGCATTCCTCATTCTGATAAGCCCCACTTTCAACCCTCGATTGATCTATAAATAGTGTATATATTATCGATTGATCATTGGCTATTTTTATAATAAATAAATTAAAAATTTGAAATTCCGCCTTCTAAGAATTTCTTTTTGCTCTTCCAAATGACAATAACATATGACAAAAAAAAATATGTGGTTATTATTAGCAGTATTTTAAAACTCCTCGCCTAACTTTATTTAGGCCCCGTCTAAGCTCTATTTTGAGGTTTGTTGGTCGACTTTTTATTCTCCGGGAGCTATCAGGCACTGGACCGATATATTACCACCTAGGCACCGCCTAGTCCGATTTTTTTTCCCAATTTTTAAGATACTGCTACCTATAATAATTATGTTCAATTTTTTCAGTTCGAAAAAGGTAGTACGGTTGTTAAAACTAATATACAATAAAATATTCTCATCATACAATTTTTATTTGAATCTCAAACTAAGTAACAGTATATTATAAACCACAAAAAATCACACTACAAGAAATTTCATTTTTAGTGGGGAAAAATTTTGCCACTAAAAGCCTCATTTTCGCCACTAAAAACTTTTGCAGCGAAAAATTATTTCGCCTATGAAAGCGCATCACTAAAATGTTTTATGACGCAAACAAATTTCGCCACAAAAGTATGGGTTTTTGTGGCAAAAATATATTTCGCCACAAAAGAGACTATTTTTGTGGTGAAAATATTCGCCACAAAACATTGCTGGCAGTAGAAATTCGCCACAAAAGACGAGATTTTTGTGGGGACAATTTTCCCCACAAAAATTAGAACCCTTTTGTGGGGAAATTTTTGCCACAATAGATCATATTTTCTTTTTTTAATCACCCCACAATAATATATATATATATATATATATATATATATATTATTTTGAATAAAATAGATACATTAACAAACTTTAGATTGAAGGGAGCTGCTAATATATTGAAGTTCCTAAAGAATTGACTTCAACAAGGTATATTAACTCCATTTTGAAATTTTAAGTTTCTACATTGTTCCCTTTATGTATAGAAAAATAAAAGGAAAAGAATAATATGATTTAATCGGAATATAGAAACAATAACGTCCTAGAAGAAACTATATTCTGTATTTTATATTTGAGAAGCATATCATTAAGCTCCTAAATACTTCAGGGAGAAAGTTAGTGAGTGTTAGTTACACTTCAAGGTGAGAATTAGTCAGTGTTTACAAGAGGAACATATTCAGATATTATGGAACAATTGATGTAAAAGGAGTAAATCTTACATAACCAGAATCAAAACCTCCACCAACACTTTGCAAGCTTCACTATCAAATAGCTTTAGCCTGCACACAATCACACAATACATGAGACGAGAAATTAAGGAACAAAAATGGATATTTATGCGGAATCCCCGATTGAAAACGGGAAAAAAATTTTCCCCAAATCTTTAATGGTGATGGGATGTGAAATTTTTTTACCCCGAAACCTTAATGGGAATGGAGATAGGAAATGCATTCCTTGCCCTGATAAGTGCCACTTTCAACCCTACTATCGATTGATCTATAAATAGTGTATATGTTATCGATTGATCATTGGCTATTTTTATAATAAATAAATTAAAAATTTGGAATTCCGCCTTCTAAGAATTTCTTTTTGCTCTTCCAAATGACAATAACATATGATAAAAAAAATGTGTTTATTATTAGCAGTATTTCAAAACTCCCCGCCTAACTTTATTTAGGCCCCGTCTAAGCGCTATTTTGAGGTTTGCTGGCCGACTTTTTATTCCCCGGGAGCTATCAGGCACTGGACCGACATATTGCCACCTAGGCACCGCCTAGTTCGATTTTTTCCCCAATTTTTAAGATACTGCTACCTATAATAATTATGTTCAATTTTTTCAATTCAAAAAAGGTAGTACGGTTGTTAAAACTAATGTACAACAAAATGAATATTGAGATTATTCAACTATAGATTAAATGAAATTGCGGTTAGTTATTTAACTCAAGCTAGAATTGAAGAACATATCCATATCAACAAGCTCAATATACAGGATAAACAAAGGCTTGGAAAGACTAATTATTGATTTTAGATAGAAAGAACTAAGTCTACAACCATCACCATAGAGTCCTCCACCATATGCACGAAGGAGACTGAAAAAAGAAATTTAAGAATCAGCCTAAAAGGTCTAATTTTTTTCCCGTTGTAAAACGAATGTATTGGAAATAACAATTTAAGCATAGAACTCATGGTCTTATAATTTAATCACATACTATAGTGTCTGATAGTTGAGGCTCATCATAAAACTGAAAGAAAGGAAATAATTCTATATATCTTTCAATATTAGCTAAAATCGAAAGGTATGCAATAATCCATAAAGCCTTCTAGCTGAAAAAATCGAACACAATGTAGAAACACAATCATATACAACTGCTAGTTTAATCAATCAGACTACCAACTTAAACACTACGAGCTATATTAGTTTAGTTCATCTTTCAGATTCCAAACACATTGATCAGTCATTCATTTTTTTGCATGTTCTGCAACAAATATATTTCACTATGTAACAATATAACATTGATGATGAAATAATAAAGCTTCTTCCTCCAAAAATGTAGATATCATAGAGTAGTACAATATATATATATATATATATATATATATATATATATATATATATATATGCAATAAGTAAATATTTTCAATTCTTTCAAGCAATTATTGCCAGTTCAAAGCACCAAAGAAATTTAGTTGACAAGTTAGTTCAAAGTACTGAAATTTAATTATCATTAGCATTATAGCTATTTAAAGGTTTCAGCATAATAAAATTACAACAATATGCTTAAACTTATTTCAATGAAAAGAGACACAACCAATTGCAATGAGATATTATTATCATTCGTAATCAATAAGATATAATATATTTTAATGAAAAGAGACACAACCAGTTGCAATAAGATACAATTAAAACAATAGGCTTAAACTTAATTTAATTATCATTTGGCTCACCTGTTCTAAGCCAAGAGCGAGCCATGCACTTGGCAGTTGAAGGATTTGTGGGCCAATGGTTACCCTTTAGCCCATATGATCTAATGACCCTAGCTAATTGAACCACCACTTCTTTACTTTGAGATTGTTTTATTATGCTGTTTGAAAATACACTAGTATGTTGAACAAAGGGCCATCACTTCTATAAGTCAAATGATAGCATCAATGCAGTCAAAGATTGTTTATTTTCTTGCTTCGGTTCTTCTACATACAAGATATATTGAACCATTGTTGATTACTACATCATGAAACCACAAAGCAGCCTTCTATTACATTTTTATACCATAGCTAAACCCTTAGCAAACTTAACTTAAACATGGAAATAACAACCAAATAAACTGAACTATAATTCAACATCCAAAGTCATCTGGCACAAGTCCCTTCCCTTCAACTATATATATCCAGTTGACATATGCTCATAGTGATCCATAGTTATTTTACTAAAGTGGTAAAAGAAAAAACATTGCATATAATGTTTTAAACTAGTAAACACAAATCTTCTATTCGGGAAATTTACCTCATTTTGGTCATTAATTACAAACCCTCCAACCCCTACTTGATGTGTAGAATTAGTAGGAAGCATACAAGGTCCTTCAGGAAGCCAGTAAGTCAATATTACATACTCGGGTTCTGCGTGATGATACTGGAAACCTTCCAGTAAATTGAGTTAACCGTTTCAGGATATATATTAGTGGTAATTGAGTCATTATTTATCAGGTAATTATGATCTAATTTCTTAATTCATCGGTTCATAACGCAGTCAAGCTAAAGGAGAAAAAGGAAGTTTCTTCAGTTTTAGACTTTTAGTTCAATGGTACTAAATGGGGTCTAAAAACTTACTTTTACAGAGATGGGGACTAGCTCTAATTGCTCCAATGGTAACTTAAGCCAAATTCCCTTATTTCCCTGCAATTCAAGTGACATAAAACTTCGAATCAAACTCTCATTATAAGCTACTAAAACACTGAAACAGAACACAACAAAATCATTATAACTGAAACTCTCTGAGACATTTCGTAGAGCACTTAGAGAGCATAAAAAACTCACCATCATTTTCCACTGAGAAACGGAGAGGTGAAGGGCAGAAGCAAAAACATCCGAACTCTCTAGTAGTGTGGCATAAAATTATCTTATTCTTCCAACAATGAAATCACACTTTTCCAAAAAAAAAAATTAAACACACGTGGATTTAATTGGCTTTCCAAGAAAAAATAATAAGTATAGTTCCTAACTCAAAGTTAATATTCTATGACTTAATTTCATAAATAAGAATTCTCAAACAATTCAAAACAAAATAAACAAAAAATTTCGATAAGCCGAGGCTGTTTGAAAATATAAGAGCCAATTAATTTTAAAATTAGGCTTAGACTCTCACCTCTTGGGATGATCCAATTAACAAAATGGAATGAGACTCATATTCATCTTCCATTGTTTAGACTCTCACCTCTTGTGATGATCCAATTAACAAAATGGAATGAGACTCATATTCATCTTCCATTGTTTTTAAGCAGAGGAGAGAGGCAGATCACGCTACTCCTTTGATAGGCGGCCTTGATCACATCAAAGAGGGGATCGACTGAGAGCTCGCCGACGGCAAAAAAAAGGAGTTGAGGAACTCGACGGCACCAACAAGATAAGATTGTTGCTTTGGTGGCTAGGGTTAAAGATGATGGATGGATAAGTATAAAGAACAGATGAACCGTTGGATTAAAACATAGAATTTAATTAAAAAAAAACAATAAAAAACGTTCGTGGCAGTTTCACTTTTTTGCCTTATGTTATACATTTTAGTGGCGCTTTTACATATCCCCACTCATAAAAATCACTTGTGGCGAAATTCAAATTTTAGCCACTAAAATATGTACTTTTGTGGCAAACTTGAAGTTCCCCACTAATACGCTACTATTGTGCTCCCCACTAATTTATTACTTTTAGTGGCGAACATAATTTTGCCACTAAATCTTCGCCACTAAAAGTGCCTTTTGTTGTAGTGTATTAGTGAAGATATTTATTTTTAAGGACTTGATTTTATTGTTAATGTGTTTTTATGTAAAAATTAACTAAGACTTATATTTTCATACGCTAAACTATATTTTTTGTGAAATAGTATCGTATTATAATTAATTTTTTAGTTGAATTTATAATTTTATCTATTAATAATTATAAAAAATAAAAAATTACAAATCGGCCTAGGCCTCGCCCAGGCGTTTGAAGCCCCGGCCGCCCGACTAGCGCCTAGCGCTTTTTAAAGCCTTGATTATTAGAGGAACACAACACAGTCATGAAAACACTGTTTTTACACAATCATGAGCTGCAACACAGAAACCATCAGTGTTGTCAGACCCGGTTTGGCCGGTCGGACTAGAAAAACGTGGATCCGATGACTAAAACGGATCGATTCATGATAAAAACCGGCCATTAGATGACCTGTTAAAAATCTGGTGACCCGGTTGGTTGAACCGGTGACCCAGGGTGGTTTAGTGGGTCAATGATCTGAATTTTGTTTTGAGAGGGAAAAGGTAGGTGGAAAAGGTTTTCACCGCCATTAAAAACCCTCTCCAAGAAATTTTATAGATGAAAAGAAAATTACAAGATTCATTGAGAAAACATTGCAAACACACCGAACTAATCGGTTTACAAACAAGAAAAAATCAAAACTGAAACTGGTACTTTGCATGTGAAGCATAGTCGTCGGTAATAAATTGAGTAATGAAGTTCGAGTGAGAATGCCACCAATTTTCTCCATGAGTAACTCTATAACGGGCTAATTCATCTGGTGCTTGATTACCTTCTCTGTATATGTGAGTTGCAATAAAATTCATACCCTACAGCCGACGGAGTGTTTCTTCCCAATGAATTCGCCACTTCCATGGGACCGCGTCCGATCGAGATTTCAACAAATGTATAACATATGATGAATCCGATTCCAACCATAGATTTGTCCATCTAAAATTAGTTGCTTTCTGAATAGCCACAACTACCGCAAACGGCTCTGACTCAAAGGTATAAGCTAACTTAATCCGCCCTGTAAAAGCACCATGTGGAAAACCCCTATTGTTGTGAAAGATACCACCATAACCAACCATTCCCGGAGCTCCTAGGGCTGATCCATCAACATTGACTTTCATAAAAGTCGGCGGAGGGGGCAGCCAGGTAATCATTGTAATCCTCTCTGCTCAGCTAGCCAGAATGCCAAACCAGAGCTGCTTTAACACTCTAAAATTGGATATATCCTTTGTGCTTCCAACCCGAAAGAAAATCCACTTCCTTAATGGATTTCTATAAAGTTCTAAGGCATTCCCCAATAACAGGATTTTTATTTTCAAAACGCGCTGTGAGCGGACGGCTGTTTGCGCGGCTGCGGCGCGGGGCCGGACCCTGTCGGGCGGGCCCACTTTTTGTGCGTCGGGGAGACGAGTGTGATGTGGTTGAAAAGAAAATGATTTTGTGTATTGTAATGCTTAAAAGATACGAGATCGAAACCCCGTACTTAGAATAGAGTCGCCACCCGGTTCAGCTCAACCGGAAAATTTTCGGTATGATTTTCCCACCGGGTGGTTGGACCATACCTTAAGTAGAGATTCCGAGTTTGAATGATGTTATGTACTTTTCATTAGGCCAAGTTAGGATACTTCATTCTTTCTTAATCGGTTTAATCCACCCTATTTATTCGTATTTTCAGTTATTTTGTGGTTTTCGCGTTTATCAAGCAATTGAAGCGATAAATAAAACATTTACAAATGTAAGGAAAAGTAAGTGCGGAAAATAGAATTATTACAAGATTTTCCAGTCCTGTACATTTTCTACGTAACAAATGTAATACCCGAATGTCCGATATACATCTACCTGCAGAGGATAGTTGACACAGATATGGCATATTTTATTTATAACATCATAAAGCCCGATTGGATGGCTAAAACGAGATTTGAATGGCGTTTGCGGGGAAATTCCATTTTTATCCAAATTTTAGATTCGGTCGTTGCTTTAATCAGATTACAAGTGAATATACCACTCATCGAGGGGCGGGTCTGTTTTCAGGAGGTTTTGAACCTCCATCGTTGCACTATAGGTCCTACCTTCAGAAAATAAATTAATTGGGAAACAAACGAAGGCAATACTGCTGTTCAGAAAGCCATGCCGCCGTCGGGCATCTGATGCCGCCGATGACATAGGTGATGTCGCTGGCGGCATGAATTATGCCGCCGGCGACATCGATTATGTCATGGGCTACATCAGCATGCAGACAGGCACAGGGCTTTCTGAGTACCGTAAAAAAAGGGTTTCCGTGAGAAAACGAGATCTCCGGGGAATGCGACGCTAACGGCCGTATCCACGATGTCTCTCGCGACATGGGTGATACAGTCGGCAACATCACATGTCTCCGGCGACTTCAATTTCTCGCAGCAGCAGCGGTTTGCAGTTAAAATAACCGAAAACTTAAAGCAAATACAAATCAACAAAAAAATAGTGCAAAACAATAATAATAAAGCCGAAGAGCTATGAGACTCAGGATTTTCACCTCGGGGTAGTGAATCCAACTCTTCGTGAACTGAACAATAACGCCTCCGGGGAGCTTGGAACAATAATTTGATTGTTAATTTAAAGGTTTTAGGTCTCTAAATTCTATTCAGTTGATTTAACCCAAAGACCCACCGATTTAAGCTCACAATCAGAGAGTTCGAAGAAGAAAAACCGGGAAAAGTGGATTAGAATCCTTTTTCCTGCCTTTTCTAGTTCTTATCTCACTAAAATCTACTCTCGATTTCAGCTCTTAATTGCCCAATTTAGCTCCTTCCTTCCACAATTTCAGTCCCCCCCTCAAATGCAGTTTTTGGGTGCCTTTTATAGGCAAATTGGGGTATTTTTCGAGACCTTTTTAACTTATTCCGCCGAAAGTGGCCGACAGGCTGTCTGTGGAGGACCCGTTTTCGTGCCATATCGCCGGCGACATGATGATGTCGCCGGCGGTATGGTGATGCCGCCGGCGGCATGAATGATATCGATGGCGACATCATTCTCCAGCATACCGACAACCAACGGGTCAAAAAGCCTAAAAAGTCGGGAAAAGTGGTTTATTAGTGGAAAAAGGCATCTTTATGGCTCTTAACAATATTTTAATGGACATTATATAATTTGGGTGTAAATCATCGGTTCAAGCTCCTACCGAACGCGTTATCGGCCACGCCAAACTGGATTCTACCAATTATAAAATTCACAAGGAATATTATTTTGGTAATAAAAAATTCTGAAGAGAACTTTTATTTTGAGGTATTGAAATCGGGTACACGTCATCATCGTCTCGCGAGAGGGACTGCAAAATCCCGTGCTCACAGGCTGCCCCTCGGGGGATCACTGCTGCCACAGGTCAGTATGATCACACGAAAGAGCAAGGGATAGGAATGATACCTGAAGGATGACTGGTTTGTCCCTTGGTCGGACTTATGCTCTGTCAATTGTTTGCCCCTTGGTCGGACTTACGCTCTGTCGATTGTTTGCCCCTTGGTCGGACTTACGCTCTGTCGATTGTTTGCCCCTTGGTCGGACATACGCTTTGTCGTTTGTTCGTCCCTTGGTCGGACATGTGCTTTGTTGTTTGTTCGTCCCTTGGTCGAACATACGCTTTGTCGTTTGTTTGTCCCTTAGTCGGACTTATGCTTTGTCGATTGTTCGTCCCTTGGTCGGACTTACGCTTTGTCATTTGTTTGTCCCTTAGTCGGACTTATGCTTTGTCGATTGTTCATCCCTTGGTCGGACTTATGCTTTGTCATTTGTTCATCCCTTGGTCGGACTTACGCTTTGTCATTTGTTCGTCCCTTGGTCGGACTTACGCTTTGTCGACTGTTCGTCCCTTGGTCGGATTTACGCTTTGTCGACTGTTCGTCCCTTGGTCGGACTTACGCTTTATCGACTGTTCGTCCCTTGGTCAGACTTACGCTTTGTCGACTGTTCGGTCGACTGTTCGTCCCTTGGTCGGACTTGCGCTTTATAGATTGTCCCTTGGTCGGACTTGTGCTTCGTAGAGAATTTTGTCCCTTGGTCGGACTTGTGCTTCGTAGAGAATTTGTCCCTTGGTCGGACTTGTGCCTCGTAGAGAATTTGTCCCTTGGTCGGACTTGTGCCTCGTAGAGAATTTGTCCCTTGGTCGGACTTGTGCCTCGTAGAGAATTTGTCCCTTGGTCGGACTTATGCCTCGTAGAGAATTTGTCCCTTGGTCGGACTTGTGCCTCGTAGAGAATTTGTCCCTTGGTCGGACTTGTGCCTCGTAGAGAATTTGTCCTTTGGTCAGACTTGTGCCTCGTAGAGAATTTGTCCCTTGGTCGGACTTGTGCCTCGTAGAGAATTTATCCCTTGGTCGGACTTGTGCTTCTTAGAGAATTTGTCCCTTGGTCGGACTTGTGCCTCGTAGAGAATTTGTCCCTTGGTCGGACTTGTGCCTCGTAGAGAATTTGTCCTTTGGTCGGACTTGTGCCTCGTAGAGAATTTATCCCTTGGTCGGACTTGTGCCTCGTAGAGAATTTGTCCTTTGGTCGGACTTGTGCCTCGTAGAGAATTTGTCCTTTGGTCGGACTTGTGCCTCGTAGAGAATTTATCCTTTGGTCGGACTTGTGCCTCGTAGAGAATTTGTCCCTTGGTCGGACTTATGCTTCGTAGAGAATTTGTCCCTTGGTCGGACTTGTGCTTCGTAGAGAATTTGTCCCTTGGTCGGGCTTCTGCTTTGATTAAAGAGGTTTGCCCTTGGACGGGCTTCTGCTTTGATTAAAGAGGTTTGCCCCTTGGTCGGGCTTCTGCTTTGATTAAAGAGGTTTGCCCTTCGGTTGGGCTTTCGTTTTGATGAGATCGCCCTTCGGTTGGGCTTTTGTATTTTGGTATAGTGATTGTCCTTTGGTCGGACTTTCACTTCGAAGAGGTTGCCCTTCGGTCGGGCTCGTTTGAAGAGGTCGCCCTTCGATTGGGCTTTTGTATTTTGGCATAGTGATTGTCCTTTGGTCGGACTTTCACTTTAAAGAGATCGCCCTTCGGTTGGGCTCGTTTTGAAGAGATTGCCCTTCGGTTAGGCTCATTTTGATGAGATCGCCCTTCATTTGGGCTTTTGTATTTTGGTACAATGATTGTCCTTTGGTCGGACTTTCAGTATGTTGATTGTTTGCCCCTTGGTCGGGCTTACGCTTCGTCGACTGTTCGTCCCTTGGTCGGACTCACGCTTTGTTGACTGTTTGTTCTTTGGTTGGACTCACGCTTTGTTGACTGTTTGTTCTTTGGTCGGACTCACAGTTCGTGGGGAGTTTGCCCTTCGGTCGGGCTTGTCACTTCATATAGTGATTGTCCTTTGGTCGGACGTTTCACTTTAAAGAGGTCGCCCTTCGGTTGGGCTTTCGTTCTGAAGAGATTGCCCTTCGGTTGGGCTTTCGTTCTGAGGAGATTGCCCTTCGGTTGGGCTTTCATTTTAAAGAGATCGCCCTTCGGTTGGGCTCGTTTGAAGAGATCGCCCTTCGGTCGGGCTTGTTCTGTTATGATCGCCCTTCGGTTGGGCTTGTTCTGTTGAGATCGCCCTTCGGTTAGGCTTGTTCTGTTGAGATCGCCCTTCGGTTGGGCTTGTTCTGTTGAGATTGCCCTTCGGTTGGGCTTCTTCTGTTGAGATTGCCCTTCGGTTGGGCTTTCGTTCTAAAATGATTACCCTTCGGTTGGGCTTTCGTTGAAGAGATCGCCCTTCGGTTGGGCTTTCGTTCTGAAGAGATTGCCCTTCGGTTGGGCTTTCATTCTGAAGAGATTGCCCTTTGGTCGGGCTCATTTCGAAAATCTAGTTTGGAGGGGCAATATTGCTGGCGGCATGACTTACATCGCCGGCGGCATGAGTTGATGTTTCTGGCGGTTTGAGTGATGTTGCCGGCGGCATGGGCTGATGTCGCCGGTGGTATGGATGCCACGTGGCAGCTTTGACTGGTCAGATAATTTTAAAATTTGAACTAAATGAGGCGATGTCGCCGGCGGCCTAAGTGATATCGCCGGCGGCATGGACTGATGTCGCCGGTGGTATGGATGCCACGTGGCAGCTTTAACTGTCAGATAATTTCAAAATTTTGAACTAAATGAGGTGATGTCGCCGGCGTCCTGAGTGATGTCGCCGGCGGCATGAAGTGATACCGCCGGCGGCATGAAGTGACAGTTTCAGATTTATTAAAACTCCTCGAATCCCGCGCGGCAGTTTAAAAAGAGATTGGAACTCTTTTCTTCCCCATTCTTTCCCAAAACCGTATCCCTTTCTCTTCTCTCCCAAAGCTCCTTGATTTCTATCTTTGTGTTTTCAAATTATGAAGAGGATTAGTAATGCTTTCAGGGGCAAATCCAAGGCTAGGGAGAGCCTGCCAGATTCTTCCGTCGAGGGATTGAAAATCCTTTCTGTTCCCACTGCATACGGCCTGAAGGAGACGGCCAAAATGTATGGCTATGGCATTAACTCTCCTATCAACAATCTGACTCCGGAGAAGGAGAAACATCTCTGTTATATCCAGGTAATCCCCAAAAACCTGAATTACTTCTTTTTGAATTCGATTTGATTTTGCTTTAGATTTTGAAAACATGCCATGATAGGGGTTTAAAATGTGGAATATCTCAGTCATTGCATGCTTTAGGATCGGTTTTCGCCTTGTTGTTCGATTGATTGTGATTTTTGGCACGATGGGTGCGATTTAGGGAGAAAACAGGTTCTGCCCGCGTAGAGTGATGCCGCTGGCGGCATGAATGATGCCGCTGGCGACATCAATGTTGTTGCTGGCGACATCAGCCTTTGCCAAAGGCTTTATGGGAGTCTGATGTCGCTTCTGTTGAAGCTGATGTCGCCGGCGATATGAGCCATGCCGCTGGCGGTATGGGCTGATGCCGCCGGCGATATCGCTCTTAACAGAGGCGACATCAGCAGCCTTTTTGACAGAAAATGCACAGAATTGATCCGTTTTGTTTTCAATTTTGCAGCCATACGAACTGACTTACACAGGGGGGATGGGTACCATTGGTGAGTGGTGGCACCACATCTCAGGGAACGATCCGGAGCTTGCGCTTGCGATTAACGAGACGGGGTTTGGAGATTTGGCGCGGATCATGTCTATGTTAATGCCTAAGCTTCCTCATTCTTCAGTAACGGCCCTGACTGAGAGGTGGTCCGAGACCACCCATACCTTCCATTTCTCCATTGGGGAAGTTACAATTACTCCTTCCGATGTGGTAGCCATGACCGGCCTTCCTTGGACGGATGAAGTTATACATTTTGACGTCTACATGGACAAGTACCATGTCAAGCGGCCCGTGGTGAGGCGGGTAAAGGAGTTGTTCGGTCTAAAGCCAGTCTCTAGGCGGCTGTCCTATGGTGAGTTGTACCATCATTGGACCCGGGTGAATGTGGTACCCGAGGAGGAGAGGGAGGCATGCGTCCGCTCCTTTGTGATCTCACTACTCACCGTGCTGTTCTTCCCAATCTCGGGGAGTAAGATCAACTACATGCTTATAACGGCAGTGGAAGATGTGCCGGGAATCAAGAGGAAGAATTGGCCGAGGGCTATCTTAGCCCAGTTGTACCACGGGCTGGACGTGGGAGCCCGAAAGAAGGAGAAAGCCTTACGCCTTTGCCATCTGCTACTCCAGGTATCACTTTTTGTAGATATTCTCCTTGATAGCATGTGTTCTCGTTTATTGCATGACGTTTTTTTGGATTGATCGATCGGTCGTCATTTGTGCAGGCCTGGGCCTTTGAGCATCAGATCCTCCCACCGATGGAGTTTAAGAAGGTTGTGCCGCCGGGCTCTCTTTTCCTTGCTCGCTGGTGCGGGGGTATTGGTGGGAAGGCAAAGTACCCTACGCTGTATAGGGAGGTCCTAAGGAGCGTGCGGCTGAGTTCGGTAAAATTTTTTTTTTTTTTTTTTTTTAATTTATTTATTTGTTTGGTCTATGGACTTATGTTGGTTGTTTTAATGTAGCTCGTCTTGGACCCGTTCGATGGGGTGGAGAACTTGGCTGAGGTTGCACGGGTGCGGAGAGAGGCGGATGACCGCCGGTTCGTTATTGAGTGCCCACTGTCTCAGCAGTGGTATCTGGGCGAGCGCGTCCGGGGTTGGAGGTCCCTTCCGATTGCTGCTAGACCGGTGCCTGCCGATCCTCCGCGGGGCTTGTGGTGGCCTCATTTGGTGATTTCTGCCGAGGCCGACAAAGCCGATTATATTGAAGGGAACGGCCGAGTGATCCCTAGCGTTCCTGGCCTCTATGAGCGGCTTTTTCAGCGTCTACTCCCCGTGTGTCCTCGCATCCATGGCAACGATACAATTGAGTATCATAACGAGCAACGATTGGAGGACGAAAAGAGGCGCCTCGGAGGCGTTGTGGAGGATGATGATGAGGATGATGATGAAGATGAAGCATTGGAAGGGGACGTTGCAGTCGACCCTGAGGGGGAGGATGAGGTAGGTGCGGGTGTAGCTGGCAGGAGCGTGCCGATGTCTCAAGGGGAACATCGTTCTTTCGGGTATGATTGTGTTTGTGTGTATGATTTTGAAGTCATTTAGGGATGTTGTTGACGTGTGACTTTCACGTTTTGCAGGAGCCTGCGAGAAAGAGGGGCCGTGATAACCAAAGTGGGACCCCGTCATTATGGTGCGCCGGAGGGCATAAACTTCATGGAGGGGAGATTGGTTAATCCGTTGGAAACCACCTTCCTGTTGATGAACTCCCGAGGCGAATTCACTCATAGGAATGTTGGCTCAAGCCGGCAAGCCCCGATTTTCATGCCTGAAGATACTACCTACGTAAGACCTAATAATTATTTTCTTATTAAGTCTTAGAAGTGGGTGTCTAAGGGTATGCTTTTTGGATTTTCTAGGTGGCACGAAGTCATGTGGAGCAGCTTGCGGAGAACAATTTTGTTCTCCGGGATACCCTCATTGGGCAATCGCTTCTTGTTCAGGTATTTTATGCACATGTTAAGATGGGATATATGTATGGATGTTATGCATGATATGCAAGGCTGATATTTTCTCCGGTTTGCAGGATTTTTTAGCCCTTTCTTTGTCTGATGCTGATGCAGCCCGGCGACGGTATGAGGAGGAGACTGCAGCTTTACAGCGCCGCGTGAGCGATCTCGAGGGACAGCTGGCGGCCACCGCTCAAGAACAGAGAAGTAAACAGAATCTGGATCGTGTGCACCCTGGGGGTACCAGTCGTAGGGGGGTCAAGAAGTCTGCCGGCCGACGTGCGTTTACCGCGGCTGAGGAGTCCAGTAGTGTTCCCATGACGGAGGGGAGAGAAGAGGATGACGTTGACGATTGGCTCGCAAGTCTCGATGACGTTTCATCCCGTCCAGCCGGTAGTGGCGGACATGCTTAGTTTTACTTTTCATTTTTGTTTTGCCTTGAGTTCTTGTTTGTACCTCTGATACATTGGGGTTTTGATAATTTGATTTCGTCATGATGATTTGGTACAATTTGAGCAATTTCCGCCTTCGGGCTTTCATAAAAATGAATTGCTGTTTTGACAAGTCATTGGGAATGTAGCATAGGATTGTTTACAGTTTTTGTACAGGTCTGAAATGGCAGAAATGCTTCTGATGCCGCCCAGAAAGTTGACCCTATACCGCCAGCGGCATGACCCAAGTCATCCAAATTGATCCTATATCGCCGGCGGCATCAAATACATTGTCGGCGGTATCATGATATCGCCGGCGGTATCACTCTTATCGCCGGCGGCTTCAATCTTCCAGCAACCTGTTTTTGACCCTTCCGTCCGTTTCCGTCATGGCAACCCATAACCAAAAGCTGTGGGGTTTCTGCAAAGCCTGGGGAACACAGATTTTGGGCTCCAATTTGACCCCACGGTTTGCATGGACTATCCTTTCGGGTTTTCGCCCTAACAGATTTATTCCGACCTTTGAGCGCGTAGTGTCTTCGATTAAGCTTACTTGTGATGTTTCCATCCTTCGATTGCCAGGCATTCACATAATCACAAGCACAGATGTTCCAATATGAAAGACCCTTTTATCGAGTGAACTTAATTTGAGTACAAGATGTTGGCAATCATTTCCATTAATGGGACCCTTGGTGTTAACCAGCCTTTGCAGGTTTTCAAGTTAACATCTTATTGTTTTTCTCTCGTGCCCTAATTTTTGTCTGAACCGCCCTTTTCGGGTTTTCAGTTCAACAGACTTATCCCCTAATTTTTGTACAGCCAGTTTGCAGGGTACCGACCGTCGGGTGTAACCCTAATTTTTGCCCAGTCAATAGAAGACCGACAGGCGGGCGATTATTGTATATATATATATATATTTTTTTTTTAGTGTGCCGCTTTTTCTGATTTATTTCTTTTGTTTAGACCTGATAATGCTTAAGCTTGTCTTGGTCGACTAGATCGATGAACTCGCTTCTTGTCTACGCTCATGACTCTAACAGCCTCGCTTATTTGGTGCCATTTCCGATCATACGATGGTCTCTTCAATCTGATCTGAACTTAACCTTAGTACCGGAAGGTCTCAAACTTTTTAGTGCTGGGTCTATGACTCTTGGAAAGGGCATAGGATATCTGATTTGCTTTTGTGCGCATAGTTGTGCTTTTGCAGATTCTCCAAGTTCCTTGGTGCCCGTTCGATTTTCGCCTGGATCACCCAGTTCATTCTGACCTTCAAAGTTACGTCGGGAGCTTTTGGCTGACCTTGTTGCAAGCCGTTTAGTTTGCGGGAGTTTTTGGTGCTTACTCCAAAGCTTCATTGATTGGTTTGATTGTTATCCTGAACGCTATTCTGATTGCTCTTTCAATTTGTGTTTTGTAGAGCCCTTCTTGTTTAGGCCTAAATTCGTATTCTGTATTAGTGGTGATGGGTTGTGAACAAGTGATGTTCGGCTTAAGGACCTTTTGTTTGGTGCCTTTATAGTGGTTGTTTGCCTTGTTGGTTCATTTGGTAAGCCGATTGCGACATTTGTTGCACAATTGTCTTCGTGGCTTGTGGGATGAAGGTGTTTGCCTTTAGACTTGGTGTCCTTGGAAGTGGTTGTCAGCCGAAGGGTTTGATGGGGTTGATTTGTACCGGGTGAAGAGGTGTTTCTCTTCAAATTTGGTCGTGTTCTTGGTGGTGATGTTGGTCTGAGATTTTGGCTACGACGTTTGTTTGATGGAGGCTGGGCTCCGTTGGGTGTAAGCCTTGATTCTCTATTTTGGGGGACCGATTGATACTTCTTTGGTGGCTTGAAGGTGTACCGATGTAGGGCCGTCGAGTCAATTCTAGAAAGGACCCATGGCGTTTCAACAATCCGATTAAAAAAGCATTATCATGGCCTTTAAGCACTTTATTATCCCTCATGTGTTTGACAAGGTTTAAATTATTGGATTTGATTACCACATAATGTACTCAATTTAATTCCATTTAATAAAAATTTCTTACACACTGAAAGCGTCGTACGTATGCTCATATGAAGATGCTGATCAAAGGGTACAGACATAAGTAAGAAAAATGGAAGTGGCTCATGGAGCTAAAAGGTCTGAAGTCCAAGGATTGCAAATCGGGATTATTCATCCTCATCGTCAGAGCGTGATTTTCCCCCACCATTTGAGTAGATGGCCTTGATGAGATCTTGAGGAGCTTTCCGTTGTTTGGAAAAGCCGGGATTAATCATCCGTGTCCGATTGCCAGACTCTGGTACAGGGTAGGATGCCCTTTCAGGGTCGGTAATCTTCTTTTCATCCACTAGTCGTTGGATGGTACGGACCAAAGCTTTGCATTGATTGGTGTTATGACCTGACAATATGTGATATCTGCAAAAGCCTTTTCCTTCTTCTCTCATAGGGGGATTGAATTCATGAAGAGGTTTAAGAATCCCAGCTTCCTTCAACCCGGTGAAGATTACATTAAGTGGTAGTTTCCACGGATTGGTTCTACACTTAAGACCGTTGTTTGGCCGAATAATGGCAACAGGTGCCGACTTCTGATAGGTTTCTTGGTCCATCATGATTTGAGGTGTGGGTGTGGGTGGTTCAGTGTATTGAAAGAACTGGTCTTTCTCTGATTGGACCCTTCCCTCTTGAGAGCAGTCTGCTATCATCAATTGACGTAAGAAGTCTTCAACGTTGTGTTGCATGACTTGGTCGTATTGAGGAAGCATCGGGGCAGCGGGAATTTTAAACTGTGATGGGGTGACCAAAGTTGGTAAGGTGTTGAAGAATGGTGGAAGAATTGGACTCTGGGCCCCTTCTCTTTGTCCAGGGTAAGCGGTTGGCGGTGATTGCCAGAGTGTACCGCCATCAGGTGTCATGCCCGGAGATCGCATGACCTAGTCGAAGTCCTGTCTTTCTAGGACCTTCTTGACGGATACATACACTATCTCATACATACACTATCTCCTGAATGATGTTTCTAAACTGATCGGAGTTCAGAAACTGAATGATAGCAGCGGTGATTTCCGATCCAAGAGACGGCGGGTGAGCTGTTGCCCCTACGGTGGAGGGAAGGCTAGCTTGTCCTCTGGATGAGGTATGGTTGTCATCATGGGGAAGAGACATGGTTGGCTGTGAAAGTCTTGGTTCAAGAGGAGGGCTGCTTAGGATCACGAGTCGCAGATCAGACCATGAATGGGTTGTAAATGGTATGGATGGTATGTATGTATGTCTTTTTATGCCCTGGGGGTGACGTGTAGTGCGCATGGCTGCACGTAGATGTGGTTAGAGATGATGTGATGGCTTATCCCTCCAGCATATATGAGACGTGTGTACTTGACGTCATACATAGCGATATGTGGTGACGCAACGGAGGTACAAGAGAAGTCCCACAAATGTTGCTAAACCTCTTCCTCGGGTGGAAGTGATAAGGGTAAGTTGATTTATTTTCGGCTCTTAAAGCCGATGCATGGGGGTGTATGATCATAGAGCATTTAGCATGCGAATCGACCCTGTTCCAACCTTTTGACTCCCGCGTAACGCCTCTTTGGTAGGATGGAGTTTGGCTGCTTCACCGGTAATGGCGAAAGTAGCGCGTCCCAATTATTTTATTCATTTTGGGTAATCCTAAGGGGAATGATGTGCTAAGGCTTTTTTCTAACGCGGCTTTGGTATAGGGTTGTTAATGTAGAAGGTTCCCGTTTACCTTGATTCCACGTTTACTCAATCACTACCCGAATGGGCGTGGTCATAGGAGTTTACGTGTTGGTTAAAACGAGTGATCCACCCACTAGGCATCCTCAATTCCAACAGGGCATGAGTGATACTTTGTGAGCTTCTCGGGTAAAATAGGGTACCTAAAATTACCGAACTATCTACACGCGTGAGGACAAGGCGTCATAAGAAAAGAATGAAGTTTTAATTTGGCCAATGATTTCAATACATCATCAAAGTCTTTTAAACTATGAAAGAAGGTTCAAGTTTAAAGAAATTCCCCAGCGGAGTCGCCACTGTGAGCGGACGGCTATTTGCGCGGCTGCGGCGCCTGGCCGGACCCTGTCGGGCGGGCCCGCTTTTTGTGCGTCGGGGAGACGAGTGTGATGTGGTTGAAAAGAAAATGATTTTGTGTATTGTAATGCTTAAAAGATACGAGATCGAAACCCCGTACTTAGAATAGAGTCGCCACCCCGGTTCAGCTCAACCGGGAAATTTTCGGTACGATTTTCCCACCGGGTGGTTGGACCATACCTTAAGTAGAGATTCCGAGTTCGGATGATGTTATGTACTTTTCATTAGGCCAAGTTAGGATACTTCATTCTTTCTTAATCGGTTTAATCCACCCTATTTATTCGTATTTTCAGTTATTTTGTGGTTTTCGCGTTTATCAAGCAATTGAAGCGATAAATAAAACATTTACAAATGTAAGGAAAAGTAAGTGCGGAAAATAGAATTATTACAAGATTTTCCAGTCCTGTACATTTTCTACGTAACAAATGTAATACCCGAATGTCCGATATACATCTACCTGCAGAGGATAGTTGACACAGATATGGCATATTTTATTTATAACATCATAAAGCCCGATTGGATGGCTAAAACGAGATTTGAATAGCGTTTGCGGGGAAATTCCATTTTTATCCAAATTTTAGATTCGGTCGTTGCTTTAATCAGATTACAAGTGAATATACCACTCATCGAGGGGCGGGTCTGTTTTCAGGAGGTTTTGAACCTCCATCGTTGCACTATAGGTCCTACCTTCAGAAAATAAATTAATTGGGAAACAAACGAAGGCAATACTGCTGTTCAGAAAGCCATGCCGCCGTCGGGCATTTGATGCCGCCGATGACATAGGTGATGTCGCTGGCGGCATGAATTATGCCGCCGGCGACATCGATTATGTCATGGGCGACATCAGCATGCAGACAGGCACAGGGCTTTCTGAGTACCTTAAAAAAAGGGTTTCCGTGAGAAAACGAGATCTCCGGGGAATGCGACGCTAACGGCCGTATCCACGATGTCTCTCGCGACATGGGTGATACAGTCGGCAACATCACATGTCTCCGGCGACTTCAATTTCTCGCAGCAGCAGCGGTTTGCAGTTAAAATAACCGAAAACTTAAAGCAAATACAAATCAACAAAAAAATAGTGCAAAACAATAATAATAAAGCCGAAGAGCTATGAGACTCAGGATTTTCACCTCGGGGTAGTGAATCCAACTCTTCGTGAACTGAACAGTAACGCCTCCGGGGAGCTTGGAACGATAATTTGATTGTTAATTTAAAGGTTTTAGGTCTCTAAATTCTATTCAGTTGATTTAACCCAAAGACCCACCGATTTAAGCTCACAATCAGAGAGTTCGAAGAAGAAAAATCGGGAAAAGTGGATTAGAATCCTTTTTCCTGCCTTTTCTAGTTCTTATCTCACTAAAATCTACTCTCGATTTCAGCTCTTAATTGCCCAATTTAGCTCCTTCCTTCCACAATTTCAGTCCCCCCCCCCTCAAATGCAGTTTTTGGGTGCCTTTTATAGGCAAATTGGGGTATTTTTCGAGACCTTTTTGACTTATTCCTTCGAAAGTGGCCGACAGGCTGTCTGTGGAGGACCCGTTTTCGTGCCATATCGCCGGCGACATGATGATGTCGCCGGCGGTATGGTGATGCCGCCGGCGGCATGAATGATGTCGGTGGCGACATCATTCTCCAGCATACCGACAACCAACGGGTCAAAAAGCCTAAAAAGTCGGGAAAAGTGGTTTATTAGTGGAAAAAGGCATCTTTATGGCTCTTAACAATATTTTAATGGACATTATATAATTTGGGTGTAAATCATCGGTTCAAGCTCCTACCGAACGCGTTATCGGCCACGCCGAACTGGATTCTACCAATTATAAAATTCACAAGGAATATTATTTTGGTAATAAAAAATTCTGAAGAGAACTTTTATTTTGAGGTATTGAAATCAGGTACACGTCATCATCGTCTCGCGAGAGGGACTGCAAAATCCCGTGCTCACACGCGCCAAATTTCTAGTACGCCATATCACCCAAAAACAAGTAATGATAGCTACATTCCAAACATCATACAATTGACTTCCACACGATTTGTCTAGAGCTCTCGAAATTAAATCCTCGTCGTTACCCCCCGTGTAAACCAACTTTCCAAACAAGCTTTTAATAGCTTTCCATAAAAATGTTGTAAAAGAACAACTCAAAAATAGATGATCAATCGACTCACCACATTGTCCTCACAAAGAACACCTAGAAGTTGAAACTATCCCTTTGGGCGGTAGTATCTCAACAGTTGGGACGCGCCCATGTAAAATCCTCCAACACAAAGTGGAGTGTGAAGGTGGTAAGAATGCCTTCCAAATAAATTTATACCAGGGCACCATAATAGTGGTATTAGATAAGAGACAATATGCACCTTTAGTCGTAAAATTCCCATCCATAGCTGGCTTCCAAACACTAAATCAATCTCAGACTGCCGTCGTTTGAGTCCATTTATGTAAAATCTGAATTTTTTTTTATTTAATGTTTAAATAAACATATATTAAATTGTAGCCTAGAGAGTCTATATATACGATTTCAAACTTTAATAAAGTTAATTTCAACTAGTCTATTACTTTTAATGTCCATTTTTTCCAAAAAAAATTTGTGTTATGATATTAAAATTTTGATAATTAAATTTATATATAGTCTCAAAATCAATAATTTTAATACTTTTTTACTCCTAACAACTAATCATAAGTTTTTTTTATCTTATATTATGCTTCCCTTTTTATTATTTTATTTTTCAATCTTGGATAGATTAACTTTATTTAGTTTTCAATATAACAATAATTAGTTTGCTAGTTAAGAAGTTATTGTATCATATTTTAATCTTATAAATATTGAAAATAATAATTTTTTAATAATTTTATTCTAACCGGTTGGACATCCCTGGTTCAACCCCGATTGACCCATTGACCCTTGACCCATTACCTTCATAGGTTCAAAGAGTCGGGCCGAGTTTTACAACCATGAAAACCATCATCTTATGCGTTTGCTGTCGGTAGTTTGCAAAATCCTTCCCCTGCCTTTTGTTCGAAACCATTAACTTTTTTTTGTTAACTTGAGTATTTCTTTTAATGGGCCGCAAACCTAAATAATTAGTAATTATCAATGTTATTAAAATCGGATCAAATCGACCGGTTCATTTAAAAAATTACGGTTGAACCATAATTGAACTGCGGTTAAATCTGGTTGAACCACGATTGAATAATAAAAACCGTGAACTATCCCATATAGTTTGATGTCTTCACCAGTTTGATGTCCGGTCCAATTTTGACAACGTTGATACTTATACGAACCACGTAATTCTATGGCGATTTGCAAAATTCCCTACCATATAGTTTATAGTAGAGAGCTTCAACTGTCACTAATATAGTACATTATTTATCGGCCATTTTGTGGTTCTCAACCAGCTTGTGTAACAATTGTGACAAAATTCAAATTTTTCCACTATTTTGTATCTTTTAGTGGCAATATCATAGTTTGGCCACTTTAAAGTCTATCGATAGTGGCAATGCTTATATTTTGCCACTAATTAGTGGCGATTTTGTTTTTCCCACTATATATTGTCTCAATTATGGCGATATCCAAACTTCTGCCTTGAATATGCATAATTTGCAGGGAAATGACAATTAGCCACTATTAAGGTAGTATTTGTGACAATGTTATTCATCACTACTTAACTACAAATTTTTGTGGAAAATTGTTGGATATCCCACATTTGTAGAGGCTTGAGCATTGTTGCTCCTTGTATGTGTGAGGGCGACCCACACCCTTTGAGGTACCTTTTTGCGGGCGAGTTAGGTCATTATTCCATATGTTATCAGAGTCTAGTTATATGTTGGGTCACATGTTGATAGCTCCACGCTCCAAGTAGATTTGGGCCTAAGGGGTGTGTTGGATATCCGACATTGGTAGAGGCTTGAGCATTGTTGCTCCTTATATGTGTGAGGAAAATCCTCACACTTTGAGGTACCTTTTGGGGGTGAGTTAGGCCATTATTACACAAAAATATAATATCACATAATTTTTTCGTTGCAACACACTTGATATAATCAACTAGTCTTATTTAATTGAAATAGTGGATCAAAGGGAAACATTAGAACACAACAAAAACATGTAATGAAACTTGCTGACTAGCTTTTCTATCCTCAGTATGATAATCAGATAATTGGATGGAAAATGCCATGCTCTTCGATAGGATTTGGACATAAGCATGGCGTCCCCGCGATGCATCTACAAGGTGGCATACATGTCGGGGACGGAAGCATGCTTTCATCATTGGTTGTGCCATTCTTCACTAGAAACACGGTGCTCATACCCTCGCTTAGATGCCTTTTATAGTGACAATGCACAAACCAAACCCCTAAAAAACCGTTACACATAAGTAATAAAGTCTTATTAGTATACACAAAAATATTATATATCTTTAGAATATGATTATTACCGGGGTTATCAATAATGAATCTAACAGCAACCCAACCACCAGCTGGAATAGAAATGATATTAAGTTTAGGAGGATCAACCAAATTATAACATGGGGTTGTTGGATCGGTAGAGTCGATACTCGTGGTGATGGTATCCTCTAGGTCATGGAAATCACCTAGATTCAAGGCAACTACATAGAAAGTAAAGCCATGAATATGCATAGGATGAACTCCATTACTCCTGAATACAATTTGAACTGCATCTGAATAGTTAAACATCAGAGCCTTTGTCCCGAACTCCAGATTTTCCGGAATATCTTCTACATTACTTGGGAAATCCTGCTCATAATATCCAGTTTCATACCTGCATCCAATATTTTAAATATTGAGATGATGATGATGATGATGCCTAATGTATCAATAGGTATCTGAACTTATTCGAGAAAATATACTCCCTCCTTAGACTGTCAAAGCAACCCATAGCTACCTTAACTTTTAAAAAGTGTACCATTATGCTCCCTGAACACTACGTGTTAGCTTCTGGTCGATTTGACTTTTCAAAGATGTTATTTTTCTAATTTTCCATCTCCAGTCCAAAGCCGACATATGGCATTCAAGGAGGAAAGTGGTGCACTTTTTATAAGTTGAGTGATCTACGCACTTTAACATTTGAGGGAGATAATGTTTTTTGGGACAAGTTCAAGTACCTGGAGATGCACATTAAGCAATAATAATAATAATAATAATAATAATACATATTTCTAGAGTGTTTATGGATGAATTCATGATCACCTGATATAGGCCTGTAGTATTGATATATTTGGGAACACAAAACTGATGCCATTGAGGAAGGCATACGACCTACCATCAATGTTACCGACTCCAGCTATTATAGTCACATTCTTAGTTATGTTTTTGGGGACAATAGCGGGGTGTTTGTCGCTTTTTAAGCTCCGAATCGCATTAGTAAAATTCAAAGCAGCAGAAGTGTTACTAACGGCAGGCAACTGCGAATGTGGAACATAAGTGCGACCAATGATAATTCTGCAACTACCTTTGTATCCGAGAATTGCTGATGTTGTTGTATTAGTAAATGCAGCAGCATTACCGCCCTTAAAGTACGGAGCTGCAGGCATGAAATTATTGGAGTAAAGATGATAATTAACAACTCTAATCACACAAAGATAATTTTTATAAAACTCAAACAAACATCCACTTCTATTTATACAAGGCACTACAAAGCCAATGCTAACTCTTCTCTCTATTTTTCTCACACTGTCTATTTCTTTTTCACTCTATTTTCTATGCTATGAATTAATACATCCTTTGCTCTCTATTTGTAGTGTAAGGAGCCAAAGCAAACTTGGCCAATATTGTGCCAACAATGCTCATTCTAACTTGGCTAATGTTGTTCCAACAATGCTCATTCTAACTAGGCCAATATTGTGCCAACAATTATCATTCTAACTAGGCCGATATTGTGCCAACAATGCTCAAATTCTAACTACACAATTCCTAATTTCTTGTCCAACCATATTTCTACATATGCATTATTCCTTTTATTTATTAAATTAAGTTTATTAATTTAACACTCCCCTTTAAACTTAATTCTCGATTATTCCCAACGATGCTCGTAACTCACTAAACACTTCGTACTTCAGTGGCTTCATAAAAATATCAGCAATTTGATCTTGTGTTTTCACGTACTTCAACGTGACTTACTTTTTCTCAATACACTCTTTTATAAAATGAAATCTCGTGTCGATGTGCTTACTTCGATCATGAAACACAAGATTTTTCGCTAATGCCAGGGCTGACTTGTTATCGATAAAAATATCAGTTGGATCATGTTGTGTCATTTGTAGTTCCTTCAACAATCATCGTAGCCATATTGCATGACACTCACATGAGGTTATAGCAACATATTTAGCTTCACAGGTTGACAGTGTCATAATTGGTTGCTTCTTTAAACTCCAAGTGAAAGCTGTTTCGCCGAGAAAAAATACAAATCCTCTAGTGCTTTTCCGATCATTTTTATCTCCAGCCTAATCACTATCACTGTACCCAACTAATTTGAATTCAACAGATTTTGAATAATGTAATCCACAATTAGTTGTACCTTTGACATAGCGGAGTATCCTTTTTACTGCATTCCAGTGAGACTCCTTTGGTGCTTCCATGTATCTGCTCACTAGTCCAACTGCATACAAAATGTCTGGCCTTGTGCACGTCAAGTATCTGAGACTCCCAATCAGACTTCGGAAATTTGTCGGATTGACTCCTACTCCATATTCATCCTTGGTCAATTTCAAACTGCATTCAATTGGAGTGCTGATGGGATTGCAATTCTCCATCTTGAATTTCTGCAAGATCTCCTTAGCAAAGCCACTTTGACAAATAAAAATGCCATCATCATTCTGCTTCACTTCAATGCCAGGATAATAAGATATCAGGCCAATTTCAATCATTTCAAATTCACGAGTCATCGTCTTCTTGAAATCATCAAACATCTGAGGATTATCCCCGGTAAAAATAATATCATCCATGTACAAGCAAACAAGCAGCATATCTCCACCTTTTACTTTTACGTATAAGGCATACTCATATAGGCACTTGATAAATCTGTTCTCCTGAAAATATTTATCAATACGGCTGTTCCAAGATCTCGGTGCTTGTTTAAGTCCGTACAACGCCTTTTTTAGCTTCAATACTTTGCCTTCATGTCCTCTGAAAATGTACCCAGGCGGTTGTTGGACATAGATCTCTTCTTCCCAGTAGCCATTAAAAAGCTGACTTTACATCCATTTGGTCGATTTTCCATCCATTTTGAGCAGCAACTGAGATCACCAGTCTGATGGTCTCCATTCTTGCATCAGGTGCAAACACTTCATCATAGTCAATACCGGGTTTTTTACTATATCCTTTTGCAACGAGCCTTGCTTTGTGTCGAACAATTTTTCCATTTGCATCCTTCTTCACCTTGAACACCCATTTGACTCCAATGGGCTTTTTATCGGCTGGAAGTTTGGTCAAATCCCATGTCTCATTCTTCTCAATTGCTTGGATCTCCTCATCCATGGCTTTTCTCTAGTTTTCATCTTTCATGGCCTCTTCAGCATTAATGGGCTCACTATCAATGAGATGACAGTAAAGAGTTAATTCTTCACTGAGATCTCTGGTAACATCATAAAGATCTTCAATACGATAAAATTTTATCAGTTGTTGTCTTGGACTTTCACTTTCATCTTCTTCCTATTCGGGACATGCAATTGAAATATGACTACTTGACATTGATGTTAAAGGATAAAAACTATAATTTTTCTTATTATTATTCCACTCTCAAGTGGCTTCTTCATCAATGGTGACATCTTTGCTTATAATTGTCTTTCCTGTATCGGGATCGCACATCTTGTAACCTTTTGAAAATTCAGAATAACCAACGAACAAGTATTTTCTGCTTTTGTCATCTAACTTTCTTCATTCTTCATTAGCAACATGAACATGTGCAACCCTCCCAAAGACACGAAAATGAGAGATAGTTGGCTTTCTCCCACTCTATGCTTCCTGGGGTGTCATATTTGAAACACTTATTGTTGGGGATCAGTTCAAGATATAGACTGCACAACCAACCGCTTCTGCCCACAATTCTTTTGGCAAATTTTTGCTCTTCAGCATGCTCCTCACCATATCCATCACCGCTCTGTTCTTTCTTTCAACAACGCCATTTTGCTGTGGCGATCTTGGGACTGACAGGAAATGACGAATTCCATGATGCTCATAGAATCTTTTGAATTCATTAGATGTGAATTCTCCCCCTCTATCGGATCCTACGGCTTTGATGTAATAGCTGCTTTCTTTCTCCACCAACGCTTTGAACATCTTGAAAGGATTGA
Source organism: Euphorbia pulcherrima (assembly GCA_947683365.1). Taxonomy (NCBI): domain Eukaryota; kingdom Viridiplantae; phylum Streptophyta; class Magnoliopsida; order Malpighiales; family Euphorbiaceae; genus Euphorbia; species Euphorbia pulcherrima. The sequence goes on along the minus strand of CANTUS010000008.1, from coordinate 42,092,324 downwards.
ACACTTCTGACTTCTCCTTCAGAAAGTAAACCCATGTCTTCCTACTATAATCATCAATGAATAGCAAGAAATATTTATTGCCTCCTAATGATATTGGTGTCATTGGTCCGCGAACATCGATATGAATGAGCTCAAGGGGCACCTTAGCTCTTAACGTGGACTCTTTTGGAAAACTAGCTCTGGATTGTTTTCTAACAAGACATCCTTCACAAAGTTGATGGGGTTTGTCAATAGGGGGAAGACCATGCACCATCTTCTTTTGGCTTAGCAGTTTTAAACCTCTGAAATTGAGATGCCCGAATCTCAAATGCCAAAGCCAATGAGACTCCTTCACACATGCTTTCAAGCACTTTGCAATGTCTATCTTGATGTTGAGAGTGAACATCCGATTCTTTGACATAGGCACACTTGCAAGCAGCTCCTTCTCATTCAGCAACACTAGCTTTCAGTTCATGATGTGAACTTGGTAATTTTTCGCCAACAGCTGTCCCAAACTTAAAATGTTACTTTTCATGTTTGGAACATAATACACATTGCTGATGAATTGGTGCTCTCCATTCTTTAAACGAATAAGAATTATTCCTTTTCCTCGAATAGGAACCTATGAGGAATCCCCAAAAATAACATTTCAACTAAACTATTGGTCCAGCTCTACAAACATTTTCTTGTCTCCACACATATGGTTACTTAAACCGTTGTCAAGATACCATATATTATTTTCTTGACTGAATTCACCTTCATGGGTTAGTAATACCGTATCGGTTACATCCTCTTCTTGAATGTTGTTCGCCGTTTCCTCTATTTACTTTGGTGGGCTCCGACATTCTGCTGCATAGTGGCAAATCTAGAGCAATTGAAGCATTAGACATTGGACTTGTCACGTCCATCATTTTGCCTCCAGTTTCCTCTTCCTCTTCCTCGTCCACATCCATGACCTCTGCCTCTTATGGACTGGTTGATTCCATCATTTTCATCTCTTCCGTGTTGTTGATTTCTGCCATGTCCTCTTCCTCTTCCTCTTCCATTTCCTCCACGACCTCTACCGCGTCCTCGACTGAAATGACTAGCAGCTCGGCTATTTTTACCTTCTTTTAACGAAGCCTTTGCGGCCAAGACTTGTTCAATAGACTCATCTTTCTGCCTATTCAGTCTTTCCTCACGTGCTTGTAATGAGCCAACAAGTTCATCAACGGTCATTGCACTTGTTTCTTGCGACTCTTCTATGACCACTACTATATAGTCAAACTTTGGTAGTAGTGACCGTAGAAGTTTTTTACAGTTCTTGATTCCTCGATTTTTTCTCCATATTGTCACATTTGATTGACGATAGATTTTACTCGTGAGGAATAATCCACAACTGCTTCTATTTCCTTCATCTTCATTATCTCGAATTCTCCTCTCAACCTTTGAAGCCGAACTTTTTGTACTTTCTCCTCTCCTTGAAGAGAAACTCGTAGTATGTCCCAAGCTTGCTTGGAGGTGGCCGCTTCTGCCACCTTCTCAAACACAACATCATATAACCCTTGATGGATGATACTAAGAGCCTTCTGGTCATTACAATGACTATTATGCAAACTGTCTTTTTCTGCTTGAGATAGTAGTGCATTTGCAGCTGGGACTTCGTAGCCTTTTTCAACAATATCCCAAACATCTTGGGATCCTAGAATGGCTTTCATCTTGATACACCAATTTTTGTAATTGGTTTTTGTAAGTTGAGGGAAAACGAAGGAAACACCGTTGAGATTCATTTCTGTAGAGGAAAATTTGTTCCAAAGCGCATAGGGGCTGTTGCAACGCTTTTGAGTCTATTGCAACACTTTGGTGCGTCGCTATAGCCTTCAGACAGATTTTGCAAGGAAAACAGCAAGGAAAATATTTCCTTGCAGTTTTAGATGAACTTGAAAATTTTCCAGTAAGTACAGAGGCTATTGCAACTTTTTTGAGTATTAGCGACACTTTCTACAGTTTTTCGCAACACTTATGACAGCCTATTGCAATACTTTCTGGGCAGCGTCTGAAACTCTTTAAACTCGACTTTTTTACTCGGGGATTTTTGGGAAGAGGACTGGATACGAAATGACTCTGATACCACTTTGTTGGAGTAAAGATAATAATTAACAACTCTAATCACACAAAGATAATTGTTATAAAACTCAAACAAACATTACACTTCTATTTATACAAGGCACTACAAAACCAATGCTCACTCTTCTCTCTATTTTTCTCACACTCTCTATTTCTTTTTCACTCTACTTTCTATGCTATGAATTGATACATCCTTTGCTCTCTATTTATAGTGTAAGGAGCCAAAGCAAACTTGGCCAATATTGTGCCAACAATGCTCATTCTAACTTGGCTAATGTTCTGCCAACAATGCTCATTCTAACTAGGCCAATATTGTGCCAACAATGCTCAAATTCTAACTACACAATTCCTAATTTCTTGTCCAACCATATTTCTACATATGCATTATTCCTTTTATTTATTAAATTAAGTTTATTAATTTAACATAAATAACAGCCCGGTGTAGAATTTGCGGTGAACAAAACATCCATTGTTTGTCCTGGAGCGATTCTTATATATTCGGATGTTAAAGGCTTTGTGTATGCACCATCATGCCCTACTAATGTTAGGTAGTGGCCTGCGATCCCGAAAAATTGATCTTCGTTTAGTACGGCATTCACTATTCGAAGAAGATACGTTTTGTTGTACTCCACTATCATTTGGAAACTGGTTGCTGCAAAAGATATATAATTCAACAAATTCATTATATATCTAGTTTATTTCATTTTTAACTATATAATGAATATATATTTTAAATAGTTTACCAGAAGAACAATTGTTCGGATATCCCGGCTGACCATTAATGGTGGTACCATTTGCAGGGGGAAAGTTATTATTATCTGCCCTGGCAGCTTCATACATTTCCATCACTTCTTGTATATACCAGGTTCCTGTAATTTTTTTCAATTAAATTTTGTGATTTTTAATTAATTATAATTTGAAATAGAAGCAATTAATTTATACTTTCGCCCTGAATTTTCCAAAAATCTTACTCATTTGTACCTTAAAACTTGAAAACTATATGTAAATTATATTTTTGAGTATAGTTTCATAGTAGGTGTACATACCAAGGATGATATATATATATATATATATATATATATATATATATATAGAGTTGAACAGGATTTCCTACCAAGAACTATCTCTTGTTGTCCGTCCGGAATTATAGGATATGGATATTCATTTTGAGGAGGATAAACAACGATAGCACCGTGAACGGTGGCCATGGACCATTCGCTGTGGGCATGATACCAAATAGTTCCTTCTTCTCTCGAGAATATGAGCTCATATGTGAAATTTGATCCAGGCCGAATTGGACATTGCGTAATATTTGAGAGACCGTCAGACCATGAATTCCTTGGTTGCAGCATTCCATGCGTATAAATTAACATGACAATATTAGCAAAATATGCAAGCTCTTTATAAAAGTAGTGAATACTCTATCGTATATAATTATAAAATTTTTGGTTTTAGTAAATTAGGTACTGTACTTTTAGAATACCATAACATTCAAGTTAATCCATATGATAAACTTACAAATGAAAAAGAAATATTTTTTGAGGGAAAAGAAATACTAAATTAATGTTATAAAACATTGAACTCAATAAAAAAACAAAAAATAGCTTGAAATATTATATTGGCAAATACCCTATATAAAGATAGAATATTTCAAAAATTGCCATGAAACCGTTTGAATAAAAAACTAAAATGTGATAGGGGTTTTAGCTTAGTACGTAGTTAAGCCTGAAACTGTAATCCTAGAGGTTATTGGTTAAAGTCCATATTCGGGTGGGTTGGGGTGTAGTAGGATGAAGTTTTTTTTGCTATTATTATTTTATAAGCCCAATGAGATAAACTTTTTTAAAAAAATTATAGCTTTTATATTACTCCTGACATATTAAAAATTAAAAAGGGTTGATCCTTCACCTTTTTGTGTATCAAATAATGTAAATCTCTTTTCATAAATATTTACTCAATGGGCACTCTCTAACGAGAGTGAGTAGAGAAAATTGTGTACTAATGAATGGTTATTCCATGAGTTCCATTGTTCTAGACATTTACATAAATTGTTTCTCCTTTGTTGGCATATATGGTTGGCCCTGGCAATGTTCCATTCGCTGTCAAAGTGATTGTGTTATTACAAAGCCTTGTGAGATTCACGTTGTATATCTGAAATTAAATTTAAAATGTAAACAAATCATAACTCATTTAAGAAAACCTAAAAAATTAAAATGTAAAAATTTAGTGGCGGAGTTAGGAATCCAACTCCGGTGGGGCACAATTGCACCTATAAAAATTTCAATATGATGAAGTCTTTGTATATTACCAAAAGGAATAGAAGTTTCTCAAGGTGTAAAAAGAAAGCAAAATCTGGATATTACAAAAATTTTAGTAGACAAATTTACTAAGAGATGGAGCAATCTTAACAGGGAAAAACTTTTCTCAAGAAAATTATGATTAATAATAAAGGAACATTTTTTAGATTTAGACAAAAAGTTTTGCCACTGTGGCCATATGCTCTTGCAACTTTTTCCCAAGAAAATTATGATTAATATGAAAGAAACATTTTTTAGATTTAGACTAAAAGTTTTGCCACATTAGCCATATGTAGTTATAAGCATAACTACACTTATTTTAGTGTAAATTTGTAACTATCCAGAGCCTAACTGAACTTATGTGATTTTAAATTTAAGAGAACATAAAAAGCATTTAAATAAATTTTTTATATTTAAATTATAAAGCATTTGCCACTGTGGCCACATTTTTCGGGGATCAGTGGGATACATGCCCCATCGTGCCTCCGGCCCTGTAAACATTCAATAATAACACATGAGAAGAAAACTTACGTAAATATCGTAGTTTTTGGGGGAAACATTCGCATTGCAAAGGATCACAATGTTCATAAATAAAAAGGCTAATAACAAACTTATCATTTTCACTGAACCCATTTTTTTTTTCAAAATGCTAATAACAAATTTTAATGTGCTCTGCAGGTTTCCCCTGAAAATGTGTGAGTTTGGCTTGCATTTTTCATGCTATTTATAGGAACAACGGAGTTGTATTATTTTATATTACATTTTGACTAGTTAGTAAAAATAATTTGATTATTAGAATTACCCATCCGAAAGTTTGACTTTTATTGTAATGTTGCAAGTTACACATAACCCAAATTCTAACTATGCATTCACTTCCAATCTGCTTTTCAGTAAGAAATATATCAGTCTACTTAACATTCAACGTTATCCTTGTTGCTTCTTCATTATTCTTCTTTACTCTTTTTCTATTACATCTGCAAGTCTTTGTGTATATATAAATGGAGTAAACATTATATATATCAAAATTTTATTACACATATACAATAACATTATACTAGAGAATCTGTGGGCCTTGAGAGTGTTAGGCTTCATAGCTTGAGTAAGCATATAAGTGGGGTTGAGCCTATCTAACACAAAACTAATTGGCTTGTGTCAAGGCCCAATCTACACCACTTATATATCACTCATAATCCATGTTTGTTTTCCATGTGGGATATCTCCAACATCTGCAACACTCCCCATCAAGCGCAACTGGGCCTGGACTAGTTGCCACTTGTAAACATTCCTTGGCCTATCATCTGTTGGAAATACGTGGATTACTTGGATGATTCTGAGGTCGCGAATACGCTGTCAGATTAAAATTTATTTGGTCGATTCACCAAACTTTCAATCAGATAAAATCAGAAACTGTATCAAGAACAAAAAATTATATTTGTTGTGATGAAAATCAACCGAAAAAAAATCTGTATGTGCCAATTTCGTTTTTGGTGATACATATAGCCAAAAAAATGTCAACAGACATGTCTAAAAGACATGTCATTTCGGGTAGCAGCTATATCTGAAAGACATACTTTTTCGGGTTTCAGCTGTGTCCAAAAGATATGTTGTTTTGAGTCAAAAAAATTCATTTTCTGATGAATTTTTCAAACGATACGTTCCAGGGGCGCTGCCCCTAGACCCCGCACCCAAGGGTGCTGCCCTCAGACCCCCCAAATCATAATAGAACCTAAACAAGTGTGCACTCCACACTCTCCTGACTTGTTCGATGAAATATCACGATCTCATTGATCAACTAGTCGATCCAATTACACAAAAAAACTAACATCATCTCCGAGGCTCAAGGTCAACATTGGGTCTAGCCTTTCTCTGCTAGTCCAAACTCTACCAGGAATTTTAAACACAAATCCATGATCATTGGTTGTCAGGCCTTTCTTTACTCTGATACCATGTAACAAATCCGTGGGCCTCGAGAGTGTTGGACTTCATAGCTTGAGTGAATAAACAAGTGGGGTTGAACACATCTAATATAAAAACCAATTGGCTTGTGTTAAGGCTTAAACAACACCACTTATATATCACTCATAATCCTTGTTTGTTTTCCATGTGGAATATCTCCAACATCTCCAACACAACATAAATATATATTATCATGTATTATCTTGTGTATCAGACATTAAAAGATAACCAATTAAACTTAATCCAAGTGGTACAACGGATAAGGCAAAAAATGCAAAGAAAGTTAAAAAACTACAGCGATTCAATGTAAACTTGCTCATGAAATAGCGAAAATTTATATGTTTCAATCAATTTTTTAACTAATTCGGAAGAGGTAAAATAAACGTTACTAATATAAATATTTGTTTTGCACAATTATTTACAGGGCTAAGTGATTAGATATGAAAAATCCATATCTTACTTTGATGATTGCTAGCATGATATTGATGACACCAAGTCTTAATTATGTATTTTATGCCTTTTCTATTTTGTTTCTTAGATACTTTTAATTTAAGAATGTAAATGATAAATTAAGTAATTTAATAGTATTGTAATTTTTCATTTTTTTTAAAAAAAATTTATATTATTGGCCTTACAATAATAATAAAGAAAATCTTATTCCACCCCGTCTATATGTAGACTCAAACTTATGACCTCTAAAATTACAGTTTCAAGGTTCAATCAGTGGACCAACCCTTTGCCACATTATAATTTTTCATTAATCAATCTTAACGAAGATGCTAAAAACACTAATTAAATTACAAACTAATGAAAAGCTTAGCTGGAGATTTGATCAATTTGGAAAGTATAGAATAGTAATTCTCAAAATTTGGTACTTTTATAAAGATTTAATTAATGAACAACATCTTTAATTTATCCCCAAAAATTTATTCGCTTCCTGAATTTTAAAAGTGTCCGTGTAGCTACCTCAACTATAAAAAAGTTCACCACTTTGCTTTGAATGCCACGTGTCAGCTTCTGGTTGGTTTGACTTTTCAAAGATATCATTTTTAAGATTTTCCTTCTCCAATCAAAAGCTGACACGTGACATTTAGAGAGAAAAATGGTACACTTTTTGAAAGATGAGGTAGCTGCGGGGACACTTTTAAAGTTAAGGAAGACAACAAGATTTTAAGGACAAATTGAGGATGTGGTTGATGGTAGCGATGTGCAAATGGTTTAGTAACCGAATTTCTGAACCTAGCCAAATCGAATTAATAATTTGGTTCGTTTATTTTGGAAGTTCGGTTCGGTTCGGTGGGTAAAATATCCAATATCTCGATGTACGGTTCGGTTCAGTTTCAGTGTGAAAAAACCTAAACAACCGAATCGAACCGAATTTTTACATATACAATTAACATTTTAAATATTTTTTTAATACTAAATATATAATGTCATCTGAAAGTTAAAACCCTACTCATCTTTTCTATTTTCTAAAATGAGCAGCCGCCACCCACCCACCACCACCAGTACCCGTAAGGTCATCTCTCCCATGATTTTCCAGTCCTGAGCATTGTTTGATTTGTGGTGAGAACACTAACTAATCTCCTCTATTGTTCTTTTAAGTTTAGTCTTTCTCTCTTCTAAATCTCTTTATTATAAATTTTTTAGGGTTTTGCTGTTTTCTTCAACCAGTTCTTAAACTTTGGTGTTCCTCGGCTTCTCTTCATCACCGTTTGTTGTCGACAGTTCTTAATCAACCATAATCAAGGACATGCGGCTTCTTTTCTCCGGTGAGAATTTTGAGTTTCAAGTAAATTTTTGTGTTTTATGTTGCATCTTTACGCCTCTGGGTTTTTACTTTTTAGTGAGTTTCATCAATTGGATTTTTAGGAAATTTTATTACTCTTGTTTGTTAAAAATGCATGTTATGATTTTTACTCAAATGTGAAATGTCACCTTGAATTTATTTGCAAAGAAGAGCACATATCTATCTTTCTTTCTATTATATTTTGTTGTTGGGTTTATAATTCTTCTATCACTTGATGATTGATTGATTGAATCCCCTCTAGTTGAATAACTTGTAGCTTTTGTCCAAGTTGGGTCAATTCAATTTTATTTCTAGGGTTTTTCCAATTGAGATTTCAGCATAGCTTTGTATATAGGATATATGTCTAAAAAAAGTCCTCTATTTCGTTAAATTGCAATTTGATGTGCATTTCCAAGAAATTTAGTATGTGAGGTAATCAGTAATTCAAATTTGAGTTTGTTTTGAAGTGTAGTTTATATGATTGGATTTGTTGTATAGCACATGAAAAATATGATTAGCTGTCACGGAGCTTCAACATTTACAGTTTGAAATGATAAATAGGATTAGGCGAATAAAAAAAAGAATAATTTTGTTTATGTAAAATTGATATTCCTAATTTTTATAATTTAATGCTCTTTTCTTTCTTTTATTCATTGATATATAGGATATAAGGAAGATTTTGTGTCTGTTTTTTAAGCTAACTTTTTAGGGGGGGAATGGTTAGTTAAGGGGTCTAGAGTGAAGTTCTAAAATAGCAAATATGTGATTTGGTGCTATAAGTTTTGGGGAACTTAAAATTTATAATTTATGCCCTAGAATAGTTGTGAATTACTTAACACCAGACTTTGTTATTTTTTTACAATAAAGCCAATATTGGGATTTGCTTTTCTTTTTATTTGATGTATATATGTTTATGATCATCCAGCAAAGACTGATTTGCTAAATTTTAAGTTGTTCATTTTGGTTCAACTGTAATACCTCATTTGTGTTATTTTTTCATCAGAATGTGTTTATTATTGTATTTTTCAACTTCAAAATCAACAATGGTGACATCCTGAGTACATGAAGAGTCACTAGTGGAGAAAAGTTGTTGCTTAATGCTTAATGTTAGCTTTATTATTATTTAGAATGGTTTGTTTGTAATTTTGAACTTATGATAATTAAGTTGCTGGAAGATGAACTTATTGTATTTGTAACACTTGTTTTGGATCTTCATTTTAGATTTTAAGGGTTTGAACCTTAAATTTGATGATATGTAATTGAAGTTTCAGGTAAATGGTAATTGATTAGAAATTCGGTTTGATTCGATTTTTTAATCGAACCGAATTATTTATTTCGATTTGGTTAATTTGATTTCAATTTTTATTTAGTTTGGTTCGGTCAACAAAAATTTTCTTATTTAGTGTTCGGTTAATTCGGTTCGATTCGATTTTAACCAAATGCACACCGCTAGTTGATGGTTAGGCCTTTTATAAATACTTTTTTTTAATGAAAGGCCTTTTATAAATACTTACTTTAAACATATTCTATAGTTACTTTATTTAACCATTACTTTATCTTATTCACCATTATATTAAAATAATTATCACTCATCCTATAATAAAAAAGTATAAAATAATAAACGAAGTTAATATAGAATGTACCCTTATTTTAATATATAGATTAACTAATGAACTAGCATTTAATATTTTTTTTCAATAGAATTAGTATGATTTTCTATATAAACTATTCATTAGTAGCATTTAAGATTTTATAACTGGCCCCACATCATTTAACAAATTCCATTTTTCATAATGGGTTCGCGTGTAAACCACCCTCATTCACTATTCATCTTCTTCTTCCTCCCATTCTCTCTCCTTTATTCATTCTTCCACCATTTTTTTTTTCAAGAAAACAAATTTCAACCTTTCTGATATTCATCTCTTCATTCAATCTTGTGCCAAACATGGCCGGTCCTAACAGTTTAAGGGCACTAGGGGAAATAAGAATAAGCTACCATTCTTTTACCGTTACAAAGAAAATCTACCATTCGATCTCTCATCGATTTAGTGTATTTCTTAATTAATTAGATCCTTATTTACAGTATTTCATATGAAGGTCCTAGCTGATTGATTATAAAAGACCTAACTAATGAATTTAAAATTAGCACTAATAGATAAATAATCTACCCGTTAGACCCTTTAATTAAGTTCAAATGATCTTTTTTTTTTACTTTAAATCTGTCCAAATTTTTAACTGGCACAAATTACTTTCATCCAACATAACACAGAAAATACAAAATCATCAAACCAACTTTAAGTAATGCACTTTTTTTCAAGTTCATGAAAATATTGTAACTTTCTTTAAGGCTTAATGCATCAACAACATCCTCAATTTGGTATCAAGATTTCGTTGTCTCTCTGAACTTTAAAAGTGTCCCCGCAGCTACCTCAACTTTCAAAATGTGCATCATTTTATTTCATGAATGCCACGTGACAGCTTCTAGTTAGTTTGACTTTTCAAAGATAACATTTTTTAAGATATTCTCTCTCTAATCAAAAGCTGATACGTGGCATTCAGGGAATAAAATAGTATACTTTTTAAAAGTAGAGATAACTGTAGAAATATTTTTAAAGTTAAAAAAGACATCAAATTTTTAAGCTAAATTAAACACGCTGATTTATTAAAATTCAAAAATTTTAAATTGAGTAGTATCAGTATTTATCACACGAGAACCACGCAATGAAATCTGGCTTAATTAATTTATGTTTGACTTGGGAAATTGAAATCAATCATTGACGACGATACAGAAAATAATAAATTAATTTTTTTTATAGATTTTTTTAACAACCGGATGTGCATAGATTTTAATTTCTTCCCATCACGTGTTAATATTTTTAATCATTTGACTCTTGGTTGGACTATTGAAGACAATTAGGTTGAAATCCATTAATAAAATTTGAATTCATGTGTTTCAACTTTCAACCTTAAAATCGATTAAAAATTCATGCAAGATTCTTTGTAACTATTGCACATTATATTAGTAAAATATATAGCAATAAAAGAAAGGTAGAAGTGGTACGATTAAAAGTAAAAAAGGTAGGTAAAGACGGATAGCAACACTATCCTTATGGGATATCTTCAATCGAATTGATTGAAAAATGAAGTAACAGAACAGAAACTTATGTATATCAAGAAAGCAAGAACAAGGAAGAAAAGTAATTAGTAATTTGTGTTACTACAAGAAATCAAGCAATTTGTAACAACTAAAGTTGTCACAAAAAAGTGAAATGTTGTCACATCAAACAATTTGTGACAACAAAAAATTGTCACAGCCTAGTCACGATAACTCAATAACAAAAAGTCTTTTCAAATGTTACAATAAAACATTGTCACAAAATGCTGCATTTTATTGTGACAATAATATTCTTGTCACAAGGAAATTTTTGGTTACAACTTTTGCTGTAACTGAAAAAAAATATTGTCACAAATAAGAATGTTGTCATATATTATACAATAAAATCAACTAAAACTAACTACGTGACAACTTTCACAAGTTGTCATAAATAGTATACTTGTGACAGTAATAGTTATCACACAAAAAGTAAGAAGTTGTCACACAAGTCTATACGTGACATGAAAAGTTGTCACAACATGGTCGTCACATATTACTCCGTTCGAAAAAGTATTTTTAAATGTAACAATAATATATTGTTAGAAAATATTGAATTTTTTGTGACAATATTATTCCTGTCAAAATTATTTGTTACAACTTCTGTTGTAACAGAAATGAAAAATTATTATCACAAATAAAAATGTTTTGACACATTTTATACAACAAAATAAAGTTAACTATGTGACAACTTCCACAAGTCACCACAAATATATTATTTGTGACAACAATAGTTGTCACACGAAATGTAAAAAGTTGTCGCACAGTCTATATGTGACATGAAAAGTTGTCACATAAAGTCGTCACGTATAACTCTATAACAAAAAGTGCTTTCAATTGTAACAATAAGATATTGTCAATTTTGTGATTATGTTCTTTTATCACATTATTATTGGATTGAAGGGAGCTACTACAATTTGTGACAATATTATTTTTTATCACATTATTATTGGATTGAATGGACCTACTATGGACCACATTTGCCTAAAATAGACAAATAACTCGATATCACAAAATTAATTTTCTATATTTGTATTAAATCTACAAAACTTGGGGCTAAATAAGGTAGTATCCTTCAAAACCCATACCTTAATTGCATTACATGTTAAGGAGTAGGGAAAATTAGTTATGCTACAATAAAATAAAATGAATTGTGCATTCCTAAAAGAAGGATTAATTATAACTTGTCGTTAATTATTTTTGTGATCTTTCAAGTTATCTAACCGGTAAAGACACAACATAAATACCTTTGAATTAGTTTTCTTAAATCCTTAAAGTTTGCAATAATAAGAAAGCACTAGCTTGTTATAAGAAAAGACAATAAAGATACAAAAACATAGAAGCACAATATAAACTGAAAGAAATGTCAAATAAGGTAAATGATTAATAATTAGAAGGAAAAAATTCATTTAAAATAGTGGAGAAGTGCACTTGCCTGCATCAATCTCCATCATATATTGCATGTAATTCTGTCTATCTCTGATTTATTCATCCTCAATCTTTAGTTCTCCGGCCCCTCTTAACATGTCAATCTAGCAATGATGGCATCCATTACCAAAGCATATAAATAAAAAATTTCAAAATAACAACAAATCCCAAACTGAAATTTTCAATTAGGAGATATAACATCTGTTACCATACCATGTATATGTTGCCTTGAATGTTCAATGAAACTTGAGAGTTCACAATATTAATTTACTGAAACACAATCAAACTTATTTCAATATTATAAAAAAAAAACAAGCTAAACAAACATATGCATATACAAGCATGCTCTAGTTGTACCTTAGGAGGAAGTTTGCCCTTTTACGGTAACCAACATAATTAGAAACCATAACTGTGCTGCTGGCATGTGTTTTCTAATGCAAGAGAAAAAATTTGAACACTCCAGTGGTAAGTTCAACAAGACAGAACAAAGAATTCTTTAAGTATATGAGTTTTCATCGTATGTAAAATTCAGGAGTGAGGTAATAAACTATATTGAACATGGTTATTTCCAAGGAAAATTGTTATCTCTTGCAACTTGCGGATCGCTCTGTTGTTTACCCTGAGGGAATTTTGGAGGACGTATTAATCAAGGTAAATGATTTTATTTTTCCCGCTGACTTTTATGTTCTTGATATGTGAGATGCAGATAGAAAGGGGAACTCAGAGTTACTGCTAGGGAAACCATTCTTGAGTACCGCCAAGACCAAAATCGATGTACACAATGGTTCTCTCACTGTGGAATTCAATGGGGAAGTAGTCACTTTCAATGTCTATGATGCCATGAAGACCCCAGAAGAAGACTCGAGCCTATGCAGTATTGACAGCCTTGATCCCATCATCCAACAGATATTTGAGCTCAATCTTTCAGACGAGTATTTGGTCGCGTTGAGTGAAGCACTCGACACTGATAGTCTCGATGATACGGTTTTGGACGAAAAGGTGGAAGTGGCAATCGATAATCTGGATTCACCTCAATCTACATCGAGACCTGGACCTAAGCTCGCTCTACCACCTTTCAAGAAACTCACCCCTTCCATCATCCAACCACCGGAACTTGAACTCAAGAGTCTGCCAAGTCACCTCAAATATGCTTTCTTGGGGGATAACGACATACTCCCGGTGATCATCTCGAGTAAATTGAGTCCTGATGAAGAGAAACGACTATTCTCTTTGTTCCAGCAACATAAGGAGGCGATTGGATGGACTATATCCGACATAAAGGGGATTAGTCCTTCCACTTGCATGCACAAAATCAAGTTGGAGGAGAATGCCAAGACTTGTCGCCAACCTCAGAGACGACTCAATCCTCCTATGATGGAAGTAGTGAAGAAGGAGGTAATCAGGCCCATCGAGGCTAACCTCATTTACCCTATCTCTGACAGTGAGTGGGTTAGCTGGTACAAGTTGTTCCAAAGAAGACGGGGATCACGGTGATAACAAATGAAGCAGGAGAACTGGTCCTAACAAGAATACAGAATGGGTGGAGAGTTTGCATTGACTACTGCAAGCTCAACACCGCGATAAAAAAGGACCATTTCCCACTACCGTTCATTGATCAAATGGTGGAGAGACTAGCAGGAAATTCTCATTTCTGCTGTCTCGATGGAATGTCAGGTTTCTATCAGATCCCGGTGGCACCAGAAGACCAGGAAAAGACAACATTTATGTGTTCTTTTGTCACCTTTGCTTACAGACAGATACCATTTGGTCTCCGCAATGCTCCCGCTACATTCCAAAGGTGCATGATGAGTATCTTTTCTGATTATGTGGAAAAAATCATTGAGATATTTATGGATGACTTAACTGTGTATGGTGATTCCTTTGATGCATGTCTCGATAACCTTGGTAAGATTCTTAAATGTTGCATTGAGTCTGATTTAGTACTTAGCTATGAAAAATGCCATTTCATGGTAGACCGGGGTATGATATTAGGTCATGTTGTATCTAAGAAGGGTACTGAGGTAGATAAAGCTAAAATTGATGTTATTCAGTCCTTACCTTACCCTACTTCTGTAAAGGAAGTTAGGTCTTTTCTAGGGCATGCAACTTTTTATCGCAGGTTCATTAAGAACTCTTCAAAGATCGTCAAGCCCCTGTGCGGATCACTTCAGAAAGATGCTAACTTCGAGTTTGGAGATCCTTGCAAGGAACCCTTTAACACCATCAAGAAGAAGTCGGTCCCTGCGCCATTATCCAAGCACCCAATTGGGACCAGCCCTTCGAGATCATGTGCGATGCAAGCGATAAGGTAGTAAGAGCAGTATTAGGACAACGAGTGGGCCGAGAACCTCATGTCATTTATTATTCCTCTTGGACTCTTGATGCAGCTTAGTAGAACTATACCACGATTGAGAAGGAGCTCCTTGCTATCATTTTTGCGTTGGAGAAGTTTCGTTCTTACCTTCTCTGTTCCAAGGTCATTGTATACTCAGATCATGCTGCCTTGAGATACCTAATGACCAAGAAGGATGCCAAGTCAAGACTGATTCGATGGATCCTTTTACTTCAAGAATTTGACATCGAGATCAGAGATAAAAGGGGGATAGAGAACCTGGTAACCGATCATCTCAATAGGCTGACCAATTCAAAAAACCAAGAGAAGTCCAAGATGAATATCATGGGGAAAGTCTCTTTGCTATCACCGAGACTCCATGGTATGCAGACCTTGTCAATTTCCTTACCACAGGGAGGTTCCAAGAGGATTTCACATGCAATGACAAGGAGAAAATGAAGAGGGAAGCTAGTAGGTACTTTTAGGATAACCCTTACCTATGGAGACAAGGGAATGATCTGGTTTTGAGGCAATGTGTTTACGGGAAAGAGATACCGAGACTCTTACAAGCATGTTACTCTGAAGTTTGTGGAGGTCACGATGGGCCGAGAATAATAACACAACGCATTCTTGAGTGTGGATTTTATTGGCCCCACATCTTTTGTGACTCCTATATATTTTGTAAGGCATGCGACAACTGTCAATGGATTAGTAATCTTGGACATCAAGATCAGCTCCTGATGACCCCTATTTTAGTCGTCGAGATCTTTGATGTCTGGGTTATTGATGTTATGGGCCCTTTTCCTCCTTCTTATAGGTTCAAGTACATCGTCCTAGCAGTTGATTATGTCTCCAAGTGGATAAAAGCTAAGGCAACCAAGAATGATAATGGAAAGACTGTAGCAGATTTCATCAAGGGTAATATCATCTGTAGATATGGGACACCGAGACTACTCATCAGTGATCGCGACGCACATTTTTACAACAAGATGATCTCGGCATTACTGACTAAATGGGGAGTAAAGCACATAAATTCCATGGCATACCACCCACAGACAAATGGACAAGCTGAGGTGAGCAACAGAGAGGTCAAGCTCATCTTAGTGAAAAAAGTCAATCCTAATAGAAAGGACTGAAGTCTCCATCTCTTTGGAGGTCTCTACGCGGTCCGCACAATATGGAAAGCCCCTATCGGGATGTCACCTTACATAATTGTCTATGGAAAAGCATGCCATCTACATGTCGAGATCGAGCATAAGGCATATTGGGCCATCAAGGAGACCAATTTAGGCTCGATGCAGCTAAGGAACACAGGAAGTTACAACTACATGAACTCGAGGAGATTCGCTATGATGTCTATGAGAGGAAGAAGGCCTATAAAGAGACCACTAAGCGTCACCATGACCTTTTTGCTTCCAGGAAGCTCTTTAACATATGACAGAGAGTGCTTCTATTCTAATCTTGACTCAAGCTGTTCCCTGGAAAGCTGAGGTCCCGGTGAGCCGGACCTTACATCATGACTAAAGTATTCCCACATGGAGTAGTCATCATACAGAGCATCGAGACTGGGAAAGTTCTAAAAGTCAATGGGCATCGTCTTAAGCCCTTCTATGAAGGATTCCAAGCTCATTTTAAGGAAATCACTCTCCCAGAGACCGCCGGTACAACACCATAATCTCAGTGTGGTACGTCGAGCTCACCAGCATTAAACAAAGCTCTCTTGAGAGGTAACCCAAGCATTTTTAACTCTTTGTCTCTCTTTTAGTTAATTTTTAATAAATGTATCTAGACTAGGACTGATTTTCTCTCTATTCTTGTTGCAGGATTAGGTCTCCGTACACCCTCTATGGAAGCTGAACCATCATACGCCAAGAGATGTAATTGAGGAGGCAGAGGAAGTGAAGGGACTCATGTGGACTGATGCATGCATAGTGGGTGACGTGGCAGTCATGCAAAGATCATAGGGATTCTGACGGTTCGGTACCTAAATGGGGTCATGATTGCTACTGCTCCCATTAATGCCTATAAGCCGCTTTTACATGCCTAAAATCCCTACTTAAACCGCTCTCCTCACTCTCAACAGTCACACTCTCTTTTAAACTTTCAAAGCAAAAACCTACTTCTCTTCTCCGGCAAACTTTCTTTCCAACCACCACTCCAATGGCCTGCAATCAAGATAACACCACCACTACCACTCCAGGGACCACCCCGGTTATCATCAGCAGCATTCCTATTGATGCAGCCCCATTCTCAACCACCGTTACCACCCCCATCGCAGCAGTGACTACTTTTTCCACTATCGCCACCACCGCCGCCGAAGCAGCGAACATCGCTTCCGTGGCTCCCGACAATATCTCCACCTTTGTCGTTGCCACCACTACCACCACCATCCCCCCAATCCTCATGGTCACTCTTCCTACGACCACGACGATCTCAAGCCATGGAGTACTAGTGCCCACCACCTCTTTCAGTACCACCGCCACTCCCAGTGAAACTCCGCTCGCTATAGATCCAATCTCCACTGTCTACCCCACTATCATTGGTTAAGAGGAGTCTGGTGAGACTCCAGTAAAGAAAGAAAAGAAAGCCAAGGGAGGGGCCAGTACCCATGATGCCTCCGTCGAGATTGATTCCGATGGGAAGAGCGACTGCACACCTGCACCTCCCTCTGCCAAGAGAAAGATGCTCACCAGGGACGCTCTGAAAGGCCAAAGCTCTGAAAAGGCCAAAACGGTCAAGGAAGAAAAGACTCCTGCTCCTACTATGAAGGGAAACATTCATGGTTTTTTATCATCCCACTCTACGCACTACTTACGCCCGCTTCAAGGTCCAGTCATCCAAGCCTTGTAAGTCCACCTGCAAGGACACCATGACCACTATCGGCATCAACCAAGCTGTCCTTGATTCCTTTACCACGATCTTATGGCTTCCCCTGCTCTTCATCTGCTTCCCCTCCTACCAAGAGATCATCTGAGAGTTCTATGCTACCTTTCAGTTCAAGCAAGACTATTCAAGCTATTAAGAGGAGGGAGTGATCAAATTCCGTCTCCCTGGGAAGAATGTGAGTTGGAGTCTTGATGACTTCAACTAGGCTCTAGGGGTGACTAACTCGTCTAATGACATGTGTGATGCTCTTCCTTGGGATAATACTGCACACTGAAACTATCAATGGGACCGTCGTTATACGTCCTTCGGGGTCCTCTTAAAGAGAAATCTATTCTACCTGCTCCTGTGGACCCCCAGCCAGACAAGCCTGCTCGTGATGACTCTATTCCTTCCACCGCCTACACCGAGCTCCTCTAGAAAATCACAAGCTTGGAGAACTAGTACAAAGACCTCTTCAAAAGCCTCATTGAGCTCAGGGTTGAGAATCATGACCTTCGGACCCACTGCGACACCCTAGAAGTGAACGTAAACCTCACCATCCAGCAGCTCAAGATCCGACGGATGTAGATACTAGATTAGTCTCTTTCACCTCCTTCCTCCTCCACAGGATAGTAACATTTTAATTTGCCCTCTTATGAGCACGGGCTTTTTGGTGACCCGAGGAACGATGATGACCTTTTGCTCTGACCTTTGATGGAGCTACTGTTCTATTATTTTAGAAATGAATCGCATTTGCAAGTACTTTATTGACGATTTATGCCTTTGACCCCAGTTAAAAATAATTAACATGCGTTTAGAATTAACCTTTTCCTTTCCCCTTGTGCATAGTAATTTGTTTTGTGATTTTCCATAATATAAAAACATTTTCAACGAGTCACAATTATATCGTTGGATTCTTAACTCTCTGAGCTTTTCTGAATGTTAAGAATCGCCTTAATCGGATAACTGTATTGTAAGTTACGAGCGTTCGAAGTCCCACCTTTGCCGGATCCAAGCCCTGGCCTGCCCGCTCCCCGCCGGTGCCCCCGCTTCCGCGATGCCGGCTGGCGCAGTCGCCGAAAGGTGGGGCCTCATGGTCCATACGGTGGGCTGTATGGACCATGCAACCTGGCATGGTCCCTCGACGCCGCCTAGATCTGGCCGCATCGCCTGACGCAGCATGGGCTAGGCCGCTTTGTCTGACGCGGCCTACCACGTCAGGCAAGGCGGCCTTGGTCTGGCCGGGTCACCAACGCGGCCTTAGCACGGGCTCTCCCCTTTCTTTGAGTTTTTCCAGGTTTTTCTTGCCCTGCAAGTCAGGTTTTGCGATTTTTTTGTCAAATCCAAACATTTGGAGGATTAATTATGAGATTTTGCACTCTCTAGGGTTTATAAAAACCTCAAAAATTCATATTTTAAGGACTTTTGCTGATTTTAGAAAGAAAATTTTGATTTTAGTGTTTAAGGCTTTTTAGGAGGAATAAGTCTCATAAAGTGGTGGAAATTTGATTATCCTAATTTCTTAAACTTTATTAGGCTTCATTCTTTAGTTTAAAAAGTTAAAAATTAATTAGAAATCTTAGGTAAAAACTGGTTTAAATAGGACTCATGAACTTTTTCCTTACAAATCACGAAATCCCTTGCTAAATTGGTCACTGTTTCATCGGTTTTCGTCATAAATCCATCACAAAGCTTGCCAAACGTCCGGTTCGAGTCTCGAGGGTGGATTCATGGCCTTTAGGTAACTTTCTGAGTTCCAATCTATTTCATTTAGTTACTTATTGTCTTTTTGCTGTGTTTTTTGCTGATTTTTTGGGCGTTTGGCCCTTATTTTCGACTCTTTTTATGATTTTCTGGTGAAACTTTAGCTGGCCGTTCCGGCAAACGTAGGCCGCCTCAGCGACATGGCTAGCCGACTCAGCGAGTCGGCCACCACGTCGCTCAGTCGGCCTACGTGTCGTTCAAGCGGCCAGTCGTTATTTCACCGGATTCTCTGAAATCTTTTCCTCCTAAACTGAAAAACCAAAGTTACATTTTAAGTCCAAATCTACTGTAATAATGTAGGAAACGACTTGAAGTATCAATAATCTAGGGTTTTCAGGCACACAAATGTCGATTCTGGCTTGTTTAGACATTTTTTCTGGTAGACCACTTCAGTGGCCAGGAGGCCGACTGAGCGCCATCTAGGCCACCTCGCTGAGTCGGCCTACTAGTAAAAAATGTCCAAATGGTCCCTGTTTGTTTTATTTTGTGTTTTTGACCCTGTTTTATCGTCTTAATGCATTTTCAGCCCTGATTTTCACCCGAAAAAATCTCCATAAATCACGAATAATCTAGAATTAATTAAAGTAATTTTTAATGTACTTGAATTATTTTTATTAATTATTTAAGCGGTTAAATGTCTATTTAATGGCTTAAAAATGACATTTTTTACTAAATAAATGCCTAATAAATCTTTTTATTCTAAATTAAAATCTAAAATTTTTTTTGTAAATATTAAATCTGTTTTTAAGTTGTTTAGCTCACTTATTTCATATTTTTAGGTTGTTAGATAATTAACTAATACCCGAAAATTATGTTTTTAGTCCCGAAAATATCTAAAAATATGTTTTCTCCTTGTTATGTTTTTTTTTCTGCCTTTAATTATTATTTGTGATTTATTTATCGTGTTTTGAGCCATTTCGGCGTTGGTAAATTTGGTTGAGACCCGATTTTGGTCTCTCTTTATTCGCTTTATTTATCTGCTTTATTTACTTTTCTGCATTTAGAAAAATGTATAGGTATTTGAAAAGCCTTGTAATAATTATTTATTTGCTTTATTTACCACTTTTGTGCGATGTATGGCATATAAACCAAAATCTCTAATCAATAACCGGATTTAAATCGCATAAGAACTAAAGTCGCGATTATTAAAATATAAATGGTTTGATTTAAAAATGAAAAGTAAGCAACATCATCCAAACTTGGAATCTCTGTTTTAAGGTACGGTCTAACCACTCGGTGGGAATATCGTACCCGAATTCCCGATGAAGCTAAACCGGGTGGCGACTCTATCTTAAAATACTGGATTTTAAGTCTCGTATCCCTTAACACGAATTGGACTTAAACTCAACATCAACATTGATTTCATCAATCTATCTTTTTATCAAGCTAAAATGAGGATCAATCCACCATCTCGCTTCACATCGCTCATTATTTCACCCAGTTCTACGCATCTCACGAGGTCCTCGCGGGCGGGAAAAAGGTCGTCCACTTACAGTGGCGACTCTGCTGGGGATTTCCTTTCAACTTAAAAATTGCAAAATCGCTCTCATTTTAAAATTTGGTTAAAGGATTTTGATGATGTGCCTAAATCGTTTTAAAATCAATGCTTTGTTTCTTATGTCTTTTGAATCCACCGCTTAGTTAGATTTTAAGTTTAAGAAGTCAATGTTTCACCCCTGTGAAGATCACTTGTATACCTTATGCCCACCAAGAATTAGGGATATTCGTGGGTGGATCACTCGTTTCAACCAACATGTAATTCCATCGATCGCACTCATTTAATGAATGGTTGAGTTATACGGAATCAAGGTAAATGAGACCCTTCTACAGTGTCGTTCTATGATACTAGCAGTTTAAGACCATGAACCGCGATTAGTCTAGCCATAGCAACTTCCCCTTAGGTTCACTAAAATAATTTAGATTTAGGTCGCACACTCTCTTGCTTTTCGTTGGCGCTAGAGTTACCCCCAGATCTTTTGAACGGTGTTGCGCGAGAGTCATAAGGTTGGAAGAGAAGTTCGCTTCTTGCATGCTATTTATGTTATGCTCATGCATACGTACTTCATGCATAGGCTACCTATGGCCGACTTTTAATTTCAGTTTTTGCTTACCTCTACTCTCCCCTTGCTCGAAGGGGGAATTTAACAAAATGCCTGAGATTGTTTCAATCCCAATGGCCCGTATCTAGTTCGCTAAGCATGGCGAGGAATTCGCACTTCTCACTCATTTTGGGGTTAGGCTTCGCATCATAAGCTCTGCTGCTCTCTACCTCTCTAAACCACCCCCATATATATGGCATTCATCACTCAAATTATTATATAATCATTCATTTCATCCATGGTTTGATTTAGGCTGATCATCTTCTGGTTTCTCAGTTAGACCAAGGCACCGCTATCGTTAGACTCGATCATCGTCTAGTTTGCTATTTTATGGGTTTGAATTCAATTTTAAGCTCAGTTTCAGAATCTAGTTTTAATAGCTATTTCTGATCTGCTGACAGTTGATGGGGTTCTATCTAAAGGTACTTCCTCTCCTCTCCTTTCGCCTGACCTGGGTCAGTCTCTATTGATTTCTGAGATTGCTAATGCTACGACAGTGTTTCTTCAATCTAATCAGTTCTGAGATACAATTCAGGGGAAAATCCAAGATTCAGTTCAAGCAATTTTTGAAGAAAAAAGAAGTGTTCAAAGGATTTAAATGATTGGTATTCAAGCTCGGGGACAACCAGAGACTGCTCAGAATGGATCAGTTCAGGTTCCATCATTTTAGATTTAGTCTACTATTCAGCCAATTTAGCCAGTTCAGTGTGTGCAACAGCCTATTGAGCCTCCCATCGGTCCCATTTTAGTTTGGTCAAGATGTCGCACAATCTCAACCGCCCATGTTCATTTATCCAACTCAAGCTCTAAACCATACCTTTAGGCCTATTTTTCTCACTAGCGTGAGCCAGCTTCCATTGACCCTAGTGACCCCAGATCAGTTTCAGCCCGCTCGATCAATTTCAACCCTCTAGTCCCGATCGGGTCTATTCTAACTGGATCAGAATTTAGCTGAACCTCAGATGTGTCTGAAGTCCTTTTCTTCTGCTCCTACTCAGTTTATTGTTGCTTCAAGAGGGTCTACTTACCCGCGAAACCCCTTCAATACTAATCTATGGGGTAGTTCTCAAGTCAAAACCTCATCACTTGCTTCAACATTCTAGTTTAGCACACCCTATCCATCCAGCGGCAAGGTCACACAATCTCTGGGCATGACATATAAGTTTGAGTCTTCCTCATATCAATTAGCAAGTCCTCGACCCAATGACCAGGTCATGTAATCTCCAGGCATGACACCTAAAATAGAGGCTCTTTTATGAAAGTTCTTACTTCTTAGTACTGAGAGAGGACCGAATGGAAATTCCAAAGGAGGTGAAGAAATTGGTAAGTCATACTAAACCCCTTCTCGGGCCGAAATGAAAGAATAACATACGTAAGAGAAGAAGTTAGATCGTATTCCCCCCAATCCAATTCAGGTTATTGATCAGGCACCCGTGCGAAAGGCAACCAAAGCAACGTACGGCACATACCCATGGAAAGCACCTTTGAGAAGCATATACATGAAGTTAAGGAAAGATGGTAAGATTAACCCATTATGCCCATGGAGACCTCCCACAGCCGATAAAAGGGATAGGTTTTATGAGTATTATAACCAACCAAGTAACCCCAGTGATGAGTGCCGGACTTTGATTCAGGCCATCAATCGTTTGATAAAGGAAAGGAAGATAGTTGAGCCTGAAGGAGCATTTAACCATCGAGATTCACCCTCTCATTTGGGCTTACCGAAAGGAGGTAGTGGTCTACAGGACATCATTAGGGCCATTTTTTTGAAAAGCAAGGATCCTGCAATTCAACACAACACATCTATCATTTAAGCCGCACCCGCAGTTTAAGTTGAAACTCCTTACCGATCACCCAATCAAAATCCCTTCACTTCCCCTTAGAAGTCACCATTGAGTGCGATATTTGCCAAACTGCATGAAGCCGACAAGCTTAATCATCTCCAAGAGTATAGGCCCCCAACCCCTGAAGAAAAAGCAAACTTATGCAAGTATCATGTTCAAATGGGACAGCAAACCAACTAGTATAGAGCTTTAGCTGCTATTATCTCCTATTTAGTAAGGCAAGGAAAGATGGATGAGCCTACTAGAAAGACCGATACTGAGGAGAAACCACCACCAAGCTCAAGCAATAAGGTAAATACGATCAATTTTGGTCTCTCCAAAGAATTTGTGTTAGCCGTGGCCTTCTCCAGTTCTGCCAGCACTGTTATAAAAGCCAATTCTACTGCCAAATCTGACAAGAATCTCATGAGGTCTCTAGCGAATAAAGGAGACAAGTTATCAGCCAATCAAGTGAAAGTTCCAAATCTCATCCTGGACGACGCTCCAATAAAAGCTGCTGAGGATGCTTAATCTACCATCTCTGCAGATCAAGACCCTTCGCCTGTGAAGGAGGACTATCTTTCTATTTATGTAGTTTTCTCTTTTAGTATTTAGATGTGAACAATTCTGTTTTTAAGGCATTTTTAATTCAATCAAAGAGTTTGCTTTTGCTTATCTGTTTGATGTTTTGCCCGATGGGTCCATGCATTCATTTTATTATAAGCATAATGTGTTCAGTATTCATGATGTTTCTTTGACAGAAATAAATTTGAGTACATGTGATGGTAACCATTTTCTGATGACCTAACCTCTGAAAGAAAATGAGAGATAAAAAGTACTTAAATATTGTGAAAACGCTTTCACCTGGTCACACCTAGCCACACCTAGGGTTCTTCGCCAAAAAACCGAGCATCACCTTCCGATACCCAGAATAGAAAAAAGCTCAGTCCTTCTTTGGATAGATCTAATATGTCATTTAGTTCATCACCGGCCTAACGATTATGTACAAGCCCATTCTCGAGCTACTGAAGAAGTGTCGGTCTATTATGGAGAAAGAATATCGCCAGACCACTTTTGTCAGAATTATGGCTTATCTTTTCTTTGCCCACCTATTCTCAAAATTCCCACCCCTAATACAACATTGACTCTTCCCAATATCCATTCCCTTACACCCTCAAAACTTCACTGTTTCTTCCCTTATTGGCCATTCTCGATGAGAGGGATGCATATGATTGGCAAGATTCAACCCTCATCAATAAATGAACACTACTTTATCATCACAGGGGCAATTTTTTTCTTGAAATAGATAGGAAGCCGAGTTTTTCACCGACGTTACCTCCAAGAGGATGTCCAAGTTCATTGAGAAATGCATCTTCACTTAGTACCGATTACTTCATCACATCATCTCAGAAAATGAGTTTCAGTTTTGAGGGACAACCACTTGATTGATCGAGAAATATGGGTTTGAACATAGCAGGGCTTTGCATCACAGACCATGAGGTAGTGGGGTGACTAAAACCGTAAACTAGCTTATCATGAAATTTTTCTCCAAGCCTACAACAAGATACAATAATTAGGTCGATAAGCTACCATTCGCCCTTTGGAGATGTCAAATAAGTGTCAAAATTCCCATGAATTCATTGCCTTTCTCGGTTGCTTATGCTATTAAAGTTGTGATCCCAAGCAAAACGGAGATAAAGTCCTTGGAAGTCGCACTGAACCCAAGTCAAAGGGAGCCCCATAGACCAAAGCGCAATTCGAACGACTTAAATAGTCTTCAGATGTACCAGTAGCATATAGCGAGGCCGAACAACAACTGAGTCAAGCATCAGGAGTATCCATCAAAAAGCCGACAATCCAGTTCTAAAGCAAGAATAGCCTACTGATACTGACCCAAGGGGAAATTCTATCCATATGGGAAATACCTCAAGCAACTAGAAAGGTACTCAGCATAAGGGGCATGGATATGGATGGTAATGAATTCACAAACCCTATCAATAAGAACAGGTTGAAGCATGATCATGTCTAACCAAAAGAACCAAATCCAGAAAAGCGGCACATAAAAATATATATAAATAAATCTCCCAGAGAGTGTTTCTCTACTACTCGGGTAAAAAATTAGGGTGTATCCCGCTGATTGGTATTCTACAAATTGGTTAGGCAAAAGTTAAGGTGCAAAATAGCCCACTAGAATGAAAACCCGAGAAGGGTGGTCTTGGAAAAAGTTAGGGTAAAAGTGAGCAACAAGACTGTGTTGGCTGGAAAACCTATATAGGCTAGTTAACACTAGAGTTTGGGTCAATAGAAATGGTTATCATCATCACATACTCAAACTTACTTCATTTAATTGAAATGTCATTTTACTGAATTCTTTATGTTTGTGCTTGAATGAATATATTGGGCCCAAAAGGCAAAATGTTACAAGTCGAACGAAGAGTTCCGTGCAGTCTACCTAATTCCTCAAAAGAAACAAAAGAAAGATCACTAAATGCAAAATCCTGATAGACTGAAAAGAAGTGGGGTCTATACAAAAGCCAGGAAAAGTCTGCTAGATTGAAAATCCAAAAATTAGGACATAAAAGTAAAATGATCAAAGTCTGATGGGCCTAACACAATGTTCGGCTCTATGCAAAAATTAAGACAACTAAGTCAAAGATAAATGACTTTCATCGACCACATCGAGATATCTGCATTATCATCATCAGCATCAGAGTGCCTGAATGCATTCTCCGACCAAGTGGATTCGAAGGGCTAATATTCGCCCTCTATCATACCACTCCGGTCTCGATCACGACCAAGCATCAAGAAAGATCTAAAATCTCCCTAAACCATCCTTGGTAGAATTCATTGATAGTGATAGCGTCCAATCATTCGCTATCCAGAATTTTGAACTTCGCTTTGTGCACCCCTTTGTTTTCGACATGCTTGATCCATCAATCAATTCACAGTCGTCTCGCTGCTTTGAATAGATTATGAGGAGCCTTTTATCACCTATCATACTAGCAGCATAAAATTCATGGGTCCTATTTCAGCCATGGTATCTAGACACATGAACCCCGTGTTTGCACCGTAGTTTCCCTAATTATCCAGTAAGGGCAGCCCCATCTAATCTTTGTAACATCTCTAATCCTCCACCGGGGCATCCATGTCTTATCTGTGCTGTAAAGCAATGCCATATATTATCTCCCCGAGCAAGCAACTGAATTGAGCAAAAAATCGATCAGCCCAGCAGTCGTGTAGCTCAGACATGGAGGATGATTAGTCCAAGGAGCTCATGCATTCATGCATCCATGCATAATATGCATAAATGTCATGTCTATTATTTTGTACTGAATTCTATAGGAAATAAAGCATAGAAAAGCGTCCTCGAGCTATACGCTCGACCTCCAAATAAATACTCATTTTAAGGGGCATACTAGCCAAACACAGCACTCGGCCTTAGCAATTTATATTTCATTATTCCATTTTTATTGCTTAATTAAAGGGGCAAAAGTTTTGTTCCAGAAAATCAATTAAGCAATAAAAACGCCACTTATATCATTTACTAATGCTTTAAAACTACCTTTACAGGTACACCATGTGCCATTCCCAAATGGACAACCAACCCAATGGATCCTAAAATGAGAACTCAAAATTTCTCCAAGGGGCGTATCAGCTAGACCCAATGGATACCTCGATAGTACTCCGTACGGCGATTCCGATGAACGATTGATCCGAAGATCCAGAATCTGAAATTCAGAGAATCCTTTCAGGGCACCTCTATGGAGCTTTCAACCATCCAGGGGCACCGCGATGTGACTTTCGGTCCTCCAGGTGCATCCTGATACAACTATCGTAAAATCAACCTAACGATGGAATTCCCGGACTTCCCAAACGTCTCTAGTCTCTTTTTCTTTCTATTCCTTTTTTATTGCTTAATTGAAGGGGTAAAATTTTTTTGTCTTGACAAAATCAATTAAGCAATTAAAAATGCAATCTATATCTATTAACTTCTCAAGTTTCTACCCTCGATAGGTCCGTTGATGGTGCATTCCTAGACTACCCATAGACAATCAATTTAACCTCTCCTCCCCAATAGGTCCATTGATGGTGCATTCCCAGACCACTCGTAGACAATCGATTCAACCTCTCCTCCTCGATAAGTCTGTTGATGGTGCATTCCCAGATCATCCGTAGATAACCAATTCAACTTCCTCCCCAACAGGTCCGTTGATGGTGCATTCCCAGACCACTCATAGACAACCGATTCAACCCCTCATCCTATAGGTGATGGTGCGTTCCCAGACCACCCGTAGACAACCGATTCAGCCTCTCCTCCCCAGCAGAGTCGCCACGTCTGCTCATACCTCTCCTTTTTCTTTTTCTTTTTTCTTTTTTCTTTTTCTTCTTTTTCTTGTTTTGCATTGAGGGCAATGCATTGTTTAAGTGTGGGGAGGGGATTTCTATATTTTTGCTTCTTCTGCTGAAATCTTTTTATTTTTAATATATTTTTCGCTCAAGAAAAAAAAAGATTTCACATGGACTCATGCTTCATATTTTTACCCTACAATGACCTTATTTTGCTCTCTAACCTGTCATTGAGACGTGATGATAACCAAGATAAGGAATTATGTGTAAATAATTAACTGAATAACTAATAGGACTACCCTAATTAACTGAAACTTACACAGAGACCTAAGTTGAACATTTATATTCCAATCTAAGATTTCTGATAGTCACCTTGTAAATTTCTTAGTTCTGATGAGTGTAGAAAAGTGTAACATTATTTTACTGTCCAATAATCTGGCCTTAATTTGATTTTAGTTAGTCCTTGTGCATCATAAGATCCTCCTTCGAGACCTTACTATATTGGTGATAGACTTGGTGATTGCCTTCTGTTGTAAACCCATAATTTAGATGAAACGAGTCCTACTTAGCTCGTAACCTTGTTTGTCTCTATCATAGGGCCAATTGAAGAAAGAGCTATCCACGGCTAAAAATCAGGTGAAGACTCTTTCATAAGAATTGAGGGTTGATAAGAATGCAACAGGACCTACTAAAAATTGGCAAAGTGCGCGATTAATTGAAAAATCTAAAAAAAATCCAATAGTAAAGCTAGCAAAATGTGTTTAAGTTCTCAAAGAAATCCCAGCAATTTGGCTAGTTGAATCCTAAGGATCCCACCAAGCAAAAATATGCAAAATTTTTAGATGGAGTCTTCTTATGATCACTAGGATGGGCTAACCTTCGAATCAAGGTAATTATAAAAAATAATAATATTTTATGTCTTGTGCTTTAATGTGGTAAATACTCTCAGGTAAAGTTTTGAGTAAGGTCTTCCTAATGATAATCTTACATTGGAATGCTCAGTGGTCAATGAAAGGCCTCGATATAAGTCTCGGTGAAAGAAATTGGTCTCTGTTTAGTTATTCAAAGGTTATTCACGAAGTTCTCCCATCTTCCCGATTCTTGATGCATACTTGAGGGCAAGTGATGCACAATGAAAAAGGAATGAAGTTATTTCGGGTCATATGTGTTGTTTAGCTGGATGATTCGATTTGGACGATTCAGAAGTGTTTTTCGGGTGGAAATAGGCCACTGAGAAGAACTTATGGTTATACCATGAGCCCGATGCTATTTTTATCAAATTCCGACTCTAAAGGCCAGAAACTCGGGATTTATTGTTTATTCCGAATTAATGTTAAATTAGTTATTTCTTTTATTTGGTAATATATTCTTATTAGGATTTTATTAGAGTTTGTCATCTTTTATTTTATTTGGTATTTTATTAGATAGGAAGTTTAGTTTATTTATAGTTTTAGTTATTTAGGAGTTTTAATAGAATTATTATTTTGTTAGATAGGAAATTATATTTTAAGGAGTTTTATTAGCATTTGAATACTTAGCCTATAAAAAGGTATGGATGTAATAAAATAATTCAGTTTTTGTTTATAATGAAATTTAGCTTCGGCTTTTTTTTTGCTAATTTTCTCTAAATCTAGAAGAATTTAGGGTTATTAGAAGGCTCTCTTCTTCCCAATCTAGAAGAATTGTGAAGAATTGAGTGGCTCTTATCTTTCAATCTGGAAGAATTGTAAGGATTAGAGTTTGGTTCCCCATTCTTGTTCTTTCCGCTGCATCAGTTGATATCCGAGCCAAGACATGATATTCCGAAAGAAATATGATTTGTATCAGTCGGTAGATTAAGATAGGTGGTTGAGAAATAATATTTTTCATTCCACCTGTACTGTAAAGGAGAAAGTATGTAAGTTTATAATTCATGATGGTAGTTGTGAAAATATGATATCTTCGGAGGCGGTTCAAAAATTAAAACTGCCAATCGAAAGATTTCAGAATTCTAAGTGTGTGATGGTGCCGATTTCTATGGGGTCTATATACAAATATGAGATTTGGTGTGATGTTATGGATATGGATATGTGTCATTTAATATTGGGTCATCAGTGGCAATTTGATAGAGGAGTTCAACACAATGGAAAAGCTAACACTTACTTCTTTTTATTTGGAGCCAAAAAGATTATACTGCTTCCAAAGAAAGAAGAGCTCATGTTCGACAATACTTTGTTGACTACAAAGAAGTTCAAAAAAGAGTGTGAAGAAGAGTTATAAGATTTTTCTTTACGCTCTTTGTTCAATGAACAAATCCATGATGAAGGAAAAGGTGATAAGGGAGGTCGTGTGAAGGAAAATACTATCCCTATTAAAGACCCAATTTTTAATGAAGATGTTGCCGAAGAGCTCAAATATGGTAAGGTTCGTCCAGTATTTTCAAACTTGCAAAATCAGCTAAAGACTTCTCAAATTGCAACTCCCAATCTACAAGTTTCGGATAATATATCTCCATTAGTTTTTGTTGGCAATTCAATATTTTTAAATATTGATTTGTCCAATAATTTTTTTATTGTGGCCATCATTGAGAAGATAGTTCCTCTTACGATGAAAATTCGAGGATGAATTTATTTTAACCAGAGAAGAATGATGCAGAATGAAAAAGGAATGAAGTTGTTTCGGGTCATATGTGCTGTTCAGCAGGATGATCCGATTTGGACGATTCAGGAGTGTTTTCGGGTGGAAACAGGCCACTGAGAAGAACTTATGGTTATACCATGAGCCCAATGCTATTTTTGTCAAATTCCGACTCTAAAGGCCTGAAATTCGGGATTTATTGTTTATTCCGAATTAATGTTAATGTAGTTATTTCATTTATTTGGTAGTATATTCTTATTAGGATTTTATTAGATTTTGTCATCTTTTATTTTATTTGGTATTTTATTAGATAGGAAGTTTAGTTTATTTATAGATTTAGTTATTTAGGAGTTGTAATAGAATTATTATTTTGTTAGATAGGAATTTATATTTTTAGGAGTTTTATTAGCATTTGAATACTTAGCCTATAAAAAGGCATGGATGTAACAAAATGATTCAGTTTTTGTTTATTAATGAAATTTAGCTTCGGCTTTTTTCCAAATTTTCTCTAAATCTAGAAGAATTTAGGGTTATTAAAAGGCTCTCTTCTTCCCAATCTAGAAGAATTGTGAAGAATTGAGTGACTCTTATCTTTCAATCTGGAAGAATTGTAAGGATTAGAGTTTGGTTCCCCATTCTTGTTCTTTCCGCTGCAACAGCAAGTATGGAATAAGTGTGGGGAGATTTAATGGGTTGTATTTTCAGCATGTATTTGTGCCTATTTCCATATCATTAAGACCATGTTTATAGACCAGGTTTTGAAGGCAATTCGAAGAAAACATGCGATATTGGGAGAAAAAGAGCCTTTCACCGATACCTAAAATAGGCAGCCGAAGTGATACCTAGTCTCAGTGACTCCAGAACACTTCAGAACGACCAAGATAACATCAATACCAGTGCACACCACATCTAGATCTGGAAGTCAACCAATTCGGGCAAATCCTATTTGGGAAGAGCCGTCTTAAATGGAAGTTCGATCTCTTTCCTAATCTCACAAAAGGAAGGATTTTTACTACCATTTGAAGACCAAGACTAAAAGGAAATGAATCCATCAAAATAAATGCCAAAAGTCCTAATTTGACACTAAAGAAGAAGCATAAAGAGGGGCGCTCAGCTATAATTATGAAGGTCGGCCGTTTCGAAAGATATACAGAGAAATACAAGAGAATTCATATAGAGATAGACAATTTACATTCAGTCTTTTAGTTTAGCTTTAGTCTTTGTATTCTTTAGTTTTGATTATCTTTTATTTAAAGTTTTGGTTTCGAACACTTTTAAGTTTAATAGCAAGTTCATTTTCAGTTTCATTGTTCTCATTTTATTTCTATCTTCATATTCTCAGCATGATTTATTTTCGGTCTCTTTATATTTTTGCACATTTAAATTCAGCCATGTCTAGCTAAATAACTCATGGCTTGACCAAGTATTGGTCAAGACTGGGTTTATATGGTGTGAGGACCGCAATTGAATATAGAAATTTGAAAGACGACCTATTTACCAATCTCGGTACTTGAAGGGCTTTACGGTAAGAATATCACTTAGTCTCGTTGTTTGGACTGATCAGCCATTTGGTAAGTCTTTATGATTATTGTTAATCTCTATTCTTGCATCCATAATTGTGCCTGAAAAGGGATGAAGTAACAACAGTCTCCACCGAGACTGGAGAAAGGTAATCTTATGCCTGTTGGGAGTGCTTCACTACCTGTCAGTAAGGATTTAGGCTTTTCTTATTTCTATTGCTATTTGCTGGCGAGCTCCCGACACGAAGTCTAGAGACACAGTGAGTAAGAGTGAGGTCATGGCATGAAGTCCGGTCTCCATACACAATAAGGAAAAGTTGCTAGTACTATACGGTGCATGAGTATTAGTATAACTAAGTCTAGGTCTTGTTGCAATTGATTTCTTATCCCATGATCACCATGATATTCAGTCTTGTCCTATTATTATTGAGCCATCATTTCCTATTGTTTCATTGCTTACTTTATTTAGTTTTAATCCATAACTTCCCAACAAGATCGCCTTTAGGTCACGTTGTCTATCATCTTCTTAGAATAACATTGTCAAATACCGTTACTTGTGGATTCGACTCCCGCTCACTGCTAACTACAAGTTTGTTTGGCGCATGGATTTAATTTTGGTGGTCTCGACACCCATCAGAATTCTTCACGGTCTATTGTTGAAAACGTAAACCACATAACACGAGTCAGTCTCAATCCACAAGCTCCTCCACCCCATCCAAAAGCCCTCTCAATTACAACAATGGTAGCCAATAATTTTACCTCAAAATCAAAAGCTAAAAATCTCCCTGAGAACACGCCATGGGGAAATCCACATGCATTACGAAAAATGCCATCGTAACTTGCAATTCCCGGGCACCCAAGAGTCGAACCATCAACATTAACTTTCATGAAAGGCCCACTCGGTGGCTGCCACAAAACTTGTATGATCCTCTCTGTCTTACTTGGGTGAATATTAAAACCCAATTACTTTAAGGCCCTAAAGTCGTTGACACTTTCAGTGTACCCTATACTAAAGAACTCGACTTCTTTCATGGCTTTCCATAACAACCGAAGTCAATCTGATATAACCGGCACCTTATTCTCAAATCGAGCCAAATTCCTAATATGCCAAATTACCCAAAAACAGGTAAGAACGGCAATATTCCATACGCAAAAAATTGAGTGTCACACCAATGAACCCTAGCACGGTCAATGAGGTGAGAGATGTCATTATCCATGTCAATTTTGTTTCTAAAAAATTCCCAAGTGCAAGCCATAAAGCCTTGGAGAAGGGGCAAGTCAAGAAGATGTGATCCAACATTTTGCAATCCTAACCACAAAGAGAACATCTAAAGGCAGTGAGCATTCCCTGAGCCTGTAGTAAATCATCAGTAGGTATCCTACTATACAAAATGCGCCAACAAAGAGTAGAGTGTGATGGTAGCAAAAAAAGCTTTCCAAATAGAAGTATGCCATTGTAAAAGCAAAGTAAAGTTGTGAATAAAAGCATATGCACCTTTGACGGAATAAATCCCATCCACCGACAGCTTCCAAACACATGAATCAGAGGTGTATGATAATCTTCTCAAATTTTAAATCTCAATCGAATCTCAAAAGGTATATTCTTTGGTAAATTTCATTCCTCGCCTTGAAGAAAATCAGACACACTACCAAATAAAGTATGCCTTTCATTCTCCGAAATAGCAAGCCTAGAGACCAAATTCTGACCATTCCAGTTATCAAACCAAAAAGACGTGCGAGCTCTATTAGCAATCAACCAGCAATAATGCTCCCCTATTACAAAAGGAAAAAATTTGTTTGACAGAACCCCAAATGGATGAAGAGAAAGACTGACGTCGAATGTCGCCAAATTTATGCATAAATTATCATTTAAGAATATGCATGATTAAATATTTTCCATCAAGAATTTCCCAACTTAGATTCCCGAGTAAAGCCTTATTGATATTTCAGATTTATTTGATTCCCATGTCTCCAGATTTCAGAGACTTGCATCAAGTTTTCCAAGGCACCATGACCGGTTTTTTTTATCGTTATAGATTCAGAACAGATGAAATTTTGAATAGCTCTTTCCATCTCATTTATTAACCTGATAGGCCATCGATAAATTGAGAAGGTATGAAGGAACCCTGTATGACCGAATTAACAAGACAAATACGACCTACAATAGATAAAGAGTTACCTTTCCAACTAGAGAATTCATTAATAATTTTATCGGCTATTCCACGTAAATGTCTTCGCCTAGGGATGCCTCTAAAAAGAGGAACTTCCAAATATGAAAAAGGCGCTTCCAAATTTCAAACCCCAATAATAGAGCATAAATTATTAGCCCGGTGTGTAATAACTCCTGACCCGAAATTAAAAAAAAACAATTCACCTGTTGACCAGAAATGATGACATAATCATCAAAGAGATGCTTAATGACTCTAAGATTTTTAGTAGCAACAGAACCAAAAAGAACTACATCGTCTGCATACAAAAGATGGCTGGTAAATCCCAAATCAGCATACCTTATAACTTTAAGGGAACGCTCTAAAACCATTTTCTTAATCGAACAACTTCGAAATTATTTTGCTAAACTAAAAAGAAGAGGTGCCAAGGGATCACCTTGCTGAACTCCCCTAGAACACACAAAATAACATATGGATTTCCTGTTGGCCATAATGGATATGCGATAGGAAGACAAGATTTCAGAAAGCCAGCCTACATCTCTTAGAGAAACCGAAAGATTGCAACGCATGATGAAGGAAGTCCCAATCAATAGTATCAAATGATTTTATGATGTCAATTTTAAGGGCCATAAGCCCCCTAAAGTCTCATTTATCCAGAACATTAAAAGGGCAATGCATGATAAATATTTCTTCCTTTCGCAAAGCTGAATTGCTCGTTGGAAATAATACGAGCAGCCACCTTACTAAGTCTATTTTCCAAAATCTTAGTAATAATTTTGAAAATAAAATTGGAACAAGCAATTGGCGTATACTGCTAAACACAGTCAGTACTCTTGATCTTAGGAATAAGAACCATAATACTAGAATTTAATCCAAAAGTCAATTTCCCTTGATCGAACAAATGCCAAATACAATGACAAACATCATTGCCTATAATGTTCCAAAAAGATTGGTAGAATTTACCAGTAAATCCATCAGGACCCAGCGCTCTTTCCCCGTTCATGACGAAAACCACTTCCTGAATCTCTTCTGTAGAAGGCCTTCTAGTCAACTCATAATTATCCTCATCAGCAATCAGGTGAGGAATAACCGATTGCACTAGATCAAAATTATCAACAACATCAATATTAGAGTGGAATAAATTCTCATAAAACCCAACAACTTGATGTGAAATAATCTCCTCCCCCGAATATTATATTCCACCCTTCGGTTTTTGCATTTCAGACTAAACTATGGAGTTTTTTACATGCAGCATTAGTTGTTCGAAAATCAGTGATCCATCCTTGAATTTGTAGCTCATTCGATGCAACGCTGGAATCATCACACCGCTACTCATTGCATGCTTCAACCAGAAGGGCTCGAGAAACATCGGATCTCCACTGCACTCATAAATTTACATAGTAAAGTTTTACAACTTTGCTAAAATAGGGATAGCTAGGGAATACCCAATGGTGTTCCCCTTTCAATTTTTGACACATGTCAATTTGTAGGAAAGAGAAAGTGAAAAAATAAAAGAGAGAAAATGAAAATAAAAATAATAAATGAAAAAATTAACATGTGTTAGAAATTGAATGAGAGACATTGTTGGAGACAGCTGATTTTCTCGCGTTTGATTGTAACATATAGTTGTAAAAAAGATCTATTAGGTCGCACTTCTACAGCAACTGCACAAAGTTAAAAGAAATTAAACCGAAATGGATTTCGATGCTAGGAAGCTTATTTAGAAGCATTATCGCTAGGTTGCTACAATATATATTAGTGGCGTTAAAAGTACATAAATTGTGTCGCCTAAATAGATACAACCTCGATTTTATAGCAGCAACGCGATAATATATATACCTACCGGCGACTTTTCAATCTATTACATCTTTTTTAAATTCTCTATTGTTTTTTGACTTCCCCCTATAAATAATCTACGTGTAGAGGGTAGGTGATTAGGGCTTAGGTGAATAGGTGGCTAGGGTTCTGACTTGAACCCTAGCCGCTCAGATTCTTCCCACCGGCGACTGGTCGGTTCTTCTATTCCACCGGCGTTGGGCTGGATTTCATTCTCGCTTTCGACATGACGGTGATTGGTGGTTCGACATTGTCACACAGTAGCAGCCTTCATCAGTGGCGACGAGGATCCATCTGGCAGGTGTCTTGACTAGGGATCGTTGGCCACCTTTGGCTTTTCTTCCAACCGGCTTTGTTCCTGTTATTTCTTTGGAGGTTTCGGCTGTTCCTCTCTCCGGCGGGTTCTTCTATTCTGCGTTTATGAGGCGTAGTCTGGCCGCCCAGTTTACTCAATCGGCGCTTGGCCGGGTTCTTGTTCTCACGTTCGACAGGATGATGATTGGTGGTTCGGCATACAGCAGCAGCCTTCATCAGTGGCGACGAGAGTCTGTTTGGCCGGTGTCTCGACTAGGGGTCGTTGGCCGCCTTTGGCTTGTCTTCCAACTGGCTTTGTTCCGGCGGTTTCTTTGGGTTACGGCTGTTCAAGGCCTTTCTCTCCGGTGGTTATGACTATTTCTTTGGAGGTTATGACTGTTCTAGCACACTCTCACCGGCGGTTTGGCCTGCAGTTTTCATCATGGGGATTGCTCTCGCATCCCTTCCTCCGATGCTTTTAGGTGCGGTGTTCATCTGTCCTATGGCAACTGATTGGGCAGTTTTCCTTCCGATTAGATGTCTTTTGCTAGGGATGTTAGATCTTTAGGATCACACTATGTTGTGATTGGGATTTGTTGTCCCTTATTATTGCACTAGGTTGCAATTAACTTTATTTACATCC
This sequence comes from Euphorbia pulcherrima, assembly GCA_947683365.1. Classification (NCBI taxonomy): domain Eukaryota; kingdom Viridiplantae; phylum Streptophyta; class Magnoliopsida; order Malpighiales; family Euphorbiaceae; genus Euphorbia; species Euphorbia pulcherrima. The sequence goes on along the minus strand of CANTUS010000008.1, from coordinate 42,055,311 downwards.
TAGGGATGTTTTTATTCTACTTTTCGTTTTTATTTGTTTTCTTTTCTTTTTAATAAATGGAGCCGGTTTTTTGCTGTGCTTAGCTTTTACTTAAAAAATATATACCTACCCGCATCGAGTTGACAATATGGAATAGGTTCGGAGCAATCCGGACCTCTAAAGCAAGCATTACATTCACAGAAAGGTTTACCATTAGTGCCTAATAAACCATCCACGAATGCCCTTCCATGTCCGGAGCAATTAATCGAACCAACATCTTCAGCTTCTGCTAGTTGTCCTTTCCGAATTTCAGTTAGTGAACAAGAACACATTGATAATAATTGACAAGTAAATAGAAGTGTAGACATAGAGCTACAAATAATTTTTCCCATCCCTAATTGATTTTCTTAATTTGTTCTTGATTGTTTCAGTGTGTTTCAGGAGAGGTTACTATAATTAAACCGAATATATATAGCCGATTTTTTCCTTTTTTGGTCAAATTATCCAAACCAGCAGTTTTACCACGTTTAAGTTATTATTTATTGTAGATTCCTCTTATTTTTAAATTATAACTTAGCCAGATGGACAATATTTTTCTTAATAAAACACTGCAATTGGGATCAAATTGATGAAATAAAATACTTATACCTTATTTTACTTATACCAGGTTTACCACATTTCAGTTATTATAGTATTTATAGAGTTTTTGTTTATAAGAAACACTAGAATATAGTAAATAAAGAGGCTATAATATCAACTAGGTTACATTTTTAGTGACCCTTTTAACTACAAGTCGGTAAAAAAGAACTAAAATCAATAAAAGGCTGAAGGCTAGGACAATATAATATAAGCAAGAACTTACAAGAGAACAACCCAATGATTATTCATAACATCCGCAGAGGAAACATAAATGACAGATTATAAAATGAAACTAAAAATGCTAGGTAAGGATGACATCGAACTGAATTTAGACCAGTTCCAGCTAGATCCAAATTTGGATTCATTTTTAAAATACGGTTCTAGCTTCGACTCGGATCTGACGGGTCTACAAAACTAAGATCTAGATCTATTGGATCTCGTGGACCCGGATGCAAAAACAGATAAAAACGGATCCACATAGAATTATAAAAAAATTTATTTTATCTTATACAATATTATGAATAATAATTCAACAAAATATATTATATTATTTAATAAATGTATGATTAATAGTTTTAAATACACAAATATAAAAAATGGAAATCTTTATGCAAATAAATAGTTTTTATACTAGGTTTAATGTTTCATAATGAATTGAAAATAGTAGTTATAAAATCAATTACAAAAGTTATGATATTTCAATGAAAGTGGGGTAAGAGCTGGATAAGCCAAATTAGACATTCCAATTGGATTGGCATTTCCGAAAATGAGCTTTTTTTTAATTAAAACTCCTACACTTCATTTAGCTCATATGAATTCAATTCATGTAATATGCTCCTCCAGTCGTACGTCATCACCAATTTCCCGTACAAAAGGCGCTGAAACAAATACCCTTTTTTAATTTTTATAATTCATCTATTCTCCTCTAATTCCATATCCTTTCGTCTTAAAATAATGCGCAATTAATTACCGCTAGATTACAGTTACTCGAGGTAATTTAACTTGTAAATGAAAAAAGAATTTATGCAAAAAAAAACAGCGGTTGGATGCAAAGATTTAACTTGATTCGGTTAAATTGCCTACCTCCACGACAGAATATCAAAGAAATTTCCACTAATAATAGTACCGGAGATTCACAAGACTACTTAAGTATTTACATTCTTTCGATGACTCCAATACACCCAGAAAAGATTCACATAATAGACTAATAATACAGTCTACTTAATTCTTAATTCTTGACTCTCCCTAAACTCTCTCAATACTACCTTACAATTAACAAAATTTTCTGGACACCATATCCTATGGTATATATAGAGAATGCTTTCCATAATTGGTCGACACGTAATGTATAAAACCAATTAATAATGTCTGCCTCCAAAACACAAGCACATGCCAAGCCCTCCAACTTTCTCAATTTCACATTGAAATTGTTCACACATGAAGACAAAACAATGGTTGGCAGTGGATCCCGATTTCTAAATCATTTGTCAACTTGAGGATTTCCTACTACAACACCTTTCATGAGTTTCCATTACAAGTAATTTCAAATTACTTTTTTAAATCTCCATCTTAATTAAAAATTTCTCTGATAGTCATTCAGCATTAATTTAAACAGTGCAAATATCTGTTATGTTTCCGTACTCGAACTTGACCATAGAAAGAGCCCTTATCTTCTCAACCATGAAAACTATTCTTCCTTTATTTGCATATATCTCTGATGGTTGCTCTCCTGATGCATCAACTTTCTCCACCTTATGCATCACTCCAGGTTCAACCAAACCTCCAATTAAATTGACAGGACATCCTCCACATGTTGCACCGGCACTTCGCATCACAGTGCTTTAATAGAGGCCTCAAATGTTTCTCCATTTCATAACAACTATGGCACCTTAATGAACTTTCAAGACTCCACCTTGAGCAGTTAACCGATAACCTCAGGATTCAAGACGACTCAGTGAAATAAGATTCTTCTTCGATTCTGAAACATGTCGGACCTCCAATGTTCTAGTAATGCTATTGTACATCTTGATTTGGACGGTACCAACACCAACAACCGAGAGTTCTTGGTCATTCCAAAGTAGCACTTTTCCACCATCGACCTCTTGATAAGTAGAAAATCAGTGTTTATTAGGAGACATATGGAAAGTACAAGCCGAACCAAGAATCCATGCATATCTAGTTCGTTCTTATGACACTGCTAACACATCTACGACATCTGTGGAATTAATCTTTTCAGTGACAACATTTGACTCATCACAAGAATCATCAGTCACTATCCCTTTTATCTTTCTGCTTTGAACAATCTTTTCTTATGTGCCCAGTTTCATTATATTCATAACATCTGACCTTCTTGGATTTGGATTTCCACTTGCTTCCAGATCCTTTTTAGCCAGATCTACATCTCGTGACGATGACCCTTGACGGATCCTCATATTCATCACCATCAATCTTCTTTTTCAGCTCTTTCGAGTTTAATGCTGACTTGACACCTTCCACCGTGATAGTGTCTCGATTGAAAATTATGGTGTCGATGAAATTATCGTACGAGGATGGCAACTTACACATCAACATCATCGCCTGGTCCTCTTCTTTAATTTTGACATCAATATTTTTCATATCCAATATTATCTTATTAAATTTGTCAAGATACTCTTTCATTGACGATCCTTCTTGGATACTAAGAGAATATAACCGTTGTTTCAAATACAACCGGTTGGTGAACGACTTGGTTGATCATATAGAGTGACTCCAACTTCTTCCACAAGGCGGCATTGATATTTCTCCAGAGACTTCTCTTAGAACATTATCGGAAAGACACAACAAGATCGAACTTCGTGCTTTCTCGGCAATATCTTAAATTTCGCCTTCGTCATATTTTTCTAATTAACAAAGCCTCTTCTCCTTCAAGTGCTTGTGAAATTCCTTATTGAACCAATAACGCCTTCATTTTAATTCTCCATAAATTAAAATCATTCTTGTCATCAAAATTCTCCACTTCATATCGCGTTGCTGATTGTCGGCCTGCCGTGTCGATATTCAATTAAATATTCCAAACTTCTCCCGTAACAAAAGAGAAAAAAATTGTGTGGTAGAAATATGCTGACAAAAATTTATCAATACAAACACCAACTCTGATACCATTTTGTTTGGAATAACGTGCAATTATTTACCGCTCAACTACGGTTACTCGGAATAATTTAACTGGTAAATGAAGAACGAATTTATGCAAGAAAATAACAGCAATTGGACGCAAGGATTTAACATGGTTCGACCAAACTGCCTACCTCAACGACATACGATCAAAGAAATTTCCACTAAAAATAATACCAGAGATTTATGTTGGTATTTTAGTGTAATTGGACCAACTAGTTGACCAATGTGGTCGTAATATTTCATCAAATAAGTTAGGAGAGTGCGGAGTGCACGCTTGTTCGAGTTCTATTACGATACTTAGCTTACGAGGGTCCGGGAGCTACCTTTCGCAACACTTCTATTATGAACTATTGCAGCTGCTCAAATGGACACTCCTTTTTGCAACCCTTCTATTCTGAACAGATGCAACTGCTCGAATGGACATAACTTTTAGCAACGCTTTGTCTTTGAAGCGTTGCAACTGCTCGTTTCAGGTTTATAAGAACCTGGCATTGGCAACACTTACAAAAGGTTTTTGCAAAGCTTAGGGGCTGGTTCATTTTTTCTTCACAACGATAATTCATTCTAAGTTCTTGAGTCTACTCTGATTTTATTTGATTGACATTTAGGAGAACCACCAAATTAGTTTCAATCTGAAAGTCTTATTACGACTTCAGAGATTATCCAAGTTATTTTCAGAAATTTTCCCAATAATTTAGAAGATCACTCAAGTGTTTACACTCTTCCGAAGACCCAATACACCCAGACAAAATTTACACAATAGACTAATAATATAATCTACTTAATTCTTAACTCTCCCTAAACTCTCTTAATGGAACCTTGATGCTCTAAGTATATACCATATCCTATGGTATATACAGAGAATGCTTTCCATAATTGGTCAACACGTAATGTATAAAACCAATTAATAGTGTCCGCCTCCAAAACACAAGCACATTCCAAGCCCTCCAACTTTTTCAATTTCACATTGAAATTGTTCACACATAATGACAAAACAATGGTTGGCAGTGGATCCCAATTTTAAATCATTTGTCAACTTGAGGATTTCGTAGTGCAACACCTTTCATGAGTTTTCATTATCAAGTAATTTCAAATTATTTTAACAGCTCATGATTACTCAATTACCATTTTTTTAACGAAACAAAGCATATTCTTTTAGACTATAATTTTATTAACTAAATTAAATTGAACTGAAGTTGGTTGAATTGAACTAAACTAAAGTAAGCAGAACTAAAATGAACTTATTTTAATGTAAATTTATAACTACGCATATCTAAACTAAATAAAATTAAATTGAAGTAGACTGAACTGAACTGAAGCGGTATGAACTGAACTGAGCTGAACTGTAGTCCAAGAGAACATGACCTTAATCAATATATAGCGGAGTCAGGATTTCAACTCCGGTGGGACACAATTGCGCCTATAAATAATTCAATTTGATGAAGTCTTTGTATATTACGGAAAGGAATAGAAGTTTTTCAAGGTGTAAAAAGAAAGCAAAATCAGGAAAAATTATAAAAATTTCAGTGGACAAATTTACTAAAAGATGGAGCAATCTTATCAGGAAAAACATTTCTCAAGAAATTATAATTAATATTAAAGAAACATGTTTTAGATTTAGACTAAAAGTTTTGGTACTGTGGCCATAAGCTCTTGAACTCCTGTGGTTTTAAGTCGAAATGGTCTTATTTCGGTGTAAATTTATAACTATGCAGAACTTAATTGAACTCATGTGATTTTAAATTTAAGAAAACATGAAAAACATTTGAATAAATATTATTATATTTAAAGTATATTATATCTAAAAAGTTTGAAAATATAAAATAAAAAAAACAAAAATGAAAGAGGAAACAAATAAAATTAAGTCTTTTGATGATTTTCGGGCTCTCAGACAGCTTGGTTGCAAGATTATTCCGTTGAAAGCTGAAAGAATTGTCGAAGTAATATGGCAGCCACCACCTCTGGGATTTATGAGATGCAACATCGATGGTTCGGCACGAGGATCACCGGGTTCGTCTGGATATGGTGGTCTTTTTCGGAATCCAAGGGGATTTCCCCATGGAGCATTCTCGGGTAGTATTGATTCGGCTTATTCCTTCAACGCCGAGCTTTTGGCGACTATCACGACCATTGAGAAAGCATATAATCGTGGATGGAGGCATCTTTGGCTTGAAACCAACTCAATGTATGTAGTGTCTCTTTTTAAGGGGATTTCGGTTCCTTGGTCTCTCCGTATCAAATGGGAAGACTCGATTCGGTTACAAAGGTAGATGAGGTTGATTGTTACTCACATTTATAGGGAAGGAAATGGTGCAGCGGACGCTTTTGCAAGATTTGGCGTTGATAACGGGGATTCTTGGTGGAGCTCTCATTCAGACTTTCTCAACCGATTCATTTCGCAGGACTTTGTCTCCTAGCCGTAGTTTCGATTTGTTGTTTAATCTTTTTCCACGCCATGTGTGGTTAGATAGGTTGGGGAATGCACTCCCTTTGCTTTTATTTTTTCTCTCTAACTTTTTCTTATCTTTTCTTTTTCTTTTTTATTTTAATAAAAGAGGAGTGAATGCTTTGTACGCAAGTGGAGAGGCCAACCTAGTTAGGTCTTTCGCCTCTAAATTTTCATCCGCTTCAACCTTTTAACCTCTGATGGGACACGCTGTCCCTCTGCTAGGTTTTTAAAAAAATAATAAAATTAAGATATGATTCTCAACAGAAAGGAATATGAAAAAGAATATATTTTAGATTGAAAATTTATATAATTAGAAAAAAACATCATATAAGAAAATATAAAAAAAATTAAAGAAAAGAGAATTAAGAAAACTAAAAAAACACAAGAAATGAAATAACTAATGAAGGAAAATACTAGAAAAAACTAAATTAATGGGTCCTAGGGGTTTGAACCCGTGCTGCCACCGATATGTCCTTAACCGCGGGGCACGCCTCCAACACTAATTAAAGTGTAGAGCTTATTTTACATATATGATTATATTTTTTTTTGATAAATTTAAAAAATATGTACTGTAATTTGATTGTTTTAAAAAAAATGTTCGTGGAATATTTTTTTGTCTGTAGTTTTGAAAGGTTTTAAATTGTAGCCTAGAGAATTTATATGTACGATTTCAAACTTTAATGAAATTAATTTTAATTAATCTTTTACTTTTAAAGTTCGTTTTTTCTAAAAATTATGTAATGATTTTAAAATTTTAATAATTAAATTTATATTTAGTCTCAAAACTAATAATTTTAATACTTTTTTAATCTTAACAACTAATCATAAGTGTTTTTATCTTATTTTATGCATCCCTTTTTATTATTTTATTTTTCAATCTTGGATCGATTAACTTTATTTAGTTTTCAATATAACAATAATTAGTTTGCTAGTTAAGAAGTTATTGTATAATATTTTAATCTTCTGAATATTGAAAACAATAATTTTTTAATAATTTTATTCTAACCGGTTGGATATCCTCAGTTCAACCCTGATTGATTCATCGATTCTAAACTTTTTACCTTCACCGATTCAAAGAGCTAGACCGGGTTTGACAACCATAGAAACCATCATCTTATGCGTTTGTAGTCGGTAGTTTGCAAATCCTTCCACTGCCTTTTGTTCGAAACCGTTAACTTTTTTTTTGTTAACTCGAGTATTTCTTTTAATGGGCCGCAAACCTAAATAATTAGTAATTATCAATGTTATTAAATCGGACCAAATTGACTGGTTTAACTAAAAAATTATGGTTGAACCATAATAGAACTGCAATTAAATCTGATTGAACCACGATTGAATAATAAAAATCGTGAACTGTTGTCTTCACCAGTTTAATGTCCGATCCGATTTTGATAACGTTGGTAATATATTATACGAACCACGTAATTCTATGGCGATTTGCAAAATTCCCTACCATATAGTTTATCAATAGTAGTGAGCTTCAACTGTCACTAATATAGTACATTATTTATTGGCCATTTTGTAGTTCTCAACCAGCTTGTGTAACAATTGTGACAAAATTCAAATTTTGCCACTATTTTGTATCATTTAGTGGCAATATTATAGTTTTGCCACTTTAAAGTCTATCGATAGTGGCAATGTTTATATTTTTCCACTAATTAGTGGCGATTTTATTTTTCCCACTATATATTGTCTCAATTGTGGCGATATCCAAACTTCTGCCTTGAATATATATAATTTGCAGCGAAATGACAATTAGCCACTATTAAGGTAGTATTTGTGACAATATTATTCATCATTACTTAACTACTAATTTTGTGGAAAATTGTTGGATATCCCACATTAGTAGAGGTTTGAGCATTGTTGCTCCTTATATGTGTGAGAGCAACTCTCACCCTTTGAGGTACCTTTTGCGGGTGAGTTAGGTCATTGTTCCATATGGTATCAGAGCTCGATTATGATATTGGGTCACATGTTGATAGCTCCACGCACCAAATAGATTTGGGCGAGAGGGGGTGTGTTAGAAATATATATATATATATATATATATATATATATATATATATATATATATATATATATATATATATATATATATATATCATATGGGTAGAGGTTTGAGCATTGTTGCTCCTTATATGTGTGAGGAAAATTCTCACTCTTTGAGGTACCTTTTGGGGGCGAGTTGGGCCATTATTACACAAAAATATAATATCGCATAAAGTTTTTGTTGCAACACACTTAATATAATCAGCTAGTCTTATTTAATTAAAATAGTGGATCGAAGGGAAACAGTAGAACACAACAAAAACATGAAATGAAACTTGCTGACTAGCTTTTCTATCCTTAGTAGGATAATCAGATAGAAGCGATTGGATGGAAAATGCCACGCTCTTCGATAGGATTTGGACACAAGCATGGCGTCCCCGCGATGCATCTACAAGGTGGCATACATGTCGGGGATGGAAGCATGCTTTCATCATCGGTTGTGCCATTCTTCACTATAAACACAGTGCTCATACCCTCGCTTAGATGCCTTTCGTAGTGACAATGCACAAACCATACCCCTAAAAAACCGTTACACATAAGTAATGACGTCTTATTAGTATACACATAAAAAAATATTATATATCTTTAGGATATGATTATTACCGGGGTTATCAGCAACGAATCTAACAACAACCCAACCACCAGCAGGAATAGAAACAGTATTAAGTTCAGGAGGATCAACCAAATTATAACATGGGGTTGTTGGATCGGTGGAGTCGGTACACGTGGTGATGGTATCCTCTACGTCCTCGAAATCGCCTAGACCCGAGGCAACTACATAGAAAGTAAAGCCATGAATATGCATAGGATGAACTCCAGTACTCCTGAATACAATTTGAACTACATCTGAATAGTTAAACATCAGAGCCTTTGTCCCGAACTCCGAATTTTCCGGAATATCTTCTACTTTACTTGGGAAATCCTCCTCATAATATCCAGTTTCATTCCTGCATCCAATATTTTAAATATTTAGATGATGATGATGATGATGCCTAATGCATTAATAGGTATCTGAACTTGTCCGGAAAATCTACTCCCTTCTTAAACTGTCAAAGTAAACCATAGCTCCCTAACTTTTAAAAAGTGCACCATTATGCTCCCCGAACACCATGTGTCAGCTTCGGATCTATTTGACTTCTCAAAGATGTTGTTTTTCTAATTTTCTGTCTCCAATCCGAAGCTGACACGTGGCATCGAAGGAGGAAAGTGGTGTACTTTTTGTAGTTGAGGGATCTACGGGGTCACTTTAACATTTGAGGGAGACAATGTTTTTTTGGGACAAGTTAAGGTACCTGGAGATGCACATCAAGCAATAATAATAATAGTACATATTTCCAGAGTGTTTATGGACGAATTCATGATCACCTGCTATAGGCCTGTAGTATTGATATATTTGGGAACACAAAACTGATGCCATTGAGGAAGGCAGACGGTCTACCATCAATGTTACCGACTCCAGCTATTATAGTCACGTTCTTAGTTATGTTTTTGGGGACAATAGCGGGGTGTTTGACACTATTTAAGCTCCGAATCGCATTAGTAAAATTCAAAGCAGCAGAAGTGTTACTAACGGCAGGCAACTGCGGATATGGAACAGAAGTAGGACCAATGATAATTCCGCAACTGCCTTTATATCCGAGAATTGCTGATGTTGTTGTATTAGTAAATGCAGCAGCATTACCGCCAGCAAAGTACGGAGCTGCAGCCATGAAATAACAGCCCGGTGTAGAATTTGCTGTGAACAAAACATCCATTGTTTGTCCTGGAGCGATTCTTATATAGTCGGATGTTAAAGGCTTTGTGTATGCACCATCATGCCCTACTAATGTTAGGTAGTGGCCTGCGATCCCGAAAAATTGATCTTCGTTTAGTACGGCATTCACTATTCGAAGAAGATACGTTTTGTTGTACTCCACTATCATTTGGAAACTGGTTGCTGCAAAAGATATATAATTCAACAAATTCATTATATATCTAGTTTATTTCATTTTTAACTATATAATGAATATATATTTTAAATAGTTTACCAGAAGAACAATTGTTCGGATATCCCGGCTGACCATTAATGGTGGTACCATTTGCAGGGGGAAAGTTATTATTATCTGCCCTGGCAGCTTCATACATTTCCATCACTTCTTGTATATACCAGGTTCCTGTAATTTTTTCAATTAAATTTTGTGATTTTTAATTAATTATAATTTGAAATAGAAGCAATTAATTTATACTTTCGCCCTGAATTTTCCAAAAATCTTACTCATTTGTACCTTAAAACTTGAAAACTATATGTAAATTATATTTTTGAGTATAGTTTCATAGTAGGTGTACATATCAAGGATGATATATATATATATATATATATATATAGAGTTGAACAGGATTTCCTACCAAGAACTATCTCTTGTTGTCCGTCCGGAATTATAGGATATGGATATTCATTTTGAGGAGGATAAACAACGATAGCACCGTGAACGGTGGCCATGGACCATTCGCTGTGGGCATGATACCAAATAGTTCCTTCTTCTCTTGAGAATATGAGCTCATACGTGAAATTTGATCCAGGTCGAATAGGACATTGTGTAATATTTAAGGGACCGTCAGACCATGGATTCCTTGGTTGGAGTATTCCATGCCTATAAATTAACATGACAAGATTAGCAAAATATGCTAGCTCTTTGTAAAAGTAGTGAATACTCAATCCTATTATATTATAATTTTTTTTAGTAAATTAGTTACTCTACTTTCGGAATACCATAACATTCAAGTTAATCCATATAACAAACTTACAAATAAAAAAGAAATATTTTTTTGGGGAAAGAAATCGGTATAAATTGAAATACTAAACTATTGTTATGTAACATTTGACTCGATAAATAAACAAAAAATAGCTAGAAATATTATATTGGCAAATACCCTATTTAAAGATAGAATATTTCAAAAATTGTCATCAAACGGTTTGAATAAAAAACTAAACTGTGATAGAGGTTTTAGCTTAGTACATATTTGAGCCCGAAGCTATAATTCTAGAGTTTACTGGTTGAAGTCCATATTTGAGTGTGGTGACGTGGAGTAGGATGACGTTTTTCTTTGTTATTATATATTATAAACCAATGAGGCAAACTTTTTAAAAAAATCATGATTTTCATATTACTCCGGACATATTAGATATTAAAAAGGGTTGATCCTTCAGCTTTTTACGTATCAAATAATATAAATATCTTTTTATAAATATTTGCTCAATAGGCACTCCAACCAGAGTGAGTAGAGAAAATTGTGTACCAATGAATGGTTATTCCATGAGTTCCATTGTTGTACACATTTACATAAATTGTTTCTCCTTTGTTTGCATATATGGTTGGCCCGGGCAATGTTCCATTCGCTGTCAAAGTGATCGTGTTGTTACAAAGCCTTGTGAGATTCATGTTGTATATCTGAAATTAAATTTAAAATGTAAACAAATAATAATTCATTTTAGAAAACCTAAAAAATTAAAATGTAAAGATTTAGTGGCGGATTCCAACTCCGGTGGGGCACTATTGCTCCCTTAAAAAATTCAATATGGTGAAGTATTTTAAGAAAAGGAATAGAAGTTTCCCAAGGTGTAAAAAGAAAGCAAAATAATATTACAAAAATTTTAGTAGACAAATTTACTAACAGATGGACCAATCTTAACAGGGAAAAACTTTTCTCAAGAAAATTATGATTAATATCAAAGAAACGTTTTTTAGATTTAGACTAAAAGTTTTGCCACAGTAGGCATTTGTAGTTATAAGCAGAAATTCACTTATTTCAGTGTAAATTTATAACTATCCAGAGCTAAATTGAATTTATGTGATTTTAAATTTAAGAGAACATAAAAAAGCATTTGAATAAATTTTTTATATTTAAATTATATTATATCTAAAAAGTTAAAAAAATATGATATGAAAAAAACAAAAATGAAAGAAGAAACAAATAAAATTAAGATATAAGTTAAAAAAAGAAAGCAAGATGAAAAATAATATATTTAAAATTGAAAACTTATAAAATTAGAAAAAAGATCGTATAATAAAAATACAAAAAAAAAATGAAAGAGAAGAGAATTAAGAAAACTAAAAAAAGTACAAGAAATGAAAGAACTAATGAAGGAAAATATCAGGCCATGGCTGCCCAGGAGGCGGAACCGATATGTCGCTAGCCTCTGGGGCAAAACTCCCACACTAATCGATATTTCAGTTACCTCATATATCACATTTTCTGGGGATCAGTGGGGCACGTGCCCCGCCGTATCCCACCCTTTCTCCGATCCCTTAAACATTCAATAATAACACATGATAAGAAAACTTACATAAATATCGTAGTTTTTGGGGGTAACATTGGCATTGCAAAGGATCACAATGTTTATAAATAGAAAGGCTAATAACAAACTTATAATTTTCATTGAACCCATTTTTTTTTCAAAATGCTAATAACAAATTTTAATGTGCTCTGCAGGTTTCCCCTGAAAATGTGTGAGTTTGGCTTGCATTTTTCGTGCTATTTATAGGAACAACGGAGTTGTATTATTTTATATTACATTTTGACTAGTTAGTAAAAATAATTTGATTATTAGAATTACCCATCCGAAAGTTCGACTTTTATTGTAATGTTGCACGTTACACATAACCCAAATTCTAACTATGCAGTCACTTCCAATCTGCTTTTCAGTAAGAAATATATCAGTCTACTTAACATTCAACGTTATCCTTGTTGCTTCTTCATTATTCTTCTTTACTCTTTTTCTATTACATCTGCAAGTCTTTGTGTACATAAAAATGGAGTAAACATTATATATATCAAAATTTTACTACACATATACAATAACATTAGAATCCGTGAGTCTCGAGAGTGTTAGGCTTCATAGTTTGGGTAAGCATACAAGTGAAGTTGAACCTATCTAACACAAAACTAATTGGCTTGTGTCAAGGCCCAATCTACACCACTTATATATCACTCATAATCCTTGTTTGTTTTCCATGTGGGATATTTCCAACATCTACAACACTCCCCATCAAGTGCAACTGGGCCTGGACTAGTTGCCACTTGTAAACATTCCTTGGCCTATCATCTGTTGGAAATACGTGGATTACTTGGATGATTCTGAGGTCGCGAATACGCTGTCAGATTAAAATTTATTTGGTCGATTCACCAAACTTTCAATCGGATACAATCAGAAACTGTATCAAGAATAAAAATCATATTTGTTGTGATGAAAATCAACCGAAAAAAATCTGTACATGCCAATTTCGTTTTTGGTGATACATATAGCAAAAAAATGTCAACAGACATGTCTAAAAGACATGTCATTTCGGGTAGCAGCTATGTCTAAAAGACATACTTTTTCTGGTTTCAGCTCTGTCCAAAAGATATGTTGTTTCGCCTCAAATAATTCATTTTCTGATGAACTTTTCAAAGGATACGTTCCCAGGGCGCTGCCCCTAGACCCCGCCAAGGGCTACCGCCCCTTGGACCCCGCACCCAAGGGTGCTGCCCCCAGACCCCCCAAATCGTAACAGAACCCGAACAAGCGTGCACTCCACACTCTCCCGACTTGTTCGATGAAATGTCACGATCACAATCAACTAGTCGATTCAATTACACTAAAATACTAACATCATCTCCGAGGCTCAAGGTCAACACTGGGTCTAGCCTTTCTTTGCTAGCCCAAACTCTACCAGGAATTTTAAACACAAATCCATGGTCATTGGTTGTTAGGCTCTTCTTCGCTCTGATACCATGTAGCGAATCTGTGGGCCTCGAGAGTGTTAGACTTCATAGCTTGAGTGAGCATACAAGTGGGGTTGAGCCTATCTAACATAAAAACCAATTGGCTTGTGTTAAGGCTCAATCTACACCACTTATATATCACTCATAATCCTTATTTATTTCTCATGTGAGACATCTCCAACATCTCCAACACAACATAAGGATATATTGTCATGTATTATCTTGTGTATCAGACATTAAAAGATAACTAATTGAACTTAGTCCAAGTGGGAGTATGGGGTTCAAATCTCATCTCTCACATAAAAAGCTCTTGATTAAAAAGACATTAAGGGAAAGTTTGGGATTGCTTTCCCAAACTTTTTTTCTGAAAAACTCCATTTTCAAGCTTTTTCAAGCTGTTGTCTTAAAAAAATCTAGAAATTAATAGCAAACAGTTCCTAATTAATTAATTAATATTAAGAGTAAAAATCTTTATCTAATATCAAAATATGTTATTCTATTAAAAATTTATAGTGAAATTTTTCATGACATCAACCCTGACATTAACAACTCAACGGTGGGAAATCATATTTTCCTCCAAAAAAAAGACCCACTTAAACATCATTGGATGATAAATTACGAGCCAAGAAAATTTTTTTCTCCACAAAAATTACAAGGCTTTTTTAAACCATTTTTCAGGTCAAATCGACTTAATTGCCGGTTTTCCTTGACTACTTCGTTTGATTGAGTCGATCAATGGCGGAGCCAAGATGCATGATCTGGTGGGGCACTCAGTTAAGGCAAAAAAATATAAAGAAAGTTGAAAGACTGCAACGATTCAATGTAAACTTGCTCATAAAATAGTAAAAATTTATATTTTTCAATCAATTTTTTAACTAATTCGGAAGAGGTAAAATAAACGTTACTAATATAAATATTTGTTTTGCACAATTATTTACAGGGCCAAGTGATTAGATATGAAAAATATTAATCCATATCTTACTTAGATGATTGCTAGCATGATATTGTTGACACCAAGTCTTAATTATGTATTTTATGCCTTTTCTATTTTGTTTCTTAATTATGCGATTAGATACTTTTAATTTCAGAATATAACTAATAAATTAATTATTTTAATAATATTATAATTTTTTATATTTTTTAAAAAAATTATATTATTGGTCTTATAATAATAATAATAAAAATTTTATTTTATCTTATTTATACGTGGATTCGAATCTATGATATTTAGGATTATAACTTTAAGGTTTAACCATTAGACCAAGTCAGCGAGATTTGATCAATTTGGAAAGTGTAGAATAGTAATTCTCAAAATTTTATACTTTTATAAAGGATTAATGTACCAACAACATTCTCAATTCGTCCATAAAATGCTACTGGCTCCATGAACTTTGAAAATGTCCTTACAGCTACCTCAACTATCAAAAAAGTTCATCACTTTGCTATTGAATGCCACATGTCAGCTTCTGGTTGGTTTGACTTTTTAAAAATATCATTTTTAAGATTTTTTCTCTTTAATCAAAAGATGACATGTGATATTTAAAGAAAAAAATAATATACTTTTTAAAAGATGAGGTGGCTAAAAAATACTTTCAAAGTTCAGGAATATGATGAGATTTTAGGGATAAATTAATAATGTGGTTGATGGGTAGGCCTTTTATAAGTACTTAGTTTAACTAATGAATTAGCATTTAATTGTTTTTTTCAATACAATTATAATCTTCTATATAAACCATTCATTAGTAGCATTTAAGATTTATAACTGGCCCCACATCATTTAACAAATTCCATTTTTCATAATCGTTTCTGTGTTAACCACCCTCATTTACTATTCATCTTCTTCTTCCTCCCATTCTCTCTTTTATTCATTCTTCCACCATTTTTTTTTCAAGAAAACACATTTCAACCTTTCTGATATTCATCTCTTCATTCAATCTTGTGTCAAACAGGGCTGGTCCTAACAGTTTGAGGGCACTAGGTGAAATAAGAATAAGCTACCATTCTTTTACCATTACAAAGAAAATCTACCATTCGATCTCTCATCGATTTAGTGTATTTCTTAATTAATTAGATCCTTATTTACAGTATTTCATATGTAGGTCCTAGCTGATTGATTATAAAAGACCTAACTAATGAATTTAACTAATAGATAAATAATCTACCCGTTAGACCCTTTAATTAAGTTCAAATGATCTTTTTTTTTTTACTTTAAATCTGTCCAAATTTTTAAACCGGCGCAAATTACTTTCATCCAACGTAACACAGAAAATACAAAATCATCAAACCAACTTTAAGTAATACACTTTTTTTCAAGTTCATGAAAATATTATAATTTTCTTGAAAGATTTAATACATTAATAATAATATTTTGATGCATCCCTAAATTTTAAAAATATTTTTACAGCTAACTTAACTTTAAAAAAGTGCACTATTTTACTTAATAAATACCACGTGTCAGCTTTTAATTGATTTAATTTTTTAAAAATAATATTTTTTAAAATCTTTTTACTCTCCAATCAAAAATTGACCCATAACATTTAAAAATTAAAATAACACACTTTTTAAAAATCGAAATACCTACCAAACACTTTCAAAATTCATAATCACATCAAAATTTTAGACTAAATTAAGGTCTTTTTGAAAATTCAAAATTTTTAAATTGAGTGCTAATGATACTGTATTTATCACACGAGAAGCACGCAATGAAATCTGGCTTAATTAATTCATCTTTGACTTCGGAAATTGAACTCAATCATTGACGCTGATGCACAAAATAATACTCCCTTCACCTTTTATTACTTATCTTTTATTTCCTTTATTTAATTTTTATTATTTTTTTAACTTTTTTTAATTCTCATTTTAATTATTAACTTATATTTTTAATATATTATTTTATTATTTTTTTAATTTACTCTAGTATTAATAGTGAAAGATATTGTATATGAATGAAAATTATAAGTTGGTAATTAAGAAGAAACAGAATATTTATATAAAGTGTAAGGAATAAATTAGTCATTTTAACGATGTGATGAATGTTTTATTGGTATCGATGATTCAGTTAAATAGATAATAAAAAATAGATAGTTAGAGTAACACATTTCACACTTTTTAAGGAATTAATTAATCAAGATAGGAAAATACTATTTTACCCTCTAATTAATGTTTAGTTTTCCACTTTATTGCAATTAATGATAATGGGACAAATGAGGTATAATTGAAAAAATAATTCAAAAAGTACCTAGATATTTGAGAATAATATGTAAAAAAATATTTTAAAAAGTGACTAGAATGCCTATTTTAAAAAGATGGGGAGTAGATTAAATTTTTTTAAAAGGTTTTTTTAACAACCGCATGTGCATGGATTTTAATTTCTTCCCATCACGTGTTCATATTTTTAATCATTTGACTCTTTGTTGGACTACTGAAGACAATTAGGTTGAAATCTATCAATAAAATTTGAATTCATGTGTTTCAACTTTCAACCTTAAACTCGATTAAAAATTCATTCAAGATTCTTTGTAACTACTGCACGTTATGTTAGTAAAAGGTAGAAGTGGTACGAGTAAAAGTAAAGACGGTAAGTAGAGACATGTAGCAACACTATCCTTATGGGATATTAGTATCCTTTAAAATCTAGAGTCTTCAATCGAATTATTGGAACAGGAAGTAGCAGAACAGAAACTTATGTATATCAAGAATGCAAGAACAAGGAAGAAAAGTAATTAGTAACTTGTGTACACAAATGTCTTTCCAAATGGATGAACACATGCTTTTACAGGCAATAAAACTAGCTATTATCCAACGATGAAAACTCTAATAGATTGTTGTTACTAAAATCAAGCAGCGTAATAATTTAGTATCTTTGAACAAATCAGACTTTGAACATATCATATGAATAGCCGATGATATAAAATTATGTAATATAAACGAATTTAGATACACAAAAATAAATATTCTGAGGAACTAGCCATTTGAACGATAAATTACGGACTTTTAGGCCATTTCTCTCATTTAGCTCAACTCATTATTAACTCTTTAATCATAAAGGTACAAAGCAATGTGGACCATAAGTTGTTATTTGAAATAAACCCAATTAAACCAATTTTATCGGAATGTTCTTCCCAACAATCTTAGCCAGTGCTATTCTGGGAAGATTTCCAGGCTTACCGGGAAGAGCGCCTTTAATCATCACAACTCGCAAATGGCTGTCAATCTTAACAATCTTGAGCTTTCTGATGTTAGTTTTAGCTAACATTCTTAATTCATAATAATTACACTCACTTTCACTTTAAAATAGGACTCACTTTTTATTAGATGTAAGAAATGATTTTATTTTGTGATTTTTGGAATGATTACAATGACAAACCAAAGCACTGACTATAGTCTTCTCTAAATGAAAGTAAAGGCAATGTAATCAATGTTACTTTGAGTGGGGAGCAAGACTTATTCTTGGAGTGAGGAGGAAGCATATTCTTAGAGTGGGGAACAAGCATTAGTCAATCTTTATTATGCTTAATCATCTCAACACTTCCCCTTAAGCTTAATTCTCGGTTTGTCGATACGATTATTACTAGCTCTCGGTGCTTGCTTGAGTTTGTACAATGCCTTCTCATCTTTAACACTTTTTTTCATGGCCTTTGATAATATTACCAGACGGTTGTTGAATATAGATCGCTTCCTCCAAGTAGTCATTTAAAAATGCTGACTTGACAACTATTTGGTGGATCTTCCATCCATTTTGAGCAGCAACTGAGATCCCTAGTCTAATGGTCTCCATTCTTGCGACTGATGCAAACACTTCATCATAGTCAATACCGGGTTTTTTTTACTATAGCCCTTTGCAACGAGCCTTGCTTTGTATCGAACGATTTTTTCATTCACATCCTTCTTTTCCTTGAACACCCATTTGACTCCTATGGGCTTTTTCTCAGCTGGAAGTTTTGTCAACTCCCATGTCTCGTTCTTCTCAATTGCATTGATCTCCTCTTCCATGGCTTTCCTCTAATTTTCATCTTTCATAGCCTCTTCAGCGCCAATGGGCTCACAATCAATGAGATGACAATAGAGAGTTAATTCTTCACCGAGCTCTCTAGTGGCATCATTAAGATCTTCAATTCGCCAAAACTTTCTTGGCCTTTGTTTAGGACTTCCACTTTCATCCTCTTCTTGTCCGGGAGATGCAACTAAAATAGGATTGCTCGTTGTGGCTAGCGTTGGACATGATGTATGCCCTAGAGGCAATTAGGGCTATATATCTTAGTTTTATTTATACTAACAAAGTTATATTAATAAAGGCATTCTTTTGTTATATCAATGATTGCAAAAATATATTATGACTTTGCAAAAGCCCATGACATAATTATAACACGTATTGCAAGGGCATAGTGAGACTATGTTGGTGAGAACTGGTTCGTGTGCAATTATGATTTGTCTAAATATCCATAGTCGTAGTATCATTAAGACTGGACATTGATGAATACGGATAGACTAGCATGTGTCGTCATACCTCTTGAATATGATTTAGAGTAGCATATCTCCAGTACTAGAGGGTGGTACGTTGGGTTAACACATGAACGTATTCAGGAAAATACATTGCAGACCACTATGAGATAACACTCGGTAATCTATATTATGTGTTGGTGTTCTAATCGTCTCATTGCAATAGCAGTACAAATACCCTTAGACCTTAGATACTAGTTACTTTGTTCAGATGTTGCTGTACTTTGGATTATACCTATACATTCTATGAGATTGAATGTCACAGATAATTACGGGTATAGTTGATGTCTGTCCGTTGGTAAGCTGAGTAGTCAAGATGGAATCTATCACTCTATTATAGCAATATAAGAGAGATGTACCTTGGCCACTTGTTAGAAGTTACACACTCGTAAACCTCTGATCAGAGTATGAGTTGATAGAATAGGATCCTGATCAACACATTAAATGGTTGAGTAGTGTACTTTGGCAGCAAGACCAAACTACTGGGGTAGCTATTAAAGCGACTAGTGGACGAACACTTAAATTGAGTCTTAGAAACTATATGGTACTTAACAGTTGATAGAAGGAGTGAATTGTATTAACACTATTGCAGAACCAGGATTAAGTCACATGCACGTGACGTTCCGAATATTGAGGGGTCATATGCCTTTGCTAGAGGCCACTATGACCGATCAAAGTAATTGGAGTCCATAACGGTCTAGAGCTCCGAGTCGGTCAATTCCTAAAAGGGATTGAGCCAGGTTAAACTTTTGGCGGCTCGATATTACGTGATCCTATAAGGTCACACACTTTGAGTTACGACCAAGCTAAGTAAAGAATCATTAGACTAGGTCTAATCTAGAAGAGCAAGAAAATATGGTTAAACCATAACATATTGGTTAGACCAATATTCATTGGTTGGACCAATGAGCATAATAAATAATAAGGAGGATAAAATAAATAAAGGGATTAAGAACCAAAAGACAACACAGTTAAAGAATACGGGGTATTGCTTGAACTGGTGCAAGTAGATAGGTGAGAAAATTATGGATAATTTTGAACTCGATCTGCGTGAGGGACCAAGGCAGTGTTGTATGTGAACAACATTGCTCAAGGCCCGCATTGGGGCCTTAGGGACAGTAGGCTACGATGCGCAGCCCACTGTGCAATAGAGCGTAACATGCTGGGCTGCGCTGGTGCGCGGCCCAGCAGGCGCGCTACGCTACGTACAGCCTGTTGTGCTGCACAGGTGCGCGACCCAATAGGCCAGCGCACAGCTTTAGGTAGCACAACCCGTAAGGGCTGTGATATTGTAGGCTATGGGCCTACGCACCTAGCTAGAGCTTCTGGCCCTTCGGCCAGCAGTTGTTGATAAGTATGGGGAGTTTGCTCCCCAAGCACACTCCATATTAGATTTTGGTTCTAACTCTAATTAGGTTTATTAAATACCTAATTGCCCTTTTTATTTTATTTCTGATTGATTGAGGTTAGGGACTTTATTGTCATTTGAATAATTCCTAACCACTATAAATAGAGGCCTCCTCCTTCATTATTTTTCGTCATGAATTTAATAATCCCTCTCTTGCTTTCTTATTCTCTTAGTTATTCAGATTCCTAAAAGTAATCCGTCGAAAGACGTATTTACTTAAAATAGAAAACTAAGGGAATTTCTTCTAGAATAAATTAGTAGGGAGGAGCTAGCCATTTTCCGCTATTTTATCGGTTCTTCCTTTCTCGAAGGTTTTGGTTGGTGGTGCTCGTGTGGACTATTTATAGAGGGCTTCTACTTTAGAGTCTGTGCACGTAACTGAGGGGTCATTCTATCGACACTAGGATTCACACTTCAACTGGTAAGTGGTTAAATCATTATTAGGTCCTTTTATAAGTGTTTATGACCTGGAATAATTTAAGACTAGCACTATTATCAATCATGCTATGCTTAGGAGATGCAGGGAACTAGATTAAATTTTTGAACTTCCGCTGCACCTGTTTTACTTGATAAAACCTTAATCTAGACCAACAGCTAGTTCCTCCGCATCACCATCATTGCTTTCATTAATAGGAAAAGGATAAAAACTATAGTTCTTCTTATCATTGTTCCACTCCCAAACTGCTTCCTTGTTAATAGTCATGTCCCTACTGATGATTGTCTTCTCGTGTCAGGATCGAACATCTTGTAACCTTTTGAAAATTCTGAGTATCCCATGAACAAGTATTTTTTACTTTTCTCATCCAGCTTTCTCCTTTCTTCAACAGTAACATGAACATGTGCAACATTCCTAAAAACACAAAAATGTAGACCGCACAATCAACTACTTCTGCCCATAGCTCCTTGGGCATATTCTTGCTCTTTAGCATACTTCTCACTATATTCATCACCGTTTTGTTCTTTCTTTTATCTCCACCATTTTGTTGAGGCGATCTCGGGACTGATAAAAAATATGGATTCCATGATGCTCATTGAATCTTCTTAATTCATTTGATATGAATTGTCCCACTCTATCGGATTTTACGGATTTGATGTAATAGCCGCTTTCTTTCTCCACTAACGCCTTGAACTTCTTGAAAACTCTGAAAACTTCTAACTTATCATGCAGAAAGTAAACCCATGTCTTCCGGCTATAATCATCAATAAATAGCAAGAAATATTTGTTGCCTCCTAATAACGTTGGTGTCACTAGTCCGTAAACATGGGTATGAATGAGTTCAAGGGGCACCTTTGCTCTCGACATGGACTCCTTTGGAAAAATTGTTCTAGATTATTTTCCAACAAGACATCCGTCACAAAGCTTGTGGGGTTTATCAATCGGGGGAAGACTATGCTCCATCTTCTTTTGGCTTAGCAATTTCAAACCTCTAAAATTGAGATGGCCGAATCTTAAGTGCCAAAGCCAATGAGAATCCTTCACGCAAGCTTTCAAGAACTTTACAACGTCCGTCTTAATATTAAGAGTGAACATTCAGTTTTTTTGATATAGGCACACTTGCAGGCAACTCCTTCTTCTCGTTCAATAGCACCAACTTTCGGTTCATCATGTGAACTTAGTAAATTTTCTCGAGCAGCTGTCCCAAACTTAAAATGTTACTTTTCATGTTTGGAACATAATACACATTACTTATAAATTGGTGCTATGCATTCTTTAAATGAATCATAATGGTTCATTTTCCTCGAATAGGAACTTTTGACGAATCTCCAAAGACAATATTTCCAATGAACGATTTGTTAAGTTCTGCGAATATCTTCTCATAGCCGCATATTTGATTGCTCACTCCATTATCAAGATACCAAATGTTATTTTCTTGACAGTGGTCACCTTCACGGGTTAGTAAAACTGTGTCGATTACCTCCTCATCTTGGATGTTGTTGGCTGTCTCCTCTGCTTGATTTGGTGGGCTTCGACATTCTGCTATGTAGTGGCAAAATCTACAGAAATTGTAGCATTGAATATTGGACTTGTCACGTCTATCATTTTACCTCCCATTTCCTCTTCCTTATCCACGTCCACAACCTCTACCTGTTGTGGATTGATTACTTTCGTCATTTCTTCCAAATTGTTGATTTCTACCATGTCCTCTTCCCCTACCATTTTGTCCACATCCTTGTCCGTAATGACTAGGGTCTCGACTACTTTCTCCTTTGAATAAAGCCTTTGCAGCCAAGACTTGTTTAATAGACCCCTTTTTCTGTCTATTCAATGTTTCCTCACGTGCTTACAATGAGTCAACAAGTTCATTAACGGTCATTGCACTTATGTCTCACCACTCTTCTATGGCCACTACTATATAATCGAACTTCAGTAGTAGCGATCGTAGAATTTTTTCTACAGTTCTGGTTTCATCGAGTTTTTCTCCGTATTGTCGTATTTGGTTGACGACAGATTTTACTCGTGAGGAATAATCTACAACAACTTTTGTTTCCTTCATTTTCATCATCTCAAACCCTCCTCTCATCATTTGCAGTCAAGCTTTTTGTACTTTCTCCTCTCCTTGAAGAGAAACTCATAGTATATCCCAAGCTTGCTAAGTGGTGGTTGCTTCTGCCACCTTCTTAAACATTATATCATCCAACCCTTGATGCATTAGACTAAGTGTCTTCTGGTCATTCCTGTAACTTTTATGAAAACTATCTTTTTCTGCTTGTGACAATTGTGCATCTTCAGCTGGGGCTATATAGCCTTTTTCGACTATGTCCCAAACATCTTGGGCTCTAAGAATCACTTTCATCTTAATGCACTAGTTCTTATAATTGGTTTTGGTAAGTTGAGGGAAGTTGAAGGAAGCACTGTTGATATTCATTTTAAGGAGGATTTTTAAGAAAGAAAAGTTTTTAGGCGTACAGGGGCTACTACGACACTTTTAGTATACCTTTTGCAACACTTTAGACTTAAGGCAATGCTTACAGAATTCTTTTGCAATGCATCAGATAGACTTCTTGCAACACCTCTTGACTACTGCAGCGCCTTGATTTCTTAAACTGGACTTTTTTCACTTGAAAATTTCTTTCTCGAGAAGAGGATCAGGATCAAAACTAGCTCTAGTACCACAATGTAGAGGAAGTATGGAATATTTGATAGACCAAATAACACTCTTAATTTATAACAATTGCTCTCACTCTCACTTTGAAATAGAACTCACTTTTTATTAGATGGAAGAAATGATTCTATTTTGTGATTTTTTAGAATGATTACAGATGACAAATTAAAGCACTATTTATAGTCTTCTCTAAATGAAAGTAAAGGCAATATAATCGGTGTTACTTCGAGTGGGGAGGAAGAAACTTGGAGTGGGGAGCAAGACTTATTCGTGAGTGAGGAGGAAGCATATTCTTAGAGTGGTGATTAAGTATTATCTTATTAGATTATACTTGGAGTGGGGAACAAGCATTGATCAATCTTTATTAAGCTTAATCATTTCAACACTCCCCCCTTAAGCTTAATTCTCGATTTGTCGATATGACTATTCTAAGTTCTCGGTGCTTGCTTTAGTTCGTACAATGCCTTCTTCATCTTTAACACTTTTTCTTCACGACCTTTGATAATATTACCAAGTAGTTGTTGACTATAGATCTCTTCCTCTAAGTAGCCATTTAAAAATGCTGACTTGACATCCATTTGGTGGATCTTTCATCCATTTTGAACAGCACCTGGGATCACTAGT
The DNA here is from genome assembly GCA_947683365.1 of Euphorbia pulcherrima. Lineage (NCBI taxonomy): Eukaryota > Viridiplantae > Streptophyta > Magnoliopsida > Malpighiales > Euphorbiaceae > Euphorbia > Euphorbia pulcherrima. The sequence continues at coordinate 42,030,665 of CANTUS010000008.1, read as the reverse complement.
CTAATGGTCTCCATTCTTGCGACTGGTGCAAACACTTCATCATAGTCGATACCGGGTTTTTTAGGATAGCCCTTTGTAACGAGCCTTGCTTTGTGTCGAACGATTTTTCCATTTGCATCCTTCTTTCCCTTGAACACCCATTTGACTCTATGGGCTTTTTCTCAGCTGGAAGTTTGGTCAACTCCCATTTCTCATTCTTCTCAATTGCATTGATCTCCTCTTCCATGACTTTTCTCTAATTTTCATCTTTTATAGCTTCTTCAGTGTCTATGGGCTCACTATCAATGAGATGTCAACACAAAGTTAATTCTTCACGGAGCTCTCTAGTGGCATCATAAAGATATTCAATTCGCCGAAACTTTCTTGGCCTTTTTTTAGGACTTTCACTTTCATCCTCTTCTTATCCTGGAGATGTAAATGAAATATGATTGATCATTGTGGCTAGTTCCTTCGCATCACCATCATTGCTTTCATCCATGGGAAAAAGATAAAAACTATCATTCTTCTTATCATCGTTCCACTCCCAAATCGGTTCCTCATCAATAGTCACGTCCCTACTGATGATCATCTTTCTCATGTCAGGATCGAACATCTTGTAACCTTTTGAAAATTCTGAGTATCCCATGAATAAGTATTTTTTACTTTACTCGTCCAGCTTTCTCCTTTCTTCATCAGCAACATGAACTTGTGAAACACTCCCAAAAACTCGAAAATGAGAGAAATTAGGCTTTCTCCTACTACATGCTTCTTGGGGTGTCATATCTGAGTCACTTGTTATCGGGGACCGGTTCAAGATGTAGACCACACAATCAACTGCTTCTGTCCATAGCTCCTTAGGAATATTCTTACTCTTTGGCATGCTTTCACTATATTCATTACCGTTCTGTTCTTTCTTTCAACTACATCATTTTGTTGAGCCGATCTCGGGACTGACAGAGAATGACGAATTCTATGATGCTCATAAAATCTTTTGAATTCATTTGATGTGAATTCTCCCCCTCTATCTGATCTTAAGGCTTTGATATAATAACAACTTCCTTTCTCCACTAACGTCTTAAACTTCTTGAAAACTCCAAAAACTTTTGACTTATCCTTTAGAAAGTAAACCCATGTCTTCTTGCTATAATCATCAATGAATAGCAAGAAATATTCGTTGCATCTCAATGATGTTAGTGTCATTGGTCCGCAAACATCGGTATGAATGAGTTCAAGGGGCGCCTTTGCTCTCGACATGGACTCCTTTATAAGACTTGTTCTAGATTGTTTTCCAAAAAGACATCCTTCAATAAGCTTATTGGGTTTATCAATCGGGGGAAGACCATGCACCATCTTATTTTGGCTTAGCAATTTCAAACCTCCAAAATTAAGATGCCCGAATCTCAAGTGCCAAAGCCAATGAGAATCCTTCACGCACTTATTTCAAGCACTTTGCAACGTCCATCTTGATGTTGAGAGTGAACATTCAATTTTTTTGATATAGGCACACTTGCAGGCATTTCCTTCTTCTCGTTCAACAACACCAACTTTCGGTTCATCATGTGAACTTGGTAGTTTTTCTCTAGCTACTGTCCCAAACTTAAAATGTTACTTTTCATATTTGGAATATAATACACATTACTAATAAAATGGTGCTCTCCATTCTACAAATGAATCAGAATGGTTCCTTTTCTTCGAATAGGAACTTTTGACGAATCTCCAAAGACGACTTTTCCACTAAACAATTTGTTCAGTTCTATGAACATCTTCTCATCACCGCACATATGATTGCTTGATCCATTATCAAGATACCAAATGTTATTTTCTTGATCATGGTCACCTTCATGAGTTAGTAAAACCATGTCGATTACCTCCTCATCTTAGATGTTGTTGGTTGCCTCCTCTGCTTAGTTTGGTGGGCTTCGATATTCTGCTACGTAGTGGCCAAATCTAGAGCAATTATAGCATTGATATTGGACTTGTCACGTCCATCATTTTGCCTCTAATTTGCTCTTCCTTGTCCACTTCCTCTGCCTCTTGTGGACTAATTACTTTCATCATTTATTCCAAATTATTGATTTTTGCCACATCCATTTCGTCAACCATTTCCTCCATGTCCTCGTCTGTAATGACTAGGATCTCAACTACATTCTCCTTGGAATGAAGCCTTTACTGCCAAGACTTGTTCAATAGACTCCTCTTTCTGTCTATTCAGCCTTTCCTCACGTGCTTGCAATGAGCCAACAAGTTCATCAACGATCATTGCACTTGTATCTCGCGCCTCTTCTATGGCCACTACCATGTAATTAAACTTCGGTAGTAGCGATCATAGAATTTTTTCTTTAGCTCTCGATTCATCCAGTTTTCTCCATACTATCGCATTTGGTTGACGATAGATTTTACTTGTGAGGAATAATCTACAACAGCTTTTGTTTCCTACATTTTCATCATCTCGAACTCTGCTCTCAACATTTGTAGTCAAATTTTCTACACCTTCTCCTCTCCTTGAAGAGAAACTCGTAATATATCCTAAGCTTGCTTAGAGGTGGTCGCTTCTGCCACATTCTCAAACGTTATATCATCTAACCCTCGATGGATTAGACTAAGTGTCTTCTGGTCATTCCTGCGACTTTTATTCAAGCTATGTTTTTCTACTTGTGACAATTGTGCATCTTCAGCTGGGGCTATGTAACCTTTTTCGACTATGTCCCAAACATTTTGGGCTCCAAGAATCGCTTTCATCTTAATGCACCAATTTTATAATTGATTTTGGTAAGTTGAGGGAAGTTGAAGGAAACACCGTTGATATTCATTTTAAGGAGGATTTTTTAAGAAAAATGTTTCTAGGCTTATAGGGGCTACTGCAACACTTTTAGTATACCTTTTGCAACACTTTGGACTTAAGACAACGCTTATAGAATTCTTTTGCAACGCTTCAGACAGACTTCTTGCAACACCTCTTGACTACTGCAACGCCTGGATTTCTTAAACTGGACTTTTTTTCACTTGAAAATTTCTTTCTCGGGAAGAGGATCAGTATCAAAACTAGCTGTGGTACCACTTTGTTGAAAAATGTAGAGGAAGTGTGAAATATTTGATAGAACAAATAACACTCTTAATTCATAACAATTGCTCTCATGCTCACTTTGAAATAGAAGTCACTTTTTATTAGATGAAAGAAATGATTTTATTTTGTGATTTTTTGGAATGATTACAAATGACAAATCAAAGCACTATGTATAGTCTTCTCTAAATGAAAGTAAAGGCAATGTAATCAATGTTAGTTTGAGTGGGGAGGAAGTAACTTGAAGTGGGGAGCAAGACTTATCCTTGGAGTGATGAGGAAGCATATTCTTGGAATTGGGGATCAAGTGTTATCTAATTAGATTATGCTTGGACTGAGGAACAAACATTAGACAATCTTTATTAAGCTTAATCATCAACATTATTAGTTTCGCCCATTCTACTAGGCATCTTCTTTCCCTTGTATACACGCCCTGGCATCGTGCCCGCACCAATTGATCCTAGTGCTCTATGACTCTTCGACCCGTGGGTCCTTTGACCTCCTTTAAAGTTGTGCCTCTTTATACCACCTGTTAGCAATTAAAAAACAAATCAAGTAATAATCGAAACAACACTCTTTACTTTGTACAATGATTCAGAGGACCAGAAATTGATTGCCTAAACGTTTGTGAAGCATCCAAGATTCTGCATAACGTAGTAATCTAATTCGTTTTTAAGATTAACATGCTAAATATCTAACACCTTGAAACAATTTGCTATAGGATGTATGAGATCTAATTTGACAAAGGAATGTCTTAAAATTGACAAAAAGTAGAACGGCTTTGAAAGACAATCTAGAAATGTCCGAACATTAGCAAAGACAAACATAGGCAAATAAAAATTGAGATGTTCATCAGGTCATAGGTAAGTAAAAATTGTGCATTTCAAAATCAAAGACATATCAATTCTACAAGTATAGTTGTCGAACTAGGATTCGAATTAAGAATCGAAATCCAAATTTCGGGAAATCGTGGATAGTAAGATTCGATTCTTGTTCATAGAACTATAAAAACAAAACATTTAAAATGTTTAACTTAAAAGATATTATTAAATTTTAGTCTAAATATGCAACTTTAATGTGAAAAGAATTATGTAACCAAATGAGTACTTATAATTTAAACTTAATACTTATATACTTCTAAGAAAAGTTTTAACCTATAGTAATATATTCTTAGTTTAGCCTCGATTTTCGTGTTAAATGATTTAGAATTCGAAAAGTTAATGTTGAACACATGTTAAATGATCTAGAATTCGAAAAGTTAATGTTGAACATGAATTATTATTAAATGTAAGATTTTTTTCAATTAGTATTCAAGTCAAATCTTTAATTTCATCATCTTCAAGTAATATGCTTCCACTATGCTGTAATTTAGTAGAGATCACAAATCAACTGAATCGATAGAATCGTAAAATTCGACAGATTGACCGCTGAATCGATATTGAATCGTAAGATTCAGGATGAATTTATATTCAACCCATAGATTTAAATCGATTTGGAGTTGAATCGAATCGTAAGATTCGTATTGAGAATGACTCTGATAACTAATGAGCAGTCTCGATGTCCCATATCTGCAAATGATGTTATTCTTGATGAAGTCCACCATGGTCTTTCCATCATCGTTCTTGGTTGCTTTGGCCTCTATCCACTTGAAGACATGGTCAACTGATAGGAGGATGTACTTGAACCCATAAGATGGACGAAAAGGACCCATAAATCAATACCCCAGACATCAAAGATTTCGACGACCATAATAGGAGTCATCAAAAGCTGATCTCGACGCCCAAGATTACTGTTGAGAATATTATTATTGGATTATTCCTATATTAGATTATTCTTAGTTAGTATAAGTTAGAAATATTATTCATAATTAGAATCAGGAAGATTATTTATAATTAATTGTATTTATTTATTTATATTTATTTCTTTCCTTTTCTTATAGGTACTGTATACAATAAATATCTTTGATGTAATTGATTATAAACAATGAGAACAATAGCATTCCATTCATACTATCATTTTCTTATTCATTTTTCACATGGTTTCAAAGCATTGTTCCCGGTGACTCAAAATTACAGTCTTCCGCACATATTTTTCATCCAGTACCTATGGACAAAAATATGTAAAAATAAAGATAATCAATCGTTCATGGCTTATTTAACTCAATCATGTTCTTACTCTTAAAGATCATTGATCGTCTATATCAATGTCATGGCTTATTTGACTCAGTCACGTTCTTACTCTTGAAGATGGTCGATTGTCTATATCAATATCATGGCTTATTTGACTCAACCATGTCCCACTAGTAACAACATATATTGCTTCTACAAATGCAACAGGACTGTTAACTCCTGATGCCTTAATCAGTCCCGCTTTTACATTTTCAGTCTGATTCACAAATAGTCTTACAAATATGGCTATTGACATGCCAAATCATACCAAAATATGGCTATTGACATGTTAAATCGTACTTCAAATATGGCTATTGACATACCAAATCATACAGCAATTCAAAATTTCATTCCTTCATATATATCAACAACTTGCAGACATTTTATGAAGCTATTAAAGAAGGATCAATTCTTAACATTGCGATACAAGTTAGGAGTTCAAGATATTCATTCGCCAACTTGAGGGGGAGTGTTGAGAATATTATTATTGGATTATTCCTATATTAGATTATTCTTAATTAGTATAAGTTAGGAATATTATTATTAATTAGAATCAGAAAGATTATTTACAGTTAATTATATTTGTGTACATTTATTTTTTTCCTTTTCTTATAGGTATTGTACACTATAAATACATTTGAAGTAATTGGTTATAAACAATGAGAACTATAACATTTCATTCATACTATCATTTTCTTATTCATTTTTCACGGTTACCAATAGTTTGAAAATTAGCAAACTCCTTGCAGAACATATAGGAGTCACGAAAGATGTGGGACCAATAAAACCCACACTCAAGAATGCGTTGCGCAGTTCACTAGTAGAGAAATGAGCAATTACATCCCTACATTTGCATTGGTTCTATAGATAACCGATGCAGATGGTGCCAAAATAAAATGTTGGCAACAGTTATATCAATTTCTACTAGAACCAATGCAATTGCATCGCTACATTCTCATCGGCTCTTTAGATAACCGATGTAAACGGTTCCAAAATAAAATGTTAGCAACAATTGGATCGGCTTCTATTAGAACCAATGCAATTATATAAGGATCAAATGCATCGCTTCTAACAATAACGGATGATCGATGGGTGATCTTGGAACAAATGCATCGGCTTATTGCAAAAACTGAAGGTATAAGTCGAGATCAAATGCATCGATTTTACAAGAACCGATGCATTTGATGAATAAGTTAGTAAAATACTAAAACCTAAAACAATTGGCCAAAATTTAAAATAAAAAGATTAAAAATAAACCCTGCTTTTCCATCTTTACTTTCCCTTTAAAAAAATTATACTTTTTTACCCACGATTACATTTAGGGGATGTTTCTTCAAACTTATAATTTTTACTTATTACTTTAAAGATATTTATAAGAAGATTTTAACTTATAAATTGGAGTGTTTCTCATTTTTAACTTAAAAGCTTTCTATAAGGAGAAAAGTAAAAAGTAGACTTTCTCACCCCGCGCTCTCTCTCAACTTGAAACTTTGCGTTTGCTTTTTTCATCGACTTCGCCTCCTCCTTTTCTCTCTACAGACTATGGGGGTATTTTTCCAAACTTATAACTTTTACTTGTTATTTAAAAGATGACTTAAAAAAAATTTTAACTTATAAGTTAAAATATTTCTCTTTTTTTTAACTTAATAGCTTCTTATAAGTTATAAGAAGAAAAATAAAAAATAGCCTATAACTCCTTTTAACTCATAATTATTTTTTATTTTTCCTTTATAAGGATCTTTTGACTTACAAAAATTTAAAGAAACACCTCATAGACCACCGCTGCTGCCATCTATCTCTTTCTCTCCAAGGTTTTTCAACGCCATCCGGGAGAGCCTATATTGCCCTGGTGATCCAAGACTCTTGAATTTGAGGTTTCTCTTACATCTCTTCCCTTCTCTTTTTCGTTTAATTTGTCATTAATGTAGAAACAGCATATACCATTTCTTCATCGTTGTTTATTGTGGTTTCTGCTATAGATCTATGAATTCCCCACTGAAACGGAAATAGGCAGAGAGCAGCTAATTGAGAGAAAGCAAGGTTTTTTGTATTTATCTTTATGCGCTTCTTGGTTTCTCTTTCTTTCTTACTAATGGTGTTAATGGTGATTACACTTATATGTTTTCACTTGGAAAGGCACTTATGTTGACATTTATCCTCTAGGTTAAGCAACAGGTAATGTAATTAAGTTTATGCTATTGGTAATTTGGGAAGTAAAGATCTTTGTTTGTAATTTCAAGATCTTTGTTTGTAATTTCAAGTGGGTTTTGCTCTTTTGTTTTTGGGTGTTTTTATAGCAGGGAATCTTGATTTAATAGGCAATTTCTAAGGCCACGCATTCATGCTATTTAAAATGATAATATCATTGTCAATGTTTTCAACTACCTTAGAGAGCCATTTCTCATCTCTTGGTAATTTATCAAATCTATAGCCTCTGCTTTGTTCTTGTTTTGGCTTGGTTGATGTCATTGTTTGCATTTTTTTTCCTGTTTTAGCAATGCAGAAAATTTGTTATTCTTGTCACAAGTTTTAATGTTTTGGCACTTCATTAACTGCAGCAAATGAATTGTGTACCAGATTTGTGGGTTAAAGCTTTCCATTAGTATTCTTTTTTGTTTGTATTAAATGCACCGAGACTTCTCTTATCAGTAGTTAATTCCATATTTTCTTTAAGTCTTTTGTAGTGGTACATACTACTTTGAGGGCCTGAGGCATAAAGTGACCTTGGCCCCTGCAATTTTATTTATTTATTTGGGTAGTCTTTTAAACGTTTGTGCTTGTTATGTTAGAACTCTTCCAGTTTCTATCAATCCAAATTTCAGTTAGTTCTTGGTTTCTATGAGAAAATGAGCTAGAACCGCTTGGTTGCTTTAGCTTATGACCCTATACATGATGAAATGATACAATACAATGTGATGTGGGAAAAAAGGCCGAAACTTCAATGGATATTGTTGGAGTACACAGTGCAACACAATTATTATTTGAACTACATTTCTCGGTGGTCATTATTATTTTTTTCCTTTTAACTAAGTTCAAGTTAACAATTTCTTAGAATCGTGCTTAGAAGGATTATTGCTTGACTCTCATGTTGACTAACTTAAACTTGCATAGTTGCATCATGAATCATTCGTGTGTTGCCTTGGTTTCTTTTTTGCTACTTTTTAATCAGTCTTTGTATACGACGAATGAATAGTATTACTATTCACAATTGGCAATTTCGCGAATGCTTTGAACTAATTTGACAGGTGGGAAAGGGATTATTCAAAGAGGCCAAAGCACAAAAATTGGCATTTGAGCATTGGATTGTAGCTGTAATTACCATTTTCATGATAATTTTGTTAATTTTTTTCCTTTTTTCTGTATCTAACCTGAATATGGTGTTTGACTCTAATTTTGTTTGGGAGATCAAATTTTGCAATGTTCAGATTGATGCAAAGCATCGATTTGGTCATGCCTTGCTCAGTTATTACGAAGAATGGTGCAGGACATATTCTGGTCCACCGTTTGTTTACCGGTAATTCTGCTCTGCATCTTAACATTTTTTTTTATTTTTGTTGTCTTGTAAAAAAGTCTGGGTTTCGTTTGCCCTTTTGTATGGTGTGAAAGCCAACTATTTGGAGGCATACAACAGAATCTTATTATTTAGTTAGATCAATATTTTTGTAGGATTCACACTTGGTTGTGTTGAAATTATCAATATGTTGATTCTTGGCCTATTTGGTAGTTGTCACAAATCATAATCACGAACTCTGTTATTTGTGTGGTCAGCGGTTAGTAAGCATTTACTTCACTATTGGTCCCTTCAGGCTGGACATTGGAGATCGCAAAGAGCTTGATAATCATTGAGGTGAGTCTTTGCTTCTAGTTTGGTTCACAAGCGTAAAAATAGCTTTTTCTTCTCATTTAAGTACTCTTTTTGTAAGTAAAGGTTGAGCTCGGCAAAAACCGGCTCCATTTATTAAAAGGTAAAGAAAAAACAACAACCAAAAAGAAAAAAGAAAAGAAAAACAAAAACATCCCAAGGATGTAACAAAAGATTTGCAATCTAATGCAATAATAATAGACTAAAAGTCCCAATCACAACGGAGTGTTATCCTAATAATATGAAGATCCGTAGCAAAATGATTGGCGGGAAGAAGTTCCCCGTGATGCTCCAAAGTCAATCCCGGCGAGAAGGTTGAGATGATTAATCCTAACGGATGCGAGGTCGCGCAAGACCGACACAACGTCAAAACATCTAAACGTCGACTTAGATCAAACCAAAATTCAAGCCGATAAACAAAATTTGAAGATCCAAGCCGATAAACATAATATGAAGATCCAAGCCGACGAACTTGTGATCCCTACTGTCCGAAAAGGCACAAACCTATACGGTTAGGGATTAGCCAAAGCCGCCCACACCGTAACGCATCAAAATAGGAGATGCGATCCCTGTGTTGAAAAACTGCTGGCTAAATTTCGGTTAGAAGAACATCGACCCCCAGTCAAAACGATGGCCCAATAGAACCCTATTCGCCGAAACTGTCTCCCGTCGAAGGTCAGTTGCTCTAACCGACCACGCCGGAGAAGTGAAATCAGCCTGACAAAACGCAGGAGGAATCAGTGCACCGCCAAGCCGCAAAGTCGTCGTCTTGGTGAAACCCGGTGGAAAAAACCAACAGAACCCAAGCCACAATCACCCAGGTCTGCTGCTGTGGAGATCGAACCGACCAGACGGCGGTAGAGTGGGAAATCCGATCAGAAGCCAGTGGAGAAAATCCCCACAATAATCGTGATTTGCCGCTGTGGAGATTGAATTGACCAGACGCCGGTGGATTGAGATCTGGTGCCGCCTAGTCGCCATCTTGTCAAAGGCCGACCAACCGTCGGAGGAGAAGATCAGGGCGGCTAGGGTTTAGAGAGAACCCTAGCTGCCTTAGAAGAGAGCTCTCTTTTTCTCATTTAAGTACTTGAATTAATCATCTATTAAAGATTCATGGGCAACCTCAATGAACTTGAATAGTTTATAAAATAGGTGATGTTATAGTATTTAGCCTTTAATGTATACTAATTGCATGGTTTGATGTGTTATGAATTGCAATTATTTATTCTTCCTTTATGAACGATTTGTGTTCGAGTATTTGTCATTGTGGCTTTAATAGTGTCACAACTAAAGTTGGTATATGAGCAGTAGCAGGGCTCCCTTCAATCCAATTTTTTCTTTGTTTTTCTTATAACTTTAGCATCGGTTTATATAATAATCGATGCAAAAAATTGAGCATCAGCATCAATTTTGCTCAGAAAACAGATTCCAAAAGCTGTGTAACATCGTTAGTTACTTATAATAATTGCATTGGTTGTTAAAAACCGATGCAAATACTTACAGTTGCATCGGTTATGTGACCAATGCCATAGCTCTATGGGCAAGTGCATTGTTGACAATGGAATTAGTTCACAACTGATGCAAATAAGCAAAAATAACCATTGCGCAATTCTTCTCGGCCCACTGTGACCTTCGCAAACCTTAGAATGACATGCTTGCAAGAGTCTCAGTATCTCTTCCCCGTAAATACACCTCAAAAGTAACTCATTTCCCCGTCTCCAAAGATAAGGATCATCCCTGAAGTACTTGCCAGCTTCCCTCTTCATCGTCTCCTTGTCATCGCGCGTGAAATCTTTAGGAAACATCCTGGTGGTAAGAAAATTTACTAAGTCCACGTACACTGGAGTCTCATTGATAGCAATGAGACTCCCCCGGAAATTCATCCTGGACTTCCTTCAATTCTTCTTAATTGGTCAGCTTGCTGAGATGATCTACCACCAAGTTCTTTGTCACTTTCTTGTCTCTGATCTCAATGTTAAATTCTTGAAGTAAAAGGATACATTGGATCAATCTTGGTGTAGCATCCTTCTTGGTCATGAGGTATCTTAATGCTGCATGGTCTGAGTACACAATGACCTTAGAATAGAGAAGGTAGGAGCGAAATTTCTCCAATGCAAAAATGATAGCAAGTATGTTGTATCGAGAGTCCTAGAGGAATAATGTATGACATGAGGTTCTCTGCGAACCTGTTGTCCCAACACCGCTCCTACTGCCTTGTTGCTTACATCACTCATGATCTCAAAAGGATGGTCCCAATATGGTGCTTGGATAATAGGCGCAAAGACCAACTTTTCCTTAAGAGTGTCAAAAGCTTCCTTATAAGAATCTCTAAACTTGAAGTTAGTGTCTTTTTGAAGTAGTTGGCATAGGGGTTCGGTGATATTTGAGAAGTTCTTTATACACATGTGATAAAAACTTGCATGCCCAAGAAAATACCTAACTTCCTTTACAGAAGCAAGGTAAGGTAAAGACTAAATAATATCAATTTTAGCTTTATCTACCTCGATACCCTTTTTAGAAACAACATGACCTAATATCATACCTTGGTATACCATGAAGTGGCACTTCTCATAGCTGAGTACTAAGTTAGACTCAATACAACGTTTAAGGATCTTACCAAGGTTATTGAGACATGTGTTGTAAAAGTCACCATACACTATGAAATCATCCATGAAGACTTTCAATAATGCTCTCAATGTAATTTAAAAAGATACTCACCATACACCTTTTAAATGTAGCAGAAGCATTACAGAGACCAAAAGGCATCTGTCTGTAAGCAAATGTGCTAAAGGGACACGTAAATGTTGTCTTTTCTTAATCTTTTGGTGCCATCGGGATCTGATAGAATCCTGACGTCCCATCGAGGATGTAGTAGTGAGACTTGCCTGCTACTGTCTCCAGCATTTGATCGATGAATGAAAGTGGGAAATGGTCCTTCTTGGTTGCGGCATTAAGCTTGCGTAGTTAATACAGACTCTTCATCCATTCGGAACTCTCGAGAGGACCAGTTCTCCTGCTTAGTTTGTTATCACCTGAATCCTGTCTTCTTTCGAACAACTTGGACTGGGCTAACCGATTCACTGTCAGAGATGGGGTAAATGAGATTAGCCTTCACGAGCTTGATCACCTCCTTCTTCACCACTTCCATCATGGGAGGATTGAGCCTCTTTTGTGGTTGGCGGCAAGTCTTGGCGTTGCCCTCCAGTTTGATTTTATGAATGCAAGTGGTAGGAAATCCCCTTGATATCAGCTAAAGTCCACCTAATTTCCTCTTTGTGTTGCTTGAGCAAAGACACCGGCTGCTTTTCTTCATCGGGACTCAATTTGTAGAGATGATCATCGGTAGTGCATCATTATCCCCCAAGAAAGAATGCTTGAGGTGACTCTATAAACTTTTATGCTCTAGATCCGATAGTTGAGTGATGGAAGTGATGAGCCTCTTAAAGGGTGGTGGAGCGAGTTTTGGTCCCGGTCTCATCATAGGTGGAAGTGCTTCGAGACTGTGGATAGCCTCGTTGTGAGCACGGGCTTTTCGGTGACCCTCGGAACGATGATGACTTTTTGCTCTAACCTTTCATGGGTCAGTCGTTCTATCCTTTGGAGTCGAATCACGTTTGGCACGTTCTTTGTTAATGTATTTGTGCCTTTGACCCCGATTAAAAATAATTAACTCTCATTTGGATTAACCGTTTCCCTTCCTCACACGTAGCAATTTGTTTCGCAATTTTCCATGAAATCCGAACATTTTCAGCGAGTCTCGTTTATATCGTTGGATTCTTAACTCCAAGCTTTCCGGAATGCCAAGAATTGCCTTAATTGGATAACCGTAGTGTAAGTTATGAGCGTTTGAAGTTCGACTTTCGTCGGTACTATGTACCTTGTCGTGCCCTAGTTTCCCTCTCCTTGCAGGTGCCCTCGCTCCGGCGACGGAGGCCTGCGTCGTTGCCGAAAGGTGGGGTCGCGTCTTCCATGCATCGGGCTACGTGGACCACGCACCAAGCCGCATGGCTCACGCGGCATGGCACGATCTCCTACACGTGGGAGACCGTGCCGCGGCCCCCCAAGTGACGTGACCTAGATCTGGCCGCGTCATGTGCCATATCAGGTGACGAGGCCTTGGCCCGGCCGAGTTACCGAAGCGGCCTTGGCGCTGGGAGCCGCTGTTCCTGCGTTTTCTTGGTTTTTCTTGGACACCAAGTCGGGTTTTGTGATTTTTCCGTCAAATATTAACATTTGGATGATTAATTGTGAGATTTTGCACTTAGAAAGTCTATAAAAACCCATTAAATTAAGGTTGGAAGGACTTTTGGCTGATTTTTTAAAAAAATTCTGATTTGAGAGTTTAAGGTATTTTTAGGAAGAACAAGTCTTATAAAGTGGTGGAAATCCAATCCTCTTAATTTCCTAAGCTTTATTAGGCTTCATTCTTTAGTTTAAAAAGCTAAAATCAATTAGAAATCTTAGGTAAAAAACTGATTTAAATAGGATTTATGGACTTTCTCCTTACAAATCACTAAATCTCTTGCTAAATTGGTCACTTTTTCGTCGGGTTTCGTCACAAATCCGTCACAAAGCTTTCCAAACGTCCGATTCGAGTCTCGAGGGTGGATTCACGGCCTTCAGGTAACTTTCTGGGTTCCAATCTATTTCATTTAGCTATTTATCGTCTTTTGCTGCATTTTGGTTGGTTTTCCGGGAATTTGGCCCCTTTTTCATCTTTTTTTGTGATTTTCCGGCAAAACTCCAGCTGACCGTTCCGGCAAACGTCAGGCCGCCTGAGCGACATGGCTGGTCGACTCAGCGAGTTGGCCTACCACTTCGCTCAGTCGGCGTACGTGTCGTTCAAGCGGCCAATCGTTATTTCACCGGATTTCCTTGGTTTTTCCCCCCAAACTGAAAAATCAAAGTTATTTTAGCATTTTAAGTCCAAATCTATTGGAATAATGTAGGAAATGACTTGAAATGTCAATAATCTTGGGTTTTAGGGCACAAAAATATCGATTCTGGCTTGTTTAGACACTTTTTCCGGTAGACCACTTCAGTGAGGCGAAGGCCGACTGAGTGTCATCTAGGCCATCTTGCTGAGTCGGCCTACCATGTCACTGAGTCGGCCTACTAGTAAAAAAAGTCCAGATGGTCCCTGTTTGTTTTATTTTGTGTTTTTGGCCTTGTTTTACCGTTTTAATGCATTTTCAGCCCCGATTTTCACTTGAAAAAAATCTCCAAAAATCATAAATAATTTGAAATTAATTAAATTAATTTTTAATTGGCTGGAATTATTTTATTGGTTATTAAATTTGTTAAATGTCTATTTAATGGCTTACAAATGGGTTTTTCACCTAATAAATCTAAATAAATTATTTTCCAACAATTGAAAATCCTAAAATATTTTCTGAAATTTTCTTCACATATTTTAGGTTGTTTAGTTTATTTAATGAATTTTTAGGTTGTTTAGATGCTTATTTAAATACCCAAAAATTATGTTTTGGTCCCGAAAATCCAAAAAAATGTGTTTTCTCCGCATTATATGTTTATTTCTGCCATTTATTTATTTATGCTTTATCTATTATTATTCGCATATACCTTTTGCCTTGTTTGGAGCCGGGTCCGAGCTCGGTTAAAACTCGATTTCACCCGATTATTTATTTATCCGCTTTATTTACTTTCCCGCATTAGAAAAATGTGTAGGTTTTATAAAGCCATTTAATAATTTTATTTTCTTGCTTTATTTACCGCTTTTGTGTGATGTATGGCTCTATAAATCGAAAACTCCAAACATTAACCAGATTCAAATCGCGAATGAACTAAAGTCACGTTTATTAATATAAACGGTTTGATTTTAAAATTGAAAAGCAAGCAACATCATCTGGACTTAGAATCTCTATATTAAGGTACGGTCTAACCACTCGGTGGGAATATCGTACCTAAATTTCCGGTGGAGCTTAACCGGGGGGCGACTCTATCCTAAAATACGAGATTTTAAGTCTCGTATCCCTTAACACTTCAATCAGACTAAATTTCAACTTCAACTTCGCTTTCATTATCTGTTTTCATCACGCTAAAATAAGGATATCATCTAGCATGCTTTACAACGCTCGTTGTTTTTTCGCCCCCTACCAAATGCATCTCACGCGAACCTCGCGGGAAGGGAATTGGTCGCTAGCTCACAGTGGCGACTGTTGGGGATTTCTTTTTAACTTAAAATTTGAAAAATTGGTTTCATTTTCAAAAATTTGGTTAACGGATTTTGATGATGTGCCTAAATCGTTTTTTAAATTAACGCTTTTTTTTCTTATGCCTTTTGAATCCACCGCTTAGTTAGATTTTAAGTTTTAAGGTGCCATTATTTTCATCCCCGTGAAGCTCACTTATATAACTCATGCCCGCCAGGAATTGGGGATATTGGTGGGTGGAACACTCGTTTCAACCAACAAGTAATTCCTGCGGGCGCACTCATTTGAGGAGTGGTTGAGTTACACTGAATCAAGGTAAACGAGACCCTTCTACAATGTTGTTCTACGACACTAACAGTTTGAGACTATTAACCACGATAAAACTAGCCATAGCAACTTCCCTTTAGGCTCACCGGAACAATCTAGATTTAGGCCGAATACTCTCTTATCATTCCCTGGCACTAGAGTTAACCCCAGACTACAAATTGGCGTTACGCAGGAGTCATAAGGTTGGAAGAGGTTTATTTGCTTTCATGTGCTAATTGTGTTGTGCTCATTCATGCAAAACTCATGCATAGGCCGCCTGTGTCCGACCTTTATTTTTGGTTTTCGCTTACCACTACTCTCCCGTCTCTTGAAGGGGGAATTTAACGAAATGCCTGAGATCGTTTGAGTCCCGACGACCCGTACCTAGTTCACTAGGCATAGCAAGGAATTCAAACGTCTCACGTATTGTGGGGTTAAGCTTCGCATCATAGCTCTTTTGCTGTCTACCTCTCTAAACCACCCTCGTATATTTGGCATTCATCACTCGAATATTAATGTAATCATCCATCTCAATCATGGTTCGATTCGGGCTGATCATCTTCTGATTTCTCTAGCTAGGTCGAGACGTCCCTATTGCCGCAGTCCTCTCTGGTTGCTTCTAGATCGCCGTTTAATCCACCGACTAGTAAGTTCAGTATCAGAATCTGCTCTTTCAACCATGTCTGATCCGTGTTTGAATGATGTGCCTTATGAGAGCACTCCTTCCCCTTCTCCCTCTCCCCTCATCAGATTCAAGGTCAAGGGCAATCTCAGTTGGGTTCTGACTTGGCTAATGCTATAGCTATATTCATGCAATCGGATATGTTTTGGGCCACTATTCAAGAGCAAGTTAGATCGGCTCTTAGGGAGGAAAAAGAGACTCAGAGGCCAGCGGGGCCTATAATTCAAGCTCAGGGAGAGATCGTTCAGAATTTGGCTAGTCAGTCTCCGCCAGTTCAGAATCAATTTTCAGTTCCGCCGCTTCCCCTTGTTCGTCCTATCCAATAGAGCAAATTCTAGTCTGGTCAGAGTTCCCCTCAGCCACCCTTGTCATTTGCTCCACCATTCTTTGGTTTTCCTTCCCTTATACCATTGAGGCCTATTAGCCAAGCTCCTATATTCCCGATTTCTTTTACCCCTCAAATGGCTGTTCTATCCAGCAGTTTCTTCATCTCCTCGACGCCGCTAACGCCATTTGCGCCATCTCCCCCCAATTTTGTAGTCACCCCACACAGAACTACTTACCCCCTGAATCCTTTTTCTCACCCCTAGATCGAGACCCCGACTCCTTCGCCATTTCAGTTTGGATCATCTTCCGTGCTCCACGATCAGGTCACGCAGCCACTGAGCGTGACCCTATGCGACCAAGTCACGCAGCCTCCGGGCGTGACACCCGAAATGGCCGCTTTCTTCAAGCAATTTTTGAATAGGGGCAAGGATAAGGAAGAAGTGAGAGATGATGATTGGGTGCCCAAGAATTTTTCAAGGGAAGAGTGTCTACAAAGGAGAATTCGAGCCTATTGAGCATGATGGTCAAGTTTGGCCTGGTTTTGAGATCTTCAAGGATGTGTATGACTTCGAGACGAACTACTTTGTTGTTGCGTCCAATGAGAAAACCAAGGGAAAGCTATTTTCTGATTCAGATGATGAAAAGCCTGTGGACCCAGAGATTGAAGATGTTGCGGCTGCTATAGCTAAGGCCATGTCTATTCTGCTTAAGAAGAAATGGACGAAGAATGATGAAGCCAATCCTCTAGCCGAAGCCGTGAAGAAGCTCGCTCAATCTCTTGCTATTGAAGAAGGTATGCTGTCCGCTGATCAAGTGAAAGCCCTGGATCACGATCTGGACGACCTGCTTATGGGACCTACTGAGGGTGTCAACTCTACTGATGCCGCTGCTCAAGACCCTCCGCCTGTGGAGGATGAACCTATCTATGATGATGAAACTTCTAATATTTCTAGTGTTTTTGATGAGAATAATGTAGCCCATAAGGCCTTTAATTCAATGAAAGATTTTGATTTCGCTTATTTGTTTGATGTTTCGCCCGACGGGCCCATGCATTCATTTAATCATAAGCATAATGTGTTCAGTATTCATGACATTTCGTTAACTGAAATAAACTTGAGTACAGATGATAACCCTAAAATGGTAACCCTTTCTAACCCCTGAGATAAAAAGTAACATAATTAAAGTGCTCAAAGATCATGTTAACGCTTTTGCTTGGTCGCATATGGACATGCCTGGTGTCGATCGCCATATCGTCAGCATCGCGTCCCAACCGATCCTAGATTCCATCCCGTCAAGCAGAAATTCTGAAGAATGAGACCGGAGTGGGCCGATAAGGTTAGGGCGGAGGTTGCTAACATGATTGAGGCTAAGCATGTCGAAGTCGTCGAATATCTGGCCTGGTTATCCAACATTGTCCTGGTTCCAAAGGATGGAAGGGTGAGGGTTTGTGTGGATTACCGAGATCTAAATAAAGCTTCGCCAAAGGACGACTTTCCCCTGCCTCACATTGATGTGCTAATTGATAGCGCTGCCAGGACCGCAATGTACTCATTCATGGACGGATTCTTAAGGTACAATCAGATTCCATTGGACATAATCGATAAGGTTAAGACAGCTTTCATCATAGAATAAGGAGTATTCTGCTACCGGGTTATGCCGTTTGGTCTGAAGAACGCCGGAGCAACCTATCAGCGCACTGTCACCACTTTCTTGCATGACATGATCCACAAAGAAGTAGAGGTCTACGTGGATGACATGTTGGTTAAGTCTGCTACCAAAGAAGAGCACTCCGCAGTTTTGGATAAGTTTGTGACTCACATTGAGAAGTATAACTTACGCCTTAATCCGAAGAAGTGCATATTCGAGGTTACATTGGGAAAACTTTTAGGCCATGTGGTCAGTCAAAGGGGGATTGAAATGGATCCAGATAAGATTAATGCGATTAGGGATATGCCTGCTCCGAATACAGGATAAGAAGCTTGGTCTTTCCTTGGTTACATCCAATATGTCAGTAGGTTCATTTCTCGCCTCACCACCGTTTGTGAGCAAATCTTTAAGTTGTTAAGGAACCGTCAGCCGATTGTGTGGGATGAGCACTGTCAGATCGCATCCAACAAAATCAAGGCCTACCTGCTTCACCCACTCGTCCTTCATCCGCCCACCCCGGGCAAGCCCTTGATCTTGTACCTAGAAATTGATGACTCCGCCATAGGGGCATTGTTGGTTCAAGAAGATGACAGTAAGGAGCATGTAGTGTACTACTTAAGTAAGAAGCTATTGGATTATGAAGCTTGTTATACGATTGTCAAAAAGACGTGTGCTGCCATGGTTTAGTTAATTAAGAAAATGCGCCACTACTTTCAGTCGTACAAGGTTCAAGACGTGGCTAAGGTTGACCCAATGAAAAATCTTTGTCAGTCGCCAACCTTATCTGGTAAGTTGTCCAGTTGGTTACTGTTGCTTTCCGAATTCGATATTGAGTATGTGACGACGAAAGTTATCCAAGGTAGAGCGGTTGCAGAATTTTTGGCAAACCAAGCTCTCGACTCCGATTATGTCGAGAACTTGGACTTTCCCGACGAGCAATTAGCTATGATTGATGTAGCCAAGTCCATGTGGACTATTGTAAGCACGAGATTTTGCAGTCCCTCTCGCGAGACAATGATGACGTGTTCCCGATTCTATTCCTCATAATAAAAATTCTTTGGAGTTTTTATTACCGATATAAAATTCCCTGCAAATTTTATTTTTCATAGGAATTCAGTTCGGCGTGTCCGATAACGCGTTCGATAGGAGCTTGAACTGATGATTTGCACTCAAAATTAAATTAATCTCTAAATATCCATTAAAATTCTAAAAGATGCCTTTTAACCCAGTTTTTGACCCCTTTGGTAGCTTTTTGGGCTTGTGGGCCCGCTGACAGTCAGCCTGCAGGAAGCTGATACCGCCAGCGGTATCGCCATGTCACCGGCAATATGGCCAAATCGGACTTTTGCAGAATGCTTTCTTCTTTCCTAGGCAGACTTTTTTGCCATTTTAGTGAAAATGGCTGAAAGGTCTCGAAGACCACCCATATTTTCCTATAAAAACACACCCTAGGGTTTCAAAAGAAAGGGGATAACAACAAGAAAACATATCTGAAATTTAACCTATAGTTTTAGAGTGAGAAACCTCATTTTTAGAGAGATAAGGGGGAGAAAAGGTAAGAAAAGGGATTCTAATCCATTTTTCTTGGTTTTTCTTCTTTGATTCTTTTAGTTAAAACTTAAATCAGTAGACTTTAGGATTGAAATCAACTTAATTGGAATTTAGAGACTTAAACTCTTAAATTTACTACCAAATCACCATTTTAAGCTCCCCGGAGGTGTTCCTTGGTTCACGAAGAGGTGGATTCACGGCCCCGAGGTAAAAATTCTGAGTCTCATAGCTCTTTGGATTCATTCTCACTTGTTTGTGCTGTTTTGTGCCTGTTTTTGGGTTTTCGGTCGTTTTTGACCATTACCTAGTACTGCTGCAAGAAGCTCAAGCCGTTGGAGGAAAGTAAAGCCGCTGGAGGAAAGTAAAGTCGCTGGCGGTATCAACCATTTCGCCAGCGGCATCGTTGATACCGCTAGCAACATCACTTGCCTTCAGGGGCCTCCTCTTCTGCTAGGACCCTTTCTTTATGGTATCCAGAAAATCATGTAACCTGCCTGTCTGACTGATACCGCTAGTGTCATCACTGATGGTGCCGGTGGTATCAACCATGCCGCCAGCGACATGACTTTTTAGACAGCTGTTTTCTTTTCGTTTATTTTTCCAACCTAGTTATATTCCCGAAGCTAGAGGTGTATAGTTCAACGACGAAGGTCCAAAACCTTCTAAAAATAGACCCCATCTCATACCATGTGGCATTTTCACTAATAATCCGGTTAAAACAACGACCGAGTCTAAAATTTGGTTAAAATGGAATTTTCCCGCAAACGCAATTCAAATCTCATTTTTAGCCATCCAATCAGGCTTTATAACATAAAAAATGAATATACCATGTTCACGCTTACTCGGGTCTTGTTTTGTCTATTGACTGTGCATGCTATGCGATATACCTCATACAACGTGTCGTATTAGTGCTAACCGTTTTGTGCAAGTAGATTTAGGTTAGATGAATGCTAGGCCTTCGGGTATTTTATTTGTCGTATAAAAAAATGTATAGGATTTGGAAAGCCATATAATTATTATTTTTATTTTTCGCATTTACTTTTTGGATAACTATAATAATTATTTATATACAGCTTTGAATGCTTGATAAACGCAAAAACAACATATGAACCGAAAACACAATAAATAGGGTGGATTAAAACCAATTAAGAAAGAATGAAATATTTTAACTTGGCTTAATGAAAAATAGATAACATCATCCGAACTCGGAATCTCTACTTAAGGTATGGTCTACCACCTGGTGGGAAAATCGTACCAAAATTTCCTGATTGAGCTGAACCGGGTGACGACTCTATTTTAAGTACGGGATTTCAATCTCGTATCGTTTAACATCTAAATTGAACTTAAAATTCAACATCAATCAATCCATGTTTCCATCACGCTTAAAATAAGGATCAATCCCTCGGCACGCTTCACAGCGCCTGTTATTTCCCCCCTCCCCCCACGCGCAACGCATCTCACGCGGCCCCCGAGGGCGATAAAAAGGTCGTCCACTCACAGTGGCGACTCTGTTTGGTACTTGTCCTTAATCTTAAACTTATCTTTTCAATAAGTTTAAAGGGTTTTCATGAAGTATTGAAATCATTGGCCAAATTAAACCTTCATTCTTTTTTTATAATGTTTTATCCTTAAACACGCGTGTAGATAGTTCGATAATTTTTAGGTGCCCCATTTCACCCGAGAAGCTCGCGAAAGTATCACTCATGCCCTGTTTGGAATTGAGGATGCTTATCGTGTGGATCACTCATTTTAACCAACACATAAACTCTTGCGATCGCACCTATTTGGGGAGTGGTTGAGTAAAGGGGAATCAAGGTAAACGAGAACCGTCTGCATCAACAACCCTAAACCAAACCCGCGTTAGAATAAACCTTAGCACTTCACCACTTTAAGGCTACCAGAACAATCAAAATAAATTGGTTTGCGCTCCTTTTGCCATTACCGGTAAAGGAGCCAAAACTTCATCCTTTCTAAAGAGGCGTAACGCGGGAGTCATAAGGTTGGAAGTGGGACGATTTGTGTGCTATGTGCTCTGTGATCATGCATCCCCCATGCATCGGCTCTAAGAGCCAAAATCAACTTACCAATATCGGTCTCCATTTGTGGAAAAGGTTTAGCAACATCCGTAGGACTTCCTTTTGTACCCCCGTTAAGTCACAACATATCACTATACGTGGCAATGGGTAAGAACGTCTCACGGATGTTGGAGGGATGGGCCGCCACATCATCTCTAACCACATCTTTGTGTAGCCATAACCTGCCATGCATTGGTTATTAGACAAAGATCACTCATACCATCCATACCATTTACATCCCATTCATGATCTAACCCACGGTTCATGATCCTAAATAGTCTTCCTCCCAAGTCCGAACCTCGCAACCATCCATGTCTCTTCCCCACACCGATGATGACACTTTCCTACCCAAAGAACTTACCAGTCCTACCCAAACCTTGGTAATAGCTCCCCAGTCACCTCTTAGCGTTAAAATCGCCGCTGCCATCATCCAGTTTTTGAGTTCAGATCTATTCCGGAACCAGATTCAGACAACAATTCAAGCAACCATTAAGCAAGCCCTAGAAAGCAAGAGCTCTGACCAAGTCATGCAACCTCTGGGTGTGACACCTGCGACTGCGGCCACCTTACGACAGTTATTCGTCCCCCGAGCCAGCGACCAGTCATGCAATCTCCAAGCATGACACCCAATGGTGAAATACTCTTGGAATCTGTGCCATCCACTTATCACGGGTAATGGGAAGGAGCCCAGAGTCCAATTCCTCCATTGTTCTTTGCCATCTTGCCTCTAACATTGGTCACTCCATCGCAGTTTAGGCTACTCGCTACCCTGATGCCTCATCAGTACGACCAGGTCATGTAACCTTCGGGCATGACAACAGAAGTTGAACCCTTCTTGAGTCAATTCGTAACAACTGACTATCATCAAAAAAAAGGGAGGAGTCTAAATAGAGGGGGATTAGGTCTTTTAGAACACTGACTCATGAATACCCTCACCTCAAATCATGATGGGCCAAGAGACCTCTCTAAAATTGGCACCAACTGCCCTTATTCAGCCAAACAACTGTCTTACATGTAGCACGAATCCATGGAAGCTGTCGCTTAATGTAATCTTCATCGAATTAAGGGAAGCTGACCTTCTCAACCCCCTTCGTGAATATAAACCTCCCTCGAGAGAAGAGGGAAAAAGCTTTTGCGGATATCACATGCTGTCAGGTCACCACACCAACCAATGTAAGACTTTGGTTTGCGCCATCCATCATCTGGTAAGGGATAAGAAGATCGTTGACCCTAAAAGAGCATCTAGCCTCTTACTGGAGTTTGGCAACCAGGCGCGGATGATCAATCCCAGCCTTACTAGACAAAGAAATAGGCTGCAGAATCTCATCCAGGCCATCTACTCCAATGGCAAGGGAAAGTTTCGCTCCGACAGCGCGATCGAGGAGCCAATCGATGAAGAGGCCAAGGAGGTTACGGCCACCATGATCAAAGCCGTGACAGTTTTAGCAAAGAATCATGGTCAAAGGGAAGCAAAGAACCCGATGATCAAGGCTATGAGGCAGTTCACCGAGGTCCTCACCGGGGAGTCGAGTCAGGTGAGAGACACCTCGCCCAGTACCAAGTAGAATGAGACTCGGCTCGCCACCGACATCAACACCAAAGACCCTCCGCCTGTGGAGGATGAAAAGCCTTGATTTGTAATCTTTAGATTTTTTTACGCTTTCAGTTTGAACAATTTCATGTACCAAACTTTAAGCTCCATGAGCAACTGCTATTTTGTTACTCATGTCATTTTTTTAACATTTGATCCACGCATTCATATGAATATACGCATGATGCTTCCAGTATTCAGGATATTTTATTGTATGAAATTAATTCGAGTACAAATGAAGGCTCTCAAGTGGTGATCATTTCCAATAATTTAAATCCATTCAAACACATGTGAGATAATAAAGTGCTTAAACACCATGATAACGCTTTGCTTGGTCAGATTATTGAACCCCATAGGTCCCTTCTAGAATCAACTGAGCAACCTCACAGCGGTAAACCTTTGAGCTACCAAAGTAGTGTTAACTGGTTCCCTGAAATGAAAAAATCACGGCATACATTTTTGCCCATCCACAGCTTTCCCTTCTCAAACCTTGTCCAAAATTTCTTTGCTCCTCCATTCTTGGCATCGGGGCATAAATGATTGGTGAACCCCGACCTCCATCATCGTCGTCGAACCTTACACCAATGTCACTACCAAGGAAATGACCAAACTCGTAGAGAAACACATCTTGACCTAGCACAAATTAACCCGCATCAAACTCCTCGAGCAATAAAGATCAGCCCAAGGGAGCAACCACCGTCAAGGGTATAAAGTATGAGAGCAAGTATCTTTACCCCACAAGTCATAGGCCAATCACATAACCGAAGTCGTAAAACAGCCTGTCAAGTAAACTAGCTAAACAAGCTACCGTTCACCCTTTCGAAGGCACCAAGTAAAAAGCCCCCGAACCAAACGTCACTTGGTTTATGGAAACAAGATACAGGTGAAACCCTCTACCATCGGTGCAAGGCACAAATTCGGGCCTAATCAGGAAGGACTGTACAATCCGTAGACTGAAGGAGCAATCAAAATAGCAATTAGAACAACAATTGAACCAATCAAGAAGCCGCATTGCGAGCACCAAAACTCCCACAAACTAAACTCCTTGCAATGTGGCAAGGTTACCCGATGTAACTTTGAAGGTCAGAATGAATTGGGTGATCCAGTGTGATAACCGAACGGACACAAAAAACCTTGGAGAATTTGGAAAAGCAAAACCGAGCGCACAATAGCAAGTTAGATAGCTTACACCCTCGCCAAAAGTCGTAGACCCGGCATTGAAGCATCTAGAACCTTCTAACACCGGCGTTAAGAAGGTGTTCAGATCAAATTAAGAAGGCTGTCGTGTGGCCAAAGGCGGTACCGAATGAGTAGGGCAATCAAAGTCATGAGCACGAATGAGAGCAAGTTCATCGACCTAGTCAACCAGGACAGGCTTAAGTGTTGTCACACGTAATTAAAAGAAATAAATCAAGAAAAAGCGGCATAACATAAAATAAATATGATAATCACCCGCCTTTCGGTCTTTTACCAATTGGGCAAAAATTAGGGTGACACTCGACGGTCGGTATTCTGCAAACCGGCCGTTCAAAAAGTAGGGGATGAGTCAATATCGCCCGCTAGACTGAAAACTCAAAAAGGGCAGTTCAGGCAAAAATTAGGTAGCGAGAGAAGAACGGTGAGATGTTAACTTGAAAATTTGTGAAGGCTGGTTAACACTGGGAGTTTGATTAATGGAAATGATTGCTAACATCTTGTACTTAAATTAAATTCATTAGATAAAAGTGTCTTTCGTACTGAAACCTCTATGCTTGTGATTGTATGAATGCCTGGCGACCAAGGGAAGGAGATATCACAAGTAAGCTTCATTGAAGATGCTCCGAGCTCACTAGTATTTCATTTTAA
The DNA here is from genome assembly GCA_947683365.1 of Euphorbia pulcherrima. NCBI lineage: Eukaryota > Viridiplantae > Streptophyta > Magnoliopsida > Malpighiales > Euphorbiaceae > Euphorbia > Euphorbia pulcherrima. Next base: position 42,005,398 of record CANTUS010000008.1, on the reverse strand, counting down.
AAATTCGGATAGACTAAAAACATCTAGGTCTATGCAAAAGTCGGAATAAGTTTGCTGGATTGAAAACCCGGAAAGGGCGGTTCAGGCAAAAATTAAGACAAGACTCGATAGATTGAAAACCCCTTGGGGCAGTCTATGCAAAAGTTAGAGTAAAAAAAGACAAGAAAAAAAATAATAAAAAGGAATAAAAATAGCAAAAAGATAAGCCCGAAGTACTCCTATTTCTTTCAGTCCGCATTTCCCAAGCTTTGCAGAAAGCTCCGTAGCTGCTCGTTAATGGCTCGCTATGGCTGAATTTAGCAAAATGTCTGAAATTGGATTTCTGGGCAAGTGATGTCGCCAGCGATGTTGATGATGCCGCCGGTGATATGGAATAAGGATGGGGCGATATCACTTGATGCCCTGGCGGTATGGAGTGTGGGCAGCTTTGTCTATATTATTTAATAGGGTGATGTCGCTAGCGACATTAGTATTGCAGCCGACGACATGGGAGAATTTCCCGGCGACATCAGAACCATCTTCACCAATTCTGACCCATGCAAAAACCTATAAATAGCCATGTAACCCATTTCCAAAACCTGATCAAACGCAAATCCATTTTATTCAAAATAAAAGCCAGAAGGCGCAAGTCATCCAAACATCCCAAACACCTAGCCTAATAAAACAGAAATCAAGTGACAATCCAAATTATTCAAACCCAATGTTTCAAGGGCATACAAACCAAAGCGAAAAGAAAAAGAGCTAAATGGTTATCTAAACCATCCCATCGCCACCGGATGATGAGAGAAGAGATCCGGGTCATCCACGAGCCACCTGTTAGCCACATCTTTGTCCTCGTCCCTATCTTCTGTCGTCGAAACACTACTGGACTCCTCAGGCACAGTAGGCGAGCACTGGCCGGCTGATATCTTCACTCCTCTGCGGCTAGTACTACCGGGGTGCGCGTGATCTAAATTTTGTTTGCTCCTCTCATGGACAATAGCCTCCAATTGACCCTCAAGGTCGCTCACACGATGTCGGAGTGCTACGGTCTCCTCCTCATATCGCCGCCGGGCTCCATCGCATTCGATAGTGAAAGGGCCAAGAAATCCTATAGACAGGAGAAACGACAATAATGCATATCAATCATAGCATCCTTACATACATCTTATTTCAACATGTCATAACAGGGAAGATACGTGAATGAGTAGGATTGACCATTGAGAGTGTCCCTAAGAGCGAAGGCATTCCCGGCCAACTGCTCCGCTTCGCTCCGAGCAACCTGAAGAATCCAAAGGGGCAATCAGAAGAACTCCACAAAAGGGTTATCACAGGAATATGTTCAGAATTATATAGAGCTTACATAGGTGGTATTTTCTAGAGTGAAGATCGGTGCATGCCAACTCAGGCCTATATCATAGGGTCGAAACTCGCCCCTTGAATTAATTAGTATGAACTGGGTCTCTAGAGGATTCGACAAGCGCCCCTCCATGAAATCAACACCCTTGGATGCGCCGTAGTGCCGTGTCCCGCTGTAATCATCTCGACCTCTGTTCCTTAGGGGTTCTTGAAAAGTATAAATGGAAAGCATAAACAACCATTTTTTTCAGCCCATACAATTGCCATACATGTACAAAGCACAATCATACCTCAAAAGAGCGGTACCCCACCCTCTCCCTCGGGTTCGCCCTCCTCTTCTTCACCTCCTTCCTCCTCTTCCTCCTCTTCATCACCCACTATGCCCTTGAGCTGCCTTTTCTCCTCCTCCATCCTTTGCTTATTGTGATACTCGGTCATCTCATTCTATTTGATCCGAGGGCAAATAGGGAGTAAGCGCTGCTGATGCTACTCATAGGAGCCTGGAATGCTTGGAATGACCTAGACATTCCCCTCAATGCAATCGGCTTTATCAGCCGTGGATGTGATCACCAGGTGAGGCCACTATAAGCCTTTAGGAGGATCGGCGAGCACCGATCTAGGAGCAATAGTGACGAACCTCCAGCTCCGAACACGCTCCGCCAAGTACCACTGCAGTGACAAGGGGCACTCGCGATCGTCTACCTCTTTTCGGACCCTGGCCACCTCTATCAAGTTCTCTACCCCATCAAAGGGATCGAGAATAACCTGACCCAACAACCAAGCAAGCAACAGATGTAAGCATAATGTAAATTCATAAACACTTTTTGCCTACTAATGTTTTGTTCTAAGTGTGAAACAAGGACTAAGTCAAAAGATCGCTTACCGAGCTCAATCACGCAGTCCTCAAAGACTCGTGGTAGGTAGTAGAATACTTGGCTTTCCCACTAATACCAGCACACCACCGGGCGAGAAAGTGAGAACCCGGTGGCACGGTAGCCTTGAACGCAACCGGTGGAAGGATCTGATGCTCAAAGGCCCAAGCCTGCATAAATAAACAATTAGTCAGTCTAAAACATCCACAGTAAATGAAGCACACACATCAAACCAAGAAAATCAAGCAAAATGCTTTCGAGGACGGTATACCTGTAATAGCAAAGGGCTGAGGCGGAGGGTCTTCCCCATCTTTCGAGCACCCATATCCAGTCCATGGTACATTTATGCCAGGATAGCCCCTCGGCCAAATCTTCTTATAGATGCTGGCTACATCCTCAACAGCGGATATCAGCCCATAATAGATCTTGCTCCCCGAGACTGGGAAGAACAACACAGTGAGTAAGGAAATCACGAAAGAGCGGATGCAAGTGTCTCTATCATCCTCGGGCATCACATTCACTTTAGTCCAGTATTGGTACAGCTTGCCTTAGGATAGCAGCCCTGAGACAGGCTTCAAGCCAAACAACTACTTCACTCACCTCACCACAAGCTTGTCGATATGATACTTGTCCATATATGCGTCAAAATGAATGACCTCATCCGTCCATGGGAGCCCAATCATAGCCACAACATCGGAAGGCATGATAGTCACCTCTCTGAACAAAAAGTGAAAGGTATGGTTGGTTTCGGACAACTTCTCCATAAGCGCCATCACAGTTGGGTCGGAAAGTTTCTGCATTAGCATGGGCATGATTTGGGCTAAGTCTCCAAAACCTATCTTGTTAATGGCCAACGCAAGTTCAGGATCCTTCTCCGCTATGTGGTGCCACCACTCACCTATTGTACCCATACCTTGGGTGCATGTCAGTCCGTGCGGCTGTAAAAATCAAAAGCAAAGCAGCTAAGTCCCGGTTTATCTTCTTATCACTAATATTTGATGGAAGGCTACTGATGTCGCTTCTGTTAGAAGTGATGTCGCCGGCAATATCATCCATACCGCTGGTGGTATGGATAATATCGCTGGCAGCATCACCATAAGTAGAAACGACATCACATCTTCCTAGGCCTTTTTGCAAGGCCTGATGTCGCTGGCGGCATCACTCATGTCGCTGCGACATTATAACCTACGCGCAGAATCCCATTTTGCCCTAAAATCGCACTCATCGTGCCAAAACTATAAAAGTCACAATAAATCAAATCCTAAGCCTAAAAATAGTGAAAATCGAACCTAAAACATGCAATATCAGTTTATAATCAATCTTTTCACGCTTATAACTCCTATCATAGCATGATTTCGAGCCTAAGGCCGGAATCGAAACTTAACCTAAGAAAAGGAATTGTGTGTTTTACAGGACATAACAAAGATGTTTCTCCTTATCCGGAGTCAGGTTAGTGATAGGGGAATTGATCCTGTAGCCATACATCTTGGCTGTCTCTCTAAAACCATAAGCAACGAGAACCAGGAGAAGTTTTAGCCCGTCGATGGTAGAGTCGGATAAGTTTTCCCTCGTCTAGGTAGCCGACTTCACTTTGATAGCCTTAGCAATTCTCTTCATAATTGGGGTCAAAAGAGAATAAGAGATTTGATTTTCAAAGAGAAAAGAATGAGAGGAGAAGGTGGAGAGGTCGGAAGTTCTGTCTACAGAATTAGGAAAGAAAAGGAGTTTTACTCTTTTAAAACCCCCACACGGAATTCAAGGAGTTTTAATTTATTTGGAACTCCCCGTCGATGCCACCGGCGGCATCAGCTCAAACCGCCAATGACATCACTCATGCCGCCCGCGACATCACCTCCCCTAGTTTCAATTTTGAATTTGTTTGACTTGTCAAAGCTGCCACATGGCAATCATATTACTGGCGGCATCAAGTCAAATCAACAGCAGCATCACTCATGTCGCCGGCGATATCAACTCCTCTCCCTGCACTTTTCAGCCATTTTTGGTGAAATCCCAGCTCTAGCCCCGACATCCCATGACTTTCAAAACCCTTGTACTTTTTGTTATTACGTTTTTACTGTTGATCAAAGGGGTAAAAATATTTTTGTTTCACAAATCGATCAAGCAGTAAAAATGTCATCTAAAATTTGTCTAATCTTGTTCTCATTCTACTCCTTCCAGGCACAAAACCACAACCGCAAAACCAATATACTCATTCGCTACGCCAACCGGAGATTACAACATGACTCGGTACATGTCAATGTTCGGGGTTCACCCTTGTAGTGCCAACTGAAGGTCCCTGATATAGTCCCTATACGTATCACCCTTTGGGTTTACCCTTGGAAAGCCAACAGAAGGTCCCTGATGTAGTCTTTGTACGTATCACCCTTTAATTTCACCCCCTATTCACTAATCGGAGATTACGGCATGACCCTGTACGTACTGATCTTCGATTTCATCCCCTGGAACATCGTTGGAGATTATGGAATGACCCCGTATATTCTGATCTTTGAGTTCACCCCCTATTCGCTAATTGGAGATTACGACATGACCTTATACATACCGATCTTCAAATTCATCCCCCGGAAAATCATTGGAGAGTACAAAATGACCATGTGATCTTTAAGTTCATTCCTTGAACGCCAACTGAAGGTCCCGATATGACCCTGTACATGTCACCTTTAGGTTCACTACTCCAAGATTGCAGCGTGACCCCGCACATGCTGCCGTTGCTATCAACTGCCATCCTATCATCCAAGACTTCTGATACCCTTGTACTTTCTATTATTACGTTTTTACTGCTGATCGAAGGGGCAAAATTTATTTTTTTTGCAAAATCAATCAAGCAGTAAAAACATCATTTAAAGATCAGCCTAATCTTTTACTTATCGCTTGTTGCAGAAACTACACTCCACCGATCCACAAAGCATGAGTCCGACCAAGGGGCAACCAATCGACAAAGCATAAGTCTGACCAATGGGTAACAAATCGACAAAGCATAAGTCCGCCTAAGGGGCAACCAATCCATAAAGCATAAGTCTGACCAAGGAGCAACCAATCTACAAAGCATAAGTCCGATTAAGGGCAACCAATTTACAAAGCATAAGTCCGACCAAGAGGCAACCAATCTACAAAGCATAAGTCCGACCAAGGGGCAATTAATCTACAAAGCATAAGTCCGACCAAGGGCAATTAATCTACAAAGCATAAGTCCGACTAAGGGGCAACCAAATCATAAAGCATAAGTCCGTCCAAGGGGCAACAAATCCACAAAGCTCAAGTCCTACCAAGGGGTAAACCAGTCATCATGAGGTATCATTCCTATCCCTTGCTCTTTCTTGCTATCATACTGACATGTGGCAGCAGTGATCCCCCGAGGGGCAGCCTGTGAGCATGGGATTTTGCAGTCCCTCTTGCGAGACGATGATGACATGTTCTCGATTTCATTCCTCACAATAAAAATTCTTTGGAGTTTTTATTACCGATATAAAATTCCCCACAAATTTTATTTCTCATAAGAATACAGTTCATCGTGTCCGATAATGCGTCCGATAGGAGCTTGAGCTGATGATTTGCATCTAAAATTAAATTAATCTTCAAATATCCATTAAAATATTATTAAAATTCAAAAAGATGCCTTTTGACCCCTTTACTAGCTTTTTGGGCTTGTGGGCCCGCTATCGCTCATGCCGCCGGCGGTATCACCATGTCGTCGGCGACATGGCCAAATCGGGCTTTTGCAGAATGCTTTCTTCTTCTTCCTTGGGCAAACTCTTTTTTGCCATTTCAGTGAAAATGGCTGAAAGGTCTCGAAGACCTCCCATATTTTCCTATGAAAACACACCTTAGTGTTTCAAAAGAAAGGGGATAACAACAAGAAGACATATCTGAAATTTAAACTGTAGTTTTAGAGTGAGAAAGCTCATTTTTAGAGAGATAAGGGGGAGAAAAGGTAAAAAAGGGATTCTAATCCATTTTTCTTGGTTTTTCTTCTTTGATTCTTTTAGTTAAAACTTAAAATCAGTAGACTTTAGGATTGAAATCAACTTAATAGGAATTTAGAGACTTAAACTCTTAAATTTACTACTAAAATCACCATTTCAAGCTCCCCAGAGGTGTTCGTTGGTTCACGAAGAGGTGGACTCACGGCCCCGAGGTAAAAATTCTTAATCTCATAGCTCTTTTGGGATTCATTCTTACTTGTTTGGGCTATTTTGTGCCTATTTTCTGGTTTTCGGCCGTTTTGTACCGTTACTTGGTGCTGCTGCAAGAAGCTGAAGCCGCCGGAGGAAAGTGAAGTTGCCGGCGGTATCAACCATGCCACTAGTGACATTATTGATACCGCTAGTGTCATCCCTTGCCTCCAGAGGCCTCCTCTTCTTGTAGGACCCCTTCTTTATGATATCTAGAAAATCATGTAACCTGCCTGTCTGACTGATACCGCTAGCAACATCATTGATGCAGCCGGCGGTATTAACCATGCCGCCGGCGACATGACTTTCTGGACAGTTGTTTTCTTTTCGTTTATTTTTCCGACCTAGTTATATTCCCGAAGCTAGGGTGTACAGTGCAATGATGATGGTCCCAAACCTTCTAAAAATAGACCCCACCTAATACTATGTGGCATTTTTACTAATAATTCGGTTAAAACAACGATCGAGTCTAAAATTTGGTTAAAACGGAATTTTCCCACGAACGCCATTCAAATCTCATTTTTAGCCATCCAACCGAGCTTTATATCATAACAAATGAATATGCCATGTTCACGCTAACTCGGGTCTTGTTTTGTCTACTAACTGTGCATGCTAAGTGATATACCCCGTACAACGTGCCGTATTTATGCTAACCATTTTGTGCAGGTAGATTTAGGTTAGATGAATGCTAGGCCTTCGGATATTTTATTTGTCGTATAGAAAAATGTATAGTATTTGAAAAGCCATGTAATTATTATTTTTATTTTCTGCATTTACTTAACTATAATAATTATTTATATACCGCTTTAAATGCGTGATAAACGCGAAAACAACATATAAACCGAAAACACAATAAATAGGGTGGATTAAAACTGATTAAGAAAGAATGAAATATTTTAACTTGGCTTCATGAAAAATAGATAACATCATTCGAACTCGGAATCTCTACTTAAGGTATGGTCTACCACCTGGTGGGAAAATCGTACCAAAATTTCTTGATTGAGCTGAACCGGGTGGCGACTCTATTTAATGTACGGGATTTCGATCTCGTATAGTTTAACATCTAAATTGGACTTAAAATTCAACATCAATCAATCCATGTTTCCATCACGCCTAAAATAAGGATCAATTCCTTGGCATGCTTCACAGCGCCTGTTATTTCCCCCCCCCCCCCAGTGCGACGCATCTCACGCGGTCCCCAAGGGCGGTAAAAAGGTCGTTCGCTCATAGTGGCAACTCTGCTGGGCACTTGTCCTTAATCTTAAACTTATCTTTTCAATAAGTTTAAAGGATTTTGATGAAGTATTGAAATCATTGGCCAAATTAAAACTTCATTCTTTATTATAACGTTTTATCCTTAAACACGCATGTAGATAGTTCGGTGATTCTTAGGTGCCCCATTTCACCCGAGATGCTCGCGAAAGTATCACTCATGCCCTGTTTGGAATTGAGGATGCTTAACGGGTGGATCACTCATTTTAACCAACACAAAACTCCTGCGATCGCACCTATTTAGGGAGTGGTTGAGTAAAGTGGAATCAAGGAAGACGAGAACCTTCTACATCAGCAACCCTAAACCAAAGCCGCGCTAGAATAAACCTTAGCACTTCACCCTTTTAGGGGTACCAAAACAATCAAAATAAATTAGCTCGTGCTCCTTTCACCATTACCGGTGAAGGAGCTAAAACTCTGTCCTTTCCAAAGAGGCATAACGCGGGAGTCATAAGGTTGGAAGTGGGATGATTTGTGTGTTATGTGCTCTTTGATCATGCATCCCCCATGCATCGACTCCTAGAGCCAAAATCAACTTACCCTTACCGGTCTCCATTCGTGGAAAAGGTTTAGCAACATCTATAGGACTTCCTTTCGTACCCCCGTTAAGTCACAATATATCACTATGCGTGGCAACGGGTAAGAACGTCTCATGGATGTTGGAGGGATAAGCCGCCATATCACTCTAACCACATCTACGTGTAGCCATAACCTACCATGCATTGGTTATTAGACAAAGATCACTCATACCATCCGTACAATTTACATCCCATTCATGATCCTAAACAGTCTTCCTCCCAAGTCTGGACCTTCACAACCATCCATGTCTCTTCCCCACACCGATGATGACGCTTTCCTACCAAAAGAACATACCAGTCCTACCCAAACCTCGAGAATAGCTCGCCAGTCACCTCTTGGCTTTGAAATCGCCACTGCCATCATCCAGTTTTTGAGTTCAGATCTATTCCAGAACCAGATTTAGGCGATTGTTCAAGCAACCATGAAGCCAGCCTTAGAAAGCAAGAGCTCTAACCAAGTCACGCAACCTCTGGGCATGACAGCCATGACTGCGGCCACCTTATGACAGTTATCCGTCCCCCGAGCCAGCGACCAGGTCATGTAATCTCTGGCCATGAAACCCAATGGTGAAATACTCTTGCAATCAGTGCCATCCACTTATCACGGGTAAAGGGAAGGAGCCCAGAGTCCAGTTCCTCCATCGTTCTCTGCTATCTTGCCTCCAACATTGGTCATTCCATCGCAATTTAGGCTACCCGCTACCCCGATGCTTCCTTAGTACGACTAGGTCATGCAACCTCCAGGCATGACAACAGAAGTTAAAGCCTTCTTGAGTCAATTTGTAACAACTGACTATGATCATAAGAAGGGAGAAGTCCAAATAGAGGGGGATCAGGTCTTTAAGAACACTAACTGATGCATACCCTCACCTCAAATCATGATGGGCCAAGGGACCTCTCAAAAATTGGCACCAACTGCCCCTATTCAGCTAAATAATGGTCTTACAGTGTGAATCTATGGAAAGTGCCGCTTAATGTAATCTTCACCGAATTAAGGGAAGTTGGCCTTCTCAACCCCCTTCGTGAATATAAACCTCCCTCGAGAGAAGAGGGAAAAAGCTTTTGCAGATATCACATGCTGTGAGGTCACCACACTAACTAATGTAAGACTTTAGTTTGCGCCATCCAACGTCTGGTAAGGGATAAGAAGATCGTTGACCCTGAAAGAGCATCTAGCCTCTGGTAAAGGATAAGAGAATTAATCCCAGCTTTACTGGACAAAGAAATGGGCCGCAGGATCTCATCAAGGCCATCTACTCTAATGGCAAAGGAAAATTTTGCTCCGACAGCTCAGACGAGGAGCCAATCGATAAAGAGGCCAAGGAGGTTATGGCCACCATGATCAAAGCCATAACAGTTTTAGCAAAGAAGCATGGTCAAAGCGAAGCAAAGACCCCGATGATCAAGGCCATGAGGAAGTTCACTAAGGTCCTCACCAGGGAGTCGAGTCAGGTGAGAGACACCTCACCTAGTGCCAAGCAGAATGAGACTCAGCTCACCACCGACATCAATACCAAAGACCGTCCGCCTGTGGAGGATGAAAAGCCTTGATTTGTAATCTTTAGATTTCTTTATGCTTTCAGTTTGAACAATTTCATGTACTAAACTTTAAGCTCCATGAGCAACTGCTATTTTGTTACTTATGACATGTTTTTACCATTTGATCCATGCATTCATATGAACATATGCATGATGCTTCCAGTATTCAGGATATTTTACTGTATGAAATTAATTCGAGTACAAATGAAGGCTCTCAAGTGGTAATCATTTCTAATAATTTAAATCCATTCAAACACATGTGAGATAATAGAGTGCTTAAACACCGTGACAATGCTTTGCTTTGTCAGATTGTTGAACACCATAGGTCCCTTCCAGAACTAACTCAGCAACCTCGTAACGGTACACCTTCGAGCTACCAAAGTAGTGTTAGCTGGTTCCCTAAAATGAAAAAATCACGGCATACATATTTGCCCACCCACTCCTTTCCCTTATCAAACCTTATCCAAAACTTCTCTACTCCTTCGCCATCCTTAGCATCGGGGCATAAAAGATTGGTGAACCCCAACCTCCATCACCGCCGTCGAACCTTACACCAATGTCACTGCCAAATGACCAAACTCACAGAGAAACACATCTTCACCTAGCACAAATTAACCCGCATGAAATCCCTTGAGCAATAAAGATCAGTCCCAAGGGAGCAACCACCGTCAAGAGCATAAAGTATGAGAGCAAGTATCCTTACCCCACAAATCACAGGCCAATCATACCGTCGAAGTATTAAAACAGCCTATCAAGCAAACCAGCTAAACAAGCTATCGTTCACCCTTTCGAAGGCACCAAGTAAAAAGCCCCCGAACCAAATGTCACTTGGTTTATGGAAACAAGATACAGGTGAAACCTTCCACCATTGGTGTAAAGGAAAAATTTGGGCCAAATCAGGAAGGACTATACAAACCACAGACTGAAGGAGCAATCAGGATAGCAATCGAACCAATCAAGAAGGCGGTTTGCGAGCATTAAAAATCCCATAAACTGAACTCCTTGCAATGTGGCAAGGTTACCCGATGTAACTTTGAAGGTCAGAATGAATTGGTTGATCTAGTGTGATAACCGAACGGACACAAAAAAACCTTGGAGAATTTGCAAAAGCACGATCGAGCGCACAATAGCAAGTCAGAAGGCTGCCGTGTGGCCAAAGGCGATACCGAATGAGCAGGGAAATTAAAGTTATGATCACGAACGAGAGCGAGTTCATCGACCTAGTCAACTAGGACAGGCTCAAGTGTTATCACACCTAATTAAAAGAAATAAATCAAGAAAAAGCAGTACAATGTAAAATAAATATGATAATCACCCACCTTTCGATGTTTTACCGATCGGGCAAAAATTAGGGTGACACCCCGATGGTCGGTATTCTGCAAACCAGCCGTGCAAAAATTAAGGGTTGAGTCAATATCGCTCGCTGGACTGAAAACTCAAAAAGGGCAGTTCAGGCAAAAATTAGGGCACGAGAGAAGAACAGTGAGATGTTAACTTGAAAATCTGTGAAGGCTAGTTAACACCGGGAGTTTGATTAATGGTAATGATTGCTAACATATTGTACTCAAATTAAATTCATTAGATAAAAGTGTCTTTCATATAGAAACCTCTATACTTGTGATTGTATGAATGCCTGGCGACCAAGGGAAGGAGACATCACAAGTAAGCTTAATTGAAGATGCTCCTAGCTCATCAATATTTCATTTTAAAAATCCAAATAGACTGAAAACATCTAGGTCTATGCAAAAGTCAGAATAAGTCTGCTGGATTGAAAACTCAAAAAGGGCGGTCCAGGCAAAAATTAAGACAAGACTCGATAGATTGAAAACCCCTTGGGGCAGTCTATGCAAAAGTTAGAGTAAAAAAGACGAGATAAAAATAATAAAAGGAATAAAGATAGCAAAAAGAGAAGCCCGAAGTTCTCCAGTTTCTTTCAGTCTGCATTTCCCAGCCTTTGCAGAAAGCCCCGTAGCTGCTGGTTAATGGCTCGCCATGGCTGAAATTATCAAAATGTCTGAAATTGGATTTCTGGGCAAGTGATGTCGCCAGCAATGTTGATGATGCCGCCGATGATATGAAATAGGGATGAGGCGATATCACTTGATGCTGCTGGCGGTGTGGAGTGTGGGCAGCTTTGTCTATATTATTTAATAGGTTTATATAGCTAGCGACATCAGTAATGCCGCCGACTACATGAGAGAATTTCCCGACGACATCAAAACCATCTTCACCAATTATGACCTATGCAAAAACCTGTAAATAGCCATGTAACCCATTTCCAAAACCTGATCAAACGTAAATCCATTTTATTCAAAATAAAATCCAGAAGGCGCAAGTCATCCAAACACCCCAAACACCTAGCCTAATAAAACAAAAATCAACCGACAATCCAAATTATTCAAACCCAATGTATCAAGGGCATACAAACCAAAGCGAAAAGAAAAAGAGCTAAACGGCTATCTAAACCATCCTATCGCTACCGGATGGATGTGAGGAGACATCCGAGTCATCCATGAGCCACCGGTTAGCCACATCTTTGTCCTCGTCCCTATCTTACGTCATCGAAATGCTACTGGACTCCTCAGGTATAGTAGGCAGGCACTGGCCGTCCGACATCTTCACTCCTCTACGGTTAGTACTACTAGGGTGCGTATGATCCAAATTTTGCTTGCTCCTCCTCTCATGGACAATAGCCTCCAATTGACCCTCAAGGTCGCTCACATGATGTTGGAGTGCTACGGTCTCCTCATATCGCCGTCGGGCTCCATCGTATTCGATAGTGAATGGGTCAAGAAATCCTACAGATAGGAGAAACGACAATAATGCATATCAATCATAGCATCCATACATACATCTTGTTTTATCATGTCATAACAGGGAATATACCTAAACAAGAATTGACCAATTAGAGTGTCCTTAAGAGCGAAGGCCTTCTCGGCCAACCGCTCCGCTTCACTCCGAGCAACCTGAAGAAGCCAAAGGGGCAATCAGAAGAACTCCATAAAAGGGTTATCGCAGGAATATGTTCAGAATTATGTAGAGCTTACATAGGTGATATTTTTTAGAGTGAAGATCGGTGCATGCAAGCTCGGGCCTATATCTTTGGGCCGAAACTCGCCCATTGAATTCATTAGTATGAACTAGGTCTCCAGAGGATTAGACAAGTGCCCCTCCACGAAATCAACACCCTCGGGAATGCCGTAGTGCCGTGTCCTGCTGCAATCATCTCAGCCTCCCTTCCTTTGGGTTTCTTGAAAAGCATAAATGGAAAACATAAACAACCAATTTTTTTCAGCCTATACAATTGCCATACATGTACAAAAGCACAATCATAACTCAAAAGAGCGGTACCTTACCCTCTCCCTTGGGTTTGCCCTCCTCTTCCTCCTCAACATCGCCCATTATGCCCTCGAGCCGCCTTTTCTCCTCCTCTATCCTTTGCTTATTATGATACTCGATCGTGTCATTCTGTTTGATGCGAGGGCAAATGGGGAGTAAGCGCTACTGATGCTGCTTATAGGAGCTCGGAACGATTGGAATGACCCGATCATTCCCCTCAATGTTATCGGCTTTATTAGCCGCAGATCAGATCACCCGGTGAGGCCACCATAAGCCTTTAGGAGGGTCGGCGGGCACCGATCTAGCAGCAGTAGCGACAAACCTCCAGCTCTGAATACGCTCCCCCAAGTACCATTGTAGTGACAAGAGGCACTCCATCACAAATCGGCGATCGTCTACCTCTTTTCGGACCCTGGCCACCTCTATCAAGTTCTCTACCACATCAAAGGGATTGAGAATAATCTGACCCAACAACTAAGCAAGCAACCGATTCAATCATAATGTAAATTTATAAACACTTTTTGCCTACTAATGTTTTGTTCTAAGTGTGAAACAGGGTCTAAGTCAAAAGATCCCTTCCCGAGCTCAATCAGACAGCCCTCAAAGACTCATGTTAGCTAGTAGAATACTTGGCTTTCCCACCGATGCCACCACACCACCGGGCAAGAAAGTGAGAACTCGGTGGCATGGTAGCCTTGAACTTAATCGATGGAAGGATTTGATGCTCAAAGGCCCAAGCCTGCACAAATAAATAATTAGTCAGTCCAAAACATCCACATTAAATGAAGCACGCACATCAAACCAAGAAAAGCAAGTAAAATGCTTTCGAGGAAGGTATACCTATAATAGCAAGTGGCTAAGGCGGAGGGTCTTCCCCATCTTCTGAGCACCCGCATCCAGTCCATGGTACATGTACGCCAGGATGGCACTCGACCAATTCTTCTTACAGATGCTCGCTACATCCTCAACAACGGCTATCAACCCATAGCAGATCTTGCTCCCTAAGACCGGAAAGAATAACACAGTAAGGAAATCACGAAAGAGCGGACGCAAGAGTCTCCATCATCCTCGGGCATCATATTATCTTTAGTTCAGTATTGGTATGGCTCGCCATAGGATAGCCGCCCTGAGATGGGGTTCAAGCCAAACAGCTACTTCACTCGCCTCACCACAGGCTTCTCGGTATGATACTTGTCCATATATGCATCAAAATGAATGACCTCATCCTTCCATGGGAGCCTGATCATAGCCACAACATCGGAAGGCATGATAGTCAACTCTCCGAACAAAAAGTGAAAGGTATGGGTGGTTTCGGATAATTCTCTATAAGCACCGTCATAGCCGGTGGGAAAGTTTCGACATTAGCATGTGCATGATTCAGGCTAAGTCTCCAAAACTTGTCTCGTTAATAGCCAACGCATGTTTAGGATCTTTCTCCGCTTTGTAGTGCCTCTACTGTGTGTGTCAGTCCGTGCGGTTGCAAAAATCAAAAGCAAATCAGATAAGTCCTGGTTTATTTTCTTACTGTTGTTATCTGATGGAAGGTTGCTGATGTCACTTCTACTAGAAGTGATGTCGCCAACGATATCATCCATACCGCTGGCGGTATGGATGATATCGCTGGCGTCATCACCATAAGCAGAAATGACATCACATCTTCCTAGGCCTTTTTGCAAGGCCTGATGCCACTGGTGGCATCACTCATGTCGCTGCGACATCGTAAGCTGCGGGCAGAATCTTGTTTTGCCCTAAAATTGCACTCATCGCGCTAAAAGGACAAAAATCATAATAAATCGAATCCTAAGCCTAAAAATAGTAAAAATCGAACCTAAAACATGCAATATCAGTTTATAATCAATCTACTTATCGCTTATAACTCCTATGATGGCATGATTTCGAGCCTAAGGCCGGAATCAAAACTTAACCTAAGAAAAGGAATTTCGAGTTTTGTAGGATTACCTGGATGTAGCAAAGATGTTTCTCCTTATCTGGGTCAGGTTGGTGATAGGGGAATTGATCCTATAGCCATACATCTTAGTCGACTCCTTTAAACCATAAGCAACAGGAACTGGGAGAAGGTTTAACCCGTCAATGGTAGAGTCGGACAAGTTTTCCCTCGCCTTGGCAGCCGACTTCCCTTTGATAGCCTTAGCAATTCTCTTCATGATTGGGGTTGAAAGAGAACAAGAGATTTGATTTTCAAAGAGAAAAGAATGAGAGGAGGTGGAGAGGTCGGAAGTTCTGTCTACAAAATGGGGAAAGAAAGAGTTTTACTCTTTTAAAACCCCTGCACGAAATTCAAGGAGTTTTAATTTATCTGAAATTGCCTGTCCATACCACCGACGGCATCAGCTCAAACCACCAGCGACATCACTCATGCCGCCCAAGACATCACCTCCCCCAGTTTGAATTTTGAATTTGTTTGTCCAGTCAAAGTTGCCTCGTGGCAATCATATCGCTGGCAGTATCAAGTCAAATCACCAGCAGCATCACTTATATTACCGGTGATATCAACTCCTCTCCCTGCACTTTTCAGCCATTTTCGGTGAAATCCCAGCTCTAGCTCCGATATCCCATGACTTTCGAAACCCTTGTACTTTTTATTATTACGTTTTTACTATTGATCGGAGGGGCAAAAATATTTTTGTTTCACAAATCGATCAAGCAGTAAAAATGTCATCTAAAATCTGTCTAATCTTGTTCTCATTCTACTCCTTGTAGGCATAAAACCATAGCCGCAAAACCAATATACTCGATCCCTACGCCAACCGAAGATTACGACATGATCCGGTACTTATCAATCTTCGGGTTCACCCTTGGAACGCCAGCTGAAGGTCCCTAATATAGTCCCTGTATGTATCACCCTTTGGGCTCACCACTAGAATGCTAACCGAAGGTCCTTAATACAGTCTCTGTACTTATCACCCTTTAATTTCACCCCCTATTCAATAACCGGAGATTACGGTATGACCCTGTACATACTGATCTTGGAGTTCATCCCCTAGAACATCGTTGGAGATTATGGAATGACCCCGTATGTTTTGATCTTTGAGTTCACCCCCTATTCGCTAATTAGAGATTACGGCATGACCCTATACTTACCGATCTTCAAATTCATCCCCTGGAACATCATTGGAGATTACAAAATGACCATGTACGTTTCGATCTTCAAGTTCATCCCTGGAACGCCAACTAAAGGTCCCGGCATGAACCTGTACATGTCACCTTTTGGTTCACTCCTCTAAGATTGCAGCGTGACCCCGCACATGTCGCCGTTGCTTTCAACTGCCATCCTATCATCCAAGACTTCTGATACCCTTGTACTTTCTATTATTAAGTTTTTAATACTGATCGAAGGGGCAAAAATATTTTTTTTGCAAATCGATCAAGTAGTAAAAACGTCATTTAAAGATCAGTCTAATCTTTTACTTATCGCTTGTTGCAGAAACTGCACTCCACCGATCCAAAAAGCATAAGTCCGACTAAGGGGCAACCAATCCACAAAGCATAAGTCCGACCAAGAGGCAACCAATCCATAAAGCATAAGTCCGACTGTGAGCACGGGCTTTTCGGTGACCCGCAGAACGATGAAGATTTTTTGCTCTAACCTTTTATGGGCTAGTTGTTCTATTCTTTGAGAGTCGAATCACGATTGAAAAGCTCCTTTTGACGATTTTGTGACCTTTGACCGCGCTTAAAGTCATTAAGAATAATTAAAATTGCATTTAATATGAGCATTTATCTTTCCCTCGTGTGCAGTAATTTGTTTCAAGGTTTTATGGAAAATTCGAACATTTTCAGCAAGTCCGGTTATTTTTCCTAGATTCTAGACTCTTTGAGGTTTCCGAAATGTCAAGAATCGCTTCACCCGGATAACCGTAGTGAAAGTTATGATTTTTTTAAAGTTTATAGTTTTTTTTCAAATCTTGGTCTTATCTCGCCGGAGACAGTTGGTCAATTTACATGAAGCGACCTAGATTTGGCGGCTTCATGTGAAGCGGCCTTCCCTTGGCCGCGTCAGCTGACGCGGGTCAGATCTGGTGGCATTAGCTGACACGGCCTGCCGCGTCAGTGATGTGATTTGTCGCATCACTGAAGCAACCTTATTTCGGGGACTGTACTTTCTCGTTTCTAGTCTACTTTCTGTTAAAAAATTTGAATTTTCGAAGGTTTTTTCCACAAAATCCATGTTTTTAAGGGACAAAATGCATTATTTTCATAAATTGGAGCCTATATAAACCCCTTAAATACTAAAGATGGGACTTTTGCTGATTTTTCAATACATAAGAATTCTCACAATTACTAAGCTTTAGGGAGAAAGAGTTTAATAACATGGTGAAAATCAAAACCAACACACCTGGTTCTTGATTTCTAAATCTTATTAGGCATAATCTCTTAGGTTAAATCTTTAAAATCTATTAGAAATCTTAGGTTAAAATTGGTTCAAATAGGATTTAGGGACTTTTTCATCACAAATCACTAAATTCCTTCCTAAATCGGTTGTTTCGTCGGGTTTTCATCTCAAATCCATCACAAAGCTTGCCAAACGTCCGGTTCGAGTCTCAAGAGTGGATTCACGACCTTTAGGTAGCTTTCTGAGTTCCAATCTATTTCTTTTGTTATTTATTTCTGCTGCTGTGTTTTTTGTTATTTTTTCGGGCGTTTGGCCCTTTTCTTCGTCCTTTTTGTAATTTTCTGCCAAAACTCTGGCTGACTATTCTGACGAACATCAGACCGACTGAACATCTCTTAGGCCACCTTGCTGAGTCAGCGTACCACTTCGTTCAGTCGGCCTACTGGTCGATCAAGCAGCCAATCGTTGTTTTGTCGGATTTTCTGGGTTCTTTTCCCCCAAACTGAAAAACCAAAGTTACTAAAACATTTTAAGCCCGAATCTACTGTAACAGTGTAGGAAACTGCTTGAAATTTTAATAATCTTGGGTTTTCAGGCACAAAAATGACGATTCCGGCTTGTTTAGACGCTTTTTTCGGCAGACCACTTTAGTGGGACGAAGGCCGACTGAGTGTCATCTAGGCCACCTCGTTGAGTAGGCCTACCATGTCACTGAGTCAGCCTACTACCTCACTGAGTCGACCTATAGGTGAAAATGTCGAAATTGTCACTGTTTGCTTTATTATGTTATTTTTGGCCCTGTTTCTGTCATTTTTGACCCGATTTTGGTCATTTTAATGCATTTTCAGTCCCAATTTTTTCCTGAAAAATCTCTAAAAATCACAAATAATCTGAAATTAATTCAATTAATTTTTATAGTTGCTGGAGATTATTTTATCTATTATTTAATGGGTTAAATGACTATTTAATGGCTTAAAAATGACCTTTTTACTTAATAAATGCCTAATGGACCTTTTTGCCATGGTTAAAAATCCCAAAAATATTCTGAATACATTAAATATGATTTTAGGATGTTTAGTTAATTTATTTCACCCTTTTTAAGTTGTTAGATAATTAATTAATGCCCAAAAATTACGTTTTTATCCCCAAAAATTCAAAAATATGTTTTCTTCATGCTATGTGTTTATTTTTCGCATTTATTTATTTATGCTTTATTTATGATTATTCCCGTATACCTTTTGCCTCGTTTGGAGCAAGGTCCGAGTCGGTAAACTCGGTTAAAACCTGATTTTGCCCGTTTATTTATTTATCGCTTTATTTATTTTCTTGGATTAGAAAAATGTATAGGTATTCGTAAAGCCTTGTAATGATTTTATTTTCTTTGTTTATTTATCGTTTTTCGTGTGATGTATGACATATAAACCGAAAACACCAAACAATAATCGAATTAAATTGCATAAGAACTAAGATCACGTTTATTAAAATATAATCGGCTTGATTTAAAAATTGAAAAGTAAGCAACATCATTCAGACTTAGAATCTCTATTTTAAGGTACGGTCCGACCACCCGGTGGGAATATCGTACCCAAATTCCCGGTGGAGCTTAACCGGGTGGCGACTCTATCTTAAAATACGGGATTCTAAGTCTCGTATCCCTTAACACATAAATTGGACTAAATTTCAACTTCAACATCACTTTCATTATCCATTTTCATCACGCAAAAATAAGGACTATCCTTTAGCACGCTTCACAACGCTCGTTGTTTTTCCGCCCCACGTCGAAGAGCATTAAAGATTACCTTGCGGGTGGGGGGACTTGGGGGTCGTTGGCTCACACCGACCAAGAGGCAGCCAATCCATAAAGCATAAGTCTGACCCAGGGGCAACCAATCTACAAAGCATAAGTCCGATCAAGGGGCAACCAATCTACAAAGCATAAGTCTGACCAAGGGGCAACCAATCTACAAAGCATAAGTCCGACCAAGGGATAAGTAATCTACAAAGCATAAGTCCGACCAAGGGGCAACCAATACACAAAGCACAAGTCCGACCAAGGGGCAACCAATCCGCAAAGCTCAAGTCCTACCAGAGGCAAACCAGTCATCCATGAGGTATCATTCCTATCCCTTGCTCTTTCGTGTGATCATACTGACATGTGGCAGCAGTGATCCCCCGAGGGGCAACCTGTGAGAATGGGATTTTGCAATCCCTCTCGCAAGATGATGATGACGTGTTCCCGATTTTATTCCTCATAATAAAAATTCTTTGGAGGTTTTATTACCGATATAAAATTCCACGTGAATTTTATTTCTTGTAAGAATTCAGTTCGGCGTGTATGATAATGCGTCCGGTTGGATCTTGAACCAATGATTTGCATCAAAAATTAATTTAATCTCCAAATATCCATTAAAATATCATTAAAATTCAAAAAGATGCCTTTTGACCCACTTTTTGACCCCTTTGGCAGCTTTTTGGGCTTATGGGCTCGCTGGCAGTCAGCCTGTAGGAAGCTGATACCATCGGCGATAACGCTCATGCCACCGGCGGTATCACCTTGTTGCCTGCGACATGTCCAAATCAAGCTTTTACAGAATGCTTTCTTCTTCTTCCTTGGGCAGACTCTTTTTTCCCATTTCGGTGAAAATGGCTGAAAGGTCTCGAAGACCACCCATATTTGCCAATAAAAACACACCTTAGGGTTTCAAAAGAAAGGGGATAATAACAAGAAGACATATCTGAAATTTACATGTAGTTTTAGAGTGACAAAGCTCAATTTCAGAGAGATAAGAGGGAGAAAAGGTAAGAAAAGGGATTCTAATACATTTTTCTTGGTTTTTCTTCTTTGATTCTCTTAGTTAAAACTTAAAATCAGTAGACTTTAGGATTGAAATCAACTTAATAGGAATTTAGAGACTTAAACTCTTAAATTTACTACCAAAATCACCATTTCAAGCTCCGCGGAGGTGTTCCTTGGTTCACGAAGAGGTGGATTCATGGCTCCGATGTAAAAATTATGAATCTCATAGCTCTTTGGATTCATTCTTACTTGTTTGTGCTGTTTTGTGCCTATTTTTGGGTTTTAGGTCTTTTTTGACAATTACCTGCTGCTGCTGCAAGAAGTTGAAGCCACCGAAGGAACGTAAAGTTGCCGGGGTTATCAACAATGCCACCAGCGCCATGGTTGATACCGCTAGTGGCATCAGTTGCCTCTTGAGGCCTCCTCTTCTTGTAGGACCCTTTCTTTATTGTATCTAGAAAATCATGTAACCTGCCAGTCTGACTGATACCGCTAGCGACATCACTGATGCCATCGGCGGTATCAACCATGCCGCGGGCGACATGACTTTCTGGACAGCTGCTTTCTTTTCCTTTATTTTTCCGACCTAGTTATATTCCCGAAGCTAGGGTGTGTAGTGCAACTACGAAGGTCTAAAACCTTCTAAAAATAGAGCCCACCTCATACCATGTGACATTTTTACTAATAATCCGGTTAAACATTGATCGAGTCTAAAATTTGGTTGAAACGGAATTTTCCCGCAAACGCCGTTCAAATCTCGTTTTTAGCCATCCAACTGGGCTTTATAACATAATAAATGAATATGCCATGTTCACGCTAACTTGAGTCTTGTTTTATCTACTGACTGTGCATGCTATGAGATATACCTCGTACAACATGCCGTATTTGTCCTAACCATTTTGTGCAGGTAGATTTAGGTTAGATGAATGCTAGGCCTTCGGGTATTTTATTTGTCATATATAAAAATATATAGGATTTGTACAGCCATGTAATTGTTATTTTTATTTTCCGCATTTACTTTTTGGATAGCTGTAATAACTATTTATATACCGCTTTGAATGCTTGATAAACATGAAAATAACATATAAACGCGAAAACACAATAAATAGGGTGGATTAAAACCGATTAAGAAAGAATGAAATATTTTAACTTGGCCTAATGAAAAATGGATAACATCATTTGAACACGGAATCTCTACTTAAGGTATGGTCTACCACCTGGTGGGAAAATCGTACCAAAGATTCTCGATTGAGCTAAATCAGGTGGCGACTCTATTTTAAGTACGGGATTTTGATCTCATATCCTTTAACATCGAAATTGGACTTAAAATTCAACATCAATCAATCCATGTTTCCATCACGCCTAAAATAAGGATCAATCCCTCGGCATGCTTCACAGTGCCTGTTATCCCCCCCCCCCGGTCCGACGCATCTCACGCAGTCCTCGAGGGCGGGAAAAAGGTCGTCCGCTCACAACTATTTATTTCGATGATGTTGTGAACAGATTTGGAGCAGACCTCGGAGTCATCTTATTCACACCCGATAATGAAGTTATCCCTCTATCTACGTATTTAGAGTTTCCCACTACTAATAATTGGGCAGAATACGAAGCTTGTCTATTTGGTCTTGAACCCCTGTTGCTTGTAGGGGAAAATAATGTTTTTATGATTGGAGATTCGGACTTGGGCATCCATCAAGTCGTGGGAGATTGGGAAATCGAAGAAGAGTCTCTCCATCCTTATGTCAATGCCGTTTGGGATTTATTGGCTAAATTGGAGATGTGTCTATATCAGCATATCCCTCGAGACAAAAATCAGATGGCTGATTCGTTAGCTACACTGGCATCGATGTGGGAAGGTCCTTAGCGCCAACCCATTTGCCCTCTGATCTTAGTTTCGATGAGGGTTCCCTACCATTCGCGCAACATTGCCCACATTCTCATCAACAGTGATGAACCCTGCTGGTATTCGGACATTTTGCAATTTCTTAGGAACGGTCAATATCCTAATACCGCTACTGAATACGATCGCGCTACACTCCGAAAGTTAGCCTTTCAATTCAGTATTGTGGACAACGATCTCATCAAGCGCACTTCTGATGGTTTGTTGCTCCGGTGCTTGACTGGCTTAGAAGATTGTTGGGTTGTGGGAGAGGTTCATGCGGGTGATTGTGGACCATATATGAATGGCTTGGCCTTATCTAAGAAAATTCAGCGGATGGGGTACTTTTGGTTAACTCTGATCCCTGATTGTGTCTTCGAGGTTAAAAGGTGTCACCAGTGTTAGATTTATGGAGATATTTAGCATCTTTCTCCTATCGAACTTCATAGTTTATCTACTACTTGGCCATTCTCAGTATGGGGGATAGATATAATTGGTGAGATTTGGCCATCGTCAACTAATGGTCACTACTTCATCATTGTGGCAGTGGATTATTTCTTAAAATGGGTGGAAGCCGTATCATACACCAGCATTACCGCCAAGAAAATGGCCAAGTTCATTGAGAAGCACATATTCATTTAGTATGGTCTACCTCATCATATTGTATTAGATAATGAGTTCCAAGGGGCAACCGCAGAGTTGATTGAGAAGTATGGTATAGAGCATCATAGATCTTCGCCCTACCATCCTCAGGCCAAGGATGCGGAGGAAGCAGCCAATAAGTCCATTAAGAAAATCCTTTCTAAGTCTATAGCCAGTTACCGAGATTGGGCCGATAAGTTACCGTTCACTCTTTAGGGGTACCGAATAAGCATCCTAACTCTTACAAGTCAAACCTTTTTTTCTTTGGTTTACGGTATAGAAGCGGTTTTACCTGTTGAAATTGAGATGAAGTCTTCATGGGTGGCGCTCGAATCTAAGCTCAGAGAGACTGAAGGGACAAAAGCAAGGTTTGAGCAGTTGAATACACTAGATGAGCAACGCCTGAAAGCCTTGGATAGCCTCCAAATGTATCAGCAGCGAATGGTAAGAGCTTACAATGGTCGGGTCAAGCACCATAGGTATCCTTTGAAAGCCGGTGACTTGGTCCTAAAGAAAGTAAAGCCTACCAACACCGACCCGAGGGGGAAATTTTGACCAAATTGGGAAGGACCTAATGTGATTAAGGAAGTTCTCAGTAAAGGCAGAATGAAAATCATGGATATGGATGGTAATGAGTTGACGAACCCTATCAATCAAGATTGGTTAAATCGTTATCTTATTTGAATCAAAAGAATCGAATCTAGAAAAGCGGCACATAAAAAAATTAAATAAAATCAAATCACCCCGCGAGTGGTCTTTTACTGCTCGGACAAAAATTAAGGTGTATCCCACTAATTGGTATTCTATAAACCAATCAGGTAAAAGTTAGGGGGCAAAAATAACCCGCTAGACTGAAAACCCGAAAAGGGCGGTGTAGGCAAAATTTAGGGTAAAAGTGAGTCATGAGAGATGTTAACTAGAAAACCTTCAAAGGCTAGTTAACACCAGGGTTTGAGTCAGTAGAAACGGTTATCAACATTATGTACTCAAACTTAATTTCAGTTAATGGAAATGTCACTTTTACTGAGCTTTTATATTTATGTGCAAATGAATATATTGGGCCCTGAAGGTGAAATGTTGCAGATAAGTCAAATTCCGGGTGTCACTTAACTTAAATTCTTGCGCGCCAAATAAAATGAAAATCACAAGAAATATAAAGAGGCATAAGTTCCGATAGGCTAAAAACATCTAGGCCTATGCAAAAGCCGGAAAGTACGCTGGATTGAAAACCAGAAAAGGGCGGTCCAAGCAAAAGTTATGACATAAAAGCAGCAAATAAAAGTGTGATTCGCCTAACACAATGTTCAGGCCTATACAAAAGTAAAGACAAATGAAAATAAAGGTAGCGCAATCATTAATCACCCAGAAGGACCTGCACAATCATCATCCTCATCATCATCATCTCAATCAGAGTCGAAAGCTCGAACCAGCTTCTCCTCAGCTGATAAAGGATCGCGTCCTGCCTGCCTGTCTCTCCACTTGAACCACAAGTGCAGGCACTTCGTCCAACTCCATAACCTTCCAACCTGTTGAAGCCATCCTCGATAGAATCCATCAGTAGTGATAGCGTCTAGCCGATCAAAGTCTAAGGTCTTGTAGCTCGCTCGGCTAGCCTATACCTCTCTAGCATGGCCAAGAAGATGGGCTAAGAATGGCCCGACCTTAAAATTGTCTAAATGTAGTGGGACCCCCCACAGTCAGCACAAGCAATAAGGCGAGTAATGCTTAAAGTACCATAGCCCTACAAGCTGAACCTTGCCTCCACTAGTGTCCACTAGAACATTAGAAATCTCTCACAAGCGACAGACCCAGTGAATGTCTGTATCGAATAAACCCTCTATGATCGCTATCCACTCGCTAACTGTCAGGCTATCATGGCCAGCGGTGATATGAGCTCTCCCATGATGGTTCCTAGGCCCATATCATCTTGGATTGCCGCGAGGATCCTGAAGCAAAGCTAGCTTCTCTAGGAGCCAAACCTACAGATTCAGATTCAGTTTCAAATTCAGATTCAGTTTCAGATTCAATTTTAGATTCAGATTCGGTTTTGGATTTAGTTTCAGATTCAGATTCAGTTTTGGTTCTAGATTTAGATTCAGATTCAATGTCCGTTTTAGATTCAGATTTAGATTCAGTATCGATTTTAGGTTTAGAGTCAGTTAAGAGAATACCTGTAGTACAGAGAAGTGGTCTCCGATATGGTCAGGATCTCCGGTAGCTCTGTCTAGATGAAATAGGGTCTCAGCTAACCCTATAAATAATAGAGATATGCCCTCCAAAGCCTATCTAATGATCAAAACTAGCTGAAATGGGGTAACAGTACCAACCCCGCAGATAAAATCAACCATAAGCAATAGAGCCACCATAAAAGGATAAGAAATATCTGACCTGGGAGTGGCTATGAACCAATCAAGTACCCTGCCGAGATTAAATCCCAGTGATCCAGGAATCTGGGAAAGAAAAGTAGTAGGGACATCCAGGTTCCACAACTCGGTCAGCTGATCCTTAGCCTTAAGATGCTCCTTCGGCATAGCAAAATGCATCCCACAAGTGCAGATCATCTCGAGAATAATGTGATACCCCTCCACCATCGGGCATAGCTTAAAGCCCGAGAAGAGGAATACATGGTCCATCGGGTCCAAATAGAGGAGTGCTTCATGGAGGAAGGCCACATTCACCGGCCTGCTAGCAATATATCGAAGACCCGCTAATCCGAAAACCTCCAGCCTCTCCCAATCAGAGCTTGCTAAAGTGCACATAAACTACCTCAACCTAACATTGTGTGTCTCCATTAGGGATCTCTAATCGCCTGTCAAATAAGGTTGCATTTGTTAATTCAGATAATTGTAAGCATTAATTGGTTTGTTCCTGCTCAAGCATCTATTGCGCTTAGCATTCATCTAGCGAGCAAACAACGCAATCAAATAAGCAAGCAAGCCAAGCATCACACAATCAAATCATCCACAAGTTCACAAGTGCATCGACAAAAATAAAAATGCATAAGAGTAAGGGCTCATCTGATGTGGCCCTCGGACCTCCCCTCTGAGGCAGCAGGCCTCGAAGCTCCACCCATGCTAAATCTAGGAGGGAAAGTCGGACCCATAGGCAGCATCCCTGGAAAGCTCATCGTCTCCAAGGTAGCCTGAAAGTGCACAGACAGGCTCTCATCGATCATGGTGATCTTAGTATTGTCTTCATCGTTGCTATGGCTACCATTGCGAGCTTCCGCCTCCCTCTATAATTAGTTTTGCCGCTCCTCCACCCTCTCAACATAGCCCCTAAATGTCTCCATCTCTCATGTATACTGCTCTTTCTACTGAGCTAGTCGTCTCTCATAGTCTGCGGCCTCTCAAGCTAGCCGACCCTCATAATCTGTCCTCTCTCGATCCTGCAGGCTCTGGTAATCCGCGTACTCACGCTTGATCCGCATCTGCTCCTTTCACTCACTTCGATACTTATCTTGCTCCATCCCGACCAAGAGCTGTAAATATTAGTGATCAGCTCGATAATTCATGCATTCATAACATACATGCACAAAGCTAACAAATGTCCTATATGCTTTTCTTGTTTTAAATCATGACAGGTTATAAGATAGAATCTTACCCAGCCTGTAGAATCCTGTGCAATGACCTAGTCCCTCATGCTAAAGCATCCCCGGGCCAAGGGCTCAGCCTCCGATACAGGTACCTATACAATCAAAAGCAGAACCAGGCGATCACCATGGTTGAGTGACAGCAGTATATAAGAATCAACAAAGTGAAGCATGAGTTAGATTCTTACATGTGTGGTCTCCGGCGGGAAAAAGGTCAAAGGTGTTGTATACTCCTCAACGCGCCTGGGCTTTCAAACTCCCGGACGAGTCATCAGGCATAAAGAGGTATCCGGCTGATTTACCAACATTCCCTTAACAAATCCTGGTGGGAGCGCTCTCTGAGTAGGGGGAACTGGTCCAATAGAAATGGTCTTTGTGTCAGTCATATATTAGTGTGAAGACCCTGGGCGCGCTCTAGGATTGAGCACAGGGGCTCCCCTCCTATCTCTCCGGGTCTATAAAATTAAAAGAAAAGGCATATCGGCCAGTCAAATTAAAGTCTGAATAATATAGTGTTTTCAATAATTATGGTGAAAGTTTGCCAGAAGTTTGAGAAATGTACCCTTCGGCGTCCCCGCCTAGGGGCAGATGGATCAATGCCTGACCCGGCATCGCTAGAAAGCATCTCGCCTGGGTCCATATCAGCCATCCCGTCATCATCCTTAGAAGGAACGTCATCGTCATCGTTGTCAATCCCGTCGAGTCCGGTACTACCCTCTGTCTGAACACCGTCATCACCAAACTTGAAGTCACTCACTAAAGTACCACTCTTGGCTGAACGGGCACTCTAATATAAATCGACATCGGTCTACAGTCCCCCAAACTTCCTTCACGTGTTCATAATTTGTCAACTTTTTCCATGGCTTGGAATGATCTATAAAATAAGAATATAGAAAACTACATCAATCACCAATGTAAGTATTCTTGCTCTTTTGTAAATACAGTTTTAAACTAATGTTTAAACTAAATGTGTAAAAAGTAAGGTTACCCGATGACGACGAAGCTGCCTTAGATACTCTCGGTACCAACATGGTCCGCCCTCTCTATCGACATTTGACCAACTAACCATCCAACGGGCAATGGCATGTGACCTAGATAGTGGGTGGTCTTCCAAATCAGGGGGACAGATAATTTGATACCCGAAAGCCCACATATGCTATTGCAATAAATAAAGAAGCTTAGAAAGCATTCAAAAGCAAAAGCATATGTTAAGGATCTCAATCAAAGAGGATCCATTTCAAAAATCCATAGTTGCCCGGCCTTGAATTCGGCGACTTTCGCTTACGCTGAGCAGTCGAGAGCATAGTAAATTTGTCCAAGGATGGCCCTTGGCCAGTTTCATATATTGAAGATGCCCAAATCCTTAAGAGCGTATAGTAATCCTTGTGAGGCCCTACTAGAGGAGTAGGGAAAGAATAAGCATGTCAGTATGGTCAGGAGAAATGAACGAAGGTACTTGTCAAAGTGCACCCCGCTAATGTTAGTCGTCGCAACCCAATGCTCGTGTAGCTCTACATATCTCAGTTTGCCGTCTGTCGGCATCAAAACCCTCAAAAGGGCCAACACCCGGGTATAAGCCTCTGGCTTGAGGCAAAAGCGATCAGGGTAGACATCAAATATCATTGGGTAGCCCTCCCATCGCATCTCTGTCATAGCGCATATGTCAGACGGGGTGATGGTCATCTCGCCAACTAGAAGGTGGAACGTTTGTGTTGTCTCGCTCCAACGCTCAATGATACACACTAATATATTCAGGCTCATCGGACAGCGTGAAACTGTTAGTGAATCTAATATTCTCTTTAGCCCCATGCCTCGGATAGCTACAACCAGCGAGTTGTCAGCCCGGCCTTTGATCTGACCCCATACATCTTCCAAGATTCCCTCATGGCATATTATAGAGCGATCAGCAAGTTGCAAAATTAGTCCTGGTGCCCTTTAGAGGCATGTTGTAGTTGGCTGATATGTGCTAGTAGATAGAGGAAGGGATGACATTAATAGATGCATCGAGATAACCCATGGCCTTTTAAATCCCAACCTAACCTATGGTGTAGTTGATTGCGAACATTCCCTGGTCCTTCAACTTCATAAGCAACTTGCACTAAATCACATCAAAAACATTTTCTCCCATCATAACCTTGTCTATGTCATGCTACTTCTTCTTATTGGTGCACAGCTCTTTGAAGAATTTGGCATATTTAGGCATCTATTTAATCACATTGAGTAGCTAGATACTAATCCCAATTGTCCTCTAGGTCTAAAAGATTCCCTTTCTTATTTGATCTTCTTAGTCATTGTCAGCTTCTCTAGGAAAAGAGGTTTGGTCTCGGTGGAAACCACTGGTTCATCTATGTCATCGGGAATCTAAATAATTTAATCTTCTAGTTATGCTCTAGGTGGTGCTAAATAGACCTCTTTCTCACTCCTAAGAGTAATTGCACTCATATTCTGCCTTGGGTTATCCTCCGTTTGAGATGGAAATTTATCCACGTTCTCGATCAAAGGGCCAGAGTTAGCAATCTGAGCCATTTCTTCTACATATTTGAAAAGTTTCCTTGCAACCATTGTATTTGTCTGTTTATATCTTCAAAATGCTTGGGTGACCCCTTAGAGAGAGTAGCGAAAAGGTCATGAGGATTCCTCTATGGTATTGGAGGCGGATTAGGATTGAATTGTTGTTGGATTTTTTGAAAATTTGGTATGATATGGTTTTGTTGAGATACAACACGATCTTGTTTTTTGTTCAATGTGATTGTTGATGGTTATTATTCCCCTATCCTTGCGTAGGTTGATCTCGTCAATCAATTTGATTCCTTTGCGGTGGCATGACGTAATTCGGTCTATTCCTATAGTTCCCTATGGCATTTACTTGCTAAAATTTTGGATCTCCAATGCATGGACACTCATCATTTGCATGATTGGTCTCTTTGCAAAGCTCACATTCCTTCGTGACCTCGGTCTGGACCACTATCTTATGCACAAGCTCCGTGTGCCTATCTATTTTATTATTGAGATTATAAGCATTGATCTCGCTAACTAGTTTTTTGGTTGATCTTCCCTCACGGTTATTAAATTGATGGGGATTTTCCGCCACGGTCTTCATAAGTTTTGTGAACTCTTGTGGTCGAAAATATGTGGATTTCCCTTAGTACCTTGCCACAGGGTCCACTAGGGGTTTTGGTTGATTTAAGCATGATGGTACGATTTAGTTCAAGTTTGCATATTTTAACGATTTTTAATGAATAAAAGAATCGAGACCTAAATCTCGATACAAATGATAGAGTCGCCACCTAAGTTGTCTACTTAGGAAAGAGTTTTGGTACGGTTCCTATTGGGTGGGAGACTCGTACCTTTTGGATCAGAGATTCGGATATAAAATGAGTCACTTATTTCTCATTTAGTTAATTCCAAATTATATTCGCTACGTAAAACCATTTTCTTTTCATCATTTGGGGAATTATTACGGAAATCCTATTTTTCTACACTCTTTCACGCATGATTCATGTGTTTATAATTTACAATAAAATCACAAACAATAAATGAGGGAATGGAAATTACAACCGGGGAAAAGGGGAATTGCAAGGAAACCTATACATTTGTTCTAAGTTATAAAATAAAAATAAATAAATTCGCCTACATCCACAAAGATTGGCACAGTTTACGTTACATTATAAGTCTGCATTTTATTAGGAAAAATGTGATTATGTTAACTTGGCAGTTTTGCAATCGATAATGCCCAAACAACTTCTAGGATTGAAAAGAAATAACAGGTGTCTTCAATGTATTTTGTTATGAAAATCGCATTATAACTTTTCATGGGTTGATTTACTAGATTATTAGTGAAATTGATTGCATTGCAAATGGTGGTGTTGAGTTCATTTTACAAATTGAAAGAGAAATCAACATTCTCCCTAGGGAACTAATACCTTAACGGATTTGTGGCTCCCGTACGGGTCCTGCTTGGACCCTAGTAGAACCTTAACTCAGATTTTAATCAAAATAGATTTATAGGGAAAGAACTAAATAAAAATGGAACTACCCTCCATATGGGTATGGTGCACCAATTCAACATCCCTAGGAACATAAAGGTACTAACAAGGCCCATATGGGTCAGAACTGAACCCAAAGCAGATCAAAGGATAAAGACAAATAAATGAAAATGGTACTAAAATAAATGAAAAGTGAGTCTCTTTGAAATCCAGGAGCGTACCTTTACGCCGTGAATTCACTTTAAAGCGATTCCTATGCCAAGAGAGAGTCTAGTAAAAGTAAATAAATAAATGGTGATTTCAGGACTATTTTAGTGAGTGTTTATGTGGACAGAACCTCCCCCAGATCCTAAATATGAAGCTAGAAAGGAATAAATGTGGGCAAAACCAATGTAGATTGATTTTGCTCCTATTCTATAACTTCTATACCCATTCTATCTCGATTAAAAACTACTGAAAACTGCTATATAAATTGTCTAGTATGATTTTTACCTTGGCTTCTCTTGAAAGTGAGGAAAAATGCCTCTATTTATAGGAGGGAAATGAGTCTGAACGCAATAAATCACATATATTACTGATTTTCTCCGAAAATGGTATGATTGCAACAAAATCTATTTGATTGCATGCAAGAGGGATCCGTATGAGTAAGGAGGACTTGTACGGGTCATGGTGGGACTCGTATGGGTCCTTACCAGTCGTATAAGGGAAATGGGCCGTATGGGTTGACTTGTGGACCCGTACCCTAAGGTGTGACTCGTATGGGTCCCTAAAGGCAGTCTAGGTCTTCAAACTCTTGCTAAATTCATCTCTACTGTAGTAGAAACACCTCTTATGGATAACACCTGTAAAGGATTAGATTATCTAGTTCTCATCATCATTTTGTGAGAAGGACCATTAAAATCTAGTGCTCACAGACTGCCCCTCGTGGGATCATTGCAGATATAGATCTGTATGATCTTACGATATGAGCGAGGGTTTTAGAATCATACCTGAGGTGATGATAAGGGTGAGTTCCTTTCTTGTAGAGAACTTAATTCCTTGGTGTCCCTTTCCTTATGCGGATAGCTTTGCTTTGACTGATGTTGGTGTATCCCTTTCTTAAGAAGGATGACTCTCTTATTGCTGGTGTATCCCTTACTTAAGGCAGATGACTTTCCTGCTGATGGTGCATCCCTTTCTTAAGGTGGATGACTTTCTTGCTGATGGTGTATCCCTTTCTTGAGGCCGATGACTTTCCTTTTCTGAGCGTATCCCTTTATTAAGACTGATGACTTTCCTTTGCTGTTTGTATCCCTTTCTTAAGGTGGATGTCTTTCCTGCTGAGGAATTTGAGCTGCCTTCCAAAAAGAAGATAAAAATGTTGCATTAGTCACTACCTGTAGTGTCATGTCTTATTTGTTGATTGACTTTATGGTGAACAAAAATTTTTGCCCCTTTAATCAAGAATGAAGATGTGTGGATGAGCCCCTGAATGATCTGTAAACTGGGTTTAGAAATGTTTGGTTCGGCCTAATAATTTTTGGCTAAAATGCCCCTTGAATGGTGTCCTTTGTGGGGGTCCCCTGGAATGGATGCCCCTAGGGTGCTGAAAGACGGGAGTACGCTCCTTGATTGTTTCCATTGCGGCAGAATGGGGTAATGCCCCTTGGTTAATTTTGTTGCTAGGGAGTAGTGGGGTGTCCCTTGGCTAACTTCCTTGCTGGAGAAATGTCTTCTTGGATGACCCGTGAGCTGGGAAATTCTTCATGCTTGAGTGAACCTGCACACGAAAATTATCCATATTAGTAATTATTTTGAAACTGCTTACCCCGATTCTTGATTGACTTTTGCCAAACAAAAACTTTTCCCCTTCAATCAAGGATCAAGGTGAGCTAGGGATTTTGCCCCTCATTAACTGAAATAATGAGTTTAAGAAAAGTGGGGTTGGCCCCAATTTGAATTTGGGATGTCCTTGCTGCTGGGGAGGATTTAACTTGTTTAAAATTGCTTTATCCCTTAACATTGGGATCCGTATGGGTGGGGAGGACCCGTACGGGTGGCTTTGCATGTAGAGAGGACCTGTACGGGTCCTAGGGACTTGTATTGGTGGTGTCGAGCAGTTTTTTAAAAGATGAATAATCCCCCACTTTGCCCCCTTTTACCAAAATTTCCTAATTCTCTCACATTCCAGCGATTTTCTTCTCAAAACCTTCAAAAAATGTATAAAAAGATCCCCGACGCCAGTCGTTTTAACCTCAATCATGAGGAATTACCCTGGATGGGTGAATCAGAGTTTCGGTGGTGCACAATTATATGTTTTTTGGTTAAACGACCCTTTCTTGGTCTATTCCCCTTCTTCAGAAGTGCCTTTGGTTCCATCTCCTACTACTCACCCCTCTAAACTCCAAGTAAGTCGAGTAAAATTCTTCGATTCCAATTTTCTCCCATTTTTTGAATTCCTTTGATCCGACATGATTATAGGGCATTCTAAGGATCAAAATAAAGCCTAATGCATGTAACTTTAGTGTAGAGAACTTTTGAAATTGGTTAGATTAAGGTTTGGCTAAATTTGGATGAGATTTGGCTATTTTGGAAAATTTTTTGTTGGTGAACTATTTATAGGGGACCTGTATGGGTAGGAAGGACCCATACGGGTCCCGTTTTTCATATAGGTGGGGGACCTAGACCCATACGGGCGGGGTGGACCCGTACGAGTTCCCTTTTCTAGGACAGAACGCTTGAATCTTCCTTTTCTACAACTTTTCTTTGATTTTTTACTTCTCCATCGCATTCTAACCCTATTGTACTGATGTTTTACCTTTACAATTCCCTTTCAAGACCATCAGGTCTTTAAGCTTTTGCAAAAAATTGTATGGGGATATCCACACTACTAAGGATGCTGTGTTGCTGACTCGGATCGATGCCCTAGGCTTCTCTGACATTATTCGGGCCATTCCTGCAGGGCTGAAGACCCTCGAGCCTGCTCTGATTTCTTCTTCAACCTAGCGATGGTTGAAGATGACCCACATTCCATTTTGCAATCGTTGAGGTTACCGTCACCCCCTCGGATATGTGCGCACTAATGGGGCTTGCTTGGGAAGGAGAGATCATTCACTTCGACGTGTATTCCTGCCTCTGGCATCCACGGGCTACGGTAAAGGACTATGTGGAGCGATTTCTCAAGTTTTGTCCTGGCGAGAAGGATAAGCTAAAGTACGGGGATCTACTTGCTTACTAGTTATCACAACTGAGCCCAATTGTTGAGGATAGAAGGGACCATCACGTTAGGTCCTTTCTTTTGACCCTTCTGTTGACTATCTTCTTCCCATCTTATTAAAGCATAATCAACTATGGGTTGCTCTCTACTATGGAGGATTTTACCAGCATACCTAGCAAGAACTTATGTCGGGCTATCCTGCTTAGTTGTATTACGGCCTAGACATTGGTGTTTGAGGTCAATAGTCTAAGCTGAAGATTAGCCATTTGCTCTTTCTAGCAAATTCTGAACCTCTCTTTATGTTTCCACTTTGATCTTTACTATTTGGCCACTAACTTTGGTTTCCTTTTGTAGATGTGGGCATTCGAGCATCGCTTTATCCCCAGGTCTGGTCTGCCTAGATAGCTTGAGATGCCTCATATCATCTCTAGGTGGATGGGTCCCTGACAGTAAAAGGTCGAGACCATAGCTGAGTACCGAGAGTACATTCACAAGTTGTGCTCTGACTGGGTAAACTTTGAAGCTTAACCATGTATTCTCATCAAATTGTTAGTAGCAGACTATATTTACAAAGTTAAGGATTCTTACTGTGCATTTGGCTATATGCAGATCATTGGCGACCCATAGACCCACTTGGTCATATACAAGGAGATTGAGGAGATGAGGCCGGCGTGGATGATTGTCGGTTCGTGCTAGAGTCACCAATCTTAATCGAGTGGTACTTTAGTGAGCGTGTTCAAGACTGGTAAATTAGCTCAGTAGTAGAGAGACCCTTTCCTCCATCCATCACTGTGGGAGTGTACTGGCCGCATTTGATTCTAGGGACGGACTAGGGGTTCTATCTCTTGGGTAAGGTGGCTCATGTGTTATCAGTTGAGGGCTCCTATCTAGACTTCATCTGGGATTCACTTATCCAGCCATGCTTGAGGATTCATTTGGGTGATCGGGCTCTCGAGTTTCACTATAGAGAGGATGGTGATGATGATGATGAGGATGGTGATAGTTTTGGGGGTGACCGCGGGTGGCCCTTCATTCATAGACCAAGGGCACTTCCAGGCCTGCTGCTTCCTCCACTCGGATAAACTTTTCAACTCAACCTTGTAAATTTTTATGCGCTTTTACATTCTCTTGTATGAATTGAGGACCTGATAATTTATGAGCCATGGTGTAGTCTTCCACATCTAAGAGGAAGAAGACCACTGCTGTTACTGCCCTTGTCGGGCCTGTCGATCTTGAGCCACTGGCAAAGTAAGCCAGGGTTACCAGGGACTTCAGAGAGGGAGTCCTTCAGACTGATTTGGATTCCTCCTTCCATCTCCTCAATCACTCGGGGAAGCATGTTGTACGGGGGCTTAAGGAGTCAGTCCATACCATCCACTTTACCCCTCCTAGCGTGACTTACGTAAGGCTTCTTATATTTCACCTTCAACCCATACACTTGAATTGTCTTTTGAACTGATTTGGTCATTCTTTATAGGTATATGTGGCTGAGAATGAGAGGATTGCTCGAGGATTTTTCTCAGCTCAGGAGCTTATGCTAGCCCAGGATGCTCTAGCTGCGGTAACCTTTATTTTCTTGCAAAAATTAACAAACTATGGATGATGCATGCTATGATATTTACATATGTGTGTTGATCTTTGGATTTTCATGCAGGTGTTGCTAGCCATGGAGCGTTATAAGTCTGCTTGGGACTTGGAGACTGCTGAGGATCGAGCTGGCTTTATAGAGGAGCAGCTGCGAGCGGCCACTATAGAGTTGGATAGGATCCTTGTGCTGGAGTCGGACCTGGAGAGGGCTAGAAGAGAGATGCCTCAAGCTAGGGCTGAGGCAGAGGTATTGCGGGCGCAACTAACCCATATAACTGAGGGTAGACGAACACTTGAGCTGTCCTCCTCATCGGAGGATTCCTCATATTATCGGATTGAGCCGGTGGTGACCTAGGAAGCTAGAGCCGAGGATGAGGTAGAGCATTAGGTTAAGATGACCGTTGCTGCTGCTGGGGGTGTAGGGATTAGGGTGCCTGATCTTCCTACTAAGGATGCTGATAGGGTTGAGGACTATATAATGATCGACGTGGTGGACCTGCTGGCGGACACTAAAGACCAGACACAAGATATGCACTAGGGACAAGACCCTCTAGTAGCTTAGGCTAGGACTGCTCTTTCTTTTTTAGCCCAGTGTGGCTTATTTTGATGTAATCCTGAATGTTATTTACATTGATAATTTTATCGCTTTACTTTGACACATGCTGAACTCTCCTTTTCTGAATTAAAACCACTGAATATTATTGCTTGTAAACCTATACTGCCCCTTGGCGTAGCCAACAATGATTGTCTAGAGTACCTTATAAGCAAGTGAGTTAACCGTTGAACACTCGAAGCTCCTGATCACGATGAACTAACCCAATTTCGACTGACCAATATTACCAAGGCTGGTTGATCTAAGATAAGCACTTTGGATGGCGTGTGCTTTAATGAGACTGCACTGAGGTAAAACTAAGTTCGTGAGATCCCCTTTGTGAAGTGCATAATGCAAATGATGTCGAAAATAACAAGTGAAAAATACTGGCGTTTTGAAGTTGAGTTCTAATTTTTGCATAGGCCATTCGGTGTGAGATAACCTATCGAACATTTTCTTTTCTTTATTTCTTTTTGTCCTAATTTTTCCTTGAATTATCCTTCGTGGCTTAATCTAGTGGACTCTTTCTCCCTTTTATTTTGCCTTAATTTTTGCCCAGATCGCTTTTTCAGGTTTTCAATCTGGCAGACTTGTCCGACTTTTGCATAAACCTCATTTCTTTTGTGGCTTATCGGTATTTTTGTCTTTTGTCATATAATACACGCGCAATAAATATAACTTTAAAGAGCATAAAATGTAGAGAAAAATTGATGTTCACATACTTACAATTATTTCACCTGAAGACATACATGTATTCATAAGACAAGGATTCTCAGCAAATTATAACATGTTCATTGATGAGATTAATTTGAGTACATAGGCAATAGTAACAATTTCCAATGGTTAATCCCTATTGCCTACTGGTCCTTTTACAGATTTTCCAGAAAGCAACTGACATTTTTCTCTCAATGTCCTAGTTTTTTCCTAAGCCACCCTTTTCAGGTTTTCAACTTAGCGAGCTCATTTTTACAGTGGGGTACCCTAATTTTTTTCCTCGTCTGTTTGTAGAACACCTAACGGGGATGCACCCTAATTTTTGCCCGAGTAGTAAAAGACCACTCGTTGGGTGATTTATTTTTTTATTTCTTTTATTCATTGTGCTGCTTTTTTGTGATTTATTTCTTTTGACCTATACATGATAACGCTTTAACCTGTTTTGATTAACCATGTTCACGAATTCATTTCCATCCATATCCATGTGCTTGATTCATCCCTTGCCAAGGACTTTCTTGATCACAAACGGTCCTTCCAAATTAGGCCTGAACTTGCCCCTAGCATCAGTTTTGACTTGGTGTAGTTGCTTGAGAACCAGATCACCTGCTTTGAGAGGTTGTTTTAGATATCTGACCCTATTGTTGTAAGCTCGGGCCATGCATTGCTGGTACATCTATTGGTGGTCTAGTGCTTTGAGTTGCTTCTCATCTATAGCATTCAACTATTCCTACCTAGCCTTTGCCCAATTTGACTCTTTAAACCGGTCCTCGAGTGCCACCCATAGAGATCTTACTTCGGTTTCGACAGGCAACACGACTTCTATTCCATATACTAAGAAGAAAAGTGTCTAATCTGTGGGTGTTCTTATATTGGTTCTGTACCCCCAAACTGTTAATGGAAGTTTATTAGCCTAGTCCCTGTAGGTAGCAACTGTCTTAAACAAAATTATCTTAATCGACTTATTGGCAGCTTTAACTGCCCCATTGGCTTGCGGTCTATATGGAGAAGATCTTTGATGCTCGACGTTGAACTTCTCAAGTAATTCAGTTGTGGCCCCTTGAAACTAAACCCCATTATTGGAAACCACATGGTGTGGAATCCCATATCGAGCAAAAAATGCCTCTCCATGAATTTGGCCATTTTCTTGGTGGTGTTATTGGTGTAGGATTTGGCTTCTACTCATTTTGAAAAATAATCAACTGCGACTATGATGAATCAGTGTCCTTTGGTAAATGATGGCCGAATTTTGCCAATTATATCTGTCCCCCATGCCAAGAAAGGCCAAGGAGTAGACAAATTGTGAACTTCGGATGGGGCTAAATGCTGTATATCCCCATAAATTTGGCATTCATGACATTTCTTGACTTTATCGATGCACTTGACATTCATTGTGTTCCAGAAGAATCCCATTCTCTGAATTTTCCTAGCTTAAGCCATACCATTCATGTGTGGGCCACAATCCCCTGAATGCACCTCGGTCATTACCTTTTCTGCCTCTTCTTTTGTCAAACACCTCAATAATAAACCTTCAGTTGTCCTCTTAAAGAGATCCTCATCTACTAGTCTGAATTGCGTGGCCAACCTCTTGAGAGTCATGCGTTCTAAACTCGACAATCATTCAGACCATCTTCCCTCTCTCAGGAACTTCATAATGTCATTGTACCAGCAAGCCTGTTGGCCTTTAATGGTCATAACTTGAATTTTATCATGAAATGGGGAACGAGAGGTTTCCATTACCAAAAGGCGGATGGGTTGGGTTTTCTCTCCTTCTCACATAGATGCCAAGGGATATGTTGAAAGAAGAATTGACTAAGCAGTACTAATAAATCCCAAACTACCTCCACATACAGCCTGAGTGACTCTTCTTTGATTTCCCACTCTCCTACAACATTCTTGATTACTAGCGCAAAATCACCAATTACCCTTGCCTCCTTTGCCCCTACTTTCAATAGGGTGTCAAGACCAAGAGACAAGCTTCATATTCGGCTCCATTATTGGTGACTTGGAACTCCAAGCATTTACTTAATGGGATAACCTTGCCCTGAGGTGTAATGATAATCACCCTAAGACCAGCACCCCTTCAATTTACATGCTCGTCAAAGTACATAATCCTTTCGACTTCTACCCTTCTACCGTTGCTAACCACTCATCAGGAAAATCCAAATTCTCCACATAATCAGATTTTATAAGTTGGTTGTTG
This sequence comes from Euphorbia pulcherrima, assembly GCA_947683365.1. Taxonomy (NCBI): domain Eukaryota; kingdom Viridiplantae; phylum Streptophyta; class Magnoliopsida; order Malpighiales; family Euphorbiaceae; genus Euphorbia; species Euphorbia pulcherrima. The sequence continues at coordinate 41,966,731 of CANTUS010000008.1, read as the reverse complement.
GGAATTCAGCTATCGCTCTCCCCTTGATTTTCTTCATGACATACTCGATATCAAATTTAGACAGTAAAAGAAGCCAACCCGAGAGTTTCTCTACCAATGTGGGGGATTGATAAAGATACGTCATCGAATCTACCTTAGCAACAGCTTGAATCCTGTAAGACTGGAAGTAGTGCCTCAACTTCTAGGTCAACCATACCATTGTAGTGCACGTATTTTCCATAACTGTATATCGTGTCTCATACTCCAACAACTTCTTACTCAAGTAGTAGATAGCATGCTCGTTCTTATCATCTTGTTCTTAGACTAACGTTGCACCCACAGATGACTCCTCTATGGCCAAATAGAGAACTAACGGTGAGCATTAGAGGCTTTAAAACTAGGGGACTCATGAGGTAAGCCTTTACCTTATCAAAGGCTATCTGGCACTGCTCATTCCACTCTATCGGCTACTTCTTTCTTAACAAATTAAAGATCAGTTCGCAATCCGTTGTTAGCTTGGCAATAAATTGACTCATTTATTGAAGCGATCCAAGAAATGACCTAACTTCCCTTTCGGTTTTAGGAATAGGCATTTCTTGAATAGCTCTAACTTTGTCGGGGTCAACCTCGATTCCTCTCTGACTGATGATGTGGCCTAAGAGTTTTCCTGATGTAACTCAAACACGCACTTCTTTAGGTTCAAATGGAGGTTCTACTTCTCAATTCTAGTCGGGAATCTGTCTAAAATCTCACAATGCTCTTCCCTCGTATTGGAATTTACTAACATGTCATCCACATAAACCTCAACCTATTTATGGATCATGTCATTCAATAGGGAGGTTACATCCCTCTAGTAGGTTGCCTCTACATTCTTTAGCCCAAAAGGCATTACTTTGTAACAATGCACTCCCCATTCTACAATAAAAGCTATCTTAACCTTGTCGATGATATCCATTAGGATCTGATTGTACCCAGAGAAACCATCTAAGAATGAATACATCACGGCTCTAGGGGCACTGTCTATCAGCATATCATTATGGGGCAACGAGAAATAGTCTTTTGGTGATGCCTTGTTAAAATCTTGAAAGTCATCGCACATCCTAACCTTTCCATACTTTTTTGGGAATGGAACCACATTTACTAACCACATCGGATATTCAATTGCCTCAATGAACTTAGGCTCTAGTAACTTGGCAACTTCTATTTTGATCTTATCGGCCCATTCTGGACTTAGCCCCCTCAACTTTTACTTAACTAGTTTAAACTTTGGAGCAATATGGCAATTTAACTGTCTACACTAGGCATGTTTTTTGTAAGACCAAGAAAAAGTGTTAATATATTTTCTGAGAACTTTTATCATATCTCCTTTTTCGATAGGGCTTAAGTCATTGCATATTGTTACCATTTTTGGATTTTTTATAGTACCCAAATTAATGTCATGCAATGAAATATCATGAATGCTAAAAATATTATACCTATGGTCTTATGAATGCATGGTGCCATCGGGCGAAACATCAAACAAGTAAGCAAAATCATTATCATTATTATCATTAAGATGCCTAAAGGCTACATTATTTTCATTACATATAATTGCATTGTCATCCTCCATAAGCGGAGGGTATTCATGGTCACTCATCAGGAGGTGAGTGTGGACGCGTTCCAGAACTTGCAACTATTCTTCAGTCAACACATCATCCATGGTGTCTTTTGTGACTTGGGCCAGGTTCCTCAAGGCTTCTTGGATAGGCATCTTCTTCTTATCCCCTAACCATAGGATGGTGTACATTGAATTAGTGAGGGTATCGATGGCTTTGTCCATTTTGATCTTTGACAGGTCATTGGTTTCCATCTTCTTGGAACATCTTTTGGCTTCTATAGCTACTTGATAACACTCAGGAATGGTCTTGCATGCTTTTATGAATGTTATCTTACGGAGGTGAGGACATAACCCAAAGATGAATCAGTCGGCTAGCTCTTTCTCATATGGTCTCCTCTTAAGAGTTATGAAGGCAGTCATCCACCTCTGGAAATAATCATGGATGGGCTCCCCATTCCATTGCTTGATGGCCATTAGATCCGTTATTGACAGCTCTTCCCTAGCCTTCTTGATTTCTAAGATGCACTTCCACACCTCATCTTCTTCTAGTCTAGAGTTAATCGCAGCCACTTTCTCTCCTCTCATCCTGAGTTTACAAATTTTCCTCTTATCGATCGACACAGTGATAGCTTTGAGGAGATCTTCACATACTTTCATCAGGGCTGACATGGTATACACAGAAATTTCCCCTCTCTTCGGGCTTAGGTGGAATATAGGGCTTAAGGTGCTCGATCAACCTGTACTTCTTCAATTTCTTGAAAATCTTCATAAGAGGGGTTTCCCATGGAGAGATATCATCAAGAATCAAAGGGTAAACTCTCTGATTGTGAGTCATGCCATAGGGTAAACCCCTGAAATAAAGAAGGATCATCCCTTTAGGCATAACCAAAAAATGGGGAAACTGCCTCAGGTTACTGCTGCGGTGAACTTGTGAAATGGCTTCTTGACGGAATAAATAAGACCCACTACTTACTGGACTGAGTATTGGGTTCTCTGGTTGCGCTGACTGACTAATCTGAGCCGTGGGGTTAACTGAGGTGAGAACCGGATAAAGTTTCCAACTCTTGCCTTAAACTGAGGTAGTAACCAAAAGATTAGTACATAAATGTAGTGGGTTATGCATGTGCAATTGACAACAATGCATGGTGAGGTTAATTACAAGGGAATACAATACAACACATACGAAGCATGTCTTTCAACCTCATTCCTCCCGCCGATTCTAAGGGTATTTTCCTTTGATTACCACGAGGATAACAAAGCACGGCCTAATCTAATTTCCCTGAAAAAGGTACCTAGAGGGTAAAAGTATAAGGTTTGTGATAAGAATGGTGTAGGGATGTAACGAAATTTGAGGTCGTAAGTTCCCATCGCACCAAACCTCGATTGGAGGGAGATGATAATGAGTGCTCCACCCACTAGAGTGTCCCCAATTCTTGGCGAGCATGAGTGACACTTCCGTAAGTTTTATGGAAAAAATAGGGCACCCTAACCTAGCGCTAGAAGAAGAGCACATTTAATTCAAGAGAGAAGGAGGTGAGAAGATAGAGTGTAATAATTTTCCCAAATGACAAAAAAAGTAAACGGTTGAATTAAGTAAATGATTTTTGTGCTCATCTTAATCTTTTAAGCTTTTCAAAAATAAACCAAAATTTTTCAAGTTAAAAGATTATCTCCCCAGCAGTGTTGCTACTGTGAACTCTCGTGGTAAAAAATATGTGGATTTCCCTTGGCGCCTTACGGCAGGTTTGGTTTAATTAGTATAATGGAACCACTTAGTTCAAGTTTGCACATTTTAACCAATTTTAATGAATAAAAGAATCAAGACCCAAATCTCGATACAAATGATAGAGTAGCCAACCAAGTTGTCTACTTAGTAAAGAGTTTTGGTACGGTTCCTATTGTGCAGGAGACTCACACCTTTTAGATCAGAGATTCAAGTATTGGATGAGTCACTTATTTCTCATTTAGTTAATTCAAAATTATATTCGCTGCGTAAAACCATTTCCTTTTCATCATTTGGGGAATTATTACGGAATTTCTATTTCTTTACACTATTTCACACACGATTCATGCGTTTACAATTTACAATAAAGCACAAAAAATAAATGGGGGAATAAAAATTACAACCAGGGGAAAAAGGGGAATTGCAAGGGAACCTATACATTTTTTCTAAGTTATAAAACAAAAACAAATAAATTTGCCTGCATCCATAAAGACTAGCACAGTTTATGGCACATCATAAGTTTGCATTTTTTAGGAAAAATGTGATTATGTTAACATGGTGATTTTACGATCGATAGTGCCCAAACGGCTTCTAGGATCAAAAAAATAAGTAGTCTTCAACGTATTTTGTTATAAAAATTGCATTTTAACTTTTCGTGGTTTGATTTATCGGATTATTAGTGAAATTGATCGCATGGCAAATGGTGGTGTTGAGTTCATTTTACAAATTGAAAGAGAAATCAACATTGCAAGGGGGACTAATACCCGTATGGATTTATGGCACCCGCACGGGTGCTAGGGAGGACCCGTACAGGTATAGGGGACCCATATGGGTCCTGTTTGGACCCCAAATAGAACCTTAACTCAGATTTCAATCAAAATAGATTTACAGTGAAAGAACTGAATAAAAATAGGAGTTCCCTTCATATGGGTATGGCGTATCGATTCAACATCCCTAGGGACATAAAGGTACCAACAAGGCCCATATAGGTTAGGACCCGACCTATAGTAGATCAAAGGATAGATCAAGACAACTAAATGAAAATGATACTAAAATAAATGAAATGTGAGTCTCTTTGAAACTCAGGAGCGTACTTTTACACCGTGAATCCACTTTGAAGCTATCCTTATGCCAAGGGAGAGTCTAGCCAAAGTAGATAATGAAATGGTGATCTTAGGACTATTTTGACGAGTGTTTATGTGAACAGAACCTCCCCCAAATCCTAAATATGAAGCTAGAATGAATAAAATGTGAAAAAAAACCAATGTAGAATGGTCTTCCCCCTATTTTATAACTTCTATACCTCTTCTATACCCTTTCTATCTCTATGAAAAACTATTGGAAAATGCTGTATAAATTGTCTGGTATGATTTTTATCTTGGCTCCTCTTGAAAGTGAGGCAAGATGACTCTATTTGTAGGAGGGAAATGAGTCTGAACGCAATAAATCACATCTGTGATTGATTTTCTCCGAAAATGGTATGATTGCAATCAAATCAGTCTGATTGCACACAAGAGGGACATGTACAAGTTCCCCCCACCATATGGGGGAAATGGGCTGTAGGGGTCAACCTGTGGACTAGTACCCCTAAGGTGTGACCCGTACGGGTCCCTAAAGGTAGTCTAGGTCTCCAAACTCTGGCTAAACTCATCTCTAATGCAGTAGGAACACCTCTGATGGATAACACATGTAAAGGATTGCATTATCTAGCTCTCATCATCATTTTATGAGAAGGACCATTAAAATCCAGTGCTCACAAGGTCCCAAGCTTGATTTTAGGTCTTGTTGATAAGATCACCGCCACTAGCAGCTTCAATGATAACGCGCTAGGATGCGGGAAGCCCTTCATAGAAAATTTGGACTATGGCATGTGTAGTGAACCCGTGAAGGGGGTAGCTTGCCAAGAGGTGTTAGAACCATTCATGGTATTCATGGAGCCTCTCCATGTCTTTCATCTTCGTGGAATAAATCTACCTCTTTATAAAGGTTACTCACAATGCTCGAAAAAAGTTATCCATAAAGACTCTCGAGATATCGGCCCATGTAGTAATGAATCTCGATGCTAAGTACCAGAATCATTCTTTGGCTTGATCTTCAAGAGAAAAAGGAAAGTACTTTAGCTTTGCAAGGTCCAGATCGACCTTTGCTGGCTTCATAGAGGAAACCGTCATATAGAACAACTGCAAATATTTATAGGGGTCCCTCGGTGGTCGTCCCGGTAAATTTGGGCAATGGGTAAGTACTACTAAGTGGTTGCTAGTTTATCAGGGCCCATGAAAGATCTTTAATTGACTGCTTTGTGTTAGCCATGGTCACGATGGCCACTTTAGGCTAAGAATTATAGTCATTTGTATCCTTAAATAATCCTTCTATGAAAGTGGTATTGGTGTTGGGTTTAGTTCAAATTTGTGCTTGACGTTGAAACTCTCTTCATTCACCAACTTGCTTAGTGTGAGCTCTATTGGATCTTTCTATCTTAGCATCGAAGAGAAGTTCTTTGCCACCAGTTGTGGCTCTGGTCATCCAAAAGGAACAACAAGTTAAAAGGAACTGTTCGCTGGTGTTCACTACTTTTCCACACACTAGAATTGAGTTCTTTGAATAAACAAGCGTTGTTTGTGCCACTAGTGCAAAAGTAGGAAAGAGGAAACCCCAAGTATACAGTTTTGATGTAGTTTTTAAAGATTATTGATCCCATGAGTAAAGAAATGAACTTAATTCAACCAAAATTCAGATAAAACGGATAAAATGATAGGTTGATGAATTAGGGATAGACTAGAAACAAAACAACAAAGAGTCGGGAATCATAAAGCAATTAGGCCCATAGTTATTCTGGTTCACACCTTTATTTTGTTTTATTAACACATGTAAATATGTTATATATGTTCTATTTTCCGATCTAGAGTTGAATTATTATCAGGCATGCAAACTCAAATACCAAATATATTGTGCTTAGTAAGGATGACTCTCATATAAACTATAATCATGGAAGTAAAGATAAAAATATCCGAGTAGGACTGTACCGAACTCGACTAACAAGATTATAAATAAACACCAATTTGAAGTTACTTGAATATGAACAGAATATCCCCACTCGTAACTCAAGATCACTACCATAAATTCTATTCAAACTCATATGCATAATAAAAAAATGAACTCAATACAAAAAAATACGGCATATCATATACTCAATCATAAAATGTATTAAGCACAAGTAGAGAGGAAAGGGGATATAAAACAAATAAGAATTAAATATGATGCAATGAACGAAATTAATTAGATCAAACTGCCTTCTTAGATAGGTAGTCAATCCTCGATCGTAGCCCTTCTTCTACTTGAATCTCCAAATGCACAAATCTTTCGGAAAGAATAAATTATTAATGATAGAACAAAATATTTGATGAAGAACAATGAATTTTATCCATAAGTGTTTTGCAAGTACACTATAAAACAACACTCTCGAGAATAACTAAGAAACCTAAGAACTATGTTGATTTCTCTTTCTCATTTTTCTCTCTATCTATGGCTACTGTCTGATAATTATGAAATCAGATGAACCCCCCTATTGTGTTAGTCAAAATGCCCTATTATAAAGGGTGAAAAGTTGTATCTCTTCATGTCATTGGTTGATGAAAAGGTGCCTTATCCAAATGGTAGTTAATGGCAGTTGAAATACCTCTTGAAAGAAAATCTGCATATCCATTATCTTATATGTCACAATCATGACATTAGATTATGCGCTCATGGGTTTGTTATTCGAAACCTTCTTTCTATGAATTATGATCGTCGCGATTGTGGATTTAGATGTCGCGGTCGCAAATAGCTATTTCGCAAGAGTCTTCACGTTGACATTGACTTCTTTCCATGAATCCAACACTTAGCTAATTTTGTATAAAAATAAGTCCATTACTACTAACTTCTCATACATTTAGTACAAAATCTATTTCTGATTAAATTCCTTATAAGATTCACCTATTTCCTTAAAATGTATCTAAAACAACAAAATACCGCATGAAATCTTATAGATAAAAGAATAACACTCAAGAAATGTCTACAATTGAGAATTGTTTGGGCAAATGATAAGTGTAATTTTAACACATATCACCCGGCTACGGCGCTAAAATTTTATGGCTATTGAGACCACTAAGTAATAAACCCCTACATAACAAATACTTAGTGTTAGTGAAGCAAGTGTCAATCCCACGATAGTCTTTAACAATGTTATTCTTAAAAGATAACAAACAGCGTGAACTAATATTGATTGTTTAGGGAATTTGGAAATTAAAACTAAGTAGGCGATAAATCAATGAAAGACAACGACTAGACCAAAGCAGAGCAAGGTTAAATATCATAGTTACCAAAAGACACGATATAGATTACACCGAGACCTAGGTTTAGTTATGCTAGTATTCCGCACCATACAACACTAGTGGCTCTTCCTTATTATGTATAGTGACCTGACTTCATGCCGCGACCACTCTCTTACCTACCTTAACTCTCGACGTCGTGCCAAAGAGCTCACCAATGAGTAGCAATATAGATTATAAAATCCTAAAGTCTTACCAACAGGTAGTGGAGCACTCCTAACAGGCGTAAGATTCCCTTTCTCTAGTCTCGATTAGACTGTCATGACTCAATTCTTCTTCAGGAATTATTACGGATGAAATAATAAAAAATAACAATAATCACTAAGACTTACCTTAAGCTGATCAGACTGTCAGCGAGACTTAGTGATGTTCTTACCAGAAAACCCATTAAGTGCTGAAATTGGTAAATAGGTCGCCTTGCAGATTTTGGTATTCAAGTACCATCCCCCTACTATTAAACTCAGCCTTGACCCTTACTTGGTCATGTCATAAAAGATTTATCTTGACATGACTGAATTTAAATGCAAAGAAATGTAAAGAGACTTGAAATAAATCATACGGAATGTAAAGAAATTAGGAAAAGTAAATTGTGATTTAATTTAAGAACATAATGAAGAATACAATTGAAACTGAAAATAATACTTGCAATCGAAATTAAAGGAATTGAAAACAATGAGTTTTAAAAGTAAAAACTGAATTGGTATCTTGAATCAAAAGTACTTAAAACTAAAATAAAACAAGAACAAGAGAACTAAAGAACAAAGAAGTAAAACTAAACTAGGAACTGGAAAAATGAAATGTGAAGAAGAAGTCGCAATGCTCGGCCTTGCTTATAAAGGGGTCTTTTTGTCACTCCCTCTTTTGCTTATCAACTAGGGTTTATTCGGTGTTCTTCCTTGATTAGGTTTCTTCCTCTTTAGTATATATCTTGATTAGGAATTTATGCTTATCTTGATCTTTCCCAAATGGAAACTCTTTAGGACTTTAGACTCCTTTCTCAATTAGGACTTCTCCTAAATAGGATTTGCCTAAAACAGTGAATTTCTAGGTATGACTTTGATGCGCTTATGGAATAATATTAACTCTGTCATTCTTAAATTTTTTGGAATCACTGGGACTAGCTATCACTCCTAATCTATGCATCAGGATCTTGATGAAATGCCCTTTTTGCCCAAAAACTGCATATTTTCTACAAATCATCCTGAAAACCTGAAATAATGAAAAAGGAAGTAATAGCGGCCAAAAAGACTAAAACATGGCCTTAATGATATGAAAATTACTATAAAAATATGTTGGATTCACAACTTATTAAGTGATGCAAATAAGAAATTCATGGTTTAACTGTCCATAATATAAAACACAATGTACGATTCAGCCTAGAAATAATTTCACTTACAAAGTCTTATTTTCTGATGTGGAAGGTATGCTTTGGTGGCATGCCCATAATGAGTGGACCAGTAACACAGCACGTGGAGCTATTGTTGTTTACCCTCAAGAAGGAAGCTCGCTTTATAGAGGAGAAATCTTAGTGTTGGGTATTGCTTTTTGAATTATTTCCAAGCTCATATTCTTTTGATAAGAACTTCTATTGCTCATAAACTGTTTGTTAAATTTTTTTAGTTTCTTGGTTTACTTATAATGTAAACTATTTGAAGAAGAAGCCCTTGGTTATAACAAAGTTTACCCAGATTCCATATGATTTCATTGTAAACAGTCAACCTGGAGACTTTTGTCCTTATGGTAAAGGTAGTTGTTCATTTTTTTTGTAATATTTACAATTATTCTCATTGAGATAATTTAAAATGTGTGTAGTCATTAATGCACATTGGATGCCTATAAATCCAGTTAATAATTCAGTAGATTTTGATATATAATAATAACAATCAGCAGATTTCATCTACCTCGACCAAATAGTTCCACATAATGATATTAAATTACTGATTCATTTAGCAAATGCATCGAGACCCCCTAAATTTGGCACGAAAAGCCGGATGCCACCATGAATTTCAAAAGTTCCAAGAACCCTCCTGTACTTAGTAAAAGTGCACCAGTTTGCCCCTTCAATGCCACGTTTTAGCTTATGGTTGGTTTGGATTTCCAAAGTTGTCATTTTTCTGATTTTTCTTTCTCTAATCAAAAGCTAACATATGGCAATGAGTGGACAAACTGCTGAATTTTTACCAAGTTCAAGGGGATAGCATGAACTTTTGAAAGTTTAGGGTGGCATCCGACTTTTCGTGCCAAATTCAAGGGGAAAATGATGTATTTAACCTTTATTTAATAATTCATTATATTTCTATCGTGCACATAAGAATGACAATGTATATGACTGGTGCGTCAAATTTGTGTTATATAAATCATACGTAAAAAGCTAACATTTTGTATGAAAAGATCAATTTTTATGAAAATCTCTATAGTTTTATATCTTTGCTGAAGGAAGGAGAACTTCTACCTTGTAGTTGAAAATTAAAGATAAAAGTGTAGTCTTCAATGGAGATGTCCGTGTTTTACAAGATCTCGTAGATAAGAAGCGATCTCCTATCATTTCGGGAAGAAGACTGAAATTGTTGGGAAATTCCTTCAAAAAATTAGTAATCAAGTGAGAAGTGGAAGTTGATTGACTGACCTTTTTCCTTATTCCTAGCTTTGCCCCTTCAAGAAAGCCTTTTTGCAAGTACGATTACTTTATTAATTCTTTTAGTAAATATCTAGATATTTTGTATCACTAGGTAGTATTTCGTTGGAATATATTTTGACTTTCGTTTTGTAATTGGGGGCCATTTATAATCATTTTCCCCATTGGTGTAAATAATATGAATTTTGGTGGGTGAAACCACCATTAATGTTCTATAAAATCCTGATGGGCGTCAAGACCATAAAAAAAATCCATGCACAAAACAAACTAGTAGTTAGTAGCAAGCAGGGGTCGATCCCACGAGGAACATAAACTGAACAAAATCACTTTGAGTGACCTTACCATGACCTAAACAAGTCTTAATGAAAATATAAATACTAAAACTAAAGCAGGGAAAGTAAAGACTAAACTGACTCCTAATGAAAATAGAGTGACTTAACCAAAGGAGGGAAACTAAACTATATAGTGATCATGGGACCAAAGATGAACCACACCGAGACCCAAACTTAGTTATACTGACGTTCCACACCATCCAACACCTGCAATCCTTCCTTCATACAGCAACCGGACTTCGCACCACGACCACCATCTTACTCACCGTGACTCTCGACGTTGCGCCAAAGAGCTTGTCGGGAAATAGCATTACCTTTTAGAAAGACCCATCTCCTGATAGGTAGCGATGCACTCCCAACAGGCATTGGATTAATCACTTTCACGTTCTTCATAGAGACCACTATTACTTTATCCTTCAGCAAACATAATTACGAATGTAAGATCAGGACTAACTATAGTTCACAAAGACTTACCAATTGGTTGGCCAAACAAATAATGAAGAGATCTTCCTTCAAAACCCTTTATGTACCGAGATCGATGAATAGGTCATGATGCATATTTCAGTCCTCACACCAGAAGAATTAGGTCTCTTACTTCATGGCTGAGTCACAAAGATAACAAGCTATGCATGGTAAAAGTAAGGTGTAAATAAAATATAAAGAGACTGAAAGTAAATTGCATAAAAGTAAAGAGACGAGAATAGAACGAAAAATGCTTGAATAAACTAAAGAGTGCGGAGAATAAAAAGTTAATCTAAAGAATTCTCTCTACTTTCTCTCCTCTAAATTATGATCTAAATACAGAATTCTAAATTATTCATTTGAATGTGCCGGCCTTAGTTTTTATAGTTGAATGCCTCTCCTCATGATTCCTCTTTCGTGATAAAATAAGATCCTTTGCATTTATTCTTTGGGATTTATTTCCTTCTAGTCTCTTTCTTCAAATGGTAGTAAAAATCCCTACCTTAATGGAATTAGGAAGGAGATCAATCAGGCGGTGAAAGGCTCTTTAAGATGTCCTTGAGTGACGAGGATCCCTCTTTAAGATAAGGAAATGAATCAATCAACATTGAATTTTTCACGCCACTTTCTCAATTAGGTTCTGTTCAACTTTGGCTTCTTTGACTCCTGCTCCAAAATATTGACATGTCATCGGGACCTCGTCATTTATGGTGAACACAACATGATCTCGGTGACTGATAACTTTTCAGCGGGACTTTCTCATTTCATTTCTTTTCATGTTCTAGTAGGCTTCTAGGTCGCTGGGGCCAGACTTGTCTCAATGCATCCATCGAGAGTCTCCTTAATTGTTCATTTTCTGCCCAGAAATGCATCTTTTCTCCAAATTACCTTGAAAACCTAAAAAGATAGAAAAGGAAGTAATAGCGGCCAAAAAGACTAAAAGCAGGGTCTCAATTATATAGAAATAAGCATAAATACATGCTGAAAATACAACCCATCAAATCTCCCCACACTTATCCTATTCTTGCCCTCAAGTGTGCATAAAATATCAGGAAGAAAGGAAATTTAAACTGTGCAAACAACCCTAAACAGTTTCATAGAGACTGAATTCTTTCACCGAGACTTATATCGGGGCCCTTCATTGAGTATCGTAGTTTCAATCTGCAAATTCTTTGAGAAGACCTTATTCAGTGCTTAGCCCAAGAGTGTTTACCAAATTAAAAGCATAAGCACACAAAATATTGTTATTGTTCATATTTACCTTGGTTCAAAGTTTAGCTCGTCCTAGTGAACATAAGGTGACTCTATCTAAACCTATTATTTACTTTAAGCACATTTTTACTTGGTGGGATCCATAGGATTCAACTAGCCATCTGTTGGGTTTTTCTTTGCGAATTTAACAACTTTGCTAACTAAACTTACCAACCCAATTTGTTTCATTACGTACTTTGCCATTGACCTTTGGTCCTATTGCGCTTCAACTATTAATTCCACTCAATCTAACCCTCCTTATGGAAGAGTCTTCACCCGATTTTTAGCCATGGATAGCCCTTCCTTCTAGCGATCCTATGAAAGAGACAAACAAGGTTACGAGCCAAGTAAGCCTTGTTTTGACTAAATTGCAGAATTTACAATAGTAGACAACCACCAAGCTTAATACCAGATTGTAAAATCTCGACGGAGGTCTTATGAACACAGAGACTAACTAAAAGCAAACCAAGTCCATATTAAAGCACACAAACAATTTAAATCATGTTTCACTTTTCTGTACTCATCAGGAGTAAGAATTTTAGAAGCTAGGATTGAAAGGCCAATACTTAAATCAGGTCTCGATGATAAGTTACGGTTACCTAAATTCAGTCTAATTAGTTGTTTAATTAGTTATTTACATAGTATTTCTCATCTTAGGTATCCTCATTTTGCAATAACAAGTTAGATGGAAAACTAGGTCATTGTTGGAGATAAGAGTCAGAACGAGACATGATGAATTTTAATGGAAAGAAACACAGGAGAACACATAAATACTAAACACCATATATACCAAACACCCTCCCCACACTTAAATCAAGAATTGCCCTCAATGCTTGTAAAACCTAAAGAGATAAAGAGAGGGCAAAAAGAAAGTTACTGGCCTGGTGAGAGGAGGAAACAATGGAATTTATTCATTATGACTCCTAGTGCATTATAATGGTCTCTGCTTTCATCTCGGTCATGCTATCAAACTACTCCATGTATTGCTGCTCCATGCTTATGTAATTTAGCTCCCGATCTACCGATGTTGATGGTCATGCTCCTGCCACACAGCTCTGCTTGCTGTTCCTACTGATGTATTAAAGTAGTCATTCTACTCAAGGAGACCATGAGAGTGCATCTAAGTTATATCCTATAGGATTTCTATCATTAGCATGTTATAGAGAGTGGTAATGTCTAGACGAGGTATCTCAGGACCACTAATGTAAGGGGCAAAATCAATATGATCATGCCAAAAAAATCATCAAGATTACGACACCTAGGATTGGTCATTGTATACTGGATCTCTTTTGCAAGCCATGCTCCTAGATGGAGCTTGTTATCATATAGTATGCACCATAAAATGTAGACCTCCTTCTCATAGAGAGTCCTAGCACTCGCATGGAGACTAGATAGAGAGAAGGAAAGAAGTTTCTATAGCATAGTAGGAGATCTTTGATTGAGCAGGTCATGATGTCACCAAAATTATAGGTGACTCTTGGATAGACAGAGTCGTAGATCTCTTCACCATTGTAGTTACATCAAATAGATCATCATTGGAGTCACACTTGGATCCCAATGATATCGTCGATACTCCAATTAATGTCTTGGTGATAGATTATGAATAGCAGGACTCTCATTGAACTTTAGCTATTGTAGAACATATTGATCCCATTGAAAAGTTGTGTGTGGAAGGATTTCTTCTAAGCTCTAATATTGCACAACGATTATTCCCTCACTTGATTTCTACTATCCACTGGGATCTGCTTTCTTATGGAGACTGTCCAACTCATTTTGTCCTACAAAGAGACATATATCAGTAGATAGATAGAGATAGAGAGGGAGAGAGAATGATAAAAAAATAAAGTCAACAAAAAAAGAAAAGGATAGAAAATTTGTTGAGGTCTCAACGAGCTTAGACTACCTCCCAAGAGTGCTTTGTTTAATGTCGGTGAGCTCAACACATCACACAGAGATCATGGTATAAGATAAGGAGTCTCGATGTGAGTGATCTCCTCAGAATGAGCTTAGGCTACCTCCTAAGAGCACATTATTTTATCATCACTTGCTCGATGTTGCATCATGGTCATGATGTATTATTAAGAGCCTCCTTGAGACTTAATATATTAGGGCAAGCTTTGAATCCCTTATAGTACGGCTTCAAGTATGGTCTATTGACTTTGGATGTGCAACTGGTCTTCTTGATCTGTACATAACTTCTTCTTCAGGTAACACCTTAGTCATAATAGATTGATCTTTCCATTGAGACTGATGTTGTTCTTGAGATAACTTGAGATGAGATTGGTACTTCATGACTTTTGGTTCTGTACGGGAGGTCTTCCTGGAGTCATGAAGGTCACCCTGCCTTTTTATGGAGTCTTCATGCACCACTTGCTTATCAGATTTGCCCTTATCATAGTTGTCTTCTTTGATTCCCTTGGTCAGTTTTAGCTCTTATTGTCTAAGACTTGAATCATCAGGAGTTTCTTTTAGCATGACCACAATTTGATCACCATGGTCTTGCTCAAAGATCTGCTTGGTCTCAATAGGTTTGACTTTCTCATCCGGACTAACTAATGAAGACATGATCACTACCTCCTATTTTATGCTCTTAGTGTCATATGTTTCTGGCTTTGAGGCCTTCTGGTCACCCTATGTAGGTCTCAGTGATAGCATAGAGATCGAACTGACATTATAGATTAGGTAGCTCTCAGTATGAGAAGGTTGTATCCCCATGGATTCAATCCTTGTAAGAAAATTTGCAATTTCATTCATCTGCCTCCCAATGATTTGGATGCTCCCTTGTATCCCTCTAATAGTGACATCGATGCTCCTTAAGTGCTTGTGGGTGCTATCATCAAGATCAGCTACAAAATCAACAAGAGGCCCTAGGTCTTGATATCCTTAGAACTGATGTTGAGTTCTCTTTATGCTCTAAAATTGATGAGGCTTCCTTTCATCGTCTCTTCCCCATCTTAGAAAAGGATGTTCCCTTCAATCCTTATTGAAGTCACTTTGATGTGGGGAAAAGTTGTGCCTCTCCTCAGGGATCCCTATAGAATTTACCCCTTTAAGATTTCCTCTATTGGTAGTTCTACTGCTTGTTCTTTCATCACGACTTATAAATTGTTGAACATTATCGGCCATGGTCTTGGTCAAATCCCAAGCTTGAGTGAGGGGCTTGTCTAATAGAGAACCTCCACTTGCTGCATTTATCTAGTCTATTTGCGTGGGTTGGAGACGTTAATAGAAAAGCTTTATCAAAGAATATCTTGAAAACCCATATGGTGGACAATAAGACAAAAGGTGTTGAAATCTTTCATAATAGTCATAGAGACTCTCCATATCACTCTGGTGAATGGTGCAAATCTGCCTCCTTAGTATGGTAGCTCTTGATGGTGGGAAGAACTTATCCAAAAAGGTCTTGGTCATCTCTCTCTAGGTTGTGATAGATCCTGGTGCAAGATAACAAAACCAATCCATAGTAGTTCCCTCAACAGAGAAAGAAAAAGCTTTCATCTTTATAATATCCAAAGAGACTCCTGGTGGATTCTTCATAGTGCAAGTCATGTTGAATAGTTGTAGATGCTTGTAAGGATCTTTAGTAGCGCTCCCGGTGAATTTAGGTAGGCTCCGAATGAACCCAGTCTTCATCTTGAAAAAAATTTTCTCATCTTCCTGAGGATATATGATGCATAAAGATGGTGGTTGATCCACCGAGACCCAGATGAGGTCTCTTATAGCTAGCTCTCTCTCATGGTCACAATGACTGTAGGAATATGAAATTAGTCTCAAAATCAGAGGGAGTCTTCTTGGTCAATCAAGGTGAAAATAAATTAGTTGGAACCGCTCCCCAGCAATGGCGCTAAAATTTGATGGGTGTCAAGGCCACCAAAAATAAATCCCTACACAAAACAAACTAGTAGTTAGTGGCAAATAGGGGTCGATCCCACGAGGAATGGAAACTGAACATAATCACTTTGAATGACCTTACCATGACCTGAGCAAGTCTCAATGAATATATAAATACTAAAACTAAAGCAGGGAAAGCAAAGACTAAACTGACTCCTAATGACAACATAGTGACTTAACTAAAGGAGGGAAACCAAACTACATAGTGATCATGGGACCAAAGATGAACCACAACGAGACCCAGACTTAGTTATACTAATGTTCCACACCGTCTAACACCAGCAATCCTTCCTTACTTCGTACATCGACCGAACTTTACGGTATGACCACCTTCTTACTCACCGTGACTCTCGATACCTCACCGAAGAGCTCGTCGGGAAATAGCATTACTTTTTAGAAAGACTTAAGTCCCAACCGACAGGTAGTAAAGCACTCCTAGCAGGCGTTGGATCAATTGCTCTCACTATCTTCATAGAGACCATTGTTACTTCATCCTTCAACAAACACAATTATGGATGTAAGATCAGCATTAACTATAGATCACAAAGACTTACCAATTGGTTGGCCAAACCAATAGCATGACAAAGAGATCTTCCTTCAGAACCCTTTATATTCCAAGACCGATGAATAGTTCATGATGCAAATTTCAGTCCTCACACCATAAGAATTAAGTGTCTTACTCTATGGCAAAGTCACAAAGATAACTAGGTATGCATGGTAAAAGTAAAGTGCAAATAAAATATAAAGAGACTGAAATTAAATTGCATAAAAGTAAAGAGACAAGAATAGAACAAAAAATGCTTGAATAAACTAAAGAGTGCGAAGAACAAAAAGCTAATCTAAAGAATTATCTCCACTTTCTCTACTCTAAATTATGATCTAAATATAGAATTCTGAATTATTCATTTGAATGCACCGACCTTGGTATTTATAGCTGAATTCCTCTCCTCATGCTTCCTCTTTTGTAATAGAATAGGACCCTTTGCATTTATTTGTTGGGATTTATATCCTTCTAGTCTCTTTCTTCAAATGGTAGTAAAAATACCTGCTTAACGGAATTAGGAAGGAGACCAAACTTCCTTAAATTGGGTTTCTCTCGAATAGGACTTGCCCAAAATAGGTGATCTTCTAGTTTTGGATCTATTACATTTTGGTATTGATGTCATCTTGGTCGTTCTAGAATACTCTGGAATCTCTAGGACCATCTATGACTCCCGCTATCTGCATCAGGACCTCAGTGAAAGGCTCTTTATGAAGTCCTTGAGTGAAAAGGATTCCTCTTTAAGATAAGGAAAGGAATCAATCAACATTGAATTCAGGCCACTTTCTCAATTAGGTTTTGGTCAACTTTGGCATCTTTGACTTCTGCTCCAGAATGTTGACATGTCATCGGGGACCTCGTCAGTCATGGTGAACACAATATGATCTCGGTGATTGATAACTTTTCAGTGTTACTTCTTCTTTTCATTTCTTCTAACGTTTTAGAACGCTTCTAGGTCTCGGGGACCAGACTAGTCTTGATGCGTCCATCGGGAGTCTCCTTAATTGCTCTTTTTTGCCCAGAAATGCATCTTTTCTCCAAATTGCCTTGAAAACCTAAAAAGATAGAAAAAGAAGTAATAGCGGCCAAAAAGTCTAAAAGCAGGGTCTTAATGATATAGAAATAAGCACAAATACATGCTGAAAATACAACCCATCAAATCCTTTAGTCTTCATTAATGGATTTTGACATTTTGTTCATTAATATGAGTAGTCCTCCAGCAGGCAAGTCTGCCTACGATAAATAATTTAGGAGATCTCTAGGAACTATAATGTATTATTCATTTTATATCTTTTGTTATTTATGTGTTTAAGTGCTTAATCCTTATGAGTAAAAGATCTAGATCATATATAGTTATATTAAGGAGACCAAGGGGAGATTTAACATAATGGAACAAAAACACACACATATGATGCATGAGTCCGAGAGGAGATTGGTCATATGTCGAGGGTTTTAGATTTTATCTAAATGCTTAACTAAAGTTAATGCATTGTTATTTGATAAATGAGTATGAGAAGAGATTTAAGTTAAATGACTTTAGTATTTAAGATGACCGAGGGGAATGCTTGATGATTGTAGTTGAGATACCTTAGAATTACATGCTTCTTTGAGTAAATGATACATTATGCTTGAAGTGATTCTAAATTGTTATGCTCGGTAGATTTTCCTTTTCCTATTTTTATCATTGTAAGTTTCATTTTGTATTCTTTCATTTTTAGTTTATGTATTTATGCCTTTTAATTTACAAGATCTCTTTGCTAGCCAATTATAAAAAGAACTCTTAGCCCATCTACTAAAGAGAACTCTAAGCTGTCTACACAAGCTCTCTGTGAATATGATCTTGTCTTGCCACTATACATATAATTGACCCTAGTGCACTTGCTGGGTATCACGTTTTGGCATAACAAGTTCTGGCGTCATTGCTGGGGAGCAACGTTAAATAGCTTTTAGATTTTAACTATAGATAGGTGCCTTTTACCCTTTTTCAGTGTTTGTTAAGTTCTTCAAGAACGAGTCCTTTGAAAATATCTTTGCATCCGATGGAATGATAAAGGCCATTTATTGGTAGAATACTAGGTGAAAGATATCTCCAACAAAATCTAAACTAGGAGAACTTCATAAATGCAGGAGAGGAAGAGGATTATGTTAACCCTCATGCTAGGAGGAGGACTCTTCAGAACTATTTGGAACCGTACTTGGAGGGACACTCATCATGTATTGTGATACCTCAAGAAAGGGATGATATGTTCAAGGTGAAGCCCTCCATAATTTATATGCTCCTAGACTCTGTTCACTTTAGAGGACTTCTTAGACAGGACCTCAATGCTCACATTCATGATTTTGACAACGTGTACAACACATTCGGAACATAAGGAACTTCAGATGATGCTATAAGGCTAAAGCTCTTCCCTTTCTTTTTTAGGGACAAAGCAAAAGTATTGCTGAAAACCTTACAGCTAGGATCAATCAAAACTTGGAATGACATAGCAAAGATCTTCCTGAACAAATACTTTCCTCTAAAGCAAGCTCTCCTATTGAGAAATGAGATCACTAGATTTGTTCAATTCTCATGAGAAGCTCTCTTTGAAGCTTGAGAAAGATTTAATGAAATGTTGAGAAAGGTGCCTAATCATGGTATTCTAGCATGGTTGCAAGTCCAATGTTTTTATCGTGGGCTGTCAAACTCGCACAAAATGCAAATTAAGTCTATAGCCAATGGTGATATAGAGGACTATAAACCGGGAGAGATCTTTGATATTTTTGAAAGACTTGTCAATACCAACTCAAAATGGCACTCTTATGTTAAAGAAACTCCAAAGACCTCCGAATCATAATCTATCAAAGAACTCTCCAGCAAAGTTGAAGCATTACTTAAACATCTTACTAAGAAATATGTGTCGGCTGTCACAAGCTCTCCTGGTTATTATGATTATTGTGAAGGAAATCATAAAAGCTCTAACTGTGATGCTAATCCTACTCTAGAGCAATGTAAATTTCTGCAAGAAGGAAGGGAAGACCACTTCTTTAACAATTATAATTCTAAATGGAGATCTTGTGCAAATTTTTCTTAGACACCTCCTCAAGGGCAATCACAATTTTAGCAGCCCAATCATTTTCAATAACCTCATCAGAGCCAAAGAAACCAACAAGAAGAACCTTCGCATTTTTCCAAAAAGTAAGAACTTAAAGAGATAACAGAAATGATAACCTAGTATATAAAGCAAAATCAAGGTCATATAAAGGGCTTGGAGACACATATCCAACAACCCTCTCAAATTGTTACTCTAATTCGAGAAGAATTTCTTCAACAATCAAATGACAAGAAGGAATGCAAAGCCATCTCTTTTTGACATGGTAAAATCATTGACTCTGCTAACCATATAGATGTTGATATTAGTGGAAATGGAGGAAAGTTTCCGAGCAAACAGAGGAGATCTCCAAAGATAATCATCAGGAGACCTCGACTAGAGCATAACCACCATGCAGATATTGATGCTATAAACTTTTTCAATACTAGATTAAGGAGCCTCTCTAATCAAAATGTGACCAACAACATTACGTCTCGAATGTTTATTTCAGCTTATATAAATGAATAGGTGTTTAACATTTTGTAATTTAATGGATTTCAATACTTCTTTGCTGGCCAAGAAATTATGGTGTTTTCTTTTATTCCCACACACGTTGGTAAGCATATTTTTTGTTCTCATTATTTTAAGAATGGGCCGATCTTAATGGCTAAATTATCATATACTCTGAGTTATATATGGAAAAGTGTGTTTTCGATTGTTGTCTTTTTTTAAAGCTAATATAAGATGGAGGTTAAGTGATGGGGCGACGATCAATATAGTAAATGATGCATTAGTGAATTCGAGGAACCTCTTTGTTTTCCAAGGGAGCAGAAGTATGGTATTGGATAACATGAAGGTGGAAAATTTCATCAATCGTAATGCATGGGATGAAGCACATATTCAACAATGTTTTGATGATAATGAAGTTGTGTTGATCATGCGTACACCACTACCATACACTACTATAGCAGAAAATCCTTTTGCCCTATAGAGTCATCAGGTGCGTTTATCATAAAGAGTGTGTACAGGCTTCTCTCGAGTGATAGGACAACATCTTTACCTATTTTGGCCTTTAAATGGAATAAATTATGGGGAATCTCTTTATCTTTGAAGTAGAAATTTTATATCTGGAGAGTAGTAAGGAATGTCCTCCTAGTTTGATCCAACTTGTTACAACGTCAGTGTGTAGAGAAGCGGTGCCCTGTTTGCCACTTGCAATCTAAATCTAATGCTCAAATCTTGTTTGAATGTTTGTCTCTTGTAATGTGTGGTCTTTGTTCGCTAGCTCCCTAACTATTCCAACCTAAGTAGATGTGTTCTCATTTCTAGATGGGTGGCTCGGCTTAAAATCTGTGATTTTCTTGCAGAAGGCTTTTCACCTAATGCGGGGTCTATGGTGGGCACGAAACAAGTGAAGGGAATTACGATCGAAAATATAACCGTGAAGCCGGAATTACTGGTTAAAATTTTCTCGAATTCGGAATGGGATCTTTTCAAGAACAACTGATAGGGTTTCAAATCGATTTTATTTTAACAAATAAAAACTTACTTGATTAGTCTCCTTAAGAGACAAATGTTGTAAAGCTCGCAAGTGGAAGCTCTCGAATCTCACATGCTCGAACTACTCTCGAGCCGGGACCGGTGCTAGCCATAGGAACGAAGAACAAAGAGTGACCAAGAACCCCAATTCCCATTGATACCAACGTACTGTCTCTTTCCCATTCTTGGCTGCTCACGCTTTGGGTCCAATTAGAATTAGGTTTTTATGTTTTTATTTTGTATATATATATATATATAATCTAATTAGTCAATTAGGGTTAGGTTAATTTTAATTATAAATTAGCCCCATTAAAATTATAGTTTAATAATTAAACCCTAATGTTAAATTCCTTAAACAAATTTAATGACCATCTTTTATAATTTATAAATTAACTCCATGGATAAAATTAAAACATTACAATTTAATCAAACTAAATGTCATGCTATAAACATATTTAATTAACCCTATAAGTCAATTAAATTATCTTAGTATGCGAACTATATTAATTAAATTATATTCAATTAAATTGTTTGACGTATGAATTTATTTAATTTTTAATTAAAGAAGTAGCATATACAAATTCATTTAATCAAATTAATTTAACTTTAATGAATAATATAAACTACATTATATTATTTCATTAGTTAAATTAATTTTTTGGAGTTACATAGATTATTCAATTACATTGACTTGACATGTCAATTAATTAATAATCAATTCTTCATCTAGTCTTGTAACATTGCATGTACAAGGAATCCCAGATCAGTAGTTTTAAGTGCACGATCCTTTAGATCTATCCATATGTTGGCAATGGGTAATTTACCCATAGACTGTAACCGGATTCTAGCAAACCATTACAGCCCCCAATTAGGATAGAGTATAGCCGTCTCTAAAAGATACTAAACCCAATAGTTATCTCACAAAGTCCTTTGCCAGTTGACATCAATATGATGAATAAGAGGCATAGTGCTTGTCACCCCCTTATGCAGTTCATCATATTTCTTGCTCTAGAATAAAATGATAAAATAAGTCAACGACTTATTGGACGCCCTTATCCCTTTTATTCATCAAGTGGTCAATAATTCATTTCGATTTATCAAACCGAACGGCAATCCTATCACTTCAACACTACTATTAACATGGTCATGAAATATACCGAGCATACCCGTACTTGTAATCCAATATTTTAGGACCCGTTAGTAATATACCACAGCATACCCACTTCCACATTAATAATAAGTTGAAATCAAGTCTGAGGACTATTGAGACCTACACAGCAAACTGTCTATGACATACAACCATGTGACCTTGTTATGCGGATCGGTCCAGCCCCATGCTCTCAACATATGTCTACGTTCATGATCTACTTACCAAGTGACAAAGCAACTACATTGCTATAGATCATCCAACATACAAGCCTTTCATTTTGTTCATTCCCCTGATTAAAACAGACGTGGGACATTTATGATTATCAATCAATAGATACTCTACTCTTGTTATAGCACAAGATATATATGCAGTGGATTATTGCCTTTATAATGTGACACCATTAGTATATACATAATGTAAGAACCAATGCATGAGAACTAGGGCACACTAACATTTCCAACAATCTCCCACTTGAACTAGTTCACAGTAGGCATTGCCCTAATCTTTATAGATCTGACCTAATCCTTTAAGCTCCATCCACGATGGACTTCTTAGTTAGATATTCAACGACATTGTTCTTGTGTCAACCCTATATAATGACATGTCTTAGACATACTAAACACGTGTTCGCACTTATGACCGGGTCCCTATAGCTTGTATAGTGGCCCTATTTTTGTCGCGGAAAACATCAAGTAGGTCTAGGATCCATCCATCCTAACTTACTTATGAACATCCTAATTAAAACACTTCCACTTATTGCTATACATTGCTAATATATGTTCAGTTTCTGTTGTAGAATTAACAAATACACTGTATAGAGCTTTTAGCTCATTATGCAACTATCATCAATCATAACATTTACAAGAATAAATCTAGTCTTCATGTATAAATCGATTTGATTTACCTCATAAATCTAAATATCCATGATCAAATTTAACTCCGTAAATTTACCTAATTTGGATCATCTGATTTATT
This sequence comes from Euphorbia pulcherrima, assembly GCA_947683365.1. NCBI lineage: Eukaryota > Viridiplantae > Streptophyta > Magnoliopsida > Malpighiales > Euphorbiaceae > Euphorbia > Euphorbia pulcherrima. The sequence continues at coordinate 41,943,221 of CANTUS010000008.1, read as the reverse complement.
ATATTTCATAGATCACAATTAATTGTATCATATCTAAATTCATAGATTTCCATCCTAAAAGTCATTCTCTTGGATCTAATCTAACAGTGTAGATCTGCATCCAACCAGAATATCACGGTTTTGCCTAAAGTTACATTGCAAAGTATTCACTATAGCTTTAGCAATTTACTTTCAAACTTCCCAATCATAACTACATTATCACAATACAATGTTTGGAAACATGACCGTGTTATTGATTAACATCACGTACACACATTGTTTATTAAAACATCATTGAATTGCTACTTAAGATTCAATAGCTTCTAATGGGTTCCATGTCTCTTACTCATGAGTCATGATAAGAGTCATCACTATTTTAGAGAAACTACACTCTAGTTTGTGATTAAACTGACATGCCTTTTAGGTCAACTGTGTCTTTACAACTTATTCTTCAAACACGTGAAGCTTAAATGTAAAAATCTGATCTGTCCTTTCGGAATTTGTGCGCCTTAAACTTACAAGTTCAATTGTGCTGCCACTACTTCTCTCAAAGAATTGCATCCTTTAGAAAACACCCTTACAAGCCTTAAACCTTACGTTTAGGAAGGGTTATAGGTGCAATACCCTTTGGTTTCCAATAGGTAGTTCACAAATAGGCTCAAGTAGATTTTCTTGTATCAATCTGACATCGATATCATGACATAGATTTTCAATCTCATGTCAACCATTAGATTCAGACTTCTCAATTTCAAAATCTAGAGAAAGACACATTAAGCTTCAGCCTGTCCATATTTCATATGGTGCTCTTTCAATAGCCTCAGTTAGAGTGTGATGTTGCAAACCAATAGTCAAATGAGATATGTCCTCGGTTTAGGTCTTGGGAGACAATTCAAACTAGGTTCTCATATGCTTGCATTCTTGGTTACACCAAAAACCTTGATATTATAACCTATGTATTTCTCAACTTTATTCTCAGAGTCCCTAATATAATGAAGGTCTATAGATCTAATCTCATTAGCTATGCTAATAAAATTCATCCCCAAGAATAACCGAGAAATGCATCTATTTCCAGCTATCACGCTTTTGGACTTATATACACTCCCACTGGGTTTTGGGTCCATCATGTTAGCCGGTCATTCAATAACTTCGTTTACTAGCATATACGCCTAGGGCCCTACACAAGCTTCCACTGCACTCCAGGCTCACCAAGCTATTAGATACGTCTACAAGTCTATTGAATAGCTTCTACTTTATTTCACCAAGTGTTCAAAGAACCCATATGATCAGATGATTATCAATAAAATGATCCTAATTTTCCTTATAGAAAATTCAGCCATATATATCTTGTTAAATTGGCACAAATAACTTTTGGACATAGACTAGGTCAAGCATCTCATGATTATCCCTTTTGCATTTATGTTATAGATTAAATTCATTTTGATCAACTCAAGCAAACGACTATTCCTAACATTTAAGTTTGAGAATAACAATTCTCAGACATACCAATTATATTCATATCAATGAAAAATTGAATATCTAGAATCATACTTGAATGAAATAGAAATAAAGTTCTCACTCTAAGTGAATACAAAATTTAAGAATTTCAGGATCAAAATAATTAACCGGCTATCTTTAAGTGATATTCTTTAATCTTAATGGCTGCTACTTGAACTCCATTTATGAAATGAGAATTCATTTGTCTAGATCCCAATTATTTCTCATCTTAAGTTCTTGCACACTATCAATGTTGGAACCACATCTAGAATCAAATACTTATGATGTTGAAGAGAAATAATCATATCTATAACATAGATACCTCTATGAAATGCGCTTCATAGAATCTCCCATATGGTTAAGGACGCATTTTTATTCTATTCCAACATTCTTGTATTTGATAACAATATCCTTTGGACATAGTACAGACTTAACTTCTTGTTTAGTTATGAGCTCCTTGAACATCAAGGCCTCATCTATGCCCTAATGTTGAATCGGTTATTCACCATCAACTCTGGCTGGGTCCTATTTACCGAACTCCTAGTTAGCTTAAGCAACTCTTGCAGCTCAATTATAGTCATACCCATCTATGGCTTGTAGCCCATAATTAAATGGTCTTAGGATTCAAATAGGAAGGCTAAAATAGTCATAACTTTAAACTCTTGTACTAGTATACTAAGATGAACAAAACCCTTATTGAGTTTCTCCATCTTTTACACATCAATACTCATAGAGATTATACTATCCATCTTTTAGGATTGAAATGCCTTAGTGATCAAGAACCTCTCTTGATAAAGTTGCTCATAAAACGTCTCGTTAAGAGACCTAATCATAGCATAGGCTAGTATCTCCTCTAATTATTTGCACAATTTAGGAAACTTTCTAGCCAACACAAGGTGTTTCAAATCCCGACTATCCCTCTTGAATTTACATACCACCCAAATTGGGCCGGTATAGTATCCCTGCTAGTGGGCTTAGGCCTATCTACTACACATTCCTTCGATCCGTGTCTCAAAACTATCGACTAGTCCTTAAGCCTAATCAAGGAAGTGCTGCCTAGATAGCCAGTCCTTTTAAGGATGTATTATAGTTTGAATGATTGGTTGTTTTATTTCTGAAATTTATTTGTTAGTCTGAACAAAATAATCATTACAAAGTTAAAAATAAAGGTCTTTAAAGCCATTAAACAAATTAACTAATCCAAATTAATTTATGTTGATGATTTTATTGGCTTTACACCAAGATCCACAACCCTCCAATAATGAGCCGAGCTGAGCTTGAACAAAAACCCATTATTGATTGTCTGATAGGATAAACTGTCCAATCCTTTTCTCAAAAGGACTCTTGGTTGATGGGCGTATTGGTACTTTACCAATCTGTGTTCTGGGCCTAACTGAGTTAAAACAAAAACCCGTTGAGTCAAACTGCCATTCCACATGTTAGTCATACCAAAGTATCCTAACCCTACGCAGTCCACTGATGACATAATGCATCCTGCTGAGCATAAGGTACAATAGCTTCAATGGGTGGCACAGGTGCCAATCCGGCAAACAATTTTAAACGACTCAATATTTTATGGATTATTTAAGTATTGTCGGCTTATATAATGAATCGGATACATGTAATTATTTTAGATTCAATATATCCATATTCTATATATAAAATGAGGTTCAATGTACAAAATCATAATTTAGAACTTCTATGGGTATTAACAAGTACTGAATATTCAAACCAAATCTCATTCGGACCCACGTAATTCTCAATTTCAAATTTATCAAACCAACCATCAGACTTATATATACCAATATGATTCATGGTCATGGCAATTATAGTTATATCTACTATATTTAGCTGAGATACTTGGTGAAATCGCTAAGCTTTGACAATTGTGACTTAAAGCCTGTTAAGGCCCAATGGTTAGCAACCATTTTGCCAAATATACAATTTTGCTCCCACTCGAATTAGGGTGTCACTATTTCAAAATTTAGCACCCCAACTATGACCGGTACTACGATCTATCGAGCTAATTTCAAATTTAACATATTCAACTTTAATTGAATATAAATGCCATAGGTAATGACTTTTTGAATTTCAATTAATTAAAATTAACAATTTCAAATTACTAGAATTTATGACCCCGAATTAACAAAATAACGGGAATGTTATTTTAATAGAATCTGGTTCAGCCGCTTTAGAATCCTTAAAACAGACTTTGGATAATTTTAAATATTAAAATTTCATGACGCCGAATTAATAAAATAATCGGGACTTTATGTTAATTATATTCGGGTCAACTATTTGAAACTTCAAAATGGACTTGGAATAATATTAAGACCATTGTAATTTAAACTCAGATTAATTAATACGCTCCTTCAATTTAATATATAATCTGGCTTAAACATTGGCCTCTGATAAATTTAAAATACCCGTTAATTTTAAAACATGATCCGATCCAACTGATTTTATCAAAACAGTGGCCAAAATTATTTCGGTAGTCTCCAGACTCACAGTCCTGCTAGGCAGGCCCACTATCCCCGAACGAACCACTGTCCATGCTGTGGGCAGCCCTGTCCATATAGTGGACAGCGCTGTCCACCTCATGGACAGCCTGTCCACATTGGGCGTCTACATGGACGCCCAAAATGGAACTTAGTGAGCCGTCCAAAATGAACGCCATAATGCATCTGTGGGCAGAATCCATATTTCGGATTCTGCCTACAGGTTTATATATATATTTTTATATATATATTATTTATTATGTTAAATTAATTAAATTCAATTCAATTAATTAAAACCCTAATAAATATAAATAATAACTCAGAAAACCTAGCCACCTAGATCAAACTAGTAATTTGGAAAAAATAACAAAAACTCAAATCATTGATTCTGAAACCTTTTCTATAGGATAGAAAATTTTCACCAATCAAGAATTTGTTCTTTTGACTAAATTCAACACCGATTAATTATAACCATTAATTTAACAAATTAATCTTGTCTATTAATCAACTTAAGAAAAAATAAAAAAAAACCTCAAGAACAATTCCTTAAACCCTTTTCATCAAAATAAAAAAACTTTTTGAATCTTGAAATCTAATATAACTTTCTTAAAAATAAAATCAAACCATTCCATAAGAATTTTTAAAATTGATTTAAGAACAATATTAGAATTTCAAACGAACTCATTCAAAACTTTTCCTATTATGATTAAAAACCTTTAAGGAATGAAGAAATCCATCAATCTTCTTGAAACAACATCGCTCCGATACCAATTGAAGGGGATTAAGATCGAAAATATAACCGCAAAGGCGGAATTACCGGTTAAAATTTTCTCGAATTTGGAATAGGACCTTTTCAATAACAATTGATAGGGTTTCAAATTGATTTTATTTTAATAAATAAAAACTTACTTATTAGTCTCCTTAAGAGACAGATCTCGTAAAGCTTGCAAGTGGCAGCTCTCCAACCTCACATGTATGAACTACTCTCAAATTGAGACCGATACTAACCATAGGGACGAAGAACAAAGAGTGATTAAACACCAAGAACCCCAATTCCCATTAATACCGGCCAACGTACTGCAACTTTCCCATTCTTGGCTGCTCACTTTTTGGGTCTAATTAAAATTAGGTTTTTATGTTTTTATTTTGTCTATATATATAATATAATTAGTCAATTAGGTTAGATTAATTTTAATTATAAATTACCTCATTAAAATTCTAGATTAATAATTACACTCCAATGTTAAATTTCTTAAAAAATTTTAATGGCCATCTTTTGTAACTTACAAATTAATCCCACGGATAAAATTAAAACATTATAATTTAATCAAATTAAATGTCATACTACAAATATATTTAATTAACTCTATAAGTTAATTAAGTTATTTTAGTATGTAAACTATATTGATTAAATTACATTCAATTAAATTATTTGACATATGAATTTATTTAATTTTCAATTAAATAAGTACCATATACAAATTCATTTAATCAACTTAATTTAACTTTAATGAATAATATAAACTACATTATATTATTTCATTAGCTAAATTAGTTTCTTAGAGTTACATAGATTATTCAATTACATTGACTTGACGTGTCAATTAATTAATAATCAATTCTTCATCTAGTCTTGTAACATTGCATGTACAATGATTCTCAGTTCAGTAGTTCTAAGTGCACGATCCATTGGGTCTGTCCATATGTTGGCAATGGGTAATTTACCCATAGACTATAAGCGGATTCTAGCAAACTATTACAGCCCCTAATTAGGACAGAGTACAGCCGTTTGTAAAAGATACTGAAACCAGTAGTTATCTCACAAAGTCCTTTGCCAACTGACATCAATATGATGAACAAGAGGCATCGTGTTTGTCACCCCCTTATGTAGTTTATCGTATTTCTTGATCTAGAATGATAAAATAAGTCAACGACTTATTGGACGTCCTTATCCCTTTTATTCATAAAGTGGCCGGTGATTCATTTCGATTTATCAAACCGAACGGCAATCCTATCACTTCAACACTACTATCAACATGGTCATGAACTATACCGAGCATACCCGTACTTGTAATCCAATATTTAAGGAACCGACCCATTAGTAATATGCCACAGCATACCCACTTCCACATTAATAATAAGTTGAAATCTATTCTGAGGACTATTGAGACCTACTCGGCAAACTGTCTATGACATACAACCATGTGACCTTGCTGTGTGGATCGGTCCCGCCCCATGCTCTTAACATGTGTCTATGTTCATGATCTACTTATCAAGTGGCATAGCAACTACATTGCTATAGATCATCCAACATACAAGGCTTTCAATTTATTCATTTTGATGATTAAAATAGACTTGGGATATTTATGACTATCAATCAATGGATACTCTGCTCTTGTTATAGCACAAGATGTATATGCAGTAGATTATTGCCTTCATAATTTGACACCATTAGTATATACATAATGTAAGAACCAATGCCTGAGAACTAGGGCACACCAACATTTCCAACAACAAGCTATTGTGGCAAGCAATTCATACAACACCCCAAAGCTATTCTACTAGCCTCTCTTACGGCCAATGCACAATGGATCTTGGCATCAGCATGTTCTTGGGCTAGGAACCCTTAGTAGAAAAGTGGTGCTTCCTTAGTGCAACAGGAAATGTCATCGGCTTCAACTGGGTGGGAATGCCCTCATGTCCCATACTTGAAGTGCAACTCTGACGCGATGATCTTTAACGATGGTGAGTACGTATGCTATGGCTTGATTATTCGTAATGCCGAAGGTAATTTCATATGTGCAAAATTAAGAAGTTTGGAAGCATATAAGAGTATTGAAGAAGCAGAAGCTTGCTTGGTTCGAGAGGCTCTCTTCTGGGTCAAGGGTCTCGGCTACTCTCACTTGATTATTGAGATTGATAGTAGCATTATTCATAAAGCTCCACGTAGTGATGATGATGGTTTTGCATATTTATCTTCGATTATAATGGGTTGTAAGGAACTAGCTAAGTCATTTTCTTCTTGTATTTTTAATTTGTTGTCGCATGACATGAACGTTTTAGCGCATAACTTACCACGAGAAGTTCATATAAATGAGGTAACGAGTGAGTGACTGTTTACCCCACCATTATATGTTGCCACCTACTTCATTAATCTAATTTATAACCTTATTTCCTAAAAAAAGAAAAAAAGTACATAAAAATAATTATAAAATAAAGCAAAAACAGAAAAGAAAACAGGGAAAAAATGACCATCGAATAAGATGAAAATCACCTATGACAAGGAGAATACTTGGTTGGTTGCGTGTGCAAGCTTTGAAATCGCTCCCTATTAACCACTAAAACATTTTCTTTCTAATCTTTACCGGCTACCAAGGAAAGATATTCTCCTCAATCGCATCATAATTAGCAAAATCAAAATCAACGGATTATTCAGGAAAAGTGATGTTCCCCGTATGAAAAGTTGCTTCTTCATCATCACTTGTACCGAACAAGTCAGCCCAAGACCCGGTATCTCGGTCCACTACTCCATCTAGAGTACTAGGCTAAGGCATCTCAGTCTCTACTTCAGTTGTGGGAAAAGCTCATGAGGTATATATGTAGGCGTTGAATCAACAGTTCCACGTCTTGCTACCAATAATTCTAAAGACTGAGAAGTTGGCTAAGGCGACACAGTTGCTGATGGAAACTTGGAATAACCGAAGTTATCTTGTTTGCAATAGTTGGTGTTTCTTGGCTCGGAAACTGCTGTTTAGAGCCATTTTTAATTCCTGTATGAATCCGATTGAAAACTCTTGCAGTGGGCACATCTTGTTCAGTTTCTCGAGTCTTTGATTGACCATGCCGACCAGAGCAATCTCCTGGTTCTGGTTCAGACCTTTTATTATCTTTATTCGACTTCAAAGGCAGTTAATTTCGACAACATTCGAAAGGGAGATGCCCTATCGAACCACAAAACTTACAAAAATATAATGAAATATGATGGAATAGGATAATTAATACCTAAACGACACATTAATTCTTCTAAACAACGAACTTATAGCTCTATTGTTTCGAAAATGAAGCGCCATCGAATCATGCCATTTGCAATAATAATAATAATAATAATAATAATAATAATAATGATGATGATGATGATGATGATGATGATGATGATGATGATGATGATGATGATGATGATGTTGTTGGAAGTTACTCTTGTCATTGAATATAATTAGGCCTAACGCATCTATTGCGCTTGGAATTTGACACGTTTTGTCATATGTCACCCTGCGTCACTTTACCCCTCAAGTTGGTTTTTCGGTGTAACATAACGTATTTGGCAGTTTCAGTCGCGAGAGTGAAATACACTCTCGCTGATATGGCAATCAAGCTGAAAAAGTGAGAAAAGTGGAAAAAGTCAAATCAATCTGCTTACGACACGTGGCATAGATATTAAAAGTTTCAAAAAAGTCATTGAAATAAGTTCAATTAAATCCCTACTTAAAATATTCTTTTCAATTATGTCATCTTTTTCAAAATTCATAAACACAAAATCCTTAAATCCCAAATCATTAAACACAAAACTCAATCAACTCACAATCATTAAATATATAACTCAAACTTGTAATCAAAATCATAGTGCAGAAAGTTTATATTCCTAACCATCGATTATAAAAACAAAAGCATGAATAAGAACAACAAGAGCAGAAACACCAGCAGCAAAAGAAACGAACCTGCCAGATTTTGATGCTTACCCTCTGGACCCGTACATGGTCCCGTAAATTGATAACTCTTTCAGCTCTCCCTATCGTTCTTCAGCAGAAATTTGGACCGGTTTCAAAATTGTTCGAAAATATTTGAGGTTAATAATACCCGAATTTCAAAAACCCTAATGAATATCTCTCAATCGCAGGGAGGGAGATGGACATAGAGGAAAACCTAGCTGCTGCATTCAAAACTCAACTTTTATTTTTATTTTTCTTTTAATGTATATTTTCAGGATTTGTATATGACTAAAATTGAAATTGCAGAAATCACCTTTGATAATTTTAAGAATTAAGTTGTGAGAGTTGTAATTCTATTGGATTGAGCTAATGTTCTTGTTAGGGAGTTTTGAGAAAAGAAACTTGAAGGAATGAAGAACAATGGCGGAAAGAGTGGGAAAAAATCTGCTGTACCCATTTTTATATAATGACTTTGTCAAATATTATTAGTTAGTAGTAGTTAATATTTAGAATATATGCACACATTGTCATAAATAAATAAATTAGTAATGACAATATTCTTACGTACCCATACCTGGTTGATAATTTTCATTCTCTCATGATCATTCCTTTCAAGTTTCAAGCAATAGTTTTACCAGGTAGCACATAGCCAATTCTTCATTTATTAATTTATGTTGAAGATCAACATCATTTCCATAAATAATCCAAACACATTCAATGAATCCATTCAATGACAATTGCATCATTTGCAATGTACGGATCAACATGTATGTATCAAAGGGTTCAAAATGTATCTCGCCAAGTGTGAGACTTTCAAGTTGTTAACGACCTTTTCAGTCAGGTTTTTATTATGGTGACTTTGTTTATGCTTACTTTGTCGCTATCATTATTAGATTAAATTTCAGCTCATTAATCCAATGGTGGTGAAAGACAAAGTAATTTTTACTTTGCAAAGAACAGACTTTTGTTTATCTCCCCACACGCAAAGCTCATGGATGGCTTTTGTTCTCCATTAACAAGATGAAATACTTTAAACATGTATGCAGATACATCCAAGCAAGCCCGGTCTTGAGGGGTGGGCGACGGGTGCAACCGCCTAGAGTCCATAGTCGGAAGGGGCCCAAAAATTTTTTTTCGTTTAAAGATTTGGTTTTTATTAATTAAAAGATAAATGTAGATAATAGCTAATGTTAAAACAATTATTAAAATTCTGAGAAGATAATGGTTCAATTCTTACGTTTTACAAAGAGTAACTGTTTTTACATTATTTTTTTTCCTTGAGGCCCCAACTTTACTACTTTTAATATCAATTTTTCAGCGGCCCCTAAATTGTCGGGTTCAAGTTTGCATCCAAGCAACGACTTAATCTATCCTAAAAGGTTTGACTCAAAAGCAATATTCACGGCGGCCTACCATTTTGCAGCCTTCATTGTTTGTTTTCACATTACTCAGCACTAGCAACCATAGAATAGAAGACACAACACAAAAGATGGCTAAAAAAAGTAAAACTGAAAAATTGAAACGCAGAAGGATTAAGAATGATATTTTGCAATCACATAATTAAGGAGAATGATTCTTGAAAGAAGTAAAGTTGAAGAAATACAGGTACAAGTTTCTCAATTTTTTTTGAGAATCGTGCTAACCTTCCATAATGGAATAAAGAGATATGATAAAATGATAATACCACGTGCATCCATTCATTAAACTCCAATAACCAGTTGAATGGAGTGGCCTTAATCTTGTCGCCTTTATTAAAATATTAATCCCTTCGGTTTTAAATAAAAGTCCTTTTAAACTTTTTATTAAAATTAATAAGACATTAATTAAGAAACTAAAAAGACTAATTTATCCTTCATAAAATTCTCTTTCTTCATAATTATCAAGTTATAATTTCAACAATACTTAATCTCTTACCTAATTAATGCAAGGGTAAATTAGGGAAAGAATGATAAACATTGCATTGATAATCTAAATGGTCGCTTATTTGGAATTACAATAAAAAAAAGTCAAAAGGTCATTTATTTGGAATCGGAGGAAGTATAGTAAATTTATTTAGGTTTTTTAAGTATGTAGATCTTTGTCTGTGATAACCAAATTAGAGGCTATTAACTACAACCAATTTGGAGGCCATTAAATTAAATAAATAAGTTGACTATTAATTGTATTAGTTGGAGGTGGTGGTGAGTAATTATGTTAGTTGAGAGTTATATAACTCACTTATAAATAGATGAGTTGTTTAGTTATTTTTCATCAACAAAAATAAGAACTTCTTTAGAGAGAAAAGAAGTGAGTTGTAGTTATGTATTTTGACTGAGAGTGTTCTTGTAATATCTTTGAGTTTAATAAAAGTTGTTCATTTGAGTGTTTTAATTCCAACAAAGTGGTACCAGAGGTACGTTTGAAAGTTGATTACGCTTCCGAAAAGTTCCATTTACGATTGCAAAAGCTGAATTTCAGGATTTCGAGACGTTGTAGTAGCCCAGAAAGTGTTGCAGAAAGTTGCAGAAAGTGTTACAATACGTTCAGTGTGTCGCGGAAGACTCCAAAAGTGTTGCATTAGCCCCTGTAAGATTAGAATAGCCATTTGAGTAAGATGGCGAATAGCGTAGCATCGTTTCAAGTTCCAAAACTCAACAACAACAACTATGACAATTGAAGTAGCAAAATGAAGGCTCTTCTCGGAGCACATGATGTTTGGGATATCGTAGAGAAAGTCTTCACCGAGCCCAAAAATGAAGCCTCTCTCACACAAGATCAAGCTACAACTTTGAAGGATTCCCGAAAGAGAGACAAGAAAGCTCTCCTCGTCATCTATCAAGCATTAGATGACGTTGGTTTTGAGAAAATCTCAAGTGCAACCTCCACCAAGCAAGCATGGGAGAAGTTGCAAACCTCTTACAAAGGAGTCGAAAAGGTGAAGAAGGTCAATCTCCAAACACTAAGAGGTGAGTTTGAATCCTTGCACATGAAACCATCTGAGTCTATCTCCGATTACTTTTCTAGAGTAGCAGCCGTTTCGAATCAATTAAAAAGAAATGGTGAGAAGTTAGAAGATGCAAGGATAATCGAGAAGATACTCTGCTCGGTGGATCCCAAATATGAGCACATCATAGTGACTATTGAAGAAACCAAAGACTTGGAAGAGATGCTGATCGAGGAACTCTAAGGATCATTGTAAGCATGTAAAGAAAAGCATAAGAAAAAGCAAGGTATCTCTGAGCAATTCCTCAAGCTATAACTCAAGGATACGAGCGAATGTCAAGGCAATGGTAGAAACAACCATGGAAGAAGCAGAGGACAAGGCTGTGGACGAGGTGGTAGTCGTGGTCATGGACGAAGCTGGAATTACAACAACAATTCCAGTGATAACAAGAAAGGAGAAAGTTCTACACAAGGTTACGGAAGAGCAATTCCAAGCCGAGGTATGACATATCTCAAGTTCAGTGCTATAATTGTCAAAAGTTTGGGTATTATGCTTCAGAATGTAGATCTCATAATGATCAAGTTGAAGAGAAGGCAAATTTCATGGAGGAGAAGATCGAGGAGAAAGAGATGCTATTACTAGCATATAACTATAACAATGATTATTAAGACAACACATGGTATCTCGACACCGGTGCACGCAGCCATATGTGTGGAAGAAGGAACATGTTCGTAGATCTCAATAAAGTAGTAAGCGGGGATGTTTCATTCGGAGATGATACAAAAATATCAGTGAAGGGAAGTGGTAATGTCCTTTTTAGAGCAAAAGATGATAGCCACCAAATGATTTTAAATATCTACTATGTGCCTGGTATGAAATGCAACATTCTTAGTTTGGGCCAACTCTTAGAAAAAGGCTATGATATTCATATGAAAGATTGTAGTCTTTTTATAAGAGATGGCAACTGGAATCTAATTGCCAAGGTACAGATGATGAAGAATAGAATGTTCCCTATGAATATCAGAAATGATATTGCAAAGTATCTAAAGACTTGTTACAAAGACGCATTGTGGCTATGGCATGTTCGATTTAGGCATTTAAACTTTAGAGGATTGGAGTTGTTATCCAAGAAGGGAATGGTTAGAGGCTTACCATGTACCCATAATCCTGATCAATTGTGCGAAGGATGTCTACAAGGGAAGCAATTTAGAAGAAGCTTTCCAAAGGAGTCAGACTATAGAGCCAAGAAGCCGCTCGAGCTCATCCATACCGACATGTATGGTCCTATCAAGCCAAGTTCTCTCGTTAATAGTAACTACTTCCTTCTCTTCATTGACGATTTTTCAACAAAAAATTAGGTGTATTTCTTGAAGCAGAAATCAGAAGTCTTTTGAGTGTTTCAAAAGTTCAAAGCAGCTGTGGAAAAGGAGAGCGGTCATAAGATCAAAGCCATGAGATCTGATCGAGGAGGAGAATTCACATCCAAGGAATTCAATAATTTTTGTACAGCATATAGAATCCATCGACCCTTAACGGTTCCTAGATCCCCCAAGCAAAATGGTATGGCAGAAAGGAAGAATAGAACAATTCTTGATATGGCACGGAGAATGCTCAAAAGCAAGAAACTACCCAATGAGTTTTGGGCGGAAGCAGTGGCTTGTGCAGTCTACCTGTTAAATCATTCTGCTATAAGAAGTGTGTGGGGAAAGACACCACAAGAAACATGGAGTAGAAGAAAGCTCGGAATTTCCCACCTTTAGTATTTGGGAGCATAGCTCATGTTCATGTACCAGACGAGAATCGAGCCAAGCTTGATGATAAAAGCAAAATTTTTATTTTATTAAGTTATGACTCAAGCTCAAAAGGCTACAGGCTATACAATTCGAATGATAAGAAGTTTTTGATCAGTCGAGATGTGACATTTGATGAAGGAGGCAAATGGAACTTTGATTCTCAAACGGAGGACTTTAATTTTTTTCCCATTCAAGGAAGATGAGCAGACAACACTTGAGCAACCAAGACAACTTCAACAAGGCCTCACAACTCCACCAAATCCTCCTACTCGTGGAGATGAGTCATCATCATGGCATTCTCCATCCTCAAGTGAGACTGAAGATGATAGAGAAGTGCATCATACGAGAAGTCTTCGAGAACTCTATGAGGTGACTGAACAATTAGATAATCTTACATTATTCTATCTATTTGTTGATTGTGAGCTAGTGACATTTCAAGAAGCTGCACAAGAGAAACAATGGAGAGATGCAATGGACGAAGAAATCAAGGCCATTGAGAAGAACGACACATGGGAACTCACTTCACTTCCTAAAGGATACAAGGCAATAGATGCCAAATGGGTGTAAACAATAAAGCGAAATGCCAAGGGAGAGATCGAAAGACACAAGGCAAAGCTTGTTGCAAAAGGCTACCGTCAAAAGGTTGGAATCGACTACGATGAGGTGTTCGCTCCAGTTGCTCAATTAGAAACTGTTAGACTAATTATTTCTTTGGCGGCTTAAAACAAATGGAGGATTCATCAAATGGATTTAAAATCGGGCTTCCTAAATGGAGTTCTTGAAGAGGAAGTCTACATTCAACAATCACAGGCTACGAAGCAAAAGGCCATGAAGCCAAGGTGTTAAAGTTGAAGAAGGCTCTTTATAGGCTAAAACAAGCACCAAGGGCATAGAATAGTAGAATCGACAAGTAATTCCGAGAAAATGGCTTCAACAAATGTCCCTATGAGCACGCTTTGTACATCAAGATCAAAGATGGAGATATTTTGATTGTGTGCCTCTACGTGGATGATTTGGTCTTCACTGGAAGTAATCAAAGAATGTTTGATGAATTCAAAAAAGTGATGACGAAGGAGTTTTAGATGACAGACATAGGTCTCACGGCTTATTACCTCGGCATAGAAGTAAAGCAATAAAAGGATGGAATTTTAATTTCACAAGAAAGCTATGCAGAGGAGATCTTGAAAAAGTTCAAGATGGATAACCGTAAGCCGATAAGCACACCGCTGGAGTACGGGATCAAGATGTCCAAACATGAAGAAGGGAAAAGTGTAGATCCAACATTTTTCAAAAGTTTGGTTGGAAGTCTGCGCTATCTTACATGCACGAGGCCAGATATCCTTCATGCAGTCGAATTAGTAAGCCGCTATATGGAGTCACCAACAACCTCCCATTTCAAAGCCGCTAAGAGAATTCTTCGCTATTTGAAAGGTACAACCGACTTTAGCTTATTTTATTCGGTATCTAATGATTACAAGCTTGTTAGATATAGCGTTAGCGATTGGGGTGGAGACGTAGATAACCAAAGAAGCACTAGTGGATTCGTGTTTTTCATGGGAGATACTGCTTTCACATGGATGTCAAAGAAACAATCGATTGTAACTTTATCTACATATGAAGCAGAATATGTTGCAGCAACCTCGTGCGTCTGTCATGCAATTTGGATTAGAAATTTATTGAAGGAGATTGGGTTAATGCAAGAGGAGCCGACTGAGATCCGTGTTGACAATAAGCCAGCCATTGCCTTAGCAAAGAATCCTGTATTCGATGGTCGAAGCAAACACATCAACATCCGCTACCATTACATAAGAGAGTGTGTTGCAAGAAAGGAAGTACAAGTTGAATACGTGAAGACACAAGATCAAATTGCGGACTTCACTAAGACGCTCACAAGAGAAAACTACATCAGATTGAGAAGCTCACTCGGAATGACAAGATCAAGTTTAAAGGGGGTGTTGGATTATAAACTTGATCCATATTAATGGAAACCCAAAATCCAAATCCAATCAATTGGAGTCCAAGCCCACAAATCTAAAATGTAGTAAATTTATTTAGGTATTTTAAGTATGTAGATTTTTGTATGTGATAATCAAATTGGAGGCTATTAATTACAACTAATTTAGAGGCCATTAAATTAACTAAATAAGTTAGCTATTAGTTGTATTAGTTGGAGGTGGTGGTGAGTAATTATGTTAGTAGAGAGTGGTATAATTCACCTATAAATATGTGAGTTATTTAGTTGTTTTATATCAACAAAAATAAGAACTTCTTTAGAGAGAAAAGAAGTAAAGAAGTGAGTTGTAGTTTTATATTTTGAGTGAGAGTGTTCTTGTAATATCTTTGAGTTTAATAAAAGTTATTCATTTGAGTGTTTTAATTCCAACAGTTTTTATATATGGTACTGTGTATTTAATACCCTTCTTAAATCCAACGGTTGAGTATTCATGAGGGACTATTTAATGAAGATGAAAGAATATATAAATACACTCTCATAAATACTTAACCATTGGATTGGAGAAGGATATTAAATACCCGGCACCATATATAATTTCCTAATGGAGAGAGGAGTAATTAGAGTTCAGTCAATTTGTGGAAGGTCTTTATAGTGACTTGAAAAACTGGGACTATTATATAAAATCCCGCAACGTAGAGTAAAAAAGTGGAGCCCAAGGTTCCACAAAACAAAATGTCCTATTTGATAAAAAAAAGTAATCGTTATAATTAATTTGAAATTTTATTTGATAATTATGGATTTTTGCAGAGGCTAGGTAATGAACTTAGGACTTCCCACCACTTCATTGAGTAGTGCATCAATTGAGTGATAATTAAATAATTTGAAATTTTATTTAATCATCTTTGAATTGGAAAAAGAAGCTCTCTACCAACTATTACCCTAAGAAACCCTGAAGCTCATGCCTTTTGCCGATGATAGTATCCTCCAAGTGATAAATAAAGGCCAAATATATCAAGACCACCCTAAACTTGGCACAAAAAAAATTAAATTGTTACCCTGAATTTTGAAAAGTTTCAACTAGCCTCCTGAACTTAGCAAAAGTGCACTAGTTTGTCCCCCTCATTGCTACGTATGTCAGCTTATGATTGGAGAAAGGAAAATCAGACTTATGACGTATTTGAAAAGTCAAACCAACCAACAGCTGACACGTGACAATGAGGGGGCAAACTGGTGCACTTTTGGCGAGTTCAGAGAGCTAGTTGAAACTTTTAAAAGTTCATGGTAGCATATGACTTTCGTGTCAAGTTCGAGGGGCGAATGATGTATTTGGCCATAAATAAATAATCAATACCATATGACGGAGTCCCGGTCATTATGTGTGTTGCCATATATGGTATGTTATGTACTTATGTTGCACATAGTGTTTGTGCTGGAATCATGTTGTTTTCACAATTACAGTCTGAAACCTGAATAATTGTGGAAGACACATTGCCGTAATTTGCGTTGTGTTGTGACACTAATGATCTTTGGTGACGAATTTCTTGATTGAGTAACATTTGAATTCTTTCATGTAGTGAATTGAATTCGTCTTGGCTCTTAACAAGGTTAAACGCACATATTCATTGTCACCCCCAAAACAACTGCCTAGCCGGCCTGTTATTTTGCCTCTTGATTTCAAGATTTCGTAGCAATGTTTATCTTCTTCTCTTTCACACTTAACCCAACCGAAAGCTGCAAATTAAAAAAAACCATAAACATTATGCTCTTTATTTTTCATTTATCTATAGGGCTCATATGTACCTTTTTGGGTTCCCTTCTATAGTGTACAAATCGACTATTTTGTGTTTCATTTACTCAATTTTTACTTGTGACATATATACAAGCCTATTTGGTCGATGATCTCTTCAATTTTAGTAAATTAAGCGTCTAACAACATGAAATACCAATATTGTCATTTTGAGCGCGAACATGTTTTACTAACCATGAACATACTTTTCAACCTTAAATGGTCCATTAAGTTTGAGTATTACAGTTGAGTAAGTCACCAAATAGCCAAAATGAATAAATCAGACACTAAATAAATAATTCCAATATGTAAGGCACTAAACAAGCATTTGGGTTATAGAACATATTTAAAAAAGGTATTTAAGTTATTGTTAAAGAGATTAGGTATATAGGTGTGACCTGCCTTAAATGTTTATTATTCTTTTATTTTTTATATCCATAAAATGAAAGATAAAAATCAGGGTTTGTATTATTCTTATATAAGATTTTATATTACTATAATTAGCAACGGAATATATAAATGCTTGCAAATCCGTGTGCATTTCTCAAAAATAAATTTCCACCAATATTCTGAAACCCCTGCAGTTTAACATGCAGTTTATATTCAATATTTTAACTGTTATAATTCTGAAAGAGAATATCATCACCACTGCAAAAATCCGTTTGCAAGTTAGTAAACTTGCAAGGGATGCTCTTTCCGTTGTAACACATTTTGTTGTAAATTACAAATTTTATTATAGTGAATTAAATACCTGGAGAAGGTGGCTTGATTTTGTTGGAAACCGAGCAGTATTGAACCTCAATTTCTTGCAGAGAAAACCTCGTTAACATCGACAAAGTCTTGGCCAATTTCGTCCATCTCTTCCTCATAGTTTGGAACCTAAATTCAAACATTTCTCTTCCTTCTCCTTCTACTACTACTTTTAACAGCTTCAAAACTCGCAACTGAGTTTCTCTTGGAACTCCATATGTACTCAAACTCATATATGTCAACATTCTTTCATATACGTCTTTATCTCTTATTATTGCCCATCTGAAAAAAAAATTAAAAAAATAAATAATGTCATATATCCAAAAACTGTAATTGAATTTTGTAGCAATAATGTTATAAAGTGTACCCAAATCGGCTGCCGGCATGACCAGTAAGCTTGGAAAGTGTAAAAATCACAAGGTCTTCATCAGCTGGAAATGGAATTGGTGCATGAATTGTTTTTACTGATTCTCCTTTTAGAACTGCCTTCTTTAACTGCCCATCAGGATTGTTGGGTGAAGTCACTATCTCAATATAATTTTCTGTTGAATTTGGATTGTTCTTGATAGATGAAGTGTCTCCAGAACTGAACTTGTAATTTTTGGATTTAAAAAATTCGGTTTGCTGCTTGTAAACCTGTTATATATATGCCCAAATATCAAACTATGAGTACTCAAAAGGAAAAAAATTACACTTGTACAGCTAGGTTTATATTTTCCCCGTAACTTAAATTCTTTGAAATCATTTTATATACAAGAATAAAAAATTTTATACATAAAATGAAATGAATTCTCTAAAAAATGTTTATGAACACACCCTTTAGGTCTAGTTATTTTAGGTCAAATTGTGACTAACAGGGTAATACAGGATTGAGGCGACAACCCTTGCAGCTGAGGACAAATCGTTATCGTTGTTGTTGAATGAAATGGGATGAACTGCAGCATTTAGGAGATGAGTTGCTCCTCCACGGAATATTATACACCTCCCTTCGGTATGCGTTTCCGACTAAACTATGAGCGATGCCACGCTGGAATCATCACACCACTACTCTTTGCATGCTTCAACCAGAAGGGCTTGAGAAACATCGGATCTCCACTACACTCGTTAAAATTCGTAATATTGTTAGAACTTCACTACAATAGTTTTTTTTATTGAAAAGTAATAGCCAGACTGTTGGAAATTAAAACACTCAAACAAACAACTTTTATTAAACTCAAAAATATTACAAGAACACTCTCACTCAAAATACAATACTACAACTCACTCTTTACTTCTTTTCTCTCTAAAGAAGTTCTTATTTTTGTTGATGAAAAACAACTAAAGAACTCCCCTATTTATAGGTGAATTATACAACTCCCAACTCCGAACTCCCACAATTAATAACCACAATTCTTAACTAACACAATTACTTACCACCACCTCCAACTAATACAATTGATAGCCAACTTATTTAGTTAATTTAATGGCCTCCAAATTGGTTGTAGTTAATAGCCTCCAATTTGGCTATCACACACAAAAATCTACATACTTAAAATACCTAAATAAATTTACTATATTTTGGATATGTGGGCTTGGACTCCAATTGATTGGATTTGGATTTTGGGTTTCCATTGATATGGATCAAGTTTATAATCCAACACCCCCCCTTAAACTTGATCTTGTCATTCCGAGTGAGCTTCTCAATCTGACGTAGTTTTCGCTTGAGAGCGGCTTAGTGAATATATCCGCAATTTGATCTTGTGTCTTCACGTATTCAACTTGTACTTCCTTTCTTGCAACACACTCTCTTATGTAATGGTAGCGGATGTCAATGTGTTTGCTTCGATCATGGAATACAGGATTCTTTGCTAAGGCAATGGCTGACTTGTTGTCAACACGGATCTCAGTCGGCTCTTCTTGCATTAACCCAATCTCCTTCAATAAATTTCTAAGCCAAATTGCATGACATACGCACGAGGTTGCTGCAACATATTCTGCTTCACATGTAGACAAAGTTACAATCGGTTGTTTCTTTGACATCCATGTGAAAGCAGTGTCTCCCATGAAAAACACGAATCCACTAGTGCTTCTTCGGTTATCTACGTCTTCACCCCAATCGCTATCGCTATATCCAACAAGCTTGTAATCATTAGATACCGAATAAAACAAGCCAAAGTCTGTTGTACCTTTTAAATAGCGAAGAATTCTCTTAGCGGCTTTGAAATGGGTGGTTGTTGGTGACTCCATATAGCGGCTTACTAATCCGACTGCATGAAGGATATCTGGCCTCGTGCATGTAAGATAGCGTAGACTTCCAACCAAACTTTTGAAAAATGTTGGATCTACACTTTCCCCTTCTTCATGTTTGGACATCTTGATCCTGTACTCCACCGGTGTGCTTATCGGCTTGCAGTTATCCATTTTGAACTTTTTCAAGATCTCCTTCGCATAGCTTTCTTGTGAAATGAATATTCCATCCTTTTGTTGCTTTACTTCTATGCCGAGGTAGTGCGCCATGAGCCCCATGTCTGTCATCTCAAACTCCTTCGTCATCACTTTCTTGAATTCATCGAACATTCTTTGGTTGCTTCCAGTGAATATCAAATCGTCCACGTAAAGGCACACGATCAAAATATCTCCATCTTTGATCTTAATGTACAAAGCGTGCTCAAAGGGACATTTGTTGAAGCCATTTTCTCGGAAGTACTTGTCAATTCTGCTATTCCATGCCCTTGGTGCTTGTTTTAGCCCATAAAGGGCCTTCTTCAATTTCAACACCTTGTCGTCATGGCCTTTGACTTCATAACCTGGTGGTTGCTGGATGTAAACTTCTTCTTCAAGAACTCCATTTAGGAACGCCGATTTTACATCCATTTGATGAATTCTCCACTTGTTTTGAGCCGCTAAAGAAATTATTAGTCTGACAGTTTCCAATCGAGCAACTAGAGCGAATACCTCATCGTAGTCAATTCCAGCCTTTTGACAATAGCCTTTTGCAACAAGCCTTGCCTTATGTCTTTCGATCTCTCCCTTGGCATTCCGCTTTATTTTGTACACCCATTTGACACCTATCGCCTTGTGTCCTTTGGGAAGTGAAGTGAGTTCCCATGTATCATTCTTCTCAATAGCCTTGATTTCTTCATCCATTGCATCTCTCCACTTTTTCTCTTTTGCAGCTTCTTGAAATGTCACTGGCTCGCAGTCAACAAATAGACAAAATAATGTAAGATTGTCTAGTTGTTCAGTCACCTCATAGAGTTCTCGAAGACTTCTCGTACGATGCACTTCTCTTTCGTCTTTAGTCTCGCTTGAGGATGGAGATGATGATGATGATGATGATGATGATGACCTATCTCTATGAGTAGGAGAAGTTGGTGGAGTTGTGAGGCCTTGTTGAAGTTGTCTTGGTTGCTCAGGTGTTGTCGGCTTATCTTCCTCGAATGGAGAAAAATTGAAGTCTTCCATTTGAGAATCAAAGTTCCATTCTCCTTCTTCATCAAATATCACATCTCGGCTGATTATAAATTTCTTCTCATTCGGATTATATAGCTTATAGCCTTTTGGGCTTGAGTCATAACCGATGAAAATAAAACTTTTGCTTTTATCATCAAGCTTGGTTCGATTCTCATCTGGTACATGAACATGAGCTACACTCCCGAAGACTCGAAGATGGGAAATTCCGGGCTTTCTTCCACTCCATGCTTCTTGTGGTGTCTTTCCCCACACGCTTATTGTAGGAGAACGATTTAATAGGTAGACTGCACATGCCACTGCTTCCGCCCAAAACTCCTTGGGTAGTTTCTTGCTTTTGAGCATACTCCGTGCCATGTCAAGAATTGTTCTATTCTTCCTTTCTGCCACACCATTTTGTTGGGGGGATCTAGGAACCGTTAAGGGTCGACGGATTCCATGTGCTGCACAAAACTCGTTGAATTCATTGGATGTGAATTCTCCTCCTCGATCAGATCTCATGGCTTTGATCTTATGACCACTCTCCTTTTCCACAGCTGCTTTGAACTTCTGAAACACTCCAAAGACTTCTGATTTCTGCTTCAAGAAATATACCCATGTTTTTCTTGAGTAATCATCAATGAAAAGAAGGAAGTAGTTACTATTAGCGAGAGAACTTGGCTTGATAGGACCACACACGTCGGTATGGATGAGTTCGAGCGGTTTCTTGGCTCTATAGTCTGACTCCTTTGGAAAGCTTCTTCTGAATTGCTTCCCTTGTAAACATCCTTCGCACAATTGATCAGGATTGTTGATACATGGTAAGCCTCTAACCATTCCTTTCTTCGATAGTAGCTCTAATCCTCCGAAGTTGAGATGACCAAATCGAAGATGCCATAGCCACGATGCGTCTTTGTAACACGCCTTCAAACACTTCGCAACATCATGTTGAATGTTTAAAGGAAACATTCGATTCTTTGACATTTGTACTTTAGCAATCAGATCTCCTTTGCCATCTCTTATTAAAAGACTACAATCTTTCATGTGAATATCATAGCCTTTTTCTAAGAGTTGGCCCAAACTTAGAATGTTGCACTTTATATTAGGCACATAGTAGACATTTGAAATTAATTGGTGGCTACCATCTTTAGCACGAAAGAGGATGTTACCTTTCCCCTTCACCGATATCTTGCTGTCATCTCCAAATGAGACATCACCACTTACTTCTTCAGTCAGCTCCACGAATAAGCTTCTTTTTCCGCACATGTGGTTGCTTGCACCGGTGTCAAGATACCATGTGTTGTCTTGATGATCACTATTGTTGTTGTATGCTAATAATAGCGTTTCTTTCTCCTCAATCTTCTCCTCCACGAAATTTCCCTTTTCTACAACTTGATTATTTCGAGCTCTACATTCTGAAGCGTAATGCCCAAACTTTTGACAATTATAGCATCGGACTTGAGATTTGTCATACCTCGAGTTCGAATTTCCTTTTCCACGACCTTGCGTGGAGCTTTCTCCTTTCTCATAGTTGTTGTTGGAATTGTTATTGTAATTCCAACTCCGTCCACAACCACGGCTTCCTCCTCGTCCGCGGCCTCGTCCTCTGCCTCTGCCTCTGCCATGGTTGTTTCTACCATTGCCTTGGTCTTCACTCGTATCCTTAAGTTGTAACTTGAGGAGTTGCTCAGAGATACCTTGTTTCTTCTTAAGCTTTTCTTCATAGG
Source organism: Euphorbia pulcherrima (assembly GCA_947683365.1). NCBI lineage: Eukaryota > Viridiplantae > Streptophyta > Magnoliopsida > Malpighiales > Euphorbiaceae > Euphorbia > Euphorbia pulcherrima. Next base: position 41,920,182 of record CANTUS010000008.1, on the reverse strand, counting down.
CTTGTAGTGATCCTTGGAGTTCTTCAATCGTCATCTCCTCTAAGTCTTTGGTTTCTTCAATCGTCACCACGATGTGCTCAAATTTGTGATCCAACGAGCGGAGTATCTTCTCTATTATTCTTACATCTTCTAACTTCTCACCGTTTCTTTTCAATTGATTAGAAACGACTGCTACTCTTGAAAAGTAGTTGGAGATAGACTCGGATGGTTTCATGTGCAAGGATTCAAACTCACCTCTTAGTGTTTGGAGACGTACCTTCTTCACCTTTTCGGCTCCTTTGTAAGAGATTTGTAGCTTCTCCCATGCTTGCTTGGCGGAAGTTGCGCTTGAAATCTTTTCAAAACCGTCATCATCTAATGCTTGATAGATGAGGAAGAGAGCTTTCTTGTCTCTCTTTCGGGAATCCTTCAAAGTTGTAGCTTGATCTGGCGTGAGAGAGGCTTCATTTTCGGGCTCCTTGAATCCTTTCTCTACGATATCCCAAACATCATGAGCACCGAGAAGAGCCTTCATCTTGATACTCCAATTGTCGTAGTTGTTGTTGTTGAGTGTTGGAACTTGAAAGGATGCCATGTTATTCGCCATCTTACTCAAATAGCTTTTCTAGACGTACAGGAGCTATTGCGACACTTTCTGGAGTCTGCTGCCACACTTCTGGATTCTACTGCGACACTTCTGGAGTCTTTTGCAACACACTGGACGTATTGCAACGCTTTTGGCAATCTATTGCGACACTTTCTGGGCTTTTTAGCTACTGCAACGCCTGGGCAGTTTCAACTCGATTTTTCCGCACTCGGGAAAAAAAATTCTTTTCGGGAGGAGGACTCGAGCTTTCAACCTAGCTTTGATACCACTTTGTTGGAAATTAAAACACTCAAACAAACAACTTTTATTAAACTCAAAAATATTACAAGAACACTCTCACTCAAAATACAATACTACAACTCACTCTTTACTTCTTTTCTCTCTAAAGAAGTTCTTATTTTTGTTGATGAAAAACAACTAAAGAACTCCCCTATTTATAGGTGAATTATACAACTCCCAACTCCGAACTCCCACAATTAATAACCACAATTCTTAACTAACACAATTACTTACCACCACCTCCAACTAATACAATTAATAGCCAACTTATTTAGTTAATTTAATGGCCTCCAAATTGGTTGTAGTTAATAGCCTCCAATTTGGCTATCACACACAAAAATCTACATACTTAAAATACCTAAATAAATTTACTATATTTTGGATATGTGGGCTTGGACTCCAATTGATTGGATTTGGATTTTGGGTTTCCATTGATATGGATCAAGTTTATAATCCAACACAGACCGGGCTCGAATATAATTGAAAAGAAAAGAAAATAACAAGAAAAAGGAAAAAAAGTTTGATAATAAGATATATATTAGTCTGATGATCAGATATACTCGTAAAATAATTCTATTAGGTGAAGCAAATTTCGATGCTAGAAAGTTTATTGATAAGTCCGCGATTTTAAAGGAGCAACATGACAATTTTAATATACCTATCGACATCAAGTTCACAGTATGGAATTGGTTCGGAGCAATCGGGACCTCTAAAGCAAGCATTACATTCACAGACAGGTTTACCATTAGTGCCTAATAAACCATCCATGAATGCCCTTTCATGGCCGGAGCAATTAATCGAACCAACATCTTCAGCTTCGGCTATGGTTGATGTTTCTGAATTTCGATTAATGAACAAGAACACGTTCATAATAACCGAACAAGTTAATAAAAGTTTAGACATAGCGCTACAATTAATTTTTCCCATCTCTAATTGATTTTCTTAATTTGTTCTTGATTGTTTTAGTGTGTTTCTGGAGAGGTTACTATGATTAAACCGAACCAAATATATAGTCAATTTTTTTCTTCTTTTGGGTTTGATGGTCAAATTAATTATCCAAACCAGCAGGTTTACCACGTTTAATTATTATTTGATGAAGAATCCTCTTGTTTGAAATTATAATCTTAGCCAGATTTGGCAATATTCTTCTTAATAATGCTCCGCAATTAGGATCATATAATATAACATTTGACTTATATCCATGTGAATAACATTTAGTATTAATAGAGTTTTAACTTCGCGATGGTCAATTTTCTTCTTGTATAATAACCATTCGGTAGCTCTCCCAGAACATAAAAATTGAGTAATTTATGTTAATTAATATGTCCGTATTGCAACTACTTGGTTGCATTTGGTTGACTCTATCTCAAATTGGATTATAGAAAAAAAATTTCGCTATTTTCTTTTTCTTTCTAAACCCTAGCCACCACAGCTCTCATTTGGGCTTACATTAAATGGAAAGAAAAATCCCCAACCCGTCTCGGATGTGACTCAAACCTGAGACCTCTAGAGGTCACAACGTCTGAAGGGGGAAGAAGAAGAAGCTCTTTGAAGTTCTTTATTTTCTATATAACGTGAATGCCAGTCCATGGCTGGAGCAATTAATCGAACCAACGTCTTCAGCTTCTGCTAATGTTATTGTTTCTGAATTTCGATTAATGAACAAGAACACGTTCATAATATCTGAATAAAGTTAATTAATAAAAGTTCGGGACATAGAGCTTTTCTCATCTCTAATTGATTTCTCAATTTGTTATTGATTGTTTGTGTATGTTTTGTTTATTGTTTAATTATGATTCCTCTTGTTTTTAATTTATAAATGTAACCAGATTTGACATTAATCTTCTTAATAGTATACTACATTTGGTATCTATGTTAATTAATATGTTGATATTACAATTAATTGGTTACATTTTTTGGGAATAAGGATTGTATTAAAAGTAACATACATGGGCACAACAAGATGGTTCGATAGTCCATACCTCTGATACATCATTCAAATGAGTAGCTCGCTAAAGAGTGTGCATAATAAAGTTATCCCGATGATGGATCAAACTAAAGGAGCAACAAACGTAAGAACGAACCGAAGCTTTACAGTCAATGACCCAGCATTGAATTCAAAGCTCGTTTGATGCCATGTTGGAATCATCACATCACTACTCGTTGCATGCTTCAACCATAATGGCTCGAGAAACAGGAGATCTCTGATAAGTGTTATGAAAACTTGTTGAAAGTTTTGGCTGAAAAACCAACAAATAAGGAACAATAATTTGTCATTGAGGAACAATAATTCTGCTTGCAAAATAATGTGGTTTTTATAGCCATTTACAAAAGATGCTTACAAAATAATACAAGTGAACTAACAATAAATTATACTCCCCCCATTTAATTTTTATTGTCCATTTAACCGAATCATCAATACCAATAAAACATTTATTTCATTGTTAAAATGACTAATTTAACCCTTACATTTTTATATAAATATTCTCTTTCTTCTTAATTATCAACTTATAATTTTCATTCATACACAATCTTTCTCATCATTAATACAGGCGCAAATTAGAGAAGAAGTGGTAATAAATGCATTGATAATATAAATTGACAACTAAAAAGTGAACTAAAAAAAGAGCTAAAAGGAAAATAAAAACTAGATGGAGGGAGTAAGATAATAGTGATTGGCTAAAAAAGATAATTATGGTTTCTCCTTCACTTGGATTTATCAATCAAGTCACCCACGTGTCTCCTATCCATATTGTGTTGGAGATTCATGCATAGGGAAGATCTTCATTTGAGGTGGCCTTCTTGAGTGTCTTATCAAGATGACCTTTCATCTACGAGGCTCGCGGAAGCAATGTACACCGCAGATCCCCCACACATATGGTATGATGTTGTCTACTTTAGACCTAAGCCTTCATGGACTTCCTCTTGGGCTTTATTTACCCTTAAAGGCCTTATACTAATGGGGATATGGTCCATACTTATAGACCCATAAATCCCCAACTTGTTAACCAATGTGGGACATTGTTCACACTCTAATATTACATTCATTGCTAGGTTTACCATCAATGCCTAATAAACCATCCATGAATGCCCTTCCATGGCTGAAGCAATTAATTAAGCCAACATCTACAGCTTCAGTTATGGTTGTTCTTTTCGAATTTCGGTAATGAACAAGAATACATTTATAGTAACTGAACAAGTTAATAGAAGTGTTGACAAAGGGCTACAATTAATCTTTCTCATTTGTGTTATCCTTACATCTAGCCATGAGCGCTACTACCTACCCTAGCCGCCGCTCAACCACCACCACCAACAACAACCACCGTCGTCAACCAAACACCCTTCCCCTTCATCATCGCGGATCCTCGGCGACCAAAACCACCTATCTTCAGCCTATTGATCTGTATTATTGCCATCTATAGAACCCGGAGAATGCAAATGCTAATAACAGGAGTCAAACCAACACAGCTAATAATCCATCGAATGGGGCTCATGAGAAAATATACTTCGAGAATTTCCCCAATTGATACGACTTGATAGCTTAGATAAGATTTTTATGAAGATTGGTGTTTCTATATGGGTTTATATGGCAAGGAGAAAGAATGCTAGAAACCTTAACTTCAGCTTCATAACTTTAGATGGATCGTGTCCATTTCATGATGCGATTTACGGTCTCAATTCTGTGTAAATTGGAATTGTGAGACTTCGTGCTTTTAGAGCAAGGTTTAATCGACCTAAGATTTTAAATGAACAGGTGCGTACTAGGAGGAGCATCCCTAATTCTAAGAGAGAGTTTCATGATTTGCCTCGTGATATGAGATCTTATGCAACAGTTATGAATAGGGTTCCTGGGGCTAATACGGATGCAGAAAAATTAAAAGTGACACCTAACCAAAGCCTGAATGAGACTTCTACAAAGACTAAAATGATTATTCTGGCTGTGACTTGGAAAGTTAAATCTTGTCTAGTTTCCCTGAAATAGATTGCTCATATAAGGAATATCCTAGAATTGCTTTGCGAACATGGTTTCGAGATTGCTTTTGCTGCCCTAATAGGGGGTGATCAAGTTATTGTGTCTTTTAATTCTAAGAACTCAATGACTAGCTTTTTAAAGGGTGAATGGTCTATGATGGAACATATTTTAAATTCTGTTCAATACCACTCTGCTGACTTTGCGCCAACGGAGTGCATCTTGTATCTAAATTTTATGGGCATTCCCCCAACCATTGCTTGTGAAGAGGTGATCCGAGAGATGGCTGGTAGGATTAGACATATTGTGGCTATAGACTATAATTTTAAGAGGTCGGACCTGCTAGATGTGATATCTTACCTGTTTTCGTTCCATTGGGCACGACTAGCCGTAATTTCAGAATATCGATAGGCTATTCTGAGGTAACAATTTATACCACCTTGAGCCAAGGGGTAGGATGTCAACACTGTAACGAGAATATCTATTTGGATGATAATATATCAGAGACTAATAATTCCGAATTAATAAATACGTTTAAGGAGATGGATATGTCGGAGGAAAATAATTTTGGCAATGGGGTTATTCAACTAGTGAGAACAAGTGATATAAGGATTAATTCCGGCATAAGGTCAAGTGGTAAGGGGATTAGCTTGGGAAATGGTAATGCTAGTGCCTCGGCTTAAGGTGTTTTGTCCTTGTCGGGACTTGATATTAAGAATATGAATAGAGTTATCATTAGAACAAAAGCAACTAGGTAGGGAGAGAGTGAGGCATCCATGGTCTTTCAAATGGGAAAGGAGATAGATTTGTTTGATGAACAAAATAATGGCCAGATCGTTCATGTATGTGAAACGCTTTAAGCTGTTCTATTCTTGAGGTTGTGATCTTATTAATCATGTCATTAAATTTATTAAGTTGGAATTGTCGGGGAGGATTGACGAGTTGCACGAAATAGTATTTTGTACATTCTAATATTAGAAAGTGGAGCCTAGAGATTATTGTTTTAATTGAGATGAAAATAGTTGTGGTGTCGGATTTCATAATTTAGAAATTTTGGGGACATAATGACTTCTTGTTTCACTATATTCCTGCTCAGGGCTTATCGAGGGGGTTGGTTATTTCTTGGAATTCATGTTTGCTCAATGGCACAATTGCCCAAGCTTCGAATAGGTGGTGTATTTAGCATATTATTTAGAACCAAATTGATGTTTATGTCTTATGTTTATTCGGTCCTACTAATGCCATTCTTAGACATCAATTGTGGCAGGTTTTATCATCGATTGTGTAAGGTTTTGATCGAATTATAGTATGTGGTGACTTTAATGATGTATTGTTAGGAGCTGATCGGATGAGGAGAGAAGGAATGACCTCTAATTCTATGATCCAATTTTAAGAGTTCGTTAATGAGTGTGCGTCATACGATGTACCTTTGCAAGGCTGGGATTATACGTGGTCCAATTCCTTATCATTTTCGAGGATTGACCGTGTGTTGGTATCTTGTGCCATGATGGACTTATGGCCGCATTTGAGTTTGATGACTATCGATACTACTCTATCTGATCACTTTCCAATCGTTTTTCGTTCGCACGCGGTGCAACGAGGAGGGAGCAAAATTTTTCGGTCATTGAATTGTTGGTGGGACAATGCGGAATTTTTAACCTTTTTACAATCCAAATGGAATGACATTCGGACAAGGTATTCTCATAAGGATATCAACTTTAAGTTAGAGCAGCCAAGGAAGTATATTAGACCATGGCACAACACGAACTTTGGTGGTTTAGAATGTCACATTAAAGAGCTAGAAAGTTGGGTAATTGATCTTACTTCTAGTTTAGCTACACGGCCTGTAGATGTATTTGCGAGATCTGGGTTACAACTGGCGTGGTCTACTCTATCAGAGCACCATCGTAATCTAGAGAAAATTTGACATCAGCAATCCCGAGTCACTTGGACAGTTTTAGGGGACGACAACACAGTTTTTTTCATCGAATGTCTTTGGCACGATGGAGAGGAAATATGATAAATCAATTGGAGATTAATGGGTCTATGGTTTTTGATTAGGCTACCATTGTAACTATGATACGAAATTTTTATGTCAGGCTTTTCTCGAAACGGCATAAAATTCCTTTTGACTTGAGGGAGATGCAATTTCGTACACTTAATGAGACGACTAGTGGGAGCCTGATATCACCGTTCACGATGGATGAAATTCTGGGAGCTATTCACTCTTGCCATGAAGGAAAGGCTCCAGGTCTCGGATGGTTTTAATTTCTACTTTTACAGTCACTTTTGGGAAGAGATGAATCTGGCGATTACTGATCTTTTTGTGGAATTCCATGAATCTACACAACTACCAGAGTCTATAAAGTCCTCCTTTATAGTATTGATCCCTAAAGTTCCTAGGTCGTGTTTATTGGGCAATTACAGGCATATTGCACTCATACATGGAATCTATAAAATTTTGTTGAAGGTTTTGGCTAACCAATTACAACCGATGTTGAAAGATTTGATTTTAGAAAATCAGTTTGGATTTAAAAAAGGACGTAGCATCCATGAATGTTTGTTTATTGCTACGGAGGTTGTTCACTCCTTGAGTCAGAGGCGACGGTCTAGGTTGGTTCTAAAGCTAGATTTCCATAAGGCTTATGACTGTATCTCTTGTTCATATATTGATGCGGTATTTTGAAGAATGGGTTTTCACGATAAATGGATTTGTTGCCTTTAAAGTTGCCGTGAGAACTCTGCGACTTCTATTCTAATAAATCAAGAACCGTGTAACCCAATTCAGTTGGGTAGGGGGGTCAAGCAAGGTGATCCTATTTCTCTATTTATCTTTGTTCTAGCCACTGAAGGTTTGAAACAACTTATGGATGCAAGTATAGGAAAAGGGCTGCTACTTGGACTCAAAGTGGATGGATCTGACAGGGATATCTCTCTTCTACAATTTGCTGGTGACACGTGCTTTTTACCCGCGGATGAGTCCCTTTCACCAATTTTCATTCATATATTACATTGTTTTGAGCTTATTTTGGGTTTTTGAATGAATTACCTTAAGAGTTCGATTATAGGCATTAATATCTGCAATTCGATGTTACGTTATTGCGCAGAGAGGTTGGGGTGTAACTTTAAGAATTTTTCGATTACTTATCTTAGTTCTCCACTTACTGTGAAACGAATTCCTGTGTCTTATTGGAATGTGTTGACTGAAAAGTTCCAAAATCCATTATCTAGCTGGAAAGGCCATTCCTTGTCTTATGCTGGCCGATTAGTTCTTATCAAATCAGTGCTTAGATCATTGCCAGTGTGTTTGATGTCATTGAATAAATTCCTATTACGATTAATGATAGGCTAGTTACACTTATGCGGAATTTTTTGTGGAGGGGCAATGCGAATTCTTGGGTGGGCTGCTTATTAGAAATCTCTCCCTTGTTAATTGTAGTCTGTTGTTGAAATGGCTTTGGAAGATGCGGGTATTGGATCATGACTATCTTTGGGCGGAGATTTGTGTGAATCAATATATCAATATAGGTTCACATCATAGTCTTCGATTGAAAACTATGAGTCTAGAAGATTGTCTCATATATGGAGCGCAATAATTTCATGTTGTATTTTTTTTTGAAAAACCCCTGAAGGAACATTGTGTCCCTTCAAAGGCTAAAAGTTTGGAGCAGGTGAAAATTTCGGGGCGGAGTCCCCAGCTAGGCTGGTTCCCCGCTTACCTACAAAACACCTACCCCTCTTTTATTAAATAAAAATCAACTCATGGTCTCAAGGCGAGAACATGAGTAAATCAATTACACGAGAGTAGCAAGTTCGGGAAAATAAATACATCAGAAGTAACAAAGTTAACATCACGCCTCCTAGTTTTAAAGATGAACCAACATAAATGAATGCATGATCCAATAATGTCTTCTGCGCCCATCCTGCCTTCGAAAACAAATTTGTTCCTTCGTTTCCATAGTGCCCAAGTAATTAAGAACCATAGCGCCGTTCCGAATTCTCTACCCCTTCCATCAGCAAAGAAGCCGCGCCACATGGCTAGAAAATCCACCGCCTTCCACGGTATAGGCAGCGAGATACCGAGCAATCTCATCACCTGTGTCAACACCTTATAACTGTTAATGCAATGGAGCAGGGCGTGATCCATAGTCTCCTCCAAATCACAAAATGGGCATTGACCGTCCGTTATAGATTGGCAGCCCAGAAGGAAAAGGAACATTTTTGTTGCTAATCTTCCATGAAAAACAAGCCACCCAAAAAAGCAAACTTTCGAGGTCACACACGCCTCCCATATTACCGAAAAGTCGAGCCTCGGCTTTGGCCATTTTGGCATACTATAGTAGCCCATACAAAAGGAGCTTGTCGTGTACACCTTCTTCTCCCCCAACTCCCAAATAAACCGATCAGCCATCCCTGAAAAGATAGGCTGCCGTTGACCCTGCCCCAACTCGTTGTCACCCTCTAGAAACAAGCTCGGATAGCTTATACCGATCCAATTTCGAAGTTCCGCACCTCTCTCCTGTCCTGAAATCCTTAAGTTCCCTTTTCAAAAAGGCCGCAGAAAGGCCGATGACCCGAAAAGATAATGACATCCCTCGGCCACCGAACACGATTTCCTATTACACAATCGGTATAGGTCAGGGAACAAGACCGCCAACTCCGAATTTACCGTCCAGTTGTCATGCCAGAATGAGCAATTTTCCCCACTTCCAATAGTAACCCGAATGCTCGACCTAAAAAATTCCCACCACTCCCCATCTCTAATACAACATCCTATAATTCCTCTCCAAGTATGTGACAAAGTAGATGAATCGTAGTTTCCAATGGACCACCATGAATCAAACCCGTATCGTCTAACGCAAATCTCATACCATAATGACCCATGATCAGCACTCCTAACCTTCCATACCCACTTCATCAACAAACTACAATTAACTAACTTTAAGTTCCTAATGTAGAGGCCCCTAAGATTTTTGGGTAGGACAATCGTCGCCCAACTAACCTTACTAATGCCCGTAGTAGTTGAATCACCCCTCCACAAAAAATTCCGCATCAATTTCATGTTGTATTAAAAACAATACTTTTTAGGATTTCTTTTCTTCGCAGGTACGGATTGCGGTAGGGAATGGGTGGATCAGCTCTTTTTTCCATGACAATTGGACAGCCAATCAGCCATTATCGCTATTGTTTCTGGATCTCTATCGATTGTGCAATATGAAATGGAGTTCAATAGTTGAAGGATATACCGTGTTCTTTGGTGCAAATGCTTTCTCACGTCCCTTTTGGAAACGAAACTTAAGGATATCGGATCGAGAAAGGGCTAAGCAATTACAGTTCTGGATTACCCAAACCTGCCCGACAATTTTGCAGTTTTCAGAAATGGATGATTGATTCAGATGGGAGTTGGGCGAACATCAATTATACTCGGCTTCCTCGTTCAGTCACGGATTCTACTCGTATTGGCTTAAACATAAAATGAGTTCATGTTGATTTGGGAAGCTTGTCTTATTCCTAAAGTTTAATTTTTTGGATGGCTCGTGTTTCATACTCGTCTCTCGACAAGAAAATTTTTATTCAGCCTCCAATGTCGAGCTAAAATTGACGAAATCTGTTTGTTTTGTGATGCTGCTGAGACAACTGATCATGCACTCTTTCATTGCTATGGGAGTTACAGGGTTTGGTCTCAAGCCTTTTGGATCTTCGGTATTTCTTTTGTTATGCCATTGTCCGGATATGATTTTTTGGTGATGTGGAGGCAGCATTTTTCTTCCAGGATATATAGAGATTCACTTCACTTTGGTTCCTTATTGCATGGTCCCTTTGGGAGAGAAGAAATAAGTTTGTGTTTGAAGGCATTCTAGGTACGACGAGTACGGATGACATAATCGTTTCTAATATTTATCTATGTTGGTTTTTCTTCAGGTATAGGAGGCGAGATCTTAGTTTTATTGCATCTGATGTATTTAATTTTCAGGGATTATTACTTTATTGTAAATGACTTTCTCATGTTCTCTTCTTGAGAGCCTGAGTTTGATTTATTAATAAAAGAGGGGTATGTGTTTTGTAGGCAAGCGGAAGTGTCAATCTAGTTGGGAGGTTCGCCCCGAAATTTTCACCTACCCCAACCTTTTTCTCTTTGGAGGGACAAGACGTTTCTCCAAGGGGTTTTCAAAAAATTGATCTTTCTCATCTCTAATTGATTTCTTAATTTGTTATTGATTGCTTTGAGTATGTTTCGTTTATTGGTTAATTAAGTAAGATTCCTCTTGTTTTTAAGTTGTAATCTAACCAGATTTGATATTAATCTTCTTCATATTATACGACAATTTGGATTAAATTATACAAAAATTTGACTTGTATATAATGTGAATAACATTTGGTATTTATAAAGTCTGTTCAATTTTCTTCTTGTATAAGTATAACATAGGCATTCGGTAGCTCTCGGATAACTAAATAAGCAAGAATTTTACGCTAATTAATATATATGTAGATATTACAACTAGTTGGTTGCATTTAGTTTACTCTATCTCAAATAAGGATTCATGCACAAATATATTACAACTCCAATTGACTTAGGAAAATAGCGTTAAGGGTCGGATAAGCGGAATTCTACGTTCCATTTAGGTTCACCCCTTCTCCAAAAAACCCCACAATCGCCCAACATGTGATTAAACGTTAGCTAGATAGATAGAGTGAAAGGCGGTAAGAGAAAGAATGTTTAAGGAAATATGTATTAATTCCTAGCATTACAAAAAATGAATGACTAGATATGATTTTCATTATATACCAGTTTCAAAACATGGTTTTCAATGGATTTTAATATCGAATTATGAAAACAAATAAAAAAATTAGGGCTATAAAGATATTATACTGCTCTTATACTAGGTATAAGGCCTTCATTTCATTGTATTTGTTTGAAAATTGAGAACTGCTGTGAACATGAAAGAGAATTGGAGTGTACAAATGCATTATATCTCTTGTGTACCAAGTATAAGAGTTATTGATATAAGAGCTCTTATTCTAGATTTTTTTTTCTCCAAATATTTTAAATTTGATGTCGTTTTAAATGTATAATAAAAAAATAAAGCTTAAATTTTACTTTAAAGTGCTTTTTAAAATTAAAAATTTTAAATATTTTGGAGGAAGCGAGGAGAGCCAAAAAAACAGAGGGGCAGCTAGGGTTCTCTCATGAACCCTAGCCGCCCAGATGCCTTTTGTCACGGGTCTTGACTAGCAGTTCACCATGGGAATTGCTGCTCCTCCATCTGCAAATCGTTTCCAACAACTGTCGGCTTGTTTCTCATCTCCTCCTTGATGGTTAAGGGGCATACGGCTAAGCCGCTCAGGTTTTTCTCTTTTACCGACGTTATTTCTGGCAGTCTCATCTATATGCTTGCTTTCACCGGTTTTTTTGGCCGGCTGTTTGTCAAAGTGATAGCCCTCGCAAGTCCTCCTTAGGTGTCTTTATGAGCAGGCGGCTAGGGCACTTTATTCCCTAGACGCTCAGATTTTTTCTTACCGGTGGCGATCTCTCATGTTGTAGTGATTGTAAACCTTCAGTCGCAATTTTTTTTGCTGCAGCCCCTCGCTTGAGTTGGGCAGTTTTGGTCTTGTCAGAGCTTTGGTTCTTCATCGGACGGTACTACTTCAATATCTTTCCCTTGAAGTGTTGATTATCGGCTTGGGTCTAGAGAGTGGACACATTTCGAATGATGTTTCTTCCTTGGAAGGTGAATTTATTTATCGGCTTGGATCTTGGTTTTGATCTGAGTCGACAGTTTGATGTTTCACCGTTGTGCCTATACGACCTCGAAATTGCTTTGAATCTTACAATGATGTTGTCGTCGTCGCTGTCGTTAGGCCTCATCATCTCAGCCTTCGGTGGGATTGACTTTGTTGCATCACGAAGAATTTCCTGCCGTTCCTTATAATGCAGGCTACAATTTAGTTGCTGCTTTAGATCTTTAGATCATTATGATCACACTCTATTGTGATTGGGTTCTTTAATTTATTTTATTGCACTATATTGCAATTGGCTTTGTTAACATCCTAGAGATGTTTTTATTTTTCTTTTCTTTTGTTTTCTTTTTTTTATTGCTTTTTTCTTTTCATTTTAATAAATTGAGCCGGTATTTGCCGAGCTCAGTCTTTATTTAAAAAAATATATAATAAAAAGAATAAAATATTGAAGGGTCATATCGAAAAAATTAACAATTTATAATTAAATAGGAAGGAAAATGTTGTTACCGAGTTATGTTAAGCATATAAATTAAAATCACATAGATGCATGATTCAAAATGTTAGAAAAGAAGGAAATGCTAGTAAATATATAGAAACGCTTATATCTCTAAGATTTCCAACACTTCCCTTAAGTGTAACTTAGCCCTCAACAGTTATAATTTGGCATACACGTTTATATCTAATTTTCATTTCATTATGATACATGTGTACCACAAAGAAAATAGATGTGCGGATGATACGGGGAGCTTGGGTTTTCATGGGAGCAAGGTATGGAACACCCGGCTCACATTATAAAATCCCGGTTTCATGTTATAGGAGTTCATTCTATGGTAGCAAAGTTTTCAGGTTTGTAATGTAGTATTTCCTTTTTATGTGCAGCAAACCTAAATAGCTAGTCAGTAGTCACTATACGAACCATAGTACACAATTTTTTTTAATCAAGAATTTAATTTAAAGAATGGGTAGATTTCCCGCTCTTTTCGAGTGTACTAGTCACCAAGACATTGTTCGTTTCGATAGAACACATTAACACACAATTATTCACATATAAGCACACTGAATCAGCTAGTCTTATTGAATTGAAATAGTGTTACAAAGGGAAACATCAAAACATAACAAAAACAAAGGGAAACATCACAACATGACAAAAACATGAAATGAAACTTTCTGACTAGCTAGCTTTGCTATCCTTAATCGGACAATTAGATGGAAGCAAATGGCCGGAAAATACCACGCTCTTCAATCGAAATTGGACACAAGCATGGCTTCCCCGCAATGCATCTACACGGTGGCATGCATTTTGGGGATGGAAGCATTTTTTCATCAGCAGTTGTGCCATTCTTCACTATAAAAACCGTACTCATACCCTCGCTTAGATGCCTTTCGTACTGACAATGCACAAACCATACCCCTAAAAAATCGTTACACACATAAGTGTATAACGTCTTATTATTATATGGGTTTTTATAGGAAGCCGAGTATATGAACTCCAGCTACCAAAAGATGACATTCCTCCCAATTTACAGTTAGTGGGTCAAATGTCATCTATTGGGAGCACGGTATTCCAAATACTTGGCTTCCAATAAAATTTTCCCTTATTAGATCGTACATAAAAAACTTATTATATGATTAGTTACTGGGATTATTAGCAACGAATCTGATAGCAACCCAACCACCAAACGGAATAGAAACAGTATTAAGTTCAGGAGGATCAACCAAATTATGACACGGGGTGGTTGGATCTGTAACGTTGCTACATGTGGTGATTTTGTCCTTAAATTCGTCGAAAGTCCTGGGACCCGAAGCAACAAAGTAGAAAGTAAAGCCATGAATATGCATAGGATGAAATCCACCACTAAATACAATTTGAACCACATCTGAACAGTCAAACATCAGAGCCTTTGTCCCAAACTTTGGGTTTTTCGGAATGTCTTCCGCTCGACTCGGGAAATCCTCATCAAAATACCCTGTGTTGGAAATTCGAGTAATTAACCGACTACATGTCGATAAACTCTTGACTAAAACATAAACTCTTAAACTCACAATAATAAAGCTTTATTATAGACATACTTAAAAAAAATACACTTCTTACAAGAAAAACCTTACGATAAGAACTACATTTTTACTTTTTTCTCATACATTCATACGACACCTCAAACTCCTTATATGATGGAATTCACTAATGAATAGTCACTTTATAATAACTTATGCAATGACAAGTGTGCTACACTTGTCCTAACGATAACTAAGTCATGAATCTAAGGATGCCACATGTCCAATGACTTATCATCTAACATTTTCTTTTCACATATGCTGCCCTTTTGCTTTTGACTCTCCCTCAACATTCTCACACGTGTATGATGACTAACTTTCACCACCAATTCTCCATTCCATTTAATTAAGTTTAATTTTATTTTCCAACACACCCCCTTAAACTTAATTTTCCTCTAAGTCATTAAACTTTGGAAATTACCAACCTACTGCAGAAAGGTTCACAATTCAAGCCTTCATTGGCTGCCCCTCTGGCAGTCCTCTTCTAACATTGCTCCACTAGCAATGTTTTACTGGGCTCATTATAGAGCTTTCACATGCTGCATCTTCTTGTAGTCTTCACTAACTACTCCTAGATCTGGCAGTCTTTCTGCACCTAAATCCGGCAGTCTTCACTGAACTCTCAACAGAGTCCTTCAACCGGTAATTCAACAGGGAACTTCTTTCCCAATTCTTACTGTAAACTCTAGCAGTAATTCACATAACACTGCATGTAGTGGTGATTCCTCTATTTCACTAGCTCAAAACTATGAAAATTTGTTTCAAAGCGTTCAGGGGATTTTGCAACACTTTATGGGCTCTTTTGCGACACTTTGTTTGTGTTGCTATATTCCGACAGATTTAGCAAGGAAACAGCAAGGGAATTTGCCTTACAATTCTGAAAAAATTTGTTTTCTGGGCTTATGGAGGCTATTGTAATGCTGTTGGATTTTCATGCAACACGTTTTGACGTACTGCGACAGTTTCTTCAACTTCTGGTAATGATTTGGACAGCCTTTGGCATCACATTTCTAGGCAGCAGCAGATTTCTGAAACTTGATCTTTTTTCACTCAAAATTTTTTCAAGGAAGAGACTCAGACACAAAATGGCTTAAGAATGAACCTCCGCTCTGATACTATGTTGGAAATTCGAGTAATTAACCGACTACATGTCGATAAACTCTTGACTAAAACATAAACTCTTAGACTCACAATAATAAAGCTTTATTATAGACATACTTAAACAAAATACACTTCTGACAAAAAAAACATTACAATAAGGACTACATTTTTACCTTTTTCTCATACATTCATACGACACTTCAAACTCCTTATATGATGGAATTGACTAATGAATAGTCACTCTATAATAACTTATGCAATGACAAGTGTGCTACACTTGTCCTAACGATAACTAAGACATGAATCTAAGGATGCCACATGTCCAATGACTTATCATCTAACATTTTCTTTTCACATATGCTGCCCTTTTGCTTTTGACTCTCCCTCAAAATTCTCACACGTGTATGATGACCAACTTTCACCACCAATTCTCCATTCCATTTAATTAAGTTTAATTTTATTTCCAACACTCCCCCTTAAACTTAATTTTCTGTTAAGTCATTAAACTTTGGAAATTACCAACGTACTGCTGAAAGGTTCACAACTAAAACCTTCATTGGCTGCCCCTCTGGCAGTCCTCTTCTAACATTGCTCCTCTAGCAATGTTTTACCAGGCTCGTTATAGAGCTTTCACATGCTGCATCTTCTTACAGTCTTCACTAACTGCTCCTAGATCTGGCAGTCTTTTTGTACCTAGATCCAGCAGTCTTCACTAAACTCTCAACAGCGTCCTTCAACCCGTAATTCAACAGGGAACTTCTTTCCCAATTCTTACCATAAACTCTAGGTGTAATTCATATAACACTACTTGTAGTGGTATTTCCTCTGTTTCACTGGCTCAACCTCAAGCTCTAAACCATGAAAATTTTTTCAAAGCGTTCAGGGGATTATGCAACGCTTTCTCGGCTCTTTTGCGATACTTTATTTGTGTTGCTATATTCCAACAGATTTAGCAGGGGAAACAGCAAGGGAATTTACCTTGCAATTCTAAAAAAAATTGTTTTCTGGGAGGGAGGAGGCTATTGCAATGCTTCTAGATTTTTATGCAACACGTTTTGGCGAACTGCGACAGTTTCTTCAACTTTTGGTAACGCTTTGGACAGCCTTTCGTAACACATTTCTGGCCAGCAGCAGATTTCTGAAACTTGATTTTTTTTGCTTAAAATTTTTTTAGGGAAGAGACTTGGACACGGAATGGCTTAAGAACGAACCTCCGCTCTGATACCATGTTAGAAATTTGAGTAATTAACCGACTATATGTCGATAAACTATTGACTAAAACATAAACTCTTAGACTCACTATAATAAAGCTTTATTATAGACATACTTAAACAAAATACATTTCTTACAAAAAAAACCCTACAATAAGGACTACATTTTTACTTTTTTCTCAAACATTCATACGATACTTCAAACTCCTTATATGATGGAATGGACGAATGAATAGTCACCCTATACTCACTTATGCAATGACAAGTGTCCTACACTAGTCCTAATGAAAACTAAGTCATGAATCAAAGGATGCCACTTGTCCAATGACTCATCATCTAACATTTTCTTTTCACATATGCTGCCCTTTTGCTTTTGACTCTCCCTCAAAATTCTCTCACGTGTATGATGACCAACTTTCCTAAGCAATTCTCCATTCCATTTAATTAATTTTAATTTTATTTCCCAACACTCCCCCTTAAACTTAATTTTCTGTTAAGTCATTGAACTTTGGAAATTACTAACCTACTGCAGAAAGGTTCACAGCTGAAACCTTCATCGGCTGCCCCTCTGGCAGTCCTCTTCTAACATTGCTCCTCTAGCAATGTTTTACCAGGCTCATTACAGAGCTTTCACATGCTGCATCTTCTTGTAGTCTTCACTAGATGCTCCTAGATTTGGCCGTCGTTCTGTACCAAGATCCAGCAGTCTTTACTGAACTCTCAATAGAGTCCTTCAACCGGTAATTCAATGGGGAACTTCTTTCCCAATTCTTACTGTAAACTCTTGCAGTAATTCACATAACACTGCATGTAGTGGTATTTCCTCTGTTTCACTAGCTCAACCTCAAGCTCAAAAGCATGAAAATTTATTTCAAAGCGTTCGGGGGATTTTGTAATGCTTTCTGGGGTCTTTTACGACACTTTGACTGTGTTGCTATATTCCGACAGATTAGCAAGGAAACAGCAAGGGAATTTGCCTTGCAATTCTGAAAAATTTTATTTTCTGGGCGTATGGAGGCTATTGTATAGCGATAGTTTCTTCAACATCTGGCAACGCTTTGGATAGCCTTTCGCAACAATTTTTTAGGCAGCAGCAGATTTCTAAAACTTGATCTTTTTTCACTCAGGATTTTTTCTGGGAAGAGACTTGGACATGAAATGGCTTAAGAATGAACCTCCACACTGATACCATGATGGTAATTTAAGTAATTAACTGACTAGATGTCGATAAACTCTTGACTAAAACATAAACTCTTAGACTCATAATAATAAAGCTTTATTATAGACATACTTAAACAAAATACACTTCTTACAAAAAAAGCCTTACAATAAGGACTACATTTTTACTTTTTTCTCATACATTCATACGACACTTCAAACTCCTTATATGATGGAATTGACTAATGAATAGTCACTCTATAATAACTTATGCAATGACAAGTGTCCTACACTTGTCCTAACGATAACTAAGTCATGAATCTAAGGATGCCACATGTCCAATGACTTATCATCTAACATTTTCTTTTCACATATGCTGCCCTTTTGCTTTTGACTCTCCCTCAAAATTCTCACACGTGTATGATGACCAACTTTCACCACTAATTCTCCATTCCATTTAATTAAGTTTAATTTTATTTCCAACACTCCCCCTTAAACTTAATTTTCTGTTAAGTCATTAAACTTTGGAAATTACCAACGTACTGTAGAAAGGTTCACAACTAAAACCTTCATTGGCTGCCCCTCTGGCAGTCCTCTTCTAACATTGCTCCTCTAGCAATGTTTTACCGGGCTCATTATAGGGCTTTTACATGCTACATCTTCTTGCAGTTTTCACTAACTGCTCCTAGATCTAGCAGTCTTTCCGCACCTAGATCCGGTGGTCTTCACTCTCACCAGAGTCCTTCAACCGGTAATTCAACAGGGAACTTCTTTCCCAATTCTTACTGTATACTCTATCAGTAATTCACATAACACTGTATGTAGTGGTATTTCCTCTGTTTCACTGGCTCAACATCAGCTCAAAACCATGAAAATTTGTTTCAAAGCGTTCAGGGGAGTTTGCAACGCTTTCTGGGGTCTTTTGCAATACTTTGATTGTTTTGCTATATTCCGACAAATTTTGCAAGGAAACAGCTAGGGAATTTGCCTAGCAATTCTGAAAAATTTTATTTTCTAGGCGTATGAAGGCTATTGCAACGCTTTTGGATTTTCATGCAACATGTTTTGGCGTACTGCGACAGTTTCTTCAACTTCTGGCAACACTTTGGAGAGCCTTTTGCAACACTTTTTTGGTTAGCAGCAGATTTCTGAAACTTGATCTTTTTTCACTTGGGATTTTTCGGGGAAGAGACTTAGACACGAAATGGCTTAAGAACGTACCTACGCTCTGATACTATGTTAGAAATTCGAGTAATTAACCAACTACATGTCGATAAACTCTTGACTAAAACATAAACTCTTAGACTCACAATAATAAAGCTTTATTATAGACACACTCAAACAAAATACACTTCTTACAAAAAAAACCTTACAATAAGGACTACATTTTTACTTTTTTTCTCATACATTCATACGACACTTCAAACTCCTGGAATGGACTAATGAATAGACATTGTTTACTCACCTATGCAATGACAAGTGTCCTACACTTGTCCTAATGAAAACTATGTCATGAATCTAAGGATGCCACATGTCGAATGACTCAACATCTAACATTTTCTTTTCACATATGCAGCCCTTTTGCTTTTGACTCTCCCTCAAAATTCTCATACATGTATGATGACCAACTTTCACCACCAATTCTCCATTCCATTTAATTAATTTTAATTTTATTTTCCAACACTCCCCCTTAAACTTAATTTTCTGTTAAGTCATTTAACTTTGGAAATTACCAACCTACTGCAGAAAGGTTCACAGCTAAAACCTTCATTGGCTCCCCTTTGGCAGCCCTCTTCTAACATTGCTCCTCTAGCAATGTTTTACCAGGCTCATTATAGAGCTTTCACATGCTGCATCTTCTTGCAGTCTTCACTAACTGCTCCTAGATCTGGTCGTCTCTCTACACCTAGATCCGGCAGTCTTCACTGAACTCTCAATAGAGTCCTTCAATCGGTAATTCAACAGGGAATTTCTTTCCTAATTCTTACTGTAAACTCTATTAGTAATTCACATAACACTGCATGTAGTGGTATTTCCTCTATTTCACTGGCTCAACCTCAAGCTCAAAACCACAAAAATTTGTTTCAAAGCATTCAGGGGATTTCGCAACGCTTTTTAGGCTCTTTTGCGACACTTTGTTTGTGTTGCTATATTCTGACAGATTTAGCAAGGAAACAGCAAGGGAATTTATGAAAAAATTTGTTTTCTGGGCGTATAGAGGCTATTACAATGCTTCTAGATTTTCATGCAACACGTTTTGGCATACTGCGACAGTTTCTATAACTTCTGGTAACGCTTTGGACAGCCTTTTGGAACACGTTTCTGGGCAGCAGCAGATTTCTAAAACTTGATCTTTTTTCACTTAAAATTTTTTCAGGGAAGCGACTTAGACACGAAATGGCTTAAGAATGAACCTTCGCTCTGATACCATGTTGGAAATTTGAGTAATTAACTGACTACATGTCGATAAACTCTTGACTAATACATAAACTCTTTTGACTCACAATAATAAAGCTTTACATAGACATACTTAAACAAAATACACTTCTTACAAAAAAAACCTTACAATAAGGACTACATTTTTACTTTTTTCTCATACATTCATACGACACTTCAAACTCCTTATATGATGGAATGGACGAATATATAGTCACCCTATACTCACTTATGCAATGACAAGTGTCCTACACTAGTCCTAATGAAAACTAAGTCCTGAATCAAAGGATGCCACATGTCCAATGACTCATCATCTAACATTTTCTTTTCACATATGCTGCCCTTTTGCTTTTGACTCTCCCTCAAAACTCTCACACGTGTATGATGACCAACTTTCACTGCCAATTCTCCATTCCATTTAATTTATTTTAAATTTTATTTTCCAACACTCCCCCTTAAACTTATATTTCTGTTAAGTCATTGAACTTTGGAAATTACCAACCTACTGCAGAAAGGTTCACAGCTGAAACCTTCATCGGCTGCCCCCCTGGCAGTCCTCTTCTAACATTGCTCCTCTAGCAATGTTTTACCGGGCTTATTACAGAGTTTTCACATGTTGCATCTTCTTGTAGTCTTCACTAACTGCTCCTAGATCTGGCAATCTTTTTGCACCTAGATCTGGTAGTCCTCACTGAACTCTCAACAGTGTCCTTCAACCGATAATTCAATAGGGAACTTCTTTCCCAATTCTTACTGCAAACTCTAGTAGTAATTCATATAAAACTGCATATGGTGGTATTTCCTCTGTTTCACTAGCTCAACCTCAAGCACGAAACCATGAAAATTTGTTTCAAAGCGTTTAGGGGATTTTAAAATGCTTTCTGGGGGTCTTTTGCGACACTTCGATTGTGTTTCTATATTTCGACAGATTTAACAAGGAAACAGCGAGGGAATTTGCCTTGAAATTCCGAAAAATTTTGTTTTCTGGGCGTATGTATGCTATTGTAATGCTTCTAGATTTTCATGCAACACGTTTTGGCGTACTGCGACAGTTTCTTCAACTTCTGGCAACGCTTTCGATAGCCTTTCGCAACATGTTTCTGGGCAGCAGCAGATTTTTAAAACTTGGTCTTTTTTCACTCGGGATTTTTTCAGGGAAGAGACTTGGACATGAAATGGCTTAAGAATGAACCTCCGCTCTGATACCATGTTGGAAATTTGATTAATTAACCGACTATATGTCGATAAACTCTTGACTAAAACATAAACTCTTAGACTCACAATATTAAAGCTTTATTGTTGACATACTTAAAAAAAATACACTTCTTACAAAAAAAAACCTTACAATAAGGACTACATTTTACTTTTTTTCTCATACATTCATACGACACTTCAAACTCCTTATATGATGGAATGGACTAATGAATAGTCACCCTATTCTCACTTATGCAATGACAAGTGTCGTAAACTTGTCCTAATGAAAACAAAGTCATGAATCTAAGGATGCCACATGTCCAATGACTCATCATCTAACATTTTCTTTTCACACACGCTGCCCTTTTTCTTTTGACTCTCCCTCAAAATTCTCACACGTGTATGATGACCAAATTTCACCACCAATTCTCCATTCCTTTTAATTAAGTTTAATTTTATTTTCCAACACTCCCCCTTAAACTTAATTTTCTATTAAGTCATTAAACTTTGGAAATTACCAACCTACTGTAGAAAGGTTCACAACTGAAACCTTCATTGGCTGCCCCTCTGGCTGTCCTCTTCTAACATTGCCCCTCTACCAATGTTTAACCAGGCTCATTACAGAGCTTTCACATGCTGCATCTTCTTGCAGTCTTCCCTAACTGCTCCTAGATCTGGCAGTCTTTCTGCACCTAGATCCGGCAGTCTTCACTCTCAGCATAGTCCTTCAACCAGTAATTCAATAGGGAACTTCTTTCCTAATTCTTACTGTAAACTCTATCAGTAATTCACATAACACTACATGTAGTGGTATTTCCTCCATTTCACCGGCTCAACTTCAAGCTCAAAACCATGAAAATTTGTTTCAAAGCATTCAGGGGAGTTTGCAACACTTTCTGGGGTCTTTTGCGCCACTTTGCTAGTTTTGCTATATTCCGACAGATTTAGCAAGGAAACAACAAGGACATTTGCCTTGCAATTCTGAAAAATTTTGTTTTCTAGGCGTATGGAGGCTATTGCAATGCTTCTGGATTTTCATGCAACACGTTTTGGGGTAATGCGACAGCTTCTTCAACTTATAGCAATGCTTTGGATAGCCTTTCACAACACTTTTCTAGGCAGCAGCAGATTTCTGAAACTTGATCTTTTTTCACTCAGGATTTTTTCAAGGAAGAGACTTGGACACGAAATGGCTTGAGAACAAACCTCCGCTCTAATACCATGTTGGATATTCAAGTAATTAACCGACTACATATCGATAAACTCTTGACTAAAACATAAACTCTTAGACTCACAATAATAAAGCTTTATTATAGACATACTCAAACAAAATACACTTCTTACAAAAAAACCTTACAATAAGGACTACATTTTTAATTTTTTCTCATACATTCATACGACACTTCAAACTCCTTATATGATGGAATGGACTAATGAATAGTCACCCTATACTCACTTATGCGATGACAAGTGTCCTACACTTGTCCTAATGAAAACTAAGTCATGAATCTAAGGATGCCACATGTCCAATGACTCATCATCTAACATTTTCTTTTCACATATACTGCCCTTTTGCTTTTGACTCTCCCTCAAAATTCTCACAAGTGTATGATGACCAACTTTTACCACCAATTCTCCGTTCCGTTAAATTAAGTTTAATTTTATTTTCGAACACTCCCTCTTAAACTTAATTTTCTGTTAAGTGATTAAACTTTGGAAATTACCAACCTACTGCAGAAAGGTTCACAACTCAAACCTTCATTGGCTACCCCTCTGGCAGTCCTCTTCTATCATTGCTCATCTAGTAGTGTTTTACCGGGCTCATTACAGAGCTTTCACATGCTACATATTCTTACAGTCTTCACTAACTGCTCCTAGATCTTGCAGTCTTTTTGCACCTAGATCCAGCAGTCTTCACTGAACTCTCAATGGAGTCCTTCAGCCGGTAATTCAACAGGGAACTTTTTTCCCAATTCTTACTGTAAACTCTAGCTGTAATTCATATAACACTACATGTAGTGGTATTTCCTCCGTTTCACTGGCTCAACCACAAGCTCAAAACCATGAAAATTTGTTTCAAAGCCTTCATGGGATTTTGCAATGCTTTCTGGGGTCTTTTCTGACACTTTTTGTTTGTTGCTATATTCTGACAGATTTAGCAAGGAAACAGCAAGGGAATTTGCCTTGCAATTCTGAAAAAATTTGTTTTCTGGGCGTATGGAGGCTATTGCAATGCTTCTGGATTTTCATGCAATACGTTTTAGCGTACTACGACAGTTTCTTCAACTTCTAGCAACGCTTTGGACAGCCTTTCGCAACACTTTTCTAGGCAGCAGCAGATTTCTTAAACTTGATCTTTTTTCACTCGGGATTTTTTCGAGGAAGAGACTTGGACACAAAATGGCTTAAGAACGAACCTCCGCTCTGATACCATATTGGAAATTCGAGTAATTAACCGACTACATGTTGATAAACTCTTGACTAAAACATAAACTCTTAGACTCACAATAATAAAGCTTTATTATAGACATACTTAAACAAAATACACTTCTTACAAAAAAAAACCTTACAATAAGGACTACATTTTTACTTTTTTCTCAAACATTCATTAGACACTTCAAACTCCTTATATGATGGAATGGACTAATGAATAGTCACCCTATACTCACTTATGCAATGACAAGTGTCCTACACTTGTCCTAATGAAAACTAAGTCAGGAATCTAAGGATGCCACATGTCCAATGACTCATCATCTAACATTTTCTTTTCACATATGCTGCCTTTTTGCTTTTGACTCTCCCTCAAAATTCTTACACGTGTATGATGACCAACTTTCACCACCAATTCTCCATTCCATTTTATTAAGTTTAATTTTATTTTCCAACACCCCGTTTTATTGCTGCGCGAATCACATTAAGTTATCAACATTTAATACTAAACTAGTAATGGGTATGGTTCGGGTATAGTTTTTATGATTACCTGCTATAGGCCTGTTGTGTCGATATATTTGGGAACACAAAACTGATGTCGTTCAAAAAGGCAGACGACGTACCAGTAATATTACCTACTCCAGCTGCGATAGTGACATATTTAGTCACGTTTTTCGGGACATGGGCTTGTTGTTGGCTATTTAAGCTCCGAATGGCGTTTGTAAAACTCTAAGTAGCAGTAGTGTTATTAATAGCAGGCAATCGGGGATATGGAATATGAATAGGATCGATTATATATCTACAATGGTGGCCCCTATATTGAAGAATTGCTGATGTTGTTGTGTCAGCAAAGGTAATAGGGTCACCAACCGGGAAATAGGGAGATGCAGCCATGAAATAACACCCTGATGCTCGATTTGCAGTCAATAAAACATCCATGGTTTGTCCCGGAGCTATTTTTAAATATTTAGATGTTAAATGCTTTGTGCATGTTTTTCAAAAAAAAATGCTTTGTGCATGCACCATCATGGCCTACTAATGTTAGGTTGAGGGCTCCGACCCCGAAAAACTGATCTTCGTTTAGTACAGCATTCACTACTCGGAGAAGTTTTCCGTACTCCACGGTCATACTGAAACCTGTTTCTGCAAAACATAAAAAAAAACTCAATAAATTGATATTCTTTGTTTAGTTTTAACTATATATGAAGAATCACTTTACAATGTTTACCATTAGAGCATTTGTTTGGATATCCCGTTTGACCGTTAATGGTGGTTGCATCTGCATGGCGAAAGTCGTTATTATTTGCCTTGGCTGCTTCATACATTTCCATCACTTCTTGTATATACCAGATTTCTGTAATTTTTATCAATTAAATTTAGTGGTTTCGAATCGAATATAATCTGAAAAAAAAAATGAGAACTACAAAAAATGCTTGATTTTGATGAATAAGAGCTGAGGAGATTGTAGAGTTTTGGGGCGGGCATCCAGCTAGGTTGGCACCCCCGCTTGCCTAAGTCTACAATCGAGCTCGAAATTTATAAGAACATTTACAATCATTGTGGAAAAAGGATAAATATGTGAGTATATATAGAGATGTATAGTTAAATATTGAGTTGAATAGGGTTTCCTACCAAGAATGATTTGTTGTTGTCCGTCGGGAATTATAGGGTATGGAGATTGGTTTTGAGGAGGGTAAACAATGATGGCACCATGAATAGTGACCATGGACCATTCACTCTCGGCTTGATACCAAATAGTTCATTCTTCTCTTAAAAATATGAGTTCATACGTGAAATTTGATCCCAGATGAATAGAACATTGTGTGATATTTAAGGGACCATCTGACCATGAATTCCTTGGTTGTAGTATTCCGTGCCTATAAGTTAATATAGACCGTTAGCAAAACTTGCTAATTCTTTACATAAAGGAGTGCATACTCGTATAAAATTATAATTTTTTTTTTGTTTTCAGTCGATTACCATATATTTGCTTTAGAATACCATATGATTCAAATTAATCTATATAATATAATTCACAATGAAAAAGAAATATGTATGTGTGGGAAAAGAGAATGTTGTATAAAATGAAATAATGAACTATTTTTTTATGAAAAATTCAAAAGGTTAAGCTAATATAAGTAAGCTACAAAAATAACTTTCATAATTATATAGACAATTATACTAAAACAACATATTAGCAATTAAAGGTTTAACCCCTCATCAGCTTTTGACGTGTAAAAAATATAAGTATCTTTATATATATATATATATATATATATATATATATATATATATATATATATATATATATATATACTTAACAAGCACTCGTTAGAGAGAGTATCGAGAAAAGTATACATCAATGAATAGTTATGTCATGAGTTCCATTGTTGTGGACATTAACATAAATTGTGTCTTCTTTATTGGCATATATTGTTGGTCCTGGTAATGTCCCATTAGCATTCAAAGTGTGTGTATGTATATACACGCACATACTTGACAAGCACTAGTTCACAAAGTTAAGGGGCTCTTGTAAAAAAACATCTCTATTCATAAAATAATTTGGACTAAAAGACAAAATATTTTCAACTGTACGTCTCCCCTCCACATGCTACTGTTTATGGGTTTTTTTTATTTTCTTTACTTTCTTTTGCATTTATCTTTCAAATCGTTCATTTTTTCGACATGCCACTTTAGAGTTTTTTGTTCGTCTCTTTTTTATCTTCGAAATGACATCCACTGTGACTTTTTCAACTGATAGACATGTGGTAGATGTATGATAGACATGTTATAGAAGTCTGATAGACATGTGGTAGAACTCCGGTAGATGTGTGAAATCTATTTTTTTATCAGCCTTTTTTCTTTTCTGATTTGTATACTATACTTTCACTCTATTGGATATGTTCTTGAGTTCTTTTCTTGATCTGTAAATCATATCTCGATTCTCTTCTCTTCTTGTTATCTGTTTGATTTTCGCCACTAATTTATCATTATATAGCTGGTGGTTTGATTTCAAGGTTTGCACAAACTAACATAACGATTTCATAAAAAACCATAAAAAACTAATATCTACCATATGTCTATCAGACTTCAATCATATGTCTATTGGACATCTTTCAGATGTCTACTAGTTCAATAAAATTCGAAAATGTCACAGTAGATGTCATTTCGAAGATAAAAATAAGACGAACAAAAAACTCTAGAGCGGCATGTCGAAAAAACCAAAGGTTTGAAAGATAAATGAAAAATAAGAAAAAAAATCAAAAGAAAAAGAGGAGACCAAGTGGATGACATGGTATGTAAATAGAATTGAAGGAAATGTGTATTTGTAAATAGTTTGACTTGATGATGAATTTGGGTTTAATTTCACTTACAGTACATCAACTATGCTTACTTTCTCAATTTAGTGCATAAACTTTATTTTTTTCGTTAACATACATAAACTTATCGGTAACCCGTTAAAACAATACATATCACCTGTTATAATAAGTTGTTCATGCCATATAACCAATTAACTATTTTTTAGCCTAAAATGTTGGTACCCACCATAATTATTGAAAGAAAATTTAACCTAATTAGTAGTTGAATTCATACAAATTTTTATATATTATATATGAGAATATCATACTGTTTATTTATGGAACATGTTTTAAATTAACCAATTGAACTTAGTACAATTGGTAGATCCATAAAGTGTGGGCTGGAATGACTAGAGATCAATTTTTGACTTTTACAAAACTCTTATTATTTAAAAAAAATTAATTAATTGAAAATAACAAGTTATGATTTTGCCACAAGGTGGTTAATTATTTTTAATAGATTGCATGCAACATGTTATAATTATCTAACAGTTTTGTGCATATCACCTTACTTATCTTCTGAAATATCCACTTAATTTTATCCCAAAAAATTTTAAGTTATTAAGTTATTTTTTTTCAATTGATGCATAATTTTAATAATATGGAGGAATTAATGGGAATTTATACGATGCTTTTGGCTTTCTGTACCCTTCTCTTATCCAATGGTTGATAATGGATGAGAGGGAATTTAATTAATATGAGAGAATAATTAATTAAGTGTTAATCAATTCTTAACCATTAGATGAGGGAAGGGTACAAAAAGCTTGGCTATTTGTATAAATTTCCGGAATTGACATATTGTAGTTTTGCACATTAAATCATGCAGAGATTTTTAACATTTCATCATTATTCAAAGCTTGGAATTCATATCAATTCGATTTTTATATTCCGCAAATTAAAGATTCTAATTAAAAAGAACTAGACCTAACCTAATTGAATTTTGATGGAGGAATAGTCCAGTTGCTAAACAAAAATTAGGAACCGATTAACCAGGTATAAGAACATCATGATCATCAAGAAATTCATCAAACTTAAACGAGGCGAAAAGAGAAAAGATAGATAGAAGAGATAAAGCCTAAAATACATCAGTCAAGAAAAAGAACAAAAAAAGACATCCGAAGAGAAAAAAGAGCTTCAACAGAGAGGACCCAAAAACAGAAGGAAGAAGACAAAAGTGTATAAAAAATTGAATACACAAACTAAAATGTTTGAATTTGTAGAGTTATTTAATTTTAAGAATTCTAAATAAATAAAAAAAGTAAAGACAGAGACAATAAGAAGGCATAAATGGTCTGCAAGTGGAATAGACTATTCTTTAAATATTTTACCAGCATTAGAGTAGAGGCAAAGATGGAGAAGAAAGAAGAATATTATTACGCCTAGTTAATGGCTTGCTAATTTTTAGGCTAAAGAGTAGTGAATTGTTGAGATGGCAAGAGAAACTTACACCAATATGTAATATGTACTCTTTTGATAGGTCACTTAATAGTTCATGTATGATAACGAAGGAAAATGAAATTTATTTATCAAATTGAGAAAGTAAGCGTAATTGATGTATTATAAGTGAAATTAACCTGGTGAATTTGCAAATAGTTCACCAAGCATGATTATTCTTGATAGTTTGTCAAAAGTTATTTAATCAAAAATAAACATTTGATGCTTACATTTTTTTTTCTAAAAAGCGGAGAACAGAAAGTCTGGGCTTTATAAATGGAAAGAAAACTTACGAAAATATCGTAGTATTTGGGAGTGTCAGTTGCATTGGGAAGGATCACAATGTTCCCGAATAGAAAGGCTAAAAACAAGCTTATTTTCATAATACCCATTATTTCAAAATGCTAAAGAGAAATAACAGATTTCCCCTGAATTGTGTGGGTTTAGGTTTACATTTTGCATGCAATTTATAGGCAAAAGGAGTCGTATTATTGGATTGGAAAAATTAAACCAATCAAATATGCTTCATCCGACAGTTGACTATTATTTTAATGTTGCATTATTACATGTAACAATAATTCAAACACTATATATTCACTTCCAATCTGCTTTTCAGAAACAAATGTATCGGCAAGTCTTTGACTATACAAATTAAAATTTGAGCACACATATAATAATAATAGACTACATAGTTGTTGGGATATATTGTCATGTATTATTATTATCTATATTTGTATATTAAAAGATATGTTTGAATAGACACAGTGAATTTTGAGAGTGTTAGGTATATTGCATAGGTAACCTACTTTAATAGTGTTTGAGTTCATGTAACACAAAATCAGTCAGTTGAGTTAATATCAACGCCTAAAAAACTATGGTTGCATACAATAACATGCACATTAAAATTTTAGAAGTTTTTTCCAAAGCCCAAATATAAACTAGATTTATTTAATACAATTGTGACTCATGATAGTCTGAAAATAAAATGAATCATAGGCTTAAGAGAAAAACACTTGACCCAAGGTTATTTGAAAGCCCAAAATAATAAACAGTGGAATCATTTAACCCAAATATTTAAGTTGTGAGGTAAAGCTCACTAGTAGTTTTATACTATTCTTGACAACCCCCTCCATTCAATGTATAAATTTAATCCAAATGAAGATACTAGGATTTAAACTCTCAATATTTAGGTCTAAAAAACTCTGATAACATATCATAACACGGTTTTCAAATGCCAGGAACAAATTAGATAATCCTCCATATTTTGGTTTAGCATTTGGAAACAAAATATAAAATAATCACCTTATTAAAATTATAAACAATAACAATAATAAAATATCCAGATATATTGTTAGAAAACATAATAACATTAATAAATTGAATAAAAGTAAAGAAATAGAAATATGAAATGTGATAAACATACATGAAATGGAGAATATAGGTTAATTTATTGAAAAAAATTGTAATTGCGCAATTTTTAAATATATACAAATTATTCATCTTTTTTAACAAAAAAAAAAAAGAAAATATGCGTATCTAAATTAATAAATTCAAAACATAAATCCCAATAAATAAAATTACTTGCCGATAATTCATATCATAACAACAAAAACTAAGATAAAACATAGAAGAAAAAACAAGATAAAATTTTACCAGCCTATCTTACAAGATCACTTTGTAAGAGAAACTAAATAGACTCTTGTGTATATGAGAGCAATAGCCCAAAAACATATTTTTAGTGCAAATCAAAGGATTTTTACCCTTACATGGACGACCTACATACACAAGTGCATTGTATTTTTAATCATTTGGCTCTTCGTTCGATTTAGAAGATAATTAGATCCCAATTCTTTAATAAAAATTAGATACATGTGTTTCAGCCTTGATGTACAATTCATGAAAGAATATTCAACAACTGGACACTATACCATATATTACTATCTTTTTGGTAATATACCATATATTACTATTGCAGAAACGGGCTCTCGCTATGCTTATTTTGCTATATGGCATCGGTTCTGGAACTGATGATGCCATAGACTTTACAGAAAAGGCATTGGCTTTGCAACCGACGGCAATATGAGCTTTTTTTCACTGGTTTCTGTTGAAAACCGAAAGAGTTAGAAACGAATTCGAATACTTACCTTTTCCGTGCCAGAGATCGAAGAACGCTACAACTACACCTGTTATATGCAAAGTCGGATCTATCTCACGGTATGGGAGAATAGACATGTTCCACGACTTCTTCATGATTTCGGTGAAGAACAAATGAGAAACCCACGTTATATGGATTACGGGAGAGAGAAAATGTTGAATGTATAAAGATGGAAAGAAAATAAATTTCTTTTCTTATCTTCATATGTATCACGTCTGATGCCTATTTATAATTAATTGAAAGGGAAATATTGGGAAATACTACATCTAAAGGATTTTAATCATATTTACCTAACTTTCTTTTTCTTTTGATTTTTACTATTATTTTTTAGGCTTTTATTTTTCTCTTTACCATACTTCTTATTATTCCCCTTATAACAACCTTATCTCTTATATTTAATTTGATTTTCGAAACTTAAAACGACAATATCTCATAAAACGTTTTTTTTCGACATGAGCCTTTAGAATATTTTCTTTGTCTTATTTACATCTTTAAAACGACAGCCATGGTGAATATTAAAAAAAATTATTGCAGTTTTATACCAGTTTTTAACTACTTTTATACTAGAAATAAAAGCTTTTTTGCTTTAAAAAGAATAATGTTGCACATATTTTATGTTATCTACCTGGAAATAAAAGGAAAAACAGCGCTATAAAGACATTATACTACACTTATACCAGGTATAAGAATTTACGAAAAAGTGCTAAAACTGGTATACAACTGAGATAAATTTTTTCGGTAAAAATATATTCAATATGGATTTCGTTTTAAAGATAAAAATAAGACGAACAAAAAATTCCAAAGGTTCGTGTCGAAAAAATTAACTGTTTGTGAGATTTAGTTATTTTAAGTTGCAAAAATGAATTAATTATGGGAGAGAGTCGTTACAATGGGGGTTCTTATATTTAGATAAAAGCAAAATTTAAAAGTTAAATGTTGTATTTAAGAAAGAGTATAGGAAAATATTTGCAATGGCCCCGTTTGTTTGCAGGAAAATATTGTGTAGTGAAAAATATTTTGCAAGGGAAAATATTTTGCGGGAAAACTAAAATTGTTGAAGGTTCAATGTCTTGTATTTAGTTTAGTTGCCCTTGAATTTTTGATTCATTGCAATCAAGCCCTTGAACTCTTAATTATTTATAATTAAATCTTTAAAGTTCAATAACTTTTCAATTAAGTCTTTAGACTTATTTAATTCTTCAATTAAATCTGATTACTCAAATTGGTTCGCATCCTTTGACCCGAATCGACCCGCTCACTGGTGGATCGGGTATTTGCAACATCTCCCACTCGCACTTGACGGGTCACATTCTGTACAAGGTCATAATATCTTTTTTATCCTGCGAAGTCGCGCGACCTGCATACCACTTCCACATCTTTTAGGACCTCAGAAGCCTTAATCTGTTATTCACTATCTTACCGCAGCGGTGAGATAGGCATGCCAGTGAATCAATAGAACTCTAATGAATGTACATTGGCCATATCTTCCTTTTAAGTTTATCCATTCCGTAAAGAACTAGTTCCGACCACCAACCAATCTCTCCTAGATCGAATCAAATCATAATATCTAGGTGATTGATCAAATTTTCCTTGCTAGTCCTTACTTCTCAAGATAACTCAATAGTATTGAGGGTAGGGTCCAATAACCCGGTGTTAATGGACTGAGTCTCACATTAGAGAAGTTGAGATCCTTGTACAACATACATACTTCCCATATCATGGTTGCTAGGCATACAGTATCTCGAGAACTCACTCATCTCACTTTGATAATATGCCATGATGTTCTTTCCTTTTACCCTTACAAAGGAGCACATGTCTTATCACATTAACTAACATCATGTAAAGGCTTCAGCTGCAATGCACCTCAACACTTAACCTTGTTCTACTTTAAGAACTACCTTTAGCTATTTAGATAGAACATGACCCATTGTCATGTGAACTGCACAATTCTTACCCGATTCATTCTTGGATTCGGTATGTATTTTTCGATACAATGCGACTTTTCTTGTTACTTAAACAAGTTAATTCACGATTTTGAATAGGTTCCCAAGTCACACACAATATGCTCAAAATCAATCTCATCCTAGTTTTTACCCTTGCGATAACACTAGGGTAAAAACCCATGTGAGTAGGCTACTTCTCTTGGACATGCTATGATCGATAAATAATATATGTACATAACATATATACACACACACACACACACACATACATTGCTCATAGTACAAAACTAATTTATATCATGTTATCATTCATGATTTGAAGGTATAATAAATGAGGTAATCCTAAATAAGTATAATCTATGCATATTTAACCCTTTGATATATATCACATATACATATTTGTAGACATACTTCGTAAACAAATCTACAAGCATATAAAATGTAGATAAATACCTCATGTTGACCTTTCCTCATGTACTTAAGTCTAACTGATACTTAATTTGGTATGCTTATACCTTAAATGATATTTTGGGCATATCGTATAAGCTATCAATGTTTGACTATTATTTGTAAATAGCCAATTGTTATTTGGAGCACTGAGCATGAAAAGACTTACCAGTCTCTCTAGCTAAACAACTTGTTGGACCATGGCTAGAAAAACTCAAATTCAACTTTAGCCTTAACCAATTTGCATCTGAGTATCCTATAAGGTCTATTTCTTTAACTTGAGATACTAGAGCATAACCAATGGTCCCTTACAAGTATCTTACAATTACTTAACGGTATTCCAGTTCTCTATTACTAGAATAAATCAATATTCACTCGCAATGCTTACAGCATAATAAATATTAGGTCTAGAGTATGACATAACATATATGATGTTTCCATCAAGGCTAGTATATGGTACTATATCCATATCTTTCCACCTTTTAGGAATTTTAAGACAAATTCTTTTACTAAGAAACTATACTCTTACTCATAGGAATACTTATGGGTTTAAAGTTCTGCATATAGATTCTTTTCCAAACTCTTTTTGTGTAAGATTAATGAGACAAAGATACTTGTTATCTTTTCTATCCATTTAGATCTTGATCCATCAGATATATGCAAACTCCCCCATGACTTACATCTCAAAGTTACTTGAAAATCCATCTTTCACTTTAATGGTATGTATGCAATAATCCTCATTTCCCATTGAATACCATAACCTTAAGACCACATGAGATCATAAATTGACTTATTCAATCAAGCAAACCTCATGTTCACGAACCATTTGGAAAAACCCTCTTAGTTGTACCATATAGATGTCTCATTAAAATTCTCCATTGAGAAAAGAAGACATCCATTTGATGTAAGTCTAAGGCAATTCATAACTACCAAAGCTATTATAATTCTTATATACGTAAATCGAAACTAGAAAGAAAATATTCTCATAATATATTCTTAACAGTTCGAGTGTACGTATTCCTTAACTATAAGCCGAGTGTTGTTACTTTATCTTGAGAAGCCACTTGTTCTCAATAACTTCATGTCCTTCATGTATATCAACTTAATTCTTCTTCCATCACACATAACTATTCATCTCGCTTTAAACGCTTAATTTTTAGGGTGGAGCATTTTCCGATTTGATTGCTTAAGCTCCAAGTCTTCATAAATATATCTCATATATTTATCGTAAATCAAAATTCTTTCCTTTAAGCTCATTTCTATACTCCCACTTGGATCATAAATTTTGTAATGATATAAGCTCCCACTTGAGCAAAACGTTGACTCCCACTTGAATCAATAACATCATTGGGTTCTAGGCTCCCCCATGGAATAAGATCCCTATGGTTAAAATGATCATTATGAACTACTTCATTCGAATTACTCCCACTTGAAGAAACATCTAAAACCTTAGGTTCAAGAGTCTTATTAAAAGGAAATGTTTGTTTCCAAATATGCTGAATCTTGAAAACTCATATTCTAAGAAATCAACATTTTGTGATTCAAATTCTATAACCGATCTATCTTTATTCTCCCCTACAAAAACATATCCTTTTAATATGTTGGAGTATCTTGACAGACACTCTTTCTACCTCTTGGGCCTAGTTTCCCTAAATTACATGAGGTAGTGTGGGTGTAAGAAATACAACCCTACGATTGTAAATAGGATAACCTTGGTTTTCTTCTGGTCTACATTTCATATGTGATGGAAGAGTCAAGATTTAGAGGGTACTTAGTTTGGTACATGTACCTAACCATTTCAAGAAGAAGCTTATTCTTCTTTTAGACTCCATATTACTATACAGCATAGGGAGTAAATAGCTAATGTTTAGTCTTGTATTCATCACATAAAGCTATAAGTATAACTAAAAAGTACTCTTTGCCACTTCAGATTCAATACTTACATCCAAATCCAGTTGATATGCTACGAGATTCATAAATCTTTTAACAACTAGAAGCTTCAGATTTATGGATAATCAAGTAGTTGATGGCATAACGAGTATGGTCATCAATTAATGAGATGAAACATTAGGCCTATGCCTTATCCTTATGTCTATTGAACCACATATGTCATGGTGAATAAGTTGTAAATGATATTGTGTCACGGTTCGATGTTAGAATGGTTTAAAATTTGATTTCCATTTATGAAATTCATCACATGGTGGCAATTGAACACTTTCAAATTATTCATCACATTATGCCTAGATGACACATTCTTCTTAGCTTATATGACATAATTGCCTATGCGATATACTAACATTATCTTCCTGAAGATGAGTTAGTCAATGGAAAAACAAACATTATCCACTCGATAATTAGTAATGCACATTCATTACAATAACACCAATCTTATATGAACTAGACACATAGAATCTACTTTTAGGAATGTAGAAAATAAATAATTGGAAAAATTCATGAATAAACCGATTATTCATTAAAACCATATCATAAATTAAATTTTGACAAATAATAGGAGAGTACAACACATCATGGAGATATTTGATTTGCCCTTGTTGCAAATCTAATCTACACATGTCAATCTATAGAACTCTAACTCGATGGTTATTTTCTATATAGACACTTGTGTTTCTCATGATAATTGTCGGAAGTTCACAAAGATACTACAGTTCGTACTCATGTTACATGTTGCACTTGAATCAATTCCCAAGTAATAAAATACCATCATCAACATAGAGCTTACTACGAAAGTATAACTCACATTAGGATTTAATAATTATACATGTCTATACTTGACGCTCTATAGCATAGTTCCACTTATTTTGGCAATTTTAGTACATCACCTTTGTGATATTCACTATTCATTACCTTTGGACCTTTCTAATTTATGTTTGTATGCCTTAGACCCGTTTTGTGTAAGCAATTTTATAATCCCGTAACATTTACGATAATGAAATCTAAACCAACTGTAATGCCATAAACTATAATCGGGACAAACCCCAAGATTGACTTGTCTAGAATTGATTGAAAAATATAAACTATTTGGCGGAAGCATATCTTA
Source organism: Euphorbia pulcherrima (assembly GCA_947683365.1). Taxonomy (NCBI): domain Eukaryota; kingdom Viridiplantae; phylum Streptophyta; class Magnoliopsida; order Malpighiales; family Euphorbiaceae; genus Euphorbia; species Euphorbia pulcherrima. The sequence continues at coordinate 41,883,629 of CANTUS010000008.1, read as the reverse complement.
ATACATGTAATAAACTGTAATGAATATATCAAACATTCTATCTCCTCTCCTATTCGCAATCGACCTCTTGTTCCATTGACGTTGTGTTTGAGAGAAGTGATTTGATTCCCTAATATCTTTGATGACATTAGCTTGGATGGAGCAAGTGGTGATATTTTCTATCTATGTGATGCTCTCTTTATAGAGAAAATAAAAAAAAAGAAGAAAAAGCAGAGTTCCTATTCACTATAATCAACGTATGCCATTAACATTAATTAATAGAAAAACTATTATATATCCTTTTAATTAACTCCATAAATATTTTAATAAGTTAATTAGAACTAAAATGACAGTTTTATTTACCTTTTAATAATAAATACATTAATGTTATTAAAACTAAAACTCCAACATTAGTTCACTACAAGAAATTTAGCATTTTATGACGCACCAAAATCATCTTGAAAACACTTTTTTTGTCACCATAGATAATAGGTGACAAAAAATCATCGTCATAAGCTTCATCACAGTATGTCCGTTGTATTTTGTTCTTATGACAATTTTCCACTTTGTCATAAATTTTTTAATTTTATATGACGAAACATACACGTGTCATTGTAATTTTTTTTGTTTTGTGACAATTATTTTGTCATTATATTAATATTTTGTTGTCATCTTATAGTAACTTTTGTCACTAAAGTTTATAATTTATATGACAAATTTACATTTTGTCATCTAAAATGTCAATTATGGTGATGAACTCTAAATGAATAGTAAACATATAAAGTTTTAGTGACACTTCTATTGTCATAAATAATGCCCAAGTTTATCCCTATAGCATATAAGTTGTCACAATAAAGTAATAATATGTGACAACTTGAACTCGTCATGGTATGCATATTTTTTGTGACGTTTTTATATATCATTAAATATATAATATTATCATAATAGGTACATAATTCTTGACATTTTTTTATCGTCACATGTGATTACCTTGGATGACAACATGTCTATCGTTATTAAATAATAATAATGTGACAAAGTATTGCGTCGTCTAATAGATAATATAATGACAGTCTTAAATAATATTACTGACTAAATTATAATTGTTTAAAATAGTAACAAATTTTGTGACAACGAAAACTCGTCATTGTATTAATATTTGTTGCTATATTTTTATGCATCATTAAATATACAATATTGTCGTGATAGGTATAAAAAGGTCCATTATTTTGAAAATAAATAATAAGCAACAACCATGTTTTTTCTAATAAAATGTTTAACAATAAACTTGAAAATAAACTTCAAAAAACTAAAATAATAAACAAAGTCTAGTAACGATCATCTTCATTCTGCTTCTCTAGTTCCATCAACACGCAGCTTGTAAATCAAGTATCTGCATGAAAATTAATAAGAGTTTGGCTTTATTAAAACATAAAAAATCAAAGCAGATCTATCTTTTGCATGTTTCTATTGTTTGAAAACAAAAGGTATCTACCATTATGAAGATTGTTCACCTGATTTTGAAGTCCCAGTAAGCCTTTCTCAATCGGTAAATCATAATAACCCATAACTTGAGAGAATATATGAATTTATTTTCTCATTTTTGTAGATCTTATGCCACCATAACCCACTAATTCCCTACAATTCAAAGAAAATATGTTAATTCATTATTTGAAGAAGGAACCAACTGGTTTTTTAAAATAGTTGAAGAGAGTAAGAATTAATCATTTTAGATAACATAAAATTACTATGAAAAGTAGACAAATCAAATGATTTTCGTACCAAATACTTCGTTTATGAGAACCCACCAACTTTGAGAATACAAGGAATATATGAATTTGACATAAGAATTTTAGAAATGAGAAAAAGGTACCTGAAAAAATTGAAACGGAGTTGTGAGATTCTAATGTTTTTCATAAGAATATCTAATAAAAATTGAGATGGATTAGTGCCACTAAAGGAAAGATATCATAACTATTATTATTGCATTACAATTCCTTATTTCTCGTACTCCTATTTAGTTATTATTTCCAAGTTATCCTTTAACGTAAAGGAAATATATCCTAACTATTATTATTGCATTACAAATCATTATTTCCCATAGTCCTATTTAGTTATTGTTTCGAAGTCATCCTTGTATTCCTATTGAGTATTGTTTATTGGTTAGAATATTTTTAGGAAAATTTGTTACATTCTTTTTCTTGCACTGTACTATCTCATTAACTAGCAGAATTTGTGAAGTTATCCAACTTGAAAATCTTAAAGTAATATAAAAGTTTTTGGCAGAGAAAAGCCCCCATGAATTTTAAATAGGGTTGCTTTTCAAAATAAAAAGAATTCAAATGCATTATGATTAAATTATTTGAGGTTTTAATGCTCCATAATATTTTTTTCACATTAGTTAATTTTCCGGCCTTTATTTTCTTAGTATAAGCTCTATTTTTTATATCAAAAAGTTTTTTTTGTTTACGTCATTAATGAATAAAAATCAAAACAATACATCATTATATAGACCAAAGAAGATTAAAAAAATATGGACTTATTAATTTAAATATATTAAGAATGATATTAAGGCAAGTTATCTTTATTTTATGATGAACATATACTAACCTAAAATTTTAAAAATTGAATTCGTATGACAAATCAAATTTACTATGTTCTTTTCATTAAATAATGTCATATCATAAAAATTATTATAAAAATTGACAATTCACAATCGACACCAATACAAATAATAGTGATACTTATATATCGACACCCAATATAAAATAAATATACATGACCAAGTTAAAGTTGTCATGGTGTTTCTAACAAAATCATGGCACATATATTATCACAAAAAAGATATAAATAATGACAAAATTCGTTAACATTGCAGTGACATATGTTATATTTTGTCATAATATATACTAAAAATATTTGATAAAATCTAAATGCCGTCACTTAAAATAAAATATATGACAAAATAAATTGTCATTTTTTTTGTTAAATCATGATATAAAAAATAGTCATAACAACATTATATATAATGACGATTTAAAATCATCATTAATTATCATAATTGTGACAAATATTATATATCATGATAACAATGCATTACAATATATGATAGAAACTTAATAACGTCACTATAAAATAAATTATGTGACAAATTTAATATGTCGTATTATTGTTTCTCAAACTATGACGAATATGAAACGTCTTAAAACCTACTTTTACAATGACGGTGAAGTTGTCACTAATTGACTTTACTTTGCCATAGTAAATATTTCCCTTCAAATTTTTTTCACAAGTTTTTGCCTCCAAAATTATATATGACGATATTTCTTTTATCGTCACAAAATAATAAAATTGGTGACAATAATGCATATTAATGGTGACAATGAATTAATTTGTCATATAAAATTTAAAATAATGACGATTTACATTTTTTGTCACAATAAAGCTACTTGCTATGACAAAATCATGTGCATCGCAGAATAAATTATCATAATATGTAGGATTTCTTGTAGTGGTTACTGCTAATATATACTTTAATGTTAATTAAAACAAATATTCTTCGACCTTTTATTTCTCTTAGTGAAAAAGACAAAACAACATTTTATATGGTCTAATTCGATAGTGGGAAAAGGTCACTAACCCTTACCGATTTAAACAACCTTCGGTTAGCAATCCATCATGCGGCACCATCATATATGTTTAATCCGACCATTTATTTATGCATGTGGACCACATAGATTATAAAAAATAATCTTCAATTCTCCCACTTGGTCCTTATGCATAAATATACCCATGTGGAAGCAAATATGTATATACGAGTCATCCTTAATTTGCAAAACTTAACACACGTATATAACCTTTACAAGATTTAAAACAATTGAGTCATGGCGATTACAAGTCATTTATATCGTCCCGTTCCATTCCATGTACTACAAATCATTTTAACTCCCAATTATACTATTATACAATAAACGTTACATTATTGCTCACTTTAATGTAACAAATTTTTTTTGTTACTAAATATATAACAGTAATGTTATCGCACCAAATAAACTTTAATGCGCATTTCTAATGTGGATAGCAATTAAGTATGCAAAAACAACTTTTATTGAATTCCCAAAGTGTCGTTACGATCAAATTGAGCTAAAACTTTTATTGTATATACAACTCATTATGCTAACAATAACTTTTCTATAATGTTCATATTTCGTACGTGCCCAATAATCTTTTTAGCCAATAACCTTTGGTTAGCGATTCTCTACAGTCGATTCTATTACGATATGCTCAATAGACACTTTGCGTTTTTGCCCTTCTTTTATGTCAAGTACTTTACATTCATGTGTTTCACACCCTTACAATACTTGTCATTCTTTCAAGAGAAGACTGTTTTAGAACTATCACCATACAACCTCAACCATTTAACAATAATATTGACTAATCCTTACTTGAGATTAAGTTCCACAACCACAATCATTGAATCATGGCCTCAAAGCATGCCACAGTTTCAACATTCGTGGTAGAAATAGCAATAACAACTTGCTCCCACTTTTCTATTATACCACTCCAATATCTTTTCTTGGATAGTAAATTCTTTCCATCACATATCATAAGTGACAAGAAGTATATTGTCAAAATATAGAACAAACTCCCACTGACCTTCATATATATCCATAATAGTAACACACAATGTTATTGTTAACTTAAATACCATTGATAGGAAGTTCAATTCAGTCCATATATTGACCTCTTTAATTTATATACATAAATACTTTCTTTAATTCTTTGACTTTAATTTTATGTATTTAACATCACCTTTGGGCAGAAAATTATATACATAACCTTAACTTTCATTGAAGCTATAACTTTAATCAGATGATTGATTTTATTCCATTATGTTTTGACTAACAAGCAAAACATCTTTGGGCAGAATATACATGTTAATCATACACACAACAACAAAATCCTATAATGTCATTAATCACAAGCAATGATTTACCTTTGGGTCATCTCCTAGCGTTGTGATTAATGATCTCAATTATCAAGTGTAAACTTTTAATGTCATTTACCGTCCCTCCCACTAAGACAATTGAACTAACCATATTTAAAATTTTATTTACACTGAACAAGGCCACTTTAGTGACTAACATGTTCTCTATTCAATAAATTTTTAGATATATTCAACCCGTATAAAATATTTAATCAAATTAGGCAATTGCACTTTGGTAACTAACATGTCCTCCATACATTTAGCATTTATAAATTTGAATCTTTTATTGTCATCTAACCTTAATTTTAGTCTTTTATATATGACCATTTGTTTGCATAAATAAATATTTTAATAAATTAAGTAATGTCACTTTGGTGGCTATAATGCTTTCTATACAATTAAATATGTAATTTATACAACACAAAACTTTTGTGAGATAAATAAAAGAACTCAAATACTTTCATTGGTATTTATCTTTATTTGACACTATGATTTATTTAATCATACATGTAAATTCCTTTCTAACATGTCATAAATTAAATGTCATTTTAATTTTAATCAATATAGACCAATTTCAATAATTAAAGAATAAAGAGTCTCCTTTTAGTTTTTCTTACCTTTCTATTTACCAACTTTTATGTTTTCTATTTCATTTTTTTAATTAAAGAATAAAAAATAATATTAATTAAGAAAAACTTCTCTCTTTCTTTTCATCTCATTCCTTTATTATTTGTTCATTACATTTCTATTGTTATTCATTTCTCTTTTCAATTTGGCGCATATATTCTATTATTATTAAATAATAAACCACAATTATTACCAAATCAATAGAAATAACATTTATAAATTAATTCATTAATTTTTAAATGATAAACATAGCTCTTCAATTATAACAAATATGGTAACCATAAAACTTTGATTAGCATTTTAAATGAATAATTAACTTAAATGATCAATTCTTGATCCTTAATCTTTAACTCATTTAAGGATATATAATTTCATCATGTAATTTATTTCATTATATATGTAATTTCCTTTATATCATGTAATATATTATATCATTATTCATGTTAAGGAATTAGAACAATTATAACCGAAAACAAACAAACTATTATCTTTAATTAAGGAAATAGAAACTCATTTCCTTTTATGTTTTCTTTTACTACTATATATTCAATTCATGAACTTAATTGAATAAAAAAGAATAAAGGAATATACATCATATATAATTCCTTTAATTTTCTCTTTTCGTTTATTTTCACATTATATCAAATTGTAGATTTCCCTTCTTTAATATATAATTAGTTAATTAGCAAACACAATATTGCTAATTAAACAAATAGGAGACTACCATAAACCCTTTCATATTCCTTTGTTTTCAGTTCCCTTTATTCATTATTCTCAAACTATTAATTTTCTTCCTTTAATTTATATATATGACATTATATATACGGTTATTAATTGACAAACCGTTATTGTCAATTACAACTAATGAAAATTAATCATTACAATTAATTATTTGTTTGAAATAAATAACATCTTTAATTTATTCCCCATATATATATATATGGATTAATTAATTTCACCACAATTACCCATTATGTCTTTTTTCAATTCTAATTAACCATATATATACACAATTAGTATATAAAAGGATGTTTCATAAGAAGGGAAATCATTGTTCAATTAAATGTAATTAACTACCCTTTACATTAGAAACCTTTTATATCATTTAATTTCACATATAAAAATATATGACGGTTATTAGAATTGGTTAATTAAAAGAAACTCATAAATGTCAATTAGACTATAACTTTAATTAATTGAAAACTTTTCAATTAACTGCTCCATAAATTATCCTTTAATCTTTAATCTTTTACCAAACATAACAATTATAGTCATATAAACTGTAATTTATACACAAATAAAATATACGAGTTCAACAATACAATTAGAGTTTATCTTTTACATCAAATGTATATAAGTATGCCATAATATCAAATAAAAAATAGCAATCCTTTCCTTTTTATTTGAACTGAACCATAATCACATTAAATATACATTTAACCATCATAACCTTAAAAATTAAAATTTATACTTGTGCATGTTTTTATTTTCACGAGAAACATCCTAAATGGATTCTTTACTTTCATGTTTTCTTTTCATAACTTTCATTTATATTTCTTCATTTTCTTTTCTTTTAATATCTATTCTATTCTTTTCCTTTCTTATTCTTTTATTTTATCCAATTAAACTTTTCATTGAATAAAATAACGGCAATTAAAGAAACGGATTTATATTTCCATATTTATTCACAAGGAAATATACCATATTCCTTTTATGATTCTTAATTATAATGAAAGAAATATAAATAATAAAGAAAACAATTTAATTAATCCTTAATAGGAAAACTCAAAATTTGTAGTGAAACCATTTGATCCAATAACCACAATTCAATCATATGGTAAAAACAACTTTAATTTCATGAGTATCTTTGAAATCTCTAAAATTTTCTCATGAACCACAAGTCAATCAAACTTCCATACAAACAATCCTAGGACAAGATGGCTCGGATACCAATTGTAAGCAATTTTATATTCCCGTAATAATTTCGATAATGAAATCTAAACCAACTATAACGCCATAAACTATAATCAGGACAAACCCCAAGATCAACTTGTCTAGAATTGATTGATAAATATAAACTATTAGGCGGAAGCATACCTTAATACATGTAATAAACTATAACGAATAGATCGAACGTTCTATCTCCTCTCCTATTCGCAATTAGCCTCTTCTTCCATTGACATTGTCTTTGAGAGAAGTAATTTAATTTCCTACTATCTTTGATGACAATAGCTTGGATGGAGCACGTGGTGATATTTTTTATCTCTGTGATGCTCTCTTTATACAGAAAATAAAAGAAGAAGAAAAAGTAGAGTTCTTATTCACTGAAATCAACGTATGCCATTAACATTAATTAATTGGAAAACTATTATATATCCTTTTAATTATCTCCATAAATATTTTAATGTTAATTAAAACTAAAATGACAGTTTTATTTACCTTTTAATAACAAATACATTAATGTTATCAAAACTAAAAATGCAACATTAGTTACTGCTAATATATACTTTAATGTTAACTAAAACAAATATTCTTCTACCTTTTACTTCTCTTAACGAAAAAGATAAAACAACGTTTTATATTGTCTAATTCGATAGTGGGAAAAGGGTCGCTAACCCTTACCGATTTAAACAACCTTCGATTAGCAATCCATCATGCGACACCATCATATATGTTTAATCGGACCATTTATTTATTCATGTTGACCACATAGATGATAAAAAATAATCTTACATTTTGTTCTTTGCCTTTATAGTTGCTCCCACTCAAAGTAAAGAACGTATCATTACTTAGAACTATTTTCAATTTAGTGATCAAATAGGACATGTCACACATACATGTAATCCCTTATATAATCATTTATTGCACTTAGCAAAATTATATGGGTCAATGAATTCTTCCTCCCCCATGCAAGAAACAAATTATTATCATGCATGAATTGGTTTGTGTAGCTCTCTTTAAACTCATACACAACAATTCCCGAAGCATAAAAGAACTTCTTGTTCCTCCACCACAAACACAATCTATATGCTCCAGATATCCTAATAACCACCGTTAAGTTTTTAAGCCTGCCACAAATACTTTTGAAGCAGTAACCATTACTGATCTTCTTTATTGGTAATGGTGAGACTAAACACGATTTAAGGATTTAAGTCAATTATTATAAGCAATTGTGTGTAAATTACTATTCACTTAAGAATAAACTATCCAAGAAATATAAGCATTAACCCTAGTTTAGAAAGGAGTACGTATACCCAATCATCAACCAGGTGATAACACTCATATTTACTTAATTCGTTCCGCCATATAATAGTAATTATATGTGTTTGATTATTCATTATAGTTCTCTTTAGCTAAAAGGAGTAGCCCTTCAATGCACTTTGGACCTATTGTCAGTGATTAGTTCATTTAACTAATAGCATTTAAGGTTATGAATTTTACAAATTTTATTTTGCATTACTGAAACTATTTGGGATTTTAAATAGGGCACTATTAGTCCTAAAAGTTTTATTATGTTTAAATGATTTGTATTATTTAATATTTCTTTAAACAAATTTGAAGAATAAAAATAAATAATAACTAAATAAACCATGAATCACATATATTTCAAAATAAAACATAATTCCAAAACTATTCAATAAATATCATGCAATAAACTATTTGTCCAAAAAAACACAACAAACAAACACATAGAAATGATGCTAAACAAATAACAATTTTATATTGTTAACCACCACGATAATGTATTCAACGTGTGTACATGCTTATATGTCCTTTTAGAAGTGAGTCACACACTAAGTATCTCAAATCTTAAAATAAATATCATTCTCGATGACATTACTCTTTTAAATTAACCTAGACCAGCTCATAGGTCAATGTTCATTTCTTTGATTGTACAAGGTAATTAATCAAACAACATATTAAAGAACCTAATTTTCCTTGATAATTGTCAAATAACAATTCAAACAAATTGAATAATAAGTTATATGAGATTTTGTAGCTCGAAGACCTATTTATACAACCTAAAATGCTTTCCAATAAAGGAATAAATACACACTTACTGCATTTATATATGAAATACAAATACATGATCAACAAAGTATCAACATTTAATGTACAACTACATTATGGAGAACCTATTTTTCTCAAACTTTTCATGATATCCATGACCCTTGTCATTTGAAAAGGTGTCTTTGATGACATAAGGTTTGCACCATTTTGACCGTCTACAATGTCAATAATTGCATAAATTATTAACTTAAATATATTACAAAAATATATTCATTATAAATTTATATTACATAAATAAAAATTATATAATTATCACACAAATAATTAACTCAATATATATATATATATATATATATATATATATATATATATATATATTTTTATACCCATAGATATAAAATAAGTTAATTATTTTATAAATAATTGACTATATCAAATATACAACTAAAATATATTTAATATCAAATTTATATAACATAAACATAAATTTCATAGTAATTATCACATAGATAATAAATAATTCACGTATATTTATTAAATTATACAAATTAAGTCTAATTACTTAGGAAATTGCCTAAAAAAATTTTCTTTTGGACGGGTTTCCTTCACTAAAGGCATATTTTTTATTTCAAAAAAAAACTTAGGAAATTTCATGGTATTTTTTTAAACATATAAATATATGTAACTTATACATAATCATATGAATTCAATTTTTCAAATTAATCAACAAATAAAAAATTTTGGAAAAATTCATAATTAGGTCCTAAAAACAATTCTAACATATTAGAATTTTTTTTATAAAATTCAGATTCTAGGTCCTAAAAATTTCTATAATTTTTATGAATTTATTTACACAAAATAAATAAATAAATCACTTTTCTGGACCTCCAAAAATTCTGGAAAAATTACCATTAAACCCCAAAAATATGAAAATGATGGGGTCAGAAAATTTTTGGGGCAAAACGATATTATTTAGAGGCTTAAAACAAGAATATACTGAAAAACCAATTAGAGTGCAACACGTAGCACTAAAAACATGTGGCCGGTCAACAAATAAGGGCTGACATGTGCCATGTGGCATAACGGCCCATTGACCATTATCTAATAGTTAGGTAATTTCTGGAGACGCTTACCTCAGGTGTTATCAGTTATAATAGTTTAATTCTAGCAATGCATTTTTTTAATATTTGCCAAAACTACTTCACAGACAGTCACTTTGTTCATGAAACGTTGCGTAAAATGGTTGTCACAAACAAACTGTCACGATTTTTCATTTTGTAATGGATTCTGCGCCGGTAGCAGAATCTGTTGCAAAACGCAGAAATTTGAACTTCTGCTTTGATCGTTTTAGAAAAACCATTCCAGCATCCGATAAATGTCCATCCTAAGGTTTTTCGGCGTCTCGAGTCAAATGGCATTGTCTATTTTACTAGAAAAATGACCAAAACCTTGTCGTTTAGCCAAAATAATGCGTTAAATGTGATTTTTTTAGGCAAAACGATGTAAACACGGGAAATTCAAACACGTCGAGATTTTTTTCCATGAAACCACTGTAATTTCAATAAAGTTATAGAAACTTGCCATTTTACTTATCAAAAATAATTTTTTGCCAAATTAATCCATAAAAAACAAATTTTCACTACCATTTTCATACATTTTCGGTGAAATTCCCAAGTATTTCTGAAAAATAAAAAATTCCAGAATATGGCAGAGAACAATAATATACAGAATAATCATATAAACACGTAATCATCACCATATAAACCCGCTCTAATACCAATGATGAAAACTGAAAGAATTAGAAACGAATTCGAATACTTACATATTCCATGCTCGAGATCGAAGAACGGTGCAACTACACTGGTTGTATGCAAAGTCGGGTCTATCTCACAGTATGTTGGAGAATAGACATGCTTCCACGACTTCTTCAGGATTTCATTGAAGAACAAACAAGAAACCAGCGTCATCTGGACTACGGTAGAGAGAAAATGTTCAATGTATAAAGTTGAAAAGAAAATAAATTTCTTTTCTGATCTTATCTTCATATGCTTCACGTCTGATGCCTCTTTATAATTAATTGAATTTTTGATTAATTGCAAGCAAGCCCTTGAACTCTTAATTATTTACAATTAAATCTTTAATAATTTTTCAATTAAGTTCTTAGACTTATTTGATTCTTCAATTAAATCCAAATACTGAAATTGGTTTGGATCCTTTGACCCGAATTGACCCGCTCATGGGCAGACCGGATATTTGCAATAGTTTTGAAGGTAACAAGTGCCAATTTTGCAAGCTAATTTCTCAATGTGAGTTTAGTAATGGCATCGATTTTGCGTGCAACTGATGCCCATTGGGCAATCATTGGGATCGGTTTATCCTACAATCAATATAATGGGTGCACTCATTTAATATTTCAATATTACATATGCATATCATGAAACAACCTATATCATATTCTAGGCATATATTAATAATATATATATATATATATATATATATATATATATATATATCAACTATATCCCTTTAATATACTATTATTACATTAATAATAATAATAACTATTTGTAAAAATATATCATGTGTAGCTAATATATCTATAACTATATACTATAACTGTATCCTTACACTTGTCCTCGATACCAAAACAATAATACTCTTAAACAATACAAATATTTTATCTATTAAGTTACTTTATATCAATAAAGTAACTATACTCTACTTACTTCTTAAAATTATATAATTATATAATTCGGTATTTAAATAATAAAATATCATATTATTTTTATCACCAAATAACTATTATTTTAATTAATCAATTTCTTATAAATTTAAGATGTAAAATATTAAGAAATCTATTTTTATAACATGTAAGGGATGTTAAGCAATGGGATGTTATAATTCCCCCCTCTTAAAAAATTTGTCCTCGAAATTCAATACATGTATTAGAAAACAAATAAGGATAGTCCTTTTCTAGTCGTTTTTCTGTTTTCCAGGTAGTTTCTTCCACTGAATGACTTCTCCAAAATACTTTAACTGATGGTATTTCTTTGTTTCGAAGTTGTTTAGTCTTATACCCGATAATTGCCATTGGTTCCTCTTTATAACTCAAACTATCAATAACCTCTATTTGTTGGACTTTCTATACATGTGTAGAGTCTGATCGATACTTTCTTAATATGCTAACATGAAAACATGTTGGTCCCTATGCGTATGTATTTAAGGTCAGAGGGGGGTGAATGACCTCTTTTCACTGAATTTATAGAATTGTAAAAAGTCTGTGTAGCGTGTTTGAAATGATCCGGATATATTGGATTCGGATGATGCAAGTATGAATTAAAATGCACTTAAAGTAAAGACTGAGTAGGTAAATTCAAACACTAAGATTTACTAGTTTGGCCCCGCCTACTCTAGTCCTGGTAGTTTCCTTCATCCGATCTTTGTCTACTAGTGAGATTCCTTTAAATCTGGCAGGAATCAAGCCTTTATAGTTATCTGCGGAGATTTGTTCTTCTCCGGATGTAGGATATACCACCGACAACACCAACTATTGGCTGAGTCCTATTTCTTTAGCAGGATTTACCACTTAAAATCGACCCAATTCTAAGCTAAGTCCTACAGGGATATACCACTTAAACTCTCCTAGTTTAAGCTGAGTCACAATCTCAATACTCACCCAAGTATGAGATTCTACATGTGTTTTATCAAATGGTTTGGTTTTTGAATTCTTCAAGTTTATAACTCGCTTGAGAATTCTTATAAACAGATTAGAGTGTTTAGTTCTTGGAGGGATTTTTGTTCACTGATTGAATTAGCTTGAGATCTTAATATAATAGCTTCTTGTGAAAATCAATTAGCACCTTCTCAATATGTGAAGCTTCCCTTTTATAGGTTTTGATCATAAATGTAGCCGTTGTGTACTGTTGAGGTTGATCTTGAATTTTCACCGTTGATAAGGTATGAGGTAGCACTTTTGGAGCCATTGATTAATCCGTTAGACACATTATTTGACATGTTTAAATTATTAGGATTGATGCAAAAAGGTGTTACTAGTCATTTATTTGCCTTTTTTGCAATGCCAAATTCTAGGCATGCTTTGTCAGTTATATGAGCGCCACGTGCTAGTCAATTGGTCTAGGTTAAAAAGGTTGTTACCTTTTTCTCTTTCCAAGTCAGATATTTGCCCTTTTCTGGAATGCATTCAAGCTGTCACTTTTTCATCCTCCAAGGCATAAAGAACTTTGACTTCAAAACAATGTGGAGGGAAAAGATAATTTTGAGCTTTTCCCTTTTGTCTTGAAAGTAGAATCTTTCAGATGTCTTTATACTCTAACTTATCTAGATGCTCTTCAATCAGTCTTTCTCCGGATGTTGTTTTTAAGGGGTTAGAAGTTTGTTTCCTTTCCAAACTCTAATTGAATGCTTTTTATATGGACTTAGGGTTTTGTTATCTTCAATGTGTATCCGGATGCTCTTCTTGGACTTAGAGGTTTTGTTTCCTTCAAAACTAATCCGGATTGTTCTTGATATGATTGTTTTGGATGATTGTTTCCCAATAATCTCCCCTATTTAATGGAAACAAAAACCTAAGTAAGCATAAAGATAGGGAATATGAGCTAAGTATGATTCTTCACACTTAGTCATTTATAATTTAACTCCCGCATAATTCTAACATCCTAACTCCCCCAATCTTTTTGCATTATAGCTTCTAAGTTTTTGAAGTACAATTAATAATTGTGCTTAGAAGCAATTTTTAAATAGATATTTTCACTATATATACTTCTACTGCTAACAATGGTTAACATTAATGAAGTTTCGGATTACAAATTACAAAAGAATATAAGTGAAAAATATTTTAACTAGCTATTACATAGTTTTACATTAAAATAGCTATTCTACTCCATTTCTTTTCTTGATGCTTCTCCCTCTTTGCCTTTGCCTTTCTCCCCCTTTTTGTCTCTATAACCATGTAAGAGCGTTGATCCGATTTCTTTTCCTAGGCTCCGGAATAAACAGAGTAATCTGCATTTCCTGCTAAGTAGTGTGCAATGATTTTGTCTACAGTTTTAGGAATGAGATACAGAGGTTTGTATATCTTCTGAAGCTGTGCATATGATTTTGTGAGGTTGGGGAATATGGTGAGAGCATCTTGCCTATCTTCTTCCTCAAAGAATGGAAATAGTGCTTTGAGAAGAGTGAGGGTGCATTTATATCCAAAGAAACCACTATCCCCTATGTGTTGCTCCAAATCTTGCATAATGGGGAGAAGTTGGCTCTCCGGAATGGCAGATGGGGTTCCTGAAGAAGAAAGAGTAGTGAGAGATAATTGAGTCATACTAGAGCATAGTTTGTGGACCTCCTTAGCAACTTCGTTCTGGGCATTATGAATACTTTTCGTTGAGATGTTAGAGTTCAATGTCAAAAGTGCTCTTCCAATTCCCAATATTGGTGTTGACATCAGTTCGACCATTCTCGTAATCATGGCCAATATCTTCTGATGATTTGGCTAGTAATTTAGGAATTCATCCTTGAGAAATTGGGAGAGCTTCTCTTTGAATGTATTTTGCTCTTCTATAAGGGAAGTGAGTCTAGAGGAAGTGTCTTTGAGTGACTCAGTGAGAGCATTTGGAATGAATTTTAACAAGTTTTCAAACTTGGTATCTAAGTACTCTTTCAGCTCTGTTTTTAGCTCAGTAGAGGAGGAGGAAATATGACCCAAAATGGTTGCATAATTATTTTCTGCTCCGATTACATATTGTCTTGTTGATCTATTTGCAGTTGTGATTGCAGAGGTGACTTGAATAAGTGCATGGGTAATTTAAGAGAGAGAGAGAGAGAGGTTTCTGCTACTTGTTCAGTCATAGGAAATTGATTCACCCTCTTCTCAGTATTCCCCACTGTTGTCTTCATTTCCCCCAACTCTTCTTTCAAATCCGGATCTATGGACTTATTTCTGAGAAGATGTTCCACAATTCTTACTCTCTAGCGTTTTTCTTTAAGCATGGTCTTGAACTCATCATCTCTTTGCACTTCCAGAGTGGCTTGCTCCAACAGGTTCAATGCCATTCTTACCTTTTCAGCTCTTGTGGGTTTTAGATGGGTGATCTTTCTTCTTACCTCACTATCACTTGATGATTCCTCCTCTAATCTAGAGCATCTTCCGATTTCAGTCTCCTTGTATCCGGATGATTCCTCCTCCTTTTCATCCTTAATTTTCTCCAACCTAACCTCTAGAGTGGCCTCACCTTTTGAGTCTACTACAATAGTGTTCTCATCCAATCTCAGACCTTCTTCCTCCATCGGAGCATGAAGCTCTAGGTTAGGCTCAACTACTTTAGATGCATTTTAGGTGTCTACATCTAAGTTACCTTATTTTTTAACAATAATATGATCAATAGCAATAATATTAGAATCATAGTTAGTAGTTACCTCTATATTTTGTTGATCTATAGGTTCTGCCATTCAATCAATTTTGTTTTTCACTATAACTTCCGAATGATTGGTATTTTCCTCAATCTTCCCTTTAATTGCCTTTTCAGGACTTATGATTCTCACTTCCTCTATCTACTTAGGATTATTGGTAGCGTCCTCAACATCCTCTCCAAATTCCTTTTTAGGTCTTTCCACCTCTACAACCTCAATATAAGTGCTCCAAGAGCAGGTTTTGATCGTGAGACAAAATTGGGACTTTTTAATTCCTCCACACTATATCCCTCTTAGAGGTGTTGGAGGTTTAAAGATGAGATTAGTTTTAGTCCTGATGGGATCACCAAAGGGATGCCTTCTTTTTATACCTTAGATGAACCTCCGAGTCCTTCTTTTGTAAGTTGATTAGCCTTAACATTATCTTTAATAGCCAGCATCATTTCATTGAATTGTGGATCCTCTGGAATGATATCTTTAGAAGTGATGGTCTTTTTAGGGACTTCTACAGTCCTTTCTTTCCCTTTGCTCATCTTCCCTTTAGCTATTTCTTCAGTTTTAGAGGGCCTATGAGCAGATTGAACAATAGTGATCCCAATAGTCAGTTTTTTAATGGATAACTTAGCTCTTTAGGCCTAAATAGTTTGAGAAAAGGTTGGTCCCTTCTTCAACAAGGCTCTCTATAGAGCAGGCGCTTCATCCCTTGTCTCCTCACTGTCAGAGGCACTTTATTGCTTAATGATCTCTTTAAAAGACAGATCAGGTCCCTTCTCTCTTCCAGTTCCAATAGCAGCACCAGTAACAGCTATATTCTCATTAGCTTTCAAGTCCTCCACACTAACTACTATCTTTTTTTTTGGCCGCTACTTTGATAAGTTTGCCTCTAGGCCTTTTTACTAGAGTTTCCCTCATTATTTGTGTGAGGGTCATGGCATCCTCATCAATTTTCTCCACTTCCACCACTGGTTTTAGGTTTCTCTTCCTCTGAGCCTTGGGTTTTATGGTTCTCGCTCTCTTTGCCACTGAAGCTTTCTCAACTGAGCTTCCAGCCTTCGAACCCACTATTCTCTTGCTTTTCTTTTCTCTGCCTTAGAGCCTTCTCCTCATCCCACTTTTTACCAAAAGACAACTTCCAAAAGTTTTTCTCCAGAATTGCTTTACCTTCTACTAACTCCTTTTTAGTAAGATATATTCCGTTTTCAATTAAGATTCTGGTGATAAGGCCTCCATGGGAGTACTTGTGGTGTTGGATGTAGTGGATTAGGAGCACTAGCATGTTAATGACTCTACTCTCCACCCAGTGTTAAAGGATATAGTGCTAGAAGGAAGATGTAGTTTTTAAGGAGCCCCTCCGAATCAACACAAACTTGGCGAAGATAAACTGGAGTAATCTTGGGGTTTCTAGCCATAATGTTGAGCATTTATCTCCAAATAATCTCTCTAGAAGCCACATATTTGGATCATACTTCACCATTTGTTCATCCCCGTCCATCCTCATCATTACTCCTTCATTCTTTATATTAAGATGATTAACGAAGGATTTCGGAGTTAAAGTTATTACTTTACCTTCCACAGTAGTTCGGAGTGCATCATGGTAGATGTGAGTTTTGAGATTATCATAAAACTATTTTATGAAAATGGGGTAAGTTGGGTTGTGCGTCTTGAGGAAGTCTTCTTGATGTTGTTCTTTGAGGAGTTGAGCATAGGGTTCAGTGGAGAACAAAAAATTATCCCCCAGGAAATTGGATGGGATAATGGTGTCTGAAGCAATTTATTTTATAGGAATGAAGTCTGTATTACGAAGATCTCCCACTTTAAAGATGTTCATTGGAGGAGGGGTTGTTTTAATTTGATTGCTTGCCATTTTAGAGGTTTAGAGTGAAAGGATCTTTAAATTTAGGGTTTTTGAAGGAAAAATTGTAGAGTAACAGTAGATTAGTTGCTCGCGTGAAGAAGAAGAAGGAATTTGGGGGTTTTTTATAGAGTTTTTAGAGTGAGGGTAGTTTGGTAATCTAGAAGCAGTTAAAACTAACTGGATCGGTGATGTTGTAGTTAATTTTAAGGAGATAGGTTAATGGCTTTTAAACCAAAGAATCGAAACGGTTTAATTTCAAAATGGTTGTGACTTTTTACCACGCGTGGACTCCCCAATAAACATTTGAAATTCAAAACCATGTATAATTACTTTTCCACGCTTTTACTGCCATTTGTCACTCCTGGTCTACTGAGCTGGCAATATTCCCTCTGGATTTAGAGTTAACTCGCTTTTCCTTTCTTCTTTGATTACTTAATTTTGAGAGGACCACCGATGTTTGTCTTTCGAATTTTTCTTCAAATCAGATTAGACATTCCAATTGATTGACTTATCTTGTTTAATTGATCTTTACTCAATGTCTTAGTAAAGATATCTTCCCTTTGTTCATTTATGGGGATGTAGACCAAAGTTACATCCTTCTTTATGACATGATCTCTGATGAAATGATGTCTGATATTAACATGCTTCATCATGTTATGTAGGACAAGATTCTTTGACACATCAATTATAGTTTTATTGTCACACATGACTTTAACACATCCTGCTTGAACCCCATAATCCTCCAATTATTGTTTAATCCATAGGAGTTGAGCAATACAAGCTTCTGTGGTTGATAATGCTACTGATATTTGCTTCATGCCGTACCATGACACCAACCAATCTCTAAGAAAGTGATAGCCTCCGGATGTACTTTTTCTCTCAAGCATGTCTCCACCATAATCTGCATCAGTGTACCCTTGCAATGTGAAATTGCCATTAATAGGATACCATAGACCAACATCAGTAGTTCCTAGAAGATGTCTAAGAACCCTTTTTACAGCTTTAAGATGTGAATCCTTTGGATTGCCTTGATACCTTGTACAGTAGCAAACTGCATAATGTATGCAGGCCTGCTAGCTGACAAGTATAGAAGTGATCTAATCATCCCTCTATAGAGCTTCTGGTCAACTTCTTGTCTTTCACAATCGTTTGAAAGGATTGTATTTGATCCTATAGGAGTGGACATTGGCTTGCTCTTGTCCATTTCAAACTTCTTCAATATTTCCTTGGTGTACTTGGATTGGTTTATAAAAAATCCATCCGGACTCTGCTTAGTTTGAAGACTAAGGAAGAAGTTGAGTTCTCCTATCATTGACATCTCAAATTCCTTTTGCCTTTTGAGTGTTGAATTCCTGATACATTTTCCCATCAGTTGCTCTAAAGATGATGTCATCAATATAGAATTGGATAAGAATGACATCACCCTTTTCCTTCTAGCTGAAAAGAGTTGTGTCTGCTTTGCTCCGAATGTAACCCTTGGTTATGAGTAACAAGGTGAGTCTCTCATACCAAGCTCTTGATGCTTGCTTTAATCCATAGAGGGCTTTCTTCAACTTGTACACATGCTCCAGATGCTTTGAATCTTCAAATCCAAGTGGTTGCTTGACATATACTTCCTCCTGAATGGCTCTATTTGGGAGAGCACTTTTGACATCCATTTAGAATAGGATGAATCCCATGAATGATGCAATGGCATATAGGATCCTGATTGCCTCAAATCTTTTTACTGGTGTAAAAGTTTCCTTAAAGTCAATGCCTTATTGTTGATTGTAGCCTTAAGCAACCAATCTTGCCTTGTTTCTCACTACCACTTTGAATTCATTTAGCTTATTCTGGAATACCCATTTGGTGCTAATAATTGATTTTCCTTTTGGGGGAGGTACTAGATCCCAGACATCATTTCTGGTGAACTGATCCAGTTCTTCTTGCATAGCCATCATCCAACTTTCATCTCATTCTACATCTTTAAACTTCTTTGGCTCTATAAGTGAAATAAAAGTAGTATGATTCATCATCATATTGAGTTTTCCTCTAGTAACTAGATTTTGGAAATTGTCCAAAATATCTTTCACTGGATGATTCCTTTATGTCCTAGTTTCCCTTTGAAGATCTTCATGCAGTTGGGGAGCTTGCTCTTCTATTCCATCTAGTTCCTTATCCTCTTCTTGTCCATCATTGAAATCGATTCCAGTAATTAAGGGATTGTTTAGAGTTTGATCCTGGCTAAAATTGATTTGATCATCCTCTTCTTTGTACTTCTTTATTTGAAAAGGATCTTGAGCCTTAAATGGTTTTGCTTCATCCGGAGTTGTTTCATCCGGATCTTGGCTCTTCTTTCCTGCATGGTTAGTCTCATCGAATATACATGTATTGACTCTACCATAGTTTGAATTCTTTTGTTATATACTCTGTAAGCTTCGCAATGTGTTGAGTAGCCAAGGAAAATTGCTTCATCATATTTAGGATCAAATTTTCCTAGTTGCTCTCTATCATTTAGGATGTAGCATTTACATCCGAAGGCTTTGAAGTACCCAATCTTGGGTTTTTTTCCCTTCCAGATTTTATATGAGGTTTTTCTATGGTCTTCCTAATGAGAGCTCTATTAAGAATGTAACATGCAGTGTTAAGGGCCTCATCCCAAAAGTATTTAGGGTTTTTATTCTCATTTAGCATTATTCGAGCCATTTCAACTATTATTTTGTTTTTCCTTTCAACAACCTCATTTTGTTGAGGTGTACGAGGAGTAAAAAAGTTGTGCTCAATGCCCTTGGATTCATAGAATTTAGCAAAATTCTATCACTCTATATACGTACAATGCTTATGCCATGTTCTACTTCTATCCAGATAAATATTTTTTAGAAATGGTCAAAGGCTTCATCTTTGCTAGCTAGCAAAGCAACCCAGGTATAGCGAGAAAATCATCGACTATGACCATAGTGTATTCTCTTCTACCTAAACACATTAGCTTGATTGGGCCAAAGAGATCAATATGCAAGAGTTCAAGAACTCTCTTGGAGGGTATATAGGAGATGGAAGGAAAAAAAATTTCTAAGTTGTTTACCTAACTTACATATAGTACATATGTGATCCTTATCAAAAGCAACCTCAGGCAAACCCACAACCAATTCCTTTTTGGCTAGTTTGGACAGAAGGTTCATGCTTACATGTCCCAACCTCCGGTGCCAAAGCCATGATTCTTCTTCTTTAGACACCAAGCATATATTCTTTTTTTCATTTTTAATATTGACAGAATAAACGTTGTTTACTCTAGGCGTATAAAGAATAAGTTGATTTGACTTACTATCAATGATTGAGCAACCTCCAAAGTCAAAGGTGACTTTTCTCCCTTTATCATAGAGTTGTGCAACACTGAGCAGGTTAAACTTCAGTCCATCAACTAGTGAGAAATCTTCTATCTTTAATTCAAATCCAATGGTTCCATCCCCAATGATTTGTCCCTTTGAATTGTCTCCAAAGCTTACTTTTCCACCGCTCTTCCGGATTAAAGTGATGAAGGCTTTCTCATCACCAATCATGTGCCTTAAGCATCTACTATCAATGTACCATATTTGTTGATCTTCTGTGGGTCTAAGACATACCTTTAAAATAGATCAAGTGGGTTTGGGTACCCAATCAGATTTGGGTCCTCTCGGGTTATCAACCATTTCAGGCCAAGGATAAATATCATATTAACCATTTAAATATACATAATTTCATTGTATGGTTATTTGCTCCACAAAATCTGCACCCAACGACTGGTTTGTTCTGCTTAAGCTTCTCCACAATCTTTTGAAGATCCTTCTTCCCATGATTTCCGGAATACCCTACTTTAGCTAGATTCGGACTGGATTATTTGGTTTGGATCCGGTAGTTGGCCGGAGGAGCAACTTCTACTCTGTAGTTTTTCTTTTTCTTGATAAGTTGATCATCATATACCACTATAGCCTTTCCCTTTTGAGCAGTTGTGTATCTCTGAGTTTAAGTTCTTTATCCCAGCGGAGCATTGTGTTTTTGAGCTTGAGGCTGCTTCTAGGATTTCTTTTATCATGGAGGTTTCGGATTCCTTCCACTAGCTGGATTTGAATTCCTTCTTTTATTTGAAGATTCTAGTTTCCTTCCAGATTTCTCCTTCATCAGAGCTAGTTCATTATCTAGCCCAGTTACATTGACACTTAATATCTGCACTTGATTTCTTAGGGAGTTTTCTTCAACAAGATCAATGTACTTTGTGGCTCTTATTAGATTTACATCTTATGCCATTGCTTTAGCATCTTTAGCAAGTTCTATTACTTGTCTTTAAAGGGATTTGATAGCTTTTGTGTTTTTCCTCACATTTTTTTATCACAATCCTTAAAGCTCTAGCAAGATCAAGGTTAGATACAGAATTAGAGTGGAAGTTTACCTCAATGCTAGCAATCTCATATTTTAATTCTTCAATTTTTTTTATGACTTGCTTTGATGGTCTTATTCCGGATTGCCCTTCTTCTAACTCAGTTAGTGCCATAAATGCACAATTTGCAGTTTCTTCTTCCTTTGTCAAAGATGAGCTACTGCTTTCTTCACTATCGTTCCATGTGGCCACCATTGCTTTATTCTTGTATATTTTTTCCCTTTCAAGCTTAGGACACTTTGATTTGAAGTGTCCTTACTCTCCACATTTGAAGCAGGCCATTTCTTTCTCCGGATCTTTCTTTTCTTCTGGTGCTTTTCTGAACTTGTCATTTCTAGATGAGCTTTCCTTCTTTCCTCTAGAGTCGTACTTTCTAGAGCTTTTCCTTTCTTTCTTTCTCAGGAATTTTTTGAAATGTTTGGCTAGCATAGTCATATCTTCTTTGTTGTAGTGAGATTCCCTTGAACGCTTTTCCATTTCGGAGGAAGCTAATCTAGAGGAATCTGCTTTGAGAGCAATTCCTTTCTTTTTCTCTTCAGGCTTCTTCTCTTGCTGGTTATATCACTCCAGGGATAGTTCTTGAGTCAAGAGATTGCCAATGAGTTCATCATAGCTATAGAATTTAAGATCATAGGCTTCTTCAATGGTAGTCTTCTTATTATCCCATTCTTTTGTGAGGCTCTGGAGAATCCTTTTTACCATTTCTTCTTCAGTGATTTCCTTTTCCAGCCTCTTCATTTCATTTACCAGATTTGTGTATCTGGTGTTCATGCTACTGATTGACTTATTCAGTTCAATCTTGAAGGTTTCTAATTTTTGCTAGAGGAGATCAATCATGGCTTCCTTGACCTTGTTAGTCCCTTCATAGGTCACTTCCAGTTTTTGCCAAATTTCTTATGCAATTTCACGTCCTGATATCCTATTAAATTCTACTGTACTAAGAGCACAATGAAGCATGTTAGTAGTATTTGTGTTTTCACACAATTTTTTATAATCATTTTCAACTTATTGATTAGAGGGTTTCCTGGTGGTGACACCCTCAACTTCTTGAGTGGGAATATATGGGCCATCTTTAATAGTCATCTATTCTAGTATGCTTTGAGCCTGAATGAAGTTCTTTATCCGATTTTTCCAGAACATGTAGTGTTTACCGGTGAAGAGTGGAGAATGGGTAATAGACATACCCTCCAAAAGAGAGTTATTATAACTTATTTTGATGCTTAGATCAAAATCTAGACCTTTAGCTCGAGATCGTAAAATCTCTAGTCCTTGAGCACTAGCTCTGATACAACTTATTGGTCCCTATGCGTATGTATTTAATTTTAGAGAGGAGTGAATGACCTCTTTTCACAGAATTTATAGACTTGTAAAAAGTCTGCGTAGCGTGTTTGAATGATTCGGATATATTAGATCTAGATGATGCAAATATAAATTAAAATGCACTTAAAGTAAAGACTAAGTAAGTAAATTCAAACACTGAGATTTATACTGGTTCGGCCCCGCCTACTTCAGTCCCCGGAGTTTCAGTCCTCCAAGCTTTGTTCACTAGTGAGATTCCTTTGCATCGGCCAGGAATCAAGCCTTACAGTTATCTCCGAAGATTTGTTCTTCTCTGGATGTAGGATATACCACCAACAGCACCAACTATTAGTTGAGTCCTCTTTCTTTAGCAGGATGTACCACTTAAACTCTACCCAAGTCTAAGCTAAGTCTCACAGGGATATAACACTTAAACTTTCCTAGTTTAAGCTGAGTCTCAATATCAATACTCACCCAAGTATGAGATTCTACACTTATTTTATCAAATGGTTTGGTTTTTGTATTCTTCAAGTTTGTAACTCACTTGAGAATTCTTACATACAGATTGGAGTGTTTAGTTCTTGGAGGGATTTTTGTTCACTGATTGAATTAGCTTGAGATCTTAATATAATAGCTTTTTGTGAAAATCAACCAGCACCTTCTCAACATGTGAAGCTTCCCTTTTATAGGCTTTGATAATAAAAGTAGTCGTTGTGTACCGATGAGGTTGATCTCGAATATTCACCGTTGATAAGGTATGAGGTGGCACTTCCGGAGCCATTGATTAATCCGTTAGACACATTATTTAACTCATTTGAATTGTTAGGAATTATGCAAAAAGGTGTCAATAGTCGTTTGTTTGACTTTTTGTGCACTGCTAAATTCTAGGCCTACTTTGTCAGTTATGTAAGCCCCACGCACCAATCTATTGGTCTAGGTTAAAAAGGTTTTTACCTTTTTCTCTTTCTAAGTCAGATATTTGACCTTTTCTGGAATGCGTGCAAGCTGTCACTTTTTCATTCTCCAAGGCAAAAAGAACTTTGACTTCAGACCAATGTGGAGGGAAAAGTTAATTTTGAACTTTTCCCTTTTTTCTTGAAAATAGAATCTTTGAATGTCTTCAGACTCTAACTTATCCAGATGCTATTCAATCAGTCTTTCTCCGGATGCTGTTATTAAGGGGTTAGAAGTATGTTTCCTTTCCAAACTCTATCCGAATGCTTTTCATATGGACTTATGGTTTTGTTATCTTCAATGTGTATCCGGATGCTTTTCTTGGGCTTGAAGGTTTTGTTTGCTTCAAACCTAATCCAGATTGTTCTTGATATAATTCTTCCGGATCATTGTTTCCCAACAAAATATTGTGAATTTGAGCTAATTCTTGTGGTAATGGCAATCTACAAGCAAATGGACTAACTTTCTTAAGAATTTCATATAGTCCTATTGATTGTGTACTTAACTTTCCCTTCTTTATGAATCTGAGTATGTCTTTCCAATGTGATAACTATACGGAATCCTATAAAGAAATTTTCATTTCTTTCAAAACTATACTTAATTCAAATTCATATTCTTTATTACCTTACTTATTTACTTCGAAAGTTCATATCTCTTACAATACTAAACCAAAAAATATGGTTCTTGTCTCATTTTATTTGTAACACACATGACTATAACATACTTAAATTTCGTAACTGTCGAATTAGTATACAATTTATACTGAATTTTTCTTTCACTTCCTGAATCTTTCTTTCACTTCCTGAATCTATCTCATTTCACATGCACAATGCCTAGTAAAACGACTACAACTTTTTCTATACAACCTCAAATATTGATACTCGTAATCCTTAATTGTGTCTTGAATATGTTAGAGTGTTCATTTTTCCTCTTATATACTCACTTTTTACCTTTCTTACCACCAAAATCATTATAACTCATTTGGGCAATTATAATCCACATTTTCCTCAAATCTTTTAGTCCTGATTACATCATTTCTAAATCTCAAATAACTATAAAGTTCTGGTGCTATTTTCCATATAAAAAAAAAGTTCTGGTGCTATGATTGTGCTTCAAATTCAATATCAAAGTCCTTAAACTTTCTACACATATGCTTTTCAGTAGTCGCTTAATGTGATATATACTTAAATAACTAATTGAGTTTCACTTCATATTCCACCTCAGTTATTCCCCTAATCTCAAAATTTAAAATTCGTCTTCTTTTATCATCAAATGTAAATTTACTTACAACATGTAATTATTTTGAATTCTTAAACACAATAATCACATCAACAAAATAGGAGGCTAAACTATGCTTTTCAAAAGTCTCCCGAAAAGTCTTGAACATCATCTTATAATTAAAATATCACATTACCTAAAATTTTCTTAGAGAGTATAATAAAAACTTGCTCCATCTTCTCAACCGTATTTCTGCCATGGTTGGATCTATAGTTCAATTAAAATCTTCAACACTTAGTTTCTATAATTTGTCATATCTTATTTCCCTTATTACAAGAATCAAACAAGTATGCACTACCTTACGTTCATCTTTAAAAGTAATTTATGACTGACTTAAAATTTCTAAATTAACTTCTTTGGTGAAACAATTGGTAATGACACGTTGCTTCACAAACCAATTCAAACTCAATATCACATAAAAATCTCTAATATTTCATCTAATCAAATCAGCAACTAGTACTGTTTTATCAATTAGATTCAGCAGTTTTGTATACTTGATTTATAACAATCAATTCACTTAAAAGAATTCCTTTGAATTCTACCGTACCATTCTTCTTCTATTTATCCAACATCATTTCCCTTTGAGTAAATGGTAAAGGCTCTTGTAACACATAGCCTCTAGACGTACATTTCATGCACGTGAATGCACAGGTGATCCTATAGGCAATGTTCTGGCTGATAGTGGCGGAGATAGAGGGGGGGAGGTCGGGCACGTGACCCACTTGGGCCAGAACTCCCCCTCTACCCCCATGTTTTCAGTTTGAGTTTCCTAGAGAGTATCGTAGGGGCTGCTACAATTTTCAGCTAAAGAACCCTAATTTAAAGGAGGAAAATGACTCATTTATATTAATTGTGAAGTTGGTAATTTATTCAAAGTGAAATTTAATTTTTTTATACAAAATTGTGAATCACCGGATGTGAAATCTTGGCTACGCCACTGCTGGCTGATTCCTCTCTCATCGGATTAACATTTTCATTAGCCCTATATAAAGGTGATAAAATGTATAATCCTAACATGTATTAACTTCTATATGTGTATGCATATGATGCCCTTATGATCATATCCCCGCTCTGATACCAACTGAAATAACTTATTCCATATACTAAGCATATATTAATAATATTCACAGTATATATATATATATATATATATATATATATATATATATATATATATATATATATATATATATATATATATATATATATATATATATATATATATATATATATAAACTATACCCCTTTAATATACTATTATTACATTAATAATAATAATAACTATTTATAAAAAATATATCATGTGTAGCTAATATATTTATAACTATATACATTCATATACTATAACTATACCCTTATACTTGTCCTCAATACCAAAATAATAATACTAATAATTAAAAAATACAAATATTTTATCTATTAAGTCACTTTATATCAATAAAGTAACTATACTCAACTTATTTCTTAAAATTCTATAATTCTATAATTCGGTACTTAAATAATAAAATATCATATTGTTTATCATCAAATAACTATTATTTTAACTAATCAATTTCTTATAAATTTAAGATGTAAAATATTAAGTAATCTAATTTTATGACATGTAACGGATGTTAAGTAATGGGATGTTACATATCAATTTAAACTTTTAGATCAAACGGTTTCATGATATGACATTAGAGATTAAATAATTTGAAAACATTTAAATTAAATAGTATGTAAAAGAATCCTAGTCATCATAAAAAAAACCCTTCTATATTTGTGAGGTTCGAGGAGGAAGAATTGAGCTATCAGAGCATGTCCATTGATACCCAAAACGAAGAACATATATGGAGAATGTGTATATATATATATATACATATACATATATATACATACATATATATACACATATATATACATATACATATACATATATATGTATATATATGTATATGTATATGTATATATATGTGTATATATATGTATGTATATATATGTATATGTATATATATATATATGTATATATATATATGTATATATATACATATATATATATATATACATATATATATATATATATATATATATATGTTTTTAGTTTTTATTTTTTAAATTATTTTATTACTTGATTAGAATTGAAATGATGCAAAGAAATTAATATAATAATAATAATAAAAAAAATATTATTATTATTAGGGAATCTAATATGAATGAAAAATGTGGAAGATGGCTAGAGCAAAACCACTGCAAATCCTGCAAAATGAGATTTGGGGAATGAAAAATGGGGAAAGTAGTTGGACTTGCTCTTAAGCTCTGGCGAGTGTCGAATTCACCAAGTTAAATAGCCTACTCGGATTTGTAACAAATGGAAGTAGTGTTGATCTCACTGGGAGTATTACAACTTCGTAAAATTCTCTAGTTGAATGAAAAAACTGAAAAAGTAAAAAGTGGGGGTTTAAAGATTGATGTTTTGTAAACAAAGAATAAAAAAAATAGATTAAAAATGTTGTGAGAAAACAAATGAATACAAGCATCCAACCAAAGGAGTAATTTGTACTCTTGTTATTTTACTTTATCATTGACTCAAAGATAATTTCAAATCGTATTTTACTAAACCGGTTATAGTTACCGAAAGACGCTCCTAGCAACGAATTCTCCCTTAAGTTTAAGTCAACTACGAGACAATCTATGATTGACCTTAACTAAACCACAGTACTTTGGAAACGTTCTTCGGTTTTAACTGGGTAATTGCTTTAAGAAATAGGAGAATCCGATTCAAACCAATTTGTCAAGATGCTTGACTCGTTTAAGTATGATTGTTTATTCTTAGGATAGAAAAATCTTAATTTGACACTATACAAATTGATATAACAATTACGAATCAAATCGCTTTGTATGCCAACAAATTTGCTAAAATCTTTAAAGAATTCTTTCGATTGAAACAATGTCAACTTTTTACAACAATTAAAAGAGTCAAAGTAAACTTTATGAATCGAAATAAATAATTAGTAAAATCGATAAGAAAAAATAAAGAACAAGTGAAAATAAACAAAAGTATAATTATCCTTTAATTAGATAAAGGAAATAAGAAAGACAGTTGAACGAACAAAAGTTGAATTTAATTAAGCTAATATGTCTGTACATAATTGTCTAACTGAAAGCAACGGACAAAATGTCATTTAAATAGTGGAAAATAAAACTAATTCCTAAAACAATGCAAATTGCCTCCGCTTTCTCCCATGTGCCCACGTTGAAGAGTTTGAGGTTGTTACATACCATTTCTTCGCAGTTAAAACAAATCGACCCTTGATTTAATTCCAGTCATTCTGAAACTGATTAAGAATATGGCCACGTGAACAATTACAGGGAGTATAATTTGGAATTTGTTGTGCATTCTATGTCAACCACTAAACTTTGACCATATCAAGAGAGATGCCATGTTACTTGATGGGTTATATTTTTAGCATATATTTGTGCTTATTTCTATATCATTGAGACCATGCTTTTAGTCCTGCTATTACTTCCGTTTCTATCTTTTCAGGTTTTCAAGGCAATTTAGAGAAAATACGCATTTCTGGGCAAAAAACTAGCAAATTAAGGAGACTCCCGATGGATGCACCGAGACTAGTCTGGTTCCGATGACCTGGAAGTCTTCTGGAACATAAGAAGAAATGAAAAGAGGAAGTCTCGCTGAAAAACAGTCACCGAGATCATGTTGTGTTCACCATGACTGATGAGGTCCCGATGATGTGTCAATATTCTGGAGCAGAAGTCAAAGACGCCAAAGTTGACCAGAACCTAATTGAGAAAGTGGCGTGAATTCAATGTTGATTAATTCCTTCCTTTATCTTAAAGAGGAATCCTCGTCACTCAAGGACTTCCTAAAGAGCCTTTCATCTAGGTCCTGATGCAGACAGTGGGAGCGATAACTAGTCCCAGTGATCCCAGAGCATTCCAGAATGGCCAAGATGACATCAATACCAAGCACGCAAATTTCCAGATCTGGGAGACACTTAATTTGGACAAAATCCTATTCAGAAAGAGCTCAATTTAAGAAAGAAGTTTAATCTCTTTCATAATTCTATAAAGGAAGGGATTTTACTACCATTAAAAGAAAAAGACTAAAAGGAAATAAAACCTATTCAAAAGATAATAGCAAAGAGTACTATTCAACTCTAAAGAGGAAGCAAGAGGCAAGGCTCCCTATAAATACCAAGGCCGGTGCATTCATCCATCATTCCATGCTCCACATTCTAGAGGCTCAGAAGCCACAATCCACTACCTAAGCTTAGTTAGATTAGTTCACTCTTCTTTCGATTAGTTCATTGTTCTTTTCAAATATTCTTTTTAACCGCAATTTACTTTACAAGTCTTTTTACTCTTTGCATGCTTTATTTTAAGTCTCTTTACATTTCTTGAATTTAAATTCAGTCATGTTTAGGTAAAATCCTCATGGCTTGACCAAGTAAGGGAAAAGGCTGAGTTTGAATAGCGTGAGGACCGCAAATGAATACAAAAATCTATAAGGCGACCTATTTACCAATCTCGGAACTTCAAGGGTTCTATGGTAAGAGTATCATTTAGTCTCACTGTGTGGTTATGCCAATCATTTGGTAAGTCTCTATGATTATTGTTAATTTTAATTCTCGCATCCGTAATTGTGCTTGAAAAGGGATAAAGTGACAACAATCTCCACTGAGACTGGAGAAAGGCAATCGTACGCTTGTTGGGAGTGCTTCACTACCTATCGGTAAGGGTTTAGGCTTTTCTAATTTATATTGCTATTCATCGGCGAGCTCTCTGGCGCGAAGTCGAGAGACACGGTGAGTAAGAAGGAGGTCGTGGCGCGAAGTCCGGTCTCCATACACAGTAAGGAAGAGTTGCTAGTACTGTACGGTGCATGAGTGCTAGTATAACTAAATCTAGGTCCCGGTGCAATTAATTTCTTGGCATGTGATCACCATGATAATCAGTCTTGCTCTACTTTGGTTGAGTCATTGTGTTCCATTGATTTCATTCCTTCTTTAATTAGTTTTGATTCACAAATTCCCATCGAGAGATCACTTCTAGGTCACACCGTGTGTCATCTATTGAAAATAACATTGTTAAATATCGTTCCATGTGGATTCGACCTCTGCTCGCTACTAACTACTAGTTTGTTTTGTGCAGGGATTTATTTTTGATGGACTCGACACCCATCATCACTCCTTAGGTGGTTGTAAATTTCCACGTAATAAAGCCAGTAGGTCCGCACTTTGTTATGCTCAAATCCAAAATAGACTCCATCAAATGCTCCATTTGTTTGATCTTTCTCAATGTTTTGACTTGTTCTTACCAAAATAAGGATAATGTGTAAGCAATTTTATAATCCCGTAACGATTTTAATTATGAAATCAGGGCCCACTGTAAGCCCTAAACTGTAAGCGGGTGAAATCCCAAGACCGACTTATCTGAATTGATTGATAAACAATAAATATTAGCGATTTAATGGAAGTGTACCTTAATACGTGTTGAATCAAAACGGATGGAACGAATCGTTTTTTTCCTCTACTTTTCGCAATTGACCTCTTGATGATAAGAGTTTTAAAGAATGGAACCCTACAATTTGAATAACAAATTACTTTTGATCATGAAGGGCCAAGATATATCTTTTTAATAATGGTCGTACATAATAAGAATAAAATATAGAATTTATACAGAAAACAAATTCTATTTTCTTTTATCTTGGACTTTAATGTTTTCTGTTCTTTTCATTCTATCCTTTTTACGTTTTCATTATGCTTCTTCAGTTTACTTTCTTTTATTCTTTAATTGTACGTTGAAACCTCAACGTTTATATGTTTATATTGATTAAATATTGCAGTTATCGAGTTTGTTAATTACAAAAACAATAATGAGTTATTTATTTGTTTGAATAAATGATCCAATGCTTATCAAATTAGTCCAATCCTTCACTTTTATGTTAATTTAATCGTACAGGGAAGGGAATTTAAACCTCATCCGATATATTGTTCATAAGACTAGCAACCATCACAGCCACATATAATCATTAAATCGAAAATCCATAATACACATGAGCCATAAAAATTATATTAAATAATCTTACATAATGCCCCAAATAAACTAATATCCCAAAATAATAAATCATTTAAACATAGAATATAACAAAAAAAAATAATGCATAAAATGTACTTAATAGACTCCCTACTTCCTCCTCACTTTGTTTAGTTTATTTGTTTATTTGTCCTTTCTTTTTCTTATTTATTTGTGTGACTAATATGCATCAACTGTTTTTTATCATCCACTACAATATCGTCTTCTTCAAGCATGGATTTGCTTCTATTGTTACACCTCTCAATCTTAATAGTTTCATTATTGGATTGGACTTCATCATACTTCATACATAAATACTTGTGAATCTTTCAGATTTGGCACACAAATTATCTTTCTTATACACAATCGCTCTAGATCTGTGAATCTGACTGATGTTATTACATACACATGTGTTCTTATAGTTGTGAATCTTCAAAACTGTTAGTTGGGGGTTAAGAAATTATAGATTGCAATTGCTATCTACTTTTTTGTTATTTATGTTCGTCTTCTTACTCTTGTTGCAAGAATTTTATCATCTTCCACTATAGAGAGATTTTATTTCTCTCAATATGATAAAGTGTTCTGTTTAATGTATGGAGCTCATGTATCACACTATCAGTCAAATATACTCAATATTTCAGTATTTATGAAAAATTTCTTTTTTATATAAAAGATTAAATAAAGTAATGTCGTGTACATAATTTATATCCGTAAGATAATTTTTTTACTGACCGTAAGATACTATTATTTGAATTACAAATAAATAATTTTTTTAATTGATTAAGTATTATTTGATTTACGATTAATTGGTTACTACGCAATGTATACTGGGGAAATTTCAAACTGAATTTTCTCTAATATATATACGAAAAATTATACAGATTACTTGTTGGATAACAACTGCGAGAAAATAAATAAATAAGTATTTGAGCTCGATTTTTTTATATCTAATTTTGGAGTGTCAATCTCGTTGGAATGTCTGCCACGTCGAGGTTTCTGGTCCTTACCTTCAACCAAAACATAAATATAATTAGTAGGAAATCATATCGAAATTAAATATAATAGGAATTATAAACAAAGTTTAAAGTAACGGAAACACCGATAAGCTGAGTCATTATACTTAAAAGATACTTGTAACTCCTTCCAAGATTAAACAGCCTTTTCAACCTGTAGGTTGGATCATGAACAAAAATACAGAACATCCAAAATTAAACTCAGTATAACAACATAGAATATATAATTTTAAGAAAAAAAATAGCAGTGGAAGTTATCTAGTAATCTGTCACTTTGAAAAGGATGAATATAATCTTTACAGGGCAAAAAACTAGTAGTTATTGGGTTAATCTCCCAGGTGAATATTTGTTAATAAAATCATAGATCAAAACTGAAAAATCTTTGAACAAGTCAAAGTAACTGTTGAATGATTATATATTAAATATGTATGCTAATTACATGAGAAATATGGTTGTTAGTTAATAAATTGGGTTGTTATTTACCGTCCGTATTTATTTAAAAATATCTGTGCTAATGTTAATAATACCCTAAATGAAAGGTGGGATAAACAATTAGGTAAAAAGGAAATAAGAGATTTTTATTAAAAATATTATTAACATTAGCGTGAATAATTTTAAACAAACACGGGTGATATTTAACAACACTCATTAATAAACAATAGAAAATAGATTTTGACAAAAACATATAGCCGTTTGATAAATAATAAATGATTTTAATTTATAAATACTTTTATAAACTACTATCAAATATATATATTTAAACCAAGAAGTAAATATAAAACTATTTCTCATTGTTAGTTTTGGAACCAATTCACCCGTATCAATACAAGTGTGGTATATTTGGTTTATTTGTATAAGTACAACACTAAATCAAATAAGTGAAAATATCTGGATATTTATATGTATTATTATATATAAATATTTATATAAAAAAACAAAAAAAAAAAAATTTAATATTAATTACCGACAAGGTAGCCAACTATTGACATCCAGCAACCAAAAATTAATTTTGGCTGCTGGAAGCCAGGAACTTGATATTACTTCTCCGATTTGTCCCTATTTGTCTCTACAATTTAGCAAAAAAAAAGTAGAGAATAGAGGTTCTCTCTCCCCCTCCTCAATATTACTTCTCCCATTTGTCTTTATTTTTCTTTAGTTCGTAGTTCGTATAATATTTTCTCACATGGCGTAATTCGTTATCGACTAGTACTACGTAGTTCTCGATCATACTCTTTCTGCTGTGTATTCTGAAGACATTTTCTATACTAAAAAAGGTATTTAACTGTCTTCTACTCTGTATATAATATATTGATGTTATATTCTAGCAATGATACTAGAGCCATTTACTACTTATTCAGTCATTTTTTTGAAAATCGGTTTCGAACCACAATTTGAAATTGTGTAAAATCATATTTTTGAGAAAAAATGATTTTATGGAGGAGGAGATTAGGACTACTTTTTGTGGAAATCAGTCTAAAATAAACCTAAGAAACTTTTCATTATATATTAAAACTATTTTTTAAAATTCAGTCTCATGTTTAGGAGTTTGTACACCAAACTCAAACTTCCGATTATCAGACGAACAAATGGACTACACCAACGGACTCGGAACATGTGAGAACCTCTGGGCAGCACATGGACCCCGCTCTTCAGCGAGCTAGCGAGTACGCCGGAGAGTGGCGGCGCGTGTGGCCGGAATCCGATAACTTTTGTCCACCGTTTTTTGGCATTTCTAAATTTTATAATTTTTCAGATTTTTCGATGAATTTTATTTATTTTTATGGTGACTGGAAAATTAATTTTTTTGATTTTTGGAGTAATAAAAAATTAATTTAATAATTTTTCTGTTACTTAAAATTCTAGAAAAATCATAAACGAATTAAGAACGTTGAAAAATATTTGGTGGGGTATTTCCCGAGTTGGAATGCTTAATATACGGTTGATTATAATTGAAACGTATAAGTACGTTAAACGAATCTTATTTTTGTGAATAAGTTATAAAAATAAAATTATTTCGAGGTAGTTTTTCAATTCTTGAAATGGTCAGAAATATGTTTTGATCATAATTTATACATAAAAGTATGATATAAACTTTATTCTTGTAAATAAGTTACAGAAATAAAATTAATTTAATTAAAATATTGTTTATTGTGATTGAGACATTATTGTGAGTGTTGTGACACTTATTGGATATTAAATAATGGACCAGATTTGTCCGGTATATAATGTTCTTATAAATTTGGTTATTATTATAAATGAATATATTATTATTACTAGTGTATTGCCCGTGCGATGCATGGTTGGTCATTTTTAATAAGTATATTAATGATAAGTTTATTTTGTAATATATATATATATATAATAAAAATAGAAAATATTAGAGGTAAAAAATATTTTATATTGTGTAGCAAATTAAATTGCGAAAAATCTCTTTATATACAATATTTGTAGCTTCATCTGTTAATTGTCCATCATTATCAACAGGAAAGGGCCGGAGTTATCTTTTTTTAAAAGAACAATGAGCAGTTTAAAGAGAGAAAGAGATAGATAAGAGGAAGAATAAGAAATTCTTCTTGAGTTATAGGCATTTCTCATTCAAATATTTTGAGTAAATAATCGATAGGATGATATCTTTATATAAGAAACTAAATTAAATTTAAAATTTTTTCTTAAATAGGATTATAATCAATAAAATAGAATTGAATAAAATCAATAAAAACATTTTAATTGGTTAATATATAGATTGTTTTTATTATTATTTTGATTTTCTTTTAATTTTCTTTCAATTTTATATTTTAGTATTTATGCTCATTATTATGAATATTAACCAATTTTAAATACTCATCAAATATTTTATTATTACTATTGTTTTTATTGTTATTATTATTTTAATTTTATTTCAATTTTATATTTTGGTATTATTATGGTTAATATAAATATTAACCAATTTTAAATACTCATCAAATATTTTATTATTACTCTTGTTGTGGTTGTTATTTTAATTTAAATTAAAACTTAATTTTATTTCAATTTTATATTTTAGTATTGTTATTATTAGTATGAATATTAACCAATTTTTAAAATAATTATTACAGTAATATAAATTGAAATAATATGGCAATAAAATAAAATAAATTTAATAATATAATTGAAATATTTCTTTTAAAAGGCATAGGGCAAATAAGTCTTTTAGGACTTCTTTGGTTTTATATATTATTATTATTATAGTAATATAAATTGAAATAATATGGTAATAAAATAAAATAAATTTAATAATATAATTGAAATATTTCTTTTGAAAGGCATATGGGCAAAGAAGTCATTTAGGACTTCTTTGCTTTTATATAGATATAGATATTAAAAATAGAAAATATTAAAGCTAAAAAATATTTTATATCGTGAAGCAAATTAAACTGCGAAAAACCTCTTTATATACAACATTTGCAGCTTCATCTGTTACTTGTCCATCATCATCAAGAAAAAATGATAGGAGTTATCTTTTTTTTAAAGAACAATGAGCAGTTTAAAGAGAGAATGAGATGGATAAGAATATATTCTACTTGAATTATCGGCATTTCTCATTCAAATATTTTGAGTAAATAATCGATAGGATGATATCTTTATATAAAAAACTAAATTAAATTTGAAATTTTTTAATCAACAGGATATAATTAAATAAA
The DNA here is from genome assembly GCA_947683365.1 of Euphorbia pulcherrima. NCBI lineage: Eukaryota > Viridiplantae > Streptophyta > Magnoliopsida > Malpighiales > Euphorbiaceae > Euphorbia > Euphorbia pulcherrima. Next base: position 41,847,058 of record CANTUS010000008.1, on the reverse strand, counting down.
ATTAATAAAAACATTTTAAATTTTAAGAAAATAGTTTTAAGAAATATATTAGTTGATAGATTTGTGCTATAAATCCTATTTTAATTAATATTAACCAATTTCTATTTTAGAATTATTATCCTAATTTATAATATTTTAGAATTATAATACTATTTTAAAATGATTATATATAGGGCTAAATAAGTTTTTTAGTACTTCTTTGCTTTTATATATTATATAGATGACTGAAACCTTTCAAATATTGTGGGTCTCTTGCAAAGTATGCACCCTAATAAATCTTATGATTTATTGTAGATCAGAAACTAGGGGATACTCATTTTTAAAAGTTAATTTTATGGTTTAATTTATTTTAATTATGATTAAACCAAATTGGTGTTAAATAATAATTTGATTAATATATTGAGCATAAACAAATTTTATGGAACAATTAAATTTATAACATAAAAAAGAATGTTATGTTGATATTAAAAATGAGTTCTTAATTAAAATAAACATGTTTTAGTCAAGTTAATAATAACATGAAAATAAGTTTCTCTGTTAAAAAGTTAAGAAAAAGTTCTTACTTCAAAATAAATATTTGAGGATATTTTGCAATTTATTATATGAGTATAATGAATTATAATACTTAAGATGTAAGTTCTATTATATATGAAATTAATATCTCTATTTGTTAAATTATTAAGAACAAATTCTTAATTTAAAATAAATATTCGAGAATATTTATTAATTTTCGTCAATTTAGTATATGTGTATAATATGTACTTAAAGAAAAAGTACTATATGAGAAATTTTGAATAAGTTCAAAATCCATGTAATAAATATTTGTTAATATTTATTAGTTAAATTTATCACTATACAATTTATTATATGAGTTTAATATATTGTAAATACTGTAAGTGACAGTATTATTGAATTTTTATTCTTGTAATAAGTTATAAGAATATTGATATTTAATATGTATATATACAACTTTAACAGACTTGTTCATTAGAAAAAAGAGGGTGATTAGAACCTTTAGGGTTTCTTTTTTGAATTGAATTCTAATGAAAATTTTTAATTTAATTTATTGGTTGTATATTAAATATTCGTGTATTATCAAATTTGTATTAAACCGTGCTTATAAATAAAAATTGTAGGAATAAGTTCATACAATATAATTATAATTAATGTCAATTGTGGTTGAATTAATAAAATAAATGGGACTCAAGTTGTAAGTGAACAACTATGAGAAAAAGCATTAAATTATCATGCTGAGAAGAATGTGTTCTAAAATATTGAACCATAGTTATGACGAAGTTCAATGAGGGAATAAACGTTTAGCATAAACTAGACAGAGGTCCATGTGGGCTAACAAACAGAAAATTAAAGTTATTATATACTCTTTGCTAATATCATAAAAGCATATAAGATGCTCATAAATTATATCAAAATATTAGTATTTTGATAATTAAATCCACCCAAATAAGTTGGAGGATAAGAATCTAGGGAAATTGTCAGTTTTGTCTCATTTTGGCAAAATAATTTCTTACTAACTTTAACTTAATTACCTAAAGCTCATATTAAGTTTTTAATTAACCAAAATACGCTTTCCGTAACTTCTATACATCATATTCACTTAATTACTAACTTTTATACGCTTTTTATTATAACAGAAATATATCGGAAATATATCAGATATGTATCTGATATAATTCTGATATTTTTCAGATATATTTCATTTAATGACAGATTTTGTAGTAGATGTATAATAGATGTATAACAGATACTAAAGAACATCCAAATCAGTGTTGAAATAAAAAAAACGCAGCAGAATTCCTCTTCAATTTCACAAAATCAATTCGAAATTGTTTTAGTAAGAAAAAATTGCAGATGGAAAGAAGAATAACGATTATATCTGATATATAACAGATATATATCAGAAAAATATTAGAAAAATATTAGATATGTATCTAATATTTTTCTGATATTTTTCTGATATATGACAGATTTATAATAGATGTATAACAGATGTATAACAGATTTATAGTAGATATATAATAGATGTATAAAAGATAAAAAAGAACATCCAAATCAATGTTGAAACAAAAAAAACGCAATAGAATTCCTCTTCAATTGCTCAAAATCAATTCGAAATTGTTTTAGTGAGAAAAAATTGCAGATTAAAGAAAGAAAAAATTGCAGATGAAACGAAGAATAACGATTATATGTAATATAACACACACACACACACACACACACATATATATATATATATATATATATATATATATATATATATATATATCAGAAATGTATCATATATCTAATATATACATATGTGACAGATTCGTAGTAGATGTATAACAGATTTGTAGTAGATATATAACAGATTTATAATAGATATAAAAGAACATCCAAATCAGTGTTGAAAAAAAAAACGCAGCAGAATTCCTCTTCAATAAATCTAAAGCCTAATCATAATCTACCTTGAATCCAATAAATCTGTTGATCCATTCACATGAAGCAAAACAAGAATGATGTTCATCTTCAATTGCTTAAAATCAATTCGAAACTATTTTTGGAGAGAAAAAATCGCAGATGCAAGAAAAACATATATCGATATTGAGTTGTGATCGGTATTAATTGAAGAACACAGATTATAGAACGAAATCGCTAATGAATAAAGGATTCAGTATTCAAAAGTGGAAAAATGAAGAGTTGCGATCTCTGTTAGGGAGAAACGAGACAAAATTTTGATTGAAAGAGCGGGGATAAAGTGAAAATGGGACAAATTTTTGTGCGAAAGAGTTGGATTTGCAGATTTGTTGAGGAATCGTTATTTTACATACAACGTATTTTGGTTAATTAGTTTCTGTTATATTCCTGTTTCGTTACATGCATTTTTATATGGTATGTAGGTTATTATTTTGCACAATTAAATGCATTCTAGTGTTTTTCCCAAGAATCTAATATTGATTATAGTCAACAACGAGACATTTTATGTATTTATTGGAAATAGTTTCAATAACAATGGATAAAAGCATAAGCGCTTTTATAATAAAAGGCAAAGAGGTGGCTTATGAGTGATATTTGTTTTTTTATGAATATTTTTCTGTATATTAAAGCTTGAAACAACACATTTACAGAGTGTGTTTTACAAAAGCAAGCCTGGAAAGGAAACCAAGCAACAAAAGACAAACTTACATGTGTAAGAAATTGTGGAAACTATTATCTACGGGGGATCTAACTTTGTTCCTATACAGACTAATCCTGCTCTTTACAAAGAATTTCATTTGGGAAAGACAATGGTTGACAGACCAACTAGAAGCATTAAAAATGCAGGAATTGCGATTAATCCAAATCACATAAACTGTAGCTTGGAAGGCAGCCAAGTGGACACTATCCATGAATCTGGTAACTTTGAGCTGGCAAAACCAGTTGATCCAGTTATAGAACGAAGTAGCATCAATGCTAATCCAACCACAAACAACATTAACTAGTTATTCAGAGAAACTACACTGGAAGAAAATGTGGTTGTGGTTCTCCTCATAGAGTCCACAAACAGGACAAGAGATTTCAACATCAGGGATATAGGGAATTAGTCTATCCCAAGTTAATAACTTGCTTTGAACTACTAACCAAAATAAAAATCTGTGCTTAGGCAGTGCCAACCTACATCAAATCTGCTTGTAACCAGAAAAGGTAGAGTCATTAGCAGTAAGATTATCATAGCACCTAGAGGGCCTAAATTTGCCACCAGAAGTAGAAGTATTCAGAACATCACGAGTGAGAAGAGTTCTAAGTCTTAGAAGTTTTTTCCAATACCAGCTAGCCTCATTCCTGATTCCCGTAGTCCAAAAATCACAGTCTTTTAAGTAGACACCATGAATCCATTTAAGCCACAATGATTCTTGTTTGAAGGCAATAGCCTATAGGAACTTGCCCATGGAAACTCTATTCCAAAGTCCTCCCTCTCTAAAACCCAGGCCACCAGATTTCTTAGCACTGCAAATTCTACTCCATGAAATACAATGCATCTTCTTATGGACATTAGTATCTCCCCAAAGGAAGTCTCTATACATTTCATCTATTTCTTTTGTAATAGAGCTAAGCAAGCAAAAGATGTTCATCCAGTAAGCTCTAATGGCAAAAATTACAGAGGAGATTAGTTGAATCTTACTAGTAAAGGATAGATGCCTAGTTCCCCCAGCCGGAAATGAGTTTCTTGATCTTTTCCACTCTAATAGCACAATCACTTTTGCTCCATCTAGTGGGTTTAAGGGGGACTATCAGATAGGTGAGGGGAAAAGAGCTCTCATTCACATTAGATAAAGATAATAGCTCCTGTTTAGTAGTATCAGAAATCCCACAAGTAAACAAATTAGATTTTTGGTGATTAACCGTAAGACCAGTAGAATCTAGGAAAAGGGACAGACCATCCAAAAGTTCTTTAAGGTGTTGGAAAATAATGATCCGAAATCTCAATTAAATTAAAATATCCGGATCAGGTTTGAAAGAAACAAAAACTTAAACAAAGTATCTCCTAAATCTAAATGGAAGCATCCGAACAAGATCCAGCTACAAGGACATTCATTGAAGACTATATGTACCTAAGTATACACTGGAATCATTAGGATAAAGTTTGGAAAGGAAACAAACTTTAAACCTTCAAGGTCAGAATCCGGAAGAACTGATTGCATAAGCATCCGGAAGAAGACTGATCCGGAGACACTAAGTCTGAAAGCATCCAGAAGACTCAGATATCAAGACAATGGGAAAAGTTTCAAAGATAACTTTTCCCTCCACCTTTTTAGTCTAACAAAGTCAAAGATCCTTTCCCCATGAGTAAGACAAAAGAAACAGCTCACACTTTTCATAAAAAGGATAAAAGTACTGACACCGGACAGAAAAAGGAAACAACCTTTTTCACCTAGACCAATAAGTAGGTGTGCGGAGCTCATACCAAAAAGCTAATGGTATAAAAGTTGGTGTGACACTAAAAATAAGGAAAAAAATCACTGACATCTTTTCAGCCTCAATCCCAAAGATTCAAACGGTCAAATTACTGTCTAATGGATTGATTAACGGCTTCGGAAGTGCTACATTAAACCTGATCAATGGTGAAGATTGAGTTACTACTCACCAACCCACAACGGCTACATTTATGATCCAGGCCTATAAAAGGGGAGCTTCACAAGTTAAGAAGGTGCTGGTTGATTTCACAAAAGAATATAATGAGAGAATTTACAAGAAAGCAATTAGATTCACAAATCCCTCCAAGAACCAAATCAATGAAAATCAGTTTGTAAGGATTCCTAAGTGAGCTATAAACTTAAGGAAGTCCAAAACCAAAACCTTTGATAGAAAACAAAGTGTAAAATATCTCCTACTTTGGTGAGTAGTGAGATTGGGTTATAGCTTGAAGTAGGTGCTTTGAGTGGGATCTCCCTGTAGGACTCAGCTTAGATTCGGGGTAAAAGTCTAAGTGGTATATCATGCTAAAGACAAAAGGACTCAGCTAGAGGTTTGTGCCTCTAGTGGTATATCCTACATCTAGAAGATTGTACTATCCGGAGATAAACTATAAGGCTTGATTTCAGCCTTTTGGAAAGAAATCACACTAGTGGAAAAGACCAAAGGAAGGAACCTTTGGGGTGGACTAGGCAGGGCCGAACCAGTATGAAACATCGTGTTTGATTTTCTCTAACTCTTTATTTATATTTTCATCATATTTCACATTTGCATCATCTGGATCCATAACATCCGGAAGCCATCAAACACGCTACACAAGACTTTTTAAAGTCTGTTAATTCCACAAAAAGGGTCATTCACCCCCATCTAACCTTATAAAGACCCTTATAGGGACCAACAAGTGGTATCAAAGCAAGTGCTTAAACTAGAGATCTAACCATCTCGAGCTAAAGGTCCATATATTTTGATCTAAGAATCAAAATGAGTTTCTAAAACTCATAACTCCTTTCAGAAGGTATGTCTATTACCCGTCCTCCACTCTTCACCGATAAACACTACACGTTCTAGAAAAATTTGATGAAGAATTTCATTCAGGCTCAAAGCATGATAGTATGGATGGCCATTAAAGATGGTCCATATGAGCCTACGCATGAGGTAGATGGTTTAACCACCCATAAGTCCTCGAGCTTATGGGATAAGAATGATTATAAAAGATTGTGTGAAAACTCAAATACTATTAACATGCTTTATTATGCTCTTAGTGTAGCTGAATTCAATAGAATATCTAGATGTAAGACTACACAGGAAATTTGGCAGAGAGTGGAAGTGACCTACAAGGGAACAAACAAGGTCAAAGAAGCCAAAATAGATCTACTTCAGCAAAAGCTTGAAACTTTCAAGATAGAGCCTAAGGTGCCCATCAGCAGCATGAACACTAGATATACAAATCTAGTGAATGAGATAAAGAGCCTAGGAAAGGAGATATCAGAAGTAGACATGGTTAAGAAAGTACTCCAAAGTCTCACCAAGGAGTGGGATAATAAGAAGACAGCCATTGAGGAAGCTCACGATCTAAACTTCTACAGTTATGATGAGCTCATTGGCAATCTCTTGACTCAAGAGCTATCTCTGGAAAGATATAGCCAACAGGAGAAAAAGCCTAAAGAGAAGAAGAAAGCTATTGCACTTAAGGCAGAATCCATCGGACTAGCCTCATCTGGAGAGGAAGAGCAACTCAAGGAACCTTAAAGTAGTAAAGAACAAATGGCCATGCTGGCCAAATAGCTCAATAGGTCCCTATAGAAGAAAGAAAGGAGGAAGTCTAGAAAGTTTTAATCCTAAAGATCAAAGGAAGGCACATTTAGAAGAGACAAGCCTAGAAAGAATCCGAAAGAAAAGAGGGATCCGGAAAAAAAAAGCTGCCTATTTTGAATGTAGGGAGAAAGGCCACTTCAGAACCAAATGTTGTAAGGGCAAAAGAGCTAAAAAGCATAAGAAGAAGGCAATGGTAGCAACTTGGAGCAATAGTGAGGAAAGTAGCAGCTCATCCTCAATAGAAGAGGAAGAAACTACTAACTGTGCATTTATGGCTCAAACTGATCCAAAAGCAGAGCAATTTTGAAGAAATACCTCAAAATAGGACACAGTACAAATAGAGGAATTAGAATTAGAAACAGCCAATACTGAGGTAAATTCTCACTCTAATTCTATTTCTAACCTTGAACTTGCTAGATCTTTGGCTATTGTGATCAAGAATGTGAAGAAGAACACAAAAGCCATCAAATCACTAAGAAGACAAGTGATGGAGCTTACTGAAGATGGTGAGGTATTGGCACAAGATGTAAATTTGATAAGAGCCACTAAGCACATTGATATGGTTGAAGAGAACTTTCTGAGAAATCAAATGCAGATATTAAGTGCTAACTTGATGGGGTTATATAAGGAGCTAACCCTAATGAAGGAAGCATCTGGAAGGAGATTAAGCCCCTCACAACCAAGAAGGAACCTAAGGCAGAATACATAAAGAGATCAACATCCAATTGCCAAAGGAAATCCAAAGCCTTCCAACCATGAAGTGAAGGAGGTTAGCAGGAAACCACAAGCTCAAAGATACACCGCTGCAAAAAAAGGAAAAGCTGAGATTGTATACAATTAGTAACCTGCTAAGCAAAGAAGGAACCATATAGCAGAAGTTACACTCCTAACCAGCTTTCGGATACACACCAGACCATCTACAAGTGTACAAGAAGCTAGATATAGAGGGAACTATACAAAGGAGGATCTTGAAAAGATCGAAAAAAAGCAGGAGCAGAACATACCCATCTCAAGGTGTAGTTTTTGTGGGAGAAACAATCATGTTACTAAATTATGTAGATTTAAAATGGTTATCATGATGTCAATCCTTGGCCTGAAATGGTCGATAACTCGAGAGGACCCAAATCTGATTGGGTACCCAAACCCACTTAATCTATTTTGCAGGTATGCCTTGGATTTATAATAGATCAACACACTTGGTACATTGATAGTGGATGTTTATGGCACATGATAGGTGATGAGAAGGCCTTCATCACATTAACCTGGAAGAAAGGAGGCAAAGTAAGCTTTGGAGACAGTAAAAAAGGGTCAGATCATTGGACAAGGAACCATTGGATCTGAATAAAAAATTAAAGATGTCTCACTGGTTGATGGACTGAAGTTCAACCTACTAAGTGTAGCCCAACTCTGCGATAAAGAAAGAAAAGTCACCTTTGACTCTGGAGGATGCTCAATCTATGATAGTGAGTCTAATTAACTCATTTTTTATGCATTTAGAGTAAACAATGTCTATTCTATTAACATTAAAAATGAGAAAAAGATTATATGCTTGGTGTCTAAAGAAGAAGAATCATGGCTATAGCACCGAAGGTTGGGACATGTTAGCATGAACCTCTTGTCCAAATTAGCCAAAAAGGAATTAGTTGTGGGTTTGGCTAAGGTTGCTTTTAATAAGAATCATCTATGCACTGTATGTCAATTAGGTTAACAGCATAAGAAAAGTTTCCCTTTAAGCTCCTACATTCCTTCCAAAATAGTACTTGAGCTCTTGCGCATTGATCTTTTTAGTTCAATTAAACCATTGAGTTTAGGTAGAAGAGAATACACCATGGTCATTGTAGATGATTATTCTCGATATACTTGGGTTCTCTTACTAGTAAGCGAAGATGAAGCCTTTGACCAATTCTCAAAAACATTCATCCAAATAGAAGTAGAACACGGTATAAGCATTGCACGCATTCGGAGTTATAATGGTGGTGAGTTCAAAAATAAGCACTTTGCTGAATTTTGTGACTCCAAGGGCATTGAACATAACTTCTCTTCCCCTCACACCCCTCAACAAAATGAAGTTGTTAAGAGAAAGAACAGGACCATAGTTAAGATGGCTAGAACAATGCTAAGTGAGAAAAGACCTTAGAAAAGACCCCCTATAAAATCTGGAAGGGAAGAAAACCCAAAATTGGGTACTTCAAAGCATTTGGATGTAAGTGCTACATCCTAAATGATAGAGAGCAACTAGGAAAATTTGATCCTAAGTCTGATGAAGCAATTTTCCTTGGCTACTCAACACATAGCAAGGCTTACAAAGTCTTTAACAAATGAACCCAAACTATGGTAGAGTCTATACATGTAAATTTCGATGAGACTAAACATGCAGGCAAGAAAAGCTCCACTCCGGCAGATCCAGTTCCGAAAGCTGAGAACTCTGGAGAAAAGAAGGAAATCCAAGCTCCTGATTCCTTCCAAATCAAGAAGTATAAAGAAGAGGATGAAGGAATATCTTTGGATCCAGAAGTATAAAAAGTTGATCTCAATCCACATTGTTGGAAAATCAATGATCCGGATAATAAAATCTAATATACATACGGATCAAGTTTGAAAGAAACAAAAACAAGTGTAAGAAATCCTCTTAAAATCCAAATGGGAGCATCTGGACAAAGCTAAGATCGCTTATTGAACAAAATCAGAAACCTAAGCAATAGAGGAAAAGCATCCGGACAAAGCTAAGATTGCTTATTGAACAAAATCAGAAACCTAAGCAATAGAGGAAAAGCATCCGGACAAAGCTAAGATCACTTATTGAACAAAATCAGAAACCTAAGCAATGGAGGAAAATTACCCGGACAAAGTCTGGAAAGAAAATAAACTTCTGTCCTTAAGAATTGCAAACGAAAGAACTGATTGAAGCCATCTTTAGAAGGAAAATCCAAAACATATAGGTCCAAAGAACATCCGGAAGACACATCCGGAAGACCTATATCCAATAGCTAAGGAAAGTGTAAAATATAGCTTTCCTTGTGCCTCTTTTGGGTCTACAGTAGTTAAAGAACACTTTTTTTATTGAAGATAGCTGGCATGGATCAGAGAAAAGTCAAAAGGAGTAGACATAGGACAGAGAAAGTCTAAACTACTTTTATCCTAGACTAATAAAGGCGCGCGTGGAGCTCACACTATATGATAATTAGTATGAAAGTTGGTGTATCACAAAATGACAAGTAAAACGATCACTGACAACTTTTTAGCACTAATCCCAAGAATTTAAAATGAATCAAAATATGGTCCAACGGACTAATCAGCTGATCTAGAAGCTCCACCTCACAACCTGATCAAGGGTGAAGATTAAATGTAAGCTCACCAACCACAAACGGCTGCATTTATGATCAAAGCCTTTAAAAGGAACTCTTCACCAAATGAGAAATGCATCTGATCGAATTACAAAAGCAAGTAATAAAGAAATACATTCAATCAGTTAAGAAAATCCCTCCAAGAAACTCCTAATTCAAATTATGTTTGTAAGGATTCCCAAGTGAAACTATAAACTTGAGGCACTCCAAAACCAACCTTTTGTTGCAAACCAAAAGTGTAAGAATCTCCAACTTAAGTGAGTTGGGAGATTGGGATATAGCTTGAAGTAGGTGCTTTGAGTAAGATCTCCCTATAGGACTCAGCTTAGATTTGAGATAGAAGGCTAAGTGGTATATCCTACTAAAGACGAGAAGACTCAGCTAGGAGTTGGTGCTTCTAGTGGTATATCCAACTTCCGAAAGAAGTCATCATCCGGAGATAAATCTATAAGGCTTGATTCCTGCCAGTTGAAAAGTAATCCATTAGTGGACAAGATTGGAAGAAGGAAATTCTGGGGACTAGATGTAGGCAGGGCTAAACCAGTATAAAATACTTGTATTTGATTTCTGTTTACTTTTACTATACTGCATTCATATTGCATCATCCCGATCTATCCTCTGGATCTCATTTATCATCCGGATCCATCTTCCGGATCATAATCAAATACGCTACACATAGACTTTTTCTAAGTCTATAAATTCTATAAAAAAAGGGCCATTTACCCCCCTCTGCCCCTATAAATACTCTAACAGGGACCAATAAGTGGTATTAGAGCGAGTGCTCAAACAAGAGATATAACAATCTCGAGCTAAAGGTCCACAGATTTTGATTCATAAATCAAAATGAGTTTCCACAACTCGCAACTTCTTCCCGAGGGTATGTCCGTTACCCGTCCTCCACTCTTCACCGGTGAATACTACACATTTTGGAAAAACCAGATGAAGAACTTCATCCAGTCATAAAGTATGCAAGCATGGTTAGTTATTAAAGATGGTCCATATGAACCTACTTACGAAGTAGAGGGTATGACTACCCGAAAGCCATCTAGTATATGGGATGATAATGACTTTAAAAAATTGCTTGAAAATGCAAATGCTATTAACATGCTTCATTGTGCTCTTAGTGCAGCAAAATTCAATAGGATATCCGAATGTGAGACTGCCAAAGAGATATGGGAGAAGTTGGAAGTAACCTATGAAGGAACTACTAAAGTAAGAGAGACCAAACTTGATCTACTCCAACAAAAGTTTAAATCTTTTAAAATGGAGCCCAAAGAATCAATCAGCAGCGTGAACACTAGATATACAAATCTAGTGAATGAAATGAATAGGCTAGGGAAGGAGATTCCAAAAGTAGACATGGTTAAGAAAGTGCTCCAGAGTCTCACTAAAGATTGGGACAATAAAAAGACCGCCATTGAGGAAGCTCATGACTTAAATTTCTACAGTTATGATGAACTCATTGGTAATCTCCTAACTCAAGAACTGTCCTTGGAAAGATACATCCAATAAGAAAAGAGACCTGAGGAGCGAAAGAAGGCCATTGCTCTTAAGGCAGAATCCACCGGATTAGGCTCATCCGGAGAGGAAGAGCAAATAGATGAGTCAATGAGTATTAAAGATCAACTCACCCTATTGACCAAAAGGCTAAATTGATTCATACAAAAGAAGGATAGAAGAAGATCAAAAAGGTATGAATCTTAGAGACCAAGAGAAGGCACCTCCGGAAGAAGTAAGCACAGAAGGAATCCGAAAGAAAAGAAAGATCCGGAGAAAGACACTGCTTGTTTCGAGTGTGGCGAAAAAGGCCACTTTAGGATAAAATGCCCCAAGCTTAAGAGAGCTAAGAAATTTAAAAAGAAGGCAATGGTTGCTACTTTGAGCAACAGTGAAGAAAGCAGCAGCTCATCCTCAACAGAAGAAGAGGAAACCGCTAACTGTACATTTATGGCTCTAACAGAGCTGGAAGCATATCAATCCGAAAGGAACACCTCTAGACAAGAAACTATGCAAATTGAAGAATTAAAATTAGATTCAGCAAACACTAAGGTAAACTCTTACTCTAACTCTACCTCTAACTTTAATCTTGCAAAAGCTCTTTCTACTGTTATCAAGGGAGTAAGGAAGAATGCAAAAGCCATCAAATCCCTAAAAAGAACAATACTAGATTGGCTGAGGATGCTGAGGTGATGGCACAAGACATCAATTTGGTTAGAGTAACCAAGCATATTGATATGGTAGAAGAAAACTTTCTGAGAAATCAAGTCCAGATTCTGAATGCAAATATGACGGGACTGGATAGATAAGTCAACCTATTAAAGGAAGCATCCAGAAAGAAACCTGAAACAAAGAATCCAAGAAGAGATCATCCCTCTCCTCCTCAGAACAGGATTCAAAGAAACTCGCATCAAAGGACAAATGAGGTAAAAAGACAACCACAAGAAGATTTACTGCTGCTCAGAAGGGAAAGGCTAAGGTAGCTTATAACCAACTACCTATCAAGCAAAGAAAAAATTATAGAGCTGAAATTGCACCTCCAACCAACTTCTGAAATTATACCGGATCATCCACCAATGTGCACGAAGCTAGCAACTACGGAAGGGAGGATCTGAAGAAGATCAGCAAGAAGCAAATGCAAAATATGCTTATTTCAAGATGCAGGTTTTATGGGAAAAATAACCATATAACTAAATCATATGGATTAAAAAATGGCTATTATGATGATTATCCTTGGCCTGAGATGGTTATTAACCCGAGAGGACCTAAATCTGATTGGGTACACAAACCCACTTGATCTATTTTACAGGTATGCCTTAGATCCACAGCAGATCAACACACTTGGTATATTGATAGTGGATGTTCAAGGCACATGACAGGTGATGAGAAGGCCTTCATCACATTAACCAGGAAGAAGGGAGGCAAAGTAAGCTTTGAAGACAATCAAAAGGGGCAGATCATTGGTCATGGAACCATTGGATCTGGGTTAAACATTGAAGATGTCTCACTAGTTGATGGACTGTAATTCAACCTACTGAGTGTGGCTCAATTATATGACAAAGAAAGAAAAGTCACATTGGACTCCGGAGGCTGCTCAATTTATGATAGTAAGTCAAATCAACTTATTCTTTATGCACCTAGAGTAAATAATGTCTATTCTATAAACATTAAAAATGATAAAAAAAAAAAAAAAGAATATATGCCTGGTGTCTAAAGAAGAAGAATCATGGCTATGGCACCGGAGATTGGGACATGTAAGCATGAATCTCCTGTCCAAATTAGCCAAAAAGGAATTAGTTGAGGGTTTGCCTAAGGTTGCTTTTGATAAGGATCATCTATGCACCGTATGTCAATTAGGTAAACAACATAATAAAAGTTTCCCTTCAATATCATACATTCCTTCTAAAACAGTACTTGAGCTCTTACACATTGATATTTTTGTTCTAATTAAGCCACTGAGCTTAGGTAAAAGAGAATACACCATGGTCATTATGGATGATTATTCTCAATATACCTGGGTTCTCCTGCTAACAAGTAAGGATGAAGCATTTGACCAATTCTCCAAAACATTCATCCGGATAGAAGTAGAACAGGGCATACACATTGCACGCATCCAGAGCGATAACGGTGGGGAGTTCAAAAATAAGCATTTTGCTAACTTTTGCGACTCCAAGGGCATTGAACACAACTTCTCTACCCCTCACACTCCTCAACAAAATGGAGTGGTAGAAAAAAAAAATAGGACCATAGTAGAAATGGCAAGAACAATGCCAAGTGAAAATAGTTTACTAAAATATTTCTAGGGTGAGGCCGTAAACATAGCATGCTACATCTTAAATAGAGCTCTCATCAGAAAAACTATAGAAAAGACCCCATATGAAATCTAGAAGGGAAGAAAACCAAAAATTGGATACTTCAAAGCATTTGGATGTAAATGCTATATCCTTAATGATAGAGAGCAATTAGGAAAATTTGATCCTAAATCTGATGAAGCAATTTTCCTCGGCTACTCAACACATAGCAAGGCTTATAGAGTCTTCAATAAATGAACCCAAACTGTAGTAGAATCTATACATGTAGATTTTGATGAGACTAACGCTGCAGGAAAGAAAGGCTACCCTCCGGAAGATCAAATTATGGAAGATGAAAAATCTAAAGAGAAAAAGGAAAAAGATATCCCTGATTCATTTCAAATCAAGAAATGAATAGAGGAAGATGAGGGAAAATCCTATAATCTAGAGACATATCAAGTCAATCACAATCCACATAAAACTGACTTTAATGAAGAAATAGTTGAAGCTGAAGAAGAGCAAGTCCAAGTTCAACACGAAGGCCTAAAAAGAGAAATCCGGACACATATAGATCATTCCATTGAGAATATTCTAGACGACATTCAGAATCCAATTAGAACTAGAGGACAGCTCAATCGGATGATGAGTTATGTTGCCTTTGTCTCTCTCATAGAGCCAAAGAAATTTCAAGATGCTGAAGGACATGAAAGCTGGATGATGGCAATGTAGGAAGAGCTAGATCAATTTACCAGAAATGATTATGGGATCTTGTGCCCTATTCCAAAGGAAAATCAATTATAGGAACCAAATGGGTGTTCCGGAACAAACTTGATGAATTTGGAGTAGTAGTAAGAAATAAAACTCAACTAGTAGCTCAAGGTACAACCAGCAAGAAGGAATTGATTTCGAAGAAACATTCGCTCCTGTAGCAAGATTGGAAGCAATCCGGATCCTATGTGCTTTTGCATCATTCATGGGGTTCACATTATACCAAATGGATGTCAAAAGTGCATTTCTAAATGGCATCATTCAAGAAGATGTATATGTCAAACAACCACCCGGATTTGAAGATCCAAAGCATCCGGATCATGTCTACAAACTAAAGAAAGCCCTCTATGGATTAAAGCAAGCACCAAGAGCCTGGTATGAAAGATTAACCTCATTCCTCATATCCAAGGAATATACTAGAGGTAGAGTAGATACCACACTATTCATCATGAAAAAGAAAAATGATATTATTCTAGTCCAAATCTATGTGGATGATATCATTTTTGGTGCCACTGATGAAAAGATGTGTAAAGAATTCAGGTCTCAAATGCAGAAGGAATTTGAGATGTCCATGATGGGAGAGCTCAACTTCTTTCTTAGCTTACAAATCCAACAAAGTCTAGACGAGATCTTCATCAATCAATTAAAATACACCAAGGAGATTCTGAAAAAAATTTGAAATGGATAGTAGCAAACCAATGTCTACTCCCATGAGTTCAGACACAATCTTATCCAAGGACTGTGAAGGAAAAGATGTTGATCAAAAACTGTATTAGGGAATGATTGGGTCACTCTTATACTTAATAGCTACCAGACCTGACGTACACTGTTCAGTATGCTACTGTGCAAGGTATCAAGCAAATCCAAAAGATTCTCATCTCAAGGCTGTCAAAAGGATACTTAGATATCTCCTAGGAACCACTGAAGTTGGACTGTGGTATCCTAGTAATGAAGACTTTACACTCCAGGGATTCACGGATGCAAACTATGGCAGAGATACCCTTGAAAGAAAAAGTACATCCGGAGGATGTCATTTCCTTGAGGACTGCTTAGTCTCATGGTATAGCAAAAAGCAAACTTCAATTGCCTTGTCCACCACGAAAGTAGAATATATGGCAGTTGGAAGCTGTGTTGCTCAAGTCCTGTGGATCAAATAACAACTTGAAGATTATGAAGTGCAATCTGGATGTGTAGACATACTGTGTGATAATAAGAGTGCTATTGATGTGTCAAAAAATCTAGTGCTTAACAGCAGGATGAAGCATGTAAACATAAGGCATCATTTCATCCGGGATCATGTGATGAAAAAGGATGTTGCATCGGTATATGTCCCAACAAATAAACAAAGAGCTGATATCTTTACTAAACCACTAAGTAAAGATCAATTTGGGAAACTGAGAGAATCAATTGGAATGTCAAATCCAATCTAGAAAAACTCTGGAAGATAGCCTCAAATCAAGCCGGATGTTGAGATAAAAGCCTCACTCCGAAAGAAAAGAAGAGTGGAAAAGTATATTCTAGAAGATTGCCACGTCAGTAGACAACAATGATATATGGCAGTAAAAGCCCATAAAAGTAACTATTACTTTTTGAATTTTAAAATTCCAATGGTTGTTACACTCGTCGTAAATACAGCGGTTAATTCAAAAATAAACCGTTCCCATTCTCCGGTAAAACTGAATTCACCTCTCTCCTAAAAATCCGACTGCCATGTCAATAATCCAGTCAAAAACACCAAAGTCTGGATTACAGTTATACCCTCACTTTAAAAAATCTATATAAACCCCCTCAAAATCCCTTCTCTTCTTCACACGAGCAACGATTTCACTGTTACTCTGCAAAAATTCAAACCTAAAGCACCATCTCTCAAATACTTAAAAATGGCAGCCAAGATCACCTCAAACACCCTCGAAATCCTACCAAGCAAAAACCACTTTCAAGTATCTGATTTGAAAGAAGTAGATTTTGAACCCTTAAACCTCAAAACCTCCGATTTCGTCATCCCTACTAATCATCTAGGAGATGACTATCTATTCAAAACTCTACCCTTCTTCACCCTTATTGAAGATCAAAATCTGGGTGATCTTCTCAAAATAAACTGGCCAACCTATCCCAAACTGGTGAAAGAGTTCTACTCAAATCTAAGTGCATATAATCATTTTGATGCCCTACGCATTGAGGTACAAGGAAAGATTATCCTTCTAACACCAGAATTCTTTGAGAAGAATTTAAACATGAAAAATTCTAGAGTACTGTTGAGAAAAGATGGAGATGAGACTAGAATTGAGTATGACTCCAAGCTGTGGCTCCACCAGAACTACTTCGACGACCAATTCTCAACACACTTCCCTAGAAAGCCTAGATTCCTACAGCAAGCTCTAGCAAAGCTTATTCTGATAAAGAAAGGGTCATTGACTACAGTTTCTTCCCTCCAGCACTGGGTTGGTAGCATGGAAGTAAACTGGCCAGTCTTGATCATCTATTATCTCAAGACCTATGTTAACTCCTATGGCACCTTGATTATGAGAATCCTTCAAGCGGAAGGAGTGGATCTTATTGGATATAAAGGAATTTATGGAAAACCCATCCTCGAGAAGAATTTCTTGAACCTCCACTTTAATGAAGAATGGGATGAAGAAAAGGCGAAGCTAATGAGGGACGAATAAAAAGTTAAATCCAGAAAGGCAGCTAATCCAGAAGTAGAAGCCCTAGTTCCCAAAAGGCCTAGAACCACAAAAGCCAAAGCCAAAAGGCAAATGGAACTGGTTCTAAAAGAAGTTAATGAGGATACTCTACCTCTCACTCAAGTCCTAGGCTCTGAACAGCCAAGACCTAGAGGCAGATTGATAAAAGCAGCAGCCCAGAAGGGACTACATGGTCTTACTGCTGGTCTACCAAAAATCACTACAAAGGTGATTGAGGCTAGAAGAAAGAAAGCCAAGAGAACTTTGGCTGAGATGAAGGAAGAAGCTGATGATGAGGAAACAGAGGATGAGGCTCCTCCTCAAAAACAGCTTTAGAGAAAAGGGCTAACATTTGATGAAGCTCTTGCTGCTCAACAAAAGAGAGCTAATGAGGACAGGAGGCCTGCTGGGATTGTACTAAACGAGGAAGCAAGGTAGTACAGAGAGAGCAACCTCAGAGAAACCACAATCTAGTACATGGAAAAACATTCCCAGCACAACGGAATTCGTAGAACAAGATGATGAGCAATATGCTGAGATTCAGGCACCATTAAGGAAAACAATGCAATAAACCAGAGAAAAACAACTGAAGGTCCTAGTAAATCATCCCAAGGTCTCATAATACTGGTACATCCAAAAGACATAGAGACTCTATCCAAAATTTTAGAAGCACATAAATTCCCATTTGCTGAAAGAGCATAATCGCTTCCAGAAAATCTGCTTCGACCCAGGAATAAAGTCATCATTCTTGAAAGTCCTAAAAAGGCATTGGAGAAGGATGTTGAAGGGAAATACCAACATACCTGAGGAAGAAAAAGGAAATCCTGAAAGGGCAACTACAGGGGTGGTTGAGGACAGTTCTAACCATCCGGAGGAAAGGCTGGAAGAAGCAAAGAGGAATGAGGATCAGACACTACAAAACTTTGAGGTAACCCCTAATCTTCTTCATTTTTCTTCTGAAAATGAAAAGCACAACTTAGTTACAATCTCTCATAATGTAACTAAGGATATAGTGCCAATCCTAGATGTAACAGCTCCGGAGGAGGGAGAAAGTCTGAGTTCCAAGGGACACACTTCTGAAGTGGATCCTGTGGCCGAGGATAATCTGGAGGAAAGGGAAATGAGCAAGGGTAAAGCAGAAAGAGCAGTTGGAGGCTCACGTTCGCAGGATAATAGCCCCTCTAAAAAGCAGTTCAAGCTCCGAAAGTGAATCTAGCTCATCCGGTAGTGAATCATCTGGACCCTCCAACAAATGCTTTCCTCCTCATAACAAATCAGTAACTCTTCCTGATGAGAACTCCAAAGAATCCAAAGTTAATGCAGCTCTTAAACTCCTTCAAGAGGCAGCTGTTGAACATCATAAAGAGGGCTTTATAAAAAAGAGCCTCCTGACCATCTGCACACATCTTAAGGCTATGGAGAAGGAACTACTTAGGCAGATGTCCAATCAAGAGCTCTGCAAGGACTTAGGAGAAATTAAAGAAAAGCTAAACTGTCTCCCTAGAATTGAGCAACAATTCATGAACTTTCCAACACCTGGAGCTCTGGCGGCAGTTTCCCTTTCTAAGATTAAGCCTCTCTTGAATGAGATAAAGGAAAGCACCTTTAAATCAAATCGCAACGCCAGTCAAGCCAATACCTTGGCCTTTGATAACTGTGCAGCAGAGCTGGAAAGGGTGTCCTCCTCTGCCACAGACCTATCCACAGAGCTCAAGGACTACATAGATACCAAGTTTGAAAACTTGTCAAAATTCATGGAGGATAGGGATTTGAAACCTACTCTGCTCAGCATGGAGACTGATCAGCAAGTCACTTAGTAGATGCTTGTAAATTTTTTAGACAAAATCCTCCCCCAACTGAAAGAGAAGATTCTTGATGATATGGGTGATAAAATGCAAGCAAGGAACTCTACAATAAATGAGTGGAAGAAAACCGTCTTTAAAGAGATTAAAGATCAGAAGAAATCTATCCACAATATCTGGAAGGGTCTTAGTGATGAAATCACTCTTCTTCAAACCAGAATAAACAAATTGTCTATCTCCGGACCCTCCTCTTCTCCGAATACTCTAGAGTGCCAGCTCATTCCAATCCTGCACATTCTAGTTCAGTCTATAGGGGATTCAGGGTTCATGAGCCAAAAAGGCTTGACTATCCTCACCAAGGCCATGTTCCCTTACTTTAATCCGAAGGACCAAGAATAGATTCTGCGTATCCTCCCTCAAGTTTCACAGTCATATGATTAGCTCCGGAGGGCCCTTCGTCCTTACTACCTGACTCTGCCTATTGTAAATCAAATTATTGATGAGCGAGCCAAAGGTAACAAAGACTATTCTGTCTACTCCTTTACATGGCAGAAATCTTAGGATAAACGCACCTATATGGTCATTGACCCCCTTGATGGAAGCAAAAAGGGGGAGGAAGAAGATAGTCAGCAAGGAGACGGAAGGGGGAAAGGAAAAACATTACAAGTCTGGAAGAGTGGTCCATCCAGAGAAATAGTTAAGCTAGCTAAATAAAATTGTAATAGCTAGATTCTCTTTATATGTATTTCTATATTTTGTAACACTGAACTTCATGATGTTAACTATTGTTAACAGCAGAAGTATATATAAAGGGAAAAATTCTTAACTATCAAAACAAACGCTTCTAAAGTACAATCTATAATTGTACTACAACAAACTTAGAAGCAAAAGTCATAAAATTATGGGGGAGCCTGGATACTAAAATCATGAGGGAGTAACTTAAAAGTTAACTATCTTAATTTTTTATTTCCATCAGAATGGGGAGATTGTTGGAAAAACAATGATCCGAATAATGAAATCTAATATACTTCCGGATCAAGTTTGAAAGAAACAAAAACAAGTGTAAAAAATTCTCTTGAAATCCAAATGGAAGCAATCGGACAAAGCTAAGATCGCTTATTGAACAAAATCAGAAACCTAAGCAATAGAGGAAAAGCATCCGGACAAAGCTAAGATCGCTTATTGAACAAAATCAGAAACCTAAACAATAGAGGGAAAGCATCCGAACAAAGCTAAGATCGCTTATTGAACAAAATCAGAAACCTAAGCAATGGATGAAAATTATCCGGACAAAGTCTGGAAAGAAAACAAACTTCCGTCCTTAAGACTTGCAAACGGAAGAACTAATTGAAGCCATCTCCGGAAGGATAATCCAGACTATATAGGTCCAAAGAACATCCGAAAGACACATCCGGAAGACCTATCTCCAATAGCTAAGGAAAGTGTAAAACAAAGCTTTCCTTATGCCTCTTTTAGGTCTACAGTAGTCAAAGAACCTTTTTTTGTTGAAGACAGCTGGCATGGATCAGAGAAAAGTCAAAAGGAGTAGACATGGGATAGAGAAAGCCTAAACTACTTTTATCCTAGACCAATAAAGGCGCGCGTGGAGCTCACACCATATGACAATTGGTATGAAAGTTGGTGTATCACAAAATGATAAGTAAAATGATCACTGACAACTTTTTAACACCAATCCCAAGAATTTAAAATGAATCAAAATATGGTCCAATAGACTAATCAATGAATCTAAAAGCTACACCTCATAACCTGATCAAGGGTGAAGATTAAATGTAAGCTCACCAACCACAAGCGACTACATTTATGATTAAAGCCTATAAAAGGAACTCTTCACCAAATGAGAAATGCATCTGATCGAATTACAAAAGCAAGTAACAAAGAAATACATTCAATCAGTTGAGAAAATCCCTCCAAGAAACTCCTAATTCAAATTATGTTTGTAAGGATTCCCAAGTGAAGCTATAAACTTGAGGAACTCCAAAACCAACCTTTTGTTGCAAACCAAAAGTGTAAGAATCTCCAACTTGGGTGAGTTAGGAGATTGGGATATAGCTTAAAGTAGGTGCTTTGAGTGAGATCTCCCTGTAGGACTTAGCTTAGATTCGAGATAGAAGGCTAAGTGGTATATCCTACTAAAAATGAGAGGACTCAGCTAGGAGTTGGTGCTTCTAGTGGTATATCCAACTTCCGGAATAAGTCATCATCCGGAGATAAATCTGTAAGGCTTGATTCCTACCAGTTGAACATGAATCCATTAGTGGACAACCTCGGAAGAAGGAAATTCTGGGGACTGGACGTAGGCAGGGCCGAACCAGTATAAAATACTTGTGTTTGATTTCTGTTTACTTTTATTATACTGCATTCATATTGCTTCATCCGGATCCATCCTCTGAATCACATTTATCATCCAGATCCATCTTCCGGATCATAATCAAACACGCTACACATAGACTTTTTCTAAGTTTATAAATTCCACGAAAAAGGGCCATTCACCCCCCTCTGCCCTTATAAATACTCTAACAGGGACCAATACACATGAGATAAACTTCAATGATGACCAAGGAAACCAAGATGAGATAGAAGTAGAGCAAGTCCCAGTTCAACATGAAGGCTTAATAAGGGAAATCCGGACTCATAGAAATCATCCGGTAGATGCTATTTTGGATAATATCCAAAATCCAGTCAGAACCAGAGGACAACTCAATAGGATGATGAGCCATGCTACTTTTATCTCTCTCATTAAGCCAAAGAAATTTCAAGATACCGAAGGATATGAAATCTGGATGATGGCAATGAAAGAAGAATTAGATCAATTCACCAGGAATGATGTGTGGGATCTAGTGGCACCTCTAAAAGGAAAGTCAATCATTGACACCAAATGGGTATTCTCAAACAAGCTAGATGAATCCGGATGCCGTTAGCTTGGAGACTGGAGGTAATCCAGATCTTATGTGCTTTTACATCATTCATGGGATTCACACTATTCCAAATGGATGTCAAAAGTGTATTTCTCAATAGAGTCATCCAAGAAGAAGTCCATGTAAAGTAGTCACCTGGATTTGAAGATTCAAAGGATCTGGATCATGTCTACAAACTGAAGAAGGCCCTCTATGGATTGAAGCAATCACCAAGAGCTTGGTATGAGAGACTCACTACATTTTTCATATCCAATGGATATATCTGGGGCAAAGCAGACATAACACTTTTCATCAAGAAAAAGAAGAATGATATTATTCTAGTCCAAATTTATGTGGATGATATCATATTTGAGCAAGTGATGAAATGATGTATGAAGAATTCAGCTCTCAAATGCAAAAGGAATTTGAGATGTCCATGATGGGAGAGCTCAATTTCTTTATTGGGTTACAAATTAAGTAAAGTCCGGATGGGATTTTCATTAACCAGTCAAAGTATACCAAGGAGATCTTAAAGAAGTTTGAAATGGATAAGAGCAAAATTATGTCCACCCCAATGGGATCAAATACAGTCCTATCCAAGGATTGTGAAAGAGAAGATGTTGATCAGAAGCTATATAGAGGAATGATTGGTTCACTTCTATACTTGACAGCTACTAGGCCTGATATACACTATACAATCTATTACTGCGTAAGGTATCAAGCCAATCCTAAGGACTTTCATCTCAAGGCAGTAAAGAGAATCCTTAGATATCTCCTAGGAACCACTAAAGTTGGGCTATGGTATCCTAGTAATGGAGATTTCACACTCTAAGGCTTCACTGATGCAGATTATGGTAGAGATACTCTTGAGAGAAAGAGTACATCCGGAGGTTGCCATTTCCTTAAAGACTGATTGGTATGATGGTACAGTAAAAAGTAAACTTCAATTACTTTATCAACTACAAAAGCAGAATATATGGCAGCTAGAAGTTGTGTAGCTCAACTCCTTTGGATCAAGCAATAACTAGAAGATTATGGAGTTCAATCTGGATGTGTGGATGTTATGTGTGACAACAAGAGTGCCATTGATGTGTTAAAGAATCCAGTACTCCGTAGCAGGATGAAGCATGTCAATATAAGGCATCATTTCATCCGGGATGATGTACTAAAGAAGGATGTTGCATTAGTATACATCCCAACCAATGAGCAAAGAGCAGACATCTTTACTAAGCCATTGAGTAAAGATCAATTTGGCAAGCTAAGGGAATCAATAGGTATGTCTAATCCAATTTGAAGGAAATCCGGAAGATAGTCCAAAATTAACTTAGATCCTTGACAAGACAATAAATCCACAAGAGAATGAGCATTGAAGAAAAATCTATTCCGGAGGAAAGAGTGCTACTTCAGCATACAAGAATGATAGATGGCAGTAAAAGCACATAACGGTAATTGTTTTGAATTTCAAATGTTTATTAGGTGTTACACGAGCGGTAAATTCAATAGTTGGTTTTTAAAATAAACCGTTCTCATTCTCCGGTTTAACGAATTTTACCTCTCTCCTAAAATCCCGACCACCATGTCATCAATCCAGCCAAATTAGCGGCATCCGGATTATCAAAATAGCCTCACTTTAAAAATCCTATATAAACCCCTAAAAATCCCTGTCTTCTTCATGTGATCAATAATCATATACTGTTACTCTGCAAAAATTAAAAATCCAAACTCCAAACCCTAAATTCCTTCAAACTCTTCCAACAATGGCTACTATCATGACAAGCGAAGGACCCAAAATGCTACATACTGAAAACATCTTTACAGAGTCTAATATGCAAGATAAAGATTTCAAATCCCTTAAACTGAAAACCAATGACTCTGTTATCCCCATCGACTATTTAGAAGATAAATTCTTGTTTGAAACTGACCCCTACTCCAAATTGATTGAGGATCAACACTTGACTAATTTCCTCAAGATCAAAGGCCCAACCTATCTGAATTTGGTTAAGGGGTTTTATGAAAATCTCAAAGCCTACTCCTTCCATGATGCTTTGAGAACTCAGGTCTAGGGAAAGGTGATTATGATTACCCTAGAATTTTTTGAAAAATTCCTGAACATGAAGAATAATGGGGTCCAACTAAGAATCGATGGAGATGAGAAGAAAGTCAAGTATGAACCAAAGATGCTGCTACATCCCAATTATTTTGGGGATAAATGTTCAACATACTTCCCGGAAGTGCCAAGATACCTTCAGCACGTACTTGCCAAATTAGTACTTATCCGGAAGGGCTCCCTCACTATAGTGTCATCCTTCCAGAATTATGTATTACAACATTGGTTGGAAAGTTGAGTTGTTAACATGCTAGTGCTAATCATCCACTACATGAGGTAATACAGGAACTCTCATGACGCCCTTATCACTCGAATTTTGATCGCCAATAAAGTTAACTTAACTGGATTCCAGTTAGTAACTGAAAAGGAAATTCTAGAAAAGAATTTCAAAAAGCTGAGCTTTAGGGAGACCTAGAACGAAGAAAAGGCTAAAAAGTTATAAGATGACAAGAGGAGCAAGGCCAGGAAGGCCGTAGGTTTGGTGAAAGTGGCTCCAGCTCCTAAGAAAGTAAGAACCACCAAGCCAAAGGTAAAGAAGGAACTTGCCCTCGTTCCAGCTGGGGAAGTTAATGAGGATACTCTACCCTTAACCCAATTGATGACCAAATCTCCAGCCAAAAAGCCAAGAGGAAGGCTAATTAAAGCTGTAGATAAAGTTAAGAAACTAGTATCTGAGCTGGAAGCTAGAGAAACTATTGCAGTGGCTACTGCTGCAATTAGAGAAGGGTATCAAATAAGGTAGAAAAGGAACTTAAGAGATATGCTAACAGAAGAGAATGATTCTGATAGTGAGGAAACAAGAGATGGGGAACCTGCCCCTAAAAAGCAACTCTAGAGGAGAGGATTAACATTTACAAGAGCCTTGAAGGCAGAGAACGCTAGAGCAAAACTCCCAATCCAAAAACCTGTTGCCGGAATAACTATTTAGGAACTAAATCCTAAAACCACTACTCCCATTGAATTCAAAAAAGGGAAGGAGATTATGCCATTAGCCAAAAAGCCAATACCTGAAGACAATACATTCCCGGAAGATCCCCAATTCACTGAGATGATGCCGGCTGTGAAAGATAATTAAAAGATCAATATTTTGACAAAAAAGGACCCAGAGGCTTATCCGGTACAGCAGCATCAAACAACCCACTAGTCCTTATATCATTAAAGGATCTAGGGCTTTTCAAAGAAGTAAATTACCAGGATGAGGATCGATTGAATTTCTAAGCTAGATTCGGACCTCTTCCTGAAAACTTACTAGATGTGAACCTGGAAGTAGTAGAGCTGGAAAGTCTTGAAAAGGCAATTGAAGGGAATGGTAAGGATAATTCTAGCATTGCAGAAAAAGAGATGATAGTTATTGCAAGTCCTCTACAGGTAATAGGAGGGATGACTGAGGCATTACCAGTCATCCAGGGGTTGTGGAGATTGAGGAAGGAAGTATAGAAGTAGTTGGTCTGAACAAAATGCCATACACTGAGGTAATCCCCAACTTAGTATCATTTAATATTAATGCTGACATCACTGCTAGTATTGGAACAACAGTTGAACATACGGACAACTTAGATGCACATTCTCCAATTGCATCTAAGGATCAGGAGTCCAACTCGAAATATAAAGTTTCGAAGGAGGGACACAGTCTGAGATCAAATGAGAATGCACCTAGAGTGGACTTAAAGGATGAGGCTAGTCCGGAGGATCAGTTGAAAGAAGAGAAGGAAGAAGAAGAATCTGTTGAGGCAGCAACATCCAGATCTGATGATACCTGAAGTAGCTCTGAATCTAAAACTCCTCTAGTAAGCCCAATCAGAATACCTGCTACTAATAGAAATCCAACACGAGCTAAAAAGATATACACAGCACTCAAGATTATACAAGAGGCTACCCATGAAGAACAAGAGGAGAGCTACATTAAACAAAGCCTCCGGAACATCTGCAAACACTTGAGAGCTATAGAAAAGGTACTTCTTGAAGAATTCCAGCCTCTAGATTTGAAAAAGGAACTTGAGGTGATTAAGGGGGATGTTAGGAAAGTAGCAGAGAAAGTGAAGGACTTTCCCACTGCTAATTTGGTAGTAGAAGTCTCCCTTGCCAAGGTAAAACCAATCCTTGTGCAAATAAACACAAACATCGCAGGAGCTAACAGATCTACAGATCAGGCCAATACAGTGGCCATAAACAACTATGCTATAATCTTAGACAAGATCACATCCTCTTCCACTTATCTATCTACTGAGCTTAAGGAGTACACTGATAACAAGTTTGAAAGCTTGCTAAAATTCATCCCTGGAGTTATTACAAAGGGTGAAGGGGACATTGCTTCTGCACTACAACTATTAAATGAAGAGCATCAAGCGACACAAGAAATGCTCACAAACTTCCTTGATGAGGCTCTTCCAAAACTTTTAAAGAAGCAAGTGGATGACATACATGATGATAGTGGAAGCCACTCTTCTGGAATAAATGACTTGATTAAAGCTCTCCAAAAAGCTTTCCATAAGTATCTCACTACGCTTAAATCCAGCATCCACAATGTTCGGAGAGACATCTGCAATGATATTGAAGACTTAAAGTCAGGTATGGCTAATCTTTCACTCTCCTCATCCGGATCTTCCTCCTCCACCCAAGATAACCTTATCATTCTAGTGGTCAATGATCTTGTCAAACATATAGGAGACACTCACTTTTTCGGATACAAGTGCATGTCAACTCTTCTCAAGTGCATGTTTTCCTATTTTGATAAAGAGGATCAAGCCCATGCACTTAGGATGATTCCGGATATGACAAAGTCCTACAAAGAGCTCCGGGCATTCCTAAAGCCTTATCAGCTTTTTCCAGCCACTATTGAAACCATTTTTTAGAAACGCTCCCAAGGTAATGTAGATTACTCTATCTACTCAGAAGCATGACAAAAGAGCTATGATAAGAGATCATACATGATAATAGACCCCCCAACAAAATGAAAACAATAAGGGGGAGAAAAGATCAACCAGCAAAGGAGGAGAGGATATGGACATAGATAGATAGATATGTAGTTAGCTATTGATCTCATGTAAAAAAAATTTTATAATAGCTAGCTTAGAAAATTTTCACTTATATATACTCTGTATTTGTAATCCTGGACTTTATTGATGTTAACTATTATTAACAGTAGAAGTATATATAAAGTGAAACACATTTACATAAAAAATGCTTTTAAGTACAATATGTTATTGTACTTCAAAATATAGAAGATAAAAATTCAAAAATATTGGGGGAGATGGATGCTTAGATTATAGGGGAGTAAAATTTGTAAATGACTAAGTATCAAGAATCATACTTAGCTCATATAGACTCATTCCTTATGCTTAGTTGTCTTAGGTTTTTGTTTCCATCAAATGGGGGAGATTGTTAGAAAACAATGATCTAGAATCTTAATTAAATTAAAATATCTAGATCAGGTCTGAAAGAAATAAAAACTTAAACAAAGTATCTCCTAAATCCAAATGGAAGCATCTGAACAAGATCTAGCTACAAGGACATTCATTGAAGACTATATGTACTTAAGCATACACTGGAATCATTAGGATAAAGTTTGGAAAGGAAACAAACTTTAAAACTTCAAGATCAGCATCCGGAAGGACTGATTGCATAAGCATCCGGAAGAAGATAAATTTGGAGAAACTAAGTCTGAAAGCATCCGGAAGACTCAAATATCAAGACAATGGGGAAAGTTTCAAAGATAACTTTTCCCTCCACCTTTTTAGTCTAACAAATTCAAAGATCCTTTCCCTATGAGCAAGACAAAAGAAACAGCTCGTACTTTTTAGAAAAAGGACAAAAGGACTGACAACGGACAGAAAAAGGAACAAACCTTTTTCACCTAGACCAATAAGGAGGCTCATGGAGCTCACACCAAAAAGTTAATGGTATAAAAGTTGGTGTGACACTAAAAAACAAGGAAAACGATCACTGACATCTTTTCAGCCTCAATCTCAAGGATTCAAATGGGTTAAATTACTGTCTAACGAATTGATCAACGGCTCTGAAAGTACCACATTCCACCTGATCAACAGTGAAGATTGAGTTACAGCTCTCCAACCCACAACGGCTACATTTATAATCCAAGCCTATAAAAGGAGAGCTTCATAAGTTGAAAAGGTGCTGGTAGATTTCACAAAAGGATATAATAAGAGAATTTACAAGAAAGCAATCAGATTCACAAATCTCTTCAAAAACCAAATCACTGAAAATCAGTTTATAAGGATTCCTAAGTGAGCTATAAACTTAAGGAAGTCCAAAACCAAAACCTTTGATAGAAAACAAAGTGTAAATTATCTCCTACTTTGGTAAGCAGTGAGATTGGGGTATAGCTTGAAGTAGGTGCTTTGAGTGGGATCTCCCTGTAGGACTTAGCTTAGATTCAGGGTAGAAGTCTAAGTGGTATATCCTACTAAAGATAAAAGGACTCATCTAGAGGTTGGTGCCTCTAGTGGTATATCCTACATCTGAAAGGGGGTACCATCTAGAGATAAATTGTAAGCCTTGATTTCTGCCTGTTGGAAAGAAACCACACTAGTGGAAAAGCTCAAAGGAAGGAACCTTTAGGGACTAGACGTAGGCTGGACCGAAATAGTATAAAACATCGTGTTTGATTTTCTCTAACTCTTTATTTATATTTGCATCATATTTCACATTTGCATCATCCGGATCCATAACATCTGGAAGCCATCAAACACGCTACACAAGACTTTATAAAGTCTGTTAATTCGGCGAAAAAGGGTCATTCATCCCCCTCTGACCTTATAAAGACCCTTACAGGGACCAACATAAGGGACTTAATATTAGCCTTAAAAGGGAGAATGAGGTCATCAGCAAAGCATAGGGCATTTAGTTTGATAGTTTTGCATCCAGGGTGATATTAAAGGCCTTTATGCAAAGATTGAAATTGTAAGATCCTAGTCAAATAGTCCATAATAAGGATAAATAGTAGTGATGACATAGGCTTCCCTGGTCTGAGGCCTTTTCTCCCTTTAAAACCACCTTGGATTCTGCCATTGAGAGTAAGAGAATAGCTAGTACTTCTAAGGCAAGCCATGATCCACCTAATCAATGTACTAAGGAAGGCTAAGCCATTTAAAAGATTTTCAACAAAGTCCCATGAGATAGTGTCATAAGCCTTACTTAAATCAATTTTTAGAAGACCTCTAGCAGATGTATTTTTCCTCCCATAAAATCTAAGAATATCTTATAGAATAAGGACATTATGAGCAATGGATCTGCCCTTGATGAAAGCACCCTGATTATCACTAACAAGATAGGGTAAAACTGTGTTAAGTCTGTTGTAGATAAGAAAGAGATATATATTTCAACAGTAAAATAATTTAATTCTAATTAAGATTGTGAATTTAATGTCAAGATATATTAACTCAGGTGTGAGTAAATTTGTATCTTAAATATATCAAACCAAATACAATTCATTGTGAATTGTTGATTCAAATGTCGTCATGTAGTGAAGGACCGAGGATTTTTCATATTATTTCAAGTAATCATGTATAGATAAAAGTATCTCTGTAGAAATCAACTTAAGAGTTGAAATCACATGAACTGATGCATTATTATGTCTATAAAGTTAGATGTACAATGATTATACATGATGTCCAATTTCTTTCGGGGTTTTAAGGAATCTCATTTTTGTTACAATTGTGTTGAATATAAGATTCAACTCATATTTTAAAAATAACAGTTCAAAGATGTGTTGGGACATATTTTGAATGATCCAATAATTTCTTTTTGGATATTGATCTAAAAAGAAATAATAAAGACATATTTTCAATTGTTTCTACTTCTATATGTGATTGAAATAACAATATACTTTAATTACATATTACATTAAATTGTGTTGACTTAATTTGAATGAGTGGATCAAGTCAAAGAATGTTTAATCGTAAATTCAAATAAGTTTGAATTATTTATTTTTGTCATTTATAAGAAAATATGTAAATATCACTCAAAAGACAAATGATTTCCTTTTATAATTAATCCATTAGTGATCTGATTGGAAATGGGGGCAAAAAGGCATGTGGCCATCAATCTTATTAAATATTGTATAATATATAGTCTTGATTAATTGATATTATTGAATCTAGCACGAGGTTGGACTAACTCAGTGGATGACTCAATAGTGCTTGAAGTTTTGATCATAACAATTAAGCTCAGTTTAAGTTAATTAAATTAATAGATGTTAAATCAGCTAGACTATGGTTCTGGCTATGTTTTTTAATTCAAGGGTAGAATTAAAGATCTTCGCTGACCTAGCTCTATGATTTAACTCTGAGTTGTCTTTGAGCTGAACTGTGCTCTTAGTTCGCTGACTAAGTACGGTTCACTCAACACTGGATATTTAGATCTTGTTTCAGCTGTGCTTATTAGTTTATATCTTCGATGAGTTATCTTGATTAGTCAATTGTGCTGACCCTTCCATTTAAGGAAAAATGGAATCTTGCTTTATGGTCTAATACTTTTACAAACATTAATGAAAGACGTCATACAAAAGACAAAAGGAATTAATCACGTGATAAAATAAAAAGTGCAGCACTGATGAAGATAAAGTCTGTCCGGAGAAAAGCTGCAAGAAGACAAAGTCAAATCGGATTGTTGCAGCGTGTATCTCCTACAAATGCATGACTCTGCAAATTGGTCAAACTTCTAGAAGGAATGGAAAGATGACACGTAGCAGGTCAACGCAGATTCTCTCTAACTGATTTTCGGCATCAAAGAGACAAGAATTCAAAATTGAAGCTCTAATTCAATCTGTCTCACAACGAATTGATTTCTATCTCACAATGATGTGATTCTATCTCCTAACGGATTGAATTGAAGAAGCAACGGGTGGATAGCTGAGCTGTCAAATTACAGAAGATGCCAAAGCAAGTTTAATGGCTACATTCTTGATTTCAACTATAAAAGAAGTAAGAAGGCAAGCGTTAGAACTTGGTGAATACACCTAAATTTCTACTAAGTTGAATCTCTGCTGAAATCATAGCACTTAAAGAAATTCAATCAAGAAAGCAACTACTCAGCGAGAATCTGCTTTAGCACAAGAGAGAATAGAATAGATCATTTAATTTATAATATCTGATTATTGTAACTGGATCAACGTTTCTATAAGTTGAATCCAGCTCTTGTTTGTTGATAGAAGAGGGTATTCTAGTCAGCGGGTGAGCGATTACAGTGAGGAGGGTACTCAGTTATAATTGGGAAATTATGTGAAAGGCTTATCCCCCTAGGGTAAAGGAGAGGAGATTATTGGATTAAAACCAAGACACTCTCCTAGGACTGGAGGTAGGCATAGGTTCCTGAACCAGTATAAATCTCTTTGTTCTTTACTTTGAAGTTGAAGCTTTTCTGCATTTCTACTCAACCGACTGACCTACTCTGCAGAGAATTGTTTATTACGAAAAAGTTTACTATTTTGATCGAGCAAGTCATTCACCCCCCATTTGACTCATTGAGTTATACGCAAAGGGACCAACAAATTTTTTAGAAAATGTTTATGGAATGGCTCGAAAATGTGAAAATACATTTCGGGACTCGGTTACGTAAGAAATTGATAAATCCCAAAAAATTATGAAATATCCGGAAAATAAAGAAAATAAATTTGGTGCAAGATTTTTTCAGAAATGTTTATGGAAGGGCCCGAAAATGTGAACATACGTTTCGGGGCCCGGTTTCGTAAGAAATTGAAAAATCCCAAAAAATTATGAAATATCCAGAAAATAAATTTGGTGCAAGAATTTTTCAGAAAATGTGAGCTTTCCAAACATACCCTAAAAGAGAAAGATGATCATTTTGCAATTAGAAAAGTATTTAGAGATTTCTTATGATTTTTTAATTATTAAATTTTTTTAATTTTTTAGGGATTTTTGAAGTCAACCACGTGCCCCCTTGGTCAAAGTAAGACACTTCAGTTGCCACTTCGGACATAGGTAGCACAGAGGTTCACTTTTTACAAGTTTGGGTACTTCGTAAGTTTACTTAAAAGTTGAGTATGTATAAGGCAAATGGAAAAACACCTAATTGCAACTGATTGTGCAAAATAATTATCTAAATACCACAAAGAAACGCGAGCCACTGAAATAACATATTTGACAAACTAATTAACTAAAATACGCTTATATACAAACCAGCAAATCAGGAAAGGTTGCAGCTCAATCAAACACAATTCGCTCTCGTTTTCTCTCAACAGAGATTGTTGTTCGTGAATATTGCTTCATTCTTCCGCTTTTTCTTCTTGAATCCTTTATTCATTACCGATTTCCTTCTATAATTTCTCTTTTTCAATCTGTCATCCGTGATTTTGCGTTTTTTATCTTAACAATCAGAAAACCAGATCGATTTACTGTTTGTTCTTATGTATCTGTAGTAGATTTATCCGGCTTATAGCAGAATTATAAAAATTTGTACTAGATTTAAATCCGTTACAAATCTGTTACGAATCTGTTATAAATCTAATATAAATGTGTTATACATATGTTATAAATATAGAATAAATCTATATGCCTACTATAAGCATGGTGAATGTCTAATACAAGTGTTTGATGAAATATATAACAGAATTGTATTAGATTTATATCTATTACAAATCTGTTACAAATCTAATATAAATGTGTTATATATCTATTATAAACGTAAATATGTCTACTACAAGCATGATAAATGTCTAATACAAGTGTTTGATGAATATATAATAGATTTATAACAGTATTGTATCAGATAAGAATATGAATAAAGTGTTTTTTTTGTATCTGTTACATATTTGTTATATTTTTAATTAAAATCTGTTACAAATCTGTTATATATCTGCTATAAGCATGAGAAATGTTTATTACAAGTGTTTGATGAATATATAACAGATTTATAACAGTATCGTATCAGATAGAATATGAATGAAGCTGCCACAAGTCTAATACAAGTGTTTGATGAATATATAACAGAAATATAATAGTTTTATATTTGATACATATTTATTTTATATCTGTTATAATGAAAAGCGTACAAAAATAAGTAATAAAGTGAATATTACTAAAAAAATTACGGAAAACATATTTTAACGAATTAGCAACTTAATATAAATTTTAAATAATTTAACAAAAATTAGTAAAAAATTATTTTGACAAAAATAAGGCATAGCTGACAGCTTCCCTAAAACAAAAGTGATGAGCATTGGGCCTTGTTTCGTTTATAATTTGAAACAATAACATAGTCCTTTTTAACCAAAAATAAGTGCAGGCTTACCTCGAACTCGAAGAGGCCAATACGACGTAGTATGAAAAACACGAAAGAACAAAACCCAGAATCCTGTCGCCGGCGTTTTCACCACTTGCAGGGATTTTCGCTGCTCCCCACTTCGAAGGAGCAGATTTCCATTGTTTAATTGCAATTTCTCAGCCTTTCCCTTCACCGCCGATATCGGGTCAATCGGAAAATCAGCATGACGCTCCACTCCATTGTCATTCAAAAACTGTTAAGCACAAACGCCCATTTGGGCCGCCGCGTCGCCGCCGAACACTTCAAGATCTACACTTATGGAATCCGGAATCAACAGGCCATAATAGATTCTGATAAAACTCTCATCTGCCTTCGCAATGCAGTCAGCTTCATTTCTCATCTAGCGCGTGACAGGAATGCCCGTTTTCTGTTCGTTAACACAAATCCCCTTTTCGATGAAATTGTGGAGCAAATGACGAAGAAGATTGGGCTCTATAGTCCTAGAGACAACATTATGTGGAGGATGGGCGGGTTCTTGACTAACAGTTTTAGCCCTAAAATGTTCAGGTCGAGAAATAAGAAGGTTGGTTCATACGATCTCTTTTGGATAAGGCAACACTTTTTTTCGCATTTTTTTAGTGATTCTTTTTTGATTTCTATGTCAAAGGTTTGTTTTGGACCAATTCAACCGCCAGACTGCGTAGTGGTGATTGATACAGAGAGGAAGAGTTCTGTAATTTTGGAGGCTGATAAATTGCAGGTTCCAATTGTAGCTCTTGTAGATTCCAGCCTGCCATGGGAGTACTACAAGAAAATTACGTATCCTGTACCGGCAAATGATTCAGTTCAGTTTGTGTACTTGTTCTGCAATATGATTACAAAGTCCTTCTTGCTTGAGCAGAAGAATTGGAGAGTTTCTAAGAAAGAATCTAGGTAACGTAATTAATAAGAATATTAGCTCATTTTTTTTCTGTGTTGCCGTTTGAATATATTGTTTGAGTTGGAAAAAAATTGTACTGTGGACTGAAGATTTATGCTTGACTGGTCATTCTTTTGATAGTAAAGAAGTTACAATGTGCATACACCTTTTCGTCAAAGTTCAGTTCCCCAGTTGAATTTTGTTTTAGGAAAGACCAGAGAGAGATTGAATTTTTTGGAGTGGAGTCTGTCCATTGTTGTTTACTTGTTATTGACTGTAGCTGGACTTAAAAATGAGCTAGTTGTTCTAAGGAGGGAATATAAGTTGTACAGTTGTACTAGACTGGCATTACATATTAAGTTTTGGATTGTTGATAATGTAAGCATAACAAGTGTATTTCTCATCTTAGGATTGAAAATAAGAATAGAGTGAACAGAGGTTAGGGGAAATAAATGACAAGTTTTTTTCAACTGAAATCTATTGCAAGGTTGACCATGGAGAAATGGATTTATTGTAATGCAAAATGTAGCAAGTCTGTTTCGTGTTTTACCTTTCTGTAGTCTAATTTGAGATTGTAGAGAATAAATTTAATTGTAATGATTCATGTTTATTAGTGCCTACTATGTTTTTCAAATGTAGAAATCATGAGTAATTGGTTTTATATGATATAAGTAAATATTTTTCCATATTTGGCTTGAACAAGGCTATAATTGTTGAGTGAACAATTCAGTAAGCAGGAATATGATTGAGGAGTCATAATAGTGGTGGAGGAAGCCCAGGGTATAACCTCTGTGCTTAGCATTTACCTATGCATCTTCAATAGAGAAGAGAAGCTGCATGAAAATTTATACTGTTTCAAATTTGCATGGTTGGTTTATATCTTTGATAATGGACTATGGAGTGTCTTGGTTCGAGAGCTATACCATAACCCTGAAGAGAATGGCTTGCATGAATCATAGTTGCTAAATATGTGGTCCATGCAGTTCCTGAATGTAGCATGATTGTTTTTATTTATCTAGGTTGCTGCTTTGGTTGATCAAGGGCATATTTGATATAATTTATGAAGTTTGTATTGCTTTCCCGCTTCAATATAAGCTTAGAAATGCTATTGTGATGGTTTGAGCTATCTAGCGTATACCAACAGATAAACTGTAGAAAAGGTTTAATACATCCAAATTGTTGGACTTGGGATTGTAAGATGTGGCAATAGGACGAGTTTAGGTAACCAAGTGAAAAAAATAACCCTTACCGAGTGATTTAGAGGAAAACAATCCACATCTTGGATTCCAACTAGATCAAGATTAGTTTGCTCTTGGAATATTGAGTCTTTACAAGCTGATGCATGTTATGACTGAATATATTAAGTTGCGACATCATTTGAAGAAAATATGTTGTTCTATATGCAATCACATATTTTTTGTTGTTGTAGCCTACAGTTGTTTGTGATCATTCAGGACCTGCATTTTCTATTTTTATTATGGCTATGACTATTATGACGATATATCTTATAATAATACATTATATATTTTAGAATTGGGGCTTAAATTCCAGGAAAATAGTTATCCTCGAGTATTTTAACTACAAGGATGGATACTATTTAATTATATATTACTCTGATGTAGCATTAAATCCTTTTCTTTTTTTTTTAATTTCCTTCTGACTTTGTCAACAGAAAGGTAAAAAACTGTGTCATTTGATAGAGTTCTGTGCTTGTTGTAAGGTTCTCTTGGTTTTTTTTGACATATGAATGCTTTGAATTCTATGTTGAAGGGAGGAAGTACAACAGATTGAGCAAGGCAAGAATGATCTGGTTGTTCTTCCTTATGAGGACTTACCATGTGCTCCTGGTAATGAATTTCAAATTATTTTGTAGTTTCTTACATGAGAAAAATTAACTGATATGAGCATATGTTGCATCACGGATCTAACCCTTCTCCTTTCTACTTGTTGAATCACATGCCTACCTCATGCAGCTATTGGAGAACTTAAGCAGCAGTTGGACAAGCTTGTGGTTGTCAAGTTCAATAATGATGTCGGAACAACAATGGGATATGGTGGCCCCAAGTAAGTTTTGCATTTGTAATGGTTGAGGATCTGCAAGTTCAATTCTCACAACATATGATACTTGAAAGTAAATATTTTATTTTGAAAATGAAACCAATATAGTTTTCTCTTTGTGAAATCTTTGCGTTTCTTTTAATCATCATTCCCTACGTGTATATCCAGTTGTTTATCGGTATACATGAATGTGCTATTTCATGTTATAATTGTGTGGTACAAAAGAAAATAATACTGATAATAAAAAACTGATCAATAAAAGCTTGATATTAGGGCTCTATGTGGCACATTTTTAGTGAATGCCATATTTATCAAGATCTAACGATTCTCAATATGAATTTTATGATTCGATTCGATTCAACCCCAAATCGATTCGAATCTATGGGGTGAATCTAAATTCGTCCTGAATCTTACGATTCAATGCCGATTCAATAAGATTCAATAAGATTCAATACCGATTCAATAGCGAATTGGCCGAATCTTACGATTTCACCGATTCGGTCGATTCATGATCTCTACAAAATTAAAGCATGGTAGAAGCATATTATTTTGAAGATGATCAAATTAGAGATTTGGCTCTAGGGAGTGAAAGTCGATTGCCCCACCAATTAGTCGCAGAAGCAAGGAGGAACCCAATGCCGACAATGGACTCCGGGCAGCGATGTATGTGACTAAACGGTGGAGCAATTGTGCAAGTCAGTATGTCACATCGATGTTTTGCTTTAAAATTAGACTCTAATTTAGGAAAAGTGGAAATTAAGTCTCTTTTGAATACTAATTGAAAAAATCATACCTTAAATTACAATTCATATTCAACATCAACTTTTCAATGTTCTAGATCATTTAACATAAAAATTATAATTCATATTCAACATCAACTTTTCAAATTCTAGATCATTTAATCCAGTTGCATTGCATTATGTACAATAGTAATACAGCAATATCAACTGTACAATACTATTTTTGCTTTTTGATACATTTTCCTAATTTATTTTACCCACGTTTCTTCATCGTGTAGGTCTGCAATTGACGTTCATAATGGCTTATCATCTGTTGACCTTATTGTTAATCAAATTATGGTGAGTTGTTGGTTCTTTCTGCCGACAGTTGTTTTTATTATCTCATATCTGATTTTACTGATCCTGCTGCTCTTTTTTCTGCAGTTTCTCAATTCCAAGTATGGGTGCCATATACCTTTGGTGCTTATAAATACTACCGAAACACATGATACTACCATGGAGGTGATTTGTTCTTACCATTTTCTGTTGCAATTTTTGGCCACATGAAATCCACTAATTATATTTCTCTCTGGTAAGGTTTTGGGAAAATATTCAAAGTCACACATTGACATTCTTCCTCTTAGCCTGGTGGGTCCAACTCTTTCTCTCTCTCTCTCTCACCCTCTTGCGCGCGCGTGTGTGTGTACATATGCTCTGAGATGAGCTTAAATGTATTGATAAAGGCTTGTATGTTGAATCTTATAAACTGACTCTCCCGTGTATTTAACTTAAACAGGAATCTCTTGGTGAACTGAAAAGTGAAGGTGAAATGTAGGTGTCACTATCTCTGTGTGTCTATCTTTTATCTTTCAACTATATAGTATTGGATATGAGATTATGTTTCCTTTTTCTTAATAGCACTTGCCTTTGCCTGACTCTATTTGTTCATTTGTAATGTCCTTGACTATCTTGCCAATTTGTCTGAACTTAATACTTTAACATTTTCAATCCTAAGGAATCCTGATGAGGATGTATTAATCCGTGCACTAGTGGAGGGTGGTACTCTTGATGTATTGTTGTCTCAGGTAAGGATTTGGTTTGAAGAATTTATTACTTCATGTAAAAGATTTTGTTTGAGAAGGTAATAAAATTATAGGGCATACTATGATGGATGCCATGCATTTTTTGTGATGTTCTTCAATTTATTTCAGGGAAAGGAGTATGCACTTCATGTTAGCTCAGATGATGCCGCTAGTACTGTTGACCCTAGTATCCAAATAAGTGTTGATATTTAATTTCTGATTGAACTTTAATGTTAAGGGCGGCATTTACCAGTGTTTCGCTATATTTTGAGGCATTTTGTCTGTATTCCTTGAGTCATTTAGAAATCTTGAATCATTTGATCAGAAACAACACTGAATTCTGCATGGAGGTATTTATTCTAGCTTTTTACTTTTCTTTCTCCTATTTGTGTGATATTGCTCTATGTAACATTGTCTTCGATGTCATGCAGCTTACAGAAAATACCCAGAATCCTTCTATGGATGTGAGTTACTAATTGCTTTTCATTTTTTGATCAGGCTTTTCTTTTTCTTTTTTTTTTTTGTGGTTTTTCGTCTTGTTTCATGTGTTTGGTTGTGTGGCTGTGGGGGGGGTGGGGGGGTGAAGACATAAGTGAAAGCTTTTCTGTTTATTTTGGGTGATGCTTCTATTTATTTTACTCTCTAATAGTAATCATCATTTTTTCTTGTTATGATGAATAAAATCAAGTCGGTGGAGAGCCAATTACATGATACAAGAAACTTGTAAGTAGCTTTTTCTTTCTCGTAAACAATTGTACATGCATGCTTAAATTTGGGTTAATCTTGGATTATGTTCTTCTGTGCAGTTGGGTCAATTTGAAAACCATGAGAAGGCTTGTCGATGAATGGAAGATGGAGAATTTTTCGGCTTCAGAGGTGTGTAACCTCCTCAGTTTACCCATTTTATGTCTGATTTGCTTGATGATAAAAATTCGAAGGAGAATAAATCGTGTTGATAATACCCTTTTATTTTTCCAGGCAGTACGCATATGTTTATTTTAGGTTGCTTACATGCTGATTTTTTTTCCTAAACTGTTGGTCTAGTTATTTGATAAAAAAATGGGCATAGTTGTCCCTCAATCTCGGTTTGTGCCACTAAGAACAACATCAGACTTGCTTCTTCTTCAGGTACTAAAAAGTATTTTCCAGATTATATCGCCATCATAGAACTGGAAAATGCTTTAAAAGGCCTTATTTGAGTCTTACTTCGTTTCCTTGTTGCAGTCTGATCTCTATTCATGCACTGAAGGTGTTCTAGTGCGGAATCCAGCTAGGGAAGATCCTTCAAATCCATCTGTTGATTTAGGATCTGAATTTAAAAAGGTGACACGTAATTTTCCTGGCGTAATGGTTAATTCATGGGTGTGTTTGGAAACCCCAAATTTGAAGGAATTCAATTAAATTCGTTTCATTTTGTATAGAAAAGTTGAAACTTTTGTATGTAAAATGAATTGAAACCAATTGATTTCCTTTGGATTTTGGGTTTCCAAAGACACCCTATATATGTGCTACAATTTGTTGATGGAATTTCTCTTTGGTAGGTTGGCGACTTTCTAAGTCGTTTTAAAACCATTCCTAGCTTAATCGAGCTAGAGAGCTTGATGGTTCATGGTGATGTGTGGTTTGGAGCTGATGTAACTCTTAAGGTACATTGCACTCTTGCCGTATAAACATATTTGCTGGTCGAGTTTCTATCTAGATTTTCACTTTTCTTGCAAGTTTGCTACTGACTTGGAAAAATTTACTACTCGCTGAATTTACTAAATCATTTTATTAGAGAAATGAAAACTGTGAAGTTGATTTTATAGGATATATGTGGGCAATTTATCTTCCTTTTAGATATCTGTAAATTTTGTTTAAAAAAATTTGGCCATATACATCATTTGCCCCTCGAACTTGGCACGAAAAACCAGATGCCACTCTGAATTTTCAAAAGTTCCAACTAGCACCTTGAACTTGGCAAAAGTGAACCATTTTGCCCTTCATTGCCACATGTCAGGTTCTGATTAGAGAAAGAAAAATTAGTAAAATGACGTCTTTGAAGAGTCAAACCAACTAGAAGTTGACACATGGCATTTGGTGGGTGGGGGGGCAAACTGGTGCACTTTTGCAAAGTTCATGAAAGTTCAGAGTTGCATCTGGCTTTTCGTGCCAAGTTTAGGGGCATCTCACATTTGGCCAAAACATTTTCGACGACATCTGGAGATAGTGTATGATTGATAGAAATGTACATTATTGCAGGGGAGGGTAGAAATTGTTGCGAAGCCTGGAACTAAGTTGGAAATTCCGGACCGAACTGTGCTCGAGGACACGGTAAGTTAATTTTTCTTATGTGAATCTTATGGACAAGTAGTTATGAAGCATGGATTTACAGAACCCAGATTTAGTTGAAATTTGATTTTGGCATTTGGTTTTGCAGGAGATCAATGGTCCAGAGGACTTTTGAGTGTTCCATTGATTGTTCAAGGAATAGAGAATAGAAAGAGTTGAATTTGTAATAGCAGTAGGATAGTACTCAATTGTTTTTAAGTTTTTTTTCCTCTTCATTATTACTATACCATTTTCAAGATAATAATGAGGGCGATAAAGAATCAGTATTAACTCATGTTTCGGCATTAATGCTGAAATGGCGGTTGTAATGTTATCCCCATCAATAACCATTGTTACTGTACACTTGTAAACCAAGCTCTCATGGTTGTTTGGAAATGTTAATTTAATTTTGCAATTTTACTACTCCCTTCGGTTTTGTGCAGACAAATTCACAAATTTTAAAAAATAATTAATGGAGGGCATAAAATTATTTGTTTACCTTTAAATTAGCATTAATCGAGTAATATGAGTATTGAGATTGAACTAAAATTAATAAGGGTATAATAGAAAAATGAATAAAAGCTTATATTAAAAATAGAAAATAACAAATAGAAGGAGCAAAAGAAATGTGTGTAGAGAATAGTTTTTGGAACTGAAGGGAGTAATTATTATTGTTTCCTCCATCTACAGTACATTTAGCTTTTCTAGTTAATGTTATTAAATTAGATTATCAACGCAATTCTTTTTCATTATTTTTTCTCTAGTTTGCGCTTGATATATTGATGACATTATAAGTTGTTCATTAAGAAAAAAAAAATATTAGTATAAAAATATAAATTATAAATTGGTAGTAGTTGGATGAAAGTAAAAAATCGGACGGTGTTAATTATATTGACAAAACATAAAAAGATAATAGTCTATTAGTGCAAACCTCAAGGAGATTATAATAATTTATCCTTTCAATATTAACAGTATACTCTTTCCGTCTACTTTTATTAGTTCATTTAGCATTTTCATTAATTCTCTTTTAAGTTTGCCAATTTAGATTATAATTGTATATGTATTGATAGAATTATTAGTTGGTAATTAAGAACAAATAATATTTTCATATGAATATCTAAAAGATAAATTAGCTATTTTAACAGTGTAATATTCATACTCCATCCATCTAATTTTAGAAGTCTTTTTAGGCGTTTTATTATTCTCTTTTTATTTGTTCATTTTAATTATTCATATTTTTTTATTTTTTTCCTAAAATTTTACTTTATCTTAATTATGAGAGAGATTATGTTATGATGAAATTATAAGTTGCTAATTAAGATTTTAGTATAAAAATTTAAAGGATAAATTAATATTTGTAACAGTATAATAATTTTTTTTAATTGAAATTGATCATTCAGTTGAAGAGACTTATTAAAGTAGACGGATTGGATAATATTTTTTATTAATTTTAATAATTGGGTTGAATTTAAATTGATGGGAGAGTAATACATTTTCTTTGGTGCTAATATTTTATTGTAACTTTATTTTTTTAAAGTAAAAATTATTTATCTTTCATAATAATGATAAAGTAAAAAAATAAACTCACCTTGTAAAAAGGAAAAAGAAAAAAAATATTTTACCACTTCCCACAACCAATAGTAAGAAATATATTGTTTAAGAGGTGTTCCTCACCGTATATGATTGCCTCTATTGTATTAAAAAAGGATAAGGAAGCTTTGCTCCATTCTCTGCTCTATCTTCAACCCCTCACGTCTCTTTGCTTCCATTGATGAACTAACAATTTTCAAGCTCCAAAAAATGCCAATTTCAGCCTTTTCACCATCACCCCAATGCTACTGCCCTTCTTCACTTCTCAAACCCAAAACCCCCATCTCCTTAAAATCCAATTTCATCTCCCCCAATCTCAAAACCCCTCTCAAATTCCCCACTCAAACCCCCAAATCCCCTCGATTAGCCGTTGTAGCAATGAGCATGGAGGCCGGAGTTGGTCTAATGGGCACCAAACTCGGCATGATGAGTTACTTCGAGCCTGATGGCACTGTTGTGCCTGTGACCGTCGTAGGGTTTCGAGAAGGGAACATTGTTACCCAAATTAAAACGGAGGCTACAGATGGGTATGATTCTGTTCAGGTGGGTTATCGGAGGGTTAGGGATAAGAAGCTTAAGAAGCCTGAATTGGGTCATTTGGAGAAGGCGGGGGTTATTCCTTTGAGGCATTTGCAGGAATTTAGGTTGCAGAGTGTTGATGGGTTTGAGGTTGGGCAGAGATTGGATCTTGAGGGGCTTTTTAAAGAAGGGGATTTGGTTGATGTTGCCGGGACTACCATTGGAAAAGGATTTCAAGGTTTGTTCTTATGTTTTCCCCCCAAATATTTTGTGTTGATTTTACTGTGTGATGAATTGTATTGTGATTTTAGTGCTATTGCACTCTGTTATTGTGAAATTGTGTTAGGAAATAGGTTCTAATGGTACTTGAGCTTGGGGATTTTGAATGCCATTGTGCTTATTTTTCTTTTAGGTTCTTGGATGAAATTACAATGTTGGCCCAAATCCTTAATATCAGTATGTATTGTCTTTAACTGTAACAGAAGTAGGTAAATGAAGGAGTTTAATTGTGTGCTATGAAGCACGGAAACTCCGGTGACATGCCGTTTCAGCGTTTCCTAAACGTTTCGGAAATGGGAACCCCCGGAACGTTTCCGGGGCACTTTCCGCAATTGAAGAAAGTTGGAAACTCATTTCTTCAAATTTCGGAAACCGTTTCCTATAAATTCCTTCAACCTTATGACTCAATTTTGGTACATTTCAAAACTAAACTTGCTATGCATTTATTGTGTAAGTACCTAAATATATATATTATTTCTGAATTAGAAGTTTTCAAATGCTATGTGACCTTAATGAGATGAATATGATATGATAGGTGTCTATTTATTAATATTTACAGTAGAATTGTTTTATAATTAATATATATATATATATATATATATATTTATTATAAGTGTAGAGTATTTTAGAATTTCATTATTTTATAAAAGAATGAAATTATAATCATGGAAATTTTATATTTTTTCATATTTATACATATACTGATATACCCCTATATTTTTATTATTTACAATTTTCCCCACAGTTTCCGAACCTATATTTTTTAGAAATGGCGTTTCCCGGTGTCCGTGTCGGTGTCCGTTTCCGTGCTAGCTAGATTGTGTGTTATTAATGTGGATATTATGTTTCAGGTTTGGCAATTTGTTGAAAAATGCTAACTTGAGAAACATAATGCTTCTCTTAAGACAGTTTAAGAAATTCTGCCACATTTATGAATGATATCTGATATTCGTTAGAATTTAGGATTTCTGAATTTATGTAAGGTTACCTTATGGTGGTTGTTTTGAGGTTAATCTGAGGAGTTAGTCGATTACCCCAAAAATCATTTAGTTTTTACTGACCTATGTTGTCATAGCTGATTTTCCGATATTTCTAGGCCGTCTATCTTAGTGTTTGTACTTTGTGTCACATTCCTTGTCAAATAAAATCTCATACATCCTATTTTAGCAAAGTGATTCAAGGTGTTCGATATTTAGCACGGTGGAAAAGAATAATATTGTTTGGGGGTTAACTAAGCTTGCTTTGAGTATCATGAAAAACGCTCTTTTAGCAAGCCTG
The DNA here is from genome assembly GCA_947683365.1 of Euphorbia pulcherrima. NCBI lineage: Eukaryota > Viridiplantae > Streptophyta > Magnoliopsida > Malpighiales > Euphorbiaceae > Euphorbia > Euphorbia pulcherrima. The sequence continues at coordinate 41,802,891 of CANTUS010000008.1, read as the reverse complement.
ATTATTACACTTAATCCTTATGTCAGTTAAAATAGCAAGCAGTGCTTGGGCAAGGCACAAGTCAAGTTACTGATTTGGAGTCCTCAGAATTATAGCACAAAGTTCAGAGTTTTCTTTCGATTATTTACTTGATTTGTTTCCTGATGTTGAAATTTCTCTAATTGCTAACAGGTGGAATAAAGAGGCACAACTTCAAAAGAGGTCAAATGACGCACGGGTCGAAGAGTCATCGAGCACTGGGATCAATTGGTGCGGGAACAACACCAGGGCGTGTATACAAGGGAAAGAAGATGCCTGGTAGAATGGGCGGTACTAAAACAAAGATCCGAAAGCTCAAAATTGTTAAAATTGACAGCGATCTACGGGTTGTGATGATTAAAGGTGCTCTTCCCGGTAAACCCGGAAATCTTTTGAGAATAGCACCCGCCAAGATTGTTGGGAAAAACATTCCGAAGAACTAGCTCGATGCTCGAGATGTCACTTATCGTTTTTGGTATTGGATTGCCTCAATTTTCCATGTAATTCTGTATGTTTATTGATCTTAAATCTTGTTCCATTGCAATTGAAAATGAGAGTGAATCAGCGGTTTCTTTTGAAAGAGAAATTAACATTAACCCATTTTTCATTATTGATGGATTTGTATTGTTTGTTACATTTGCATTCATTATTGATTCCAATCCATTTATTTAATTTGAGATAATGAGAATTTCATTGCATGAATTTATTCAGTTAGTTCCATTGGATTTGAATTTATAGTTCAAGAGCTCAAATATGAACCTTTCTAATTGGCTACATTTGAATTTATAGAAATGCGAGAATCAAGCATGACAAACTCAGCTATGAAAATTTTCTCAATTCTTGGGAGCAAATTTCTGTTTGGCTATGACAAATTATTTTTGGTAAACATGTAAATATTGTTACAAATCAGATTGGATTCCACAATTCTTCTAATATTTTAATTTTTTCCTGAATTGGAATGAAATTAAAATCAAACTATAATATAAAATTAATTACATAAATAATTTATAAAATGCAAATTCATAATAACTAAAATTTCCAAGTTAAAAAAGGTCGAATGCTTTTTAATACTCCCCAACTTGTGCACTTTTGCCTTAAACATATCTAAGCTTTAAAAGTGAACCTCCGAAGTACCTAAACTTGTAAAAAGTGGACTTACGTGCTACTTCAATCTCACTTGCCCAGCCGCAGTCAAGAGAATGTACACTCGCTGCTAAGGTGAGAAATTTGGAAAAGTCAAATCAATGGGTAAGCGACACGTGACATGGGCTATCAAAATTTTAAAAAATACCTTGACAAAACTTCTTTTAAGTCCATGTAATTTTTATTCAATAAAAAAACACCAAAAATTTGAAAAAGCCAAACCAATGGCATAACGACATATGGCATAAACTAACAAAATTTCAAAAAAAATGACAACTTCTTTTAAAGAATATGAAATAGTTGTAATATGACTGAAATAAGTTTTATGAAAATAATTTTGTAGATTAAACTTCTTAGGATTTTAAATTGTATATAATTAATTTTTAGAGATTTTGAATTAATCGGTTAGTTTTGGTGATACCAGTTTTTCTCAATTAAAACAGAACTAACCAAAAATCTATAAAATTTAGATATTAAACTACACTATTTAGACTAAAAGCCTAACTGAAAACCCGTTGGTCAGATTGGTTAGGTTTTTTTAACAACCCTAATTTGAATTTTTAGCAAATCATGAAAATTATCGGACGATATTTAATGCTAACAAAACAATAAGTTTATTTAGGGTCAGTTTGGTATTGATTTTTCATACTGCTTTTTGTAAGACTTAATTTATAAGTTTTTCAAGCTTCTGTCCTAAAAAATTCTAAAAATCAATAACATACAGTTTCTAATTAATTAATATTAAGAGTCAAACTCTTTTATTTAATGTCAAAATGTATTGTCCTATTTGCAAGTAAAACTTTTCGTAATAGCAGCTCTGACAACAATCGCATCTCTTATATCCATACGCTTCATATTCGCTTAGAGTTCGCTCCAAGAAATATAGGAATCCCTTCCCCCTCACATCAATCCCACAAGCCTCTTATCTATTCTCATTCAATCATGACGGTAGGGAAGAAGTTAAAATAGAAAACTCATATTAGACTTAGAGATAATCTGCCACGTCAAGATGACACTCTATCGCTGAGTTATATCCCTCCCTGCCGTTACACAAAAATTGCTTTTGAGTTTCAATCCTTGATTTGGTAAGTACATCTATAGTCATTTATTTACGAAATTTCAAAACCATATTTGTTTCACAAAACGCATTTTCACAATTCTAAATTGTTTTTTTAATTTAAAGTATCATTGTTATTTTTATTTAAATAATTATGTTTGAGACAAGGTTTGTAATCTTGAATCTCCGTGTATATATTGAAATTTTATACAGAGTATCGGATATTTTGTACCTTATCCACTAAATTATTATAATATAAAATGTGGTGATGTGTTAATTATTGAGTGGATTACGTACAAAATACTCGGTAATATTGGAAATTTTGCGTGATTTCAAAATAATTTATATACTCCTTAAATTATTTTATGAGAAATAGTTTTATATTTGGAAAAAGGACATGATTGGGCTAAAACTCATAAAAAATTTCAATAAAAACTTCAGCCTACAACTTTTTAACCTAAAATAGGGGCAAAGCAAACCATTTGTACGTTCCCTTCACAGTCAACAACTTTTTTACATTCCGGTATTTTACTGGTATAATAGTGGTATAAATATGTTTTTTGTTTGATTGAGATTTTGTTTAGTCGCACCTGGTATAATGCTGGTATAAATGCATTTTTTGTTTGTTCTACTAGTATAAACCTGGTATAATGCTAGTATAAATGTATTATTTGTTTGGTTACTATTTTGTTTAATCACGCATGGTATAAACATAGTTTTGATTTCTTTCATAAAATGCATGTTTATAGGTTATTTTCATCACACCCAGTGTGAGCAGTGAATTTTAACGGTCATTCTCAGAAATGATGATGAGAGTTATATAATGCATTCTTCTATAGGTGTTGTCTACTTGAAGTGGTTTCAACATTGTTTGGTCAAGCTTTGTCAAACCTAAACCTCAAAAAACTAGTGTCTAAGCCCTAAAAGGTAAAAAATGGTCAATTCTGGTCAGTTTTAGTCAAAACCAGTCAAAATCGGTCGATTTCGGGCATCTTCGGTCAAAACCGGCCACACCGGTCCATACGGGTCCGTACGGATCGACCCGGTATAGGTCAGCCATACCCGTACTGATCAACCCAACCCCGTATGAGTCCATCCGATCCGATATGACCCAAAATGGCCTATACACGTCCTACCATGACCCGTACGGGTCCTCCCGACGCCCAAACAGTCTGTTTAGATGCATAAAATCAGCCATAAATGCATAAAATCAGCCATAAACACATAAAACCAGCCATATATGCATAAAATCAATAATAAATGTCATTTAATGCGTTCACTCACGATTTTACCTATATAAAGAAGCATTTTGCTTCATTTCAGAAGGAGAATAATTGAGAAGAAAAATATTAGAATGAAATATAATATAGCAAAATCATCTTCAACAAGTTTCTAAGGTTATAGTGAGAGTATAGAAGAGGTATAGAAGTTATAAAATACGGGAAAAATCATTCCACATTGGTTTTGCCCACATTTTATTCATTTCTAGTTTCATATTTAGGAGTGGCGGAGGTTTTGTCCACACAAACACTCACCTAAACAATCCTAAATCCATCATTTCACCATCTACTTTGACAAAGTTTCCATTCGGTATTGGAATCACTCTAAAGTGGATTCACCGCGTAAAGGTACGCTCCTGAGTTTCAAAGAGATTCACATCTCATTTATTTTATTGTCATTCTCCAACTATTCAATTCCATCTATTCCTTTATTCCTGTTTTGGGTCTGGTCCTGACCCATATGGGCCTTGTTGGTACCTTTATGCCCTTAGGGATATTAAACTAGTGCGCCATACCCATATAGAAGGAAATCCCATTTTATTCTATTTCTTCTCGATAAATCTACTCTTGCTAACTGAAATAAGGTTATGTTTGGGTCCGAACAGGACCCGTATGGGTCCCTTATACCGTACATGTCCCACTCCACCCGTACGAGTACTGGCCCCTAGGCTGAACCAAGTTTCTCAATTAATATGTAAAATAAATCCAACATCACCATTTGCCATGCGATCAGTTTCACTAATAATTTGGTAAATCAACTCGCAAAAAGTTAAAATGTGTTTTCACAACAAAATATGTTGAAGACCCGTGATTTCATTCCAATCCTAGAAGCCTCCTCGGCACTACCGATCGCAAAACTGCCACGCTAACATAATCACATTTTTCCCAATAAAATGTTGACTTATGATGTGCTATAAACGGTGCTAATCTTTGTGGATGCAGGCGAATTTATTTATTTTATTTTATAACTTAGAACAAATGTATAGGTTCACTCGCAATCCCCCATTTTCCCCTGGTTGTAATTTTATTCCCCTTTTTATTGCTTGTGTTTTATTATAAATTGTTGAACTCATGTATCATGTATGAAAGAGTGTAGAAAATAGGCTTTCTGTAATAATTCCCCAAATGATGAAAAGAAAACAGTTTTACGTGGTGAATATAATTTTGAATTAACTAAATGAGAAATAAGTAACTCATCTGATACCCGAATCTCTGATCCAAAATGAATGAGTCTCCAGCCTAATGGGAATTGTACCAAAACTCTTTCCCAATTAGACAACTTAGGTGGTGACTCTATCATTTGTGTCGAGATTTAGGTCTCGATTCTTTTATTCATAAAATTGGTTAAATGTGCAAACTTAAACTAATTAATTTTTATCACGCTTAAACAAGAAACAACCCTGAGTGGACCCCACCATAAGGCACACAAATTTTCATCCATTCACAGTGGCGATTCTGTTGGGGAGATAGCCTTTTAACTTGCAAAATTTTGGTTTATTGTTTTGAAAAGTTTAAAAGATTAAGATGAGCACCGAAAATCATTTAGTTAATTCAACCCACTTTCTTTTTTTGTCATTTAGGAAAATTATTACACTCTATCTTAGATGTGCTCTATCTTTGTATATTAACCTCACCATGGATCATTGTACATGGCTCATGCATGTATTGATCAGTTGGTTCCCACCTGAGCAAGAGTCAAAGCTTGGCAACAATCTCAAGTTCATTTGGTCCGCATTAAAGTTTCTACTCTACCGAATTCAGTCCAGTTAAGGGTTAAATCTCTGCCTCTGTCTCCTAGTAGTCCATCGTCCAGTCAGTTCGGACAGCTGGGTTCAATTGTTCCGAATGGTCAGTTTAGCAATCCTTTTCAGTTAGTAGGTACGACAATTCCGTCAGCCGTTAGTCGGTCTATTCAGCCTAGCCAAGGATTTGTGCCGCTAGTGCTTTAGTTTGGGGGATCTAGCCAAGGTCCCAACTACATAGCCAAGCCTAAGGGAACAACCTTCCCTCATTCAATAGGCCTACCCTTTGGTGTGACTATCCAACTCGATAACTCATCTTTGTCCATGGAGTTGTGTGATTTATTGAAAAAGTTGTTCGCCACCTGTCCAAGTGCTCAACAACCTTCACCTTTGGTCCAAGCATAGGAGAGGAAGCTACATTGAGGTCTTTGAAAAGGCTGAAAAGTGGGAAAAAATTGAGGAATTGGAGGACCTAGATGAAGCACAGAGAGGACTAGTTCTGAGACGAGTAGAAACTCAAGATTGGGAGACTACCAATTCACCGATGGATCCTACCGAGATTGAAGATAAAAACCCTCCACATGTGGATGATGATTTTGAGGATGAGCTAACCTTTTAATATTCCTAGTGTTTTGATGAAAAGAATGCCACTTATAAAGCATATCACAAATAGATTGATACATTCACATCATGTTTTAGTATGTCATTTTTAAAGATATCATGCACTCATAAAATTAACATTGTTAAAAAATTTCATCATGTTTATTAAAGAAATTGAATTTGTGTACATCGCAATGGCATAAAGGTTCCAATGGTTAAAACTTACCATAAAAAAAAGAGAATGAAAAGTGCTTAGCTAACATGGTAGTCTTAGGTCTTTGCTCATCTTTTCCATAAGGGGGAAGGAAGATACACATCACTAAGAAAGATAACCAAGAACCCAAGGGGAAAACAAGGAAGACATACTCCACATCAAAAGTAAAGCTGAAGGAAAAGATCTTACAACACAAATCTAAAATCAATGCAAGCTTAAATCCAATGCTCTTCCAAAACCTTCAAAAGGATAAACCATCAAATTAACAAATGGGAATTTCTTATAAATATAGGTACCGCCCTTGGACCTATATTCTAATAAAAATATCCCTCTAAAAATACTTTCTCCATTTGTTCAAGAGAAAGAAGACCCCTCACCCTGCATAATGATCCCAAGCCTCCATTATAACATGATCTCCTTCTTGTAGAAGGAGAACCTTCCTTACAATAACATGACCTCGTTCTTTCACAAAAGAGAAGAACCTGTTCATTCTAATACTAAATGGCCCAAGCTTACCCAAAGCAACCCCTTAAGGGGGTTGATCTAGTTCTCAAACTGCTACGCCAAGCTAACATTGATGCTAGGGACAATTTCATGCCTAATTGGGAAGGACGGTTCGTGGTTAAGAAAGTCCTTAGCAAGGGAGGAGTTGAGCTCATGGACCTGGATGGAAATGAGTTCGTGAATCCAGTGAATCAAGACAGGCTTAAGCACTATCATGTCTAGGTTAAAAGAACTAAATCACAAAAAAGCAACACAAATAAAGAATAAAAGAAATAAAAGATAAATCACCCAATGAGTGGTCCTCTACTAGTCAGGCAAAAATTAGGGTGCAACCTGCTGATTGATATTCTACAAACCAGTTAGGAAAAAGTTAGGGTACTCCAACATAAATAAAGCCCGCTAAGTTGAAAACCCGAAAAGGTCGGCTTAGGTAAAAGTTAGGGCGTCGAGAGAAATATGTCAGTTGCTTTCTAGAAAATTTGTAAAAGGACCAAAATGCAAGTAGGGGTTAACCATTGGAAACTATTAGCATTACCTATGCACTCAATTTAATTTCATCGATAAACATGTTATGATTTGCTAAGAATACTGGTCTTATGAATGCATGCATGTCTTTAGATGAAATGATCGCAAGTATGTGAACATCTGTTTTGTTTCTACATTTTGTGCTCTTTGTTGTTATCTTTACTAAGCATGTATTATTCAACAAAAGACAAAAGCACAAATAAGCTACAAAAGAAATAAGGTTTATGCAAAACTTAGAAAATGTCCGCTGGATTGAAAACCTAAAAGGGCGATTCAGGCAAAAATTAGAAAAAAAAAGAAAAGAAAGGAAGTCTGCTAAACTGAGCCGCCAAGGGCAGTTCAGGTAAAAGTTAAGACGTAAAAAAAAAGAGAAAAAGAAGAAAGAAGAAAGAAAGAAAATACAAAAATTAGTTCGATAGATCGCATCACATCAAGCAGTCTATGTAAAAATTAGAACTCAACTCAAAAATGCCAGTATTTTGCACCTGCTTTTGTTCTTCAAGCATCATTTGTAATTGCAATGTTTCACAGTTAGGATCCCACAAGTTTAGTTTTCCCACTGTGAAACTCACTCGATAGCACACATCATCTGAAGTGCCAAGTGCTTCAACTAGCATAATCCAGCTTGCACCATGTTATAGTTTGGACACCTCGAAGACACACTCCACTAATGTGCAAAGTGTGAATCTCAGCTAAAGAATCTCGGTAGTACTCGTCAATCTGAGTCGGACCAGTCTTTCATTAATCTAGAGTTTCAAAAGTTTGGTTACTAGTAAATTTACCAGCGACTTAAGTCTTCATCCTATCTAAAGAAGAACTAGATGATAATGCACATATCCTTGGGTAAAAGGGTACCAAGTATACCATGGAATTATTTGAATATGGGGCATAAACAAAGAAGAGACGTATGCGTCTAAGGAGACACTGCAGATTTAGAAAATCAAAATAGATGAGGCTTGGTAGTACGGGAAGCCTTCTAGGAGCTGTGTACTTATAAGAGAGGTCAAGGTGTTGGCCATAGCCGATAAAGGGCAACATCTCAAAAAATGGACTTGCTTCTTCAGGAACGCATCTGAATCACAGTTTGATCGCTCCCGTTCCACAGCAAATAGATTCCAAAAATGGGGCCAAACATCAGTACAAACACTAAATGTTCATACATCATGCATCATATATAGTTTAAGTTTTAAGTTTTACAGGTTTGAACTTACCACGAGAGTACCCTGCACCAACATCAGATCCAACATAAAAAAGAAGCATAGGTCTCATTCTGGCATACACTGTCCCTCTATTCTTGTACGAGTCCATGAAAGGCGCACATGTCCTCTGTTCAGATCTAAGACAAGGTTCTCACAAAGGTGAAGCACAACAATAATATAAAGGCCATTATAGGGGCACACTAATCAAACTTGGGTTCCACTTAAACCCATCCTTAGGCGTACGGGTCCTCCCTCCCATTTTAGGGCAGTTTTCCAAGCAAAACCAGAACTCCTCAGCAGTAGGGGCACATCTTGGGGCAAACCCCACTTCTCAAACCCCACTCTTTTAGCTAATTAGGGGCTACACCCCTAGCTCACCTTGATCCTTGATTGAAGGGGAAAAATTTTTGTTTACACAAAGTCAATCAAGAATCAAGGTAAGCCATGTCAAAATAATTGCTAACGTGAATACTTTTTATGTGCAGGTTCATTCAAGGGGAGGATCCCCAAGCGGTCAAAACATCAAGGGGAAATAATCCCCAAAAGACAAGAAATTCTTGCCCGAATAAAGGAAATGTTATCCTAGAAGAAATCCCCAACAGAAAAATCATCTAGGAAGACACCTCCCCAGCAAAGAAGTCAATCGAGGGGCATGCCTCCATTCCCCAGCAGTGGAACCAGTCATGGGGCATCCCCTATCATCAAACACCCTAGGAGCACCCACCCTAGGGGCACTCCCTAAAGTGGCACCATTGAGGGGCATCCCCCCATCATCAAACACCCTAGGAGTACCCACCCTAGGGGCACTCTCTAAAGTGGAACCATCGAGGGGCATCCCCCATCATCAAACACCCTAAGAGCACCCACCCTAGGGGCACTCCCCAAAGTGGCACCATCGTGGGGCATCCCTCCATCATCAAACACCCTAGGGGCACTCCCCAACAGTGCCAATCAGTAGAAGGGGCATACTAGGGGCACCCCGATTTGAGTTAGGACTAACCCAACATCACTAAACTCAGTCTTTTCTTTTAATCGGGCAAGTCATGACCCACGTATCTCAAAGTTTTACTGACCAGTTTCTTTATCACGTACAGGAACCTAAGGAGAGGTATCCATAGGAAAAGAAGGAATTCCCCCAGCCACACTACCACCCAAGGGGCATCATTCAAAAGACATACCCAACAAAGGTGCCATTCGAGGGGCATCTTTCCAAGAAGCATTCCCAACAACTAGACTGTTAGGGGGATCATTTCCTCAGCAAGAGAACCATTCGAGGGGCATCCCCCCAACCAGTCAAGCCATCCGAGGAAATTTTTAGGGGAACCCCCCGGAAGCTAAGTTTCTCTTTATGAGAGGCACGCTCTAGTAATCCAAGTCATCTAGGAGACTTGCTCCCAAGCAGTTAAGCGACTCATAGGCTATTTTCTCCCAGTAGTTAGGCCACTCCAGGGGAATACTAAAATAAGATTGGGACCAACCCAACATCTCTTCACTCAATCTTTATAGTTAATTAGGGGCATAACCCCGGTAGATCTTAATACTTGATTGAAGGGGAAAATTTTTTTGTTCATCATAAAGTCAATCAAGAATTAAGATGTACCATTTTAGGTCATATTCTGATAAAACTTATTTTTCTCTCACAAGTCAGATAAGACGAAACCTGAATGCCAACTAAAGGGGCACCTTTTCTCCAGCAGAGCGTCCAAATCAGGATAGTTTGTTCCCAGCAGATAGAACATTCAAGGGGCATCCCCCCTATCCACACAAGAAGCCAATCTCTATCCCCGACGACCGGATGGGTAAATAAACCATTCCCCCAGTCAAAGTAGTATCCAAAGGGCACCCCCTAACTAGTCAAGCTTTCTCAAGATGGTTCCCAAGGATACTCCCCAATGCTATGATGTCCTAGGAACACCTTCTGATAAACAAGTGAAATTGCCCCCGAGCAGTTTCTCCCTAGCGATCCAAATGGACTAGCCATTCAAAGTCTATCTCCTCAATAGTCAGCTCCCCTAAGGGCATTCCCCAAGGAGCATTTCAGTTCACAACAGTTGGGCCAAACCTAAGATATCTAAACTCATTTTGCATTTTATCAGGGACTAATCCCGATCCACATATCTTCATTCTTAATTGAAAGGGCAAAAAATTTTGTTCACCACAAAGTCAATCAATAATCAAGACGTATCATCTCAAGTAGTAACTAACTCAACATTTTTATTATCTCTTAATAGGTTAATCGAATTCTCTAGTAGGAGAGTCATTTGCCTTAGGAAAGGGATACACCAGTAGGAGAGTCATCCACCTTAAGAAAGGGATACACCATCATACAAGGTAAGTCATCTGCCTTAGGAAAAGGATACATTGGCAAGTAAAGTTGATCCGCCTTAAGGAAGGGATACGAGGAGAAGTCATCCACCATAGGAAAGGGATGCACCAGCATCAATCAAAGGAAAGTCAATCCACCTCAAGAAAGGGATACGCAAAGTAGAGGAAAGTCGATCCACCTTAAGAAAGGGATATGCACAGCAAAGGAAAATGGTTCACTCGGATAAAGGAATGCAAAGGAAGGATGCTCACTTTAAGAAAAGAGCACAAAGGAAAGCCATCCACCTTGAGGAAGGAACACCAACATTAGATACAGATTGGGGCAAGCCCCACATTTCTTAAACCCCATTCTTTCAGCTAATTAGGGGCTAAATCCCTAGCTCACCTTTATCCTTGATTGAAGGGGCAAAAACATTTTTTTGTTTTCACAAAATTAATCAAGAATCAAGATAAGCCACTTTAAAACACTTACTAATATGGATAATTTTGGTACATGTTCCTCAACAAAATAGGTCATCCAAAATGGGCATTTCCCGACAAAGAAATCTACCTAGGGGCACCCATCCTAGAGGCATTCCCCAACAGTGGAAACAGTCAAGGGGCATTCCCTTATCATCAAGCACCCTAGAGGCACCCACCAAAGGGGCATTCCCCCAAGAAACTCCAAGGGGCATTCCATTCTGAAATAGTTGGGCCAAACTCAACATCTTTCAAACTCATTTTACTATTTATTCAGGGACCAATTCCGATCCACATATCTTCATTCTTAATTGAAGGGGCAAATTTTTTTGTCTACCACAAAGTCAATCGAGAATCAAGACGTGTCATTTAAGGCAATAATTTACATAGTGTTTTTATTATCTTTTGATAGGTAACTCAAAAATCTTGAGCAGGAGAGTCATTCGCCTTAGGAAAGGGATACAACATCAGTAGGAAATTCATCCACCTTAGGAAAAGGATACATCATCAGCAAGAAAGTCATTCACCTTAGGAAAAGGATACATCATCAGCAAGAAAGTCATCCACCTTATGAAATGGATACATCATCAGCAGGAAAGTCATCTGCCTTAGGGAAGGGATACATCATCAGCAGGAAAGTCATTCACCTTAAGAAAGGGATACGCACAGCAGGAGAGTCATCCACCTTAGAAAAGGCATACATCATTATCAACTAGGAAAATTGATCTGCCTTAGGAAAGGGATACATCATCATCAACTAGGAAAATCGATCCGCCTTAAGCAAGGGATACGAGGAGAAGTCATCTGCCTTAGGAAAAGGATACACCATCAGTCAGGAAATTCGATCCATATTAAGAAAGGAATATGAGAAGATTCATCTGCCTTAGGAAAGGGATACACTATCATCGGTCAGGAAAGTCAATCCGCCTTAAGAAAGGGATACACACACCTTCCTCAGTGAAGTCGCCAGGGATACACATTGGCAAAGAAAAGTCATCCGCCTCAAGAAAGGGATATGCATCAACAAAGGAAGGCTATCCACCTCCAGAAAGGGATACGCACCAGTAAAAGAAAGTCATCCACCTTAAGAAAAGGATACGCATCAGTAAAGGAAAGTCATCCGCCTCAAGAAAGGGATACGCACTAGCAAAATAAAGTTATCCGCCTCAAGAAAGGGATATGAATCAACAAAGGAAAGTCATTCGTCTCAAGAAAGGGATACACACCAGCAAAGAGAAGTCATCTGCCTTAGGAAATGGATACGTACTAGCAAAGGAAAGTGGTCTGCCTCAAGAAAGGGACACCAAGGAAAGGAGTTTGCCTGAAGAAAAGAACCCAACCATATCATCGACTTAAGTATAATTTCTAGACCCTCGCTCATATCATAAGATCATATAGATCCGTATCTGCAGTGATCCCTAGAGGGGCAGTCTTTGAGCACTAGATTTTAACGGTCGTTCTCATGAAATGATGATGAGAGCTATATAATGCATTCTTCTACAGATGTTGTCTACTTGGAGTGGTTTCAATGTTGTTTGGTCAAGCTTTATCAAATGTAAACCTTAGAAAACTAGTGCCTAAGCCCTAAAAGGTAAAAATGGTCTATTTTGGTCAGTTTTAGTCAAAATTGATCAAAGCTGGTCAATTTCAAGCATTTTTGGGCGTCTTTAGGCATTTTTAGTCACAATGATTAGATCGATCCATATGGATCGACCCGTACGGGTTCAACCAGTCCGTACTGGTCCGATTTGACCTAAAATGGCCCACACCTATCCTACCGTTACCCATATGGGTCCTCTTGATGCCCAAATAATCTATTTAGGTGCATAAAATCAGCCATAAATGCATAAAATTAGCTATAAAAGCATAAAATCAGCCATAAATGCATAAAATCAATAATAAATGTCATTTAATGCATTCACACATGATTTGTACCTATATAAAGGAGAATTTTACTTCATTTCAAAAGGAGAACAATTCAAAAGAAAAATATTAGAATCAAATATAATATAGGAAAATCATCTTCAACAAGTTTTTGAGGTTATAGTGAGGGTATAGAAGACGTATAGAATTTATAAAATATGGGGAAAACCATTCCACATTGATTTTGCCCACATTTTATTCATTTCTAGCTTCATATTTAGGATTGAGGGAGAATTTGTTCACACAAACACTCACCTAAACAGTCCTCAATCCATCATTTCACCATCTACTTTGACAAAGTTTCCATTTAGCATTAGAATCGCTCTAAAGTGGATTCGCTGTGCAAAGGCACGCTCCTGAGTTTCAAAGAAACTCACATCTCATTTATTTTATTGTCATTCTCCATCTATTCAATTCCATCTGTTCCTTTATTCCTGTTTTGGGTCTGGTCCTGACCCATATTGGCTTTGCTGGTACCTTTATGTCCTTAGGTATATTAAACTGGTGCGCCATACCCGTATGGAAGGAAAATCCCATTTTATTCTATTTCTTCTCCATAAATCTGCTCTTGCTAACTGAAATAAGGTTCTGTTTAGGTCTAAACAGGATCCATACCTGTCCCCCATACCGTATGGGTCCTACCAATAGCCGTATGGGGTCCTAGCCCACCCGTACGGGTACTAGCCCCTAGGTAGAACAAATTTTCTCAATTAATCTATAAAATAAATCAAACATCGCCATTTGTCATGCGATCAGTTTCACTAATAATCTGGTAAATCAACTCACGAAAAGTTAAAATGTGTTTTCACAATAAAATACATTGAAGACCCGTGATTTCATTAATATCCTAGAAGCCGCCCGGGCACTATCGATCGCAAAATCGCCACGCTAATATATCACATTTTTCCTAATAAACTGCTAACTTATGATGTGCTATAAATGATGCTAATCTTTATGGATGTAGGCGAACTTATTTATTTTGTTTTATAACTTAGAAAAGATGTATAGGTTCACTCACAATCCCCCATTTTCCCCCAGTTGTAATTTTATTCCCCTTTTTATTGCTTGTGTTTTATTATAAATTGTTGAACGTATGTATCATGTATGAAAGAGTGTAGAAAATAAGCTTTTTATAATAATTCCCCAAATGATGAAAAGAAAATGGTTTTACGCGGTGAATGTAATTTTGAATTAACTGAATGAGAAATAAGTGACTCATCTGATACCCGAATCTCTGATCTAAAAAGTATGAGTCTCCCTCCTAATGGAAACCGTACCAAAACTCTTTCCCAAGTAGACAACTTGGGTGGCGACTCTATCATTTGTATCGAGATTTAGGTCTCGATTCTTTTATTCATAAAATTGGTTAAATGTGCAAACTTGAACTAATTAATTTTTATCACGCTTAAATAAGAAACAACCCCGAGCGGATGCCGCCGCAAGGCGTGTGAATTTTCGTCCGTTCACACCTAATATTTTGCTGTATAAATTGGTTTTTGTATGATTTCTTTCATAAAAACATGCTCATGTTTGGTTTCAATTTTTCAAAACTGGTATTTTACTGGTATAAATCTGGTATGAAGTGGTTTTTGTTTGATTTCTTTATAAAATACAAGTTTATGGGTTATTTTAATCACACCTAGTATTTTGCTTATATTTGCTGGTTTTTGTATAATTTCTTTCATAAAAACATGCTTATGTTTGATTTTAATTTTCCAGAACTGGTATTTTGCTGGTATTTTGTTGGTATGATGTTGTTTTTGTTTGATTTATTTCATAGAATGCATGTTTATTAGTTTATTTCTTCACACCTAGTATTTTGCTGGTATAAGCTGGTTTTTGTATGATTTCTTTCATAAAAACATGCTTATGTTTGGTTTCAAATTTCCTGAACTGGTATTTTGCTGGTATGAGGTGGTTTTTGTTTGATTTCAATTCATAAAATGCATATTTATCAGTTTATTTCTTCACACCTAGTATTTTGCTGGTATAAACTGGTTTCTATGTGATTTATTTCATGAAAACATGCTTACGTTTGGTTTCAATTTTCTAGAACTGGTATTTTGCAGATATAAGGTGGTATTTTGTTGGTATAATGCTTGTATCATCTGTTGCATATCTGCAAAAATAAAAATTCAAAAAAAGTATATTATCATGGATCTAGTTTCAAAGATAAAAATGAGACAAACAAAAAACTTTAAAGCGATATATAAAAAAATCAACGGTTTGCGAGATAAATGCAAAACAAAGTAAGAAAAATATAAAAAAGGAAGGAATGACATGGCAAGGGAGGAACGTATGAAGTGAAATAGAGAAGTTTAAAAAATGACCAAACATTTAATTATAAAAATAGGGGGGTAGAGTGGTAAATATTTTTCCTAATTTTGAAGGAGCTACATGTATCCTTTAAGGACAGTGTTGTTCGATATGACTCAGCTTATCAGTGTTTCCGTTACTTTAAGCTTTGTTTATAATTCCCATTATATATCTATATGATTTCTACTAAATATATTTATGTTTTGGTTGAAGGTGAGGACCAGAATACTCGATGAGGTAGACATTCCAACTTGATTAACACTCCTAAATTGAATATGGAAAAATCGATCACAAATACTTATTTTATTTATTTTTCCATAATTGTTATCCGACAGGTAATTTGTATAATTTCTCGTATATATTAGTGGAAATTCAGTTTGAAATTTCTCCTGTAGACATTGAGTAGTAACCAATTAATCATAAATCAAATAATACTTAATCAATCATAAAAAATAATTTATTTATAATTCAAATAATAGTATCTTGTGGTCAGTAAAAAAAGATCTTACGGATATAAATTATGGACACGACATTGCTTTATTTAATCTTTTATAAAAAAATTCATAAATACCGAAATATTGAGTATTTTTTACTAATGCTGTGATATATGAGCTTCATACGTCAAATAAAACACCTTACCATATTCCGAGAAACAAAATCCAGTAAAACACACATGTACGCTATAACATCAATCAGATTTATAGATCTAGAGCGATTGTACATAAGAAAGATAATTTGTGCGTCAAATCTGAAAGTTACACAAGTATTTGTCTGAAGTATGATGGAGTCCAATCCAATTATTAAACTATTAAGACTGAGATGTGTAACAGTAGAAACAAATCCATGCTTGAAGAGACAATATCATTGTGGATGATAAAAAAAAGCAGTTGATGCATATTAGTCATACAAAAAAATAAGAAAAAGAAGTGATAACTCATAAATTTAACTCGTCTTTCTGGTTGTTTATTGTGATAATTGGAATGGTTTTCTACTGATTTTGTGCATATATTACAAATATTCAAGTCTTAGGAGCTGTTTGAGCTAACTTAGAAGTTTTGGAGTCAATGAAGCATTTTGGTAGCTGTTTAGAGCTGAGTTGCGGTTTAACTTGGAGTCCAGGATATGTAGTTTGAAATCAAAGTGATTGGAGCTTGAACCCACAGCAAGAATGGACTATTTTAGAGTCAATTTGGTGAATAATACCTCTGCTGACCTGGAGTCCAAGTTGACGGCTGCTGTTGAGTTGTGTCCTGATTCAAATAGAAGACTATTTTGGAGTATTAGTCTTACTCAACTTCCTCTTCAGGAATTTCCAGATTTACATAGGCTTTATTCATTAATTATCTCATGCCTATTTTAGATTGTTTAGGATTTTATCAACTTTTATTTTAGTTATTGACTTTTTTATGGATCTCTTTCCTTGTTATAGAGTTTGTTTTTATTTAAATAGGATAAATTATTTCCAGCAGACAGAGACGTCTTGGCTGAGTATTTTTCTGGTTTATAACGTGTTCTTCAGTGTACTTTGGTGCTTTTGAGTAGCTAAATTCATCATTCTTTCCACTAAGGAGTTTGCTTGAGGCTATTATCAATCGGGGGGCTTGCTCTCAACCTTATCTCGAATTTTAGTTTTTGAATCCAAATCGGTAATATCTTACATTGTTTTCCTTTTGATCTCATCAATCCGGCCACTTGTTGATTCTCGAAAGGTAGAACATATTGTTATTTCTATTGCGTTTATACTATCATGATATAATAGAAAATTATAACAAACGGAATCTTCTAAAAGTTTTGTGGTTAGATTCGAATTAATGCATTCCTTTGTGCTATCATAAAGTTTTGAATTAAAGTTTGTCTTGTGCTTAAAGGCTTTTTGGAATTAAACCCTATTAGCTATCTAAGAGTGCATTCTGAAATTGAGAGTAATAAATTAGCTATCTAATATCATTCTCAAGTATAAAAAGATCTTTAATTGTGCTATTTCATGATTAAGCCTGCTGACTGAAAATTCAAGAAGCATATATTTTATGCCTGTGATCGATTGATTTTATGCTAAAAGTATCCTTAGTCGGAAGAGTCTCAAATAATATTTTTACTTCCTTTACGTTTGCAAGTTTTTATATTTTTATCAATCAACCTCTTAACCCCCCATTTATTTATTTTATTGCATTCTCTTGGTTGTCAGATTAATTTAAGTTGATTTGCTTGTTCCCTGTGGAGACGATCCCACTTACCACTTCTGCAAATTTTATTTATTTTAGTGTAATCGGGTTTATTATTATTTTATGCTAAAAGTATCCTTAGTCGGAAGAGTCTCAAATAATATTTTTACTTCCTTTACGTTTGCAAGTTTTTATATTTTTATCAATCAACCTCTTAACCCCCCATTTATTTATTTTATTGCATTCTCTTGGTTGTCAGATTAATTTAAGTTGATTTGCTTGTTCCCTGTGGAGACGATCCCACTTACCACTTCTGCAAATTTTATTTATTTTAGTGTAATCGGGTTTATTATTATTTTTGACGAATTCGACGCTTGTCAAATTTGGTGTCGTTGCCGGGGAATGAGTATTAATTAATTTCGTTTGTTTTGATAGCCAAGATTGATCGACTCTAGAATTTCTAGAAGATGGTAGCTACCATGACACCTGAGGAAACGCTAGCAGCACTAGGAATAGCACCACTTGTGATTTTCCAGTGAATTTTACGGAATTGCTGGACATGTAGTTAATACGTGTCCATTACTTTTTGGAGAGAAGCATCAACCATAAGCATTTTTTCCAATTTCAATAGACCGCTAATTATTTCTTGTGAATTTTGTGGTGCTATTGGACACATGGCTGATACGTGTTCATTACTTTTTGGAGAGGAGCATCAAGGTCCTCCATCTAGTCCAATCAACCCAAGCACTCCAAACTTTGCCCGTAGTCCCTTAACAAGGCAGCATGAATTTCAACCAGCTTTGAACAATATAGGAATGACTCTTGAGGATATGATAATGTCAATGATAGAAAATACTCAAAGGACATAAAAAAGTCTCCAAAATTTGGAGAAACAAGTAAGTCAAGTGGCGACTTCACTAAGTATATTGGAACATCAATGTACGCATTCATCTCAAATAGAAGTTAATTTTGTATGTGAACAAGAGGTTGAAATTTCACACGATGTTGCTAACCTGGACTCTAAGGTAACCATGAATTCTGAAATAATTTTAGAGCAGCCATCTAGAGCTACAATTGTTTTAAAAGAACCAGATTCCTTGACTATCCAGCTGTCGTTTCCTGAACATTTTGCAACACCAATTAAGGAAAGGAGGAAGAAAAGTTACAGAAAATATTTCAGAAGAATGAGCTTAAAATTCCAATACCTGATAATGTTAAAGAAAACTTATGAACATGATGAGATTTTAAAAGATTTATGCTCTAACAAAGAGGGACTTAATGATACTGAAAAATTTATAATTAGTGAAAAAGTTTATATCACGGATGAAGATAAACTGATTGATGAAGGTAAGGACCAAGGTGTGAATGATCCTATGTTGAATGATCATTACAAAATTTATATGAATCGATTTTAGGTGAAGAAAATAATTTTACGTCATGATCTTAAATTCAATTTGCACTTAAAAAGATTATACTCTAGGAGGAAAAGATTTATGCTTGTTGTTGCTAATGTTTTTTCTCGTAGTGCAGTGGTAGTTAAAAGCTTGGAAATTAGTAAGGTATTTCTTCTAAAACAATTTTATAAAGGTTTTTGAGCAGTTGGTCCTAAGGATTTCATCTTCAAGAAATTGAGCTTCGAGTCATAACGAGGCAGCAACAATGTTAGCCTAACGATAATAAAAAAAACACGCTTCTAGGAGGTAGCCCAGTATTGAGCATGAACTCATGCTCATCTCTTTACCCTTTTTGCTTAGTTCTTGTTTTTAATTTTAATTTTTAGTTATTTCCGTTTTTAGTTTTAAAAGGGCATAAGTGTAATTTTTTCTTTTAGTCATCTTCAACCTTAGATTTATTCTCGAAATTTTTGTTTTTACAGGTGCATAAGAATTGGGCTTTAATAGAGTTCCCCACTTTGGGTCTTAAAATGGGTCATACATAATTGGAGAAAAGCTGGGTTTTTTGCGGAGGATTTTTAATATATTAGAGCTGAATGGGTAATTGGGTCGTACAAGAGTAACCATTAACAAATGGGCCTATGCCAATGAAAAGTACCCATTACCACATTCCTAAATTCATTATTGATCCAATAACCCATCTGAACACCTAACACCTATCTACCCAAATACCCATTACCCATTTAACACTTCACACCAATAACTCTACCTCCATCTCATCTCACTTAGTCGCAACTTTCTCCCCTCTTCTCTCCCACAATCCACCACCGTTGATAGCACCTATCACCATCATTCAATCTTGCCGCCGTTGTTCACACCTGTCGTCGCTATCTCTCCATGGCTCAAAAGAAGAACCACACTTGATGGCCTCCAATACCACTTTGGCAGTCATCTCATCCATCGCCTAAGACCACTATTCTAACCAGGAACCTAATATTGCCAGAAATAGCACCTACAACCAGTTGCTGCTCCTTTATTCCTCAGAATTTTGTTGCAGCCATAGCGCCATCAAGGCCTAACTAAGTGGACCTCGTTTGAAGGTAATTCTTCTTTAATTTCTAGCTTTTGTATTTTCATATTTTGATACTTTGAGAAGCATTAGGAATTGATAAGAGCTCTAGAGTTGAAAATGTTAATCGGAGACCATTTGCTTTTGACTTGAAGTTGCCTACTATAAGGAGTTGGTCGATGAATGATTTGGGAGTCTTATCCTTAGTTCTTGAAATAAGCTACTTGAGGTTATAATCCATATTTGATTTATTTATCCCTTTATGCTAAAAGTTTTAGGTTAAGCATTAATGAATTTGTTAATCACTTTGAGTATGGAGATTGAACTTCAACTATTTCTGATGGTTATAGAAATGGATTATGATATTATCTTGTTGAGGTTACTGAAATTTTAGAGTCTATCTTGGGCTGATTACCCTTTGTTTATTCAGGTCATGCTTCGAGTTTTGTAGTTTTTATGGGAGTAAGCTTAAATTTTTTTCTGGATTCTTAGGTTATTGATGGATGGTGTAGCTAAAGGGTAGTCATTGGTGGTCTTAGGCTATTTAGTGACCCAATAGGGGGGCTGTTTAACATGGGCACAATGATCTTGACATTGCATTTTCTTTATCTCTTTGGCTTGAAAAATCTAAGTAATATGAAGCTGGTTACCCAAGACCAAGTTGGGCATGTTGCCTTTGAAAATTCAGGTCTTGAGAATGATCCTACCAACAGCCCACTGCTCCTTGATCGATTGGATGCGCTACTCCAGCAACAAAAGGAAATAAACACTCTCATCTCCACTATCTGTTAGCTTTTACAGCTCTAACAACAGCCTCAATAGGCTGCCCCAAGCCTCCTCCACCGACAGGTTGCATCTTTCCTTAACTGCTTCTTTCATTTCTTTTATTTGCGAAAAATTGAGGGCATTTTTGCCTCCAAGTGTGGGGGAAGGATGTGTAATTTTTGACCATGTCATATTTTAGTTGCACTTTTTAACCTCTATCTTATTACTAATCGCATTGGTAAACACCACTTAAATTCAATGGGTAGACTTAGAAAGTAGATAAGTCATTTTTGAACCATTTTTTCTTATGCCTGAGGGCCTTGAACTAGGATTTTTATGATGGTCGGGTTTGTTACCCGCTGGTTTTAGGATCAAGACACGTAACTCGATAATGTTCACTTGAATCTCTTCCTTATTATGGTTTATTTTATATTTGTGAAAGCAAAGTGTAGAAAAGGGGTTATTGAATGAAAAGAAAAAAAAAACAAGAAAAATAAAAAAAAGAAAAGAACAAGAAAAAAAAGTCTGAAAAGAGAAGAAGAGCATGATTCATTGTTCTATCGTTATATGTTTTATTGTGCTTATTATGACCTTTATATTCTACCCTATTACATCTTGGTAATACCCATGATCCGGTGAAGTTGAGGGATGGGCTCAATTTCTCCTTAAGCGGTTTGTGTATGGAGCTCGGATCACAGGGAGAACCACCCTCAAAAGAGCCCTCAAAAGTTCCTACAACTAAGGTGTAACGGGTTTTTAATGTGTTCCATCCACCAAGTTTAGTTGTCTTTGTTTTAAAAGCGTTTTAACCGACTTGATCCTCATTAAGACTCTCTTTCAACTTTTCTGAAGCTTGTGAAAAAAATGTACAATTATTACTTGAATCTTTCTAAGTATCTTATTGAATTTAAGTCTTGTGTTGAAATGTGGTGAAAATGCAATATAGTGGTTATTCGGATTACTTGATTAGCTGTGATGATGCTCATTTTGATTTTTAATAAGGGCAAGTGTGGGGGAATTTGAAAACTTATAAATTTAACTCTTTTTCTGGTTTTTTAATGTGATAATTGGAATGATTGCTACTGATTTTGTGCATATATTACAAATATTCAAGTCTTAGGCGCTATTTGAGCTAATTTAGAAGTTTTGGAGTTAATGAAGCATTTTGGTAGCTGTTTGGAGCTGAGTTGCAGTTTAACCTGGAGTCCAGGATACGTAGTTCGAAATCAAAGTAATTGGAGCTTGAACGCACAGCAAGAATGGACTATTTTAGAGTCAATTTGGTGAATAATACCTCTGCTGACCTGGAGTTCAAGTTGACAGCTGATCTTGAGTTGTTTCCTGATTCAAATAGAAGACTATTTTGGAGTTTTAGTCTTACTCAACTTCCTCTAAAGGAATTTCCAGATTTACATAGGCTTTATTCCTTAATTATCTCATGCCTATTTTGGATTGTTTAGGATTTTATCAGCTTTTATTTTAGTTATTGACTTCTTTTAGGGATCTCTTTCCTTGTTTGGATAGAGTTTATTTTTATTTAAATAGGGTAAATTATTTCCAGTAGACAGAGATGTCTTAGCTGAGTATTTTTCTGGTTTATAACGTGTTCTTCAGTGTACTTTGGTGCATAATTTGAATGGAAAAATCAACTTGTTTGTCTTGCATTTTGAGTAGCTAAATTAATCATTCTTTCCACTAAGGAGTTTGCTTGAGGCTATTATCAATCGGGAGGCTCGCTTTTAACCTTATCTCGAATTTTAGTTTTTGAATCCAAACCGATAATATCGTTTATTGTTTTCCTTTTGATCTCATCAATCCGGCCACTTGTTGATTCTCGAAAGGTAGAACATATTGTTAAGTCTATTGTGTTTATGCTACCATGATATAATAGAAAATTATAACAAACGGAATCTTCTAAAAGTTTCATGGTTAGATTCGAATTAATGCATTCCTTTGTGCTATCATAAAGTTTTGAATTAAAGTTGGTACTTGTGCTTAAAGCCTTTTTGGAATTAAACCTTATTAGCTATCTACAAGTGCATTCTGAAATTGAGAGTAATGAATTAGCTATCTAATATCATTCTCAAGTCTAAAAAGATCTTTAATTGTGATATTTCAAGATTAAGCCAGCTGACTGAAAATTCAAGAAGCTCATGTTTTATGCCTGTGATCGATTGATTTTATGCTAAAATTATCCTTTGTTAGAAGAGTCTCAAATAATATTTTTACTTCCTGTAAGGTTGCAGGTTTTTTTTATATTTTTATCAATCAACCTCTCAACCCCCAATTTATTTATTTTATTGCATTCTCTTGATTGTCAGATTAATTTAAGTTGATTTGCTTGTTCCCTGTGGAGACGATCCCTCTTACCAATTCTGCAAATTTTGTTTGTTTTAGTGTAATCGGGTTTATTATTATTTTTGGCGAATTCGAAGTTCGTCAAGAAGGCCAAAAAAAACAAATCAACTAAACAAAGTGAGGAGGAAGAAGGGAGTATGTTAAATACATTTTATGCATTATTTTTTTTGTTATATCCTATGTTTAAATCATTTATTATTTTTGGGATATTAGTATATTCGTGGCATTATTTTTGTTTTGGTACGAACAAGTCAAAAAGTTGAGAAAGATCAAATAAATGGAGCATTTGATGAAGTGTATTTTGGATTTTAGCATAACAAATTGTGGGACTACTGGTTTGATTTCGTGGAAATTTACAACCACCTAAGGAGTGATTTGGCATCTCTCTTGATATGGTCAAAGTTTAGTGGATGAAATAGAATGCACAGCAAACTCCAAATTATACTCCCACTAATTGTTCACGTGACCATATTCTTAATCAATTTCAGAATGAGTGGAATTCAATCAAGGGCTGAGTTGTTTTCTTTTTGAGGGAAAATTGGTTAGGGTTGTATTAAGATGAAACAAGATTAGCAACACAAGTGGGCTGTATAGACATCCAAACCCATGTTACTTCATCAAAATGCACAGAATGAGCAATAGAATGCGCTAAGACATTAGCATTACGAGACACTAAGCTAAACACAAAAGATGAAAACACTTGTGACATATCCCTACAATCGGAAATAATAGAAGAAATATATGAGTAGCCGACATCGCTACAACTTAAAGCATCAAGCAAAATGCTATTGTCCACTTCAATATTCACATGAGTAAAACCGAGACTCATTAGCCATGATAATGTCTCACAAACCGATAGAGCTTCAAACTCAAGCATACAGACATGTGAAGGTAGCAAACCTGATTTAGCACAAATGGACTTACCCACCTCATTTTGAACAATAAGTCCAAAGCAAACTGATTGTCCGTTACTGAAGAGTGCAACATCTGAGTTACATTTTAAATTCAGAACATGAGGGGGATCCCAAATATCAGCAGCAAGCATTGATTCAGCTGCACTCTTGGCTTGTGGTACGGGATTTTCTCGCCACCCATTTCAAAAGATACTTGAGCGTTGATACTGAATAAAAACTTTCATTCCTAGTCACCTGAACATTCCCATTCACCGATCGCCATTGAGAGCAGGCAGATAAACAAAGCCTAATCACTACACGTGGCTGAGTGTGAACAACATTCCAAACTAATTTGTTTCGAACAAACCACATACCCCAAAGAAGGTAGAAAGCTTGCTGCAAAAAGCTAATTGATTTATCTAATTAACCGCAAAAAAATGATATGGAACAACCTCAAACTCTTCAACGTGGGCACATGGGAGAAAGTGGAGGCAATTTGCATAGTTTTAGGAATTAGTTTTAGTTTCCACTATTTAAAGGAAATTTTGTACGTTGCTTTCACTTAGACAATTACGTACATACATATAAGCTTAATTAAATTTAGTTTTTGTTCTTGCTTATTTCCTTTATCTAATCAAAGGATAATTCTACTCTTATTTATTTTCACTTGTGAGGCCTAAATGTTCTTTATCTATTCTTATCGATTTACTATTTATTTATTTTGGATCATAAAGTTTATTTTGACTCTTTTAATTGTTGTAAAAAGTCAACGTTGTTTCAATTGAAAGAATTCATTGTTGGCATACAAAGCGATTTGATCCGTAATTGTCATATTGATTTGTGTAGTGTCAAATTAAGATTTTTCTATCTTAAGAAATAAACAATCTTACTCAAACGAGTCAAGCGTCTTGACAAATTGGTTTGAATCGGGTTCTCCTATTTCTTAAAGCAATTACCAAGTTAAAACCGAGGAAGATTTCCAAAATTCTATGGTTTAGTTAGGTCAATCATAGACCGTCTCGTTCAAATTGAGGGAGAATTGGATGCTAGGAGCATCTTTCGGTAACTATAACCGATTTAGTAAAATATGATTCGAAATTACCTTTGAACCATTGATAAAGTAAAATAATAAGAGTACGAACTACACCTTTGGTTAGATGCTTTTATTCAGTTGTTTTCTCACAACATTTTTTAATCTATTGTTTTTTATTCTTTGTTTACAAAACATCAATATGCAAACCCCCCCCCCCCCCCCCCCCTTTTTATTTTTTCAGCTTTTTCATTCGACAGGAGAATTTTACGAAGTTGTAATACTCTATGTGGGATTGATCCTACTTCCATTTGTTACAAATCTGAGTAAGCTATTTAACTCGGCGAATTCGACACTCGCCAGAGTTTAAGAGCAAGTCCAACTATTTTCCCCATTTTTCATTTCCCAAATCCCATTTTGCAGGATCAACAGTGCTCTTGCTCTAGCAATCTTCCACATTTTTCATTCATCATATTAGATTTCCTTATAATAATAATATTTATTATTATTATTATTATTATTATAATTTCTTTACATTATTTCAATTCTAATCAAGTAACAAAAAAATTTTAAAAAATAAAAACTAAAAACATATATATTATAACATTCATTCCTCAAAATGGGGGTGTTCCCATATGGAGAGCCTTATTTTGAAGATGATATACTGTATGGGGAATGGTTGGATAAACCCATTCCCCATATATGCTCTTCATTTTGGGTATCAATGGACATGCTCGAATAGCTCAATTCTTCTTCCTTGAACCTCACAAATATAGAAGGGTTTTTTTGATTTGATGACTAGGATTTTTTCATATACTATTTAATTTAAATGTTTTCAAATTATTTAATCTCTAATGTCAAATCAACCGTTTGATCCAAAAGTTTAAATTGACATGCATAGGTGATATTGAAATATTAAATGAGTGCACCCATGACATTGATTGTGGGATAAACCGATTCCAACGATCGCCCAAGTGGCATCCGTTGAACGCAAAATCGATGCCATTACTAAAAGTCTCACATTGAGAAATTAGCTTGCAAAAAAAGCTCATATTGGCGTCGGTTGCAAAGCCAATGCCTTTTCTGTAAAGTCTATGGCATCGTCAGTTCCAGAACCGATGCCCTAGGAAGCACGGAAACTCCTAGGCACTAACGTTTCTTGTTTCCACTACCCTCTCGAAAACCTGAAATCACGTTATATTTTGCGTTTTCAGTGTGCGTTTCCAGAAATCCGATGCCATATAGCAAAATAAGCAAAGCGAGAGCCCGTTTCTGCAATAGTAATGTATGGTATATAACCAAAAAAAATAGTAATATATGCAATAGTGTCCAGTTGTTAAATATTCTTTCATGAATTTTTAATCAAGGTTGAAACACATGTATTTAATTTTTATTAAAGAATTGGAATCTAATTGTTTTCTATAATCCAACGAAGAGTCAAATGATTAAAAACATGCAAACGTGATGGAAATAAACTAAAGTTTTTCTGCACATGGAGTTGTTAAAAAGAACCTTGACTGAATATTTAAATACAATTTTTTCGTGGATCATCAATATATGATTTCAACTTCCCAATTACATTTACTAAATTAACGATTCCGGGTTTCGTTGCATTCTTCCCGCGCGATAAATACAATATCATTATCACTCAATTTAATTTGATAATTTTCTATTTTTCAAAGGATGTTAGTACGTACATATGACAAAAGTGGATCAATCACTTACGGTTATGTTGGGGGCAAAAGGACTTTTTTTGCCGTATGGTATGATCTGTTTACCCTATAATTCATATGTTACGCACGTTCATTTAGTTCAATATGTTACCCTTTTTATCCCTTTAAAACATATTGAAAATATATTACCCGAATGCCGATATTCAGAAACTATCTTCTATGAACTCGATTAACCTACGACCGTATTCCTGCAAAACAAAAATGAGCTTGGGGGTGATCGGTAGTTGAGGGAATCCTTAAAGGCCAAGGATCCTATTTAGGAGTTATTCCTTATTGAGGATGACTCATTCTTATTATCTCTTTAGGAAATGGATAATGACATGTAACCTAATTAGGTTAGGATAATGATAGAAGGAGAGAATATAAGGATTGGAATTTGACCTAAATTCTCTTAACTTGTGCAACACGAAGGTGCCTTTGAGCCGGGAAAGGGTCAACTCGAGATCCTGTCCGTTTAGGACATTGCTACGCCAATAAGGTTCTCCTGGTGTGTTTGTTACCATCCGGATGAATATCCAGTCGGCTCCCTGA
The DNA here is from genome assembly GCA_947683365.1 of Euphorbia pulcherrima. Lineage (NCBI taxonomy): Eukaryota > Viridiplantae > Streptophyta > Magnoliopsida > Malpighiales > Euphorbiaceae > Euphorbia > Euphorbia pulcherrima. The sequence continues at coordinate 41,775,651 of CANTUS010000008.1, read as the reverse complement.
CATAGGGTTTGTTACCTTTGTATTGTTCCGTGAGGTTAGGCAGGCGGCTTACGTTGACTTAGTCTCATAGCCCAAGACGGGTGAAATGTATTTAACAAGTTATCAGAAGCCCCCCACAAATGTGAGAAGTTCTTTAGGACTTCTGATGGTATACTTCCCTCGTGTTTTGAGTTGACAAGCACTAGATTACTTGGCAACATGTCATCCAAGCATTTTCGAAACTTCTTGGAGAAGCTTGAGTCTCTTCAATATCTTTGGCGGCAGTCCAAAGTTTCAAAATTTGAAACCAACCAAACTTGGCTTGCCACGTGGCATTTTTACTACTGTAGTTCAGTTATTATGATGCTTGATTTCTGCCATGTTCCCTATTTAAGCGCATTGATAAATCCTTTACCTTTTTACCTCTTTCAATCTCTCCCTATCATTTCTGGCGATTTGCTTCTTTCTCCATCCTCAAAGTTCCTTCTTTCTCCGGCAACTATGTTTCCTTACTCTGGCGGTTACTCTTCCTTCTAACAAGTAAGTAGCTAGGTCTTATGTTCATCTTTTGCCGGTATTTTTTATGAGTTCCAAGCATGCTTGCTGCTTTAATTTATTTGTTGCTGCTACAACTGAGATTTGTACGTTAAGGGTTTTGTATTTTGCTCTAGGCATGCTTTGATTTTCCTTGTTTCCCTCTATGCCTCCTATTTTGCGATTTCTTTCCAACTATTTTGTTATCTCGCCGTAGTCTGAGTTTTTTTGCCGAAATTTGGGTTTATTATGAACTCCGTTATAAGCTTTTCTAGGATAATTAAGGAATTCCCTCCCAGCTAAAATGAACTGTAGATCCTCTAGGACAGTTTTGTTTTGATGCTAACATGTTCTAGGGTTTTTATATCCTTTTAGGGAGGCTACGTCTTCTTCCTCGCTAAGTAGTGGCTCGAGCGATAGCCTTTTTTCTATTTTGTGTAGAGATCTTCCTACTTTAGTTTCACGTTCTTTTATTAACATGGACCGCTCTAATTTTTGTCCTAACCCTAGGATTAAAAAAAGCTGAGTGCATGAACTACATGAAAATGAATGGTGATGAGGGGAGGGCGGGTTCTAGAAAGACAGCCTGAAGTTCTCAACTCCACTTATCCAACCCCGCGGGGAGGAGTGAAGTGGAGGTCGGTCTAGAAGTCAACCAGCCCAGTGGGGAGGTGGAGAAAGCTCTTACTCCCAAAGGGTATCAGATGAAAAGAGTAGCTAAGAAGAAATATGCTACTAAAGGTAAAGAAAAAGTGAGCGAGGCTAAACTAGCTCAAAAGAAGGGGGGAAAGTTAACATCGTGGATTGAAGGCATGGCTTCCGTTGTTAACATTATAGACTTGGAATTCGAGAGATGTTTTTTTTATTGGATGTGAAGGTGCTATGTCATGGTGTCGTCTCAATCGTAATGGGTATATGCTCTGCCCGAAGGCTGGTTCAGCATTTATCTGGATCAGATTTGGTAAGGGTTTATTTACCCACTTCCAGCCGGCATTTGAGACTTACTGAAGTTTTAGGACGTCTGCCCGACTCAGATCCACCCTTTCTACTAGGGTAACATAGTTGGCCACTACCGACTGACTTTGCATAGACTTAGGCTTCACATTTGATCTAGAATTCTTCAATCGGATAGAACCTTATAAGTTGAACAAAGGGGAGGACCACCTCCATTTCACCTTAAGGACTAGTTTTTATCGTGTTTTTGACCGCCTGGATTCCTTAAAAAGCTTCGAACGATTCTTTGTATATATCAAGTTAGAGGAGGGAGTGCCTACGTTTCCAACTAGATGGTCATTAAATGTTCCTCCCCCTTTTAAAGCCCCTAAAGATGAGTATGACTTTAGGATAGAAGTTAATAGGGGTTTACAAGAACGGATTTGGTCACTGGCCATTGCGGCTTACGCCTTTACTAACAACATTAAAATTTTGGAAATTGACCCGCTTGTTGAGGGCAATTTATTTTATTTGGTTTTAGCATATCGAATGTGACTGATTTTCTATACAACTTTCTAGAAAAGAGAGCCAGGAACTTGACTCAGGAGAACACTTATGTTGCCCCTATGACAGTTCATGGCGAGGCTGACCCAACTGTCGATGTTGTTTATCTCAACAAAGGGGATGGAAAAAAGAGGAGGAAGAAGAAGACTGACCTGAAGGAAGTGAGGGACGAGCCTTCGGCTAAAAAGGCCAAGGGGAATGAGGTATCTTCCCTTCTTGCATCTTTATTTATTTTTGAAAATGCTTGATTTTTACTAAGTGTCTTGTTTGCAACAGACAGTTTTGGAAAATATTTCTTCTCCTCTGCCCGATTCCTCTTCTTCAGGGCAGCCGACCGATTTTTCTCCTTCTTGCTTGAAGGAGTAGTTGGTTGGCCTATCCGGGAAGAAAAACTTAATTTTTGGGACCGTTGTTCAAGAGACTTTGCATTTGGCTCTTCCACTTCTGCGGGAGTCCACCAAGTGTAAGACTGAAAAGTTTCGGCAAGCGACCGTTCTTCTTTTCGAGGTTAGAGACTTTTACCATCTTCTCTTTTTATTTAGTTTTGATTTTTCCTAATTTGATTTTTGATTTTTTTAGCTAATGTCTCGTTCCGTTGACATGAATGAATGAGCTGACGATATTGAAGCGGTATAGGAAAAATACGAGATGGATCAAACTTAGATCAAGCTACTGCTGGAGGCGAATAAAGACCTTGAGGCCAAGATAAAAAAGGTCGAGGCAAATTTGAAAGTGGCCAATGATAATAGTGAATCCCTCCAGCAAGCACATGATGAGGTAGAGGAGAAGGGTTAGCAGGTTAAAGAAGAGCTAGGCTTTGTTAAGGTGGATCTGGTGGCTAGCCGGAACAGTGAGGGGCAATTTAAGAACGCCCCAGAAGGCATGATGGACATGGGCCTAGCTTATGGGCGATGAGTCTATAATGCTTGTTTAGCTAGCCATCCGGATTTGCCGGCTGATCTCCTCGCTACTGTCCAATATCCCAAATATGGTAAGCCACTTCCCGAGCTGGATTAAGGGAAGTCGCATGAGACCAAAGAGGATAAGGAAGTGGTAGAATGAGATGACCAAGATGCTAAAGAGGATGACCCTATAAAGGAGGTGTTAGACTATGGAGGGAATGACACGGAGTCGCCTAAAGATCCAGAAGGGTCTAAGGGTGACCTAGTTATTCCTTTGACTTAGATATTTTTTCTATTAATTTGTACTCTTTTTATTTAGCCATTTTGGCATTGTTTATAAGTATAATTTTAATTTATTCAAGCCCATTTGGGCATATTCGTATGGTCTTATTGATTTGACTGCCTACTGAAACATTTTATATGTAGGTGTTATAACTTGCCTTTTTGATTAAGTATTATACCTTAATTTTTATGCTGGTTTTCTTTTAGCCGGTAGCTCTTATGGTATTATGTTTATACAGGTCTGACAAATTTTGTACGTTAGTTTTAACTAAGGAGTTGACTATTGCGCATGACATTTTTAGACTGTCTTATATTTTGCTCTTTTTTGTGTGCCTAAAAGTTTGATCATGACTTTATTGAGGCGGACAATTATTAAATAAAATAAATATTTTATTGAATGGATAAAAATATAAGTCCGGGAATTCTATGCGTCTGAATAAACTACTTGAGGGGAGCCGCCTCGTTAAAAACTTGCTTAAGGAAAAATCCAGTGGGAAAAAGCCTTAAGGAAGGAAAAAGAGTGTGACTGCTAGAGTCCCTAAGTATCTGCTCCATAATAGGGCCTAAGATTAGCAATGTTCCAAGTGTGAGGAAGCTCTTTGCCATTCATAGTGCCCAATTTATAAGTGGTCAGTTCGATGACTTTGATGATTTTGTAGGGGCTTTCCTAATTGATGCCCAACTTCCCTTTACCTTCTCTAGGCTATGAGATGACTGAGTCTTTAAGCACCAAGTCTCCTTCTTTGATCCAGATTTCTCTAACTCGTCTCTTGTGGTATCTTGCGATTTTTGCCTTGTATTCCGCTATAAGGACCCATGCTCTATCTCTTTACTCGTCCAAGTTGTCTAAATGATACTTCATGTTGATGTTATTGTCTTCTTCCATAAAATAAACTACTTGATCCGATGGTGTCCCAATTTTGACTGGGATAACCGCCTCAACTCCATAAACGAGAGAGTAAGGTGTTTTTGTAGTCGTCATGCAATGGGTGATCTGTAAAACCAAAAAATTTAATTAGCTCATCCAACCATCTTCCTTTTCTATCCAACACCCTCTTCTTCAGTCCTTCTCCCAGGGTGCGATTGGTAACCTCTATCTGGCCATTTATCTGTGGATGCGCAACGGAGGAGAAATGATTCTCTATCCCCCACTTCTTGCAAAAATCCCTGAATTTTTTTGAAATGAATTACGCCCTATTATCCACTATAATCCACTTCAGCACTCTAAATCGAGTAATTATGTGTTTTCATACGAAGTCAATTATTTTTCAACTGTAAACGAGCTAAGTGCTTTTGCTTCAACCCATTTAAAGAAGTGTTCAACTGCTAAAAGTATCAATTTTCTCTGCCAGGTTGCTTTTGGCATTGGGTCGACTATATCAATTCCCCAAGATGAGAATGGCTAGCCAGTCATGATGGGCTTTTGATTGGACTTAGGGACATGTGTCTTTCTAGCATGGATTTGGAATTGGTGGCAAGTTTTAACATATACCTCTGAATCTACTTTAATAGTCTCCCAGTAGTGTTCGGCTAAAGTAGCCGTTCTAAGTAATGTGGCATTCGCTTGGTCGGATCCATAGTCCCCTTCATAAATCTCTTCCAAGATTAGCTTTCTCATTTCTGGAGTGACGCACTTGAGCCATACATTTGAGTGGGATTTTATGTACAATTCGTCGCCAATTAAGTCAAACTGCATGTATTTCCTTGTTGTCTTTTTCGCCTCAATCTTGTCTTTTGGGAGCTTATCACAAGCTAAGTAATCATAGATAGGTTACATCCAACCAAGTGGCTTCTTTTGTATCCAAAGGATTTCGCCTTGTTCTTCACATATTGGATGGGTTCAGATCTCATAAGGGTAACTTAGCTCTTTCAATGAGTCCTTGCCTGCAGCCTTCTTGGCTAAATCATCTGCTATCTCGTTCTACGTCCAAGAAATGTACTTAATCTTCCACTCGGTTCCCTTTGATTCTAATTTCTCTATCAAGGTCCCTACTTTATCTAAATACTTGATCATGTCAGCTCGTTTAGTCCCTAAGTACGATTGATCTAATTTGCAACTAGTTTTGAGTCGCTTTTGAGGAGGGCTATATGAAGTGCTATTTCATTAGCCAACTCTAGCCTTTTAATAACTGCTTCATATTTTATAGCATTGATGGTGGAAGGGCATGCTAACGTAGTAGTGTATGATAACCTAATTCTCGCTGGCCCTCGTATATAAACTTTGATGCCAGGTCCCATTATGTAAGAAGATCTATCTACATATATTGTTCGAGTCTCTAATCGAATTGGTCTATCCGGCTCAAGCCCTGCAAATTCTACTACAAAATCTGCTAACACATGTGCTTTCAAGGCACTCTTAGCCTTGAATCTTATATCAAACTCTCTCAGCCGTATAGCCCACTCAGCTTAATCGCCCTGATGTGTCTAGCCTTTACAGCACTTTCTTAAGAGGGAAGCTAGCTCTTACAATGATAGTGTGAGCCTGAAAATATGGTCTCAGCCGGCTGCTCGAGTGAATTAGTGCTAGGGCCAACTTCTCAATATTGGGGTACCTTAACTAAGCGTTACTCAGTACTTTGCTAGTGTAGTAAATAGGATACTAACCTTGGTCATCTTCTCAAATCAATATTATCCTTACCGCTTCATCTGTTGCTATCAAGTATAAGTATAATATTTCCCCAGCATTGGGGCGGCTCATGAGTGGAGTCTTAGCCAGGAAGTCTTTCATTCTATCGAAGGCTTCTTAGCAACACTTGTCCCATTTGAAGTCTTAATCTTTCTTGATTTCCTTATAAAAAGGCATGCATCTCTTGGCTGAAAAAATGATGAACCGCCCTAAGGCATTGATTCTTCCATTAAGACATTGTACTTAATTTAAGGTTCGAGGGGGCTTCATCCGGATGATGGCCTCGATCATTTTGAGATTTGCCTCAATTCATCTTTTCGGAATCATAAACCCTAAAAACTTTTCACTCTTAATTCCAAAGACACATTTCTCCGAGTTGGGCTTTAGTCGGTAGGTTTCTAGGACCTTAAATAGACTGTTTAAGTCTTCAGAATGTGATTCTTCATCTCTACTTTTGACAATCATGTCATCAACATATACTTCCACAGTTTCCCCAATCATGTTCTTGAACATTCTGTTTACCAATCTTTGGTAAGTAGCGCCGACATTTTTCAACCCAAAGGGCATGACCATATAGCAATATTTTCACTTATGAGTTATAAAGAATGACTTTTCTTCATCTACTAGGTCCATGTGGTAACCTGATTTTGCATCCAGGAAAGAGTAGATGGAAAAATCGACTGTGGAATCTACTAGCTGGTCAATACTTGGTAAAGGATAGCTGTCCTTAGGAGTTGCTTTGTTTAGATATATGAAGTCTACACATATGCGATAGTTCCCGTTTGGTTTCTTAACCAAAACAACATTTGCTAGCCACTTTGGGTAATGCACTTCTCAAATATGCTTTTCCTTGAGCAATTTATCAATATCTTCTTCTATGCCTTTCTACCTTTCCAGAGCATGTTTTCTCTTCTTCTACACTATCGATGTGGGTTTAGGGTCTAGGTTGAGGCTATGTTCTATTATCTCTGGTCAAACTCCAAACATGTCATCATGGGACCAAGAGAATGAGTGTTTTTTATCCTAAAAGAACAGAGTTGATGCTTGCCTTCGTGTCCACTTTTAAATCTTTAGCCACTTTTAATGCCTTACCCAGACCTACCATTAGCACTTCTTATTCACCAATCAATTTTATCACCAGACTACCTTTATCCGGGCTAAAGCTATCACAATCTTCACTATAATCTTCAGATCCTTCTCCTCCAACCAGTTCCTTTTCCTTTCTAAGCGACGCTATATATGTTTGGTGAGCAACCGAGGGATTTCTTATTGCTACTGTCGTCCCCTTTTTAGTTGGTATCTGTAATACCAAGTAGAGTGGAGAAATCAAGGTGGTGGATTCATGTAGGAAAGGGCATCCCAAGATGATGTTAAAGCTGACTGAAATTTTGGCGATTGTGAAATCAACTTTTGCTCCGTAAACATGTTCTTTATCACTAATTTTAACTTCCAACTTGACTTCTCCCAAAGAGACTGCAGAATGCCCGCTTAGGTCTGACAAGGTTGTAAAACCTGGTTAGACACATTGCTTGTTGACATTTAGTTATGCAAATGCTGATTTGGTGATCAGGTTCACATAACTCCCTATATCAATGAGAATGCCATGTATCGAGTAGTTTTCTACTACCGCTTTAATAACGAGTAGGTATGTGTGAAACTTCGTCACCATGATTACTTTTTTATAAGCTTTATTAGCTTTTGAGCTGTCTCTCAGTTTGAGCGACTAGCTAGAAGAATTACTAGCTTTCTTTTAAGGCGGCTCCTTATCCAGGCCACCATATATTACCAGGACTTTTCCTGATCTCTGCTCTCCACCTTTCTTCTTTTCTTTGGGCTTTTCTTTCAAGTCATCCTACTCATCTCTTTTATCTGCCCTGCAGTCTAATCTTTTTGTTATGCCTTTTACGAACTGGCTACCAGCTTTGATAAGGTCGTGAACTTCTTCTGCAAGGACTCTATAGTCGTTTGTATGATGTCCTTTAGCCTTGTGAAAGTCTCAATATTTGTCATAATCTCGTCCTAATGTTCTTCCCTTCAGAACATTCAAGAACCGCACACTTTTTACCTCAGGCCCAGTCTTGATAGCCACCAAAATTTTACTCAAGTAAACGTTCAATTTTGGTTTCTCCTCTTCTTCCCAGTTAAAACGGCCAAACCCGCAACTTCCACTGCATTTGTTCTTCTTACCTCTCCTATCCTCTCGTCTGAAGCGCACCTGGTCCTCAGAACATCTATTGTTAGGATGAGATATTTCATCCACTTTTACTAAATTCTAAGCCATCCCAATGAGCTGTGTAAACTAAGTCGGCTTTCTAGTGATGATCTCCTACTTGAGCTTTTTGTTTTGAGTCCCTCTATTTAAGGCCTACTTAGCCATTCCAAAGTCAAGGTCCATGATTCCCATGAAGGCTTCATTAAATCTTTAAAGGAATCTCGTAGGGATTCATCGAATTTTGGACTATGCTATGAAGGTTACGGCTAACGTTACCCGGTTGGGAGAATCCTAAGAAATTCTTAACAAACTTCCTTGATAACTAATCAAAATCTTTGATGGAATTAGGCGGCAGCAGGAGAAACCACTACTTAACTACTCCGCCTAATATAGTCGGGAAATATATGCACCTATAGACTTTGGGAGCATTTATTAAATCCATCCGGTCACAATAATCTTGTAAGTGCATCTTTGGGTCATCCTTGCCATTATATTTCTCCATAACAGGTGGAAAAACATATTCTGGGAGTTTCTGACTTAGAATGTTCTTCTTGAATGGAGATATAGACTTTTCATTAATTGGTTCCTGAAACAAAATTGTGTATTTCTTTAGGTGTCTCTTAAACTTGGCGTGGCTATCCTTGAAAGAGTTCTCCGAGCCGGACGAGGGAGAAGAGGAGGAGGGAGACTTGTGGCGAGAAATAGAGTCATCTTTCCCTTTGACTTGTGATGAGAATCTGAGTCATCTTTCTTCACCGGCTCGGTGGTGATGACAATTGAATCGATAGCAAGTCCTTGCCTCGGGTTGGAAGTTCTATTTAATATTCCTCCTAGCCCATAGGGAAGTTCTTGACTATTCTGTAGCATCATTTATAATCCTTATAACATAGATAGATTCTGATCTTGGCCAGTTGCTGGCTTGGTTGATGTTGTTGCAGCGGTTGAAGGTGTGACCGGCTCAATTAGAGCCGATTGTGAGACACTTAAATATTGAATTTCTTCTATCACCATAGGTACAAACGTCTATGTGTTAGGAATTGAGTTAAAAGAGGGGAGGAGGTTCTGGTTGACACCTATCTCTGGTGGGACGACCATATCATCCATAATTTCTCCTTCGAGCGGGCCTATGACCATAAAGTGATTATAAATAGACCTCATCATTTGGCCTTGTTGCTCCGAAGTGAGGGCAGCCTTGTGAGCAATCTCTACGAATGGGTCTAGTTGGTTGAATGGACAGGAGGAACAATCCCCATTTTCTACTGCTCCCGAACTACTCATCGTTAACTGCGTCTGATATGCAATAACAGTGTTTTTGACACCACCTTGGGCGTTTTCCATGCCAAAGTTGATGGTTATGTCAGTGTTTTCAAGCGACATCTTTGAACAGTGAAAACTTTGAATATGGAAGGATTTGTGTTCTTCTAAGTGAACTACGATTCTCGCCTGGGCAAGTAAACAAAGTCCACGCTTACCGCACCATTGAAAACATCGTACCTGAATGCCGATATTTCAGAAACTATATTTTATGAACTTGGGTAACCTACGTTTGTATTCCTTCAAAACAAACATGAGCTTGGGGGTGATCGGTGGTTGCCCCTTGGGGGATCCTCCAATGCTTAAGGCAGTAAAAGGGTTTGAGGAATATTGTAGAGTAAGTATGAGAATGTGAATGTACCTTTGATCTGACCTATGGGCATATATATAGGCGCGAATAGTGTTCTAATTGGTATTTCCTGATGAGGGAATCCTTATTGGCCAAGAATCCTATTTAGGAGTTATTCCTTAATGAGGAGGACTCTTTCTTATTATTTCTTTAAGAAAGGGATAATTACATGTATCCTAATTAGGTTAGGATAATGATAGAAAGGGAGAATATAGGGAATGGAATCTGACCTAAATTCTCCTTAACTTGTGCAACACGAAGGTGTCTTCGAGCCGAGATAAGGCCGACTCGAGATCCTGTCCGTTTAGGACATTGATACGCCAATAAGGTTCTCTTGGTGTGTTTGTTACTATCCAGATGAAGATCCAGCTGGCTCCCTGAGATAGGGTTTGTTACCTTTGTATTTTTCTATGAGGTGAACCAGACAGCTTACGTTGACCTGGTCTCATAGCTCAAGACAGGTGAATATATTTAGTAATTTATCACATATTACAACGATTTTGTTGGAATAGTTTCTACTTTATAGAGACTACAAGAACCAAAATAACAACAAATAGTTTCTAACCAATTGCATATCACAAGAACCAAATGGGTAACGATTGTATAATGTAAGGGCCAAAAAAAGTAACATATTATATAGCTCAAGGATCATATGGATAACATATATACCATAAAGACCAAATAAACAATAACTTATATCAAAGGGCTAAAAAAGTTCATTTTGTCGTTATTTTGGTGACGTTATATATTTTCTCTATGTAATGTTAGACGAATGTGATTTTGTATCGGTTTATCCAACTTGAGGGCTATAGAAAAATTTAGACAGTATTAAAGAGAAAACTTTGATTGAAGGGTTAAAATACTATTGAAGGGTTAATCTATTAGTGGTAAGTTTTACTTAGGCATCCTATTATTAACATTGTTTTAAAAATCTCCGCCTAGACCCTTTCAGGTCCCACCTAGACGCTATTTTTAGGGTTACCGCCCGACTTCTCATTCATAGGGCACTATCAGGTGCTCGGCCAATTTATTGTCACTTAGGCACCGCATAGTCCGATTTTTTTCGCTTAGACAGTGCCTAATTCTGATTTTTTATGATACCATTATTTATAATAATCAGAGTTTATTAACAAAAAGTAGTTTAATTGATAAAACTAAAGTACATTAAAGTGTTCTCACACTAAAATTATTATTTTGAGTCTCAAACCAAGAAACTATATACTCTATTCCACTTATAAGGAGGTCCCTACAGTTTAATTAGCACTTAATGATTTTTATAACTTGATTTAAATTATATTTTTTTATATTTTATATTATTATAATTTACTTTTTAGTTGAATTTACATTTTATATATAATAAATTTTTTAAAATACAAAATGTAAATCCGTCTAGGTTCCATCCAGGGATCGCCTAGTCATTTTAAAGCTCCGGCCTCCTGACTAGCGCCTTACGCTTTTTAAAACATTGATTATTAGGGTAAACTTAAAAAAAGTACCATATGGTTTTACGCGTTTGCAAAATGGGGCATGTGAAATTGTTTTTTCAAAAGAGGGTACCGTTAACAATTAAAGGAATTTTTCCTAACACCATTAAAATTGCTGATGTGGCAAGGGGTAGTGTTGGTAATTCACTATTCACTCTCTTCTCTAATTAATCCCTATCAGTACACCCTAATCCATCTGCGTCCACCCATATGCATTCCACCATCTTGAATATTCTGATCACTGGTCTCACCATTTATGGCATAACTACAACCGCCCGATGTAACTTCATCTCATCTTGACCATGTCGGTGGGTTTTTTCTTTTTTTGATGAACCGTCCCCTGTAAGAGGCAAAGTGGCCACCGCGACGTCCGACTTCTTTCATCTCCAGGGAAGATCGTGAAGTTTTGTTAGTAGGGCTAGGAGCAACTGGTCGGAATTTGCTGCTATTCTCCGTCGCCGCTTGTTTCGCTGCTTTTTTGACACCCTCGCTTCTCTGAATCCCTTTTTGTTCCTCATGTCTTTTAAATTCTAATTTTTTTCTTTTTTTTTTATTTTAAAATGAGTAGAAAACAACCTTGAAAAAAAGAAACATAAAAACCTAAATAAATTTCCATTGCTTGTAATCTGTATCTAGATTGGGTTTTTTCATAGCATCTTCTCATTACTTGGATTGCATTTCAATTTTGTCCCCAACTGGCGAAATCATAGCAATGTAATCTAAAATCCTAATTTTCAATTCAATTCTGGGTTTTTTTCATTTTGTTCCTTCATATAATTTTTTTTCTTTCTTGCTATTCAAGTTTCATCAATTGTATCCATTTGGATGAGATGTGTGAACTCATCTTCACACTTTCAAGTAATTGACAAAAAAATCTCTTAAACTGGATTTTGTTTCATATTTTTGTGAGAGTTTCATAGATGTGTTTGTTGTTATTCTAGTAGCAGAGAGGATGAGGAAGAGAAAAAGAAAGTTGTGAATTTCCAACACTGCCCTTTGCCATATCAGCCCTTTAATTGTTAATGGTGTGAAATCTCATATTTTTTTTAAAAAAAATTCCACAGATCCCATTTTACAAATGCCAAAAATTACAGGTATTTTTTTAAGTTTACCCTAATTTTTAATCAGCTAGCATGTTTTCATATGACATAGAAGTGTGTTAGTAGTCCATTAGATAAATAAGGAATTAATTAATTAATTAAGAAATTTATACATATGTTTCAAATAATTATATTAATGAATAAATCGATGAGGTTGACAGGTAGATTTTCTTTTTAACGGTAAAAGAATGGTAGCTTAATTCTTATGTTATAGTTTGTGTGAAATAATGAAGCATTATTTGTTGCCAAGTAGGACGAAACTACCCCTGAGAATTGCTGCACTTGTGCATGTAGATAGTCCATGTAAGGGTAAAAATCATGTGATTTACACTGAAAATATATTTTTGGGTCATTTCTATCATTTGCGCAAGAGTCTATCTAGTTTCTCTTACAAAGTGATTTTGTTATGAAGTTAAAAAGCAACTTGTTGGAAAGAAACATGAAATATAGGTGAAAAAAACTTAAAACGCAAATTTTCCAAGGAATCCTTCTTTGATACAGGGGAAAATAGGCTGGTATAATTTTATCTTGTTTTTCTTCTGTGTTTTATCTTAGTTTTTGTTGTTATAATATGAATTATCGTCAACTAAATTGAAATACTTTTAATATAAAACATTATTTTAAGGGCTTTTTTTTTATTATAGGTTAATAAATTAACTCATTTACATTGAATAGGGTCATAAAATATTTTAAAATTTCCATATACATATAAACATAGTTATAAAATTTGAGACCCTTTTCGACCGTGGGTCATAAACCGTCGCACCTCTAACCTATACTCAAGACCTGCTCTGCATGCTATGGAGTGAAGTAGTCAAGAATAATATAAAAACTACTAGGGAGCTATACCTATCTGCTTAAGTATTTTGGTTAAATAGATTCACTATTTATTATTTTGGGCTTTCAAGTTTGGATTTAGTTTCTAAATTGGGTAACGTGTGTTTCTCTTAAGTGTATGATCATTTTATTTTCAGACTACTATTAATGTATTAAATAAATATAGTCTATATTTGGGCTTTAGGAAAACTTTTAAAATTTTAATGTGTTGTATGCAACCGTAATTTTCCATGCGTTGGCATTGGCTCAACTAATTTATTTTATGTTATATGAACTCAAATACTATTAAAGTAGTTTACCTATGCCATATACCTAATACTCTCAAAATTCACTGTGTGTATTCAAACCTATCTTTTAATAACGTAATGTGTCTAATGATTACTCCATTCATATTCCAACAAAGACTAGTCGATACATTTCTTTCTGAAAAGCAGTTTGGAAGTGAATAGTGTTTGACTTACGGTTACATGTAATGCAACATTGAATAACATTTAATTTGTCAGATGAACCAATTTAAAGTTTAGAATTAATAAAATTGTATATTTCAATTAATGTTAACCATCCATTGAGTTTTAATGATTCAGATTAAGGCCATATTCTTTTCAACTTATATTCAGTTCAGTTCAGTTCAGTTCTGCATACATATAAATCTACACTGAAATAAGTTCAGTTCAGTTCAGTACTGATACTTATAAGTTGAAAAGAACATGACCTAAGTTTTACTGATTTGTGGGGTCTGCAGCAGAATTAAATTTGAACCATTAAAACTCAATGGATGGTTGAGACTGACTGAAATGTACAAATGTATCAATTCGAACTTTAATACAACTCCTTTTGCCTATAAATTGCATGCAAAATGTAAACCTAAACTCACACAATTCAGGGGAAATCTGTAGAACACATTATCTCTTTAGCATTCTGAAAAAATGGGTATTATGAAAATAAGCTGGTTTTTAGCCTTTCTATTTGGGAACATTGTGATCCTTTGCAATGCAATTCACACTCCCAAATACTATGATATTTTTGTAAGTTTTCTTTCCATTTATTGAGCCCGGACTTTCCGGCCTCCGCTTTTTAGAAAAAAATATACAAGTATCAAATGTTTATTTTAACTTAATTAACTTTTTTTTTTGTAGATTATGATATGACTCTTTATTTTTAAAATTAAATTTCAGATATACAACGTAAATCTCACAAGGCTTTGTAACACAACCGTCACTTTGACTGTTAATGGAACATTGCCGGGCCCAACAATATATGCCAACAAAGGAGACACAATCCATGTTAATGTCCACAACAATGGAACTCATGGCATAACTATTCATTGGTGGGTACTTTTCTCGATTCTCTCTCTAACGATGAGAGATTGATATTAAATTATAAATAGATATTTATGTTTTTATATGTCAAAAGCTGCTTAAGGAAATCAACTCTTTTAATCGCTATTATATTTTTGTAACTAACCTTTTGTTTCCTAACAATAGTTTAGTAATTCATTATATACAAACATTTATTTTCCCACACTTGCATATTCTTTTTAATTGTCAATTATATTATATATTAATTTGAATCATATGGTATTCTAAAGTAAATATATATGTAACTACAAAAAAAAAATTATGTTAATTTTTAGGCATGGAATATTGCAACCAAGGAATCCATGGTCCGACGGTCCCCTGAATATTACACAATGTCCAATTCGCCCGGGATCAAATTTCACGTATGAACTCATATTTTCAAGAGAAGAAGGAACTATTTGGTATCATGCCCACAGTGAATGGTCCATGGCTACTGTTCATGGTGCCATCGTTGTTTTCCCTCCTCAAAACCGATATCCATACCCTATAATTCCCGACGGACAACAACAAATCATTCTTGGTAGGAAACCCTATTCAACTCAATATTTAACTAATACATTTCTACACGTACGCACATATTTATCCTTTTTTCATAATGTTTGTAAATGTTCTTGTAAGAAATCCAAATCGAGCATTTCTTGTAGTTCTCGGTTTTGTTTTCAGATTATATTCCATTCAAAACCACTAAATTTATTTGATAAAAATTACAGGAAGCTGGTATATACAAGAAGTGATGGAAATGTATGAAGCAGCCAAGGCAAATAATGACAACTTTCCCCGTGCAGATGCAACCACCATAAACGGTCAGCCGGGATATCCAAACAATTGCTCTAATGGTAAACATTGTAAAGTGATTCTTCATTATATAGTTGAAAATAAACAAAGAATATCAATTGATTGAGTTTTTTTTTTGTTTTGCAGAAACAGGTTTCAGTATGACTGTGGAGTACGGAAAAACGTATCTTCTCCGAGTGGTGAATGCTGTACTAAACGAAGATCAGTTTTTCGGGATCGCAGACCACAACCTAACATTAGTAGGCCATGATGGTGCATACACAAAGCCTTTAACATCTAAATATATAAGAATAGCTCCAGGACAAACCATGGATGTTTTATTAACGGCAAATCGAGCATCAGGGTGTTATTTCATGGCTGCATCTCCCTATTTCCCGGTTGGTAACCCTAATACGTTTACTAACACAACAACATCAGCAATTCTTCAATATAGGGGCCACCATTGTAGATATATAATCGATCCTACTACTATTCCATATCCCCGATTGCCTGCCATTAATGACACTGCTGCTGCTTCGAGTTTTACAAACGCGATTCGGAGCTTAAATAGCCAACAACACCCTGCCCATGTCCCAAAAAATGTGACTAAATATGTCGCTATTGTAGCTGGAGTCGGTGGTATTAATGGTATGACGTCCGCCTTTTTGAATGGCATCAGTTTTGTGTTCCCAAATATATCGATACTACAGGCTTATAGCAGGTAATCATAAAAGTTATACCGAACTATACCTATAATTATATTGGATTTGGATTTTTTAAAGTTAAAAAATGGTAAAGTTTTAATAGTTGATATTGAGTCTTAGTGGTTTGTTGGGTCTGTAATGCAATTAAAAATCAGCCATTAAAACTCAATGGATGGTTGAGACTGACTTATTAATATTTTATGTTAACAACTATATGTGATTGGCGTAGCAATGAAACGGGATATTTTGATGAGGATTTCCCGAGTCGAGTGGAAGACATTCCGGCAAACCCAAAGTTTGGGACAAAGGCTCTGATGTTTAATTACTCAGATGTGGTTCAAATTGTATTTAGTGGTGGAGTTCATCCTATGCATATTCATGGCTTTACTTTCTACGTAGTTGCCTCGGGTCTTGAGGACTTTAAGGATAACATCACCACATGTAGCAACGTTACAGATCCATCCACCCCGTGTTATAATTTGGTTGATCCTCCTGAACTTAATACTGTTTCTATTCCGCTTGATGGTTGGGTTGCTATTAGATTCGTTGCCGATAATCCCGGTAACTAATCATATTCTAAAAATAATAATTTTCTTATGTATTATTTAATAAGGGGAAATTTTATAGGGTATTTGGAGTAGCCTGTTCCCAATAGATGATACTCCAAATACTCTCTATAAAAAAACTCATCTAAAAAGACGTAATATACTTATGTGTGTCACTATTTTTTAGGGGTATGGTTTGTGCATTGTCACTATGAGAGGCATCTAAGCGAGGGTATGAGCACGGTATTTATTGTGAAGAATGGCACAACTGCTGATGAAAAAATGCTTCCATCCCCAAAATGCATGCCACCCTGTAGATGCATCGCAGGGACGCCATGCTTGTGTCCAATTGAAGAGCGTGGTATTTTTCGGCCATTTGCTTCCATCTAATTGTCTGATTAAGGATAACAAAGCTAGTCAGCAGGTTTCATTTCATGTTTTTGTTATGTTCTAATGTTTCCCTTTTGTACCGCTATTTCAATTCAATAAGGCTAGCTGATTCAGTGTGCTTATATGTGAATAATTGTGTGTTAATGTGTTTTATCGAATATTAAACAATGTCTTGGTGACTTATACACTCGAAACGAGCTGGAAATCTACACAATCTTTAAATTAAGTTCTTGATTAAAAAACAAAAAAAAATATATTGTGTACTATGGTTCTTATAGTGACTAACTACTTAGGTTTGCAGCACATAAAAAAGAAATACTACAGTTCGCTGCGAAAAGAAGTTATTGACAAACCTAAAAACTTTGCTGCCATAGAATTAACTCCTATAACATGAAACCCCGAGGACAATCCAAAAGCGTACCTCGCCATATTATCCGCACATCTATTTTCCATGTGGTACACATGTTTCATAACTTATTGAAAATAAGATACTGTATAAACG
The DNA here is from genome assembly GCA_947683365.1 of Euphorbia pulcherrima. Taxonomy (NCBI): domain Eukaryota; kingdom Viridiplantae; phylum Streptophyta; class Magnoliopsida; order Malpighiales; family Euphorbiaceae; genus Euphorbia; species Euphorbia pulcherrima. Next base: position 41,758,262 of record CANTUS010000008.1, on the reverse strand, counting down.
TATATGATAACTGTTATAGGCTAAGTTTGGAAGTGTTGGAAATCTTAAAGATACAAGCATGTCTAACAAGTGGAACATAAGTTCAGTAAAATCAGGCTTTACCAAAATCCGATTGGTTTTGGGGAAATTATACCATTTACAATTTACAACAATTGGTTATTTACTAGCATTTCCACCTACTTTTTCAAATTATGTGTGATTTTGGTTTATGTTTTACATGACCATTGTAACAACCTTTTTTTTTGGGCGTTTTTTTACTTTCATCTCAATATTTGGGTCATAATTTTTCTTAACCAAATAAGTTTTAAAATTATTGTTCTCCACTATTTATGCTACTGTTCACGTGCACTATTCACACACTATTCACATTTTTTTAATTTCTCATTGTATTTTGCCATTATATCTCAACCCTTCAATTTTTTTGACATGCCGCTTTATAATTTTTTGTTCGTCTCATTTTTTTTGAAACATCATCCATTGTGATATACTTTTTCGAAACTTTTTTTTTCAACTGTTCGACATATGGTAGGAAACCGGTAGGCACATGGTAGGAACCTTATATTTCATTGGAATTTTGTTGAATCCACAGAGTTCATGTTTGTAACATATTTCTACATTATATCATGGATTTACTAGCATTCTACCAGGTATCTATCAGATACTTACTAGTTTCCTACCAGATTCATTCAAAAACTTTTTTACAATTGTTCAATATCTGGTAGAAATCTGGTATGAACCTTATATTTCATTGAAAGTTTGTTCAATCCACCAAGTTTATGTTTGTAACATAATTCTACGCTATTTCATGAATTCACTAGTATTCTATCAGGTATCTACCTGGTACTTACCAATTTCCTTTCAGATTCATTCAAAAACTTTTTTACAATTGTTCAATATCTAGTAGGAACCTGATAGGAACATGGTTGGAACCTTATATTTCATTAGAAGTTTGTTCAATCCACTAAGTTTATATTTGTAACATGTTTATACATATTTCATGAATATACTAGCATTCTGACCATGTATCTACCAAGTACTTACCAGTTTCGTACCAGATTCATTCAAAAACTTTTTTTACAATTATTCAATATATGGTAGGAACCTGGTATCTACCAGTTACTTACCAGATGTTGAACAACCAAATAAAAATTTCCAAAAAGTATATCACAATAGATGACGTTTCGAAGATAAAAATGAGATGAATAAAAAACTATAAAGCAACATATAAAAAAATAAACAGTTTGAAAAATAATGTCAAAATAAAATAAAAAAATAAATAGTACGTGAACATTAGCGTGAATAGTGGTGGAGTGTAATCCTTGATAATGAAAACTTAAAATTAATTAAAAAGTGCAAAAAATAAACAACGAAGTAAATATGTAAATATAAAACTTAAATAATATATTTTTAATGATTTCCCTTTGTTCTATCGTGTATTTTATTACTACGTCGTATCCTGCACTTGCGGTTAAAATAAGTTTCCAATTCTCAAAAGTTAAAAACACGAATATTATTACTTCAAATTATAAATAAAAAAATCTTATTACTGTACTAAAAATTTTGGACTTTTTATTAATGTTATTAAAATCGAATCGGATATAAAATTGTTGAAGTTAGTAGTTCACAATTTTAGCGGTTCAGGCGGATGTATGCCTTTTTTTAATAAATACTTATATATATATATATATATATATATATATATATATATTCATTTCTCCAATATAGGTATAAGGCCCTATTCTTTTCAACTTATAAGTAGTAGTACTGAACTGAACTGAACTTATTTCAGTGTAAATTTATATGTATGCAGTACTGAACTGAACTGAACTGAATATAAGCTTAAAAGAGCAGGGTCTAAGTAGTTAATGGAAGGAAACTAAAAATAGTAGATGAATGATAAAATCTTATGCAAATAAATATGTTAATAATATATTTAGAAAAATATTTTTTATGAAATAAAATAAAAATAGTTAATATTTATAATTAATTTTTTCAATTTAAAAAAAATATTTATGCCAATAAGCAAACAAATCTCATGACATTATAATACATCTAAAACAATAAATGTCTTTAAATGAAATAAAAATAATAAATACTAATTTATTTCCTTCTATAAACATGTCAAAAATAATAGTTAAGGTTAATTTTCTATCAGTTTAACAATATAAAAGTCAAAATAATAAATTTGTTAATAATTATTTTTCCTAAGTATGAAAGCATTTATATTGGTTTCCAAATTTATCTTTAAATTTATGTAAATTTAAAAGAATTGAGTTTTGATCGGTTCGTTGGTTTTTTAGTTTGAATCGGTCAAGTCCGATTTTTTACAAACCGTTATTTTTCATCAACTGGACCGGACTCATGGCCGATTCTCAATTTTATCGGTTGAATCGGCTAGTCTGGTTCAATTTTAATAACATTGCATTTTATAAAAATGTACAAAAAATTAAGTTTTCTATCATCCCAATATTTGGGTTCTAACTTTTCTAATCAAATAAGTTACAAAATTAAAGTAGTACGTTCTACTCTATGTGCACTGTTCACGCACTATTAATTTTTTTAAAAATTTCTCATCTTATTTTGACATTATCTCTCAAACCGTTCATTTTTTTGACACGTCGCTTCAGAGTTTTTTGTTCATCACATTTTTATCTTCGAAACGCCATCCACTGTGTTATACCTTTTTGAAAGAAAAATTTCAAATGTTCGATATCTGGTAGGTAAATCGTAGGAACATGGTATGAACCTTATATTTCATTGGAAATTTGTTCAATCCACCAAGTTTATGTTTGTAACAACCTTCTACATTATTTCATCAATTTACTAGCATCCTACTAGATACCTACCAGATGCATTCAAAAACTTTTTTCAACTGCTCAATATCTAGTAGGAATCTGGTAAGAACCATATATTTGATTGTTGTTATTCAAAATAGAAATTCAAACATATAACTAGCATTCTACCAGGTACTTACCAGATACCTACTAGATTCATTCTTCAACAACTCATTAGAAGTTTTTTCAATCCACCAAGTTTATGTTTGTACCTGATTTTTACTACACTTCATAAACATATATCAGCATCCTACAAGATACCTACCAGATTCATTCTTCAATAGTTCATTAGAAGTTTGTTCAATCCACCAAGTTTATGTTTGTACCTGATTTTTACTACATTTCATAAATATATATCAGCATCCTACTAGATACATACCAGATTCTGTTGAATTAAAAACATAAATTTAAACAAATGAAAATACGATTCTTACTAGATATCTACTAGTTATTTAAATTTTTTTCTCGAAAAAGTATATCACAATGGATGGCGTTTTGAAGATAAAAATGAGACAAACAAAAAACTCTAAAGCGACATGTCAAAAAATGAATGGTTTGAAAGATAATGTCAAAATAAGATAAAAAGGTAAAAAATGAATAATGTGAATAGTCAAGTAAACAGTAGCGTGAATAGTGATGGAGCGTATACTTTGATAATGGAAACTTAAAATTGGTTAGAGAGTGCAAATAATAAATAAGGAAGTAAAGATGTAAATATGAAACTTAAATAATATATTTTTAAATAATTTTGCAAAAATTTTTGCCACCATTTGGGTATATCTCAATTGGTACACCACTTAATGTAATTATGTTCAATACCTAGCCTCTTCAAAAATCCATAATCATCACAAAAAAAATATTGCCTAAAACTCTACTAGGTGAAACTTTCCAAACTAGGTGAAGCTTTCCAAGATTTCACTTCCATTTTATGGATTAAAATGGTATTGATCCATATATTAACGCCTAAACATCGTTTGATCGTTTCACGTAGGTGATGTTTAGATACATTTTTTCATTCACTAATTTTGTAGTTACTTTTCCAGCCTAGTGGAGTTAACTTGGTTGTAGAATCAATGCATATCAAGGTGTTCTGATCATGAAAGCCTGGATTAAAAAATATCCTGATGAAATGTAGTCTAAATCACGAGAAACACGGAGACTAATATCAAGATTAAGTATTTAAAAAATTTGTATTTGTAATGAATTTTTATTATATAATTAATTTATTGCTAGTCCCTAAGAAGAGGTGATATAGGAATCAGAGGGGGGTGATTGACTCCTTTTCAATTGAATGTAAAATAATATACTTTAGCAGAGGTTATATATTTCAATATTGTGATTCATCCGGAGTCTATTGATGAATGGTATTTGATTTAAGATGATTATTTTCTTTAGCAGAATATACAAACAAAATTAAATGATTTAAGTAAATGAAAGTAGAGTAAGAAAATCAAAGAGAGAAATTTTATACTGTTTCGGCTCTGCCTACATCCAATCCCCGGAGTTTCCTCCTCCGAGCTTTAATCCACTATTAATCTCTCATTCTGAGTGAAGAAGCCTTTACAATCTAGAATTCGTTTTGCTGCTTCTTATTCCCTAATCTAACAATGTCTTACTATTAGAAAAATCAAAACCCCAACTTCTCCAAGTTGTGTTTAGGATTGAAGACCTCAGAACTCACGCCTAGTCTGTTGTGAATCAAAGACCTCACCAAGTCACACTTGCCTAGTCTGATAACCTTCTAGTGGATATATAAAGAGATTAGTGTTCTTGGATCTTTTCTCTTAAGACACTCTTTACAACTGTGAGCGGACGACGTTTCGGACGGGCCGCGAGGCCGGCCGGTGGACCGGTCTCCTTGAAAATAATGAGCGTGATGTGATGATGGTAGAAAATGGTTTACATATTTTAATGTCCAAAAGATACGAGATCGAAATCCCATACTTAAAATAGAGTCGCCACCCGATTCAGCTCAACCGGGAAATTTCGGTACGATTTTCCCATCGGGTGGTAGACAATACCTTAAGTAGAGATTCCGATTTCGGATGATGTTATCCATTTTACATTGACCAAGTTAAATTGTTTCATTCTTCTTAATCGGTTTTAATCCACCCTATTTATTGTGTTTTCGGTTATATATTGCTATCGCATTATCAAACATTCAAAGCGGGAAATAAATAAATTACTACAGTCATCCCAAATAAAATTCTAAAATTAAAATAACAATTACAAGGCTTGCCAAATCTTATACATTTGTCTATACAATAAATAAAATACTCGAAGGCCTAATGTGAGCACGGGCTTTTCGGTGACCCGCGGAACGATGATAACTTGTTGCTCTGACCTCTTATAGACTAGTTGTTCTATTCTTTGAAGGACAAATCGCATTTGGCAAGTACCTTTTTGATGATTTTGGAACTTTGACCTCGCTTAAAAATCATTCACATCCATTTATAATTAATCGTCTTCTTTCACTCACATGCAGTAATTTGTTTCACGATTTTCTATAAGATCCGAATATTTGTAGCGAGTCTCATTTATATCGTTGTATTCTAGACTCTCCGAGCTTTTTCCAAAATGTCAAGAATTGCCTTAATCGGATAACCGTAGTGAAAGTTAAAGGTGTCGGAAGTCAAAACCCTAAACCTACCTCCTAATTAAACCCTAATCAAAACCCTAATTAAGCCCTAAGCAAAACCTTAATTAAACCCTAATCAAAATCTTAATTAAACCCTAATCTAGCCTAACCCTAAGCTCCTCCTCATTGTTGCCACCACTGGCGGTGGCAGCGGCGACGTGCCTTACGGCGATGGTGACCGCCACTAGGGTGGCCAACCCCGTTTTGGCCACCCCGCCACCATGATGGCTTCACCGCCACCATGGTAGTGGTGGCTACCATGGCCATGGCAGTGGTCGCCGTGGCTATAGCGGCCACCGCTGTGCCGGCGGCGGTGGCAGTGGCACGACCATTTTTTGGCCGGGCCACTTCGTTTCCCCTCTCTCCTCGTGATTGGGCCACGTATCTTCCTCGAAAATTCGCCTAAGTCGGTGTATTTTTGAGTGTAGGAGTATTTAAACCCATCAAGGAGAGAGATTAAAAGACTTTTTCTGGAGAATTTAGAATTAGAAATGATTTTAGAGAGAAAATTGAAGAACAAAAGAGAGAAAAGGAAGAACTAGAGAGAGAAAGCTCTAGAAAAGCATAGAATCCGGATTAATCTTCTCTAATCTCGATTCTTAGTTGTTCTTTAGCTTAATCTCATAACTTAAACACTGAAATCAATTAAAAATCATAGGTTAAAATGGATTAAATAGGGCTTTAGAGACTTTTACTCAAATACGACCTAAATATTCCGTCACTAATTTGCCACTATTTTCGTCACTGATTCTGTCGATTTTTGTCACAAATCATCAAAAAGACCTCGCCAAGGGTTGATTCGAGTCTCCCGAGTTAGATTCACGGCCTAGAGGTAATAAAGCTGACTTCCACTATCTTTTTATTTATTTTTTGCTAAGTATTGTTATTGTTCTTGCGTTTTGGTATTATTTATTTCTTTTTTTTCTTTAGTGTTTTTGGAAAATCGACAGAAAATAATCTAACCTCTATAGGAGTAGCCTTCACCTCTATCCCTATAGCCTTGTCAGCTACTGCTATAGCGGTGAAGGCTATAGCTATAGAGGTGAACTCTACCCCTATAGAGGTCTCCTTATTTCTTGCGATTTTTGGGTACTTTCTTACCCAAATCCAAGAAATCAACATTTATTGTGCGTTTTAAGTCTAGATATGTTGAAATATAATTGATTACAACTTAAAACTTCTATGGTTTCGAGTTTATGGATGCAAAAACACCGTTTTCCCCCCTTAAAAACAAATCTCGACGGCCAAGGCTATAGCGACAGCCTTGACCGCCGCCGCTTTAGCCTCCACCGCTGCCATTATAGCGGTCAAGGCTATAGTGACGGTGGTCAAAGTTGTCACCATAGCTTTGACCGTTGAAATTTGATTTTAAGTCATTTTTGGCCGTTTTCTTGCATTTTTTACCCCGATTTTTGCCCAAAATATTTTCTTAAAATCATAATATTCCGGAATAAATTAATATTATTGTAATATGAATTTATTTATTTATTCATTATTTAAATTGATTAAATAGCCATTAAATGCTTAAAAATTACATTTTTAACTCTAAAAATTTTCAAAAAAATATTTTTTTCCATAATAAATTTTTTAGCCTTTAATTAATTGTGCTTATTTATGATTTACTTATCACGTTTCAAGCCTTTTCGGTGTTGGTAAGTTCGATTGAAGCCTGATTTTGATCTCTCTTTATTCACTTTATTTATCCGCTTATTTATTTTCCCGCATCAAAAAATTGTATAGGTATTTGTAAAGCCTTATAATAATTTATCTACTTGCTTTATCTATCGCTTTCTTATAATGTATGGCTATATAAACCGCAACTCTAAACATTAACCAGATTTAAATCGTATAAGAACTAAAGTCGCACTCATTAAAATATAAATGGTTTGACTTAAAAAATTAAAAAGTAAGCAACATCATCCGGACTTGGAATCTTTGTTTTAAGGTACGGTCCAACCACCCGGTGGGAATATTGTACCCAAATTCCCGGTGGAGCTTAACCGGGTGGCGACTCTATTTTAAAGTACGGTATTTCAACTCTTGTATCCCTTAACATGAAAATTGGACTTAAATTCAACATTAACATCGCTTTTTCATTATTATTTTCGTCATGCCTAAAATGAGGATTCTCCATTGGATTGCTTTACGGTGCTCGTTACTTTCCCCCCGTGCTACGCATCTCACGCGGTCCTTGTGAGAAAGTTGAAGGTTGTCCGCTCATAGTGGCGACTCTGTAACACCCCGGGTTCGACCGACTGCCCCCACAAACCAACACGAGTCTTTCTAGTGAGCTTTATCCTCACTCGCTCACTTCCTGGAAATTACTTCCCAAGAGGTCACCCATCCCGAGATTGCTCCAGGTCAAGCATGCTCAACTTTGCAGTTCTCCCGAGTAGGCTCCCTAAAAGAAGGTGCACCTTGTTGGTATAGGTAGTACCAATCAAATCTCTTAAGTCTCTCTCAATTGCAATGTCCAATACCATTACAATCTCGAAATTCTTAACCGTTCTCAATTGTACCGTCCCATACCAGCACAATCTTGAAACCCTCTCTTTCGGGTATGGATTCAGTTCATTCCTATCCCCATCGACATTCTTCATGGCCTCTCTTAGCTCAGGTCTTCTACCCCGGCGCCACCCCTCTTAGGACCGGGTCATTACAGGCCCACCAGCTTCCGCCTGGTTCGTCCCCGAACCATATCGTACTAGGAGAGAGCTGGCTCTGATACCAATAAATGTAATGCCCCCCTATAAGGAGCGCTACGGTAACAATAATCACCCAATAAACAACTCTACTCCATAATATAAAGTTCAATACTTATAGATTACAATATGTACAAATACCAATATAGCATTTTAAACACCAAATTATTCTCCAAATATTTCTCAATGCTACTTTGTATTTCTCACACTATCTATTACATGCCATTATTCTACAAACCATAATATTACATTAAATTACAAATCCACCTTGAGTCTTTTCTTATTTGCTCTTCAAGCTGATCCACTCATTTCACTTTAGTCCAAGCTATCTACAAGTTGTTGGTATCACAGCTGAGGTTTAGGCGATTCTAGGATTAGTATGTACATGCCAATTTAGATATAAATATGTTATGTTAGTTGATTGATCCACTTTGGTCTAATTTTCAGGAATAAGTTATGGCTAGTAGTAGTCACAACCAGAGTGAGGAAGAGGATGCTGAGAGTATGGCCCGTATTAGATAAGGGGATGAATAAAGACATGAACCACCACCAGTTCATGGCTTTCCTGAACAACCTACTCCAGCACAAGCTACTTTACTTCAGCACATGACTACTGAAGTAATCATACAAGTACTTCGAAATATACAAATCCCTCAAGTTCCTGTAGTACCTCATATTGAAAGAAGAGAGGAGAGAACTCCTCTTGAAAGAATCAAAAAGCTTTCGGCTGATGACTTTAAAGGGGATACAGTGAATCCAGCATTTGCAGAAGATTGGCTTGATTATACTAAATGGTGTATGACTAGGCTTCATTTTACAGATGAAGAGAGATTAGACTGTGTGCAAGGTCTACTCAAAGAACAAGCTAGGAGGTGGTGGGACAATATTGTGAGAGAAAGGCGACCCGGAGAAATCACCTGAAGTCTTTTCTTGGAACAATTTGACAAGAAGTATGTTAGTGAAAGATTCAAAGATGAGCAGAGGAAATTGTTCTTATCTTTGAGACAGGGATGAATGACTGTATCAGAATATGAAGTTCAATTTCTCAAAATCGAGAGGTATGCTCGTGATATCGTTGACAGTGAAGTAAGGCGATGTAAGAGATTCGAGGATGGGCTGAATGATGAAATTAGAGTGCATTTACTTGCACAAAAGATTAGAGTGTTCAATGACTTGGTTGATGCTGCTATGGGTATTGAGAAGATCAATTCTGATAGACAACAAAGAATGGCAAAAAGGTCTGGATTTTAAAAGGGATCGCAGGGTCCAGCTAGTTCATAATCTCCAAGTAAGAAACAGAAGGGAACATCAGAACAAACACAATCTTATTTCAGACTGTTTTCATCGAGACAAACCATAAGTACAGGGTCAACGGCTAGTGTACCTTCAGGTCGAGGCAGAGGAAATATTCCACAATATTCTAATTATGGAAGGATGCATATAGGGGAATGTTGGGGAAAAGGTAGAGTTTGCTTTAAATGTGCCTCAAGGGAACAATTGATTGCAAATTGTCCTCAAAGACAGATAAGTACACCAGCACCTACAGTAGTTCCTACTCCTACAATGCAAGGTGGAAGAGGAAGGGGAAGAGGAAATGCTAGTGGTTCAAGTGGACATGATGTGACTCAACAAGCACTGCAGAGTGGTAGATCGGGAGGAATGGCGCGAAGTTATGCAATCCAAGGGCCTGAGACTAGAGAATCTACCGAAGTTCTTGTCGGTAAATTTTCATTCTTTAATCATGATGTTTATGCTTTGATAGATCCTGGTTCATCTCATTCATATATATGTACTGCATTAGCACAAGAGAAAGGGTTGCATGTAGAAGAATTAGGAGAAAATATTGAAGTGACTAATCCTTTAGGACACAGTGTGATAGTAAACAAAGTGTATATGAATTGCCCTATTATGATTCAACATTAACTTTTCCATGCAAATTTAATTGAGTTACCTTTTTGAGATTATGATGTTATCTTGGAAATGGATTGGTTATCGAAACATCGGGCTGTGGTGGATTGCAAAAATAAAAGAATGTCACTTCAAGTTTCTGATGGAGAAGAATTAGTTATCATGGGTGAAAGATCAGATTATCTCTGTAATATAATTTCTTTTATGAAGTCTAAAAGGCTGGTTAGGAAGGGATGTCAGGCCTACCTAATCTTCACTCTAAAATTGAAGGAAGGTGAGTTAGAATTGCAGAATATTCCTATGGTATATGATTTTCCCGATGTATTTCCAGAAGAACTACCTGGGTTGCCACCAAAAAGAGAGGTAGAATTCGCAATTAATGTATTACCGGGTACCGCACCAGTATCCAAAGCACCATATAGAACGGCGCCTGCTGAACTGAAAGAGTTGAAGATTCAGTTGCAAGAACTGTTAGATAAAGGATTCATATGCCCGAGTATATCCCCGTGGGGTGCACCAGTGTTATTTGTTAAGAAGAAAGATGGGTCGCTCCGATTATGTATTAATTACCGGGAGTTGAATAAATTGATAGTCAAGAACAAGTATCCATTGCCAAGGATTGAAGACTTATTTGATCAACTCAAGGGTGCCAAATACTTCTCCAAGATTGATTTGAGATCGGGCTACTATCAGATGAGAGTGAAAGATGATGATATTGTAAAGATGGCTTTCCAAACCAGATATAGGCACTATGAATTTTTGGTGATGCCATTCGGTCTAACTAATGCACCAGCAGCATTTATGGACCTTATGAACCGTGTCTTTTACTTATATTTAGACAGGTTTGTAGTGGTTTTCATTGATGACATTTTGGTGTATCCTAAGTCACGGGAAACTTTGAGGGAAAATAAATTGTATGCCAAACTTAGCAAATGTGAGTTTTGGCTTGAAGAAGTTTCTTTCTTAGGCCATGTTGTTTCTGTCGAAGGAATTAATGTGGATCCTAAGAAGATAGAAGCAGTTATTGAATGGAAACCACCAAAGAACCCTACGGAAGTCAGAAGTTTCCTTGGCTTAACAGGGTGTTATAGAAGATTTGTGAAGGGATTTTCAATCATTGCTGCCCCGCTGACAAAACTACTTTAAAAGAAAGCAAAATTTGAGTGGAATTACAAGTGTCAAGAAAGTTTTGGGAAATTGAAGGCGATGTTAACAAAAGCACCCATCCTTACCCAACCAGAGCCTGGAAAGGATTTTGTAATCTATAGTGATGCTACTTATAGTGGTCTTGGGTGTGTTTTGATGCAAGAAGGGAAAGTGATTGCCTATGCTTCCAGGCAATTGAAGAATCATGAAAGGAATTATCCTACTCATGATTTAGAATTGGCTGCAATAGTCTTTGCCTTGAAAATTTGGCGACATTATCTTTATGGAGAAAAATGTTATATTTATACAGATCACAAAAGTTTGAAATATTTACCAACACAGAAAGAGTTGAATTTAAGGCAAAGAAGGTGGATGGAATTCATTAAAGATTACGATTGTCTTATTGATTACCATCCAGGAAAGGCTAATGTAGTGGCAAATGCTCTCAGTAGAAAAACAATGATGGCACTAAGGGCTATGAATACGGGGTTAACTCTTACCAGTAGTGGAGCCTTAATTGCAGAATTGAAGATTCAACCTGTACTACTACAACAGGTTAAGCAAGCACAAAATGAAGATGATGGCTTCAAGGTCATTCGAGCAAGGACACAAGTGGGTATCGTAGACAACTATATGGTTCGAGAAGATGGATGTCTATATTTTAAAGATTGACCGTATGTGCCAAACAATGAAGAATTAAAGAAGAACATTTTACATGAGGCGCATAGTAGTCCTTATGCGATGCATCCAGGAGCAAACAAGATGTACCAAAATTTAAAGAGCCATTATTGGTGGAATGGAATGAAGAAAGACATTACTAACTACGTTGCTTAATGTCTAACTTGTCAACAGGTGAAAGTAGAACATCAAGTTCCTTCTGGATTGTTGCAACCTATAATAATTCCAGAATGGAAATGGGAAAGAATCACAGTGGACTTCGTGGCATCTTTACCACTTACACAGAAGAAACATGATGCAGTGTGGGTTGTTGCAGATAGATTGACAAAGTCTTCCCACTTTCTTCCAGTTAGAATGGATTATTCACTTGACAGGTTAGCTCAGTTATATGTAGATGAGATAGTAAGGCTACACGGAGTGCCTATTTCAATCATATCTGACCGAGATCCAAGATTTACTTCGAGATTTTGTAAGAAGTTGCAAGAAGCCTTAGGTAGCAAACTTTATTTCAGTACTTCATTTCATCCTCAAACAGATGGTCAATCTGAAAGAGTAATTCAGGTGTTGGAAGACATGATGAGAAGTTGTATCATTGAATTTGAAGGAAGTTGGGATAAGTATTTATCCCTCATAGAGTTTGCCTATAATAACAGCTATCAGTCAAGCATACAAATGGCGCCATATGAAGCATTGTATGGAAGAAAATGTCGAACTCCATTATATTGAACCGAACTTAGTGAAAACAAGATTGTGGGAGTGGATTTGATTCAGGAGACAAAGGAGAAGGTAAAACTTATTCAAGAGAGATTGAAGGCTGAATCGGATAGACAAAAATCTTATGCTGATCTAAAAAGAAAAGACATTACTTATGAAGTGGGGGATAAAGTATTTCTCAAAGTATCTCCTTGGAAGAAAGTCCTGCAATTTGGCAAGAAAGGCAAGCTCAGTCCGAGATTCATTGGCCCCTATGAGGTTATAGAGAAGGGTGGACCGATAGCTTATCGGTTGGCACTACCCCCAACACTCGACAAAATTCATAATGTGTTCTATGTGTCAATGTTAAGGAGATACAGATCAGATCCATCACATATCTTATCTCCTGATGTCGTAGAAATCGAACCCGACCTGACGTATGAAGAGGAACCGGTACAAATCTTAGCGAGAGAGGTTAAACAATTGAGAAACAAGTCTATTCCTTTGGTAAAAGATTGTGGGAGTGGATTTGATTCAGGAGACAAAGGAGAAGGTAAAACTTATTCAAGAGAGATTGAAGGCTGAATCGGATAGACAAAAATCTTATGCTGATCTAAAAAGAAAAGACATTACTTATGAAGTGGGGGATAAAGTATTTCTCAAAGTATCTCCTAGGAAGAAAGTCCTGCGATTTGGCAAGAAAGGCAAGCTCAGTCCGAGATTCATTGGCCCCTATGAGGTTATAGAGAAGGGTGGACCGGTAGCTTATCGGTTGGTACTACCCCCAACACTCGACAAAATTCATAATGTGTTCCATGTGTCAATGTTAAGGAGATACAGATAAGATCCATCACATATCTTATCTCCTGATGTCCTAGAAATTGAACCAGACCTGACGTATGAAGAGGAACCAGTACAAATCTTGGCGAGAGAGGTTAAACAATTGAGAAACAAGTCTATTCCTTTGGTAAAAGTACTTTGGAGGAATCATAAGGTTGAAGAAGCAACTTGGGAACCGGAGGATACAATGAAAACTCAATATCCGCAACTGTTTTCAGGGAATTTTCGGGACGAAAATTCATAAGAGGGGGAGAATTGTAACGAACTAATATTTCCAAAATTTGCTTATAATAAATTACTATGGTATTAAAATATCATGGAAATTATTTTTATTGTTATTATTGTTATTGGATATAAGGCATGAGGAAATAAGAGCTAATTAAGTAAGAGGGATGAATTGGGCATTTAATTATTTGTCCAAGGGCAATATTGGAAATTGAAAAAAAAAATCAAAATACACACCAGCCTTCCTCTTCTCACCTTCATCATTTCCCCCTTCTCCATTTCTCTCTTATCAAATTTATTTAGAAATTTTAAAACTTCCGATTTCTTCGATTCAACTTCGAATTCTTGTTAAAAATTGATCCTTAAGCCCTCTATCATCATCAATTTCAGTCAATCAAGACTAGAAGAGGAGGATTTCAGATTTTAAGGTTCGGATGAATAGTAACCCAATTTTGAGGTGAGTGATTTTTGGTGAAATTAAAGCTTAATTAGTAGAATTCATGGTAGATTAAGCATATTTATGGTATTAGGAAGTTTATTTATGCAATATCTTGATAGATTTATATATGGCTGTTGTAGGGGAAGCTATTGCAAGTAAATCAAAGGCAAAAGACGTAGAAGAGAGCTAGAAAGAGCATAGAAAAAGGTTTGTGTCTCGAATTTCGATTTCTCGGTTTTTTGGAATATTTTCCAAATTTGTATACCTGTTTTGTTTTAATGTTTTCTCTCATTATATAAATCCGATTTGAATGATTCTTGATTTTATTGATATCTACAGAAAGTAAGAAATATATGTTCAGAAGGAACCTAATTGAATTTCGTTCGTTTTCAATGTGAAATTTTCGTTTGAAGTTGAGTCACGAAATCTGTTTTCGGAAAATCTCAGCTTGGTACATTGTTTAGTATTTTGATCATAACTTTGGTTATAAAATTTGGATTTCTGTGATTCTGGTGGTTTTGGAAAGCTGAGACATGTGAATAATTTTGTTTAGAAGAAAGTTCTTCGTTTGGATGATGTTTTAATAGTGAAAAATTTAGGGGAAGTCAGGTTATGAAACCTGAAAAAATTCTGGAAAGTATGAATATTGATTTTTTTTAGTTTCAATTGAAGTTTGATGCTTAAAAATTTGGGATTTGGATTTCTTAATTACTAAAGTTATGTTGAATTATGATTGATGGTTTATACTGTAATTTTTAAGATGTTACTTTGATTTATTGCCCTTATTAAACGAGTAGAATACGGGTTAGGGTAGATTAAAGGGGGTACAGTACTGTACAAACAATTGAAGTTTTGGCTTCGGGCTTTGGCCGATATTATGATATATATATATTGATATTGAAGCTTCGGCTTCGGGCTTGACCGATATATTGATTTTGAAGCTTCGGCTTCGGGCTTGACCCATATATTGATTTTGAAGCTTCGACTTTGGGCTTGACTGATATATTGATTTTAAAGCTTTGGCTTCGGGCTTGTCCGCTCCCGTATCCATTTTACCGTTATTCAGGATTTGTTTACTTTGGGAAATATGTGGTTAAAGTGTTTGGAAAAATTGGATACAAATTTGATTGTACTTTGAAAGGATTACTATATAAGTTTTGTGATTTGGTTCCATAAAGTTGGTTAATTTGTTTTTTACTTATAAATATACTTTGTTTCTATTTTAAAGATATTCAAAGTTGTTATATTTTTTTTATGGACACTACTAAGCAAATTGCTTAGCGTGTAGTTTTTTTTCTACACGTAGGTGGAGAACTTGTAGATAGCTTGGACCAAAGTGGAATGAGTGGATCAGCTTGAAGAGCAAATAAGAAAAGACTCAAGGTGGATTTGTAATTTAATGTAATACTATGGTGTGTAGAATAATGGCATGTACTAGATAGTGTGAGAAATACAAAGTAGCATTGAGAAATATTTGGAGAATAATTTGGAGTTTAAAACGCTATATTGGTATTTGTACATATTGTAATCTATAAGTATTGAACTTTATATTGTGGAGTAGAGTTGTTTATTGGGTGATTATTGTTACCATAGCGCTCCCTATTGGGGGGGTGTTATAGACTCCGCTTGGAATCTCCTCTTAACTTGAAATAATTTGGAAAATCGCTTTCATTTTCAAAATTTGGTTAAAGGATTTTGATGATGTGCCTCAATCGTTTTTAAATGAACGCTTTATTTCTTATACCTTTTACATCCATCGCTTTAGTTAGATTCTAAGTTCTAAGGTGCCATTTTTATCACCCCCATGAAGCACACTTTTATACCCCATTCCCACTAGGAAATTGGGATATTTGTGGGTGGAACATTCATTTCAACCTACATGTAATTCCTATGGTTGCACTCATGTGAGGAGTGGTTGAGTTATACGGAATTAAGGTAAACAAGACCCTTCTACAGTGTTGTTCCACATCACCAGCAGTTTCAGACTATGATCTGCGATAACTCTACCACTAGCAACTTCCCCTTAGGCTCACCAAAATAGTTTAGATTTAGGCCGCATACCCTCTTGCCGTTCCCTAGAGCTAGAGTTAACCCTAGATTCCAAATTGGCATTATGCGAGAGTCATAAGGTTGGAAGAGATTTATTTGCTTTCGTGTG
This sequence comes from Euphorbia pulcherrima, assembly GCA_947683365.1. Classification (NCBI taxonomy): domain Eukaryota; kingdom Viridiplantae; phylum Streptophyta; class Magnoliopsida; order Malpighiales; family Euphorbiaceae; genus Euphorbia; species Euphorbia pulcherrima. Next base: position 41,742,001 of record CANTUS010000008.1, on the reverse strand, counting down.
CTACTTGTGTTGTGCTCATGCATACGCACTTCATGCATAGGCCTCCTATGGTCGGCCTTTATTTCAGTTTTTGCTTACCTCTACTCTCCCCTCACTTGAAGGGGGAATTTAACAAAATGCCTCAGATTGTTTGAGTCCCGACAACCCATATCTAGTTCGCTTAGCATGGCAAGGAATACACATCTCACGTATTTTAAGGTTAAGCTTCGCATCATAAGCTCTTTTGCTCTCTACCTCCCTAAACCACCCCCGTCTATATGACATTCATCACTCAGATTATTATATAATTATCCATTTCATTCATGGTTCGATTCGGGCTGATCATCTTTCGGTTTTAGAGAGTTAGACTGAGGCACCGCTACCGTCAGACTCTATGATCGTCTAATTCATCGTTCTGTGGGTTTGAGTTCAATTTCAGGCTCAGCTTTGGAATCTAGTTTTTTTCTGTTGTCTAATTTGCCGATAATTGATGGAGTTCCATCCGACAGTACTTTTCCTCCTCCCCCTCTGCCTGATCAGGGTCAATCTCTATTGAGTTCTGAGATTGCCAATGCTATTAGAGTGTTTCTCTAATCCGATCTGTTCCGAGATGCAATTCAGAGGTAGATCCAAGATTTAGTCCCTGCAGTTTTAGAAGAGAAAAGAAGTGTTCAAAGGATTTCGATGATTGGTATTCAAGCTCAGGGATAACCAGAGGCTGCTCAGAATGGGTCAGTTCAGGTTTTATCATTTCAGATTCAGTCTACTATTAAGCCAATTCAGCCGGTTCAGTGTATGCAACAGACCATTCACCCTTCACCGATCTCATTTCAGTTTGGTAAGAATACAATACGGTCTCAGCCTCCTATGTTTGCTTATCCAACCTAGACTACAAACCACACCTCCAAGCCTGATTTTCTCACTAGTGTGAATCAGCTTCCGTTGACCCCAATAACCCCAGATCAGTTTCAGCTCGTTTGATCAATTTCACCCATTCAGTCTCGATCTAATCTATTCTAACTGAATTAGAATTTAACTCAATCTAATATGCCTTCAAAGTCCTTTTTCTCCTTCTCCTACTCAGTTTATTATTGCTCTAAGAGGAACCACTTACCTGCAAAACCCCTTCGATTCTAATCTATAAGTTAGTCCCCGAGTTGAAGCCTCATTACTTACTTCACCATTCCAATTTGGCATGACCCCTCTATCCAATGACCAGGTCACACATTATCCGAGTGTGAAACCAATCGACCAGGTCATGCAATCTCTGGGCATGACACCTGATGTTAAATCCCTCCCGCACTGATTAGCTTCTCCTCTATCTAGCAACCAAGTCATGTAATCTCCATGTATGACACCCCAAAGTGGAGGCTCTACTGCATAAGTTCCTGCTCTTTACTTCCAAAGGAGGTAAAAAAGTAAAGCTTAAGGAGAGTGAATGACTTAGTAAACCGCGTGCTATCCCATCTCGGGCCAAGATGAAGAAAAAGCTTTCATAAGCAGGCAAGTCAAATCACTGGTCATCCAATCAGGGTCGGACAATTGCTCGGGTGCCAATTGTAATAGCTCCCATCCAGCCAAAAAATAACCTAGAGAATGTTACGAATCCATGAAAATTACCCCTCAGTGAAATCCTAGCCACCCTAATGAAGACCAGCCTCCTCCAAACCCTCCGTGAGCATAGGCCCCCGAGGAAAGATGTGGAACATAATTTCTGTGCTTATCATGTTCAGCGAGGTTACCGCATTAATGAATGTTAGAAATTAATTCAAGACATCCACCATTTTATAAAGGAAGGGAAGGTTCTAGAGCAGGAAAGGGCATTTTACCCTATAGATAACCCCTCACCAATGTTCGATAGCTAGACGGGAATCACCAATTTCGGTTCATCTAAAGGAGTTGGTGGACCACAAGAGCTCATTAAGGCTATCTGCTCCAAGGGCAAGGCTTCTATGGGTCCAGTCACCATTCAAGAGAATGTCTCTATAGTGCAACCTGCGCCTGCTTGAACACCTGATCAAAAAGAGTTTGTGTCTCTGTGGGAGCTCCCTTTTAGTGTCATTTTTACCAACTTGCAAGAGAAGGGCATGCTTAACTCTCTTCTTGAGTTTCGTTCTCCTACCCCCAAAGAAAAAGCAAACTTCTGCAAGTATCACGTTCGAATGGGACATCAAACCAACTAGTGTAGACCTTTAGCTGCTGCTATCTCCCAATTGGTAAGGGAAGGAAAAATGGATGAACCTGCTAGGAAGATCAATGCTAAGGAGAAGCTATCACCAAGCTCTGATAGTGAGGTAGGTGTGATCAATTTCAGTCTACCCAAAGAATTTGTGTTGGCTTGGGTCTTCTCTGGTTCATTTGACTCCATTATGAAAGCTAATTCTGCTGCCAAATATGATAAAAATCTCATGAGGTCTCTAGCGAATGAAGGAGACAAGTTACCAGTCGAGCAAGGGAAAGTTTTGGGTCTCATCCTGGATAACACACCAATGAGAGCAGCCGAGGTTGCTTAATCTACCAGCTCTACCAATCAAGACCCTCCGCCTGTGGAGGATGATTATCTATCTATTATATAATTTTATAGTATTTTGATGTGGACAAATCCACCTTTAAAGCATTTTTTAACTCAATGAAAGAATCCCTTTTGCTTATTTGTTTGATATTTTGCCCAATGGGTCCATGCATTCATTTTATCATAAGCTTAACGTGTTCAGTATTCATGACATTTCTTTAACTGAAATAAATTTGAGTACATATGATAACCTAAAATGGTAACCATTTTCTATAACCTAACCTCTGAAAGAAAAAGAGAGATAAAAGTGCTAAAAGAATATGATAACGCTTTCGCCTGATCATACTTAAACACTCCCAGGGTTTATCGTCAGAATGCCAAGCCCTACATCTTCATGCCTAAAGTAGAGAAAGAAGCTCAGTTCTTCCTTGGATAGGTTCAACATGTTAGTCAGTCAATCGCAACCTATTTTTAAACTACCGAAGATGCGTCAACCGATTATGGAGAAGGAGCATCACCAGACTACCTCTGACAAAATCAAGGCTTACCTTTTTTTCTTTACCCATCCATTCTCTAATTTCCCACCCTGATAAACCATCAATTCTTACCCATATCCCAACCCTTCCCCGCTTCTCTACTCACTGGCCATTCTTAGCACGGGGAACGCACATGATCGATAAGATTCGACCTCATCAACAAATGAATGTTGCTTCTCAAAATAGGGGGAAGCTAAGTTTTTAGCCAACATTACCATCAAGAAGATATCCAAGTTCATCTAGAAATGCATATTCACTGGGTATGGATTACTTCACCGCTTTGTCTCAGAAAGTCAATTTTGTTCCAAGGGGCAAATACCTAATTGATCAAAATATGGGTTTGGGTAACGTAGATCCTCACCGCACCGACCATGAGGTAATGGGGCGATTGAAGCTACAAGCCAGCTTATCAAGAAGTTCATTTCCAAGACCACCGCAAAGATCAAAGATTAAGTCGATGAGCCGTTATTCACCCTCTGAAGATGTTAAACAAATGTCAGAATTCTCGCAAACCGAACACCTCTCTCCTTTTTCTATGAAATGGAAGCTGTGCTACCAACTAATGCCAAGATAAAATCCTTGAGAGTCGCATTGAACCCAAGTCAAAGGGACCCCCATGGACCAAGGAACAGCTTGAGCAGTCTCCAAATGTATCAGTAGTGCATACCAAGAATGTACAATGACCGAGTCAAGCATCAGGAGTATCCGTTAAAAGCCAACAATCAAGTTCCAAGAGTATAGCCTACCGACACTAATCCAAGGGAGAAATTCTAACCAGATTAGGAAAGACCCTACGTAATCAGAAAGATACTCGGTTCCAGGGACATGAATATTTTGGATGGTAATGAGTTTGTAAACCCTATCAATCAAAACAAGTTGAAACGTTATCATATCTAACCAAAAGAATCAAATCCAGAAAAGCGGCACGTATAAAAATAAATAAAATAGTCACCCGGTGAGTGGTTCTCTACTACTCAGGCAAAAATTAGGGTGTATCCCGTTGATTGGTATTCTAGAAACTGGTCAGGCAAAAGTTTGGGTGTAAAATGGCCCGCTAGACTAAAAATCCGAAAAGGACGGTCTAGGCAAAAGTTAGGGTAAAAGTGATGTTGGGAACTAACAGTCAGATTGAACATGCATAAGAGGCATGGCGGAAATTCAAAATTTTGTCCCTGCCCCTGGAACTCCTATTAGTTGCATATAAATTAAATAAAGCCTTAACTAAACAATTCTCTACATAGGTTAGCATGCTGAAGGACTAGGCATACCATAGTTCCAAGTTATATCCTAGCATATTTATTTTATACTAAGCATGTTATAACTCTAAGTTATAACCTAAGCATAAAATAAACTAATCATGCAAAAATAACCTAAGCATAATTATTAAGTCTAAAAACACTTAAAGAAAAAGACTTAATAATTAAAAGAGAAAGAAAAAGAACTTACCAGTTGAAGCGTGTTTTTGCAAAACCTTTTTGCACAAGCCTTCAATCGTAGGATAGCCTCTATCAGTATCCACATGACCCCACCAACCAAAACCTCCCTAGGTGGAAGAACTAAGAAGCCTCGAGTAGTTACTAGACCACTCCAGAAGCCTCACCCAAAAAATATAAACTAGCGGTGCCCGAATAAATTCAGGCTCCACAAAAATAACTTGCTTAATTACCCGAGAGATTAATTATCTCACTTAGGATTTATGCTTTGTGCTTGGTGCAATTTGAAAGGAAAGGGGACAACCTATATATAGGCTTGGGGGAGCAAAAATGCTCCCCTTGTAGGCGATGTGGGATGGGAGTAATTACTCCCATCCCACCATATATATACATGCACGCTGCATGTGCCCTTTTCATGGGCTGCCTTTGTGCAGCCCATGAATAAGGGCTGCCGGTGCACTCCACTCAATCGAACTATGTACAAAATATTTCATACTTTTCGATTTTAACTCGCCAATGCAAAATCCCCTTTAAATCCTTTCAAATAAATATTTATTTTTTGACTCTAATAAATTAGTTACCAGTCAAAATAAATTGCTTGGTCCAACCAAAATTGATCTAATCAATTATAATTTATTTATGACTGTAATTAATTAGTTACCGGTCAAAATAAATTCCTTGGTCTATCCAAAATTGATCTAATCAATTTTAACCAATCAAATAATAATCCAATTATTATTTATGTTATATTTTCGTAATAGAATAAATCTATTAGTTCTTCACTTAGTCCGATGAAGGTCCAATGTGTGTGACCTTATAGGATTCTGAAGTATTGAGCTGTTAAGGCTTAACCAACCCTTGTTCTAATGGAACCATTGGCTCGATATTCTAGACCGTGAATAGAACTCGATTACGTTAAATGACTGTAGTATGCCTCTAGCAAGGGTCTACCATCCCCCATTACTCAGAACGTCATTTATACTTATGGCTTAATCCCGATTAATGCAATAGTTATCCGGTGCGATAAATTCCTTCCATTCTTTAATATTAGTACCATCTAGTTTATTGGGTTCAGTTAAAGTATTAACCCACTAATAGCAAGTTTGCTCCAAGCTATCCTAGTTATTTACTTGTTACCGAAGTATATTGCCTTTTACCATAGTGTGCTTGACTAGAAACCATTTCTATCAAACACATACTCTGATCAGAGGTTTATGGCAATCATCACTTCAACAAGTGGCCAAGTACAACTCCTTAATATTTCCGGAGCGATGGATTCTTTCCGACTACTTGGCCTGCCAACGTACTATACCCATAATCACCCATAGCACCCTAAATTAATGAGTGTATGGTAATGGCCCAAAGTATAGCAATAGTACCACACAAGGCAACTAGCATCTCAAGTGTGAGGACATTCGCAAAGCTTATTGCATGAAGATAAACACCAACACATTGATATTTATACCAAGTTTTTATCTTGCTGCGGTCTCTAATATATCTCCCAGATATATCTATGTGTCAAGCTTAAGGCACCACCTTCAGTCTTTAGGAGATTAACTGCTTGGACCCTTTCCAAGAAAGTTGACCACATGCTAGTCTTTCTATTTCATCAATATCCTTTCCTGATGAAACTGTGGCTAGGGATAGTTTAGACATAATCATAATTGCACATGAAGCAGGTTCCACCAAATATAGTCCAACTATAATTTCTCTAACTTCATGCTATAATATGTCAAGGACTTTTGTATACATACATCAATGAATATATTTTAACCAGCTATAATATATATGCATAGAAACACATTGATATAAATAAAAGAACAAATGCCTTTATTGATTAAATAAATTATTCGTACTATTATATAATTAAGATATATCGCCCTAATTACCTTAAGTGCATACATCATATCCAACAAGTGAGTCATGAGAGTTTGTTGACTAGAAAACCTTCACAGGCTAGTTAACACCAGAGTTTGAGTTGGTAGAAATGGTTATCATCATCGTGTACTCAAACTTAATTCATTTAATGGAAATGTCATTTTACTGAATCCTTTATGTTTATGTTTGAATGAATAGATTGGACCTAAAAGGCAAAATGTTACAAGTAAGTCGAATGTAAGGTTCTATGCAGTCAACTCAATTCCTCAAAAGAAAAGAAAGAAAGATAAAAGGCAAAAATCCTGATAGACTGAAAAGAAGCAAAGTCTTTGTAAAAGCCAGGATAGTCTGTTGGATTGAAAATCCAAAAGGGCGATCCAGGCAAAAATTAGGACATAAAAGCAAAATAAACAAGTCTAATGGGCCCAACATAATGTTCGAGTCTATGTAAAAATTAAGACAACCAAAACAAAGCAATGACTGCCATCGATCACATCAAGATACCCATCATAGTGCCTGAATATCTTCTGCAATTTTATGGACTCAAAAGGCTCAAATCCATTATCTACACGTGTCCACTCTAATCTCAACCGCGACCGAGCATCTCGAGTCCACAAGGTCCTAATCTTTTAAAGCCATCCTTGGTAGAATTCATCAGTAGTGTTAGCGTCCAACTGTTCGTCATTTAGAGTCTTGAACTTTGCTCTGTGCACCCCCTTGTCTCTGGTACGCTCAATTCAACTATCATTTATGTACGTGAGAGGGTGTGTAGAAAACGACAATCTTTAGCCTCAGTATCCGGCCATGCAAGCCTTAAGTGAACTCCAAGACTTTCATAGTTCTCTGCTAAGATTATTCCCATCTAATCTATGCAACATCCCTAATCCCTACCGGGGGCATTCTTGTCTTGTACGTGCCATAAAGCATTTCCATATATTCTCTCCCCTAGTCAAGCATCTATCGCGCCTAGCATCCATCTAGCGATCAGACAAAGCAATTAACAATGCAAGCAAGCAATCACATTAGTAAAACCAAGTAAAATAGCCAAAGTATTAAGTCATCAATGTATTAGGAGAACACTAAAATGCAGTAGGAAAATAAAAGATAATCATCAAGGTATCTGAAGAGTAGCAGGCTAGTAGAGGTGTATCAATCTAATGGCGTGGTCACAACACTTGTCAATCCTCCCTGTCATAGTCGGATCAGATGTATCCTTTCCTATCATCATCCTTGCTCTCCTCACCCTCTATGGTATCCCCCGCAAGAGTGCGAGAAGATGTAGGCTTAGATGAAGCTCAGGGCAAACTGCAGATTTCGTGAAAGACACCTTTCTCATTCGTATGGCATTGTGAATAGGAACCAAAGATCCAAATCACCTCGCATCAGCCATAAATCCCCGGTCATCACCTCTATCACCTGCGTCCATGCCTCAACCTTGCCCCCTGAGCTGGGCCTCAAAGTTGTCTCTCTGAATTCGCAACCTCCAAGCCTGGTCGCTGAGCTGTGCCACCTCTCGGGCATGCATAGGACTCTCCTCCGTATACTGATCTCTCTCGAATGCCATCTAGCTCTAATAATCTGCCAACTCCCTCTCAACATGCGCTTGGCCCTCCTCGCTAGTTCGCCCTCGGTCCTGCTCTAGTACAATGAAGGCCTACATATGTCAATAGTCATGAAAATATATTCAGCCCCGATAAATCATGCATCATGCATACATTCATAATATTTATATGTTAACATATTTTCTTTTTACAGGAAATGAGAAAGAAATCAATTACCTCAGAAATGGAATCCTAGGCTAAGGCCATATCTCTCATTGAAAAAATCCCCGAGCTATATGCTCGACCTCAGACACAAGTACCTGCATATTAGAAGCAATATCAAGCCAACCGCCATGGCCAGATAACAATCTATCATAATCAGAAAGGTACATACATGAGTGGTATTGGGAGGAGTGAAGAAAATGGGCATGGTAGTCTCCTAGATGCGCTTGACCTTAAGCACCCCTGGCCGACTCAGAACTCATAACTCTTGCTCCATTTTGTTCCCCATAACCCCCTACACAAATCTATGAGGCAAAATCCCCCTAGCGTGAGGAATCTCCGTGGAAGCCATCTTGGGCTGGAACTATGGTCCCTACAAAGTATCTCCTGGGTCACTACAGCTGGTGCCGCCAGTCCCTCTTCTCTTCTTGCGAGAAGCTTGAAAAATATCAAGTCAAACATTAGTCAAAATAGTGAGACAATAAGGGTTCTCATCAAAAAGTTAGAATGAATCCTCGGTAGTCAAGTTGTACCTTCTTGCATCGAGGAAAGAAAACTCCGGGACCAGCGAGATCCTCAACATCAAAAGGCACACCATCCTGATCCATGGCTATGCTGCCACCCTCACCATTTGAAGGGGGCTCATCATTGTCATCGTCATCATATCCATACCCGTCACTACCCTCGGTCATCATGCCATTATCTCTAAAGTCCTCTAGTTTGTCAAGTGGGGACAATCTCCGGCAAGCAGGAATAAGGTGATCTAAATGAGTAGCGTAATCTTGCCTAAGTGATGGTACTCTCTCCTAGTCACCATCAATATATCGTGCCTGGTCCCTCACAGGCATAAGGTGGCTCCAGAATGTACCCACTGGCACATTGGGTAGAACTCTCCTCTGAAGGGTAACACTGGTCCTTCACCTCCGGATGCGCTTCCTGAAATACCACTTCTGACTTCAGGGGCACTCAAGTATAAAATGACAACCGTCTACTCCTTGTTGACCATCAACTCCTCTCCGGATCTCTCTGATATGGTCATAATATGACAGCCCTCTCCATAGATCTATGATAAGTTGAAAAATAAAAATAAATCACTATAAGTATCTCTCCTTTTGTACATATAATTTTAAACTAATGGTTTGAAGTAAATACCCAAGAATAGATTCTTTTACCCAATATCGGCGGAGCTGTCTCAGGTACTCCCTATACCATGTGTGCCCATGGATGTCCTTATCTTTCCACCCTACCATCCACCCTGCTATGTATTGAGAACCATCTGGGGGCTGACCATCTAACCAGGGCGGCGGGACGACTCTAAGTGCGTACCCCCAAACCTGGAAAAGGAATAACAAAGTCAATGTACCATCAATATAATTAATTTAGATCTCCGGTGGGTGGAATTCCTAACCTAGATCCAGAAAGACCCGGCCTTGAACTCACCAATGTCCCCGCGGGCCGAGCAATTAAGGCGTAATACATTTGCCCGAGTATAGCTCGAGGCTAATTCCACTCTAGAAAAATGTTCATATCCTCAAGAGCGCTAAGCAATCCTATAGTGACCATGCTCGAAGAACAAGGGAAGAACAAGGTAGTGAGTAGTGTGATGACAAAAGATCAGAGATACTAAGTCAGTTTGTTGCTGCTAACATCGATCTCATGGGTCCAATACATCTCGAGGGTAGCATATTTGAGCTTGTCTTTTTATAGGGGAGGAACCCCGAGGAGCGCCTCTACTCGAGCTAGAGAGGCTGGCTGATCATGAAAGTGATCAAGATATAGGTCAAAGTGAATCACTCGACCCTTCCATCAGAAATCTGTCATTGCCACCACATCGGAGGGGGCAATAGTCATCTCCCCAATCGGTAAGTGAAATGTGTGGGCGGTCTCGCTCCACCACTCAATCAGGCATGCCATGACCATCTGACTCATAGGCTTGTGCCCCATCGGTAAAGCCTCTATCAATTGAACCAAACCTGTAGCTGCGATTGCCTCGATAAGAGAGAAATCCTGGGTCAACCATGCCTTCGCCTTTATTTTTTCCCACTATTTTACACAACGGCTCATAGATCCCATCGTCTTGCATTCATAATTAACCATTTTCTTTCACTCATGCAAAGTAGTTTGTTTCAAAATTTTCTATAAGATCCAAACATTTTCAGCAAGTCTCATTTATATTGTGGATACTAGACTCTCCGAGATTTCCAGAACGTCAATAATCGCATTAGTCGAATAACCGTAGTAAAAGTTATAGGAGTTGAAGTCAAAACCTTAAACCTACCCCCTAATCAAAACCCTAATCAAAACCCTAATTAAACCCTAATAAAAACATTAATTAAACCCTAATCAAAACCTTAATTAAACCCTAATCTAGCCTAACCCTAAGTTCCCTCCTTATTGCTGCGGCGTGCCTTACGGGGGCGGTGATCGCTAGTGGGCTGGCAGCCACCGCCACCCTTTATGGTGGTGAATGCCACCATTGTGGCCACGCCTGCCACCATGGTAGTGGTGGCTGCCATAGCCACAGCAGTGGCCACCGTGGCTGTAGCAGCCACCGCCGTGACGGAAGCGGTGGCACGACCATTTTTTAGCCGTACCACTTTATTTCCCCTCTCTCCTCGTGGTTAGGCCACGTATCTTCCCCGAAAATTGGCCTAAGTTAGTGTATATTTGAGTGTGGGAGTATTTAAACCCATCAAGGAGAGAGATTAAAGGACGTTTTTTTGCAAAATTTAGAATTAGAAATGATTTTAGAGAGAAAAATGAAGAACAAGAGAGAGAAAAGGAAGAACTAGAGAGAGAAAGCTTTAGAAAAGCGTAGAATCTGGATTAATCTTCTCTAATCTCGATTCTTAGTTATTCTTTAGCATAATCTCATAGCTTAAACACTGAAATCAATTAGAAATCATTGTTTAAAATGGATTAAATAGGGTTTTAGAGACTTTTCTCAAATGCGACCTAAATATTTCGTCACTAATCTGTCACTATTTCCATCACTGATTCCGTCGATTTTTGTCACAAATCATCAAAAAGACCTCGCCAAGGGTTGATTCGAGTCTCCCGAGTTTGATTCATGGCCTAGAGGTAACAAAGCTGAGTTCCACTATCTTTTTATTTACTTTTTGCTAAGTATTGTTGTTGTTCTTGCGTTTTGGTGTTATTACTTTCTTTTTTTTTCTTTGGTGTTTTTGGAAAACCGTCAGAGGATAATCTGACCTCTATAGGGATATCCTTGACCTCTCTCCCTATAGCCTTGGCTGCTACTGTTATAGCAGTGAAGGCTATAGCTATATAGTTGAACTCCACCCCTATATAGGTCTCCTTGTTTCTTGTAATTTTTGGATACTTTCTTACCTAAATCCATAAAATCAACATTTATTGTGTGTTTTAAGTCTAGATCTGTTGAAATATAGTTGATTATGACTGAAAACTTCAATGGTTTTGAGTTTATGGATGCAAAAACATCGTTTCCCCCTTAAAAATAAATCTCGACGGCCAAGGCTATAGCGACAGCCTTGACCGCCTCCGCTATAGCCTCCACAGCTGCCATTATAGCGGTCAAGGCTATAGTGACGGCGGTCAAAGCTGTCGCCATAGCTTTGACCGCCGAAATTTGATTTTAAGTCCTTTTTTGGTAGTTTTCTTGCATTTTTGACCCTGATTTTTGCCTAAAATATATTCTAAAAATCATAAAATTCTAGAATAAATTAATATTATTTTAATTTGAATTTATTTATTTTTTCGTTATCCAAATTAATTAAATAGCTATTAAATGCCTAAAGAAATGTCTTTTTAACTCTAAAAATTCCCAAAAAAATGTTTTTCTCCATCATAAATTTTGTTTTTTTGCCTTTAATTAAGTGTGCCTTATTTGTTATTATTTGTGATTTACTTATCGTGTTTTGAGCCTTTTTGGTGTTGGTAAGTTCGGTTGAGGCCTGATTTCGGTCTCTCTTTATTCGCTTTATTTATCCGCTTATTTATTTGTCCGCATTAGAAAACTATCTAGGTATTTATAAAGTCTTGTAATAATTTATCTACTTGCTTTATTTACTGCTTTCGTGTGATGTATGACTATATAAACCGAAAACTCTAAACATTAACCGGATTTAAATCGCATAAGAACTAACCTCGCACTCCATATAATATAAACGGTTTGACTTACAAATTGAAAAGTAAGCAACATCATCCGGACTTAGAATCTCTGTTTTAAGGTAAAGTCTAACCACCCAATGGGAATATCCTACCCAAATTCCCAGTGGAGCTTAACCGGGTGGCGACTCTATTTTAAAGTACGTGATTTCATGTCTCGTATCCCTTAACATGCACATTGGACTTAAATTCATCATTAACATTGCTTTTTCATTATTATTTTCATCACGCCTAAAATGAGGATTCTCCCTTAGAACGCTTCACAACGCTCGTTACTTTCCCCCCGTGCTACGCATCTCATGCGGTCCTTGTAGGAAAGTTGAAGGTTGTCCGCTCACACCTAAAATACATTTGACCTAAATCTACGTGCACAAAATGGTTAGCACAGATATGACATGTATACAGGGTATATCATAAAATGGTACCCCCGACAGTGGGGTCAGGGGGCGGCGGCCCCGCATGGTGTCCAAGGGGCAGTGCCCCTTGCGGGGTTGAGGGGCAGCACCCCGACTGAGTGGAGGGGCGACAGCCCCTCGCATGGTCACGGGGCAGCACCCCGGCAGGGTCTGGAGGCAGAGCCCCAGGCTGGGGTTGAGCTACCATGTTAGCTCAAAAATTTTTGATTTTAGAATATATGTTCCCTTTGAAAAATTCATTTTTTGAATGAATTTTAGGGAAAAGTCCATTTTGGACATGATCGTTATTTTAACCAAATTATTAGTGAAAATGTCACATGTTATGGGTTTAGACCATTTTCAGGAGGTTCTGGACCCCCGTCGTTGCACTATACATCCTTTCTTTGGGAAATTAAACTAGGTCGAAAATAAAATGAAATTAAACTACTGTCCAGAACTCCATACTGCCAGTGCTATGAATGAGGCCGCCGGCCGCATCACTGATGCCGCTAGTGATCTCGTTTACTCAGGCAAGCTGTATGACATTCTGGTTACTATAAAGAAAGGATCTTGTAAGAAAACAAAGCTGTTGGGGGCAAATGAGGCCAACGATGGCGCTGGCGACATGGTTGATACCGCCGGCAGCTTCAAGTGCCTCTAGTGGCTTCAATTTCTTGCAGAAGTTATTTTTGGCTGGAAAGCGACCAAAAACCCAAAACTAAGCACAAAACAGCAACTAAACGCAACAAACAACTAAAATGAAAGCCAAAGAGCTATGAGAATCAGAATTTTTACCTCGGGACCATGAATCCACCATTTCGTGATCCGAATGACACCTCTGGGGAGCTTAAGTGATAATTTAGGAAGTAAAGGGGTGATTTAAGTCTCTAAACCCTGTTTTAGTGATTTCTAAACTTAAATTTCACGTAAATATCAAAGAGTTTAGCAGAGAAAAACCAAGAAAAGATGGATTGAATCCTCTTTTCTTACCTTTCCTAAACTTTATCCCACTAGAACTAGCTAAAATACTCAAAATCTCCTTAAGACTTTGAGTGGTGGAAGTGTTGAACCCTTAAAAATGCTAGAAATGACTCCTTATATAGGCTAAAATCCGGTAGAAATTAAATTTGATCAATTATCCAACAGATATCGAGCAAAAGGCATATAACTATTCTACAGCAGAAATCCATGCCGCCGACGACATGGATGATACCGCTGGCAGTATCGACGAGGCTGTCGATTGCCTCACTTTCCTGACAGGTTTGAAAAGCTTAGCATGATTCAAGCCCGAAATCGGGGAAAAAGGGAGAAAATTCGGCCAAAAGCAAATTCAGCGGGATGACCTGAATTACTAGGGGTCTCATTGACTTTTTTTTGGGTATTTTGGACTAAATTATTTTTTAGGTGCAAATCATCGGTCTAAGCTACCATCGAACGCTTTACCGGATACATCCAACTAAATTTTTTCGAGAATGAAATTTGCAGAGAATTTTTATATCGATAATAAAAATTCTAGAAAAGAATTTTTATCATGAGGAATAAAATCGAGTATATGTCATCATCGTCTCACTAGAAGGGCTGTAAAATCCCGTGCTCACAACAACATATATATAATTTTTGTGTTCTAGCGAGCTTTCTATTGCAAACTAATATTGTAACGAACCGAAATTTCCAAAATTTTGCTTATAATAAATTACTATGGTATTCAAAATATCATAGAAAATATTTTTATTGTTATTATTGTTATTGGATATAAGGCATGAGGAAATAAGAGCTAATTAAGTAAGAGGGATGAAATGGACATCAAATTATTTGATCAGGGGCATTATTGAAAAAAAAAAGACAATATATACAAAACTTACAGCTTATCTTCTTCTCTTCCTTATCTTCATCATTTCCTTCCTCCCTTTCATTTACCAAAAAAAAAAAATTTTTCTATGATCCAAAAACTTCCGATTTCTTCGATTCAACTTCGAATTCTTATTAGAAATCGATCCTTAAGCCCTCTATCATCATCATTTTCGGTCAATCAAGACTAGAAGAGGAGGATTTCAGATATTAAGATTCGGATGAATAGTAACCCGAGTTTGAGGTGAGTGATTTTTGGTGAAATTAAAGCTTAATTAGTAGAATTTATGGTAGATTAAGCATATTTATGGTATTAGGAAGTTTATTTATGCAATATCTTGATAGAATTATATATGGCTGTTGTAGAGGAAGCTATTGCAAGTAAATCAAAGGCAAAAGGGATAGAAGAGAGCTAGAAAGAGCATAGAAAAAGGTTTGTGTCCCGAATTTCGATTTCTCGGTTTTTCGGGAAATTTTCCAGATTATATACCTGTTTTGTTTTAATGTTTTCTCTCGTTATATAAATCCGATTTGAACGATTCTTGATTTTATTGATATCTACAGAAAGTAAGGAACATATGTTCTGAAGAAACCTTGTTGAATTTCGTTCGTTTTCAATGTGAAATTTTCGTTTGAAGTTGAGTCATAAAATCTGTTTTCGGAAAATCTCAGCTTGGTACACTGTTTAGTATTTTGATCATAACTTTGGTTATAAAATTTGGATTTCTGTGATTATGGTGGATTTGGAAAGCTGGGACATGTGTCTAATTATGTTTAGAAGAAAGTTCTTCGATTGGATGATGTTTTGATAGTGAAAAATGCAGGGGAAGTCAGGTTACGAAACCTGAAAAAATTCTGGAAAGTATGATATTGATTTTATTGAGTTTTAATTGAAGTTTGATGCTTAAAAATTTGGGATTTGGATTTCCTAATTACTGAAGATATGTTGAATTGTGATTGATGGTTTATACTGGAATTTTTAAGATGTTACTTTGATTTATTGCCCTTATTAAACGAGTAGAATACGGGTCAGGGTAGATTGGCGCCAATAAAGGGGGGTACAGTACTGTACAAACAATTGAAGCTTTGGCTTCGGGCTTTGGCCGATATTATGATATATATATATATATATATATATATATATATATATATATATATATATATATATATATTGATTTTGAAGCTTCGGCTTCGGGCTTGACCTATATATTGATTTTTGAAGCTTCGGCTTCGGGCTTGACCGATATATTGATTTTTGAAGCTTCGGCTTCGGGCTTGACCGATATATTGATTTTGAAGCTTTGGCTTCGGGCTTGTCCGCTCTCGTTTCCATTTTACCATTATTCAGGACTTGTTTACTTTGGGCAATATGTGGTTAAAGTGTTTGGAAAAATTGGGTACAAATTTGATTGTACTTTGAAAGGATTACTATATAAGTTTTTTAATTTGGTTCCATAAAGTTGGATAATTTGTTTTTGACTTATAAATATACTTTGTTTCTATTTTAAAAATATTCGAAGTTGTTATATTTTTTTATGGACACCACTAAGCAAATTGCTTAGTGTGTAGTTGATTTTCTACGCGTAGGTGGAGAACTTGTAGATAGCTTGGACCAAAGCGGTACAGGTGGATCAGCTTAAAGAGCAATTAAGGAAAGATTCGAGGTGGATTTATATTTTAATGTAATATTATGGTTTGTAGAATAATGGCATGTACTAGAGAGTGAGAAATGTAAAGTGACATTGAGAAATATTTGGAGAAATAATTTTGAGTTTAAAACTTTATATTGGTATTTGTACGTGTTAAATCTATAAGTATTGAACTCTATATAGTGGAGTAGAGTTGTTTATTGGGTGATTATAGTTACCGTGGCGCTCCCTATAGAGGGGGGGGGGGGGGGGGGCGTTACAAATATAAGAGAGATTTGTTTGCCTTTTAGATTACACTTTTTTTATCACTTGAATAAGTGTTTTTGTGATTAGCTCATCCAATTTCTTTATGGAAGATAGAGTCTTATTTATACTCTCTTATCTTGAAGATGACTGTTGTTGCGCGCCTTACAAGAGTCTTCTTAATGACTGTTGTTGTCAGACAAGTACATTTCTCATAATGGCTATATTATGAGAAGTTTTTTTTCTGTTATCTTTAAACATCTCCAATTCTTTATGACCGTTGGATTTATTGATGGATTGTAGTCAATCTTCCTATTAAATAATTCCAAAACTGGTCAGCTCTATCTTCTCTTACATTACTTCCAATAGTCATACCTTTTTTGTACTTTCCTTTTAGCGCGTTAGGTGTCTGGTGGCTAAAAGTAACCTTTTTGCCTTACTTGTCAACTCACTTTCTTGATAGGACTTTTCTCTCTCTTAGTGAAAGTCATATACCCAACTTTTAGGATTGTAGAGACCGAGACAACAATTGGAAAAGTGGAATCACATGAGTCGCCTAGGGATCTTCAATTTCTCAGAGATATTTGATGCTTCTGAGAAACTTAATGTTCGAACTCTTCTTTGTCTCAAAGTGATGCCCTTCTTGGTTTGGCTACTTTGATTGTGAGAGGTAGCCTCTGAGATAAGATATTAGTTTACTTTGTTCCTTCTGGTACAATTGACTCTAAGAGAATATTGTTTCTCTTTAGAGTTAGTCTCTGGTGCTTTCATATGAGATTTTCCTCTTCTGATTGATTTCTTTGATCTTGATATTTGTCCTTGGTATGATGCTTTCAAGTTTAAAACCTTTAACTTTGAAGATCCCTCCATGCTTTAGACTCTTGTTAACCAGATTGCAATCTTGACTGTGAGTGCAGGGTTACATAGAGTCAAGTTGGATTTATCCTATCTTTAAATGCCTGCATTGTTTTGTGAGCTTAGGATCTTCTTGATGCTATTTGCTTAATAGCCTTGTCTTCTGATTCTGCCCTTTTGAGAAGGTGATTAATAAATCTTTTGTCCTCTGAGCGTTTTATTATTAAACCTTCTTCTGAGAATTCATCTTCTGACTTTGGAGTGATGCCCTTGATAATCTTCTAGCAAAGCGAACTTGATCTATGATTTTTATGATTCTGATGGAGCTTCGACTTTTTTTTATCTAATAGATATCCTTAATATATATTCTTCTTCTTCTCTCTGGGGAAGCTTCTAAGCTTCTTTATCTTTAATCTTTATCTATCTTCTAAGTATGCAACACAGTTTTTGTCTTTTATTATCTTTAAAACTTAGCTTCTAGCTTTGATGCCTTAGCCTCTAAGAATCGCTTCTAAGCTAGGTCCAACAATCTCCTTCATTTTGATGATAACAAAAACCTGCAAAGATAAAATGCAAGTTTGGCATAGAAAGTGTTAGCTCTCCCATAGTTTGTGCCGATTTTAAAAAGTATAATTAGTGATTGTACTAGGAAGAAATTTAGATATTTTTCTATTTAATTGTTCATTACAAAATACATACAAGATCTAAATCTATTACAAAAGGATAGGTATTCTAAACTAGCTATAACTTCCTCTAGCGCTTCTGCTCCTCTTCTTTATCTTTTGGCATTGCCATAAAGGCTTCTAAAGCTTTTCTCTTTCCCGTGCGCTCTTTTCCCCTATTTTAATGTCATCAAAAGGATAGTCGATAAGCATAGGGGTAAGAGTTGTTCTAACCATGTTTTTCTCCCAATTCTTCTTCTGTCTGGTGAATTTTGGAAGACCCAACCTCTTTAAAATATTAGGAGCTCCTTTGAGGTGATCTATATAAGTGTGGAAAGCATTTGAGTTAATGTTCCTTGAGGGCAAGATGCTCTTAAAGTGATCTCTTCCACTCTTATTTATTTACTTCTTCAACCCTCTGTAGATTGTGTAGATCCCTTGTTGTCTCCAAATGCATCCTTCTGAGATATGGTGATTGAACTCTTGAAGAGAAGTTATTATTTTTGGTTCCGACTCCATATATAGATAGCTACTTCATTTTCTTTTGGATGTCATCTATGCTAGCCTTGACTTTTGTTTCCGACACAGCAATGGTCTTTTCTTTATTAAGGCAAGACTCTTCTATACCTTTAGTAAGATCTCCCTTGGCCTTTTGTACAATTTCTTTGTGTTGCTTAATCAGACTCTAGGTAGTCTTCTAATAACTGTTGTTGAGGTTTTCCCGGAAGATATGAAGTGATTTCTTAACCTCTTTTGATTTTTCAAAGGACGTGAGACTCCTTCTAAGCTTGTCAACATTGCTCTAACTTTAATTGTTTAAACCAGGAGCTAATGGTTTCAAGGGCCTTCTGAGCGACATCCTTCACTTCTTCTCTAAACAGAGCTACATTATACTCAAGATTTTCTCCAAAAGTTCATATAATGTCATCTTGCTGGTTCTGAAGCCTTCTCATTCCCTTCCCATTTTCCTTATGTTGGGCATGAAGAAGCTTGTTGGATTGGTCAACCTTATCATTCATTACAGCAGACGTGGCTACAATTTCCACAGATTCTAGATTTTTCATCCAAGTTGGTAGTATGTCATTTACTAACCTTGTTGCCATTCTCCACACTGATGGAATATCTTTTATCTTCTCATCTATTTCTGCTGCTTGATTTCTCAGCTTTGTGCATAGCTAGATTAAATCAAGTTTGATCTTGTTTTACTCAGATTTCAGCATGTTGTCTTGTAGTGTCATAAGTAGGCTGATAATTTCACTATGTTGCCTTGCTATAACAAAAAGGATAGACACGTCTTCTCCCTCAGAGTCTTCTTTATCTTTATTCGTTGAGTTATCTTCTGAGACAACATTCTTCCCAGGCCTCTGAGCCATTCTTCTTTCCTTTTTCTTAGATAAGAGCTTGATGAGCTCTAAGATTTTTCAGTTGAGTTGGGATCTCCTTCTGGCATTGCAGTCACACCACCCTTCGATAAATTTTACAATTCATCTTCATTGGGATTCACATGATCTGACATTTTATAACCTCTACATCCTCAACAGTATTTACAGTGCACTGCTGAGTTGGTTGTTCTTCCTCGTTCATCCCCAATTGAACTTTTGTGTGATAAAGCCTACACAAGAAAAATTGAAGGGTATAAACATCCAAAACCACTACACATTGAATTGTTTTGAGGATTTAGTGTATGCTCCAGATAATAAACGTTAAGAACTCAATTGCATTTTAAAATTTCACAAATTAGGAAATTCATAGCACTAAAATCGAGAACACTATCTAAATACAAAAACCTAATTGAATTGTGAGTAATATGAATAACTATAACATTCACACCCATAAATTTAGCAAGAAAGGAAAATGAATTTGAATTCACCCAACAAGAAAAGGATTAAAAGTGCCTTGGAAAGGGAAATCCACAACTCCAATAGTAGATTGCAATATTCTACCATGCCTAAAGGTATCTCGCTCTCTTAGCTGATTTAACTCAACCAAGTGACTCGAAGGAATCCTTCTGTCCGGCGAAAGAAGTGGTCGGGATGGAAGAAGAAATTGCCACTGTCGCCGGAAAAAGGAAAGCAGCGATCAATATTCCGACGGGATAAATTGTTACCATTGTAATTTCCTCATAAACTCAATATGGGGAATTTCTCTTTTTTTCTGTTCGTTTAGTATTATAGAAAGAAAAAGGAAGGAACTTGACTTCAATGGAGTTGTTTGTCAACGGTTCAATTTGGCTCTTAAATTGAATTTCTAGAAAGAAAGTGAGATGTTTAATTGATAAAATTCAGACACGAAAGAGAGAGAAGTTGAGATTGTTAGTGAGAAAAGTGAAGAAAAGGTAAGAAATGTGGTTTCAATCCATCTTTTTTGTATATTTCTTTGTTGATTCTCTTAGAATTAACTTTAAAATCAATAGAATTTAGGTTTAACATTAATCTAATAAGATTCAGAGACTTAAATCTTTAAATTACTACCCAAATCATCATTTGAGCTTCCCGGAGGTGTCAATTGGATTACGAAGAGGTGGATTCTCGAACCACGAGGTAAATTTTTGAATCTCATAAGCTCTTTGGCATTCTTACTTGTTGTTTGTTGTGCTTGTTAGTGTTTCAGTTTTGTTTTCGACTTTTTAGTCGTTATTTGACCGTTATTTTCCTACTGCTGCAAGAAAGTGAAACCGTCGGTGACATATGAAACCGCCACCGATATCATCCATGTCACCAGCGACATCGATGATACTGTTGGCAGTATCAACTTGTCACCAACGGTTCCAATTCTCTTGTAGGACATGTCTTTGTACCCGAGAAACCATTTCAAATACAGCCTAAGTAGTTGAAGCCGCGACGACACCACTAATATTATTGTCATGCCGCCATCGGTATGGCCTTCTAGGCAGTAGCTTTATTTTCATTTTCTTCTGGCCTAGATATAATTTCCGAAGTTTAGGTGAACATTACAACGACGGGAAACTTAGGTTCCCCGAAAATAGTCTCGACCCCATACCATGTGGCATCTTCATTAATATCCGACTAAAATAATAAATCGAGTCTAAAATGGGTTTTCATAAGATGCGTTTGAGATTCATGATCTTCATTTGCCGTTCAGATTTTCGTCGATTAACTAATGATCACACTAACTAAATTAACTTGTGTCTTGCTTGGTTAGCTAACTATGCATGTTATATGTGATATATCTCGTATGCGTGCCGTATTTGTCCTAAACTTGTGGATGCAGGTAGATTTAGGTTAGATGTGTGCTAGGCGTTCCATCGGGTATCGTTGATGTAAATTCATTTGTAGGTTTGATGTCTAGGATTTGTTCCCCTTTCCCATGTGTAATTAATCCCCATGGGATAGCTCTTTATTTCGTGCTTTTATTTTTGGATGACTGTAATAATTATTTATTTATCGCTTTTGTATGCTTCCGACTACGGGGATGACACAAACTGAAAATGGTAAATATGTGATAATAAGATGACAAAAGTAAGAATCAAACGGCATGTAATATGATTAATTTGGCTAACAAAGAGTATCATTCGAGCTTAGAATCTCTGTTTAAGGTGTGGTCCACCATTCAGTGGGAAAATCATACCTTAAAATTTCTCAATTAAGTTGAACTGGGTGGACAACTCCATTTTAAATACGAGATTTTAATCTCGTTTCTTTTAACACAATAATATGGACATAAAATCAACTTCAACATCAATTAAAAAGATTTTCTGAAAGGAATATTTCTCAGTCCGTTTCGTCGCGTAAAACATCGCCCGCTCATAGTTACCTGTCCGTGCTTGTTCTTTGCAACTCTGACATCGTTGATTTCTGGTCTATGGTCCTATGCCTAGGTGAGAAATATTCGTGCATATAGTTTACCAAGTAAACTGTCCGCACGTGTTCTTTGCAGGATTGACCTATTTTTGACTTTTGACTTTGCATTTCTGTACATTTTAGCGCTTTGATCATTTTGCGGAATGTGGATTTTGAGGTCTGGGCCTCGGGTATTTTAGTAATACGGTTCTAACGTGACTCTTTGTCTTTTCCCTGTGACGAATAAGGTTTATGTCATTATCAGGCTGGAGCGAACCGTGCTAACACCGTCCCGGTATTATATGCAATCCTTTGAAATTTATTAATCTTCCTGAGTTATTAGGTATGGTTTTAGTTTTATTCTTGTGTCTAACCTATATAAAGTGATAAGAATGATTGTCGTGCGCTTTTACTACAATGCAGGGGCGGCAGCAGGGAGGGGTGGTGTGGGGCTGAAGCCCCGCCCTAGTTGTCGGAGTCGTCCACTCCCGCTGTCAGTAGCCCCACCCTAAATCTGGATTTATTGTTGCAGAAATAGGAAGATACAGGAAGAAGACGATGAAGTCTAATGGGCTAGAGTATTTTTAACATAATGGGTTTTGGTTTTTATTTTAAAAAAATTGGCCCAGACTTAAAGGATGTTGATGTGGGGCCAATTTTTTTTTTTTTAATATAATATGGGGCTAAATTTTAAATTAGCTACACTCTGGAGTATTTTCTTCTTTATGTGTTTTTCTTATCATTTTATTTGTTTCACTTCCCTTTGCACTTAAACTTCACCATGTTCTTCATATTATTCTATCCATTTTTTTCTTTGTTTTTTTGTATTTAATCGGACAAAGTTTAGTTAGGATATTTGAAATTGAATCAACTTAATTTTTTTTGAAAATTTAGTGAAATTAGGTTTTCAAAATTAAATTAATGTTGAATTGAATTGGAAGTAATTTTACGGAAAGTAAATTATATTAGAAATTTAGAGTTTTTATAATTGAACTAGATCACTAATGAACTGATTCTCAAACTTTGATTTTTTTTTCATGATTATATTGTGTTGGTTATTTTTAAGAATTACTTCGTTATACTTAATATTTTTTGTATTTTCATCGTATTAAGTTGATGTTATTAATTTGTTTTGCATTTTTACTGAATTATTTGACGAATGAAATTTTTACCAAAATCTATAGTCGCGTTCATCGGCCAGCCAGCCCCACCCCAGCTAACATCTTGGCACCGCCACTGCTACAATGGAATGCTGAAAGGTAAATATCGGTTGAATTGCACGTTGTTGGCACAGAATCATGGTGAGCCATTGGTAGTAAAAGCCTGGACTATGTACATAGGTGCCCTATTTATGTACATGGGTTTCTTTATTGGTCTTATTTGAACGCGTCTTATTATTTCTCTTGTGGTTTAGAGCCATTAAATTTAATTTCTTTTGACATTGAGAATGAATGTTTTGAGTTTGATCAAGTGGACCAAGCTTCTATATTTGAAAGGGATTACAAAGAGGACTTTGTGGGAGTATTTTGGGGTGACCTATGCGTATCCATAGTTACTAAGTCCGGAACCTTCTGTGTTTGGGCAATGAAAGATTATGGTTTTGAAAGAAATGGTGTGAAGTTATTTCTATTGACATACATCCTTGTGAAAGACATATATTTCATGGCTCATTTAAGCCCTTGAATTATCTTAATGATGGATCATTGTTGATGTTTTACCCTCGTTTCAATGCTTTAGTACATTTTGATCCAAAAAAAGTCGGGTTTGTTTTTTTTAAGATTAGTGGGACAGAATCGAAATTCAAAGCATTAGTTCCTCATATTTCGAACCTTGTTTCACTCAAACATTCTCTATCAAGACATAATATGAAGGTGATTAATCTTATCAAGGTACAATTCCTTGTAAGATCAAATGAGTATATTTAATTGTATATATTATACTATAAAAAACAATATCTTTAATTATGAAGAAAAAATAATCGGTCATTAGAAAAAAGTAGGGCTTAATATTTATATTTTTTGTATTGCTACGATAGTCAATTTTTACTTTTGTTGTTTCTTACGTTTTGTTGCAGCTCAGGGGGTCTTCCTAGCAAGTGCACTAGGGTCGGTTTATAGTACGAGCAAGACCAAGTATTGTATTTCGTGGGAAGCAAGCATTAATAGTTTGAAGGTCTCCCTAGTAGACTGGCTTAGAGGTTCGTTATATTTTTTGGATTGGTGGATAAATAAAAAAGACATAAAAGTAAAATACATAAAATAAAGAGAAAAGCATAAGTTCTCTACCCACAAACAGTACAATGTCTTCTTCCTAACAATGCATATAAAAACTCAATGAAGCATGTAGATCCAAGGTATCTCAACCACGGTAATTCAAGCATTCCCTTCGGCCGTCTTGAATACTATGCTATACTAACTTACTGCCACTTTCGCTCGTTCATAAGCTAACAAAAACTTGCATTATGTTTAGTTAAGCTTTTAGATAAATCTAAAACCCTTTGTATGACCAATCTCCTTTCGAACACATGCACCACATGTGTGTGTTTAGGTCCAATATGTTAAATCTCCTATCGGTCTCCTTAACATAACTGTATATGATTTGGTACCAAGACTCATAAGGATTAAGCACTCACACAAACAGTCACAAACAATTTTAAGTAATACATACATTGTTTCGGAGATCTCCTGGACAATCTGTTGGAGGAGAAATTGCTCCAGGAACTTAAAAATACATAATAAAATAAAGAAAATAAAAATCTTCCATTAAAGAAGAAGAAAGTTACAGAAGAAGAAAATAAGAAAATGACAATCCCTAAAGGGGAGGCAGTTTACAAAATGAAGAAGGTAGGTTTATATAGCCACCAAATCTAAGGGTGAGAAAAAATATCTACTAATAAAATAATCTAATCAAATACAAAATATCTAGGTATTTTGTAAAAGAAAAACTAAAGTAATCCCCACTCGTCAAAAAGTCTTCTCGAAGTGGCAGATTCGTAAATAACAAAAAGTTACATTTTTCCACTTTTCCACTCTTCCTCCTGTTGCACGTCACATCAGTAAACACCACTTCCACTTTGCGCTTAATTGCCAATTTCTGGAGAGATTTTCCCACCATTTTTTAATCTTACACCCAGAATGGCCGGAGATCTCCTCTTCTTGACGAGATCTTGTAAAACATGGAGACCTCCAGTAAAGACTGCACTTTTTCGTCAGTTTTTAGCAACATGGCAAAAGTTCTCATTCCTCCAGCAGAGACCTAAAACTTGTAGAGATCTTCATAAAAATTATCTTTTCACTCACAATGTTAGTTTTTTATGCATAATTTATATAGTACAAATTCGACGCATCAAATATCCCCATACTCAAACTATTGCTTGTCCTCAAGTAATCCATTCATTGTTAGGTGGAAATTGATTAATAACAATGGAGAACATGAAGATTTTGGAAAACAATCATTCAAAAACCAGATCATTGTGAGCACGGGATTTTGCAGTCCCTCTCGCGAGACGATGATGACGTGTACACGATTTTGATACCTCGAAATAAAAGATCTCTTTAGAATTTTTATTACCAAAATAATATTCCTTGTGAAATTTATAATTGGCAGAATCCAGTTCGGTGTGGCCGATAACGCGTCCGGTAGGAGCTTGAACCGATGATTTACACCCCAATTAAATAACACCCATTAAAATATAATTAAAATTCAAAAAGATACCTTTCCACCCACTATTAAACCACTTTTCCCGACTTTTTAGGCTTTTTGACCGTTGGTTGTCGGTATGCTGGAGAAAGATGTCGCCACAGACATGATCCATGCCGCCGGCGGCATCACCATACCACCGACGGCATCAGCCATACTGCCGGCGACATCATCATGTCGCCAGCGGCATGGCCTAAAATGGGTCCCTCCACAAATAGCCTTTCGGCCACTTTCGGCGGAATAACTCAAAAAGGTCTCGAAAAACCCCCCAATTCGCCTATAAAAGGCACCTAAAACTGCAAAAGAAATGGGGGACTGAAATTATAGAGGGAAGGAGCTAAAATTGGGCAATTAAGAGGCTGAAATCGAGAGAATAGATTTTAGTGAGATAAGAACTAGAAAAGGCAGGAAAAAGGATTCTAATCCATTTTTCCCGATTTTTCTTCTTCGAATTCTCTGATTGTGAGCTTAAATCAGTGGGTCTTTGGGTTAAATCAACTTGATAGAATTTAGAGACCTAAAACCTTTAAATTAACAATCAAATTATCGTTGCAAGCTCCCTGGCGGTGTTATTGTTCAGTTCACGAAGAGTTGGATTCACTACCCCGAGGTGAAAATCCTGAGTCTCATAGCTCTTTGGCATTATTATTACTGGTTTGCACTAATTTTTGTTGATTTATGTTCATTTTTGAGTTTTCGGTCACTTCGACTGCAATCCGCTGCTGCTGCAAGAAATTAAAGTCGCCGGAGACATGCGATGTTGTCGGCTGTATCACCCATATCGCAAGAGACATCATTGATGCCGCGGTTAGCATCGCATTCCCCAGAGACCTCGCTTTCTTGCGGGACCTTTTCTTTACGGTACTCAAAAAGCCCTGTGCCTGTCTGCACGTTAATGTCGCCCGTGACATAATCGATGTCGCCGGCGGTATCATCCATGCCGCCAGGGACATCAACTGTGTCGTCGGCGGCATCAGATGCCCAACGGCGGCGTGGCTTTCTGGACAGCAGTATTGTTTTCGTTTGTTTCCAAATTAATTTATTTTCTGAAGCTAGGACCTATAGTGTAACGATGGAGGTTCGACACCTCCTGAAAACAGACCCGTCCCGCGATGAGTGGTATGTTCACTTGTAATCCGATTAAAGCAACAATCGAATCTGAAATTTGGATAAGAATGGAATTTCCCCGCAAACGCCATTCGAACCTCATTTTAGCCATCCAATAGGGCTTTATGATATTAAAAATAAAATATGCCATATTCGTGTCAACCATCCTCTGCAGGTAGATGCATATCGGACATTCGGGTAT
Organism: Euphorbia pulcherrima; assembly: GCA_947683365.1. Lineage (NCBI taxonomy): Eukaryota > Viridiplantae > Streptophyta > Magnoliopsida > Malpighiales > Euphorbiaceae > Euphorbia > Euphorbia pulcherrima. The sequence goes on along the minus strand of CANTUS010000008.1, from coordinate 41,715,291 downwards.
TTCATTTGTTACGTAGAAAATGTACAGGACTTGAAAACCTTGTAATAATTTTACTTTCCACACTTACTTTTCTTTTACAATTGTAAATATTTATCGCTTCAATTGCTTGATAAATACGAAAACAACAAAATAACTAAAAATACAAATAAATAGGGTGGATTAAACCGATTAAGAAAGAATGAAGTGTCCTAACTTGGCCTAATGAAAAGTAGATAACATCATCCGAACTCGGAATCTCTACTTAAGGTATGGTCCAACCACCCAGTGGGAAAATCGTATCGAAAATTTCCCCGGTTGAGCTGAACCGGGTGGCGACTCTATTCTAAGTACGGGATTTCGATCTCGTATCTTTTAAGCATTAAAATATGCAAAATCACTTTTTTCAACCACATCACACTCATCCCCCGACACACCAAAAATGGGCCGGCCCGACCGAAACCGGCCTCGCGCCACAGCCGCGCGAATCGTCGTCCGCTCACAATCATTAGAGAATTTTATAACAAAGAAAATCTTAAGCATATTATTCTAACATTTCCAATTAAGGCATGCAACTTAAGAGAACTTAGAATTCTTAGTTCAATCAAGTATATCAAATCAGAATACCTTACTTGGAGTTCTCTCATATTTAGTGTTTGAGTGTTTGATTCTAGACTTCTCCGGTCTTCGCCCTCATTCAGCAAGATCTTGTTAATTTAGACCATAGGCTTGCTATTCGGCCAAGTCACCACCACATAATTGTCAAAACACATGCACTATCATAAAGGCCTTTGTGGGTTGTAACTTTTGGCTAGGGTTGGGGTGTGTTGAGAAAATGAAATTTTGTGTGTAAGAAGATCTTCTAACAGGCAATTGAGTTAGTAGCACTTCTTTTGATAAGAGATCTTCAATTCTCTGAGTTCTTATTCTAGCAGGAGAGCTTCTAACTATTATAGCATATAAGCAATTCTTACAAGTACAAAAAGCTTTTATTCGAAATATATTTTTTTTTCTCTTTTCTCTTTTCTCTTTTATTTTTATTTTTTGTTCTTTTTTTATTTTTCAAAAATAATAAACTAAAATATTACAGAATTTGCTTTTTAAGAGTTCTTCTCCTTACAAGTTCTTCATGATAAGAGATCTTCTTCCGGTTAATACTTTGGTTGCTTGAAATTGATAAGTTCTTTATTAGGAGATCTTGAGGGTGTTTAGGGGAATCAAAGTGAAGGATATTGGGTGTGTATTGTATGTAAAAAAGAAGGGCTTTAGGCTCAAAGGGGGTTCTCTAAGGGATAATGTTCAGGGTTGGCTATTTCCTAAGTGTCTTAATCATTTAGTACAAGATTTCAATAGTGGTCTCGACAAGTACTAATACACAATCATAAACAAGCATTGCATGTATCTCCCATAGCAAGTTCTAGCTAAATAATAAAATCTGCCCACTTAGAAGATTTTCAAAGCATGTAATTTTGCAATGAATTAAATTAGGCTCAAGTTCTTTCCACACAAGGGTTCAACTTCTAATTTAATTTACCAAGTTGAAGTAAAAATTAAAAATTCTCAAACTTTAAACATGCCAGAAAGGTCTTCTCAATTTACTATGTCAAGTTCTTCTAAATTCTAAAACTAAATTCTACAATTCTTGTTCATGCTTAAGAGTTCTCCAAAACATTCAAACTTCCTAAAATTGTTAATCAATGGATCCTTCCAAGCAAAACATATAAACAAATCACTTTCAAACAACAATATTCAAGTAAAAGATATCCAAAAATGAAAAAATTTGGCTCAGTTTTCAGTTTAGCATGCATAATTAATGTGATCATTCAACAATAAGCACAAGATCTCTGATGAACAGTCAATCAAATAAAGCAGAGGATCTCCTATAAATAGTAAATCATGAGATCTCCTATGAACAGTAAAACATAAGATCTCCGATTCTAACAGGCTAAAATTCTTAATCTCCTCCCCAAACTCAAAATTTGCTTTGTCCTTAAAGGAACAACGATGCATAACAAGCAGGGAGAAGAAAGAGATCTCTAAATAGCAAGGAAAAGAGAGGAGTTGAAATTGTGTACCTTTCATTGAATCAAGAGGGAAAGAGATGTCAAGTGGGGTCAATTTTAGCGCTCAAAATAAATGGGTTAGATGGGCGGTTAACATAAAAATTAAAATCATGGAGAACTAAAATTTCAAAAGTAATCGCCCTTAAAATAATATGTAAATAAACTAGGCTAAAGGTAAATGCAATAACAAATAAAGATAAAATGGTTGAGTGAAAGGATACTGAAGAGTTCTCTCTGCACCCCACAACCCTGAAGAAGATCTTATAGAAATCTTCACCAAAATTTGCTGCACTTGGTGCGTGAAGTGAACACAAATTCAAGACTTTTTCAAAGTGGTTCTTCTCCTAAGAGATCTTTATAGTAGTCTAAAGCAACGTGGAGACCTCCATCTTAAACAGGTTCTTGCCCTTCTCCCGGTATCACAGTACAAGAGTCGTGTTTCGTAGAGTTGTGATGAAAATGAGTTTGAACCATTAGCCTCTGAGGTTCTCTTGTGTTCCACTGCCATTAAGTACATTAGGTAATTTTGGATTTTGTTCTTCATCCATTGTTGATCAAACAGTGGTGGAGATCTCCACAAACACCTATTCCTGAAGATCTTATGAACACACAAGGTTAAAAGCACCAATCTATAGTTAAACAAACAAATAAGATGTTTAATGTTGCTCCCCGGTAACGATGCCAAAAACTTGTTGAAGCCCAGGGGGTCTTCCTAGCAAGTGCACTAAGGTCGATTCGTAGTACGAGCAAGACCAAGTATTGTATTCCACGGGGAGTAAGCATAAATAGTGTGAAGGTCTCCCTAGTAGACTGGTGTGAACGGGTAAGGTTTTATTTTTGGGAGCATGCAGGGTACGGTCGCGAGGCGCATCTGGTTCGGTTCAAGAAAATTCAAGTTGTTTAAATGCAATGACTTTATATAAGCCAAAAATATGATTATATTTGAGAAATATATTTACACATTTTAATAAGAGAAAATATTTTTAAAATAAATTATTTTTACTTTATTTAAAAATAAAATAGAGTCGCCACTCAACTCCACTGGGAATTGTGGTATACTGATCCAAAATGGGATTTTTATACTGAAGAGAAAACAAAATTCTAAGTTCAGACATAATAGGTACTCATATTGTTCAAATTGTTTGGATTAATTTTAGAACTTTCGAATTCGTGGTAATTTCTGCATTACGATGACTTTATTTAAGAAATAAATTCAAGAAATAAAACGGGTATTATAACGGCATAATAAATAGACTTTTGCTGCCAAAATTTTGGTACAGTAACGGCAGCGTTCAAGTTTTGGCCCAGAAACTTGGGTAGAGTTTCATCACATTCTGGATGTTTGTCCGTACCTGTGAGCTTATTTACACATATTATAGTCTAAGTGGCTCTAGTGGCTCACTTAATCAGAGAAAATGAAATGCAATATGCAATAATAAAAGTAATAAAAATGATTTTAAAGTTGGGCTTAGAGCCAATTACCCTCAGTTTACCTTTTTGTCTGTCTAGGATGACATGATAGCTGGTGCAGGAAAAAATTTGTTAGAAAATGTGGTTCATTTGGAAAATAGGATTATTCCTAAAGGAAATGCGGAGATTTTTTAGAAGTCATTTTTAGACCGAAGATTACTGTGAGATCCTGATCTAAAAAGACTAGAAAATGAGTTTATACCGAATGTTGGTGATAATGCTCGATTTTGGGGGTGTTTTGACAAAGTTTTATGGGTTTTAGGACTCCCGGAATGTTTTTGGTGCATGTGGATTCTTTTCAACTTTCTCGTCTGTTGAAAATGAGGGGGGTGAGCCCTTATTTATGAAGGCAGGTAATTAGCCGGTAGTCTAATTACCTATCTGACAGGATTTTACTTTAAATCCCATAAAACCTTGCCAGATCTCGATAAGATTTTTTTTTTTACTGTAGATAGGTAATTAGCCGACGGGATGATTACCTATGTTTGACCAAATTCTGACTTTTTGATTTTTCAGTAGGAAATACTAAATCAAAGCTTCCCTAGAATGTGGATTTTTGAATTTTGGATTTTGGATGACAGTTCGGTCCTTTTTGGCTCTTTTGTCTGATCACTGAATGAAATCGGCATAATTCCTCATCGGGCCTAAATAGACATGTGCTAATAGTTTGTCCCTCGCATACATAAATTTCATGATAGAAATTTTATCGTGTGCGAGACAAACAAAACAGTGTGTGTGTAGAATGCAATGAGTTAAAATATTTTTAATCTATAAATTTTGAAACAAAATATATATTTTGCCCCTTCGATTAAAAATTTATTAATGAGTTACATGAGATTAAAATTTATAGGGGGTCGAAAAAAATATTTTTGGGTGCTTAATGCATGAGTGACTATGTAAAAATAGCTTTTAGGTCCGCTCGTTTTATAAATAATGTAGAAAATGGATGAAATATGCAAAATTGCAAAAATTTCAAAACATGTTCAATTAGTCTGCAGGCTAATTACCTATGTAACAGTAACTTTTATAGCCATTACGTGTAAACATGTGCAACAAGTAAACTCGTGACAGCTGGATAGGTAATTAGCCGGCGGGCTGATTACATATGTAATTAGCCGACGAGCTAATTACCTACAGGCTATAAAAATAGCAGCTTGGCTCCCATTTTCTTCACACCAACAATTTCTTCTCTTCTTCTCTTTGCAAGTTTTTCTCCCCTTTTTGGATATTTTCGCCTCCTAGCTATTTCCAACAATGATTTCTCTCATCTTCTTCCCTTTTCTACCCCTTCTGCTTAGATTCTACGGGGTTTCCATGTGGTTCAAGCTTTACAATGTCCGTTTAGATTTACCGGCCGTTCAAGTGACTACTCGCAACGTGGTTATCAACGGCCAACAAGTGGAACTTTCTAAGGATCCTGCCGAGGCTTTGTATGGGCTTCCATCGAATTGGATGTATCACGGGATCGCTCGCGGGGATGTTATTCCGCCTGCTTTGAAGCCTTCTGATCACCTTTCTCAGATTTTGGTAAGCCTTATTGCCATTTTTTCATTCATGTATATTCTTGATCATGCTTTTATCATGCTTTCATTTATCATTTAGTCATTTATTGCCTTTTTTAATTACAATATGAATTTATTAATGACTTTTTGATAATCGTGCAATTTATCAAAAATTAGTGTGTGATTGGTGCGCATCCATTATACCGACCATAAGGGCGACAACATTTCCCACTTTCATAAGTGGTACGAGGTACTATCCCCTAGTGTTAAGACCATTATTTATGGGACATCTTTGGGGAGGATGGTGGGGAACTGCAAGTACATGAGGTCTCGCAAGTATACATACATCCCAACCGGCACCTCTACCCATATTTTTAGTAGATTGTTCGACACCACCCCACATATCACTTTTGTTGTGGGGAGTATACCATCACTCTACTAGATTACTGTGCCATCACATGTCTTCGTTTTCATGATAATATGATCCACTTCAACGCTTGCTTTACTTATGACAACTTCAATATAGAGACCATAGAGGCTTCGATTGGCTATTTTGGGAATAAGCTCAGGCATGTTTCTTGTAAGAAACTCGTGACCTTTTGGACCACTAGGGATAGAAGACATTTGACTTTAGCCTGTGAGGCTTGAACCTTCATGGCCGCTACCTTGTCCTGGCTGTGTTTTCCTACCGAGGGTTCGATCGTGAATCTCCATATTATGCCTTTCGATCGTAAATCTCCATATTATGCCTACTCTGATTGCTCTGACCCATTTTGAGGAGTATGCATGGGGGCGATTTGTGTTGGGTCATTTTTGTTGGGCCCTTGATCAATGTGTGTGGAATAGGATTGGCAAGTTCAAGTCTTGTCTTCAGATTGTCTATGTGAGGACCTGACTCTTTTCTTTTTCCTTTTATGGTTTTTTCACTTTTCTTTTGTTGTTCTAATCTTTTTGACTTTTTGCAGATCTAGTTTTTTGAGATAGTGATCCTTCCTAAGACCAAGCTAGTGTAGAACAGCTGTGAGTAGACGACGTTTTATGTGACATCTGTGAAGCCGGGCTGGTGGACCAGTCTACATGAAAATGGTGGTTGTGATGATGATTGTGAAAATGTTTTGCATATTTTAATGTTCAAAAGATACGAGATCAAAATCTCGTACTTAAAATAGAGTTGCCACCCTATTTAGCTCAACTGGGAAATTTTGGTACGATTTTCCCACCAGGTGGTAGACCATACCTTAAGTGGAGATTCTGAGTTCAAATGATGTTATCTATTTTATGCTGGCCAAGTTAAAAGATTTCATTCTTTCTTAATCGGTTTTAATCCACCCTATTATTGTGTTTTCGGTTTATATGTGGTTATCGTGTTATCAATCATTCAAAGCGGTAAGTAAATAAATTATTACAATCATCCAACAAATAAAATGTGGAAAATAAAATAATAATTACAAGGCTTTCCAAATCCTATACATTTGTCTGTACAATAAATAAAATACCTGAAGGCCTAGCATTCATCTATCCTAAATCTACCTGCATGAAAATGGTTAGCACAGATACAACACATTGAATGAGATATATCACACATAGTGACGCCCCTGGCAACAGGGTCTGTGGGGCAGTAGCCCCTCCCATGATCCAAGGAGTAGCAGCCCTTGTGGGGTTGAGGGGCAGCGTCCCTGACGGGGGCGAGGGGCGATAGACCCTCGCTGGGTCACAGGGCACGATCGTTATTTTAACTAAATTATTAGTGAAAATGCCACATGTAATGGGGTTTGGACAGTTTTTAGGGAGTTTTGGACTCCCGTCATTGCACTATACATCCTAGCTTTAAAAATTAAACTAGGTTGGAAATAAAACAAAAATAAAACTGCTATCCAGAACTCCATACCACTGGCGGTATGAATGAGGCTGCTGGCGGCATCACTGATGCCACTAGTGATCTTATTTACACAGGCAAGCTGTATGACATTCTAGATACTATAGAGAAATGGTCCTACAAGAAAATAGAGCCATTGGGGGCAAATGAGACCACTAGCAGTATCAACGATGCCTTTAGAGGCTTCTGTTTCTTGTAGCAGCAATTTTTGGCCGAAAAGCCATTGAAAACCCAAAACTAAGCACAAAATAGCAAGTAAACACAACTAGCAAGTGAAATGAAAGCCAAAGAGCTACGAGACTCAGAATTTTTACCTCGAGGCCTTGAATCCACCTCTTCATGATCCAAATGATACCTCCGGGGAGCTAAAATGATGATTTGGAAAGTAAAGGGGTGATTTAGATCTCTAAATCCTATTTTAGTGATTTTAAACTTAAAATCCTCCTAAATATCTGAGAGTTCAGTAAAAAAACCAAGAAAAGATGTATTGAATCCTCTTTTCTTACCTTTTCTAGACTTTATCCCCCTCGAACTAACTAAAATACTCAAAACCTCCTTAAGATTTCAAGTGGTGGAAGTGCTGAACTCTTTCTCCAGCTGAAAATGCCTCCTCAAATAGGCTAAAATCCGGTGGAAATTGACTTAGATCAATTATCTGGCGGATATCGAGCAAAAAGGCACACAACTGTTCTACAGCAAAAACTCATGCTGCCGCCGGCATGAATGATACCGTCGACGGTATCAATGAGGCCGCGGGCGGCCTCACTCTCCTGAAAGGTCTGAAAAGCAAAAATGAATCAAGCTTTAAAATAGGAAAAAGTAAGAAAATCCAGCCAAAAGTAATTTCAACAGGATGACTTGAATATTTTAGGGTTTATTTGACTTTTTATGGGTATTTTGGACTAAATTATTTTTTGGGTGCAAATCATCGGTCTAAGCTACCACAGGACGCATTATCAGACACGTCGAATTGAATTTTTCCGAAAATAAAATTCATAGAGAATTTTTTATCGGTAATAAAAATTCTGAAAAAGAAATTTTATGATGAGGAATAAAATTGGGTATACGTCATCATCATCTAGTGAGAGAGACTATAAAATCCCGTGCTCACAAATACGGCTATCCATTCTATCCCCATTAACCACACTTCTGGCACGGTTGGGAGATTGAGTCTCATTATGCCCTCTCTGCCCGCCTTCACAATCTGTCTTCAGAGTATGTACATTTCTCAGCATTTTTGACCTGCTATAATCACTATATCTACTACAATCGTCATATAAACACTTGGCTTCTTTTTCCCATTTTGTTTTTCATATCAGGATGCATCCTTAGAGGCATGAGCTCCACTGCCCAGAGGTTATGAGATTAGCTGGGGAGGCCGTCCATACTCAGTTAATTTTAGAGACTTAGACTCCTTTCTCCTTAGAGTGGTACCTCGAGGAGCGTATCTAGGGTTGGCATCTTCCTCCCAAGTTGTGTTCCACCCCTCTCGATGTGCCCCAATGGATCTTCTTGCCTCGCAGCCCTTCTTGGAGCGTATTAGGGGGTACGAGGAGTTTTACCGTTCATAGCTTCGCGGATGGAAAGAGATAGACCATGTTCCCATCGTGCCTTAGCCAGACATTCACAACCCCTCTGAGGGTGATGCCCCTTCGACCTTTGACCCTAGTGGGCAAGCTAGATTGGGTTCACTTGGGGCTGTCCGGATGACGGTGTGTTCTACTTCATTGACTCAAATTTCTTCCTTTTCTTTCCATTTCTATGCTCAGTTGGCCTAATTCGTCCTTACTTTGCTGTTTTTACAAGATCACTAAGGTAGGAAAAGGCCTGTGTCCGCTTCTACCCATGTTTGGAGCTCTTCGGCCTTATTGGTCTCACCTCAGAGTCTAATAATAATGGAGGGACATTGGGGGTTTCAGTATAAGCCACCCATGTTCCTAATGTACCACCCCGACCTGAGTACTTTCCACCCTGCCGAAGCCACTCACGTGAGTCTTCTCCACTTTTTCTTATTCTTTAGATCATGTTGGTTCTAACTCATTCTTATTTTTACAGGTGCATATTGAAGACAACATCTCCGATTGGGGATATATCCAAGGATAGTAGCGGTTCATGATGAACCAAAATTCTGATATGGCAGTATGATTATTATTTCATTATTTTAATGATGATGCATGATATGTCATGAAATGCATATGAATGATCTGCATCAAAATGTTAAAGTTGGAGATCCGATGGCTTTGAGCTTAGTTGGGGATGCTCTAGGTGGATGACCACCAGCAGCAGCCACAACAGGGACAAAGTGATCTTTCCGAGTTCTTTCCACATGGTGGCAATCCTCCTCCTCCATCGTCTTTTGATCCCAGTCATCCGAGTTCCAGTGGTAGACAGTAGATAGGCTTTCTTTTTGTTTTCTTTTTCTTTTAGGCCATTTGCAGAGCCTTCTTTTGTATGAACTTCGTCATTTTTTATTTATGAAAGATGCTTGCATTATTCTTGCTCTTTGTGCTTCCTTCCTTTTGCTAATAATTGAGTTTATCAGGGTAATCTGCCAGGTATTGGTAGATTGCCCCATAAATTGCCCTATAAACTATGTATACCAAACTGCTTGTGAGCGGGCGGATAATTTATCTGTGCACGAGCGGTGCGGTGCTGGGGGACTCATGTGGTTTAGTTTGGGAAAATCAAGTTTGCTTAAATGTAATGAGTTTGTATTAGCCAAAAATATGATTATATTGAGAAATATATTTGCACATTTTATTGAGAAAGGATACTTTAAGATAAACCGTTTTTACTTTAATTAAAAATAAAATAGAGTCGCCACCCAGTTCAGCTCCACTGGGAATTGTGGTATACTGTCCCCAAATGGGAATTTTATATTGAAAATAAAATGAGATTCTTATTTCGGACAAAATAGTTACTCATATTGTTCAAATTGTTTGGATTAATTTTGGAATTTTAGAATTTGTGGTGATTTCTGCATTACAACGGCTTTATTTAAGAATTAAATTCAAGAAATAAAATGGGCATTATAACGGTTTAATAAATAGACATTTTCTACCGAATTTTTGGTAGAGTAACGGTAACATTTGGGTCTGGGCTTGGAAACTCGGATAGAGTTTCCTCACATTTTGGATGTTTGTTCGCACCTGCAAGCTTATTTACACATATTATAATTTAAGTGGCACCAATGGCTCACTTAACCAGAGAAATGGAATGCAACATATAATAATAAAGCAATAAAGATGTGTTTTAATAAATTTGAAAGTTAGGCTTGGAGCCAATTACCCTCAGTTTACCTTTTCATTTATCCAAGATGACTTGAGAGCCGGTGCAGGACCCAAGTTGTTGGAGGTTGTAATTTGGTTGGAAAATAGATTTAACCCAAGTTATGACTATAATCTTGGATTATTTCTGAAGGAAAATGTGAGATTTGGTCATTTTTAGACTGAAGATCAATATGGGATCTTGATTTAAAAGACAGAAAATGAGCTTACACCGGATGTCGGTGATAGAGAGTGTTTTGGTAGAGTTTCGGGATTTTTAGGACTCTCGGAATGAAAAGTGGCATAATGGGGTTCTTTCTCGCTTTTCATCTGTCCAAATGAGGGGGGAGCACCCTTATTTACAGAAGGATGGTAATTAGCTGGTGGGCTAATTACATAGGTAGTTAGCCGGCGGGCAGGGCTAATTACCTATCTGATAAAATCTTGCGTTAAATCCCGCAAATGCTACAAAATCTCGGTCAGATATAGTTTTTTTTACTATAGATAGGTAATAAGCCGTTTGCTAATTACCTATTTAACCATATTTTGACTGAAACGGCCCAATGAGCAAAACTAGTGGCCTTTAGCCTCTAACCCCACCTTACTTTGGCCAAATTCAATCATTTAAGCCCTCCAAATGGCATTTTTTTTTCAGGACAGTTTTACTGTTTGATAGGTTGACTGTTTTGATTACTCAAAAATAGATTTCAAGCATTTCAAGGATGCAACTTGGAATTTTATGACGAATGGGGATTTTTGGGATTTTTGGATTTTTTGATGATAATTCGGTACTTCTTGGCTCTCTTATCTAATTACTAGTTGAAATAGGTATAAAGCCTCATTAGGCCGAGCAGACCATGCTAACACTTTGCCCCTCGCATATAAATTTTTTACTATGGAGGTAAAATTGCACGTACACGGATGAAACAGCGACTGCTAAAACCAGTGTTCTTGTGTGGTAAGGACATGAAAAACCTTTTTAGAAAGAATCAACATTTCTTAATCGATAATTTTGAAAAATAAAAATTTTTGCCCCTTCAATTTAGAATGTTGATGAAAATCTTTAAACAAAAATCCGTTGGGGAGTAAATGAAAAAGAAAAGATGTTGGGGATTAAAGAAAATGCAGGTTTTGGAAAATTTCATGTCCTTAACGGTGCATAGAAAATTTTGGTCCACCCATTTTAAAACATGGTTTTGCATGATGCAGAAGATAAGTGAAGGATCATACTTACCTGTAGTATTGCATCTATTGATCAGTTTTCTCTTCTAGGAAAATGGCACTGTCAGCCAAGTCTTGATCAGGTTTTTATGCTGAGGAAATGTCAAATATGGTGATCAATCTTTGATCCGGGAAGAGTATTATCGGCTATCATCGAGCATTTTTTTCCTTAGGAAGTGCTGCACTATCTGCAACTGTCGAGCAGTTTTCTCATTAGGGAGTATGGCATTGTCAGCCACCATTGAGTAGTTTGTCTCACCATCAAGTTGGGCACTGTCAGCCACCATTGAGCAGTTTATCTCACCATTAAGTTGGGCACTATCAGCCACCATTGAGTAGTTTGTCTCACCGTCGAGTTGGGCACTGTCAGCCACTATTAAGCAGTTAATCTAACCATCGAGTTAGGCACTGTCAGCTACCATTGAGCAGTTCACTATCAGCCACTATTGAGCAGTTAATCTAACCATCGAGTTAGGCACTCTCAGCTACCATTGAGCAGTTTATCTCACTATCGAGTTGGGCATTGTCTACCACCATTGAGCAGTTTGTCTCACCATAGAGTTGGGCACCGTCAGCCACCGTTGAGTAGTTTATCTCACCATTGAGTTAGGCACTGTCTTACCATTGTTGAGCAGTTTGTCTCACCATCGAGTTAGGCACTATCTTGCAACCATTGAGCAGTTTGTCTTACCATCGAGTTAGGCAATGTCTTATCACCGTTGAGCAATTTGTCTCACAATCGAGTTGGGCACTGTCCGCCACTATTGAGTAGCTTGTCTCACCATCAAGTTGGGCACTGTCAACCACCATTGAGCAATTTTCCTCACCATCGAGTAAGGTACTATCTTGCCACTATTGAGCAGTTTGTCTTACCATCGAGTTGGGCACCATCAGCCACCATTGAGCAGTTTATCTCCCCATCGAGTTGGGCGCTGTCTCACAACCATTGAGTAGTTTATCTCACCATCGAGCTGGGCACTGTCTTGCCACCATTGAGCAATTTATCTCACCATCGAGTTGGGCACTGTCAGCCACCATTGAGCAGTTTGTCTCACCATCAAGTTGGGCACTGTCAGCCACCATTGAGCAGTTTGTCTCACCATCGAGTTGGGCACTGTCAGCCACTAATGAGCAATTTGTTTCACCATCGATTTGGGCACTGTATGCCACTATTGATCAGTTTATCTCACCATTGAGTTGGCACTGTCAGCCACCATTGTACAATTTTCCTCACCATTGAGTTAGGCACTGTCTTACCACTATTGGTTAGTTTGTCTCACCATCGAGTTGGGCATTGTCTGCCACCATTGAGCAGTTTGTCTCACCATAAAGTTGGGCACTATCCACCACTATTAAGCAGTTCGTCTCACCATCGAGTCTGGCACTATCAGCCACCATTGAGCAGTTTATCTCACCATTGAGTTGGGCACTGTCAGTCACCCTTGAGTAGTTTATCTCTCCATCCAGTATGGCACTATCAGCCACCATTAAGCAGTTTGTCTCACCATCAAGTGTGGCACTGTCAGCCACCGTTGAGTAGTTTATCTCACCATCGAGTGTGGCATTGTCAGCAACAATTGAGCAGTTTATCTCACTATCAAGTGTGGCAGTGTCAGCCACTATGGAGCAGTTTCCTTACCATCGAGTATGGTACTATCAGCCACCATTGAGTAGTTTCCTCACCATTAAGTGTAGCACTTCAGCCACCATTGAGTAGTTTCCTCACCATCAAGTGTGGCACTCTCAACCACCGTTGACCTGCTATTGTAATTTCCTATAAAATACAAGATACCATGGCACTGTATGTCGCAAGCACAATACATGGCACTGTATGTCGCAAGCAAAATACATGGCACTCTGGTGTTGTGTATTATTGAAATAAATTGACATAACACCACATGCCATCAACATAAATTATGAAGATCTCGCTGGATCTAAGTTTGGCTATGATGTATCGGGCTAAAGATGTCACTAGATCAAAGGTTCGGCTATGATGTGCCTGGGTAAAGATCTCACTAGATCGAAGGTTTGACTATGATGTGCCTAGGTAAATATCTCACTAGATCAAAGGTTCGGCTATGATGTACCTGTAGTTTAATTTTGAAGCATTCTTATTTAATAATGCATGCGATGTAGTACATTTACTGACATATGATGAGTTGTGCAAGTGCATGATGCATTTAGTTGGCATTTGCCCCTAGTCAAATTCAGAGGATGCATCACTCAGTAGCTTTTCACTACTGAGGAAATGTCGAATGTGGTGATCAGCCTTCTTATCTGAGAGGAAGTATTGTCAAATAGGGTTATCAGTTCTCTCTATTGGGAGGAGAACTATCGAATTTGGTGATCAATTCTCTGTATTGGGAGGAGAACTGTTGAATTTGGTGATCAATTCTCTCTTTTGAGAATTGTCAAATTTGTCTCGAATGATTGATTTGTTCTCTATGTCATTGGGTAGCCAATATTTTGGTGACTTTGGAGTCTAGTACTATTGTGTTTTGATGTTGAAGCATGTTCTCGGATGCCTCTTGATCTTAGAAAGCGTCTGAGCTGATTTTGCATTATGTTGCATTTGTTGGTGACTAACAATGTCAACTTGGAGATTTTTTGCCTTTGCATATGTGAATATGTAATATGCATGTAATGCGTAATTCAAGTTATATTTATGCAATGCAGTTTGTTTTTGGAAGATAAAATTGTGCAGCTGTTAGATGGCGCATGCTTGCTTGGCTCTCAACAGTCTTCTTTTGTATCATTGGCTTCTTTGTTTCTGTCTTTCTCAGTGGTGATGAAAATTTAATTTTGGGTTGGAGTCCTAGATGTAGGGTTTATAGCATCAAGGGAGGAGCTTTTTGTTTTCGTTATAGTTATGTGCGCTTTGCATCCACTTCACTCTGGTTGTTGCGTTGGTCATGCCCTTTACTATTTGAATAAGGCAAGATTTTGAGTCCTTCTCAGACCCAATGAATTCCTAAGTTGCAAAACTTTTGCCCTTGGTGGCATATAGCATAGACCTAAGCAGGTAAACTCCAGTTGATTAGACTGACAAAGATTAGCTTTTATTCTTTTGACTGACCATGCAGATAGAATGGCATGCATCAGTAGTTCTTAGAATTCTTGTGTAGCTAAGTGCAAGAAGATTGTCTTCTCACATTTTGGAGATATGCGAGATTCATACGCTCATGTTGATGAAGAATATTGCTCATTTATGAAGGCTTTGGATTGAGTGACTATGCTTGTTGTCCTTTGGTGGGTCATTGCAATAAATGACTTTGATTGTGCTTGCATGAAGAGGTTATGCCCTAATTTTTGCCTGAACTGAAGCACAGCTGGCTTTTTATTTTTCTTGCTCTCTTTTTTTCTTACCCTAATTTTTGCATAAATCGCCTTTTCAGGTTTTCTATTTATCGGGTTGCCTTAACTTTTGCCTGGACCGCCCTTTTAGGTTTTCAATCCAGCATGCTCTCTTTTTTTTTATTTTTTTTGTGTGCATGCACTATTATAAACAAGAGTGTTTACATGAATGTTTCTTTTAACAATTATGTGTATTCATTAAGTGTAGACATTTAACAATTCAACAAAATGACACATCAATGAAAGAAATATTTTTAGGCACAAAATTTTGGTATCTATTCCCAAGAACTTTTTTTCCTATTATCAATGGTCCTTTTTAGGTTTTACCGGTTGATTTCTCTCTTTCTTTCGTCTTTATTTTTGCCTAAGAGCCCTCACTAGCTTTTAGCAGACACATTTTTTCAACTAATATAGTATTGCCTAAGCCTGTTCTTGTTCAAGGGGTTCATGAATTTGTTTTCTTTGATGTCCTTGATGTGTATCATTCCCTTGATGAGAATCTGTTTCACCATGCTGGATCTCTTGGGTGGAATTTACCCTTAGCATTAGCATGCACTACTTCCATTTGTTTTAGGATCAATTCCCTTGATTTTGACTTTGGTGGTAATTTTTATTGTCCTAGTCATCCTTTGTTCACGCACCTTTACGTGATTCGACGTTGGTTCTCTTTGTTAGAGGAAGGATATGTCATTCAATGATGTCATACCCCTGGTTAATACATTTTCGTAAAGCTGTTTGGAGACATTCCATTTGCTAGATGTTTCTGGCTATTTTGACTTTGTTCGTGCGTGTTATGTCAGATCCTTATTGACCTTGATGCTTCTTATCGAGCTGCACACCGTAAGGAAAAGCAAATCTTTAGAGATTAGCCTCATCGATTTTGTTGGTTTTATTTTCACTATGATTGTGTTGTCGATGAGGTCCTTTTTACATCATGCTGGAGTTGCTTGGGAGTTTGCCTCCTAATTTTTCTCATGTGGCATAGAGTACATTTTATCTAGATTGCTTTGACGTATGGTTCAAGTGATTTTATTCTCTCAATTTTGTCTGGTGACTTGTCTATTGACTTGAGCAGATTCTCTGATGATCTTTTCTTCATTTGCCCTTACGAGTAGTAAGGACATTTTATTGATTGGACGTGCTTGATTGAACCAGGCAAAGGCAACCATATGATTTTATTATTTTCTTTTTTCCTCCTCTTTTGCAGGAGTCATGTTATTTAAAATAGATACCATTTCTGGGTTTGTCAAATGTGCCTAAATTTATTTCCTTAATTGGAGCATCATGAATGTTGAATATTTCAAATGTATGCTGGAATGAATACGTGAAATCATTATCAGAAAAATTGCATATGCAAGCAGATTTATTTATAATATTAAAGCACTAGAGATAAAAGCAAAAGAACAATGTTCATTATTTAGCATAGCTCCCAACATTAAAGATGCCCATGATTGATGAGTTAAAATTTTGGACTTAGAGTCCAAACATCAGCTTGTCAACTATTTCACATTCCTCTTGCAGTTCTTTCTAGACGTCATAGTCCTCAGATACACTTTCTTTTTGACTCTGGAGCCACAAAATATCTTTCGTCGCTTGATTATTAATCTTGATTGGACCAGTTGGGAAACTTGAGTTAAGGTTTGAATTGCTTTTCCCTTAGTTAAAACTCTTTCTTTCATAGAAAGTCTTGTTGAAATCGACACTTGTCCTGAATGGGATGGAGAGTTAACTCTACAAGGTTCTCCCATCACTCTGTCACTTATTAGTTATTTGATATCATGCAGTAGGTGGGTGCATTCATTAGTTCGATACCCCTTGACAACAAGATAAGTGCAGAAGTTATCCTTATACATTTCATTTAGCTTTTCTTAAGGTTTCAAGTTTTAAAGTAGACCAGCAGTTGTACACTTAGAAAATAACTTTGCCAAAGATTCTTTCCACGGGGATATCCCACGTATGATTGGTTGATTAGGAACAGCTTCAATTGTCTTTGGAACATTATCCCCAAGAGACAGATCATTTTTATTTTGGCTTCGATTCAATAGAGGTATGCTGTAGATGGTTGATCGTCTAATATTTTCCATATTTCGACTCTTCGTCTGGTTGACATGGTGAGGTTGGATATATTTCCTCATTGGAGTATGGGAATTAGGTATCATGGAAATCCTTTTTTCCATTGCATCATTAATCATTTCTAAGAATGTATCTGACTCTAGAAAAGTCTGTCACGGCTTTGGATACTACTTTTGCAATAATTTTATCTTGGTCATGATTATCCATTCTATTCATAGAGAAGATGTTGATCAACTCGATTGTTCTTTGAAGAAATGTCATTATATGTGAACCATAAAACCCAATGATATAATGTCAATAACAAACTACCTTGGCTAACCATATTAAGTCATAATGTTTTAGCTAAAGTTAGATACAATTTTTTTAGGAGTGATGCATGTAAAACACTAGTCACATATAATGCGGGATTGTTTAACTGATGATATGGATTACCTTTACATGTTTAGGTATGAGATTAATGATATAAGGGAAAGAGTGATTGGTCAGATGTGATGAATGAATTCATAAGAATGAGCTTTTGAGGCATGAATGTAATGTACGCATGCATATGTGTATGGAGAGAAGTTAGGTATTCAAGGGTGGTCTCTCTCTTTCTCTCTTTTTAGCCAAGTCTAATAGGGATAAACATAAGACTATGGTTGACATCCTAGAGATGCTAAAACTGTGTGTATTCTGAGTACCTACAGGATCGATGCTAGCATCCTAACAAGCATAACATAGTATAACATGCCACTGCATGTCATAAGCATAACACAAGATAGCATGACGATGCATGTCAAAGCACGACATGGAAAATAGATATATGATACGGCACTACATGTCAAGAGCATAATCGAACCTAACATGATACTACATGTCAAAATGGAAATATAGTGTGACACGACACTGCATGTCAAAATGGAAATATAATGTGACATGACACTGCATGTCAAAACTGACACATAATATGACTTGACACTGCATGTCAAAGCATGACATGGAACTACATTTCATAAGCTTAGGGTTTACATGTTATTGTATATCATATACATGGATACAAGACACTACATATTATACGTACAGAGTTACATGGCATTACATGTTATATTTATAGAATGCATGTCATAAACTAAACTTAACATAGCACAACATATCTAGGTTATGGCTATAACCCTAATGAATGAATATATGTGATTGTGTAGGATCTTAGCAGTTTCACAAAAGGGTGCCAAACATCCGTGGATCATTTAGTTAGAGAGTGTTTTTAACATTCGTGGAGTATTTGATAATGGTCAGGTATTTAGGGATACCAAATAGGGTTATGAATCTCGATATTCAAGGAATATGAAATGAGATCGGGTGGTCACATATAGTGGCGGGGTCTAATTGGGTTATTTGCCACATTCAAAAAATATGCAAATTTGAGTGTCTTTTAGGGAAAGTATAACTTAAGGAAGTGTCATTTTAGGAATGCGCTAAGATCGGGATTATCTAGGATGCCCCTAGGGTAGGACTTGTTTCAGCCATTCAAAGAATGCCAAAAAAGGTTATATCTCATTGGACATTGATTCAGCAATCACTGTGTTGCCTTAGAGTTGGGAAAGTTTTGGTCATTCGAGGAATGCCAAAAAGCTTGTGTCTCAACGGACATGGATTCAGCAATTGCAATGTTGCCTTGGTTCTGGATAAGAATTGGCCATTCAAGGAATGCCAACAATGGTTGTACCTTGATGGGTATCATTTGAGTAATCATTGGGTTACCTAGGGTTAAATATTTATGGAATATTTGACAAGAGTTAAGCATTCGAGGAATGCATAACAAAAGGGGTAAGTTTTTAATACTCGTGGAATATCAAGCTTGGTCAAGCGATCACTTTAAGGGTCAAGTTTTGGTTGAGTTTTCTTTCATGGAAAGCATAACTCAAAATTATGTCATTCTAGGAATGCACAAAAGTTGGGGTCATGTAATATGCCCCTAGGTACTTTGGCTATGTCATTACAGGAATGGCTTAGCTATTATGTGTCATTGGACATCAATTGGCAATCACTATATGGCCTTACTTCTTGGAAAAGCCTTGGTCATTTAGGGAATGCCAAACAAGTATGTGGTACTTAATTCGGCACTCATGGGGTTGCCTTGGTTTTAGTAATTCAGGGAATGCTAATAGGTTTGGGCCTCGTAGTTGGGTTTAAGACCACTCGATAGTCGGGATCAGATGACTTGCTGGTCAGAATTAGATGACATACTAGTCCAGTTTTTATCAACTCAATTGTCGAGTATGAATTAACTCGGGGATTACAAGTGACCTTATCAGTCGGGTGGCTCACTAGTCAAATTGACTCACTGGTTAGGTTTTAGAATGACTTTAATAGTCGGGTGACTCGTTGATCAGGTTTTAAAATGACTTTGATAGTCGGATGACTCACTAGCCTTATTTTGGGATGACTTTAATAGTCAGGTGACTCGGTGGCTTAGTTTGGATTGGTCTTATGATCGGGTGAGTTGACTCAATAGTCATCCGAAGGTTGATTCATTGGTCCAAGGGTGAGCTGACTCTCTGGTCACTCAAAACCTTTGACTCATTGGTTCAACGGGTGAGCAGACTCTATGGTCACTTGAAAGGGTTTTGACTCATTGGTCTAAGGATGAGCTGATGCACTGGTCACTTGAATGGGGTTAACTCAGTGGTCTAGGGGTGAGCTAACTCACTGGTCACTTAAAAGGGGGTTGACTCATTGGTGTAAGGGTGAGCTGACTCGATGGTCACTTGAAAGGGGGTCAACTCATTGGTCTTAGGATGAGCTAACTCTAGGATCACTCAAAGGGGTTTTGACTCATTAGTCCAATGGTTGAGCTGACACTAGGGTCACTCAAAGGGTTTTGACTCACTAGTCCAAGGTGTGAGCTGACACTACGGTCACTCAAAGGGGTTTTGACTTATTGGTCCAAGGGTTGAGCTGACACTGGATCACTCAAAGGGTTTTGACTCATTAGTCCAAGGGTTGAGCTGACACTAGGGGTCATTCAAAGGGTTTTAACTCATTGGTCCAAGGGTTGAGCTAACACTAGGGTCACTCAAAGGGTTTTAACTCACTAGTCCAAGGGTTGAGCTGGCACTGGGGTCACTCAAAGGGTTTTGACTCATTGGTCCAAGGTTTGAGCTGACACTAGGGTCACTCAAAGGGTTTTGAGTCATTGGTCCAAGGGTTGAGCGGACAATAGGGTCACTCAAAGGGTTTTGACTCATTAGTCCAAGGGTTGAGCTGGCATTGGGGTCACTCAAAGGGTTTTGACTCATTGGTCCAAGGGTTGAGCTGACACTATAGTCACTCAAAGGGTTTTCACTCATATGTCCAAGGGTTGAGCTGACACTAAGGTCACTTAAAGGGTTTTAACTCACTGGTCTAAGGGTTGAGCTGACACTGGGGTCACTCAAAGGGTTTTGACTCATTGGTCCAAGGGTTGAGCTAACACTAGGGTCACTCAAAGGGTTTTGACTCACTGGTCCAAGGGTTGAGTTAACACTAGGGTCACTCAAAGGGTTTTGACTCACTAGTCCAAGGGGTGAGCTAACACTGGGGTCACTCAAAGGCATTTTAACTCATTGGACCAAGGGTTGAGCTAACTCTAGGGTCACTCAAAGGGTTTTGACTCACTGATCCAAGGGCTGAGCTGGCACTAGAGTCACTCAAAGGGTTTTAACTCTCTCGTCCAAGGCTTGACCTGACAGTAGGGTCACTCAAAGGGTTTTGAGTCATTGGTCCAAGGGTTGAGCTGACAATAGGGTCACTCAAAGGGTTTTTACTCACAAGTCTAAAGGGTGAGCTAACACTGGGGTCACTCAAAGGGGTTTTGACTCATTGGTCCAAGGGTTGAGCTGACAATGGGGTCACTCAAACGGTATTGACTCATTGGTCTAAGGGTTGAGCTGACACTGGGGTCACTCAAAGGTTTTGATGTCTTTTGGCTCATGGATTAAGCCTAGGTTGATTTACTAATCTCGATTATTTTGGCTCATGGGTTAAGCCTAGGTGGACTCACTGGTCTTAGTTCCTTTCTACTCATGGGCCGTGCCTAAGTGGACTCACTAGTCTCAATTATTTTGGCTCACGGGTTGAGCCTAAGTGGATTCACTGGTCTCGATTCATTTCGGCTCATGGGCTGAGCCTAGGTGGACTTACTGGTCTAGACTAATTTTGGCTCATGGGCTGAGCCTAGGTGGACTCACTAGTCTTGGTTCATTTCAGCTCATGGGTTGAGCCTAGGTGGACTCATTAGTCTGGGTTTATTTAATCTCATGGGTAGAGCCTAGGTGGACTTACTGGTCTCGGCTAATTTTAGCTCATGGGCGGAGCCTAGGTGGACTCACTGGTCTCGATTCATTTCGGCTCATGGGTTGAACCTAGGTGGACTCACTAGTCTCGGTTCATTTTAGCTCATGGGCTGCGCCTAGGTAGACTTACTAGTCTCGACTAATTTTGGCTCATGGGCTGAGCCTAGGTGGACTCACTGGTCTAGGTTAACGAAATAGCATGGCACACATTGATGTCATGGCTGCAAAAAGATGTTGTTAGTTTTCACACAATCATGATGTTTATGATGTCCGTTTTCAGTTATTTATATTTAATAAACCTGCACAGGTAGCAAACAGTTAGATCGTGCCTACCGCCCTTTTAAATCCATTTGGTTACTTTGCTTTGAAGTCAACGGGGGACTTAGCAAAGTCTGCTCTCGTGCACTTAAGGTTTCTAGGTAGACTTATGAGAAAGTGTCTACGGTTCATCTATATGTGGGTTTCGGCCTCAGGATTGGGTGCGATTAGGGGTATCCTGCGCCTTTGTATACCGAGTCCCAGTGGCCCTAAGCGAACCAAAGGAAACTTTTCCACATATAATATATGTAGGTAGTCTTGCCCTTAAGCGAACAAGGTCCTCGTATGCTATGCAAGGGATATGATCAGATCCATATCCCTCAAGCCCTAAGCGAACTTGGAGATACTTCACCAAAAGACACCTAAATTCTTTAAGGGGTAAAGAATACAGATGCTATGCAGTCCTAAAATTTGTGTAATGCAGAAGTTACCATAAATTCCTTAGTTCCAAAATTTAATTTGAACAATATTTTAATTATTATGTCAAAAAAAGAATTTTTTATAAAAATTAGGTCTTTATAAAAATAATCTATCCCCAGTAGAGTCGCCACTCTGAGCAGTCGGACGCTTTATTGGCGCACGCGGGGTGCGGTGCGCGAGGGCATGTGTGGTTCGGTTTGGGAAAATCTGATTTGCTTAAATGCAAGGACTTTGAATAAGCCAAAAATGTGACTATATTGAAAATATATTTGCACATTTTATTAAGAAATGATATTTTTAAGATAAAGCATTTTTGCTTTATTTTAATATAAAATAGAGTCGCCACCCAGTTCAGCTACACCGGGTATTGTGGTATACTGTCCTAAAATGGGACTTTTATACCGAAAAGAAAATAAGATTTTGAGTTCGGACATAATAGTTACTCATATTGTTCAAATTGTTTTGATTAATTTTAGAATTTTGGAATTTGTGGTGATTTCTGCATTACAATGGTTTTATTTAGGAATTAAATTCAAGAAATAAAATGGGCATTATAACGGCTTAATAAATAGACATTTTCTACCAAACTTTTGGTAGAGTAACGGCAACATTTGGGTCTAGGCCCGGAAACTTGGATATATTTTCCTCACATTCTACATGTTTGTCCATAACTGGGAGCTTATTTACACATATTATAATTTAAGTGGCACCAGTGGCTCACTTAACCAGAGAAATGAAATGAACATGTAATAATAAAGTAATAAAGATGTGTTTTAATGAATTTGAAAGTTGGGCTTGGAGCCAATTACCCTCAGTTTACCTTTCCATTTGTCTAGGATGACTTAAGAGTTGGTGCAGGATCCAAGTTGTCGGAGGTTGTAATTTGGTTGGAAAATAGATTTAACCCAAGTTATGACGATAATATTGGATTATTTCTAAAGGAAACTGTGTGGTTTGGTCGTTTTTAGACCAAAGATCACTATAGGATCTTGATCTAAAAAGATAAAAAAAATGAGCTTATGCCGGATGTCGGTGATAGAGCTCGGATTTGGAAGTGTTTTGGCAGAGTTTCGGGGTTTTTAGGACTCCCAGAATGAAAAGTGGCGTAATGGGGTTTTTTTTAGCTTTTCTTCCGTCCAAATGAGGGGGGGAGCACCCTTATTTATAGAAGGGTGGTAATTAGCCGGTGGGCTAGTTACTTATCTGACAAAATCTTGCTTTAAATCCCTTGAATCCTATAAAATCTCGGTCAGATGCGATTTTATTACTGTAGATAGGTAATTGCCCACCCGGCTAATTACCTATTTGACCATATTTTGACCGAAACAACCCAATGAGCAAAACTAATGGCTTTTAGCATTTAGCCCCACCTTATTTTGGCCAAATTCTATCGTCTAAGCCCTCAAATGACATTTTTTGTGTTTTCAGGACAGTTTTACTATTTGACAGTTTGACTATTTTGATTAATTGGTAATGGATTTCAAGCATTTCAAGGATGCAACTTGGAATTTTATGACGAATGGGAATTTTTGGGATTTTTGGATTTTTTGATGATAATTCGGTCCTTCTTGGCTCTCTTGTCTAATCACTGGTTGAAATAGGTATAAATCCTCATCTGGCCTAGCGGACCGTGCTAACACTACTACTCTTTGAAATTTTGCCATGGAGGGCTAAATCCATTTTTCTGCTGATCTGAATATTTATCTAAAGAACTCCGATGGTTGGGACCGTCTTGGGGTTTGCGGTCCAGCATATATAAAGGAATACTGTCGCATTTTTATCAAGGATAACGTGATCTAGGCTATTATCAAATTCTGGGATCCTATTGACAACGTGTTCCAGTTTGGAGATCATGAGTTGTGCCCCTTATATGAGGAATTCTGTGGGCTTCTGAGTTCTTCAGTTGATATACCTCCAACTATTCCGACGCATCACCCAGAGTTTTCTGATCCGTTAATGAATCGTTTCCAGTCGCAATGATTCGATAGGCACCGAATGATTTTCAATAAGGGCTTGAGGTTGGATGTGGCTTTCCATATAGTTAGGAGCCTTTCTCCTGATGATGCAAGTTGGCTTCCACTTATTTCCTTGCTTTTACTGGGGGTCTTTCTTTGTGAGGCTCCAAGTTTAGTTTGCAGCTTCGCCTTCTTGACCATCATTGATCTGATGTTAGAGGGGGAATCTGTCGTTATAGTGAGCTTAGCCGAGACACTAATCTTTGTGCACTCTTCCAGGAATAGGACTGAAGCTACTATTAAGGGTAGTAGGCTTCTTCTTCAGGTAAATTCTATTTGAGCCTTTCTTTTTGCATGAACCATCCTTTCGGGTTTTTGATTCATTAGGCTTGCCTTAAATTTTGCCTGGACTGCCTTTTCAAGTTTTCAATCCAACAGGCTTTCCCTTTTTTATTTTTATTTTTTTCTTTTTCTTTTCTTTTATTTTTGTGCTTTCATGTTGCTTTTGTAGCTTTGGCTTTGGGACAAGCTTTCTGTATTGTTAGTTTCCACGAGCATGGATTATTATCCAAAGGCCTTCTGGGCATGGGGTTCCGTAGTCCGTATCGGCAATCGTCCTCATAGAGACTTCACTATTGAGGAGTGGGTTTAGTATATGGGGAGTCGAGCTACTGAGGATATTTATTGGATTTGCCCTTGGTGAGGGATCATGTATATGACTACCGATGTTGCTAGAGATGGCATGGTCCTCATTAGCCTTTTCAAGACTATCACCTACTCTCTTGGTCGCTTATGCAGCAGTATGGCCGCCCTCAGGGGTTTCCGACATCTTTGTGCACCCTGATTGGCTCTGAGCTTTCTTATACTAGAGTCTATCGTCATAACGTGAGGTGGATTAATCACTCTCAAGTGGAGGTGAACTATTTCGTGCCTTTCAACGTCCATTCTTCATAGGCTTATCATATCTGGGTTGTAAGTACTCGCGGGATGGCAACTCTTGAGGAGAGGATTATCGAGACTAAGAGGCTATGTAGTTTCCTTGGAGATCATTGAGCTTGTCATCGTGTGTCTTTCGTCTTCGTAGGGGAATAAAGCTTTAGGCCTCATTGTTTGCCTTTGTCATTTCCATTTCCTTTTTGTAACGCATTTTATGTGTAATAAAGATGAAAAGATGCTATTTGAATGTGTGTTTTATTTAAGCAATTCGCAGTTTCCATTTAATGCACTCATGCAGTTTTTTTAACATGATTACGTTATTATAAAAGATATTATTTAAATAATAGGGAAAAATGATACTTGTTCCTAAGAAATTCCCATCGTTGCCTAAGGTTCCAAATGGATTTTACCTAAGGCCTCACTCTTTTTTTTGGAGTCTTTATTTTTGCCCAATAGCCCTCACTAGCTCTTGACAGACCTTTATGTATTATTTTTTCTTTTCTTTTTTTTCTTTTTTTTATACAAGATAGCACTTTAGCTTATCGTGCTTCACAGGATTCACAAATTCGTTGCCATCCAGATCTGAGATTTTGACTGCCCCTTTACTAAGAGTCTTCCTTACTATGTATGGTTCTTCCCAGTTTGGTTGGAACTTGGCTCGAATGTTCGTGTGAGTCTTACAAGATTGTTTTAAGACTAGATCACCTATTCTCAGGGATTGATCTTGCCTTCTGACTTTACAATTGTAAGCCTTGGCCATGCGTTGTTAGTATAGCTGTAGACTTTCTAATGTGGTTAATTGTTTCTCGTCGATCAAAGTCAATTCTTCATGCCTTTACTTTTCTCATTCATCTTTAGGAAGTCTTGGCTCAAGGGCTATGTGCAAAGACTTGATCTCCATTTCAACGGGGCAATGCTACCTCCATCTAGTATACGAGAGAAAAAGGAGTCTGACTTGCAAGAGTTTTGATGCTACAAGGCATAAGGCAAATGTTCGACCCAATTTTAGTAATTGGCGATCGTCTTGGAGAGGATCTTCTTAATGGCCTTATTAGCTACTTCTACGGCTCCATTGGCTTGAGGCCGATAGGGTGAAGAGCTATGATGCTCAATTATGTGGTTCTCAATAAGATCAGCTATTTTCCCTTAGAATTGCACACCATTATCACTTACTATATGATGAGGAATGTCATATCTGGTAAAGATATATTGCCGAATAAACTAAGCCATTTTCTTAGTCATGATGCTCGTATATGATTCTACTTCAACCCATTTGGAAAAGTAGTCAACTGCCACTATTATAAAGCGATGACCATTGGTCGAAGAGTTATCGATGATATCGATGCCCCAAGCCAAGGAGTCATCAAATTTTTTAAGGTCGTTGGGGGTAAGTGGCTCACATCTTCGTACATCTGACAAGCATGACAAGTCTTTGATTCTCAAATACAGTCAACTAGCACGGTTAGCCAAAGGTATCCCATTCTTTGAATTTTCCTTGCCATCATGATGTCATTCATGTGTGGACCGCAGTCTCCTGAATATACCTCTTTCATCACCTTTTCTGCTTCTTGTTGAGTCAGGCACTTTAATAGTAGGCCGATAGATGACCTTTTGAACAGACCCCCTTTAATTAGGCAAAACTGCACACCGAGCTTCCTTAGCATATTTCAATCAGAATCCGTAGCTTTAGCAAGGAATTTTTTGTGTTTGAGGAATTTGACGATGTTAGAATACCAGGGTTTTCATTATCCATGGCGTCTTCTATTATACGGATGTAGTACAGGAATCAGGTTATTTCCATATTGAGGGGTTCGATCGGCTATCTTTGAGGCCCTTCCCACATGGAGGCTACAGTGGCTAATGCATCTGCCATCTAGTTCTCCTCTCGGGGCGTATGATAAAACTAGCATTTGCCGAACATTACGGCTTTTCTCCATATGGCCTCTAGGTAAGGCCTGAGAGACTCCTCCTTTAGTTCCTACTCTCCTGTGACATGCCTGATGACTAAAGCTGAATCACCAATAATCTTAACTTTGTCTGCTTTAAGAGTGACCAGAGCAGACATTCTGAATATGCAAGCTTCGTATTCCTCCCCATTGTTTGTGGTGAGAAATTCAAATCACTTCGACAGAGGTATAAGTGCTCCATCTGGCGTAATGATGATAACTCCCAAGCCAGCACCTCGTTTGTTAATAGCCCCATCGAAGACCGCAGTCCACTTCTCAGGATTTCATGTAGTTATTGCGAAACATTTGTCACAGAATTCTAGGTTTTCCTATTCTCCTTTCTTGAGCGGTCGATTTACTAGGAATTTGGCCACTGCTCTTCCTTTGATGGCCTTTTTAGTGATATACTTGATATCGAATTCTAATAGTAATAAAAGCCATCTTGCCAGTTTTTCGGTTAACGAGAGAGCCTGTCACAAGTACTTTATTGGATCCACCTTTACGATTGCTTGGATTCTATAAGATTGGAAGTAATGCCTGAGTTTTGTGGTGAGCCAGACCATGGCAGCACAGGTTTTCTCCACAATGGTATATCGAGTCTTGTACTCTAGCTATTTTTTGCTAAGATAATAGACTGCATGTTCCTTCTTATCTTCGTGCTCCTGAACTAGCATGGCACCTACAGATGTTTCTTTTATAACTAAATAGAGAATGAGAGGCTATCCGAGGATTGATGGCTTTAGCACAAGTGGTTTCATTAGGTAGGCCTTGATCCTGTCGAAGGCTTCTTGACATTAGTCATTCCATTCTTTTAGTTGCTGCTCCCTCAAGAGCTTGAAGATAAGCTCGTATGTGGTAGTTAACCATGCTATAAAATGGCTGACGTATTGTATAGACCCCAAGAAACTCCTTACTTCTTTCTCGGTTCTTAGTACGGGCATTTCCCTAATGGCGCTGGCTTTATTAGTATCCATTTTTGTGCCTCTCTTGCTAACCACGTGCCCCAGCAATTTGCCTGACGTGACACCAAATATACACTTCTTCGAGTTGAGATGGAGATTGTATTTCTCAATTCTCGTGAGGAATTATTCTAACACTGTTGGGTGTTCTTCCAGCGCGGTAGATTTTACAAGCATGTCATCTACATAGATTTCAACTTCTTTGTGGATTAATTCATGTAGTAATGTCATGACTGCTCTGTTAGATATGATGTATGCCCTTAAGGCAATTAGGGCGATATATCTTAATTATGTAATAGTGTGAATATTTTGTTTAATCAATAAAGGTATTTAATCTTTTGTTTATATTGATGTGTTTGTGTATATATTATAACTGGTTAAAATATATTCATTGTTGTATGTATGTAAAAGTCCTTGACATATCATAGTATGAAGTTAGAGAAATTATAGTTGGACTATTTTGATGTAACCTACTTCATGTGAAATTATGATTATGTCTAAACTATCCCTAGTCATAGTTTTATCAAGAAAGGATATTGATGAAGCAGAAAGACTAGCATGTGGTCAACTTTCTTGGAAATGGTCAAACTAGTTAATCTCCTAAGTACCGAAGGTGGTGCCTTAAGTTTGGCACATTGATATATCTGGGAGAAATATTGGAGACCGCAGCAAGATAAACACTTGGTATATATATCAATGTGTTAGTGTTTATCTTCATGCAATAAGCTTTATGAATATCCTCATACTTGAGATACTAGTTACCTTATGTGTTACTATTGCTATACTTTGGGTCATTACTACACACTCATTAATTTAGGGAGTTGCGGGTGATTAGGGGTATAGTGATGACAACAAGTTGGTAAGCTGAGTAGTCA
Source organism: Euphorbia pulcherrima (assembly GCA_947683365.1). NCBI lineage: Eukaryota > Viridiplantae > Streptophyta > Magnoliopsida > Malpighiales > Euphorbiaceae > Euphorbia > Euphorbia pulcherrima. The sequence goes on along the minus strand of CANTUS010000008.1, from coordinate 41,686,768 downwards.
AAAAGGATCCATCGCTCTGGATATATTAAGGAGTTGTAGCTGGCCACTTTGTTGAAGTGTTGATTGCCATAAACCTCTAATCAGAGTATGTGTTTGATAGAAATGGTTTCTAGTCAAACACACCATGGTATAAGGTAATATACTTCAGTAACAAATTAATAACTGGGATAGCTTGGAGCAACCTTGCTATTAGTGGGTTAACACTTTAACCAAATCCTATAAACCAGATGGTACTAATATTAAAGAATGGAAGGAATTTATCGCACTGGATAACTATTGCATTAACCGAGATTAAGTCATAAGCATAAATGACATTCCGAGTAATGGTAGATGGTAGACCCTTGCTAGAGGTGTACTACAGTTGTTTAAGGTAATCGAGTTCTATTCATAGTCTAGAACCTCGAGCGAATGGTTCCATTAGAACAAGGGTTGGTTAAGCCTTAACAGCTCAATACTTCAAGATCCTATAAGGTCACACACATTGGACCTTCATCGAACTGCATAAAGAACTAATAGATTTATTCGATTAGGAAAATATAATATAAATAATAATTGGATTATAATTTAATTCATTAAAAATGATTAGATCAATTTGGATAGACCAAGGAATTTCTTTTTCTGAATGGGTTGGACCCGATAGAAAATTGTAGGACAATTTTGACTACAAAATGGGCTACGGGATTTGCGACACATGTGGTGCACAAAATCTCACACCGTAGGCTTGCAAGTGTTGCATTTGGTAGCGCTGGGACCAGCGCGAGAAATCTCGTAAGCCTAGCTTACGAGAAGCACATCATGCTATGCATGTTGTGCTAGCGGGCAAAACCCACGAGGCTCCATGCCCTGCGGGTCAAATCTGCGTGTGGGATATGTTATATCCCATATCAGAAAAAGGGGGAGCAATTTTGCTCCCCTAAGCCTATATATATGTTTCTCTACTCGCTTTTTCAAATTGCACCAAGCTCAAAGCTAAATCCTAAGTTGAGATTTTCAAAGATTAATCTCTCGGGTAATTGAGCAAGTTATTTTGAAGGAGCCTGAATTTATTCAAGCACCACTAGTTTATATTTTTGGGTGAGGCTTTTGGATTGGGCTAGCAACTACTTGAGGCTTCTTCATTCTTCCTCTCGGGGAGGTTTTGGTTGGTGGGGTTGGTGTGGATACTCATAGAGGCTATCTTACACTTGGAGGCTTGTGCAAGAAGGTTTTGCTAAAGCACACTCTAACTGGTAAGTTTTCTTTCTTTCTCTTTTTGTTATTAGGTCTTTTTCTTTAAGTGTTTTTAGACTTAATAATATGCTTAGGTTGTTTTGCATGCTTAGTTTATTTTATGCTTGGGTTATAGCTTAGAGTCATAACATGCTTAGGTTATAGCTAGGAGTTATAACATGCTTAGCATGAAATATACATGCTAGGATATAATTTAAGAATTATAGTATGCCTAGCCCTTTTGCATGCTAACCTAGGTAGAGAATTATTTAGTTAAGGCTTTATTTAATTTATATGTATCTAATAGGAGTTCCTGAGGACAGGGACAAAATTTTAAATTTCTGCCATGCTTGTTGTGAGGAGACAAAATTTCTCGTGCCTTATGGTAGGGTCCACTTGGGGTTGTTTTCTTATTTAAGCGTGACAAAACGATTTTAGTTCAGGTTTGCATAATAAGCCAATTTTAATGAATAAAATAATCAAGACCCAAATCTCGATATAAATGATAGAATCACCACCCAAGTTATCTACTTGAGAAAGAGTTTTGGTACGGTTCCTATTAGGCAGTAGACTCATACCTTTTGGATCAGAGATTCGGGTTTTAGATGAGTCACTTATCTCTCATTTAGTTAATTCAAAATTACGTTCCCCAGGTAAAACCACATTATTTTCATCATTTGGGGAATTATTTTATTTCTACACTCTTTCATGTTCAATTCATTCATATATCAGTTTATAATAAATCATAAATAATAAATGGGGGAATAAAATTACAACCAGGGGAAAAAGGGGGAATTGCAAAGGAACCTATACATTTGTTCTAAGTAATAGAACAAATATAAATAAATTCACCTGTATCCACAAAGGTTAGCACAGCCTTTAGCTTACCATGAATCAACATTTTATTGAGAAACATGTGATTTATGTGGTAATGCCATGTTTTAACTTTTGTAGTTTGATTTATCGAATTATTAGTGAAAATGACCGCATGGCAAAATGGTGCGTTGGTTGATTTTTATTCAATGAAAACTAAAATTTGGATTCTGTCCAGAGGCCGGTACCAGTACCTATGGGTAGGACCCGTACGGCTACCGGGGAGGACCCGTACTGGTATGGGGGACCTGTACGGGTCCTGTCGGATCCGAAAAAACCTATGGTTAATTTATTTTAATTAGATTGATTATAGAAGAGATATAATTAAAGCAAGAATTCCCTTTATACGAGTTTGGCGTACTAGTACAATCACCAAAATGATAAATTAGGTACCAACAAAGCCCGTATTAGTCAGGATCGGACCCAGAATGAGAATTGAATCAATTGGTAGAAAATAAGTAAATAACAACAATATAATGGAGATGTGCATCTCTTTGAAACTTAGGATCATTACCATTATGATGTGAACCCACTTTGAGGCGATCCCTTTACTGTAGAGAGAGTCTAGCAAAAGTATATGTTTAATTAAAACTATTTGGGTGAGTATTTGCGTGGACAGAATCTCCCTTAACCCTAATAAATGAAGTTAGGAATGAATAAAATGTGGACAAAACCTTAAAGAATGAGTTTTCTCCCTATTTTATACCTCCTATACCTCAACTATACCTATAGAGATTGCTAGAACCTTTACTACAATTTCTTTGTAGTATTTTGTTGTATATCTAATGCTGGGTTACGAATTTTGTGTTAAATGAGAGGAGAAGGCTCTTTTTATAAGGTAATTTTTGGTCATAATTTGGTGATCCCGCATTCATAACCTGCCTTTTCCCAAAAAATGGTAAGATACTTCTTCTGAAAGAGCCTAAACAGGAAACAAGCGTACCCATATGGGTGGGGTCCTACCCGTACGAGTCCCCCCCAGGCGTACGGAAGGTAGTCACCCATACGGGTCTATCAGTGGATCCATACCACTAGGCAGCACCAGTATGGATACCTAAGGTCAGTCTATGTCTCTGTGTTATGGCTAAACTCAACTCTGCAGTAGTGGGAACACCTCTTATGGATAACACCTATAAAAGAATGCATTATCTAGCTCTCATCATCATTTTACGAGATGGATCGCCGAAATCCAGTGCTCATAGACTGCCCTGCGTGGGATCATTATAGATAGGGATCTGTATGATCTCATGATATGAGCGAGGGGTTGGGAATTATACCTAAGTTGGTGATGGTGATCTGAATATATTCCTTTCCTTAGGGTGAACTCTTTCCCTGGGTGGTGCCTTTTTCTGAAGGCGTGTGGCTTTTTCTTACTAGTATATATCATTTTCTGAGGCGGATGACTTTCCTTTCTGATAGTGTATCCCTTAGTGACTTTATCGGGGAAGATGTGAATCAACTCTTCTAGCTGATATGGTGTATCCTTTTCCTGAGGCGGATGACTCTCCTAATGGTGTATCCCTTTCCTAAGGCAGATGACTCTCCTAGCTGATGTGTCCCTTTCCTAAGGCGGATGACTCTCCTAGCTGATGTATCCCTTTCCTAAGATGGATGACTCTCCTGGCTAATGTATCCCTTTCCTAAGGTGGATGAATTCTCCTCGTATCCCTTTTCTAAGGCCGATCGACTTTCTTGATTGATGTATCCCCGTCCTAAGGTGGATGACTTCTCCTTATATCCCTTTCCAAAGGCTAATGGCTCTCCTAACTGATGTATTCCTTTCCTAAGGTGGATGACTTTCCTGGCTGATGGTTCCCCTTCCTAAGGCAGATGACTCTCCTGGGTAATGTATCCCTTCCCTAAGGCATATGACTCTTCTGGCTGATGTATCCCTTTCCTAAGGTAGATAACTCTCCTTACTGACGTATCCCTTTCATAAGGCGAATGACTTTCCTGACTGATGTATCCTTTTTCTGTGGTGAATGACTCTCTTGGTGATGAATTTGAATAACCTATCAACAGACAATAAAACATCGAGTTAGTTACTTCCTAGGATAACGCATCTTAATTCTTGATTGACTTATTTTTGAACTAAATATTTTGCCCCTTCAATCATGGATGAAGACGTGCACGTGCGGATTAGTACATGAATAAAATGTAAACTGAGCTTAATAAATGTTGGGTGGGGTCCAACTACTCTAGAATAAAGTGCCCTGTAGGAGGATGCCTCTCAAAGAATGCCCCTGGGAGGGCTGAACTATGAGGGATGCCCCTAGATTGATTCCTCTACTAGGAAGTGGAGGGATGTCCCTAAATGATTCTATTACTGAGGAATGGGGGAGATGCCCCTAGATTGATTTTGCTACTAGGAAGTGAGGGGATTCCCTAGATGATCCCGCTACTAGAAAGTAGGGGGATGCCCGTAAATAATACTGGGAAGTGGGTGGATGCCCCTATATGTATCCAATGTTGGTGCCCTTTCCTCAAGGTGGACGACCTTCCTTTGGGCTCTCTTGTTTAGGCGAATCGCCTTCTTTTGCTATGCGTATCCCTTTCTTAAGGTGAATGACTCTCCTGGCTGACGTATCCCTTTCCTAAGGTGGATGACTCTCCTAGCTGGTGTATCCCTTTCCTAAGGCGGATGACTCTCCTAGCTGATGTATTTGAATAACCTGTTAAGAGACAATAAAAACATTGAGTTAGTTACTATCTGAAATAACATATCTTAATTCTTGAATGACTTTATGATGAACAAAAATATTTTCGCCCTTTCAATCCAGAATGAAGATGTGTGAAAAAGGTTATGTTGTGTTTGTCCTCAACACGGATTGGTGTACCCTTGGAGGGTTTGTCTGCTAGGGACAATGGCTTTCAAGTAGCTTGATTTTAGGGAGTGTCATCCCCAAAATGATTTTAGATTGCCTGGGTGTGCCCCTCGGATGATTTAACCGGCGGGGGAGTGCCCTTTGGTATTGCCCTTGAGTGGCTTGACTGGTGGGGGATGCCCCTTGGTATTGCCCTTGAGTGGATTGACTGGTGGGAGGAGATGCACCTTGGATGATTCAATTGTTGAGGAGTAGATCCTTCTGATAGTGTTAATCGTTGGGGATACTTCTTTAGGGAAGATGCCCCTCGAATGGTGCCTCTTTGTTGGCGCTTTCTAACTTCCTTTGTCTGACCTGTAGGGGAAAGGTAAGTTGTATTAGTGTATATTCTAGTAATGTGTATTAGGGGTGTGCCCCTAGTAAATCGAAAAGACTGAGTTTAGAAACATTAGGTTGGTCCTAACTGTCTTAAGCTGGAATGCCCTTGGGGGGTGCCCCTGGGGGAGTTGACTACTAAGGAGATAGCCCTGGAATGGCTAGTCCTTTTAGACTGCTGAGGAGAAACTGCTCGAGGGCAATTCCAATTTTTTAGAGGAAGGTGTTCCTATGACATCCTAGCTGTCGGGGAGTATCTTTGAAAACCATCTCGAGAAGGCCTAATTTGTTGATGGGGCCCCTCGGATACTACTTTGACTTGGGGAATGGTTCCTTTAACCATCCAGTCATCGGGGATGGAGATTGGATTTTTGTGGGGATAGGAGGATGGCCCTTGAATCTTCTGTCTGTTAGGGAACGAAACTATCCAAATGTGGATGCTTTGATAGGGAAGTGGTGCCCCTTTAGTTGGCGTTCAGGTTTTGTCTTAACTAACCTATAGGGGAAAAACAAGTTTTATCAGAATATGACCTAAGATGTACCGGGGTTCTCCCCCTAATTAATTGTAAAGATTGAGTGAAGAGATGTTGGTTGGTCGTAATTGTTTGGGGGTGGGGTGCCCCCTTGATGGTGTCTTCTAGGGGGACCCTGGCTGAATCATCCTACTGCTAGGAAATGGGGGGTGCCCCCTAATTTGGTTCTGATGTTGGGAAATAAGCTATTATGACGTAGGTGCTCTGATGGAGATGTAAAAGTTGCCCCTTCACGACTGACTTGGAGAGTGTCCCCTGGCTTATTCCACTTCTGAGGAATGTGTTAATGTCCTTAGGTAGGCTCCTTGCTATTGGAGAGGCTTTTCTTTGTAAGGCTTGCCTGCTAGGAAGAAGACCTGCACATGAAAATCGCCCTGGTTATTATTCAAAAATAGCTTACTTTGATTCTCAAAAGATTTAGATAAGACAAGGATCATTGTTCCTTTCAATCAAGAATCAAGGTGAGCTAGGGGTTTTGCCCCTATATTTAACTAGAGTATAGAGTTTAAGAGAAGTGGGGGTGGCCCTGAGTTTGGACTAGATATGCCCTTTAAGCTCTAGTTCAACATGTGCCCCTGGATGGCAAAAGGGGACCCGTACGGGTGATGAATCTAGAAAAGTGGACCCATATGGATTCTCAATGAGAGATTTAAAAACTGATCCGACCCCTTACATCAAAATTTCCTCATGTTTGGATGGGCTTGCATAAGAAAAATCATCATAGTCAATGATCAATTCAAAAAATGGCTTACTTTGATTCTTGATTGATTTAGCAAAAATAAGAATTTTTGCCCCTTTGATCAAGGATTAAGGTGAGCTAAGGGTTTTGCCCCACATTTGAGTAAAGTATAGGGTTTAAAAGAAGTGGGGTTGGTCCCCTAATCAAGACTGAGCATGGTAGTGATGCTCTGACTTGAAAACTGCCTCATGGTGGAAAGAATGGACTCGTACGGGTGGCCTGGACCCGTACGGGTCCCTATTCTAGGGACAGGATGTCCATAACTTGATTTTTTGCAACTTTGATCTTTGACTGTTCTACAGTATCTTGACCCTGTTGGATTATGTTTTGCCTTCATAGTTCCTGTATAAGACTACGGGAGCCCTGAGGTTTTGTAAAAAGTGGCACGAGGAGATTTGAGATATCGGGGACATTAAGCTATTGGCCTATATTGACCCATTCGGGTTCACTAATATTGTTAGAGTCATTTCGCAGGGGCTGGAGATGCTTGTCTTCGGTGCTATCTCAACTTTGGCAGGGAGGTGGTCAGAGATGATGCATACCTTCCATCGGACGATCGAGGAGGTTACCGTGTCTCCTTCTGACATGTGTGCCTTGACTAGGTAAATTTCTTCCATGCTAAACCTGTATTTACATTTCAACAAACCATCAATAGAAACTGTATGAAGTTAGGAGGCTTGCAGTGTGTTTATTTTATGCAGATCATTTATGATCCTTGAGTACATATGGTTATCCACGATGAGATCAAGGACATGCGGCATGGGGTGGATGATCATTGGTTCGTTCTAGAGTCACCATGCTCCTTTGAGTGGTACCTAGGTGAGTGGGTTCACGATTGGCAGATGAGCCTCATAGTGGAGAGGCATGTTCCTTTGCCTGTCCCCGCTATTTGAGGAATCCCGCTCCTACTTGCAAAATTATCATGAGGTGTGAGGAGGGGACTCGTATGGGTGGAGCTTTGCTAAGGTGGGACTCGTATGGATGGGGATGGACCCGTACAGGTTCTCTCTTCAAGGATAGAATGAATAAAACTGGGTTTTCCATAACCGTTTTCTAATGGACAGGGCTCGGGCCGTGTCAGGCCTTGATTGTAATAAAGTACCAAGAGTTCCTCTGTCAGCTACACTTTGATCGGGTAAATATCTTTCATGCTAAACCTATATCTCATATTTCCACTGAACATTAGTAAAAACTGTATTTATGAGGTAGTGATACTTACAGTGCATTTACTTCATGCAGGTCATCCGAGACCTATAGGAGAGGTTGGTCATCTATGAGGAAAATTGAGAGGGTACGAGCGGGCGTGGATGATCGCCAGTTTGTCTTGGAGTCGCCTTTTTCCCTATAGTGGTACTTTACGGGAGAGGGTCCAAGGGTGGAGGACCAGTGTTGTAGTTGGGAGATCAATCCCTTCTCCTATTCTGAAGAGAGTCTTTTATCCATATATGGTGCCTGAGACGGACCAGGGGCTGTGCCCTTTGGATGAGGGGGCCTGAGTGATGTCGGTGGGGGGTTTGAGGCGTACTAGCCTTGGTAAGTTCCTTTTACCTGTAAAACTCAACAAACTATGCACAATGCATGCCATGATAATTATATGTATACCTATCTTATGATTTCCATTACAGACTTGGCTGGCTATGGAGTAGTGTAGGTCCGCTCAAGACCTCTGTGCTGCTGAAGAGAATGCTACATTCTTGGAGGAGGAGCTGCAGGCCGTAACTGTTGAGGCTGATTAGGCTAAGGATGAGACTACTCGGGCGAGGGCCGAGATTGAGACACTGTAGGGTCAGTTAGCATGAATGACAGAGGATAGATAGCCATTGAAGCCGGCAGATTCTGTATCAAGTGGCATCGACTGTTACCTTAAAAGGTGGAGCCAAGCCAAAGGTAGATCAGTACACTGGGGTAGTTGGTACTATCAGGGCCATCACAGGAGCTTCAGACTATTGGGCCCTTGCTCAACCAGCTACTGGTGCTAGATGATGGACTATCTGTTGGCGGATCCACAGGACCAGGTTCTAGGGGATCGCCAGGGATAGGATCCCCCAGTAGTCTAGATTGACTTCAGAACCTTTGATACTTTTAGGTTGCTTATTTTGTTGTCGACTTGGATAGTATTTTGAACTTTTCCTTCTCTGAACGATGTTCTAATTTTTGCATAGGCCATTCGGTGTGAGATGACCTATCGAACTTTTATTTGTCCTAATTTTTGCCTGAACTGTCCTTGACGGCTCAACTCAGTGGACTTTTCTTTTCTTTGCTTTAACTTTTACCTGGACCGCCCTTTTGGGTTTTTAATCCAGCAAGCCTTATCTTACTTGTCTGAGTCTTTGATTAATCCTTAGCCTCGTGGATATTGTTATCTTGTCCTTTTGTGATAGGGGCTTAATTTGCTAGAGAAGTCCACTAGTTAACCAAACTTTTGAAGCTTTAGATTTAAGAGACTGGCCAGATTAAGCCCGATGATTATTACCAAGATTTAGGATGAGATCCATATGCCTGTTGTAGACTCGAACAGGCTTATATGGATGCCTATACTTCTAGCGACTTGATTGGATGAGATTCCTTCGTCGCATAATATGGTAACGTGCCTTTGAGATGTCGAAACTGTGACATGGTGCAAGCTAGATGATGCTAGTGAAAACACTTGGCACTTCAGATGATGTGTGCTATGGAGTAGCATCGGGAAAGCTAAACTTGAGGGATTCCAACTATAAAACATTGCTATTACAAATGATGCTTGAAGAATAAAAAACAAGTATAAACTATTGGTATTTTGAATTGAATTCTAACTTTTGCATAGACTGCTTGATATGATGCGATCTATCGAACTAATGTTTACTCTTTTTTTTATCTTAACTTTTGCCTGAATCATCCTTCGCGGCTTAGTCCAGCAGACTTTTTCCAACTTTTGCATAAGCCTTTTTTTGGGGTTATCGGTATTTTGTCTTTGGTTGAATGATACGGGCAGTACAGATAATAACGAAGAGTACAGAATGTAGAGAAGAAACTGACGTTTACATACGCGTGATCTTTTCACTTTAAAGATATGCACGCATTCATAAGACCTAGATTCTTAGCAAATTATATCATGTTTATCAATGAAATTAAATTTGAGTGGATAGGAAATGGCATTAGTTTCCAATGGTTAACCCTTACCCGCTTTCTAGTCCTTTTATAGATTTTCTAGAAAGCAACTGATGTGTTTTCTCTCGATGCCCTAATTTTTATCTAAGCCGCCCTTTTCAGGCATTCAACTTAGAATGCTTTATTTTGAATTCCCTAACTTTTGCCTAACCGGTTTACAGAATACCGATCAGCGGGTTGCACCCTAATTTTTGCCCAAGCAGCAAAGGACAACTTATCGGGTGATTTATTCTTTATCTTTTTTTTTGTTATGCTACTTTTTTGTGATTTAATTCTTTTAACCTAAACTTGATAGCCCTTAAGTCTGTCTTGATTTCTGAATTCACAAACTCATTTCCATCCATGTCCATAAGCTTGATTCTTCCTTTGCCAAAAAATGATCCTTCCTGATTAGGCTAGAATTTGCCCCTTAGCATCAGTGTTGATTGGGGCGTAGTTGTTTAAGAACCAAATTACCTACCTTGAGGGGTTGCTTTGGGTAAGCTCAAGCTTGTTATTGTTGGAATGAATATGTCTTCTTTTGTGAAGGAAGAAGGTCATGTTGTTGTGGGGAAGTTTTTGGATCTTGTAAGTAGGGTGAGGGATCTTCTTTCTTTTAAGCAAGTGGAGAAAGCATTTTTTACGGATATTTTGATGGAAATATAGGACAAAGGGCATACCTATGTTGATAAGAAATTTCCATTTCTTGGATGTGATGATTTACCCTTACGAAGGTTTTGGAAGAGCATTGGATTTAAGCTTGCATTAAATTTTACCTTCAACGATTCTTTTCATTATATAGTCTGCCCTCCCCTTTTTTCTGATGAGTATCTTCTTCCCTTTTTGTGGAAAAGATGAGCTATGACCCGAGGCTATCATGTTTGCTAAGCACTTTTTACTATCTCTCTTTTTTTTAGTGATAAGTTTTAACCATTGGAACCTTATGCCATTGTGATGTACTCAAATTTAATTTCTTTAATAAACATGATGCAATTCTTTAAAAATGTTGATTTTATGAGTGCACAAGATCTTTAAGAATGAAACGCTTAAACATAATGTGAATGCATCAATTATTCGTGACATACTTTACAAGTGGCACTGTTTTGCATTAAAACACTAGCAACAATAAAAAGTTACCTCATCCTTGAAGTCATCCCTCAGATGTGGAACCCGTACGGGTGGGGCTGACCCGTACGGGTCCCTATTCTAGGGATAGAATGTCCATAACTTGATTTTCTACAACTTTTTTCTGATCTTTGACTGTTCTTCTATATCTTAACCCTATTGGAATATGTTTTGCCTTTACAGTTCCTGTATAAGACTACGGGATCCCTGAGCTATTATAGAAAGTGGCATGAGGAGATTCGAGATACCGGGGATATTGAGCTATTGGCCCATATTGACCCATTCGGGTTCACTAATATCGTTAGAGTCATTTCGCAGGGGGCTGGAGATGCTTGTCTTTGGTGCTATCTCAGCTTTGGTGGGGAGGTGGTCAGAGACAATGCATACCTTCCACCGAACGATCAAGGAGGTTACCGTGTCTCCTTCTGACATATGTGCCTTGACCAGGTAAATTTCTTCCATGCTAAACCTATATTTACATTTCAACAAACCATCAGTAGAAACTATATGAAGTTAGGATGGTTACAGTGTGTTTATTTTATGTAGATTATTCGTGATCCCTGAGTGTACATGGTTATCAACGATGAGATCAAGGGCATGTGGCATGGGATGGATAATCGTTGGTTCGTTCTGGAGTCACCACTCTCCTTTGAGTGGTACCTAGGCAAGTGGGTTCACGACTGGCAGATGAGCCTTATAATGGAGAGGCATGTTCCTCTGCCTATCCCCGCTGTTTGAGGAATCCTGCTCCTACTTACAAAATTGTCCCGAGGTGTGAGGTGGGGACCTCGTATGGGTGGAGCTTTGCTAAGGTGGGACCCGTACGGATGGGGATAGACCCGTATAGGTTCTTGCTTTTGGGATAGAATGTCCAAAACTGGGTTTCCCATAACCTTTTTCTAATAGACAGGGCTCGGGCAGTGTCGGGCCTTGATTGTAATGAAGTACCGAGAGTTCCTCTATCAGCTACACTTTGATCGGGTAAATATCTTTCATGCTAAACTTATACCTCACATTTCTACTAAACATTAGTAGAAACTGTATTTATGAGGTAGTGATACTTACAGTGCATTTACTTTACGCTGGTCATGCGAGACCTGTGGGAGAGGTTGGTCATCTATGAGGAAATTGAGAGGGTGCGAGCGGACGTGGATGACCGCCAGTTTGTCTTGGAGTCGCCTTTTTCCCTATAGTGGTACTTTATGGGAGAGGGTCCGAGGGTGGAGGACCAGTGTTGTAGTTGAGAGATCGATCCCTTCTCCTATTCCGAAGGGAGTCTTTTATCCACATCTGGTGCCTGAGACAGACCAGGGGCTGTGCCCATTGGATGAGGGGGCCTGAGTGATGTCGGTGGGGGGGTTCAAGGCGTACTAGCCTTGGAAAGTTCCTTTTACCTACAAAAATCAACAAACTATGCATAACGCATGCCATGATATTTATATATCTACCTATCTCATGATTTCCATTACAGACTCGGCTGGCTATGGAGCAGGGTAGGTCCGCTCAAGACCTCGATGCTGCTGAGGAGAAGGCTACATTCTTGGAGGAGTAGCTGCAGGCCGCAACTATTGAGGTTGATTAGGCTAGGGCTGAGACTACTCGGGCGAGGGCCGAGATTGAGATATTGTAGGGTCAGTTTGCTCAAATAATGGAGGATAGACAGCCGTTGAAGCTGTCAGATTCTGTATCAAGTGGCGTCAACTATTACCTTAAAAGGTGGAGCTGAGGCAAAGGTAGATCAGTGCACTGGGTAGTTGGCACTATCAGGGCCATCGCAGGGGCTTCAAACTAATGGGCCCTTGCTCAGCCAGCTATTGGTGCTAGATGATGGACTATCTGTTGGCGGATGCACAGAACCAGATTCTAGGGGATCGCCAGGGACAGGATCCCCCAGTAGTCTAGATTGCCTTTAGAACCTTCAATACTTTCAGGTGGCTTATTTTGTTGTGGACTTGGATTGTATGCTGAACTTTTCCTTCTTTGAACGATGTTCTAATTTTTGCATAGGCCATTCGGTGTAAGATGAACTATCAAACTTTTTTTTTGTCCTAATTTTTACCTGAACTATCCTTGATGGCTCAACTCAGCGGACTTTTCTTTTCTTTGTTTTAAATTTTACCTGGACCGCCCTTTTGGGTTTTTAATCTAGCAAGCCTTATCTAACTTATCTAAGTCTTTAATTAATCCTTAGCCTCGAGGATATTGTTGTGTAGTCCTTCTCTAATGGGGGCTCAATTTGCTAGTGAAGTCCACTAGTAAACCAAACTTTTGAAGCTTTAGATTTGAGAGACTAGCCACATTGAGACCGATGAGTATTACCAAGATTTAGGATGAGATCCATATGCCTGTTGTAGACTCGTACATGCTTATATGGATGCCTATACTTCTAGCGACTTGATTGGATGAGATTCCTTCTTTGCATATTATGGCAACGTGCCTTCGAGTTGTCTAAACCGTAACATGGTTCAAGCAGGATGATGCTAGTGAAAACACTTGGCACTTCAGATGATGTGTGCTGTGGAGTAGCTTTGGGAAAGCTAAACTTGAGGGATTCTAACTATGAAACATTGCTATTACAAATGATGCTTGAAGAATAAAAAACAAGTATAAACTATTGGTATTTTGAATTGAATTCTAACTTTTGCATAGACTGGTTGACATGACACGATCTATCGAACTGATTTTTTCTCTTTTTTTATCTTAACTTATGCCTAAATTATCCTTGGCGGCTCAGTCCAACAGACTTTTTCCAACTTTTGCATAAGCCTTTTTTTTGGGGTTATCGGTATTTTGTCTTTTATTGAATGATACGCATAGTATAGATAATAATAAAGAGTACAAAATGTAGAGAAGAAACTGACGTTTACATACGCGTGATCTTTTCACTTTAAAGATATGCATGCATTCATAAGACCCAGATTCTTAGCAAATTATATCATATTTATCAATGAAATTAAATTTGAGTGGATAGGCAATTGCATTAGTTTCCAATGGTTAACCCTTACCCACTTTCTAGTCCTTCTACAGATTTTCTAGAAAGCAACTGATGTGTTTTCTCTCGATGCCCTAATTTTTGCCTAAGCGGCCCTTTTCAGGTTTTCAACTTAGCAGGCTTTATTTTGAGTTCCCTAACTTTTGCCTAACCGGTTTGCAGAATACCGATCAGTGGGTTGTACCCTAATTTTTGCCCAAGCAGTAGATGACCACTTGTCGGGTGATTTATTCTTTATCTTTTTTTTGTTATGCTGTGATTTAATTCTTTTAACCTAAACATGATAGCCCTTAAGTCTGTCTTGATTTCTGAATTCATAAACTCATTTCCATCCATGTTCATAAGCTTGATTCTTCCTTTGCCAAAAAACGATCCTTCCCGATTGGGCCAGAATTTGCCCCTTAGCATCAATGTTGATTGGAGCATAGTTATTTAAGAACCAAATTACCTGCCTTGAGGGGTTGCTTTGGGTAAGCTCGAGCTTTTTAGTGTTGGAATGAATATGTCCTTCTCTTTTATGAAGGAAGAAGGTCATGTTGTTGTGGGGAAGTTTTTGGATCTTTTAAGTAGGGTAAGGGATCTTCTTCTTTTAAGCAAGTGGAGAAAGCATTTTTTACGAATATTTTGATGGGAATATAGGCCAAAAGGCATACCTATGTTGATGAGAAATTTCCATTTGTTGGATGTGACAATTTACCCTTATGAAGGTTTTGGAAGAGCATTAGATTTAAGATTGCATTAATTTTTACCTTCAACGATCCTTTTCATTATGTAGTTTGTCCTCCCCTTTTTTTTTGATGAGTATCATCTTCCTTTTTTGTGGAAAAAAGGAGCTATGACCCAAGGCTATCATGTTTGCTAAGCACTTTTTACTATCTCTCTTTTTTTTAATGATAAGTTTTAATCATTGGAACCTTATGCCACTGTGATGTACTCAAATTTAATTTCTTTAATAAACCTGATGCAATTCTTTAAAAATGTTGATTTTATGAGTGCACGAGATCTTTAAGAATGAAATGCTCAAACATAATGTTAATGCATCAATTATTCGTGACACGCTTTACAAGTGGCACTATTTTGCATTAAAACACTAGCAACGTTAAAAAGTTACCTCATCCTTGAAGCCATCCCTCAGATGTGGATGGTGTTTATGATCTTGGTAGGATCCATCGGTGAATCGGTAGTCTCCCAATTTTGAGCCTCTACTTGTCTTGGCACTAGTCCTCTTCGTGATTTGGACTGAAGGAGAAGATGCTTAAGCTCTTATAGTCACGCTGAAGGGTAGACCTATTGGATGGTGGAAGGTTGTCCCCTTAGACATGGCTATGCAGTTGAGACCTTGGCTAGATCCTCTGAACTTAAATATACATCCTTGGCTAGGATGAATAGACCGACTGATAGCTGGCAGAACTGTCGTACCCCCTAAATCATATGGACTAACTGAACCCCACTGTCTGTACTGACTGTAAGATGGATTGCTGAGAGACAGAGGCGGCGATTCATCCCTTAACTGAACAGAATTTGGTAGTATAGAAAACCGGAATGCTGACCAAATGAACTTGAGGTTGCTGACAAGCTTTGACTCTTCCTTAGGTAGGAACTAAATGATCAATACATGCATGGGTTCAATTATGTATGAGGCATGTATAAAAATGCATGCTGAGGTTAAGATTCAAAGATAGAGCGTATCTAAGATAGAGTGTACTAATTTGCCAAATGATGAAAAAGAAATCGGGTCGAATTAACTAAATGATTTTCGGTGCTCATCTTAATCTTTTAAACTTTTCAAAAACAAACAAAAAATTTGCAAGTTAAAAGATTATTATCCCCAGCGGAGTCGCCACTGTAAGGGGATGAAAATTCCCGCACCTTGCAGCAAGGTCGACTCAGGGTTGTTTTCTTGTTTAAGCGTGATAAAACCATTTTAGTTCAGGTTTGGACAATAAGCCAATTTTAATGAATAAAAGAATCGAGACCCAAATCTCGATAGAAATGATAGAGTCGCTACCCAAGTTATCTACTTGGGAAAGATTTTTGGTATGGTTTCCATTGGGTAGGAGACTCGTACCTTTTGTATCAAAGATTCGGGTATCGGATGAGTCACTTATTTCTCATTTAGTTAATTCAAAATTACATTCACCACGTAAAACCGTATTATTTTCATCATTTGGGGAATTATCACATCAATCTTATTTCTACACTCTTTAATATTCAATTAATGCATAAATTAGTTTATAATAAAGCACAAATAATAAATGGGGGAATAAAATTACAACCAGGGGAAAAAGGGGGAATTGCAAAGGAACCTATACATTTGTTCTAAGTAATAAAACAAATATAAATAAATTCACCTGCATCCACAAAGGTTAGCACAGCCTGTAGCTTAACATGAATCAGCATTTTATTGAGAAAAATGTGATTTATGTGGTAATGCCATTTTTAACTTTTGTGGGTTGATTTATCGAATTATTAGTAAAAATGGCCGCATGGCAAAATGGTAAGTGGGTTGATTTTTATTCAATGAAAACTGAAATTTGGATTCTGTCCGGAGGCTGTACACGTACGGGTGGGCTAGGCCTATATGGCTATCGGGGAGGACCCGTATGAGTATGGGGGACTCGTACGAGTCCTATCAAATCCGACAGAACCTATGTTTAATTTATTTTAATTAGATTGATTGTATAAGAGATAAAATGGAAGCTGGAATTCCCTTTATATGAGTTCGTCATACCAGTACAATCACATAAATGATATATTAGGTACCAACAAAGCCCGTATAGTCAGGATCAGACCCAAAATGAGAATTGAATCAATTGGTAGAAAATAAGTAAATAACAACAATATAATAGAGATGTGAGTCTCTTTGAAACTCAGGAGCATTACCTTTACGATGTGAATCCACTTTGAGGTGATCCCTTTACTGTAGAGAGAGTCTGGCTAAAGTATATGTATGGACAAAATCTCCCCTAATCCTAATAAATGAAGTTAGGAATGAATAAAATGTGGACAAAACCTTAAAGAATGGGTTTTCTCCCTATTTTATACCTCCTATACCTCAACTATACCTATAGAGATTGCTAGAACCTGTACTACAATTTCTTTGTAGTATTTTGTTGTATGTCTAATGTTATTTTGTGAATTTTGTGTTGAATTGAGAGGTTATAGGGTGAAATTAGGTTAGAATTTGGTGAACCCGCATTCATAACCTGACTTTTCCCAAAAATGGTAAGAGACTACTTCCGAAAGAGCCTGAACAAGAAACAAGCATACCTGTATGGGGTGGGGACCCACCCGTACGGGTACCAGGGAACCCGTATGGGTCCCTCCAGGCGTATGGAAGGTAGTCACCCGTACGGGTCTGCCAGTGGATCCGTACCACTAGGTAGCACCGGTACGGTACTTAAGGTCAGTCTAGGTTTCCGTGTTATGGCCAAACTCAACTTTACAGTAGTGGGAACACCTCTGATGGATAATACCTATAAAATAATACATTATCTAGCTCTCATCATCATTTCGCGAGATGGATCGTTGAAATCCAGTGCTCACACCTGGTATGCATGTTCAATTTGACTGTCAGTTCCTAATAATGGTATCAAAGCCAGCCTATTTAGTGCATAATTAAGTTAGAAGTAAACTAAATAGTATTTTCTATATGAAATGATTTGTTTAATTAATTCTTTGGAACAATATATATGAACTTGTTCCTTTCATTTCAAGGTTACAAAATGGTTATGAATAATCTTGAATAAGCCTGCTCAACTTACTCAAATTATACAAGTGTCAGTAATTCATTTAAATTACATGGGTTATAGATGCTTCCAATTTACATGAATTGGAAGAACGAAATTTATTAGTTCAAGAGAATCCATTGGTCTTCAAGTTTGTGCTCGTATTTGTTCTGGCTAAGGATTGGACTTGGTGACTACTCACTTTAAGGGCACCTCTCCTACCTGGAAACCTATATCGGTGCAACTTAAATTGACCAACCAGGGGATTAATATGTACTAATTTATTTCTAGTATATAAGATGGTGCTTATATATGTTTCTATAACAAAGTAAAAAATTAAATTTATTGAATAAAAGCTTAAAGGAAATGCAATATAATTTTAACAAATAAAAGTTTTAATTATTTTGCATATAATCTAGGTTGATGGAATAATTATAATAAAGAGATGAACCCACCTAAGGTTGGACCTTATAAATTAATTCTAAAATACCCTGAATTAATATAAGTTATTATAAATATGTCCATCTAATAAAATCCTAAATTGGGTGAGACGTTTAACACCAATAAAATCCCAAAGTAAATATATTAAGGCAAGTTATAGTCTTTCTTACTCAAATTTATGATACTGTCTCTTTAGGCTATCAAAGTCCTACGCAAAGCATTCCTTCTAGTCCATATTGATTAGTTGTAAAGTTTGGGATAGGTTCTACCTTAACAGAACTGGGGTAGTCCACCATAAAATTAGGGGCTAGGCCTAGATCTGAGACATATTCAAGGAGACGCTAAGATAAGAGCACACATCCCTTGGGATTAGGGAACTTGAATGTATTAGCAATTGCATACGATGCAAGTGGAATGGGATTCCAACTATAACTTAATGTTGTGACTTGACTTATAAAATTTGGGGTCATAATAGACTATTTAAAGATGCTACCTACTAAGAAATTTAGCTGGGCTAAAATTCTCAAATTTAATAGAATGGGTTATTGTAAATTTCGAAGAAAATAGTAGGACAAATGAATTTAATTTAAAGACCTTATATTAAATGCATATACTTAAACTAATATCTAAACTTTTTCTTTTCTTATATCTTAGGTTAAAAATGACTTCCAACGTGAATCTTCGTATGTTACTTGACACCAAGCTGAATGGCTTGAACTTTTCTGATTGGTTCTGAGCTGAGAGAATTATTCTCAAATCCTAGGGAATTGCCTATATTCTAAGTGAAATTTTCCCTGTTGAACCTGATATTGAGGATCATGTGGAGCATAAGGCCTAGTTGAAACACAGGAAAGATTGTGAGACTGCCATGTGTATCATGTTGGGGTCCATGAATCCCAAGCTTCATAAACAACATGAGAACATGACCTTGGAGGACATGGTTCTCCATCTTGAAGAGCTCTTTTCGAAACGGGAAAGGATAGAGAGGTATAAGACCTCCAAGCTCCTTTTTGGAACCAAGATGCAGGCTGGCACCTCTGCCTCTCAGCATGTACTGAAACTCTTGGGATACCTTGAGAAGCTGAATCAATTGGGATTCGAGATGAATCATGACTTGAGCATTGACCTAGTGTCGATGTCCTTGACAGATAGTTACTCAGGCTTCGTGACTAACTATTACATGAACAAGATTAATTCTACTATCCCTGAATTAATCAACATGCTGAAAATAGTAGAACCTCATATCAAGAAAGATGAGAAACCTCTACTATTGGCTGAGAAAGGCAAGGCTTATAAGAAGAAGAAGCATGCACTGGGTGCCAAGAAAAGAATCAGTAAAAAGAAGAAAGAAAAAAGACATCTAAGTATGTCTACTTCCAATGTGGAAAACCGGGACATTGGAAGAGGGATTGCAAAGCTCCTAACTTGAAGAAGAAGCCTGCAGAGGCATTTACTTCAGGTATGTTTGTACTTGAAAATTTTGATACTTTTCCTCGTGAATCCACTTCGGTATTAGATACTAGTTGTGGTTCACATATCTGTACTTCTATGTGGAGACTAATGAACAGTAGAAGACTTGTAAAAGGGGAGATGGACCTACACGTGGGAAATAGAGCTAGAGTTGCTGCATTAGCCGTAGGAAGATTTAATCTTATTTTGCAAAGTGGACTTATTTTAGTTTTGAATAATTGTTACTACATTCACATTCCAAGTATTACTAAGAATAGTTTAACTATTGAGTGTTTAGTAGCATAAGGATTTGAGATTTTATTTTAGTATAATAATTGTCAGATTCATTTGAATAATGTTCTTTATGGTTGTGGAATGTTGAAAGGTGGCATTTATGTTCTTGATACTAAAACAGAAGTTTCCAATATAAACAATGTGAAGAAAGTTAAATTAGATAATAAGAATTCCTTCTACTATGGCACTATCGTTTAGGCCACATAAACAAAGATTGCTTAATCAAGTTGCATAAGTGTCAAGATTTGGGCCCAATAGACTTGGAGTCTTATGGTGATTGCGAACCTTGTTTAAGAGGAAAAATGACAAAGTTACCCTTTCAAGGAAAGGGTGAACGGGCCACGAGTACATTGTAACTTATACATACTAATGTGTGTGGTCTAATGAGTGTTCAGGCTCTAGGAGGATGCTCCTACTTCATAACCTTTATTGATGATTATTCACGATATGGTTATTTGTGCTTAATGAAGCACAAGTCTGAGAGTTTTGAAAAGTTCAAACTATTCAGAGCTGAAGTAGAGAAACAACTTGAGAAAATTATTAAAACACTTCAATCAGATTGAGATGGAGAATACTTAAGTTAGGAGTTTTAAGATTATCTAAAAGAAAATGGGATATTTCCCCAGTGGACCCCTCCATATACGCCCCAGTACAACGGAGTGTCAAAAAGGAGGAATCGAACTTTATTAGGTATGGTTCAGTCTATGATGAGCCATGATGATCTCAGTAAATACTTTTGGGGATATGCCCTAGAGAGCGCAGTTTATGTTTTAAACAGAGTGCCCTCTAAGTTAGTTAATTTTACATCTTATGAAAGATGGTGTAATAAAAGGCCATCTCTAAGTCATTTAAGGGTATGGGCCTGTCCTGCTTTGGACAGATAAGCTGAATGCCAAGTCTGATAAATGTCTGTTCATTGGATATCGAAAGGAAATAATTGGATATCTATTTTACCAACCCAAAGCACAAAAGGTATTTGTGTCTCAGAATGCTCACTTTTTGGAAAAGGAACACTTACTTGCAAAAGTCAGTGGGAGCAATATTGAACTGGAAGTTCAAGAGGAGGAAACAGATAATCAATTGATTGACCCCATTCTAGATATGCAAGAAAGTGTGATCCTAGAACAACCTGTCGAAACACAATTATTGCGAAGATCAGGTCGTGTTCATAAAGGTCTCGACAGATACAGTTTTATCATCACTAATGACAAGGAACTATATCATATGGAGGATGATGAACCAAGGACATATGATGAGGCAATGAAAAGCTCAGATTCTGATAAATGGCTAAAAGCCATCAACTAAATTCCAAACTTGATTTTAATACATGGAATCCGATTCTGATAAATGGCTAAAAGCCATAAAATCAGAAATGGATTCCAAGTATGAAAACCAAGTTTGGAATTTAGTTTATGCACCGCAAGAGGTTAGACTAATTGGGTGCAAGTGGGTCTTCAAGAAGAAGACTGGTATGGATGGTAATGTTATTACCTATAAAGCAAGGTCGGTTAGGAAATGTTATAGTCAACGTGAAGGTATCGACTATGATGAAACTTTCTCACCGGTAGCCATGCTTAAATCGATAAGGATACTCCTTGCCATTGCTTCTCATTACGATTATGAGATCTGGCAGATGGATATGAAAACAACATTCCTGAATGGGGATTTAGACTGTGATGTGTATATGACACAACCTGAGGGTTTTACATCTCAGAATGGCTCGAAGGTATGCAAGCTACAAAGATCCATTTATGGACTTAAGTAGGCATCCAGGAGTTGGAATATCAGGTTTGACCAGACAATCCGTTAACTGGATTTTTGTCCAAACATTAATGAGCCTTATGTTTACAAGAAGGTTAGTGGGAGTGCAGTCATTTTCTTAGTATTATATGTCAATTACATTCTACTAATAGGAAATGATATTTCTCTTCTTCAAAATATTAAAGTATGGTTGTCAAGAAAGTTCTCCATGAAAGACCTTGATGAAGCAGCATTTATACTAGGTATAAAGATCTATAGGGAAAGATCAAAGAAGCTGTTAGGTCTTTCTCAAAGTACATATATAAACAAGGTATTGAATAGGTTCAAACTTGAGCATTCTAAGAAGGGTTATCTCCTGATGACATAGGGGATTAATCTATCTAAGGCTGAGTGTCCGAAGACAGCTCAGGAGAAAATGCGTATAAAGCATATACCCTATGCATCTGTGATAGGATCCATCATGTGTGCTATGATATGTATTAGGCCAGATGTCTCTCAAGCTTTGAGTTTTACGAGCAGATATTTGTCAGATCCAAGTGAAAAGTACTGGATGGCTGTCAAGGCAATTCTTAAGTACTTAAGGAGGACTAAGGATGAGTTCTTGATTTATGAGGAAGGTGACCTCACAAACAGAGGTTACACTGACACGAGTTTTCAATCTGATAAGGATGACTTTAAGTCTCAGTCAGGTTTTGTGTATGTATTAAATGCAGGGGCGGTGTATTGGAAGAGTTCCAAGCAAGAAACTACTGTTGATTCAACTACGGAATCTGAATACATTGCTGCATGTGAAGTGGTAAAAGAAGCTATCTGGTTAAAGGGATTTATTAGTGATCTCGGTACGGTGCCTGAGGCTGTTGATCCAATTACTTTGTATTATGACAACAATGGTGCCATGGCTCAAGCAAAGGAACCACTGTCTCATCTTAAAAATAGACATGTATCCAGAAAGTAGCATATAATCAGGGATATTGTTAATGCTAAGATGATAAGACTAGAATACGTTCCACTATTGACAAAGCCATTGACTTAAGTCAAACTGGCCATCATGTTAAAGCATATGGATTAGCCTTAGTGCAAGTGGGAGTTTGTTGGATATGATGTATGTCCTTAAGGCAATTAGGGCGATATATCTTAATTATGTAATAGTATGAATATTTTGTTTAATCAATAAAGCTGTTTAATCTTTTGTTTATATCGATGTGTTTGTATATATATTATAACTGGTTAAAATATATTCATTGATGTAAGTATGCAAAAGTCCTTAACATATCATAGCATAAAGTCAGAGAAATTGTAGTTCGACTATTTTGGTGGAACCTGCTTCATGTGTTATTATGATTATGTCTAAACTATCCCTAGTCATAGTTTCATCAAGAAAGGATATTAAGGAAGCAGAAAGACTAGCATGTGGTCAACTTTCTTGGAAAGGGTCCAAGCAGTTAATCTCATAAGGACTGAAGGTGGTGCCTTAAGTTTGACACATGGATATATCTACGAGATATATTGGAGACCGTAGCAAGATAAACACTTGGTATATAGATTAATGTGTTAGTGTTTATCTTCTTGCAATAAGCTTTATGAATATCCTCATACTTGATATACTAGTTACCTTGTGTGGTACTATTGCTATACTTTGGGTCATTAATACACACTCATTAATTTAGGGTGTTATCGGTGATTACGGGGTATAATGATGACAGGATGTTGGTAATTTGAGTAGTTGGAAAGGATCCATCGCTCCGGATATATTAAGAAGTTGTACCTAACCACTTGTTGAAGTGATGATTGCCATAAACCTCTGATCAGAGTAAGTGTTTGACAGAACTGGTTTCTAGTCAAACACACCATGGTATAAGGCAATATACTTCGATAACAAGTTAATAACTAGAATAGCTCGGAGCAACCTTGCATTAACCGGAATTAGGTCATAAGCATAAATGACATTCCGAGTAATGGGGGATGGTAGACCCTTGCTAGAGGCGTACTATAGTCATTTAAGGTAATCGAGTTCTATTCACGGTCTAGAACCTCGAGCCTATGGCTTCTTTAGAACAAGGGTTGGTTAAGCCTTAATAGCTCAAAACTTTGGGATCCTATAAGGTCACACACATTGGACCTTCATCGGACTGAGTAAAGAACTAATAGATTTATTCTATTACAAAAGTATAATATAAATAATAATTAGATTATTATTTAGTTGGTTAAAAATGATTAGATCATTTTGGATAGACCAAGGAATTTATTTTGACCGATAACTAATTTATTAGGGTCGAGAAATAAATATTTATTTGAAAGGATCGAAAGAGAATTTTTCCAAATGGGCTGGACCCGGTAGAAAATTGTAGGACAATTTTGACCACAAAAATGGGCTGTGGGATTCACAACACGTTCGGTGCGCGAAATCTTGCATTGTGGGCTTGCAAGTGCCGTAATGAGCACTCGCAGAGGCCCACGGGGCTGGGCTTGCTAGAGCTGCATTTGGAAGTGCTGGGCAAAGTCGAGCGCAAGAAATCTCGCAAGCTGGCTCACAAGCCCAGCTTGTGAGGACACACTATGCTCGGGGGCAGAACCCGCAGGGCTCCAAGCCCCATGGGTCAGACCCGCATGTGGGATATGCTACATCAGAAATAGGGGGAGCAAGTTTGCTCCCCCAAGCTTATATATATGCTTCTCTACTCCCCTTTCAAATTGCACCAAGCTCAAAGCTAAATCCTAAGTTGAGATTCGCAAAGATTAATCTCTCGGGTAATTGAGCAAGTTATTTTTGAGAGCCTGAATTTATTCAGGCACCTCTAGTTTATATTTTCAAGTAAGGCTTCTAGTGTGGACTAGCAACTACTTGAGGCTTCTTAGTTCTTCCTCTCAGGGAGGTTTTGGTTGGTGTTGTTCGTATGGATACTCATAGAGGCTATCCTAGGCTTGGAGGCTTGTACAAGAAGGTTCTGCTACAGCACGCTTCAACTGGTAAGTTTTCTTTCTTTCTCTTTTTATTATTAGGTCTTTTTCTTTAAGCATTTTTAGACTTAATAAAATGCTTAGGTTGTTTTGCATGCTTAGTTCATTTTATGCTTAGGTTATAGCTTAGAGTTATAACATGCTTAGGTTATAGCCTAGAGTTATAACATGCTTAGGTTATAGCTTAGAGTTATAACATGCTTAGCATAAAATATACATGCTAGGATATAATTTAAGAATTATGGTATGCCTAGCCCTTTTGCATGCTAACCTAGGTAGAGAATTATTTAGTTAAGGCTTTATTTAATTTATATGTATCTAATAGAAGTTCCTGAGAATAGGGACAAAATTTTGAATTTCTGCCATGCCTGTTATGCATGTTCAATTTGACTGTCAGTTTCTAACATGCTCGCTGGTAGGTTACCCCTGCATTCTAGAGTCCAAAAGGCATTACCCTGAAATAATATGTTCCCCATTCTGAGATTAACACGATTTTTAACTTGTCTATTACGTTCATGAGAATCTGGTGGTAGCCAGAGAACCCATCCATGAAGGAATACATGGCTGCTCTTACCGCGCTGTCTACCAAAATGTCAATGTGTGGCAAAGGAAAATCGTCCTTAGGGGTAGCCTTATTCAAGTCCCTGAAGTCGACACAAACTTTGACGTTGCCATTTTTCTTGGGAATAGGTACTTTGGATAGCCAAGTGGGATACTCGACGAGCTCCACAAAAATAGCCTTGATCTTCTTGGCTACTTCTGCTTTGACCTTTTCTGCCCATTTTGGACGCATTCTTCTCATCTTTTGTTTTACTAGACGTGTCTTTGGGTCCGTGGGAATCTTGTGTTCGGCGATGTGCCGACCAAGTCCTGGCATGTCTTCGTGAGACCAAGCGAAGGCTAAAACGTGATTTTTTAGTACTTTTATTAATTCTCTCTCTTGTTCGATGGGCAATTGATTGGAAATGAATACCATTTTTGGATCATCTTCCGCATTTATGTCAATTTCTTTTGTAATATCATTATTAATGTTAAAGATGCTAGATGAATGCTGGAATGGATGCATGGAATCATAATCAAAAACACAATCCAAATAAGCAAAGTTCTTCATCTTATTATCATCATCATAAAATCCATTATTCATTTTGAACATATTGGAAATGGAAACGAAAGACTCATCCTGATCTATAAGGTTCGTATTTATAGCAAATGATTCCTCCATGGCAGCTGGCTTCAGCATGATATCCTCATCATCTTCCTCTTCTGCCTTTCCCTTGCCTTTTATGGTTTTGACCATGTCCATGATAGCCTGACTCAAGCATCCTCCCATGTTCCTTACTTCTTCCGCTATCTTGAGTTATGGTTGGAGGTGTTTGGTTAGAGTATCGAGGATTTCCTCTTCTTTGCTCATTTTCTTGATCTTCTTTGGGTGCACCTATTCATCGAACTTAGTTTGTTCGGCAATTACCTCAATGTCCGGCCGATGACCTAGTTTCCTCACCACATAAGCAGTGGAGTCTCTACCGTGCTTGCCATTGCTAGGTTATATTTTCAGCATGTATTTATACCCATTTCCATATCATTAAGACCATTTTTTAGTCTTTATGGCTGCTATTACTTCCTTTTCTATCTCTTTCAGGATTTGAAGGCAATTCGGAGAAAACATGCGATGTTTGGAGAAAAAGAGCCTCTCACCGATACCTAACACAGGCAGCAGGAGCGATAGCTGGTCTCGGTGACTCCAAAACATTTTAGAACGACCAAGATGACATCAATACCAATGTATGCCACATCCAAATCTAGAAGTTACCCAATTCGGGCAAATCCTATTCGGGAAAAACCAGCTCAAATGGAACACTCAGCTATAAATACCAAGGCCGGCCATTTCAAAGAGATAGACAAGAGATACAAGGCAATATACAGAGAAATACAAGAGAATTCATATAGAGATAGACAATTTACATTCAGTCTTTTAGTTTAGCTTTAGTCTTTGTGTTCTTTAGTTTTGAGTATTTTTTATTTATAATTTTGGTTTTGAACACTTTTAAGTTTAATAGCAAGTTCATTTTCAGTTTCATTGTTCTCAATTTATTTCCGTCTTTATATTCTCAGCACGATTTATTTTCAGTCTCTTTATATTTTTGCACATTTAAATTCAGCCATGTCTAGCTAAATAACTTATGGCTTAACCAATTAATGGTCAAGACTGGGTTTACATGGTGTGAGGACCGGAATTGAATACAGAAATTTGTAAGGCAAACTATTTACCAATCTCGGTACTTGAAGGGTTTTACGGTAAGAATATCACTTGGTCTCGCTATTTGGAGTGACCACCCGTTTGGTAAGTCTTTGTGATTATTATTCATCTCTATTCTTGCATCCGTAATTGTGCCTGGAAAGGGATGAAGTAACAACAGTCTCTACCGAGGCTGGAGAAAGGTAATCTTATGCCTGTTGGGAGTGCTTCACTACCTATCAGTAAGGATTTAGGGTTTTCTTATTTTTATTTCTATTTGCTGGCGAGCTCTCAGCGCAAAGTCGAGAGACACAGTGAGTAAGAGTGAGGTCGTGGTGTGAAGTTCGGTCTCCATACCTAGTAAGGAAAATTTGCTAGCGTTGTATAATGCATCAATATTAGTATAACTAAATCTAGGTCTCATTACAATCGATTTCTTATCCTATGATCACCATGATATTCAGTCTTGTCCTATATTGGTTGAGCCATCATTTCCTATTGTTTCATTACTTGCTTTATTTAGTTTTAATCCACAACTTCCCAAGAAGAGCAATTTTAGGTCACACTGTCTGTCATCTTCTTAGAATAATATTATCAAATACCGTTCCTTGTGGATTCGACTCCCGCTCACTGCTAACTATAAGTTTATTTTGCAGGGATTTATTTTTTATGTTCTCAACACCCATCAAATTTTGGCACCATTCTCATGGAATGGTTCCTTTTGACTAGTTGTTCAATATGGATGACTAGAGCCACAAGTAGTTTAGTGAATACCTCTACGATCCAGAAATCGAAAGATCAAATAGAGCTTGTGCTAAGCAAGCCTGAGAACGTAGAGACTTGAAGCTGATAAAACGATAATTCAATTGATACAGAAGGACCGTCTGATTATTTGACTAACTCAGAATCAGAACCTAAAATAGCCATCGTGACCATGGCTAACCAAGAGCAGTCAATTTGAGACCTTACATGAGTCCCGGTGAACCAACAACCTTTCTGCATCACTTTTCTGGACGAAACTGAAGACAATAATTTTGAGATGAAATCTGGGTTTTTCCACAGCTTACCCAAATTCGCCGGAAGGGCTACTGTTGACCCTTACAAACACTTGTAGAAATTCCATTTGATGGTGTGTTCCATAAAAACTCCCAAGGTCAATCTAAACCTTGCAAAATTGAAGTCCTTTGGTTTCTCTCTAGAGGACTCGGCTAATGAGTGGTTTTGTCAATTGAAACCAAGATCGATAACATCATAGGAATAGATGTCGAGAGTCTTTCTTGACAGACACTTTCAAGCTTTGAGAGTTACCACTTTGAAAAGGCAGATCTATTTAGCTACGATGAAAGACACAAAGAGTCTCCATGGGTATTATTAAAGGTTCCAACACCTTTTGGCAGCCTGTCCACCTCATGGATATACTAATCAAGCCTTAGTCCAGACTTTCTATAAAGGACTCCTATTCTCTACGTAGTCCATGTTAGATGCCGCTAGTAGGGGTGCTCTCATCAATAAGACCCTAACTCAAGCTTGGGAAATCATTAAGACTATAGAAAAAACCACTCAACAATTTGGTGATCGTGAAGGAAAATCTACATTGAGACCTGTCAATAAGGTTAACTCTTATGATCTCAATGATAAAAAAGAAAGACTCGCTAAACTTATCCATAAAATAGCTGTCCAGACTAAGGTCGCAAAGGAGTGTGAACTGTGTAAAAAGACTACTCATGCCACAAATGAATGTCCTTGCATAGGAGACCTTAAGTTTGAGCAAGTCCATGCCATGAGGAACTATAGCAACTATAGCAATTATAGAAATTATGGGAACTACGGTAACCATAGTACCTATATTAATCAGGGGAACAAGCAGCCATACATCCCATCGCCACACAGGAATCAAATAGGATGGCGAGATCATCAGACACTCACTTGGGGAAATAATGACCACCAGGAACCACAGGGACCACAGAATCAGCTCGTGGTGAGAAATTAGTAGAATGCAATCATACCGAGTCCTCCTCAACAAGTCCAACCCAACCTACCTCAGCAACCACAATATAACCCTTATGAGCTTTTTACTACTCTCGCTAAGGGTTCCAGTAAGCGGTTTGAGCTGGTAGACAATCGGATATAAAGACCATAGGGTAACTTCTCAAATGTGGAAAAACAGATGGCCTAGATAGCTAACACTCTCTCTAAGATCGAGAATATGGGGAGACTGCCCTCCTAAATGGAGGACAATCTAATAGAGAATGTTAGTGCGATCATGCTAAGGGGAAAGAAAGAGACCCAGTTGGAACCATTGAGAATAGAAATAGAGGATGAGGTTATTGTGATTCCTGATGACCTAGAGGAACCAGTGATTTCTACCGAGACTAGACTTCCTTTTTTAGAAAGACTAGAAAAGATTAAGAGGTTGAACGAAGAGAAAGAGATCTTTGAGACCTTGAGGAAAGTCGAAATCAACATCTTGTTGCTCGATGTGATTAGACAGATACCCACATATGTGAAATTTTACAAGGAGTTATGTACTAACAGGAAGAAACAGCATGACCTGGATAAAGTTGTGATGGGGGAAAATGTATCTGCCATAATCCAACACAAATATCCCCCTAAGCTTAAGGACCAGAGAATGTTTGTGATCAATTGCACTATTAGTCAGGTTAGAATCTAGAAGGCTATGTGTGATCCCAGTGCATCCATAAATGTCATGCCTTCCTCTATCTACCAGCAGATATCCGCCAACCGCTACATGCCTCTAAAGGAGACTAGGACTGTCTTGCAACTTGCGGAACGCTCTATTGTTTACCCTAAGGGAATAGTCAAGGTAAATGATTTTATTTTTCCTGCTCACTTTTATGTTCTTGATATGTGTGATGTAGATAGAAAGGGGAACTCAGATTTGCTACTAGGGAGACCATTCTTGAGTACCGCCAAGACCAAAATCAATGTACACAATGGTTCTCTCACTATGGAATTCAATGGGGAAGTACCACTTTTAATGTCTATGATGCCATCAACACCCCAGAAGAAGACTCTACCTATGCAGTATTAACAGCCTTGATCCCATCATCCAATAAATATTTGAGCTCAATCTTTCAAACGAGTATTTGGTCGCGTTGAGTGAAGCACTCAACACTCGTAGTCTCGATACTATGGTTTTAGACGAAAAGGTGGAAGACGCAATCCATAATCTTGATTCACCTCAATCTACATCGAGACCTGAACCTAAGCTTGCTCTACCACATTTCAAGAAACTCACCCCTTCTATCATCCAACCACAGGAACTTGAAGTCAAGAGTCTACCAAGTCACCTCAAATATGCTTTCTTGGGGGATAATGACACACTCCCGGTGTGACTACGGGCTTTTCGGTGACCCTTGGAACGATGATGACTTATTGGTCTAACCTTGTATGGTCTAGTTATTCTATTCTTTGAAGGTTAAATCGCATTTGGCAAGTACATTTTTTTCTGATTTTAGACCTTTGGCGGCACTTAAATTTCATTCGCATGCATTTAGAGTTAGCCGTTTCCTTTCCCTCATGCACAGTAATTTGTTTTGCAACTTTCTATAATATGCAGACATTTTTAGGAAGTCTTGTTTATATTTTTTGATTCTTGACTCTTCAACCTTTCCAGAATGTCAAGAATTGCCTTAATTGGATACCTGTAGTTAAAGATATAAGCGTTGGAAGTAGAAACCCTAAATCTGCCCTAATTGCCCTAATGAAACCCTAATCAACCAAAACCTACCTAAACCCTAATTAATAAACCCTACCTAATCAACCGAAACCCTAACCCTAATTTACTCAGAAGCTTAGAAGCCCCCTAGCCCCCTTTTAGTGCCACCGCTGCCATGGTGGCATTCACTGTAACACCCTGGGTTTGACCGACTGCCCCCACAAGCCAATACAAGTCTTTCCAGTAAGATTTGTCCTCACTCGCTAACTTCTTGGAAATTACTTCCCAGGAGGTCACCCATCCCGAGATTGCTCCAAGTCAAGCACGCTCAACTTTGGAGTTCTCCCAAGTACGCTCCTGAAAAGAAGGTGCATGTTGTTGGTATAGGTAGTACCAATCAAATCTCTTAAGTCTCTCTCGATTGAAATGTCCCATACCATCACAATCTCGAAATCCTTAACCGTTCTCAATTGTGTTGTCCCATACCAACACAACCTCAAAACCCTCTCTTTCAGGTGTGGACTCAGTTCATTCCTATCCTCATCGACATCCTTCATGGCAGCTCTTTGCTCAGGTCTTCTACCCCAGCGCCACCCCTCTTAGGACTGGGTGGCTACAGGCCCATCAGCTTCCGCCCGGTTCGTCTCTGAGCCACACCGTACTGGAAGAGAGCTGGCTTTGATACCAACTCAAATAACCTATACCTTATACTAAATCACCAAAACCGTAATCACTATGTATAAATTTTTTTTATACTTATACTTCATTTATATATATAATATACTAATAAAACTTAACATTCAGTTTATAATATTTTCAGCATCATATCCTATTACATCAAATGTTCACAAAATAAAAACCAAAACCTGACCACTTTTTATACTATATGCTAGTCATGTGAGGAGAGGGAGCAAGATGGAACACAACTAACCAATCTTTCGTCCATGATATCTACAGGTGATGAGCTTCTAGTACAAACTTTATCAGCTCTAAAAATTTTAGCGCTTTATGTGAGCCGCAACTCAGTGAATATAAACAGTCTATGAATTTAGCAAATCACACATATACATTAACAAATTCAATATATAGTCACACTTATATGAGAATGAATGAACCGGTTATTTAAGTGTTGTGATATTTCCAGCCAAACTATTACTCCTGGATACATGTAACATTTGTAACAATTATCAATTGATTTGCTGGCCAGCTATGTAACAATTGGTTGACTTTTTGGTCCAGATAAACAATTGGTTGACCTTTCGGTCCATTTGTCAGATATTGCAATTGGTTGTCCATATAGGTCCAGTTGAACAGAACATGTATTGCAATGTTTGATCGGCTATGTCACAACGTCTCTTTTACTTTTCATATATTCAAGTGCAAATGTCTGTTGTACGAATCATTGAACTTACAATTAGCATATACTAATACAAATGAACATATATTCCACATACATATATCATATAAATCCAGCATATTAAATGCAATACTCAATTATACTCCACCAATAATTCATATATGCACCAATTCACTTCACTTAAGAATTCAATCCATTATCATATTCAAATGATACATATCAACATATTTCTCACACAATTTCATATCAAAATAATTTATATCACATTCACATATTCATACAATTAACACATCAACACATTTCTCCCATATATTCATATCATGTTTAAAAATTTATCCGAGCTAATTCTCTCAGAACGACTTAGACCTTTCTCCGGAATCCGTTCACTGTTTTGAGCTCCTATAACATACATATTCATATATCAAACATACATATATACATCTTATTTCCTTTTGTGTGTGTGTGTGTTTATATATATATATATATATATATATATATATATATAAAGATTAATATAAACTAGAATTTCTATCTATATGACCTTACTGACTTTAATCAATCATATCTCTCAAAGTACTCAACCAAATGACCTGATTCTGGTTTCATTTTACTCTTAACTCATAGCTTTATAACGTACCAAAATTTCATAATTTCCTGATCACTTTTCCATTTGTTTTAAATTTTAAATTTTAAACTCTAAATCTGTCCTGTTTTCTGCACTTAGAACTAGTGTTCTCATGACCTCACTTCACTTCAAAATTCATAACTTTCAACTCACTTACTCAAATGTCACGATTATTATTTTTCTCAATTCCTATTACACAATCCCATAACATACTGAATCCTCAAAATTTTCAAAGCCTTATACGATTTATAGGGAATTTCCCATCAAAACCTGTTTCAGTCCCTCTTTTCCTAGACAGCAGGGTAATAAAAGGAGTATAACTCTCTCTACACAACATGAATTGACCTGATTCTTTTTTCTTCTTAAACTATACACATAAGGGAATAACATATCAAAAATTTAGAATTTTCTAAGTAGTATAACAATCAAAGATTAATTTCAAAACTCACCTCATCTCTTTGATCATCCAATTCTGGATACTTCATCTTATAAAAATCATAGATATTGATCTACTTATCTAAAAATCCCCAAATTTTACAAAAGAAATCCAAAGTTGTAGAGAATCAATTCATATTTTTTCGTAACCACAAATCCTATCCCTAACATCTCGAAAATCATATTACAAAATCATATACATACCTGATTCTTCATCTCTCTTTGTTCTTGTTCTTCTCTTCTACTCCTACCCTTTCATATTCTGAGTTTTTTCGTTGTTTCATGGTTGATTTTAGATACATATCACTTCCACAATTATCTATAGGCTAAAACGACCATTTTGCCCTTTTTTCATTATATAATACTTACACTTATACTATACTATACTTATACCAATAATAAACAACTCAAGTACTAATTTAATTACTAACTATAATTTCTACTTTTATCTTCACAAAATTTCAAATCCCTTTTATATATTTAAGTGTATATATGTATATATCTAATATATTTTAAACCAAATATACCAAAATTAATACATTTATTATATATTTATACTTCATCTAATAATTTCTAATATATATGTATAAACGATTAAAATGATGTGTTAAATGGAATATTACATTCACCGCCACCATTTGTGGCGGTGAACGCCACCGAGGTGGCCACCCACATTGTGGCCACCCCCATCATTATGGCAACAACCACCGCCGCCGTAATGGCGGTGGATGCTGTTGTCACAGAGGTGACCGCCGCCCCTATGGCGGTCACCGCCGTGACTGTGGCGTTGGGCGTGGCACGACCTATTTTATGCTGTGCCACCTCGTTCTCTCTCTCTCTTACGAATTGGCCACGTATTTTTCTCAAAAATTTGCCAAAGTTGATGGATTTTTGTGTGTGAGATTATTTAAACCCATCCAAGAGAGAGGTTAAAGAGACTTATTCTCTAGATTTAGAATTTAGAAAGGATTTTTGAGAGAAAATCAAGAACAAGAGAGAGAAAGGAAAGAACTAGAGAGAGAAAGCTTAAGAAAAGCATAGAATCTGGGTTTAATCCTCTCTAATCTCGATTCTTAGTTGTTCTTAGGCTTGATCTTGTAGCTTAAACACTAAAATCAGTTAGAAATCATCGGTTAAAACGGATTAAATAGGGTTTTAGAGACTTTTCCTCAAATACCACCCAAATAATCTGCCATTATTTTCATCCTTGTTTCCGTCGCTATTCTTTCAAAAAATCATCAAAAGCTTGCCAATTGTCCGATTCGAGTCTCTCGAGTTAGATTCACGATCTAGAGGTAACAAAACTGAGTTCCCTTGATATTTTATGTCATTTATTGTCTTTTGTTCATGATCTTGCTGTTTTTGGTGTTGTTTCTTGGTTTTTTCCTTGGTGTTCTTGGAAAACCATCGGAAAATAATCTGACCTCTATAGGGATAACCTTCACCTCTACCCCTATAGCTTGGCCGCTACTATTATAGTAGTGAAGGCTATAGCTATGGAGGTGAACTCCACCCCTATAGAGGTCTCCGTTATTTCTTACATTTTTTGGGTTTTTTCTTACCCAAATCCATAAAATCAACATTATTTGAGTGTTTTAAGTTTAGATCTATTGAAATATAGTTGATTACGACTTAAAACATCAATGATTTTGAGTTTATAGATGCAAAAACAACGGTATCCTCCCTAAAAAGGTTTGGTGCGGTCAGGGCTATAGTGACAGCCTTGACCGCCGCCTCTATAGCCTTCACCGCTGCCACTATAGCGGGGCAAGGTTATAATAGTGGCGGTCAGGGTTGTCGCCAAAGCCCTTTGCCGCCAAAAGCTATTTTTAGCCCTTTTCCCATTTTTTGCGTTTTTTACCCCGATTTCAACCCAAAAAATTTCCAAAAGTTTATGACTAATCTGAAACTGTTTTTATTTATTTTTTTCTATTTTTAGATTTTATTTATTTTCATTTGATTTAATATGCATTTTAATTGCTTAAAAATAGTGTTATTACTAAATAAATCTAAATGAATAGTTTTCCTCCAACTAAAAATTCCAAAAATACTTTAAACATATTAAATCTGATTTTAAGATGTTTAGTTAATTTATTTCACCCTTCTTAGGTTGTTAGATGACCAATTAATGCCCAAAAATTACGTTTTTGTCCCGAAAAATCCAAAAATACGTTTTCTTCATGCTATGTGTTTATTTTCAACATTTTTTTATTTATGCTTTATTTATGATTGTTCCCGTATATTTCTTGCCTCGTTTGGAGCCGGGTCCGAGTCGGTAAGCTAGGTTAAAACCCGATTTCGCTCGTTTATTTATTTATCGCTTTATTTTCTCACGTTAGGAAAATGTATAGGTATTTATAAAGCCTTGTAATAATTTTATTTTCTTGCTTTGTTTATTTATCGCTTTTTGTGTGATGTATGGCATATAAACCGAAAACACCAAACAATAATCGAATTAAATTGCATAAGAACTAAGGTCACGTTTATTAAAACATAATCGGCTTGATTTAAAAATTGAAAAGTAAGCAACATCATCCGGACCTAGAATCTCTGTTGTAAGGTACGGTCCAACCACCAGGTAGGAATATCATACCCAAATTCCCCGTGGAGCTAACCTGGTGGTGACTCTATCTTAAAATACGGGATTCTAAGTCTTGTATCCCTTAACACATAAATCGGACTAAATTTCAACTTCAACATCGCTTTCATTATCCAATTTCATCACGCTAAAATAAGGATCATCCCTTAGCATGCTTCACATCGCTCGTTGTTTCTCCGCCCCACGCCGAAGAGCATTAAAGCTTACCTTGCGGGCGGGGGATCAAAGGTCATCAGCTCACAGTGCCGACTCTATTGGGGATTTTCCTTTAACTTAAAATTTGAAAATTGCTTTCGTTTTCAAACTTTGGTTAAAGGATTTTGATGATGTGCCTAAATCTTTTTTAAATTAAAGCTTTATTTCTTATGTCTTTTGAATCCATCGCTTTAGTTAGATTCTAAGTCTTAAGGTGCTATTTTATCACCCCCGTGAAGCTCACTTGTATACCTCATGCCCGCTAGGAATTAAGGATATTTGTGGGTGGAACACTCGTTTCAACAACCGTGTAATTCCCGCGGTCACACTCATTTGAGGAGTGCTTGAGTTACATGGAATCAAGGTAAACGAGACCCTTCTATAGTGTCGTTCCACGACACCAGCAGTTTGAGACTATGAACCACGATAAAATTAGCTATAGCAACTTACCCATAGGTTCACCAAAATAATCTAGATTTAGGTCGCATACTCTCTTGTCGTTTACTGGCGCTAGAGTTAACCCCAAACTACAAATTGGCGTTACGCGGGAGTCATAAGGTTGGAAGCGGTTTATTTGCTTTCGTGTGCTACTTGTGTTATGCTCATGCATATGCACTTCATGCATAGGCCGCCTGTGGCCGACATTTATTTTCAGTTTTTGCTTACCCCTATTCTTCCCTTGCTTAAAGCGGGAATTTAACAAAATGCCTAAGATTATTTGAATCTCGGTGACCCGTGCCTGGTTTGCTAGGCATAGCGAGGAATTTATACGTCTCACGTATTTTGGAATTAAGTTTCACATCATAAGCTCTTCTACTCTCTACCTCTCTCAACCACCCTCGTATATATGGCATTCATCATTCGGGTTATTATGTAATCATCCATTTCATTCATGGATTGATTCGGGCTGATCATCTTCTGATTTCTCAGTTAGGCCAAGGCACCTCTATTGTTAGATTCGATCATCATCTAGTTCGCTATCCTATAGGTCTGAATTCAATTTCAAGGTTAGTTTCGGAATCTATTCCTTTCTACTTATGTCTAATTTAACGCCAGTGGATAGGGTTTCATATGAGGGTTCTTCTTCTCCTCCTTTCCTCCCGCTTGATCAAGGTCAGCCTCCTTTGAGTTCCGAGATTGCCAATGCTTTGTTAGCATTTCTCTGATTCAATCAATTTTGAGATGAGATTCAGGGGCAGATCTAAGATTCGGTTCGCGCTATTTTGGAAGAAAAAAGAAGTGTCCAAAGGATTCGGATGATTAGTGTCCAAGCTCGAGGACAACCAGAGATCGCTCAAAATAGGTCGGTTTAGGTTCCGTCAGTTCAACAACAATCTTTTGTTCAGCCAATTGGATCGGTTCAATGCGTGCAATAGACCATTCAGCCCCCACCTATCCCATTTTAGTTTAGTCAGGATATCATGCAATCTCAGTCACCCGTATTTGCTTACCCAAATCAGGTTCTAACCCATACCTTTAAGCCTAGTTTTTACACCAGTTTGAGCCAGCTTTAGCTAACCCCAATAACCTCGGATTAGTTTCAGCCCACTAGATTAATTTCTCTCGTCTAGTCCTAATCTAGTCTATTCCAACTGGATCAGAATTTAGCTCAACCTCAAATGCCTCCAAAGTCCTTTCTTCCTACTCCTCCTTAGTTTATTGTTGCTCCGAGAGGGGCTACTTACCCGTAAAACCCCTTCAATACTAATATGGAAGTGAGCTCTCAAGTTGAGCCCTCATTGCTTGCTACACCATTCTAGTTTAGGTCCTCCCATCCCTCTAGCAACTAGTTCATGCAACCTCCAAGCATGACACCTAAAATTGAAGCTCTCGCGGATCAGTTAGCACCCCATTCATCCAGCGACCAGGTCGTGCAATCTCCGGGCATGCCACACGAAATGGAGGCTCTATTGCATAAGTTCCTACTCTTTAGTTCCAAAGAGAGTTGAAAAGTAAAGCTCAAAGAGCGTGAAAGACCACATACTGTCCCAACACAGCTCGAGGTGAAGGAGAAGCTTTCACATGCCAGTAAGTCGAATCTTAGGCTCCCCCTTAGGATTCAATGATCGCTCGAGTACCAGTTGTAGTAGCTCCCAAAGATAACCCAAAGAATGTTACAAGTCCATGGAAATTACCCCTCAGTGTAATCTTAGCCATCTTAAGGAAGAGCGGCCTCCTCAAAACCCTTCGCAAGCGTAGGCCCCCTAAGGAGGAGGAAAAGCATAAATTTTGTGCGTATCATGTCAAAAGAGGCCACTGAATTGACGAATGTTAGAAATTGATTCAAGATGCCAACTATTTAGTGAGGGAAGGAAAGATAGTTGAGCCTGAAAAAGCATTTAACCGTCAGGATTCAACTTCGCTTTTTGGCTCACCAAAGGGAGTTATGGGCCCGTAAGATATGATTAGAGCCATCTTTTCCAAAGGCAAGGATCCCGCGAGACTTATAGTGAATAAAGGAGATAAGTCATCAACCAAGTGCGTGAAAGTTTTGGATCTCAACCTGGACGATGCGCTAATAAAACCTACCGAGGGTGCTTAATCTACCAGTGCCATAACTAAAGACCCTTTGCCTGTGAAGGATGCCTGTCTATCTGTTACGTAATTTTCTTTTTTCTAGTATCTAGATGTCAATGATTATGCCTTTAAGGCACTTTAATATAATGAAAGACTCTCTCTTTTTGCTTATCTATTTGATGTTTCGCCTAATGGGTCCATGCATTTATTTTATTACAAGCATAATGTGTTCAGTATTCATGACATTTCTTTGACTGAAATAAGTTTGTGTATAGATGATAATCTAAAATGGTAACCACTTTCTAGTGACCTAACCTTTTAAAGAAAATGAGAGATAACGAGTGCGTAAAGATCATGATAACATTTTTGCCTAGTCATACCTAGACACCCAGGGTTCGTCATCGGATTCCTGAGCATCTCATCTCCATGCCTGAAACAGCAAAAGAAGCTCAATCCTTCCTGGGATAGATCCAATATGTCAATCGATCCATCACCGGCCTTATAGCTATATGCAAATTGATTTTCAAGCTATCAAAGAAGTGTCAGCCGATTATGGAGGAAGAACATTGCCGGATCATCGTCGACAGAGTTGTGGTTTATCTTTTCTTCGCCCACCAATTCTCAACATTCCCACCCCCAATACAACATTGCCTTTTCCCCATATCCATTCCCTTATAACCTCAAAACTTCCCTATTTCTCTCCTCCTTAGCCATTCTCGACAAGGGGATGCATATGATCGGCAAGATTTGACCCTCATCAGTATAGGGGAAACCAACCCTTTTTACCGACATTATCATCAAGAAGATGATCAAGTTCCTCGAGAAACGAGTCCTTACTTGGTATAGCCTACCCCATAATATCATCCTAGTTATTGGGGTTTCAATCCTAAGGGGCACCCCCTGATCGATCAAAAATTTGGGTCTGAGCCCCGTAGATCTTCACCACATTGCCCATGAGCTAGTAGGACAACCAAAACCTAGATTTGTATTGAACATAGCCTCAGAGAGACCCCCATGGACTAAGGTGCTGCCTGAGCAGCTTAAGAAGTCTTCAGAAATATCAAAAGTGCATAGCGAGGCTGAACAACAACCGCTTCAAGCATCGAGCATCCGTCAAAGGCCAACAATTTGATTCCAAAGCAAGAAAAGCCTCCAAACACTGATCCAAGGGGGAAGTTCAATTAGGTTGGGTAAGACTTAATGTATTTTGAAATATGCTCAATCCAAGGGGAATGATTATCAATGGTAATAAGTTTGTAAACCCTACCAGTCAAAGCAAGTCGAGGCGTTATCATATTTAAATCAAAAGAACCAAATCCAGAAAAGCAGCACAAAAAAAAGCATATATAAAATCAAATCACTCGACGAGTGGTCTTTTACGGCTCATGCAAAAATTAGGGTGCATCCCACTAAGTGGTATTTTGCAAACCATTCAGGCAAAAGTTAGGGTGCAAAAATGGCATGCTCAGCTGAAAACCCGAAAAGGGCGGCCTAGGGAAAAGTTATGGTAAAGTGAGCTACGAGAGTGTGTTGGCTAGAAAACCTTTATAGGCTAGTTGGCACCAGAGTTTGGGTCAATAGAAATGGTTATCACCATCATATACTCAAACTTACTTCATTTAATTGAAATGACATTTTACTGAATCCTTTATATTGATGCTTGAATGAATTTATTGGGCCCAAAAGGTGAAATGCAACAGATGAGTCAAATGTAGGGTTCTGTGTAGTCAACCCAATACCTCAAAAGAAAAGAAAAGCAATGATAAAAGGCAAAACTCCTGATAGACTGAAAACATCGAGGTCTATGCAAAAGCCAGGAAAAGTTCGCTGGATTGAAAACCAAAAAAGGACGGTCCAGGCAAAAATTAGAACATAAGAGCAAAATGGTAAACAAAGTCTAATAGGCCCATCTCAATGTTCGAGTCTATGCAAAAATTAAGACAATCAAAACAAAGATAAATGACTGTTGTTGATCACATCAAAGTACTCGCACTATTGTCATCATCAGATTACCTGAATACATTCTCTAGTCTGTTAGATTTGAAGGACTCAAATCCATCCTCTACTTGTGTCTACTCTGATTCCGACCATGACCAAGAATCAGGAGAAGCTGCAATCTCCTCGGCCATCCGTGGTAGAATTCATTGGTAGTGATAGTGTCCAGTCGCTCGTTATCCAAAATCTTGAACAGTGCTTCGAGCGCCCCCTTGTCTTCGATACGCTCAATTCAACAATCATTTATGCAAGCGAGAGGGTGTGTAGAAAAGGACAATCCTCAGCCTCAATGTCCGGCCACACAAGCCTAGTGTGTGCATTGCAACTTCCCCAATTATTGACCAGTGGCATCCTCACCTAATCTGTGCGACATCCCTAATCCTTCTCTAGGAGCATTCTTGCCTTACCTGTACTACGATATGATTCCATATATCTTTGAGTAAAATTGATCAGGCCAGCAATCTTGTAGCTCAGTGGTAGAGGATGATCAGTCCGAGAAGCTCATGCATTCATAAATCCATGCATAATATTCATAAATGTCATGTCTATTATTCTATGTCGAATTCTATGGAAAAAAAGCACAGAAAAGTATCCTCAAGCCATACGCTCAACTTCCAAGCAAGCACCTATATTAAGGGGCATCTCATAATTATTCTCTATCCTATATTCGAGGCCGTGCCCAAGGGGCATATCAACTAATGTCTTTGAGCTCTACATTCAACCTCAGCAGTTTCCCTGGACACCCAGAAATCCTAACTCAATTTATATTTCATTCTTCTCGTTTTATTGCTTAATTGAAAAGGCAAAAATATTTTTGTTCCACAAAATAAATTAAGCAATAAAAAAACAATTTATATGGTTTACTAATACTTCAACACTACCTTGACAAGTACGCTGTACGGCGATCATGATGGAAGATTGGTCTGAAGATCATGAATCCAGAAATTATAAAACCCTTTCAGGGTACCTCACCGTAACCTCGAGAATCTCCAGGGGCACCTCGATGTAACGTACCGATCTGAGAATCCAAACCCTCAAAAGCCCAAGCTCATGCTTGGAAAACCTTAAAAGCCCAACCTCATGCTTGGCAGACCTCAAAAGCCCAAGCTTATGCTTGGCAAAACCTCAAAAGCCCAAGCTCATGCTTGGCAAAACCTCAAAAGCCCAACCTCATGCTTGGCAAACCGTAAAACCCTAAGCCCATGCTTGGCAAAACCTCAAAAGCCTAAGCTCATGCTTGGCAAACCTCAAAAGCCCAAGCCCATGCTTGGCAAACCTCAAAAGCCCAAGCTCATGCTTGGCAAATCTCAAAAGCCCAAGCTCATGCTTGGTAAAACCTCTAAAGCCCAAGCCCATGCTTAGCAAAACCTTAAAAGCCCAAGCTCATGCTTGGCAAACCTTAAAAGCCCAAGCCCACGCTTGGCAAAACCTTAAAAGCCAAAGCTTATGCGTGAAAAACCTTAAAAGCCAAAGCCCATGCTTGGCAAAACCCCAAAAGGCCAAGCCCATGCTAGGAAAATCCTCAAAAGCCCAAGCCCATGCTTAGCAAACCACAAGTCTCTCTTAACAGGTATACCGAATCAAAACATCCAACTCAGAATTTCGTTCTTGATAAGTCTGTTGATGCAACCCTAGTAGACAACTAGTTCAAATCCATGCCTCAGGTATAACCCTTTATCCCTTGATCTTTTACGAGATCACACTTGGCCCGCCAAGTGGTAATCTCCTAAGTAGCAGCCTATGAGCACGGGCTTTTCGGTGACCCTTGGAACGATGATGACTTATTGCTCTGACCTAGTTTACTCTAGTTGTTCTATTCTTTGAAGGTTGAATCGTGTTTGGCAAGTACATTTTTTATGATTTCAGACCTTTGGCGGCACTTAAATTTCATTCCTATGCATTTAGAATTAGCCGTTTCCTTTCGCTCTCATAGAGTAATTTGTTTTGTGAATTTCTATAAGATTAAAAAAATTTAGTGAGTTTAGTTTATTTTGTTGGATTTTTGAATCTCTGAGCTTTCTGAAATGTCAAGAATCGCCATAATTGGATAACTGCGGTGAAAGATATAAGCGCTGGAAGTAGAAACCCTAAATTTGCCCTAATTGCCCTAATGAAACCCTAATCAACCAAACCCCTACCTAAACCCTAATTGATAAACCCTACCTAAAGCCTTAATAAACCCTAACCCCAATTTACTCAAAACCGTAGAAGCCCCCCTAGCCCCTTTTTGCTACCACTACCGCCGGCAGCGGCGGCGGTGGCAGCCTGCCCTCCGGCAATGGTGGCCGTCACTCTTGTGGTAGCCACCACCGCTGTGGTGGCATTCATCGCCGCCATGGTGGCATTCACCGCCACCATTTGTGGCGGTGAACACCATCGGGGTGGCAACCCCCGCATTATGGCAGCAACCACCATCACCGTAGTGGCGGTGGATGATGCTGTCATGGCGGTTAACGCTGCCCCTATAGCGGACGCCGCCGTGACGGTGGCTTTAGGCGTGGCACGGCCTGCCCCACCTCATTCTCTCTCCTCTTGTGATTTGGCCACATATTTTTCCTAAAAATTAGCCAAAGTCGGTGGATTTTTGTGTGTGAGAGTATTTAAACCAACCCAAGAGAGAGGTTACAAAGACTTTTTCTCCAGATTTAGAATTTAGAAAGGATTTTTGAGAGAAAATCAAGAATAAGAGAGAGAAAGGGAAGAACTAGAGAGAGAACGCTTTAGAAAAGCTTAGAATCCGGGTTAAATCCTCTCTAATCTCGATTGTTAGTTATTCTTAGGCTTGATCTTGAAGCTTAAACACTAAAATCAGTTAATAATCATAGGTTAAAATGGATTAAATAGGGTTTTAGAGACTTTTCCTCAAATACCACCCAAATAATCTGTCACTATTTTCTTCGCTATTTCCGTTGCTATTCTGTCAAAAAATCATCAAAAGCTTGCCAAACGTCCGATTCAAGTCTCCCAAGTTAGATTCACGGACTAGAGGTGACAAAACTGAGTTCCCTTGATTTTTTACTTCATATATTGTCTTTTATTGCTGTTATTACTGCTTTTGGTGTTGTTTCTTGGTTTTTTCCTTGGTGTTCTTGGAAAACCGTCTAAAAATAATCTGACCTCTATAGGGATAACCTTCACCTCTAGCCTTATAGCCTTGGCCGCTACTATTATAGCGATGAAGGGTATAGCTATGGAGGTCAACTCCACCCCTATAGAGGTCCCATTATTTCTTATATTTTTGGGTTTTTTCTTACCCAAATCTATAAAATAAACATTATTTGAGTGTTTTAAGTCTACATCTATTGAAATATAGTTGATTAAGACTTAAAACTTCATTGATTTCGAGTTTATGGATGCAAAAACACTTGTATCCCCCCTAAAAATGGTTTGGTGCGGCTAAGGCTATAGTGACGGCCTTGACCGCCGCCGCTATAGCCTTCACCGCTGCCACTATGCCGGGCAAGGCTATAGCAATGGCGGTCAGGGTTGTCGCCAAAGCCGTTTGCCGCTAAAAGCTGTTTTTAGCCCTTTTTTGCCATTTTCTTGCATTTTTTACCCCGATTTCAACCCGAAAAATTTCCAAAAGTTTATGGCTACTCTGAAACTATTTTTATTTATTTTATTTTATTTTTATTTTTTATTTAATTTAATCTGCATTTTAATGGCTTAAAATAGTATTTTTACTAAATAAATCTAAATAAATCGTTTTCCACCAATTAAAAATTCCAAAAATATTCTGAATATGTTAAATCTAATTTTAGGATGTTTAGTTAATTTATTTCACCCTTCTTAAGTTGTTAGATACACAATTAATGCCCGAAAATTACGTTTTTGTCCCGAAAAATCCAAAAATATGTTTTTTTCATCCTATGTGTTTATTTTCCGCATTAATTTATTTATGCTTTATTTATGATTGTTCCCATATATTTCTTGCCTTGTTTGGAGATGGGTCCGA
Source organism: Euphorbia pulcherrima (assembly GCA_947683365.1). Classification (NCBI taxonomy): domain Eukaryota; kingdom Viridiplantae; phylum Streptophyta; class Magnoliopsida; order Malpighiales; family Euphorbiaceae; genus Euphorbia; species Euphorbia pulcherrima. The sequence continues at coordinate 41,642,747 of CANTUS010000008.1, read as the reverse complement.
GTCGGTAAGCTCGATTAAAAACTTGTTTCGCCCGTTTATTTATTTATCGCTTTATTTTCTCGCGTTAGGAAAATGTATAGGTATCTGTAAAGCCTTGTAATAATTTTATTTTCTTGCTTTGTTTATTTATCGCTTTCCGTGTGATATATGGCATATAAGCCAAAAACACAAAACAATAATCAAATTAAATCGCATAAGAACTAAGGTCACGTTTATTAAAATATAATCGGCTTGATTTAAAAATTGAAAAGTAAGCAACATCAGCCGGACCTAGAATCTCTGTTATAAGGTACGATTCAACCACCCGGTGGGAATATCGTACCCAAATTCCCAATGGAGCTTAACTGGGTGGTGACTCTATCTTAAAATACGAGAATCCATGTCTCGTGTTCCTTAACACATAAATCGAACTAATTTTCAACTTCAACATCGCTTTCATTATCCATTTTAATCACGCTAAAATAAGGATCATGCCTTAGCACGCTTCACAATGCTCGTTATTTCTCCATCCCACACCAAAGAGCATTAAAGGTTACCATATGGGCGGGCGATTAAAGGTCGTCGGCTCATACCCGGTGATCATCTCGAGTAAATTGAGTCCTGATAAAGAGAAACAACTGGTCTCTTTGCTTCAGAAATATAAGGAGGCGATTGGATGGACTATAGCCAACATCAAGGGGATTAGTCCTTCCACTTGCATGCACAAAATCAAGTTAGAGGAGAATGCCAAGACCTATCACCAACCTCAAAGATGACACAGTCCTCCTATGATGGAAGTAGTGAAGAAGGATGTAATCAAGCTCATGGAGGCAAACCTCATTTACCCCATGTTTGACAGTGAGTGGGTTAGCCTAGTACAAGTTGTTCTAAAGAAGATAGGGATCACGGTGATAACAAACAAAGTAGGAGAACTGGTCTCGACAAGAATACAGAATGGGTGGAGAGTTTACATTGACTACTGCAAGCTCAATATTGAGACCAAAAAGGACCATTTCCCACTACCGTTCATTCATCAAATGCCAGACAGACTAGCAGAAAAATCTCATTTCTGCTATCTTGATGGAATGTTAGGTTTCTATCAAATCTCGGTGGCACTAGAAGACCAGGAAAAGACAACATTTACGTGTCCTTTTGGCACCTTTGCTTACAAACGGATGGCTTTTTGTCTCTGCAATGTTCCCGCTACATTTCAAAGGTGCATGATGAGTATCTTTTCTAATCATGTGGAAAACATCATTGAGGTATTTATGGATGACTTTACTGTGTCTAGTGATTCCTTTGATGCATCTCAATAACCTTGGTAAGATTCTTAAACGTTGCATTGAGTTTGATTTAGTACTTAGCTATAAAAAATGTCATTTCATGGTAGACCAGGGTATGATATTAGGTCATGTTATATCTAAGAAGGGTATTGAGGTAGATAAAGCTAAAACTGATTTTATTTAGTCCTTACCTTACCCTACTTCTGTAACGGAAGTTAGGTCTTTTTGGGGCATGCAGGTTTTTATTGCAGGTTCATCAAGAAATTTTCAAAGGTCATCGAGCCCCTATGCGGATTACTTCAGAAAGACACTAACTTCGAGTTTAGAGATCCTCGCAAGGAAGCCTTTGACACTATCAAGAAGAAGCTGGTCTCTGCGCCCATTATCCAAGCACCCAATTGAGACCAGCCCTTTGAGATCACGTGTGATGCAAGCGATAAGGTAGTAGGAGCAGTATTAGGACAACAAGTGGACTAATTACCTCATATCATTTATTATGCCTCTCGGACTCTCGATGCAGCTCAGCGAAACTATACCATGACTAAAAGGGAGCTCATTGCTATCATTTTTGCAATGGAGAAGTTTTGTTCTTACCTTCTCTGTTCTGAGGCCATTGTATACTCAGATCAAGCTGCCTTGAGATACCTAATGGCCAAGAAGGATGCCAAGCCAAGACTGATTTGATGGATCCTTTTGCTTTAAGAATTTAACATCGAGATCAGAGATAAAAAGGGGACAGAGAACCTAGTAGCCGATCATCTCAGTAGGCTGACCAATTTAGAAGAACCAAGAGAAGTCCAAGATGAATATCCTAGGGAAAGTCTCTTTGCTATCACCTAGACTCCATGGTATGCAGACCTTGTCAATTTCCTTACCACCAGGAGGTTCCCAGAGGATCTCACACACACTGACAAGGAGAAAATGAAGAGGGAAGCTAGGAGGTACTTCTGGGATAACCTGTACCTATGGAGACAAGGGAATGATTCAGTTTTGAGGAGACGTGTTTATGGGGAAGAGATATCGAGACTCTTATAAGCATGTCACTCTAAAGTTTGTGGAGGTCACGGTGGGCCGAGGAGAATAGCACAACGCATTCTTGAGTGCGGATTTTATTGGCCCCACATCTTTCGTGACTCATATATATTTTGTAAGGCATGCAACAACTGTCAACAGATTGGTAATCTTAGACATTGAGATTAGCTCTGGATAACCCCTATTTTGGTAGTCGAGATCTTTGATGTCTGGGGTATTGATTTCATGGGCCCTTTTCCTCCTTCTTATGGGTTCAAGTACATCCTTCTAGTAGTTGATTATGTCTCTAAGTGAATAGTAGCTAAGGCAACCAGGAATGATGATGGAAAGATCATAATAGATTTCATCAAAGATAATATCATCTGTAGATACGAGAAACTGAGACTACTCATCAGTGATCGCGGTACACATTTTTGCAACAAGATGATCTCGGAGTTATTGACTAAATGGAGAGTAAAGCACATGACTTCCATGGCATACCACCCATAGATAAATGGATAAGCTAAGGTGAGCAATAGAGGTCAAGCTCATCTTGGAGAAAATAGTCAATCCCAATAGAAAAGACTGGAGTCTCCGTCTCTTTAAAGCTCTCTGGGCAGTCCTTATAGCATGGAAAGCCCCTATCGGGATGTCACCTTATAGAGTTGTCCATGGAAAAGCATGCCATCTACTTGTCAAGATCGATTATAATGCATTTTGGGCCATCAAGGAGACCAATTTCAGGCTTGATTCAGCCAAGGAACACAAGAAGTTGCAACTACATAAACTCGAGGAGATTCATCGTGATGTCTATGAGAGGAATATGGCCTACAAAGAGACCACTAAGTGTCACCATGACCTTTTTACTTCTAGGAAGGTCTTTAATGTAGGACAGAGAGTGCTCTATTCCAATCTCGACTCAAGCTGTTGCTTGGAAAGCTGAGGTCCAGATGGACTGGACCTTACGTCGTGACTAAAGTATTCCCATATGGAGCAGTCATCATACAAAGCATCGATACTGGGAAAGTTCTAAAATTTAATGGCATCTTCTCAAGCCCTACTATCAAGGATTGCAAGCTCATTCCGAGGAAATCACTCTTGCAGGACCACCGGTACTACGCCATGATGTCGGTGTGGTACGTCGAGCTCATCGATATTAAACAAAGCGCTCTTGGGAGGCCGCCCAAGCTTTTTTTACTCTTTATGTCTCTTTTAGTTAATTTTTAATAAATATATCTAAACTAGGACAGATTTTCTCTTTATTCTTGTTCCAAGATTAGGTCTCCGTACACCCTCTATGGAAGCTGAACAATCACATGCCAAGAGATGTGACTGAGGAGACAGGGGAAGTGAAGGGACTCACATGTATTGATGCATGCACAGCGGGTGATGCGGCAATCATGCATAGATCATGGGGATTTTTTACGATTCGGTGCCTAAACGGGGTCATGATTGCTACTACTCCCATTAATGCCTCTGAGCTGCTTTTACACGCCTAAAATCCCTACTTGAATCCCTCTCCTCTCTCTCAATAGTAATGCTCTCTTTCAAACTTTCAAAGCAAAAACCTACTTCTCTTCTCCGGCAAACTTTCTTTTCAACCACCACTCCAATGGCAAACAACAACACCACCACCACCACCACTCCGGCGACCATGATAGTTATCATTGGTAGCATTCCTATCGATACATCCCCATTCTTGACCACCCTTACCACCCTCATCCCGGTAGTGACTACTTTTTCCACTATCACCACCACCGCCGAAGTAACTGACACCGCTCCTGCGGCTCCCGACGCTGTCTCCACCTCCTCCATCACCACCACTACCACTGCCATTCCACCAACCCCCGTGGTCCCTCTTCCAAAGACCACAGTGATCTTAAGCCACGGAGTGCCAGCTCCCACCAACTCTTTCGGCACCACCGCCACTCCCGGTGAAACTTTGATCGCCGTAGAGCCAATCTCCACTGTCTACCCTGCCATCATTGGTCGAGAGGAGTCCGATAAGACTTCGGTAAAGAAAGAAAAGAAAGCCAAGGGAGGGGCTAATACCCATGATGACCCCATCGAGATTCATTCTAGCAGGGAGAGCAACTACACACCTGTACCTCCCCCTACCAACAGTTTGAGACTATGAACCATGATAAATATAGCCATAGAACCTCACCCGTAGGTTCACCAAAATAATCTAGATTTAGGTTGCATACTCTTTTACCGTTTCCTGGCACTAGAGTTAACCCCAACCTACAAATTGGCATTACGTAGGAGTCATAAGGTTGGAAGAGGTTTATTTGCTTTCGTGTGCTACTTGTATTATGCTCATGCATACGCACTTTATGCATAGGCCGCCTATGGCCGACATTTATTTTTGGTTTTCACTTACCCCTATTCTCCCCTCGCTTAAAGGGGGAATTTAACAAAATGTGTTAGATTGTTTGAATCGCGGTGACCCGTACATAGTTTGCTGGGCATAGCCACTAATTTGTACGTCTCACATATTTTGGGATTAAGTTTTGCATCACAAGCTCTTGTACTCTCTATCTCTCTAAACCACCCTCATATATATGGCATTCATCATTTGGGTTATTATGTAATCATCCAATTCATTCATGGTTCAATTTGGACTAATCATCTTTTGATTTCTTAGTTAGGCCAAGGCACTACTATAGTTAGATTTGATCATCATCTAGTTCGTTGTCCTGTAGGTCTGAATTTAGTTTCAAGGTCAATTTCAGAATCTTTTCTTTCTGCTATATATGATTTACCGCCAGTGGATAGGGTTCTATCCGAGGGTTCTTCTTCTCCTCCTTTCCTCTCGCCTGATCAAGGTCAGTCCCCTTTGAGATTCTAGACTGTCAATGCTTTGTTAGCATTTCTCCAATCCGATCAATTCTGAGATATGATTCAGGGGCAGATCCAAGATTCAGTCCGCGTTATTTCAGAAGAAAAAAGAAGTGTCCAAAGTATTCTGATGATTGATGTTCAAGCTCAGGGACAACTAGAGACCGCTCAAAATGGGTCAGTTCAGGTTCCGTTAGTTCAGGCTCAATCTTCTATTTAGCCAATTCGACCAGTTCAGTGTGTACAATAGCCCATTCAGTCCCCGCCTATCCTATTTTAGTTTGGTCAGGATATCATGCAATCTTAGTTGCTCGTATTTGCTTACCCAACCCGGGCTCCAACCCGTACCTTTAAGCCTGGTTTTTGCACCAGTATGAGCCAACTTTCGTTAACCCTAATAACCCTAGATCAGTTTTAGCCTGCTCGTTCAATTTCTCTCGTCCAGTCCCGATCTAGTCTATTCCAACTGGATCAGAATTTAGCTCAACCTCAAATGCCTCCAAAGTCCTTTCTTCCTACTCCTCCTCAATTTATTGTTGCTCTGAGAGGGGCTGCTTACCCGCAAAACCCCTTCAATACCAATCTACAGGTTAGCTCTCAAGTCGAGCCCTCATCGCTTGCTTCACCATTCCAGTTTGGGTCCTCCCATCCCTCTAGCAACTAGGTCATACAGCCTTCAGGCATGACACCTAAAATTAAAGCTCTCGCAGATTGGTTAGCACCCCATTCATCTAGGAACCAGGTCATGTAATCTCCGGGCATGGCGCCTAAGATGGAGGCTCTACTGCATAAGTTCCTACTCTTTAGTTTCAAAGAGAGTCAAAAAGTAAAGATCAAAGAGCGTGAAAGACCTCATGCTATCCCATCACAGGCTGAGGTGAAGGAGAAGCTTTTGTGTGCCAGCAAGTTAAATCTTAGGCTCCCCCGTCAGGATCGGGCGATCGCTCAAGTACCAGTTGTAGTAGCTCCTAAAGATAACCCAGAGAATGTTACAAGTCCATGGAAATTACCCCTCAGTGTAATCTTAGCCATCTTAAGGGATCGCGGCCTCCTCAGAACCCTTCAAGAGCATAGGCCCCCTAAGGAGGAGGAGAAGCATAACTTTTATGCATATCATGTCAAAAGAGGCCACCGCACTGATGAATGTCAGAAATTGATTCAAGAATTCAACCGTTTAGTAAGGGAAGGAAAGAAAATTGAGCCCAAAAAAGCATTTAATCGTCAGGATTCACCCCCACTTTTTGGCTCACCAAAGCGAGTTAAGGGTCCGCAAGATATCATTAGAGCCATCTTTTTGAAAGGTAAGGATCCCATAAGGCTTACAGTGAATGAAGGAGACAAGTCATTAGTCAAGCGCATGAAAATTCTAGATCTCGGCCTCGACGACGCGCCAATGAAACCTACCGAGGGTGCTTAATCTACTAGCGCCATAACTCAAGACCCTTAGCCTGTGGAGGATGCCTATCTATCTGTTATGTTATTTTATTTTTTCTAGTATCTAGATGTGAACAATTATGCCTTCAAGGAACTTTAATTTAATGAAAGACTCTCCCTTTTTGCTTATCTGTTTGATGTTTTGCCTGATGGGTCCATGCATTCATTTTATCACAAGCATAATGTGTTTAGTATTTATGACGTTTCTTTGATTGAAATAAGTTTGAGTATAGATGATAATCTAAAATGGTAGCCACTTTCTAATGACCTAACCTTTGAAATAAAATGAGAGATAATGAGTGCTTAAAGATCATGATAATATTTTTGCCTAGTCATACCTAGACACCCAGGGTTCGTCATCGGATTCTCGAGCATCTCCTCTCCATGCCTGAAACAGCAAAAGAAGCTCAGTCCTTCCTGGGATAGATACAATATGTCAATCAATCCATCGCCAGCCTCACAACTATATGCAAACCAATTTTTAAGCTATCGAAGAAGTGTCAGTCGATTATGGAGGAAGATCATCGCCGGATCATCTTCGACAGAGTTGTGGCTTATCTTTTCTTCGCCCACCCATTCTCAACATTCCCACCCCCAATATAACATTGCCTTTTCCCTATATCCATTCCCTTACACCCTCAAACCTTCCCTATTTCTCTCCTCCTAGGCCATTCTCAGTTAAGGGAAGGCATATGATCGGCAAGATTCGACCCTCATCAGTATAGGGGGAAGCTGACCCTTTTCACCGATATAACCATCGAGAAGATGGGAAGCTGACCCTTTTCACCGATATTACCATCGAGAAGATGGCCAAGTTCCTCGAGAAATGAGTCCTTATTATTGGAAAATAATGATTCGAATAATAAAATCTAAAATCCATCCGGATGAAGTTTGAAAGAAATAAAAATGAATGTAAGTAATTCTCTTAAATCCAAATGGAAGCATCTGAACAAAGCTAAGAACACTTATTAGACAAAATCAGAAACCTAAGCAATGGAGGAAATCATTTGGACAAAGTTTTGAAAGGAAACAAACTTCTATCCCCTAAGACTTGAATCCGGAAGAACTGGTTGAAGCTATCGCCGAAAGAAAGATCTGGAGCATATAGGTCCAAAAGACATCCGAGAAGACCTATATTTGAAAACTAAGGAAAGATTGAAACATACCTTTCCTTTTCCCTCTTTGGTCTACAAAAGTCAAAGATCCCTTTCCTAAGATAAAGACAAAAATACAGCTTGCACGGTTTAAAGAAAAGTCAAAAGGGTTTGACTCTAGATAGAGAAAAGCAACCTACTTTTTCTCCTAGACCGATAAACGCGCGTGTGGAGCTCATAGTATATGACAATTGATATGAAATTTGGTGTATCACAAAATGACAAAAAAAATGATTACTGACAACTTTCCAGCATCAATCCCAAGAATTCAAACAGATCAAAATATAGTCTAACGGACTGATTAACAGATCCAAAAGCTCCACATCACAACCTGAACAAGGGTGAAGATTGAATGAAAGCTTACCAACCACAAACGGCTACATTTATGATCAAAGCCTATAAAAGAGCTCTTCACCAAATGAGAAGGTTAATCGATTGACTTACAAGAGCAAGTAACAAAGCAACACTCATTCAATCAATTGAGATAATCCCTCCATGAACCCTTGATTTAAAATCTATTTGTAAGGATTCCCAAGTAACTATAAACTTGAGGAACTCCAAAACCAATCTCTTGTTATAAACCAAAAGAGTAAAAATTTTCAACTTGGGTGAGTTAGGAGATTGGGATATAGCTTGAAGTAGGTGCTTTAAGTGAGATCTCCCTATAGGACTCAGCTTAGATTCATGGTAGAAGGCTAAGTGGTATATCTTATGAAAGATAAGAGGACTCAGCTAGGAGTTGGTGCTTCTAGTGGTATATCCTACTTCCGAAAGGGGTCACCATCCGGAGACAAATCTATAAGGCTTAATTCCTATCAATTGAAAAGGAATCCATTAGGGATAAGCTCGGAAGATGGAAACTCTAGGGAATGGATGTAGGCAGGGTCGACCCAGTATAAAATATTTATGTTTGATTTTCTTTAACGTTTACTTTCTTTCATTTATTTGCATCATCCGGAATCATCATCCGGATCATAATTATCATCTGGGTCCATCTTCTAGATCATAATCAAACACACTACTCTAAGATTTTTTCTAAGTCTATAAATTCTGCGAAAAAGGGCCATTCACCCCCCTCTACCCTTATAAATACTCTCACAGGGACCAACAAGTGGTATCAGAGCAAGTGCTCAAACTAGAGATCTAACAATCTCGAGCTAAAGGTCCATATATTTTGATTAATAAATCAAAATGAGTTTCCATAACTCGCAACTCCTTCCTAAGGGTATATCTGTTACCCATCCTCCACTCTTCACCAATGAATACTATACGTTCTAGAAAAATTGGATGAAGAACTACATCCAATCATAAAGTATGCAAGCATGGTTAGATATTAAGATGGCCTATATGAACCTACTTACGAAGTAGAGGCTATGACTACCTGAAAGCCATCAAGCATGTGGGATGACAATGACTTTAAAAAAATTGCATGAAAATGCAAATGCTATTAATATGCTTCATTCTACTCTTAGTGCAGCTGAATTCAATAGGATATCAGGATGTGAGACTACAATAGAGATATAGGAGAAGCTAGAAGTTACCTATGAAGGAACATCCAAAGTAAGAGAGGCCAAGCTTGATCTACTTCAATAGAAGCTTGAACCCTTAAAGATGGAGCCTAAGCAATCAATCAGTAGCATGAACACTAGATATACAAATCTAGTAAATGAAATGAAGAGGCTGGAGAAGGAGATTCTAGAAGTAGAAATGGTCAAGAAAGTGCTCCGGAGTCTCACCAAGGAATGGGATAATAAAAAGACTGCCATTGAGGAAGCTCGTGACTTAAATTTCTACAGTTATGATGAACTCATTGGCAATCTTCTAACCTAAGAATTTTCCTTGGAGAGGTGCAGCCAACAAGAATAGAAACCTGAGGAGAAAAAAAGGCTATTACTCTTAAGGCAGAATCCACCAGATCAGCTTCATTCAGGGAAGAAGAGCAGATCGATGAGTCACTGAGCACCAAAGATCAACTAGATTTATTGACTAAAAGGCTGAATCAATTCATACAAAAGAAAGATAGAAAGAAATAAAAAAGGTATGAATCTCGGAGAACAAGAGAAGGAACCTCCAGAAGAAGTAAGCCCAAAATGAATCCTGAAGAAAAAAAGGATCTAGAGAAAGATGCTGCCTATTTCGAATGTGGTGAAAAATGCTACTTCTGAACAAAGAGCCCCAAACTCAAAAGAACCAAGAAGTTTAAAAAGAAGGCGATGGTTGCTACCTGGAGCAACAGTGAAGAAAGCAACAGATCATCTTCAATAGAAGGAGAGGAGACTGCTAACATGCGTTTATGGCTCTGACTGAACCGAAAATAGAGTAATTCGGAAGGGATGCCTCCAAGCAAGAAACAGTGGAAATCAAAGAATCAGAATCAAATACTACAAACACTGAGGTATGCCTTAGATCCACAGTAGATCAAAACACCTGGTACATTAATAGTGGATGCTCAAGGCACATGACAGGTGATGAGAAGGCCTTCATCATACTAACCCAAAAGAAGGGAGGCAAAGTGAGCTTTGGAGACAATCAAAAGGGTCAGATCATTGGTCATTGAACCCTTGGATCTGGATTCAAGATTCAAGATGTCTCACTAGTTGATGGACTACAATTCAACCTACTAAGTGTAGCTCAATTATGTGACAAAGGAAGAAAAGTCACATTTAACTCTAGAGGCTGCTCAATTTATGACAGAAAGAAAAGCTACACTCCAAAAGATCAAGTTCCAGAAGTTGAACAATCTAAAGAAAAGAAGAAAAGAGGAATTCCTGACTCATTTCAAAACAAGAGTACAAAGAAGAAGATGAAGGAATTTATTTTAATCCAGAAATACGATAAGTCAATCTTAATCAACAAGGATTTGACTTTAATGAAGGAGTAGATGATACTGAAGTGAAGCAAGTTCAAATACAACATGAATGCCTAGAAAGGGAGATCTGGACCCATAAAGATCATTCCATAGAGAATATTTTACATGATGTTTACAATCCAGTTAGAACTAGAGGTTAGCTCAACCGGATGATGAGCCATGCCGCTTTTATCTCTCTCATAGAGCCAAAGAAATTTCAAGAAGCTGAAGGGGATGAAAGCTGGATGATGGCGATGCATGAAGAGCTAGATCAATTCACCAGGAATGATGTATGGGATCTTATGCCCTCTCCTAAAGGAAAATCAATTATAGGCACTAAATGGGTATTTCATAACAAACTTGATGAATTCGGAGCAGTAGTAAGAAATAAGTCAAGACTTCTCACTCAAGGCTTCAGCAAGAAGGAATCGATTTCGAAGAAACATTCGCTCCTGTAGCAATACTGGAAGCAATATAGATCCTATGTGCTTTTGCATCATTCATGGAGTTCACATTATACCAAATGGATTTCAAAAGTGCATTTCTAAATGGTGTCATTCAAGAAGAAGTATATGTCAAGCAACCACCCGGATTTGAAGCTCTGAAGCATCCATATCATGTCTATAGACTAAAGAAAGCTCTCTATGGATTAAAGCAGGCACCAAGAGCCTGGTATGAAAGATTAACCTCATTCCTTACATCCAAGGAATATACTAGAGGCATGGTAGATACCACACTCTTCATCAAGAAGAAGAAAAATGATATTATTCTAGTCCAGATCTACGTGGATGATATCATTTTTGGTTCCACTGATGAAAAGATGTGCAAAGAATTTAGCTCTCAAATGCAGAAGGAATTTGAGATGTCCATAATGGGAGAGCTCAACTTCTTTCTTGGTCTACAAATTAAACAAAGTCTAGATGGGATCTTCATAAATCAATCAAAATACATTAAGGAGATCCTGAAAAAGTTTGAAATGGATAGCAACAAACCAATGTCTACCCGAATGAGTTCAAACACAGTCTTATACAGGGATTGTAATGGAGAAGATGTTGATCAGAAGCTATATAGGGGAATCATTGGCTCACTCCTATACTTAACAGCTAGTAGACCTGACATACATTATACAGTATGCTACTGTGCAAGGTATCAAGCCAATCCCAAGGATTCTCATCTCAAGGCTATCAAAAGGATACTTAGATATCTCCTAGGAGCCACTGAAGTTGGGTTATGGTATCCTAGTAATGGAGACTTCACACTCCAGGGATTCACAAATGCAGACTATAGCAGAGATACCCTTAAGAGAAAGAGTACATTCGGAGGATGTCATTTTCTTAGGGACTACTTAGTCTCATGGTATAGCAAGAAACAAACCTCAGTTGCCTTATCTACCATAAAAGCAGAATATATGGCAGCTGGAAGTTGTATTGCTTAACTCCTATGGATCAAACAACAACTTGAAGATTATGGAGTGCAATCCAGATGTGTGGATGCATTGTATGACAATAAAAGTGCTATTGATGTGTCAAAGAATCTGGTGCTTTACAGCAGGATGAAGCATGTCAACATAAGGCATCACTTCATCCGGGATCATGTAATGAAAAAGGATGTTGCATTGGTATTCTAACCAATGAACAGAGAGCTAATATCTTTACTAAACCACTAAGTAAAGATCAATTTGGGAAACTAAGGGAATCAATTGGAATGTCAAATCCAATTTAGAAAAACTCTGGAAGATAGCATCTAAAACCAAGCGGGATACTAAGATAAAATTCTCACTCCGAAAGAAGAGAAGAGTTAGAAAGGTATATTCCAGAAGATTGCCACGTCAGCCGACAACGATGACGTATGGCAGTAAAAGCCCATAAAGGTTACTGTTACTTTTTTGCATTTCAAAAGTCCATTGGCTGTCACACGCATGGTAAATACAACAGTTTGTTAAAAAATAAACCATTCCCATTCTCTGGTTAAACTGAATTCACCTCTTGCCTAAAAGATCCAACTGCCATGTCATCAATCTAGTCAAAACCACCAGAGTCTGGATTACAAATATACCCTCACGTTAAAAATTCTATATAAGCCCCCTTAAAATCCCGTCTCTTCTTCACACGAGCAACAATCCACTATTACTTTGCAAAAATTCAAACCTAAAACACCATCTCTTAAATACTAAAAAATGGCAGCCAAAAACACCTCAAACACCCTCAAAATCCTACCAAGCAAAAACCTCTTCCAAGTATCTGACTTGAACGATGCAGATTTTGAACCCTTAAATCTCAAAACTTCTGATTTTGTCATCCCTACTGATCATCTAGGAGATGACTATCTATTCAAAACTCCACCTTTCTTCACCCTAATTGAAGATCAAAATCTAGGTGATCTCCTGAAGATAAACTGCCCCACGTATCCCAAGCTGGTGAAAGAGTTCTTCTTAAATCTCAGTGCGCACAATCATTTTGATGCCCTACGCACTGAGTACAAGGGAAAATTATTCTTCTAACTCCAAAATTCTTTGAGAAGAATCTGAACATGAAGAACTCCGGAGTACTGTTGAGGAAAGATGGGGATGAGACTAGAGTTAAGTATGAATCCAAGCTATGGCTTCACTAGAACTATTTCGGTGATAAATTCTCAGCGCACTTCCCCAGAATGCCTAAATTCTTGTAGCATGCTTTGGCAAAGCTTATTCTGATAAGGAAGGGGTCATTGACTACAGTTTCTTCCCTCTAGTATTGCATTCTACAGCACTGGGTTAGCAGTATAGAAGTAAACTAGCAAGTCTTGATCATCCATTATCTCAAGACCTATGTAAACTCACATGGTGCCTTGATCACTAAAATTCTTCAAGCGGCGGGAGTAGATCTTACAGGCTTTGAAGGAATTTATTGAAAGCCCATCCTCGAGAAGAATTTCCTAAATCTCCGCTTTGATGAAGAATGGGATGAAGAAAAGGCGAAGCTAAAAAGGGACGAGCATAAAATTAAGTCCAGGAAAGCAGTTGATCCAGAAGCAGAGGCCCCCATTCCCCAAAGGTATAGAACCACCAAAGCCAAAGCTAAAAGGCAAGTGGAAATGGTGTCGGAAGAGATTGATGAGGATATAATGCCCCTCACTCAAATCCTAGGCTCTGAATAGTCAAGACCCAAGGGCATACTAATCAAAGCTGCAGCCAAGAAGGGACAACATGGGCTTACTACAGGTCTACATAAAATCGCTACAAAGGAGATTGAGGCTGGAAGAAGGAAAGCCAATAGAACTTTCACTGAAATGGAAGAAGAGGTTGATGATGAGAAAATAGAGGATGAGGCTCCTCCTCAAAAGCAGCCTCAGAGAAAAGGGCTAACATTTGATGAAGCTCTCGCTGCTCAAGAAAAGAGACCTAATGAAGGCAGGAGGCTTGCTGGGATTATACTAAATGAGAAAGTAAGGCAGTATAGGGAGAGAGCTGCTTTAGAGAAAGCACAGTCCAATAAAGGGAAAAACATTCCTGGTGCAATAGAATATGTAGGACAAGATGATGAGCAATACGCTGAAATTCAGGCCGCTATCAAAGAACATAATGAAATAAATTAGGGGAAAACAACTGAAGGACCTAGAGAATCATCTAAAGTTCCATTAATTCTTGTACATCTAAAGGACATGGAAACTCTGTCAAAGATTCCGAAAGCACATGAATTCATATTTTCTAAAAGAACGGGATCACTTCCAGAGAATCTGCTTGGATCCAGCAATGTAGTCATTAATCTTGAAAGTCCTGAAGAAGCATTGGAGAAGGCTGTTGAGGAAAATACTAACATGCCTGAAGGGGAAAAAGAAAGTCCTGAAAAGGCAACTGTAGGGGTGGTTGAGGATAGTTCCAACCATCCGGAGGAAACGCTAGAAGATGAAAGAAGGAATAAGGATCAGATACTACTAACCACTGAGGTAACCCCCAATCTTCTTCATCTCTCTTCTGATAATGAAAAGCACAAATTAGCTATAAACTCTCCAAATGTAGCTAAGGATATAGTGCAAAACCTGGATGCAACAGCTCTAGAGGAGGGAGAAAGTTTGAGCTCTAAAAGGCACACTTCTAAAGTGGATCCTGCAGGCGAGGCTACTCTGGAGGAAAGGGAAATGAGCAAGGGTAAAGAAGAAAAAAGAGATGATAGCCCCTCTAGAAGCAGTTCAAGCTCCGGAGCTGAATCCAACTCATACGGAACCTCCCCACACTTCCTTCCTCACACAAAATTAGTAACTCTCCCTAATGAAAACTCTAAAGAATCCAAAGTCAGTGCCGCTCTCAAACTCCTTTAGGAGGCAACTCTTGAGCATCATAAAGAGGGTTTTATCAAGAAGAGCCTCCTAACCTTATGCACTCATCTCAAAGCTGTGGAGAAGGAGTTAATCAGGGAAAATTCAAATCAAGAAGTCCGCAAGGATTTAGGTGAAATCAAAGAAAGGTTGAAGTGCCTCCCCAAAATTGAGCAACAGGTCATAAACTTTCCAACACCCAGAGGTCTGGCTGCAGCTTCCCTTTCTGAGATTAAGCCTAATAAAGGAAAGCACCTCTCAATCAAATCGCAATGCCAGTCAAGCCAATACCTTGGCCTCTAATAACTGTGCAACAGTGCTCAAACGAATGCCCTCCTCTGCTACTGACCTATCCACAGAACTCAAGGACTATATTGATACGATGTTTGAAAACTTATCAAAATTCATAGAGGATTGGTATTTAAAGCCAACTCTGCTGAATATAGAGACTAATCAGCAAGTTACTAAAGAAATGCTTGCAAATTTTATAGACAAAACCATCCCCAAACTGAAAGAGAAGATCCTTGATGATATGGGTGATGAGATGCAAGCAAGGAACTCCAACATTGAACAGGCAATAACTGAGCAAAAGAAAACCGTCTCCAAAGAAATTAAAGATCAGACGAAGTCTATCCACAACATGCGGAAGGGCCATAGTGATGAAATCACCCTTCTTTAAACCGAAATAAATAAGTTGTCATCTCTAAACCCTCCTCTTCTCTGGATACTCCAGAATGCCAGCTCATTCCTATCCTACACGATCCGGTTCAAGCTATAGGGGATTTAGGATTCATGAGCCAAAAAGGTTTGTCTATACTCACTAAGACAATGCTCCCTTACTTTGATCTTAGGGACCAAGAGCAAATTCTGCTTATCCTCCCTCAAGTCTCACAATCCTATGATTAGCTCCGGAGGTCCCTTCATCCTTACTACTTAACTCCGCCTATAGTAAATCACATCATTGATGAGCGGGCAAAAGGTAATAAAGACTACTCTGTATACTCTTCTGCCTGGCAAAAATCTTGAGATAAATATACCTATATGGTCATTGACCCACTTGATGGAAGCAAAAAGGGGGAGGAAGAAGATCAAAGTCAGCAAGGAGATGAAAGGGGGAAAGGAAAAACACTACAAGTCCGAAAGAGTGGTCCATCCGAAGAGATAGTTAAGCTAACTAGATAAAATTGTAATAGCTAGATTCACTTTATATGTATTTCTGTATCTTGTGACACTGAACTTCATGATATTAACCATTATTAACAATAGAAGTATATATAAAGGCAAAAATTCTTAACTATCAAAACAAACGCTTCTAAAGTACAATCTATAATTGTACTACAATAAACTTAGAAGCAAAAGTCATAAAATTATGGGGGAGCCTGGATACTAAAAGCATGGTGAAGTTCCTTAAAAGTTAAATGTCTTAAGTTTTTGTATCCATCAAATGGGGGAGATTGGTGGAAAACAATGATCCGGATAATAAAATCTAAAATCCATCCGGATCAAGTTTGAAAGAAACAAAAACGAATGTAAGTAGTTCTCTTAAATCCAAATGGAAGCATCCGAACAAAGCTAAGAACACTTATTGGACAAAATTAGAAACCTAAGCGATGGAGGAAATAATCCGGACAAAGTTTGGAAAGGAAACAAACTTGCATCCGGAAGAACTAATTAAAGCTATCGCTGGAAGAAAGATTTGGAGCATATAGATCCAAAAGACATCCGGGGAGACCTATATTTAAAAACTAAGGAAAGACTGAAACATACCTTTCCTTTTCCTTCTTTAGTCTACAAAAGTCAAAGATCCCTTTCCCAAGATAAAGATAAAAAGATAGCTTGCACGGTTTAGAGAAAAGCCAAAAGGGTCTGACACCAGACAGAGAAAAGTAACCTGCTTTTTCTCTTAGACCAATAAAGGTGCGCGTGGAGCTTAAAGTATATGACAATTGGTATGAAAGTTGGTGTATCACAAAATGACAAACAAAATGATCACTGATAACTTTCCAGCATCAATCCCAAGAATTCAAGTGAATCAAAATACATTCTAATGGACTGATCAACGAATCCAGAAGCTCCACATCACAACCTGATTAAGGGTGAAGATTGAATGAAAGCTTACCAGCCACAAATGGCTACATTTATGATCAAAGCATAAAAAAAGAGCTCTTCACCAAATGAGAAGGTTAACTGATTGACTTACAAGAGCAAGTAACAAAGCAATACTCATTCAATCAGTTGAGATAATCCCTCTAAGAACCCTTAATTCAAAATCTGTTTGTAAGGATTCCCAAGTAACTATAAACTTGAGGAACTCCAAAACCAATCTCTTGTTATAAACCAAAAGAGTAAAAATCTCCAACTTAAGTGAGTTGGGAGATTGGGATATAGCTTGAAGTAGGTGCTTTAAGTGAGATCTCCTTGTAGGACTCAACTTATATTCAAGGTAGAAGGCTAAGTGGTATATCCTACTAAAGATAAGAGGATTCGGCTAGGAATTGGTGCTTCTAGTTGTATATCCTACTTCCAAAAGGGGTCACCATCTAGAGACAAATCTGTAAGGCTTGATTCCTGCCAGTTGAACAGGAATCCACTAGTGGTTAAGCTCGAAAGAAGGAAACTTCGGGGACTGGATGTAGGCAGGGCTGAACTAGTTTAAAATACTTGTGTTTGACTTTCTTTTATATTTACTTTGTTGCACTTATCTGCATCATCTGGAACCATTATCCGGATCATAATTATCATCCGGATCCATCTTCCAGATCATAATCAAACACACTATACTAAGACTTTTTCTAAGTCTATAAATTCTACGAAAAAGGGCCATTCACCACCCCTCTGCCCTTATAAATACTCCAACAAGGGCCAACACTTACTTGGCGTAGCCTACCCCATTGCATCATCCTAGCTATTAGGGTTTCAATCCCAAGGGGCACCCTCTGATCAATCAAAAATTTGATTCCAAGCCCCGCAGATCTTCACTGCACTGACCACGAGCTAGTGGTACAACTAAAACCGAGATTCGTATTGAACCCATCATCAGAGCGACCCCCATGGACTAAGGCGCAGCCTAAGCAGCTTAAGCTATCTTTAAAAATATCAAAAGTATATAGCAAAGCTGAACAACAACTGTGTCAAGCATCGAGTATCCGTCAAAGGCCAACAATTTGATTCTAAAGCAAGCAAAGCCTGTTAAAGCTGATCTAATGGGAAAGTTCAATCAGGTTGGGTAAGACTTCGCGTATTCAGAAATATGCTCGATCCAAGGGGCATGATTATCAATTGTAATAAGTTTGTAAACCCTACTAGTCAAAGGAGGTCGAGGCGTTATCATATCTAAATAAAAAGAACCAAATCCAGAAAAGCAGCACATAAAAAGCATATATAAAATCAAATCACTCAACAAGTGGTCTTTTACGGCTTGGGCAAAAATTAGGGTGTATCCCGCTGAGTGGTATTCCGCAAACCATTCAAGCAAAAGTTAGGGTGAAAAAATGGCCCTGTAGGATGAAAACCCAAAAAGGGCGGCCTAGGCAAAAGTTAGGGTAAAGTGAGCTAAGAGAGTGTTGGCTAGAAAATCTTTATAGGCTAGTTGGCACCAGAGTTTGGGTCAATAGAAGTGGTTATCATCATCATGTACTCAAACTTACTTCATTTAATTGAAATGACATTTTACTTAATCCTCTATATTTGTGCTTAAATGAACTTATTAGGCCCAAAAGGCAAAATGCAACAGATGAGACGAATGTAGGGTTATGTGCAGTCAACCCAATACCTCAAAAGAAAAGAAAAGCAACGATAAAAGGCAAAAATCCCGATAGACTGAAAACATCGAGGTCTATACAAAAGCCAGGAAAAGTTCGCTGGATTGAAAACCCAAAAAGGGCAGTCCAGGCAAAAATTAGAACATAAGAGCAATATGGTAAACAAAGTCTGATAGGCCCATCTCAATTTTCAGGTCAATGCAAAAATTAAGACAATCAAAACAAAGATAAATGACTGCCATTGATCACATCGAAGTACTCACACTATCGTCATCATCAGAGTGCCTGAATACATTCTCTAGTATAGTAGATTCGAAGGACTCAAATCCATCCTCTACTCATGTCTACTCTGATTTTGACTGCGACCAAGCATCGGGAGAAGTCTGCAATCTCCCCGATCGTCCTTGGTAGAATTCATTGGTAGTGATAGCGTCAAGTCGCTCGTTATCCAAAATCTTAAACAATGCTTCGTGTGCCCCTTGTCTTCAATACACTCAAATCAACAATATTTTATGCAAGCAAAAGGGCGTGTAGAAAATGACAATCCTCTGCCTCAACATCCGGCCACACAAGCCTAGTGTGTGCATTACAACTTCCCTAACTATCGACCACTGGCATCCCCACCTAATCTGTGCGACATCCCTAATCCTCCGCCAGGGGCATTCTTGCCTTACTCGTGCTGCGATACGATTCCGTATGTCCTCTCTTTGAGCAAAATTGATCAGGCCAGCAATCATGTAGCTCAGTGGTGAAGGATGATCAGTCCGAGCAGCTCATGCATTCATAAATCTATGCATAATATTCATAAATGCCATGTCTATTATTCTATGCCGAATTCTACATGAAATAAAGAACAAAAAGTATCCTCGAGCCATACGCTCAACTTCCAAGCAAGCACCTATATTAAGGGGCATCTCAGAATTGTTCTCCATCCTATATTCTAGGCAGTGCACAAGGGGCATATCAACTAATGTCTTTGAGCTCCACATTCAACCTCAACAGTTTCCCCGGACTCCCGGAAATTTTAACTCAATTTGAATTTTATTCTCCCATTTATATTGCTTAATTGAAGGGGCAAAAATATTTTTGTTCCACAAAATCAATTAAGCAATAAAAATGCAATTTATACAGTTTACTAATGCTTCAACACTACCTTGACAGGTACACTATACGGTGATCTCGATGGACTATCGGTCTGAAGATCCAGAATTAAGAATTCAGAAAATCCTTCTGGGGCACCTCAGTGTAACCTCCTAAATCTCTAGGGGCACCTCGATGTAATTTACCGATCTGAGAATCCAAACCCTTAAAAGCCCAAGCTCATGCTTAGCAAACCTCAAAAGCCTAAGCTCATGCTTGGCAGACCTCAAAAGCCCAAGCTTATGCTTGGCAAAACCCCAAAA
The DNA here is from genome assembly GCA_947683365.1 of Euphorbia pulcherrima. Classification (NCBI taxonomy): domain Eukaryota; kingdom Viridiplantae; phylum Streptophyta; class Magnoliopsida; order Malpighiales; family Euphorbiaceae; genus Euphorbia; species Euphorbia pulcherrima. Next base: position 41,622,740 of record CANTUS010000008.1, on the reverse strand, counting down.
GCCCAAGTCCATGCATGGCAAAACCTGAAAAGCCCAAGTCCATGCATGGCAAACCTCAAAAGCCCAAGCTCATGCTTATCAAAACCTTAAACGCCCAAGCTCATGCTTGGCAAACCTCAAAAGCCTAAGCCCATGCTTGGCAAAACCTCAAAAGTCCAAGCTCATGCTTGGCAAACCTCAAAAGCCCAAGCCTATGCTTAGCAAAACCTCAAAAGGTCAAGCTCATGCTTGGCAAACCTCAAAAGCCAAAGCTCATGCCAGTAGACCTCAAAACCCAAGCTCATGCTTGGCAGAACCTTAAAAGCCTAAGTCCATGCTTGGCAAAACCTCAAAAGCCCAAGCTCATGCTTGGCAAACCTCAAAAGCCCAAGCCCTTGCTTGGCAAAACATCAAAAGCCCAAGCTCATGCTTGGTGAACCTCCAAAGCCTAAGCCCACGCTTAGCAAAACCACAAAAGCCCAAGCCTATGCATAGAAAAACCTCAAAAGCCCAAGACCATGCTTGTCAAATTCTGAAAAGCCCAAGCCCATGCTTAGCAAACCATAAGTCTCTCTTAACAGGTATACTAAATCAAAACATCTAAGTTAGAATTTCATTCTTAATAAGTCTGTTGATGGCACCCCTAGTAGAAAACTAGTTCAAATCCTCGCCTCAGGTATAACCTTCTATCCCTTGCTCTTTCGTGAGATCACACTTAGCCCACCTAGTGGTAATCTCCCGAGGGGTAGCCTATGAGCATGGGCTTTTTGGTGACCCTTGAAATAATGATGACTTGTTGCTTCGACCTAGTATGGTCTAGTTGTTCTATTCTTTGAAGGTCAAATCATGTTTGGCAAGTACATTTCTTATGCTTTCGGACCTTTGGCGGCACTTAAATTTCATTCGCATGCATTTAGAATCAGTCGTTTGCTTTTGCTCATGTGAAGTAATTTGTCTTGCAACTTTATATAAGCTTCAAACATTTTCAGCGAGTCTCATTTATATTGTTAGATTTTTGACTCTCCAAGCTTTCTGAAATGTCAAGAATTGCCTTAATTGGATAAACGTAGTGAAAGATATAAGTGTTGGAAGTAGAAACCCTAAATCTGGCCTAATTGCCCTAAGGAAACCCTAATGAAGCAAAACCCTACCTAAACCCTTAATCAACCTAAACCCTAACCCTAATTTACTCAGAACCCTAGAAGTCCCCCTAGCCCTTTTTTCTGCCCTCCGGCGACGGTGCCCGCCACTCTTGTGGCAGCCACCGCCGTCGTGGACCGGGGTGGCCACCCACGTTGTGGCCACCCCGCCATTATGGCAGCAACCACCACCTCCATAGTGGCGGTGGATGTTGCTATCGTGGCGGTGACCGTCGTCCCTATAGCAGTCACAGCCATGACGGTGCTTTGGGCATAGCACGGCTTGTGCCACCTCGTTCTGTCTCCTCTTATGATTTGGCCATATATTTTTCCCAAAATTCACCAAAGTTGATAGATTTTTATGTGTGAGAGTATTTAAACCAACCGAAGAGAGAAGTTAGAGAGACTTTTTCTCCTTATTTAGAATTTAGAAAGGATTCTTGAGAGAAAATCAAGAACAAGAGAGATAAAGGGAAGAACTAGAGAGAGAAAGCTTAAGAAAAGCGTAGAATCTGGGTTTAATCCTCTCTAATCTCAATTCTTAGTTACTCTTAGGCTTCGTCTCGTAGCTTAAACACTAAAATCAGTTAGAAATCATAGGTTAAAACGGATTAAATAGGGTTTTAGAGACTTTTCCTCAAATACCACCCAAATAATCTATCACTATTTTTGTCGATGTTTCCGTCGCTTTTCCATCGAAAAATCATCAGAAGCTTGCCAAACTTCCGATTTGAGTCTCCCGAGTTAGATTCAGGGCCTAGAGGTAACAAAATTGAGTTCCATTGATCTTTTACTTCATTTATTGTCTTTTATTGTTGTTCTTGCTGCTTTTGGTGTTGTTTTCAGGTTTTTTCCACGGTGTTCTTGGAAAACCGTTAAAATAATCCGACCTCTATAGGGATAACCTTCACCTCTACCCCTATAGCCTTGGCCGCTACTATTATAGCGGTGAAGGACATAGCTATGGAGGTGAACTACACCCCTATAGAGGTCCCGGTATTTCTTACATTTTTGGGTTTTTTCTTACCCAAACCCATAAAATCAACATTATTTGAGTGTTTTAAGTCTAGATCTATTGAAATACAGTTGATTACAACTTAAAACTTTTTTGAGTTTATGGATGCAAAAACATCGGTATCCCCCCTAAAAATGGTTTGGCGCGGCCAAGGCTATAGTGACAGCCTTGACCGCCACCACTATAGCCTTCACCGCTGCCACTATAGCAGGCAAGGCTATAGCAGTGGCGGTCAGGGTTGTCGCCAAAGCCCTTTGCCGCCGCCAAAAGCTGTTTTTAGTCCTTTTTTTGCCATTTTCTTGCGTTTTTTACCCCGATTTCAACCCGAAAAATTTTCAAAAGTTTATGACTAATCTGAAACCATTTTTATTTATTTTATTCTATTTTTAGATTTTATTTATTTTTATTTGATTTAATATGCATTTTAATGGCTTAAAAATAGTGTTTTTACTAAATAAATCTAAATGAATCACTTTCCACCAACTAAAAATTCCAAAAATTTTCTGAATATATTAAATCTAATTTTAGGATGTTTAGTTAATTTATTTCACCCTTCCTAGGTTGTAAGATAATCAATTAATGCCCGAAAATTATGTTTTTGTCCCGAAAAATCCAAAAATACGTTTCCTTCATGCTATGTATTTATTTTCCGCATTTATTTATTTATGCTTTATTTATGATTGTTCCCGTATATTTCTTGCCTTGTTTGGAGCCAAGTATGAGTCGGTAAGCTCAGTTCAAACCCGGTTTCGCTTGTTTAACTATTTATCACTTTATTTTCTCGCGTTAGGAAAATGTATAGGTATCTATAAAGCCTTGTAATAATTTTATTTTCTTGCTTTCTTTATTTATCACTTTTTGTGTGATGTATGGCATATAAATCGAAAACACAAAACAATAATTGGATTAAATCGCATAAGAACTAAGGTCACGTTTATTAAAATATAATTGGTTTGATTTAAAAATTGAAAAGTAAGCAACATCATCGGGACCTAGAATCTCTATTATAAGGTACGGTCCAACCACCCGATGGGAATATCGTACCTAAATTCCCAGTGGAGCTTAACTGGGTGGCGACTCTATCTTAAAATATGGGATTCTAAGTCTTGTATCCCTTAACACATAAATCAGACTAAATTTCAACTTCAACATTGCTTTCATTATCCATTTTCATCACGCTAAAATAAGGATCATCCCTTAGCATGCTTCACAGCGCTCATTATTTCTCTGCCCCACACCGAAGAGCATTAAAGCTTACCTTACTGGTGGGGGATCAAAGGTCGTCGGCTCATACCCGGTGATCATCTCGAGTAAATTGAGTCTTGATGAAGAGAAACGACTGGTCTCTTTGCTCTAAAAATATAAGGAGGCAATTGGATGGACTATAGCAAACATCAAGGGGATTAGTCCTTCCACTTACATGCACAAAATCAAGTTGGAGGAGAATGCCAAGACCTGTCGCCAACCTCAAAGATGACACAATTCTCCTATGATGGAAGTAGTGAAGAAGGAAGTAATTAAGCTCATGAAGGCTAACCTCATTTACACTATCTTTGACAGTGAGTGGGTTAGCTTAGTACAAGTTGTTCTAAAGAAGACAGGGATCACGGTGATAACAAACAAAGTAGGAGAATTGCTCCCGACAAGAACACAAAATGGGTGGAGAGTTTGCATTGACTACTACAAGCTCAACATTGTGAGCAAAAAGGGTCATTTCCCACTATCGTTCATTGATCAAATGCTGGAGTGACTAGCAGGAAAATCTCATTTCTGTTGTCCTGATGGAATGTCAGGTTTCTATCAAATCTCAGTGGCACCAGAAGACCAGGAAAAGACAACATTTACATGTCCTTTTAGCACCTTTACTTACAAATGGATGCCTTTTGGTCTCTGCAATGCTCCCGCTACATTTCAAAGGTGCATGATGAGTATCTTTTTCTAATCATGTGGAAAACATCATTGGGGTATTTATGGATGACTTTACTGTGTATGGTGATTCCTTTGATGCATCTCAATATCCTTGGTAAGATTCTTAAACATTGCATTGAGTCTGATTTAGTACTTAGCTATGAAAAATGTCGTTTCATAGTAGACTAGGGTATAATATTAGGTTATGTTGTAACTAAGAAGGTTATTGAGGTAGATAAAGCTAAAACTGATGTTATTGAGTCCTTACCTTACCCTACTTCTGTAACGGAAGTTAGGTCTTTTCTTGGACATGCAGGTTTTTATTGCAGGTTCATCAAGAAATTTTCAAAGGTCATCAAGCCCCTATGTGGATTACTTCAGAAAGACGCTAACTTCGAGTTTAGAGAACCTTGCAAGGAAGCCTTTGACACCATCAAGAAGAAGCTGGTCTCTGCGCCCATTATCCAAGCACCCAATTGAGACAAGCCCTTCAAGATCACGTGTGATGCAAGTGATAAGGTAGTAGGAGCAGTATTAGGACAACGAGTGGGCTGATAACCTCATGTCATTTATTATGCCTCTCGGACTCTTGATGCAGCTCAGCGAAACTATACCATGACTAAAAAGGAGCTCCTTGCTATCATTATTGCATTGGAGAAGTTTTGTTCTTACCTTCTCTGTTCCAAGGTCATTGTATACTCTGATCAGGCTGCCTTGAGATACCTAATGACCAAGAAGGATGCCAAGCCAAGACTGATTTGATGGATCCTTTTGCTTCAAGAATTTAACATCGAGATCAGAGATAAAAAGGGGACAGAGAACCTGGTAGTCGATCATCTCAGTAGGCTAACCAATTCAGAAGAACCAAGAGAAGTCTAAGATGAATATCTTGGGTAAAGTCTCTTTGCTATCACTTAGACTCTATGGTATGCAGACCTTGTCAATTTCCTTACCATCACGAGGTTCCCAGAGGATTTCACTCACAATGACAAGGAGAATATGAAAAGGGAAATTAGCAGGTACTTCTGGGATAACCCTTACATATGGAGACAAGGGAATGATTTAGTTTTGAGGAGATGTGTTTATGGGGAAGAGATATCGAGACGTTTATAAGCATGTCACTCTAAAATTTGTGGAGGTTAATGTGGGCAGAGTAGAACAGCACAATGTATTCTTGAGTGCAGATTTTATTGGCCCCACATCTTTTATGACTCCTATATGTTTTGTAAGGCATGCAACAACTGTTAATGGATTGGTAGTCTTAGACATCGAGATCAACTCCCGATAACCCCTATTTTGGTCGTCGAGATCTTTGATGTCTGGGGTATTAATTTCATGGGGCCCTTTTCCTCCTTTTTATGGGTTCAAGTACATCCTTCTAGCAGTTGATTATGTTTCTAAGTAAATAGAAGCTAAGGCAACCAGGAATGATGATGGAAAGACCGTAGCAGATTTCATCAAAGATAATATCATCTACAGATACGGGACACTGAGACTACTCATCAGTGATTGCGGTACACATTTTTACAACAAGATGCTCTCAGAGTTACTGACTAAATGCAGAGTAAAGCACATGACTTCCATGGCATACCACCCACAGATAAATGGATAAGCTGAGGTGAGCAATAGAGAGGTCAAGGTCATCTTGAAGAAAATAGTCAATCCTAATAGAAAAGACTGGAGTCTCCGTCTCTTTAAAGCTCTCTGGGCGGTCCTTGTAGTATAGAAAGCCCCTATCGGGATGTCACCTTACAGAGTTATCTATGAAAAAGCATGATATCTACCTGTCGAGATCGAGCATATCGCATATTGGGCCATCAAGGAGACCAATTTCAGACTCTATGCAGCTAAGGAACACAGGAAGTTGCAATTACATGAACTCGATGAGATTTAACGTGATTTTTATAAGAGGAATAGGACCTATAAAGAGACCAATAAGCATCACCTTGACCTTTTTACTTCTAGAAAGGTCTTTAACGTAGGACAAAGAGTGCTTTTATTCTAATCTCGACTCAAGCTATTACCTGGAAAGCTGAGGTCCCAATGGGATGGACCTTACGTCGTGACTAAAGTATTTCCATATAGAGCTGTCATCACACAAAGCATCGAGACTAGGAAAGTTCTAAAAGTTAATGGCAACATCTTAAGCCCTACTATGAAAGATTCTAAGCTCATTCTGAGTAAATCACTCTTGCGGAGACCATTGGTACCACACCATGATCTCGGTGTGGTACGTCGAGCTCACCGATGTTAAACAAAGCGCTCTTGTGAGGCAGCCCAAGCTTTTTTTTACTCTTTGTATCTCTTTTAGTTAATTTTTAATAAATGTATCTAGACTAGGACTGATTTTCTCTTTGTTCTTGTTGCAAGATTAGGTCTCCGTACACCCTCTGTGGAAGCTAAACCATTACAAGCCAAGAGACGTGACTGAGGAGACAGGGGAAGTGAAGGGACTCACATGGATTGATGCATACACAGTGGGTGACACAGCAATCATGCATAGATCATATGGATTTTTTATGGTTCGGTACCTAAACAGGGTCATGATTGCTACTACCTCCATTAATGCCTATAAGCCGCTTTTACACACCTAAAATCCCTACTTAAACCCCTCTCCTTACTCTCAATAGTAACACACTCTTTTAAATTTTCAAAGCAAAAACCTACTTCTCTTCTCCGGCAAACTTTCTTTTTAACCACCACTCTAATGGCCTCCAAATAAGACAACACCACCACCACCACTCCAGCAACCACCACGGTTATCATCGGTAGCATTCCTGTCAATACATCCCCATTCTCGACCACCCTTACCACCCCCATCTCGGCAGTGACTACTTTTTCCAATGTCACCACCACCACCGCCGAAGCAATGGACAACGCTCTCGCGGCTCCCGACACTGTCTCCACCTCCTCCATCGCCACCACTACCACTGCCATTCCACCAACCCCCGTGGTCCCGCTTCCAAAGACTACAGTGATCTCGAGCCAATGAGTGCCAGCTCTCACCATCTCTTTCAGCACCATTGCCACTCCCGGTGAAACTTTTATCGTCATAGAGCCAATCTCCACTTTCTACCCTACCATCATTAGTCAAGAGGAGTCCAGTAAGACTTTAGTAAATAAAGAAAAGAAAGCCAAGGGAGGGGCCAGTACCCATGATGCCCCCGTCGAGATTGATTCTGAAGAGGAGAGCAACTGCACACCTGCACCTCCCCCTACCAACAGTTTGATACTATGAACCACAATAAAACTAGCCATAGAACCTTACCCGTAGGTTCACCAAAATAATCTAGATTTAGGCCGCATACTCTCTTGCCATTTCCTGGCGCTAGAGTTAACCCCAAACTATAAATTAGCGTTATGTGGGAGTCATAACGTTGGAAGGGGTTTATTTGCTTTCGTGTGCTACTTGTGTTGTGCTCATGCATAAGAACTTCATGCATAGGCCACCAGTTGCTGACATTTATTTTTGGTTTTTGCTTACCCCTATTCTCCCCTTGCTTGAAGGGGGAATTTAATAAAATGCCTAAGATCGTTTGAATCCCGGCGACCCATACCTAGTTTGCTAAGTATAGCGAGGAATTTGTACATCTCACGTATTTTGTGATTAAGTTTCGCATCATAAGCTCTTGTACTCTCTACCTCTCTAAACCACCCCTGTATATATGGCATTCATCATTCGGGTTATTATGTAATCATCCATTTCATTCATGGCTCGATTAGGGCTAATCATCTTCTAATTTCTTAGTTAGGCCAAGGCACCGCTACTGTTAGATTCGATCATCATCTAGTTTGCTGTCTTGTAGGTCTGAATTTAGTTTCAAGGTTAGTTTTAGAACCTATTCCCTTCTGCTATGTCTGATTTACTGCTAGTGGATAGCGTTCCATCCAAGGGTTCTTCTTCTCCTCCTTTCCTCCCTCCTAATCAAGGTTAGTCTGATTTGAGTTCCGAGATTACCAATGCTTTGTTAGCATTTCTCAGATCCGATCAATTTCGAGATGTGATTCAAGGGCAGATCTAAGATTCAGCCCATGCTATTTTGGAAGAAAAAAGAAGTGTCCAAAGGATTTTAATGATTCATGTTTAAGCTCAGGGACAACCAGAGATCGTTCAAAATGGGTCAGTTCAGGTTCCGTCAGTTTAGGCTCAATCTTCTGTTCAGCGAATTTGACCGATTCAGCACGTACAACAGCCCATTCAGCCCCCGCCTATCCTATTTTAGTTTGGTCAGGATATCATGCAATCTCAGTTGCCCATATTTGCTTACTTAACCCGGGCTTCAACCCATACCTTCAAGCCTGGTTTGCGCACTAGTATGAGCCAGCTTCTGTTAACCCCAATAACCTCGGATCAGTTCCAGCCCGCTCGTTCAATTTCTCCAATCCAGTCCCAATCTGGTCTATTCCAATTAGATCAGAATTTAGCTTAACCTCAAATGCCTCTAAAGTCCTTTCTTCCTACTCTTCCTAAATTTATTGTTGCTCCAAGAGGGGCTGCTTACCCGCAAAACCCCTTCAATACTAATCTGTAAGTTAGCTCTCAAGTCGATCCCTCATCGGTTGCTTCACCATTCTAGTTTGGGTCCTCCCATACCCTAGCAACTAGGTCATAAAACCTCCAGGCATGACAGTTGAAATTGAAGCTCTCGCGGATCGATTAGTGCCCATTCATCTAGTGACTAGGTCATGCAATCTCCGAGCATAGCGCCTCAAATGGAGGCTCTACTGTATAATTTCCTACACTTTAGTTCCGAAGAGAGTCGAGAAGTAAATCTCAAAGAGCTTGAAGGACTTCATGCTATCCAATTGCGAGCTAAGGTGAAGGAGAAGCTTTCGCATACCAGCAAGTTGAATCTTAGGCTCCCCCCTCAGGATCAGGCGATCACTCGAGTACCAGTTGTAGTAGCTCCCAAAGATAACCTAGAGAATGTTATAAGTCTATGGAATTTACCCCTTAGTGTAATCTTAGCCATCTTAAGGGAGCACGGCCTTCTCATAACCCTTCATGAGCATAGGCGCCCCTAAAGGGGGAGGAGAAGCATAACTTTTGTGCGTATCATGTCAAAAGTAGCCACGTACTAACGAATATCAGAAATTGATTTAAGATGTCAACCATTTAGTGACGGAAGGAAAGATAGTTGAGCCCAAAAAAGCATTTAACCGTCAGGATTCACCCCCACCTTTTTGCTCACCAAAGGGAGTTAGGGGTCCGCAAGATATCATTAGAGCCATCTTTTCCAAAGGTAAGGATCTCGCGAGGCTTATAGTGAATGAAGGAGACAAGTCATCAGCCAAGCGCATGAAAGTTCTGGATCTCGACCTGGACGATGAACCAATGAAGCCTACCGTGGGTGCTTAATCTACTAGCACCGTAACTCAAGACCCTTCGCCTGTGGAGGATGCCTATCTATCTGTTATGTAATTTTCTTCTTTCTAGTGTCTAGATGTGAATGATTATGCCTTTAAGGAACTTTAATTTAATGAAAGACTCTCTCTTTTGGCTTATCTATTTGATGTTTCGCCTGATGGGTCTATGCATTCATTTTATCACAAGTATAACATGTTTAGTATTCATGATGTTTCTTTGACTGAAATAAGTTTGAGTATAGATGATAATCTAAAATGGTAACCACTTTCTAATGACCTAACCTTTTAAAGAAAATAAGATATAACGAGTGCTTAAAGGTCGTGATAACGTTTTTGCCTAGTCATACCTAGACACCCAGGGTTCATCATCAGATTCCCGAGCATCTCATCTCCATGCCTGAAATAGCAAAAGAAGCTCATTCCTTCCTAGGATAGATCCAACATGTCAATCGGTCCATTGCCAGCCTTATAGCTATATGCAAACCGATTATCAAGCTATCGAAGAAGTGTCAGCCGATTATGGAGGAAGAGCATCGCTAGATCATCTTCGACAGAGTTGTGGCTTATCTTTTCTTTGCCCACCCATTCTCAACATTCCCACCCCTAATACGACATTGCCTTTTCCCAATATCCATTCCCTTACACTGTCAAACCTTCCCTATTTCTCTCCTCCTTGGCCATTCTCGGTGAGGGGGATACATATGATTGACAAGATTTGATCCTCATCAGTATAGGGGGTAGCTGACCCTTTTCACCGACATTACGTCGAGAAGACGGCCAAGTTCCTCAAGAAATGAGTCCTTACTCTACATAGCCTACCCCATCACATCATCCTAGCTGTTGGGGTTCCAATCCCAAGGGGTACCCCCTGATCGATCAAAAATTTAGGTCCAAGCCCCGTAGATCTTCACCGCACTACCCACGAGCTAGTGGGACAACTGAAACCGAGATTTGTATTGAACTCAGCGTCAGAGAGACCCCCATAGACTAAGGTGCAGCCTAAGTAGCTTAAGTGGTCTTTAAAAATATCAAAAGCGCATAGCAAGGCTGAACAATAGCCACATCAAGCATCGAGTATCCGTCAAAGGCCAACAATTTGATTCCAAAGTAAGCAAAGCTTGCTAACGCCAATCGAAGGGGGAATTTTAATCAGGTTTTGTAAGACTTCACGTATTTAGAAATATGCTCGATCCAAGGGGCATGATTATCAATAGTAATAAGTTTGTAAACCCTACCAGTCAAAGTAGGTCAAGGCATTATCATATCTAAATCAAATAAACCAAATCCAGAAAAGCAGCACATAAAAATCATATATAAAATCAAATCACTTGACGAGTGGTCTTTTACAGCTTGGGCAAAAATTAGGGTGTATCCCGCTGAGTGGTATTCTGTAAACTATTCAGGCAAAAGTTCGGGTGTAAAAATGGCCCTCTAGGCTGAAAACTAGAGAAGGGTGGCCTAGGCAAAAGTTAGGGTAAAGTGAGCTAAGAGAGTGTGTTGGCTAGAAAACCTTTATAGGCTAGTTGGCACCAGAGTTTAGGTCAATAGAAATGGTTATCATCATCATGTACTCAAACTTACTTCATTCAATTGAAATGACATTTTACTTAATCCTCTATATTTGTGCTTGAATGAATTTATTGAGCCCAAAAGGCAAAATGCAATAGATGAGCCAAACGTAGGGTTATGTGCAGTCAACCCAATACCTCAAAAGAAAAGAAAAGCAATGATAAAAGGCAAAAATCCTAATAGACTGAAAATATCGAGGTCTATGCAAAAGCCAGGAAGAGTACGCTGGATTGAAAACCCGAAAAGGGCGGTCCAGGAAAAAATTAGAACATAAGAGCAAAATGGTAAACAAAGTCTGATAGGCCCATCTCAATGTTTGGGTCTATGCAAAAATTAAGACAATCAAAATAAAGATAAATGACTGTCGTTGATCACATCGAAGTACTCACACTATCATCATCATCAGAGTGCCTGAATACAATCTCTAGTCTAGTAGATTCGAAGGACTCAAATCCATCCTCTAATCATGTCTACTCTGATTCTGACAGTGACCAAGAATCAGGAGAAGTATGCAATCTCCCTAACCATCATTGGTAGTGATAGCGTCTAGTCGCTCGTTATCTAAAATCTTGAATAGTGCTTTATGCGCCCCCTTGTCTTCGATATGCTCATTTCAACAATCATTTATGCAAGCGAGAGGGTGTGTAGAAAATGACAATCCTTGGCCTCAATGTCCGGCCACACAAGCCTAGTGTGTGCATCACAACTTCCTTAATTATCCACCAGTAGCATCCCCACCTAATCTGTGTGACATCCATAATCCTCCGCCACAGGCATTCTTGCCTTACCCGTGCTGCGATATGATTCCATAAGTCCTCTCTTCGAGCAAAATTGATCAGGCCAGCAATCATGTAGCTCAGTGGTGGAGGATGATCAGTCCAAGCAGCTTATGCATTCATAAATCCATGCATAATATTCATAAATGTCATGTCTATTATTCTATGCTGAATTCTACAGGAAACAAAGCACAGAAAAGTATTCTTGAGCCATACACTCAACTTCTAAGCAAGCACCTATATTAAGGGGCATCTCAGAATTGTTCTCCATCCTATATTCTAGGCCATGCCCAAGGGGCAAATCAACTAATGTCTTTGAGCTCTACATTCAACCTCAGCAGTTTCCCCGAACTCCAGAAAATCCTAACTCAATTTATATTTCATTCTTCCATTTTTATTGCTAAATTGAAGGGGCAAAAATATTTTTAATCCATAAAATCAATTAAGCAATAAAAACACAATTTATATGGTTTACTAATGCTTCAACACTACCTTTACAGGTACGCTGTACGATGATCCCGACGGACGATCGGTCCAAAGATCCAGAATCTAGAATTTAGAAAATCCTTTTGGGGCACCTCACCATAACCTCCCAAATCTCTTGGGGTACCTCGATGTAACCTACCGATCCAAGAATCTAAACCCTCAAAAGCCCAAGCTCATGCTTGGCAGACCTCAAAAGCCTAAGCTCATGCTTGCCAGACCTCAAAAGTCCAAGCTCATGCTTGCCAAAACCTCAAAAGCCCAAGCCCATGCTTGCCAAAACCTCAAAAGCCCAAGCTTATGCTTGGCAAACCTCAAAAGCCCAAGCTCATGCTTGGCAAAACATCAAAAGCCCAATCTCATGCTTGGCAAACCTCAAAAGCCCAAGACCATGCTTGGCAAAACCTCAAAAGCCCAAGCTCATGCTTGGAAAACCTCAAAAGCCCAAGCCCATGCTTGGCAAAACCTCAAAAGCCCAAGCTCATGCTTGGCAAACCTTAAAAGCCCAAGCTCATGCTTGGTAGACCTCAAAAGCCCAAGCTCATGCTTGGCAAAACCTCAAAAGCCCAAGCCCATGCTCGGCAAAACCTCAAAAGCCCAAGCTCATGCTTAGCAAACCTCAAAAGCCCAAGCCCGTGCTTGGCAAAACCTCAAAAGCCCAAGCTCATGCTAGGCAAACCTCAAAAGCCCAAGTCCATTCTTGGTAAAACCTCAAAATCCCAAGCCCATGCTTGGAAAAACCTCAAAAGCCCAAGCCCATGCTTGGCAAATCCTTAAAAGTCCAAGCCCAAGCCCATGCTTAGCAAACTATAAGTCTCTCTTAACAGGTATACCGAATCAAAACATCCAAGTCAGAATTTTATTCTTGATAAGTCTGTTGATGGCAACCCCAGTAGATATCTAATTCAAATCTGCGCCTTGGGTATAACCTTCTATCCCTTGCTCTTTCATGAGATCACACTTGGCCCACCAAATGGTAATCTCCCGAGGGGCAGCCTATGAGCACGGGCTTTTTGGTAACCCTTGGAATGATGATAACTTATTGCTCTGACCTATTATAGTCTAGTTATTCTATTCTTTAAAGGTTGGATCTCGTTTGGCAGTACATTTTTGATGATTTGGACCTTTGGCGGCACTTAAATTTCATTCGCATGCATTTATAATTAGTCGTTTCCTTTCGCTTACGCACAGTAATTTGTTTTGCAAATTTTGATAAGATTCAAACATTTGCAGTGAGTCTTATTTATATTGTTTGATTTTTTACTCTCCGAGTTTTTCGAAATGTCAAGAATTGCCTTAATTGGATAACCGTAGTGTAAGATATAAGCGTTGGAAGTAGAAACCCTAAATCTGCCCTAATTGCCCTAATCAACCAAAACCCAACCTAAACCCTAATTAATTAACCCTACCTAAACCCTTAATTAACCTAAACCCTAACCTTAATTTACTTAGAACCCAAGAAGCCCCCTAGCCCCTTTTTACTGCCACCTCCGCAGGCGACGGCGGTGGTGGCTGCCTGCCCTCGGGCGATGGTGGCCACCACTCTTGTGGCAGCCACCGCCACCGTGGTGGCATTCACTGCCACCATTTGTAGCGGTGAACGCTACCGGGATGGCTACCCCCGCCATTGTAGCAACAACCACGGCCACCATAGTGGCGGTGGATGTTGTTGCCATGGTGGTGACCGCCGCCCCTATGGCGGTCACCACCATGATGGTGGCGTTAGGCGTGCTACGGCCTATGCCACCTCATTCTCTCTCTCCTCTTGCAATTTGGCTACGTATTTTTCCTAAAAATTCACCAAAGTCAGTGGATTTTTATGTGTGAGAGTATTTAAACCAACCCAAGAGAGAGGTTAGAGAGACTTTTTCTCCAGATTTAGAATTTAGAAAGGATTTTTAAGAGAAAATCAAGAACAAGAGAGAGAAAGGGAAGAACTAGAGAGAGAAAGCTTAAGAAAGCATAGAATTTGTGTTTAATCCTCTCGAATCTCGATTTTTAATTATTCTTAGGCTTGATCTTATAGCTTAAACACTAAAATCAATTAGAAATCATAGGTTAAACGGATTAAATATGGTTTTAGAGACTTTTCCTCAAATACCACCCAAATACTCTGTCACTATTTTCATCGCTGTTTCCATCGCTATTCCGTCGGAAAATCATCAAAAGCTTGCTAAACGTCCGATTCGAGTCTCTCGAGTTAGATTCACGGCCTAGAGGTAATAAAATAGAGTTCCCTTTATCTTTTACTTCATTTATTGTCTTTTATTGTTGTTCTTGCTGCTTTTAGTGTGTTTCTTGTTTTTTTCTTTGGTGTTCTTGGAAAACCGTCGGAAAATAATTCAACCTCTATAGGGATAACCTTCACCTCTACCCCTATAGCCTTGGCCGCTACTATTATAATGGTGAAGGCTATAGCTATGGAGGTGAACTCCACCCCTATAGAGGTCCCATTATTTCTTACATTTTTTAGGTTTTTTTACCCAAATCCATAAAATCAACATTATTTGAGTGTTTTTAGTCTAGATCTATTGATATATTGTTGATTACGACTTAAAACTTCAATGATTTCGAGTTTATGGATACAAAAACACCGGTATCCCCCCTAAAAATGGTTTGGCATGGCCAAGGCTATAGTGATAGCCTTGACCGCCGCCGCTATAGCCTTCAACGCTGCCACTATAGCGGGCAAGGCTATAGTAGTGGCGGTCAGGGTTGTCGCCAAAGCCTTATGCCGTCAAAAGCTGTTTTTAGCCCTTTTTCGCCATTTTCTTGCATTTTTTACCCCGATTTCAACCTGAAAAGTTTCCAAAAGTTTATGACTAATCTGAAACTGTTTTTATTTATTTTATTCTATTTTTAGATTTTATGTATTTTTATTTGATTTATTATGCATTTTAATGGGTTAAAAATAGTGTTTTTACTAAATAAATCTAAATGAATCGTTTTCCTCCAACTAAAAATTCCAAAAATATTTTGAATATGTTAAATCGGATTTCAGAATATTTAGTTAATTTATTTCACCCTTCTTAGGTTGTTAGATAATCAATTAATGCCCAAAAATTACATTTTTGTCCCGAAAAATCAAAAAATACGTTTTCTTCATGCTATGTGTTTATTTTCCGCATTTATTTATTTATGTTTTATTTATGATTGTTCCCGTACAATTCTTGCCTCATTTGGAGCCGAGTTCGAGTCGATAAGCTCGGTTAAAACCCAGTTTCACTCGTTTATTTATTTATCGCTTTATTTTCTCGCTTTAGGAAAATGTATAGGTATTTGTAAAGCCTTGTAATAATTTTATTTTCTTGCTTTATTTATTTATCGCTTTCCGTGTGATGTATGGCATATAAACCGAAAATACCAAATAATAATTGGGTTAAATCACATAAGAACTAAGGTCACATTTATTAAAATATAATCGGCTTAGAAGTACGGTGACTCCCGAGACTTCTACATTCACGAACCCCACCTAAGGCATGCCTATAGAATCCTTGCATTTGACTTTTTTGGTCCCCATAGAAGCTCTAAGACCCTAAACGAAAAAGAAGTGTGCATTATGTGGTGCATGAAGAACAACAAGAAGCTCCACCTAGGAGACTGGCTAGCCAAACAGTTTTAGTATGTCCTTACCCACCCCAAGAGCCCTCCAATTCTAAGCACCGTGATCTCCATCCTTGCACATGGCATGGAGCATTTCAAGTCTGCCCACTACACCAAGACCCCTGAAACTCCACTCCTAGACTTGGAGACTCTTGGGATAATGATGTTCCCTAAAACTATCAATGGGATTGTCGTTATGCATCCTCCAGGTCCTCCTAAAGAAAAGTCTGCTCTACCTGCTCCTAAGTACCCCTGGCCAGACCAGCCTGCTCATGATGACTCTATTCCTTTCGCCGCCTACACTGAGCTCCTCTAGAAAGTCACAAGCATCTAGAACCAGTACAAAGACCTCTTTAAAAGCCTCATTGAGCTCAGGGCTGAGAATCATAACCT
The DNA here is from genome assembly GCA_947683365.1 of Euphorbia pulcherrima. Taxonomy (NCBI): domain Eukaryota; kingdom Viridiplantae; phylum Streptophyta; class Magnoliopsida; order Malpighiales; family Euphorbiaceae; genus Euphorbia; species Euphorbia pulcherrima. The sequence goes on along the minus strand of CANTUS010000008.1, from coordinate 41,606,508 downwards.
TCGGACCCGCTACGATGTCGTGGAACTGAACGTGAACCTCATCATCCAGCAGCTCTGGATTCGACGGATGTAGAGACTAAACAAGTCTCTTTCGCCTCCTTCCTCCTTCACTAGGACAGTAAAATTTTAATTTGCCCTCTCTTTATTTTTTTCTTTTTCTTTTTTTCTTTTTCTTTTTCTTCTTTTTGTTTTTCTTATTTTTGCATTGAGGGCAATGCATGTTTAAGTGTGGGGAGGGGATTTCTATATTTTTGCTTCTTCTGCTGAAATCTTTTTTTAATGTATTTTTATATTTTTTCACTAAAAAAATATTTCACAAGGACTCATGCTTCCTATTTTTGCCCCTGCAATGACCTTATTTTGCTCTCTAACCTGTCATTGAGACGTGATGATAACTAAGATAAGGAATGTTGTGTAAATAACTAACTGAATAACTAATAGGACTACCCAGATTAACTGAAACTTACCCCGAGACCTAAGTTAAACATTTATATTCCAATCTAAGATTTCTGATAATCACCCTATAAATTTCTTTGTCCCGATGAGTGCAGAAAAAATTAACATAATTCTATTGTCCAATGTGCCTTAATCTGGCCTTGATTTGATTTTAGTTAGTCTATATGCATTATAAGATCCTCCTTCGAGACCATACTATATTGGTGATAGACTTGGTGGTTGCATTCTGCTGTAAACCCGCAATTTAGATGAAACGAGACCTACTTGGCTCGAACCTTATTTGTCTCTTTTATAGGGCCGATAGAAGAAAGAGCTATCCACAGCTAGAAATCGGGTGAAGAATCTTTTATAAGAAGAATTAGAAGAAGGAGCTATCCACGGCTAAAAACTGGGTGAAGACTCTTTCATAGAAATTAAGGGTTGATAAGAATGCAACAGGTCCTAAGAAAAATTGGCAAAGTGCGTGATTGATTGAAAAATCTAAAATCTAATAGTAAAGTTAGCAAAATGTGTTTAAGCTCTCAAAGAAATCCTAGCAATTTAGCTAGTTGAATCCTAAGGATCCCACCAAGCAAAAATATGCAAAAGGTTTAGATGGAGTCATCTTATGATCACCAGGATGCGCTAATCTTCGAATTAAGGTAATTATAAATAATAACGATATTTTGTCTTGTGCTTTAATGTGGTAAATAACCTCAGGTAAAGTTTTGAGTTAGGTCTTCTTGATGATAATCTTACATTGGAATGCTCAGTGGTCAATGAAAAGCCTCGATATAAGTCTCGGTGAAAGGAGTTGGTCTATGTTTAGTTATTCAAAGGTTATTTATGCAGTTCTCTCATCTTCCTGATTCTTGATGCATACTTAAGGGCAAGTATGGCATAAGTGTGGGGAGATTTCATGGGTTGTATTTTTAGCATGTATTTATGCCCATTTCCATATCATTAAGATAATGTTTTTAGTCCTTATGGCAACTATTACTTCCTTTTCTATCTATTTCATGTTTTGAAGGAAATTCGGAGAAAACATGCGATATTTGGAGAAAAAGAGAGCCTCACCGATACCTGACACAGGCAGCAGCAGCGATAGCTGGTCCTGGTGACTCCAGAACACTTCAGAATGACTAAGATGACATCAATACCAGTGCACGCCACATCCAGATCTAGAAGTTACCCAATTCAAGCAAATCCTATTTGGGAAAAACCATCTCAAATGGAAGTTTGATCTCTTTCCTAATCTCATAAAAGGTAGAATTTTTACAACCATTTAAAGACCAAGACTAAAAGGAAATGAATCCATCAAAATTAATGCCAAAAGTCCTATTTTGTCACTAAAGAAGAAGCACGAGGAGGAACACTCAGCTATAAATACCAAGGCCGCCATTTCAAAAAGATAGACGAGAGATATAAGACAATATACAGAGAAATATAAGAGAATTCATATAGAGAAAGACAATTTACATTCAGTCTTTTAGTTTAGCTTTAATCTTTGTGTTCTTTAGTTTTGAGTATTTTTTATCTACCGTTTTGGTTTTGAACACTTTTAAGTTTAATAGCAAGTTCATTTTCAGTTTCATTGTTCTCATTTTATTTCCGTCTTTCAATTCTTAGCATGATTCATTTTCAGTCTCTTTACATTTTTGCACATTTAAATTCAGCCATGTCTAGCTAAATAACTTATGGCTTTACTAATTAATGGTCAAGACTGGGTTTATATGGTGTGAGGACCGCAATTGAATACAGAAATTGGCAAGGCGATCTATTTACCAATCTCAGTACTTTTAGGGTTTTACGGTAAGAATACCACGTGGTCTCGTTGTTTAGACTGATCACCCATTTGGTAAGTCTTTATGATTATTGTTAATCTCAATTCTCGCATCTGTAATTGTGCCTAGAAAGGGATGAAGTAACAACAGTCTCTACCAAGACTGAAGAAAGGTAATCTTATGCCTATTAGGAGTGCTTCACTACCTGTCGGTAAGGATTTAGGCTTTTCTTATTTCTATTGCTATTTACTGGCGAGCTCTCGGTGTGAAGTCGAGAGACACTGTGAGTAAGAGTGAGGTTATGGCATGAAGTCTGATCTCCATACATAGTAAGGAAACTTTGCTAGTGATGTACGGTGCATGAGTATTAGTATAACTAAATCTAGGCCTCGTTGTAATTGATTTCTTATCCCATGATCACCATGATATTTAGTCTTATCCTATATTAGTTGAGCCATCATTTCCTATTGTTTCATTACTTGCATTATTTAGTTTTAATCCATAACTTCCCAACAAGAGCGCTTTTAGGTCACGTTGTCTGTCATCTTCTTAGAATAACATTGTCAAATACCGATCCTTGTGGATTCGACTCCCGCTCACTGCTAACTACAAGTTTATTTTGCATAGGGATTTATTTTCGGTGGTCTCGACACCCATCAGCCATAGTCGACTATATCTGAGAAAATTTCAAATCCCGGAACTGTCCTCCCTTGGTGAGTAATAGGTTCAGGGGTTCCATTGTAGGGTTTCTCTGAGATCTTTTGAAGGACCGTCTTGTTGGTGACCGTTATGGTGCCTTTATAGCCAAGTCCTGCAGGCTTCCATTCTCCTGGTCCTATATTGAAAGTCGGCATTCCCTGCTTATGGGCACCTATTCCTCTTCCAGTAGTGTGATGTTTTTGCATGTAACCTTGAATCCAAGGGCCCCAATGCACTTTTAGTTGCTAATCTAACCCTTGACTGATGGCGGCTGTGATAAACCCTTTCATATGTCTTTCTTCAATCTTTAGTGCTTCCACCACATATGCTTCATCAGCCTCTAAAGTGGCGATCTTTTCGTGAAACGAGATCTTGATTTTCTGGTGAAGAGTGGATGGGACCCCTCCTAGAGCACGAAAACATGGTCGTTCGAGTAGCATAGAGAAGGTCACCGGGATGTCTATGACTATAAATAGTACAATAGATGAGATTTCTCTGATAGTAACCTCGGCTTCAAATGTTCAGATGACGGTTCTCTTAGTATTGTCATAGGCCTTGATGACTGTTGTGGATTTCTTCAAGTCCCTCTAGGTTAGTCCTAAGATTGGCAGTATATCCTTAGGACAGACATTCAGCGACGAGCCGTCATCAACCATTATGCACGACAAGATGTGCCCAAAGGCACTTGCCTTTAAGTAGAGAGCCTTATTGTGGCGAATGCCTTCATCGAGGTAAATCCGAGCTCGAGAAAATAATATCAGGGATAATAGTGTTGGTTTCAGCATTAAGTAGCGCACAAACTTGTTTCAGCGATGCCATGGGAGATGTTTCGATTTCTATCAGCTTTTTCACAATAGCAAGCCTATGATCTTAGGAGCCAAGGAGAAGGTCCCAAATGCTCATCTTGGTGGTGGTAGCTTTCGACTGGTCCACAATCAAACTCTCTATCTATTTTGAGGACTTGACAAAAGTGGTAAGTGTCAGCGGTTCCGTTCTAGTGATTTTCCCTCCTCTAGTGATAGGACTGACAACCTGGGTAGGCGAGTTGAAGACTTCAAACTCGTCAAAATCTTTATCAAGCGATATTTTTCCCAGGTCAATCGGCATGTTCAAGGAAGGTGGTGCTCTGGGGCCATTGCATAAAGGGAGCCTTTTCAGGCTGTCTTTCCGGAACTACGGGGTTCTCTTGTAAGATTTGACATAGAACGGGATTGGAGTCTTGCCCAATCATATGAATGGATAAGGAAGCTCCATCAGTTGGATCCTAACCATTGTTGTATTTGACCGACTCTTCCAGATCATCCGAGTGCTTATTCATGTACCAAGGATATTCCTTGGCGGAATTCATCGACATCAGGAAGACTGCGTTAGTTGCTTTCCATTCCCAATGTAACAGCAGGTTTCCCTGTTTATCCAGTTCAGGAGCTGTACCCTCTAGTGGGTCTATCCGTGTGAAGTAATTGATGAATTATCTAGCCAAAGTATTCCAGAATGACTTATGGTAGAATGTCAACCCCTCATACCAGACGATTGCTCTCTCTCGGAGGGTCGGGCGCAATATCTCGGGACAATGGGCGTAGTGAATATACCCATCATTCATCATCTGCACAAATTCAAGGATGTGAGAGCGTGGCATTGTGTTTCCATTATAGAATATGGGATAAACTTCCATCAAGTCTGGACTTCGGATCCGATAACTTGCTCAAGCTAGCTCATTTTCTGCACGGATCCTCTCCATGATGTACTCCCGAGAAGGTTCTTGCCCCTCATCTCGGATCATATTAATGATGTGTTCATTGCCTGAGTCAAAGTCTATAAAGTCTCCAAAATCATCACTCGCCGCAGACCATAAAGCACCAGAGGAGTCATGCTCTAAAGATGAGGCATAGCTCTCAGCACCTTCTTGAATCACTTGGTAGCGAATACTTCAGACTTATCGACACTACTTTAATTCTTAATGACTGCCCAAAAATTAAGAAATTCCACCTTCATCATGGTGTTACATTGGGTCTGGATCCTTAACTTACATCAAAACTCCGATTTACAGTTAGAAAATGTGTGGAAGATATAATTTTTTGCTATAATAGAACGGACCGCCCGTATCTGTTGTCCAAATTCCTTTTGGATAGTGCCTCTTTGGTTAGCTTACAGTTGTCTTACTGTAATCTTATGCCCAACTGGAGAGTAAATTGGCCATCCCTTAAGTCACTTTTTATGGAATCTTGTAATGATTGTAGTAAAGCGATTGAAAATATTATTTCCGGTAGTCTGTTGCTTGAATGGATTGATATCAGTTCATATTCATGTAATGATGATGGTGTCACTATTATTTCTGAATCTCTTAAAGTGTTGACTTTTGATGTTGCTCCAGTTACCAGTAGAACTTCATGTCCAAATCTTATGGAATTTAGTGTGTTAGGAGAGGGTATTTCTAGTCAACTCCTTGGAAATGTTTTATCAGGCGATCGATTCGTTCATTGAGACTTGAAGGTTGTTTTAGGTATGGTAATCTTGTCATTTCTTCGGAATATTTGAAAGTATTGTATTTGGAATATGATTGTGACGATACTGCTGTAACTAAAGTTTCATGTCCGAACCTCGAGAAACTGAATTTTATTAGTAAGAAGGGTAATATTTCAAAGCGGTGAATTTACCATCTTCCGTTTATACCCATATTCATTTTCGGGATAGTGATTCGTTGAAGCAGTTGCTTGAGCAGTTTCAACATTTGAATAAGCTAACAATTGGGGGTTCATTCTTCCAGGTAACTTCTAAACCAAAAAAACCATTTCATTTTTAGTGAAAATCCGGCAAATAATATTTTAGAATTCATTATACCTTCATTAGTTTCTTATCTATTAATCTTTATTTCCTTATGTTTGAAGATTGTCTCGGATTTAGATGTGGAAGCTCGCCTGTCTTTGCCGTTGTTAAACGGTGAGTGTTTGACTCTGAATATATCTCGTTCTAATTTGTCAGTATTTTAGTGTAATTGGATCAACTAGTTGACTAATGTAGTCGTAATATTTCATCGAACAAGTTAGGAGAGTGCGGAGTGCACGCTTGTTCGAGTTCTATTATGATACTTAGCTTACGAGGGTCCGGGAGCTACCTTTTGCAACACTTCTGTTATGAACTATTGCAGCTGCTCGAATGGACATGTCTTTTCGCAACACTTCTGTTCTAAAGAGTTGCGACTGTTTGTATCAGGTCTATAAAACATGACATTGGCAACACTTATATGAAGAAAGTTTTTTGCAACGATTTCTGCAATTTTGGTTCACTTTTCTTCACAACAAAAATTCATTCTAAGTTCTTGTCATTTTTTATTTTATCCGATTGATCTATTTGGTAGAACCGCCAAACAAGATTCAATCTGAAAGTATTCTTCACGACTTCAGAATTATCCATGCATCATTTTATTAGATTTCTTCAACAAAGATTGAGAGACGTTTATTACAGACATTTAAGGATTCATTCTACCGAAATTTCCTAACAAAGATTGAATCTTATTTTCGCTTGAAGCCTGAGTTATTCATAAGACCCAACAAAGATTGAAATTCTGAAAATAACGAACGTAGAATCAACAAAGATTGAAACTAATTTCTTACTAAGGTACGCCTATTTTTCAGTTTTTCTTGATGAATTAATATGTATCGATCCTGGCTCGTCTCAGATTCAATTGATATTGGAGCGAGACATTTTTAATTCATTGGCATATTTATAATTTTCTATTGATATTTGGCCTAATTATTTCAATCGGAAATTGTATTTGGCTAGATTTTGAATTGGATATAATCCAATTCTTGAATCAGTTTTGCGTTTCTTGTTAATTTACGGATGCTGTGTTATTAATTAATTTTAGATTGATTATTTTCCTGGGTAAAGTTGGTAAGTAGGGCGGCATGTTTATTTGTATACTTGTGATAGTCAAGTTGGCGGCTTCAGTTTATTTTTTTTTTTTGAAGTATTATATTGATACGAGTTATCAATATTAAAATTGGTGGAATTTAATTATTTATTTTCCCAATAGTCGCTTATTTTCTTGAAATTGTGATTTGTATTTCATCATTATTGATACTGAATATTCTTCAAGTCCTTTAATTCATATGATCGATTACAGTAGAAATCATTAATGATATTTATCGATTTCATGATTTCATTTAACTTTTATTATGAATCTTCCACTATTATTTATATTTTGGTTCGTGTTCGATTGAAAAATTTTGGAGACATGGACGTATTGTTTAATTGAATTAATTCAAGCATGTGGTTTTAGTTTTGGTTTCAGAAATAATGGGATATGCAATGATTTTTGGAGCGGGTATTTTTGCAATGATTTTTTGTGCTTTGTTTGTGTATTCTCGTTCTTTAAGTTCTGGAAATTTTGAAATTTTTATGTTCAAAGTTGTATTTGAATCTATTATGTTCGATCTCGTGCGTTATAACGCTGTTTTTGCAGAAAAACATTGCGTTTTTCGCATTATTTTGGGTAATGGCAAGTTTCTGTTCATTTTTTGGTAAAAAGAATGAATCCATTAGACTCGAGACATCGAAAAACCATAGGAGGGGTTTTGTCGGTGGCCGGAATCGATTTTGAAATGATTTAAAATCTGAATTCGTTTTTCTGCAGTTTGCAAGGGATTCTGAATCCGTTGCAAAATTCGTTGCAGAATGAAAACTTGTGATCGTTCATTTGCGACAACTATTTTTTGCGGCAGGTCTTGGTTTCTTATGACGGTTTGTAAGGGATTCTGGTTCCGTCAGAAAGTCCGTCGCAAAATGAAAAGTCCGGATGGTTAGTTTTTGTGAAAACCGTTTGTGACGGTTCATGATCTGTGGTGATGCTTCGTGTAGCAGTTTTGGCAACGCTTTTGTGATCTACTGCGACACTTTTAGAAGGGTTGCCAGAAACAAGGCTTCTGGTTGATATGGTAACGATTTTTATAGCGTTGCCAGATTATTTTTTTTTGTGTCGCCAGAAAGAATGTGAGTGAAGCAGTTTTCGCAACACTTTAGTGAAATTAAGCGTTGCCAAAAACTTGTCCTTAATTTAACTTTAACCGTCATCTAATGTGGCATTGGTTTAACTTTTGGGGTTGACATGTCAATGGTTGACTGACACGTGTCAGTCAAAAGTCAAAGTTGATCGGTCAACAACATGCCACATGGCGCGTTTCTAATGGCTTCCTTCGGTTTTGGAAGGTTAGTCGAATACAAGTTATTTTTCTTATGAGGAGTATAGTTCTTCCGTAAGTGGATGAGTGTTTCTTCTTGAGGGAGGTGCTACTTCTTGGGTGTCTAAGAAATAAACTTGTGTGAGTGATTCGACAATGGAATCTAAGTTAATAAAAATTGAGCATAATTTAGCCGATCATATAACTAAAGGATTAAGGAAAGATCTTCTGCAAAAGTCGGCTATGGGGATGAAATTAAAGTCCATCTAAAATCTCTCATGTTAAGATACCCAATTCCCACCTAATATGACGTTAGGTGCTGAATTCAATGAGGAAAGCTTAACATCTAGAGATTGGAACACACTGATTAAAACATCCCAAGGTGTGTGTTTAGACCTGCAAGTAAAGGAGGTTGAAGTTTAACTTCTTAATAGCCTTTTTGAAAAATTGCATATGCAGCACCTAGATAAGCATGAAGTTTAGCCGCTTCAAGAAGTTTGGACTTGGCTTTGATATGCTTATGAAGGATAGGGACACAAGGCTAGTAAAAGATAGTGTCAAGTAAGAACATGTTAGAATGTTAACTTATGTGTATATTATCTTCGAGTATTCAAGATGGATAACCAAGGTTCAATCCATGGTAACACCTTTAGTTATTTGAATATTTGGAATGTGTAATATACTAAGATGAAATTCAATCGTCACGATATTTCATTTATGCATAAGTTTGTTATTTGTTGTGATTTTGTTTAGTTAATCATGGATTACACTAAAATGGGGGAGGATTGTTGGTATTTTAGTGTAGTTGGATCAACTAGTTGACCAATGCAGTCGTAATATTTCATCGAACAAGTTAGGAGAGTGCGGAGTGCACGCTTGTTCGAGTTCTATTACGATACTTAGCTTACGAGGGTCCGGGAGCTACACTTCGCAACACTTCTGTTATGAACTGTTGCAGCTGCTCGAATGGACATGTCTTTTCGCAGCACTTCTGTTCTGAAGAGTTGCGACTGTTCGTATCAGGTCTATAAAACATGGCATTGGCAACACTTATATGAAGAAAGTTTTTTGCAACGATTTCTGCAATTTTTGGTTCACTTTTCTTCACAACAAAAATTCATTCTAAGTTCTTGTCATTTTTGAGTTTATCCGATTGATCTATTTGGTAGAACCGCCAAATAAGATTCAATCTGAAAGTGTTCGTCACGACTTCAGAATTATCCATGCATCATTTTATTAGATTTCTTCAACAAAGATTGAGAGACGTTTTTTACAGACATTCAAGGCTTCATTCTACCGGAATTTCCCAACATAATTTTGGTTGGCCCTTCCTGGAATTGCTTATGCTCTTCGTTTGCCAACACTTGAGACATTGGTTATAAAGTTGGATCACATGTATTATGAGGTAAAGTTTCTTGGGACAAATCATATACAAATTATCATGTATATGGATTGAAGTGAACTTAATCTATTATTTTGATGGGCCAAAGATTCACCATTTTTTGGCTTTAGATTGTAATGGACTAAAGCAAAATGACTCATTAAACTATCCGAGCTTCTTTTATTGTCACGGATAGTGGTTGCAACTCCACTTTAGGGTCAATTAGAAACAACCTCTCTGTTATTACGGAGGTAAGGTTGCGTACACCTAACCCGCCCTTCCCCGTTTGTGCGGGAGTCTTGTTAGGCATTGGGGTAATGTTGTTGTTGTATGGATTGAAGTGAACTTGTCATTGAACACAAATACGAGTTTTAACATTTCATGAAACTTTCCATTTATCGTTCATTCGATTGTTTGGACTAACTATTTTTTCTTCAGGACACATTGGATAATGATCTCCATGACTATTGGAATTCTAATGGACCCACTTTTTTGGCTTCACATTTGAAGACAGTTGAGATAGCTGGCCTTAATGAGAAACATGGTAAATGTAAGCTTGTGCTTAAATTCATTGAGTTTTTATTGAAGAGCGCCAGAACTTTGGAGAAGATGGCTGTTTCGTTATCAGAAGAATCCAGAACATGTTTTGTGATCGAAGTTTACGAGAAATTGTTGAGCTTTCCAAGATATTCGCAACGTGCCAATGTTGAGTTGTTATATTCTAGTAAATCAGATAAGTGTAGAAAAAGTTTAAAAGTTTCCTAAAGATTGTGCCAATATACAGGTAAAGGTTGTCCATAGCATTTGATATTGTTTTGGTTCCTATTATGGTGAATATGTTGTGGGATTTAGTTGGGTATTTTTTGGATTATATGTAGCAGTATTTGCTGTTGCCTTTGTTGCTTATTAACTTTGTATATAACTTGTCGTCATATTCAGTTTTATCGATCAGAACGTTACATCTGGTACATTTCTAGCTCCATTCTGATCTGTATTTTGGTGATCAATGAGATGGATATCAGGCAGTATTGTTAGCAGCTACTTCATTGCTCTGCTCTTCCTTTGTTTATCTAAATGAAAAAGGGCCAAGTCATTTATTTCTTTTATAAGAAAAATAAGGAACTTATTGATAATCATAATAAATAATTATACATTTCTGACCAATGTTCGGGAACTGATCAAGCAGGCGGTTAGCTGTTCATACTTGATGAGTTATGAACTAAAAGATAAAACACTTTTCACAGCCTGATCCAACAAGCTCGGGGTCGTTTAATGAATTTCTCATAGCTGGGCGGATGAACCCACTATTATTGTGACTTCTGCCACTGGTGGTCTCGACCACCAGACTCCGCAGCTCTAGATTCAGCCAAGAAAGGGCTTCAACAGGCCATCTCGTCCCGGAAAATGCAGTGGGTTCTAGGAACAAAGGCACAAGAATCCGTTGACTCTGTGGACATAATGACCGGAATAAAAAATACACTACAAACACTAATGGAAAGTAGCAAAACTGGAGAAGAGTCACGGAACTAACCGGAAGTCGAAAAGAATAGAGAACTGAAGAAGAATTTGTCGGTCGGAAATCGCCAAGAGTTCTTCAAAAGTCAAGAGCAAGTAAAATTCAAATGGAAGAAGAGGCCACCTTTTATAAGGCGAAACATTCAAATCACAGACATGTGGGACCCGTTAAGTCATTATTACACGAAAAGCCCAATAAATACTTCCCTTCCCACATCCTAGATACAATTAATTCACTAGCTTTCAATACACTCAACGAATGCCCATCTCTCAGTAACTGACTTTGGTATTAGAGGGGCTTCTTCGGAATAACGGCCAAGTCCACATGACGAATTGTTCTCAGAATTGGAAGGATCACAAGTCATAATAAGATGTATACAAAGGCCTAACATTAAATATGATCAGCGCATGCATGTCGAGGTTACGAGGAACAAATCCGGTGAAATCCGCTGGGGGATTAAGGAAGTGCCAAAGTCAAGGAGACTGAAAGTTACATCTCTTATGGTGATTATCTTCTGATATGTTTGCTTGAAAACTTGGTAACATACAGGACAACAAGAGTGATGGATTAACGGTTATGTCACGATACCGGCTATTAATCTCAACTCTTGCTACAACTCTATAAATACCGAGAGATAGTATGGGTTCTTATTGATGCAAGGCTTTGGCAGAATACTCATAGAGAAAGCCAACATCACATAGCAATAGAAAAGTTCAGATTTAGCAAATGAACACGTCCAATGTGAATTTGCAACATAAATGCCGAAAGAGTTGCCAAATTGTAGTAGTTTAATTTTTTTTTATGAAGTAGTAGTTTAATTTATTACATATTACTTTTGGTGGTAATAAAATAACACAGCACGATTAGGCCACAATATTATATTTATAATGGGTAGTTGTTCTACATAGGCATACAATAAAACATGTTATAGTATGTTTTTGTACTTCATCTTTCATTCTCTACTTTTCTTCAACTGAAAATAAATTGGACATAAACATAAATTGTTTTCCTAATTTCTTATAACAAATCTAGCAAACGTATAGGCTAGAAACCTAACCATAACCCTAGCTCTAACCCTAACCCTAACTCTAGCCTGATCATCTTCTTTTGCTGCTACAATCTTAATTATCAAAGGCCAACCACAACCGTCCTTTGACCCCAAAAGACCAAACCCTAATATCATTCCCTAGTTCAAATATACCCAATTCTACGTTCTCCTCCCTTCCTTTAATGTTATTCCAAGAAACCCCATTCAAACCGGTTAGCACATAAGTACTAGAAAACTTCATCTTCCATATCTTCAATGTCATATCAGATTCTTTCCCGCACGGCTTCAGTACCCTCACTGGAATACCGCCATTAGCCATCCTACATTCCACTTCTCCTTCAAGAAACGAGTTCTTCACTTTCAACTGGGGCATCGTAAGGCGACTAAGTCTGTTACTTAGATCTGCACTTGTCAGCTTTTTCTCGATGACTAACTTGATATCGGTTCCGCCTATCATTTTCAATCTGTTCTCTCAGATATTCTTGTGGAACTTGCACAACATCCATCCTTACAAACAAAAAAACAAATAATTATTGGAGACAAATTGAAAAAAAGATCGAAAATCAAAATAACAATTTGTTTTTTTCTAGGTTAAAATCGAGGAATGGTGAAGTGGAGAATGAGATGTGAGTGTTTATATAGATAATGTTGTGACCTTTCCAATTATGATTAGAAAAACTTATTCTACAGCTTTTAATTAATTTCTTGAACCGATTAGGAATCGAAAAAGATTCAAATTATAATCCTAGAAGGATTCTTAAGAATAAGGAGAAAAGGCACAAGTTCTTCTAATCCTAATCCACCTATGTTGAAGTTTTCTGTCGCCGAGTTGGATAAAGTTTTATGTAAAAAGAGGTAAAATTTGAACCCTAATTAACTGAGAGAAGATCAGAATAGAGTAGTAACTAAAATGACCTTAAAATAAAGTATTAACATAGTGCTTAATGATGTATCTAAAAAATAAATTTAAATCAATCATTACATAAATTAAATTACTTGATAGGATAAATTAAAACCATATCAGCCTCATTTTACAAATTTTTTTAAATCACAGACTCTATTTAATAAAAATAATTCTTCAAACTTCATTTATAATGTACTTTTTCGAAGTTTGCCTTAAAATATAATGCTATTATACAATGATAAAGTTTATTTTTTTAAAATGAATGATAAAGTTTATGAAATATAACTTCAGCACCTGACCTAAATTTAATATCTGATAGTCGATATCAACAACTTAAATTTTTTTTATATAACCATGAAATAATAAAATAACAATCATAAAGCTAAAATACAAAAGATTTAAATCATAATGTGGGTTTTTTCTTTTGGTATAACACAATGTCACATGTACGTAGCAACTTATATTTATTTGTTTTGTCATCTTCTTAATAAATAATTTAATATATACAAAAAAATCAACTTTTCTTATGTTTCATGCCGTACATTACAAACTCTCAATAAAGTAGATAGCATAGATGCTTTTCCATAATTTGTTCATAAATAATTTTTACAACCCGAAGTTCTAACACCTAATATTCATTAACCTGTGAAAAATTATACCTGGGTGTTAATACTTTAAAATATATTTTCTTGAGTTGTTTCTCCAATTAATCTTCGGTTGAAAGCTTCTGCAAGACACTCCAATGCCTAGCCAGTAAAGGGTTTCGAAAAGGTATAATGTAGTTGTGGGTTATGAATTGAGTACAATTGATGTGATAGAGGAATCCTTTATATAGGCATTGTATTTATCCGAGTTAGATTGGATTTGAGAGTCTTAATCCTCATAGGATTATGAATTGTCTAATGTATACCTAAATCTACAATCTTTATTGTATTAGAATTGAATCTTTTAGAAGTGGAAATTTAGGGCTTAAAATCCTAGTTGGATTATGCCTAGTTAGTTAAGACGAGATCTACCTCTAGTTGGTATGAATCCGGCTCGAGGTTCTATCTATTACTGACATACGGCTGCCATGTATGAGTGGTTTGACGTAATATCGCCGACTGGATCAGTTGGACCGGAGGTCGCTTGAACAAGTCTATCAAAATGAAGAATTTTCACCTAAACTTTAAAAAAAAAAAAAATCAATTTTCAATGTACGAAAAAAAATTCAAGTTGATAAAAGAATAATGGACACGTGTCCATATTCTCATTTTCAGTTGGATGGCGTGTCCGCTTCTTGGTCTGTTGAAGGAACCTCTAGTTCCATGGACAATACCCAAAGATAAAAAAAAAAAAAAAAAAAACTAAACCCTCGTTAAGCATCTTCCTAAACCCTAAATTGCAGTGAAAAAGGCGCCTTCTTGCTTCTATATAGCTAGCCATACGTTCTCTCTGTGATATTACTAATCAAAGAATTTGAATCTTAAAGGATCCAAGGCTTGGAGTCCTTCGTCTACTATGGTAGGTTTTCACCTCCATTTTTTGCTTTCTTGGGATAATTATTGTAGATCAAAATTTGTGATTTATGCCTGTGATATCTTTCCTTTTGTGAGGAACGTTTTTTTTTTCTGTGATGATCAATTGAAGGCAAGTTTTTTGTTTCACTTCATTTTCATGATATTGGTTGAAATGAACCTGTTTGGTTCAATAGTGTCATAATTTCTAATGGCATGCCACACATTCTAATAGAAGAACCATATAGTTTTCTTCCTTATATGTGTTACAAAATAGAGACAAAAGTACAACAAAATGATCAAAAAGAAATAAAAGAACAACATTATTATAGAAATTAACAAACAATACAACCAAACTGAAATCGCAGTGGGAAAAGCTGAACACCGAAAGACTGAGTCGTGCGAGCACTATCCTTTAAGGATACTTGGAGCTCTTTCCAAAATTAATCAGCCTCTTTAATCAAATTGATTGGATCAAGAACAGAAACTCAATATTATATCCAAAATATATAATAGAGAAATAGAACAATTAAAAGGACTTGAGAGGAGCAAGAATAAAAGCAAAGAAGGCAGTGAATTTGAGTTGTAATCTGTCTGTATCTAAAACTGGTGTTGTTGCTACCTTTTATAGCAAAAAATAGTGCCGTTGTGCAACGTTTCAAAGCCATATTTTGTGGGATATAAAACAGATTAATTTTAAAATCAAATCTGCTTATCTTGACTCATTCACATACCCGTTCTATTAATTACCAGTAAAGGAAAATAAGGCAGCAGTTGATAAATTGACCAAATCAATACATAAAAACAACACACATTATTAAGAATAATAATGACATAATATTGATAAAAATAATATATAAACATGTATATAATGTAAATAATTTTTCTTAAAACACAATCTCATATGTCAAAATTCTTTTGAAATAACCCATAATTTCCAACAATCCCTCACTTATTTCAAAAGAAGTTTTGAAAAATAAAGACTATTCTGGATATCTCAAATTTGACATATAATGTATGGTATTAGTGTCTTTTGAACTATGAACCAATACTTTATAGATAAAATTCATCTTATGGAAAATTTGGTGAAACATATAGTTTCTATGAACTAAAGATTCGCTATGTAAGACAGAGATTTTAGCTATCCCATTATACCAAGTAAGTTTCTGTTCAACGCGTGGTGCACCATAATAGGCCATGCGGGTGCCTGTTCTCTCATAAGTGCTCTAGAGATAGTGTCAATATCTCATAGAAGCGGCCCTACTTCACACTTACGTAGGTGATTTCATCAAGTGTATATTGCACTTTATACACCACTCATAAGAACTATGAAATTCATTAAGAGTTCTTTAACTCAACCTCTCAAAATATGCAACATAGCACATTCACACATCTAGGATTGGGACAATTTATTTTGTGTTAGCAGAACTAACAAAAGCTTGTTATTACCCATATGAACCTATTCCGTGGGATCTCCACTCATATAGGTTGGGTTACCACCTTTGTTAATTTCAAATTGGCTTAAGTCCCATCCCCTCGAATGTTTCGCTTATTATTTTCTTTCCCAATGGTTTGGTTAGAGGATCGGCCAAATTCACTTCTGGCCTTACATAATTTATCAATATTACTCCATCTCTTAGCAATTGCTTCACAACGTTGTGTCTCAGACGTATATGTCTATTTTTGCCATTGAAGGTCTTATTTTTTGATATCGATATTGCCGCTTGGCAATCACAATGTATATACACAGAAGGTGTTGGCTTTATTCCCAAAGGCACACCTGCTAAGAAGTTTTTCAACCACTCAGCCTCATTACAAGTCAACTCCAACGCAACAAACTCAGACTCCATAATGGATTTTGCAATTATAGTTTGTTTTATTGACTTCCATGTTATTGCTCCACCACCAAGGGTGAAAACATAACCACTAGTGGACTTTGTTTCATCTGAATCAGAGATCCAGTTAGCATCACTATACCTTTCTAGTACAGCGGGTTTTCCACTATATAGAATACTATAGTTCATGGTACCTCTCAAATATTTCATAAGCCTTAATATAGATGCCCAATGATCATCACTTGGATTATGTGTCTACCTACTCAATCTGCATACAGCATAAGCTATGTCAAGACGTGTGAAATTCTTCAAGTTCAACAAACTACCAATAATTTGTGCATACTTGGATTGAGTCACTGGATCACCATTATTTTTCTTTAGATGGATTTTGGAATCATAAGGGGTACTCATATGATTTACATCATAAATTTTAAACTTCTTAAGAAGCTTCTCAATATAATGTTCTTGTGTTAACAAGATACCATTACCCTTCCTTATGATTCTCATACCTAATATCACATTAGCTTCTCCCATGTCTTTCATGTCAAACTTTGATGATAAGAATATCTTTATTCTATTGATAGCATCAATACTTGGGCTAAAGATAAGCATATCATCAACATAAAGACATATTATCACACATAAACCATTTGTTACTTTAGTATATACACATTTATCCACCTCAAGTGATGAAAAACCATCATTTATCAAAACTTGATCAAATTTCTCGTGCCATTGTTTGGGAGCCTGTTTTAAACCATATAAAGACTTTATTAATTTACACACTTTCCCCTCTTGCCCAGGCTCAACACACCCCTCAGGTTGCACCATATAAATCTCTTCATCTAAATCTCTATTTAGAAAAGCAGTTTTGACATCCATTTGGTGAATAAAAAGTTTATGAACAAAAGCTAAAGCGATTAAAATACGAACTGAAGAAATTCTAGCCACCGGAGCATAAGTATCAAAATAGTCAACGTTTTCTTTTTGAGTAAAACCTTTTGCAACAAGACAGGCTTTAAATTTATCAATAGAACCATCAGGATGATGTTTCTTTTTGAAAATCCATTTACAACCAATAGGTTTAGCTCCGGGAGGTAAATCAACTAAAATCCAAGTTCCATTTTTCAAAATAGAATTAAGCTCAATATCAATAGCTTCTCGCCAAAATTTTGATTCTAAAGATGAAATAGCTTCAGAAAAAGTTAAAGGTTAAGATAAGTATAAAAATCATTACCAAAGGATTTTTCTTTTCGAATTCTTTTGCTTTTCCTTAAATTCTCATTTTCAAAATTATTTTGAAAAACAGGTCCAATCAGGTCAACATCTGGAACAACAGTAAAAGGGGAAATCTCTTTAGTCTTTAATGGAAAAACATTTTCAAAGAATTCAGCATTCTTTGTCTCAATAATAGTATTTTTCTCAAATACAACACTTCTGAGCACAAGAAATCTATAGGCAGCACTATGTTCAACATAACCTATGAATACACAATCAGAAGTTTTTGAGCCTATTTTTCTTTTCTTAGGTTCGGGAAGAAGAACCTTAGCAAGACACCTCCACACTTCCAAATATTTCAAATTAGGAGGATAACCCTTCCATAACTCATAAGGTGCCTTGTTGGTTTTTCTATAAGGAATTTTATTTTGTAAATGAAGTAGACAAAATAGCCTCACCCCACAAATTATCAGGAGCACCAGAACTTAAAAGCATACAACTCATCATTTCTTTTAAAGTTCGATTTTTCCTCTCAGCTATACCATTGGATTCAGGTGAATAAGGAGGTGTGGTCTCATGTATAATACCATATTTCTCGCAAAATTCATTCAAGGCAATATACTCACCACCCCTATCGGATCTAATCCTTTTAATCTTCTTATTCAACTGATTCTCAACCTCATTTTTGTATAGAACAAAATTATCAAAAGCCTCATCTTTACTTTTTAGTAAATAAACTTTGGTATATCTTGAAAAATTATCAATAAAAGTAATATAATACTTTTTGCCTCCTCTAGTCATAGTTTGTTTCAAATCACCAAGGTCGGTATGAATTAAACTCAATAATTCACTCTCCCTATGAATAGAGGAAAATGGCTTTTTGGTTTGTTTTGATTCAACATAAATACCGCATTTTTGAAAATCAGAAAACCGAATGTTTGAAGTCAAGCCATTTGAGTTTAAAAGCTTTATATAAGGTAAACTAACATGTCCTAATCTAGCATGCCATAAATCAAAGGAATCAACCATATAAATTGACGAAGAGCTTGCATTATAATTAATAATATTAGAAACATTAAGAACCAAAAGTCCATGGTTTATAAAGCCATTTCGGACAAACACATTCCCTTTTGTCATTAAGACTTTGTCAGACTTAAATACTACCTTCACTCCATGTTTACCTAAAAGGCTTATAGAAACCGAATTGGTTCTTATATTGGGAACATGTAGCACCTCATTAAGTGCTAATATTTTACCAGACATGAGCTTGAGAAGAATTTTTCCTTTTCCAAGAACTTGAGTAGTTTTGGAATCACCGAGATAAACAAATTCTTCTCCACTATTTATTTAGGTGAAAGACTCGAAAGCATTTTTATTTCCACAAATGTGCCTCGTAGCTCTCGAGTCCATAACCAATTCATTCACATCAGCCACCATATTCACTTAAGAAACGACTGCAACAATATTGTAACACCCCCCTATAGGGAGTGCCACAATAACTATAATCACCCAATAAACAACTATACTCCACTATGTAAAGTTCAATACTTATAGATTTAATACGTACAAATACAAATACAATGTTTCCAACTCCAAATTATTCTCCAAATATTTCTCAATGCCACTTTACATTTCTCACACTATCTAGTACAGGCCATTATTCTACAAACCATAATATTACATTAAATTACAAATCCACCTCGAGTCTTTCCTTATTTGCTCTTCAAGCCGATCCACTTATAGCACTTTGGTCTAAGCTATCTATAAATCTCCACCTACGTGTAGAAAATAAACTACACGCTAAGCAATTTGCTTACTGGTATCCATAAAAGAAATACAAAAACTTTGAACACTTTAAAAAAAAGAAACAAAGTATGTTCATAATTCAAAACAAATTAAACAACTTTATAAACCAAAACACAAAACTTATATTGTAAACCTTTCAAAGTACAATCAAATTTATATCCAATTTTTCCAAACACTTTAACCATATATTGCCCAAAGTAAACAAGTCCTGAATAATGGTAAAATGGATACGAGAGCGGACAAGCCCGAAGCCAAAGCTTCAAAATCAATATATCGGTCAAGCCCGAAGCCGAAGCTTCAAAATCAATATATCGTTCAAGCCCGAAGTTGAAGCTTCAAAATCAATATATCGGTCAAGCCCGAAGCCGAAGCTTCAATATCTATATATATATATATATATATATCATAATATCAGCCAAAGCCCGAAGCCAAAGCTTCAATTGTTTGTACAGTACTGTACCCCCCTTTATTGGCGCCAATCTACCCTGACCCGTATTCTACTCGTTTAATAAGGGCAATAAATCAAAGTAACATCTTAAAAATTCCAGTATAAACCATCAATCATAATTCAACATAACTTCAGAAATTAGGAAATTCAAACCTAAATTTTTAAGCATCAAACTTCAATTAAAACTCAATAAAATCAATATTCATACTTTCCAGAAATTTCCGGATTCTGTGATCTGACTTCCCATGCATTTTTCACTATCAAAACATCACTCAATCGAAGAACTTTATTCTAAACATAATTAGCCACATGTCTCAGCTTTCCAAAACCACCAGAATCACGGAAATCCAAATGGTATAACCAAAGTCATGATCAAAATACTAAACAGTGTACAAAGCTGAGATTTTCCGAAAACAGATTTCATGACTCAACTTCAAACGAAAATTTCACATTGAAAACAAACGAAATTCAACAAGGTTTCTTCTGAACATGTATTCCTTACTTTCTGTAAATATCAACAGAATCAAGAATCATTCAAATCGGATTTATATAACAAGAGAAAACATCAAAACAAAATAGGGAGACAAATCTGGAAAAAATTTTCCGAAAAACTGATAAATCGAAATTCGAGACACAAACTTTTTTCTAGGCTCTTTCTAGCTCTCTTCTACCCCTTTTGCCTTTGATTTGCTTGCACTAGCTTCCTCTACAACAGCCACATATAATTCTATCAAGATATTATATAAATAAACTTCCTAATACCATAAACATGCTTAATCTACCATGAATTCTACTAATTAAGCTTTAATTTCATCAAAAATCACTCACCTCAAATTCGGATTACTATTCATCCGAATCTTAATATCTGAAATCCTCCTCTTCTAGTCTTGATTCACTGAAATTGATGATGATAGAGGGCTTAAGGATCGATTTCTAACAAAAATTCGAAGTTGAATCGAAGAAATCGAAAGTTTTTAGATTAGGGAAAAATTTGTTAAGGGATAGGAAGAAATGGAGGAAATGATGAAGGTGAAGGTTAGAAGAAGCTGGATGGTAAGGTATGTATTTTGTTTTTTTTTTAATTTCCAACAATGCCCTTGAACAAATAATTAAATGCTCAATTCATCCCTTTTACTTAATTAACTCACTTCCTTATGTCTTACATCCAATAATAATAATAACAATAATTACCAAAATAATTTTCATGATATTTTAATACCATAGTAATTTATTATAAGTAAATTTTGAATTTTCAGGTCGTTACAAATATAAATCATCTGCTTCAATAGTTTTAGGTTTAACAAGATTGTCATTTCTCACAACTCTTTCCTCATATTGAGGAGCATGGTGACATATGAAACAATTTTTATTGAAGGTAGTTTTATTACTTATTTTAGGCTTATATCCATGGTGTTGCTCGTACCTTTTTTTTTATGTGTAGAATTGTACTCCACAAGATTGGCCTTCGATATTGACTCCTTTCCTTTGGCCGCATATTTGGTAATCAAATATTTCCAATTCATTTCCTCAAAGCAATAGTAAAAATTAAAAAGGTCATTAGTTTCATAAAACATTAAGATATCCTTTAAGATTGTTATAAAATAGTGACAAAAGTACAAGAAAATGATCAAAAAGAAATAAAAAAAATAGCATTATTATAGAAATTAACATACAATATAACCAAACCGAAATCGCAGTGGGAAAATCTGAACACCGAAAGGCTGAGTCGTGCGAGCACTGTCCTTAAAGGATACTTGGAGTTCCTTCCAGGATTAATCAGCCCCTTCAATCAAATTGATTGGATCAGGAACAGAAAATTGATAATATATCCATAATATATAATAGAGAAATAGAACAATTAAAAGGACTTTTGAAAGTTGGGTAGTTCGGAGGACCTTTTGAAAGTTGGGGGGTATAAAAGTTGTTTGCGCTCCAGTTGCGGGGCATGTGAGAGCATTAAGCCAAAAATAAATGTGGTATAGATAGACCAAAATATATTACTTAAAGTAATTAGATTTTGTATAGATAAACCAAATTCAAGTCCAAGTGGATATCCTATCCAAATCCAAATCCATTTTTGTTGCATCCAGATCCAATCCAAATCCAATGGATTTAAAAATAAAAGGATATGGATTCTATAAAATAGATTTAGATTAAAGGATATGGATGATGCAAAATCCATTGCCATCTTTATTTGTAAGTAGAAGATGTGCGGAAGAGCTAATCTTGATTTGCTATGATTCAACTGAACCGTATTTATTTCCCAATTTCCTTTTGGACAGTGCCTATTTGGTTGGCTTAGAGTTGAGTTACTGTAATCTTATGCCCAATGGGAGAGTAAATATGCCATCCCTCAAGTCGCTAATTTTGGAATCTTGTAATGATTGTATTGAAGAGATTGAAAATATTGTTTTTGGCAGTCCCTCGCTTGAACGGGTTGAAATCATTGCATGTAATAGTGATGAAGATGGTCTCACTATAATTTCTGAATCTGTTAGAGTATTGTCTTTGGTTGATACTATAGTTTTCAGTAAAACTTCTTGTCCTAACCTTGTGGAATTCAGTATGGTTGGAGGGCATATCTTTTGTCAATTGTTCGAAAATGTTTTGTCAGGCAATCGTTTTATTCGTTAATTGAGATTGCACAATGTTAATGGGTTTGGTAATCGTGGTAATCTTGCCATTTCTTCTGAATATTTAAAAGTATTGTCTTTAGACTATACATGTGACAACACTGCTATAATTGAAGTTTCATGTCCGAACCTCGAGAAACTGGATTTTATTTGTAATGAGGGTAATATTTTCAAAGCGGTGAATCTGCCATCTTCAGTTTGTGCCAATATTCATTTTGGGGATGGTGATATATCGTTGAAACAGTTGATTGAGCAGTTTCAACATGTGCATAAGCTAACATTGGGGGGTTCATTCTTCCAGGTAATTTCTAAACCAAAAAAATCATTTCATTTTTAGTGAAAGTCTAGAAAATAATAAACTGCTCAGTTTTAGAATTCATTATATCTTCATTAGTTTCTTATCTCTGAGTCTTCATTTCCTTATGTTTGAAGATTGTCTCGGATTTAGATGTGGAAGCTCGCCTGTCTTTGCCATTGTTAAACAGCGCGTGTTTGACTCTGAATATATCCAGTTCTAATTTTGGTTTGGCCCTTCCTAGAATTGAGTATGCTCTTCGATCGCCAGCACTTGAGACGTTGGTTATAAATGCGAATATCATGTATTACGAGGTAAAGTTTCTTGTATCAACTGCACTGATGTAAACTTTTTACTGAATACTAATGCAAATTATAGAATTTCATGATTTTTTGGTCATTCGGTTCTTTAGATTAACCAATTCTATCTTTAGGATACATTGGATAAAGATCTCGAGGACTATTGGATTTCTATAGGGTTCACTGGTTTGGTGTAACATTTAAAGACAGTTCAGATCACTTGCCTTAATGAGATGCATGGTAAATGTAAGCTTGTGCTTAAATTCATTGAGTTTCTGTTGAGGAGCACTGGATGTTGAGTGGTGTCCCTCTTATTATGGGACCCACTAATTAATTAAAAAAACAAAAAAAAACAAATGGAGGCAGGTCGGCAGGAAAATTTTTCAAAAAGTGTACAGTAAAATTACTGTGCACAATTCGGCCATACACGTTTTGAATCTCCTATAAATAGAGGAGGGTTTTGCTCATTTTAAGAGCAGACCAAAGCAGAGAGCAAGAGAGAAGAAACACAGATAAAAATGTAATCTGTGTAGAGAGCCTTAGGAAAAGGGTTCCTAAGAGCTAGGTAAGAGAGAAAATAGTGAGGTTTTGGGAAACACTTGAGTGTCACTATTTTGTAATCTCTTGGTGTACCTACTATTATTTTATAGTGGAAGAATTATTCGGAGTTGGTCCCGTGGTTTTTTCCTAATTTATTTGGGGTTTCCACGTAAAAATCTGTGTTTTTTTTATTCTGCTGATATTATTTTTTCTCGTAATTATTATTGGGCCTAACAAGTGGTATCAGAGCCGAAGGTTGTTTTATCAGTAGAATCCGTGGATATATTTTTTAAAAATAAATATACCACGACGACGAGAAAATTACGGGGAATCCGGTGGCGCAATCCGTTCAAAAAACCGTCGCAGTACGCAATTTGAGTGAATAGTAAAATAGTAACTTGAGTAATAGTATTCATATTTAATACTATTTATATTCGGCCATCTTTTATGAATAGTATTATTTAAGTATACGGAGGCATACTGTTACTATTCTAATATACAAGTATTATTTGGGTATATGGTACTATTCACATATACAGTCACTATTTACGTGAATAGTAAAATTTTGCCATTCTTAAATTTTCGACATGGCGAATGACGGTGTAATGGTCAAATTGACGGATACAAATTATTCAATGTGGAAATCCAGAATGGAGGACTACCTCAATTGCAAAGATTTGTATGATCCAATTGAGGGTGACGACGCAAAGCCGAAGGATATGAAAGATCAGCAGTGGATAAAGTTGAAGAAGCAGACATTGGGTACAGTACGCCAATGGATAAATGCTAGCCTGTACAACCACATGAGGAACGAAACAGACCCCAAAGTTCCCTGGAAGAAGCTAGAGGATATGTACGAGGCTAAAAATGCTCAAGGAAAAGTGTTCATGATTCGCAAAGTCATAAACTTGAAACTGACAGAGGGACGATCAATCACACAACACCTGAACGACTTTGAAGGATTCATAAGTGAGTTAGCAGTCACCGGTATGTCCTTGGATGATGAGATGCAAGCATGTCTTTTGATGGGAACTCTACCAGATAGCTGGGATACTCTTGTTGTATCACTGAGTAACTCAGCTCCAAATGGTGTGGTAACAATGTCTATGGTAAAGAATAGCCTACTTAATGAAGAACTTCGTAGAAGAGACGTTGCCAGTACCAGTTCACAAGCCCTTATCACAGAAAACAGGGGCCGAAGCAAGAGTAGAGGTCGTGGGAATGGAAAATCGAAAGATAGATCCAAGTCCCGAGAGAAGAGGTCATGCTACCACTGTGGAAAGCAGGGTCATCTCAAAAGGAATTGTCGTTTCCTTAAACAAGAGAATGCAAACCGAAGTCATGATGATGACAAAAACACATCTGCTGCAGTCATAATAGAAGATGGAGAGGTGGCTTTAGTATCTCATGATGCAGATTATTATCATGTTGAAGATGCAGATACCGAGTGGATTGTAGATTATGGTGCCTCATACCACTGTGTTCCAAAGAGGGAATACTTCTCAACCTATAAAGCGGGCGATTATGGTACTATTAAAATGGGAAATAATAGTGTCTCACAAATGGTAGGAATCGGCAATATCTGCGTGAAGACAAGTGTTGGATGCACATTAACACTTAAAAATGTGCGACACGTTCCAGATCTTCGGTTGAACTTATTGTCTGTTAGCGCATTGGACAAGGAAGGTTATCACAATCATACAGGTGATGGAAATTGGAAACTCACCAAAGGATCGTTGGTGGTGGCGAAAGGAAGATTATGTTGCTCGCTATACAAAACGCACGCAATAGTATGTGCGGGTCAACTGAATACAGTTGGAGATGATGCTTCACCAAATTTGTGGCATAGGCGACTGGCGCATGTTTGTGATAAAGGGTGGTTGAATATACTGGCTAAGAAGTCCCTTATCCCATTAGCCAAAGGAAAAATTAACCCGTGTGATCACTGTTTATTTGGGAAGCAACATCTAGTTTCATTTCAGAAAAGCTCTAGAAGGAGAAATAATAAGTTAGAGTTGGTACACTCTGACGTTTGTTGTCCCATGGATACAGAATCCGTTGGAAGAAGAAGATACTTTATTGTATTTCATGAGAATGATATCATTAGTGAAAGATCTACAAGTGATGGTGTTATCGATATTACACTAGAGAGCATTCTATCAGATGATGCCACAGAAAGAAGAATGCATCAATCAGAACAAGATGGAGAAGAAGAGCCAGTTGTGAGGGATTAAGATACGATTGTAGATGAAGATACGAATAAAGAGGGTATTGAGTAGGGGGAGCCAGAGAACCCCATTCTACCAGAAGAAGAACCTCAATTAAGGAGATCAATCAGAGAACGCCAACCATCTACAAAATACTCCAGTTCTGATTATATTTTAATCATTGATGAGGGGGAGCCTGAAAGCTTCCAAGATGTGTAATCTTGTAAAGATAAAGATTATTGGATGAAGGCCATGCAGGAGGAGATGAATTCTTTAAAGAAGAATGACACGTACGAGCTAGTAAAACTTCCTAAAGGGAAGAGAACACTCAAGAACAAATGGGTGTACAAGCTGAAGAAAGATGATGGAAACCTAGTGAGATTCAAAGCTCGATTGGTTGTCAAAGGTTTTGCTCAAAAGAAAGGTATCGACTTTGACGAGATTTTTTCACCAGTTGTGAAAATGAGTTCCATTCGAGTTGTGCTAGGTCTTGTAGCCAGCTTGAACCTTGAGTTAGAACAGCTTGATGTAAAGACCGCGTTCTTGCATGGGGATTTAGAAGAAGAAATTTATATGGAACAACCAGAAGGTTTCAAGGTCAAGGGAAAGGAAGACATAGTGTGTCGCCTGAAGAAAAGTTTGTATGGGCTAAAACAAGCCCCGCGGCAATGGTATAAAAAGTTTGATTCCTTCATGGTGAATCAAAGATACAAGAGGACAGAAGCTGATCCATGTGTATATGTTCAGAAATTCCCTGATGGAAAATTTATCATTCTTCTCTTATATATTGATGATATGCTAGTCGTTGGGCCAGATGCCAAAATGATTAGTAAGTTAAAGTGTGATTTGTCTAAGGCGTTTGACATGAAGGATTTGGGACTGGCAAGGCGAATTCTTGGAATGGAGATTACCCGAGATCGAAGGTCCAGCAGGGTGTGGTTATCGCCATAAAAATATATTGAACGGGTACTAGAAAGGTTCAATATGAAGAATGCTAAACCAGTTAGCACTCCACTTACCGCTCATTTCAAGTTAAGTAAGAAATCCTACCCTTCAACAGAGAAAAATAGAGAAGACATGTTAAATATTCCATATTCTTCAGCGGTTGGAAGTTTGATGTATGCAATGGTGTGTACGAGACCAGACATCGCTCATGCAGTTGGAGTTATGAGTCGATTTCTATCAAATCCCTAGAAGACACATTGGGAAGCAGTTAAATGGATCTTTAGATACCTGAGAGGAACTTCAAAGTTATGTTTAACATTTGGAGGTGGAAAGCTAGCACTTGTTGGTTACACAGATGCAGATATGGCTGGTGACCTTGATGAAAGAAAATCTACATCAGATTACTTATTTACATTCTCAGGGGGAGCTATTTCATGGTAGTCACGGTTACAAAAGTGTGTTTCATTATCAACAACTGAAGCAGAGTACGTTGCAGCAATAGAAGCAGGAAAGGAAATGCTTTGGTTAAAGCGATTCTTTGAAGAATTGGGTGTGCAACAAGACGACTACATAGTTTATTGTGATAGTCAAAGTACACTAGACTTGAGCAAAAATACTATGTATCATGCACGGACGAAACATATTGATGTAAGATATCATTGGCTCAGACTTGCCATTGAAGAAAAAGAGTTCAAGTTGCAGAAGATTCATACAAATAAAAATGTTGCTAATATGCTGACGAAGGTCATACCAAAAGAAAAGTTCGACCAGTGCGTTGAAGCAATCGGGATGGAGAGTCCCACAATGTAGTCGGGAAGGGGAGATTTGTTGAGTAGTGTCCCTCTTATTGTGGGACCCACTAATTAATTAAAAAAAACAAATGGAGGCAGGTCGGCAGGAAAATTTTTCAAAAAATGCACAGTAAAATTACTGTGCACAATTCGGCCATACGCGTTTAATCTCCTATAAATAGAGGAGGGTTTTGCTCATTTTAAGAGCAGACCAAAGCAGAGAGCAAGAGAGAAGAAACACAGATAAAAATGTAATCTGTGTAGAGAGCCTTAGGAAAAGGGTTCCTAAGAGCTGGGTAAGAGAGAAAATAGTGAGATTTTGGAAAACACTTGAGTGTCACTATTTTGTAATCTCTTGGTGTACCTACTATTATTTTATAGTGGAAGAATTATTCGGAGTTGGTCCCGTGGTTTTTCCCTAATTTATTTGGGGTTTCCACGTAAAAATCTGCGTGTTTTTTTTATTCTGTTGATAATATTTTTTCTCGTAATCTATTATTGGGCCTAACACTGGAGTTTTGGAGAAGATGACTGTTTCATTAGAAAAATGCTCAACACCTTTTGCGATCGAAGTTTCTCAAAAATTGTTGAGCTTTCCAAGATGCTCGAGTTGTTGTGTTATACTAAATCAGCTAAGTGAAGAACATATTTAAGAGTAATATAGTGTTAGGAAAAACTGCATATTAGATCTTCCGGACAAAGAACAACTGAATGCTGTAATTTTGAATCATGTAGTAATGTAGTGTTATTATCTCGGGTTTATCCAAGAATATGTAGTCATGGTGAATGACCAGATTGGGCAAATAACAGTCAGTCTTTTTACTTTCTCAGTCAATGAATCCGGCAACTCACTGCCACTGATTCTGATCTCAGATTCACCCTTCTGTTAACAGGTACTTCATTGCTCTGCTTTTCCTTTGTTTATCTAAATGAAAAAGAGTAGTCATTTATTTCTTTTATAAGAAAAATTAGGAAGTAGCAATCATTACCGTAACTTCTGCCAGGGCCAAGAAAGAGCTTCAACGGGCCATCTTGTCCCGGAAAACATGGACTTTGTGGACATAATGGGCGGGATAAAAATACACTACAAACACTAATTGAAAGTAGCAGAAAATGATTAAGAGTCATGGAAACTAATCGGGAAGTAGGATAGAGAAACTGAGCCAAGAGTTCTTCAAAAGTCAAGAGCAAGTAAAATTCAAATGGAAGAAGTGGCCGCCTTTTATAGTCCAAACATTTAATGACATTTATTTTGACGAAAGTTACGGACGAAAGTTACATCTCTTACGGGGATTATTTTATGATATGTTTGCCTGAAAGTTTGGAAATACACGGGACAACAAGAGTGATGGATTAACGGTTATGTCACGACACCGACTATTAATCTCAGCCCTACAACTCTATAAATACCTCAAGGAAATGCATAGTAAAATACTGTTGACGCGAGGCTTTGGTAGATTACTCATCGAGAAAATTAATATCACATAGCAATGGAAGAGTTAAGATTTAGCAAATGGACACATCCAATGTGAATTTGCAACTAAAATGCTAAAAGAGTTGCCAAATTGTAGTAGTTTTAATTTATTACATATTACTTTTGGTGGTAATAAAATAACACAGCACGATCAGGCCACAATATTATATTTATAACGGGTAGTTGTTCTTAAAGATGATAATTAACAATTTTAATTATATAAAGATAATTTTTATAAAATTCAAATAAATATTATATTTTTATTTATATAAGGGACTATAAAGTCAATGCTCACTCTTCTCTCTAATTTTTTTCACACTCTCTATTTCTTTTTCACTCTACTTTCTATGCTACGAATTCATACAAGCAAACTTGGCCAATATTGTGCCAACAATGCTCATTCTAACTTGGCTAATGTTGTGCCCGCAATGCTCATTATTGTGCAAACAATGCTCATTCTAACTAGGCCAATATCGTGTCAACAATGCTCAAATTCTAACCACACAATTCCTAATTTCTTGTCCAATCATATTTTTATATATGCATTATTCCTTTTATTTATTAAATTAAGTTTATTAATTTAACTCTCCCCTTTAAACTTAATTCTCGATTATTCCCAACGATGCTCGTAACTGACTGAACACTTCGTACTTCAGTGGCTTCGTAAAAATATCAGCAATTTGATCTTGTGTTTCCACGAACTTCAGCATGACTTCCTTTGGCTCAATACACTCTCTTATAAATGAAATCTCGTGTCGATGTGCTTGCTTCGATCATGAAACACAGGATTTTTCGCTAATGCCAGGGCTGACTTATTATCGACAAAAATATCAGTTGGATCATGTTGTGTCATTTGTAGTTCCTTCAACAATCATCGTAGCCATATTGCATGACACACACATGAGGTTGCAACAACATATTCAACTTCACAGGTTGACAGTGTCACAATTGGTTGCTTCTTTGAACTCCAAGTGAAAGCTATTTCGCTGAGAAAAAATACAAATCCGCTAGTGCTTTTCCGATCATTTTTATCTCCAGCCCAATCACTATCACTGTACCTAACTAATTTGAATTCATCAGATTTTGAATAATGCAATCCAAAATTAGTTGTACCTTTGACATAGCGGAGTATCCTTTTTGCTACATTCCAGTGAGACTCCTTTGGTGCTTCCATGTATCTGCTCACTAGTCCAACTGCATACGAAATGTCTGGCCTTGTGCACGTCAAGTATCTGAGACTCCTGATCAAACTTTAGAAATTTTTTGGATTGACTCCTACTCCATTTTCATCCTTGGTCAATTTCAAACTGCATTCAATTGGAGTGTTGACTGGATTGCAATTCTCCATCTTGAATTTCTGCAAGATCTCCTTAGCAAAGCCACTTTGACAAATAAAAACACCATCATCATTCTGCTTCACTTCAATGGCAAGATAATAAGATATCAGGCCAATGTCAGTCATTTCAAATTCACAAGCCATCGTCTTCTTGAAATCATCAAACATCTGAGGATTATTCTCGGTAAAAATAAGAGCATCCACGTATAAGCAAACAAGCAGCATATCTCCACCTTTTACTTTGACGTATAAGGCATACTCATGTGGGCACTTGATAAATCCATTCTCCTGAAAATATTTGTCAATACGGCTGTTCCAAGCTATCGGTGCTTGTTTGAGTCCATCCAATGCCTTTTTTAGCTTCAACACTTTGCCTTCATGTCCTCTGAAAATGTACCCAGGCGGTTGTGAGACATAGATCTCTTCTTCCAAGCAGCCATTCAAAAATGCTAACTTTACATCCATTTGATGGATTTTTTATCCATTTTGAGCAGTAACTGAGATCACCAGTCTGATGGTCTCCATTCTTGCAACAGGTGCAAACACTTCATCATAGTCAATACCGGGGTTTTTTACTATAGCCTTTTGCAACGAGCCTTGCTTTGTGTCGAACAATTTTTCCATTTGCATCCTTCTTCACCTTGAACACCCATTTGACTCCAATGGGCTTTTTATCGGCTGGAAGTTTGGTCAACTCCCATGTCTCATTCTTCTCAATTACTTGGATCTCCTCATCCATGGCTTTTCTCCAGTTTTCATCTTTCATGGCCTCTTCAGCATCAATGGGCTCACTATTGATGAGATGACAGTAAAGAGTTAATTCTTCGCTAAGATCTCTGGTAACATCATAAAGATCTTCAATACGACAAAACTTTCTCGGTCGTTGTCTTGGACTTTCACTCTCATCTTCTTCTTGTTCGGGCCATGCAACTGAAATAAGACTGCTTGACGTTGATGTTGTGGTTGGTTCCACCGGATCATGCTCATTGTTTTCATCCATGATGAAAGGATAAAAACTATAATTTTTCTTATCATTATTCCACTCCCAAGTGGCTTCTTCGTCAATGGTGACATCTCTGCTTATAACTGTCTTTCCCATATCGAGATCGAACATCTTGTAACCCTTACAAAATTCAGAATAACCAACGAATAAGTATTTTCTGCTTTTTTCATCTAACTTTCTTCGTTCTTCATCAGCAATATGAACATATGCAACACTCCTAAAGACATGAAAATGAGAGATAGTTGGCCTTCTCCCACTCCATGCTTCCTGGGGTGCCATATCTGAAACACTTATCGTTGGGGATCGGTTCAAGATATAGACTGCACATTCAACCGCTTCTGCCTACAATTCTTTTGGCAAATTTTTGCTCTTCAACATGCTCCTCACCATATCCATCACTGTTCTGTTCTTTCTTTTAATAACACCATTTTACTGTGGCTATCTCGGGACTGACAGGAAATGACGGATTCCATGATGCTCATAGAATCTTTTGAATTCATTAGATGTGAATTCTCCCCCTCTATCGGATCTTAAGGCTTTGATGTAATAGGCGCTTTCTTTCTCTACCAAAGCCTTGAACTTCTTGAAAGCTTTGAACACTTCTGACTTCTCCTTTAGAAAGTAAACCCATGTCTTCCTACTATAATCATCAATGAATAGCAAGAAATATTTGTTGCCTCCCAATGATGTTGGTGTCATTGGTCCTCAAACATCGATATGAATGAGCTTAAAGGGGGCCTTAGCTCTTGACATGGACTCTTTTGGAAAACTAGTTCTTGATTGTCTTCCAATAAGACATCCTTCACAAAGTTGATGGGGTTTGTCAATCGGGGGAAGACCATGCACCATCTTCTTTTGGCTTAGCAGTTTTATACCTCTAAAATTGAGATGCCCGAATCTCAAATGCCAAAGCTAATGAGAATCCTTCAAGCATGCTTTCAAGCACTTTGCACGTCTGTCTTAATGTTGAGAGTGAACATCCGGTTCTTTGACATAGGCACACTTGCAAGCAGCTCCTTCTTCTTATTCAACAACACCAGCTTTCGGTTCATCATGTGAACTTGGTAATTTTTCTCCAACAGCTGTTCCAAACTTAAAATGTTACTTTTCATGTTTGCAACATAATACACATTGCTGATGAATTGGTGCTCTCCATTCTTTAAACGAATAAGAATTATTCCTTTTCCTCAAATAGGAACCTTTGAGGAATCCCCAAAAATAACATTTCCACTAAACGATTGGTCCAGCTCTACGAACATCTTCTTGTCTCCATTTATATGGTTACTTGCACTGTTGTCAAGATACCATGTGTTATTTTCTTGGCTGAATTCACCTTTACGGGTTAGTAATACCATGTCGGTTACATCCTCTTCTTGAATATTGTTCGTCATTTCCTCTATTTACTTTGGTGGGCTCCGGCATTCTGCTGTATAGTGGCCAAATCTGGAGCAATTGAAGCATTCGACATTGGACTTCTCACGTCCATCATTCTGCCTCCAATTTCCTCTTCCTCTTCCTCGTCCACGTCCATGACCTCTGCCTCTTATGGACTGGTTGATTCTATCATTTTCATCTCTCCTGTGTTGTTGATTTCTGCCACGTCCTCTTCCTCTTCCATTTCCTCAATGTCCTCTACCGCATCCTCGATTGAAATGACTAGCAGCTCAGCTATTTTCACCTTCTTTTAACGAAGCCTTTACCGCCAAGACTTGTTCAATAGACTCATCTTGCTGTCTATTCAGTATTTCCTCATGTGCTTGTATTGATCCAACAAGTTCATCAATGGTCATTGCACTTATTTCTCGCGACTGTTCTATGGCCACTACTATATAGTCAAACTTCGGTAGTAGTGACCGTAGAAGTTTTTCTATAGTTCTCGATTCCTTGATTTTTTCTCCATATAGTCGCATTTGATTGACGACAGACTTTACTCGTGAGGAATAATCCAAAACTGCTTCTGTTTTCTTCATCTTCATCATCTCGAATTCTCCTCTCAACATTTGAAGGCAAACTTTTTGTACTTTCTCCTCTCCTTGAAGAGAAACTCGTAGTATGTCCCAAGCTTGCTTGGAGGTGGTCGCTTCTGCCACCTTCTCAAACATAACATCATCTAACCCTTGATGGATGATACTAAGAGCCTTCTGGTCACTACGACGACTCTTATGCAAACTGTTTTTTTCTACTTGAGACAGTTGTGCATCTGCAGCTGGGACTTCGTAGCCTTTTTCAACAATATCCCAAACATCTTGGGATCCTAGAATGGCTTTCATCTTGATACACCAATTTTTGTAATTGGTTTTTGTAAGTTGAGGGAAAACGAAGGAAACACCGTTGAGATTCATTTCTGTAAAGTAAAAAAATTTTCAAAACGTACAGGGCTGTTGCAACTCTTTTGAGTCTATTGCAACGCTTTGGTGTGTCGCTATAGCCTTCAGACAGATTTTGCAAGGAGAACAGCAAGGGAAAATATATCTTTGCAATTTTAGATGAACTTGAAAATTTTACAGAAAGGAAGTACAGAGGCTATTGCAACATTTTTTGACTATTAGCGACAGTTTACATAAACTGCGACACTTTCTGTAGTTTTTCGCAACACTTCTGACAGCCTATTGCAACACTTTTTGGGCTACTTCTGACTCTTTAAACTCGACTTTTTTACTCGAGGATTTTTGGGAAGAGGATTGGGTACGAAATGGCTCTGGTACCACTTTGTTGGAGTAAATATGATAATTAACAACTCTAATCATAAAGATAATTTTTATAAAACTCAAACAAACATTACACTTCTATTTATACAAGGCACTACAAAGTCAATGCTCACCCTTCTCTCTATTTTTCTCACACTCTCTATTTCTTTCTCACTCTACTTTCTATGCTATGAATTGATACATCCTTTGCTCTCTATTTATAGTGTAAGGAGCCAAAGCAAACTTGGCCAATATTGTGCCAACAATGCTCATTCTAACTTGGCTAATGTTGTGCCAACAATGCTCATTCTAACTAGGCTAATATTGTGTCAACAATGCTCATTCTAACTAGGCCACTATTGTGCCAACAATGCTCAAATTCTAACCACACAATTCCTAATTTCTTGTCCAACCATATTTTTACATATGCATTATTCCTTTTATTTATTAAATTAAGTTTATTAATTTAACAGTTGTTCACAGGCATACAATAAAATATATTATAGTATGTTCTTAAACTGCATCTTTCGTTATTTTTATGCTCGATCATTGTCTACTTTTCTTCAACTGAAACAAATTTTGATTACCGTTGTGAAGCTGAATCAATTTTGAAATTTTCATTCCTTGATCATTAAAATATAAGAAATTAAAGAATGCAATTAATTGAATAAATTGGACTTAAATATAAATTGTTTTCCTAATTTCCTATAGAAAATCTAAGAAAGTATCGGCTAAAAACATAACCCTAACCGTAACTCTAGCCTGATCATCTTCTTTTGCTGCTACAACCTTAATTATCGAAGGCAAACCAAAATTGTCCCTTGACCCGAAAAGACCAAACCCTAATATCATTCTCTTGTTCAAATATACCCAATTCTATATTCTCCTCCCTTCCCGTAACTTTATTCCAAGAAACCCCATTCAAACCGGCTATCAACACATAAGTAGAGAACGTCATCATCCATATCTTCAATGTCATATCAAATTCTTTCCCGCACGGCTCTAGCACCTTCACCGGAATACCGCCATTAGTCATCCTACTCTCCTCTTCTCCTTCAAGAAACGAGTTCTTCACTTGCAACTGGAGCATCGAAAGGTGATTTTGTCCCTTATTTAGATCCGAACTTCTCAACTTTTTCTCAATGAGTAGCATGATATTGGTTCCGCCTCTCGTTTCAATCTATTTTCTAAGATTTTCTTGTGGAACTTGCACAACATCCATCTATATAAACGAAGAAAATAAATAATTATTGAAGACGAATCAAAAACAAGATCAAAAGCAAAAAGAACAATTTGTTTGGTGAGGTGGAGAATGAGCCGTGAGTGTTTACATAGACAATGATTTCCTAGTCTGATTAGGAAAACTTGTTCTACAAATTTTAATTAACGTATTGAACTAATTAGGATTCGAAAATTCCAATACAAAAGATTTAAATCATAATGGGGTTTTTTTCGGGAATGACACGTACCTAGCAAATTATAGTTATTTGTTTTGTCATCTTCTTAATATAGATAATTTAATATACACAAAAAAAAGTGTCAAACTTTTAGTTTATTAATGCAATACATTACAAACTCCAAATAAATTTGATAGCATCGGTACTTTCCCATTATTTGTTCATAAATAATTTTTCACTAATTCAAATTTTTCCTATGTATAATCATAGCTACAATCAATCAATTGAGCTATAATTATACAAAAGAAAAGTTTTGTTTCAAATAATTTATTATTGCATCGGAGACAATTAAGCTGCCAAGTTTGTCCATATATTATTTCAGATTTACTTTATTTCGAAAAAGACTCGAGTACCTTTACAGTCGAAAATTCGTGTGTTTATTAAGCGTATCTTAAATAGAGTTTCACCTGTGAATGCCCTTTTAGTGCAATGCTTGGTATTGGAAGAGGGTCATTTGGAAGGGTCATTTGCATCCATGTTATTTATGCTGTTTTGCATCAGTTCTCTAACTTTCTCTATTAATTTCTTGAAAAACTATCAAGGATATTTATACTTTGTAAACTATTTATAAATTCACCATGAAGTCAAACTATTTACAAATACGCATTCCCTTCAATTATATTTACAACTATGTCATCCACTTGTTTCTCCCCTTTTTCTTTTGATTTTCTTTCTTATTTTTCATTTATCTCTCAAACCGTTTATTTTTTCGACATGCAGCTTTAGAATTTTTTGTCCGTCTTATTTTAATCTTTAAAAAAACATCCACTATGATTTTTCGAAATTTTTTACCCAATAGTCGCATGGTAGATATCCAATAGTCGTATGATAGATATCCAATAGACAAGTGGTAGATCTTAGTTTCGACAATGTTTTTACGGAATCGTTTATGTTAGTTTTGTGCATAGGTAGACACGTGACTTGAGTTTCTTATTTGACATGATTCTCTAATGTTAGGTAATTTTTAATCGTTGGCATTTGGAAGAAACTCATGAGCTCAGTATTGATTCGGGATTCCTATTTCAAATATAGAAAAATATAGACAAAACAAAAATAACATGGAAATGTAACAAATGTGTTATAATCGGAGAAGAATACACCAGTTTGATTAACCCGAACGATGCTATTGGTGGTAAAAAAAATAAAAGTTCTTATCAGTTCTTTTATACTGGACTAAAGGTACAATCAAATTAGAGCAATGAATCGCGAATCGTATCTCGTTTCCTAACCAACAAGAGCAAATGTATATTTATTTTGGAATTAGCAATTCAAGGCATAGGCGATTGGACATCTAT
The DNA here is from genome assembly GCA_947683365.1 of Euphorbia pulcherrima. Taxonomy (NCBI): domain Eukaryota; kingdom Viridiplantae; phylum Streptophyta; class Magnoliopsida; order Malpighiales; family Euphorbiaceae; genus Euphorbia; species Euphorbia pulcherrima. The sequence continues at coordinate 41,569,799 of CANTUS010000008.1, read as the reverse complement.
TGGACATCTATTGGACATCTATTGGATGTCTACCAGATAGATACCAGACTTCTATTTGGATAAATCTGATTTGAAATTGATATTAGACATTTGTTCATGTATATTTTAAAGTTATGATCTAGTAAAAATGTATCTAGCGTTTTGAAAAAAGTAGATTCCACACACCTACCAAACTTCTACCACATGTCTATCAGACTTCTATAACATGTCTACCAGACATCTACCACATATCTATCAGTTGAAAAAGTTCGAAAAAGTCACAGTGGATGTCATTTCAAAGATAAAAATGAGACGTACAAAAAACTCTAAAGCGGCATGTCGAAAAAATAAACGGTCTGAAAGATAAATGCAAAAGAAAATAAGAAAATTAAAAAAAACTATGAACAGTAATGTGGAGGAGGGGCATATGAGTGCAAAAAGTTTGCCTTTTGGTCTAAATTATTTTATGAGGAGGAGTATTTTTTTGTAAGAGCCCCAAATTTCTTCGTGTTCATTTGGACCCTTTAAAAAAGGAAATTGTATATCCCTTATTTGAAATCAGCTCAATCGATAAAATAGAAACTACGGTGCTCAAAAAAATTGCAATTTATCGATATTAGATTTCGTTTACATTAGAATGCCAAATTATAATTAGTCAATTTCTCAACTTTAATCACTTATCAAATTGAAAGAACAATCATAATGAGTAAAAAAATGGAAAATCTCATCCTCATATTTGTTTCAATTAATACTAAGACACAAGTTGGTGAATCACCATACAAACTTGTTAATAGCGGTATTGAATAAAATAAACAATATTATAATTCATTAAGAATAAGCATAGATTATAATAGAATTCTAAAAGGTATAGAAATGTAATAATTATAATATAATTATACTCAAACCTTTTATCGAAGAAGATGTTTCGAAAAGGTACAATATAATGAATATTAAACCTAATAACCATACCTTAATGGTGATTTAACGTGGTGGTTGTGAGAAATATAGTTGTTAAAAGCCCGTTAAACCATGTAGAAATCCGTTGTGAAACTGAAAAGACAAAGTTGTTTCAGCACTAGTCGCGACCGCGAAAATTTGTCACGATCGTGGCTTAATTTTGTTGACATTTTGTTATGTGTCACGACCTTTATCGTGATTTGTGAATCTGGTCACAATCGTAACCGTCGCAAATCAGACTACAGTTCAAACTTTGAACTTCAATTTCCCATTCACCGTTAATCCGTTTAAGGCTTGAAACGTTTCTACGACATATAAATTATACTTCAATTCAAAAGCTTTTCCATATAATAACTAAGCTAAAGTTGATAATGCACATCATTATCACTTATGTCATATTTCTAACAAATAATAGTGAAGCTAAATTGTGAGTGGACCTACATTTTGCCATTAACTCAGACCTTAGTTCTACAATCTCATAAGTCAATGAGGGTGGTTGGTAGTCACAAGTACGCGGACAGCCATCCATCTCAGGTAGTATTCTTCAAAGCATTCATTTGGGCGTTGCTTAACCATTTCAAGATCTTGCAGAGTAGTTTTGACCTTCAGGTTGAAAGTGTGGTTCCCCAGAAATGCAGAACATAGCTTCTTCTAGTCGGATTCCACGTCAGTCAGCATCCTCATGTACCACTCAAAAGCCGGTCCACACAGAATAGCTTAAAATAGATTGACCATATGAACCTTAGGGATATTCATACTAGTCATGATTCGAAGATAACTCTCCACATGCGCATGAGGAGGTCCAATGCCAGTATATGGGGCTATGTAAGGCAACACAAAGTTTCCTAGGAGGGCTTTCGATTCCTTTGGCAAGAACCGGTCAATGTCCACATATTGCTCAATGGAGGGAGCAATAGTCTTATCTTATATCGGGGACAGCTTCTCCATGTCTGCCATCTTTGCCTTCAACGTTGCTATATCCGCCTCTTATTCTTGAGTTTTCTGAGCATTAGAAGCGCTCAGCTTTTCCCAAACATCACAGAATTCTAGAGCATCCAGAATCCATTTTAGGGACTGTCCAACTGCATCATCGTTTGCCATTGCTATTTCAGGTTCTAGATCGGAGAAAACTCCGGCCAGAGATTTGTCTGGTGGCGGAGGTCTGACTTTTGGGCTACCCGTAATACGTCTTGACCTCCTTCTCTCTCGCTTCTAACTTGAAAATGCAAGAGATCAATTTACAGTAAATGTATCTGGCGTGGCTCTGAGCCTTACTTACCTTGCTTATCAAAATGAATGAGTAAATGAATGAATGGATGAGTGAATGAATGGATGGATATGTAAATAATAGGGAGTTAGGTGTATGCAGCTGTTCATGGAACAATCAACAAGGGCAGCCTGTAATATGCGTGGAACATCACAAATATATGGCTCGAAGGCCAGGGTCAGGAACCAAATCTGGTTTGACTAGATGGTCAGGGGTGAGCTGACTCTCTGGTCACTTAAGGATTGACTTTACGGTCTAAGGTAAGCTGACTCGCTGGTCACTCGAAGGGTTGACTCTATGGTCCAAGTTAAGCTTACTCGTTGGTCACTCGAAGGCTTGACTCTATGGTCTAAGGTGAGCTGAGTCGTTGGTCACTCGAAGGGTTGACTCTATGGTCCAAGGTGAGCTAACTCGCTGGTCACTCAAAGGGTTGACTCTATGGTCCAAGGTGAGCTGACTCGCTGGTCACTCGAAGGGTTGACTCTATAGTCCAAGGTAAGCTGACTCGCTGGTCACTAGAAGGGTTGACTCTATGGTCCAAGGTGTTAGGCCTAGATAGGCTGACTGGTCTTGGTTTACTTTAGCTCATGGGTTGAGACTGGGTGGACTCACTAGTCTCAATTATTTTGGGTTCCTATAACTAAGTAAATAAAATGAGATGCCACACACAAATGTTATGGTTGCATAAAGATGTGGTTAGTTTACACACAACCATGATGCTTATGATGTCCGTTTTCAGTTTATTTATATTTAATAAACCTGCACATGTAGTAAACGGTTAGATCGCGCATACCGCTCTTTTAACTCCATTGGGTTACTTCGCTTTAAAGCCAGCAGGGGACTTAGCAAAGTTTGCTCGCGTGCGCTCAAGGTTTTTGGGTAAACCTATGGAAAGTGGCTATGGTTCATCTATATGTAAGTTTCGATCTCAGGATGGGGTGCGATTGGGTACCATGCGCCTTTGTGTATCGAGTCCCAGTGGCCCTAAGCGAACCAAAGGAAACTTTTCCACATATAATATACCTAGGTAGTCCTGCCCTTAAGCGAGCAAGGCCCTCGTACGTTACGCAAGGGGTGTGTTTAGATCCATATCCCTCAAGCCCTAAGCGAACTTTGAGATACTTCACCAAAAGACACCTAAATTGGTTTAGGGGTAAAGAATGCAGATGTTATGCAATCCTAAAATTTGCGTAATGCTGAAATTACCACATATTCCGTAATTCCAAAATTTAATTTGAATAATATTTAATTATTATGTCAAAAAGGAATTTTTATAAAAAAAAATCAGGTTTTTGTACAAAAATAAATCTCTCCCCAGCGGAGTCGCCACTGTGAGCGGGCAAGTTTTATTTATGGGAGCACGCAGGGTGCAGGGCGCAGGGCGCAGGGCGCGTTTGGTCCGGTTCGAGAAAATCCGATTTGCTTAAATGCAATGACTTTACATAAGCCAAAAATGTGATTATATTTGAAAAATATATTTATGCATTTTAATAAGAGAAAATATTTTTAAAATAAAGTATTTTTACTTTATTTAAAAATAAAATAGAGTCGCCACCCGGTTCAGCTCCATTGGAAATTGTGGTATACTGATCAAAAATGGGATTTTTATACTGAAGAGAAAACGAGATTCTGAGTTCGGACATAATAGGTACTCATATTGTTCAAATTGTTTGGATTAATTTTGGAATTTTGGAATTCTTGGTAATTTCTGCATTACGACAGCTTTATTTAAGAAATAAATTTAAGAAATAAAACGGGCATTATAACGGCATAATAAATATAAATTTGCTACCGAAATTTTGGTAGAGTAACGGCAGCATTCGGGTTTTGGCCCAGAAACTCGGGGTAGAGTTTCCTTACATTCTGGATGTTTGTCCGTACCTGCGAGCTTATTTACACATATTATAGTCTAAGTGGCTCCAGTGGCTCCAGTGGCTCACTTAACCAGAGAAATGAAATGCAATGAGCAATAATAAAAGTAATAAAAATGGATTTTAAAGTTGGGCTTAGAGTCAATTACCCTCAGTTTACCTTTATGTCTGTCCAGGATGACTGGAGAGTCAGTGTAGGACCGAAGTTGTTAGAAAATGTGGTTCGTTTGGAAAATAGGTTTAACCCAAGTTATGGCTATAATCTTGGATTATTCCTAAAGGAAATGCGGGGATTTTTTAGAATTAAGTCGTTTTTAGACCCAAGATCACTGTGAGACCTTGATCTAAAAAGACCAAAAAATGAGTTTATACCGAATGTCGGTGATACTGCTCAGATTTTTGGACATTTTAACAGAGTTTCGGGGCTTTTAGGACTTCCGAAATATTTTGGTGCGTGTGGATTCTTTTCCACTTTCTCGTCTGTTGAAAATGAGGTGGGTGGGCCCTTATTTATAGAAGGAAGGCTAATTACCTAGGTAATTAGTCGGCGGGTTAATTACCTATCTGACAGGATTTTACTTTAAATCCCGTAAATCCTTGCCATATCTCTATAAGATTTGATTTTTTTTACTGTAGATAGGTAATTAGCCAGTGGAATAATTACCTATGTTTGACCAAATTTTGACTTTTTGATTTTTCAGTAGGAAATGTTAAATCGAAGCTTTCATGGAATGTGAATTTTTGAATTTCGGATTTTGGATGACAATTCGGTTTTTTTTTTGGCTCTTTTGTCTGTGCATTGAACGAAATCGGCATAATTTCTCATTGGGCTGAAACGGACCTGTGCTAACAACTGGCTTAGAGGTTCTTTATATTTTTGGGTTGGTGGATAAATAAAAAAGACATAAAAGTAAAATGCATAAAATAAAGATAAAAGCACAAATTCTCTACCCATAAACAGTACAATGTCTTCTTCCTAACAATGCATATAAAAACTCAATGAAGCATGTAGATTCAAGGTATCTCAACCACGGTAATTCAAGCATTCCCTTCGGTCATATTGAATACTAAGTTATACTAACTTACTTCCACTTTCGCTCCTTCATAAGCTAACAAAAATTGGCACCATGTTTAGTTAAGCATTTAGATAAATCTAAAACCACTGGTATATGACCAATCTCCTTTCGGACTCATGCACCATATGTGTGTGTTTGGGTCCATTATGTTAAATCTCCTTTCAGTCTCTTTAACATAACTATATATAAGTTGGTACCAAGACTCATAAGCATTAAGCATTCAAAAAAACAATCACAAATAATTTTAAGTAATACATACATTGTTTCAGAGATCTCCTAGACAGTCTGTTGGAGGAGAACTTGTTGCAGGAACTTAAAAACACATAATAAAATAAAGAAAACAAAAATCTTCCATTAAAGAACAAGAAAATAAGAAAGCTACAGAAGAAGAAAATAAGAAAATGGCAATCCCCCAAAGGGGAGGCAGTTTACAAAATAAAGAATGTAGGTTTATATAGCGACCAAATCTAAGGGGAGTGAAAAAATATACACTAATAAAATAATCTAATCAAATACAAAATATTTATTTATTTTGTAAAAGAAATATCAAAGTAATTCCCACTTGTTAAAACATCTTCTAGAAGTGGCAGATTTGTAAATAGCAAAAAGTCACCTTTCTCCATTTTTTCACTCTTCCACCTAATGCACGTCACACCAGTCAACATCACTTGTACTTTGCAGTCAATTGCCAATTTTTGGAAGGAATTTTCCCACCATTTTTAGTCTTTCACCCGGAATGGCCGGAGATCTCCTCTTCTCGACGAGATCTTGTAAAACACGGAGATCTCCAGTAAAGACTGCACTTTTTCGTCAGTTTTCAGCAACAAGACAAAAGTTCTCCTTCCTCCACCAGAGACCTAAGACCTGTAGAGATCTTCATAAAGACTGATCTTTTCACTCAAAATATTAGTTTTTTATGCATGATTTATATAGTACGAATTCGGCGCATCACGTTTCTAACCTTTTTTTTTTGAAATATTTTGAATAGGTGCAAAGAGTTGTATAAACCAGCCAAAGATCTTCATATAGTCGAAGAAGAATTTCCAGCTGATTAGATTGCCAAAGATCTTTATATATATAGTTGAAGAATTGTTTTGTTTTACCAATTTAGCACATATAATCTAGAGCAGTCAAATGTTTTCAAGATGAAGCTCGGCATGTTTTATCATACTAGCCTTAACTCTAAAGGGGTCTGTAGTGTTAAAGTTACACTTGACACAAAATTTGAGGTCAACGACTTGCTAATCGATGATCAAGATATTGATTATGATGTGCTTCCTTCTTACTATTGTGTACAAAAAACCGATATTGTATAGTTAATTCGTGCAACTGGTCCCATGAAATTAATAATCGGCCCATTATCATCTGCAATTCAGTTATAGGGAAATTTATTAATCTTCCACAGGCAAAGAAGGTTGACTTCGGCGGTGGTATTAGTTTTGCTTTTGGTTTTAGTCATGTGGCTACCAATATAAGGTGGTAAAAATGATCGGTCACGATCCCTCTCTGACAATAGAATAGTTCGAGATATAGATAGAGTAACCGCTGAAGTACATATTGTTGGTACAGAATCATGGAGCTAGGCATTGGGTCCTTTACAACCATTATCGATAATTTCTTTTGACATTGAGAATGAATGTTTTGGGTCAGTTTTAGGGCCGGAAGTGGATCAAACCTATACATAAGTAAAGGGTATTGTCGAAATATTAAGGGGAGAGCTATGCATATCTACAATTATCTACAATTATGGAAGTTGAGGAGTTACAATTTTTCATGTTTTTGCGATGAAAGTTTATGGAGTGGAAAACGTGTGGTCTGAAGTTTTCTCCATCAGCTTGCGTTCTTGTATAACACGCTAGCACTTCAACCCACTTCAGCCAGTGCATATCATAATGATGGGTCATTTTTGACGTATTGCTATCAGGAAAATGCGTTTGTACATTTTGATCATAAAAAATGCAGATATAGATTTATGAAGATCCTTGGGAACGAATCAAAAGAATTATTTTCTTATTATAAGCAAGTGGATGTAGTTGTTCCTGATACTCCATGTCTTGTTTCGCTCAGACAATCTCTATCATGACATAATGTAAAAGTGCTTAATTTTCGGTCAAGATGTGCATTTTAGTAACAAATGACCTCGAAAGTGTGAGTGAAAATATTTGATAAACTTACACTATAAAAATAAAACAGCAATTGACCATAATGAAAAGATCAAAAAACATAATCGGGCATTCAAGAGTTAAAAAGAACCTAAGAACAGAAAATTGGGTTTGTTAATCGTTTATTTGTAGTGTTAAATAGTCGTGTTTTTGAGAAGATGAAGAACGATGTTCAAAAGTATTTCATAGCTCCTTATTTTGTTGTTTTCTTACTTTTTATACACCTCTAATATTTCTGTATATCAAATTCACTTTGTTAGCATCTATTACAATAAAAAAATATACTCCGAAGTAAAGAGAACAACCAGGTCTTAATCTCATGGTAGGTGTCCTGCTATATGTATCAAGCACTATCCAAAAGGCTGAAACACCTTTTTGGACCGTGTAGTATAGTCTATTTACCCCTTAGTCCCTTCGCTATACATGTTATTTATTTGGTCCATTTGTTATGCAATCTAATACCTTTTTGGTCCCTTAAGTGCAAGTTTGGGATTGATTTCTCAGGCTGTTGTCCCGTCCTGAAAAGCTACATTTTCAAGGTTTCCTTATGACAACAAATTTTGGCATTGAAAGTCAATAGCAAATAGACCCTAATTAATTAATATTAAGAGTCAAAATCTTTTGTCCAATGCCAAAATATGTAGTTTCATGAAAAATTTGTGAGTAAAACTTTTCACGACAACAACTATGACAACAGTACCAAACACACCCTACATAGTTACATCGATAGAGATTCTACATTAACCACCAAACAATGGCTTGTTGGCCACCACCTTGTTAAGAAAAAACCAACAAGTGTGAGGTTGTCAATCCACACAATCTACGATATTAACAAAAAAAAATGCCCCTTTTACTAAAAAAAATAGAGATTTTGCAATAAAGGTAAAAAATTGTTGAGTATAGGAACTTAATCAGTAATAGTTGCATAGCACAGTTTTAAAAGGTAATAAATTACATAGCACTAGAATCAAATTGATAACATGAATAACAGAGACCAAATGAGCAAATGAGTTATACCATAGAGACAAAAAAAAAAAGGCCCTTTTGCCCTATCCGAAATAATAAAGCAAACTATCACCATTTCAATTGGACACAAGTTGGATATGGTTTCGTACAAAGGGAATCGAAATATTTTCTCTCGAGTTCCTAGCTTGTGCCATTCAAAAAGCCAACACCATGGCTGTAAACAACATGAACCGATTTGAGCTTCCCTTCCCACGCCCAATGCCCATATCACCCAAGCTAATGCACATATTCCATCTCTGACCGAGAGTTAACCCATGCCCACCTTTGTAGCAGAAAACCCTTCCCCACAAAGCTATCATTTTGCCAAGATTTCGTATCAAAGAAATTCCTCCTCGAAAAATATTTAGCTTTAAAGATTCTAGCCATTAAAATTTCGGGGTTGGATGGCATTCCCCATGCTTGCCAATTAGAGCTAAGTTAAACTCATGTAACCTTCTAAAATTCAAACCACCCCTATCCTTCGGTTGACATAACCGAGCCCGACTCATCCAATGAATTTTTCCCTTCAACCCTTACATTTCAAATTACAGTTTCAATTCTCGACTTATATGAAACCATATCTGACTGGTGTACAACCGAGTATAGGACAAAAATGAATTCACATGAAACACAATTCTAGGTTAAAAGCTTCACATGACAACAAATATAAACTGATAAATAAGAGATACAACTCTTTACTTAAAAATAAACCACCGACTTGAAATCCTATCGAAAATCAGATTAGTTCAAATGTTTCAGCATTGCAATCTCAAGATTGAACGGAAAAATAAAAAAGTAAAAGGCTGATCAGTCATTTGTTTTCCGAGACAAATTAGCATATCGATTGTTCGATTTGAGCTTTCATTTACAGAAATAATGATGATCACAAATAAGTTAACATCTACCTTCGCTTATATTGCACAACCATACCCTCAACTAAGGAAACGCCTCTCGCCTCTTTATAGATCTTCAGTTTCCCACACCTATTCAATAGATGAACAAATAGAATTAAGGAATTGCATTGAATATATCATTCAAACCATAGTTCTATTAGTTTCTCAAAACTCTGAATAAAAAGTTTTAAATTTATCATTACTTTGATTTTAATTTCAAATAAACCATTTCATTAGTTCAATACAACAATAAGATAGAAAGTACGAAAAGTATTGAGATCATTAAGTAGCAAAATAGCATCAAAATTTATGTACCTCGAATTAATGTTCAGAACCTGCACATTGTGTCCTGAAAGAACATCTTTCAGAGAAACCAAGGATGGAATATGTTGAATCGCTTCGAGTTTCGAATCCACTCCTCGGACCTTCAAATATCTATATCCGATTTTTTTCGGGTACTTGTAAATGAAAGCATTGGTGTGAGAATTAAACATCAACAAAGCACCATTGTTCATGTACATTATCGGTAAAAACGAGACACAGGGCCATTGTTGAACGCCGGAATGCAGAAGAGTCTAGACCAATTCTTCTCGGTACCATTATCCTTCAACACCCATAAATAGATTTCATCATTAGAATCCATGGAAATGCAAAGTACTCCTCCTAACGTTCCCATAGCAACATTGTCAAAATATGCAGTAAACCACGACAGTGGCAACAAAACTGAATCAAAATGTTCCGTGTCAATGTCAAAAGAAATCACGGACTGTTCAGCGAGCCAATAAATACACACGTTCAAGTGAGTCCGAAAGAATTTCAACAATGTGTTAATGTCATAGCCCTTATTTTTCCAAAAATTCGTACCAAGAACATGTACTTCAGCCACCATATCGGGAGTACTGGTTGATGCATTGGCGGAATTCTTCCAAAACATTCTGATCACTTTATATTGGTTAGTAGTACGACCACAACCAAAACCACATTCAATTTTGTGCAACCCATAATAACAAACTTCCATAGGAATAAATTACAATTTCTAATTAATAAATGATTATTGAAACATAAATCTGAATCCAATTGAAATCTTTATCCAAGAGAAGAGAGCTTATCTGAGAATGGATCGCCCTAAGAAAACTATGGAATGAAATGCAAGAGTTAAGGATGCCTAGAGTAATGTATATAAATGTGCTAAGAACCCTAAAGGCCTAAAGGCAGTTAGACCTCATGTTGCCTCAGCAGATTGCTTGAATCAGGTGAGACGAACATCAAAAAGAGACTATTGAAACCTAAATAAGAATCCACGAGAAATCGCTAGGAACCCTAAGGGCGATAAGATCTCAAGAATCAAGATGCCTAAGAAAATTGCTTGAATTAAGTGAGGCAATGCTTTGAAAAGAAATTATCGGAACCTAAATCAAATTCCACAAGAAATCTTTATGGAAGAGAAGAGAGATAACCCAAAATTTGATCGCCGATGTAGAAAACTGTGGTGGAATGAGCCAGTGAAGGATGTCTAGAGCAATGTAGATATGAGCTAGGAACCCTAAAGGCGATTAGATCTCAAACTGCCTAAGAAAAGATTGCTTCGATTAAGTGAGGCGATACATCGAAAAAAATATTATCGAAACTTGAATCGGAACCAAAAGAAATCTTAAATGAAAGATATTACCTAAATTTTGTTTGCCGATGCCGAAACTAGAGTGAAACGAGAGAATGAGGAATATCTAGAGCAATGTAGATAATACGGCAGGAACCCTAAAGGTGATGAGATTGTCTTAGGGAATCGCCTTATATAAGCGAGCCATTAATTTGAAAAGAAGGGGTATAAGGAAACTTATATATAAAAAAGTTTTTTCTAGGTTAATTGCATAGTTAGCCCCACGAAAACACGTTTTACTAGATGTCGCCCTCTACTTTGAAAAGTCTCTATTAGCCCCCCCCCCCCCCCCCCTCAGTGCCATGTGTCACCTTTTTATTAGAAAGAGAAAAATAGAAAATTTGATATCTTTGAAAAGCCAAACCAATCAAAAGGTTACACGTGCCAATGAGGGGTCTCGCGAGTGCACTTTTGCCAAGTTTAGGGGCCTGGTAGAGACTTTTCAAAGTTTGAGGCGGCATCTAGTAAGAAGTGCAAAGTTTGAGGGGTTAACTATGCATTAACCATTTTCTAAGTAATCACCGATTCCAGTTCCATTAAAAAATATATGAAAAAAATATATTGAGGCAATGTTGTAATGATAAAAAAATGGATACATGGACAGTACATGTGTACAATGTATCCAAAATGAAAACATCAAAAAATGTGCAAATAATAAAATATTTACCACTTCTTTTTGTAAATTGTAAATAATGCATTTTTATTATATTTATTCACTAATTTCTCTATATTTCTTTTCAAATCTGCTATCTTTCCTACTTAATTAAGAGATATAATCATTTGACATCCAAAATCTGCCAATTCCTATTTATTTTAGTTCCTTATCTAAATATTTCTTATAAATATATTTTAAAGTATACTATTTTCGTTAGCCAACCCCACCTAGCATGGGATTTAAGGCTTGATTGGTTGGTTGTATAATATTTTCGTTAAAACAAAACAAATATTCATGATACAATTTTAATATGTTATTTCAAAATCACTCCAGTTATAAATGTTTCCAGTTTTGACATTAAAAAGTAACACCACCAATTTCCAAAAAATTGTACAAAATCCTACTAGAAAATAGTGTCTATCCGTGTTTAGCCTAAGCCACTCTGGCGTTGTAACCACCACAAGTGTAGAGTACAAGAGCCATTACAAGTTGTCAAAATGCTAGACACACGGGTCTAGGTCCCTAGGCGCAATAGCACACAATAAGTATAAGTAATGCCTAACTTATTGATGCTGCTTCTAACAAACTATCACCGACTACTCGTTAATACTTGGGCCTATGAACATATATAACAGTAAGGTAATATGGTTCTTGGCTAGCTATGAAGCACGGAAACTCCGGTTACATGCCGTTTCGGCGTTTCCGTTTCTTTGTTCGTTTCCCCACAATTTCCAAACCTATATTCTTAGAAATGGCGTTTCCCGGTTTCCATTTCCGTATCCATGTCGGTTTCCGTGCTACATGGTTGGCTAGTGCTGGATATAGATTTCTATTCCAGTGGACATTGGTTAATTTTCTCCTAATGAACTCGCAATTCGGTCTGTTTGGGAAGAATGAGTAGTGATCTATAATGTGTATAGAAGGAATCAACATTTTGCAAGGAATTCAAATCAGTCGAATTCATTTTATCTAGAAGATCTGTAAGTTTTCTACATAAAATGATTTGAATTGAATTAAATTCCATAAAAAATAATGGTTGCAACCACACCCTTAATGACAGTTCCATAAGAATCGGAATTGAATTCATCAAAAAATACAGTAACTAGAAACACAGATATGAACTGGCAAAAGGCCCCAATTTTAAGGCGGTTTACCATTGGTGGCCGTAACAACTAGATAAATCATATGACTACAATTATCACTACTTGTTATATGCAGAGTATAGATTAGCCTAAGTGATTGCTTAAACTAAAAGCGTACAATTGCCAACTCATAGCAAAATTAAACCCAGCAAAGAGTGAGAAAGTAGGCTTACCTATGAGCAATAGCTTCCAATTTGAATTCTGTCCAAAGGACCTTCCAATTACGTCCTTCCGAGTTTTGACGGGAGAAAAAACGCCATAGGTTTTCCATGTTCTTCAGACAATTTTGCAATAAAAAAGATCCTTTTGATGGAAGATCTGAAATCGATGGACCTAATTACATTCAAAGCAGAAAAAGTCCTTCAAAAATCATATAACATAGACAGTGGCAAATAAATTGAATTCGTGAGTCAACAAATTGATTTTGCAATAGAAAAATAAATGAATCGCAATACTATGGATAATTGCCACAATTAATTAATATTGAACGACAATCGAAAGAAATAATATACAAAAGTCAGAAGCATAAATAGCAATCGCCGGAAATTGATGTCATGTAGAAGAAAATATTACCGGATTTTGATGGCCGGAAGTAACAGATGAGCCGCTTTGCTGTGAGTTCAATAAAGTTGTGTTTTTCTTTCATATTAATCAATAAGTAAAACTTCTTGAACGTTCCGGGCTAATGCAAAGCCCAGCCCATTCACTAAGGGCTTGTTATCTTGGACTGCAGTTCAGTTCAGTTCAGCTTTGCGTGGTTATAAATTTACACTAAACTAACTTCAGTTCAGCTTACTTCAGTTCAGTCCAATTTTACTTCAGTTCAACTTTCAGAAGTTAAAAAGAACATGTCCTAAATTTAACTAATAAATTCAGAAAATATTATGCAAAATATTAAAATGAAAACAAAGTTAACAACATAATTATAAGAAAATTATATATTAGTTTGAGCAGCATTGAGTATTTAAACAAATTTCAAGTCCAACATATTAAATTCTCAACGAAGCTTTGCTTTTGATCCAGTTTCTTGAGCTTCTGCAACAGTTTCAGAGCATTGTCTTTGAATCAGACTTACCAGTCATCTTCTGAAAGTTACCAGTCATCCTCCGAAACTAACTAATATATAGAGCAAATTTTCCAGCACCTTGTACCTTATACCATTTTCCTAACACATACTGTATCAACCAATGTATTGAAATTTGATGATTAAGCCATTCATTAAATTACCTTTTGTGCACTTACAAGTCAAATTCACCATTTTAACTCATTTTCTAGTCCTTCCTTTTGACCATTCTGCAAATTAGTTCTCTCTACAACCATTTGCAGAATGGTCAAAAGGAAGGACCAGAAGATGAGTTAAAATGGTGAATTTGACTTGTAAGTGCACAAAAGGTAATTTAATGAATGGCTTAATCATCAAATTTCAATAGGTTGGTTGATACAGTACGTGTAAGGAAAGTGGTATAAGGTACAAGGTGTTGGAAAATTTGCTCTTTATACTAGTTAGTTTCAGAGGATGACTGGTAAGTTCTAGAGAATGACTGGTAAGTTCCGGAGGATGATTGGTTAGTTTCGGAGGATGACTGGTAAGTCTAGTTCAGGGGCAACGCTCTGAAACTGTTGCAGAACTCAGGAAACTGGATCAAAAGCAACGCTTCGCTCAGAAGCTGGACCAAAAGCAACACTTTTCTCTGAAGTAGTTGCTTAAAGACTGAAATTCTAGGCAGCGGGTTCAACAGCAAATAAGTTGAATTTGAATGTTTTCGAAAGCAATTTTAAGCTGTAATGAACAATAATTTGAAAGCAAATATTAGAATAAGTTGAGTCGTGTCTAAGGCACTGTCCTTAAAGGATACTTGGTAGTTCCTCCTAGGATTAAACAACTTCTTCACTCTCGATTTGAGAATGGCAACAGGAATCAGAAATGTTTTATTACATCTACAAAAGAGAAAGGAGAGTAAAAAAAAATTAGTCCCACCAAATGAAAAACCCGCCAATCTTTTTATAGGTAAGAAAAGAGTTGTTGTAAAACAATAAGTTAGTGCCTTTAAAATCGTAACCGCAAGGAGTTACAAACATTTAATCAAAGTATAGTCGTTATAGAATTAATCACAATTAAAACTCTCTTTTATGAAAGAGTTAAAACCTATAACGGTCACAATTAAATATTTTGACTAAAGATATATCCTCAATAAAAACATCATAAAACTATTTCTTTTGAAAGTAATAAAATCTCTTATTTTTCCAACAATCCCTCACAAGTTTTAATAAAAAGAATTTTCTAGATATCTCTAGTTTGACATATAATGCATGGAACTAGTGGCTTGTGGACTATGAATCAGAACTTGATCAATAGAATTTAACTTACCGAATATTCAATGAAACATATAGTTTCCAGGAACTAAACAAGTACTATTGTAAGTAGGGGTGAGCAAATGTCGGTTCGGTTCAAAAATCGAACCGAACCGAGAATCAAATAATGGAAATGTTGGAACCGAATACCACACCGAACATATTTCAGTTCGGTCCAAATCGAACCAAATTATTTCGGTTCAGTTCAATTCAGTTTCGGTTTCAACCAAACTAACTTTTTTATCAATTTTTTATAAATTTAATATATAAAATGACCAAAAATCAACATAAATATTTTCCAAACCAAATAAATTATTGTTACTTTGAAAAGAAAAACTTTATTATCAAGTATAAAATGCAAATTGAACTAAAAAAATATAAAAAAATTACATATATAAATTAAAAAAAATTAAAGCTAATTCGGTTCGATTTTCGGTTTGTTCGGTTTTTAACTAAAAAAACCGAAACAAAAACCAAATTATCGGAAATATATAAACAGAAAACCGAATCGAATAACTTTGGTTCGATTCAATTCGTGCCGGTTCGGTTTGGTTTCTCGGTTTGGTTCTGTTTTTCGTTTTTGGTTCACCTCTAATTGTAAGATAGGGATTTTACCATATCGCATTATACCAAGCACAGTTCCATTCAACGCGTTTTTGCTAGAATAGGCCATGCGCGTGCCTGGTCTTTCATAAGTGCTCTAGAGATAGCGCCAATATTATATCTCATAGAAGCGGCCCCACTTCACACTTACATATGTGATTTCATCAAGGGTATATTGCACTTTATACACCATTCATAAGAGCTATAAAATTCATTAAGAGTCCTTTTGACTCAACCTCTCAAGATATGCAACATGGCACTTTACTCACATCTAGGATTGGGACAATATTTTTATAGTGCTAGGAGAACTAACGAAAGGCTTGTTAGTACCCATATGAATCTATTCCGTGGGATCTCCACTCATCTAGGTTGTCATTTCATTAATTTCAAATTGGCTTAAGTCTCATCCTCTCGGATGTATAAAAAATAAATCTCTTCTTTAAAGATTTATTTCTCAAATATTACTTAGATGATTTGATTAGAATTACTCTAGACTTATATAGATAAAATTTCATCTCAATAATATGTTTCAAACGTATATGTTTTATTGCTGCCTTTATAGGTCTTATTTCTCAATATATATTATCATTTTGCAATAATAATGTATATACATTGAATGCGTTAACTTTAAAGCAACACTTACCCAAAAGGTTTTTCTAACCACTTAGTCTCATTTTATTCCAACTCTCAAGAAACTAACTCTTAACATAGCTTGCTTAGTTGGTTTTCATATTATTGTTCTACCACCAAATGTGTAAACATAACCACTAATGAAATTATTCCCATATGAATTAAAAATTTACTCAACGTCATTGTTCCCCTCAAGAACAATGTGAAATTCACTAATGAATTTATATTTATTTGAATCAAAGATTCACTCAACATCGTTGTTCCCCTCGAGAACAATGGGAAATTCACAAATGAATTTCTTTTCATATGAATCAAAGATTCACTCAACATCATTGTTCCTCTCAAGAGCAATGGGAAATTCATTATATAGAATACCATATTTAACGGTTTCTCTCAAATATTTTTTAAGCCTCAATATGGCTTCTCTATAATCAATTATTAGATTATGTGTATACTTGCTTACATAGCATATGCTATGTCTCAAACTGTGAAATTCATTAAGTACAAATACATACTTGGATTTAGCCACTAGATCACTATTATCTTCCCTTGAGTATTAGAATCATAAGGGATACTCACATGATTTACATCATAAAATTCAAACTTCTCAAGAAATTTCTCAATATAGTATTTTTGGGTTAACAAGACTCTCATTCATCCTTATGATTCTCATACTCAATATCACACTGTCATCTCTTATGTCTTTTATGATGAATATTGATAACAAATACTCGAAATAAAGATAGTCATACCATCCACATATAATCACACATATAACATTTATCACTTTAGTATATACACATATATCCACCTCAAAAGATCAAACATCTCAACTCATTATTTAGGTGTTTGTCACTAAACCATATAAAGACTTTATTAATGCATCACTTTTCTATTCATGTCACACCCCTCATGTTGCACCGTAAAAACCTTATATCAAGAAAAGTCGTTCAAATTCTATTTGGTCAAAAGTTCTAAGAATGGAAGCTAAAACAAAGTACACATGAAACAATTTCCCTGCCGGATAATAAAATAAAATTTTTTAAAAGTTTTATTTATAAAAAAACCATTCACAACAAATGGGTCCAACTCCGGAGGCACCAAAAAGAAATCAAGTTCTACTTTTCAAGAATAAAAACATGCACACATAATAAGAAGTTTCATTCAAAACCTTTGATTCAAAAGATGAAATAATTTCGCGGACAATAAAAGTTCATCTTTAATCAAACACTTATAAAAATTTTCACCAAAACTTGCTTTTCAAAGTTCTCTTGCCTTTCCTTAAAATATCATTTTCAAACTCAATTTAAAAAAATTGGTGCAACCGAGTCAACATTCGGAACAATACTTAAAAATGGAAATTTCTCTAATCTTTATTGAAAACATTCACAAAGAATATGCATTCTTTGTCTCAAGGTTAATATATCCAAGTACATCAATATGTTCAACAAAATCTATGAACATACAAACATAAAAATTTGTACCTATTTCTCTTCATATAGGTTTAAGAATAATAATCTTAATAAGACACCCCCACACTTTTGAATATTTCAAATTAGGATCATAATCCTCTCATTTCTCATATGGTGTCTTATCAATTTCTCATATGAAATTCTATTTGTATAGAAAAACTTAACAAATAGTTCTACCAACAAATATCTAACATTTTAAATATGAAACTCATATATACTTAATAAAGCATAACATGTTCTCATATGTCTCAAATTCACTAAAAACTTAGTCATCAAATTCCAAGCTTAACTCACCAAAATATGTCCATGAAAACACATTATAATCACTATCTTTGTTAACAAAAAAATCTGCACAGTACCAGATTTCATGAGCCCACTTCGACTCAAAATTTGAACATATAAAAGCGATTATTTGTCAAAACTTTGTTCTAAACATAAAAACATATATGTCTTATGTTTCCAACGCCACAGAAAACACATAAAACAGATTTATATATCTCAAATTATGTCAAAGAATCAGCCGCACACAAAGCTGAAATTCCAGAAAATCGAGATTTTTATCTCAACTTCAATAAAAATTTCAATCCACTAAACAAAAGAATTTGAAAAACATTCCTTCTAGACATAACTTGATCTATGTCTCATAAACCATAGAAACAAGAACCACTCAAAATGGATTTGTAAATCTCAAGAAAACTCATAATCAATAAAGGGTGTTCAATGCTGAAAATTTCCAGCACATATAAACGTTAGTTTTATCACATATTAGATATCAATAAACTCTTATAAACTTGAAATCAAGATGTCCCAAAATAAATTAATTCAAAGTATATTGATCTACATAAAACATATCAAAACCTCATTTATTTCGCAACAAATAAATATTTTGATTCAAATTAACTTATGAAATAAAACTACTCAAATTCATAAACCTTAACTACCACAATGAAAATCTCACGATTCAACCAAATTGGCAAAGAAGAGCAAACATATAAATTAATAATCTCAAAACATCAAATAAATAATATGGTCCATATAGCTCATTCCGACAACACAATATATTTGGTCATTACAACCTTGTTGGACTCAAAAGTTACCTTCACTCCATTTTCGCCTAAAAGGCTCACTAAAACCAATTTGGTTCAAATATTGGGAACAAGTAGCACCTCATTATGTGCTAAAGATGTGAGCTCAAGGAGAACTTTATTCTCCACTTTTAACCTGGGTGTATATGATTAGGAAGCATTTTTATTTCTCACAAACGTGCCTCGTTACTCCATAGTCAATAACCCACTCATTCAAATCAATCACCATTTTTACTTTGGAAATGACTATAAAAATAATATCATCGATATCAACTAGATTATTTCTAAGTTGAGTAGGATTGTCGCATTTCACAACTCTTTTCTTCCATTTAGGAGCATGGTGATCACATATATAAAAGTTCCCTTAGTTTTATTATTCAAGGTTTTATTACTTTTGAGCATATAACCATACCTAAATTCATACATTTTTCCTTGATGAGTATTGGTCTCTATGATGTTTGCCTTTGAGACGATCTCCTTCCCTTTGGTCATTTTGTTCTTCCAATCAATATCCTCTAACCCAACGACAAACTTTTGTTCACCAATATCCATATTGTTATATTTGAAAATCAAAGATTCCCAAATCTCTTTAACTTCACCGTGTGAAATTCCCACCATTGAATATCTCAATTTTTCAAGAAATGACTTAGCTTACAATGGAATAGCTAGTGGAGAACAACTATTCTTGTAGTCTCGAAAGAATTGGAGCCCCATGGAGTAGCATAATTTTCCATTACATAATATCCTTTAAGATTGTTGGAAAATTTGCTCTTTATACTAGTTAGTTCCGGAGGATGACTGGTTAGTTTCGAAGGATATGACTGGTAAGTTTCGGAGGATGGTTGGTAAGTTCCAGAGGATGACTGATTAGTTCCGGAGGATGACTGGTTAGTTATGCAGGATGACTAGTAAGTCTGGTTCAAAGGCAATGCTCTGAAACTGTTGCTGAAGCTCAGAAACTGGATCAAAGGCAACGCTTCACTAATTAGAATTTGTTGCAAAAGCTCAGAAGCTGGACCAAAGGCAACACTTTTCTCTGAAGTGGTTGCTTAAAGACTAAAATTCTGGGCAGCTGGTTCAACAGTAAATAAGTTGAATTTGAATGTTCTCGGAAGCAATTTGAAGTTGTAATGAACAACACTTTGAAAGCAAATATCAGAATTAGGTTAGTCATATCTAAGACACTGTCCTTAAAGGATACTTGGTAATTCCTCCCAGGATTAAATAACTTCTTCCATCTCAATTTGAGAATGGCGACAGGTATAAAAAATGCTTTATTATATCCAGAAAAGAGAAAGAAGAGAGTAAGAAAAAAATTAGTCCCACAAAATGAAAAACCCGACAACCTTTTTATAGGTAAGAAAAGAATTGTTGTAAAACAATAAGTATGGTGCCTTTAAAACCGTAACCGCAAGGATTTACAAACATTTAATCAAAATATAGTCGTTATAGAATTAATCACAATTAAAACTCTCTTTTATAAAAGAATTAAAACCTATAACGGTCACAATTAAATATTTTGATTAAAGATATTTTCTTAATAAAAATATCATAAAACTATTTCTTTTGAAAGTAATAAAATCTCTTATTTTTCCAACACAAGGTGTAAAAGTGGTATAAAATATTAATAAGCTGCAATTTTTGTGTGTGATGGTTAGTGGTATGAAAGGGGTATACGGCTTTATACCATATACAAAAACGGTAAAAAGCACTTACGCCACTTATACCCTTTCTTTTGTCCACAATTTTCACATTTTGAAAAAAAAAATCTTCTAAAATAAATATAGGCTAATAGACAGAGAGGGACTAGAAATTCCAAATTGGTTAACACCTGACCATCCTAAACGCCTCGTTATATGACCTCGAAAAGAGGTCAGAAATTTACAAAAAAAACCATAGTTCAACACATCCAAAATTGCATAATGTCTAAACCTTCATACAGTAAAATGTATATAACTAACATAAAAAATCAGAATACGCCATGTTCCCAGCCAGAGATATGTTATAATTTTAAATTGTGCAAAATAAATGAACAAAATGATATTACCCAGCCCCTGTTCTTGCCAAAATGATAGAACAATTACCTAGATTTGACATTGTGAACCTTCACATCATGGCCAGATAGAACATCTGCAAGCGAAACAAAGCTAGGAATATGAGCAATTGCTTCCACTTTTGAATCCATCCCACGAATCTTCAGATATCTGAATCTGTGTTTTTCTGGATCCTTATATATTAAAGCATGAGTACGAGGATGAAACATTAGCAATGCCCCATTGTTCAAGTATTTTATTGGTTGATATGCACCACAAGGCCACGGTCAGTATCAATTAAAAAGCATATGTCAATGGAGAAAACTATAGACCAATACTTTTTGGCACCATCATCTATCATTGCATAAAAAATAATATAGGAACATGCGACATAAGACTCCAATATACAGAGTTCACCCCCTCTGACTCCCATGCTTACGCGTTCAGGAATACCTTCAATGTGTCGTGCTGAGATAGACTCAAAGCATTCTTTCTCCAAGTCAAAAGAAATTACTGAGCATGGATCTAAAAGAGAAAACCAATAGAGAAACCCGTTAAGATCTGTATGAAATCACTTGTGCATTGTTCCGAGGTAAAAGGCAATGTATTTCCACGATTTAGTGCCGAGAACATGTACTTCAGCCACCTCAAACTTTTTGTAGGCGAAACTAGTGTCATCCAAGAACCAATGTGTAAACATTCTTAACACCTTATATTGGTTAGTCTTTAGATCAAAACAAAAACCACAATCAACGGTTACATTAGGTTGCTTAACCGTCTTAGCCTCCTGAAGGTTCATGAACTCACCCGTAATAGGATTACAAACAATTTCAGGATCGTTATCAGATGGATTCGACAAGCAAAGCAAGCCATTGCACGAATTTACAACTTTATACTTGTGATCTTTCATGTTTAACTTGAGGCACTTTTCAGGATTAACTATCTTTTCAAGGTTGCTCAATGGAAGTCTTAATTTTGTGTCAAGTTGAAGCTTAATCTACAGAAATGTTTATTATATTCATCGTATGGATCCCAATCCCGATGATCACACATATCAGGTTCGATCTCGAAATCGTCTTGCTCAGGCTGCACATGATAAAGCATTCTCGATAGGCAATTAAAACCAGAGGTTCGAAGCAGAGGACAAACCTGAGCTCGGTCGAAATGGAGCTTTGCAAATCCAGGATCTGAAATAATATTGTACCAGGTTTTGCACACACATTTGCATATGAAAATCTTCTTCGCGAATAACCTAAGCATGATATTTTCTACCATGTTCTTCGGTAGATCCGAAGGACCTGAATACTGATTTTGTTTTTGGCTATGTTTCCTCCCTCTCTTTGAATTAAGGGTAAATTTCAAAAAAGTACATGTGATTTCACGCATTTACAAAATGGGATCTATGAAAAAAAAATTTCCAAAAGGGGGTCTGACTTTTTGTAATGTTAGCAAATAAGGTCTTTTTAACTAACACCATCAAAATTGATGACGTGGCAAGGGGCAATTATGAAAATCCAAACTTTTGGCATCCTAAACCAAGAATCAATTGCCTTCAAGCTTTTGGCTTGCACATTTTGCCTGAAAATTACGAACACATCCAGTAATCTGCACTCTTGTACTCATCTCTATGGCTGGAAATCCGATACTGCGGTGTAGAACGCTCGTGCTCAGGCAGCAAATTTAATTGCGCAGAAAGAAATCGTTTTCACTTCGTCGAATAATCCCTCTGTTAAAGGGGTTATGAAATTCCATAGAAATCAGAAACGGCATGTCATCACTACTCAAATGGAGCACAAGCTCATCCTCAATTCCCGCCGTCACCTTCAACAATAAGGTTTTGAGATTACGTATTTTACAGTGGGAATGGATGGGATTATTGATTTAGAAATTGAGGTCTGCAATTAGGCCTTATTGATTAATCAGATTAGTATGTCGTTTTTTTTCTCTTTCCTTAATTAGTTTTTAATTTCCCTTTTCAACAATTACAAAACTAGCAGTTCATGCCTTGATTTGGGGAAATGGGATGCTTTTTTGGAATGGATTCAATTTTGATTTTTAGGATTTGCTCCATCTTTATTTGTGGCTTTATGATTCCTGAACTGGATGGAGAAGAAATTAAGCAAGACACATTGCAATGGCATTGGGATCGTAGAAGAACCTTACGGATGATGCTAAGAAAATTTTAGCAAATCTTAGGACTCAATTATCTAGCATATCTGTCTGATGAAAACGAAATCGAGGCTGAGGGACAAACTGAGATTGAAAAACAGCTAAATGTTGTTTGTGGCTTTTTCATGGTGTTAGGGTTTGATAGGAAGATGAGGGAGGAAGAAGAAGCAGCTGAATTTCCAAAAGTACCCATTGCCACGTTTACAGTTTTGACGGTGTCTGTTAAAAAACCCTTCTTTGCTAACGTTGCGAAACCTCAGATCCCTTTTGAAAAAAAATTTCACACACCCTATTTTACAAACGTGTGAAATTATATGATACTTTTTTTTAAGTTTACCCTAAATTAAGAGCAGTAGAACTGCTTCTTTTCATGATTATAAATAAAGTTGTAAACCTGTTGACACAGTGAAAATCACATCATTAGAATTAATTTTTAATGATGATAATATTATTTTCTAACCCAAATCTCGAGAAGCAAAGAAATATTGATTCCTATGATTCAGAACAAAAATAATCGAATAATTTAGAGGAAAACATGATCAAAACCCTGAAAGCACAGTAATGGCGATTCCTGATCAATATTATGAAAACCTAGATCAGCGATTACTTAAAATTGGAATGAAACAGAGAAAGATGACCTGAAAGTCGATTAGGAAATTACGGTTCCTAACGAATGAAAATGAAAACCTAGATCAGCGATGGTGAAAAATGGAATGAAACAGGAGAAATATTACCTGGAAATTGATGGCCGAGGCGGAAGAAATGAGTCGAAAGGGAGAGTAGATGCAGCTTATTGCAAAATTGTGGCCATTGGCGGGAAATAACGCACTATACAAGGCAATGTTTGTTTATTGGAAATGAAATCAAATGAGGAAATCAAAGTAGTCTTCCTTACATCGGGCTTGTGTACCAGCTTAGCCCGCTCAAGCCCACGGAGTATAAACTGGATAAGGGCCTATTTTTGCTTATCTCGAAAAGAACCCCTTAAAGCCGGTAAATATATGGGCTAAAGTCGGAATTAGTTTGGGGCTCTTTACATAAATGGGCTGAAAATATAAAAATATCTAGTCCAAAAAATAACAAATAACAAATATAAAGAAAACAGAGGAAAGTAACACCACATATACGTTACAGTGAAAAAGAAATCTCAACTAGCTCTTCGACTTCATCTTCCTCTCGCGCATTTTGAAACAAAAATCAAATTCAAAAACCACTTCCCGTTTAACAAATCTTCAAAAACCGCTCAAATCATCTACAACTCCAGTTGGATCAACTTCAGATAGAAGAGAAACTCTTCCTTGCTCGATTTACTTGATCGATTTTTCGGGAACATGTAAGAAAAATCGAAAACTTAACTTTGTTCTTACAATTTTTCTGTTCTTATAATTTACAATGTCTTGAATTTATAATAAATCTTTACTGTTGCTAAATTATGATTTTCTTTCTTTTCTCTTCCCTGTTTTGGGTTTTCTGATTTTTAGCTGAGTTTGCTCAATTCGATCCTGAATGAGTATATATTTTAATGAATTTCTCCTTGTATATGAATATTGTGTTGTTTTATTTAGGATAAAAAGTTTGCATAAGGGGGCCTATGGATTCAGAATAGTGATGTTACATTGAATATTTTTAACAATTCAATATTCTAATAATTTAACCTTAGTATTTAAAGATCATGCGTCATGATTTGAGTAATTTTCGGAGATTTTTTTATTTTTTATGATTTTTTAAAGTTTGTTATCATAATTTATTTAAAAAAAATATTTACACTATTCAAAAAATTTCAAAAAAATTCACTGATATGTATTGTATTTTTAATAACCATCCCGCAAAAATTCAGATAAAAATGATCAAGATGACCCATTTGCATGACACAATTTAATATTGAGGATCCTTTATTTGCAAATTTTTTGAAACCACAGACCCTGTTTTGCAAAAAAAACTCCTCAGACCCCGTTTTACAAATGACTAAAACCACATGGTACTTTTTTTAAGTTTACCCTTTTATTTATTATGACAGATCTGAAGTGATTGATTTTATTTATTGTTTACATAAAGCTGCTATTAAGAGGAGTAATTGTTTCCCCCTAATTCTGTCTTGAATTATCTCTTGCAAATGTGCAAATGAAGTGTTTGTAGAAATGTCTGAATAAAGTTTGGTTAATGAGTATTTGATTTATTGGATGTCTATAGGATATATGTTGGATGTCTATTGGATTTCTATTATTTCTTACATATTATTAATTCCTTGTCATGTTCTATAGTTGAGCGAAGTGTGAATTGTATTGTTCTTTTTGTTGAATAGGTGGAAGAGTCTTTTCTCCTTCTTCAGTACCTAGCATGCAATGGAGACCTAGAAGTCCACTCTAAAATCAAAATGAGCTGGTATATTATCTATCTCATGCATATACATTTTATGTCTAGTGCTTGGGGTTGATACAACTAGTAATTGGAAGAATTTTAGTGGAGGGAAAAATAGACAACAATAAATCATAATAAGGTTATACAATAGCATGACACCGCAAGCCACTATCTTAGTATCTTGAAGCTTGTATTTGTTCAATTCATCATTATATCTACCATCAAATGTCAATATTTCATCTGTTCAATCTCAAATGACACTGACTATTAAGTTCTTTTATGTAAACTTAAAGTTTGATTAATGAGTATTTAATTTATATTGGATGTCTATAGGATTTATATTAGATGTTTGTTGAATTTCTGTCGGTGCTTACATATTATTAATTCCTTGCCAGGTTCTGTGGTTGAGGTTGTATTGTTCTTTTATTGAATAGGAATGTGAGAACATGTAGAATTGTATTGTCAGAGACACAATTTGTTCAATTTGTTTGATTAATGAGTAATTGTTTGGAAGCACGGTGTAACTTGTTCTTAAGTCTTTTATAATTATAATTAAAGCAGTATTTGGATAGATTTATCACATCTTCTTCATCAAAATATCTTATTATAATACTGATATTCTATTTTAAAATAAATTACAGCAATTGTTGTATCTTTATGCTGAGCTTTTTGGAGTACATGATTGAGCTAAAAACCAATCTCATATCAGTTTGATCTCCAAATCCACAGAACACGGTTGGCTAGCTTTGAGCTTATACAGGAATAGAAGGGAATATCTAGAAACCAAACTTTGAGAGGCACGAGCAGTATATCGACACAATAGACAGTCCATAGAGATAATTCTGATGATCCATTATGTTTAAATTCTGGAAATCTTGTGTAGTTAGGGATTTAAGTAGTTGAAATTGATGTTTGTTTGAACATACTTGAATTTTAATAGTTATGATATTGTGTTTACCAATCAAAAATCTTTTATCTATTATCATAATATATTATTTGTTTTATAATTCAATTGGATAGCTATGACATATATAGTAGATATTAGGCATATTCTACATAATGGCAATCAATGACTAAAAAAGCAACAACTAATATTGTATGTACTCATCAGATATCTAACAATATACCAATAGGCATTTGATAGAAATCCAATAGACATCCGATATTAATCCAATAAACAACTGATGAAACATCCAGAATAATGATAAAATTGATAAGTGCAAAATATACAAAGAAAATACAGGCAATTTAGCTTTGGAATTACTTAATTTGGAGTTGAATTGTGGAAATTATAAGTGTTTTTCTAATTTTGTAGGTGATTTCTGTCTAATCCTTTTGGTTGCTCCAGGTTGCCAGAGAAGGCAAAAAAACAGGCAGGGCAGGCAGAATTGCAGACCAGTTGGGAGACAGGATGTCAAATCTGATATTTTTGAAGTGAAAAATGACCAAAATACTCATGCTTCTAGAAGGACTTCTATGTGGCTTGTTGAGGATGCCATACACAAGTGGTGGACATTACTTTTCAATATTTTAGTTTTCACTTACACAAAACTTAATGGGCAAGACTTGATCTTTTAGAAAGCAAATCTTTTGTGTGGTGTAAATATTTCTGGAGTATTTTATAAGCAAGTGACACTTTTAGGCTCTTCCACTTTCCATTATAAATAGAGAAGAACTCCTCATTTTGTATTTAGCCCTTGTTGGGTTAAAGCCTTCACTGGTTCATCTTTGTATTCTGTATTCTTGGCTTATTTAATATAATATTTATATTTTATACTTTATTTTATTATTAATTAAGCCGAAGCAGGCAAAGACAGCAGGTAAAATGGGTTGAATATGGTTTGAATCTCTCTCTCTCTCTCTCTCTCTCTCTCTCTCTCTTATTTCTGACATTATATTGAGTTGATTGTGTTATGTAGAGCTTACTTAACTCATAAGTCCGACCAAACTTATTGTTGGTCCTTATACATACACTCAGTGAGTCAGAGGGGAGGTGAATGACTCGCTAGATTAAATTAGATAACTTTCTCGCGATTAAGGAAACTGCGTTGAGTAGGTCAGTGGGTAAAATAGAAACTGAGTAGAGTTTCAACAATAAAGTAAAAAACACAGAGATTTTATACTAGTTTAGCAACCTGTGCTTACATCCAGTCCCAAGAGAGTGTCTCGGCTTTAATCCACAAATCTCAACTCCTTTACCCTAGGCGGAGAAGCCTTTCACAGAGTGTCTTAATTATAACTGAGTACCCTCCTCACTGTAATTACTCACTCACTGAGTAGAATATCCTCTTATACTAGCAAATCAATATAGTTCTAAACAAGAGCTGGATTTAACTTATGGAAACGTTGATCAAGTTACAAATATTCAGAGTTTACACTTTTAGTGATTTATTCTATTCTTTCTTGTTCTGAAGATTCTCGCTGAGTGATTATTTTCTTGATCGAACTTCTTTAAAGCTTGGAATTTGATAGAGTTTTGCTTCTTAGAAATTCAGATGTATTCACCAAGTTCTAACTCTTCCCTTCTTGCTCCTTTTATAGTTGAATCCAGAATGTAGCCGTTGTACTTGCTTTGGCATCTTCTGCAATTTGACAACTCAGCTATTCACCTATTTCTTCTTCAAATCAATCCGTTGGGAGATAGAATCACACCTTGTAAAATAAAAATCAATCCATTATAGATAGATTAAATCAGAGCTTCAAATTTGAATCTTTGTCATTTAATGTCAGTCTTCCGTTAGAGAGAACTTGGATTGACTTGCTACGTTTCATCTTCCCATTCCTTCTGACAATCTAAAATTCTTGCAGAGTCGTGCACTTTCAGGAGATATGAGTTACAACAACCAATTTGACTTTGTCTTCGTGCAACTTTTCTCTAGACAACTTTTGTCTTTATCCATGCTGAGCTTTTATCTTTGTCGCATC
Source organism: Euphorbia pulcherrima (assembly GCA_947683365.1). Lineage (NCBI taxonomy): Eukaryota > Viridiplantae > Streptophyta > Magnoliopsida > Malpighiales > Euphorbiaceae > Euphorbia > Euphorbia pulcherrima. The sequence continues at coordinate 41,541,508 of CANTUS010000008.1, read as the reverse complement.
ATTAATTCCTTTTGTCTTTTGTATGACGTCTTTCATTAATGTCTGTAAAAATAACAAGACAAAAAGCAAGATTTCATTTTTCCTTAAATGGAATGGTCAGCGTTACTGGAAAATGAAGTAACTTAGCGAAATGAACAAACAATTAAGACAGCTGAAATACAATCTAAACATCGAGCGCTGAGTGAACAGTGCTTAGTCAGCGACTAAGTATATAGCTCAGCCTAAAATAACTCAGAGTTAAAACTAAATAGCTAAGTCAGTAGAGACTTGAAATTCTACCATTGAATTCAATAACTCACATATAACCATAGATTATTTATTTTAACATCATTATTGATTTAGTTAACTCAAACTTAACTTAATTGATATGATCAAAACTTAAGCACTACTGAGTCAGCTTATGCTTGTGTTGGGTTCAATACTTATGCATACTGGATTAAGAAGCACCAAAAGGAGAATTATGAACACGAAACTTGCATAACTCACACAAGTCTATAAATACTAAAAGTAGAGTAGATTTGTGCTAGGGGTTTCTATTTAACTTAATAGAATGCTCGCCTAAACTTAATGCTTAAAGTGTAGCTTGCAAGAGGAGGTTCCTGAAGTGAAACTTAAAGTATCTAGGCAATAAGTTGGTATGCTGAGCTTAGTGATTTTAGTGCAAGATACCTTAGATCTATGTGTTGTAACATGTCAGAATAGAACGAAGAAGTTAAAATCACGTCCGTTTGCTTGTTGGTCAAGACTGCCCCTGTATAAAATTGTTAGCAGTTTTCATTTTAGAGCGACCAGAATCTATTTACAACAATCATTTTATTTTCAGCATATACTGTATTTTCTCTTAACTTATTTAATATTTTGATCTTTAACTACTGATTTACTACTTGATTTAATTACTTTCCTTGCTCCCTGTAGGAATGATACTTGGTCTTGCCCTATACTACTAACATGACCTAGCACACTTGCTAGAACACTCTCCTTGGGTTTGCAACAAAAATACTATAGACAACCAATGTATATATATCACTTATTCTAATGAAAAAAGAAACAGTAACTAAAAAGGATCAATATTCACTATATAAATTATCAAATAACAATTTATTAGAAACCTATTGAAACGCGTATTAAAAACACACAAGTCAATATGTGCTTGTACAAATGTCTAATATCAACTTCAAAATAAGTGATAATTGAAATATAAAATATACTTGTATATATGTCTAATATCAGTTTCAAAATAGATTTTCTAATAAAAATCTAGTAGATGTTTTGTAGATGTCCAATGGATGTCTGGTAGATATCCAATCGATGTCCAATAGATGTCTAGTAGATGTCCAGTGAATAATCCAAAAATTTCTTTTGAGCTAACTCGATGCTGCTAACCACTGCTTGAAAAGTTCATCCTAGAGAACCAACAATCGATGCTGTTGCTAGTGACTCTAACATTGCTGCAAATAAAATTGAACCATACCACATATCAGCAACAATGAATGAATTACAAATTACGCTATTGGTTTATAAGATTCAAGCTTAATTGAAAAAATAGTAACTAATTTACTATGAAAATAAATACTAAAACTGATAGCCATTCTTTACAATCAATCACCAAAACTATTTGTGGTATAACTGAATGTAACGACCTGAAATTTATAAACTAAATTTTTATTAAAACATAAAAGGGTAAATTAATTATAGAGTATAAGAATAACTATATATAAAAATGTCTTTTATGCTCTTAGAATACAAAATTAAATGAGTTAATTAATAAATAAGGATGTAATGGTCATTTGATTATTTGATAATGGCAAATAAGTAACTTTACCATCTATTAATTATATAGAGATAAAACTCAACTTTAGCCATATCATGTTCTTCTATTTCTAAGTCAGAATCATTAGTTTTCTTCCCCACCCTTTGCAACTTCCATACGATCACAATCACCACTCTTTTTCTTCAATCAAAAGTGGTTTCCTTCCTAGAAATTGATTACTATACCTAAACTACTCATCAATTTGGCTATTGGTAAAGAAAGAATAGAGATTTCATATAGTTAGGGTTCTTGAGCATGGTTATTTGAGAAGGAGATAATCAAAGGATTCAAAGGGGAAAAAGGATAGAAGAAAGCTAGTGAAGGGAATGGAGGTTTGTGTACTAGTATTTTATTTCTATGTTTTTGCTGGATATTTAAGATTTACACATAGTTACTTGGTTGTAGAATTTCTTTTGATTTATATGTTGGATTTGAAAAAATTCTTAATTCTGTGGATTCTTAAGAGATACGTGAAGATAATTCTAGATTGAAGTTTTGTCAAATTTGTTTATTTACTATGTTGAATTTTCAGTTGAAGTTGAGTCAAAGAAATCATTTTCTATAGATTTCCAGACTGTACATAGTTGATTGTTTTGATTAGAACGACAAGACACCAGCCTATTTATGATTAGAACAACTTTTTGTCAAATTCCTCTGTTTTCTAGTCCCTTTTTGCAGTTGAAGATGCATCAGAAACCTATTTCTGTTTCAGGAAGTGAATTGGTCGATTTTGATGTATGTACTTGAATATAATTTGTTGTTCTGTGCTTGAAATTTCTAGATTTGTGGTTCTTTGTGAAGTTTAGTTATATGGTAATATGTTTGTAGTATTTAATTGAGCTCTTGGGATGCTATTATTTAATTCTAATTTGACTTTTTATTGATATTGTTGTTGATTGTGAAGCTTCAGCTTCGGGCTTGACCGATATATTATAATTGAAGCTTCGGCTTCGGGGTTGACCGATATATTATTATTGAAGCTTCGGCTTTGGGCTTGACCGATATATTGTTATTGAAGCTTCGACTTCGGGCTTGACCGATATGTTGTTATTGAAGCTTCGACTTTGGGCTTGACCGATATATTGATATTGAAGCTTTGGCTTCGAGCTTGGCCACCCCGTATCCATTTTTCCGTTATTCATGCCTTGGTTTACTTTAAGCAACAATTGAGTATTGTGTTTAAGAAATTTGGATATAATTCGATTGTTGTTTGATGAAGTCTCATTAAACAAGTTTTACATTTTAATTTTTATAAAGTTAGTTCAATTTTGGTATTTGAATGTATTTTAATATTTGTGATATATTTTTTTTGTATTATATTTTATGGTATTTTATATTATGAAATAAAATTTGCGTACAGCACTAAGCAATTTGCTTAGCGTGTAGTTTGTTTTGCTACACGTAGGTTTGAAAGTTTGTAGATAGCCTGGACCAAAGTGGAGAAATTGAATCAGTACTAAAGGGCACACGAATAGAACTTTTTGAGGTTGTTTAGGTTTGCTATTATTTTGTGGGTTTGTGGTTTTGTATATAATTGCATGTACTAAAATAGTTTAGGAAGAGTAAAGTGTATTTCGGAGAATGCTCGGAGAACATTAATAGCATGTTTAGTGTTTATATTTATTTGAGTTCGATAGAAATGTAACAGGTATATGAATATTTAAGTCTAAATGATATATATGTTATAAATTTAAATGAATACTGGTAAATAGTAGATAATGAAACTACTGTATCATATTCTAAATATCTCATAGGAAGGGTGTTACATTGAATGTCATATCATATCTGCTGAGACTCAATTAGAACTGTAGTGTTCTTCCATATAAGTCAGAAGCATACCATTAACAAGCACTGATTAAGGGATTCTTCGCTTAAAACCTTAATTAGGTTGAAGTTCAATAATAAAAAAAACTTTCTATTCAGCAACATGATAGGTATCCAATAGACATCCAACAAAAACATGGTAGTGAACTAGTATACATCTAATGGAAACATGCTAACAACTGCAAAGAAGCCAACCACAATCTAGTAGATACATAGTTAAAAACTGATAGATGTCTAATAGAAATCTAATACAAATACCACATAAAAAATCAATGAAATGTAAAACACTAAACAAAAGTAAAAACAAAGCATAAAAACCGATCACCTTCAACATCACCAAAAACAACAGGCAGTGTTGTCACACACGAAAAATATTAGTTTTGAGCATGTTTCGAGTACCAAATAGAGCAAAATCCCATACCTGAAACTCAAAGTAGCAAGATCAAGTCAAAAGAAACAACAACACGAACTAACATAATAATTCCATAAAAAATTGCCAAAACTAATATATATCACCAATCTATTGGTTATCTGTCAGATGTCTAACAGATTTAGAACCAACATGATTATAATTTAGGTCACTCACAACAACGATGTAAGCCTTAATTTAGAAAACAAGCACACCTTTCAACACCAAAATTGCTTGCTTCAGCAGCCTAATTAAATCGACCATTAATAACAATACAATTACCTTAGCATTTTATCAAACACATAGTGTGCACTTCAATTTCAACAAAACAGAAAACATTCTTTTTCAGCTTCATGTCATCTAGAAAATACCAAAACTAAAATTAATCTACAGCTAAAAACATCAAATTCATCAATACGAGAAAAACTCAGCAACTTTGTCTTGAAATCGAAATAAAAGTCCAGAACATGAAATCAAACAAGCAAATCAGCTTTAATTAACAAATCAATGAATAAAAGAAAAAATAAACTTGAAAAAACTAGTAACGATGAATCAAAAGCAGGAACACAAAAAAGAAGGAGAAGAAAGAAACATATCGAGAAGAAGAAGAAGAAGAAGAAGAAGAAGAAGAAGAAGAAGAAGAAGATGATGATGATGATGATGATGATGATGATGATGATCGAACTCAGAAATAAACTGAAAGAAGAAGAAGAGGAAGAAGAACTATAGCAAACATGTTTGAGAGAAAACACAATACAAAGGAAGGGGAAAATACTAATGCAAAATATGGCCTTATATACAACGTACTAATGTAGAATAAATGTTAAAAATAAGAAATATTTAGTTGCTATGGTATTAATGTACATAATTCAAAAAAAGCGAACAATCTTGACAAATCCTCATTAGTTTAAGGGGATCTTACATAATTGGCCACAAAATTTTAAAATAATTTAGCCCTTATCAAAACAATTTACACATAAGCCAAACCAACACAAAATATCTATAAAATTATGGCTCAATGCAAACTAATCTCACCACATTCCTTCCTCCTCTCAAAGAACACTTATTGTGCATGTTTTTTTTATTTATTTACTTTGTTTTACATTTATCTTTTAAACCATTTATTTTTTGACATGCTACTTTAGATTATATTATTTGTCTCTTTCTTATCTTTGAAACGACATCCATTGTGACATTTTCAAAAGAATTCAAATGGTAGATGTCTGATAGACATTTGATAGAAGTTTGATAGATGTCTAATCGCCTTAGGCTACAATTCCTAAATTCTCAAAATAAATATATGATATTGTATGATCTTTTGCAACTGGTTTGCTTCAAATTATCAAGGATTGGTGCATAATCTTCATCAACGGAAGATTTAGAGCTAAACTTGGAAAAGTCAAATGAAAAAAAAAATAAAAACTTCTCAATTTGAGTAATAAATAGAGCAAAATCCCACACTCGAAAACCAAAGTAGCACTAGATCTAGTAAAAAAGAAACAACAGCACAAACTAATATAAGGATTCCATAAAAAAACTATCAAAACTTAGATATATCAGATATCTACTAGATGTCTACCAAATATCTACCATTTTAAAGAAGTCACAGTGGATGTCATTTCTGTTGGAAAACAATGATCCGGAATCTCATAAAACTAAATATTCGAATCAGGTTTGAAAGAAACAAAAACTCAAAGAAATATACTTATGTAAACTCCTAAATCCAAATGGAAGCATCCGGACAAGATCCAGCAATAAAGGTATCCATTGAGGACTACAAGTACCTAAGCATATACTGAGAGCATCTGATTAAAGTTTGGGAAGGAAACAAACCTTTAAACCGTTCAAGATTAGTATCCGAAAGAACTGATTGCTAAGCATCCGGATAAAGACAGATCCGGTGATACTGAGTCTGAAGACATCTGGAAAACTCAGATATCAAGACAATGGGAAAAGTTTCAATTATAACTTTTTCCCTCCATCTTTTGGTCTATAAAGTCAAAGATCCTTTCCCTATAAGCAAGACAAAAGAGACAACTCGCACTTTTCACAAAAAGGACAAAAGGACTGACACCGGACAAAAAAAGGAAACAACCTTTTTCACCTAGACCGATAAGGAGGCGCGTGGAGCTCACACCAAAAAGTTGCTGGTACAAAAGTAGGTGTGACACTAAAAAAACAAGGAAAATGATCACTAACGTCTTTTCAGCCTCAATCCTAAGGATTCAAATGAGTCAAATTACTATTTAACGGATTGATCAATGACTCTGGATGTGCCACATTCTACCTGATCAACGGTGAAGAATGAATTAAAGCTCACCAACCCACAATGGCTACATTTATGATCCAAGCCTGTAAAAGGGGAGCGTCACAAGTTGAAAAAGTGCTGGTTGATTTCACATGGGCATAAACAAGAGAACTCGCTAGAAAGCAATCAGATTGAAAATCCCTCCAAGAACCAAATCAATTAAAATTAGTTTGTAAGGATTCCTAAGTAAGTTATAAACTTAAGGAAGTCCAAAACCAAAACCTTTGTTAAAAACCAAAGTGCAAAAGATCTTCTACTTGGGTGAGTAGTGAGATTGGGATATAGCTTGAAGTAGGTGCTTTGAGTGGGATCTCCCTGTAGGACTCAGCTTAGATTCGGGGCAGAAGTCTAAGTGGTATATCCTGCTAAAGACAAAAAGGACGCAGCTAGGAGTTGGTGCTTCTAGTGGTATATCCTACATCCGGAAGGGGTTACCATCCGGAGACAATCTGTAAGGCTTTATTCCTGCCAGTTGGAAAGGAATCCACTAGTGGAAAAGCTCGGAAAAAGGAAACTCTGGGGACTGGACGTAGGCGGGGCCGAACTAGTATAAATCACTGTGTTTGATTCTTTAACTTTTTATTTATTGTATTATATTGTCATACTTGCATCATCCGGATCCATCCTCCGGATCATAATCAAACACGCTACACTTAGACTTTTTGAAGTTTATTAATTCTGCAAAAAAGGGTCATTCACCCCCCTCTGACCAAACTCAGACCCTCATAGGGACCAACAATTTCAAAGATAAAAATAAGATGAACAAAAAACTCTAAAGCGGCATATCGAAAAAATAAACGGTTTGAGAGATAAATGAAAAAGGAAATCAAAAGAAAAATGGGAGAAAGAGAAGCCTGCTAAACTATGATAAGACTAAACAAGGAGCTTATATACATGACTTTTTTGTAAATACTTTGTTAAAATAAAGAAAACTAAAAAGTATTTAACAAGCATGATAAATTAGTAAATATTTTATAGAGGTATGAATAATCTCGACGATTTCCCTTACTTAGAAATATATTGAACTAGTTTGATTTGAATTCTTTTATCATAAAATAATGTTATTCTTTAGTGGTTGAATTTGGAAATGCAAATATATGGGTTATTCTATGGTGACTTTATTTTTTTTCCTTACTTTGTCACTATCTCCATTAGACTGAACATCACCCCACTAATATAATGGTGATGAAGGGCAAAGTAACTTTTACTTTATAAAAAATAAAAACATCATAGCCTTTACCCAATATATATATATATATATAATTTAGTAAAAATTGAAATTCTACTAAAATCTAAATATACATTTATTTTGACATTTTGTATATTTTTCAAATAAACTCGCACTCAATTCAAGTCCAACTCAGCCCAAAACCCCCAAAAAAACTTCTAGAAGGATCGTGTTTGGGATGATTTAGTTCGAAACCAAGTAGACCAGCCTGAATCTGAGTTCAACCGAACAAATCTAGAAGTGAGGGAGTGAATTTGGATGATTATTGTTGTTTGCCTAACTAGAGTGTCTAGCAAGTATCATAAGTCGTGGTCAATAGTACAAGGCAAGTACAAGTGTCATCCCATAGGGAGCAAGGTAAGTTATTTAAATAAAGTTGTATATTAGTGGGAGTAGTACAAGGCAAGTACAAGTGTCATCCCACATGGAGCAAGGTAAGCTATTTAAATAAAGTTGTAAATTAGTGGGTTCAAGTTCACAATATTTAGAAGAGTTGATTTTAAACAAGAAAATAGTGAAAAATAAAGTTACAAAAAAAACAGGAAGTTTGGTTGCTCTAATTTGGTTGATGTTAACAAATATTATAAGGGCGTATGCCTGACTAGCAAGCAGACAAATATAGTTTTAACTTCTCTCTTTTATTCTAAAATGTTAAGGCTTATAGAACTAGAGTATGGGGTGTTAACGAGCCGAACCGAGACCGAATAGTGCAAGGCTCGGCTCGGCTCGTGAACATATTTGCTCGGGCTTGGCTCGGCTTGAAGCTCGTCGAGCTTAGAAAAATGAAGCTCGGATCGGGCTTGTGAAAAGTTCAACTCGAGTTCGTGAGCTCGCGAGCCTAAAAGAGCCATAACATAAATGCACTACTGCAACACAAAATAATAATGTTGCCCCTAAGTGTTTCAACTTTGATGATTAAAACTGATTTATGGCAACACTAGTTAAAAAAGGATTGCAACAGTAACATAACATTTTGTTACACTTTTTCAAAAAAATATCGGAAAATACATTTCCAAAAAAATAATGCAATTTATTCGCGCTTAAGGAAATACATAATTCTAAAAAATTTAAACTAACATCATAATATTTTTACATTGATCCGTAATCACTCTCATTTCGTCTCTTTCTATGTTCTATCATGTGCAATTTCATATTCATCACCACTCTTGCAAAGAAGTAGCAAGTTATTTTAAATCATCATTTTACGAATAATTATCGTAAATGAATAATTATTACTCCTCAATCATATATAATTTATTTGTTTTTCACTAATTTATTAACTACAAAAATTATACGAATATGTTTGCAAGCTTTCGAGCCGAACCTTAGAAGGCTTGGTTTGGCTTGTTAATATCTCGAGCCAATTCCGAACTCGAGTGGAGCTCTATCGAGTCGAACTCTAACCGAGCTTTGACCAAGCCGAATCTCGAACTGTTTGCGAGCCACTGGGCTTGTTAACACCCCTAATCTAGAGTATCTTGCACTAATATCACCAGACTCAGTTTTTACTTCTTGCTTAGATTCTTTTAAGTTTCACAATGGGGATTCTCCTCTTACAAGCTACACTTTAAGCATTAAGTTTAAGCAAGCATTCTGTTTTGTTAAATGGGATTTCACTTCTTGCAATTATTTGGGTTGACTTGAGGCTCGTTAAAACTCAATCGGCTTCTTGGACCAATACTTGTAGAAACCCAATCAAAATAAAACCATATAAATCTTATTATCGAGGTCGAGCAAAATCGCGTGCTCAGCATTCACATCATTGCTCATTAAATCAAGCGAACTAAAATTAGGAAAAGATTAAAGAATTTTTAAACCCTCATTTTGCACCGAAGTGAGTCATTCATGCCCTTGAATCGTTATTTAAGCCAACAGGACCAACAGAATATATACAAGAAATTATGTTTCTTGGTTCTATTTAGATCAATTAATCCGTTGTTTTTGGTTGTTTTCTTGAATCACATTTGCATATGTGTTATTGGTGTTAAAATTTAAATGTATTTTATGTGTTTCGCCAAAATTATCAGGCAGTAGTTTTTGTTTTTGTAACAATAGTAGAATTCTGTAAGGATTTGTTCAAATTAAAGTAGGTACTTTTCATGTATTAGATTATGGTCATATGACAATTGTCGGACAATTTATTCTCTACAATAAATGGTTTAGCTGCAATCAGTTGTTATTGCTGCAAAAAATCTTTAAGTTGGTCTGTGTTGTTCATCCTCCATTGAAAACCTAGACCCATTACAGAACTGAAACTCTGTCAAGTATCAACAAGGTTTTTGTTCATGATTTTCTGTCCCATGTAATCTTGAAAAGTGAAGAAACTATGAAATACTCTTTTGCCTTAAAGATATTCTTTTGACTTTTATGATTGATTAGTGGTAAATATGTATAAATGGGTTTTTTTTAAAAAAATTTGCCTCATTCGGCGTACAATAATAATAAAGAAAAAATCGATCCCACTCCGTCCGTATATGGACTCGAACTTATGACCTTTAAGATCATAGCTTCAAGGCTCAATCAATAGATCAAATCTTTGCCACAATACATTGGTATTTTTAATTTAATCAGTCATCTTAGATTTGAAAATTATTAATTATTATTTGAAAAGGTAAAAACGGAATATTGAAAACTATAGAAAAATGAATGTTTTCTACTTTTCTGTTTCTATATACAAAGCTGAAAATTGGAAAATGGGAATGAAAACAATTTTCTAGGACTCAACATGCCCATTAGATTTCTAGAGTTAATACATAATACAGAAAATTTTTCCAACTTTTTCCCATTTTCTAAATTAGAAAAATTATTAAATGAACAATAGACTCTTTCACTAATTTGCTTGGAAATTAGTTTTAGAAAAAAACACCTTTTTTCCACAACAGAAAAATTGCCGTAGCCCCTGATTTTTTCCATTCATAATGCTTGAACTAACACTTGCTTCAAGGAGATGAGCTTGTGACCACTCCAACATCAATGTTAACTTTTTTTTATAATGATAGTACCATTTCCATTAATAGATAAACATTATTACATCGAGACTAGAGCAATGGACATAGTCAAGCAAATACATCAATCTAATAGGCGGGAAGATCCACACAAGGGGAACAAAAGGACCATAAAGGGCAAAAAGGTCTACCAAAGAGGTAACAAAAAAGGAAAACACAAAAGATAACAACCTAGATCTTGAACCAAAGAACATAAATCCAAAACTAGCAACCCAAAAAATGAAAATCTACATAAACTAAGCAAAATAAATTCCAATAAACCTTCCCAACATTTAGATCTGAAAAGATCGTTCTAAAAAAATGTAGATTTGTAGATCTACACCGTACCAGGTACCCGCTTCTACCTCCGCCGAAAGCATGCGTAAGAGTGATGCGCTTCCAAGAAGATAGATCAGAAGAATAATGATCAATAGATGTAAAACACACAAGTGAGTTACCGAATGGAGAAAGACCCAAACAAGATAAGGTCAGAAACCAAACTAAACAAAAAAGAAAATGAAGGCAAGAAAGTCAGTAGAGGAGGAGGGGTAGGAGGAAGTATGGCTTTCTTCTTACTCCTAAAAAATAAAAAGAAGATGAAAGAGTTTTTTTAGTTTAATGAGAAAGTTGTTTTATCCCTTGTTAACTTACTAGAGTGATATTTATTTGGGATTTTGAATTTTCTAGCAAATATGGGAGATTTCATTTATGTGACGTTTGGTTCACGGAATGAATATTTCAAATAATAGAAGAAAAATGAATGGTGAAAAATGGTAGAGTGTTCCGTCATCGGATAAAATAGCTATCCCTAACTATCATGTATCTCATGAAATAGTTATTCCTTTATTTCAAATAGGAATAACGATTTCATGAGAGATGTAATAGCTAGGAATAACTATTCCATTTCGATAACTTATTCTAAACAAATATTCTATCATTTTTATCTTTTTTCATTAATTATTATTCTATTCCGTAGAATAGCAATTCCATGAACCTGTCAAATAAAGTTCAGTAGTAGCCGTCTCGGATTTGTTACAGTTACTCAAAACTAATATGAGTTTCTTTTAACAAACAAAACAATTAACCCATACAACAATATATTGACAAGTACCCTATTCAATTAGGTGTTTAGATTAGGAAGTCAGACGAAAAGGAATTCAACAAGTAAACACCTCGTCAACTGTATAGAATGGTTAGACTTTAATTAAACATCACTTTGAGATTGATTACTAAATTACTGTTTCAGACAAATATGTTTGAAGAAATCAATCCCAAACTAACCTATACTGACTAAATTCTTCTAAAAAATTATTTGAAATGCTTATCTTTTTTTTTTCATGTTATTCCGTTTAGTACTCGAATTTGACATCTCAAGCTTAAACAAGCTAAAAATCTTGAAAATCAAGCAAGTTGGTGAACTTGAATTGCTTGTGAAAGGCCTAATGCATCCCTGAACTTGTCTTTATTTGCCCTTGCCCCTCGCTCTCTTGAACTTGTCCAAAATTCCTCCCGCCCCTACTCTTTTCTGAATTGCATCTCATGACTTCCTTTAGCTTACGTTGAAGTTGAGTTTATTATTTTCAAGCATTGATAACTTGCCAAGTCAGCTGAAAGGGGCCATGAGGTACAATTTAAACAGGTTCAGTGAAATGAGAGGAACTTTAGATAAGTTAAGAGAAACGAGAGGAATTTTTTAAGGTTCAAAGGGGTGAGGGGCTAATAGGGACAACTTCCAGGTTCGTGATGTATTAGGCCATTGTGAAATTTAAAATTAACATTTACAAGCACCATCTTTTGCTAAGAAACACCTGAGTTACAAATACTGTTTCAAATAAAAATTTATCAGTATTCAATTACTAAAATTGTCTGTATCAAATCAGCAAAAAAACATCCACATTTAACTCAAACTGTATACCTATCTCTATACCCACACTTCTATCCTACAAATGTTATAGAACAAAAAAGAAACTACACCTTGTCATCAGAGCCGATTGAAGGCTGAATCTCGCCTGCTGAAGCCGAATGTCTGATTCTTCCAAGAGCGATTCCCATAGTTGAACCACCGTTATCGTTAGAACTCGGTTGACTTGACCCATCGGCTGCTGCTTTTAAACCTTTCTTTTTCTTTACTTTCTGTGCCCAACCCACCAGTCCAGCTTGCACATGCTCGTCAAATATGGCTTTCTTATATGTACTTCCCATCTTCATTCCCAAAACCAAAAAATTAAAAAATTCAAATCGGTATTCTAAGTTTTCGACACGACAAGGACACACTTAGACTCACTCACCTGTGTGACAATTGCGTATAGTGGAAGAGTGCTGTAACTGCAGAGTACCTGAATTACAACCCTATATCGACAAACAAAAAAACACAATTTGTCATTGTATGTACACCAAAATCCTTGGCATGGAAACATTGTTAAGGCGCTATTAGGCCCTGGAGCGTAGGCGCAAGGCAACGATTAAATAAATTATACATAAATAAATATAACAAATTTATTAGCTGATTGTGATTTATCAATCAATATTAGCTGATAATTTTTTTTCTTCTTTTTCCGATAATGATTTATCAATCATCAATTAATATGAAATTGATACTGAGATGTCTGTCCTTTCTCTACTTTATTTCTTCTTTCTTCATAATTCTTATGGTTTCCTTTCCTAACTTCTCTACTTCAGTACTTAATAGCCCCTCCTCTTTTAATAAATGTCCCTTTTGGAAGATAATTAAATTTTGAAATATTTGTCACTTTCCATATTACAATGCATTTATGTTTCCCCCTTTTGCCCTTATACTCCTTCATTGTAAAAAGCAAAAAAAATGAAGAGTTTATTCATGTATTAAAAAGAAGAATAGTTTTAAGGGTATAATAGTATATTAGTAATTTTAATGCCTCAATTACTGTAGTCTTGGCATTAAGAAACTTCACATAAGGGGGGAGTATTTTTCATAATTTCTTCTCTATCCTGAAATCTAAATTTACCTACATAATTACATTCCTAAAAAAACACCTAATATAGATGTCAGATTCACCTAGGCACATCTTTAGTGCCTAGAGCCTAGAGCGCAGTGCAAGTGAGGATCCTGCCAAGCGCCTAGGCGATGAGGCTGGAGCCTAAGGCGCGCATTTGACAAATATGAACAGAAAGTCGTTTAAAACTAAAATCTTACCCGATAATTAGCCTGGGGACAATGTATCGAACTTGTCCCATAATACAGGAGTCGAAGCCATATTGAACCTGTAGAGAGTATACAGCATAAGTAAGTTCACTCCAGAAATTCCATGTGCATGGTAGAGTAAGTGCGAGAATGAATTATCGATCTATCGAATGGCTTACCCATATCCAGAAGAAAAACGCAATCTCGAAAGCATTTTGGAAAAGGATAAAATGAATCAAGAAGAGAACAATGCCCGGTCGGTTAAACCAAAAGTGCTCGTCCGATGGTTTTACAACCAAATCGCCTTCTATTGCTACATGTTTCTCGGCAACATCGTGAGCCAATTGGGTGATTACGTGCTCCAACTTCGTTCCTACCGCAAGTAAAAGCTGTAGTACATACTCAAAATGTAAGCCAAATCTCGAAAAATCTATAGTTCTAAAAAAATCTATTGGCGAATAAAATTAAAGAGCGGGAGTCTCAGTTACCCACACCGAAGGGAATAAATGCTATCCAAAAGTATGTATGCCAGCCTGCATCGGAGACAAAAAATTTGCGACGCTTTAAGTAAAATGAAAAAGCAATTTACGCCAAAAAGAATTTAACACGCCCTTAAAAGTGCCAAAAAGGAACATTTTTGTATAAACTTGGATGAAGAAAATCCTATACCGTTGACATTCATCAATAAAAAGACGACCACAAATATCCAGAGATACCAACTGCAAACAAGGATAACTAAAAATGATCAGTATACAAATACAAGAAATCGTCAGGCAATCAGTTAATGACGCGACAATTTTTTAGAATTTAAAACTTTTGAATATACTTGCCTTATCCCAACGACTGTCTTAAAGTCGTCTTCAAGAGCACGGACCATATATCTATGAAAATTGAACTTTGGATTCCCTCGGCAATGTGTCTAAACCACGATTAATTAATCCGTTAATCGATTTTCAAGCGTAACCATAATAAGAAAACAAATTTTAATTTACCATGATGAACCCCAGCCGAAGAGTTATGTAATCTGATTTTGTCACAGATGCATAGAATTGCTTAAAAAAGGCATGCTGCACAAACAAACAAATATAAGAAATAAAATTACATTAGAACCACTTCACAAAATATTTAATGCTCGAGAAATTGAGGCAGATAGTTGAGTTTAGTAGCTTACCACCCACCCGAGCAAAGCCGAATCTTTACCGAATCCCAGAAAATGCTCTTTAATAAATGTATGCTGATGAACATGTGTGACCTTTTTCTTCAAAACTGGAAATCCCACAATTCACAGAATCGACACAATTAGTAACACAAATTTTCAATTGCAAAAAGTATCTAACTTAACGATTGTTACCTTCATCAGTGTCATATCGGTCTTTAGCAATTGCATTCTCCCAGTGCTGCCATTGTCGAATCTAAATAAAAAAGAATAACAGTATGAAAGATTGCAACAATCGGAAATGAAGATTAATGTAAATACTCGTACTATACACTTACCCTTGCTCCTCCAAAAAGAACTGTGAGTACGCTGAAAGTAACATGGACAATGGCTAGAACGAAAATAAAGATATGTAGATGATGTATAGCTTCTATAGATAACAGCGGCACCTTACCCTGAAAAAATACGAAAAATAGAAGAGTGATAAGTCCATCTACAGTAACAGAAATAACTTCTAAATCAGATTGAAAACCAAAGTACAACACATGTAATAAAAATTTAAGAAACGGCACGAATCATAGTCATTCCTTTGGCTGCAGAAATGGAAAAAAAGGAGAAAGTGCTCATATTTGGTAAAAAAATCGCCGCAAAATAAATAGAGAATAAAGGTTGATGAAATTAAAACACTAGATAATAGTTAGAATACAAATCTATCAAAAAGTAGCTCAAGAATGCATAGAATATATACATTCAATCTTACTTTCAGCACAGATGTAATAGTTAACTCGAGAATCTCCAATTCCAAAAAAAGGCACAAGATGTCATTTTAAAGACCAATCGCCTTAACTACAATCCCTAATAATACGGTTAAAGTAAACAACACAATTCATTAATGCAAGACGGGATTCAACCCATTTTTCAGTTGAAGCCATCTACTAATAGTAATTGTTCACTATTTAACAGACATTGCTATTAAATCACAGATATTCGGAAAATTTATACCTTTTGAGCACAGTAACCAAGCTCGGACTCGGCTGATTCAGCAAGAAGACGTCTGCCATTACCAAATATGGCATTAGCGAAAGACCTTTGGAAATGTTCAGAAGTTTCTGTGGCGTTTGATCCATGTCCCTCTTCTTTGGCCTTATCAGAGAGTTTACAAGGAAGCATATTGGTCACCACTTTCTCAGGCACACAGATTTTCGAAACCATGTTCTGTGATACTGTCAATAACAGTGATATGAATCCCAGAAGCATCAACTCTGCCACAATCAAGCAAACCCTCCTAATTATAAAACAGATAACCAACAAAAAATCTAAACATGTCAAACTAAGCCATAACATTGTACAAAGGAGGGATCTTTAACATTTTGTATATTGAGAATGACCAAATAGGATCCATAAAATCCCTCATCTACTGCTCATACCTTGCAATTAGGTTTACCATAACATCATAATTCATTAAGCCCTTGTTTGGTTCATAGTTCTTTCATGGTATGGTAAAAAACCATGAAATTAGAACCTGGGTTCCCATCAAATTAAACTAAATTTTTTTAAAAAAACCATACAATACCATACAACCAATCCAAACAAGAAATTTGAAAAAAAATTACTGAAAAATGGAGAGTAAGGGGTGAAAAGATTAGAGCTTTAATTCCCTCCCTACAAAATTTCATCTTCCCCCTTGAACAAACTCAATGAAAATGGAGTTTAGAGTGAAAAGAAAAGAGCTATAATTCTCTCTCTCTCTCTCTCTCTCTCTCTCTCTCTCTCTCTCTCTCTCTCTCTCTCTACAAAAAAGCATTAATGAAAACGTGGATCCAAAACGAGTAAACAAAAAGGGGGAAATAAGAAAAGGGACCTTCTTTAACTTTCTGAAGGGCTTCAAAGAGGGGTTTTTGATTCTTGGCCTTGAGATATTTGCCGCCATAATGGAGCAATCTCTCCAGAGCAAGAGAAATGGCGACGATTACCGTACAAATAGCGGCGACGATCCATGTGGGTGTGAACTCTAAGGTCTCTCCTTCTTCACCCCCGCCAGACATGTCCGAAAAATCTTATCTTTGTGTTCGATCGGAACTCAAAGTGAAGTGTTTGGGAGTGTGAGTTTTGTTTTGTTTTGTTGTCCGAAAACCACATGTGAATGTGAATGTGGGGTTTGATTGACACTGTTTTGTATATATGCAGGTTATCTGTAATTTAAATAAATGGGGTTCAACTAAAATAAGAATGAAATCTGTGTCCTGCCCATTTCTAAATTCCGCGGATTAAACGTGTTTGTTTGTTTATGTTTGGGAAATTGAAAAGTTGCCCTTTAGACTCCTCCATTTCCCGAATTATGTATAAAATCTACAAGTATGAAATAAATTTATCTGAATTGAATTTATCTGACAATAAAAGGACATATTTTTTTTTATTTGAAGCTTTACTCTGACTATATCAAGATTTAATTCGGATCGAGTATCTGGTTGTGATGGATGAATTTTTTAAAAATAATTTTTTGCATTCAATAGCACCCAAATTCAAGACCACTTAAATCAATCATCGAGGCATATTTGATTGAATTAGAGTTGGTAAAAAACATTCATTTTAAGGACTAGTTTCACTCTAATTTTTTATAGTTTTTTCTACAGTTTTTCTAAAAAGCTTCATTTTCAAGCTTTTTTAAAAGTTACATTTTTTATTTTAAAAAAAATTAATCAGACGATTCTCAATTAATTACAACGAAAAATCAAAATGTGTTGTTTAAAGCCAAAATATATAATTCTATTAAAAATTTATAAGAACAACTTATTTTAATAGCAGCTTAAACAATATCAAACTAAATCTAGGTATGTCAAGTAAAGATCAGTTACATCAAATGGCATGGCCATTCATATTCTTTGTAATTAAATTATACTGTTATTGTCACCCTTTAATTAAAATATCAGTTTCATTTTTATTCAAACTCAGTTTATTTAAATTATTACTGTAGCGTTTTTTTTCAAACTCGGTTTATTTAGCATTTTTATTCAAACTAAGTGTAAGTAAATGCTATTTATTTAAATATAGCATTTACTTACACCGCATAGTTCATGATTTGATTTCTTTAATTAATTACTCTCTTTAAAGCGATAAAAATAATTAATTATATATATTTCAATTTCTTTTATTTTACATCAATAATTGTGGACACATGTGCAAAGTAAAGACTTTTTTTGTCAAAATTTATTATTCAATTATCATTCATAATTATAATGGAATTAAGCTTTTCAATTTATAATTTAATAAGTTTAATTTTATAGTTATAAATAGTATATACCTATAAAATTCATAATAAAATAAATACATTTTAGTTTAATTTAATACAGTTATTTATAAATTAAAAATAACGTAAATTTATTAGCTACAACTAAAAATTTCTCTCGTGTAGTTGCTTTAGTTTCCTTTTTTTTTGTCTCCTTTTCATGTAAATATATTATCAAATGCAGTTTTTACGGTTTCTTTTTCTAAAATATTCTTTTATCAATTAGAGAAGATATTAAATAATAATAAAATTATAAGTTGTTAATTCATAAGAAAAAAATTACCCCCTCTAATTCTTTTTATTAGTAAATTTTAAATCAATGTTTGATTTTCTTTTATGATCAATGTAAAAGTAAATTAATGAAAAAAATAGAAAAAATTTATTGATGCGACAGATAAAAAGAATTAAAATGAAAAAGCTAAAGTGACAAAAAAAAAATCAAAGGGAGTAGTTTTATGCATTTAAATTGAATTTAATTAAAAATTGCAAAGAAGCAAAACATCTACAAGGAATGCTTCTATTATAGTGAAGTGTTTATGGAATACACTTCACTGTAGAAGTATCAGTCGGGAACACACGAACCGTGGTCTCTATAGGTGCTTGGGGATAAACGCCTTTACCATGGTCAAGATGTTCATAGACGAGTCTATTATGGTGGACGTGTCTTTTATAGACCACCATAATGAAATCGTGGCGGAAGTGCTTATTTTAAACAGCTTGTCCTTAATTCAGTTTTCTAAAAGAAATTTAAAATTCTACTTTAGAGACTATAATTGTTAAGTCATAATGTGGTATTTAGCAATTCATGTGATGTAAATTTTAATGAGACGATATTATAAGCTTCTCCAGTTACCCTCACAGTCTATTTGATTGTGTGATGGTTAAATGTATTTTAGAAGTAAGAATTATAATAATGTTTCAATTAAGCGCGTGATTGGTGCCAAATTGCCAATCAAACAAAGAATAAGTTAAAGGGTAATAATTAATTTTGGGAGTAGAACCACACCTGCGGGTCTTGGATGAGTGAGTATATAAGTGAAGTTAAGTCCATCTAATATAAAATTAATTGATTTGTATTAAGGTCTAATCTACTCCGTTTATATATCACTCACTATTCTCTTATATTTCTAATGTGGATAATCAATCTCACATCTCCAAACACCTTAATCTGTTTGTAAAATTTAATAAAACATGAATTGAATTAAACTGAACTAAATTAAATTTATTTTAATATAAATTTATAACTACATAACTGAATTGAACTGAAATAAATTAAATTAAATTAAAATAATCTGAATTAAATTAAATTAAATTACAATTAAATTATAGTTTAACAGAGCATAACCTTAATCTAAATTCATAAGTCGCCAAATTTAAGATTTTGCAGTTACATATATTCCTTAAAATAAAAAAAAAAGATAAATTGGAGATACTTTCCCGAGTTCAGTTGTCAAACATTATCATTTTCTATTCTACTTTTTAATAAAAAATTTGTTTTGTAAGAAAATGAAAAGAACGGAACTTTCCCGACAGTTGTACTATTTTTTTTTTTATCAATCAGGACAGTAAGCCAACTTGCAAAGCCCTATGTTTTGGTCTATATAATTATTGTTACAATATTGTCCTCATATTATTGAGATTAAAAAAAAAAAACAATTTTTTTCTCAGATGTACAAAGAAGGACAATTTTCAATGGCCAAAATATGTGTCCTGAAAAACGCAGTATTTAATTGAAATGGAAACTTGACTCACTAAAACCTTGATTACACTTTTATTTGCCGGTAGGCCATTTGTTTTTGCATATTTTACACCTTTGTCTGTAATAATAATAAAAATAATTCATCCCATTTATTACATTTGAGTACAATCAGCTCTTATCAACTTATCATCTCTCAAGTCAATTGTGAGTTTACAAAATTATTACTAGTATTTTTTAATACGCAGTATTTAATTTGATTAAGATATTTTTAACAGTTTAATGACAAGAGTATAATTTGAAGTGAATGTTTGTTGGCTAATTTCACTGTAATTTAGAAATACGAGGAGCACAATAGTCTGGGTTGTCGCATACCAATTTATAATTTTATTAATACAAAAATAATTTAAGAAAAAATTATAAAATATATTTTTATAATTTAAATTAATAATTAAAAAGAATAAAATATAAAAGGCTAAAAGATACTTAAAAAAATTAGAAATATTAATCTAATAAGGGACGAGAAGACAAAATAAAAAAATCAAAGGGCAAAAAGACAACAATGGAAATATGAGAGGTTCAAAAGTTGTTACTACCAAGTAACCATCTATAAGTAATTAATTGCAGTCTCTACGGGGAACTACTTTACTCCCTTCATCTTTTTTTTACTTATTTTTTAATATATTTCACACTTTTTAAAAAATTAATTAATTAATTAAAGTAAAAAAATATTATTTTATTTTTTAATTAATATTTAATTTTTCACTCTATTGTAATTAATAATAATGAGATAAATGAGGGTATAATTAAAAAATTAATTAAAAAATACCTAAATATTTAAAAATGATAAGTAAAAAAATATTTAAAAAATAGTTAAAATAGCTATTTTAAAAAAATGAAAAAAATAATTTTAAATCTTTTTGATGTTACTGTATAACAGTTCTTTAAAAAAAATTATCAACAACATTAAATAATTAATAATACTAATATACTACAACAAATGATCCGTTGTAATTGTTAATGGCGTGTAGCGTAGAGTTGGGTGCACGAGACAAGAAAGAATTAACGCACATGTTTCTTCTGCCTAGAGTGTTGTCCTTCTCATTGAAGTTATGATACCCACTTATTTATACACTTCAATTCATTGGCATGTTAATTAATTTGTAATCACATTGCCCGACATTTTAGTGATTCAATTATTTTTTTTATGAAAATTTTTAAAAATAAATAATTTAAGTTTTATATTTATTAAATTAATTTTTTACATTTTTTTACTCTTTAATTAATTTTAAATTTTTATTCTTCTCCCATATATTTTATTTACTGTTTACGTACTGTTCATCTATTGATTTTTTTTTATTTTTTTATTTTATTTTGACATTATCTTTTAAATTATTCATTTTTTAACATGTTGCTTTAGAGCTTTTTGTTCGTCTCATTTTTATTTTTGAAACACCATCTATTGTGATATACTTTTTCGAATTTTTTTTAGACTGTTTGATATCTGGTAAATACCAGTTTCTTACCAGATGATTGCCAGTTTCTTACAAGATGAATACCAATTTCTTATGTGAAAATTGCGAATTTAGAAAACTACCAGTTTCTTACCAAGTAAATACCAGTTTCTTATATGAAAATTGCGAATACCTGTTTCTTACTAGGTAAATACCAATTTCTCACATGAAAATTGGGAATTTAGAAAACTATCAGTTTCTTACCAGGTAAAACCAATTTTCAGGTAAATACCAGTTTCTTGTATGAAAATTGCGAGTACCAGTTTCTTACCAAGTAAATACCAGTTTCTTATATGAAAATTGCGAACACCAGTTTCTTACCAGGTAAATATCAGACTATCATATACTCAAAAAAACGAAAATGCAAAATCAAATACAAATCTAATAAAAACACATCAATATCTTTGAATTTTATCATTCAAAACATAAATTCAAAAGCTCTAATCAAGCAAATAAGTTGCGAATCAAATCAAAGCTTGATGAACTTTTTATCCAATAATCTCATCACAGGCAATTCATCAAACACCTTATGTGCAACATAGATTCAAATCTGAAAACAAATCAGTGAAAATCAAATCAAATCAGAGATTCAACTTTTTATCTAACAAATCGGAAAACAAAATAACTTGATCTAGATAACCGAATCAAATTAGATATTTAAAACGAAAATCAAATCAAAATCAAAAACTGAGAAAAAACTAATAAAATTTAGAAATCTTACTTGTTTTTATAGAAATCGAGTATAGAAAGAATGAAGTTATCGTTTTAAGATTCTTTAATAGTGCGCCAATGAAAGATCGTGAAAAGCGAAATCGATGAAAATATGAAGAGCAATGAATTTGGTGGATGATTGAACGGTTTATTAAAGTGGAGAGTAAGGGAGATGAGAAGTTCGCTTTGGAACGTATGTATGGATATTTTGAAACCTGTTTGATCAGAGAAAGTTAAGAGGCAAATGTTGGAGTGAAAAGAAACTTTAATTTTGATACATTTATATGAAAAACCCCTTTTTTTAGTGTTGTCTCTTTTCAAATTAACAAGGCTATATTAGAAAAAAACAATAATAAAAATTGCATTGATAAATAAAAAATTAAAATGAAAAGCTTAAAACGCCACTAACTTACAATATCTTGATAAATTTTGATTCGAATGTTTGATCAAAATGTCAAAAACAATTTTTGTTATGATATTGTAATATTATAATATACTAATATGCGGTGATAGTGTTAGTTTAGTGATTAATATTGAACTTTTGCTTCTAGAGGTCTCAGGTTTAAACCGCATGTCGGTAGGTTGAGATTTTTTTTGTATTTGATGTAAGCGCAATTACGCAAATTTAAAAAAAATGTTATGATATAATAAAATGATATTATATTCTGTGACTATAAATAATAAAATGCAACAAAAATGGAATTTGTGTCGATAAATTGTGACAAATGTGTGATATATATAAATCAAGTTGTTCAATAAAAAAAAAATTGAAAGCTTTATTCTTCATCCACTATAGCGGACAAGAATATAAATATCATAAGAAATTATAATAATATATATATAAAAACTGAATGAACAGTGGAAAAGAAGATTATTTTCAGATTGTAAACTTTGGCAAAAGACATTGTTTGAGGTGGAAAAACAAACTTCTACAGGTGTAAAGAGTTGGGTTTGATATCATTTATTATGAACCATGAAAAGAAGATATTCTCTCAACCATAACAATAATAATTTCCACATTTGATCCAAATTTCACACACTACTCACATTCCATTGGAAGTAGTTCATATTCCAACTTATAATTCATTCCATTCACTACCATCAATATACAATTCAACTTAGTACACATACTTGTAAGTTGTCACTAAAATACCATGATGAAAAACACATAGACCTAATGGGCAATCGGCTACAGATCCAAGAGATTGAGGGCCAATTTGGTTAAACTTTTTTCAATACCTTTTGTCAAAAGCTCCTTTTTTAAACTTTCCCTATAAGCAGTAAATTTTATTTTAAAAAAAATAAATCATACAATTCCTAATTAATTGGTATGAAGAATAAAAATGTGTTTTATGAAAGTAACTTATCCATCCAAAATGACAGCATTCACAAGGAATAAAGAAGAAAAAAAAGAACTTTGGTATTAAGAAAATAAAAGCATAATTGTATATACAAGGTTCCAACTTTACACTTTCTCTTTCCCATATGATTAATTTCATTAGGTTATCCCACAGTCTAGGGAATTCGTACCGATCACAAAAACCACCTCATCAAGATATTTTTCCATAAATAATAATAATATGAAATATATATGGGAAAAGAAAAAATGACAAAAAAAAAGAAACCTAATTTATTAAAGTCAAAATTTTTTTTCCTACCTCAACATTCAATATACATTTTGTACACATAGGCAGTTCGGGGTATGTCGGTTTTCAGTTCTCACCCGTTAAGTTTGGCTAAGAACTGTGACAGATTGTATTCTTCAGTGTACTGTGATTGATCCCATAGATCCTCGAGTCCCCCGAGGATGGCTTTTAGACCCTTCCCAGTGCCCATTAATTTCGGGTCTCCCTCTGCATTGCTGTCCGGTCGTTTTGTTCCCTGTGGATAGCAATGAAGAATAATGAGCAGACTTAAATGTGATTTGTGACAAACAAACACTCGATGTAGTAATAGTTATGTAATGACGGACTACCTTTGTGTTGTTGTCTGCAGATGCGAATAAATCGAGCAGTTGGTCTGTATTCATTGTTTTCATGCTGGCATTATCTGCGTTAATGACGGCATTGGCTACAGATACTTTGAACTTTTGGAGACTCATCACTTTTTCTTCGAGGGTTCCGCGCATTATGAGGCGGTGGACATTCACCACTTTCTTTTGACCTAATCTGTGTGCCCTGTCCATGGCCTGAAAGTAATATAAAAATATTACACCGTTAGACCTTCAACTAAAACTAGAAGTCACAATTTCTGACCACTGTACACGAACTGATGCAGTTATAGAAAGAGATCCAGTTCAATAAAATCGAGTTTATAGCAAAAAGGCGGATTTAAGTAGACCATACAATCTTAGTTGTTATCCTCGAGTATGTTGGTAGATTTAATTTAACAGTCCATATCTAAAGGCCGATTTGCTTAATATAGATTCAACGAAAATTGAAGTCGGGCAATTTAATACTCAGGGTTGACAAAAACTTTGTCTAACTAGCAGTGAGTAGAATTGTTTTGCCAAAGTATATTGACATATTAAAAAGGGATAATACTTGTTTACCCCCATGAACTTGGCTCCACCCATCAGCTTCTGGTTGGAGAAAGAAAAATCAAGAAAATGACATCTTTGAAAAGTCAAACCAACCAAAAGCTGACATGTGGCATTGAAGGGGCTCGCGAGTGCACTTTTGCCAAGTCGAGGCAGCTACTAGGAACAAGTAAAAGTTTAGGGTGGCACTTGACAAAACTTGTCAAGTTGGAGGGGGTAAACATGTATTACGTCTATTAAAAAATATTTTCAAGTCTGTATTTTGACCAATGAGAACTGAAAAGTGTACAGCCAGAGAGAATCTTTTACCTGATGATCACGCATTGGATTCCAGTCGTGCTCCATGAAAACAAGGGTGTCTGCTGACGTCAGATTCAAGCCAAGTCCACCAACTGCATAGAGAGTCAAGAGGAGCAGATTAACTTAATGTTATATATACATAACATATAATTATATAACCACGTAAAGAGAAATCTTACCATGCGTTGTCAACAACAAGGCATCTATTGTAGGGTCTGAATTAAAAGCCTTTACTATATCAAAACGTTTTTCTGGTTCAACAGATCCATCTAGCCGCAAGTAGGTAACACTGCTTCAAACCCAGAGGTGAATATTGATCAACATATTTTCTATAACACAAATTTTATAGAAATCAATGAAGTTCAACAAAATAATATTATGTTGCTGCCCGCTTCTTTAATAAATTTCATTCATGTTCTTTCCACACTTAGTAATACACAAATTTTAAGATTAAATTAATCTAACATCAACATATTAGGTAAATCAATTTCAATCTGTGAAGAAACAAAATAATTGAGGGATGCACAGATGAGGGGCAAAGAAGGAAATAATGGGAAAGATAAAATTACAGGAAAAGTAGACAGTTACATCCAAGTGCATAAACACATGTAAATAGATGTGTTATAAAAATTACTTCAAACAGAATTTGATTCCATCTGCTAATTCCATATCGTTATTTTTCTCACAAACACTCCAATCCACAAAGCACAGCTTGATTAGACGAAAAATGTAAATACAGAAGACGCTAGACAGATATCAGTTATTTAACATCATTAAGCAAATCAGATTTTGTTGGTGACTAGATAATTTCTGTAAGACGGGAGGTGGGGGCCCACAATGATTTAGTGTTTCAGCTAAAACTTTTAGGAAAATTTATCTTTTGAGTATATTTTCAACTGGCACACTAAAACGTAGACACCTTGTTACTTCCACCAGAAACAAACAGCGAGTGTGCAGTCATGCAAAGTTCCAGTACAATCCGTTGACGAATTAATTATGAAACCAACATCAAAAGTTAAGAAACACGATATTAAGATGGTAAATAACAAGAAAGAAAGATGTCCCTGTTTAGAGCTTTCCACAATTGTGGTCTATGTTATAAAATAATAAAGTATGCTTATATTGCGTACAAAACTTCATACAATAAAAGAGCACTTACCTCTTCATATGGGAATGAAACAAATCTCTTTCGATAATGTCAAGAAGGGCCTACAAGAGATGGCATTGTTAAAAAGACAACACAAAGGCGCACTTAAATAGATTTTATGAAAACATTGATCATCCCTTACCTTGTGCTGAGCAAATATCAAAACTCTGTGCTGACCAACATTCATAGCAGTATCAGAACTTGAACCTATACCACACTCTTCCAAAATCTCTTGGAGAGCAACTAACTTAGGAGAGTGATGGAGTTTATGTAATTCTGAGATCACATCAGAACTTGCAGGCAAGATTTCAAACAACTGAGATGCGAGTGATTCAGACATTTTTTCACTAACAACAAGCAATGGATGGCTGCAAAGTTTTAACAAGTACTGAAGTGCCTGAAACACATACCGTGAAACATGTAGGGCACACATTAACTTCTCAATAACTGATATCTACACCAAAATCTTTGCCTGAAGTACAAAGCATGACATTAAATATTACCTGGAAAACATGTGAAGATGCCTTTGGTGAAGCAACATTTCCTTCTGAAGGCCCTGACTCATCTGATTTCACAATAGTTGAAATCTCCTGTCTAACATGTGAACCTGAAAACTGTTCATAGAGTTTTAACTGGACAGGGCTCAGGTCACAATATCTGTCTTGGATAATTTTTTCTGGCAAGTCTGACAAAACTTCATCCTTAGTTCGCCGAAGGAGAAAAGGCATGACCTGTCGCATGAAACAGCATATAGCAATAGATAGAACTTCCAACAAATTTTTACAAAATACACAATCAGAAGAAAGATAAAGGCGCAAGCTGAAATCACCTGCTTGTGCAATGCTTCCATAGCAAGTACCCCAGCTTCTGCATCCTTGGCAGAACACTTAGCATCCCTAGCAGCAACCAAAGGCTTTCCATAAGTAGCTTGGAACTGCAAAAACAACATTGAATCAATAGTTGCATAGGGAGAAGGAATCATATAATTTATCAAGCATTAGGTGAGAGCAATTGCTAAGGACCACGATTGAGAACCGAATCTGGAGCATTAGTTTTGTAGGAGTACACAACAAATCCATTAAGAAACAACCAGACCATTTGCGAAATTACATTAATTTGTTCCTCTTTTAGAAAAATCAGGCAGAAGCCTTCAACTCTCACAGCAAATGATTATTGCTTTCGTGAGCTTAGAACATATAATATTTTCCAGCAAGTAACTTAATAGTGCAAAGAAAAAATAAAAAATTACAAAGGAAAAGAAATAGTGCTAAACATAAATGTACAGTACACTACAGATTTTCTGCAAGAGCCTCAAACAAGCTGTAAATGTTCCATAAGCATAGTTCAGAAGCTCCATAATTTGAGAGCATAAAGTTACATATACACAAGTCAAACCATTTATGACTAGATATTGACAATCCAAGCAGAAGAAAAGACAGTACATGGTTAAAGATGTCTAAAATTTCATGACGAAACTAAAGATCTTCATGCAGGCAAGTAGTTTCACAATTTAAGACAAGGTGGAAAATTACATGAGATATAAAATGTAAGTCCAGAGCTGAACATGAATCCTCAGTAGATTGTATATTTATAGATTGTATATTTATAGAGAGCCTCAAACAAGCAGCAACAATCAAGCATGATTCAGACATTTCACCAAATGCCAAAGAGTAGATACTTACTTGTCTTTCAGTACCAAGAAACCCAGGCATTAAGAAGTCAAACAGAGACCATAGATCCATGACATTGTTCTGCAACAAAAGTAATTCACTGTCAGAAAAAATAATACTGCGATTTCAAGTCCATATATGGGCACATGCCCACCTGAATTGGTGTTCCGCTGAGTATCAATCGGTGTTGGGCTTTCAACTGCTTCACTGCAGCTGTAATTTTCGATTTTGCATTCTTTATGATGTGTCCTTCATCCAGAATACAGTAATTCCATAAAGACTGCTGGAGGAAATCAATATCTTTGCGAACCACATCGTATGAGGTGATGATGACATTATGTTTGTTAAAAGACTCTCTAAGAGACGTGCGCTCTTGAGCAGAACCAGCATATTGCAGGGTACTTATTATAGATGCATCAATATACTTCTCTATCTCAAAAGCCCAATGTCCAACAAGTGTTGATGGGCAAACAATTAATGATGGTTGAGCATTCTCCCCATTGTTGCGACACTCAGCTATATCAGAAGCTACAATTGCTGAAGCCTGTAATGTCTTACCAAGTCCCATATCATCACAGAGGATTCCATGAAGCTTAAAACGTTTCAAGAAAGCCAACCAATTTATGCCCTCTTGCTGATACCTGAAAGCAGAAGTCGTATTATCCCTGTTTCATTCAAGAGATGCATGTACATGCGCATTCACACAGATCTAAAGAGATAAATATACAAAGAGAAAAAGACCAAAAAAGACAACTGAGGACATTCAAAGCTACGGTCATGACAGTAATCTGAATCGCTAAAAACTTATTTCCCCAGAAATAGGTTATGAGCAGCTCTGGTATTCAGAGTAGATTGAATGTTCACTCATTGTAGATTTTCTCATTCACTTTTATCATGAAACAAATTTCAGAAATTTGTTCGACTCTCGTCTATACCAAAAGTTTTAAACCGTCAAGAAAGTGATCAAAAAATAAAAATGGCATAAAAATGTCTTTGGAAGGAAAAAGTGAATATTATGACGAGAAAGATTACAGAAGTGGCAGAGATGGATAACCAATAAAAGTCATACTTTGAAGAGAGTTTTGATTATGCGGTTTCACACTATACACCAATATTTCCAGTGAAAATGCATTACTATATATAGTAGTCCCATCCTTGCTCATAAACTTCACCCACCTAAATCTCATGGGAATCGAAATAATATGGAGCTGGATAATCTTGCTTGTCTAAACTATTCCTAATAATGATAAAGAAAATGTAGCAAACCATGACTCGGTCAGTCTCTAAGGAATCAGCCAATGTACGCAAAAACACTTTTCAACAGGATCAGAAATGTTTTGTTTCTTCAAATCAGATCCAACGATTTTCGTGGCTAAACAGTTTATCACTGAGTGACAACATCTAAGGCTAATTCAGACATGCTTGATACTACAATATTAAACTACAACTGTCCCCAATCCTGCCCATTAAACATGTAGACTCCGCTAGAACATCCCATTCATATTCTACGGCATAGAGAAAAAAATAGCAACCGATCCTCCCTTTATGAATCCTTCAATCACCATGACATCATACTTTCACATCTATGATCTACACTTCAAATAAAGGAAAATAGACTGTAATCATTAACAAAGCCAGTTGCCAAGAATAAATCTAAAGTACTAACTTGAAGGTTTTATTCGGTCATCTCCACATAATTGCCATTATTTTTCCCATAAAACAGAGCAGAATTATACAGTAAGGAACTAAACAAATATTACATATTTCTTCAGCAGCTATCACTATATTTGACCACTGGAAAAGACCAAACTTCAACAACTTCCCTGTAGATACCCTAAACAAAGTCAAAAAGAGTAAAAGACCAAGCATGTTTTTAAGGTCTGATCAATCTGGATCTGTCAAGACTGGGGAATATCTACTCGGATATGACAAGCTAAATTAAAGGATAAAAGAAACTATGGTGGGCAAGCATGGCTTTTAGTTTGTTAAACAAAGGCAAAAGGAAAAAAGTTCTTTACGACGACAGATATGTATAGCAAGAGAAGTTAGCTCAAGACATGCAACTATTAACATTCATATGATGAGCCACTCTATAAGAATTAAGAATAGTGATACAAACCTCCTCAGGGTCACCTTCAATTCAGTGTAAAGCTTGTAATCATCTATATGTGAATTATCAAGTAGTTGTTCCAAAAATTTAGCGTCTTCAGCACTCCTTATTAGATCCTCGTTCAGTCCACTCGGAGGGGGTAGACCACGTGCTAATGGAAGAAGTGGAACCAAGGCAGCAAAACTGCGTGTTACACTCTGTCTTACTGAGAGATCTATATCACTCATGCACCGAAGAAGAGGAACAACTAATAAAGGAGCGTAAGGAACCAGCTCCACACCCAATCCTTGTACGAGCAAACCAATAAGCATACCAGCACCTTGTCTTGCATGGACAGAGGTGGTATCCCCCAACATTGGAATAGCATTCTCAACAACAGCAGCCATTACATCTTTTGTCGTTGACTTGGCCATTGAAGTGACGCACCTCGAGGCAGCCAATCTAACAGCGACGTGGGAATGCCGAATGCATTTGAAAATGCAAGGCAGGAGCGTGAGCAATCTAGGCATCAATGCTTCATCCAATAAAGGGGCAACAGAACGTACTACCTGCAAATCATTAATGAAAGAATGTTAGCAAATGTACGCCTAAATGGCTAAATAGAAAGTATCCCAATCTAGATAGTAGAGGCCAATAGTTTGTTGATAGAAACATATGAATACGGTTATACTTGCTAAAAAAACAAGAAACTTCAAACAAAAATTCTGTACTGCAATATTAACAAGCCTAAAAACACCCTTTTCATATAGGGTTGGCTACAAACTAGCTTGGTCTATATCTCTGGGGTATGCCTGTGTATGTGTACTCAATGAGTGCACAAGTCAAGGAGAGAGACAAAGAGAAACCATTAGAGCAAGAACCAAACGTTTAGTCCTTTCATTTGTCCATTCATGTAAAATTTATGCTTCCATCCATGAAAGCATTCAAGGTTGTGCTGCCATAAAAAATGAACCCCATGACTAAAACAACACTATGTACAAGAAAACAGATAGCCAACCATTGCATCCTAATTCCACATGTACATAAAAAAGATAAACTTAACGGGATACTTGCCTGAATATTGTTTATCAGGACTTGAGGATCCTTCACAGACTCCATTCTCTGAGCAATTTGTAGTTCAACTGCAGGGCTTCCAGGCATTATCACTTCAGTGAGGCAATCCCACAGTTTTGGAAGCTTTTCAAACAAGGAGGCACCAAATTTCTTGCACAAATGTTTCATTGCAAGTTCAGAACCCCGTCTACTAATAAAGCCCTCAACTTTGGACCTGTCTTCACCACTACCCAACGTATGAACCTTTGACTTTTGCTTTCCCGTGTTATTCCCAAAAGAAAGAAAATCTTGATCATCAATCATCTCCATAGAACTGATGGCTGCAGCTTGTGGCGTCTCCGAAGGATCCAAGCAGGTCAAACTACAAATATTTTTTACTAACTTATCATTTGGACTAGGCTTTCGTACAATACAGCGATGTATTAGCTCCGCAAGTGCTTCTGCAGCTTTATATTGCAATATTTCCTCCTTCAAAAAGTAAAACGAGAAATTATTGAATTCAGTGATAATGAGGTTTGCAATTTAAAATGGAAACAGATAAAAGAGGTAAAAGTTAATACACCTGCTCTCTTTTGATTGAAGCCATAAGAGGTAAAATGATTGGATTAAGACGTGCAGGAAGCTCTGACATCCAGACAATTGTAGCAGCAACTAAAGCAGAAACCGTAACATGCAAGTTACCCTGCAGATCATTCCATTACATAATATTTCAAAAAAAAATATAAATTCCCTTGAGTAAACATATTACCCAGTGGTCCACGCATAATGACAACTTTGGAAAGATCATATCATGAAAATTAACAGCCAACATAGCTTGACAAGGACATAATGTGACCAAAACAAAATTATTAAAGCTACATAGTTCAAAATTGCACAATGGATATTACAAAGATATTATCACAACATTATATACCTGCACACATTTCAGATAACCTGCAGTGGTTAAAAGTCTGTGTTTTGGTGATTCAATATCATCCAAAATGTTCCGTCCAGTAGGGTCATTCCCAGCACTATCACATGGAGGACATTTTGATGCCAAATTGATTGCCCCATCAGCACTCATACTGTCTACATCAACATTGATAGTTGATAAGAAATTCTCAAACATACCAGATGACTCGATAGCACGAACTAACTGACTAGCCTCATTGCGCATCTTCCCATATGTTCTTGAGAGTTCAGAATAAGGAAGAAGTGAATCCTTTGTAGGAAATGCAGGATCAGAACAAGACAATAAATCCATTAACCACTTTCCAATGTGACTTGGGAAAGTAGGCATAACTACATTGACTTCAGAAGGATTGTCGTCATTTTTTATTTCTCTGAACCATGATATTAGAACCATAGAAGCAACCTGATGAAGCAGCATAATTAGTTTGAGAGGAGAGATAAAGATATTCTATTGTACTTAAACAAAAAAAAGTAAAAAGAGGGCAACAGAAGCAGAAATAAGGAAAAGCTACCTGCCGCTGAACCCCAGATAAAGAGGTAAGAGCATTCCAAAGTGGATCAATTACATACAACAAAGAACCCTCAAGCAACTTTGAAGCAAATATACCCAATGCTGATGCAGTAATTACTCGAGTGTTAGTGACTGGCATTTCAGCATCTGCACCAACAATGAGCTTAATTGTGCTAGCAGAAGTATCCGCATTTCTTTCCTGAAGAATAATTCCTTTCTCAGACTCCAAGCCAATACTCCCATAAGACTCATTCTCAAGTTTGACGGCCCTCATCTTAGCAGCAGCTCTGAAATGGGATTTTCGAGGTGGAGCAACAGGCCAAAACATCTTTGATGAATCTAGTGGTGAACCATATGGAGTAGTCGCAAGTTCAATCCAAGAAGACATGTATGAATTGGCAGCAGCTTCCAAGTCCTCCACAGGGCACTTAAATGAAATATTAAAAAAGAAAAGGATCAGTCTCAATCAAAACTTGAAGGAATTATGGACATGTTAGAATATAAGGGACAAATTGATTAAATATGGTTACAAGTACGTTAATACAATAAACCAGCCAAGAATATAACTACAGTGGCAAATGCTAAAAAATCGAATATCAATTTGCATCTATACTCTCTATATTATAGGATACTACTTCATCGCATAAGAAAACTTTCATTGCCTTGGAAATTTAAGCCCCGGAATGGAAGGATAGCTTCTCTTTAAAGTTTGAACCCACTGACACTAAAAACTGAACCAAAAGGATAATTTTCTTTAATCCTGCCGATATCTGATTGAAGATATCACAGTTCAACTCACGACTAAAACATAGATATGATCCGATTTTCAATGTTTAATGATAACTATGAATTCTGGACTTTAGAATGGACTTGGCCAAAAGGGATGAGCTATCAAACAGATCTAGTTCTTTGATTGTGAAAATTCAGATTTTTCTAGATACTTAAATGTTCAAGTGCTCCTTGAAAAAAATATAATTTCCTTTGACATCTTCTCACAAGAAAACTGTTTGCTTCCAATTTTTAGCAGTTAGAATTTTTCAGATTTGGGATCCAACAAGGATTGGACTGTACAATTTTGGTCTTTCTAAAAGAGTACGAAATTACAAACTCTATCTAGTCTTGGACAATGAACTATGAAATCAGTTAATAAAAAAACAGCAGCAAGCAGATCGTCAAATCTCTCCTACTCCTACATAACAAGTGAATATTCCAGTGTCCCCTTCACATCAAATAATTGATGCCTTAACAAAATGAGAAACTGCTGCACATAATGCATAATTGATGCTTCTTTCCTATTGATTCTGCTGCAGCAGCTATACTCCACAGACCTCATCATAGTAGTCGAAGGAGCTAGGCAAAAAAAAGCGCATGCGCAGAACATAAAATCGGAATGATGTTTCTTGGCCAAGGCTTGCGCCTCCGATGCACCTAAAGCAAGGGGCACACCTTGAGTCCATCCAAGCCGTGGTGGGTGCGCTACGCCCCGGTGCCTAGGCACACACCTTGAGCGCCTTTGACTACTACGGGCCTATATCATTTTGGAACATATTTCCGATCTTCATTTTCTTTTCTTCGCCGTCAACTTTTATATTATCCAGATGGAGAATAACTAAATAGATAATTTTAACTCGTTTGTTTTTTCACTTTTTCACAATTTCGTTCTTGTTGCTCTTTGCTACAAAATAACAATTCATTTCTTCAATTTCATGTGTAAGGAAGGAGAGACAGAAAAAATTAAAATAAAAAAGTGCATATATGTATATTGTACTTGCTAAAAAAGCTGGCACCTAACACACAGCAATAAGAATGAAATGAAACCATAGAATCCCATGTTTTCCAGTACTAGGATTAGTCTTTAAAGTTTTAGAGAACTTCTTGTGTAAATGATTTCCAAATATTTTAGCAAATGAGATGATATTGAAAACTATTTTCCTTAATTCTGTTTGAGAATTTTTCGTTATTAGACATGAACTCCATTTTCTTAATTTTAGGAAAATATTCTACAAAACAGGCTTCATTTCCTGCCATTGAACAAGAGCACAATGTCTTACCCTCTTGTTAACTTTATAGAGAACAAAAACTAGATTTATTCTGGCTCTTACTTCCAAATTGAACCAATCCAGATTTATGTTAAGATCTGGCATATATCACACATAAATTCACAACCCTTAAATATTATATATACCAAATTTTATCTCCTCCACTCACAAATAAGCCCAAAAAGTATACATAAATGAAAGAGATTAAGATAATAACCAAAAATCAAAATAGAAGTAGGCAATATGTAATAAATGAAGCCTCATCAAATGGAAAACCTGAACAAGCAGTCTCCAAACCCTTTCTGAACATTGCAAAATATCTTCATTTGATTCAAGCAGCAGATTCTGAAAAACAATCCTAAAGGTATCACCCAAGATAAAGGAGGGCCAAAATGAAGTCCCAGTTGGTTCAGATATGTTCCTTTTATAACCGGCTTCAAGCAATCTCTCCTGCAAGGAGATTTTCAAGTATTGAGACTAGATAATACTGCTAAATCCTAAGTAAAAAATTGAGAAGTTGCATAACATATTAAATTGCTGAGTTGAAGAGCCAAATGATTAGAAACTAACAGACAGAACAGATAATGTAGCTGTAGAAGCGAAATATACAAGTTATTGATTTCAATTAACAAAAATACGGCTCAATCATGCAAAGTGCTGCAATAAATATTATTAAAAGTGGACATACCAGAGTACGAATAGCAGAATATCGAACTGATGTGATACTGTGCCTCATGAATGGCCATAATCGGGGTGCCAATGTCGATAATACGAAAGGATTCTCCTGAAAATCTCTTCCTTCTCCAGCATTATCAATAGGAACTACTTCATTCAAGTCTAACTCTTGTTTCTCTTTTGATATCATCTTAGGAATCATGTCTTCCTGGGAATATATTTCAGCTAACAGATTCATCACACTGCAAAAAGTATATGGTGTTCACAAAAATTTCTGTCATACTCTGACAATCGCTTCATGCTACCACATAACGCAATGAACAAAAAATCGGTGAGAAGACCATGTTACGCAAGTTTTAAACAAGAGCAATGAGCTTTCATACTGGAGAAGTACTATAAAAGACATAACTCCGATAGTCCGATTCAAGAAGAATGGAAATCCAAATTTGAACGATACGTGCATATAAACCCCTCAATATAATCACATCTCTAACAATATCATTCAACATCTGCCAAATCCATCCTTCTGTCACGCATTAGTGACAATAGAATGCTAGTTAATTGTGTTAGTAATATAGTATTTTAATTATTGGTGTTTTAGCTCTAATTAAGGTTAATTATGTCTTTATTTCCCTAAGACTGACTAGGCCAATCTTTATCTAGAATAGTACTATGTTGGTTATGGTGTTGTGTAGGTTTGTGGACAGCTGTCCAACAGCTCTAATTAGGTTCTTATATATATTCAGCAAAGTAATCTTAGAGAGTCATCAATTATTAATGAAAATATGAATATCTCTTTATATCTCAAAATTTTTCTTTCTTTCTTTCCTTTCTAAATAATACTCTGTTTCTCTTCCTATTCTGCTTATTTTCTCCCTATCTGCCCTCATTATTCTCTACTCTCAAGTCTCAACCCTAATTCTGCTTCTCTTCTTCTCACCCAATCTAGACTATTCTCTCTGCACTTCATTCAAAACAAGCATTCAGGTCACTAACCTGACACCTACTTAAGCTACAACAATAAAGCAAGTAGAAAGAAATCGGCATAACGAAAATAAAAAAGACACAGTTACACCTTGACTTGAACTTGACGACAAGGTTTGTCATTCAACTCCTCTATAATGCCTTTGAAAATTCATTCTTATAACCAAATTTTTTCCCTTCAATGACAAATTTTACAGTAAGTTGATAACTCAAAGCAGTAAGTTAATCAAGACATGATACGCTAGGTCATTTTGAAATCAACCAAGCTCTTCATATTCCCTCAACTTACAAAGAAAGAATAATCTTAATCATAAGCGAAGACAACAACGGATACAAAACCATTTGATAAATGGAAAAAAAACCAATTGGAACCGTCTAGAAAATGAAAACTTATAAGCATCAAGGAATATATGTTTATAAGTAGCCACTCACAACTCTTTCCCAGCAACAATCAGGGTATATAGTTACTCACTTTTTTAGAACACAAACATGAAACTGTGCACAGCACTTAATTTCTCAAGTACATAAACAAAGGGCTAAGTTGTTTTAAAATAAAATTGAATATGAAAACAATTGGACCGCAAAATCTAGCAAGTAGAATAATTTCAAGTGGATGGACTTTTTTTTTAAAAAATTTGCCTCATTGGGCTTACAATTATAACAAAGAAAAACCTCATCCCGCCCCACCCGTATGTCGACTCGAACTTGTGCCTCTAGGATCACAGCTTCAAGGCTCAACCACTCGACCAAGCCTTTCCCACTTCAAGTGGATGGACTTGAACAATATACATCAACTATAAATGACAAAGAAACTTGACAATTTGATGAGATGCATGAAGAAAAAAAACACGAGGAAATAAGCTTGCAAAAATACCTGCTAGTGGACGG
This sequence comes from Euphorbia pulcherrima, assembly GCA_947683365.1. NCBI lineage: Eukaryota > Viridiplantae > Streptophyta > Magnoliopsida > Malpighiales > Euphorbiaceae > Euphorbia > Euphorbia pulcherrima. The sequence goes on along the minus strand of CANTUS010000008.1, from coordinate 41,504,555 downwards.
ACTTAAATCATCTAAATCAAGAAGTATATCCCAGAGTAACATGATAATGGAATGTAACGTACGACCCCTTAGAGTAACAATAGATGCAGCAGTAGGTATTAAAGCATCTGCAGCAACTGCTCGAACATCATCATCAGGATCCTCAAGTCCAGCTTTGCAAGCAGGCAAAACATAACCGAGCAAATCAGCTAGCATTTCCTACGAGAAACAAGCAAGATAACAAAGAAGAAAAATATATCAACAATTACAGCCACCAATTTGGATGCAGTGTAAGTTGAAGCAAATATGCATTTTTGAAAGATCAAAGCCTAAACAATTAAAGAAGTGGTCAATCAAACCATAGTTTGTGAATTCATTTTGGCCTTTTTATCAGAAATAATAGAAACCCAAGAACTGAGCGTGCTCCATGCACTTGGAAACAAAGGCTTTTCCTGGAAAACTGTAGCTCAAGAGCTAGGTTGCACGGACATGCCACGAGTGTCCGACACGGACACGGCAATTCGGAAAATATATGGATTTGGACACAGCTGGGACATGACAACTAAAATAATTTGTCAAACATAAATATTCATATATAATAAAAACCATATCATCCATAGTCATTCGATCAATTACAAAACAACAAAAAATTAAAACAAATCCAAAATAGTTGCTATGTCATGTCTTGTGACTTTATTGCACATGTCAATACCTTTACTAACTATGTGCAACAAAGGTGCTTTAACTTTAGTGTATGGCCCTTATTTTTCTTGACACATTGTTGCAATCAAATTCTGTATTACCCCATCCCCACTATGTTTTTCTATTTTTATCACATATTTCCACAAAGGAGAATCATTAACTTCTACGTGGAGTGTCCGAGGTGTGTCCGCGGAGTGTCCCGGAAGTGTCCATCCTACATGGAGTGTCTCTTTGAAATTTGGAGAGTCGGACACGTGTCCGACAAGTGTCCAAAGAGTGTCGGTGTCCGATACGGGGACACTCCAGGTTTTGGAGTGTCCCATGCTTCATAGCTAAAGAGTATTTGTAATTAGCCTATGCTCTAAGGCCCACCCTTCTATGCCTCTTTGCAAATTCTACAGCCTTGGTCCTATGAATCTATCAATTAAAAATGCTCAATGACAAACAGATTATAATTCTTATAATATTTTGAAAACAAAAGATTGTCTCCTTTACAGAAAAGAAATTGCAAAATCAGACATGTATAAATCATTTATGGATCTCCAATACCACCAAACTACAGGCCTCAACAACCAACCTCAAAGTGAAGGTTTTAACCGGACCCAACCAATGAATGGTCCAGCTAAAATGTCTACAGTTTCTACCACATTTTTCATTCAAACTTCAAAGCACCAAGGTTGCGTTTGGAAACATTATTATGCATAGAATTTTCGAAACTTGTATGTAAATTGATTTCAAATTAATTGAAATCCTTGGAAAAGAATGTTTCCAAACAGAAGGAAGAAAGACTATAAGAATCAACGGATAAATGTCAACAGGTTGACCCAAAAGCTTAAGTTGATAGGTAAGGCTCAATCGTAGCTCATATATTACTGACACTACGCAAATACCCCCTGGGCTTGAAGGGGGTACAACACAGACCCACACTACCATGTATAAATGGGGCCGTCACAATTCGAACCTCGACCTCTAGGTCCAAGCAGCTCTTAGTTGAAACAAGACATTCTCTCAATTATAGTCGCAACTGAATAACAATATCAAACCTAAAATGTGGAAGGTGTAGAACTGAAAATCAATGAGCTCAGTAAGATAGTTTTTTTACCTTACGAACAGCAACCAAATACTTGATACCCAAAAGGCTTCCATGACGAATTTCCCACTCGGGTCTACGCTGAACAAAGAAGAATAACAAAAGAATAAAAATCACCAAAAAGAGCAGCAAAAGTATTCCAAAGCAGCATCTAAATAAAAAAAACCCAATTCCTCAAAAAAAAAAAAAAAAAAAACCCAAGGGCGCATTTTTGCCAGACATCTACCTGCATTTGCAGTAATATATTCAATGTTTCATAAACTACAGAGTGATGCATGTACTTAAATGCAGCACCCAACGCCTGTGCACAAGTTTCCCTTACTGGAGCAACAACCTGATCAGACACATAGTCTCCAAAACTGCAAGACAAATGAAAGTATAATAGAGAAAAGTTAAATGTGGAGATGAACCAAGAAAGAGCTCTATTGACGTTTATGATAACAAAAAATAAACAAATCTTGCAAAGAAGATGGCCCCTGCTTCATGTAAACAATGAAAAACTTGTATCTATAAGTAAGATCTAAGAGAAACTGAGATTTACCGATCCAGTGATAATATGCACAAAAAGCGAATTGCACAATCTTGAAGAAATTCACTATTTTTCACCCAAGAATGCCTAGCAAGCTTAACTAAGCTCATCAGCTCACAATTTTCAGGAAGGTTTCTCCGTATGTCTGGTTTTAGCAAAGAATCCTTATCAATCTTAAAAGTGCTAACATCAACTTGACCATTAACCTGTCCTCCAGGGCTATTCAACCCACCATCTTCCACCTTGATACTTGTATTTAAATTATCGACACAATCAAGAGGGAGTCCCACATCTGTGGACAAAGATGGCAATTCTTCTAACTTTGGCTTCTTCAAATTTGGCTCCAATTCATCTACTGATACTTGCATATTCAAATCAATTCCACTCTCCCTTTTTATAGTGCTTGAATAATCTACATATTTTAATTCATCTAGAACTCCATCCAAACTCAAATCAGAATTAAACACCCCAGCAGAGCCTCCATGATGGGTTAAAATTTCTCTCAAAGCCATTACACTGCCATGGCGAATCTCCCAAACTGCAATATTCAGGGAGACACTATCAACTGATGATCCAAAACACTATAAAATGCTTGATTATGGAATCCTGAATTGTCGTTGGTTCAACCGATACATAGAAATCGATCCATAGAAATCTCGAATTTGAATTTTTTAATTTCTATTGGATAATTTATGAAAAAGTGTCGGAAAGAATTCAATTAAATCTCGTATTTTATTGTATGAATCTTTTTTGATTTACAATTTGAATATTCGAAGAAATAAAACAAGACCAAAAAAACATATAAGTTATTTTTAAGTCTTCAAGTAATTTCTATTTTCTATCTAGAGAAAGAATTTTTTTATCTATGTCAAAATAGATATCTATATATTTTCTATCTATAGATTTGAATATATTGTATATTTTCTTATTTATTTATTTCTATTTCTATATTATTTTACTAGACCGGAAATGCAAGTGAAAGCTCACCAGGGTCAAACATGTCAAGCATTAGTTGGTCAACAAAACACTGGAAAGGCCACCTCCCATCTCCATCATTCTCAAAACTGTCTTCATCAGCATCTACCTGCATTAAAACTTAGCATCAACTTGGTGCCTGATACAGAAGCCTTGGTGACAAACTGAAGGGAAATAAAAAAAACAGTTGCAGTTTAACAGTCCCAATTTTAGTCAAGCATTCAATTTCAAGGATATTTTCCCTGGTCCAATCAATGGTTTCAATAAATATGATGTTGACCGTTCTCCAAAACAAAAAGTACGGTCGAAATAGACACCCCTTAAGAACTTGGAACTGAAAGTAGCGTAACAAAATGGAACAAATACTATGAGAAGCTAAACAGCCAAAAGAACATCCCAACAAGTTTTCAAGTGAACATTGGCTTACTTTACTCGTATCATGTCAACATACGACTGAGATGCGTGGACATATCTTGAGTTCTTAACTTTTAACGCCTTAAAAAATAAACTGCAAAAACTCAGGCATCCAGCTTTTCAATCCATCCATGTGGACGGATACAAGATTAAAATGAACAAAATGAAAAAGGGAGAAACAATACCTAGTCTGCGTGTCCAATAAGAAATTAAAACTTTAATACCTTATTTGAGTTAAATGGGCTCTGCTTTACAGCCTTTGGAGTTGTACTCTGAGATGAGACCTCCACCTCACTATCCTCAGACCATTTAGCTTGATCTTTTGAATTTATTTTTGCTTTTCGCTTCAAAAGATTCAGCTCCCTTGCACTTGGTCTTCTTGATACAACAGTGGGAACCATACTTGCAACAAATCGCTGGATATTATGCACGGATGGGGGCATATAAAATCTGTGCCCTAACCCATTTCCTTCGGAATGTAATTTTTGGACCAGAAGGTCCTCATCCTTAATTACATCATTTACATCCATAAACTGTTCACAAACATCCAAACCTGCTTAGAAAAATTGATCGGTGAGAAGACTGCAGATCACATGACAACATAAGATAGTAACTCAAGTCATGAAATACATTCAGGGAAACTAAAAATTGCAAATAAATAGAGGGGAAAAAAACAAACTAACAATTTATTATTGATGAACTTGGTAAAATATATGTGAAATTGTGCTCTATAAAGCATTTGCAACCACAATGAGTTATCAGGGGAAAAAAATCCATTATGTGAATTTAACAATTACTTCTGCCACAACCATATCAAGTCAAAAACCATAAAGGAACAACCTATTCCCCCACCAAAAAAAATTATATATTTATACATGCAGACACAGAATGCAAGAGAAAGAGCAGGCCTTTGGCAATGGATTTCTATCAAAACTGATGGTGCAGTTCATAGTGATCACTTCAAAGAAAGTCTAATCATGTGAACGAATGTGATTCCCCTCTCACTAGACAGATATTAAGACCAAGAAATTACTAGATGTAGCCAAGAAAATTTCTCTGGAAAAACTATGTGTTGCGAGAGAGCGTCCACCTGATTTTAGGTGATTCAACAAGAATAGAGGAAAAAGAGAGGAGTGGATGATCTTGATTGAATGTGAAAAAATCAAAATAGTTAAGGCAAGAATTACAAAATAAAGCCCTTTCTCCATCAAATAATCAACACCATAAACATATTAACCAGGTTACCTTTTCTCCCTTGTGAATTCACCCCCATATGATCTATTGCAACTTCAAGACATGCTGAAATATTTTTGATGCTGCATTCCCATATCTAATATGCATTGCCCTTAACTAAGCTACTCCAATTGAAAGATGCATGTCCACAAGTTGTTAAACTCATTCCTAACCTAACTGCAATCTTATTCCTAAGAAATTTAAACGTCATGTGATAGAATTTGTATAGCTTAGGGAGGATGGATGAAGTTGTATACTTCCATAACCTCGTAAAATCAGATCACTGTCAGACAAAAGTACTTCAATCTTTGACAGTGAGGCACAGTTATTGACTAGTAAAGATCAATCATACCTAGGCCATTTGATACTCATAAATAAAATCATTCTAATACGACAATATTAATCCAGATATATTTCATATATTGTTACGAAAATGAGTAAGCTACTAACCCAAACGCCGTTTCAAATTCTTCTTCTGGCGAGCTAACCGCTCATTTGGGTTCTTTGAATTATCATTTGCAACATCATACTCCTGGAACAAAATGGATGTAAGACCTTCACATACACATCCACAACTTTTACAGGAACATCCATATATATATTTGAATATGAGAAAAATAAAAGGATTAAAGGAAATCACATCTGCTAGGCCTGAATATTAAATTCATGAAAAAGAAGACTATAAAGCAACAGCTAAATCAAAAGCGAGTAACTGCCAACAAAGGAGCAACGATATCGAACAAGATTTTTGAGACGAAGATGCCAGTAGAACCAAATTCCTAACGCGTGTAGCAGTCACAATGTGTACGTGTGGCTCAAAGTTTTTGCATGTCCAAAGCAGATGAATACAACAAAACAACACATACGTGAACGGTAGCAAGGCTACTCAATATTCGTATCAAGATAAATTTCTGAATTTGTTCGTTTTCTTTCTTCAGTAAGAAGTTCATGTTCTAAGTTTTAGGCAAATAATATGATATAATATTACTCCGCACCATGGATGAGACCTTCCCTAGATGTCATTTATTTACTTTACTTTGTCTATCGTAGTTTCTTTCCCTCATTCAATCATTAAAACCATTTGACAGCCCAATAGGCAGGTAGATAACAATAGCAATTAATATATATATAATATATATCCAATATAAAAGGTTAAGGAAAGTTACAGCCTTTGGAGAAGAAAAGGTTATCCAATATAAAAGTTACATATATAAGATGTTATATCAACTAACATAATATAAAATATGAAGAACCGTACATGATTCTAATGTCTCCTAAATTCTAGTGGCCTTTCCTTCATCACCATGCATTATCAGAATCAATCTTGACCGCTTTATTGTGAGCTCATTTTTCGAATACAATACATCAACACAGTAATTCTCAATTGGCATTCTAATGCTTTCAGATAAGCAAGGGCCCAAGACAGGAGCCGAAAGTTCTAGTAACTTCAATAAGAGCCAACATATATTTAGAACATTTTCAAATTTGTTAACATAGTAAATCTCTATTGGCATTATAATTGCTTTCAGATCAGCATGGGAATTAACAGTGAAAGTTCCAGTAACTTCAACAAAAGCCAATAAATCTGCTTTATGGATTCATCACTTCTGCAAATACAATTCTATCACTAACCCTTTTTACTATGTAAGTACTAATTGACTCTTTGCCCATTGGTAACTAGTTGATCCAACAACCAACAACAACATTACCCCAATGCCTTCAAGGCTCCCGCACAAGTGGGGTAAGGGGGGGTCGGGTGTACGCAACCTTACCTCTGTAATTACAAAGAGGTTGTTTCCAATTGACCCTAAAGTGGAGTTGCAACAGCTATCCGTGACTTCACAATTGGTAACTAGTTGATCCCAAAAAGAAAAATAAAAATAGTAAAAAAAGCGTGCATTGCATTCAGATGCTTTGATTTCTAGTGAGATAGTAGCAGTACACTTGATTCACACAAGCAGCCCAGTTACTCTTCATTTATAGAAAAAGAACAAACAATGAAAGAAACAGCAAATCAGGAAAAAAAATAGCCAAACAAGTCCCAAAAACAAAGGGAAACTAGAACATACATTGAACCAATACCAAATTCAGTCCTAGAAGTCATGGGATTAAAAAAATACTACCTGCCCCCCAGATGCCAGTAAAGCTCCAAACTCCAACACCTTGTTCATATCAAAACTGTTCAAAAGGTGAGCACATGAAAAAATCAATATAACTAGAAAATCATGCAGCCTAGCATTTATTGTGAATAACGGAGGGTAGCCATTTAAATGAAAAATACACATGATGAAGCTTTTATTTAAATGTACCAAAAGAGACTAAGTCTATTAAAAAATGAATAAAAACAGCATATCTAAATCTTCCATCAACCTTCTAAATGAACCACTTGATATGATCTTCGACTGGAGATCAGGGCATGCAACCAAATCGTCAACACCACTTGTAATTCCAGCCTCAGACATCTTGGTCTCAACACAAGCAAATAATTCATTCAAGGATGTGTGCTTAACATTCTGCGCAATAGCTCCAATCGCATGGGCAGCAGCAACTCTTGTATCCCAGTTTTTACTTCGGAGATATTGAGAAACCTATTTTGAGGAAAGGCATCATATAAACTATGTATCTTGATTGGTTTATCAATCTATCCACAGAATGAAATACTAATAGTATTACAGTTGACATTTATACAACAAATATGGAAGCAAAAAATTTATATCATGCAGACACTTAGGAGAAAGAATCAATACAACATGGTAACTATAAACCACAAAACCACGTGTAAACTATAAAGACAAACTTTAGTGATGCAATCTTTAAGCATACAGAGAAGAGAATAATACAATAATCATGCCAGTTGTACAGCTTTAGAGTAATTGAACTGCAAATTAATCATATGACAGGAAAGAAAACGGTAGTAATTCATACTGCAAGAAAAGAAATAAAGAACAGGTAGTAAAACTAAAATACCTTCTTTAGAAGAGATTTTAAATCCTGAGGATGTGATTTCGCAATGTCACCAATTTGCCTTGCTGCAGTAAACCTAGTGGTCTGGGTAGAGCCAGCTAAAGAGATTCCGTTAAAGAAAAACAAAATAAAAAAAACAAAACCGACCCAAACTACAGCAAATGCAACTTTACTACTAAAATCAGATCGAAACAACGGCAATATAGCTCAAGAACATAAAATCCAGAAATGAAGAAATCAGAAATAAAACAACAAGGATACTGTCTAATAAAGTAAGCAACCGATGGAGACGCGAAGATTGCTGCGCCATGGCCAGAGTAAACACGGTTCCACTCTACGAAGAAAACGGCATTGATTATCATCCAAATTCAGTGATCTCAGTGAACTGCAAATAACGAAATTACACAAACGAATCAAGCTACAACGAGGCAGTCGCAATGCCTACCACATGCGTGGTTTCAAAGCAAACAGAGACATCAATGCAAGGACAAGCAATGCCAGAGATAAAGCTCGTTTCTAACTTTTCGTTATATCTAGGGTTAGGAATTGGAAAGGACGATAAAAAGGGAAAATCGCATAGAGATAAGAACATGTACAGAGCCGGAAAAGGGCGGAGGAGAGATTAGGGTTACCAGGTAGAGTCCAGGGGAAGAACGGCAGTGAGTGGCGGTTTTGACGGAGGCGGAGGCGATAACTTCCTTCTTTCGCCGTCGATGTGAAAAACAAAAAACCTTTTTTTCCTTATTTATTTTTTTTGTCCGTTATTATTGTGAACTAAATAAGATAACGACCTTGCATGTGTACGTTATATATAGAAATAGAAATCCAAATTACAAGCGAATTTTTTAGGTATATTTTTTATGATATTCTACCCCTTATTAACGTCTCTCTTAAGAGAGGAGATCATTTTTTTATGAAATTTGATAAGTGATTATAAAGATTACGTCCAGAAATGATAATGGATTGGATATGGATATTCTATAATATATTTTATAGTATATTTTATAATATGTTACATACAAGTATATGAATATGAATATTCATATCTATATCCAATCCATTGCTATCCCTAATTATGTCAAACACATGTGTTGCCTTGCCTCCAAAATTGGCATTAAAAGTCGCATGTCGCCCAACTTTTAAGTGGTACATTTTATCTTTTAAAGTTTACTTCATCAATATCACGTGTTACTTTTTGATTGGTTTGACTTATAAAATATGTTATTTTTTCTAATTTTTCTCCCTTCAATCAGAAGTTGACACGTGAAATTGATAGGGCAAACTGTATCAATTTTGCTAACTTTAAGGCTTTACTTTGGAGCAAGTTTTGCAAGAACTATAAAGGAAAGGTAGTGAATGATGGAAATATAAAGGATGGTATTTGATGGAAACATAAAGGAATATGTAATATTGTGTTTGAGAAGAAGGGATTGTTTTTTTAAAGGGTAAACTTAAAAATATGGCATTTGATTTGGCCGTTTTATAAAAAGGTTCTTGTGTAATTTTTTTTCAAAACAGTGCATGTGGTTTTAAAAGTTTGTAAAAACATACTTCTCAAAATTTTGAAACCACATTTGGAAGGGTAATGTTATCCATTTGAAGTAAAATTTTGCAGCTTTATTTATAAAAACACAATACACATTAGTAATAAATTTTAGAATTTATTGAAAAGTACATATATTTATATTAATTAAAAATTAATGATAACTTTAAAAATATAATAAAATAAAAAATTTCCGAAATTTACTCAAATCTTGATAAATAATTCATAAATATTCTGGTTGAAATATAGGAATGATGAATTTATTGAAATAACTGAGATTATCCTTCCAAATGTGGTTTCAAAATTTCGAGAAGCATGTTTTTGTAAACTTTTGAAACCACACGCACTCTTTTAAAAAAAATTCCACAAGAACCTTTTTACGAAACGGTCAAACCACATATTTTTAAGTTTACCCTTTTTAAATAAAATAAGTACCGAATTACTTGAATATCCTTACAAATCAAAAATTATATAAACAAAATAAAAAGTGAAAGATTAAAGATGCCAGATTATACCATCTTCCTTTCAGATTCCACCAAATTGATGGGATTGAATTTAGGCAAAGTGGTTGTAAGCGAGGGGAAACAACTCCTCTCACTTCCGGTCCATTTTTATAAATTCCTTCTCCCAATCACCGTAGTCAACTTCTCCTCCCTTACATTCCCTTCACCTTCCCAAGCAAAGCCTAAAGGGTAAAGTATAACCAATGTTATTAAAATCGGACCGGATTGACCGGTTCAACTGGAAAAATCGAGAACTGACTCTGAGTTCGGTCCGGTTAATAAAAATAATGGTTTTGTAAAAAATCGGATTTGATCGGTTCAAATCAGAAAAAATCGATAAACCGGTGAACCGGTCAAAATCCGGTTCTTTTGAAATTGACATAAATTTAAAGATAAATTTAAAAGTCAACATAAATATTTTCATACTTATAGAAAATAATTATTTATTAATTTATTATTTTAATTTTTATATTGTTAATATGGTAGAAAATTTACCTTAATAATTATTTTTGATAAGTTCATAGAAAAAAATAAATTAATATTTATTATTTTTATTTTATCTAAACTTTTTAAATACATTTATTATTTTAAATGTATTATAATGTTATGAGATTGTATGTGGGGTAAAAAAATTTTAAATTGGAAAGAATTAATTATTAATATCAATTATTTTTATTTTATTTCATAAAACGTTATTATTTTTTTAATTATATTATTAACATATTTCTTTCTATAAAAATTTATCATTAATAACTACTATTTTTAGTTTCCTTCCATTAACTATTTATGTTTATATTGGACAAATAAATATTTGTTATATTTGTTATATATTGTTTAAAGTATTTATTAAAAAATCATACATTCAAGTGAACTACGGTTGAACCACTAAAATCATGAACCATTAACTTCACTGATTTAGTGTCCGGTCCGATTTTGATAATATTAAGTGTAACATTTAAAAGTTAAAGGTGACATATAACTTTTTGTACCAAATTTAAAGAACAACATATGTATTTGGCGGATTAAAAAAATGTTCCACATTTCATGTTTATTTTTACAATTGGTTATAAGTTATGTTTAAGTTTACGGAATTTTAGTGTTTTTTATTTAATTTGTAATTTATTTTTAAGTTTATGAAATTTTAATGTTTTTATAACTTATAAGTAATTTATAAATTGTTAAATTATTTTCAAAATTAATACTTTCTCCGGTTTCAAAAATTAGTCGCTTCAGATAAATTCATAAATTTTAAGAAGTAATTAATTGAGGGTATAAAATTAATTATTTACCCTTAAATTAGCATTAAATGAGTAATAATTGTGTTGGTATTGAGCTAAAATCAATAATGGTATGATAGGGAGAAAGAAGTAAAAGTTTATATTAGAAACAGAGAATAACAAGTAAAGGAATAGAGAAAAAATGTGTAGAACAACTAGTTTTGAGAACCGAAGGGAGTAATAAGCTTATAAGTTATGAAAAATATACGAGGGAAAAACACAAAAATAACCAAATTTGGCTGATCATCAAGCCCTTAATATGAAGTCCTATTTGCTAATTCTTAATCGGACAACTTAGTAAAATATAAGATTTTGAACTTTTAATTTTATAAATACCAACCCAACATTTTTTAAATTACTTCTCTTAATTACCTAAACCCTTTCTTAATTACAATATTTTAACTTTTGAATTTTGCTTTTACATGAATATAAGAACCCTCATTGTAACAACTCTTTCTCCTAATTAATTTGATTTTTACAACTTAAAAACTACTATATCTCACAAACCGTTAATTTTTTCGATACGAACCTTTAAAATATTTTGTTCGTCTTATTTTTATCTTTAAAATAAAATACATTTTGAATATTTTTTGAGCAAAAATGTTTTTCGCATCTTATACCAATCTTACAATGTTTCGTAAATTCTTATACCTGGTATAAGAGTGGTATAATGTCTTTATAACACCACTTTTCCATTTATTTCCAGGTAGATAACTAAAGCATTAGCAACATTGTTCTATTTAAAGCAAAAAAAACTCTTATACCTGGTATTAAGGTAGTAAAAAAACTGGTATAAGACAGCGGAAAATTTTTTTTGCTGGCCTGCTATAAGCAAGGACGAAAGAAAAGAAAGGTCCAATGGGGGAGAGCTAAGGTACGAAGTCAGTCGAATAGAAGGAATTGGTCAAGTGATCAGATTGCCTCTCTCTCAAGTAAAGGTCGAGTCTATGTCTCCGCTTTTTGAGTCCGCTGAGGGGTTACAGGGAATGGGAAGAGATTTCGTTTTAAAGATAAAAATAAGACGAATAAATCATTCTAAAGGCTCATGTCGAAAAAATTAACGGTTTGTGGGATATAGTCGTTTTAAGTTGTGAAAATCAAATTAAATATAAGAGAGAAGGTTGTGGTAAAGAGAAAAATAATAACCTTAAAAGTGGTAGTAAGCTAAAGAAAAAGAAAGTTATATTAAAAAAATATCGTATAAAGATGGTATTTCCCTTCTTAATTACGCATTGAAGATCTTGTTGAAAGTTTTTTTTGTAATACAGAGAAAAAATCAAAGTAAAGAAACACCACATGCATATATGCTAACTTACGGGTGGTACACAGCCCACTCTAAAGATGGCTAAACCACAACGATCATTCCTCAACAGCACCTTTACATTGGATAAGGCCTCTTCAGTGGCAGAGCCAACACCTGATAATATAGGGTGGGGCTCTCTAGCCGGTGAATGGCGACCATAAGTTCCGGTCAGTGATCAGCTGCCATAAATTATTAAGCAAAATTAGTCCAAATAAAATATGTCATTTTAAACTAGTGAATGAAAAGATTGTTACAAATTTTATGATTAGTATATTGATCTTTAAATTTTTTTTACATATTTTATAGCATTTGAAAATCATTAGTGCTGTATTTAGGCAAAAGTACACAAATGGGCTAAAGCTTATAGATAATTTCAACAAAAACTTTGGCCTATAACTTTTATAACCAAATCAGGGCTCCTCAACAACATTCATATGTTCCATTCAAAAATAACACATTCTCTACGATCTGCACTTGAAACATTAGTTTACATCCACAACACGATTCTGTAACTGTCCAGCTCAGTTTTTATCTATTCAAAATCGCAAAGCACTAACCATTTCAGTTTGGAATTTGACAAGAGAAGCAGAAATCGCATTCGAAGTCAAGAAATCGAAGAAGATAATCAGAAAGTCAAAGGTACAAAAATGATAAACAAGCTTGTAAATCATGTACTTGTATTCTAAATCTAAACTGACTCTAATTGTTGATAATGGCACCAAAAAGAAAAAGAAGCCAAACATTTTCTTCTTGTGCTACAATATACGTTTATATTAGGTTTAGTTTTTCACACCTATTATGATGCTGGTATAAAGTGGTTTTTATTTGATTTCTTTCATAAAATAGATTCTTATGTTTGGTATTGTTTTTCACACATGGTATAATGTTGGTACAAAGTGGTTTTAGGTTGATTTCATTCATAAAATATATGGTTATGTTTGATTTTGTTTTCACACCTAGTATAATGTTGGTACAAAGTGGTTTTTGTTTGATTTCTTTCATAAAATAGATGCTTATAATTTTGGTTCTTCACATCTGGTATAATGCTGGTATAAATGTGGCTTTTGTTTGATTTCATTCAAAAAATAGATGTTTAATGTTTGTTCAATCACACGTTATATAATGTTGGCATAATGCTGGTACAATAGTGGTATAAAAGTAGTTTTTGTTTCATCTACTTCATAATATAGATTCTTGTGTTTTTTAGACACCTGGTATAATGCTGGTACATAGTGTTTTTTTATTTGATTTCTTTCATAAAATAGATGTTTAATATTTGTTTAATCACACTTGGTATATTGCTGGTTTTTTTTTTGGTAATCTTGGAAAATACATAAAAAGCCACTAAGTCCCAACAGAGGACCAAAAGCAAAAAACAAAATTACACAGATGTTGGGGTAGAGATAACTCTAGCCACTGAAGCACCAAAATAGTCCTGAAAAAGTAAGCTATTCATGTACGAGGGAGGAGTATGAAGAATCTGGACTCCAATTTGGGATGTGAGGGCCATTTTAGCTAACATATCTGCACATGTGTTCCCTTCCCGATAGCAATGTATCATTTGAGCTTGTGGCATTGGCCTTAGCGCTTGTTTAATCTCATGGAGAATGGTATGTAGAGCTTACCTCATCAGTGAATTTCTAAAGTTGTCCAAAAGGTGCACACGTTCTAAGGAGTCGAATTCCAAAATAACCTTGGTGTATCCCATTTCCAAAGCGATCTAAACTCCTGTGTAAGCAGCCTAGGGTTTAGTAAGGAGGGGATAACCCTTTCCAATGTTTGGATAAATCCGACTAGCCATGCTCCGTTATGGTCCCGAAAGAAGCTGTGAGTAGGCGAGGGTTTATCGGAGGATGCACGCGGGGTACAGTGCGGGGGCGCGTTTCTATTTAGTGCAGTTTGAGGAAACCGCGGTATTTGGTCCGGTTTGAGAAAATACAGTTTGCTTAAATGCGGTGGCTTCGTAGGCAAAAAATGTGATTATATTAAGAAATATATTTGCACATTTTATTGAGAAAAGATATTTTTAAAATAAAGCGAAAAGATATTTTTAAAATAAAGCATTTTTACTTTATTTAAAAATAAAATAGAGTCGCCACCTGGTTCAGCTCCACCGGGAATTGTGGTATACTGATTCGAAATGGGATTTTTATACTGAAAAGAGAATGAGATTCTAAGTTCGGACATGATAGTTACTCATATTATTCAAATTGTTTGGATTAATTTTGGAACTTTGGAATTTGTGATAATTTTTGCATTACAACGGCTTTATTTAAGAATTAAATTCAAGAAATAAAACGGACATTATAAAGGCATAATAAATTGATATTTTCTACCAATATTTCGGCAGAGTAACGGCAGCGCTTGCGTCTTGGCCTTGAAACTTGGGTAGAGTTTCCTCACATTCTGGATGTTTCATCCGTACCTGCGAGTTATTTACACATATATAGTTTAAGTGACACTAGTTGCTCACTTAACCCTAGAAATGAAATGCAATGTGCGATAATAAAGTAATAAAAATGGATTTTAATGAATTTTAAAGTTGGGCTTTGAGCCGATTACCCTCAGTTTACCTTTTTGTCTATCCAGGATTACTTGAGAGCCGGTGCAGGACCGAAGTTATGGAGCGTTATGATTTGGTAGGAAAATAGATTTAACCCAAGTTGTGGATATAATCTTGGATTATCTCTACGGGAAATGTAAAATTTAGGTCGTTATTAGACTGAAGATCACTATAGGATCCTGATCTAAAAAGACCGAGGACTGAGCTTATACCGAGTGTCGGTGATAAAGCTCAAATTTGGAAGTGTTTTGACAGAGTTTCGAGGCTTTAGGGACTCTCGGAACTGGAAAAGGACACAAAGGTAATTTTGAAAATTTATAAATTTTTTGTCTCTATTGAAATGGGGGGTGACCCCGTATTTATAGTAAGGTGGTAATTAGCCGCCGGGCTAATTACCTATCTGACAAGATTTTACATCAGATCTCGTAAAATCTTGCCAGATCTCCATAAGATTTGATTTTTTGATTTTTTTTATTATAGATAGGCAATTACCCAGCGGGAGGATTGCCTATGTTTGACCAAATTTTGACTTTTTGATTTTTCAGTAGAAAATGCTAAATCTGAACTTCCCTGGAATGCGGATTTTTTATGACAATTCGGTCCTTTTTGGCTCTTTTATCTGATCACTGAATGAAATAGGCATTATTCCTCATCGGGCCGGAACGGACCTGTGCTAACAGTTTGCCCCTCGCATACATAAATTTTGTACTAGAATTTTTGTCTTATACGAAACAAATAAAACAGTGTGTGTGGGATGCAATGAGTTAAAATATTTTTAATCGATAAATTTTGAAACAAAATATATTTTGCCCCTTCGATTAAAAATTTATTAATGAGTTGCATGAGGTTAAAATTGACCGGGGGTCGAGATTAGTATTTTTGGATGCTTAATGCATAAGTGATTGTGTAAAAACAGCTTTTAGGTCCGCTCATTTTGAAAACAATGCAGAAAATGGACGAAATATGCAAAATTGCAAAAAATTTCAAAATCTACGTAATTAGCAGGCGGGCTAATTACCTATATAACGGTAACTCTTATGTAAATGCATGACAGCTGGATAGGTAATTAGCCGGCGGGCTAATTACCTGCGTTCTATAAATACAGCAGCGTGACTCCCATTTTCTCCACAAAAATTTCTTCTTCTTCTCTCTTACAGGTTCTACTCCCTTTCTTCGAAAATTTTTGCTTTCTAGCCATTTCCGACTATGATTTCCTTCATCTTCTTCCCCCTTTTACCCCTTCTTTTCAGATTTTGCGGGGGGTCCATGTGGTTTAAGCTTTATAATATTTGGTTGGACCTGCATGCCGTTCAAGTGACTACTCGGAACGTGCTTATCGATGACCAGCAAGTGGAATTATCCGAGGTTCCTGCTGATGCTTTGTACGGGCTCCTGCCAAAGTGGATGTATCAGGGGATTTGTCCAGGGAATCCTATTCTGCCTGCCTTAAAGCATTTCGGTCATCTTTCTCGGATTCTAGTAAGCCTTACTGCTGCTTTTATTTTACACAATGACTTATCCATTTTATTGCTCGTTTATTTTATGCAATGATTTATTTAATGTAATGATTTATTATTTTTGATAATCGTGTGATTTATCTAGAACTGGTGTGTGATATATGTGTATGTGCATGGTCTTAGGTAACCAGTCATGAGGGTGCTAGCATTACCCTATTCCATAAGTGGTATAAGGTGTTGTCTCCCAACACTAAGGCCATTGTCGATGAGACGTCCTTGGGGAGGATGGTGAGGAACTGTAAGTACATGAGGCATCGCAAGTGCCCGTACATCCCACCTGGCACTTCTACCTACATTCTGAGCAGGTGGTCCGACACCACTCATACTTTCCACTTCCGTTGCGGGGAGTATACCATTACTCCGCTGGAATACTGTGCCATCACAAGTCTCTATTTTCATGGTAACGTGATCCACTTCAATGCTTGTTTTACCTACAATAATTTCAATATGGAAATAATCGAGGCTTTGATCAGCTACTCTAGGGATAAGCCCGGGTAAATTTCTTACGAGAAACTCATGACCTTATAGACTACCGGGGATAGAAGGTGTTTTATCTTCGCCTATGAGGATAAAGCTTTTATGGCCGCTACTCTGTCGTGGCTGTGTTTTCCTACTGGGGGTTCGATTATGAATCTCCATATCCTGTCGACCTTAATTGATCCCACCTATTTTGATGAGTATGCCTGGGGCCGAGTCGCATTGGGTCATCTATATTAGGCCCTTGACCAGTGTGCGAGGAGCAGGATTGGCAAGTATAAGTATTGCCTCCAGATTATCTATTTAAGAACTTAGCTCTCATTTTTTCTTCCTTATGAGCATTCTTGTATTGTCTTTTGGCGCTCTGATTTTTCTTGTCTTCTTGTAGATCTGGTTTTTTGAGATGGGGAGCCTCCTAAGGACCAAGCTCATGCAAGGTAGCTTCTTATTTTGTCCTCGACTGCCACATTACTATCGAGGTTGGGAGATGGAGTCTCGATCTGTGCTTTCCGGTCATCTTCGCGATTTATCTTCTGAGAGGGTATGCTTTACAATTCTTTGCTTTACTTTGATTCCTATATCTGCTATAATTATTGTATCATTGTTTGGTCTTTTCTTTCTTGCAGATCAAGATGCAGGCCTGGGGTCATGATCTTCACTGGCCAGAGGTCATGAGATAAGCTAGGGAGTTTGTAAACACCCGACTGATCATAGAGACTTATTTCACTCTGGAGTGGAACTTAGGAGAGTGCATTCAGGGTTGGCATCTCCCTCCTAAGTCACGTTCTATCCCTCCAAAGGTGCCTTGATGGATTTTCTAGCCACGTAGCTTGCCTGACTTCGATCGTTTAGCCTCTGGCGGTTTACCTAGTGCCTTTTAGGAGCGGGTTGCGGGGTACAAAGAGTTCTGTGATTCGCAGCTGCTTGGATGGCCGGAGATGGATCCTATTCCTATTGAGCCTGAGCCGGACTTTCATAACCCTTTTGAGGGTGATGGCTTCTCCCCTTAGCGGCTAGGCGAGATCGCTTGAGGCTGTTTTTATGACGGTATGACTTCTTCATCGGCTTGAATTTTTCCTTTGTCTTTTTATTGTTATGCTAATTTGCTTTATTTTTTTTATAGGATCACCAGGGTAAGAAGAGGCCTGCGACTACTTTAGCTCACGTAGGTAGCTCTTCCACGTTGTATGTCCCGTCTCAGGGTTCGACGATGGTAGAGAGACATCGGGGGTTTCAGTATCAGTCATCCATGTCTCTGATGTACCGTCCCGGCCTGAGTACCTATGAGTATCTATATGCCAGTGATTCTGCCCTATCTGGATCCTGAGCATTCGGTGGCCTTCTATTCGGTCGATACCACTCATGTGAGCTTGTTTTGCCTTTTCTTCTATTCCTTTCTTAGAATCTTGGGTCGTGATGGTCCTAATTTGTCTCAGACTTTTTCGTTCTCGTAGGTCCTCATTGCTTATAGTATCTTCGATTAGGGATATATTCAAGGGCAGCAGCAGTTCATGATGAACTAAAACTATGATATGGCGGTACGTTCTATCCCTGTTATTTTAATACTTTAATGATTATGCATGGTATGTCTTGAAATGCATATGAATGATCTATGTTAAAACGTTGCCGTTAGAGATCCGTCGACCTCGGGTCTATTAGGGATGCTCCAAGTGGGCGACCCACAGCAGTAGGGATAGGGCGATACCCCCAGATTCTTTTCACAGTGTGGTCACCTTCCTTTCGATCCTAGCCACCTGGGCTCCAGCGAGCAGTAGATAGGCTTTCTTTTTTATTTGCTTTTGCTTTTTCTTTTTGGGCCCTTCGTAGTGCCTCTTTTTTTATACGAATGCATTTTTATTTATGGAAGAATTTTCCTTTTATTCCTTTGCTTTGTGCTTTCTTTTATTGTTGATCGAGTTTATCGGGGTAATCTACCGGAGATTGGTAGATTGCCCCATAAACTACGTATAACGAACTGCTACTCTTTGAGATTTTGTCATGGAGAACTACATTCATTTTCGTGCGGACTTAATGTTTATCTAAAGAATTTTGACGGTTAGGACTATCTCAGGGTTTGTACTCTGGCGCATATGAAGGAATATGTCGCATCTTTGTCAAGGATAATGTGATTCAAACCGCCGTCAGATTTTGGGACCCTATCGATAATGTGTTTCATTTTAGAGAGCATGAGTTATGCCCCTTATATGAAGAATTTTGTGGGCTTCTGAGGTCTTTAGCCGACATGCCCCCTGTCATTTCGATACACCATCCTCAGTTTTCTAATCTACTGATGAATCATTTTTAGTTACAACGATTTGACAGGCATCAAGTGATCTATGACGAGGGCTTAAGGTTGGATGTGGCTTTCGATATAGTCAGGGGACTTTCCCCTAATGACGCGAGTTGGCTCCCACTCATTTGCCTACTTTTGTTAAGGGTCTTCCTTTGCAAGGTTCCTACTATGGTTTGCAACTTTGCCTTCCTGACCATTGTTGACTAGATGCTGGAGGGGAAATCTCCCATCACGGTAAGTCTAGCCGAGATATCGATTTTCATACGCGCTTCCTAAAATGGGGCTAAAGCAACTACTAAGGGCAGTAGACTGCTCTTTCAGGTAAATTTTATTTGAGCCTTTCTTTTTGTATGAACCACCTTTTCAGGTTTTCGATTGATCAAGCTTGCCTTAATTTTTGTCTGGAATGCCTTTTCAGGTTTTCAATCCAACATGCTTCTTCTTCTCTTTTATTCTTATTTATTTTTTGTTATTATTTTTATTTGTTGCTCTTGTAGCTTTGGCTCTGGGATAAGCTTTTCTATATTATCTATTCCCATAAGCATGGATTATTATCCGAGGGCCTACTGGGCGTGAGGCTCCATAGTTCGCATTGGCAATCATCCTCACAGAGATTTCACTATCTAGGAGTGGGTCAATTTCATGGGTAACTGAGTTGCTGAGGATATTCGATGGGTTTACCCTTGGTGGGGTATCCGACATGTGACTACTGATGTTGCTAGAGGTGGCGTGGTCCTCATCGGTCTTTCCGAGATCATTACTTACTCTCCTAGTCGCTTGTGCAGGTAATACGACAGTTCTCACGGATTCTCTACATCCCTGTGCTCCTTGATTGGCTTAGAGCTTTCCTATACCCGAGTCTATTGTCAAGATGTAAGGTGGATTAGTCACACTCAAGCAGAGATGAACCACTCTGTGCCTTTTAACATTCACCGTTTTGAGGCTCATCTTATCTGGGTTACGAGTACTCGCGGGCTTCCTACCCTTGGAGAGAGGCTCATTGAGAGGCAAAGACTCCGCAGCTTCCTTGAGGGCCTTTGAGCTTACCGTCAGGTGTCTTTCATTCCCGTCAAAGAATAAGGCTTCGGGCCTCGTTGTTTTTTTTTCTTTTCCGTTTATTGTTTGCGATGTTGTTTGGATGCGTGTTTCATTAAACAATTCACAGTTTCTATTTAATGCACTCATTTAGTATATTTTAACATAAATATGGTACTACTAAAGACATTATTCAAATAGGAAGGGTAAATGGTATTTATTCCTAAGAAATGCTGATCGTTGTCTGAGGCTCCGAATGGATTTTACCTAAGGCTTCACTCTTTTATTTCGGGGTCTTTATTTTTGCCTAAGAGCCCTCACTAGCTCTTGACAGACCTTTACATTTTATCATTTTTCTTTTACATGAGATAGCGCTTCAACTTATCGTGATTTACTGGATTCACGAACTCATTGCCATCTAGGTCTGAGATTTTCACTGCCCCTTTACTGAGAGTCTTTCTTACTACATACGGGCCTTCAAGTTTGGCTGGAACTTTCCTCGAGCATTTATATGCATTTTATAGGACTGCTTTAAGACCAGATCACCTGTTCTTAGAGGTCAGTCTTACCCCTTGACTTTTTGGTTGTAAGCCCTGGCCATACGCTATTGGTACAACTATAAATTTTCTAGTACAGTCAGCCATTTTTCATCGATCATAGTCAATTCTTCATGTCTTGCTTTTGCCCATTCATCTTTGTGAAGTCTGGCTTCGAGAGCTACGCGTAAGGATTTGCTTTCCATTTCAACGGGTAACACCGCCTCCATCCCATAGATGAGAGAAAAAGAAGTTTGACCCATAGGGGTTTTGCCACTAGTTCTGTATCCCGATAAGGTATAGGGCAAATGATCTACCAATCTCGGTAGTTAGAGATCATCTTGGAGAGGATTTTCTTGATTGCCTTATTAGCCACTTCTACAGTTCCATTGGCTTGAAGGCGATGGGGTAAAGAGCAATGGTGCTCAATCCCATGCTTCTCAATAAGGTCGGCTATTTCTTCTTAGAACTGTACGCCATTGTCACTTACTATATGGTGAGGAATGCAATATCTCGCGATGATGTGTCACTGAATAAACTGGGGCATCTTCTTGGCTATGATGTTCATGTATGATTCTGCTTTAACCAATTTGGAAAAGTAATTGACGGCCACTATAATGAAACGATGGACATTAGTCAAAGATGGTCTTATTTTGCCAGTGATGTTGATGCCTCAGGTTGAGAATGACCAAGATATTTGTAACGTTGTCGGAGGTAAGGGGCTCACATCCCCATATATCTAACAAGCATGGCAAGTCTTTCCTTCTTGAATACAATCAGCTAGCATGGTTAACCAAAAGTATCCCATTCTTTGGATCTTCTCTACCATCATGACACCGTTTATGTGTGGACTGCAGTCTCCTGAATGTACCTCTTTCATTACCCTTTCAGCTTCCTGTTAGGCCAGACATTTCAACAATAGGGCATTGAAGGACCTCTTAAACATATCTCCTTTAACTAGGCAGAATTGCACAGTGAGCTTTCTCAGTGTATTTCTATTGGAATCCGTAGCCTCATCCGGAAATTCACCATTTTTGAGGAACTTGACAATGTTATAAAACTAGGGTTCTTCCTCACTTATGGCGTCATTTATTATGTGGACATAATACGGAGCTCAGGTTATCTCCATAATAAGAGGCATGGTTGGCTGCCTTTGGAATACTTCCTATATAGAGGCTATAGTAGCTAATGCATCTGCCATTTGATTTTCCTAGTGGGGTATGTGACAAAATTCGCATTCACTGAACATTGTAGATTTTCTCCATATAGCCTCTAGTTAAGGTCTAAGGGATTCCTCCTTTAATTCCCAGTTGCCTATGACGTGCTTGATGACCAAAGCTAAATCGCTGATGAATTTTACTTTATCTGCTCTAAGAGTGATTAGGGCATACATCCCCGAATAAATAGGCTTCATATTCTGCCCTGTTATTCGTGGTGAGAAATTCTAATCGTTTTGATAGAGGTATGAGTGCGCCGTCGGGCTTTATGATGATGACCCCCAAATTAGCCCCTCGCCTGTTAACCGCATCATCGAAGAACATAGTCCATTTTCTAGGATTCTCCGTAGTGGTTCTGAAACATTCATTAGGAAATTCTAGGTTTAATAGTTCTCCTTCCTTGAGTGGCTGATTTGCTCGAAATTTAGCCACTACTCTACCTTTTATGGTCTTCTTAGTGACGTACTCGATATCAAATTTTGACTGTAGCAAGAGCCACCTGACCAGTTTTCCAGTTAATGAGGGAGCCTGGCACAAACACTTCGTCGTATCCACTTTCGCGACTGCTTGGATCTTGTATGATTAGAAGTAATGCCTGAGCTTTTTGGTGAGCCAGACCATGGCGGAACAAGTTTTCTCCACGATGGTGTATCGGGTTTCATATTTTAGCAGTTTCTTGCTAAGGTAATAAACCGCATATTCCTTCTTATCTTCGTGTTCTTGAACCAACATGGCCCTCACTGATGTCTCTTCTATTGCTAAGTAGACAATTAGCGGCTTTCCAAGAATTGAAGGCTTCAACACTGGAGGGTTCATTAGGTAAGCTTTAATTCTGTCAAAGGCTTTCTGACATTGGTCATTCCACTCTATTGGCAGTTGTTTCCTCAAGAGCTTGAAGATAGGCTCGCATGTGATGGTCAACCGTGCTATAAAGCAACTGATGTACTGTATGGACCCTAAGAAACTTCTCACTTCTTTCTCCATTTTCGGTACAGGCATTTCCCTGATGGCATTAGCTTTATATAGATCTATCTCTATACCTCTCTTACTAACCACGTGCCCCAACAACTTGCATGACGTGACCCCGAATATGCATTTCTTTTGGTTGGGATGGAGATTGTATTTCTCAATTCTTGTAAGGAATCGCTCTAACACTGCCGGATGCTCCTGTGGCATGGCGAATTTTACAAGCATGTCATCTACGTATACTTTGACCTCTTTATGGATCAGGTGGTGTAGCAATGTCGTGACTGCTCGTTGGTAAGTTACCCCTGCGTTTTTGAGTCTGAAAGGCATTACCCTAAAATAATAGATCCCTCATTCTAAGATGAATGCGGTTTTGAACTTATCTATTACGTTCAAGAGGATCTGGTGATATCCTGAGAACCCATCGATAAAGGAATACATTGCTGCTTTTACCGCGCTATCTACCAAAACATCGATGTGCGATAGCAAGAAATTATCTTTACATGTGGCCTTATTCAAGTCCCTGAAGTCAATGTAAACTCAGACATTGCCATTCTTCTTGGGTACAGGAACTACATTAGACAGCCAAGTGGGGTACTCAACAACCTCAATAAAATTAGCCTTGATCTGCTTAGCTCCTTCTATTTTAACCTTTTCTGCCCATTTTGGGCGCATTCTTCTCATCTTCTGATTCACCTGCCAAATTTTTGAGTCTATAGGGATCTTATGTTCGGCGATGTGCTGATCAAGCCCTGGCATATCTTCGTTAGACCAAGCGAAGGCTAAAACGTGATTTTTCAATACTTTTATCAATTCTCTCTTGCTCAATGGGCAATTGATTGAAAATGTATACCATTTTTAGATCTTCTTCTATATTTAAGTTAATTTCTTTTGTAATATCATTATTGATGTTAAAGATGCTTGATGAATGCTGGAATGGATGCATGGAATCGTAATCAGAAACACAATCCAAATAAGCAAAGTTCTTCATCTTATTATCATCATAAAGTACATTATTCATTTTAAACAAACTGGAAATGAAAACAAAAGTCTCATCTTCATTGGTAGGGTCTGGCTCCACAGCGGATGATTCTCCTAGGGCAGCCGGCTTTAATAGGATGTCCTCGTCGTCTTCCTTTTGCACCTTTGCCTTGCCTTTCATGTTTGTGACCATGTCCATGATGGTTTGGCTCAGGTTACCTCCCTTGCTCTTTACTTCTTCCACTATCTTGAGTTGCGCTTGAAGGCGTTTGGCTAGGGTGTCGAGGATTTCCTCCTCTTCGCTTAGCTTCTTGACCTTCTTTGGGTACATCTGTTCATCAAACTTGATTTAACCTAGGATTGCCCCTGCTTCTAGCTAATGATTTGCTCCTTTTAATACGTAGGTTACAGGACCCCCAGCATGCTTGCTGTAGCTGACCACATCTGAGAATATCTCGAACCTTAGAACCGTCTTTCCCTATGAGTGGTAGGCTCAGGTACCCTGTTACAGGGCTTTTGAGTTTTCTTCCAAAAGATTATCTTGTGGGCGATTCTTCTAGGGCCTGTGTAACCAAGTCTTACGGGCTTCCATTCTCCTGCCTATATATTGAAGGTCGGCATCCCTGTTTGTGGGCACCTAGTCCCTTGCTAGGAGTGTGGTGCTTCTATATGTATCCTTGAATCCATGGACCCCAATGCACTTCTGACTACTTATTTAATTCTTGCCTAGTTATTGTAAGGCTTTCTCCCATTTCTAGTGCTACCACCACTAACGCCTCATCAGCCTATAGAGTGATGATCTTTCTGCGGAATGGGATCTTGATCTTTTGGTGAAGAGTGGATGGAACTCCTCCTAGAGCATGGAACTATAGTCGTCCGAGCAGCATAAAGCAGGTTAATGGGATGTCTATAACTGTGAAAAGTACTTTGGATGAGATTTCGCCTATAGTGACTTCTGCTAAAAAGTGCCAATAATAGTCCTTTTAGAATTATCGTCGGCCTTAATGGATGTGGTGGATTTCTTCGAATCCCTCTCGGTTAGTCCTAGGATTGGCAGAATATCCTTAGGACAGATATTCAGTAACGAGCCATCGTCGACCATTATACAAGGCATGATGCGCCCGAAAACAGTAGCCTTCAATTAGAGAGCCTTATTATGGCGAATGCCTTCGTCCGATAAATCCAAGCTTGAGAAGATGATGTCGGGGATAATAGTGCTAGTCTCGCTGTTAAGTAGTGTGCAGACCTGTTCTGGTGACGCCAGGGGTGATGTTTAAATTTCCATAAGCTTCTTGACGATAGTAAGCCTTTGATTTTAAGAACCCAGAAGTAGGTCCCAAATACACATCTTAGTTGTAGTGGCCTTTAGTTGATCCAAAATCAGGCTTTCTATCTATTTTGCGGGCTTAACAAAAGTAGGAGGAGTCAAGGGCCTAGCTCTTAGCGCAGTAGGGGCTACTGTTCTAGTGACTTTCCCTTCTCTAGCGATAAGACTGACTACTCGGGTTGGCGATTTTATTATTTTGAAGACCTCAAACTCATCAAAATCCTCATCGAGTGGTATCTCTCCCAAGTCAATAGGCTTATTCATGGGAGCTGGTGCTTTGGTAGTAAAAGGCCATTGCATGAATGGAACTTTTTCAGGCTATTTTTTTGGAATGACAGGGTTCCCTTGTAGGATTTGACATAGGACAAGGTTGGATTCTTGCCTAATCATATGAATGGACGAAGAGGCTCCATCGGATGGTTCTCCTTCATCAAACGTATTTAACGTATTGTTGTGGGTGACTTGCTTATCGTTATAATTATTTATATACCATGGGTATTCTCTGGCTGATTCTACTAACGTTGGACAGACAACGTTGGTTGCTTCCCATTCCTAGTATCGCAAGGGGTTTCTATGTCTGTCTATCTCAGGAGTTGAGTTTTCTAGCAGGTCGACCCATGTGAAGTAGTCTGTGAATTGCTTAGCCAAAACATTCCAGAATGATTTCTGGTAAAACGTCAGCCCTTCGTACCAAATGACTACCTTTTCTCAGAGAGTCCAGCGGAACCTTTCGGGCCAATAGGTATAGTGAATGTATCCATCATTTATCATTTGCATAAATTCACAAATGTGAAGTAGCCTTGTACTTTTGCTGTATTATATGGGGTAAACTTCGCCTAGATTCAGGTTTCAAATACAATAACTAGCCCAGGCCTATTCATTTTTAGCATGGATTCTCTCTATGATGTACTCCCGAGAAGGTTCTTGCCCCTTATCTCGAATCATATTAATGATATGTTCGCTTCCTGAGTCAAAGTTCGTAAAGTCTCCGGAATCGTTGCTTGCTGCAGACCATAAGGCGCCCGGGGAGTTATGCTCTAGTGAGGGAGCGTAGCTCTGGGCACCATCATAATTAACCATCATGCCATTAGGGAAGGGAGGCTTGTATTCGAAATCTCCTGGCAACTGATTTAGATTGTCATTTGAAAAGGTTTCCGATTCGTATCCCAGGTTATCTACTTCACTTTCATCTCCATGATCTGATTCGTTGGAGTCCACAAATTCTTCCACTTCCTTATTTGAATCTTCAAAAGGCTGTGGCTCAAAGATCCAGTATGGTGTGTGCTGAGCTGGGATATCATCATCAAAACTTTCTTCTGGATCCTCTTCGGCGTCTTCTTCATAATCTTCCTTGGGGTCTTCTTCGGGATCTTCCTCAGGATCTTCCTTAGGATCTTCTTTAAGATCTTCCTCGGGATTCATTCTGGCCTCGACTCCTTCTATGGCTACATAAAATTTAAACACCATGGTTCATATGCTGGCAAATGTTTCCTCGATATAGATTCGATATATTATAATATCGGTACGAATTTCTCTAAATGGGTCTCGTACTCCTTCATCTAGGTTTAGGTCGAGATACCTTTGCAGGTCTTCGTGGTTGTTCCATGCCTGTTCAGGATCATAGAATTCCTGGACTTCTAAAGGTGCTATCCCCGAAAGAGCTCCCAAATTCTAACAAGCTTGTTCCGACGTAATTCGGACTCATGTAATTCGAGGGAGTGTACTTAGGAGGTTATGGTGGAGGGATGTCCTGCCAGCCAGTATTATGCCGGTCTACCTATAGTGCCAACCACCATCAAAGTTTATCTGGGTACGGCTAAGATGCCCTGAAGTAGTAGAGGAAAGATCTCTCCATAAAGTACCACTTCTAATGTCCTTCCAATGGCATTGTATCATACGAGTGCATGGTTGGGCCTTCTAAGAATCTGGGGAATTGTGGTGCAAAACCCATCATAGTTATTCCCCGTTCGTGCATAAATAGAAAGAATTCCTCCACATGTTCATTAAGGTCGGAGTCTCCTTGGAACATGAGGTGTGGTGGCACTTGGTATTGATCTAGCCCTTCTCTCCTCATTTTTAGGATGTATTGGTCTACTATGTAGATGATATCCATGTTGTCAAAGATTAAATTGTCCCCCCATCTTGGGTCATGTCGTAAGTTGTCCGTTACGTCGATTCTGCATTCGTCAGCTTCTATATGAATACCGATGGCGTTTACCGTAGCTTGGAAGTTTGGCAGGGGATTAGTCTGAGTGCTTGGTTTCTTCTCAGGCTCTTTTATTCTCCTATCGGCTATCATCTACTGCAGATCTTTTAATAGCCGGGCGCATTCGTTGGTGCGATTCCCTTTGATTACATGATAAGTACAGAAATTGTCTCTGTCTACCGCGATGGGCGGAGTAAATGGCTTGATGCTCTGGAGTTGATCAGATTTTGTCAGTTTGGTGAATATCTGCGATAGTGATTCTACCTATGGGGAGATAGATTGGTGAGTCAGCACCTAAGTGGCCGCTACAACCTTAGCTGGAGCCTTTAGGGACTCAGAATTGCCTTGCGTATAGGATCTACCCTTTTTCCCAGCATCGAGGTTTAGCATAAGCTTGCTGTTCTTGCTTCTTTACTCGATCTTCCTCCTCATACTTTTCAAGTCTCTTGGCATACTCTACCACGTCGTTGAAGGTGTCGAACCTTTTCATTTTCATTTCACTACGGTATTTTGGGCTAGAGCCTTCAACAAGCTTCACTATCAGGGCACCTTGGTCGGGTGCCCCGGTTATAAGTACACGAACAACCATCCACCTCAGGTAAAATTTCCAGAAGAACTCATTTGGCCGTTGTTTGATTCTTTCAAGGTTCTACAAGGTAGTCTTGACCTTCATATTGAAGGCATAATTCTCTAGAAAGGCTGAGCATATCTTTCTCCCATCAGATTTTAATTCTGTTGGCATCCTCATGTACCACTTAAAGGCGGGCCCTCGTAGAGTAGCTTGGAATAGGTTGACTATATAAACTTTAGGTGTATTTTTGCTAGTCATAATTTAAAGATAACTTTCTACATGTGCGTGAAGAGAGCCAGTACCAGCATAAAGGGGCCATGTAAGGCATCACAAAGTTAGCCGAGAGGGCTTTTGACTCTTTTGGTAAGAATTGGTCAATATCCACATACTGCTCGATGGAAGGAGCAACAGATTTATCTTTAGCCAGCGATGGCTTCTCCATGTCCGCCATTTTTGCCTTTAACATTGCTATTTCTGCCTCTTTCTCTTGGGTTTTTTGAGCATTAGCAGCACTCAGCCTTTCTAAATATCACGAAATTCTAGAGCATCAAGAATGCTTTTAAGGGATTGTCCAACTGCATCATTGTCTGCCATTGCGGTTTCTAGTTCTGGATTAGAGAAAAATCCGGCTAGAGATTCAATTGGTGGTAGGGGTGTGACTTTTGGGCTTCCTGTAATATGTCTTAGCCTCCTTCTCTCTCGCTTCCAACCTGAAAATGTAAGAGATCAAGTGTTAATAGGTGCATCGGAAGTGGCTCTAAGTTTCACTTACCTCAGCCCGTCAGGATGCATGAATGAGTAAATATAAATAATAAAAGGGGTTGGATATGGGCCAACTATTCGAGGAGTAATTAGTGAAGGTAGTCTGTGATATTCGTGGAACACCATAAACACGCGGTTCAAAGACCAAGGGCTCGAGTCAGGTTAGACTCGATATCCTAGGGGTGAATTGACTCATTAGTCTAAGGAGTGAGCTGATACTAGGGTCACTCAAAGGGTTTTGACTCATTGGTCCAAGGGGTAAGCTGACACTAGGGTCACTCAAAGGGTTTTGACTCATTGGTCTAAGGGGTGAGCTGACACTAGGGTCACTCGGAGGGTTTTGACTCATTCGTCCAAGGGGTGAGCTGACACTAGGGTTACTCAAAGGGCTTTGACTCATTGGTCCAAGGGGTGAGCTTACACTAGGGTCACTCAGAGTTGACTCATTGGTCTAAGGGGTAAGCTGACTCTAGGGTCACTCAGAAGGGTTTTGACTCATTGGTCCAAGGGGTGAGCTGACTCTAGGGCCACTCAGAAGGGTTTTGACTTATTGGTCCAAGGGTTGAGCTGACTCTAGGGTCACTTAGAGGGTTTTGACCCATTGGTCCAAGGGGTGAGCTGGCTCTAGGGTCACTCACAGGGATTTGACTCATTGGTCCAAGGGGTGAGCTGACACTAGGGTCACTTAGAGGGTTTTGACTCATTGGTCTAAGGGGTGAGCTGACTCTAGGGTCACTCAGAGGGTTTTGACTCATTGGTCCAAGGGGTGAGTTGACACTGGAGTCACTCAGAGGGTTTTGACTCATTGGTCCTAGGGGTGAGCTAACTCTCTGGTCACTCAAAAGGTTGACTCGTTGGTCCAAGGGGTGAGCCGACTCTAGGGTCACTTAGAGGGTTTTGACTTGTTGGTCCAAGGGATGAACTGACTCTTTGGTCACTCAAAAGGTTGATTCGTTGGTCCAAGGGGTGAGCTGACTCTAGGGTCACTTAGAGGGGTTTGCGTGTTTTGGCTCATGAGCTGAGCCTAGGTGGACTTATTAGTCTTGGTTAATTCAGCTCACGGGTTGAGCCTAGGTGGACTCACTAGTCTCGGTTAATTTTGGCTCATGGGCTGAGCCTAGGTAGACTCACTGGTCTCGGTTCATTTTGGCTCATGGGCTGAGCCTAGGTGGACTCACCAGTCTCGGTCATGAGCCTACGTATCTATGAAATGGCATGGCATACATTAATTCATGGGTGCACAAAGATGTGGTTAGTTTTCATACAATCATGATGCTTATGATGTCCGTTTCAGTTTATTTATACTTAATAAACCTGCACATGTAGCAAACGATTAGATCGCGCCTACCGCCCTTTTAACTCCAATGGGTTACATTGCTTTGAACCCTGTGACATCCCAATACATACATTATAATTGCATTTGCTAACATTTATTGCATCTCGTGAAATTAGACCATTTAATATTTTACATGTTAAATTATAAGAAATTGATTAGTTAAGTTAATAATTATTTGGTGATACAAAATACGATATTTTATTGTCTAGGCACCAATCCATAGAAGAATAGAATTTTAAGAAAATAAGTAGAGTATAGTTATATTATAGATATAAAGTGGTTTATTGGATAAGATATTTGTATTGTTTAATATTAGTATTGTTATTAGTATTATTGTTTTAGTATTAAGAAAGAATATAAAGGTATAGTTAGTGTATATATAATGTATGTATATAAAAATGTATTAGATAAAATATATTTTGAATTATACATGTTATAGCTATATGATATTTGATTAGGTAGAGGATAGTCATCTAAGTATATAGGTACTTAGTTGCAAAACCTTGAAATTTTAATATTTTAGTATTGTTTTAGTATTTGTACAATTAAGATTAAGATATGATAATTATTATATTAATAATACTATTATGTTTATTATATATATAAGGTAAAGAGATTATATGTTTTATCATTAAAAATTATTATTATTATTATTATTATTTTGGTATTAAGAGAATTTATAAGGGTAAAGTTAGTCTTTTGCCCCAAATTAATAGATACATACAAGGAGGTGGGATGAGGATAAGATTCAGTTACTAGAAACCTCTAAATTAGTTTAGAGATTGAAACTCAATAGACAGAGAAGAAGAGAAATATAGAGGAAGGAAAGACAG
The DNA here is from genome assembly GCA_947683365.1 of Euphorbia pulcherrima. Taxonomy (NCBI): domain Eukaryota; kingdom Viridiplantae; phylum Streptophyta; class Magnoliopsida; order Malpighiales; family Euphorbiaceae; genus Euphorbia; species Euphorbia pulcherrima. Next base: position 41,473,423 of record CANTUS010000008.1, on the reverse strand, counting down.
AAGAATCAGGTATTTTGATAACTTTGTGATGCAATTTTTGTTATGTTATAGATAGAGTTAGAAGTTGTCATAAGAAGGTGAATTGTTCCTCTTTATGTCACGGTTCATCCCGCAAAATTTGGGGATTTTTAGATGAGTAGACCAATAGCTATGATTTTTATAAGATGAAGTGTGCAGAATTGGATGATCAAAGAGATAGGGTGAGATTCAAAATTAATCTGGGGCTGTTATACTGCTTAGAAGATTCTGAGTTTTTGATATGTTATTCCCTTATGTGTATAGTTTAAGTAGGAAAAAGAATCAGGTCGATTCATGTTGTGTAGAGAGAGTTATACTCGTTTTATCAGGCTGCTGTCTAGGTAAAGCGGGACTGAAACATGTTTTGATGAGAGATTCCCTATAAATCGTATAAGGCTTTGAAAATTTTGAGGATCTAGTATATTATGGAATTGTGTAATAGGAATTGAACAAAAGAAGAATAATCGCATTTGAATAAGTGAGTTGAAAGTTATGAATTTTGAAGTGAAGTGAGGTTATAAGAACACTAGTTCTAAGTGCAGAAAATAGGACATATTTAGAGTTTAAAATACAAAATTCATAACAAATGGAAAAGTGATCAGAAAATTATGAAATTTTGGTATGTTAAAGCTATGAGTTAAGAGTAAAATGAAACTAGAATCAGGTCATTTGGTTGAGTACTTTGAGAGATATGATTGATTAAAGTCAGTAAGGTCATATAGATAGAAATTCTAGTTTATGTTAATCTTTATATATATATATATATATACAAAAGGAAATAAGATGTATATGTTTATATTTTATATGAATTTATGTTATAGGAGCTCAAAACAGTGAAGGGATACCAGAAGAATGTCCAAGTCGTTTTTGAGAGAATTAGCTCAGATAATATGTGAGTATAAACATGATATGAATATATGAGTGAAATGTGTTGATGTGTTAATTGTTTGAATATGTGAATGTGATATGAATTGTATAAAAAATATGTTGATATGTGTCATTTGAATATGATAATGGATTGAATTCTTAAGTGAAGTGAATTGGTGCATATATGAATTATTGGATACGTTTATAATGAGAATTGTATTTCATAAACTGGATTTATATGATATATGTATGTGGAATATATGTTCATTTGTGCTAATATATGCTAATTGTAAGTTCAATGGTTCATAAAACAAACATTTGCACTTGAATTTATGAAAAGTATAAGAGACGTTGTGACATAGCCGATCAAACATTGCAATACATGTTCTGTTCATCTGGACCTATATGGTCAACCAATTGCAATATCTGACAAATGGACTGAAAGGTCAACCAATTATTTTTCTGGATCGAAAGGTTAACCAATTGTTACATAGCTAGCCAGCAAATCAATTGACAATTGTTACAAATGTTACATGTATACCGGGGCAATAGTTTGGCTGGTGTTGTCACAACAATTACATAATCGGTTCATTCATTCTCATATAAGTGTGACTGTATATTGAATTTGTTAATGTATGTATGTGATTTGTTATTGAGTTTGTAATGTGTGTATATCTGTGATTTGCTAAATTCATAGATTGTTTATATTCACTGAGTTGCGCCTCATATAAAGCGCTAAATTTTTCATAGCTAATAAATTTTGTACTAGAAGCTCATTATCTGTAGATATCATGGATGAAAGATTGGTTGGCTTTATTCCATCTCACTCCCTCTCTTCACAAAACAAGCATATAGAATAGAAGGTGGTCGGGTTTTGATTTTGCTTTGTATATGATTATTTTGTAAAAAGGTATAATATTACAAGTGATTATATATATATAAATGAAGTATAAGTACAAAAAAAATTATATGTTGTGATTACGATTTTGGTGATTTAGTATAAGGTATAGGTTGTTTCAAAGCCAATGAGGGACTTAGTGAAGTCTGTTCGCGTGCACTCAGGGTTTTCCGGGTAAACCTATAAGGAAGTGTCTATGGTTCATTTATACGCGGGTTTCGATCTCATGACTGGGTGCGATTTAGGGTACCTTGCGCCTTTGTGTACCGAGTCCAGTGGCCCTAAGCGAACCAAAGGAAACTTTTCCACATATAATATACGTAGGTAGTCTTGCCCTTAAGCGAGCCAGGTCCTCGTACGTTCCGCAATGGGTGTGATTGGATCCATGCCCCTCAAGCCCTAAGCAAACTTTGAGATACTTCACCAAAGACACCTAAATCTGTTTAGGGGTAAAGAATGTAGATTCTATGCAGTCCTAAAATTTGTGTAATGCAGACATCATCATAAATTCCTTAGTTCCAAAATTTAATTTAAACAATATTTTAATTATCATGTCAAAAAAGAATCTTTATAAAAATCAGGTTTTTATAAAAATAATCAACTCCCCAGCAGAGTCGCCACTGTGAGCGGACGAGGGTTTATTGGAGGATGCACGCAGGGTGCGGTGCGCGGGGCGCGTTTCGGTTTGGTGCAGTTTGAGGAAATCGCGGCGTTTGGTCCTGTTTGAGAAAGTTCAGTTTGCTTAAATGCGGTGGCTTTGTAGGCCAAAAATGTGATTATATTAAGAAATATATTTGCACATTTTATTGAGAAAGATATTTTTAAAATAAAGTGTTTTTACTTTATTTAAAAATAAAATAGAGTCGCCACCCGGTTCACCTCCACCAGGAATTGTGGTATACTGATCCGAAATGGGATTTTTATACCGAAAAGAGAATAAGATTCTGAGTTCGGACATGATAGTTACTCATATTGTTCAAATTGTTTGGATTAATTTTAGAACTTTAGAATTTGTGGTAATTTCTGCATTACAACTGCTTTATTTAAGAATTAAATTCAAGAAATAAAACAGACATTATAACGGCATAATAAATTGATATTTTCTGCCGAAACTTTGGCAGAGTACCGACAGTGCTTGGGTCTTGGCCCAGAAACTCGGGTAGAGTATCCTTATATTTTGGATGTTTCATCTGTACCTGCAAGCTTATTTACACATATTATATTTTGAGTGGCACTAGTAACTCACTTAACTAAAGAAATGAAATGCAATGTGCGATAATAAAGTAATAAAAATGGATTTTAATGAATTTTAAAGTTGGGCTTTGAGCCAATTACCCTCAGTTTACCTTTTTGTCTGTCCAGGATGACTTGAGAGCTGGTGCGGGACCGAAGTTGTAGAGTGTTGTGATTTGGTAGGAAAATAGATTGAACCCAAGTTATGGCTATAATCTTGGATTATCTCTACAAGAAATGTAAAATTTAGGTCGTTCTTAGACCGAAGATCACTATGGGATCTTAATCTAAAAAGACCGGGGACTGAGCTTATACCGAGTGTCGGTGATGAAGCTCGAATTTGGAAGTGTTTTAACTGAGTTTCGAGGCTTTAGGGACTCCTGAAACTGAAAAAGGACACAAAGGAAATTTTGAAAATTTATAAAAAAATTTGCTTCTATTGAAATGGGGGGGACCCCGCATTTATAACAAGGTGGTAATTAGCCCGGCTAATTACCTATCTGACAAGATTTTACATCAGATCCCGTAAAATCTTGCCAGATCTCGGTAAGATATTATTTTTTTTTTACTGTGGATAGGTAATTATCCGGCGGGAGGATTACCTATTTTTGACCAAATTTTGACTTTTTTGATTTTTCAGTAGAAAATGCTAAATCGAAGCTTACCTAGAATGCGGATTTTTGAATTTCGGATTTTTTATGACAATTCGATCCTTTTTGACTCTTTTGTCTGATCACTGAACGAAATAGGCATTATTCCTCATCGGGCCGGAACGAACCTATGCTAATAGAGGCCCCAGCTCCAATGACCCTTGCATCTTGATTTGACGATCCGTCAATATTTATTTTAATCCAACCCTCAGGGGGTTTCTGCCAGCTCACCATGATCTCCAAGGAACGAGGTAAACTTTGCAAACGGGATGGTGACCAAACAAATTGACATTCTTCAAGAAAGCCTTTAATTGTACTGAGTTTATCAATAGGAGTGCGTTGTCCGTTTTGAAAGATATGGAAGTTTCGCCATTTCCAAATCCACCAGCAAACGATCGAGAAGGTTTGACCCCAATTGTAACCCTGAATACCACGTTGTTGGTATAATGGTGGTATAAAAGTAGTTTTTGTTTCATTTACTTCATAACAAATATTCTAGTATTCTTTCAGATACCTGATATTATGTTGGTATAATGCTAATATAAAGTGATTTTTATTTGATTTCTTTTATAAAATAAATGTTTATAGTTGGTTTTATTTTTCGCACCTGGTATAATATTGGTAAAATGTTGGGATAATGTTAGTAAAATGTTGGTAAAGTACTTGTATAATATTCTGGTATATTATCTGTTACATATATTTGAAAATAAAAACTTGAAAAAAGTATATCATAATGTATCTACTTTCGAAAATAAAAATGAGACGAACAAAAAACTCTAAAGCGACATATCAAAAAATCAACGGTTTGAGAGATAAATGCAAAATAAAGTAAAAAAATAAAAAAAAGGAACGATGCGTTCCTGATTGTCGGAAGAGGAACGTATGACATAAAAACAACAAATTTAAAAACTGACCAAATGGTTAATTATGAAAGTAGAGGGTAATTGTGTAGATATTTTTCTCAACCCCTACATTCCTTACAATTCTCCTTATATTTATATTTTGGACTTTTGACTATAAAGCTAATTAGAAAATAAGATGAAATATAAAAGAGTAAAATTTAAAAATATAATTACGAAATAAACTATTAGTGACAACTCATAAATGGAAAGAGTTAAAATTAAATACACCCTTATTAAAATCTTTATTAATGATTATTTATTAAATTTCCCTTAATATTGGTGCACATTAAAATATTAACATTTTTCTTTTATATTTTCCTTTCTCACTTCACTTCTACCTCTAGCTTTTCAAAACTTATTCAATAGAGGGTGGGGCTAAAGGTTACCTATACATGGGATCTTTCGCGGGTAGGGTCGGGCTGAAGCACCACCCCACCCCCTTAGTGCTGCCCTGGGCCTCTTGTAGGGGAATAAGCTCAACAACTAATGATAATGCCCTTTTGGCCAATCCACAACCCCGTTAGCTTCTCGGTAGATATGTTTCACTTGCACTCAGAGAGAAAGAGCACAAGTTCCGAAAAAAGACTTTCAGTGTAAGATATTGTTGAAAGTTAAATACAAGTATGTGATTCCCCTTATTTTGTAATTTTTCATCTTAATTCTCATATATCTAAAAAAACCGTTAATTATTTCAAAATGTGTTAAAGTTTTTTTACTCATTTCATTTTTATTTTCAAAACAAGATTAGTAATGATATAATATAAAAAAATAACCATAATAAAACAATAGTAAAATTATAAGAGATGTTGTTTCCAGATTTTTATATAGTTATGTTATAGTTTTCATATAAATCTATTATAACTTTTCTATTGCTCTGTTATATATTTCTATATGTTATCATATATACTCTTTGTAATATACCGAGAACTATAGTTTTGTTATAGTTCTATTGATATATTAAAATGAGTATGATAATAGATGTAAAAGAGATGTTGTTTCCATGTTTTTCTATAGCTTTGTATAAGTTTTATATAGTTATAAAGTAAAGTTAACTAATTACATCAATTTGGTATAATAAATTTACCGTGGTATAAATGTAATAAAACTATAACACAATTGTGTAAATTTTGACATATTTGAGTAAACTCTAACAATACTATAGAATATGCATAGACAAGTTATTCATGGCTCTATTATAGTCATATTGTTATAATACAAAGTGAACTTACTAAAAATAAATCTATAAGTAAACTATAATAGAATTATAACTCAATTACATCAATTTGATAAAATTTAAGTACACTGCAGAAGAATTTTAACAAAATTATATGAAAACTAAAATAAAACTATAGAATATATGGAATAATCATCTCTTATAGTTTTATTATAATTTTATTATACTTTTTACATTATATCATCACTGATATAGTTTCGAAAATAAAAATGAGACGAACAAAATATTTTCTAAAGCAACATTAATAACTATTGATTTGTTCAGATAAATTAAAATAAAGAAAAAACCATAAAAAAATTATAAAAAAGACTCTAGAGTCGAGGGTTTGAATCTTAATAGATCCATTAATTGATTTAAATTTCAACAAATGGTAAATTGGGCATGTATTATACTTGCTTCAAACCCAAGAGGCATTTGTGTGTAGGGGAGTATCAAGAATAATATGAGCTACTACTGGGTCTTACCTATCAACTTAAGTTTTTGGGTCAAACAGTTGCATGGCACTAATGTGATATCTCTTGTTCTCGTATGTATGGCTTTATGCTAATCTAACGTAACAGATAATGTACAATAACGTGATACTCAGTCTATTTTTAAGTTGGGCTGAAGAGGGCTCAAGACGAACATGTTGGGAAACAATGATCCGGAAGAACAGTCAAGTAACTATCCAGATCAAATTTGAAGAAAACAAAAAACTTGTAAAACTTAAACATGTAATCTACTAAATCCAAATGGAAGCATCCGGTCCAAATCAAGCCATAAGGACATCCATTGAAGATCATAAGTACCTAAACATATAATGGAAGCATCCGGTTAAAGTTTGGAAAGGAAACAAACTTTGAACCGCTCAAAATCAGCATCTGAAAGAATTGATTGTATTAGCATCCAGAAGAAGACAGATCGGAGATATTAAGTCTGACGACATTCGAAAGACTTAAATATCTAGACAAAGGGAATAATTCAAAAATTACATTCCCTCCACCTATTTGATCAGAAAGTCAAAGATCATTTCCCCTTATGAAAGACAAAAATGACAGCTAGCACGTTTCAGAAAAGGACAGAATGACTGACATGGAAAAGGGAAAAGGTAACAACCTTTTCACCTAGACTAATAGGAATGGCGCGTGAGGATCACACATCCGATCTACTGGAGTGAAAGTTGGTGAAACACTAAAATCCAAGGAAAATGATCACTAATAACTTTTCAGCCCCAATCCCAAGGATTTAAACCGGTCAAAATCTGAGTCTAACTGATTGATCAATGGCTCCGGAAGCGCCACATTTTACCTGATCAACGGTGCAGATTAAATTAAGTTTTAACAACTCACAACGGCTACATTTATAATAGAAGCCTATAAAAGGAAAGCTTTATAAGTTGAGAAGGTGCTGGTTAATCTGAGCAAGCATACACAAGAGAATTCGCTATAGGAATCAGATACTTATTCCCTCCAAAAATCAAAAAATTCCAAATCTATTTGTAAGGATTCCTAAGAGAGTTATAAACTTGAGGAACTCCAAAACCAAAATCATTGAGAAACCAAGTGTAAAAATCTTACACTTGGGTTAGTGGTGAGAATGGGATATAGCTTAGAGTTGGTGCTTTAAGTGGGATCTCTCTATAGGACTTAGCTTAGGTTTAGGGTAGAAATCTAAGTGGTATATCGTACAAAAAACAAGAGGACTCATCAAGGAGTTGGTGCTTCTAGCGGTATATCCTACATCCGGAAAGGGTTACCATCTAGAGATAAATTGTAAGGCTTGATTCCTGCCAGTTGGAAAGGAATTCACTAGTGGAAAAGCTCGGAGGAAGGAAACTCCGGGGACTGGAGTAGGCTGGGCCGAACCAGGATAAAACTTTATGTTTGATTTTCTTACTCTTTATTATTTGCATTATAATTTATATTTGCATCATCCGAATCCATCCTATTCGGAACCTAATCAAACACGCTACACTAAGACATTTCAAAGTCTGTTAATTCTATGAAAAGGGTCATTCACCCCCCATCTGACCTTATTTAGACCCTCTAAGGGACCAACAAGTGGTATCAGAGCAAGTGCTCAAAATTAGAGATCTAACAGTCATGAGCTAAAGGTCCAGATTTGAATTCAAGAATTAAAATGAGTTTTCAAAACTCATAACTCCTTTTCGAGGGTATGTCTATTACCCGTTCTCCACTCCTTACCAATAAACACTACACGTTTTGAAAGAACTGGATGAAGAACTCCATACAAGCACAAAGCATGATGGCATGGATGGTCGTTGAGGATGACCCATATGAACCTATTCACGAAGTAGAAGGTATGACTACTTGAAAGCCCTTAAGTGCATGGGATGATAATGATTATAAAAGATTGCGTGAAAAAGAAAATGCTATTAATATGCTTCATTGTGCTCTTAGTGCAGCTGAATTCAGTAGAATATCCGAATGCGAGACTGCACAAGAAATTTGGCTGAAGTTGGAAGTGACTTATGAAGGAACAAATAAAGTCAAAGAATCCAAAATTGATCTGCTACCACAAAAGCTAGGATCCTTCAAAATGGAGCCTAAGGAATTAATCAGCAGCACGAATACTAGATACACCAATCTAGTGAACAAAATAAAGAGGCTTGGGAAGGAGATCTCAGAGGTAGACATGGTCAAGAATATACTCTAGAGTCTTACCAAGGAATGGGACAAGAAGAAGACTGCCATTGAGGAAGCTCATGACTTAAAATTCTATAGTTATGATGAACTCATTGGTAATCTCTTAACTCAAGAGTTATCCTTGGAGAGATATAGCCAATAGGAGAAAAAGCCTAAAGAAAGAAAGAAGGCCACTGCACTCAAAGCAGATTTAGCCGGATCAGCCACCTCCGGATCAGATAAGCTACCAAAGGAATCAAATTATAGCAAAGAATATATGGCAATGCTGGCCAAATATTTCAATAGATTCCTAAAGAAGAAAGATAGAAGGAGATCCAGGAGGTATGAATCAAAAAGGTAAAAGGAAGACACCTCTAAAAGAGACATGCCAAGAAAGGCTCCAGAAGAAAACAAGGATCCGGAGAAAGCTGCCTATTTTGAATGTGGAGAAAAAGGCCATTTCAGAGCCAAATGCCCCAATCTTAAAAGAGATAAGAAATATAAGAAGAAGGCAATGGTGGCCACCTGGAGCAATAGTGAGGAAAGCAGTAGCTCATCTTCAACAGAAGAAGAGGAAACTGCCATCTATGCATTCATGGCACTGATTAATCCAGAAGTAGAACAATTCGGAAGAAATCCATCCAAGCAAGATACTGTGCAAATTAAAGAATCAGGATCAGAGACATCCAGTACTGAGGTATGCCTTAGATCCATAGTAGATCAACATATATAGTACATTAATAGTGGATGCTCAAGGCATATGACTGGTGATGAGAAAGTCTTCATCACTTTAATCTTGAAGAAAGGTGGAAAAGTAATCTTTGGAGATAATCAAAAGGGATAGATCATTGGACATGGAACCATTGGATCTAAAATAAAGACAGAAGATGTCTCACTGGTTAATGGACGGAAATTCAACTTGCTAAGTGTAGCACAACTCTATGATAGAGGAAGGAAAGTTACCTTTGACTCTGGAGGATGCTCAATCTATGATAGTAAATCAAATCAACTCATTCTTTATGCACCTAGAGTAAATAATGTTTATTATGTTAACATTAAAAATGAGAAAAAGAATATAGGTTTGATGTCTAAAGAAGAAGAATGATGGCTATGGGACCGGAGGTTGGGACATGTAAGCATGAACCTCCTGTCCAAATTAGCCAAAAAGGAATTGGTTGTTGGTTTGCCTAAGTTTACTTTTGATAAGGATCACATATACACTGCATGTCAATTAGGTAAACAGTATAGGAAAATCTTCCCTTCCATCTCATACATACCTTCCAAGAGAGTTCTTGAACTCTTGCATATTGGTCTCTTTGGTCCAATCAAACCAATGAGTTTAGGTAGAAGAGAATACATTGTGGTTATAGTGGATAATTATTCTCGCTATACCTGGGTTGCTTTGCTAGCTAACAAAGATGAAGCCTTTGACCAATTTCAAAAATATTCATTCGGATAGAAGTAGAACAAGGCATACGCATTGCACGCATTCGGAGTAATAACGGAGGAGAATTTAAAAACAGGCACTTTGCTGAATTCTGTGAATCTAAGGGCTTTGAACATAATTTCTTGCCCCTCATACTCCTCAACAAAATGGAGTTATTGAAAAGGAAAAATAGAACCATAGTTGAGATGGCTAGAACAATGCTTAGTGAGAATAGTTTGCCTAAGTATTTCTGTCGTGAGGCTATAAACACAATATGTTATATTTTGAATAGAGCTCTCATTAGAAAGACCTTAGAAAAGACCCCCTATAAAATCTGGAAGGGAAGGGAACCTAAAATTGGGTATTTTAAAGCCATTGGATGTAAATGCTGCATCCTGAATGATAGAGAGTAATTAGGAAATTTGATCCTAAATCTGATGAAGCAATTTTCCTTGGCTACTCAATACATAGCAAAGCTTACAGAGTCTATAACAAATGAACACAAACAGTGGTAGAGTCTAAACATGTAAATTTCGATGAGACTAACAGTGCAACAAAGAGAAGTTCAAATCCTGAAGATTTAACTCCAAAAGCTGAAAATACTGAGGAAAAGGAATAAGCACAGATTCGTGATTCCTTCCAGATCAAGAAGTATAAGGAAAAAGATGAAGAAATCCATCTCAACTCAAAAGTTCCACAAGATTATCCTATCAATCATAAAATATATTTTATGGATAATCAAGAAGAAGAAGTTAAAGCAGTTGAGGGACAAGTTCTAGATCAGTATGCAGACCTTCAAGAGAAATTCGGACTCATAGAAGTCATCCGATTGAGGCCATTTTGGACAATGTCCAAGACCTAGTAAGAACCAGAGGACAACTCAATCGGATGATGAGCCATGCTACTTTTGTCTCTCTTATTGAGCCAAAGAAATTTTAATATGCTAGAGGAGATGAAAGTTGGATGATAGCAATGCAAGAAGAACTAGATCAATTCACTAGTAATGATGTTTGGGATCTAGTGCCACCACCAAAAGGGAAGTCAATCATTGGCACCAAATGGGTATTCCGGAACAAGCTTGACGAATCTGGAGCTGTGGTGAGAAACAAGGCAAGATTGGTTGCCCAAGGCTATAATGAGCAGAAAGGCATTGACTTTGAAGAAACCTTTGCTCCTGTAGCAAGATATGAGGCAATCCGGATTCTATGTGCTTTTGCATCATTCGTGGGATTCATATTGTTCCAAATGGATACCAAAAGTACATTCCTAAATAGAGTTATCCAGGAAGAAGTATATGTGAAGAAACCACCTAGATTTGAAGACTCAAAGCATCCGAATCATGTATATAAGCTAAATAAAGCCCTTTATGGGTTAAAGAAAGCACCAAGAGCTTGGTATAAGGGACTCACTACATTACTCATATCCAAGGGATATATCAGGGGAAAGGCAAATACAACTCTTTTCATCAAGAAGAAGAAGAATGATGTGATTCTAGTCCAGATCTATGTAGTTGACTTTATCTTTGAGGCAATAGATGAAAAGATGTGTGAGGAATTCAAAACTCAAATGCAAAAGGAATTTGAGATGTCAATGATGGGAGAACTAAATTTTTTCCTTGGTGTACAAATCAAGCAGAGTCCGGATGGGATTTTCATTAATCAATCCAAGTATACCAAGGAAATTCTAAGGAAGTTTGAAATGGACAAAAGTAAGCCAATATCCACTCCCATGGGATTAGATACAGTCCTATCAAAGGATTGTGAAGGAGAAAAAGTAGATCAGAAACTCTATAGAGGAATGATGGGATCACTGTTATACTTGACAGCTAACAGACCTGACATACAATATATAGTTTTCTATTGTGCAAGATACCAATCTAATCCTAAGGATTCACATCTCAAAGCACTGAAAAGAATCCTCAAATATCTTCTAGGAACCATTGAAGTTGGGCTATGGTATCCTAGTAATGGAGATTCCACACTTCAGGGGTTCACTGATGCAGACTATGAAAGAGACACTCTTGAAGAAATAGTACATCCGGAGGTTGCCACTTTCTTGGAGATTGCTTGGTATCATGGTATAGCAAGAAGCAAACTTTAGTTGCCTTATCAACTGCAAAAGCAAAATATATAGCGGCTGGAAGTTGTGTGGCTCAACTTTTATGGATCAAGTAACAGTTAGAAGAATATGGACTCCAATCCAGATGTGTTGAAGTAATGTGTGATAGCAAAAGTGCTATTGATGTGTCAAAGAATCCAGTACTCCATAGCAGGATGAAGCATGTAAACATCAGACATCATTTCATCCGGGATCATATGATGAAGAAAGATGTTGCATTGATGTACATTCCAACCGATGAGCAAAGACCAGATATCTTTACTAAACCATTAAGTAAAGATCAATTCAACAAGCTAAGGGAGTCCATTAGAATGGCTAATCTAATTTGAAGGAAAATTTGGAAGACAATCAGGAGCTAGTTTGGACTTTTATAAGTTAAGAAAGCAAGAAGAAAAGAAGAAATAATGTTAACTCTGGATCTGGAACAAAGACTGCCAGCTCAACAGACAAAAAAGACAAATGGCAGTAAAAGTGCTGAAAAGTAACTTTACACATTTTGAATTTCAAACATTTATTGGGCATCCCACGCGTGGCAAAAGCAGTCGTTATTTTAGAAAATAAATTGTTGCAATTCTCCGGCTAAACGACATTTACCTCTCTCATCAATTTTTACCTGCTACATCATCAATCCAGCCAAAGTTAATAGTGTTCGGATTACAATTTTACCCTCACTTTGGGAATTCTATAAACCTCCCCCCCAAAATCCTTCTTCTTCTTCACACAAATAATTTCCTACTGTTACTCTACAAATTTTAAATCTCAGAACCCTAAATTTCTAAACCTCTTTCAATCTCTCAAATGGCACCTACAAACTCTGAAACCAAAATCATCCTTACCTCAAAGTATATCTTCAAAATGGAAGACCTTGATGAATCTGATTTTGTTTCGGTCAAGAAGACTGCATCTGACACCGTTGTTCCTTCAGATTACCTAAGAGACAGCTATTTATTCTCAACTGACCCATTCAACCAACTTTTCAGAGATCAAGGATTAGAAACCTTCCTTACCATGCATAACCTAGCCTATCCAAAGAAATTCTTTGATAACCTCAAGGTTCACAACTACTATGACGCCCTACGGACCACTGTAGATGGCAAGGTGATTACCTTAACTCCATAATTCTTCATTACTCATCTCAACATGAAGAATGATGCAGTAATACTGAGATAAGATGAATATGAACAGAAGGTGAATTATGAACCGTTAGAGTGGCTACCAAAAAGATATTTTAGAGAAAAATGCTCCACTTACTGGCTAGAAGTTCCTAGATTTCTGCAATTTGTATTAGCAAAATTTGTGCTCATCCGGAAGGGCTCCCTCACCACAGTCTCCTGATTCCAAAATTATATTATCCAGCATTAGATAGATAGCATAACAGTCAATATGCCAGTACTTCTTATCCATTTCCTTAGGCAGCACAAATATAGTCATGGAGGCCTCATCACCAAAATCTTAGTGGAAAATGGAATTGATGCTACGAAGGAAGAATCTGTAGATGGGAAGGCCATTCTGGATAAAAACTTTAAGAGTCTATCCTTTGGAGAAACATGGGATGAAAAAATGGCTATTAAACGAATGGATGATAAAAACCAAAACAACAAGGCTAGGAAGGCCAAAGTGGATATCGTACAGGAAGCTAAGAAATCCAGAACCACTAAGCTAAAAGCTCAAAGGAAACTTAATGTTAAGCTAGTAGCTGAGGAGAAGAATGAGGATACTTTGTCCTTGACCCAGCTGATGGCTAAATCTCCAACCAAAAAGTCTAGAAGAAGGCTTATTAAAGTTGTTGATAAAATGAAAAAGTTAGTCTGTGAATTGGAAGCAAGAGAAAACATTATAGTAGCTACTGCTGTAATTAGGGAAGGTTATAAAAAGGGGAAGAAAAAGAGTATTAAAGATATCTTTGCAGAAGGAAATGGGTCTAATAGTGAGGGAATTGGAGATGGAGAACCCGCACCTAAAAGACAACACTGGAAGAGGGGATTAACCTTCCATGAAGCTTTAAAGATAGAGAGAGAAAATATTCCAATCAAGAAGCCCACTGCCAGAATAACCATTAGAGAACCATCTCCCAAAGCAGCTTAACCAATTGACCTAAACAAGGGAAAGGAGCTGGTGGTGTTCACTGAGAAGATAATTCTTTAGGATAATATCTTTTCAGAAGATCCTTAATTTACTGAAATGATGTCAGCAGTCTAGGACAACTGAAAGATAAATCTAATGACCAAGGAAGGACCCGGAGGCTCATCCGAAGCAACAGCCACTAACAGCCCACCTATCCTCTTAGCTTCAAAGGATCTGACGCTTCTCAAAGAAGCCAAATATCAGGATGAGGATTTATTCAACTTTCAAGCTAGATTAGGGCCTCTTTTGGATGATATACTAAATGTAGATCCTGAAGTGGTAGAGATTGAAAGTTTGGAAAGGCAACAGGAGTGGATGGTAAGGACAATTCCACCAATCTAGGAAATGAAATGATTGTAGTTGTAAGTCCTATACAGGCAATTAGAGGGGAGACTGAGGATAGTTCCAGTCTTTCGGATGTTGGGGCAGCTGAACAGAATGAAGCATAGTAGACAAATCAGGTAATCATTCTCCTATCTATCTCTGCTAAAAATGAAATTCCTACTGGTGATACTATTGAAATAGAGGACAACTTAGGTGCAGATACCCAAGCTGCATTTAACAATAACTAGTACATCTTGGAACATCATGTTCCGTAGGAGGGAACTAGTCTAGGACCCAAAGAGAACACTTCTGAAGTAGACTCAAAGGGCGAGGCTAGTTCGGAGGCTAGGCTGGAAGAAAAGGAGTAAAGAATCAAGTGAAGAGGATTCATTCAAATCTGAAACATCAAGTAGCAGCTCTGAATCAGAAGAATCCTCCTCATTTGAAGAGAAAAAGAAGCCCAAGCAAAAATCAGTTATTAACTATAATGTCTCCCGCAATGAAAATATCCAAATGGGACCAACACTACTTTAACAAGCTACTCTCCAAGGAAAAAAAGATGATGAGCTCAAACCTTTGCTCGAGAACATCTGTGCCCAACTCAGATCAGTTAAGAGCATAGTGAAAAATAGAACTATGACTCCGGATCTTAAAACTGAATTTGGGGCGATAAAGGGCAGTGTGCAGAGGATTGAGAAGAAGATAGAGGATTTCCTAATTGTTGAATTGGTGGCAGAAGTCTCACTGGCCAAGATCACTCCAGTACTGGAATAAATAAGTACAGGTATTGCAGGAGCAAATCGCCCTGTAGATCATGCACTTATCGGAGGCGACAATAACTGTGCTACCTGTTGGCTAAAATCATCTCTGCCTCCACAGATATCACCAATGACCTAAAAGAGCATATGTACCGAAAGTTTAAAACCTTGGAAAAATTCATTTCGGGAGCGATTGTAGAAGGAGCAAAAGGGATTACATCTGCGCTCATAGAACTTAGTGAGGAGCATCAAGTTGCACAAGAAATGCTCACTAATTTTCTTGATGAAGGCCTCCCCAAATTGCTGAAGAAGCAAATGGATGAAATAAGTGATGACTGTGGCAACCATATACCCGGAGTTAATGACTTGATAAAAAATCTTTAAGAGGCCTTTCACAAGGATCTCACTATACTCAACACTAGTATCCATAACGTCCGAAGAGATATTTGCCAGGATATTGATCTTCTAAAGTTAGGTATGGCTAATTTATCCATCTCCTCCTCTGGATCCTCATCTCCTACTCTAGACAGTCTTCTCATACTAGTGGTCAATGACTTAGTCAAGCATATAGGTGACACTGGTTTCTTTGGGTATAAGTGTGGTCTGACTCTCTTAAAATGCATGTTTCCATATTTTATAAGGATGACCAAGCTTATGCCTTGAAGATGATCCCTTCTATGACTAAATCCTATAAGGAGCTCCAAAATTCTCAAAGGCCACTCCATCTTCTTCTGGCAATGGTTGACACCATCATTGAAAAGCGCCTACAGGGTAATATGGACTATTCTATCTACTCTGAAGCCTGGCAAAGAGCTGGGATGGAAAATCTTACATGATCATTGACCCCCAATCTGATGCAAACCAAAAGGGGGAGAAAAGCAAATGAGGCAAAGGAAAAGGAAAAGAGGTGGAGTCATCAAGAAGTGGCAGCAAATGAATAAATCATCTTTAGAATAGCTATTTTTTGTCAAACGTAAAAATTTGTAATAGCTAGTTCTATTTTCACTTATATATTTTTGTAATTGTAATTCCAGAACTTCATGAGATTAATTATTGTTAACAACAGAAGTATATATAGTGAAAAACTTATACTCAAAATTGCTTCTAAGTACAATATATAATTGACTTAAAAAACCTAAAGGCTAGAATTCAAAAATATTAGGGGAGCTAGGAAGCTTAGATTATAGGGGAGTAAAACTTGTAAATGACTAAGTATCAAGAATCATACTTAGATCATAAAGCCCCTTTCCATATGCTTAGTTTTTATTTCCATCATATGGGGGAGATTGTTGGGAAACAATGATCCGGAAGAACAGTCAAGTAACTATCCGGATCAAGTTTGAAGAAAACAAAAAACTTGTAAAAACTTAAACATGTAATCTCCTAAATCCAAATGGAAGCATCCAATCCAAATCAAGCCATAAGGACATCCAATAAAGATCATAAGTACCTAAGCACATAATGGAAGCATCCGGTTAAAGTTTGGAAAGGAAACACACTTTGAACCTCTCAAAATCAGCATCTGGAAGAACTAATTGTATTAGCATCCGAAAGAAGACATATCCAGAGATATTAAGTCTGAAGACATCCGGAAGACTTAAATATCTAGACAAAGGGAATAATTCAAAAATTATATTCCCTCCACCTATTTGGTCAGAAAGTCAAAGATCCTTTCCCCCTTATGAAAGATAAAAATGACAACTAGCACTTTTCAAAAAAAGGACAGAAGGACTGATATGGGAAAGAAAAATGGTAACAACCTTTTTACCTAGACCAATAGGAATGTCGTGTAAGGATCATACATCAGGTCTACTGGTGTAAAAATTAGTGAAACACTAAAATCCAAGGAAAACGATCATTGACAACTTTTCAGCCCCAATCCAAAGGATTCAAACGGGTCAAAATCTGAGTCTAATAGATTGATCAATGGCTCCGAAAGCACCAAATTTTACCTGATCAATTATAAAGATTAAATTAAGATTCAACAACTCACAACGACTACATTTATGATAGAAGCCTATAAAAGGAAAGCTTCACAAGTTGAGAAGGTCATGGTTGTTCTGAGAAAGCATACACAAGAGAATTCACTATAGCATTCAGATACTTAATCCCCCCAAGAATCAAACAATTCCAAATCTATTTGTAAGGATTCCCAAGTGAGTTATAAACATGAGGAACTCCAAAACCAAAACCTTTGAGAAGCAAAGTGTAAAAATCTCACACTTACGTGAGTGGTGAGATTGGGATATAGCTTAGAGTTGGTGCTTTAAGTGGGATCTCCCTATAGGACTCAGCTTAGGTTTGTGGTAGAAATCTAAGTGGTATATCCTACTAAAGACATGAGGACTCTACTAGGAGTTGGTGCTTCTAGTGGTATATCCTACATTCGAAAGAGGTTATCATCCGGAGATAAATTGTAAGGCTTAATTCCTACCAGTTGGAAAGGAATTCACTAGTGAACAAGCTCGGAGGAAGGAAACTCCGGGGACTGGAGTAGGAGGGGTTGAACCAGGATAAAAATTTGTGTTTGATTTTCTTACTCTTTATTTATTTGCATTATAATTCATATTTGCATCATCTGAATCCATCATATCCAAAACACAATCAAACACGCTACACTAAGACTTTTTAAAGTATGTTAATTCCTCAAAAAAGGGTCATTCACCCCCCCTGACCTTATTTAGACCCTCACAGGGACCAACAGAATAGTATAAGCTTTCATCTAAAATTGTTCAGCCTAGCCCTATCCAATTTATCAAAATGCTTTGTGCTCGGTTTGAGTTTTGGTTTGCCCAGTTTTTCTTTTAGTATAGATATACAATCCAAAACTGAAGAGCATTTTAGCTATTGGTTTTAGGGAAAAGTACATAACTGTACCAAAGCCCAAGAATAATTTCCATTAAAAGTTTGGTCAATAACACAAGTGTCCAATTCCACAAGCCTCAACAACATAAATACGTTCCACACAGCCTCAACAATATAAAATATGTTCCTCTCCAAACAGCATGTGCAAGATATGTTTTTTTATCTTCTAAGAAGAAGAAGGACATTCATATGGCTTTCATTGACTTAGAGAAAGCATATGATAGAGTACAGAGGAAAGTACTTTGGTGGGCATTGAAGAAAAAAGGTATTCATGTAAACTACATAAACTTAATAAAGGACGTGTGTGAAGGGGCAGTAACAAGTGTACAAACTAGATAAGGAGTGACAAAGGAGTTTTCCATCACAATTAGATTTCATCAAGGATCATCTCTAAGCCTATTTTTATTTGCCCTAGTTATAGACTAGTTGACCACCAAAATATAAGACGACATCCCATGGTGTATGTTGTTTGCTGATGACATCGTATTGATTGATGAATCAAGGGAAGGGGTTAACAAGAAGCTAGAGGTATGGAGAAATGTGTTAGAGAGTAAAGGTTTTAAGTTAAGTAGAAGTAAGACAGAGTATGTGCACACGAAGTTTAGATTACAGAAGGGAGACGAAGGGGAAGTAAAACTAGGAGATACAATCGTGCCAAAATACAAATGATTTAGGTATTTGGGCTTTATCTTCTACGAGGAGGGGATGATTGATGATGATGTAACTCATAGAATTAATGTAGGATGGATAAAATGGAGAAGTTCTACTAGAGTCTTATGTGACAAAAAGATACATTTAAAAGTGAAAGGTAAACTCTATAAAATGGTGGTTAGACCAGCCATGACATATGGGAGTGAATGTTGGGCTATTAAGATGCAACATATTTAAAGGATGAATATGGCAGAAACGAGGATACTTAGGTGGATAACTAAGGATACAAGGATGGATCGAATTAGAAATGAGTGCATCCGCCAAAAGACCAGTGTAGCACATATTGAGGATAAAGTGAGAGAAGGACGACTAAGTGGTATGGACATGTGCTACTTAGACCAATAGATGCTCCAGTTAGAAAATGTGAGAACTTAAGGACAGAGAGTAAGGGTAGAGGGAGAGGTAGACCTTAGATTACATGGAAAGAAACTATTTTTAAGGATATGCGTTTGTTCGGTATAGACAAAAAATTTGGCTTTTGATAGAGCTTCATGGCGTCGGAAGATTCATATAGCCGACCCCACCTAGCGTGGGATTTAAGGCTTAGTTGGTTGGTTGGTTAGTTTATTTTGCATTTATCTCTTAAATCGCTTATTTTTTTGACATGCCGCTTTAGACTTTTTTGTTCGTCTCATTTTTATCTTCGAAACGCCATCCATTGTTATATTTTTTTGACTTTTTTCTAAACTTTTTGAAATCTGGTATAAATCTGGTATGAAGTGGTTTTTGTTTGATTTCTTCATAAAATGCAAGTTTATAATTCACCTAGTAATTTGTTGGTATAAATGGGTTTTTGTTTGGTTTTAATTTTCCAGAATTGGTATTTTACTGGTGTGAGGTGATTTTTGTTTGATTTCTTTCATAAAATGCACGTTTGTGGGTTATTTTCATCATACCTAGTATTTTGCTGGTATGAACTAGTTTTTGTATGATTTCTTTCATAAAAACATGCTTATGTTTGGTTTTAATTTTTCAGAACTGGTATTTTCCTGGTATGAGGTGGTTTTTGTTTGATTTCTTTTATAAAATGCATGTTTATTACTTTATTTCTTCACATATAGTATTTTGCTGGTATAAATTGGTTTTTATATAATTTCTTTCATAAAAACATGCTTATGTTTGGTTTAAATTTTCCAGAACTAGTATTTTGCTGGTATTTTATTGTATCATCTGTTATATATCTTCAAAAATAAAAATTCAAAAAAAGTATATCATCAAAGTATGTTTGGGTTCTTCACACCTTGTAAAATGCTGGTATAAAGTGGTTTTTGTTTGATTTCTTTCATAAAATAGATACTTAATTATGTTTGGGTTCTTCACATCTTGTATAATGCTTGTATAATGATGATATAAAGTGGGCTTTGTTTGGTTTGTTTCATAAAATAGAAGCTTGTATTTAGTTTAATTTTTCACACCTTGTAAAATGCTGGTATAAAGTGGTTTTTGTTTGATTTCTTTCATAAAATAGATGTTTATGTTTGGGTTCTTCACACCTTGTATAATGCTTGTATAAAGTGGGTTTTGTTTGGTTTATTTCATAAATTATATGCGTGATGAAAGCACTGATGTTGAAGTTGGATTTAAGTCCAATTTAAGTGTCAAAGGATACGAGATCGAAATCCCGTACTTAAAATAGAGTCGCCACCAGGTTCAGCTCAATCGAAAAATTTTGGTACAATTTTCCCACCAGGTGATAGACTGTACCTTAAGTAGAGATTCCGAGTTCGGATGATGTTATCTATTTTTCATTAGGCCAAGTTAAAATATTTCATTCTTTCTTAATCGGTTTAATCCATCATATTTATTTGTGTTTTCGGTTATTATGTTGTTATCGCATTTATCAAGCCTCGAAGCGATAAATAAATTATTATAGTCATCCAAAAATAAATGCGGAAATTAAAATTATTGCAGGGCTTTCAAATCCTATGCATTCTCTATGCGATAAATAAAATACCCGAAGGCCTAACATCCATCTAATCTAAATCTACCTGCAGAAGATGGTTAGCATAGATACAACACATCGTACGAGATATAACATGAATCATGTATAGTTAGCAAACCAGACAAGACCCGAGTTAGCGTGAACATGGCATAAATATTTATATTGTTATGAAGCCCAGTTGGATGGCTAAAATGAGATTTGAATGGTGTTTGAGGAAAATTCCTTTTTTAACCAAATTTTAGACTCGATTATTATTTTATTTGGATTATTAGTGAAAATGCCATATAGTATGGGGTAGGGTCTATTTTCAGAAGGTTTTGGACCTCCATCATTGAACTGTGTATCCTAACTTCAGAAAATAAACTAGGTCGGAGGAGAAAGAAACAAAACAGCTGTACAAAAGGCTATGTTGCCGGCGACATCAGTGATGTCGCTAGAGGCATCAGTTTGTAGGTAGTTTGCATGGCTTTCTGAGTACCATAAAGAAAAGGGTCCTACAAGAAAGTGGAGCCTCTTGGGAATGTGATGTCACTAGTGGTATCAGCGATGTCTCTAGCGATATGAGTGATACCACCGACGATATAACATGTCTCCGGCGACTCCAATTTCTCTCAGCAACAGCAGGTAACGGTTAAAAAATGACCGAAAGCTCGAAAAGAACACAAATCAACAAGAATCAGCACAAACCACCAATATTAATGCCAAAGAGCTTTGAGACTTAGGATTTTTAGCTCGGGGTCGTGAATCCACCGGCGATATGGATGGCATTAGCTTTTAAAAAGCTGACTGCCAACGGGCCCATAAGCCTTAAAAGCTGCCAAACACGGGTCAAAGGGGTCAAAGCAGGATTTTTGAATTTTAATGATATTTTAATGGGTATCTGGAGGTTTATTTAATTTAGGTGTAAATCATCGATTCAAGCTCCTACCGGACGCGTTATCGGCCACGTCGAACTGGATTCTACCAAGTATAAAATTCGCAAGGAACATTATATTGGTAATAAAAATTCTAAAGACAACTTTTATTTTGAGGCATTAAAATCGGGTACACGTCATCATTGTCTCACAAGAGGGACTGTAAAATCCCATGCTTAGAGGCTGCCCCTCAGGGGATCACTGCTGCCACATGTCAGTATGATCGCACGAAAGAGCAAGGGATAGGAATGATACCTGATGGATGACTAGTTTACCCCTTGGTCGGACTTGCGCTTTGTGGAAAGGATGCCCCTTGGTCGGACTTGTGCTTTGTGGAAAGGATGCCCCTTGATCGGACTTATGCTTTACGGAGAGATTGCCCCTTGGTCGGACTTATGCTTCACAGAGTGGTTGCCCCTTGGTCGGACTTATGCTTTATGGATTGGTTGCCCCTTGGTCGGACTTATACTTCGTGGGGAGATTGCTCTTTGGTTGGACTTATGCTTTGACGATTGGTTGCCCTTTGGTTAGACTTATACTTCATAGATTGGTTGCCCTTTGGTCAGCCTTATGCTTCACGAAGAGATTGCCCCTTAGTCGGACTTATGCTTTGTGGATTGGTTGTCACTTGGTCGGACTTATGCTTCGCGAAGAGATTGCCCCTTGGTCGGGCTTATGCTTTATAAATTGGTTGCCCCTTAGTCGTACTTATGCTTCGCAGAGAGATTGCCCCTTGGTCGGACTTATGCTTTATGGATTGGTTGCCCCTTGGTCGGACTTATGCTTCGCGGAAAGATTACCCTTTGGTCGGACTTATGCTTTGTGAATTGGTTGCCCCTTGGTCGGACTTATGCTTCGCGGAGAGATTGCCCCTTGGTCGGACTTATGCTTTGTGGATTGGTTGCCCCTTAGTCAGACTTATGCTTTATGGATTGGTTGCCCCTTGGTCGGACTTATGCTTTACGGAGAGATTACCCCTTGGTTGGACTTGTGCTTTGTGGAAAGGATGCCCCTTAGTCGGACTTGATCCTTACGGAGAGATTGCCCCTTGGTTGAACTTATGCTTTGTAGATTGGTTGCCCTTTGGTCGGACTTATGCTTTATAGATCTGTTTCTCCTTGGTCGAACTTATGCTTCATGGAGAGATAGAGTGTAGCTCAGAGACAGTGTTAGGGACCTTTAGTTAGCGTTTCGAGAATGAACCCGAAGGGTGATACACACAGAGACTATATCAAGGACCTTCAGTTGGCGTTCTAGGGGTGAACCTAAAGGGTGAAACGTACAGAGACTGTATCGGGGACCTTCAGTTAGAGTTCTAGGGGTGAACCAAAGGTTGATACATACAGACACTGTATCAGGGACCTTCAGTTGGTGTTCTGGCAGTGAACCCAAAGGGTGATACGTATAGAGACTATATCAAGGACCTTCAGTTGGCATTCTGGGGGTGAACCCAAAGGGTGATACGTACAGAGATTGTATTAGGGACCTTCAGTTGGTGTTCGAGGGGTGAACCCGAAGATTGACATGTATCGGGTCATGCCGTAATATCCAGGTAGCGTACAAAATGAGCATATTGGTTTTGCATTTATGGATTATACCTGCGATAGTAGAATGAGAACAAGATTGGATAGATTTTAGATGATGTTTTTATTGCTTGATCAATTTTATGAAACAAAAATATTTTTGCCCCTTCGATCAGTAGTAAAAACGTAATAATAAAAAATATAAGGGTTTAGAAGTCCTGGATGTCGGGGCTAGAGTCGGGATTCCATCGAGGATGGCTGAAAAAAGGCATAAAGAGAGCTGATATCGCTGGCGACATGAATGATGTCGCTGGCAACTTAAGGTGATGTCGCCGGCGATATGAGTGCCATATGATAGCTTTGACTGGTCAAACAAATTCAAATTTCAAATTATTGAGGGTGATGTCGCCGGCGGCATGACTGATGTCACTAGCTGTACGGATTGATGCCGCCGGTGATATAGATCAGGCAGTTTCAGATGAATTAAAACTCCTCAAATTTCGTACAGTAGTTTAAAAAGAAGTAAAACATTCTTCCTTCCTCATTCTGCAGAAACCCCTCCTCCCCCTTTTGCTCCATTCTTCTCCAAATCTTTCACTTTCTTCGCTATTCCAATCATGAAGAGAATTGCCAAGGCTCTCAAGGGCAAATCTGCTAAGGCTAGGGAGAGCCTGCCGGATTCCTCCATCGAGGGGCTGAAACTTCTCTTGGTTCCTATTGCTTATGGCTTGAAGGAGGCGGCCAAGATGTATGAACTTATGCTTTGTGGATTGGTTGCCCTTTGGTCGGACTTATGCTTCATAGATTGGTTGCTTTTGGCCAGACTTATGCTTCGCAAAGAGATTGCCCCTTGGTCGGACTTATGCTTTATGGATTGGTTGCCCCTTGGTCGAACTTATGCTTTGTGAATTGGTTGCCCCTTGGTCGGACTTATGCTTCATAAAGAGATTGCCCCTTGGTCGGACTTATACTTTGTGGATTGGTTGCCCCTTAGTCGGACTTATGCTTCGCGGAGAGATTGCCCCTTGGTCGGACTTATGCTTTATGAATTAGTTGCCCCTTGGTCGGACTTATGCTTCACGGGGAGATTGCCCTTTGGTCGGACTTATACTTTGTGGATTGGTTGCCCCTTGGTCAGACTTATGCTTTATGGATTGGTTGCCCCTTGGTCGGACTTATACTTCTCGGAGAGATTGCCCCTTGGTCGGACTTGATCCTTGAGGAGAGATTGCCCCTTCGTCAGACTTATACTTTATAGATTGGTTGCCCTTTGGTTGGACTTATACTTTGTTGATTGGTTGCCCCTTGGTCGGACTTATGCTTCACGGAGAGATGGAGTGTAGCTCAGAGACTATGTCAAGGACCTTTAGTTGGCATTTTAGGGGTGAACCCGAAGGGTGATACACACAGAGACTGTATCAGGAACCTTCAGTTAGCATTCTAGGGGTGAACCCAAAGGGTGATACGTATAGAGACTGTATCAGGGACCTCCAGTTGGCATTCTAGGGGTGAACCCAAAAGGTGATATGTATAGAGACTATATCAGGGACCTTCAGTTGGCGTTCTAGGGGTGAACCCAAAGGGTGATACGTACAGAGACTGTATCAGGAACCTTCAGTTGGCGTTATAGGGGTGAACCCAAAGGGTGATACGTGTAGAGACTGTATCAGGGACCTTCAGTTGGCGTTCGAGGGTGAACCCAAAGGGTGATATATACAGAGACTATATCAGGGACCTTCAATTGGCGTTCTAGGGGTGAACCTAAAGGGTGATACGTATAGAGATTGTATCAGGTACCTTCAGTTGGCGTTCTAGGGGTAAACCCAAAGGGTGATATGTACAGAGACTGTATTAGGGACCTTCAGTTGGCGTTCTAAGGGTAAACCTGAAGGGTGATACATACAGAGACTATATCAGGGACCTTCAATTAGCATTCTGGGGGTGAACCCTAAGGGTGATCCGTACAGAGACTGTATCAGGGACCTCCAGTTGGCGTTCGAGGGGTGAACCCGAAGATTGAAATGTATCGAGTCATGCCGTAATCTCTCAGTAGCATACAAAATGAGCATATTGGTTTTACGTTTGTTGATTGTACCTGCAATAGTAGAATGAGAACAAGATTAGACAGATTTTAGATGACATTTTTACTGCTTGATTGATTTTGTGAAACAAAAATATTTTTGCCCCTTCGATCAGCAGTAAAAACGTAATAACAAAAAATATAAGGGTTTAAAAGTCTTGGATGTCAGGGCTAGAGCCGGGATTCCACCGAGGATGGCTGAAAAAAGGCATAGAGAGATTTGATATCGCCGATAACATGAATGATGTCACTGGCAACTTAAGGTGATGTCACCGGCGGCATGACCGATGTCGCTGACTGTATGGATTGACACCGCCGATGATATGGATCGGGCAGTTTCAGATGAATTAAAACTCCTCAAATTCCATATGGTAGTTTAAAAGGAAGTAAAACACTCTTCCTTCCTCATTCATCCAAAAGACCCCCCCCCCCCCCCTTTTGCTCCATTCTTCTCCAAATCTTTCGCTTTCTTCGCTATTCCAATCATGAAGAGAATTATCAAGGCTCTCAAGGGCAAATATTTTAAGGCTAGAGAGAGCCTGCAGGATTCCTCTATTGAGGGGCTAAAACTTCTCTCGGTTCCTGTTACTTATGGCTTCAAGGAGACGACCAAGATGTATGGGTACGGGATTAATTCTTCCATTATCAACCTGAACCTAAAGAAGGAGAAACGTCTTTCATACGTCCAGGTAATCCTGTAAAACTTAAAATTCTTCTTTTTAGTTGAGTCTTGATTCGACCTTAGGCTCAAAATCGTGCCATAATAGGAGTTATAAGCGTGAAATAAATCGATTACAAATTGATATTGCATGTTTGAGGTTCGATTTTTACTGTTTTTAGGCTTATGGTTTGATTAATTGTGATTTTTATGGTTTTAGCATGATGGGTGCGATTTTTAGGGCAAAACAGGTTCTGCCCATAGGTTGTAATGTCATCGGCGATATGAGTGATGTCGCTAGCAGCATCAGGCCTTGTAAAAAGGCCTAGGAAGGTGTGATGCAGTTTTTGCTTAAGGTGATGCCGCTAGCGGTATGGATGATATCGCCGGCGACATCGCATCTAGTAAAAGCGACATTAGTAGCCTTCTAGCAGGTATCAATGATGAGAAAATAAACAGGGACCTATTTATTTTGCTTCTGATTTTTACAGTCATACGGACTGACCTATACTGGAGGTATGGGCACCATTGGCGAGTGGTGGCACCATATTTTGGAAAAGGATCCTGAACTTGCGCTAGCCATCAATGAGACGGGCTTTGGGGACTTAGCACGAATCATGCATATGTTAAAGCTAAAGCTCTCCCATCTGGCTGTGATGGCTCTTACGGAGAGGTGGTCCAAAACCACCCACACCTTTCACTTCTCATTTAGGGAGGCGACAATCATGCCTTCTGATGTTGTGGTCATGACCGGGTTCCCATGGATGGATGAGGTTATCCACTTTGACGCCTATATGGATAAATATCACACCGAGAGGCCTGTGGTGAGGCGAGTGAAGGAGTTGTTTGGTTTAAAGCCCGTCTCAGGGCAGCTATTTTATGGTGAGCTGCACCAATATTGGATTAGGGAGGATGTGGTGCCCGAGGATGATAGAGATGCTTGCATCCGCTCCTTCGTGGTTTCCTTGCTCACCGTGCTATTTTTCCCGATTTCGAGGAGTAAGATCAATTATGGGCTGATACACGCCATGAAGGATGTGGCGGGCTTCAGGAAGAAGAATTGGTCGCGGGCTATCCTAGAGCAGATGTATCACGCGCTAGATGCGGGCACTCGGAAGAAGGGGAAGGCCCTCCATCTCTGCCATCTGCTACTTCAGGTATACCTTCCTTAGAAGCATTTTACTTGACTGAGCATGTCTCATTTACTGTGGTTTTTTCAGCTGATTAATTGTTACTTGTACATGCCTAGGCTTTTGAGCATCAAATCCTCCCGCCGGTTGAGTTTAAGAAGGCTATACCGTTGGGCTCCCATTTTCTCGCACGTTGGTATAGGGGTATTGGCAGGAAGCCCAAGAACCCCATAAAGTACAGGGAGGTCCTGAGTAGCATGCAATTGAGCTCGGTATGCGATCTTTTGATTTGGTCTGTGTTTCACACGTAGAATAAAACATTAGTAAACAAAAAGCGTTTATGAATTTACATTATACTTACATCGGTTGTTTTGGTTGATTGTTGGTGCAGCTTATCCTGAACCCATTTGATGGGGGTGGAGAACCTGCTGGAAGTCGGGAGGGTTAGGAGGGAGGTGGATGACCGTCGGTTTATCATGGAGTGCCCCTTATCCCAACAGTGGTACTTAGGGGAGCGAGTCTGGGGCTGGAGGTTTATCCCTATCGATGATAGACCGGTGCCCGTAGATCCTCCTAAAGGCCTATGGTGGCCCCATCTGGTGATTATGTCCGCGGCTGACCAAGCTGATTATATCGAGGGGAATGGCCGAGTCATTCCGAGTGTCCCGGGCTCCTACGAGCAGCACCAACACCGCCTACTCCCCCTATGTCCCCGCATCCATAGGAATGATATAATCGAGTACCATAATGAGCAAAGGATAGAGGAGGAGAAGAGGCAGCTTAAAGGTATTGTGGATGTCGAAGAGGAGGAAGAAAAGAGGAAGAGGAGGCTGAGATGGAGGTTGAAGACAACGTTGATATCGAGCCTGAGGGGGAGGACGAGATAAGTGCGGATGTAGCTGGCGGGAGTGTGCCGATGTCCCAGGGGAGCACCGCTCTTTTAAGGTATGATTGCATTTATGTGCATGATTTGCAATTGTTTGGGTTTAGGAATGTCACTTATTTATGTTTTTCATGCTTTTCAGGAACCTGCAAGGAAGAGAGGTCGGGACAACTAGAGCGGGATACAGTACTATAGTGTATCGCAGGGGTAAATTTTATAGAAGGGCGTCTGGTCAACTTGATGGAAACCCAGTTCCTACTGATGAATTCCCAAGGCAAGTTCCATCCTAGGAACATAGGCTCGAGCCGGCATGCTCCGATCTTCATGCCAGAGGGCACTACTTAAGTAAGGCTTGAGAACATGATAATTGCCTCCTTGCTTACCCTTGGATGCGGGTGCTTATTGATTTGCCTTTTGTGTAACGAACCGAAATTTCTAAAAATTTGCTTATAACAAATTACTATGGTATTAAAATATCATGGAAATTATTTTTTTATTGTTATTATTGTTATTGGATATAAGGCATGAGGAAATAAGAGCTAATTAAGTAAGAGGGATGAATTGAACATTTAATTATTTGTCCAAGGGCAATATTGAAAATTGAAAAAAAAGTAAAAATAAAAATATACATACATAATATCAGCATCTCTCTTCTCATTCTTCATCTTCATTTCTTATCCATTCTTCCCTTCTCCCTTATCAAATTCCATTATCCAAAAAAAACTTCCGATTTCTTCGATTCAACTTCGAATTCTTGTTAGAAATCGATCCTTAAGCCCTCTATCATCATCAATTTCAGTCAATCAAGACTAAAAGAGGAGGATTTCAGATATTAAAATTCAGATGAATAGTAACCCGAGTTTGAGGTGAGTGATTTTTGGTGAAATTAAAACTTAATTAGTAGAATTCATGGTAGATTAAGCATATTTATGGTATTAGGAAGTTTATTTATGCAATATCTTGATAGAATTATATATGGTTGTTGTAGAGGAAGCTATTGCAAGTAAATCAAAGGCAAAAGAGGTAGAAGAGAGCTAGAAATAGCATAGAAAAAGGTTTGTGTCTCGAATTTCGATTTATCGGTTTTTCGGAAAATTTTCAGATTTGTATCCCTGTTTTGTTTTAATGTTTTCTCTTGCTATATAAATCCAATTTGAATGATTCTTGATTTTATTGATATCTACGGAAAATCTCAGCTTGGTACACTATTTAGTATTTTGATCATAACTTTGGTTATACAATTTGGATTTCTGTGATTCTAGTGGTTTTGGAAAGCTGAGACATGTGGCTAATTATGTTTAGAAGAAAGTTCTTCAATTGGATGATTTTTTGATAGTGAAAAATGCAGGGAAAGTCAGGTTATGAAACCTGGAAAAATTCTGGAAAGTATGATATTGATTTTATTGAGTTTTAATTGAAGTTTGATGCTTAAAAATTTGGGATTTGGATTTCTTAATTACTGAAGTTATGTTAAATTATGATTGATGGTTTATACTGGAATTTTAAGATGTTACTTTGATTTATTGCCCTTATTAAACGAGTAGAATACGGGGTCAGGGTAGATTGGCGCCAATAAAGGGGGGTACAGTACTGTACAAACAATTGAAGCTTTGGCTTCGGGCTTTGGCCGATATTATGACATATATATATATATATATATATATATATATATATATATATATATATATATATATATATATATATATATATATATATATATATATATATATATATATATATATATATATATATTGATATTGAAGCTTCGGCTTTGGGGTTGACCGATATGTTGATTTTGAAGCTTCGGCTTCGGGCTTGACCGATATATATTGATTTTGAAGCTTCGGCTTCGGGCTTGACCGATATATTGATTTTGAAGCTTCGACTTTGGGGCTTGTTCGCTCCCGTATCCATTTTACCGTTATTCAGGACTTGTTTACTTTGGGCAATATATGGTTAAAGTGTTTGGAAAAATTGGATATAAATTTGATTGTACTTTGAAAGGATTACTATATAAGTTTTGTGATTTGGTTCTATAAAGTTGGTTAATTTGTTTTTGACTTATAAATATACTTTATTTCTATTTTAAAAATATTCAAAGTTGTTATATTTTTTTTATGGACACCACTAAGCAAATTGCTTAGCGTGTAGTTGATTTTCTACGCGTAGGTGGAGAACTTGTAGATAGCTTGGACCAAAGTGGTATAGGTGGATCAGCTTAAAGAGCAAATAAGGAAAGATTCGAGGTGGATTTATATTTTAATGTAATATTATGGTTTGTAGAATAATGGCATGTACTAGAGAGTGAGAAATGTAAAGTGGCATTGAGAAATATTTGGAGAATAATTTGGAGTTTAAAACATTATATTGGTATTTGTACGTATTAAATCTATAAGTATTGAACTCTATATAGTG
The DNA here is from genome assembly GCA_947683365.1 of Euphorbia pulcherrima. NCBI lineage: Eukaryota > Viridiplantae > Streptophyta > Magnoliopsida > Malpighiales > Euphorbiaceae > Euphorbia > Euphorbia pulcherrima. The sequence continues at coordinate 41,443,126 of CANTUS010000008.1, read as the reverse complement.
GAGTAGAGTTATTTATTGGGTGTTTATAGTTATCGTGGCACTCCCTATATAGGGGGGCGTTACATTTTGGATTTTTCAAGTTGCATAGAGCCATGTAGAGCAACTGGCAGAGAACAATTTTGCTCTCCGGGATACACTTATTGGGCAATCGCTGCTTGTTCAGGTACATTCCCTGTTATGACATATCGAAATAAGATGTATATATGGATGCTATGAATAAAGTGCATTATTGACCTTTTCCCCGATAGCACTAGTCGTAGGGTAGTGAAGACGTCCGTCGGCCAACGCGCGTTTACCGCGGTTGAGGAGTGTAGCAGTGTCCTTATGACTGAGGGAAGAGAGGAGGACGAAGTTGATGATTGGCTAGTGAGCCCTGAGGATGTTTCATCTCGCCCGGCCGACAGTGGCGGGCATGCCTAGATTTATACTTTCATTTTGCTGTTCATATCGGATCTTGGTTTGTAGCCTCAATACATTAGGGATTGAATAATTTTAATTGTTGTTTGGTTTTGCTTTGGTAGGCTAGACATCCAGGATATTTGAATGGTTTGAGCCCTCGGGCTTTTTACTTTGAATAAAACGGATTGCAGTTGAATAGGTGTTGGAAATGGATTACAGGAATGTTTACAGGTTTTGTGTAGGTCTGTAATGAAAAACATGCTTCTGATGTCGCCAAAAATTAATTCCATTCTGCTGGCAGAATCATTCATATCGCCAGGTGCATCACCTCAAAAACCACCCACACCTATACTGTTGGCGGCTTCAACTTCCCACAAACACAGTTTCGGCCATTTCTTTAAATTTTGTTATGGCAAGCCACACTCAACAGCTACGAGACTTTCTGCAAAGTCTGGGAATTGCAGATTTGGAGGGGGCTGGAAAAATCGGACTTCTTCTTCTTTCTTTCTTTTTTCTTTTTTATTATTATTATTATTATTATTATTAGTATTATTTTTAACTTTTGCGTAAACTGCCCCAAGGGATTTTCAATCTATCGAGCCTTGTCTTAATTTTTGCCTGGATCGCCCTTTCGGGTTTTTAACCCAGCAGACTTATTCTGATTTTTGCATAGACTTAGATGTTTTCAGTCTATCAGGATTTTTGAATTGAAACACTGGTGAGCTCGGAGCATCTTCGATTAAGCTTACTTGCGATGTTTCCTTCACTTGGTCGCCAGGCATTCATACAATCACAAGCATAGAGGTTTCAATACGAAAGACACTTTTATCGAGTTAATTTAATTTGAGTACAAGATGTTGGCAATCATTTCCATTAATCAAACTCCTGGTGTTAACCAGCCTTTATAGATTTTCAAGTTAACATCTCACTATTTTTCTCTCGTGCCCTAATTTTTGTCTGAACCGCCCTTTTTGGGTTTTCAGTTCAACGGGCGATATCGACTTATCCCCTAATTTTTGCACGGCCGATTTTCAAGATACCGACCGTCGGGTGTTACCCTAATTTTTATCCGATCAGTAAAAGACTGAAAGGCGGGTGATTATCATATTTATTTTTTGGTGTGCCGCTTTTTTGATTTATTTCTTTTATTTAGACCTGATAACGCTTAAGCCTGTCCTAGTTGACTAGGTCGATGAACTCGCTCTTGTCTATGCTCATGACTTTGATAGCCCTGCTCATTCGGTATCATCTTTGGCCACACGACAGCCTTCTCAATCTGATCTGAACTTTTTATTAACATCGATGTCGGAAGGTTCCAGATGCTTTAATATCGGGTCTATGAATTTTGCCGAGGGCATTAGTTATCTGATTTGCTATTGTGCACCTGGTTGTGACTTTACAGATTCTCCAAGGTCCTTAGTGTCCGTCTGGTTTTCACCTGGATCCCCTGATTCATTCTGACCTTCAAAGTTACATCAGATAACCTTGCTTCAATTCTATGCCTTTGCAGATTCTCCGAGGTTCTTAGTGTCCGTTCAGTTTTCACCTGAATCACCAGATTTATTCTGACCTTCAAAGTTACATTGGGCAACCTTGTTTTGACCTTGTAAGGAGTTTCATTTGTAGGAGCTTTGGCGCTTACACAGAGCCTTCTTAGTTGGTTCAATCGGCATTCTGATTGCTATTCTGATTGCTTCTTCAGTCTGTGGTTTGTAAAGCCCTTCTTGAATTTGCCCCTTATACCAGTGGTGGAGGGTTTTGACCAAGTGACAATTAGTTTAGGGGGCCTTTTACTTGGTGCCTTTGAAAGGTGAAATGGTAGCTTGTTTTGCTGTTTTACTTGGCAAGCTGATCGTGACTTTTGTTGTGCGCTTATCTTTGTGGTTTATGGGGTAAAGGTGCTTGCCCTCGTATTTTATGCTCTTGGCGGTGGTTGCCCTCTGATCTTTGTTGCTCGAGGGGTTTGATGCGGGGTTAATTTATGTTAGGTGAAGATGTGTTTCTCTGCGAGTTTGGTCATTTCCTTGGCGATGACATTGTGTAAGATTTGGCTACGGTGTTTTTTTGACAGTGGTTAGGTTTCATCAATCGTGTATGCCCCCACACCAAGGATGGCCAAGGAGCGGAGAAGTGTTGGATAGGGCTTGAAAAAGGGAAACAGGTGGGTGAAAATGCATGCTGTGATTTTCCATTTCAGGGAACCAGTTGATACTTCTTTGGTAGCTTGATGGTGTTCAACAATTTGACTATTGATCTAGGGACCAAGCAAAAGTATTATTGCGGTGTTTAAGTACTTTGTTATCTCACATGTGTTTGACAAGAGTTAAGTTATTGGATTTAATTATCAAATAAGAATCTTCATTTATACTCAAACTAATTTCATACAGTAAAATATCCTAAATACTAGAAGCATCGTGCGTATGCTCATATGAATGCGTGGATCAAATGGTTGAAACATGACATAAGTAAGAAAAATAGAAGTTGCTCATAGAGCTCAAAGTTTGGTACATGAAAAGGTTAACAAAATAAAGCAAATAAATCTAAAAATTACATATTAAAAATCATCAACCTCCACGGGCGAAGGGCCTTATAAGATCATGCCTTCGGGTGGGAATTGATCGAGAGTGAAGTGTTGGAGGTCTTCTCTAGGGCAAAAGGAGGGTGGCTAGAGTGAGCTGCAGCCACTGTCGGAAAAGCTTGGGTGGTTGCTGCTGGACATCATCATCTTTTCTAAGCCATACATTTTCCATCCTCCCAGTTTGCCTAAATCTGGCCCTCCTAGCCTCATTGTAAAGGTACATTTTTATCTTTCCACCGGTCTTATCCTTGGAACCGATAACCCCAGTGAGCTCATGTGGCCCATTCGCTTGCTTAGGCATACCAGAAACGGTTATACTTGCCCAGTCGATGAGCCTTGGGACTCCAGGCATTCTATCCGGCTTGACTATCCTTCCTTCCTTCACCAGACAATGTATAGCTCAGGCCAAGGTTTGGCAATCATTTGTGCGATGTCCCCACTGGACATGATACCCATAAAAGTTTCCCTTCTCATCTTTCGGTGGGTTTTTGTACTCACAAAGGGGTTCGATGAGACCATCCCTTCTTAATCTGGTGAAAATCACATTGAGGGGTAAGACCCAGGGGTTTATAATGGCAGTTGGGATAGGCTCTTGAGAGGCTTTTTGGCTCCTCTCGGCCCAAGATGGCAACGCTCTTGACCCATTATAGCCTTTTGCCATGTGTATACTAGAAGCTTTGGGGACCCGACCGCTAGTTCCTTGGGGTTCCCTTTGCCTTTGACAGGCCAACACTAACTGATGCAAAAAAGCCTCCACCTCATATATCATGCCCCGAGGTTGCACGAGCTGGCCATTGGTTGGTTGATGCATAGCTTTAGGTATCACGCCTGGAGATCATATGACCTGGTCGTGGCTTTCAAACTGATTGTAAGGATAAGGAGAGGGTTGATCAAGTCGGGACCAACCATCAAATCATTGCCAAAAAGGTTTGGCCGATAGGTCATCCTCTGAGGTGTCATGTCAAAAGGCGGTGGCGGCCTTGCTGGTCGGGTCGATTCTCTAGGGAGAGCTGAGATTTGCTGGGTGAGTTCATCAAGAAATGGAAGGAGGATTGAGTTTTAGGCCATATGCCATAGGCTTGGAGGTATAAAAGAGAAAGCTGGCTGTTGGAACAAACCGGGCTAGGGCCGAGTCGAAATTGACTGGATAGGAGTTTGAATGAACCGAGCTGGTCGTACCCCTAGTGGGCTTCCTAGAACCTGGTGTGAGCCATCCTAAATGAAACCACTCTGATACTGAGGCTAATGGCCTGATTCTGAAATCCAACTGGCATTCTCATTTGCTAGGGCTTGCCTGAGAAATAACTACACTATTGCCTGGATTTGTTCCTGAATAGTGTTGTAGAAGAGATCTGAATAGATAAATTGGGTCATGGCGACAACAATTTTCGTGCTAAGAGATGGTGGAAGAACTGGTCCCACGGCAGGGGTGGAACTAGCTTGGTCCTCGATCAGGGCAAGGTCATCATCATAAGGGAGAGTCATGGTTTGTTGCAAAGATCTTGGGAGAAAGACTGTTTAGGATCATGAACCGTGGGTCAGACCATGAATGGGTTGTAAATGGTATGGATGGTATGAATGCTTTTTATTTTTGAAAGCGGTGTGTGATATGTATGGCTGCACGTAGGTGTGGTTAGAAATGATGTGATGGCTTATCCCTATAACATACGTGGGACATTTGTATCTCACGTTATACATAGTGATATGTGGTGACGCAACGGAGGCACAAGAGAAGTTCTATGTATGTTGCTAAACTTCTTCCATGGGCGGAAGTAGTAAAGGTAAGTTAATTCATTTTTGGCTCTTGAAGCTGATGTATGGGGGGCATGATCACGGAGTACATAGCATGCCAATCGTCCCTCCTCCAACCTTATGACTCCCGCATAACGCCTCTTTGGAAGATGGAGTTTAGCTTCTTCACCGGTAATGGCAAAAGAAGCGCGTCCTAATTATTTTATTTTGCTCTGGTGATCCTAAAGGGATGATGTGCTAAGGTTTTTTCTAGCGCGGCTTTGGTACAGGATTATTGATGTAGAAGGTTCTCATTTACCTTGATTCTATGTTACTCAACCACTCTCCAAATAGGTGCAATCACAGGAGTTTACGTGTTGGTTAAAATGAGTGATCCACCCACTAGGCATCCTCAATTCCAACAGTGCATGAGTGATACTTTCATGAGTTTCTTGGGTAAAATGGGGCATCTAAAAATTACCGAACTATCTATACGCGTGTTTAAGGATAAAACTTCATGAAAAAGAATGAAGTTTTAATTTGGCCAATGATTTCAATAAATCATCAAAATCCTTTAAACTTTATGAAAATATTAAGTCTTAAGTTTAAAGAGATAAGTCCCCAGTAGAGTCGCCACTGTGAGCGGACGACCTTTTCCTGCCCTCGAGGGCATTGATGTTGAAGTTGGATTTAAGTCCAATTTAGGTGTCAAAGGATACGAGATCGAAACCCATACTTAAAATAGAGTCGCCACCCGGTTCAACTCAACCGGGAAATTTTGGTACGATTTTCCCACAAGGTGGTAGATCGTACCTAAGTAGAGATTCCGAGTTCAGATGATGTTATCTATTTTTCATTAGGCCAAATTAAAATATTTCATTCTTTCTTAATCGGTTTAATCCATCATATTTATTTGTGTTTTCGGTTATTATGTTGTTATCGCGTTTATCAAGCATCGAAGCGATAAATAAATTATTATCGTCATCTAAAAATAAATGAGGAAATTAAAATTATTACGGGGCTTTCAAAACCTATACATTCTCTATGCGATAAATAAAATACCCGAAGGCCTAACATCCATCTAACCTAAATCTACCTGCAGAAGATGGTTAGCATAGATACGGCACGTCGTACGAGATATAACATGAATCATGTATAGTTAGCAAACCAGACAAGACCCGAGTTAGCGTGAATATGGCATAAATATTTATATCGTTAAGAAGCCCGGTTGGATGGCTAAATTGAGATTTGAATGGTGTTTGAGGAAAATTCCATTTTTAACCAAATTTTAGACTCGATTGTTATTTTATCCGGATTATTAGTGAAAATTCCATATGGTATGGGGTGGGGTCTATTTTCAGAAGGTTTTGGACCTCCATCGTTGCACTGTGTATCCTAGCTTCGGAAAATAAACTAGGTCGGAGGAGAAAGAAATAAAATAGCTATCCAGAAGGCTATACCACCGGCGACATGGATGATGCCGCTGGTGGCATCAGTGATGTCGCTAGAGGCATCAGTATGTAGGCAGGTTGCATGGCTTTATGAGTACCATAAAGAAAAGGGTCCTACAAGAAAGTGAGGCCTCTGGGGAATGTGATGTCACTAGCGGTATCAGCGATGTCTCTAGCGACGTGAGTGATACCGCCGGCGACATCGCATGTCTCCGGTGACTTTAATTTCTTGCAGCAGCAGCAGGTAACGGTCAAAAAATGACCGAAAGCCCGAAAAGAACCCAAATTAATAAGAATCAGCACAAACCAGCAATATTAATGCCAAAGAGCTTTGAGACTTAGGATTTTTACCTCGGGGTCGTGAATCCATCTCTTTGTGAACCAAGGAAAGCCTCCGAGGAGCTTGTAATGATGATTTGGTAGTAAATTGGGTACTTAAGTCTCTAAGTTCCTATTTAGATTGATTTTAACTTAATGTCTACTAATTTTAAGCTTACAATCAGAGAGTTCAAAGAAGAAAAACTAGGAAAAATGGATTGAGAATCCTTTTTCCTACCTTTTCTAATTCTTATCTCACTAGATTCTATTTTCTCACTCTGGAATTCTGTAAACTCAAATTTTAGGTTGTTCTTGTCTTCTCCTTTTTTCTGTTTTTCTTTCTCTCCTTTTTCTGAAGCCTAAGGTGTGTTTTTATAAGCAAATTGGGGTGGTCTTCGAGACCTTTCAGGCATTTTCATTAAAATGACAAAAAGAGACTGTCCAAAGGAGGAAGAAGAAAGCTGTCTGCAGAGCCCGATTTGGCCATGCCACCGGCGATATGGATGATACCGCCGGCGGCATGGGGCGATTCCGCTGGCGGCATCAGCTTTCAAAAAGTTGACTGCCAGCAGGCCCACAAGCCTTAAAAGCTGCCAAACACGGGTCAAAGCGGGATTTTTGAATTTTAACGATATTTTAATGGGTATCTAGAGGTTTATTTAATTTGGGTGTAAATCATCGATTCAAGCTCCTACAGGACACGTTATCGGCCACGCCGAACTAGATTCTACCAAGTATAAAGTTTGCAAGGAACATTATATTGGTAATAAAAATTCTAAAGACAACTTTTATTTTGAGGCATTAAAATCGGGTACACGTCATCATCGTCTAGCGAGAGGAATTGTAAAATCCCGTGCTCACAGGCATATAAAAAAATAAATGGTTTGCGAGATAAATGCAAAATAAAGTAAAAAAAGTGAAAAAATGGTAAAGTACAGTTTAAAAGTAGAGGGTAAAGAGAAAAAGAAAGTTTAAAAGCTGACCAAATAATTATTTATTAAAATAGAGGGTAAAGAGATAAATATTTTAATCAACTCCTACGTTTCTTACCATTTCCTTTAATTTTATAACACAAAATTTTTGGGCTGAAGTATTGATTATTAGCTTTCCATTTAAGGTTTTGCAAGTTTTATAAGTTCTCATTTTTTATCCCCTTTCCACTTTTCCTTGCTTTCTTTATTCTCCGCCACTTGCATCATTTTTTCCATTTTTCTAATTCTTCCAACCGTGAGACACAACACCCAATTTTGTTGATGCAGTTGATTTCTAATTTATTATTATTTTTTTGTCAAAGATATTCGTACTTTCCACTTTTTAGTTTATTTTCTTTCAGATTGAAATCTATCTTCTATTGAAACCGTTCGTTGCTTTCGGACTATGCTTCCTTCGTAGTATGGTAAGCCATTCCAGAGTTTAATTCATAGATATTAATGGTGCTTTTAGAGAGAGATTAAAATCAAGCAAAAACTAGCATAACAACTTATGTCCAGTATAAGAGTGGTATAAGGGTTGTTATACTAGCTATATAAACAAATTTGTTTCATTAGAAGTAAAAAATAATGGAATAAGAGCCTTCGTACCCAGTATAAGAGTGATATAAGAGCTCTTATATCAACCATTTAAACCAAATTGTTTAATCAAATGAGTAAGAGTGAAATAAAAGCTTTTATACCAGGCATAAGAGCTTTTATACCAGGTATAAGAGCTCTTACATGTATACCTGATACAAGCCCTTTATATCATACTTTTTGCTGACATTTTAAAATATATAGCAAGAAACCAATGAAACATTGGTGTTTTAAAAGACTTTATACTTATACCATGTATATGCATTCATAAAAAAGTTGTAAAAAATGGTATAAGAGCTCTTATACCACGTATAAGACTGCCAAAGTATTTTTGCTGCAAAAATATTCGAAATTGTTGTTGTTTTCAAAATAAAAATGAGATGAATAAATTATTTAAAGACTCGTATCAAAAAAATTAACGGTTGGTGAGATTTAATCGTTTAAAGTTGAAAAAAATCAAAATAAATAAGAGAAAGAAGGTTGTTAGAAGAGTACGTCACGTAAAAATAAAAATCAAAAGTTAAATGTGAAAACCTAAGGAATTCATGTTTATTGTAAAATGAATAAAAAAACTAAAAAATACCTTAAGTGGATAAGATTCTCAAAAGGACTTTTTACATAAATAGACAAAAAAAAAATAAAATAATTTAAACAAAAAAAATAATAATAACATAAACATGTAAAACAGGGGAAAATATTCTCACAAATACGTTCCAAAGAATAAGAAATAACAGAATCTCTTCCACCACTAGTGCTTCTGTCGTTCTCCTCCGACGACTAGAAGAGTTCTCGGTGATGATGATTTTCCAAGAAATCCAATAAACGAGAGATTTTCACTAGGCTTTGTAGAGCTAACACATTTGATGGCGGCATCAAGGTAACAACGAATTCCTCTTATGATTTCATGGATTGATTTTCTTATTTGAAGTCAGATTTGGGGGTTCTGAGAATTTGTAAAATGGAATTGAACCGTTTTCTTTTTCTATTAGAATTTAATCTCAATTTTCTCTGTTTGACTGATGAGAAAATTCACTTAAGGAAAACAACTGACCTTTAAGCTTAAGGGAAAACCCTAATTTTATAGCTGGAATTTTGCTTCTGTTACGGATTGATCTGTAATTAGGGATTTTGCGGAAAGTATGGCTAGATAAGATTACTAGTGCTGTGTGCCTATCAATTTCTTTAAAAGGATTGGCTATAACTGGAATTGACGATAGAAGGTGTTGGAATCATATAAAAAAGCCCAACGTTCAGTATTCTCTCTATCCTTTTTTTCTCTCGGATTCATCTCTCATGCATTCTAGTTCTTGTGGTTTGTTTTTGTTTTAAGTGGATTTTGAATTTCTGTGTTATGCTTTCAATTGGACTTCTCGGTATTACTGCTTGATTTTATCTATTAGTTGCTTCATATTTTTTCTGAATTCACTTAATTGTACATGCAATAGCTTCTCAACTACTTAATTTTGATGATTTTGTTGCACAAGATGTACTTTGGAATTTATCTTCTTAAAATTGCCACAATCTGCTTCGATAACTAGTATTTCTTTCTAACTTTCTGCTTTTAGATTATCTTCATCTATTCTGATCCAACTTTTACCCCAAAGAAAGTTTCCGATAGCTTTATCGAGGGCTTTTAAAGTAGACATCGGAAGCAAATTTGTCTACATTGTGTGATTAAGAATTCTACTCGTAACTGCCTTAATAAGAGTGGTTCGACCAGCAAGGGATAGAGAAGAGGCTGCCCATCCTGAAAGTTTTGATTGAACTTTGTCTACACTGACTATTAAGGTCCTTTATGTAAAAATGAAGTTTGATTAATGAGTATTTGATTTATATTGGATGTTTATGGGATTTATATAGGATGTTCGTTGGTTTTCTATAGGTTCTTATATATTATTAATTCCTTATCAGGTTCTATAGTTGAGGGAAATGTGAATTATGTTATTCTTTTTGTTGAATAGGTGGAAGAGGTGCTTGAGGCACATAGAAAAAAGTGTAATAAATATTAGTTGCTACCACAAACAAACCTTCATTTTTGAATTGAGGCGCACAAGGCGCATCCAAGGGGCACAAAGGCGCACCCGAGGTGCATCCAAGGCGCATAAAGGCGCGCCAGAGCTACACCTGATGAACCTCGCCTCGCCTGACCCTTCACAAGGCACTAAACCTTGAGCCTCGAGCGCCTTACGCCCTAGGCGCGCCCGCCCATAGCAGCTATGTTATACCTGCCATCAATATCAATATTTTTGTTGTTTAATCTTAAATGATACTGACTATTAAGCTCCTTTATGTAAAATTGAAGTTTGATTAATAAGTATTTGATTTATATTGGATGTCTATAGGATTTATATTGGATGTCTGTTAGATTTCTATTGGTTCATACATATTATTAATTCATTGTCAGGTTCTGTAGTTGAGGGAAGTGTGAATTGTATTATTAACAAGCACTCTATATTATGCAATCCAAGCAATTTTCACACTCTATTTGGCTTGAATTATATAAGTTCAAATATTTTGAAACTGAAAAATGCATTCTTTTTTAATTTATATGAAGCCTTTCAGCAGTAAGTGATGTTTTTTAGATCAAAACAACGATTCAAGTTTCCTGGTTCCTATTGCAAGTTTGTCAACTTGAAAGCATGGAACACACGACATCATACATGGCATGACATTGAATAGGTTCTGGTTGAATTTTTAGAGATAGCAACTGCTATGGTTAGGGCGCCGGCTTATAAATTGTGGCCTCAGTTTTTAGATTCTTGTTATGCGAAATGCTGGAAGCCTCCTAAACAGAACATTGCATTTCCACTGCTGAATAGGTTTCTTTACGAGTTTGTAAGGAATTTCAGCACTTCGTCATGTATATTGGATGTATATAGAATGTCTATTGGGTCTCTATTGGATTTCTATTGGTTCTTACTTATTTTTTATCAATTGTCAGGATCTGTAGTTAAGCAAGAACCAATCCTAGATTAGCTTCATGTCCAAATCCATAAAACACGGTTAGCTAGCTTTGAGCTCATACAGGCATGGGAGGGAATATCTAGAAAACAAACTTGAGAGCCACGAGCAGTATATCGACACAATAGACGATCAATAGAGATAGTTTTGATTATCAATTATGTTTGAATTCTAGAAATCTTGTGTAATTAGGGATCTAAGTAGTTGGAATTGATGTCCCTTTGAACATATTTGAAGTTTACAAGATATGTAACACCCCCTTTATAAGGAGTGCTACAGTAACTATAAACACCCAATAAACAACTCTACTCCATTATATGAAGTTCAATACTTATAGATTTAATATGTACAATACAAATATAATGTTTCCAAGTCCAAATTATTTCTCAATGCTAATTATTCTCCAAATATTTCTCAATACCACTTTATATTTCTCACACTATCTAATACATGCCATTATTCTACAAACCATAATATTACATTAAGTTACAAATCCACCTCGAGTCTTTCCTTATATGCTTTTCAAGCTGATCCACTTATACCTCTTTGGTCCAAGCTATCTACAATCTTCAATATCTGTATGTAGAAAATAAACTACACGCTAAGCAATTTGCTTAGTGGTGTACATAAAAGAAATACAACAACTTTATAAAACCAAATCACAAAACTTATATAGTAATCCTTTCAAAGTACAATCAAATTTATATCCAATTTTTTCAAACACTTTAACCATATATTGCCCAAAGTAAACAAGTCCTGAATAATGGTAAAATGGATACGGGAGCGGACAAGCCCGAAGCCGAAGCTTCAATATCAATGTATCAGTCAAGCCCGAAGCCGAAGATTTAAAATCAATATATCGGTCAATCCCGAAGCTGAAGCTTCAAAATCAATATATCGGTCAAGCTCGAAGCCGAAGCTTTAATATCTATATATATATATATATATATATCAGAATATCGGTCAAAGCCCAAAGCCAAAGCTTCAATTATTTGTACAGTACTTTACCCCCCTTTATTGGCGCCAATCTACCATGACCCGTATTCTACTCGTTTAATAAGGGCAATAAATCAAAGTAACATCTTAAAAATTCCATTATAAACCATCAAACATAATTCAACATAACTTCAGCAATTAAGAAATTCAAATCCTAAATTTTAAAGCATTAAACTGCAATTAAAACACAATAAAATCAACATTCATATTTTCCAGAAATTTCCATATTCTGTGACTTGACTTCCCTTGCATTTTTCACTATTAAAACATCACTCAATCAAAGAAGTTTCTTCTAAACATAATTATCCACATGTCTCAGCTTTCCACAGCCACCAGAATCACAGAAATCCCAATTTTATAACCAAAGTTATGATCAAAATACTAAATAGTGTGCAAAGCTGAGATTTTTCAAAAATAGATTTCGTGACTCAACTTCAAACGAAAATTTCATATTGAAAACGAACGAAATTCAACAAGGTTTCTTCTGAACATATATTCCTTACTTTTTGCATATATCAATAGAATCAAGAATCATTCAAAACGGATTTATATAACAAGAGAAAACATTAAAACAAAACAGGGATACAAATCTGAAATTTTTTTCGAAAAACCGATAAATCGAAATTTGAGACACAAACCTTTTTCTAAGCTCGTACTAGCTCTCTTCTACCTCTTTTGCCTTTGATTTGCTTGCACTAACTTCCTCTACAATAGTCATATATAATTCTATCAAGATGTTGTATAAATAAACTTCCTAATACTATAAATATGTTTAATCTACCATGAATTCTACTAATTAAGCTTTAATTTCATCAAAAATCACTCACCTCAAATTTGGGTTACTATTCATATGAATCTTAAAATCTGAAATCCTCCTCTTCTAATCTTAATTCACTGAAATTGATGATGATAGAGGGCTTAAGGGCCGATTTCTAACATGAATTTGAAGTTGAATCAAAGAAATCGGAAGTTTTTAGATTAAGGAAAATTTTGATAAAGGAAAGGTAAGGAATGAGTAGGAGAAGAATGAAGAAGATGAAAGGGAGAAAGAAGAGAGGTTACATATAGATTTTGGATTTTTCTTTTTTTTTTAATTTCTAATAATGCCCTTTAACAATCAATTAAATGCCCAATTCATCCCTCTTACTTAATTAACTCTTATTTCCTATGTCTTATATCCAATAACAATAATAATAACTACAAAAATGATTTCCATAATATTTTAATACCATAGTAATTTATTATAAGCAAATTTTGGAATTTCGGTTCGTTACAAGATATGGAATTGTCTTCTTCTACCATAATACAATATCTGTTTCGCAATTCAATTGAAAAAGTATGACACTTACAGTAGATATCAGACATGTTCAACATATTAAACAGAAAGTTAGAAAAACTTTCAAGAATGACAACAATACACTGATATCAGTAGGGATCATATATTCAATATACAAAATAACAAATGACAATCTACTGTATTACATACCATGTCGACGCTTTGTGATATAACTGAATGACGTATCATATATGTTGAGACTCAAATAGAATTGTAACGTTCTTCCATTCAATATATGCCCAATAGACATTCAATTTCACACCACAACTTTCTTAAATATTCTATCAAACAGTTGGCGTGTACCTTAGTTTCACACAAAAACAACTTTTATCAACAATCTGAAAACTACCAAAAAGTCCAAATCTGCAAATAAACTCCAAACATATCGATTTTTCCCACTCCAAATGATTAAGAAACTAAAGACTGAAATTAACTGAATGGCGATGAGATCAAACACAAATCCAAATAATGAAATGGAAAATCAAAAGAGAGGCGATATACCAGTGACCATGACAATGGAGGATTCAGGGAAGTTGAACTTATTAATCAATAAATACTTCATACACTTAGCGTTGTTAATGCAGCCCTTAAGCTCATTCTTAGTGTTCTTATAAGAGACTCCACATATGACAGCTCGCTTACTACCCTGCGACTGAGGCGTAGGGCCTAGCAGCGCGTGGTTGTAAGGCGACGGAGTAGGTCTAGGTGGGTGGCCAGAGGAAGAAGAATGAGATGGAGGTTGGGGGATAGATCGAGGATCAGCGTTTAGAGTAACAGCACGGCAGATTACGCAGCGGATCGACTTAGCTCCCGGCGACAGCTGTAATGGTGTCCGGCAATCAGAACAGTCGACCAGCATATACATGACAAATACAGAGAAAAAAGGAAAATTGAGAGAATAAGAATGAGGAGGAGGAGGAGGTGGAGGAGGATGATGAGCAGGAACTGGCATAACGTAATTATGTAGATGTTTAGGAAATGATATTTTAATTAGAAAATAATTAGATTACATGGTAAATATTTTGAAAATATTGTAGAATTATGACAAATACCATTCTCAAAACTAAATGGGAAAAGCATACAAATGCTTATGCTTTGGTCATTGGTGTGTGCCCTCTTGGTGTACACGCTGAATAGACTTAGTTGAGGCAATTGGCTTTAAGGGGTTCATTGTCTCTGAAAATATCAGTATTCAAATGCCTATGCTTTGGTCATTCATTTAGGACATATTAGCGATTGATTTTCCTTTTTTAAAAATATTCATTCTCTCATTTACATCGTTTGGAACATATGAATGCATGGAATAAAATCTGCTATTTTCAATAATAGTGTTCGCCTACATGTCTCTTATTCTTTTTTTACATGTGCCCCATTTTCATGAGAGGGAAGAAAAAATTTACGAAAGATAAGATAAAAAAAATAAAAGTGACATGTAATGAAAAATGAATGAGGTACATGCAACTGTTAAGAGACACCATTTATTTGGACAACAGAATTTTTCCCATAATATTTACTCCTCCTTTCCTTTTTTTTTTACGTCGTTTTAAGATTTTCACAAAAAAAAAAACTTTTATTACATTTTTAAAATAACTAATTTATCATTTACTTTATTATACTAAAATTCACTTTCTTTTTAATTACTCCCTCCATATTTTATTATTTATCTTTCTATAAGTTTACTTCTCTTCCTTAATTTTCAACCCAAGTGTAATTAATATTAAGGATATTGAAAGAATAATGAAAAAGGTACATAGAAAAGTGCAAATGATAAGTATTTTAGTAATCTAATTTTAGGGTAGAATACTCATTTTAAAAAGATGGAAGGAGTAACAACTTATAATTCCATCAATTCATAATCTCTCTCATAATTAATGCAAGAATAAATTAAAGAAAAAAATATGAAAAATATATTAATAATATAAAGTGATGAATAAAAAGAAATAAAATAAAAAAATTAAAATAACATACAAAATGGAACAAAGCGGGTATCTTTTTTTCCTTATAAATGAAGTTCAAAGTGCAACCTTAAATTTTTCAGCGTCAACAAAACTTGTACTATATTTTAGTTATCCAAAACCCAAACCAACGCTTACGACTATTTTAGCTGTTTAACAATATTCATTTTCCATGTGTAATACGTCGTCTCACAATGCAATGTACTGTAATTTGATTTGATTTTTATTTTCACAAACATACGAAAAACATTATTTTTTATTGGGTTAAATTCATATACTCTAAGGATATATGATCGTTTTTTATATTTCAATTCCCATTTGTTAACATCAATTGGATGTAACTCAATTGATACATCATTTAATATTAGTGGTGGAAGGTCCTAAGTTCAATACCTTACCTCTTCAAAATTCTTAAAAAAAATTGCCAGTTGTTAACATTATTTCCTAATATTCTCTAAATAACGTATAAAATTAGGATTATTTAATGGTGACTTCGTTTTTTCCTTACTTCATCACCATTATTATTGGATTGAATTTTCTCCTACTAATTCAATGATGATAAAGGGTAAAATAATTTTAATTTTATAAAAAAATAAAGTCAGTTTCACTCAAAAATTAATATTATTTAAGTATATAGGTTGAATTTTCTATGCTTTAGTTATGTCTAATTAAATAACTTTTCCAAGACCAGACTAGTCAAAAAAAAAGTTTTAAATAATATGTAACATAATTAAGTTTTAAATAATACGTAATGTAATTATGGTCAAACTATCGAGAATAATTAATTTTTTAAAAAAATAAAGAATAATTATATTTTATAAATTATTTATAAATTTATTATAAGTTAAATTATTTATAAATATATATATTTTTTAATTTTATTTATATATCATGTCATCGGTTTATTTTTACTATTTTTTTTATTTTTTATTTATCTTTTAAAAAGTTTATTATTTTGACATGCCGCTTAAGAGTTTTTTATCCGTCTTATTTTTCTCTATGAAATGAAATTCACTGTGACATTTTTGAATTTTTTGAACCAGCAGACATTTGATAGATGTCTAGTAGACATATGGTATATATTATTTTTTGATTTTTTTTTATGGAATTGTTATGTTAGTTTGTGCAAACCTTAAATCAAACCACGAGCTAAACAATGATTAATTAGTGATAAAAATCAAACAAATAATAAGGAGAGAAGGGAATCGAGATGAAATTTCTAGATCAAGAAAAGAACGTAAGAGCATATCCAATAGAGAGAAATTATAGTATACATATTATAAGAGAAAAAAAATTGATTTCACACATCTACCAGACTTCTATCATATATCTATCAGACATCTATCACATGTATATCAGTTGAAAAAGTTCGAAAAAGTCACAGTAATTGTCATTTGAAAGATAAAAAAAGAGACGAATAAAAAACTCTAAAGTAACATGTAAAAAAATAAATAATTTAAAAAATAAATGTAAAAAAAATAAAAAAAATATTAAAAAATTCATAAATAATATATGTGAAGGGTGGAGCGCATGATTGTAAATATTTTATTTTTTAGTCCAAAATATTTTACCAATAAGAATGTTTTTGTAAGAGCAGTACACAACATCACCCATCATCTTTCTACAGAAGGCCCCCTACTTTTTTTTAATTAATTACTACAAGAAATTAAAAAATCAAATATGCCTATCATTATTTTAATCAATAATAATCTTTACAAGAATATAAAAGATTATCAGTATAGACAAGTGGCGGTTGAGTTGGTTTGACAAATTTTCTAGAAATGTTGAATGAGATGGAGGCTCTAAAGGGATCTATCAACATTTTGGGCGGTTTCATATGTTTACTTTTCATTTTATTTTATTTTATCTCTGCCATTAAATTTTATTTAAAAGATTTGATGGTTATAAAGGGTAAAATAGTATAAATTTATCGTTAGGTTTGATATTATTTAAAAATTTAAGTCATTAAAACTTTATGTCAATACTTAATTAATCTCATTAATGTTGGTGCAACCAGTTAAAGCTAATAATAATATTAAAATGTACAAGTTGAAAATCTAATGTAAAAATGCTAAAATAGGCAAAACAAAAATTTAGACGTGCTCCTTGATGAAATCAATATGCTAGTTCAACAGAGACCTATTCTTGAACTGGTTGGGTCATGTTCCCATGGATCAGATTTAATAACAAATTTTTTACTGGACCTCGGAAAATTTGTGGTTTAGGCTTTATGTTATATATATATATATATATATATATATATATATATTATGACTTATATATTGATTTGCATCAATGTCCATTAATTTTATCATTTATTATGTAATTTGTCTCCTTATAAGTTTTTAGTAATTACCTATAAATATAAGCTTATGGTACATTATGAAAATGAAGAGGATTTTATAAAATCCTTTCCGTCTTTGTTATGCTCTATTTCTATGGTTTATATTATTATTATTCTTATTAGGCCAAACAAGTACAGACCCCCTAAAGTTAGCGCAAATCGATTTTGACCACCTTAAATTTATAAACTTAACACTTTATCCTTTAAAATTGACAAATAGATGTGCGTTGCTCATCGGCCTTATGTGTAATTTTTTGAAAAGTCAGACTTACAAGACTTGGACACATGGCAATATTTTTGAAAATTTTTTACAAAACACCCAAAATATTTTCGCTTTAAGTCCTTTTAATTATTTTCATTACAAAATAACCATCTTCTTGATGGGGCATTCTCATTTGTAAAATAAAGGCTTATTTTGATTCAACTTCATCATATGATGGATTTCCCACTGAACCTGAAGTAGCTATCTCCTACGCGGGACGAAATCATCTCATTTTCTTCTTTGCCGTTCACATTCCTTCTTTATCTATATTTATCAAAATTTTAAATTCAAAATCCTGTGCACAAATATTCCAATTTGAAATAAAAAAAAAACCTCATGAATTCGCTCATAAGAGAAAAAAATCTTATTGTGAAAATCAGTAATTTTCTTCAATCATTGATATCTGAACACAATGAATCAAA
Source organism: Euphorbia pulcherrima (assembly GCA_947683365.1). Taxonomy (NCBI): domain Eukaryota; kingdom Viridiplantae; phylum Streptophyta; class Magnoliopsida; order Malpighiales; family Euphorbiaceae; genus Euphorbia; species Euphorbia pulcherrima. The sequence continues at coordinate 41,424,805 of CANTUS010000008.1, read as the reverse complement.
TCCCCAACTTTCCAAGTTTACGGATGCTCTCCCCAATATTTCAGGTGATTAGCATAAGAAAAGAATTGAAACGAAGAAAAAGATTGCCTTTAAAAACAATCAAAGCATCTTTAATTTGAACAGATTAAAATTAAACATGAATTTGGTGTGTGAAAAATAGAGGAATTTCCCTTTCTCTAATTAATTAATCATTTTGAAATGGCAGCTTTCAAATATAGAATCAAACGCCTCTTTCTAAATGCATGTGTGTTACTTTTAATTGCAATAAGAGAGATGAGTTTTCATGGAGAGAGATTACGATTGGGAATAAGAAGGTTAGTTTTTTCAGCTTCAATGGTGGATTGAATGAGCAAGAGAGAGAATATTTAATTATCTTAAAATTATTTAATTAATTAGTTGAAATGAAAGAGACTTATGTTGCAGTGAGATTGAGTAATTGAGAAATGGAAAAATTGTAATCGATAAGAGTTGAGATGAAGAAGACCAAATCAGTAGAGAGAGAGAGGGAATAGAGAAAGAAGAGAGAGGGGGGAGAGAGAATTTCTAATTTTTTTTTGTCACAAAAAATAATTTTTAGTTTAATTTTTGGTAAAAATCCCTTATTTCACTCTCTTAAAGAGTCATGTTTCCCCGTACCATCCGCCACATCACCAAAATAGGATTATATGAATTTGTGAATTTTAAGGGGTAAAGTATTAAATATGTAAGTTTAGAATGGTTAAAGTTAATTTATGCCAATTTTAAAGAGGTCTATATGCGTTTGACATTCTTATTATTTTATAATATGTTATCAGCATGAATATGTTCAACGTACTATTCAGTTGATATGATGAATAGCATTTTGGAGATGGGTATCCCAAAGAGGACTGTAATTTCATCAATCGGTAAGTTTTTCTTTTGTTTCAAATTTTATGTCATTATTTCTTATGTAGTTATTTATTCATCGAATAATTTTTGTTGACAGAATTTATACCTGCGAGGAATAATATTTCGTTCAATAATGGTTTACAATCTGCTCAGTCGAATTCATTGAAACTTTTGATAAAATCTATTGTGAGGTTTATTTTAAGTTTTTTTACTATTTATTGTATTGTATTTGAGTTAGAAATTGAGATGTATAAAAATTGTTATATAGTTGACTATGAAGATCTCACAGATCTTTTGCAAAAGAGCTACAAAATAAAATATGTTTTCATTTGAAATTATTAGATGTGCTAGCAATTTTCACCCAAAGTGAAAAATTAAAATTGATGAAAATTTTCACCTGAAGTAAACAATTAAAATTGATGAATATTTTTTCCCTGAAGTGAAAAATAAAATTGGTGAATAATTTTCACCCGAAGTGAAAAAGTAAAGTTGATAAATAATTTCCACCAGAAATAGAAAATTACAAATGATGAATAATTTTCACCCGAAGTGAAAAATTACAAATAGTTTTCATCCAAAGTGAACAATTAAAATGGATGAATAATTTCCCCCCGAAGTGGAAAAGTAAAATTGAGGCCTAATAACCATCATAAGTGGAAAATCGAAATGATATTTTGATAAAAGGAAATGAATACATTCGGTATTGATTGACGTGAAGACTAGTGAAGCAATTGTAAAAAGGCTCTAGAAGAGCCAGAATTAGTGTACCAAGGGGATAAAATTTGTTCAATGCTCCAGAAGTGCTAGTACTAAGGTACTGAAAAAATTGTTGAATGCTCCTGAAGAGCTAATATTATATGTTAAGGAGACAAACAAGTTATTGAATGGTTTGGAAGATCGAATGTTAATCTACCAATGGGATGGTTATTATGAATAATGCGTTATATTCTCCAATTTCTCACATATGTTTGTTAAGCTTTAAAATATTTGTAGAAATGAATATTATTGAAAATGTGAGTGGAGTAATTAAAAAAAGTCTTCGTGGTACATATATTTTTTGACCAGTTTAATAAAATAAATTTTGTATGAAAATGAATGAAAATATGTTACCATGATATTGGGTAAACACGAAAATTATTGAATGCACAGTAAGAGCCAACATTAATGTAACAAGGGGAAATAAATTTGAATACTCCAGAAGAGCCAGCATAATGTTCCAAGTGAAAAAAATTGTTAATTGCTCCAAAAGAGCTAGTATTAATAACTTATTAAGGGAAAGGAGTTGAATGACAAAGAAGAGCCAATATGAGTATTTTCAAGGGACAGATATAACTATAAATAATGTATTATTTCTCTTAAATTCTCACAGAAAATTATTAAAAGTTAAAAATATTCACGAATTAAATATTATATTAAAAATGTGAGTGAAGACATTAGAATGTCCTGATGGTACAAACATATAGGTTAATTTGATGATAAACCTAAAATATATATATATATATATATATATATATATATATATATATATATATATATATATATATATATATTGAGATACTTATAAAATTTGGCATAATCACGATTTGATAATGATGAGAAAAATTTGTAAAAATGTATATGGACGTCTATTAAAAGAACCAGAACTTCAATATAATTTGTATTGCTTGTTCGCAAGGAAAATTGATAATAAAACCTTCTAAAATTAACGTCAAATTTGAATCTCTAACATTTAAACGCATACATTGTGATATATATAGATCAATTCATCCATGATTAAACTATTTGGTTTTTAATGCAGTCACTTCTTGAAGAAGTACAAGAATCTGAAGTTGATGTTTAACTAAATTGTCACATATATGTTTTTGTATCTTAATGAAGATTAGAGTTGAACATCATGTAGTATATGTTCATACTCAAAATGATAGGGTAAAACCATTTAATAAGTTTCAATAAAAGTGTGGAGACTCTGGAGATACTTAACATTGTAAGGAATTATTTTTATATGATCAATAAGTTATTTTGTTATTTCCCCTATAATTAGCTATGGTCATGATCCAAATTTTTTCATCTAAGAGTTTTATTGTTAAGCAATTTATGTGCCTATAGCTCCATTACAACATACCAAAATGAGTCTTTAAAGGAGATTATAAATTTATATTGGACTAATTTCCATCAATAATTAAGTATCTTGACCTTATAAAAAATAATATGTTTACTATAAATTATGGAAAGCATTTTTCAAAAATTATGGGAAGAATGTAGGAAGACAATTTTGGAAAAGAAAAATTTATGAAATGTTTCATCTTTAATCTTTATGAATCCTAAGTCAATTCATAATAAAATTTCTGAAGAATAAATTAAAATAGCACTATAATACGCTTGAAGCGTGGATGACCAATTAATTTAAATGATAAAAATCATAGAGAAAGAAAAATTGTCGACAATAAATATAATGAAGAAAAATTGTCGACAATAAATATAATGACATTAAGGATAACTCACTCAAGACCTTATAAAACTTTTTCGCGATAATTAATTTTTCCGCTGAGTGAGGTCAGCCGGCTGGGTGAAATATCTAGAAAATGCGATTAAGTAAAGAACACAGAGATTTTATACTGGTTCGGAAACCTGTGTTACATCTAGTCCCGAGAGAGTGTCTCGGCTTTAATCCACTAATCTCAACTCCTTTACCTAAGGCGGAGAAGCCTTTCACAAATTCCCTAATTACAGTAAGTATCCTCCAAACTGCAATCGCTCACCCGCTGACTAGAATACCCTCTTCTGTCAGTAACTCACACAGAGTCTACACAAGAGCTGGACTCAACTTATAGAAACGTTGACCCAGTTATAAATGATCTAATATTACAATTGATTGATCTCATCTATTCTCTCTTGTTCTAAAGTAGATTCTAGCTGAGTTGTGCTTTCTTGCTTGAACTATTTTAAAGCTTGTAAATTGACAGAGTCTTTGCTTCTAGGAAATTCAGGTGTAATCATCAAGTTCTAAAGCTTGCCTTCTTGCTCCTTTTATAGTTGGATTGAGATAGTAGCCGTTAAACTTATCTTGGCATCTTCTGAAATTGACAGCTCGGTAATTCGCCCAATGCTTCTTCAAATCTATCAATTAAGAGATAGAATTGCACCATTGTCAAATACATGTCAATACATTAGATTGAAATTCGAGCTCCAATTTGAATACTTTGTCGTTTGATGCCAGACTTTCGTTAGAGAGAACTCGCACTGACTTGCCACGTGTCTTCATCCCATCCCCTCTGGTATTTTGACATGTTGCAGAGTGCGTGATACAAGGTTGGTAGATCTACAGAATTATCCGAAGTGGTAATTGATTTGTTGCAGCTTTGCATTGGAAGACTTTGTCATTTTCTTCATAATTCTGTGTCTTGTCAAGGCACTAATTCTTTTTATCTTTGTCTCATTTAATGTTCCTGCAAAAAGCAACACTAAAAGTAAAGATACGTTTTTACCTTAAAAGGTAAGGTCAGCAGCGTTGACAGATATAAAGTAACTCAGCTGAAATGATAGAACGAAAACGAAACGCACACAGCTGAAACAAAATATAAATATCAAGCGCTGAGTGAATATTACTAAGTCAGCGACTAAGTAGATACTTAGCCCAGAAACGACTCAGAGTTAAACTAAATAGCTAGGTTAGCGGAGACTCGAAATTCTAACCTTGAATTTACTAACTCCCTTAAAACCATAGACTTTATTTTAACTTCATTATTGATTTAATTATCCCAAACTGAACTTAATTGTTATGCTCAAAACTTAAGCACTACTGATTCATCCACTGAGTCAGTCCAAACTCGTGTTTGGTTCAACAATCTCCCCTATTTTGATCAATGGCAATTAACTTGAGCGAGAATTAAATCAATAAGATATCTAGATTAGAGTTACCTTATACTTATGCTTGATATATCTTTTGTTCAACATCTTCAATCTGCTCAGCATCTTCTGAGTTCCGCATCCCTCTGAGTTCAACATCCCTCAATATTTCTCATATATTTCTGCAAGAGATTAGAGCATATATATATGGCAGAAAATATATGAAGTTAAGAAGATCTTAACTTAGAACAGAAAATGTAATCTTTCATTAAATAATAACTTAAGTACATATAACAATGAGTTAGTCTATACTAAGTTTTACATAGAGCACTATCGATAATATAAATTCTATTCTAATCTTTTGGCATAGGCGGGGCTCCCAAATTTGCTCTCGTTTCTTCATAAGCTTGTTGATCCCATCTGGATTTCTTTTCCTTTGGAAGAGAAATCTCCTTGCCTTTCCTTTTTCTGGTCTCATGATATTCTCTCTGAATGAGCTCCAGATCCTTGGATAAGTTGTATGAAAATTCAGCAATCCTCTGCTCTCTTTCCTTTTCTTCCTTTCCACCCTTCTCGCAATCCATCTCCCCTATTGCCATTACATCCAAAATGGCTTGGGCTCGATGATCAAACTAGCTGAGAGACTCCTCAAAAGTTTCTAGTTGACCATATACATTTGATGAAAAATTCTGCACTAATAACTCATAGATTTCTTGAGATATAGTATCTTGCTCTTTGAGAAAAGCAAATAAGCCCACTAAAGCACGGGATTGAGAGAGATTGACTTGATATTGAGCGCTTAAACCTTCTTTGGAAATCTGGGTGAGACTGGCTAGAGCCTTGGCCTGATTATTTTCCCTCAGAATCCTCTCTAGCATGGGAGTGCTCTTGATGTGAGTAGTGACTTCATCATGAATTTTATCAATGGCTTCTCCATCGTTAATGACATTTGCTTGAACTTGCTTGATTTGGTCTCTGATATGACCAAGTTTTTGGTGAAGTGTAGGCTCTAGTTCAGCATCTACCATAACTATATCACAGCTCAGAGCATCTGAAATATTAAGCCTCTTTAAGGCATTGAGCACAGCTCCCTCTGAGTCCTTAACTCCTTTCAGCATTTCCTCCTTCACTGTCCTTAACTCAGTGTGTAACCCATGATGCTTGGTTACCACTGTGATCAGAGCGTTAAGTCCATCAACAACAGCATTCAAAATGGTTGTGTTGTCTTCATTCTCCTTGCTGAGTATATTGTACCCATCAAGTACCTTCACCATTGCTTCCAATAAGAGATTATTGATCATGGAGTTTCTGAAATCCCTTTCATCACTGAGCACTTTGTAGTTGTTTTCATATATCTTCTTCATCTACTTTTTAAGCTCTATAACTTCTAACTTCAAGCCACCAGCTTGCCTACCTACAATAGATAACAAGGGCAATACATAGGATACAATTGCCTTGACCAAAGAATATTAGGTAGGTACTGATCTGATATGGGCTTTCATCTCTTCAACTGCTTCCACAAAACCTTGCACTGACTCCATGGCCTTTACAATCCTCCTCAGAACTTTCTTAAACAATAATGATTTAGCTATCTCAGCATCAGTCCTCAGTCCTGAAAACCTTACTCTCCCCATCCTCCTTATATCTCCCAATAGTTCAGCATTTGGGTTGAATTAGGGTTGTGGTTGTGGTTGTGGTTGTTGAGGTTGTTGTTGCTCAAGAATCTCCTCAATAATTGGAGGTCCTCTAATTGGTGGAGGTCATTCCAAATATAACTGATCACGTACAGGAGATCCTATGGGGGAAAGACATGGGATGATAGCTGTTTGGTCAGAGATTGTGTTAATTTAGTCAGAGGGTTGCTTTAAGTTGGATGTGGATGGTATTTGGCTTTCTGGTAGGGGTAAGGCAGAGAGTGGTGTTTCGATGGATGTGTTTGGGAAAGTAAAATTTTCTACAGACTCCTTCTCTTTCTCTTCCACAACACCTTCAACAACGGACTCGCTGACCTGAGATTGAGAATTCTCAATTAGCTGAGCTCTGTGCTCAACTACATTCTCTTCTTCCTCCTTATCTTCAAGGTCTCCCTCATCCTCATCTATCACAATTTTCATTATCTTCAACAAACCCTTCTTCCTCTACTTCCTAGCTTCCTTGGCTTTCTCAGTAGTCAAAGTGACCTGCTGGTCAGAGTTTAGCACATCAAATTCTACAGCATTATCTTCTACCACATCATCTTTCTCCTCCTACTCTTCTTGATTTTCTATTCCCCCAAGAGCACTTATTGTAACACCCCCTTATAGGGAGTGCCACGGTAACAATAATTCCTTACTTTCTGTAGATTTCAATAGAATCAAGAATCGTTCAAATCGGATTTATATAACGAGAGAAAACATTAAAATAAAACAGGTATATAATCTGGAAAATTTTTTCAAAAAATCGAGAAATCGAAATTCGAGACACAAACCTTTTTCTATGCTCTTTCTAGCTCTCTTCAACCTCTTTTGCCTTTGATTTACTTGCAATAGCTTCCTCTACAATAGCCATATATAATTCTATCAAGATATTGCATAAATAAACTTCCTAATACCATAAATATGCTTAATCTACCATGAATTCTACTAATTAAGCTTTAATTTCACCAAAAATACTCACCTCAAACTCCGGTTACTATTCATCCGAACCTTAAAATCTGAAATCCTCCTCTTCTAGTCTTGATTGACTAAAATTGATGATGATAGAGGGCTTTATGATCGATTTCTAACAAGAATTTGAAGTTGAATCAAAGAAATCGGAAGTTTTTAGATTAGGGAAAAATTTTGGGAAGGGAGAAGGGAAGAATGGAGAAGGAGAAGATGAAGATGAAAGTGAATGGGATGAAGGCGGTGAAGGTACGTATAGGATTTTGTTATTTTTTTTTTCAATTTTCAATAATGCCCTTGAACAATTAATTAAATGTCCAATTCATCCATCTTACTTAATTAACTCTTATTTCCTCATGCCTTATATCCAATAACAATAATAACAATAAAAATAATTTCCATGATATTTTAATACTATAGTAATTTATTATAAGCAAATTTTGGAAATTTCGGTTCGTTACAATTCTCCCCCTCTTATGAATTTTCGTCCCGAAAATTTCCTGAAAACAATTGCGGATATTGAGTTTTCATTGTATCCTCCAGTTCCCAATTTGCTTCTTCAACCTTATGATTCCTCCAAAGTACTTTTACCAAAGGAATAGACTTGTTTCTCAATTGTTTAACCTCTCTCGCCAAGATTTGTACCGAGTCCTCTTCATACGTCAGGTCGGGTTCGATTTCTACGACATCAGGAGATAAGATATGTGATGGATATGATCTGTATCTCCTTAACATTAACACATGGAACACATTATGAATTTTGTCGAGTGTTGGGGGTAGTGCCAACCGATAAGCTACCGGTCCAACCTTCTCTATAACCTCATATGGGCCAATGAATCTCGGACTGAGCTTGCCTTTCTTGCCAAATCGCAGGACTTTCTTCCAAGGAGATACTTTGAGAAATACTTTATCTCCCACTTCATAAGTAATGTCTTTTCTTTTTAGATCAGAATAAGACTTTTGTCTATCCGATGCAGCCTTCAATCTCTCTTGAATAAGTTTTACCTTCTCCTTTGTCTCCTGAATTAAATCCACTCCCAAAATCTTGTTTTCACTAAGTTCGGTCCAATATAATGGAGTTCGACATTTTCTTCCATACAATGCTTCATATGGCGCCATTTGTATACTTGACTGATAGCTGTTATTATAGGCAAACTCCATGAGGGACAAATACTTATCCCAACTTCCCTCAAATTCAATGATACAACTTCTCATCATGTCTTCTAACACCTGAATTACTCTTTCAGATTGACCATCTGTTTGAGGATGAAATGAAGTACTGAAATAAAGTTTGCTACCTAAGGCTTCTTGCAACTTCTTCCAAAATCTCGAAGTAAATCTTGGATCTCGGTCAGAAATGATTGAAATAGGCACTCCGTGTAGCCTTACTATCTCATCTACATATAACTGAGCCAACCTATCAAGTGAATAATCCATCCTAACTGGAAGAAAGTGGGCAGACTTTGTCAATCTATCTACAACCCACACTCCATCATGTTTCTTCTGTGTAAGTGGTAAAGACGTCACGAAGTCCATTGTGATTCTTTCCCATTTCCATTCTGGAATTGTTATAGGTTGCAACAATCCAGAAGGAACTTGATGTTCGACTTTCACCTGTTGACAAGTTAGACATTGAGCAACATAATTAGTAATGTCTTTCTTCATTCCATTCCACCAATAATGGCTTTTCAAATTTTGGTACATCTTGTTTGCTCCTGGATGCATCGCATAAGGACTATTATGCTCCTCATGTAAAATATTCTTCTTTAATTCTTCATTGTTTGGCACACACAGTCTATCTTTAAAATATAGACACCCATCTTCTCGAACCATATAGTTGTCTACGATACCCACTTGTGTCCTTGCTCGAATGATCTTTAAGTCACCATCTTCATTTTGTGCTTGCTTAACCTGTTGTAGTAGTACAGGTTGAATCTTTAATTCTGTAATTAAGGCTCTACTACTGGTAAGAGCTAACCGCATATTCATAGCCCTTAGTGCCATCATTGTCTTTCTGCTGAGAGCATCTGCCACTACATTAGCCTTTCCTGGATGGTAATCAATAAGACAATCATAATCTTTAATGAATTCCATCCACCTTCTTTGCCTTAAATTCAACTCTTTCTGTATTGGTAAATATTTCAAGCTTTTGTGGTTGTGTAAATATAACATTTTTTTCCATAAAGATAGTGTCGCCAAATTTTTAAGGCAAAGACTATTGCAGCCATTTTCAAATCATGAGTAGGATAATTCCTTTCATGATTCTTCAATTGCCTGGAAGCATAGGCAATCACTTTTCCTTCTTGCATTAAAACACACCCAAGACCATTATGAGAAGCATCACTATAGATTACAAAGTCTTTTCTAGGCTCTGGTTGGATAAGGATAGGTGCTTTTGTCAACATCGCCTTCAACTTCTCAAAACTTTCTTGACACTTATGATTCCACTCAAATTTTGCATTCTTTTGAAGTAGTTTCATCAGTGGGGCAGCAATGACTGAAAATCCCTTCACAAATCTTCTATAATACCCCGCTAAACCAAGGAAACTTCTGACTTCCGTAGGGTTCTTTGGTGGTTTCCATTCTACAACTGCTTCTATCTTTTTAGGATCCACTTTAATTCCTTCTGCAGAAATAACATGGCCTAAGAAAGAAACTTCTTCAAGCCAAAACTCACATTTGCTAAGTTTGGCATACAATTTATTTTCCCTCAAAGTTTGGAAGACTATCCGCAAATGTTGATCATGCTCTTCCCGTGACTTAGAATACACCAAAATGTCATCAATAAAAACCACTACAAACCTGTCTAAATATAAGTAAAAGACACGGTTCATAAGGTCTATAAATGCTGCTGGTGTATTAGTTAGACCAAATGGCATCACCGAAAATTCATAGTGTCCATATCTGGTTCGAAAAGCCGTCTTTGCAATATCATCATCTTTCACTCTCATTTGATAGTAGCCCGATCTCAAATCAATCGTGGAGAAGTATTTGGCACCCTTGAGTTGATCAAATAAGTCTTCAATCCTTAGCAATGGATACTTGTTCTTGACTGTCAATTTATTCAACTCCCGGTAATCAATGCATAATCGGAGCGACCCATCTTTCTTCTTAACAAACAACACTGGTGCACCCCACGGGGATATACTCGGGCGTATGAATCCTTTGTCTAACAATTCTTGCAACTGAATCTTCAACTCTTTCAGTTCAACAGGCGCCATTCTGTATGGTGCTTTGGATACTGGTGCGGTACCCGGTAATACATCAATTGCGAATTCTACCTCTCTTTTTGGTGGCAACCCCGGTAGTTCTTCTGGAAATACATCGGGAAAATCACATACCATAGGAATATTCTGCCATTCTAACTCACCTTCCTTCATTTCTAGAGCGAAGATTAGGTAGGCCTGACATCCCTTCCTAACCAGCCTTTTAGTCTTCATAAAAGAAATTATGTTACAGAGATAATCTGATCTCTCCCCCACGATAACTATTTCTTCTCCATCAGAAACTTGAAGTGACATTCTTTTGTTTTTGCAATCCACCACAGCTCGATGTTCAGATAACCAATCCATTCCCAAGATAACATCATAATCTCAGAAAGGTAACTCAATTAAATTTGCATGGAAAAGTTGATGTTGAATCACAATAGGGCAATTCATGTACACTTTGTTTACTATCACACTATGTCCTAAAGGATTAGTCACTTCAATATTTTCTCCTAATTCTTCTACATGCAACCCTTTCTCTCGTGCTAATGCAGTACATATATATGAATGAGATGAACCAGGATCTATCAAAGCATAAACATTATGTTTAAGAATGAAAATTTACCGACTATAACATCAATAGATTTCCGAGTCTCAGGCCCTCGAATTACATAACTTCGCGCCATTCCTTCCAGTCTACCACTCTGCGGTGCTTGTTGAGCCACATTATGTTCACTTATCTCACTAGCATTTCCTCTTCCCATTCCTCTTCCACCTTGCATTGTAGAAGTAGGAACTACTGTAGGTGCAGATGTACTTATCTGTCTTTGAGGACAATTTGCAATCAAATGTTCCATTGAGCCACATGTAAAGCAGACTCTACCTTTTCCCCAACATTTCCCTGTATGCATCCTTCCACAATTAGAACATTATGGAATATTTCCTCTGCCTCGACCTGAAGGTACACTAGCCGCTGACCCCGTACTTATGGTTTATCTCGGTGAAAACCCTCTGAAATGAGATTGTGTTTGTTCTGATGTTCCCTTCTGTTTCTTACTTGAAGATTCTGAACTAGCTGGACCCTGCGATCCCTTTTGAAATCTAGACCTTTTAGCCATTCTTTGTTGCCTATCTGAATTGATCTTCTCAATGCCCATAGCAGCATCAACCAAGTCATTGAACACTCTAATCTTTTGTGCAAGTAAATGCACTCTAATTTCATCATTCAACCCATCCTCGAATCTCTTACATCGCCTCACTTCACTGTCAACGATATCACGAGCATACCTCTCGAGTTTGAGGAATTGAACTTCATATTCTAATACAGTCATTCGTCCCTATCTCAAAGATAAGAACAATTACCTCTGCTCATCCTTAAATTGTTCGCTAACGTATTTCTTATCAAATTATTCCAAGAAAAGGCCCCAAGTGATTTCTCCAGGTCGCCTTTCTCTCACAATATTATCCCACCACCTCCTAGCTTATTCTTTGAGTAGACCTTGCACACAGTCTAATCTCTCTTCATCTGTAAAATGAAGCCTAGTCATACACCATTTAGTATGATCAAGCCAATCTTCTGCAAATGCTGGATTCACTGTATTCCCTTTAAAGTCATCAGCCGGAAGCTTTTTGATTCTTTCAAGAGGAGTTCTCTCCTCTCTTCTTTCAATGTGAGGTACTACAGGAACTTGAGGGATTTGTATGTTTCGTAGTACTTGTGTGATTACTTCAGTAGTCATATGCTGAAGTAAAGCAGCTTGTGCTGGAGTAGGTTGTTCGGGAAAGCCATGAACTGGTGGAGGTTCATGTCTCTGTTCATCCCCTTGCCTAATACGGACCGTACTCTCAGCATCCTCTTCCTCACTCTGGTTGTGACTACTACTAGACATAACTTATTCCTGAAAATTAGACCAAAGTGGATTAATCAACTAACATAACATATTTATATCTTAAATGGCATGTACATACTAGTCCTAGAATTGCCTAAACCTCAGCTCTGATACCAACAAATGTAACACCCCCCTATAGGGAGTGCCACGGTAACAATAATCACCCAATAAACAACTCTACTCCACTATATAGAGTTCAATACTTATAGATTACAATATGTACAAATACCAATATAATGTTTTAAACTCCAAATTATTCTCCAAATATTTCTCAACGCCACTTTACATTTCTCACTCTCTAGTACGTGCCATTATTCTACAAACCATAATATTACATTAAAATATAAATTCACCTCAAATCTTTCCTTATTTGCTCTTTAAGCTGATCCACCTGTACCACTTTGGTCCAAGCTATCTACAAGTTCTCCACCTACGTGTAGAAAAAAAAACTACACGCTAAGCAATTTGCTTAGTGGTATCTATAAAAGAAATATAACAACTTTGAACATTTTTTTTTAAAATAGAAACAAAGTATATTTATAAGTTAAAAATAAATTAACCAACTTTATGGAACCAAATCACAAAACTTATATAATAATCCTTTCAAGTACAATCAAATTTATATCCAATTTTTCCAAACACTTTAACCACATATTGCCCAAAGTAAACAAGTCCTGAATAATGGTAAAATGGATACGGGAGCGGACAAGCCCGAAGTCGAAGCTTCAAAATCAATATATCGGTCAAGCCTGAAGTCGAAGCTTCAAAATTAATATATCGGTCAAGCCTGAAGCCGAAGCTTCAAAATCAATATATCGGTCAAGCCTGAAGCCGAAGCTTCAATATCAATATATATATATATATATATCATAATATCGGCCAAAGCCCGAAGCCAAAGCTTCAATTGTTTGTACAGTACTGTACCCCCCTTTATTGGCGCCAATCTACCCTGACCCGTATTCTACTCGTTTAATAAGGGCAATAAATCAAAGTAACATCTTAAAAATTTCCAGTATAAACCATCAATCATAATTCAACATAACTTTAGTAATTAAGAAATCCAAATCCCAAATTTTTAATCATCAAACTTCAATTAAAACTCAATAAAATCAATATTCATACTTTTTAGAATTTTTCCAGGTTTCGTAACCTGACTTCCCCTGCATTTTTCACTATGAAAACATCACCCAATCGAAGAACTTTCTTCTAAACATAATTAGCCACATGTCTCAGCTTTCAAAACCACCAGAATCACGGAAATCCAAATTTTATAACCAAAGTTATGATCAAAATACTAAACAGTATGCAAAGCTGAGATTTTCTGAAAACAGATTTCATGACTCAACTTCAAACGAAAATTTCACATTGAAAACGAATGAAATTCAATAAGGTTTCTTCTGAACATATATTCCTTACTTTCTGTAGATATCAATAGAATCAAGAATCGTTCAAATCGGATTTATATAACAAGAGAAAACATTAAAACAAAACAGGTATATAATCTGGAAAATTTTTCTGAAAAATCGAGAAATCGAAATTCGAGACACAAACCTTTTTCTATGCTCTTTCTAGCTCTCTTCAACCTCTTTTGCCTTTGATTTACTTGCAATAGCTTCCTCTACAACAGCCATATATAATTCTATCAAGATATTGCATAAATAAACTTTCTAATACCATAAATGTGCTTAATCTACCATGAATTCTACTAATTAAGCTTTAATTCACCAAAAATCACTCACCTCATACTCGGATTACTATTCATCCAAACCTTAAAATCTGAAATCCTCCTCTTCTAGTCTTGATTGACTGAAATTGATGATGATAGAGGGCTTTATGATCGATTTCTAATAAGAATTTGAAGTTGAATCGAAGAAATCGGAAGTTTTTAGATTAGGGAAAAATTTTAGTAAGGGAGAAGGGAAGAATGGAGAATGAGAAGATGAAAGTGAATGGGATGAAGGCGGTGAAGGTACGTATAGGATTTTGTTATATTTTTTTTTTCAATTTCCAATAATGCCCTTGAACAATTAATTAAATGCCCAATTCATCCATCTTACTTAATTAACTCTTATTTCCTCATGCCTTATATCCAATAATAATAATAACAATAAAAATAATTTCCATGATATTTTAATACTATAGTAATTTATTATAAGCAAATTTTAGAAATTTCGGTTCGTTACACTTATCATTTCTTCTACTACCTTTGGCACTTCCTTCTCAGCCAAGCTGGCTACAGCCTTTTACAAGATTTGCTCAGTGCTAGTCTTAGCCTTAGCTTCTGCTGCTTCCTCAGCCTTTCTCCTGATAGTAGCTTTGATTTCCTCCTGCTTCTTTCCAATTCTCTCTTCTTCAGCAGCTTTCACTTTCTCAGCTTCCTCAACATCTTGGATAACTCTTATCCATCTTTTCACCATCAACTTTTTCTTAGGCTGGCCTACTTAGGGAATAAGAACTGATATAGCTTCCTTTCCCTTAATAGTCACCTCCTCCAGCTGAGCAGTATCTGCCTTCCTATTTCTCTCCCTTTTTATGGGCATTTCTTCTCTTAACTCTTCCTCAGCCTGCTTCTCTTCCTTTATTTCCTTAGGGGTCAGCTCACTAGACTTTTCTTCCTTAGTCCCCTTAGATTATCTTGCCTTTTTGGGTGCTTAGGCAACTATTGGAATAGAGCTCGCTGAGCTTCCTTCCTGACCTCCTTCTTTCCTCCCTGCTTTTCAGGCACTTCTTCTCCCTTCTCAGCTTTAAGCTTAGTAATTCACTCAAGCTCGCTAGCTACAAAGGAATCCAAAGTCTGATCTTCTTCATGGGGCTGGAATGGCTTCATCTTCATAATTGCTTTGGGATCCTCTACTCTCACCTTCTCTTTTTTAGCTTTATGTATTTTATGTTGGAGGGTCTCTCATTTGTTCTGAGTCCATAAAAATGGGCATTACTGAGTACCATGGACTCGACAACCTTCATCTGAATGTTACTCTTGGTAGCCCAACCTTCCATATCAATCTCATAGGCCAGGCAAATCTCCATAACCAACTGCCCATATACTAGATTCTTCTTGACTTTTAAAAACCTATGCAAAATGGCCATGGGTCAATTAATGTTCATCCCATGGATCAGAGCATAGACAAAGACTCTCTCAAACTTAGAGCAGCTTCCAGCTGACCCCATCTTGGGCAGTAGTACCTTTGTCACAAGCTCATGAGCTTACTTCCCTTCCTTTATGAACATAGAGGCGATAAGTTCACCTGCCTTGTAATCTGCTGGAACTTCATAGTCAATAGGAATATCAACATGGTCTTCATCATTGGTAACTTGTAGTATGAGTCCCCTCTCTTACATTTCCAACGGACCTGCAATAAGCTTGGAAGTAACATATACTTTTCTCCCTATCATGGTAATCACAAAAAGATCCTTCTGACCATCTACCATGTGGATTCCATGGAAGAATCTCAAAAAAATTTCTTCATAGTAGCCGTTTGGAAGTTCAAAGAAACCTCTCAAATGATGCTGGCGCACCTATTTTCCAAATATCTCATTGTTGTAGAAACTCAGCATAGCTACCATTGGATTGTCTACTTCTGTTTTCTCCATAGAACACCAGTTTGTAGGATATACTTTGTCCCAGCGGGAATATGAAGATTTTCTCTCTTGTTGAATCCAACAACTACTTGAGCAATATGATCTTGAGTAGTAATCCAACAAGTATCTTTCTTATTTCTTACAAAAAGTTTAGATTTCCTTCCTAATGTGCTCGTCATTGCAAATTGCTTCGATGAAGATTAGAGATTTTAGGAATTTAGAGAGCAAATTAAAGAGAAAAGAGTTTTGGTAAAGTAACCTTTTCTCTTTCTGAATTTCTCTTTAAATAGCCAAAAACTCTTCGCTTGAACCTGCAAAGCTACGTGCATGACTCACAATGAATGGTCTTAAAATCAACGGTTAGATTGCATAACGTATACCTTAGGATAAAAGAGCGTGAGAAACACGGGATAACTGCTCTGAAAATGGATCATTTCATAACTTACTACCGTTTTTATGAAGTTTAAATTTGAAAGATAACTGGTGACAATTCATGACGTGTCCAAAATTCAAGCGACAAAAGAAATACTTAACCTAATTCACAGAAGCTCAGAGTGTGCCCTAGTTTGGTCAGCTCTAAAATAGGTCAGAGTGAGATGTATTTCTTCAAATTGGATTGAACATTCCGATCAGTTGTGTGAGTGTGTTGAACTAATCCTTTCTATTAGGCTTTGTGAATATGTCAGCTCGCTGTTCTTCAGTAGGAATGTATGTGAGCTTGACTTCTCCTTTTAGCACATGATCCCTTATGAAGTGATGTCTAATTTTGACATATTTTATCAAGCCATGTTGAACTGGATTCTTGGATAGTTCAATTGCACTCTTGTTGTCATACATGACTTTAAGGCACTTAGACTTTATACCATAATCCTCTAGTTACTGCTTGATCCATAGCAGTTGTGCTACACAACTTCTTGCAACCATGTACTCAGCCTCAGCTATACTTAGGGCTATAGAAGTCTGCTTCTTGCTATACCATGTAACCAGAAAATCACCAAGGAAATGACATCCTCCTGTGGTGCTTTTCCTTTCAAGTTTGTCTCCTCCATAGTCAGCATCTGTGTATCCTCTCAGAGTGAAATCTGCATTACTTGGATACCATATACTTACATCAATAGAACCTAGCAAATACCTGAGAATTCTCTTAACAGCGGCCAAGTGAGATTCTCTGGGGTCAGCTTGATATCTAGCACAATAACATACAACATATTGAATGTCAGGCCTACTAGCAGTTAAGTAAAGTAAAGAGCTAATAATACCTCTATAGAGCTTACTCTCTATAGATTTACCTTCCTGATCTTTACTTAGAATAGTATCAGTGGCCATGGGTGTTGACATTGGCTTGGCTTTATCTATGTCAAACTTCTTGAGAACTTCCTTCGCATACTTAGCTTGGCTGATGAAGATCCCATCATTACCTTGCTTGATTTACAAACCAAGAAAGAAATTAAGCTCTCCTATCATTGACATTTCAAATTCTTTCTTTATTTACTGGCTGAATTCTTTGCAAAGATTTTCATCAGTTGCTTCAAAAATGATGTCATCTATATAGATTTGGACTAGCAACACATCTTGATGCTTCTTCTTGATAAATAGAGTTGTATCTACTTTTCCTCTGACATAACCTTTGCTGATTAAAAAGTTAGTCAGTCTCTAATGCCAAGCTCTTGGAGTTTATTTCAATCTATATAGAGCTTTCTTTAGCTTGAAGACAAGATCTGGATACTTGGGGTCATCAAAGCCTGGGGGCTGTCTGACATAGACTACCTCTTGAATATAACCATTAAAAAATGCACTCTTAACATCCATTTAAAACAATTTAAACTTCATATGGGATGCAAAAGCACAAAGAATTCTTATGGCTTTAAGTCTTGCTACTGGTGCAAATGTTTCTCCATAATCGATGCCTTCTTGTTGATTGTAGCCTTGAGCAACCAGTCTGGCTTTATTTCTGACAACATTACCATCTTCATCCAGCTTGTTCTTGAAAACCCATTTTGTGCCTATGATTGACTTTCCCTTGGGTTTCTCCACCAAATCCCAAACTTCATTTCTTCTGAATTGGTCTAACTCTTCTTGCATTAGAATCATCCAGTTGTCATCAAACTCAATGTCATCAAACTCAACATCTTCAAATTTCTTTAGTTCAATCAATGAAACAAATGCTGAATGGCTCATTATTCTGTTTAGCTGCGCTATAGTCAGCACTGGATTTTGCACACTATCAAGAATCTTGTTAAATGGGTGATCTCTCCTTGCTCTGACTTCTTTTGGTAGATCAGGATCAGCTCGTTGAGCTACTATCATTGGTTGAGCATCTACATCATCACCAAAATTGTTGATTGGTCCAAGTTAACTTCTTCATCTTCTTTTTCTGGAACAGGATCACAAATAATAATGGGTTGATTATCTGATCTATTGACTTGTTCCTTTACTCTTTCATCACCACTGGCTTCTCTACCTGTATTGTTAGTTTTCATCGAAAACTACATGCATGGACTCCTCTAAGATGCCAGTCCTCTTGATATACACTCTGTGCGCCCTACTGAAAGATTCTTTCATCAGACTTGGGGTCAAATTTAGCCAATTGGTCTTTAGTGTTTAATATGAAGCATTTACAACCAAAGGCCTTGAGATGACCAACCTTGGGCTTACGCCCCTTCCAAAGTTCATAAGGAGTTTTATTCAAAATTGGGTGAATTAAAACCCTATTTAGAATGTAACAAGCTATGTTAACAACCTCTCCCCAGAAATACTTTAGTAGATTGTTATCACTCAGCATAGAATGACTCATCTCCGCAATAGTGTGATTCTTTCTCTCAACAACCCCATTCTGCTGAGGTGTATAAGGGGCAGAAATAATGTGGTCAATACCATACTTGGAACAGAATTCCTCAAACTGCCTATTTTTTAATTCCCTTTCATGGTCACTACGGATTCTATTAATTTTAAGGTCTTTTTCATTCATGATCCGGGTAGCCAACCTAGAGAATGATTCAAATGTTTCATCTTTGCTTACTAGCAAGACAATCCAAGTGAACCTGGTTAGATCATCTACAACCACAAGGGTGAATTTCATTCCAACTAAACTTGTTGGCATTATAGGCCCAAATAAATCAATATGTAGAAGATTAAGGGGACTAGAAGAAGATATATCAGCTAATGATTTAAAGGTCTTCCTAAATTATTTCCCAAGTTGGCATGCTGAGCAGAGTCTATCTTTTTCAAAGGCTAGATTGGGTAATCCCTTAACAAGTTCATTTCTGGCTAATTTGGACAGATTGGTCATATTGATATGTCCTAACCTTCTGTGCCATAACCATGAGTTTTCCTCCTTAGAAACTAAGCATATATCATTGGAGCCGGGGATAAATCAAACATATAAACATTATTAATTCTAGAAGCATAAAGAATAGTTTGGTCAGAGTTACCATCAATAACTGAGCAGCACGTTGTGTCAAATATCACTTTCCTACCTTTGTCACATAGCTGAGCAATGCTTAGCAATTTGAAATTTAGGCCTTTCACTAAAGACACATTATCAATTGAAGGCTTCACTCTTATAGTGCCATTGCCAACAATCTTTCCCTTTTTGTTGTCTCCAAAACTGACACTTCTATTTCTTCTTCACTCTAATGTGATGAATTACTTTTCATCACCTGTCATATGCCTCGAGCATCCACTATCCAAATACCACATTCTTCTATTATCAGTGGATCTCAGGCTCACCTGTAAAACAGTTAAGTTTTCTTAGGTACCCATGTCTTTTTCTTGCTGGGTCCTCCCTTGTGAGTGGTGGTCATCCTTGACCAGTCATACTCATTATAGTAACCATTTTTGTGCCTACACATGACTGTAGCATGTCCTGGCTTACCACAAAAACTACAAGCGGCCTTAGGATTAGGCCTGCTCACTTTACTCTTTTGAGAAACCTTCTCAAAGTGGTGGATGCGGTTACTTAGAGTATTCCTGCTAGGTTAAGGAGGGACCCACACCTTTTTCAAAGCTGTTAATTCAGTAGCTAGCTCATCCAATCTCTTAGTGAGTTTGCTATTATATCCATTTTGGTATTCAGATTTTTCTATTAGTTATAGGATATCAAGTGAGGTAGACGAATTAACATCTTCTAGATCATCACACTTCCTCTAAAGTACTTTGATGTATTTAGTTGACTTCTTAGCCACATTAATAACATCATTAAGTATTGCGATAAGCTCATCTGAAGACAAAGGGGGTTCAGAATTTACCTCAGAATGATTTCCTTTGTCTTTGCTTTAGTCAGGTGATTATCTGGCAGTGGAAGTAGTTGGTTGGTCAACTGACTCTAAGTGAACTAGATCATCCTTAGCCATGAGACACACATTTGCAGAATCTTGTGCCTCTTCATCTGAGGATGATGACTCTTGTTCAGAGTCACTCCAGGTATCAGCAAGGGCTTTCTTACTTTTCTTCTTCTTGAACTTGTCCTTTTTAGCCTTAGGATAGCTCGACTGAATATTCCCCTTCTCACCACATTCAAAGCATTTTATATCTTTGTTATGATCTTTGTTATACTCCTTTCGTGGTCTATCATCTGCTCCCTTCTTATACTTATCTGTCTTTCTGAACTTCTAAAAGTTCTTATCTTTACCTAGATATCTCCTGAAATTCTTGGTCATTATAGCTATCTCTTCTTTTTTATCTTCTTGATATCCTTCCTTAAAGGAATCTTCTTCTTCATCATCATCAGCTTTCAGAACAACAGCTCTGCTTGAGCTCTCTTTCTCTTTGGACCTGTGCTTCTTGGACTCATCTTCATATTACTTCAAAGACATCTCATGAGTCAGCAGAGTTCTAATCAGCTCATCAAACTTGTAGGCCTTTAAATTATGAGCCTCTTCAATAGCACTCTTCTTGGCTTCCCAATCTTAAGTCAAGCTTCTAAGAATCATCTTGACAGTCTCTTCTTGAGTGAAGGTCTTACCAAGCCTTTTTAGCTCATTAACTATATTCATCAACCTGGTGTTCATGTTGGAAATATCCTCATTGGGCTTCATGTGAAACCATTCATAATTCCTCATAAGGATATTAATTTTAGACTCTTTCACCTTGTCAGTACCTTCATAAGTTACTTCTAACTTCTTCTAAATTTATTTGGTTGTCTCACATCCTCAAACGCGATTGAAATCAGCAGCATTAAGAGTACAATAAAGATAGTTGATAGCAGCTGCATTTTCTTTTAGTCTGGCTAAGTCCTAATTATCCCATTCAGTAGAGTACTTATCAACTCGTACTCCATTCTTCACATGTGATCGAATATATGGCCCTTCTACAATAGCCATCCAAGCGTGCATACTCTAGGACTAAATGAAATTAGTCATTCTATTGTTCCAGTAGGTATAATGCTCTCCATTGAACATAGGAGGCATGGTGACTGATATGCCTTTAGGCAGAATGTAAGCTTAAGCCCTTCCACTGGATTCTCCTTTATACGCCATGGTCTTTGTCTCAAAGATTGTGAAATCTATGAAATGAGAACTGGATCTGATACCACTTGTTGGTCCCCTATGCGTACACTCATTGAGTCAGAGGGGGATGAATGACTCACTCAAGACCTTATAAAACTTTTTTGCGATAATTAATTTTTTCGCTGAGTGAGGTCAGCCGGTTGAGTGAAATATCTAGAAAATGCGATTAAGTAAAGAACACAGAGATTTTATACTGGTTCGGCAACTTGTGCTTACATCTAGTCCCGAGAGAGTGTCTCAGCTTTAATCCACTAATCTCAGCTCCTTTACCCAAGGTGGAGAAGCCTTTCACAAATTCCCTAATAATAGTAAGTACCCTCCAAACTGCAATTGCTCACCTGCTGACTAGAATACCCTTTTCTGTCAGCAACTCACACAGAGTCTAAACAAGAGCTAGACTCAACTTATAGAAACGTTGATCTAGTTACAAATGATCTAATATTACAATTAATTGATCTAATCTATTCTCTCTTGTTCTAAAGCAGATTCTGAGTTGTGCTTTCTTGCTTGAACTCCTTTAAAGCTTGTAAATTAACAGAGTCTTTGCTTCTAGGAAATTAAGGTGTAATCACTAAGTTCTAACGCTTGCCTTCTTGCTCCTTTTATAGTTGGATTGAGAAAGTAGCCGTTGAACTTATCTTGGCATCTTCTAAAATTGACAGCTCAGTAATTCGCCCGTCGCTTCTTCAAATCAATCCGTTAAGAGATAGAATTGCACCGCTGTGAAATACATTTCAATCCGTTAGATTGAAATTCGAGCTCCAATTTGAATACTTTGTCTCGTTTGATGCCAGTCTTCCGTTAGAGAGAACTCGCGTTGACTTACCACGTGCCTTTATCCCATTCCCTCTAGTATTCTGACATGTTGCAGAGTGCGCAATACAAGGTTGGTAGATCTGCAAAATCACCCGAAGTGGCAATTGACTTATTGCAGCTTTGCACTGGAAGACTTTATCATTTTCTTCATAATTCTATGTCTTGTCAAGGCATTAATTCTTTTTGTCTTTATCTCATTTAATGTTCCTGCAAAAAGCAACACTAAAAGCAAAGATACATTTTTACCTTAAAAGGTAAGATCAGCAGCGTTGACAGACATTAAGTAACTCAGTTGAAATGATAGAACAAAACGCACACAACTGTAACAAAATATAAATATCAAGCGTTGAGTAAACATTACTAAGTCAGCGACTAAGTAGATACTCAGCCCAGAAACCACTCAGAGTTAAACTAAATAACTAGGTCAGCGGAGACTCGAAATTCTACCCTTGAATTTACTAACTCCCTTAAAACCATAGACTATTTATTTTAACGTCATTATTGATTTAATTATCCCAAACTGAATTTAATTGTTATGATCAAAACTTAAGCACTATTGAGTCATCCACTAAGTTAGTCCAAACTCGTGCTTGGTCCAACAGAATGATCATACATTTCTCTCCATCTTTATTATACTTTATTTCTATGGTTTATACTCTTGTTATTCTTATTATTTTACAACAATATATATATATATATATATATATAACATAAATTATTTTTAAATTTATCATAATTAATTTTATAAATATTAATTTATTTATTTTATAGTAGTTTTATACCATGTTATATTTTTGTTTTAATTTATTTATAAGAATTTTGAGAGAAATAGAAAACAATAAAATTTAACGGATAAACGTGGGTCAGACTTGACTCTTGAGATAAATGTTCTAAGCCTGACTCAAATTAAACACTTGACTGTAGTGGGTGAATATATCATAATAATAATAATAATAATAAAGCTATCAAAGTGAGTCATGATGCTGCAAAATGACAAAATAAATTCTGATCGGTTATTAATGAGTTTAAATAGGTGAAAAAAATAGAGTAGAATAAACAATGTAATGTTTTTTGATAAATTACGATGTTTATGTAAAGGCTCATTACTGATCCCATAATTTTCCACCTTCACTTTAAGATTAAGAGGTGTATCAATTGAGTTATATTCATTTAATGTATAAGCAATGTATATGTTGTGCTATAAATTTACTCGACAGCCACATTGTATGATCTATAATCTACACATTTAATTTGAGTCATTTAACAGAAATAACTCGAGTATAATTATAAACAATATAAATCGTATGAGCTAATAAGTAATTCTTTTTTTTCACTTCGGGGTGTCTTAAATGAGTCTTAACTGTGAGCGGCGTCTATAAGCCAAGTCCATATCTAACCTATTCCACGATCGCCAATATGCGGTTACCTTAAAGGGCAGGATGGTTGGCTTTAAAATTTAAAATTACTCCATACAAATTCTAAAATTTGAACCCTAATAAATCTAATTCCCACTAGTAACCCACACCCTTAAGAATAGCTAATAAGTAATTCTATTTGTACAACACGGTGAAGAATGATTTCATATATTATTTATTTCTTAAATTTTAGTTGGGGACATCAATTTTGTTGATTTTGATTGGTTGGTAAATTAATTCCTTTGCTTCTATTCTATTGTTGTTAATGGCTAATGTTGTTAATTAGGTTGTTTTATGTTTTAATCGGGCTAGATAAACAGGTTTCAATTTCTTTGTGCTATGTTACATTAATTCACTTATCAAATGAGTCATAAAGTGGTGGTGCTTATTGCTTATAAGTATTTTTAAAGATTAAATATATCTAAATCCGTGAAACTTGATAAATTTTTTCTGGATACCATCCTGCATATTTAAAAGTTTCAATTAATTCATTGAACTTGATAAAAATGCATCAGTTTACCGTAAACGGTCCGTGTCAATTTTAATTAGTTTGATTTTTTAAATATGTTATTATTTTGATTTTTTCCTTTCCAACTAGAAGCGGACATGTGGTCTTGATGGGATAAACTGATGCACTTTTGCTAAATTTAAAGAACTAACTGAAGAAATTGAAAGTTGAGGGTGGCTTTCGATGAAAGATGATGTCAAGTTGAGATGCATTTGACCACCTTTTAACTTATAATTCCATGATAAATTATTTTTTTTATGAATTATATTTTAACTTCTAACTAATTCATGAGTTGTTTTTGGATCTTAGTTTTAAACTTTTTATAAACACTAATGAGATTGACCAATATAACTTTCAAATAATTTTACACAATTTGTGTTGAAACATTTAACAATTTTTGTAACTCATAAAAAACTCACAGACCAACCTTGTCAAATATCAGCAATTCCTACCAAATTGTGCCCAAAATGAAAGTCCTATTATATAGAATGAAGAAAGAGAGAATGTGATGGGTTGGAGGTCCCAACTTGGAAAGCAAAACAATGGAATTGGATGCAATCATTATTATTCCTCCCCCTCCCCTCCATTTTAGGTTTTTTTTTCCTTTGATTAATATGTTTTTTTAAGTTACCCTTCAAGTTCTTTTCTTTATTTATTATCAAATACTAACCATTTCTAATCAATTTTTTTTTTTACTTTTTAAAAACAAATACATTTGTGAACAACTATTTCTATCCCTAACACTGTCCTCTATTTATTTATTTTGAAATGTGCCGATTTAAAAATAAAAATGAAAAATATAAGAAAAAAATAAAAAAATTTATACATACTAGTAAAAACACGGAAATAGAGGCAAGTGATTTTTTCATAGCAAATCACAGTTTTGGATTATTTTCTTTTACTTATTTTATAATCCTTTATATTAAACAAATAAAATATATATTTTAAATTAAGTGAAAGTTAAAAAAACAATTAGCAAACATGAAAAATGGAATCCAGGCTGATGTCTGATAACAGAAAGTGTTAGGCAGGCAATGGCATAATTTTAGATTTTATTATTCAAACTTAAAACAACAAATTTTAATATAAATATATCCAAATTGAATTTTAAAAAAAGAAAGACAAAAAAGAGGTGTGCAAATCAACTTTTTTTTTTTGGTTTTTATTTTTTAACAAAAATAAGAAAAAAAAATAAAAAAGCCATCTTTCTTCTTCCCCAATTCTCCTTCTTCTTCCCGAATCGCCCCCCATTTTCATCTCTCCTCTCAAGATCAGAGCAAATTTTAAACCGAAAACACAGAAAAAGGAAGCTCTGATTAGCTGTTCTTCTGCCCAACCTTTAAAAGAATTAATTATTAGAAAAGTTAGGAAGAAAAAAGAGGGCCAAAAGCTAAGGATTCTATTTCCTTCTCTTTTGAATCCTCTTTTTGTTCTTCAACACTTTGATCTCTGTTTCAATCTGGTGAGTCCCTTTTTCATTGCCCATAATCCCATTTTTCCGTTTGTGCTGATCGTCATTTCATTTTGTTAATTTTTCTTTTTCAATTTTATGGGTTTCAGTCGCTAAATTGATCATCATTGGATTGCCCTGTCGCCCCTTCGATTGAGATTTTTTGAGGTAGGGTTTTCAGACTTTTCCTTTTGTTTCCATAGCATTGTGTTTCCTGGATCTAATGCTTTTTTAGCTGGTTTCTGATTTGGATTTTCCCCTTATAAATCGGCAGATTGGGATTGGATACAGAGAATCAGAAAGTAAGGAAGAGATAGAATGGGTGTTGATGCAATGAGAATTAGTGTCCAAATCAGAAGATTTCTGTTTGTTGCAATTAGAACATGTTACAAGTCAGTGTGTAAACATCCATTTCTTGTAGGGTTTGTGTTTTTCTTGATATTTCTGTACAGATCGTTTCCGATTTTGTTTTCCCTTTTGTTCTCTGCATCCCCTGTGTTGGTTTGTACTGCTGTTTTACTTGGTACTCTATTAAGTTTTGGGGAACCGAATTTACCTGAGATTGAAATAGAGAAAGATGAAGAGATTACTCATGAGGTATCTTCATTGAATAGAAGTGTTGTGGGCGATTCCACTGTAGTATTCAAAAAAGATGGGGGCTTTTTTGTGGAGAATTTGATAGGTAAAAGGAAGGATGAAACAGGAGAAGGCAGTGGGGAAGAGAATTGGGAGGTTAATGGAGTTAGCAAGATTAAAAGAGATGATAATTTAGGGGATTATATGCCATTGGTTGATGAACATTCTCGTGCGATTCAATTTGGGAAGCAAATAAATGAAGTCGGTAGAGATTTTGATGTATTGGAGTTGATGAAGAACAGGGAAATTTACGAGGAAAAACCGGATGAAGAAGTTTTGAGTAACGGTAAGGCTGTAGAGAATGGGAGACTTCAAGTGGAAGATCAGAAATCCACAGGAGAATCAATTCAGACTGGAAAAAGCGATCATGGTGATAATGGTGATGATGGTGATGGTGATGATGATGATGGTGATGATGATGATGATGATGAGGCCTCTGATTTGGGGTCTGATGGAGCAGAGAGTTCATCTCCAGATGCTTCAATGGCAGACATTATTCCAATGCTCGATGAGCTTCATCCGCTTTTATACGAGAGAACTCCTCAGCCTGCTAAAGAGAGTGATATCGAGTCTGAAAATGAAACCGAAAATGCCAATGGAGAAGAAGATGGCGATGATGATAATGATAATGATAACGAGGAAGAGGAAGAAGAAGAAGAAGGGCAAAAAGGGAAAGACGATGCGATCAAATGGACAGAGGATGATCAAAAGAATCTCATGGATTTAGGGACTTCAGAGCTCGAAAGAAATCAACGGTTGGAGTCTCTCATTGCTAGGAGAAGAGCTCGTTCGAATCTCAAATTGTTAGCCGAGAAGAATCTTATAGACTTAGATGGGGCGGATTTTCTTCCCAATAATATACCAGCTATATCAACAAGGCGAAACCCCTTCGATTTTTCGTTTGATTCCATTGATGATGCTCCTGGATCAGCACCATCTATATTATTGCCTAGACGAAACCCGTTTGACATTCCTTATGATTCAAGTGAAGAAAAGCCTGACCTTAAAGCCGATAGTTTCCAGCAAGAGTTCTCACCAGCACCTCATCGAGACACGATATTTCGAAGACACGAAAGTTTCAGTGTGGGACCGTCTTCTTTGGGTGGTCCAAGGCAAGATCTTAGGTGGAGACCCTATTTTGTACCAGAACGATACGGTGCTGAAGAAACAAGCTATAACACGTTCCAACGGCAGTTAAGTGGAGCGAGTGACTCAAAACTCAGCTCAGTTCCTGATACTGAGTCAGTGAGTTCGGCTATGGATGAGGAAGACAAGAAGCTTAATGAAGATGTTTCGAATTTGGACCATTCTTCTGTAATGGTTGAACGAGGAAGCCTGTCATCTGACGGTCATGATGACCTGGATCTTGAAGACGAGGGGATTACAGTTCACCATAATGGGGATGAAATTGTCGAAAACCTTCAGGAATTTTCGAGTTTGTCAACATCGGGAGGGGTAACTCCAATAGAAGTTAACACTACCGAAATTCTCCTGAAAATGGAGCCTGGTGAAGATGAATACAGCAGTAGATCGAGCGTATCGTCATTGTCTGAGATAGATGAAAAAATACCTGATGTGAAAAAAGTCGATTTGCATAAGGAATCTCAAATTTCAACTCAGATATCGATCGATTCAAATTCTCAGGATACCCCTATTATAGAGCCAAGCAGCAATGGTACCACAGAAGCTGTCTCTGTTCAACATAAGGAGCCTGTTTATGATTCAAGTCCACAAGCTGTTGAAGAACTAATTTCTTTCACTTCTGAAGCACAAGAAGAGACAGCAGACATTGGTTTGGCTGCTGATTCAGCTGAATTCACGGCTAAAGAATCTGAAATTGTTGCTGAGAGCATTGAGAAAAACGGTTCAGAAGAACGTTCTCTTGATGAAAATGAATCGAGGTCAGAGGAAATTGGAGGACTTGTGGATGATGATAGAACTTACAGTGGTCAAAATGGAAATCTGGAATCTGACACAGTTGATTTGCATTTGTCTTCATCAAACAAGGGATCAGAAAATGAAATCCGTGAGAATAGTTCAGTTCAATTGGATAAACAGCTTTCTTGGTCGGACAAATCCATGCTTGAACCATCCCTTAGTAATCGCGAGGTGTTCTTGGTAAGACAAACGAGTTTTCTGCTTTTGGATAGTTATTCCCTATTTAGATATGTTTTCAATAATTATCTTGTTATTGTGGTGCTTTCTCATTTTTATGTTGTGCATCCATCCTATCAAATTGACTACCATTCGAAATTTGAAAGAACATTTGATCATGATTAATTGTTTGTTATGGAAATCCATGCTATGCTTTGATGATGAAATAGGATGTTGACAATAGTTTGTGGTTGTAATGTAGGATGCCTGTACATCAATGAAAGAGCCCAGAGAGGAACAGAGCATTACGGCCGATGAATTTGATCTCAAAGAAAACATCCTCGATAAGATGGTCTACGAAGACAGCGGCCATATCTTAGAAGAATGCCCTGATTATCCAGAAGAAACCGAGGAAAACATCTCTGAATTCGAAGATGCTATAAAAGGTATCGATGAAGGACTACTCTCGGAACTCGATACAGTAGGCGACTTCAGTGTCGAGAAAGCAGTCGACGAATCGTTCCAGAATGGACCTATTAAAACCGAAGTCGCTGTTGCTGAAGAAGGTTCAAGTAGCTCAATCACAGAGCTCCCAGTTCTTGAAATCAGATCGGTCAATGATATTGACCTGGCTTTCAAACAACTTAGCCAAGGTGTCGAAGTTCAGGATGTTATCCTTTCGAGCACAATCGAACAGCATACATTTGACCTCAAAGAAGAAACTCTCGAAGATTTTCATAACGAATTGAAGCAAACCACTGAAGAGAATGTCGAGCACATGTCAAAACTGTCCGAGGGTCAACCAGAAGCAAATGGAGTAGAGCACACTGAATCAAACAATTCGACGAATCCTAGCGCTGTGAAATTTGTTCGATTCACTGTTGTAGCAACCGAAGAGGGTATAATTCAGAAAACCGAAGAAGAATCTGGAGATGAAGAAAACACCATGAAAACTCCTCGCGAGAGCTTTGAGGAAACGGCTTTGAGCTTAGAAGATACAAAAGATGATGATGAAACCCCTCGCGAAAGCTTTGACGAAACTGCTGTGAGCTCAGAAGGCAGAAAAGACGAGAAACCTCGTGAAAGCTTTGAAGAAACGGCTGTGAGCTCAGAAGATACAAAAGACGAGAAACCTCGTGAAAGCTTTGACGAAATGGCTGTGAGCTTAGAAGGCACAAAAGACGAGAAACCGATAGAAAAGGAGAAACCAGCAGAAGATGAAAAACCATAATGAAGAGTGAAGTGACAAAGTTTTGTGGTTTGAGTTTGGCTTAGTTTGGCTCTATATATATGACATTATTGGTGGTTGATTTTTTTATTTTTCGTTTTTACGTATTTTCGATAATCTTCGAGAGTGAGTTTCGGTTTGATTTCTCGAAGTGTTCTATTTATTCATTTGTGATTTAGGGGTGTGCAAGATGAGGGTTTCTGGAGAAAAGTTTGAATCTTGGCGTAATGTAAATTACTGTTGTTTTGTAGAATTGGTGATTTGATTAATGGCAGATGTAAATTATTTTGTTTTCTGTTTTTACACTTTTGTCACTTGTTCATGTACTAGTATTTGTTTGTTTTGTCATTTCTTATTTTATCAACATTTTGCTTAGTTTCTTGTTTTGCTTTGTTCTGTTTTTCCTTAATCACCAATACAGGTTTTTCTTTGCAAGGAGATGAATATTTTAAGTATTTTGCTCCTCATTAATGACATTTGTCCTAACTTATAGTTAATGGGATAAATAAATGTCATCATAGACTACTCAAAATATGCGGACGAAAATTTTGGCAACAATAATTTTGGATCATTTTGGTTTTCTAATATTACTCAATTCTTTAGCGCTGAACAATCCATTTTCAAAGTAACAGTTTAATAAATTAGGATATTAAAATATTTTTTAATTCATTACCAAAGTTTAAAATCGGATGGATTATGGAACCAATAAAAGCAATGATTTACGGATTTATTGTAGAATTTTGATTCAACCGTGTCTTCGAGGCACACTATACTGCTATTTGGAATAAACTAGAAAATAGAATAGAAAAGGTAAAGTGGGTCGGCTTCTATCGGACCCACCAACTACCAAAGGTCAGGTAACCTTCAAAGTCAATTTACATGACTCCATTCTCTAAAATTGAAATTTTCTCAAATGTAAGTTAATTTCAGGTATTTATTAAGTTAGAATACTGTATATCGTTTATTAAAATTAAATCTCAATTATTAAATATGAATGGATAATTGAAATTAGCTAAAATGTCTAAGTTTACGGTTCATTAACTTTTCAAATCCCAATTCCTGATATTTGAATTTTATTCTGAAATATACTTCTAACTTTGCCAACCCTTAGTTGCCTTTTCTCTTTAAAATTGGAAATTTTAATAAAGTAAACATAGACAGCTCAAGTTTTCTAATATTCAAACGGCGGGGGTTTCTTTATTTCACTAAATGAAAATTCCTTAAGGCTGAAGACTTGTTCATTGAATGAATACACCCATTCTTTCTTAGTCATAACCTCTCTGTATAGCATTCTATCGCGCATTAGGGATATCAACTAATGTTCAAGTGTTCTTATACGGACATGTTAATTTTATACCCGAAAATGGCAACAAATGTAGGGGTTGGGTAAAATATTTACATAATTAACCTATACTTTTATAATTAACTTTTTTTTGTCAAGTTTTAAATTTTACCTTTTCTTTCAATACGTTCCTCTAGCTCATATCCGATTCCTTCCTTTTATATTTTTACTTTGTTTTATTTATCTTGCAAACTGTTATTTTTTCAATATGCTGCTTTAGAGTTTTTTTGTTCGTCTCATTTTTATCTTCGAAAGTAGATCCATGAAGATATACTTTTTTTGAGTTTTTATTTTCGAAGATGTGTAACAGATGATATACCAGCATTATACAAGGTGTGAAAAATATTGGTCTAGTTTCCCGGGTTTGAACATGTAAAGCTGGCATGGCGGAATTTCAAAATGTAACCTAAGTCCAATGATCTCCTAAGCATGGCATGATCGACAATATAAACTAATCTAAAATTATTTTAGGTCATAAATACTTATAAAATGACCTAATAATAATTTAACCACGTACCAGTCGAAACGTGAATTCCAAAGTTGCGGAAAGACCCCTAGCTTGCGCGCACAGACTCCAAAGTAGACCTCTATAATCGATCCATATGAGCACCACCGACCACGACCTTTTAGAAAGGGAGTACTGAAAATAAATTGGAAGACAACTAGATCTTTCCAACAAATTTATTCTAGAAAAATTTCCTTAATTTTTTTGTTTAAAGCAAATACGTCTTTCGCCAAATTACTTATGAAAATCAAAATAATCAAGAAAAGAAAGGAGAGAATGGATGAAAAATAATAGAAGAGGAAGACCCTATTTGTAGTGGTTATTAGGAAAAATCAATTGGACATTTAAATCAATTCCTTAAACAATCATAATTGGAATAAAAATGGCATTTAAGAACTTTTAAATTAAATTAGAAGTAGAGACCAACACAAGGACTGGGGGCTTGCTTGGGGAGCAAGCCCCCTAGTCCAACCTTAACACTGTTGGCTATGTGGCTAGGGTTGCGCATTTATTGCGCAAGGCATGCACAAATGCGTAGGCCCAAGGCCTACGCGCCTAGCGCAGCATGCACCGCAGGCTACCAAAAGTAGCCCGCTTGCGCTGGGCCAGCCGGCCTTTGCACAACACTGTGAATGCAATGCTGCCTTGGCCCGCACGCAGACTTTTGCGCTTGTACTGTCAAATAGTACATGTGCAAGTCCATTTGCGCTGGTTCCCCGAATCTCGCTTTTAAACTTGTGTTTCTACTTCCCCTTTTAATTTAACCTCCTATTATTTTTCAGCTCATGGGTCTAACCAATAAAAGGTCCAACCATTAATTAACTCTTCTAGATTAGACCTAGTTTAACGTTTTTTTATATTGCTCAATCGTAACTCAAAGTGTGTGACCTTATAAGATCCCATAATATCGAGCCTTCAAAGTTTGACCTAGCTCAACTTCCTTTCATCCAGTCATGGTCTCGCAACAGAGATGAAATTCTAATCGTTATCCATGTTGGGGAATTCCGGTAGAATGAAGCATAAATAATTCTGAAGTCGTGAGGAACACTTTCATATTGAATCTTATTTGGCGGTTCTACCAAATAGATCAATCCGATAAAATCAGAAATGACAAGAACTTAGAGTGAATTTATGTTGTGAAGAAAAGTGAACCAAAATTGCAGAAATCGTTGCAAAAAACTCTGCATGTAACTGTTGCCAATGCCATGTTTTATAGACTTGATACGAACAGTCGCAACTCTTCAGAACAGAAGTATTGCGAAAAGACATGTCCATTCGAGCAGTTGCAACAGTTCATAACAAAAGTGTTGCGAAAGGTAGCTCCCGGACCCTCGTAAGCTAAGTATTGTAATAGAACTCGAACAAGCGTGCACTCCGCACTCTCCTAACTTGTTCGATGAAATATTACGACTGCATTGGTGAACTAGTTGATCAAATTACACTAAAATACCAACAATCCTCCCCCATTTTAGTGTAATCCATGATTAACTAAACAAAATCACAACAAATAACAAACTTATACATAAATAAAATATCGGAACGATTGAATTTCATCTTAGTATATTACACATTCCAAATATTCGAATACCAAAGGTATCACTATTGATTGAACCTTGGTTATCCATCTTGAAAACTCGAAGACAATATACACATAAGTCAACATTCTAACATGTTCTTATTTGACACTATCTTTTACTAGCTTTGTGTCCCTATCCTTCATAAGCATATCAAAGCCAAGCCCAAGCTTCCTGAAGCGGCTAAACTTCATGCTTATCTAGGTAGCTCTTTTACTCTTACAACTGCATATGCAATTTTTCAAAAGAACTATTAAGAAGTTAAACTTCAACCTCATATACTTGCAGGTCTGAACACACTCCTTGGGATATTTTAATCAGTGTGTTCCAATCTCTAGATATTAATCTTTCCTCATTGAATTCAGCACCTAACGTCATATTAGGTGGGAATTGAGTATCTTAACATGAGAGATTTTAAATGGACTTTAATTTCATCCCCATAGCCGACTTTTGCACAAGATCTTTCCTTAACCCTTTGGTTATATGATCGGCTAAATTATGCTCAATTTTTACAAACTCAGATTCCATTGTTGAATTACTCATACAAGTTTATTTCTTAGACACCTAAGAAGTAGCACCTTCCCCAAAAAGAAACACTCATCCACTTGTGGAAGAACTATCCTCCTCATAAGAAAAATAACTTGTATCCAACTAACCTTCAGAAATCGAAGGAAGCCACTAGAAACACGTCATGTGGCATTATATTGACCGATCAACTTTGACTTTTGACTGACACGTGTCAGTCAATCATTGACATGTCAACCCCAAAAGTTAAACCAATGCCACATAAGATGACGGTTAAAGTTGGATAAGGACAAGTTTTTGGCAACGCTTAATTTCACTTAAGTGTTGCCAAAATCGCTTCACTTACATTCTTTCTTGCGACACAAAAAAAATATTATGGCAACGCTCTGAAAATCGTTACCATATCAACCAATAGCCTTGTTTCTGGCAACACTTATAAAAGCGTCGCATTAGATCACAAAATCGTTGCCAAACTGCCACATGAAGCATCACTACAGATCATGAACCGTCACAAACAGCTGTCACAAAAACTAACCATCCTGACTTTTCATTTTGCGACGGAATTTCTGACGAAATCAGAATCCCTCACAAACCGTCATAAGAAACCCTGACCTGCCGCAAAAAACAGTTGTCGCAAATGAACCATCGCAACTTTTCATTCTACAACGAATTGTGCAACGGATTCAGAATCCCTTGCAAACTGCAGAAAAACGAAATCAGATTTTAAATCATTTCAAAATCAATTCCGGCCACCGACAAAACCCCTCCGTAGGTTTTTCAACGCCCCGAGTCCAATAGCGCTGTTCTTTTCATGAAAAAATGAACCTAAACACGTCGTTTATACAAAACGGCTCAAGAATTAAGATTCTTTCCGAGAAAAAGAACGTTTATACCGCCATAAACAACCAAAAATGAAAATGGCCATCAAACATAATTCAACATAACTTCAATAATTAAGAATTTCAAATCCTAAATTTTAAAGCATCAAACTTCAATTAAAACACAATAAAATCAACATTCATATTTTTTAGAATTTTCCAAATTTCATTACCTGAATTCCCTTGCATTTTTCTCCATTAAAACATCATCAAATAGAAAAATTTTCTTCTAAACATAATTAGTGACATGTCTCAGCTTTCAAAATCCACCAGAATCACAAAAATCCAAATTCTATAACCGAAGTTATGATCAAAACACTAAACAGTGTACAAAGTTGATATTTTCCAAAAACGGATTTCATGACTCAACTTCATACGAAAATTTCACATTGAAAAAGAACGAAATTAACTAAGGTTTCTTCTGAACATATATTCCTTAGTTTTTGTAGATATCAATAGAATCAAGAATCATTCAAATCGGAATTATATAACAAGAGAAAACATCAAAACAAAACAAGGGTAAAATCTGGAAGTTTTCCGAAAAATCGAGAAATCGAAATTAGAAACACAAACAATCATCGCAAGAGAACAGATTGAATTCGTACCTTTTCAGTGAAAAACTCAGGCTTCAAGCGACGAATAAGATTCAATCTTTGTTGGGAAATTCCGGTAGAATGAAGCCTGAATAATTCTGAAGTCGTGACGAACACTTTCAGATTGAATCTTATTTGGCGGTTCTACCAAATAGATCAATCCGATAAAATCAGAAATGACAAGAACTTAGAGTGAATTTATGTTGTGAAGAAAAGTGAACCAAATTGCAGAAATCGTTGCAAAAAACTCTGCATGTAACTGTTGCCAATGCCATGTTTTATGGACCTGATACGAACAGTCGCAACTCTTCAGAACAGAAGTGTTGCGAAAAGGCGTGTCCATTCGAGCAGCTGCAACAGTTCATAACAGAAGTGTTGCGAAAGGTAGCTCCCGGACCCTCGTAAGCTAAGTATCGTAATAGAACTCGAACAAGCGCGCATTCCGCACTCTCCTAACTTGTTCGATGAAATATTACGACTGCATTGATCAAATAGTTGATCCAATTACACTAAAATACCAACAATCCACAACTAAACTTGATCTTGTAGCCGTTGGATCTTTCGATGAAGATATTGATAGAAAGGCTCCACCGATTTTTTGCTTTCTTCCGTCAACAATGCCCTACTTTCTTCTTTTAGCGCAGAAGACTACTTTGTCAAAATTAGCGGGAAAAGTTGTTGAGTTGGAAATAACTTTGTCTCTTGGAAGTAAACTAACTTTCTACAACAGTCCTTTCCAAACGCGGATGTCAGCATATCTGCTTAGATTGCAAAAATTTAACTACCTTTTTAGACGTAGCAACCTGTAACTATAAGATAATTATAAGGTGCCATATAAGATAATTATAAGGTACAATATAAGATATTTACAAGATGATTACGAGGTGCGATATAGATAATTGCAAGATAACTATAAGATGCGATATAAGATTAGAAGATAACTACAAGGTGCGATACAAGATAATTGACCGACGATGTTAATCAACCATTTTCGGCAGCTTGCGCTCAAAGAATTGAATAGCCTGGTTCCTCCTTCTTCATTGACTGGCTTTGATCTAAACAGGTTCTATGCTTTTTTTAAAATTTTTATTGTATATCATTCAATCTAATATCTTTGATAGATTGTAGGACTGGTATACTTATAGTCTAATTATTGAATGAAACTGTAAATTTTGCGGCTATGGTGTTAGAGAACACGAACTCGTGCTTGAGAGCCAACAGGGACGGGAGAATGCAAAATCTAACGAAAAATGGAGGACTGTTATTAGAGAAATTAATTGGTTTTACTAATGGCAGAGGTCATTCTATCGGCGGTTCCCTTTTTCTGCACGAACTTAATGTTGCAACTAGTTTCTTCGATCCAGATACTGGAAGGGATTTATAAGTTGTACAAAGGTTTTCTGCAAGATAGACCTGTAATTGTGAAGAAATACAAAGATGATGATTCTTCAGAAGAATGGATTAGCGTTAGAGTGTTTTCATCACAGATGAAAGTCCATAAAAATGTTATCGAATTCTTAGGTTGTTCCTTAGAGTCTTCAATTCCGATTCTCGTTTTCGAGTACGTTGAAAAGCTTAGTCTTAACGAGCACATTTTCAATTTGGAAGATAGAATTGATTTTAGACCATTATAGTTGCCAACCTTACCTATCTGCAATTACAGAGGTAAGGTTGCGTACACCCGACCCCCCCTTACCCCACTTGTGTGGGAGCCTTGTTAGGTTTTGGGGTAATGTTGTTGTTGTTGTTGTATAGTTGCCAAGGCGCTAGGCGCTAGGGTTCCTGGAGCCTAGGCGCAAAGCGCACAAACTAAAAAAACTTAAAAATTATGCCAATTTTATAATCATTACATTTTCTATACAAAAAAAACCTAATTTTAAAATCAGGCCCCACTCCTTTAGCGCCCAGAGCTTAGAGCCCGATGCATCCAGGCGCGCGCCTTTTGAATTTGAGGATCCTGGTAAGTGCCTAGGCGATGATGCTAGAGCCTAGTGAGCCTGGAGCCTAAGGCACCGACTTTGACAACTAATGGAAAATTAGGTTGAAGATTTCTGTTGATGTAGCTAATGTGATTGCATATCTTCACACTGCATTTTCAAGACCCGTAGTTCATAGAGGTATAAAAACGAAAACTAATTTATTCGATGAAGATTATAGAGCTAAATTGAGTGATTTTTCATTTTCAATATCTATGCC
The DNA here is from genome assembly GCA_947683365.1 of Euphorbia pulcherrima. Classification (NCBI taxonomy): domain Eukaryota; kingdom Viridiplantae; phylum Streptophyta; class Magnoliopsida; order Malpighiales; family Euphorbiaceae; genus Euphorbia; species Euphorbia pulcherrima. The sequence continues at coordinate 41,387,509 of CANTUS010000008.1, read as the reverse complement.
AAAGGGGGAAACCCACATAATTGATGATGTGAGAGGAACAGCAGGATTCATTGCTCCTGAATATTTCCAGTCAGGTGGTATGTTCAATGAGAAAGTCGATGTTTATAGTTTCGGTGTACTGCTTCTTGTGCTTTTGACTAGACAAGGTCCTTTTAAGTCGTTTCCTGCAGCTGGAGTCAAGACAGTTCCTTACTTGGTTGGTATCAATAGTCTTATGGAGAATAATAGATCTGAAGATATTATCGATCCTACGATTGTTGAAGAGGGGCCATGGCTCGATAAAGAACGGCAGTTAAGAGCTTTTACTATATTGGCCTTGCGTTTTACTCGCGATGATCCAGAAGATAGGCCGGGAATCACTGATGTCCGGAAACAACTCAAGGAGATTTATTAATCTATAGTTTCCAATATAGTTACCTAAGTGATGTTAAAGTTTGCTTGTTCTTTGTTATTAAGAATAGTCCCTAATCCTGTTCTTTATGTGTAATTTATTACGTATAATATACAAGTTCTTTCTTTTTTAAAAAGTTTTTTAGTTTCATGGTTTCTGTTATACAATTTCTTCTTCTACTAAGAAGATCAGATAAGGAACTTACTTGTCCATATGATCCTAACTTCTAGTCTCGATGAGTATTATTATGATTTAGTAGATTCTGTTATTTAGAAAAAGTTTAGAAAATATTGCTAATTTCAAACATCCATATCATGTATCTCTAATTTAAATAATTATAATAATAGACTAATACTTCCCTGTATTTTAGATGATTAATTTATACCACCTTACATTTTGCCTTTTTAATACTATGACCATATTGTATTCTTTATGATCTCTTTCTGTATTAATTAAATTTCTTAACATAATATATGTTTGAGATAAAAATTAGTCTTGTAACACATTGATCTATTAGTATATTCGGTCAAAACTAAGGAGGTTGTAATTGTTCACTATATATCTAATGTGCCAATGATCTTAATATCCTATTATCACCATTTTTTTTTACTTGTACTCAAAGCCTATGAAGCCTCGTATTCTCGGCAATGTTTTAAAAAATGTTAGACGCTAGTCGGGCAGTCGGAATTTCAAAACGTCTGGGCGGGGTCTAGGCGGGATTTGTATTTTTTATTTTTAAATTTTTATTATATATATAAAAATTTAAATTTAACTAAAAAGTAAATTATAATAATATAAAATACAAAAAAATCATAATTTAGACCATATTTTAAAAACCACTAAGTGGGATAGAGCATATTGTTTCTCGATTTGAGACTCAAAATGATAATTTTATTACGAGAACACTTTAATGTACTTTAGTTTTACCAACTAAACTACTTTTTGCTGGTAAACTATGATTGTTATAAATAATGGTATCATAAAAAATCTAAAATAGGCATCGCCTGGGTGGAAAAAATCGGACTAGGCGGTGTCTAGGCGGTAATAAATCGGCCGAACGCCTGATAGCGTCCTAGGAATGGAAAGTCGGATGGCAAGTCCCAAAATAGCGTCTAAGCGAAGCTAAGCGGGGATTTTTAAAACAGTGATTCTCGGTCTCTCTATATATATCAACAAAGGTTAAGTAACTTTTTACTATATATATATATATAAGTTTTATGTACAAAATATTAATTACGATAATTAGAACCATATCCACGTGGAATAAGAATTTTCCTTTATATTTAATAATATAATCACATTTGCACAAACTTTTTTTAAATAATTATAAAATAATGCAAAATGTCAAAATCACTCGAAAAAATTCCATATGTTTCTACAATTTACATTATAACAAAAAGATGTGCAAACGCCTTCAAAATGTGTGGATTCAAACCCCAGAGTCAATAAAATTGGCTAAAATTGCCTCATATTACTAAAAAAAGAACTTACAGACTTACAGTTAAGCGTTTACATATCTTGAGACTGGTGATGACTACCAAGATAGCACGAGAACAAGAACGACAATTAAAACGAAAACCATAATGACTACTAGTGTCAGTTTGGGTTTCTAATATGGAATCGGGAAGCTTTAGTGTCAAAAAGTTTTCGTGCTACTTAGATGACTACTCTAGCAATATAATGTCGGTTCAGTATTCTAATACAGAACTGAGAAACGTTAGTGTTTACAAGTTTCTGTGCAACCTAGATGACTACTCAACCAGCTGACATAGTTCATGTCATTGACTTGAGGTGAGGCAAAGTTCTTTGTATTATTGAAGCAAAGAAATTTTTTTTTTAATATTTACAAGTATCTTCGTTGAGATAATTTTGTTCGGACCTTAGTTATAGTTAAGGTTCCTCACCCCTCCCAACTCTTAAAACTTCTTCAGCCTGCGGTGCGATAAATTTTTTTAACATAACTATTTAATTAATTTTGCAACCATAAATATATTTATAATATTACATTATCATGATGTGCTTGCGTTTATTCACAAGCCAACTGTGGTAACAGATTATATTTAATGATACAAAAGCCAATCTTGCATAGAGCAAAGGTAAAAAAGGTTAGAATTAACAATTTGGAATTGCAAGTGTAATCATGTCGAGCAACAGTATTTTTCTTATTGGTTTTATTTATATAAAAAATTATAAATTTAGGATATATTCAATGAATCAGTCAATCAATAAGACCATATTTTTTTTTGGATTGAATGAATTTAAATTGAAATGGAAAAAATTAAGCTGAAATTGTTAATAACACGTATTAATAATTATATTTAATGACTAATATAATAGAAAAGTCAAATAGTAGTAGAAAATAATAAATTATTTAATGTAAGCATCATTTTTAAAAAATATTATATTTGGGTGCATCTCTGTTAATATATCCATTTTATTTATTAGATCAAATTTCATCCAGCATAACTATCAAGAAATGACTTGGTCTTCCTTTCAATGTGAAGCTGAGGGCCTATTCTTTTCAAACTTATATTATCAGTATTAAAAGTATTGAAATTGAACGAATATAAATTAAAAATATTAAATTAAAAGATAATTAATAATATAAATAATAATATAAGAGAATATTATTATATTAATAATAATAATAATCTATAATACTTTAAATACTATATGTAAAATTGAATTAAAATTGCGAATATTAAAATTAAACTGAACTGAACTAAACTGAATGAATTATAAGTTAAAAAAATATGGTTTGAGTTGTAATTCGCCATGTTTTAAAAAGCGCTAGGGGCTAGTCGGGCGGCCATGGCTTCAAACGCTTAGGCGGGGCCAGGGCGGGGATTAGGCAAATTTATAAATTTTTTATTTTTTATAATTATTAATAGATAAAAGTATAAATTCAATTAAAAAATAAATTATAATATAATAATATTTTATAAAAATATAGTCTAGTATATCAGAATACAAGTCTTAATTAATTAATTCTTACGTAAAAACACATCAACGTTAAAATCAATTCCTTAAAAATAAATATCCTCACTTATTTTTTTGTGGTTTATAACTTACTATTTCTCGGTTTGAGATTCAAAATAAAAATTGTATGGTAAGAATATCTTGTTGAACATTAACTTTACCTACCGAGCTACCTTTTTTTAATTAAAAAAATTGAATAATAATTATTATAAATATAGACATCTTAAAAATTATGAAAAAAATTAGATTAAACGTTGTCTAAATAAAAAAAATTAAATTATATAATACCTAAATAATAATATATCAATTCAACAACAAACATCACTCAAAAAATGAAAATTGGAATCATAAGCCCCAAAATAGCGTATATGGAAGTTTTATAACACTGGTAATTGAAATATCACCCAACGTAAAATTGAAAAACTAACAGTTACCTTTGGTCGTATTGTATCGTTTCTTCTCTCTCTACGACAGGTTTCCACATCTCTCGCTCTGGGTTTCTCTTTTTTTGTTCAAGCGAAAATTTCTCCATTTCTAGGGTTTTGTCTTCTCCATTCAACAACCCAATTCTTTAATTCGCTTACCGCCTACCCTTGCTGTCAGGTAACTTGTATTGATTTTTTCTATTTCGTAATGTCCACAAGCATTCTTAGAGTTCCTTTTCATCTTTTGTCATCGATTGTACTCTTAGTGGAAATAGTGTGTCCAAAGCTCAGTTTCACTTTTATTGAAGGAATTTTAGGAAATTTACCCCTGATACTTGCTTTATTTTCGGTAATTGTGCAACGTTCTACTTGTAGTTGAGTATTTGAGTTTGTTGGTTTGAGTTTCAAAATTTCAAGAAGAGCTTGCATTAATTTTGAAGGGAAACTGACGAACAAAAATATTGGGTTTGGGAGTTTTGAATTACGTATGTGTGGACAGTGAAGATACATTGTCACCCACTTATATGGGTGAGTTTTGCACATTTTTGTTTGATTTTTGGGATGCGGAGGTTTAGTTGATTAGATTTAGAACCTCAAAGTAATTCAAGCTACTCCCTTTAGTCCAGAATGCTCCTACTTTCACTAGCGAGGTTTACTCGTCGTTTGATAGCTAATGCATATGAATTAAGTATTTCCACATTACTTGAATGTGCGTCGTGTAGTTATGTTTCATCTTTATGTTTTCAAAGATAGCTCCTACTCTTGGAGACATACCTCCAAGGGGTTGGCTCGGTAAATGCTTGATTGTGAATGCTTGATTTCTATCTACCCATCTATTGTGGTTCATTGTTCACTGTCATTGGCAGTTTTTTGCTCCTGTTATCATTATTATTGTAGTTGTTGTCATATTCATCGTTGTATTTTCAGATATGCCTGAATTGGGTTTTCCTATTATATTCTTATAATTACTTTTTTTTTAAAAACCAGAACTAGCATTTATTTATTCTTGGTATCATCGTAGGTTTGAAAGCTCTGTTTTTTATGGAATTGGAGCAAAATGAATTAGATAGTGTTCATTATTGCAACATGAATGTTGATTGTGTTTGTTATAGAAAATATTACTTCTAATTTTGCATACATGAAATGAAAATACTACAACTTACTTCTAGCTTGAACTATGTTGATTGCTTTGATTGATACTGAATTGGAAAAGAGGGGGCACCACTGGTTGATTGATTGGTCAATTACCAAAAACTAGTTCTGATTGAATGAAGATTTCAGTCTTAGCAAAGTTGAAATTTCCAGCAGAGTATTTTCTTCATGATCTTAGTTTAGTAAGCTTATATCGGGGTCAATTGAAAGGCTTTTTAGCATCCGCAGCAGAGTTTTCCTGTTGATTGATGATTTTATTATTGAAATTCTAGTTTCTGTTTGTTTTTTAACATTGAATCATGAGTTGAAGAATTTAGATACATACATTTGCCTTGATCAATTGTCAAAACTTTATTATAGAAGACAACTTTTGTATGTGTACCATGGTTTAGATCTGCCCTTCATTGCGAAAACATGCATTTTCCTTCTGTTTGTTTTGATTTTAATGTAAAACTGTAAATGTTAACAAAAAATGAAAATAATGCTCTAACTTTTTTTTTTTTATGAAAATAATGCTCTAACTTTTTTTTTTTACTTTTGTTCTCTAATACAGGGATTTATGCAGGATATGTGAAAACCTGTGAAGCAGCAGGATGAGCAGTGATAATTTTGATGCACAGATTTTGTCTGAGAAGTTGTCCAAACTTAATAACTCACAGCAGAGCATTGAATGTATCCTTCACTTTTAAAACCCTTGTTCATATTGTTCTGTCTCATAAAATATTGTACTAAATTATCAGAAGTTCACTGCATCATCCCACATTGTAAGTTAGTATAGCTTGATCAGGCCTTGATGGCAATGGTGTGCTAAATAATTTTTGGATTAGGTTTTTGCACTTGCAAATAGCCTTTACATCTTCTGCATTAGCCCATTTTTTGAATTGCTAAATCTGGGCAATCTGATGATATTATTCCTATGATCTTCCAAGTTCTTATGTTTACTTTTTCTTATCTTTTCCTGTGAATAATTTATTCAAATGGAGAAAATGGTGTGTACATAAAGAACTAAGTTTTCTTTTCAGTCTTAGTACATTAAACTTTTGGGCCTCTTTAATTTTTTTCTAGGTTGAAGTAATGAACTTTTCGGAGTTATGCCTAATTGACATATGTGCACAGTTTGATTTTAAAACACTGTATATTTGTTTGAGCATCTGTATGTACTCTTTTATCGACCACACTTCATCTCCATAAATGAGAATCTTTTAAAAGGGAGCTGCTGTTTTTATTGAAAAGAAAGTTAGTGGTACTTTTATCTTTATGAGATCTCTATTGGCATTTTCTTTGTGAAAATTTGACACAAATGCCAGCACTTATTTAGGCGCAGTTCTAGTCTTGTGTGTGTAAATTATGGATTTGGTATATGATTTTGTTTTGTTTTGTTTTGTTTTGATGTTTATTTTCATTTTTCGAGAGATAAAGTTTAAATATTTGTTCATTGAAAATGAACCCCTTAGTTGATAATATCGGTACATTATGGATTATTTAGAGCTTATTCTTTTGGTTAACCCCCTTTTGAGGTTTTATTGTTGACATCTAATGTGTCACCCAAGTTATGAAATTGTTTCTCGATAAGGCCCAATAACCAACTTTCAATTGCTGGTGTTTCTTCTGTTTTTGAAAGCACTATATAGTTTAAGTGATCGAAATGGTTCTTAGGTAGCTGGAAAAAGAATCGAGTTTGGGGGTGTTGTTTTGGTTTTGTCAAACCTAGTTTACAAAAGTTGTCAAGCCCTAGTACGTATTGGGGTTTTCCACTTTCTCTTGTCAAGTTCAATGTTTATGGATATCATGGTGGAACTCTTTTTTGTGTATTATAGTACTAGTTGTGCTTAGTTATATATGTGGTTGTTAGATATTGGTGAGCATTTGGCTTGTCAAAAGCACCGAAGGCACTCAGGTGCCACCAGTTGGTGCTGGAGCGCCTTGACAACCTTGAGTGAGGCTCCTTCAATGAGGTGCTGCCTAGGCGAGCGCTTTAGCCTTAAATTAAGGCGACCAAGGCTACGCCCCAATTAATTTAGGTTTTTAAACGGATACAATTGAGATGTGAAAAGTTTTTACATGGGAAACAACAAAACTAAATGTACTTAACTAGGAGTGCTAACGGATAGAAATGAGGTATGAGAAGTTTTTATATGGACACAACAAAATTGAATGCAAAATTAAGTGCAAAATCATTGGGATTTGAAATCTTCCTAATAGAAACTTATTTCCTTTATAAATTCTATTATATTCTCATTTAATACCAAGAGTAAAGGACAAAAAATTGACATCAGGAATTTATAAGAAAGAGTTAAGGTAAGTGTTAGCTGTAAATTAGGACTTTAGCTATAAATAAGATAGTAAATGGAGGCTTGTAGGGTATGCTATAGAGGCTTGTCAACCAACTTGTCTTTGACTCTAAATAGCCCAAGTCTGTATATATATATATGTATATGTATTGAGTGAGTTAATTAAGTTTAGTGAATCAGTTCATTCAAGATGTAGTCTTTTTAGTCTATAACATGGTATCAGAGCTGCCCTTGTGAGTAGCATTTCTGGGCTTTCTCTATGTGTTCTGTTTATGTTTATCTTCTATTTTCCGGCCAAAGACTCTGTTTTCTAGCGACACCCGCTGCCCATGCGAGCAGCCTGTTCCAACCTGCCTATATAATTAGTTTTCTGTTTTGGAAACTTTGGTTTTTTAGGTCTTCTGTTTTCATTCAGATGTCTTTGGCTGGGTATTTACGTAATAAGGTTGAAATATTTGTTGAGGAATGGTGGATGTTCTATTTCTATTAGTTTGGACATTTGGGTTTATTTCCTATGGGTTATTTAGGAATTATTTGAGCTTTCATGGTAGTGAGGTTAAGCTGATGTAACTTCGGATACTCCAAGAAATACCCTTATGTGCAGTGTTGTTTGTGGCATTTGGGTCTCTGCCCCAGTATGCAGGATTGATGGGATTTCAGGTCCCGTTTGGATTGCCAGTTTTGGTATCTAAAAAGGGCAGCATTTGTGGATCTCGGTTTTGGGTCCAATTTCTGCAATAAGATTGGCAGTTTCTCAGACAGTTGCTTCAGAAAGCGTCACCTCCTTCGTTCTCGGCATTACCTGTTTAAGCTTATGTATTTGGTTTTGTTGTATTTGAATTTGTTGTAATGTGATGTAAATAAGATAGTAAATGGAGGCATGTAGGGTATGCTATAGAGGCTTGTCTACCAACTTGTCTTTGACTGTGTTTGTATTGAGTGAGTTAAGTAAGTCAAGTGAATTAGTTCATTCAAAATGTAGTCTTTTTAGTCTATAACAATAACATTTAACAATACACTTCTTTCATCTCCCTTTCTCGTTTTTATTTGTTGTCTGAGCTTTCTTCATCTTCCTTTCATTTAATGCGTCTTGCATTTGGTTCTTCTTAGATGCGTTCTCAATTTTTTTCATTGATTTTATTTTCTTCTTTGAAGTTTTCTTCATTTCCCTTTTATCTTTCTTCTTTGAAGCTTTGAAAAAAGTATTGTTGAAACATTGAAATAGAGAGTTTTGAAAGTTAAAGGATTTGTCATACACCGTATTAATGCAATTATATATTTTATATGCAATTGTTATTAAATATTATAATCTTCCACACATGTTTAAATGAGCATGGATGCATGTACTGTTAATATGTCTTATTGACTGTATGGCATTGTTTAATTGACTTTTAATTAAGTAATAAGTAGTTAACATTGTTTAATTGATTGTAAGAAAGAGCACTAAAATAGTATATTGTACAACATTGAGAGTTTAGAATATTTTTATGTAGCGCCTCATTTTGCTCGGACAAGCCCCTAAAGTGGTGCCTAGTGCCTCAAGCAATTTGAAGTCTTAAGGTCTTATGTGCGCCTAGTGCTTTGAACAACATTTCATTTGGCATTTAATAGAGCTTTATGACGTCAAAAGATCCATATAGCCAACCCCAAAGACTTATTTGATTGGTATAGCACTAGTGCTTGTGGCTGTACTCAGCAGCATGCTGAATTTTTCTTTTATACTCTTAGTTTGACAGCCTTGTAATCTTTGTATTTGCACTATTATTTTTACAGTTCTCATTAAACTATCTTTGCTTCTTTTATTGTGAAGTCACGGATAGCTGTTGTAACTCACTTCAGGGCCAATTGGATACAACCTCTCTGTAATTACAAAGGTAAGGTTGCGTACATCCGACCCCCCTTACCCTGCTTGTGCGGGAGCCTTGTTAGGCATTGGGGTAATGTTGTTTATGTTGTTGATGTTTTTTTTGGTGTCATAGTACTAGTTGTCCATGTTGCTACATTCAGCAGCATGGTGAATTTTTGTATATAATCTTAATCGAATAGCCTTGTAATCTTTGTATTTGCATTAAACTTTTCTGTTGATGTTTGTTCTAGCCTGCAACTTGCATGTCCTGAACTAATTTGTTGATTAGCTGTTTAGGATGCGATGATTAGTCCATAGTTGGAGAGAAGATTACCTATGATTATATATAGCTGCTGGGTGTGACATAGTTACCCAATCTTTGGTTTTGTTATATATGTTTATATACACTCAATCTCTTCATATTTATTTGTTTGTTTGCATATACCTTTTATATTGTGGAAAAGTGTGATAACTCTCATTTCTTTAACAATTTAATCAGCATTATCTCGCTGGTGTATTTCGCATCGAAAGAAAGCAAGACAGATTGTTGAAACATGGGGCAAATTGTTCAATTCATCCCAGAAAGAGCAACGTGTCTCTTTTCTGTATCTGGCTAATGATATCTTACAAAATAGTAGGCGGAAGGGTAGTGAGTTTGTGAATGAATTCTGGAAAGTTCTTCCAGCAGCTCTTAAACAAGTCTATGATAGCGGCGAAGAAAATGGAAGGAAAGCTGTAACAAGACTGGTAAATTCTTAATTGTTTTGTTTGCTAATACTTAAACAAGTTTATTTGATTTCTGAAAATTAGATGATAATTTATTAAGTCGATTAATTACTAATTGGTTAATGCATTATGTTGAGATTTTATATTTGTTATTTTGACTGCTTTCATAAGAATAAAACTATTAAAAGTTCAAACTTAAGAAGCTAAACTTAATATTAAGAAACATTATATGTTATCGTGCAAACTGCGAAATTCGTTAGTGTAAATAACAATATGATGCAAGATTCATATGATTTGTTTTTTTAACTAAATAATAAAGTGTATACGTAGCACGGAAACTCTTAGACACTCGTGTTTCCATGTTTCGTGTTGGTATTGGAAACTGACACTTTGTCACAATTCCCCCAGGGCGTTTCCTGGTGTCGGTGTCCACTTCCGTGTCGGTGCTACCTGTGTATTGGTTGATGACTGCAACTTAAGGGTATATTAAGCAATGGAGTTTAGTGTAGGTGTTGAATTTAAAAGATATGGCTAAATATCATCAATTGGCCTTATAATATAATGTGTAAATCAATTCTATGCCCTTGGTGTTTGTGAATTACAAGATTGAAATCTATGTCATACTAAATTTGGTTAATCTGTAAAACTATTTGATTTTTGGTGGTAATTTTTTTGGTTTGGCTGTTGGTTGCATACAGTTGGTAGTTGTTTTCTGATAGGGGAAAACTAGGAAGTTAAATATATTTATTGATTGTTTATTAGACATTTTTTCATACAGCAAACATGTTATGTCAGGCATAAAAGATTTTGAACATATTTGTTTTGTGAAATATGTTAATTAATGATATTGTTTTGATATAAATTTATTATTTTATAACTATTATATAGTTATTTAAAAGGAAACTCTTAATGCTTTGTAATGAATAAATTTTGAGAAAGGTATTATAGTTTAGATATAAACAAAAGTCAGTTTGCTACCACTAAATCTCAAAGGATACCTACAAACCAGTAACTGTTGGTAGCTTTTAAGATTTAGTGGGTCAAGCAATTTGGTAACATTTGATACAGTCCATATGCATTATCATGACAAGAGAACTACAGAATAAACTAAGTTATACCGCAAAGGATTATGTAAGGTTCTTTTGATATGTTAAGTGTGACATATCTCATAACTTTTTTGGTTTAAGTGTGACATATCTCATAACTTTTTTGAACATGGCTTAGCTGAGGGGAACTTTTTTCCAGAAATCTGATTCCTCTTCTTCTTGATTTTGATTGGTTCTCATTATTTTCAGGTTGGAATATGGGAGGAGAGGAAAGTTTTTGGTTCTCGAGGGCAGGGCCTTAAAGATGAAATGGTTGGTAAGAATCCTTCTCCTCTGTTAGTGAGCAGTGGAAAGAGCTCAAATCTTATCAAGACAATGAAAAGGGATGCCAACTCAGTCAGACTTGTAAGTATTTTGATTTTTTTAAAAATATCTATCTTGTTTGTTTATGGGTATATTTTATTTAAATATGATTATGTTTGTTTGAGTTGTGATCTTGGGCATATCTTTGCTTGGTTATCTCAAACTAGAAACTGGCTGTTGGAAGTCTACCAGAAAAGATCATAACAGCATTTCAGTCAGTAATTGATGAGCATTTGAATGAAGAACCTGCGTTAAACAAGTGTAGTGCCGCTGTATCCAATGTGGCTAATATTAGGGAAGAAATGGAAAATGGTTCTTCATTAGGTAAAATTCGTATAGCACTATAGCTTTAAAACATTTTTTTTAATATCCTGCAAATTTCGTCAAATGATATACTAATTGTAAAAGCCTAATCAGCATTTTGAATCTGAAATGTAAATAGTAAATTATCTCCTGCAACCGCAAGACTACGAGAGGCTACCGGTCACACCTTTTGAGCACTCTGTCTTTAGGATAAAGCTTAATATGCTGTTTAGTTCAGTTTATATAACTCAAATATGTAGAAAGCCATTCAGCAAGGAGAACCAGATAAAGCAGAAATCTATGTATTCTATCATTATCTTCTACATGCTCTCTGATTTGGGACTGACCTCCTGTTCTTTTAAACATTTTGTCGAGCATATAATGTTTATCTGGAGTTCCATCAGACCTTGGATTTCCCCTATTTCTTGTCCTTGTATAACTTCTAAGATATTGACTACCTGGTTTCCAATTTTGGGGCTCATGCATTTTTAAGTTCTAAGTTTCTGTTTTATATTCAAATTAAGATAAAATCATGTAGCCTCCATAATTGTTTTATTCGACGGTGAACTTTCTTGCCTTATATTCTTTTCTCATGTCCTGTAAGAATGCTGTCAATTATATAGAGCGGAACTTTCACTCTTGGTTGCATGACAGTTTCTTCCTTGTTACAAATAGTGCATATTTTGAATCTATGTTGCCACCTTAAAATTCTCTTCTTTAAGTGATGTATGTCCGAGCCATTTGGGATTTTACAGTGTGCAAATGTCATAGTAAGTAGTAACTTCCAAAAAATAATGTTGTCTTGATGCCAGTGTACTGATTTAGAAATGCAGAACAATTTACTTTTTACCTCAAAGATGCATCTTCTTGTAACTAGGTGAATGTCATATTTGTATTAGGAAATCAACAAGTTTCTTCATTTATGGATGAGTTACAAACTCAAGAAGATGTCCTTCAGCAGTGTGTTGAGAAACTTGAAAGTGCTGAATCAACCAGGGCTATGTTGATTTCCCAGCTGAAAGAAGCAATTCAGGATCAAGTACGCCTTGTCACTTTACATGATTTTTCATCTTAATTTACTGCTAAGCTAAATGTTTAAATCTTTCTCAGGAATCAAAGCAAGCCCTCGTTCATTCTCAGTTACTAGTAAGATTTCTTTATTGTCTCTAAATTAATTCACATAAGATAGGCACTTTTGATTTTGAAATACTTGAAACAGGATAAAGATTGTGTTTATAGGTCTTTGTGTGGTGTGAAATTGTCATGTGGCTTATTGATGCTTGCCTTTAGAGGTGGTCTGTGCATATTGTGTCTGCTGAGTCCTGACATCTACAGGATCTTTGTTAGCTTTATTGTCCATGAAAAATCACGTTCTATTGAGATATCAAATTATCTGCACAAGAGCTGTGATATATCATGGGTGATGGGTGATGCCTGGAATTTCGCAACCACTGTAGTAACATTACATTACATTACATTGCATATTTTGGATAGTGTTTAAACAGATCTGTTTTCTTCTCTTTCTGTAAATCAATACCTGTTATTCCAGTCCTGGAGATATTAACATGTGAGATACTTGGTTTGGCATTGTAGCCAATAGCCATAATCTATTGCCTTCAATATGTTTGTGGTGAAGACATTTAGTCATATCTTATTTGTCTTCATCACTACTGTTGTTGGCTTATTTTCCCCTTGGGTCATAGTTATTAAAATCGTACGATTTGATTTGTATCAAATCTATTTTGGGGTGAATTGAATCGACCATCAATCAGCAGAATCCGCCTATTCTGCCTATTCATAAAGACAACTGAAGAAAAAACAGAAAATGATGAGATGAAGACTAGGAATACACTCTTGAAGACGGTGAAAGCTCCAACCTCTTCTAGTCGCCGGAAATTTCTGTTGTTCGTCGGGAACTTCCTGCTTACTTTTAAACTTGCAATTGAATTGGATGGCGGCTTGGATGGCGGCTAAGAGTGAGGTTGAAAAAGGCAACCATCTTTCTTTTTTAATTGAAAAGCATGGAACCGTATTTCCCTTTTGTTCCAAATTCAAACCTTATCTCATTTTCATTCTTTTCTTTTGAATAAATTTATATATTATATTCAAACATTAAATTTTTGATTTCTAGAAATATTTAGTGCTATACATGGCTAAAGATTTACTCTTATATGTTATATAATTGATATTTTATAATAACTAATAATTTATTAATTATAAGAAGTCAGTTTTACAAATACATTTGTGTTTAATTAGTCTGTATTTATATATTATCAGGATTATATCACATTATATATTTTATTTAATTACTTTATTTTTTTTGTATTTTTAGAAAGAAAGATAATAGTATATGAAGTTTAATATGTTAAATTTATTTTTGTAATTCTAAGAACTTGAACCGAATCTTATTATTCAATTCATGATTCGTGATTCACAAAATTTGGATTTTGATTTTCGGTTTGAATCTTGATTTGAGAATTATGCATTGTGTTATATTATATGAGTTGATGTACGGTTGATATGTGGGTTGATAAGTTTGATGTAGATGTTGGTTGATTGGTGTGGTGTGTTCGATGATAGGTTGATGTGAATGTTAGGTTGATGTGTTAAAGCGTCTCCTAGATAAGTGTTTGCAATTAAATTGAAATTAATGAATCTAGTATACTTAAAGAATTTATCTTCCTTTTACTCTTTTGAGTTTAAGAAGCTATGAGATGTTGATTCCTTCAAGTTTAGCTTGAGAATATTTAGGGAACTCGGTTTTCCGGCAAGTTTTAGCTTGCGAACACTGTTATCAAAATCGTACGATTCGCGATTTCCGATTCGAATCGTATGGGGGTGATTCGAAATGGGCTATGAATCGTGATAAAATCGTCTGAATCGTAAGTGAATTGCATGAATCCTCCGATTTTGACTATTCGTCCGATTAAAAAACTGCAAGTGAAAAAAACATCTAAGTGTCTTTTCTTCTCCCTTATCCAATTAAACTAAATAGAACCCTTCGATCAAAGAGAAAACTAACTAGGACTCTTGAAATTCGAAAATCTTACCTTAAATACCAAAGAACTCAAGAAGAAAATTATTCAGCTTTTGGAGAAGAAATTCGTAGAAGATAAAGGATTTTGCATACTCAGCTTTCGAAATTTAAATAGAGTATGATTCCACTTCTTTGTTTTATGTTTCACCCTTGCTATATTTAGATTTAAGATTACTTCATGTTGCACTCCCATCTTTCAAAACAGTTTAGATATATTTAAATAAAACTATAATTAGATTTAAGATTACTTAAAATCAATTTTGACTTATTTGTTTGATTTTATTGAATAGCCATGATGGCTCCTAAAAAATCAACTTCTAATACTGATCTTGCTTGGGATCATTATACGCTTAATGATGAATAATTATGAATAATTATTAGTGATTAGGAGTATATTTTGATAAGATTTTTATTTTAGTTTATTAGTTGATATGATTAGTATTTTAATATTAATATACATAGTAGTCAAAGCGCGCGCCTAGGCGTAATGGCGCAGCGAGGCGCAGCTTTGCGACTCATTGGAATGCAAGTTGTACTTTCCTGTTAAGGCGCTCGCCCGGATGCGCCTTTTTCCAGGCGCACGGGCGCAACACTTTTTTAAATTAGGCGCTATAAGTGATAAAAATTAAAAAACAAAAATTAAAATCTGTGTTTTTTAATTAAAAGATAAAAATAAAATAAAAAGAGGGCCCATATAAAGCTTTGGATGCATTGATGATAGCAATAAGTGGTCGGTTGGGAAGAAGTTGAGTGATCAAGATTTGGTATCTCCAAATGAGGACTTGACATGGCATGATGTGGAAAATGCAAGTGGAGCTGGGAAGTTAGAAGCACTAGGAAATTTAAGGCTAGGAAACAAGACACCAAAAAAGTTGAGTGGATTTTTTTTTTGATTATTATCTAAGAAGCACGGAAACTCCTAGACACTAACGTTTTTGTTTCTGTTTTCCTCTCGGAAACCTGAAATCACTTCATTTTTTGCGTTTCCAGTGTGCGTTTTCGAAAATCAAAAATGTTTCCTTTCCCGTTTCCGTGCTACATAGATTATTATTGTCTTTCATTTGGGATTATGAACTTTTTTTTTAGTTGTGGACCATTATGACTGGTGATATTTTTTTAACTTTAAGTTTTAAGTAGTTATATTATATATCTTATATATCTATAATACTATAAATATATGTTAGAAATTTTATGCTTGTGCTCCTTTCTTGTTCCGGGCTTGCACCTTAACTGCGCCTTGCGCTTAGGCGACGGGCGAGACCCTAGCGCCTTGCGGGCACCTCGCGCCCTCGACTACCATGTTAATATATCATTTATTGAATCAATTTTCGTATTAATTCAAGTTGAACATGCCAAATGTTTTATTTTTATGTAGTTTTAAGAATTTCATCCGAATCTTACGATTCAATTCACGATTCATAAAATTAAGATTTCAATTCTCGATTCGAAGCTCGATTTGACAACTATGCTTGCGAACAATTTCTTTGTTGGTTTCCAGGTTAAAACGTTCCCAACTTTCTTTTCCCTCAGACTTCTCTCTACGTCAGTTGGTATCAGAGCCAATCATTTCCTAACCCGAAACTTCTTTTGGTCATGGTGCATTCTAGAGCTACACTAGAAAGATAGAGTCACTAGAGAAGCAAATGGAAGACTTGAGACAAGAAACAAGGAGCGAAGTACATGCAAGGAGTGAAATACAAGAGGTAAGGAGTGGTTTTCTAGCCTTAGGCTTGAAATAAAGAAGATGATGAAGAGGAGCTTCGAAAATTTGCTTCAACTTGTGAGGCCAAACTTAAGAAAGGAAGATGAAGGAGAAAGCTCAAATCCCCCTCACTTCCGTCACCAACTAAAGCAACAACCACCAAATCGAGAGGAAGAAGATGTTCCTTTACAACCACCTCCACAACCTCCACCTAAAATGCCGATTTCGAAGATTCAAAGACATTTTGAGGTAAGAAGACATGGACCTCATGTTTTCTACGATGCTGGTGGTGAAGAAGAGTATGAGAACTTCAATAGAGAAGAAATGTTTGATAATGAATTTGAAGATGGTGGGAATTTTTGTCGAATTTATGGGAATAAGAGATGTTAGAGGTGGTCATGGAAACGTCCAAAGAAGAGAGCCAAATGGTAGAAATCACTTAAGGCAACTTTATGAAAGGGATGAAGCTTATAAGATTAAAGTTGAGTTGCCATCGTTTGGAGGAGACTTAGATATTGAAGACTTCCTTGATTGGTTGTCCGAAGTTGAATTCTTTGAGTATTTGGATGATCTGAACCATAAGAAGGTTAAGTTGGTTGCTTATGGTTTAAAGGCGAAGCTTCGGTTTGGTGGGAACAAGTGTGAGAGAAACGCAGAAGAAGAGGTGTGGATTCGATTCGATATTGGCAACCAATGAAGTTTATGTTGAGGGAGAGGTTTTTAACACCCGCTTATGGGCAATACAAGTTATATAAAAGGTGCTTTTAAGGGAAAGAGTGTTAACTAATGCACCTCCGAGTTCTTGAGATTGTCTGCTAGTGCACATTTGGCAAAGACGGAAGTTCAACAGAGCATCTCATTATTTAGATGTATTGCGTGCAAACATCCTTAGCAAATTGGAGTGTACAAGATGAGGACTCGCCAAAGAAAACTGAAATAGGAAAAAGTGTGGCTAGTACTCGTGGAATGAAGTCCACTTATTGTGGGAAGGCTCCCAAGGACGGAGTAAAACAATTTAAGAAGGCCCCTCCTAATCCTATATGTACAAATATTGTTGTCAGATGTGGTGATGGTGAAGAAGATGACATGGAAGAGATCTATTGTTGTTGTGATCCTATTGGTGATGAGGACATCTAAGTTCTTCCAAGAGGGAGTGAATGGTGAGGTCATTTAGTTCCATATTTTATTTGTGTTCAGTATTACTTTGTTGTTGCTGGCTTATTTTCTATCCCTCCCTTTCGGTCTCTTTGTGTTGTATTATATGAGTTGATATATGGTTGATATGTGGGCTAGTGTGTGGGTTGATAGGTGTGATGTGTTGGATGATAGGGTGATGTGAATGTTAGGTTGAAGTGTTAGAGCATTTCCTATATAAGTGCTTGCTATTGCAATGAAATAAATGAATCTAATCTAATCAAAGAATTTATCTTCCTTTAACTCTTTTGAGTTTAAGAAGCTGTGAGATGTTGAATCCTTCCAAGTTTAGCTTGAGAATATCTAGGTAAACTAGATTTTTCTGCAAGTTTCAGCTTGCGAACAGTATATTAGTTGGTTTTCAGGTAAAACCTATACAGCTTTCTTTTCCCTCGACCCCTCTCTGCACTGGTTTGTGTTCGCAAATCTCTTTTAGGTAGTAGTTTAGGTAGCTAATGCAAAGTTGATTTATAAACTTGTGTTATTGATTATTTTCCAAGTTAGTTAAGTGACTAGTGGTAAAATTAGTTTACTAGCTACCTTTTCCAATTATATGCATATTATCTTTATATTATTGATCGCTATAAATTGTGTCTTACAGCTATTAATATGTGACGTCTTGATGAAATTCTGACAAAAAAATTATTTTATGTTTCCAAAACCATTTTCAATTCAATTAGCTAAAGCTGGGAGTCGATAGAAAGTTAAACTACAGAGGTTATTACACATAGTATTGTGCCTTAACTTCTCAACTGAGTAGTTGATGAGTAGTTTCATCATTTCATGTAAAGAATATTTTACATGCCCTTTATGAAATGAAAATACCAAATTGTTCTAACTTTTAAGCAAGAAGGCAGTTGATTCCTTGAAAGTGCTACAGGTGACATGATGGATTTTGAAAAAGCTAGAAGCATCTATTAGATGAACCAGCAAATTATATGATGCCTTACACCTGATATTACACAAGTAAATAACATCGCTGGAAAATATAAAGATGAAATAACGAGATGGGCCTATGAAAGAAAAGGCGATGAAATCTCTATCTTGCATGGTTCTTGTAGCGAGTAGAGGAGGGTTGTGGTAGATTGGCAACCAAGGTTAAGATTTGTTACATCTTATTTATGGACATTTTTTGACACTTTTGTTTGGTGTTCCTTACTTGTAACATGCTCTACATTGGAGCCCAAGTGTGAAGGGAAGGATGCTCCTCGCCCTCAAAAACAAAATGTTGAATCAGTGCCATAATTCTGTTTTAAATGAGCAAGGGCTATCATTGTAATTGTGCACAGGTGCAATAAAGAAGCTTGCCCAAAGCATTTTGAGGTTTGGATGTTGGAAGCTAGGTGTCTCTATTCAAAAAAATTGTTAGAGTTGGTTGAAACTGAGGAGTGTGGAAGGATGAGTGACAGAATTGGAGAGATTGGAAAAGGCTTGATAAGTCAAGAAAAGAGTTGGTATCACCGTAAATTAAATTTGAAGAACGATTTGGGTAATAGGAGATGTTTTGAGTTTTTATTAGCCTGTAATTTATATCCATGATTTTAAAAATAGGGACACAGGTCTCGCACAATAATGTTTAGGGCATGCATCTATTTTTTACCCATTATATGATTGTTTGATGGCTACTAAGTTCATGGACTAATTTTATATAAATAAGGTAGATTAATTAACTACCAGTTGAAATTTTTTTTAAGGACCAGTTGAAATTTTTGATTGTTTGATGGCTACTAGAGTCTAATTTGGTAAGTTATTTTTGTTTTCTTGTAAGTTGTAACTTTGCTGTCAATTATAGACTGTTGATGAGTTAAATAAACAAAGTTCAAATCATTTATTTCTCATCTTGGAGATTGTGGGACTCTCTTCTAAAGAGACCGTTCATTTTTTCCAAAAAGTGTGTAGTAAAGAGAGGTATGTGTCTATTTTTACCAAAAAGTGCGTGTCCATTTTTACCCTAGCCCCCTAAAAATGCTAGATTCCTAAAAATTTTTGGGTGCAAGCCTACAAGGACCTCTATCTTGATCTTGGACCTATGCACATAATAGAGATGTAGCTGAATAAACTTTCTATTGATGATGTAGCCGTTGCAGGATCGCAAAGTTCTATCAGGTGAAGCCTTGGACGTGCTTAGTTAGACGTGTATGCTAGATTCCTAAAAACAATTTAGTATTTCTTAGTGTGTATGTTTTGGACGTGCATGTTCAAAAATTGAGTAAGGAAATAAAGAACGATGTATTTCTTAGGTTGGTGGAACTTAAAGGGAGATGGACAAATAGCAATTGAGCTTAGATACTTAATTAGGCACCTAGACCCCGGGGATAATGTTGTATAAAGACTAAAAGAAGAGGGGCAAGAGCTGTTCTTTAGAAGACCGACATCTAACTCATGTGAGATGTATAAAGGATTGTGATGGTGAAGTGTGTTAATGAAAGAATAGGATATCAGCATAAGAAGAGGTAGTTTGATAAGCTCTTTATCGAAAGTCATTCAAGTAGATTCTAGGGTCCCACTTCAGGAAACAAATGTCAATTGTACTTGGATATGAATGATGAATGATGAAATGAAAAACGCCTTAAACAAATGTCAATGGTCCATGTAGGATTTCTAAAGGATCATGGAAAATTTGTATGGTTATAGTTAGAAAGATGCAATATGGACTCTAAACGGATTGCGATAGCTTTAAAATTGACTTCAGTTGGGAATAAATCTGTAGCAGTATGGAAAGATACAGAAAATGTAGGGATATATGGTCTCCTAAGCTTTTCAACAAGGTTTACAGCACTGAGTGATAAAGCTAATAAGATGAAATATGAATTCTCATAACTTGTAGAAAGTTCAGAAGATAAGGGATGCTTAAATTTGTTGAATTGGAGTTACAAGTTATAACAGCCCGACTTGACCAATCTCTGCTCGTTAATAGTTGATAGTGTTTTTCTGTGGAAGTGATAAGCTTTGGTGAAGGAAGTTGGCTATAAATTGCTAGAATTCCATGAAACGTTTGACCAAGACTAGCTTTCATTGTGAACTTAGCAGTGAATTGTCCCATTGTAGTGTAGAAGTCTACTCGAGTAGCATTCCTCTCTGTTTTGGTGAACATTTTTTGCCTCTTGTAATGTGATTCTTAGCTTTGAATTTTCCCAGTTAAGTGTAGAAGTCTACTTGAATAGCATTTTCTCCCTTTTCCCTGAACAGTTCTTGCCTCTTGTAAGGTGATTTGCTTTGTTCAACAACAAGCATTTAGAACCTTGTTTTTTTTTACCAGTTTAGCTTTTGTTTATTTCTAGGCCAAATGCATCTAGACCCCCTGAATTTGAGAACTTTTGCGGATGTCATCCTAAACTTTCAAAAATTTCGATTAACCCTTTGAACTTGGTAAAAGTGCACCAATTTTCCCCCTCAATACCACGTGTCAGCTTCTGGTTGGTTGACTTTTTAAAGATGTAAATTTTTTTTATTTTTGTACAAAATTTGCCAAGTTCAGAGGACTCTGGATGCATTTGGCCTTATTTCTACAAGTGTGTAAATGTGTTTAATCTTCAATTGATCTTGTTGCAGGCAGCTCGTGGTAGGATCGAGCAAGTTGTTGATCTAAAAACTCGGTTGGCGTCTCAAATAACAGCAACCACCGCCATACCAACGACTGAAACAACAGTTCCGCCAACCAGCACCCCACCTCAGTCTAACCTTACACAACCAGTGGTTTCTTTCGCACCAATTATACCTGCCGATGAGGAAAGCAAGAAAGCTGCCGCAGCTGCTGTTGCCGCTAAGCTGGCTGCCTCGACATCATCTGCACAGGTGCTCACCTCTGTCCTTTCCTCTCTTGTTGCTGAGGAAGCTTTGAAATCAAGCGGTTTTTCGGGAATTTCGCCCTTGTTTTCCCCTGAAAAGAGACAAAAACTCGAGAAATCGGCCCCACCATCTGATAGCAGTTCAAATATGGCCAACCCAGCCTACTTCAATACCTTACAGCAACAATCCATGCCCCAAGCAAACCTTACACAAACTTCATTTGGTGCATTACATCCACCGGCACCTAACCCACCATCGAATCAGTATGGCCAGTCTAACGGCATGATGGCTGCCGGGGTTATGCCGTATGGATATGGCGGGGCTAATCCACTGCCACCACCGCCGCCGCTTCCTCCACATGTTGTGATGGGATTTACTAGGCCTGGTTCTCAGCCATCTCAGCCAATGCAGTCTCAACAGCAGCAGCAGCAAACGGCTGGAAATGGGGGATATTACAGACCACCGGGAATTGGATTCTATGGGCAAAATCATCAATCATCTACACCTACAGTACCTCGGCCATAAGAATCACGGGGCCGGAGGTCTCCTTTTTTCGTAGCTTTGTGAAACTCTGTATATTATTAGAAAAATGGGTGATTGATGCTTTAAAGTCTGTTTAGACACTTGTAGTACACCTGACCCCTCGGAATTTCCTGAAATTTGGAACCAAATAACTAGGGTTCAATCGGGATCTGTCTAGATAGGTAGCTGTATGTTAGTCTAACAGTTGATATACCATATGTGGCATATTTTGCATAACTCAGCCATGAAAGCCTAGCATTGGGATTTATGACAAATGTTTAAACCCATTACCTTTTAAGTGAGATGTTGAAGTCTACCCCCATGAGCTAATGGTTTATTGAGTATGTGATATATGTTAGTTTTCCCCAAATATAGTTATGTTATATACAGGTATAGGCCTTTTATACTATGTATAGGACCTATATGCCATGGTTTTTGCTGGAATTTTAGATTCCGTAGTGAAAAATAAATGAATAATGGGTGGTACTGTACCATTCTTATACTATGTATAATCTTATACTAGGTGAAAGGCCTTCATGTTACCATTTTTTGCCAGGGAAATTGAAAAATGCTGAGGACTTAAAGGAGACATGGAATATATAAATGCATTATATACTACGCTGATGCAAAATATAAGAGCTCTTGCTTTAAAAATAAAAGTAAGATGAATAAAGTAGTTTAAAGGGTTGTGTCGAAACAATTAACGATTTGTTAAATATGGTCATTTTAAGTTGTGAAACTCGAATTATATGAGAGTGATAATAGAGGTGGAAAAAAAGATATAATTCAGTTAAAAAAAAAGTTAAAAGCATAAAAAAATATGTTATTTTATGTTAAAAGGTATTTCAATGAATATATTTTTTTATAATTGTGGATCTAATCGTAAAGATTCTACACACGAGAAAGAAATTTTTTCACTAGTTGAGTAAAGGCCGAGAAATGCTATTTTGAAGACCAGATGTCGGCGAAGTTCAAATTACTAAAAAATTTAAATCGCCTTCAGATTGCTATCTCTTATGCAGTTATAGTTGTTTATCTAATATACAATCCATCAACATTAGCATTGATATTTAAAATCTCATTATTAAAACTCAACATATACTTTTACACTAAACACTCCCGCTACATTTAACATTTTCAGAGAAAACTAACAAAATTAATTACTCTCTTAAGAAGAGTATTTATCATTCAGATTTGTTATAAATTATAATAAAAATCTCATTCGTTATCAACTAAGGCCCTGTTCATTTCAACTTCTAAAAGATAAATTGAACCAAACTGAACTTATTTTTGTATAAGTTTACAGCTACGCATAGCTGAACTGAAGCAAAATGAATTGAACTACATTGAACTCTAATCCAAAGGAACATGTCCCAACAAATGTCTCTTCTAATTAATAAAGTGCTAAATTAGAAAGTAAAAACCCCAATTTTATTTTGTTTAAGCAACTTCAAATTCACACAAGAAAAACCAAAATCATGTTCGCCGATTCGAGGATCCTCGTTTCCTCTTCTTATAAGTTTATTTGTTACGAAGGAGGAAAAGGCCCCATATCCTTTATTTCCTTGTCTTTGTTTGTCTTTATTTTAATTTCGGTGTAGCTCTGCATCAACTACTTTCTTATTATTCAAGATGGTTTTTTTCAAATACGGATTTATAGCTACATACCTCAATCTTGATAGTTTCACAACTAGGTTGAATTACATCCTCTTTAGATAAGACACTTATTGATTTGTCACTGAAGACACCTAGACCTATCTTCATACAACAAGATCGTTTTAGATCTACACTACTGGTTAATGTTATGACTTAAGCAGGTTATGGTTGTGGATATTCTAAATCATTAGTCGGGGGTTAGTGAAATATATGTTGGAGTGTTCTATCTTTTCTTATTGGTTTAAGTCTTGCCTTAGGCCATGTTTGTCTTGTGGTAATAGCAAGTTTAGTGTGTTTGTGTGTTTTGTCTGATGATTTAATTCCGGTAAACTATTTTAATTATTTTCAGGCTTATCTATGCTTATTGATTTTGTGAATCATTTTACACAATTATTAGCTAAAATGGCTGATTCTTCAACATATAAAAAGACTTAACTTTATATTTATCCACGTTTAATTAGAGCTATAAGAAATATACTTCTATAAAAAATTGTTAAATTAGAGAAAAAAAAAGTCTAAACATGAATTTGTAGTCCGAGGGGTATATAATTTAAATCCCACTAGATACGGTTATAAAAAGGGTGGAAGAGGTGAGAAAGGTCGGAAACCTGGTTTTGGGATCTTCTTTCTGTTTTCAGAAGCTCTCTTTCTTTCTCCTTCTTTGCATTTAGGAGGAAGGTGATCGAGGGAGATCATTATCAGAAGCCCCATTTCCTGTTCTTACCTTGCTCAATTATTTGATACTAGTATTATTACATCTATCAATTCCGGTTCCATTACTTAATCTTCAAGGCATTTCTTTATCGT
The DNA here is from genome assembly GCA_947683365.1 of Euphorbia pulcherrima. Lineage (NCBI taxonomy): Eukaryota > Viridiplantae > Streptophyta > Magnoliopsida > Malpighiales > Euphorbiaceae > Euphorbia > Euphorbia pulcherrima. Next base: position 41,363,280 of record CANTUS010000008.1, on the reverse strand, counting down.
TTACTATATAATTGGATTACTGGAGGCTCTTTCGTTCATGATTTACGTCCCACCGATCGATCTTCTCATTCGTATGTTCCTCACTCAATTTATTTAAATTTTCCGCTTTTACATTTGTTGTCTATGAATTGCCGTGTGGATTGTTGCCGAGTATTTGAATTAGGGTTTTTATTTCTTTGGCTTTGTGTGATTCGATATCCAGCGTGTGATTAAAGTATCCCAGATGCTTTATTGGGATTTTACTGAAATATGCGATCTTATTGCTTCCTCTGAGATCACGAATTTGGTTGGATATAACTTTTTAGTTTTGGAATTTGGTGAACTTTTCTTAAGGGCTTCGATGGGTTCGAATTCGAACAAATTTGTGCAATTTTTATATAATTTAGGGGTTCCTTTAGTGTTTGGGTTATGAATCTACTTAACTTGCTTTGGGTTTTTGTTAATTTAGCATCATGCTCTGTTCAGTGATATATAGATGTATTTTTGTCCAGTGTATTGTTCTGGGCGTTTTATGCTTCTGATAGCTAGCTGTTGTTAGTTTGTTACTATTTGGTATTGGTATTTGAGGTTTTGTACTCTTTTGAATTGAGTTTGGTACACACTAGAAATATTTGACAGATCTGTTTTCTGCCTTCATCTGTATATTAGCTTACCATTAATACATGTCGAAAACCTTGAGGAGGAGACTTCACCATGGTGATGTTGATAGGAAAGAGCAAGATTATTATGATGCTTCGGAGTCTGATGGTTTAGTTGAACCTTTACTTCAAAAGCACGAACAGTATGAAGTTCCTGCAAGGGTCAGAGTTTCTTCCCGATATTTAATAAATGCTGTAAAAGGAAAGAGTTAAAGGAAAATTAATACTTTCTCATGTTACAGAAAATCACACTAGAAGAGGTTTGGGCTGCCGAACAGCATAGAGAACACCTACATTGGACGCTGTTATTATCACAGATAATTGCACAGTGGGCACAATGGATAGGTTTGCTATTTTCATTGTCGAATTTATCAGTTCAAGTATTCCCTTTAGTATTTTGATCAAGGAGATCAGCAAGGTTTATTTGTTTTTTAGGAGACTCGTGTCAAAATCTTGTTTATGCATTTTATCATTTTAGCTCTTGTTAGACTTCTGTCAGTCCGATTTGTCAATCAATTCGGTTTCTCCACTGCTTGCTGTGAGGTGGTAGATGTTTTGAAATGTGGTTGGTACTTGGAACATATTATCAGGCCTATAGTTTTCGCTTTTCACTTCACATTGCGTATGATAAACTTAATTTTGTTGATGATAAGGTGACAGCTTTGATGATCCACATCAATAAGCTCTTAACCTATGGTTTTGGTAAGAATGATGTAGAATTGGAAGTGGTAGTATATACTATCATACAATTGGCTTATTCTCACAAGTCTATGAACATAATTTTTTCGGGTTCCTTGTGATGAATTGTTCTATTGGTTACTAATTCGTGTTTGAAAGTGTATATGTGGACTCTTGAAGTGAAGTTTTCTTTTTTCTTTTTTATATTATTTAATGAGATGTTAGAATAACTAACTAGGTCAGTATTTCTTGCAGCTAGTAGTATCCTGGGTACTGGATCACTTCTTGGACGGTTTTTTCCACTTGTTCTGCCTGATCCTACAGTATCAACCAGGAAGCTTCTGCCACCGCATCTTAGCCCATTGCAGGTATCATCTTGTGTTTTTTTATTTATATCAAAATTCTCAAAATCTGATCTTAATATTGAAGAAACTAAGTCTTTCTGAAACAGTACGAATGATATGATTGTGATTGCCATTGCTACCTGCCTTGATAAAACTTTTTTTCTGCTGTCATTGTTTTAGATATCTTGCATACTTACTGTTGAGTGTTGACTTCAAGTACATCACTTTCTGCCTTGCAATTTATATGAATCGAGTTCTGTACATTTGAAGTATGTTGATGCGAAGTATTGAATAAACTTTCCTTTGTGGATACATTGTTGAGCTATAAATGGTCCTCGCAATTATAGTTTTGATCTCACTTTGTTACAAACCGAGAACCATAAATTCAATTGAGTTGATTTTCATTGTTAGCTGTAGGTGTGGTCCTGCGATCCCTTTTCAACTATCTAATATGTTATGCTCTTTTGACATGTTTGGTTCATGGAATGACTATTCCATGGAATAGAATAGAATAGAAATGAATGAAAATGTTAAATATGATAGGCTTTTTGTCTTGCATCTATCGTAGCTATTCCTAGCTATTACACATCTCATGCGAATAAAAATTCTTTCTATTCACCTAGGAATAGCTATTCCATGAGAGGGTTATAGCAGGGAGTAGCTATTGTGGATACAAAACAATTAGTTTGTTATATTTCACATTCTTTCATTAATTTCTATTCTGTTCCATGGAATAGCCATTCCGCAAACCAAACGCCACCTTTGAGATTCTATGATAGAGAATCAATTGGGCCTGAATTGTTGGACTCGGGACCTGGTGGGCCTAGATCATTGTTGGTGAAGAAGAAATTTAAGCCTTAGAAGAATGAGAGTGAAATTAGTTATTCATTTTTTTTTTTTTGCTGAGCTGGCTGCTAGAATGTAACTTCTTGGCCCTTGTTTTCCTTTATTACGTTTTGTTTTGAGGAGAGAGACTGTATGCAAGTTTTGTGTGTAATTTTCTGCTCCAGCAGAGGCTCCATTGTGGAGAGGGAAGTTATCTTCCTAGGGGATTGCTTTTGTCAATTCATTTATTAGTAAAAGCCATTCTCTCATTTGTTGCTTTGTTCTTTGAATTCTGTTTTTGTTATTTGATTCCCACCATTCTATGCCTCATTGCCTTGCTATTTTGGCCTTCAATATCATCATGCAGTTCTCTAGATAATATTTGCTGTAATAATCTCGATTTTTATGCTGAAATTTTGTGTGAGTTAAGGAAGAAAGGCTCAAATATCTACAAAAGCGGCTCGGCATATCCTTTGACGGGTCTCTTGTGGAGCATCAAGTATGTTTTTCCCATTCATATCCTACATATTACTTGAGACATTATTCAGTTAAAAAAATAATTGAAAGATAATTCATGTACTGTTCTATAAATGGATATTAAAGTTTCTTATACTACATATAATAACGAATATTCTTCCACTATTAATTGGTCACTTTATTTTATAGCTTCGACTATTGAAATCATAATTGTATTAACTTTTCGTAATTCTACTAAAACAAAAGTAGCTCTGGCTCTGCCATGAGATGTAAATTTCACGGTGAATTTTATATGTTTTTCTGCAATATGAAATTTTTTTTTTGTGTTTGAAGGATGCATTGAGACAATTATGGAGGTTGGCTTATCCTGATAGAGAACTCCCATCTCTTAGATCTGAGGTTTGGAAGGATATGGGCTGGCAAGGCTCAGACCCGTCAACTGATTTTCGGTTAGCACAAGATTGTTTGGAAACTTGTTATACATTTCATTACGTGTGGTAATTCATACTGTGCTATTCGTAGGGGTGGAGGTTATATATCATTGGAGAATCTGATCTTTTTTGCTGAGAAGTACCCGGTTTGTTCCTATACTTTAGATACCTTGTGTTGATTAGTATTTTTTGTGCACTTCCATCTATATTATATTTTATGATCACTAACAATTGAGCAATTGTCTTGTGCATTTCCTGATGTGTACTTATCTTAGTACACCTTAAATTAAGAATAAGACTTCAATCTCTTACAAAGTAGAACTGCTTTTTGGCACCGGCTAAATTTTACCCATAGTATATCAACTATCACTATTTTCTCAATTTTATACAAGAATTTTAAGTTTGTCAATTATCATACATGAATTAGTAGACAACCTTTTATTTTAAATTTCAGTATTTGACCAACTAATTTAGGTTCCTTGTTGGCTCAGTTTCACCCACAGAAACTTCCACTTTTTCGGTTTGTGCATTATCTTACATGAATTAGTGAGTGGTCCCTTACTGTTATACATGACTGACATTTTGTTAGATCACTTGTGTCATATTACTAGTATTTGAGTGGTTTTACTTTTGTGTGTGCTTTATTAACTATTAATTTTATTTTGAAAAATGGGAAGAAAATAATATAAAATGAAAGGTCATATAGATAACAATAGGAGGCCACCTACTAGTTTATGTACGATAGTGAACAAAATTGAAGTTCATGTATTAATTGTGAAAATAGTGATAGTTGATGTAAATCGTGTAATACAAATGAAATTGAGCGTACAAGAAACCTACAGTTGCATGTCATATGTACCAAAATAAAAGGTCATCTACTTGTTCATGAATGATGTTGGGCAAAATTTAAGTTCATGTATGAATTTGAGAAATACTGATAGTTGACATACGATACGTGAAATTAAACCTAGTTCTGATGTTTTATATTACAATATATGGTGCCATTTTGTTCCTATATAACTTGGTTCACTCCTTGCACTGATTTCCGGGTTTGGGTCAGCAGGAATCATTCCAAAGATTGTTACACAAGAAAGATGGAATCAGAGCTGAGTGGGAGTATCCATTTGCTGTTGCTGGCGTAAATATTTCCTTTATGCTGGCACAAATGTTGGATCTTCAAGCTGGTACGCCTTTTTTCTTTTTTCCTAACAAGCTGCAATGTCAGATTTGTACAAATTTCCCGTATAAAATGAACGAATATATCTCTTGCAGGAAAGCCATCCACTCCTGCAGGAATAAAATTCGTTGAATTTCTTGCGGAAGATGACATGGCATTCGACAACCTTTATTGTGTGGCGATCCAAATGATGGATGCACAATGGCTTGCAAAGCGTGCTTCCTATATGGAATTTAATGTAATTTCATTTTCAACACATCGATTTTGGTTCTATTTAACCTTAACTTTTTCATAATATCGTGATTGCCTCTTTTTTTGCAGGAGGTATTGAAATCGACAAGGAATCAGTTAGAACGAGAGCTCGCCCTTGAGGATGTCTGTAGAGTCAAAGATTTGGCAGCATACACTATGTTAAGAAGATGAAATGAAGTTTATATATGAATGTATGTATATTTCTATTCGAGCTTTGCCTTCTCATACATACGGAATTAACGCCTACATACGATTATGGAATAAGGAAATCGACAGTTGATGAAAAGGAAAAAAATGACAACTATTTTTGCTTAGATTCCATTAACATACGTACTTGATGTGAATACATGTTTGAGTTTAATTATGTTAAAACACTCAAAATTGATCTAAAAGAACCATAATAATACAGATTATGCTTACTCATAAGATGCTAACACTTTGGAAAAAAATTGCATCAGTTTGCTCTTTTAACAATGCGTGCTATTCTAGTTTTTTTGAAGTTCTAGAGGTATGTATGGTCTAAACTAGTGTTATCAATATCGAACCGGACCTTATAGAGGTGAAGTGAATAGCACGCGGTATTATTAGTATCATCGGTATGATTGGTGGTTTTATCGGTTTTATATTATTTAAAAAATATATATTATTTAGGATTTCCAGTGTCTATTGCAACGCTTTTTGAATTTTTGCAATGCTTTTTATGTTGCCGAAGGGGTTTTGGAAAAGAATATATATTATTTAATCTTTCAGTGGCTATTACGACGCTTTTTAGGCCTTTGGCAACGTTTTTCTACTTGTTTCTAGAGAGGTTTTAAAAAAATCGGGTTTGAACCGATTCGACGGTTTATCGATTCTTCTTTCTAGTTCAACTTAATTTTTTTCAAAAATCGTTTTAAAACTAAACCATACCATAGTCATGGTTAATTTGCAGTAAAATCGATTTAATCGATCGGTACGATTTTGATAACATTGATCTATACAATATAGCAAGGTATGTTTAAGATTATAAAAAGGTATCTACAAAATTGTAGATCCTCTATTAAATGACACTCTTTCTATATTTTTTACTTGCTTCTTATAAGTTTTACGCTTTTTAATGAACTAATTAATTAATAGTAGAAAAATAGTTGACTCTTGTAGTTTAATTAATGTTTTAATTTTTCAATCAAATATAATATCCTTTAGAAAATTATAAGAAATGTAGGGGTTGACTAAAATATTTATCTCTTTACCCTTTACTTTTATAAATAATTATTTAGTTAGTTTTTAAACTTCCTCTTTTCATCCCATATGTTCCTCCCTTTCCTTATTGCCCATGAATTTTCTTCCCTTTCTTCCCTTTTTTTACTTTTTTTTTGACTTTGTTTTCCATTTATCTCGTATACCGTTGATTTTTTCGATATGCCGCTCTAGAGTTTTTTGTTCATCTCATTTTTATCTTCGAAACGCCATCCATTGTGATATTTTTTTTTCAAACTTTTCTTCACTTGGTAAAATGCTGGTATTTTGCTGGTAAAATGTTGGTATGAGGTGGTTTTAGTTTGTTTTCTTTCATAAAATGCATGTTTATTAGTTTATATCAGCATTATACCAGCATTTTACCAGGTGTGAAAAATTAAACTAAACATAAGCATCTATTTTATAAAAGAAACCAAATAAAAACCACTTTATATCATCATTATACAAGCATTATACAAGATGTGAAGAACCCAAACATAAGCATCCATTTTATGAAAGAAATCAAACAAAAATCACTTTATACCGGCATTTTACCAGGCGTGAAAAATTAAACTAAACATAAGCATCTATTTTATGAAAGAAACCAAACAAAAGTCACTTTATATCATAATTATACAAACATTATACAAGGTGTGAAGAACCCCAAATATAAACATTTATTTTATGAAAGAAATCAAACAAAAATCACTTTATACCAATATTTTACTATGTGTGAAAAATTAAACTAAACATAAGCATCTATTTTATGAAAGAAACCAAACAAAACTCACTTTATATCATCATTATATAAGCGTTATACAAGGTGTGAAGAACACAAATATAAGCATCAATTTTATGAAAGAAATCAAAGAAAAACCACTTTATACCAGCAAAATACCAGCATTTTACAAGCAAGATACCAACATTTTACCAGGTTTGAAAAACTAGCATTATACCAGCATTTTATCCAGTGTGAAAAATTAGCATTATATCAGCATTTTACCAGCATTTTACCAGGTGTGAAAAATTAAACTAAATATAAGCATCTATTTTATGAAAGAAACTAAATAAAAATCACTTTATGTCATCATTATACAAGTATTATATAAGATGTGAAGAACTCAAATATAAGCATCTATTTTATGAAAGAAATCAAACAAAAACTACATTTTACCAGCATTTTACCAGGTGTGAAAAATTAAATTAAACTAAACATAAGCATATATTTTATGAAAGAAATCAAACAAAAGCCACTTTATATCATCATTATACAAGCATTATACAAGGTGTGAAGAACCTCAAACATAAGCATCTATTGTATGAAAGAAATCAAACAAAAGCCACTTTATACTGACATTTTACCAGCATTTTACCATGTGTGAAAAATTAGATTAAACATAAGCATCTATTTTATGAAAGAAACCAAACAAAAGCCACTTTATATCATCATTATATAAGCATTATACAAGGTGTGAAGAACACAAATATAAGCATCTATTTTATGAAAGAAATCAAAGAAAAACCACTTTATACCAGCATTTTACCAGCAGACGAAAAGTTTCGAAAAAAATATATCACAATGGATGGCGCTTCGAAGATAAAAATGAGACGAACAAAAAATTCTAAAGTGGTATGTCAAAAAAATAAACGGTTTGAGAGATAAATACAAAATAAGAAAAGAAAATTAAAAAAAAATGTTTTGTGCATGAGCTGTTGGAGAGGAACGTATTTATGTTGTTTGAGGCTTATGGAACGTATTTATGTTGTTGAAACTTGGAATTAGACACTTGTATTGTTGACCAAACTTTTAATGGAAATTATTGTTGGACTTTGATACAGTTATGTACTTTTTGCATTTTTTTCCAATCAAATGTAATTAATAGTATAAAGGTAGAGTTAGAAGAATAATAAAAAAAAATACCTAAAAATATATAAATTACATATTTTTGACAAATTAGGCTAGAATGACTATTGTTTTTATCACCCAAAAAAGACAAATAACGCTGAAAATGTACAGAGTTTTGTAGATTGGAAGCAATAAAAAACTAATCAGGATACATCCATGGCAAAGGGTTCCCACAACATTATTTATCAATTTCAGAAAATATCACAAAAATAAAATCACAGTAATTAATTTATTCAAACAATACTAAAAAACAAGAGATTATGTAGGACAATAATAATGTTAACTTCTGAAAATAAATTACATTATTGGTTGTTTTTTGAATGAAATGGGGCTAATAGAGAAAAAAACAAAAATGTGATTACAATGACTAACTAATATATAGAATGAGAACCCAAACTACTATTCAAACTTTCTCCTGATATCATTCATTTATAAAAAGTAACGTATCAATAAGGTGTAGCTCAGTTAGTTAAGTAGATTGAGCATGTTGGAGGAGAATAGGGTTTAAATTTGCAACTATCACTAAGCCCTGAATAAGATTATCTCAATGAAAATACTTGCAAATATTAAAAAAAAATTGATAAAAAGCAATGTAATTTTAACCATTCAATCTTTCTAGATCAGAATTGTCACTATTATATTCATTCGATGTCTTCATGAACCGACCAAGACGTTCTGATGCTCTGCTAACCTGTGTTAAAAAAATTGTACATGTTATAGTGTAAATTAAGTAATAAATTTAGGAGGTAAACTACGAGAAAAAAATGCTAGTAGCCAAGTATCCATTTGTAAATCCTCGTGGTTGCAACTAGTCAGTGCTAATAATCTTGAATTTTTAATTTGTGGTGGTAAAAAAAATTTCATTGATATGCATTTACCATGCTTTTTCAAAACACGGTTGTGGTGAGTAAATATCGGTTCAGTTCAAAAATTGGACCGAATCAATTCAAATTGAAACCCAAATTAGCAATAAAATAAAAATCGAAACCGAATCGAATATAATTCGGTTCGGTTATAACCGAATTGCTCAAAATCTGTAGTTTATAAAATAATTTGAAATTTATTTTTTCTTTTAGGATTATATAAAAGGGATTTAAACTAGTTTTATTTTGATACTGATAAATTCAATATTAATAATACTTTAAAATTTATATTTATAATAATAAATATATAAATATTAATACATACAATATATTAATACCAGTGCCTGCATATAAAATAAATTCTCGTATTCCCGTTAGGATTAAAATCTCTAAGGAAAATAATTGTTTCTTAGTTAGGATTTAGGAATATTTAAGTTTAAACCCCTAATTATTATTATTATTATTATTATTATTATATTCAGTCAATATATTTAGAATCTCAAATAATATAGATGTATATAAATATATATATAATACTTATTAATTTATTTAGTTTGGTTTGGTTTTATTTCGATTTTTATTATAAAAATCGAAATCAAATCAAAACCCATTTTTTTTTAAAGAATTCTAAAAATCGAAACCGAACCAAAATAAATTCGGTTGTAAAATAAGAAAACAAGTTAAAGTAAAAGGAATTGATTAAATTTTACCTGTTCATTCCAATCAGTTGTTGATGTGATATAGCCAAGAATAGAAACTTGCATTACTACCCCAACTATCATTCCAATCCATATTCCCTTCAAAATCAGTTACATATGTGTTACTATTTTGCAGTTTTGGAACATCGAAAACCGACATATTCGATATGGTGACGTGTCAAATAAAATCTAAAAAATACATACAATAAAAGAAATTTCGTAAGAAATTACACATATACCTGAACTTGTAGTTTGGCAACATATCCAAGAACACAACCAAGAGGCACCCCAACTATATAATAGCTAGTGATGTTAATGTATGCAACCATACTCTGTCTACCGGCACCAACCGCGACTCCTAATAACAGTTCACACGATTAAAAATATGTTAACTTGTTTAATATTTTCTTCAATTAATCACGAAAATTAAAATATTATAACTCGGTAAATACCAATCAATCATAGAAAGTCACATGGAGTAACACATCGGTACAAGTTCCTCACTCAGTGTGACCATCTGTTAATATATGCTTAATGTTTACAGAGTTACAACATAATGTATACCTGTGAGAACAGTCTGAAAGCTATTGAGTAGAACCGAAAAGGCGAGTAAGATTGAGAGTTTGGAAACAGCTTCGATCACATTTTGCACATTTGTGAAAATCCTAGCAATTTGCTTGTCTAATGCTAAGCATAATATGAAAAAAACAACCCCAGCAACCATTGACATGCTGAATATTACTTTTACAGCAAATTTTGCTCCTTTTGCACTCCCTCTTCCAAGTTCATTTGACACTCGCACACTACATGATGACAACAATCATTTAGTTATTGAATTCATCAAGGCCTAATACACCGGTAGCTATTTTTTTTTTTTGAAGAAGTAAGATCTTTTTGCGGGAGCCAAGGTTTGATCCCTGGTTATCCCCATTCAAACTAGTAGATGTACCACTTGACCAAAGGCCAATTGGTACATTGGTAGCTACTTGAATTTGTGTTAAAAAACTTTCTGCCTCTCTAAACTTTCAAAGTAACCCCATAACTCCCTCAACTTTCAAAAAGTGCACCACTTTGCTCTGAATGCCACGTGTCAACTTCTGGTTGGTTTGACTTTTCAAAGATGTCATTTTTCTACATGTGATATTCAGGGACAAAGCGATGCACTTTTTGAAAGTAGAGGGAGCGACGGGGACACTTTGAAAGTTCAGGGAGACAGTAGCTTTTTGGAGATAAGTTCATGTAACTATTGATGCATTAAGCCATTCATTAATTACAACTAATTATCATATGTTATAGTAGTAACAACTAATGTTAAAATTATAATTTAACAAGGGGAGATGTAAGAAAAAAAGAAAAAGAAAAAAAAGCTAATGGATTTTCGTACCTCGAGCTTGCAAGGAAGGCAAAGCATAACATAAATTCCCAAGCTGTAACATTGAGGCTGCATGTACAATGTTTTATTAGGAAATATTTTTTTTTTTAAAAGTGGAAAAAATTACAACTAATTAAATAATTGGATTTTATAGAATGCTTACCATATGGACATGGCAGAAACTAGAGTTGTAGCATTTTTCATGTATCCAGCTAACAGGACTAAAACGGCATTGTACCAAAACTCTAAGCTATGTTCAAACCCCAAAAAAGAAGACATGTCAGCATAATCGATAACATATTTATGGCTCAGTACATAAGCCCTCTAAACTTTTCAATGTTTCTCTTAGCCCCCTAAACTTAGAATAAGTGCACGTCATGTGTTAACTTCTGGTTGTAGAGGGAAAAATCAAAAGAATGACATCTTTAAAAGTCAAATCACCCAGAAGATGGTACATGGCTTTGAGCCAACAATCAAATGCACTTTTGCTAAGTTCAACGGAATAATAGATTCAAGCGGAAGTTCCGGGGCTGGAGACCATTTGGGCCAAATTCAGGAGGAGTTTTGGTTTATTTGGCCATATTTATTATCCTATTGAAAAACAAACTTAATCGAAAGAAACTAAAGTTAGACTCAAAAATTTTGACTTAATGTATCTCCAGGTACTGCCTCCCTAAACTTCCAAAGTGTCCTCATAAACTTTCAAAAAGTTTGCCATTTTGTTCCTTGATGACCACGTGTTAGCTTCTGATTGGAGAGAGAATCAGAAAAATGTCATCTTTGAAAAGTCAAACCAACCAGAACTCCCACGTGGCTCTCAGGGAGCAAAGTAGTGCACTATTTGAAAGTTGAGAGAGCTATTGTGTCATTTGGAAAGTTTAGAGACACAACGCGTTTTTGGAGACAAATTCATGTAGTCTCTCAAAACTAAAATAATGCTTACCAAAGCATGATGCCAGAGGAGATTGATAGCTTCAAGACAGGAAAAAGATCAGAAAAGGCAGCAAAAGAGAACCCATTCCAAGAATGAGGACACCATCCACCAAATACATAAACCAACATTCCAATAAGGATCATCCAATTTGATATAATCATTGCACTCATAGCTCCACCAATTCCCCAACCAAACACACTCACAAATATCCAAGACAACAACACATGTACAACAAACGACACAGCCGAAACCCATCCCACAACCATGTTCTTCATTTGTGTTTGCAAGAATTTTTGCAAGGAAAATGTGAAACAAAAGGAATAAAGAACTGGAATGAACCAATACGCTATATACCCCGCAATCTCGGCTACTTGTGTTTGTTGCCCTAATAGTTCAAAGATCTTTGTTGAGAATATGAACACGGGAAGCAAAAGTGTTGCTGTAGTAAAATTGATTATCCATGATTTTTGTAAATATATTCCCATCATATAGTGTTGTCTTGCTCCATATGCTTGCCCACATAATGTTTCTGTTGCGCTTGACATGCCTACCTATATTTATATACTATTAAAATGACTGATTTATTTTTTACACTTTTATACAGAAAATCTCTTTCTTTTAGATGTCATCTTATAATTTCATCAATACTTAACTGATGCTAAGAGAAGCAAAATTTACTATAGAGTGTGAGATAGATAGCAGTATATAAAAAAGTTGAAGAAAAAAAACTTTTAGAACAATAAGTTGTTGTTTTAACACAAATAAACGAATTGTGTTTACCAGAATACCATTAGCGAAACGGATAGAGATAATCTGAATAAGAGCATAACCCGCGAGTTCATCTTCTCCGAGATTTCCAATAAAAGCTAGAGTAACAACAAGCATACCATACTGTGTAACTCTGGCTAACATAGCTGCAAATCCAACTCTCCATATTTTCTTATTTTCTTCCCATATTCTTCTTCTCAATTCATTATTGTTCCCTTTGGTTTCTGAACCAACAAGAAGACTTTCATCCATTATCTTCACTTATTTCCTACCTTAATTTCAAACACACACTCACTGGGAGGAATAGCAATTAGTCTGCCACTTGTTTACTTAAATATGTAATGGTACCAAACATGTCTCAATCAAGTTAACTATGCACTCATTAAATACAACAACAACATTATCCCAATGCCTTCAAGGCTCCCTCACAAGTGGGGTAAGGGGGTCGGGTGTACGCAACCTTACCTCTGTAATTATAAAGAGGTTGTTTCCAATTGACCCTAAAGTGGAGTTGCAACAACCATCCGTGACTTCACAATAAAAGAAGCTCAGATAGTTTAATGAGTCATTTTACTTTAGTCCATTATAATCTAAAGCCAAAGAATGGTGAATCTTTGGTCCCATCAAAATAAAGGACAATATTCACTCATTAAATATAAAGACTAATTCATACATAAATTTCCAATAAAATAATTTTGGGGAATTGACAGCTTATCCAACAGTTGCTTTTAGCTTTCCAGTATGAGTTTAGAGGGCTAATTTAATATTGCTTATTAAGCTGCTTTTAAAATAAATTGCTCTCACAAACTTTGAATAGAATTACATATTTTGGCTTTGAACAACACATTTTTTTTGTCATTCATACTAATTGATTAGGAAGACTTGTTTTTTCCAACATCAAATTTACTATTTATAAAAAAAGCTTGAAAATGGAGCTTTCAAAATAAGCAGTTTAGGAAAGCAATCCCAAAGACCTTTAGTAGTTATATAAGTACAACAAATCTAAGTATTTAGTTATCACTGCTTTTAGTCGTTTCGAAGATGAAACATTATCAATAACATCAAATAACTATCGGGTACACCAATCGAGCCCTTAATGTCTGATTATTGAGAAATTGTTCAATCAACCCATCTTCACATCTTTTCCAATGAAAGTTCAGCATTTTGAAGATGTTAGGTGACGAATCTAAATGCTTTCATATTCTTATTGAAAGATATGGTAATTGAGCTACGCTTAATTGGTGTAAACACTCTTTAACTTAATTAGAGTGCAGTTGGATATTTCACGTGGAAAATTAATGAGTTAAGTGTATCATTAAATCATCGTCTTAGAGTTTTGGGTTAGATGTGGTGTCAAGTCCATAAAGTGTATCATTCACTTGGGTGCTCATTGTTCCTTCAGACCGAAAGCTCCCGGATCATGACAAGTGGTATCAGAGCCAATGCTTGGCTTGTTTAAGCGCGGTGTTGCACTCGAGGAGAAGCATGGTCTTAGCTCGGATTTGGGGATAACTCACACTTGAGGGGCAGATTGTCGGGGCAAGTGTGGAGTTGGATATTCCACATGAAAAGTAAATGAGTTAAGTGAATGAAAGGACTCATTAACTCATCACCTTAAAATTTTAGGTTAAATATGGTATCAAACTCATGGAGTATATCATTCACTTAAATGCCATTATTTTTCAGACCTAAAGCTCTCGGATACCGACAATGCTTGTGTGTTCACGTGCTAAGAGAGGCAAAAGGTTAAATTGACTGATTTTAGTGCTTTTCTGACATAAATGATAAGATTCTTTACGAAGATAATCTTCTCCAAAATTAATTCTTCTCACTCCTTTTTACAAATATATTTAGTAAGAGTTAAAATGTTGATTTTGTGCTTGTAATTGAAATCATAATTGATATGATTTTTTTAAAAGACTAGATATTAAACCTAAAATTTTTCATCATTAATATTAAGTGGTGTTTCAATTAAACTTCACTCAATTGAATGGACATGTTTGATTGGTATATTGATTTAATAATTCCAGAAATCTCAGTGACAAGGACCAATAAAATTATTTATATCAACAAGTGATAGTGGATTTCCATACTTTGTCAGCTAGCATGTGCTTTAGCTCAACCACCTGTCAACAACGTTTTTTCCATTCCTTGTAAAAGTAGAGCTACAAAATATCAAAACATTAAATTACAAATGCATTATTTTAAATTGCAAATCGATCATGATTAAAATACAAGTAGTTATGAGCAACTAATTATTTCTTGAACAACTAAATCTTTTTGGAACATCCAAACAAACCAAAATAGAGAGATAATCGAAAATAAATGATATTACCGGTCCATGTATATAACAATGAAATTTAAGATATTTATTGTCATAAAAATAGGTGATCACACACTAATGCATAAAATTATGAATTTTAGAGACACATACAAATGCAAATTTAGAGACTTCAGAACCAATTTTTTCATATATGCTTAATGTAAAATTTATCAAATCCAAATTTTATTATAAAATAATCTTTAACTATTTATATAACTGCATCACAAATCAGGAACAAGCTATTATGATTGTGGTTTTATGATGCAATTGAGGAGCATATTATTCCGTAGCAGTCGGTAAAGATTCAAAAGAAGAAAATTTTTTCCGTTGCAAGTAGGGAACAATCTCAGCACTCGCGAAGCAGCCGAATAAATATTTTCCTTGAGATTTTCTCATTTATTGAGAGTTTCTTTTCATGGTTTTGCTACTAGTGAATGTTGGTTTTCTTTGTGGCAAAGGCTTCGTCTAGCAGTTGAATCTTAAAGTTGTGATCTTAGAGGTTACAGGTTCGAGTCCATATTCGAATGGGGTGGAATAAATTTTTTTTTTATTATTATATATTGTAAGCCCAAATGAAATGATTTTTTAAAAATATTAGTTTTCTTTAGCTTTTTCTTTTTTAATCTCTTTTTTTTAGGTCTTTTTATGCATTTCTTTTCAAGTGGAGGACGGATTTGAGCCCAAAAAAAAATTGCATCAGAAAGAGAAGGCAAAAGAGAGATATGTAAGCTGTTTATATAAAAAATGCCTTATCACATATCAAAGAGCGAATCTTTTATACGATTAATCAACATCTAAGGCCCTCACTTTATCAAAGTAATGGTCTTCTTTTTATTGAATTGATATGAGAGATATTGTTAGGACTTTTGTGAGCCTTTCTTGTTGGTGATACGAAACATTTTCACAAGAAAAGGCAAGTTAACACTAATAAGGTTGATTTAAGTGATAAGTGATTTAGTATTATTTAATTAAGGTCTCGAGTTTGAGTCTTAGTGAGTACAAAAATTTTTATTAAGAGACTCATTCATCACAGTCAATCCGAATCAATTAAAATAAAATTTTGGTGAATCATTCCAGAAAAAAAGGTAAGTTAACATCTAATTTTCAATCATCTAATTTTTATGTTATATTTACACTTTAAAGCAGGTAGATTGTACTTTATTGAATATTTAATTAATTAATAGAGCTCATAATTCCAATGTTTGATAAAAAAAACTTGAGCTAATAAATGAAGTCTAACGACAGTTACTCATTATTCATGACTTGTACTAATTGTAGTGGGTTTGATACATCAAACTCGAAAACTAATAAATTAATTACAAGCATATCATATATTGGAAGTAGAGTTGTTCAAAACCCGAACCAAACTCAAATAATTGATAATGATTTTTTAGTTTAAAAGGTAAAAATATTGTAAATTATCGGTTAATCTGGCCGGCTTGCCTTCAATTGAAAAAACCTAATGTAACAGGATATTGGCAGATTAAAATGTCTCTCCAAAAATAGTTGATCAACACAAATTTCATATATTGGTTTCACCTATCTAGTTTCTTTTAGACGCTATTTTAGAGCTTATCATCCGACTTTTCATTTCTAGGGCAGTGTCAGGCCCTCGGCCGATTTATTGCCGCCTAGACACTACCTAGTCCGATTTTTTCCGCCTATGCAGCGCCTGATTATAATTTTTTTATGATACCATTATTTATAATAATTATATTTTACCAATAAAAATTAATTTAATTAGCAAAACTAAAGTATTAAAGTGTTCTCGCAATAAAATTATCATTTTGAATCTTAAACCGAGAAATAATATGCCCTATACCACTAATAAGGAGGTCCCTACCTTCAATTAGCATTTAGTGATTTTTAAAATATGGTCTAAATTATATTTTTAATATTTCATATTATTATAATTGACGTTTTAATTGAATTCATATTTTTATATATATAATAAATATTTAAAAAAAAATAAATTCGTTTAGCTCCCACCTAGGCCCCTCCTATGCTCCGCCTAGGTGTTTTGAAGCTCAGACCGTCCGACTAGCGCTAGAACTTTTTAAAACATTAGTTGTGGTTAAAGTCTTAATCTAATAATTGAGATTAAATATAAAACTCTAAAAGTCATATATTCAAACTGCATTCGGGCCAGTGTGGTTTAAATACATTGTTCTTCTTTATCGTTGGTTTGTTTCATACTTTTATCAATAGTTTGTCTTTGCTAATTTTGATAGTTGAAAGGACGGTGATTTGTTTACTCTAGTTTGCCATTTGGACAGTAGAAAATTGGACTACATTGTGCTCCTTTTTCCTAAAAAAACTTTTACATGTATTTTATAAAATATAAAGTTACTGATATTTGAATATTCAATTGATTAATTTCGACTTTAGATTAAATTTTGATTTTGATTTGATTTTAATTTACTAGAAATTTAAGATACAACTCTATTCTGTAATTTATTAATTTTTGTATATTATCAATGTGGTTAGTGGTGAATAATTTACAAAGGCAATAGTAACTTACATAAAGAAAATCATCAAACAAAATAAAAATAACTGATATGGTCTTCACAATAGTATTAATTTGCCATAAATACACTTGGAATGGACCCTAAATATGTTGGGACTTGGTTGTCGGGTCTTCGACCTAATCTATTCCTTTCTTATCTAAGATTTTTGGATCTGATATGCAAGTATTTTTCAAGTTTCAAAATTTCAGTTCTATTCAGAAATTCCAAAGTTTTTATTAAGCTCTCTTATGCAATTCTCGGCCTCCTAATTTATTGTTTTTTTTAAGAAATATAAACATTTAATTTTTAAGAAACTTACGGATCAATACCAGAATCCCCAACTCCTTTCTCTATTTTAAGTAAGTAATAAATATACATTATATTATAAGCAATACATCAAATAATGTAGTCAGCAATTTAGTCAAATTTGGAAGTATGAAATATGGGAAAATGAACCATGGAAGTCCTATTTTGATTGGAATCTTCCCAACATAAGAATGCAACAAAAGAGAAAACTTTACGCCGGTTAATAGTGAAGTGATGATTGGAGTTGCGACTTGTCGGGCAACAAGTGGAATCAATGAATGAGAGAGAGAAAAAGCACGGTTAGACCCTGATTAAACTGTCTTTTGTGATCAAATTTTAGGATAATAGGTAAAATTGAAATTATGACATTTAAAAATTTCAATTTCAAACAACATTTAGAGTGCACGTGAATTAATCTATATTTATTATAAGCGTAATTGTTAATTTTTTTCTTAAAAAAGAATAGTATTTTTCAATCGCTTACAAGGTAGTCAAATCGGCTTATAAATTGTTTTTAGCTTGTAAGCCCTTGTCTTACCTGTTTTTCCTTACTGATTTTGCTGCTTACAAGTGGCTAAGAAAAATAAGCTCATTTTTTTTATAGACAGGTACACTATTGTTGATGATTAAAAATATGTAAACTTTAAAAGCATATTTTATGATTTAACTGTTTTATGAAAAAAGTTTTTATGGAATTTATTTTTTAAAAGTGTGTTTGTGGGTTTAAAAATTAAAAAAAAAAGAAAAAATGCATGGTATGTTTATGAAAATTAACTTTTTTTATTAATATTACATCAGTTATTTTACTAAACTCAACATCTCTATATTTTAACTATATTTTTTAAAAATTATATATGAAGATTTAAGTAGATTTTAGAAATTTTTAGTTTTTGTTATAATTTTCTAAAGTTTTCATCATTTTTGAATTAAAAATTATGTATGTCTAAATAAATTCTAAAATTTATCACTAATGTGTATTATATTTTTATTAACTAAGATATAAAACTTCACTTCAAATTGTTGTTTCAAAATTTTGAGAACCGTTTTTACTAACTTTTAAAATCACATACACTATTTTTAAAAAAAATAATTCATAATGACCTTTTTACAAAACAATTAAATCACATTATATATTTTGTAAGGTTACCCTTTCTTTAAAAACAAGAATCTAATAAGCTCCTGCCCTTTTGACCAAGTAAACTACAATAATACCACCACTCAAGTTGAAATTCCAAGGTGTCCTCCTTTTACTCTTCTTCTTCTTCTTCTTCTTCTTCTTCAGTACGCTGTAGCTCTCTCGTTTACGACTACTAAGTTGGATTGGGTGTTCTACATTTCTACTTGTCTTTTCATCCCAAAATTTTGTTTTTTTTTGTCAAATGATTTACAGCTAACAACACTGAGAATCCGTAATAAAACCTCTTAAACAAATATCAAAATTTTGCTAATTTATTATATTTCTTAGAGAAAATATTTACTTTATTCCAAATTCCAAATATAATATATATAAAAATTATTAATAATATAATACATATTTTTTGAAATAAAATTATTATTATGATTAAAAATTTTGTATATGGTAAAATAAATTATTTAATTTATGATATAAAAGTTTAATTTTATATGATAACCAATATATGTTCTTTTTAGTCATTTTACAGTTTATTCGGTATATAAGCTGCTTGTAAATTAAATATTTCGACTAGTTAAAAGCAACTCATAAATAAAATTGATCGTAGGCTTCGGTGCCCGTCCAATCCGCTCGGACCTATAATGTATTAGCTGGGTTTAGAAATGAATTTTTGAACCTCAGTCCAAACCCCTCAAACCCCTCAAAGTAGATGGGTTGAGATTGGGTTTACTCTTTAATCTCATTGACTATACGAATTCTTTGCATACAAAATGATTATTCCATCATTTTTTCCTTACTTTATCTTTATTGGATTAAATTTAAAAAAAAAATTTTCATCTTATCCTTCATGGCAATGTAAAAGATATAAATATTATTACTAAAAAATGCAAATATAATTAAGTTGCTTTAAGCTCGTTTCCTGGTTGGTGGACAAAGCAGTTTTGAAAAGTGGCAAAAACTTATTCCAATAATTAAGCCTTAAAATACAAATTTAAGTTCATAGTTAGATAGGATAAAATAAATTTTTCTTTTATTATTACGGTTAAAAAAAAAAGGTTAAGTTGCTTTAAGCTACAAAGAGCTTATCAGCTATAATGAGAAACACCCCAGAGTAACCCTCTCCATCAGCCGTTCCGTACCGTCAGTACCGAACACCGGTGAGCCGAACTAGATCAATCATGGCAGCATCCACCGCACCTTCTCAGCTCATCTGCTTCTCCGCGATTAACCGCAAATTTCAGCTGCATCGCCGGTCCAGTTTTTGCCCCTTCCCTTGTTCTAAGGTAGGTAAATTTCTTCCTTAATCACTTCTTTACGTTGACTTGCTGTTCTTAATTGATCCCAATTATCTCTATATGTAGTTTTTCCTCTTTATATTGGATACAATCATGGACTTGGCACTGATCGTTGTATTGAATTATCTATTATCTAGATATCGGCTGTAATGAGTGTTAAAGGTGGACGGATTGCTGATACTTCTTGTTCGAGGATCAAAATTACCCGTATTTACGCAGCTGACGGCTCAAAGCAACACATGGATGGACCACTGGAGCCCTTGAATAGTGCAGAGGATCATGAACAGCTAGAAAAGGGGACTACTGATCCAAATAAGGCTTATGGCACCGCTAAAATCCACGACTTCTGTTTTGGGATCCCTTATGGTGAGTGAATGTGCACTTTTATCCAGCAATATCTCTAGTTTTGAGTGACATTTCTATATAGCGCTCTGCCAATTGTTATTTGGAATTCAGTAAATTTTTGAAATGGTATTTTTATTGAACTACTTTATGACTCAACAATGCTGAAATGTGAGTTAACTGACAATAAGATTGTTTCACATTGCTTGTCTTCCTTTTATAGTAATTCATGAAGTACTATTTGATCATATAGAATTCAGCAGCTAAGAATAGTAAGATAATTTTGTTTCTTCCTGACTACTCTTGCTTTCCAGTTTCGCATACAATAGATTGCTTTATATTTCATGGCTGATGCAGAAGGTTGCTTTTACTACAAATCCCAAATCCTGTAGCTCAGAAGGCATTTCCTTTTCCTTTTGATTTTTTGTTTGTGGTCTCATACCGTCATACGTTTAATAAACTATGTGAGTAGACCAAAAATATAGTTGTCATTATGTATTTTTTTTAGTAGCTGTGTGTGTGTATATATCGTATATTTCAGATGAACTGTTGTGATTTCAGCTAGTTTTACAATGTTCGTAAGACTGTTAAAGAGCTTGGCTTGTGTTGATTGATGCTTTGGATAATTATGCAAATTAAGTTAGTTGATAGATATAGCCTCAGAAACCACCCATATAAGTGCATCATACAAGTACTCAAATGCCTAAAGTTCAGTGTTTATGAATTAGCCTGGGAAGCTTGAGTTTGTCTGTTTACACTTTTGTGATCTGCGTAGTCTGATTTGATTTCACCACACAATTATTCTGATGCATGCCAGTTTGTATTATGTATAAAGGGGAAGACTGCGACATGCTTATTACTGTTATTTGTAATCATGTCAATAGCAGAAGTTTGTATTCTGTTTCAAAACAAAATACATCCATATTATAATAGTATTGGTTGAGATAACTTAAAACTTCTGGAATCTTTTTTTTCTTACGAAAAGTAACTATGGAAGATATACGCTTCTCAGTGTAGCCGTTGGGGTCCCCACCTCATTAAGTTAATCCATTGCTTCCAATATTAATGTAACTTTTAATAATTGACGCCCCTGACAACATGTGAGAAAGACCCACCAAACATCATTTATTTTACAATTATAGACCATCTGAAGCAAATAAATCAATGAGAACTCATAACAGTTGCTGCTTGTTAATTCTCTTAAACCGTTAAAGCCTGCTATTCATTTTTGTTTTCGAGAGGATAACAATGATTGAACCTGAACTTGATTTACTGGACCTAAAACCATTTTGGATAAATCAGTGATGTGAAAGTGGCTCTCTGGTAGATATATATTCTTGGTTTCACAATATAGCAACGATGCTCTCGTAGTAAATATTGACAACATTTACTTTCCAATTTAGCATGTTGCAACGAGAACAATCAGTCTGTGCACTTGATTTTATTGAATTTTCCGTGCTTTTATGGATAATACATAAGCTGTCACTAAAGAAAATTCTGATTGTCTTTTGACATAGGTGGTCTTGTTCTAAGTGGAAGCTTTGTTGTTTTCCTATTTTCAAGAAATCCTGCAACTTTAGGCTCCGGTGTTCTATTTGGAGGTGCTCTACTAGCCCTCAGCTTCTTTAGCTTAAAGATCTGGAGGCAAGGAAAATCCAGCATTCCATTTGTACTAGGACAAGCTGGTAATTCTGTCAGAGTCATGCTAAGACAACATAGTATTCCATGTTTTTTTTTTCAAATTTTACTCTTTCTCACAGTCTGCTATATTTTAAGTGCATGAGAAAAGGGTTTTCTATTTGATATGGTTTATCTGATCATCCAGATGATTACAATTAAAATGGGATATTGTAAGCATTAAGCTGAAGAATGCAGTTCATTATGAAACATAGCTGTGGGGAAAAACGCTAGATAGCATTGACTTTATGACATATATAATGTTTGTTGTGAGGAACATAGGTGAGAAGAAACTGGAGTGAAAATCAGGCTAAGGTAATTTTTCATGAATAATACAATGAGGAAGCCTGTATATGACTATATGTATATCATTCACCATTAAAGTTATGGTGAACCTAATATAACATTTAATTGGAAAGCCTTACGACTGAAGAGAAATCCAGAACCAGAAGATAAATATTTGATGTAATTCGTTGTAGCCTTGTATAACATGTGAATGATTATGGGATCAGATTGAAAATTCTTCCATTCTTTTCTGACTAGGCAGGTTTATGCTTTATGTCCTTGACTCTCCAACCATTGACTCCCAAAACGCTATGCAGTAAAGTTATTGTGCTTTAATATATGGTCTACAATTTAGCTGAGCTGAGGAATGCACCTAAACGTGCTAAATATGACAGGAAATTAATTGTGAAATTGAGAGGTTATCTATAATCTTCTGGGTTTGCTAAAAATAACAATATGCAACCAGTTAAATGTTGCTTGCTTTAGTACTCTCAGATTTTTGACACTATTATTATATGATTTATCATCTTATTGTTTAATTATCTGGTACGAAAGGTATTTGTTTTTTTTCCTTTTGGAGCTATTCTTACGGTGTCTTTTTCTGATCTTCCAGTACTCTCTGCAACCCTTTTCTGGAAGAACTTTCAAGCATACTCTTTGGTCGGTATTCAGTGATAACATCATTATAATACTGTTCTCTCATTGGCTATTCTTAATCATCTTCTGACTGTAAAATAATGTGTATACAGACAAATAGGCTAATTCCAACAGGATTCTTTGCTGTCATCAGGTACTTCAGTCTGCCTGCTATACTCCTTTTTAATAGAATCATTTAAGACTTCTGTAGCATTCATCCAAAATTTTAATTTACATATTTAATACTTTTGTTTTCTGGTGGCAGTGCCGCAATGCTATGCTTCTATGTTTATGTGATGATCTCTGGAGGAAATCCGCCTCCAAAAAAATTGCAGCCTTCTGCTGTACGATCGTGAAGAGAAATGAAGGTCAGATTACCATTTTGGTAGCGATTTCTTTTTTTTTTCTTTTCCTTTCCATAGAAGAATGAGACCGTAAACAATACGAGTTCGCCAAAAATTAGCTAGACTGTGATTTTGTCTCTTTCATAGGGCTAATGTTTGTGGTGGGAGAGAACTCCCTAGTGGCAAGATTATTGGATTAGCAAATACATGGTGCTGTGAGTCAATTTGGATCTTATTGCAGTTGTAGTTCAGTGTCAGATGAATTCTGAAATAAAATGCTTTAATTATAAGTACCTAGCGGTACCATGTGAAAATTCAATCCTAATCTCATGTTTATACTCATCTAAAATCCTACCATTTGTTGATAAGACTTTGTACTGCATTGCATTTACTGGCCTGAATGAGTTAGTAAACAGACAATACTGAGGTTAAAAACTCTAAGACAACTGGTATGCGGCTGTTTTTTTTTTCTAGTTGAACTTGTTTGATTTGGTAAACACACACATGTAAGGATGATGAATATCTTTGCTGTTGAAAAGGAGCATTTGTACTTAAGTTCTTATAACTGTATTATCTGTGAAGTACTTGCTACTGCTTATTTGTGAAGCAAAGTGAACCAGATTCGTTGTTCAACGTGTAATTATATCAAATGTCTGAAAGAAATTACGATATTTTAGTTGTGGGTGATGCTGATTAACAGTCATACCAGTTATCTATGAAGCACGGAAACTCTGGTTACATGCCGTTTCGGCGTTTCCGTTTCCGTGTCCGTATTCGTTTCCCCACAGTTTTCAAGCTTATATTTTTTAGAAATGGCGTTTCCCGGTTTCCGTTTCCATTTCCGTTTCCGTTTCTGTGCTACTTAGCCAGTTATAATTGCTTCAACATAGGAGTCTATTACAAAACTGATGCTCCCCCACCCCAGAAATATAGACACAACTCCTCCTTTAACTACAAACAACCATTAACTTCCTTCTATATCTTTAGTTTTTAATATGAAATAGTAAATTTCACAGTAGTCAAAGGCGAGCCGGGCGCGCACCTAGGCGCAAAGGCGCAGCAAGGCGCAGCTGTGCGCCTCATTGGGACGCAAGGCGTAGGTTCCTGAAAAGGCGCGCGCCTAGATACGCCTTTGTCTAGGCGCGAAGGCGCAAAGGCACAGAGCTTTTTTAAATTAGGCGCAAGGGGAGAAAAAATTTGAAAAAACAGTACTTGAAACCAGTTTTTGTTAATTAAAAAATAAAAATAAAATAAAAAGAGGGCCCATATAAATAGCAAAAGGAACTAAACCCTAAATCAGGTTTAAGCTAAAAACACACACGCCGTCTTCCTCTGCATTTTCTCCTTGGCAAATCGACTTCCAACTCCCTTTTCCTGCGCCGACCTTCAGTTTTTCGGTAAGTTTTCTTATCTTCTAGTCGCTTTCTCTTCCTCTCTTTCCATGCTTGTCGTTTTCTGTTTCTCCTCCCTGTTCATTGTTTTCTCTCTTTGGTTTACACTTACAAATTATTAAATCCGTTGCGTTTAAAGCCTGATTCTGTCACCATTGAAGCCTGATTCCGTTGCCGTCGCATTTGGCGAGTATTCTGTCTTCAGAAATTGAAATTTCATAAAATCTCAATGCTGCCCAGTTGAAATTGAATGTGGTTGATGACTTGATGTAATGTTGCCTAATGTTGATGAGAAAGTAAAACCAAATCCTTCCTTTTTCTATCTTTAGTAAATTAGGCATGATTTTCTCCACTGTTATTGCTGCCTAAATCAGTTTGCAAATTCATTGATGAGTATTATATGCTTTTGATTCAGTGAAAGATGGACTCAGCAGCAAACTTATACATATGTCTATGGCTTTATGTTGCAGATACATTTGGTTGAATAATGGCTTCTGAAACTAAGAGGAGAATGAAAACTTAGATTACCTTAGTGATGAATGATTTTCTAGTCTGTTCTTGTGGATCTCCATGTGCGATGAATTTTTTTTGGATTATTATTGGCTTTAATTTTGGATTATGAACTTTTTTTTTTATTTTGGACATTATGACTTGTGATATTTTTATAACTTCAAGTTTTAAGTAGTTATATTATATATATCTTACATATCTATAAGACTAAAAATATATTTTAGGACTTTTATACTTGTGCGCCTTTTTTGTTCCGGGCGTGCGCCTTTTTTGCGCCTTGCGCCTAGGCGACGGGCGAGACCCTAGCGCCTTGCGTGCGCCTCGCGCCCTCGACTACTATGGTAAATTTAGAATAAATCAAATGATCTTAAATGATGTTGTCACGACTTTGCTTTCAGTTACAAGAGCTTTTATTCTCTACAACCAATTGTATTTTCTTAATTAGTTTCTAGTTCTAGAAGAATCTATAGTTAGTTAATAAGAGAGCAGATTGTTATGCTAATTAGTCTTGTAGTACAGCTGTACTAATCTGTTAGTTGATCTAATGAGCTGTTAGTTAAGCTACTATAAATACCTAGGGCTGTACGACACTTCTCAATTAATGAATATACCAGAATTTCCTCATTCTCTCTCTAATTTCTCTCTCCTCTCCCTCTTCTCCTTCTCTCCCCTGTTCTAATTCTTTTCTACTGCAATTCGTTACATTGGTATCAAAGCTCAGGCGAACCTCCGGCCAGATTCAGTTGATCGGAAACTATGGTTACACAGAAGGCGGCGATCGATTCGATGGAAGAAAGAATCCAGCTGAATTCAGCGAAGGCTGATGAAAATACGAGACAGTTGGGGATGATTCAAGTCCAAATGGCTGAAATGCGCAATGAACAACAGAGGATCTTTGATTCGATGCGATCGGAACAAGAATCTTTAAAAAAAGGCCAGCAGGATTCGATCCAGGCCATTAAACGCTTGGAGGAGCTGATCAAGAACTCCTTAACTAGTTCCAATCAGGTTAGCCCTCAAAATCTTTCTAATGGTGAATTTCAACCACAATTTCCTGTTGAAGGATCTCTATTGGGTCCTAGACCAGCCACAATTTCACCTAACCCTTCTCATCCACCTAATCCAACCATAACCCTGAAATAAGAGGAGGACCTATACATAAGATGGTTCCTAAGTGCGAATTACCAGCTTGCGATGGATCTGAAATTGAAGCATGGATTGGCAAATGTTGGAAATTTTTCCAGATATTCGAAGTAGCGGAAGAGAGGCAAGTAGATTTGGCAGGATTGTATCTACAAGGAAGGGCTGAAAAGTGGTACAAGAACTGGATTCACAGCCATCCTGGAGCAAGATTGAATGAGTTCTTGGAGGAGATTGGTAAAAGATTCCAAGAAGTCGAAATTGAAGATGTGGTACAACAACTCCACCAGCTAAAGCAAACAACCACAGTATTGGTTTACCTGGAGAAGTTTGAGGATATCAAGCTCAAGGTGGAGAAAAGGTATCCAACAATTGGAGAAGATTTCTATGTTTCAGCCTTCATCGCAGGACTAAAACCAGAGATCCGTTCAGGAGTAAGAAACCAGGTAACTTCAGATTTATACACAACTATTAAATATGCTAAACACCAGGAACAATACTTACAAGATGTACTAGAATCCTTTAAATCAAGAGATTTTTATAGCCCATACCCATCCTCAACCAAACCTGGAATCCGAGATAACCAACCAAAGCCAAACAGCCAAATACTAAACACCAGAACCCTCGAACCAAAACCACCCTACAATAGCAAACTCAACAAAAGAACCCCGGGAACATGTTGGACATGTGGAAAGAGGTATTTTCCTGGACACCACTGTACAAACTCTGCCAAGCAGTTGAATGTGATTCAAGGTGAAGCAATGGAGGAAGAAATTTCTGCTTCTACGAAACAAGAAGAATTGGCAGGTGAAATACTAGGTGAGACTGAAGAAGAACAAATCTCCTTATCAGTCAATGCCGTAAATGGGGGAGTAACTGACACAACCTTAAAACTAAGAGGTGTATTGAGAAAAAGACAGGTTATGATCCTCATTGACAGTGGCAGCACTCACAGCTGCATAGACAGCAAGTTCGTAGAGAAGGCTGAAGTGCCAGTGGAGAAAGTGAGACCAGTATCAGTAACTGTAGCTGATGGAAGGAAATTGGAAATTAAGGCTAAGTGCAGTGACTGCACCTGGACTATGAATGGAGCTATGTTTCAGTTCAGTCTAAGGGTTCTTGAGCTAGGTAGTTATGACGTGATTCTTGGAGCTGACTGGATGAGAAGGCATTCTCCAGTGACATTTGACTATGAGAAGAACAAATTGTTAATTCATCAAGGAGAAAAGGTGTTGGAGCTGAAGGGCATTTCGGGAAAGGAAACACAGAAACTCATGTCCTTAAAGTCACTCAATAAACTAGTGAGTAAGGGATGGAAGGGAATGAAGTCGACTTTATTTTCTTTAACAATTGAAAAGGAAAAAGAGGTAGCCAAGACTGACATGCCTAGCCTTAAACCTCGAGTTACTTTGTTTCCATTTGATAGAGGGAGGAAGCAAACTCCAGTTCAAGAAACTCTTCATGGCAGGTTACTAAAACTTAGACAGCTACTGCAATCTGGCTTCATGATTCTGCAGTACTTCATCTATCCAGTTTTCATTCTTGAGGACAAGAATGGCTTGAAGGGGAGGGAATTGTCACGACTTTGCTTTCAGTTACAAGAGCTTTTATTCTCTACAACCAATTGTATTTTCTTAATTAGTTTCTAGTTCTAGAAGAATCTATAGTTAGTTAATAAGAGAGCAGATTGTTATGCTAATTAGTCTTGTAGTACAGCTGTACCAATCTGTTAGTTGATCTAATGAGCTGTTAGTTAAGCTACTATAAATACCTAGGGCTGTACGACACTTCTCAATTAATGAATATACCAGAATTTCCTCATTCTCTCTCTAATTTCTCTCTCCTCTCCCTCTTCTCTCTATCTCTCTCCCCTCTTCTAATTCTTTTCTACTGCAATTCGTTACAGATGTCGTATTAAGAAGTTATCTACTTGTTCAGTGTGAAATTACATTTGTGCCTATAAGTCCAAAAGTAGGAATCAAAATATTGTAGGTGAATCCTGCCAAAGTAGGAATTCAAAATTGTAACAAGTATGGTTATAAAAGAGGGACCTATAAGTCAGGGATTCTGCAAGGACAATTAAAACTGACAAATAGGGACAACAAGCAAGAGATAAATGATTAAAGAGACACATGATTCAGCCTCTCTCTCTCTCTCTCTCTCTCTCTCTCTCTCTCTCTCTCTCTCTCTTGTCACAGTAGCTAAAAATGGCTGATTCAGCGGGGCCTTCTGTGGCTGTACCTACAGTTAAACTTCTAGTTTTGCTTGAAACGCAGTACAATCTTGTTTTCAATTCTAAGCAGACCTGCTTTTATATGCTTACAGATAGAATAGGCCTCGATCTTGTTATAGACAATTAGACTTAATAAACATCACATCTTTGAATATTTAGTTTTCAGGATTGTACTATCTATACATATCTAAATATACTATAGTTTGCCTGTATACATGTTATTGTATACCACAAAAGTTATGATCATCTTTCACATACATCTTAGTTTTAATTTTGCAATATTCAGTAAGAACCTACATGCCAACATGTTCTGATGCTCCTTCATTTTAACGAGTTAGTGGTATTTAATAAAGTTGAGAAATATGAGTCTGGAATAGTTTGGTCGATTTCCTTCCCTTCCCTTCCCTTGGTTAAAAGTTTCGTTTGTAATATTCTTACAAATATATGAATCTAGCCAAATACATCCAGACCCCCAAACTTGGCAACTTTCGCCGGATGTCACCATGAACTTTCAAAAGTTCCAATTAACTCATTGAACATTGCAAAAGTGGGCCAGTTTGCCCTTGAACGCCATATGTTAATTTCTGGTTGGTTCAAAGATGTCATTTTTCAAAATACTCTCTTCAACCAGAAGCTGACACGGGTGTTGAGGGGGCAAACTGGTGGACTTTGTCAAGTTGAACAGGTAACATGAGCAAATGAAAGTTCAATGTGGCATCCAACGAAAGTTGCCATGTTCTGGCTCGGGTGTCTGTATGTATTTGGCCTATGAGTTTTTAATGAAAATCTTCGCTCCATGACTCCATTTATCTGCACATTTTTGTAGTTGCTGAAAAATAACTATATATCTAATTCTTTGAATAATTATTACTGTTTGAAATGCCTAAGAAGTTTCTTCTGGATATGATGGATCTTTTTGCCCATCTGTTTATATGACTTGCAATGTGCAATGTTTTGTTAAGCGAAAATCATGGGTTCATGTTCTCTAATTGCTATGTTTGAGACTTTGAGTAAGTTTAATATTTAATATTGCATTTATTCAGTGGGATGTAGTGAAGTCGAATTTGTTACAGATATTAAAACCCATTTCTTGGCCTAAGTTCATCCTGAAGGTGTGGTCTTTTTTTCCTTGAATGCTTACAAATTTAAGTTTATAGCTATAAATTAAATTTTCTTGAGGGTCTTACGGATCATTCAGAAAAAAAGTTTACTCCTTGAGTGTTCTAGAAGGACTAGATATTGGGGTTGGCATAGTTTTTTGGTTCATAATTAGTCATTCATATTTCAGTGTTAACCTAGTTCAGCTTCTATAGATGATGACATTGAAAGGCATAAAAAAGGATCTTGTGTAGACAAGGCCCATTAATCGCCTTTTGAAGGAATAATCAGTGGAAGAAAAGTGAAAATTTGAACTTCCGAAGCAGAAGTAAAGAGCAGTTGAACTCTCGACAATCTATTTAATTTCCTGTTTAGGGGTGATTGTTTCAAGCTGGAGAATTTGTCAAATACAGCTTTTTTATGTGCTACATTGTTGGGACTGAATGTAGGACAGGAATGTGATATAACAGAAACAGTGGAGATTAAGGTTTGCAAAATGCAGGAATTTTATACATGATATATGGGGTTTTCGTTTTTTCGTATTTGTTTACGATGATTCCCCCATATTGTGGGAAAATTCTAGCATGTGTTGAGCTTGGATTGGTTCGGTTTGGTTCGGTTTGGTTCACATGGACCCAGGCAGTAGTAGCATTGTGTTATGGTTATGGCCTATTTCATAGAAATAAAAATGCACGAGTCCATTATTGTTGCTTTTGTGCATATATTTTGGATTTTCGGTTGTGGATTTTGTAGCAAGACATTAAGATTAGAGGAGCTAGTCAGGCAGCCCGCGTGCAGCTAGTTTGGGAGAATTCCGATTACCAAAAAATGACGAGAGTAGTGAGTTACCTACCTTGAGGCTGTCTGGTTGGTGAAATTTTTCAGTGGGGGGTATTTGGAGTACACTGTTTTCAATTGATGACATCTATCCCACTAACGGTAAGTCGGATGTCTTCATTTCAGAGCAAGGTGCTCCAAATTCCTGGCACCTTGTAAAAAAAAAACGTTCGGTTGAGTTCTTATACAGGATAGATGTTGATGAGATAGATGGCAGAACTGCTTTAGCCAGTTCCCTGGCTTGCTCCTTGATTGGCTACGATCAGCGATGGCCTTATCGGGCCGTAGAGGTGTTGGCAAAGATGGCGGGCCTAATTATATCAGTTATCACATAGGGAAACATATAATTGATCGAGGACTATATGGTTTATTTGGTCCGAACATTTTCCAAATTAACACAAAAGCTCGATCTAAAGTTTCAAAATGTCCCTTACAAGTTTTCGCTAAACGCCAAAAACTTCCTCACATTATAGAAAATCATTCATCTCTCATTTTTTTTGTTTTATTTCGGATATATGTCACAAAAATTTTGAAGTTCCCGCTCTTTTTTTAGGGGTTATTACAGAATGGCCATAAATTTAAAAATAATTGGATAAAGTTGAAAATAATTTATAAAAAGACAAGAAGTTGAAAATAATTTACAATAATACCTTTCATAATAAAACAAAGGGTGAACTTAAAAAATTCCACATTGTCACTTATTTTTCAAAAACGTTAGTATTATTTTTTTTAAAAGGGCTCTTGTGGTATTAAATTTAGAGATTTTTTAATGACACCGTTAATAAAGTTGACGTGATAAGGGGTATTTTTATAAATTAAAATTTAAAAATTAAAATTTAACTTAAAAAATCTCTGTCAACCGTCCGTTCTCCCCTAAATTTGATGAACCTTAACTCATTCTCAAAATTCATCACGTTCTTTTTTCTCCAAATCCATGAAATCCAATTCATGATTTGATTAGTGGAATTAAAAAAAATTCACTCCATGAAAGTCCACTCTCTATTTGATGATCAATCCTCAGTTTCGGGCTTCCGACAAGTTTATCGGTGACTATATCCACCGTCACATTCATCCTCATCATCAGCTATTCGCTCGCCTTCCACGACAGCCCTCTCGATCCCCCGCCAGTTCTCTTGTGTAATGTACAGCTACCACGTCTTTTTGTTCGGAATTTTCACAGCCACAGGTGCATCACAGATGCGTTGGTCCCAGGTTTAGAACTTCTGTTGTTGATTAGCTCCACCGTCCATGTTTCTTAATTAAACGAAATCATGTTTATAATAAAAAAAAGGGTGTTAATTGTCGAATGTAATGAATTGGATTAAAAGAGTATTCTGACATTTATTGAATTGCACCAAGGAAATTATGAACTGGGAATGGATTTACAGCAATCAGATCATGAAATTAAAATGAATTTAGAGTTGAATTAGGGTTCATTAAATTGGGGGAGAAAGGAGGGGTTTGACTGAGATTTTGTAGGTTAAATTTTAATTCACGTCAGCTTTATTAATGGTGTCATTGAAAAATTTCTAAATTGCTAACGTTTGATACCACATGGGCCTCTTTGAAAAAAATTACATAAGGGCGGTGAGCTGACGACCTTCGATCCCTTGCCCGCACGATAAGCTTTAATGCTCTTCGGCGTGGGGCGGAGAAACAACGAGCATTGTGAAGCGTGCTAAGGGATGATCCTTATTTTAGTGTGATGAAAATGGATATTGGAAGCCATGTTGAAGTTGAAATTTAGTCCAATTTATGTGTTAAAGGATACGAGACTTAGAATCCCATATTTTAAGATAGAGTCGCTACCTGGTTAAGCTCCACCGAAAATTTCGGTACGATATTCCCACCGGGTGGTTGGACTGTACCTTAAAACAGAGATTCTAAGTCCGGATGATGTTGCGTACTTTTCATTTTTTAAATCAAGCCGATTATATTTTAATAAACGTGACCTTAGTTCTTATGCAATGTAATTCGATTGTTGTTTGGTGTTTTCGGTTTAATATGCCATACATCTCACGGAAAGCGATAAATAAACAAAGCAAGAAAATAAAAACATTACAAGGCTTTACAAATACCTATACATTTTTTCTAATGCAAGAAAATAAATAAACGGGCGAAACCGGCTTTTAACCGAGCTTAGCGACTCGGACCCGGCTCCAAACGAGGCAAAAGATAAAGCACGAATAAATAGACGCGAAAAATAAACACATAACGCGAAGAAAACATATTTTTAGATTTTTCGGAACAAAAAAATAATTATTGGGTGTTAATTAATTATCTAACAACCTAAAAAGGGTGAAAGGAATTAACTAAACATCCTAAAAATCATATTTAGTATTTTCAGAATATTTTTGGAATTTTTAACCATGGCAAAAAGGTTTATTAGGCATTTATTAGCGAAAAGTTTATTTTTAAGCCATTAAATAGTCATTTAACCCATTAAACAATAGATAAAATAATTTCAAGCAGCTATAAAAATTAATTTAATTAAATTCAGATTATTTTTTATTTTTAGAAATTTTTCGGATGAAAAAGGGGTTGAAAACGCATTAAAATGACAAAAATCAGACCAAAAACAATAGGGCTAAAAACAACAAAATAAAGCAAACAGGGACCATTTGGACATTTTTACCAGTAGGCCGACTCAGCGGGGTGGTAGGCCGACTCAGTGACATGGTAGGCCAACTCAACGAGGTGGCCTAGATGATACTCAGTCGACCTTCGTCCCACTGAAGTGGCCTGCAGGAAAAAGTGTCTAAACAAGCCGTAATCGACATTTTTGTGCCTGAAAACCCAAGATTATTAAAATTTCAAGTCGTTTCCTACACTTTTACAGTAGATTTGGACTTAAACTGCTTAAATAACTTTTGTTTTTCAGTTTGGGGGAAAAGAATCCAGAAAATCCGATAAAACAACGATTGGCCGTTTGAGCGACCCGTAGGCCGACTGAACGAGGTAATAGGCCGATTTAGCGAGGTGGCCTAGGTGACGTTCAGTCGGCGTGACGTTCGCTGGAATGGTTAGCTGGAGTTTTGACAGAAAATCGCAAAAAGGACGAAGAAGAGGGCTAAAAGCCTAGAAAAACAACCAAAAAACAGAGTAGCAGAAACAAATAACAAACAGAAATAGATTGGAATTCAAAAAATTATCTAAAGGCCGTCAATCCACTCTCGAGACTTGAACCGGACGCTTGGCAAGCTTTGTGACGGATTTGAGATGAAAATCCGATGAAACAACCAATTTAGCAAGGGATTTAGTGATTTGTCAGGAAAAAGTCCTTAAATCCTATTTAAACCAATTTTTACCTAAGATTTTTAATAGATTTTAAAAACCTAATAAGATTTAGAAATCAAGAACCAAGTGTGTTGATTTAGATTGCACCATATTTTTAAACTCTTTCTCCCTAAAACTTTCAAAATTCTAAGAGTTTTAATTTTTGTTCAAAACCAACCAAAAGTCCCTCAATCAGATTTTTTGATGGGTTTTTATAGACTTTTCAAGTGCAAAATTTTAGAATTAATCCCCCAAATATCAAAATTTGATGGAAAAAATCCCAAAATCCAACTTAGTGGCCAAAAAAACCCGGAAAAACGCCCACTGAAGAGAACCCGCGCGAAGGCCGGGTCAATGAAGCGGCCGGGCCGAGGCCGCATGAACCACGGGGCCCACTGCGTGGCTCACACGGCTTGCCGCGTGGCCCGGTGCATGGACCACGCAGCCCCGCTTTCCGACAGCGGCGCCTACCGCTGCCGCTAGATCGGGGACACCGGGGCAGAAAAGCCAAGGGGCCCGGCAACGCGAACAACCTACACTACGGGCACCCTAACGGGACGATTCTTGACATTCCGAAAAGCTCCGAGAGCGAAGAATCCAACGATGCAAATGAGACTCGCTGAAAATGTCCGGATTTTAAGGAAAATATCGCGAAATAAATTACTGCGCGTGAGGGGAAAGGAAACGGTTAACATTTTACACGCGATTCAAATATTTTTCATCGAGGTCAAAGATCTCAAAATCGTCTACAAAGAACTTGCCAAACGTGATTCGATTCTAAAATAATGGGACAACTAGACCATAAAAGGTTAGAGCAAAAAGTCATCATCGTTCCGAGGGTCACCGAAAAGCCCGTACCCACAAGGGAGTTTTTTAAAATGAGTGAAACCATAGAATTTTTTTTTTAAGTTAACCCTAAAACAAATCTCACAATGATATGCAATATAAGAACAAATAAATCAAAGAAATCATTCATACCAATATTATACCAGATATATGCTAATTGTGATTAAATAAAATAATAAGTTAGAGTATTCAGAAAAAAAATCAGTCAATAGCAACCTATGTACCAACATTATACCAGATGTACAAAACCAAAACTATAAGGGGGCGTTTGGTTCACACAAAGAAAGTGAAAGAGAATCAAAAAAAGGAATGCTAAGAAAAAGAATGTAATTCTCTTTGATTGTTTTATGTGTTTGAATATGCTAAGAAAATGAATGGCTTTCATTTATTACTTTTTAGATAAAAAATTCAATTATTAAATAATATATATATATATATATATATATATATTAAATTCATTATCAACAAACTTATAATTATATTTTTAATATATTTTTATGATAATTATTTATATTTTATATTTATTATATAATAATAATTAATGATATTAAATATTATATTAATATTAATTATTTTAAGTAATTAGTTATAATATTATATTATTAATCATTAATATAATATCTATAATAATTATATATATATATATATATATATATATATATATGAAATTAGTATTATAACGAATAAATGAATTAACTAAATATAAATATAATATAAACTATTATTACTAATAATATTTTTAAAAATATGTATCATTATAACTATTTAATTATAATTAATAAATATTATAAATACTATAATGATAATATACTAATTAAATAATTACTTATAACAAATATTATTATATTTATTTATAATTATTATTTAATTATTCTTATATTTTAATTTATAGAAATTATTAATAATAATTAAATATTATTATTAACTATTATTATTTTAACATTGACTATGTGTTAATAGTAAATATTTTTATACATTTTCATTGTTTATAATTATCTCATTTATATTTAAATTAGATAATATTAACTAATAATATTATTAATTATTATTATTATTATTATTATTAATTTATAAATAAAAATTTATATTAAAAATATTGTTAAATTTAATTTATAATATTATTAATCATTTTTTCGTTTTTGAAATAATTTTTAATAATAAATATTATTATATTTTTTATTAATATTTAATTATTACTCTTTGTTATTAATAAATATTATAATTATTATTAATTTTAATAGTTATTAGAAATGATATAAGGAATAAAATAAAGTAATAGAATAGGATTACATAGGTGAGTGGGGAGAATGAGATAGAGGAGTTTGGGGCGATGGAATAAAGGATTCGGGGTAATGAAAATTTAAGAAATGAGTAAACAAACACCAGCAAAAGGAATAGACAGTTTTCGTTCCCTTTCCCTTTCATGATTCCCCCAATCCAAACGCCCCCTAAGTATCTATATTGTGAAAGAAGTTAACTAAAAATAAGATTTATACCAGCGTTATACCAGAATTATATTAGATAAACAGAAAAAAATCAATTAAGCAATTTGCAAAAGAAAACACAATCGAAATCACATTTATACCACCATTATATTAGCATTATACCAGATATAATTAACCGAAAGTAAATATATTTATTTTGTAAAAGAAATCAAACAAACAACATTTATACAACCATTATTCCAACAATATACAAACATTATACCAGATATAATTAAGTGAAACTAGATGTATCAATTTTGTAGAAGATATCAAACAAAAAAGCATTTATACAACCATTATACCAGCAATATACCAATATTATACCAACATTATATCAGATTTAATTAACCAACACTATATATATCCATTTCATAAAAGAAATCAAACAAAAACACCATTTATACAAGCATTATACCAGATATAATTAACCAAAACTATATATATCTATGTCATAATAGAAATCATACAAAACAACATTTATACATGCCAGAAAAAATAAAAAATAAAAAAATAAAAAAAGAACGAATTAGTGATTACCGTGATCAATGACAGTAACCAGAGGATATTGAGTTACACACAATAAAAACTCATTCATAATCAGATTGTGAGATTTTACTGACAAAATATCTCAGAAACATATCAGAGTTGATTTTCATCGCTGGATCTCCAACAGTAACCTGATTGAATAATCACATTTTCAAACTTGTAGTCTATCTTCAAACTCTCCATCAAAATCCACTTACAATTGGAAAAACTCATAGAATCAGAGAGCACAACCCCAATCACCTTATAACCCATATATTTGAAATACTCTGTCCAAAATAAAAGGAATATCTTCCATTGATCTCGCTCAAAAATCACGGAAAGAATCACAAAATCAAAACAAGAAGAAAAACAGAGACCCAAAATCGATAGAAAGAATGAAATAAAATCGATTTGAATCGAATAAATCAAAGGAAGAAACAAAATAAAGAGCCAAAACCGATTGGGAAGAACGAAATCACATTGATTTCAATCAATGGAGGAAGTTTCAATCCCACGAGGAAAAAATGAAAAATAACAAAACAGGAGAAACTTATAAGCTTGAAAAAGAAATTTTTTAAAAATGATCCAAAAGTTATTTATAAAAATAGAGGATGAAGAGGTAAATACTTTAGTTAAACCCTATATTCCTTACAATATTCCTTAAATTTTATGACTAACATATGTTTTACAATGAATTTTATGGTTGTTCTTTTCAAAATATCGGTTTGACTTCTTTTATTGTTGAATAAGTGATATGAAATTTGTCCAATAGTAATAATAATATAGTGAATAATTTTATAAAAAATAAAGCAAAAATTAAAATAATGCCATCAAAATATTATTATTGGATTAAATTTCATCACTAATAGCATTCGCTAAATAATATATTAAATTTATTTATTGTTGAAAATACTCGGTCCGCCCGTGAGCGGGTCAATTGGGTCAAAGGATCCGATTCAAATTTGATAATTGGATTTAATTGGAGAATTAAATAAGTCTAAGGACTTAATGAAAAGTTATTAAATTTTAAGGACTTAATTACAAATAATAAAGAGCCGAGAGACTTGATTGCAATTAATAGAAATTCCAATTGCCTATATATATGCATTAGACGTGTGTAATGCAAAGAGATATGAAAATGTTGGTTTTCTTTTTCATATTAACAACACCAACATTCATTCTATCTCTCGGAAGTCCCGAAATTTGGGTTTTGCATCCGTTCTTCGCCTAATCCTGAAGAAATCGTGGAAGTAACGACTTAATTCCGACATACCATGGGTTAGTCAACGACTTTGTGCACGAACGGTGTTATTCAGACGTTCTTCGATCTCGGGCACGGAAAAGATATGAATTCGATCCGTTTTCTTATTCGTTTTCAGTCATTTATAAACAAAATTTATTGGTAAATTAACTATAATAGCAAAATTGTAATTCAGGAACAAGAAGGGTCATTGTAAGGCGAAGATTTAGTTTGTATTTGAAAACGTATATTATTCAGTTTTGTAAGTTACTAACAAGAAAAAAAGATCAGGAGAGATGTGGGAGCTTCTCCCTCCAGAAAAAGCAAGGTCCTCATCTTCCTTTTCTAAAATCCTACCTTCTTTCTTATAAAAACAAAGGCCCTTATGGCCGCGCCTGCCGCTGATCACTGGCAACTACCTGAGTATGGCCGAGCTATTCGGTAACTGGAAATCTAATGGAAAACAACAACATAATGCGCATCAGTCACAGAAGTCTTATGCGGCAGCTATAGCCAGCAACACTGACTCAAGTGAAGTAGGTGCAATGAAGGAAAGAAAGATAGCAGATGCGGGAGACGGATATAAAGCAATCAAGATTTCGAAGGCCATATACGAAGAGAGGATTCTTTCATGCCAATACTCCATTATTGGACGAATTTCTCTTTCAAAGGGTGATAAACCCTAGAAGCATGCTGACCTAAAAACCAAGCTAAACGGTTTGTGGGGTCAAAAAATTGACTGGAAATTGATATCTCTCGAGAGAGGTTGTTACCACATAATCATGCCATCGGCTGAGGCAATGCAAAGAATTTCGAATATGGGTAACCTCAATCTTCGCCCGGGTATCTTGCGGTTCATGGTCTGGAAAGCTGGTTTCGATCCAACCACACAAAAGCAGACTACCTGCCAGGTTTGGATTCGTCTACTTAACCTCCCTTGGGTATTCTGGGATCGTCGTATTCTCACCGATATTGCTTGAGGTATTGGAGTTCCAATTTGGTTTGATAGGAACACATTAGATGGGGAATTTGGCCACTTTGCTCGAATTCTTGTCGACGTCAATTTATCAAAACCAATTTAGGATCACGTTGGAGTGGATATTGATTCCAAAAAAATTTGGATTTCGGTGGTCTATGAGAACATTCCGTCTCTATGTGCTTTATGTGGTTCCATTGGCCATATTACGGCATCTTGTTGACGTAATATCCCAAGGGAAACAACTAGTAAGGAACAAGTAAATCAAAGGCCAAAGAGGGGGAGATCAGTTCCTAGGATAATAAGAGATAAGAAACAAAAGCCAGCTAGTCCGAGTAGCAGGGTTGCAGCTCCGATCATTGAGTCATCAACGAATAATAAGAATAATGATGTATCTTAGGTGGTCAGTGCTGTTAATCGAAAAGAGGGAAAAGCAGCAAAAACATGGGTCGACATGTTTGATACGAGTGAAGATGAAGCAATTGATCCCGAGTCCCTCAAGGCCAAGGATACTGCTGCTGTCGTTTTGAATGACAATGGGAAGAAAGCAACCCCACAGATTGTAACACCAAAGGATTGCACATAGGAGGTGCAACAACATGCCGAGGATATCCAAGCTATTTCTCAGGGGAAACAACCCACTTCAATCTAGAAGGTATCTTCATATTCATCACATGATAGCTCATGGTATGAGGTAATGGAAGACGCTACTTACCCATGGCAAGTCACTATTCAAAAAAAGAAAAAAATTTCAATGCAACTAGGCATTCGCAACGTTCGCACAAGGAACCTAACTGATATTCCTCATGTTAGTGGGTTGTTTTATGATTATACTTCTAGTATTAGGCTTCTTGCAAGCTTCATCTCTTCCTTTTCTTTTATGTTATCTTGTACGTTTTTTCTTTTCCTTTTTATAATATTCGGGCTCGGATTACCGACCCCAACTTTTATTTAAAAAAGTTACTAATAATATGCAATACTCACCTTATATCTTGCCTTTTTTTTTAGTTTCCTCTCCTTCATTTACCTTTTTAATTTTGCGGAAACAAGCTTCAAATAGACTACTTGATCAGCTCGGATTTGGCTACCACTTGCTTCTTTATCAGGTAATTCGCGCCCCCTCTCAGGGGATCATGAGGGAAGATATTTCCAAGTATTTCCACAGTCCTGCCCATGCTGCAGTTGCACGTGGTGATTACAGGACACTTAGGCGAATTATTGCATCCCTCCCACAGCTTGCTAAGGCTGTTGAAGTCAATATGGAAAAAGAGTCTATTGCTGCGGAGGAACGAGCTGATACTGTCTCTGCTGTGATTGACCGACGAGATGTTCCTGGGCGTGAGACTCCTTTGCATCTTGCTGTTAGAATGCGGAACCCCATCTCTGCAGAGATTTTGGCTGCCGCTGGTGCTGATTGGAGTCTGCAGAATGAGAACGGTTGGAGTGCTCTTGATGAAGCAGTTTGCACAAGAGAAGAGGCAATTGCAATGATATTTACTCGTCATAGCCATCCTAGTGAATGGCCAAAGCGGTGTCGTAGACTTCCACGAGTTGTTGCTACAGTAGCTCGGATTCGAGACTTTCACATGGAGCTAACTTTCCATTTTGAGAGTTCAGTTATTCCATTTATTGGCAGAATAGCACCGTCAGATACATGCCTCATTTGGAAGCGGGGCTCTAATCTTCGTGCTGATGTGACATTTGCTGGGTTTGATGGTTTCCGCATTCGGAGGTGCGAGCAAACTTTTTTGTTCTCAGGAGATTGGTACACTTCAGAGGATGGTAAAATGTCCAGGTTCTTTGATTTATCTTGTTCACAGGGTACGGATGCTTTGGAGGGGGCGGGTACCCAACTTACAGAAGCAGAAGTTGCCCGTGAAGTGACTTCAATGTTTCAAAGCGATGTGATTAGGCCGGGAATTGATGTGACTCAGGCACAACTTGTTCCTCATTTGAATTGGAGGTGGCAAGAGAGAACAGAGATGGTCCGAAACTGGAAGGCCAAAGTTTATGATATGCTCCATGTAACGGTGAGTTTGAGATCTAGGTGGGTTCCTGGTGCAAAGACTGATGAGGCTGTGGATGGCGAAGAAAGGCTACCGAATGATGGCTTTGACGGTGTACTGACTGCTGAAGAGAGGAAGCAGTTGGATACTGCACTTGGTATGGGGAACTCAGAGGTTATTGAGTACGAAGAAAATGGTACCATAAAAGAAAAGAAGAGTTGGTTTGGTTGGAAGAAGAAAGGCTCAAAGAACAGCAACATTAAAGATGATCCCGAAGGCGGGGCTGAAAAGGAATCATCAAAGGATAAAGGAAGCAAACCAAACGAAAGGTGTAACACCTGATTTTCCTCTGAAAATTGAAGAGCTCTTGCCGCTACTTGATATATTAGCCAACAAAGTCAAAGCTGTGAGGAGGGTTAGGGAGCTTTTGACAACTAAGCTACCAACCGGAACATTTCCTGTGAAGGTACTTCTTTTCTTCATTTTGTTCATTGCATTGCTGATGCCACATGTATATCAATGTCTTCGCTATATGTTTAATTTCATCGAACCATAACTATTAATATCATCCTACCAATAAACAAAATTACCTAGCAGGATAAATGCTGTTTTTTACTTGCTTAATGCCTATTGGCATGGACATTGAAGAATCTGAACATAGATCATTAAAGCTGAATAGACAGTAATGTTCAGTTAATGTTAGAATTTATACTCGTAATGTTATGTTTTTATTTTACTTGCTTAAGTCTAAGATTTCTTGTTGATGTGGATTTGAATTGCCTTAACGCTGAACAGACGGTAATAATTTTGTAAAAGAAAAAAGTAGTTAAGAGTTTCAATTGGATCCTATTGGCATATATGTATTGTGCAGAGCCTTATCTATATGCCATTTTATTGTTGAATTATTAGCAACAAGCATGAAAGCAAATATCATATCTTGTTGTTTTTTTCAGTGCAGGTGGCTATTCCCATAGTCCCAAC
The DNA here is from genome assembly GCA_947683365.1 of Euphorbia pulcherrima. Taxonomy (NCBI): domain Eukaryota; kingdom Viridiplantae; phylum Streptophyta; class Magnoliopsida; order Malpighiales; family Euphorbiaceae; genus Euphorbia; species Euphorbia pulcherrima. Next base: position 41,321,309 of record CANTUS010000008.1, on the reverse strand, counting down.
TATTCGAGTTGTTGTTACATTTACTAAATTCGAGGAGCTTCAGTTGATGGAGGAGTTTTCGACCCCGACACAAAGATGAGGTTGATCCATTCCACATTCCCTCCGATTATAAATGGGTTGGTGCCAATCATGAAAAGAAATGAAATTGTCGAATGAAGGCCGAGAAATCGAAGACCAAGAAACACAGGAAACAAGCAGATAGAAGTGGCGAACCTACGACAAATCATCAGCCGGATTAACTATCCTATGTTAAATATTAAACTTAAATTGAATGGAAGAATGCTACAGATGAAAGCCATAAAAATAAAAGTAAATTAACAAAAAACCAATCGTAAGAGTTTCTGTTTATGTTCAGGAATGATATAAATGCTATAATTGAATCTAACATTAAGATTTTAGGTAAAATGGTTCTATTTACCAAATCTTTCAACGCTATGCTTTTCTCAAGCAAGAATCCTTCATCACTCTCTCTCTCCTTTGACGTATATTATATGTGATTTTTTATTTAGCGACTGTATTTTCATATGGTTGAAATGATTTTTTTGAGGTTTTCGGATTGCTTGTTAGATAGTTGAAGAAATTATTTTGCTTAATGATTTTGGATATTTGTATGTTGTGTATCTTTTCCTTGCTGAACCTTTCTCCTAATTGAACTGAATTACTTTTTGGTCTAGAAAATGAGGAAGAACAACCAAGAGAAGGTCAACACTCGCCACTGTAGCCGACTCATGTCATGTCAGCCGCCAAATATGACTAAGGGAGTTGTAAGGTGCACTTTTTGAAAGTTGAGGAAACTGCGGGGACACTTTCAATATTTAGGGAGGCAGCGGGATTTTGGGGACAAATTAAAGATGTTGATGCATTAGACCTTTTTAATAATACATTGGATAACATAAATTTCGTTTAAGTAAATAAAAATTCAGAATGTTTGATTTCTTCAGCATGTTGTTGGATTTTTATACCAGTGTTGCTGGACCAGTTGTGGATCATATGAAGTGTAATGTTTCAGAAAATGTCTTTTAATTTGATCCAAAAAAAAAAGAAAATGTCTTTTAATAAGATATCCTTTTTCTTTGGCCAAAAAAATATTGCAGGGGCAGTCCTAGTACTTACGAGTTTTATATATAGGGAACAAATTACTTTATACCGTTTCTGTTGGATGATTGACATGTAAAATTTTTTTATAACTATATAAAAAGTGATTACTTGTCAATTATCTAAAAGAAAAAAAATTCTAAGTACTCTTTGAATTTTCAGTTCAAAATACTCTAATTCCCGAGTGGAAATTATACAAATATAAGAATTTCCAGCACTGTCGTTGAGGCCACCCATATTACGGTTACATAACGAGTGTATATATATATATATATATTCACGGCTTAAAGTACACATGAACTTTAATCTTACTAACATAACGGTGCAAAGACTTAAAAAAGTAGCGATGCTCCAAATTCAGGAGAAGTCACTGCAGAGATTGCGAGCTCAGGGAAGGTTGAGGCTGCTCCGGCTGTGACGCTTGTCATACCGATTGCTGAAGGTAGGTGGTTCGGTGCTTTGAGCTCACATCTGTACTTTTACAGTTTGAATTTTTTTAACTTAATTGATGATTATTTGAAGGTTCTACTCCGATTGTGGTGGATAAGCCTAGAACCCCATTCTCATCGTGGAGCTTGTATCATAAGAACGAATTTTGTTGAGCTTTTTTTATACAAATTTGACAAATTTCGCCATACTACTCATCTCCTCCGGTGACAAATTTCGCCCTTTGTTACCGTTTAGTCGCTTATAGAAATTGGAGTAAATTGCTAAAGCAAACAAAAACATAACTGGCCTGGTTGTGCACTGTATGGAGGGGAGCGGTGGAGCTAGAAGATGGGGACTATTTATGTTAGGGAATTAATCAAAATATTTATTTTGGGTGAATATGGCAATAATAAAATAGAAGTAATTATCGGCGAAAGGAGAAAATAAATAATCTACTAATTAAAACAAGAATGAAGTACAAAAGAAATAAAAAAATAAAACACTCAAACACTTTACCCAAATACGCCCAAACTCACAAATATTTTATAATAGAATATACACTCAAAATATATACATAGGAATGTATATCTTATTTTGTTTAAGGATGCACAAAACCATGCAAGTGCACGAGTATTTATAGTAAAGTTTTGAGCCAACAAAAATTGACTCTGAAGTGTGAAATGAAATACACAAAATCTAGCACACTTTTCCACTTGTGGTGCCGACAATGTAAACAAAGCAATGCTGCCAATAATTGAAGAAAAATAACATCTCCACATGACCATTATCTGAATCTATGGGCCAAAAAAATTCAAAACATAATTAATAAATCTCCACCTTGTTTTGAATTTTATTGAATTCAATTGTCGCAAACACCAATCAAGTTTAACCAATGCTTCAACTTACTAGTTGAAAGAGGCTTCGTCATCATGTCGGCTGGATTGTCCGCTGTACCAATTTTAGTAATACCGATATTTCCCTTGGAAATAATGTCTCGAATAAAATAGTATTTCACGTCAATGTGCTTCGTTCTTTCGTGAAACATCTGATCTTTTGTTAAGTATATAGCACTTTGACTATCACAATGAATGACAATCTTCAGTAAATTTGAACTGAGTTCACCGACCAAACCTCTCAGCCAAAAAGCTTCTTTTACAGCTTCAACTACCGCCATGTATTCTGCTTTGGTAGTGGATAATGCAACTGTAGGTTGTAAAGTAGCTTTCCAACTGATAGCGCTACTACCAAGGGGAAAGACATAACCTGTGATCGATCTTCGCTTGTCAAGATCACCTGCATAATCTGAATCGACATAGCCAACCACCATATTCTTACTTTTTCCAAATTCCAAACAAGCATTAGTAGTGCCCCTTAAGTATCTCAAAATCCATTTCACAGCATGCCGATGTTCTTTGCCCGGATAGGACATGTATCTACTAACAACACTGACTGCATGTGAAATGTCAGGACGAGTACAAACCATAGCATACATGATACTACCAACAACACTAGAGTAAGGAACATGTGACATATATTCAATATCCTTTTCGGATTGAGGACATAGAGCAACAGAAAGTCAAAAATGAGCAGCGGGTGGCGTACTTACAGGTTTGGCATTTTTCATGCCAAAACGCTCTAACACTTTCTCAACAAAACTTCTCTGAGTCAAATAAAGCTTTCCAACAGCTCCATCTCTTTAGATCTCCATGCCGAGAATCTTCTTAGCAGCTCCTAAATCTTTCATCTCAAATTCACTGCTAAGCTCTGCTTTCAATCTGTTGATATCAGATATATCCTTGGCAGCAATAAGCATATCATCAACATAAAACAACAAGTTTACAAATGAGCCATTGCAAGTTTTCTAAAATACACACAGCTATCATACTGGCTCCTTAAATAGCCATGTCCAACTATAAAAGAATCAAACCGCTTATACCACTGTCGAGGCGACTGCTTTAATCCGTACAATGATTTTCGCAACAAGCAAACATGGTCTTCTTTGCCTTCAACTTCAAAACCATCTGGTTGTTTCATATAGATCACTCCTCTAGTTCTCCATGCAAGAAAGTAGTCTTCACATCAAGTTGCTCTAACTCCAAATCATGTATAGCAACCAAGGCAAGCAAAACACGAGTAGAGCTATATTTAACAATAGGAGAAAACACATTGTTGAAATCAACTCCTTGAAGGTGACTATAGCCCTTAGCGACCAATCGTGCTTTGTATCTAGCATCTTCAACTCCGGGAATGCCATCTTTCTTTTTGAAGACCCATTTGCAACCAACAATCTTCTTATCCTTAGGCGGTTTCACCAACTCTCACATGCGGTTCTTGTGTAGAGATTCTATCTCTTCTTGCATAGCGATAAGCCATTTCGCTGAATCATCACGAGAAATGGCCTTTGAATATGTGTAAGGTTCACCAACTCCTTCTGTCTCTTGTGCAGCTACAAAGGCGTAAGTAACATAACCTGCAAACTTTGTAGGCATTCTCCTTTCTCTATCAGGCCTGCTATTAACAATAGGATGCTCCACCTATTCGACGATAGTAGATTCTTATACTTCTGTAGGCTCAGATAATAGTTCTAAAATTTGCTCCTCTGTGGCGTTGGACGAAGCAAATGATTCCTCCACCTCAAATGGAACCTCCACCTGCTTATCAGAATTCTGTATATTGGTGTCAGCTAAAACTGAGGACTCTTTTCTTGGATGCAGTATAGCAGATTCATCAAATACAACATTTCTACTAATAACAGACTTTGGTGACTTGGGATCTAGAAGCCAAACTTTATATCCCTTTACACCATCTGGATAGCCAAGAAAAATGCCCTTTTTAGCCCTAGGCTCCAATTTTCCATCGTTGACATGGACATAAACATGACACCCAAAAATCCTCATATCAGAATAATTTGCAGGTTTGCCAGACCATAACTCCTCAGGAGTCTTGCAATTAATGGAAGCGCAAGGAGAGCAATTCACCAAATGAGCAGCCGTTGCAGCTGCTTCAGCCCAGAAAGCTTGAGATAAACTAGAATTTGACAACATGCATCGAACCTTCTCCAAAAGAGTTATGTTCATCTGCTTAGCTACACCGTTTTGCTGTGGTGTTCCTGGAACTATGGGATGTCTTGAGATGCCCATATCTTTATAGAATGTGTCAAATTCTGCATTACAAAACTCCAAACCATTATCTGTTCGGAGACGTTTGATCTTCCTGCCTGTTTGATTCTCCACCAAGGCTTTCCACTGCTTGAAAGTGACAAAGACATCATTCTTGTGTTTCAAAAAATAAGTCCACACCTTTCGAGAGTAGTCATCGATAAAAGTGAGCATGTAACGAGCACCACCTTTCGAAGGAACTCGAGTAGGGCCCTAAAGGTTAGAATGGATATAATCCAAAGTACCTTTTGTTCTGTGAACACTGCCACTGAAGCTGACTCTTTTGTGTTTGCCGAAAATGCAGTGCTCATAAAAATCTAACTTGGAAGTGCTTTGGCCACAAAGTAGACCCCTTTTACTATAACATCGGAATCTAAAATGGAAGATAAAACTGCAGCAACACCTGTGGCAGTTGATCCTTACAACACGTACAATCTCCCAACTTTTCTAGCTTTCATCACGATGAGGACACCTTTCAAAACCTTCAAAACTCCACCTCCACCAGAAAATCTGCAATTGTTGTCGTCTAAAGCAGATAACGAAATAGGGTTCTTCTTCATGTCTATAACATGCCGCACATCGGTCAGAGTTTTGACAATACCATCATGCATCTTAATTTTGATGGTACCGATTCCAACAACTTTACAAGGATGATCATTGCCCATCAACACAACTCCTCTATCTACAGGCTCATCAGAGGAGAACCAATCTTTGTGGAAACAAATGTAGAATGAGCAAGCGGAGTCCAAGATCCATCCGTGCCGGCACCATCGTCAGACACGACATATACTTCAGCATCTACTTGATTTTCTGCAACACTGGCTTCGGCAAAACTGTCATCTCCGTGACTCTTGTCCTTATTCTTTCTCTGAAGCTTGTAACATTCAGCTTTAATGTGCCCTTTCTTCTTACAGTAATTGCATGTCAAATTACTGTAACGAGATCTTGATTTAGATCTGGATCGATTATTGCTGCTGCTACTGGGATCTCTTGTACTAGACCTCCCTCGAATGACCGGACCTTCTGCAGGACTATTTCTGTCACCAGAAAGCTCTTTATCAATAAGATCTTTAGAGAACAAACATTCTTTAACCTCCTCCACGGTTAAAGTGGTTTCACTATAGATCAGGGTCTCGCGAAAATTCTTAAACAACGGAGACCGCAACAACATAAGAGCTTTATCTTCTTCTTCATACTTGATATCCAAATTTTCCAGATTCAAAAGAATAAAACTAAAATCATCAAGGTGCGCCTTAAGGGATGTGCATATGAAGCATATGGAGACGATGCTTCACCATAAGCTTGCTGGTGAGGTTTTTAGACATATAGAGAGACTCCAATTTCTGCCATAAGCCTTTGCCAGTCTTCTCGTGGATGACTTCTCGCAGGACCTCGTTCGACAAGCATAGCTGAATGGCAGCTAGAGCTTTGTCCTCCAAATCTTATTTCTTCTCCTTTGTCACCGTTTCAGGTAACTCTTCCATCATCGTCTTGTACAATCCGTTTTGTGTCAAAATCGCTTTCATCTTAACTTGCCATAAGGCAAAGCTCATATTGCGATCAAATTTCTCAATATCAAATTTTGTTGTCACCATAGTAGATTTCAAAAAAATCCAAAATAAATATTAATTGGCTCGGATACCAATTTGTTAGGGAATTAGGACCCTTAGTGGAACGGAATATTTATTTTGGGTGAATATGACAATAATAAAATAGGAGAAATTATTGGCGAAAGGAGAAAACAAATAATCTACTAATTAAAACAAGAATGAGGTACAAAAGAAATGGAAAAATAAAACACTCAAATACTTAACCCAAATACACCCAAACTCATAAATATTCTATAATAGAATATACTCTAAAAATATATACATAGGAATGTACATATTATTTTATTTTTGGATGCACAAAACCATGCAAGTGCATGGGTATTTATAGTAAAGTTTTGAGCCAACAAAAATTGACTCTAAAGGGTGAAATCAAATACACAAAATCTAGCACACTTTTCTACTTGTGGTGCCGACAATGTAAACAAAGCAATGCAGCCAATAATTGAAGAAAAATAACATTTTCACATGACTGACATCTGAATGTATGGGCGAAAAAATTCAAAATATAATTAACAATTTATGATATTGTATATAAATATATAAACAAAACAACGACCAATGGATGAAATATTTGAACCAAAAGTTCACAAAAATGGCAACTTTTTGCTTAAAAGAGAGACTAAATAGTATATTTTTGACATTTTCTTTTTATTGCGATATGGTCATTTAATAAAAGTATAGAAGCAAAGCCAAATCCAAGGATTAAATTTATGTATAATTGTAAGTACAAGTTGCCAAGTTAATTCTTATCTAGTTTAGGTACGAACATCTCTAACCATGTATAATCATATGTAATTTTGATGAGAACAAACTATTGGTGATATTCCACATGGGAAACCTACAAGTGCAAAGAGTGGTATATAAATGGAGTAGATTGAGCTTTAACACAAGCCAATTGGCTTTGTATTAGATGGGCTCAACCCCACTTATATGATCACTTGTCATATTGAGCCTAACACTCTCGAGGCCCACGAATCAAACAAAGTTTATGATCATCAATTAAACAATATAAGGATGTTCCATCCCAGGGGCTTGTTAGACTTTATATTTTAAATTATTTAGATGCAATTTGATTTTTATTTGTTGTTAAGTATTTGTATATTATGGTGTGTTTAAACATAAATACAATTTAGTTTCTTGTGATCGACTTTCACCACCTGCTGAGAGGAATGCCTACAATTTCATAATTATAAGTTTATGGTTGTTGATCAAGGAGTTTTTGGTTTACCTCGTACTGCCCAAGAAGATTGAGCTTGACAACGTATTGCTTCTCATTGTCGTCCCTGTTGATGATATACAAGGGAGTGCCTGCACCAACCCTGATCACATCACCTTGTTCTATGTTGAAGCTCTCTCTTTTCTCCTCGTGGGCCATTGTTATAGTTCCCCGTCCTACAATTCAGGTTCATCCGTTAAATATTATCGATGACACAAAATCAATGGCGAAAGAACAGAGTACCTTGAGCTACAAAGACAACTCTATCAGCATCGCAATGGCTCGGAGCAATGAAGGTTAGAGGATTGCATGGCTTCAAGAATCCCGACACGAACGACTAATGATTTAATAAAATCAAACATTTTAATTCAACAATTTAACCGTAAACCGATTATTGGTCGACTTAATTTAATTCAATGTTAACATTGAAGAAAACTGGTCCGGCTAAGGGTTGATTCACAAATCCAACTGGTTGTATTGTTCATTTAACAAATATTTTTTGACACTGATTAATCAAATTTTCGGGAAGTAAATAAAAATCCGGTTTAATGCCCATTGAATCGTGATTTAGTTCATTGTTTGGCTTCTCATACGAATAATACATTGATTTTTTATTAACTTGCGAGCGAATTATTTTTGTTAAACGGTAAAATTATATAAATATTTTTTGATGAAGTGTTAGCGTTAGCTAATTTTATTATGGTTAACCTATCTCCTTTTACATCCTTTCTGTCCATAAATTTGGATTTCGGGTGCTAATTATGACAATTAGCATTTCTTGTGATGACAATAAGATGATGTGATCCCTACCCTGCTCCACATTATAACACAACTCTATTTTCAAAAATTTGAATTTTATTAAGACTCCACATTATACCCTTAATATTTTTTTTAAAAAAAAATTTGTGCAATTGCACTTACATAAAAATGTGTCCTTATAGGCATCAATTAGGTGGTCTCAGGGTAACATAAGAATCTCATGCTAGAAAAACTTACCAAATCATAATTCCAGAAGATATCGATAGCTTTAGAGCAGGAAGAAGATCATAAAAACAAGCAAGAGAGAATCTTAAGTTTTACATTACCAAGTGAGTGTGAGTTGGTCCTATATTTTGATGACATTCTTTTGGTTGGTAATGTTATGTGATAAAAAAAATTTACTCTCCAATAAAGTAAATGGAGTAGTATTATGGAAAAGTGGGAGCAAGTTGTCATTGCTACTTCCACTATGAATTAAGAAATTGTGGCGTGCTTTGAGTTCATGATTCAATGATTGTGGTTGTGGTTTTTTTTGTTTCAAGTAAAGATTAGTCGATATTATAGTTAAATGGTTGCGACTTAATTATGATATTTCCGCAATAGTCTTCTTTTGAAAGAGTGAAAAGTACTCTAAGGATGCAAAACAAATGAATGTAAAGTACTTGACATAAAAGGAGTGCAAAAATGTAGAGTGTCTATTGAACATGTCGGAATAAAATCGACGGTAGAGACTCGCTAACAAAAGGTTTATCGCTCGAAAAGTTTATTGGTCATGTACGAAATATGGGCGTTATAGAAAAGTCCTTGTTAGCATTGCAATTGTATCTACGTATAATAAAAGTTATAGCACAATATGACCGTATGACACTTAGGGAATATTCGATTAAAGTTGTTTTTGCACGTTTAATTATTATCCACATTATTGTTGTGCTTTAAAGTTTATTTAGGTGCGATAACATTATAGTTATATATTTAGTAACAATTAAATGTTTGTTACATTAAATAGAGCAATAAAATAATGTTTCTTGTATGATGGTGTGATTTTAGAGAGTCGAAATTGGTTTTGTGATACATGGAAGAGATCATGTCGTTCAATGATGTGGGACCGTCATGATTCGATCAATTTTAATTTTACAAAAGACTTATGAACTTGATATAGAGTGCACATTATGGTTAATGAATCATCAAGTAGACACAAAGGTCAAATGAGAGAATGTAAGAATTGTTGGTATTTTAGTGTAATTGGATCAACTAGTTAGACCAATGCGATCGTGACATTTCACCGAAAAAGTATGGAAAGTGCGGAGTGCACACTTGTTCGGGTTCTGTTTACGATTTGGGGGGTCTAGGGGCAGCGCCCCCGGGTGTAGGGTCCCAGGGGCGGCAGCCCCTGGCAGGGTCCTGGGGCAGCGCCGAAATTTTTTTTATCCCTGAACCCATGCATCCTTTGGAAAAATTCATCAGAAAATGAATTTTTATCCGAAACAGTGTGTCTGCTGGACACAACTGAATCTCGGAAGAAACATATCTTTTGGACATGGCTGCTACCCCAAACAACATGTCTTTTGACGTTTTGGCTATTTATTTCACCAAAACGATATTGGCCAGATACAAAAAAATTCGGTTGAAATTTCACTGCAAACAAATTCTTGTTCTTGATTCTCTTTCTGATTTTATCCGATTGAAAATTTGGTAAACCGGCCAAATAAATTTCAATCTGACAGTGTTTTCGCGACTTCAGAAATATCCAAGTAATCCCCGATATCCAACAAAGATTGAAATTTATTTTTCTGAAGATGTCGAATGCTGAAACTGTTAAGGAGATGCCCAGTAAATTTATAAAACTGGATAAGTTTGAGGGTCAGGATTTTCGAAGATGGCAGAAAAAGATGCATTTTCTGTTGACAACACTGAAAGTGGTTTATGTTCTAAGTTCTCCCATGCCAGAAATCATAGAGAATGAAACTGTGGAACAAACAAGGAAGCGCTGCAAATGGGAGAATGATGATTACATCTATCATGGGCACATTCTAAATGGTATGTTTGATTCTCTATTCAATATATATCAAAATGTTGAATCTGCAAAAGAACTATGGGATTCTCTGGAATCAAAGTATATGGCAGAGGATGCTTCTAGCAAGAAGTTTCTAGTCAGTAATTTCATCAATTACAGGATGGTTGATACTAGACCTGTCATGGAACAATATAATGAATTGTTAAGGATTCTGGGACAATTTGTTCAACATGATATGAAGATGGATGAATCCATTTCTGTATCTAGTATCATTGACAAACTGCCACCATCTTGGAAGAGACTTCAAGCATACATTGAAACATAATAAAGAAGAGTTGACTCTGGTTCAACTTGGCAGTCATCTTAGGATCGAAGAATCCTTAAGGGCTCAAGAGATTGAGAATAATCCTAAGAGCAAGAACCAAGTTGGTACTGTTTCTATAAATATGGTTGAATAAGGTGGATTTTCTAAGAATCCAAACAGTGACAAAGGCAGTAAACGCAAGTTTAAAGGAAACAACAATAAGTTCTCCAACAAGAAGCCCAAAGCGGCATGTTGGAAGTGTGGCAAACCTGGTCATTTCAAGAAGGATTGCCAATTTGGTAAAGGGAAGAACAATTCTGGTTCGAGTGGATCTAAGGATCCTGAAAAGAAACAAGGTCAGATTTTAATGCAAAATTGTAATTCTAATCAGAATTATGTGTCTTTAATATCTGAAGCATTTTATGTACAGGATGATGATGTTGCTTGGTGGATTGATTCGGGTGCAACAAGTCATGTTTGTAAGGATCTTCGTTGGTTCAAAGATTTTCAACCAATTGAAGATGGATCTATATTAAAGATGGGAAATGTTGCGACTGAACCAATTAAAGGACTTGGAAAAGTAGATATTGTCTTTACTTCTGGAAAATGTATCTGTTTAAGTAATGTATTGTATGTTCCTGGGATTCAAAAGAATCTGTTGTCTGGTGTTGTATTAAATAACTGTGGGTACAAACAAGTGCATGAAAGTGGCAAGTATATCTTGTCGAAGCATGGTACTTTTGTAGGATTTGGATATTTATGTAATGGTATGTTTATGTTAAATATTAAAGTTTCTTTTAGTGATCAATCTTCTTTTGTGCTTTCCTCTAGTGATAGTAAAAATTTGAATAAATCAGAATTATGGCATGCTAGACTAGGACATGTATATTATAAAAGATTAAAAGATATGTCTAAAATGAGTCTTATACCTGCCATTGATTTAAACCATGAGAAATGTAAAACTTGTATGTTGACAAAGATATCCAAAAAACCTTTCAAGAATGTTAACCGAGTGACTAATGTATTGGATCTAATACATAGTGACTTGTGCGATTTTCACTCTACGCCTTCAATAGGAAATAAAAAGTATGTTATTACTTTTATTGATGATGCATCCAGATATTGCTATGTTTATCTGTTGCATGCAAAGGATGAGGCTCTTGATAAATTTAAAATCTATAAACAAGAGGTAGAGTTACATCAAAGTAATTTCATTAAAAGTTTACGCACTGATAGGGGAGGTGAGTATTATGATCCGGTATATTTTCAATCTATTGGTATAATACATCAAACCACAGCTCCATATACACCACAACAAAATGGTGTGGCGGAAAGGAAGAATAGAACCTTGAAAGAAATGGTTAATTCTTTGTTGTCCTTTTCAGGTTTGAGTGAAGGATTCTGGGGTGAGGCTATGCTAACAGCATGTTATTTATTAAATAGAATTCCTAATAAAAGGAATAAAATTACCCCCTATGAATGTTGGTTTAAAAAGCCACCAAAGTTGAGTTTTCTAAGAGTTTGGGGTTGTAGAGCAGTGGTAAGAATCACCGAACCGAAAAGATGAAACTTGGGTGAAAGAGGTATAGACTGTATCTTCATTGGGTATGCAGAGCATTCCCATGCATATAGGTTCTATGTAATAGAATCTAATGATTATGTATCTGTAAACTCGGTTGTAGAGTCAAGAGATGCTATTTTTGATGAAGATAGATTTACATCTATATCTAGACCAAGAGACATGATTCAGAATTCATGTAGTGAGAACCCTGTTCATTCTAAAAGTTTATTTAGTGGAAATGTTTCCTTACCTGGGCCATCTAGGAAAAGTACTAGAGTTAGAAAAGCTAAATCTTTTGGAGATTACTTTCATCTTTATTTAGTTGAAGGATCGAGGGATGAGGTTGAGATCAGTATCAATATTGTTTTATTGTTGAAGAGGATCCAAAAATGTTTAGTGAAGCTATGGCTTCAAGAGATGTTGCATTCTGGAAAGAAGCAATCCAGGATGAGATGGACTCTATCATGCACAATAATACATGTGAATTGACTGATTTACCACCCGGATGCAAACCACTAGAAAATAGGTGGATCTTCAAAAGGAAAATGAAAGTGGATGGTACCATAGAAAAGTATAAAGCCAGATTGGTTATCCAAGGCTTTAGGCAAAAAGAAGGAATTGACTTCTTTGATACTTATGCTCCTGTTGCGAGGACTTCTACTTAGGTTGTTGATAGCCCTGGCAGCTATACACAACCTTGTAATTCATCAAATGGATAATAAAACTGCATTCCTAAATCGTGAATTAGATGAGGAAATCTATATGAAACAACCGGAAGGGTTTGTTGTGTCAGGTTATGAAAATAAGGTATGTAAGTTGAAGAAATCCTTTTATGGATTAAAACAAGCGCCGAAAGCTTGGCATAAAAAATTTGATGATGTGGTTTTATCTAACGGTTTTCATATCAACCAAGCAGATAAATGTGTATTTAGTAAGTTTGATCTTTCTGGTAAAGGAGTTATGATTTGCTTATACGTGGATGACATGTTGATATTTGGTACTGACCAAAATCATGTTAATGAAATAAAGAAATTCTTGTCATCTAGTTTTGAAATGAAGTATTTGGGGGAGGCTGAGGTGATTCTTGGTATAAGAATTAAGCAGAAGAACAATGTTATTTCAATCTCTCAATCTCATTATATTGAGAAGATTTTGAATAAATTCAATTTCAAGGATTGTTCTCCAGTTAGCACTCACTTGGATCCTTGTGTTAAGCTTCTGCCTAATAAAGGTGTTGCAGTATCTCAGCTTGAATACTCGAGAGCCATTGGCAGTCTTATGTATGCCATGATTAGCACTAGGCCTGATATAGCCTTTGCTGTTGGAAAACTTAGTAGTATACTAGTAATCTTAGTTCACATCATTGGCAAGCTTTAAGCCGAGTATTCAAGTACTTAAAAGGAACCAAGGATTATGGTTTGACTTATACTGGATTTCCTTCAGTTTTTGAGGTTTATTCAGATGCAAGTTATATATCCAATGAAGAAGATAGTTCTTCCACAAGTGGATGGGTATTCCTTCTTATTGGAGGCGCTATCTCTTAGGCGTCGAAGAAATAGACTTGTATCGCTGATTCAACAATGGAATCTGAATTTGTTGCATTAGCAGCAGCTGGTAAAGAAGCTGAATGGCTGAGAGATCTCATTTATGATATTCCATTGTGGCCTAAACCAATATCGCCTATATCTATTAGGTGTGATAGTGAAGCTGCCTTGGCCAATGCTTACAGATAAGTATATAAGGACAGGTCTAGACATTTAAGTGTTAGACATAGCATGATTTGGGAATGCATCATGCGAGGTGTCATATCACTAGAGTTTGTAAAAACTGAGCAAAATTTAGCCGATCATTTAACTAAAGGGTTAAGAAGAGATCTTGTGCACAAGTCGGCTTATGGGGATGGGATTAAAGTCCATCTGAAATCTCTCATGTTGAGATACCTAATTCCCATCTAATGTGACATTAGATGTAGAATTCAATATGAAAAGCTTAACATTTGGAGATTGGAATACATTAGTGACATCATCCCAAGGTATGTGTTCAAACCTGCAAGATAAAGGAGGTTGAAGTTTATCTTCTTAATAGTTCTTTTTGAAAAATTGCATACGCAGGTGCAAGAGTAAAAAGGCTACCTAGATAAGCATGAAGTTTAGCTGCTTCAAGAAGCTTGGACTTGGCTTTGATATGCTTATGAAGGATAGGGACACAAGGCTAGTAAAAGATAGTGTCAAGTAAGAACATGTTAGAATGTTGACTTTTGTGTATATTATCTTTGAGTATTCAAGATGGATAGCCAAGGTTCAATCCATAGTGACACCTTTGGTATTCGAATATTTGGAATGATTAATATACTAAGATGAAATTCAATCGTCATGATATTTCATTTATGCATAAGTTTGTTATTTGTTGTGATTTTGTTTAGTTAATCATGGATTACACTAAAATGGGGGAGGACTGTTGGTATTTTAGTGTAATTGGATCAACTAGTTGACCAATATAGTCGTAATATTTCATCGAACAAGTTAGGAGAGTGCGGAGTGCACGCTTGTTCGAGTTCTATTACGATACTTAGCTTAAGAGGGTCCGGGAGCTACCTTTCACAACACTTCTATTATGAACTGTTGCAGCTGCTCAAATGGACATGTCTTTTCGCAACACTTCTGTTCTGAAGAGTTGCAACTGTTCATATCAGGCTTATAAATATCTGGCATTGGCAACATTTTTAGGAATCTGGTTGCAATCTGGTTCACTTTTTCACAATAAGAAATTCATTTTAAGTTCTTGTCAATTCTGATTTTATCCGATTGATCTATTTGGCAGAACCGCCAAATAAGATTCAATCTGAAAGTGGTCGTCACGACTTCAGAATTATCCAGGCTTCATTCTACCGGAACTCCCCAACAAGAATATTTATCACTTATATGACCTATGAGTCTTTCGGTTTAATGTCAAAGTTAAGTTCATATAAAATGTTATTTATACTAATACAAAAGATAATACTATGATGGATTGGTTTCGGTTAAAACATTAGAATCCTGGTGTATTGATAACCCTCATTCCTTGCCTCATTATGTTATGCAAGTACTCTTCTCTTTTGTTAATTAAAAAATATATATTTGTATACATATAAAGTAAGGTTAATATATAACTGATTAAATAAAGTCTATAAGTTATACATATGAAAAGTTAATATGGTGGTTATGAATCAAATAAATGTAAAAGTTATTAATCATATTTTATATTATTAAATACAAGTTAATATATATAAATATTGTTCGTAACAATTTATGTTATGAAATGAAAGCAAATAAATGAAAATGCAAAATGATGCAATAAGTTATGAAAAGAGTATTAACACATTATAAAGAAAAAAATAAACGACAGAGGTTTCATTTAATATTTTGGCTATATATATGTTTGTGTATTCTTATTGAAAATTATAATACACTTACACTATTATAGTAAATTAAGAAAAGGGAAAACCTTTGCTAATAGACAATTTAGAGAAGAATAAGAGTTTGTGTACTTCGATTCTTTGTCCATCGAAAGAATCACTAAAGGGAAATGGCTAAAGGCTTGAGAAGATCAATTGATCTACAAGGCATAGATCGAGAGGTAAACCACAAAGATAGAAGAAATAGTACGGTATAACCTCAATGTTTTAGATGTATTAAGGTATATATTTCCGCTATTGTTAATTATTGTTTATTATTCAATTTTAGATAAAAAAATTTTGGAGTTTGTCCCTATTAAATTTTATGGCATTGCAATTATTATAGATTTCATAATGGAAATCATCACGGGTTATGAAATTGCTTATAACTCTGGCTAATATTGCAGGAAATTCAACTTTCCATATTTTTATGCTTTCTTCCCTTTTTTTTTCTTTCAAATCTTTACTTACATTCTCTTGTATTCCAAGAAGCCTCTCTTTTTCCATTGTTTCTATCTTTCAAAAGAAACAAAAGTAATTAATATCCAATAATATTGTTTAACATGCATATCAATTAACATATCATAACTAGTGTTTGACAAAATTTGGCATGTAATTATCTATAAAGACTTATGCTAGGACATCATTAATCAATAACATAGATTTGGTGTTTGTAAATTTGTTACAAATTTGTACCTACGTTGTAATGATTGATTTAATGATACAATCCGTGTTGTCAGACCCGGCCCGGTCGGTCGGACAAGAAAAACCCGAACCCGGTGACTAAAACGGATCGATTAATGCTAAAAACCGGCCATTAGATGACCCACTAAAAATTCGTTGACCTGATTAGTTGAATCGGTGACCCAAGGCGGGTTATTGGGTCAGTGATTTGAATTTCTTTTATTTAATGTTTAAATAAATATATATATATATATATATATATATATATATATATATAATTATTACAATTTATATATCATGACACAATTTTTTTTAGAAAAAATGAACACTAAGAGTAAAAGTACTTTCCTTTTTATTATTTTTTAGTTTTCAATCTTGAATAGATTAACTTCATTTTATTTTGAATATAAAAATAATTAGCATGTTAGTTAACAAATTATTGTATCATATTTTAATCTTCTAAATATTAAAAATAATAATATTTTTTTACAATTTTATTCTAACCGTTTCAACCTCGATTAATCCATCAACCCTTGACCCTCTACCTTCACCGATTCTAGTGCCCAGGCCGAATTTGACAACCATGAATACAATCCTCCCTTTTTTTTAACTAAAAACACAGAAAAAATATAAACTGTATAATTTACAATACAGTGACCCAAATTATAATGTATTGTCTACTTTCATTTACCTTTCATAACTCATTCAATTTTGATATTTAGCATTCTAAAAGACACAAAATGAAAAACGTATATGAAAGGGAAATTTAAAAGCAAGAGAGAGAAATTGACACTCATAAAAAATTGAATGTGGAATCCAATTTTTCCATTATTTTCATACATGTAATTGTGCAGCGAAAATTATTGCAGTGGGATTTTAAAAGCATTATGAATTATGTGGCTAGGCAAGAATTTGTTTTAAGGACTTAAATTATATTTCAATATCACGAGGCTAATTTTATTTGTATTGAATAATTGATGTATGTTACTATTCAGGTAACTATTATATAATTGATGTGGGATTCACGTCATTAATATTTGATATAATATGTTTTCTACTTTTTTACATGTCATTAATATTTGATGTAATATGTTTCTTACTTATTTACCGTTTTTACTGTTGGATTTCTCTATAAATAGGTATTCAATTTCTTCATTTGTCATATAACTCAGATATAAGAAATAAATGTTTCTCTCAAATTCTCTCTCTGCCTTCTTTATTGTTGTTATAATTTTCTTGTATATATAGTCAATTTCCAACTCGTTATCAGAACGAGCTTGCTCTATCGATCAAGGATATCGCCAAATAATTCCAAAGTAAAGCATAATTATTTTATTTTCTATAAATATATATTATACTTATAATTCTTAAGATGTCTAATATCAAAAGTTTAGACTTTACTCCTCTTGATGTATAGAATCAATGGGTCTTAATAATACTATTATTGAAAATAATAATATTACACCTCAGTATAAGGCAATAGCTCTAGTTTTTCTCTCGTCATCTTGATGAAGCACTTCAATCAGAATATTTGACTGTCAAAGATCCTGTAGATCTTTGGAGACAATTAAAGGAGAGGTTTGAACACCTTAAGAAAATATCTCTACCAAACGCCCAGTATGAATGGATAAACTTAAAGCTTCAAGATTTTGAATCTGTTAGTACATACAATTCTAAACTGTTTCAAATTACATCCACATTAAGATTATGTGAAAAGGAAATAACTGATGAGGATTTACTGGAAAAGATATATTCTACTTTTTATTTGAATAATATGGTATTACATGAACAATATAGAGCAAAAGATTATAAGATATATAGTGAACTAATTACTGCTCTTCTCCTAGCAGAACAGAGAAATCAACTCCGGTTGAAAAACCATGAATTACGACCTACCAGAACAAATCCATTTCTTGAAGCGAATGCGATAATTCATAATAATTTTAATAGATGCGGCCGCAGAAATGGTCGTGGTCGAGGTAGAGGTCGTGGTAATGGGCGTGGTAGAGGATATAATAAGAACAATTATCACCAGAAGTGGAAACTTGGTAATAATAATAACAATAATTTCCACCTGAAGTGGAAAAATACATATAACCACCAGAAGTGGAATAATCAAATTGAAAATTTTGATAAAAGAAATAATAGTCAAGATGATGAAATAAATGCCATAGATGCGGTATGACTGGTCATTGGTCAAGAACTTGTAAAACTGCTAAACATTTGGTAAACTTATTCCAAGCATCCCTCAATAAATGTGCGGAACCAGAAACCAATTTTGTATTGGATGATAATAACCCCACTAATGACCCTATTGATATCCCCAATTCGGAGTTGGATGATTTTCTGTTACCCAGCACTAATGGAAAGGAAAAATTTGAATAATTACTTCATATATTTTGCTTAATTAATATATTATAATTTTTATGTTATTATTGGTTTGTTTTTGTTATTACTATTTAATGTATTTTTATGCAATATTTATTTATGAATAAGTAGTAATGTATCTTTCGTTTCTTCAATGAAGAAAATGAATTCTTTTCCGGTGTTATATGACTTCAAGGAAAATGAAGCAAATTTATGTATTGTAGATAGAGCCACCACCCATACTATTCTCAAAGAGACAAGATATTTTAATACTCTTAAAAGGGGTGAAACTGTTGTTACCACAATATCGGGACAAATAAAAATAGTTGAAGGCTCCGAAAGAGCTAGTATTATATTACAAAGGGGAACAAAACTTATTATAAATAATGCATTATTTTTCCCGAATTCTCAATGAAATTTATTAAGTTTTAAAGATATTCGCAAAAATGGATATCATATTGAAACTATGAGCGAAGACAATAAAGAGTCCCTTTATGTTACAAAAATAATTTCTAGTAAGAAATGTATACTTGAAAAATTTTATACTCTTTCATGTGGCTTATACTACATATATTTTAATATGATTGAAGCCAATTTAACTATAAATCAGAAGTTTATAGATTCAAATACTTATAAAATTTGGCATGATCGACTTGGTCATCCTGGTTCGGTAATGATGAGAAAAATTATTGAAAATTCACATGGACATCCATTGAAGAACCAGAAGTTTCTTCAAAATAATGAATTATTTTGTGCTTCTTGTTCGCAAGGAAAATTAATAATAAAACCTTCCAGAAGTAAGGTTGGAATAGAATCGCCAGCATTTTTAGAGCACTTACAATGTGATATATGTGGACCAATTCATACACCATGTGGACCATTTAGATATTTTATGGTTCTAACTGACGCTTCAACTAGGTGGTCACATGTATGCTTATTATCTTCACGAAATATGGCATTTGCAAGGTTACTTGCTCAAATTATAAGATTACGGACATAGTTTTTCGATTATTCTATTAAATTAATTCGTCTTGATAATGCTGGGGAATTCACATCCAAAATATTTAATGATTATTGTATGTTGATTGGAATAAAAGTTGAACATCCTGTAGCATATGTTCAAACACAAAATGGTCTAGTAGAATCATTTATTAAATGTCTGCAATTAATTATACGACCGCTAATTTTGCGAACAAATGTCCCTACTACAGTTTGGGGTTATGCAATATTACATGCAGCATCTCTTATACGTTGAAGACCAGTAAGTTATCATGATTATTCTCCATCACAATTAGCTTCTGGCCATGAGCATAGTATTTCTCATCTTAGAGTTTTTGGTTGCGCGGTATATGTGCCTATTGCTCCACCACAAAGATCTAAAATGGGTCCTCAAAGGAGATTAGGAATTTATGCTGGCTATGAATCCCCGTCAATAATTAAATATCTTGAGCCATTAACTGGCGATATGTTTACTGCACAATTTGCAGATTGTCATTTTGATGAAAGCACTTTTCCAAAATTAGGGGGAGAGAATAACAGCCAATTTTGGAAAAAAAATAATATGGAATGCTTCATCACTTTCTCATATGGATCTCAAATCAAATGATTCTGAACTAGAAGTTCAGAGAATAATCCATCTTCAACATTTAGTAAATCGATTTCCTGATGCACTCGCTAATCCTAAAAGAGTAATGAAATCGCATATACCAGCAGTAAATGCGCCAATTCGTATTGAGATTCCTAAAGAACAACCTACGGATATTACTCTAACACACCTGAAGCGTGGACGACCTATTGGTTCAAAGAATAAAAATTCTAAAAGGAGGAGAGTTATTGATAATGAAGATATTTCCATTGAGGATATAAATATAAATACATCGGAAGAAGTACAAGCACCTGAAGTGCAAATACCTGAAGCTATTGAAAATAAAGAAATTTAAATAAATTATATCAATACTGAAAGAAGATGGAATCACAATAAAATAGTTATAGACCATATTTTTTCATATAATGTTGCGATCAATATTGAAAATGAAAATGTGGATCATGAGCCAACATCTATTAAAGAATGCCAAAGTAGAAATGATTGGCAAAAATGGAAAAAGCAATTCAAGCAGAGCTGAATTCTCTTGAAAAACGCAAAGTATTCCGACTAGTAGTTCGAACACCACAGGACGTAAAACCTGTTGGTAATAAATGAGTTTTTATTAGAAAGAGAAATGAGAAAAATGAAATAATAAGATATAAAGCCTGATTAGTTGCACAAGGTTTTTCCCAAAGACTTGGGATAGACTATGAGGTGGTGGATGCAATAACTTTTAGACATCTTATTAGTTTTGCAGTGCAAGAAAATTTACAAATGCACTTGATGGATGTTGTCACAGCTTACATTTATGGTTCACTTGATAATGATATTTATATGAAAATCTCTGAAGGATTAAAGCTGCCAGAAAAATATGGCAAACGAGAACTTTACTCGATAAAGTTACAAAGATCCTTATATGAATTAAAACAATCTGGGCTCATGTGGTATAACCGTCTCAGTGAATATTTATTGAAAGAAGAATATAAAAATGATCTAATTTTTTCATGTGTTTTTATAAGAAAATTAGGATCTAATTTTCTTATCATCTCAATTTATGTTGATGATTTGAATATTATTGGAACTCCAGAAGAGATTCCAAAAGCACTTGATTCTTTAAAGAAAGAATTTGAGATGAAAGATCTTGGAAAGACAAAATTGTGTCTTGGTTTGAAAATTGAGCACCTTGAAAAAGAAATTTTAGTGCATCAATCAAACTACACAGAAAAGATCCTGAAACGATTTAATATGGACAAAGCATATCCATTGAGTAACCCAATGGTTGTACGATCACTCGATGTGAAAAAGGATGTTTTTCGTCCTAGAGAAAATAATGAAAAAGTTTTCGATTCTGAAGTACCATATCTAAGCGCAATAGGTCCTTTGATGTATCTTGCTAATAACACAAGACCGGACATTGCATTCTCTGTTAATTTATTATCAAGATATAATGCTGCACCTACAAGACAACATTGGAATGGAATTAAACATATAATGCGCTACCTTCGAGGAACTACTGATTTAGGCTTATTTTATTCATATGAGTTTAAGCTTAAATTAGTTGGATATACGGATGCAGGTTATTTATTCGATGCACACAAAGCTCGATCTCATACGGACTATTTATTCACGTATGGAGGAACATCTATATCTTGGTGATTGACAAAACAAACAATTACAGCTACTTCCTCAAATCATGCGGAGTTAATAGCGATTCATGAGGCAAGTCGTGAATGTGTATGGTTGATGTCATTAATCAAACATATCTAAGAAGCATTTGGAAAAGTTACGGTCGAGGAAGATCCGACGATAATGTATGAAGATAATGCTTCTTGTATTGCTCAATTGAAGAAAGACTATATTAAAGGAGACAGAACAAAGCATATTTCACCAAAATTTTTGTTCACTCACGATCTGGAAAAGAATGGTGAAATCAGTATTCAACAAATCCGCTCTTGTAACAATTTAGCAAATTTATTTACTAAGTCTTTACCTTCCTCAACTTTAAAGAAATTAATATACAGCATTGGAATGCGTCGTCTTAAGAATTTCCAGTTAACTCGCGAACAGGGGGAGTAAACATTGTACTCTTTTTCCTTTAACTGAGATTTTTATCCCACAGAGTTTTTCCTTAGTAAGGTTTTTAACGAGGCAGTGTCCCATTCGCGGCAGATGATACATCAAAGGGGGAGTGTTGAATAATTGATGTATTAGCCGCCTGTTACTATACAGGCCGCTGCTATATAATTAATGTAGGATCCACGTCATTAATATTTGATATAATATATTTTCTACCTGTCATTAATATTTGATGTAGTATGTTTCTTACTTATTTACCGTTTTACCGTTGGATTTCTCTATAAATAGGAATTCAATTTCTTCATTTGTGATAGACCTCAGATATAAAAAATAAAAGTTTCTCTCAAATTCTCTCTTTGCCTTCTTTATTGTTATTATAGTTTCCTTGCATATATAGTCAATTTCCAATAATTTGTAAGTATTTAATCCATATATATGCTGTCTCTCCTGCTCCACTTGTGAATTAAACCAGTGATTTACCCAATTAGACTAAGGGGGTGTTTGGTTCAACTCATGAAAGGAAAAGGGGATCAACAAAAGGGATGGTAAGAAAAGGAATGCGATTCCTTTGATTGACTTATGCGTTTGGATGCTCAAGAGACGGAATAGCAATAGTACTTCTGATTTCATTTGTTATTGTTTGAATTTAAAAAAATTAATTATTTAATTATTCTTAATTAATTAATTATAATAAATAAAATTATAATTCAATAAATATTATTATTAATTAATATTAATATTATATTTACAATAATTATAAAAAATAATATCAATATTATTAATAATATGTGTTATTAATATTAATATTAATATATTTTATTATTATTATAAATAATAAATATTATAATATTTATAATAATAATAATAGTTCTATTTTAATTTATTAATTATGCATAATAAATAGAACTTTAAAATAAATATTTATCTTATTTATAATTATATTTAATATTAAATTGTATTAGTGATAGTAAAAATTATTATAATAATATATATTATAATTAATTATTATTATTTAAAATTTTATATAATTATTATTAATAATAATTAAATATTATTAATTAAAATTTTCTATATTATTAGAATTAGATATTTTTATATTTAATTTTTATTTTTATTTATTATTATTATTATATTTAAACTTAATATTATTAAATAAATATTATTAATATCAATTTTAATATTAATTATTATTAAATTTAACTATTATAATAGTCAATGAAAATGGTATAGAATTAATATCAATTTTAATAATAATTATTTTATATTTAATAAATATTATAATCATCACTAATTATTATTGTTTTTATAATAATAATAATAATTATTAAAAATAAATATTATTATATTTATAATATTAATATTAATTATTTTTTACTATTATTTTTTTATTAAATATTATTATTTGTTTTTAATTATAATAGTTATTAAAAAATGGAATAGAATAGAAACAAAGATAGGGAATAGCATTACCTAGGTGTGAGAGGGGAATGAGAAAGAGGAGCATGGGGTAATCAAATAAAGGATTATGAGTAGTGAAAAATGAAGAAACTGGTAAATAAACAACAACAAAAGAAAATCAGAAGCTTTCATTCCCTTTACCTTTCCTGATTACCCCGATCCTGATTACCCCGATCCAAACGCCCCCTAATAATCTTACTAACAACTTACAGTCAACAACATTAATTCATTGATTATAACATTCTTTATTTGAGTAGCTGATATATAGTTATGTATCAGCAAAACCATTTTTTCTCATAAAACAATAGAAAAAACAAAGTAGAGAAGTGGGATTGTAAGTAAAGATTAAAAAATTTTAATTGGATTGACTAAAGAAGAACAAAAGTGTAAATTGAGAAAAAAATAAAATAAATAAACTAAACTTACTTGGAAGTGTTACTTTATTGTGAGCTTAAAATCATCAACGGTGTATAAATTTTATCTTTATTAACATAATAGTACATGAATTTCAAAACTTAATATACGAATACATAAACTTTTACTTTTACTAATATAATGGTTAATATTAGCTGTAAGCGGGGGCATCAACCTAGTTAGGACGCCCGTCCTAAAATTTTCATCTATCTCGATCTTTTTCCTTTTAGGGGAACACAATGTTCCACCGGGGGTTTTCAAAAAATGGTCAATATTAGCTTTGACCTTAAAAATTAGGTTTGACTTATTTTAAAACACGAACTTGATTATATTACAAAATTTTCCATTTTCAATATTTTATTTTCCGGTTTTGTCCTAGACTCCTAGTCTTCGTGTACATCTTTATCATCTTTCAAGTTTCTCTCACTTCACTCATCTACCCCTATCTTTGTACAGATGTCTATGGTAAAATTGCGTTTCTCTTTTGTTTTGAGACCTCAAGACGATTATTTTTCTTAATTTACAGTGAAGTAATAGAATCCATTCGTATATTTAAGAAATTCAAACCCCAATTTAAAATTTTAAAATCTAAAAATATGAATCTGCTATAACTATCGGTACTTTTGCTGCAATTGCTACAATTTTAATGATTACTTTGAAACCCTAAATTGCAACACAAACAAACAACATGAAATTAACTATTGGTAATTATCTTTCTCCATCTCATTCAATTTGACAAAACTTGAAGCTTGATCTGATTGATATCGAATAACAGTCCTATAGAAAGGTTTTTTTTATGAGTAGTCCTATAGAAAGGTTAATATTGATTTCCGGATAAACAACATCCTCTACCGTTACTCCGCTGTTGCAGTTGGAATCTTCAGCTGAAATAATGGAATTATGTGGCTTTGATTTACCAAATCTATTATTATTATTATTATTATTATTATTATTATTATTATTATTATTATTATTTTTGTTCTTGTTGTTGTTGTGATCATTATATTTTTGAAATATGCTACTACCACTACAAGAAATCAGTTAATATGTGACAATAATTTCTCTGTCACTAAAATTGTTGTCACAAAAAGGCTATTACTGTTACAATAAAAGTTTTACCGTCACAAAAATTAGTTTTTTGAAATTTTATTGTAAAATTGTCACATATAATAGATGCTTTTGTGACAATTTTTTAGATCGTAACTAATATCTTTCTGTTACAACTTAAGTGGTAACATATAATTAAGATTTTGTTACAATAAAAAATATATTGTCACAAAAACTATTTATGTGACAACATAAAACTCTTGTTACAAAAAGTTTATTAGTTTTGTGACAATAAGTTTAACTTGAAACAAAAAATACTTTTGCTACAAGTAAATGTTGTAACTAAAATTATTCAGTATGTGACAATTAATTTTTATAGTCACAAAAATTATATGTGTGACAACATAAAGTGTTTGTTGCAAAAATATATTATTTTGATGACAAAAAAATTGACTTGAAACAAAAAAAAATACTTTAGTTACAAATAAAAGTTGTAACCAAAACTATTTAATATGTGACAATCCATTTTATTGTCACAAAACGATATGCGAGACAACATAAAAAGCTTGTTTCAAATAATATATTATTTTGTGACAATAATTTTGGCCTGAAACAAAAAAATACTTCAGTTACAAGTGAAATTTGTAACCAAAACTATTCAATATGTGAAAAGAAATTTTTATAATCACAAAAACTATATGTGTGACAACATAAAAAGCTTATTCTAAAAAGTATATTACTTTTGTGATAATAAGTTGAACTTGAAATAAAAATACTTCAATTACAATTAATGGTTGAAACTAAAACTATTCAATACATGACAACAATATTTTACCGTCACAAAAAATATATATGTGACAACATATAAGCTTGTTGCAAAAATGTATTATTTTACAAAAAAATACTTCAATTAAAACTATATCCATTCGACCTTTATCTTTAGGCATGGACATTATGTGAAATGAGCTTAATTAGTAAAAAAAACGAAAAGCCTTAATAATTTTCTGATTACATATTGTTTTCTTAACTTTTTTATTTATTTAAAAGTTGCAAATAAATTTGATACGTTTGAGACAATTCAACACCACAAAAAAATGATTTTATAGGACAAACAACGGAAGACAACTTCTAAATGTGGTCTCGGATTAGAGCTTTGTAACTTATATAGGTGACAACTGTATTTATGGTCCCCGATTACTGTTAAAAGCTGAAAAGGGGATGCCAATTTTGAGAAAAATATAAATAAAATAATAATTGAAATATATTATTATTTGGGGACAATATTAGGGATTTCAGTTAATGAGATGAGCTTTCTGACATTTCACCTAAAATTCTAAGTTAATTTTACTCTCACCATACGCGATTCTGCGTAGCCCTAAACCTCACTAAAACTGTTCTCATTTTCACCGGTAATTGTCTTCATCTCAATCTCCAATTATAACAATATAGTCGATTTTCTCAATACAAACTATTACATACTTTTAAGATAATATTACGGTGCATAACGGTATTTACAATATATTATAGAATTATTCCAAATACTAACAATAAACATAAACTAGTGACTAGCAAGCAAACTGAGAGTTAGTGCTTAAACTCTTGTAGCTCAATTCAAATCTTTTAGGATTTTAAAAGTTTGGTAGCATGTATGTCCTTTGGAAATCTTGAATTTCATTTCGTCATTGAAACGAATTTCGACAAAAATAAGAAATCTCCAATTCGAATGTATTTTTTCTTAGAAATCCATTACTTAGTCCAACCACAATATCTCTTACTTGTAACACTATGTACTACAAACCAAAGACAAATAGTATTTTTGTTTTATTTTTATTTATTTTCTTTTTCAAATATTTGTCAATAGTAATATGTGTTTGGAAATAATTTTTTAAATAAATTCAATTTATTTTGAATGATTATGTATAAAATTTTTGAATTTTGTATGTAAAATGATTTGAAATAAAAATATTTTAGGATATAAGTTTTAATTTTGTTGGTATTTTGATTAAAAAGGTAGTGCTTAATGAACATGGATAAGGCCCGTTAATTTTGACAAAGAACTGCAAGTAGTAGCAGTCCTTTTCCAAAATCTCAGAATTGCAAGCAGTAGCCATCCCCTTCAATCTCCATCTCGCACCTCCGCATCCCCCTCAACCTACGCCACTGCCGTCTCCGCCTCCCCCTTTCTCTGTCTCCGTCGCACCTTTGCTCTGCCTCCACCTCTGCATCCCGTAGTAAGTTCTTCTCTCTCTTTCATTCATGGGGCTGGTTTTCAATTTCTTTTTTTAGGAAATTTTCAATTTCTTTAGTAGTTCTCAATCTTGGCCCTCATATTTAGGTAAACTGCGATCTTTATCTTGTAGTCCCGATATTTAGGTTTTGAGTCCTAATTTAGGTGAAATGCGATAATTATCTTGCAGCCCAAATATTTAGGTTTTGAGTCCTAATTTAGGTGAACTGCGATATTTATCTTGCATCCCTGATTTTCATTTTAATATTAGAAGGCAAAAAACATCTGTAGAGTTGTTGAGGGTGGAGTTGATAGATCTGGCTTTGATTTGTAATGTTTGATGCACTTCCTAGATGGTGTTAGGGGTTCATAATTCTTTGAGAATAGTATAGTGAGGTTCGTGACCCCTGGTTTCCTTTTCCCTTGATCAGTGATCATATGTAGCTTTACTAATTTCATATAATCAATTAACTCAATATTTACATTGGGTTGGTTTTTTTAGTTTTCTGGCCATTGCTTAATGATCTCATTAAGGAGAACTAGAGTATTGAACTTCTTTGATTTAGAGTGAAATGCTTATGTGCTGAAGTTGTAAATATATATTTTTATTTAGTAGGCTAGACAAATTGACTTTGTTCCCCGATTTTCAAACAGCCTCTGTTGTGAGTTCTTCCTCTTTGCTTGTTTCAAATTTTTCTATTTTATATCTGTTAACAGTATAAATTCAGTTATGTAATTAGTTAAAAGAGTTGTTAGGCTTGAGGGGCATTTATGTCCTTTTATCTAAATAGCTGTTACTAGCCGTTGTATAAAAAGCCTAGAACTCCCTCTCTTGTAACTGATTCTCTGTAATTTCTCTTCAAGCTAATCAATGGAAGTTCAAGTTCCTTTCTCTCTCTCTCTCTCTCGCCATGTTCATTCTTAATTTCAGTATCTTTACATGGTGTCAGAGCAGATTGCTTGATAATCTGTTTCTTTTCTTTTCCTTTTTTCGCGAATTTGGGGATTTCTTTGTTCTTAACCTAATCAAGCTCCCGCGATTCAAATCAAAGAATTTGCTTCTAGTTCTTAATTCTTGAGTATCGAAATGGCTGGACGATCTCAAAATCGACCAGGCGTTGATGAAAACAGTTCTTTCTATTTGCATCCTGGAGAAAATCCATCTCTAGTTTTGGTTTCACCTCTTCTTGATCAAAACAACTATCATTCCTGGGCTCGAAATATGAAAATTGCTTTAATGAGTAAAAACAACCTCGTTGCAATTTCTACAGAATTAGAATTTTATCGAATGTAGCAATTGTTGTATAACTTGTATGTTAATCATGATGCAGTTGAAAATAAGTATTTATGCCACTTCAGAACAATAGATAATTAATATTTAGGGTTCCAAAATCATTTTCATAAGTTCAGAAAGTTCATAAGGTCCTAACTCACAATCAAAACAAATAGAATATGGAAAAGTTAAAAACAAAATGACCCTATAAGCAATATAACGGCAGAATATAAGTTGGGTCTAGAAAAGTAGAACACAACAATAGATCTTCAGTATATAAAAAATGGAAATCAATTAGCAATATACATGTTGACATGTAGTTATGTAGCAAATATCATTTTGTATGTATATTAATCATTCAGAAATCCCCAGAATCTGTTTCTTCTTGAGTTGTTTCATTCTATACGAGACTCTCTATGACAACTCTAAATATTATTGGTTAGTGATCAAATATACTTTAATGTTATTATTTTTATTATTATAATAATTAGTTTTTTTAATTGATAATAAGAATTTTTTATTAAAATAGTAACTATATTTAATTAGCAATAAGTGTTATTATTAATATTGGGTGGAATATTTTAACCTTAAACTTTCTCAACACACAGATAAGGACTTCTTTTTTACATGGACTCCCTCCTTTCCAATTTTTCATTCTCTCGACCTAAATCCAACTCTGACCCTAAATCCAGCCTTGTTATACTCTGACCCTAGATTGTGTCAGTTGGAATGTCAGTGGAGCTAAATTATGACGAATTTGAAGAAAGTATTTTTTATTCAACCATGTATTGATCATCCTTTTAGTATTTGATCATTCTTTCTTTTTAATCCATGAATGAAAAACCAGTGAAGTAACCATAAGAAAAATTGAAAACTTCACAGCCAGTAAGGTGATTAGAAACAGTCAATTAATCTGATGATTTATTGCAATATGATATATGTTCAATGTTGATTTTGATTGAGAAACTATGTGAAATTTAGTCTTGTTTGTTTTGACTATTTAATAATTGCATAATGGGCGATGAATGGTTGAATGATAGCTTGGTAGTGTTTATCGAGAGATATTTGTAGTGATTAACAATGAAGCTATTTTACAACATTTAAAAAATGGATACTTGTATAACTCAGCTGTCCAAATCAAAATGAACTAGTTAGATTATGTTATTTTTAGTTTGTTAAAATTGTTTCCTGAATCAAATTGAACTAATTTTGTTATGTTATTTTTAATTTGTTTAGATAGTAAAAATTTGAAGGCATTTATTTCGAATTATACACATTGATTATTTTTACTGGAAAATTTTTTTGGGAAAAAATTTCATGAATTTCGTCCCATGTCTTGTATGATCCTGATTCCGCCACTGTTGGTTAAGTACTGTTAGTTTGACAATCTATATCACATGGACTCTCCAAAAGAGTAGCCGCACCCGTGTCCGGTACACGGACACACGGACACATAATCTGTGTCCGATCTAGCAGATGGCTCTCGGACACATCAATATCAGATACAAGATTTATTTTTAAATTAAAATTTTCAATAGACTTTAATTAATAATGAAATCAAATTTAGAGCTTATGGGAATCAATCTCTTTTAGATTATCTTCGTAATTAAGTATTTATCTAATTAATAAGATATAATCAAAATATTGAAGTATCTTGATTGATTGATTCTTAATTAATTATGTATCTAATTTCCTATAATAAATGCATATTCCCAACTGAATACAGTTGGATTGGGTTTTGCAATATATGTTTTGAATATATATATATTACCGTGTCCCCGCACCCATGTTCAAATTTAGGACAGTGTCCGTGTGTCCTAAACTTTTGAATTTACCGTACTAGATATACGGATCTGTACCCGTGTCCGACACTTTGAAGACGAGTCCATGTGACATAGTTGACAATATTAGTTTCTTAAAAGTGTTATAAATGTTATGCCATGTTATTATAGCAATACTAAATAATAAGTTTCTGTGAGGGACGAGTATTACTGTAAATTAGAATATTATATTAAAATATTTTGCGTGGCATTTGAAACTTTTCATATCATGATATGATATTTTGGGATTCCGTCTCTTCTTAGCAGTAAACATACATGAAGAAACGAGTTATAATTGGTAATGGTTTAAATTAGCTTTTGAATGATATGATATAGATTATGCTATGGCTGACAAAGGGTTGAGTCAGCCTAGCAAGGGTCTAAGGGCTTTGAAAGTGGAAAGTATATACTAGAAGAAATAAGAAAATACAGGTTAGAGAAGGAATTAGTTTATTCTTGAAATATTAATGGGGTTGAGTAGTGTACTAGGTGAGTATATATGAGAAGTGTTTGGATGAGGAGAGACATAATTTTGTATTATCCTCAGTTGTATTAGCAGAGGCTCTAGAGACATTATTGTAGCTTTTGGTTGTTTTGAGTCCGTCCCTTGGTCCACTCTTTCTTTTTTTCATGTTTAGTCTTTACTATCTTGCTATTGCTTACTGACATTTTATTTTTTAACCATAGAGATTAATATTTTTCCCTTTATAGTTGCTGGAGAAAAGTACAAATCTGAGTTTCGTTTAAGCTTAAGAAACTGAAAAAAGAAGAGGAATATTTTCCCTTTAGTTTTGTCTAGTTTTTCTTTTTCTTTCTCTATTCCTTGTGTGCTGGTTGAGATTGTTTATTAGTAACACATGTTTATGCTGGACTTTCAAGGCACTAATATTGTAAGTTGTGATTTCAGCTATCGGTACCATATGGATGCTATTATTTCACTTTAATTGATGCTCATAACTGTGTTTCTGGTCTCATGAATATTCAAAAGGATTTTGACTAGTTTGATGAACTTCATTTGTACGATGAATGATATACATATTTCTTTTGTCTTGCATTGCATGATATTGTTTAGATGTGTGTTTCTCTATCTTCTAACACGAATCATGGCAATCTGAAATGAATATGATATATGCAATTTTGTTTCATTTTGAAATTTTATCCTTCTTATATGATTAAACATTTCAATTTCCTTGTCTTTATTATTGGTATGGTTATGCATGAGATGAAATGACATCGATTTTTTTGAAATCACTCAAGGATAAGGTGATTTACTATTTCTTAGCGACTTCTCCTAATTACTTTTTGGTTAAAGGATGTAGCTGATATCTTAATGTTTTCTATGCATGTGTACAACTTATCTTCCCCTTTTTGGAGTTGGATACAAAATACTATGACATTTGTCTTCCTAATGCTCATTCAACTGATGGTTAAGTTACAATAGAAAGTGCAGAAGCTACTCTTGAGTAAGTACATTACAAATAAGTTCTTTTTACAGTATTTAGTCACCTAAGTGTAAGATTTTGTATTCTCTAGTCTTTAGTATTAAATGCACATCATAAAGCACCCTCCTTTTCAGTTACTAAACATTGATTTCTGAAGACCTTTTGTTTTACTTGTTAATCAGAAACTTTTCATGTGAGTACTATTTATAATCATGTAATTTGGTTTTTTTTTCTGCACAACTCCTTTATGGTTTGTATTACTTTAGGTAAAATATATATTTTTGCCGCAAAGTTTGCTTTTGTCAGATTAGCCCTAAAATATATCTTAGAGCCTTTGTTAATGTATTACACTTACATTACTTTGACATACACATGACATCTTCCATTAATTAATGGGACCTGTTTTTTTTACATTCACTGTGGCTGTGATAGTTTCCTTCAATCCAAAGTTGTTAAAAATATTTGATGTACCAAAAATATATAGACAGTGAAGATAAAAGTTGTAACTGATGTAAATGTTCACAGTAAAAAGTTGTCACAAATAGTATTTTTGTGACAACTAATAAAAGTTGTCACACAATTTCAGTAAATGGTGTCATATAATATGTGACAATTCTATCTATCGATGATAATCAATTTTATGTGAATCAATTTTGAAAATAGTATCTGTTATGGAGTTATTAGCGATGATGTCCTTGTGACATTCTTGTCACATATAGTTGTGTGACAGCGTCAAAACTTTTTAGTGACATCAGTTATTATCACAAATATTATAATACGTGATAACAATATAATTTGTGACGAGTAGTTTTTTTTTAGTTACAACAAAAGTTGTGACTAATAAAAAAAGTGTCAAGTAAATTGTTGTCACAAACATATAATATCTGTGACAACTCTATTGTCACAAATATATTTTTGCGTGACGATTTTTTTATGTTATGTAATTTTAGTTCATTTTGGTGTATTATATGTTACAAGTAGCTTATTTGTGACGATAATATTTTCTTTTAGTTACAACTAATGTTGTCACAAGAAATTGTTGTCACAAGAAATTGTTGTCACAAGAAATTGTTGTCACAAACAAACTTTATATTTGTGACAACATTTGATGCAAAAATGGACATATTATCTGTTACGGAGTTATTAGCGACGACCTCGTGACAATTATTTATTGTCACATAATGTTATCCGTGACAACTTTTTGCTTTTCTGTGACATCATCTGTTGTCACAAAAAGCTTGATTTCTTGTAGTGTACCACGGTGGTTGGAGCGGCATTGCAGTTGACGGGACGGTGTGGGTTTGATTGGTTTAGTTAACATAGATTGTCACTGACCGAGACTACTGTAAGAATAACATTGTTCATTTTATGGAAAGAAGAGAGTTGAACGATTTATGAAAAAAAAGAGAGTGGAAGAAGAGGGAAAAGAATTTTAAATGAACAGGAACAGTTGAGACAGAGAGAAGTGAAAAGAATTAAAAGAGAAAGGAGTCGGGATTTTATATTATACACCTGACTTTTTACTCTCTCCAGGTTGAAAATTTATTCTCACTCCAATTAAATACTCTCTAATAAATTTTCAACCCTTGAATTAGAGAAGGGTGTAAAAAGTCAGATATATAATATAAAATCCCCGAGCGATTGAGGAACAACGTCTCAGTTCTAGTGAATCTGGGAATAAATGTAGGGGCTAAAATGGTAGAGAATAAAATGGAAATGAATAAATAAAGTCATATAGTTAAATTTTAATCTTTTTAAATAAGTCAAAGGTAATTTGTAAGGTCAAAGGTAATATGAATGATTATGTTAGTAAAAGTTAAAGTTCATGTGCTTTTATATTAAATTTTAAAATTCATGCACCATTATATTAGTCACTTGAGAGTGATTGTGTGTGAGTGAGTGGGGTATGTGAGCTAGTTTAGGCCTCTGATTTTATCACATTCATTTTGGCTAAGATTTGATCTCATTTTTTTTATATTTTTAGAGTAAATTTTAAAAATATGTCATGTGATTTGACCGTTTTGTAAAAAGGTTATTGTGGAATTTTTTATTTTAAAATGGTGCCTATGGTTTCAAAAGTTAGTAAAAATATGATTCTCAAATTTTTAAAACAACATTTTGAAGGGTAATCTTGTCCATTTTGAGGTGAAATTTTGTAAGTTTATTTATAAAAATACAATATATATATTAGTGATAAATTTGAGAATTTTTAACAAGTACAAATATTTATATTAATTAAAAATTGATAATAATTTTAAAAAATCATAACAAAATGAAAAGTTTTTAAAATTTACTCAAATTTTGATAAATAATTTATAAATAATATAGTTGAAATATAAAAATGTTGAATTTATTGAAATAACTGAGATATTTCTTCTAAATATGGTTTCAAAATTTTGATAAGCATGTTTTTGCTAACTATAGAAATTAAGGGCACCCTTTCGAAAAAAATATTTCACAAGAACATTTTTATAAAATGGATAAATCACATGACATACTTTTTAAGTTTACCGTATTTTTTATTAGTGCATAAATATTAAATGAGACATTAATTTTTCTGGCCATCCATCGAAAGAGTAAGCTTTCGTTAAATTATTGAAGCCCTTTTATTAATTTCTATATTATAGTTACTTTTCTAGAATAAACAAAGTAAGCATACAGTTACGTTTTTTTTATTGAAGGCCCTTGTATTAATTTCTATATTATAGTAATCTTTCATAAAAAAAACCCTTATTTTTTTTATTGAAGGCCCTTTTATTAATTTCTATATTATAGTAAGCTTTCATAAAAAAACCTTTTTTTTTATTGAAGGCCCTTTTATTAATTTCTGTCTTTTACCCCAACATATTTATTCTTCTCCTTCCAAGAAAAACTTCTCTTTTTTCACTTGTTCGTTGATAAATAAGAATAATTAAGGAAGAAATTCACGTGTCATCGTAACATATACGAGCTTTATTCTTTTGGATTATAATTTAACGTAGTTTAGTTTAGACGACTTTAATTCAGTTTAGTTCAGTTTAATTTAACTATGCATAGTTATAAATTTATACTGAAATAAGTTCAGTTCAATTCAATATACTTCAGTTCAGTTCAGTTTTCAGAAATTGAAAAAATAGGACCATAATATACAATTTAAGGAGTTGGAGAGAATTTTGGATATTTCACATTTTGATCATTTACACTTAATGAAAAACTACATTCTAGAATAGTAAAATGAAATGCAAATTACAATCAAATGTCACACGTAAAATTAAAAGACAATACAAGTACTTTCAGCATTTTTCTTCTTCTTGTAATTGTTTAGAAACTTCAATTATTATTTGGAACTGTATAATTGAGTTTTAACATTTACATAAATTAATAATGTTGGGGTTGCGATATTTTATTAATTTAATGAGATATTATTATATCGATAAATTAATAATTTATTAATTTAAAGAGGTTTTACGTATGACCTTTAAATTTTTAAGTCTAATGTACATGGCAAATTAATTGAATTTGTCAAGTTCATTGTTTTTAATAAATAAAAAGTTAGTTCATGGTATCAAAAAATAAATGACAAAAACAAGTTTCAAGGCTCATTTCTTTTCCATGTATATTAAACATGATTAGAAATTGATCACTATAAAATGTCTATTAAAATTTTTTAAAATTACATCAACTATGGCTCCTAAACTAAAAGGTGTTCAAGAGGCCATAGCAAATTGCTTTCGGCACTGTAAATACTAGAACTCTTCACAACTTTTTATTGCAATACGAGAAGACAACGCCCCAACTCTTAAGTGCAATGAGGAGATTTAAAGATGAACTCAATATAGATTTGAAGTTCAACAAAAAACAAGTGACTATAGATTCATTTTTTACTAGACAATCTTAGAATTTGGAATCTTTTAGTAATTATTAATTTATAGTTTCGTTGAGACCAATATATATACACTGTGATTTCAAAAAAGTTAATATCTTATTATTTTATTAATTGGGGTCCAATTTTGTACTGGTCCCAAGTTGGGATTAGATAAATTATTAACTTTATCAAGATTATTAATTTATCAAGTATTAATTTATAGATATTTTACTGTAGTTATAATGCTAAACAAAGGAGATAAATAGATGGTGCGGACAATTAACTACACACACAATAGAGCAAGTGTACTCCGTTGATCAAGTAATAAAGAGTAAGAAGGATGTCTATCCCACGAGGACTATGTTTACAATTTCTAAATATAGTAGGGTTTTGTTTAACTAGGCGAGATGATATTATAATTTGTTGGATTCGATTCTAAGTCTAAGAATGAAATTAAAATGAATGATAAGCAAAAATAGAATAAAGTGATTTGTTATTCAACGGTGAAACTAGCTAAGGCATTTGGTTTCACTTGACATTTATTTTAGCAATTCTCAAAACAATGCAAAATTCCTATCATATTCCAAAGATGGCAAAACCCGTGATTAACTCCGGTTAAGGTTATTAATTCTAGTTCTTGATCTAAACAGTTAGACTTGGTCCATCTTAAGCACCTAGACAAGAAAAGCATTAAGTTCATGGAATCCTAGCACAAACTAGTGAGCCACAATAGTAATGGTCATGCGATATTGACATGTTATGTATTTCCGTTAGTTTAGTCCTTTGGTCCATTATAAACTAACTATGAACATTAAAATAGATGGTCACACATTCAAATCATTAAGCATATCATAACATGTTCAATGAAAGTCAATAGGAAATACTTGCATAAAAATTCAAAAAATTACATAAAACTCATGCCAAGATCCATCATAGCCTTAGCTATAGTGGAATTAGTTCATAGCTAAAGTGAAAGTAAACAAATTAAGGATTGAAAACATGATAAGTAACAGTTGAGAATGAAACTAGAAGATTCAATAAGCTCTTGTGGATGGATGATCTTCTATGGTTGATGCTCCTCCTACACTTGTATTCCTCACTTGAAGTATGCCTAGAAACCAAGAATAAAAATCTGCACTTTTTCCCCAATATGTCCTTGTGCTCTTCTACTTGTAGAATGCTCCTTTTATAGCTTGGTCTTTAATGAAATTTGCTGGAGAGCAAGGTGCAAGTTGGCACCCTTGATTACTCAAACTTGGGCA
The DNA here is from genome assembly GCA_947683365.1 of Euphorbia pulcherrima. NCBI lineage: Eukaryota > Viridiplantae > Streptophyta > Magnoliopsida > Malpighiales > Euphorbiaceae > Euphorbia > Euphorbia pulcherrima. The sequence goes on along the minus strand of CANTUS010000008.1, from coordinate 41,284,231 downwards.
AATAATTGCTCAAAATAATTCAATGCCCATACTTGATAGCTAGATTATCATAAATCATGAACACATGTTGCATATATTGACATAATGACACAATTTGCTCCATGCTTTTGTAATTTGTCATATCTAATAACTCCTCAAAGTCATTGAATCTAGCATCAAGTTCACTCCCACTTGCCAATTATTGAAGTGCAAGTTGCTAGTTGATTGAGTCCACTTGCTTGAAATGATGAATCTTGCGTTCCAATGATGAATTCCAACAACAAAATCAATAAATGTAATCATCAAATAATCAAGTTTTGTGCTGGAATTTTTGGCTCATATTAAGTAGGAAATGTGATGACTCCACATGTAAGGTAGCTCATCTCCTCTCCTAAAGCATGCCCATGCCTTAATTTGCACTTCTCATGCTCTTTTTATCTCATTTTGACTCCATTTAGCAAGAATCTCCATAGCACCTAAAATAAAAGAAAACATACTAAATACTACCATAAATCATAAATAAAAGTCCTAAAACTAATGGAAAATATAATGACAATAATATGCTAATAAAGTGCAAACCAACATTCCCACACATTAAACCTTGCTTGTCCTCAAGCAAGAACAAAACTTAAAACATTCTATTATAACACTCAATCATTAGTGATCCTCAACTTGAATTACCAAATATTATACAGCTTAGCGTCATTTTCGTTCCACAGATATTTCAAAGTCAAACCCATAATCAACAGCTTAAGAAGTGAGTTCGTCTAAAAAGTTGACTCAAAATTGAATCCACATTGCTTGATAGTTGTCACTCTATTCACACAAGTGTTTGAAGGTCAAATAATTAAAGCTCATAAATGCATTACTTAAAGCAAAATTTATAGATCGCATGTTCATCCAATCACAACTATGTATGTACTTCATTAAACCACAATCAAAAGGTCTTTGTCAAGGGTTGTAACGGGGCTTAGGTAGGGTATAAAAAGGGAATAATAGTGGCTAAAGATCATGTGAACTTAGTAAACAAGTTGAGGATGACTTTTCCAAAAGAGATGAATTCACTTACACAATTACAATGAGAAGGAGCAAAATTAAAGGTGGAAGATGAAAACAAGCCAAAATAAGAAATACGGAGAAATAGATGAAAGCTCATTTGAGATTAACGGTCAACAGTAATGACAAAGAAGATCGAACAATTGATGAGACACTTGAAATTCATTTGCAACATCTTGAGAAGTAGAGAATAAGATGTTTGTTTTGAAGACTTAAAAAGCTCGAATCAAGTGTTTTATAATACGAACACAAACAAAAGGGTGTATACATGAAAATATAATTCATGAAAGAGAAAATTTAGTAGGCAAGTAACCCCCTTCTTGTTTTTCTTTTTTTTTTCATTTTTTTCATATATTTATTTTTTTTATTTTCTTTTTTTAGAAGACAATAGGAAATACATGAGATTTGACGGGAAAGGATAAGAGAAGGACGATGAAGCAAGGAAAAACGAGACTAACCGCGGACTAATAGAATTCAATAATGATGTTAATAGATTCTAACATGCCACAATGACTCAGGCAACAAGGAAAATGTAAGAGATAAAACAAAAAGCTTCCTTCATAAGTGTACAAGTTTCTTTGTTTGTAACCGAAAGTCATATTGCTCACAAGTTCACACAATCAAGGGTGAAAAAAGAGGGGAATATGAAAAAAAAGGATTGGCTTCGTAATGTGTGTCATAAAAAGAAAAGGTTTATGGCTCAAATGGGCTTTCTAGGGGAAGATAGGTAGGCTAAATTTAAGCTAAAGGGGTAATCCTAATTGCCTCAATCGCTTTGTGGTTATTCAAATGTGATCGTGAAAAGTGTTAGATTCGAATGCCGTAATGGCTCAATTAAGCATGAATTCTCACAATTGAAAGAAATAACACTTGTAGTGTTGTGCTTAGAGGCTCAAATCACTCATTTAAAGAAATGGTTTAGTACAAGTAATGTGAAATTCAATTGATAAAACTTCATAGACCAAAACACTGATTAAACCGAGGATCACGAAGTTGACTACTATCTGTTACTATCATAGGTCACTATTTAGCTAGATAATATAAGGTAATTGTAGACTCATTGTGATTGAGGTCATTATTACCTGATAAAGTAACCTAAAACAATTCACATGCAACATAAAGAGAAAACTAGAAAAGATAAAGCAACAACAACAAAATAACCTAGAATGCGATGAAATTTTTTTTTTCGGACATTTTATTTTTTTTGTTTTTATAGTTATAACCTCCCTTCCCATACACACAATTTCACATTATCCTCATTGTGATGACCGACCAATGCAAAAATGAAGAAAAGATAGAATGAAAGGAAAAAGGAAACTCCCCTAGTCAACAAGTTGACAATGCGATGCTATTGTGGTAAGGGAGGATATGGAGGTTCTTGTCCATGAAGTTGAAAGAGGGCAGCCATGTTTGCTTCGATTCGAGAGTTTTGGAGGACAACCCATTTTAGCATCCCATAAACTGTGGAAATGTCAATGGAACAAGGTTCCGAACTCCTTGGAGAGTTTTTGGGACTTGATTGATTTGTTGGTGCATTAGGCCAAGAGACGCCTATTGGTTGGATCTTTTCAATGAAGCCCCAACTCCAACAACCTGTTTCCATATTTTGAGAGACAAGCTGCATTCTTTTCAAGGAATCCAAAATCAAAGGGAAAAGTTTTTAAGCGGCATTCAACTTAGGTGTAAGTAACTTAATCACTTTTAAATTTAGAGCAAGAAGTGTAATGATTGAACCAAAAGCTAAATCATACTTGTTTGTAATGAGATATTGAATGTGATTGACCACCAAAAAACCTAAATTTACTTTTACTTTGTTCTCTATGCACCAAAGAAAAAAATAATTCAGCTTTATTGCAAACATTCGATCCATCTTTTCTTCCAGAAAATGCAAAAACTAGTAATCGATGAATGTATTGGTGTACAGGTTTTCGCAAGTCTTTAGCTTTAGAGGACTTAGGGAGATACCCCATCAGATCCCTAGACATTTCTTTCTACACATTAGATTGACAAAAATTCTTTGAGTATGTAATTTCAGCTAGTTTATACTCATCATTTTGTACAAAATTGTCATCGATAAATCTATACGATAAATTGAATTCGGTGATGCATTGTTTAAATTCCTTTCCTAAGAGTCAAAATTCAACTACCCTAGGAGTGTCAATTCCACAATTATTCAAGTTTGACTTAAAGGTAGTATAAAATTCCCTAATCAATTCAACATATCCTGGACATGATATATCCAGCAATGCACTCCATTCGGTATTATCAATCAAAGAATGAAACTCATCTACCATGTCAAATTGTTCCAATGCATTCACGTCAATCAATCTTGGTCCTACAATGTGCATTTTTCTTATAATTTCATACCTAGACATTAAAGATTCATCAAAATTCAAATTACCCAGCAATTTTGATTCAAGAAGAGTTTGAAGCGTACCACTCGACAATTGGGACCGGTTGCTAGTTACTTTGGTTTCGAAGTTGAGCCGGTGTTGGATGCGAAGTCGCCTTCCTTCTTTCTCTTTTGAGGTTATCTCGAGGAGTCCTTTATTTTCGTGTTGTTTGTCCCGTTGGTGGCCGTTTTCTTTTTAATCGAAGCAATTGGGGAAGGGGCTGATGTCGTCGGGACTGTTGGAGAAAGTGCAGCGGCTAGAGTTGGGCTTGTCACAGCCGTCGATGGGACTGCCAGTGAAGGAGTGGCAGCGGTTGGAGCTTCTTTTAGCAAACTCAGAGGCAGGGGTTTTGTTGTGGGTTTCTTGCATCCCATGTTGGCGTAGAGAGGAGGGAAGGAGTGGCTGCCGGCGATGGCGAGGAGGAGCGGATACGGAGGTGGCTGGTGACGGTGATTGAAGAGGAGAGGGCGTCAAAGGTCAGGGCTGAACTGCCGGAGAATGGGCTAATTTTAGGCGAAATCATAGAGGGGTAGCTGGTGGCGGGGCTGTGGGCGAGAGGTGGCAAGGCTGAGGGAGCGGTGGAGGCCGGGGCGGGGGCTTAGGGGAGGTGGTCGGCAAGGAGAGGGGCTGAGGGAGCGGTGGTCGGAGAGATGAGGGGCTGAGGGAGCGGTGGTCGGAGAGGAGAGGGGTTGAGGGAGTGGTGGCGAGGAGTACAGGTTCTGTAATTAGGTTCTGTTTTTTTCTTTTTTTCTTTTTATTTTTCTTTTTATTATTTTATTTTAATTTTATTAATAAGATAAAAAAGAAAAGAAAAAGAATAGAAGTAGGAAGAATGGGCTAAAACATCCAGATTGACTCATAGTTTTAGTCATGGGCATGCTTTAAAATGGGGTTTAATAGAGGGATCGAAAATGAGACCTTGATTTAGGCATGCTCATGCCTAAAAAACATAAGCATGCTAGAATTGAAATTTATTCTATTAAGTCCATTTCTTTTATTTAAGCATGGGCATGCTTAAAATTTTATTCCATGCAAGATTCCATTTATAAGTGACAAATTATAGCATGGTCATGCCCTAAAATATTCTTCCTACTCCATAAAAAAAATTAAAATAACATAAACATATTAATTCAAAAACAAAATGACTAAATAAATAAAGAAAATTAAAAATTGGGTTGCCTCCTAATAAGCACTAATTTATAGTCGATTAGCTTGACTTTTCGTACCTTAGACGGGGTTAGAAAGAACAATGGTGATTACTTTTGCATCGTAATCACCATCGTTATATAACTTTAATCGTTTACCATTTACCTTAAATGGCGGTTCATTGCCACGTCTAATCTCTATTGCTCCCGATGGAAAAATTTCAGTTATTTCAAAGGACCCGACCACTTACTTTTCAACTTACGGGGAAATAGTCAAAGACGAGAATTGAACAACAACACCTTATCTCCCACCATGAATGATCATTTAAGGAGCCATTTGTCATGCCATCGTTTAGTCTTCTCCTTATAAAGTTTTGCATTCTCATATGAACTAAGACGAAGTTCATCTAATTCATGAAGTTGCAAAAGACGATTTTCACCGACGACCTGCATATCAAAATTTAAAAATTTTAGTGCCCAATTAGCTTTATGTTCCAATTCAACAGGTAAGTGACATGATTTCCTAAAAACTAAGCGGTAGGGGGACATCCCAATTGGGGTTTTAAAAGCGGTGCGATATGCCCACAGTGCATCATCTAACTTAAGAGTCCAATCTTTTCTAGATGAATTTACCATTTTCTCTAAGATGCTTTTTAGTTCCCTGTTAGAGACCTCTATTTGACCACTTGTTTGGGGATGGTATGGTGTAGCTATATTATGGGTAACACCATATTTGCTCAATAATTGATTAAATTGTTTATTACAGAAATGAGTTCCACCATCACTGATAATTGCCCTAGGTGTTCCAAAACGGGTGAAAATATTCTTTTTTAGGAATTTTACCACTACTCTAGCATCATTCGTGGGTGTAGCCATGGCTTCTACCTACTTAGACACATAATCGACAGCCACAAGAATATATTCATTGTTGAAAGACTTAGGGAATGGTCCCATAAAGTCGATGCCCTAAACATCAAAAAGTTCACAAACTAAAATTCCATTTTATGGCATCTCATGTCTGCGGGATATGTTACTGGTTCTTTGACATGCATCACAAGAATTGACAAAGTCATAAGCATCTTTAAAAAGCGTTGGCTAATAAAAGCCGCATTGTATGACCTTAGCAACAGTTCATGTGGGGCCAAAATGGCCACCTGGTTCCCTAGTGTGACAAAGAGTTAAGATCGAGTTTACCTCTTCGTCAGGTATGCAACGACGAATCACATTATCACTACATATTTTGAACAAATATGGATCTTCCCACAAATAATGCTTAACATCAGAGAAAAACTTACGCTTTTATTTGTACGAAAGATTAGGGGGAACGATATTACCTGCCAAGAAGTTAGCAAAATCTACATACCATGGAGACGTCGAGATTGTAAATATTTTTTCATCGGGAAAGACTTCCTTAATTTCCTCCTTGGGTAGAGATTTTCGAACCTCATCATCCAGGCGAGACAAATGATCTGCCACCACATTTTCACTTCCTTTCTTATCCCGAATCTGAATGTCAAATTCTTGAAGAAGAAGAATCCACCGGATTAGTCTTGGTTTGGCATCCTATTTTGCTAGCAAATACTTGATAGCGGCATGGTCAGTGTAAATAATAATCTTGGAAAGCACTAGATATGAACGAAATTTATCAAATGCAAATACCACAGCTAGTAGTTCTTTTTCTGTCACAGTGTACTTTTGTTGTGCTTCATTTAAAGTCCTACTAGCATAATAAATAGGTTGAAAAATTTTGTTCAATCTTTGGCCTAAACATGCTCCTACAGCTACATCACTTGCATCACACATTAGCTTAAAATGGATTGTCCAATTTGGACTTATCATAATTGGTGCTTTTATCAATTTCTCTTTCAATTCGTTAAATGCATGTAAACAATCATCAGAGAAATTAAAATTAGTATCCTTGATTAACAATTGGGACAAAGGTTTTGCAATTTTAGAAAAATCTTTTATAAAACGCCTGTAAAAACCTGCATGACCCAGAAAACTACGCACTTCTTTGACATTAGTTGGTGGAGGCAATTTTTCAATTACCTCGATCTTGGCTAGGTCAACGTCTATTCCCTTCTTTGATACTTTATGTCCCAAAACTAAACATTCTTGCACCATAAACTGACATTTTTCCCAACTAAGAGCTAGATTTGTTTTCTCACACCTTTCAAGAACAAGATTAAGATTATGCAAACAAACATCAAATGACGGTTCAAAAATAGAGAAATCGTCCATGAATATTTCCATAAAATCCTCAACCATATCAGAAAAAATTGAGTCATGCTTCTTTGAAATGTTGCGGGCACATTACATAATCCAAATGGCATGCACCTATATGCAAAAGTACCATATGGACAAGTGAATGTGGTCTTTTCTTCATCCATGGGATCCATTGGTATTTGCATATAGCCAAAAAGGCCATCTAAACAACAGTAAAATTCGTGGCCAGCCATTAGCTCTAGCATTTGATCAATGAACGGTAATGGAAAATGATCTTTTCTAGTGGCTTCATTTAATTTTCTATAATCAATGCACTTGCGCCAATCAATTGTTTTACGTACAGGAATAAGTTCATGTTTATCGTTTTCTATTACAGTAGTGCCACCCTTTTCAGGTACCACTTGTACCGAACTTACCCATGGACTATCAGAGATAGGATATATAATACCTACATCCAGTAGTTTAATTACCTCTGATTTCACCACTTCTTTCATATTTGGGTTCAATCGCCTCTATGGTTGCACCAACGGTCTGACTTATTCCTCTAGAAAGATTCTATGTGTGCATAAAGATGGGCTTATCCCTTTTATGTTAGAAATTGATAATCCGAATGCTCCTTTATGCTCTCTTAATACTTTGAGTAATTTTTCTTCCATTTCCCTTGTCAAAGAAGAAGAAATTACTACAGGTAAAGATGATGGAGGATTAAGAAAAACATATTTTAGATAAGAGGGTAGAGGTTTTAGTTCTAAAATAGGAGTTTCTTCGAGTGATGACTTTGCTCTTGGGTTGTTCCCACGATCTAGATCCTCGTAACGGTCTTTTACCCACAAGCAATCTTCAATGCTACTATCAAGGCCCTCTAGTGATTCTTTCTTATCAATGTTTTCCTGAAAAATATCTTCAACATAATCATCGGTAATGTCAATAAAAGTCACACTTTCATGATCATTACAAGGGTATTGAAGTGAATCATAAACATTAAAAACCACTTCCTCATCTTGTAGTCGAAGAATTAATTTCCCTTGTTGAACATCAATAAAAGTTTGCCTGGTTGCAAGGAAAGGTCTCCCCAAAAGGATAGGGACCATTTCATCTTCTGCCATATTTAGTACTACAAAATCAGTCGAAAAGATGAATTTATCAACTTTTACCAATACATCTTCCACTACCCCCTTCGGATGGGCTATTGATCTATCTGCTAATTGGAAAGTTATGTTGGTTGGCTTCAGGTTGCCCAACCCCAATTTCCTGAAAATAGACAAAGGCATTAGATTGATGCTAGCACCTAAATCGCATAATGCTCTTTGAAATGTGAAATTTCCAATAGTACATGGGATAGAAAAACTCCCTGGATCCTTAAGCTTTGGTGGTAGCTTGTTAAGGATAATGGCGGAACACTCTTTAGTCAATGCGATCATCTCGTTATCTTCAATCTTCCTTTTCTTTGAAAGTATCTCCTTTAAGAATTTAGAATATACATGCATTTGTTCTAAAGCTTCTGCAAAAGGTATGTTAATATGCAATTTCTTAAAGATTTCAAGGAATTTAGAAAATTATTGGTCTTGTTTCTCCTTTCTCAATCTTTGTGGAAAAGGTAATTTTGGCACATAAGGTTTTATAATTGGATCAACAAATAATTTAGCATGAATAGGAGTGTCAATATTTGTCTCAGAATCATTTACCCCTTTTGTTGCCTTACCTTTTTGTGGTGATTCAATTACCTCTTTTGGTCCCATTTCTTTTCCACTTCTTAGTGTGATGGCTTGGGCTTGCTCCCTTGGGTTTGGTTCGGTGTTGCTAGGGAGAGAGCCCAAAGCTCTCTCCATCTTTGGACGATTCAGTTATGCTACTTGAGTGCCCAAATCTCTACATAATGCCTCATTGTTTGCAAGACGAGTTTGAATATCTTTTAGAATGGTCATGACAGGATCGGCTGGTTGTGACGTTTACCGCGGTGCTTGTGGCACATGTTGTTGTTGATGAGTTCGTTGCTCATTCCTATTGAATCCAGGAGGTCTCAACACATTTTGTTGATTTCCATATGAGAAGTTCGGATGATTCCTCCATCCTGGATTATAAGTGTTACTATAAGGGTTATTTTGAAATTTACCTTGATTGGTCCCCATGTAGCTCACGTTATTGGTGTCCTCCTCGAAAGGGTTCCCTAATTGACAATCATGGCTTTGGTGGTCTCCTCCATAATTTCCACACATCAGGACTTGTGCGGATTGCTTCAGGTTCAGGTGGGCCATCATCAAATCCATTTTGTGACTAAGTTCAGCTACTACAACATTACTTGGCCCTGCTTCCATGGAAAAGACGTTTTGCCTTCTCCCATCTGGCTTTTTTGCTTGCCATTGAGAACTTTTCTTTGCCAACTTGTTCACGAGGTCATATGCTTCCCCTTGAGTCTTCTTGAAGATGTTTCCACCTGCAGTAGAATCAACACTGGCACAATTAGTAGGTGTTAAACCATTGTATAATGTACTTACTTGTTGCTATTTAGGAAGGTCGTGATGAGGGCAATTGCTCAAAAGCTTCCGAAACCTCTCCCAAGCAGTGAATAAGGTTTTGGATCCAAATTGTCTGAATGCAGTAATCTCATTCCTCAAAATTGCCGTTTTAGAAGGAGGGAAATTTCCTTTTCTAGCTCATCCCAAGTTGTAAGTGATCCTGGCTCCAATGATTTCCGCCAGTCTAAAGCTTTCCCCTTGAGTGAGAATGGGAAGAGCTTCATACGGATTGAATCAGTCGAAAACCCTTCTTGCTTGAATGTGTCGGCGTGCATGAGAAAATTTTCTAGATGATCATTTGGATTTTCATCATGCTCCCCTTCAAATTGGCCACAATGTTTGATCAATTGCAACATTCCGGTCTTGATTTCAAAATTTGCCACATTTATCGGTGGAGCGACAATGCTAGAGTTTTTTTGGTGTCTATGTGGAGCTAGAAGCTCCATGATTGGCCATTCATTTTTTTGTCTCCTTTCCTCAGCTACACGAGCTACTCTTTGTTCCTCCGTTTCCATAGCTTTTCGCTCTTCTCGTTTAATCTTTCGAGTCCTGCGACAAGCCCTTTCAATTTCAAGATTAATAGGCAAAGGAATAATGTTACTGCTTCTTTTTAGCATAAACAATAAAAAGAAAACCTAGTTTATCAAAAACCTTCTTATCTAGTATTGTAAAAAAAATAGTCATCGGCAACGGCGCCAAAAACTTGGTGCGGACAATTAACTACACACACAATAGAGCAAGTGTACTCCGTAGATCAAATAATAAAGAGTAAGAATGATGTCGATCCCACGAGGACTATGCTTACAATTTCTAAATGTAGTAGGGTTTTGTTTAACTAGGCGAGATGATATTATAATTTGTTGGATTTGATTCTAAGTCTAAGAATGAAATTAAAATGAATGATAAGCAAAAATAGAATAAAGTGATTTGTTATTCATTGGTGAAACTAGCTAAGGCATTTGGTTTCACTTGACATTTATTTTAGCAATTCTCAAAGCAATGCAAAATTCCTATCATATTCCAAAGATGGCGAAACCCGTGAATAATTAACTCCTGTTAAGGTTATTAATTTTAGTTCTTGATCTAAACACTTAGACTTGGTCCATCTTAAGCACCTAGACAAGAAAAGCATTAAGTTCAGGGAATCCTAGCACAAACTAGTGACCACAATAGCAATGGTTATGCGATATTGGCATGTTATGTATTTCCGTTAGTTTAGTCCTTTGGTCCATTATAAACTAACTATGAACATTAAAATTGATGATCACACATTCAAAGCATTAAGCATATCATAACATGTTCAATGGAAGTTAATAGGAGATAGTTGCATAAAACTTCAAGAAATTACATAAAACTCATGCCAAGATCCACCATAGCCTTAGCTATGGTGGAATTAGTTCATAGCCAAAGTGAAAGTAAACAAATTAAGGATTGAAAACATGATAAGTAAGAGTTTGAGAATGAAACTAGAAGATTAAATAAGCTCTTGTGGATGGATGATCTTCTATGGTTGGTGCTCCTCCTTTACTTGTATTCCTCACTTGAAGTATGCCTAGAAACCAAGAATAAAAATCTGCACTTTTTCACCAATATGTCATTGTGCTCTTCTACTTGTAGAATGCTCCTTTTATAGCTTGGTCTTTGATGAAATTTGCTGGAGAGCAAGGTGCAAGTTGGCACCCTTGAGTACTCAAACTTGGGCAAATAATTGCTCAAAATAATTCAATACCCATACTTGATAGCTAGATTGTCATAAATCATGAATACATGTTGCATATATTGACATAATGACACAATTTGCTCAATGCTTTTGTAATTTGTCATATCTAATAACTCCTCAAAGTCATTGAATCTAGCAACAAGTTCACTCCCACTTGCCAATTATTGAAGTGTAAGTTGCTAGTTGATTGAGTCCACTTGATTGAAATGATGAATTTTGCCTTCCAATGATGAATTCCAACAATAAAATCAATAAATGTAATCATCAAATAATCAAGTTTTGTGCTGAAATTTTTGGCCCATATTAAGTAGGAAATGTGATGACTCAACGTGTAAGGTAGCTCATCTCCTCTCCTAAAGCATGCCCATGCCTTAATTTGCATTTCTCATGCTCTTTTTATCTCATTTTGACTCCATTTAGCAAGATTCTCCATGGCACCTAAAATGAAAGAAAACATACTAAATACTACCATAAATCATAAATGAAAGTCTTAAAACTAATAAAAAAATGTAATAAAAATAATATGCTAATAAAATTCACATCAATATACTAATATCTTTAAATTGTAGGTAAAGAATTACTTTTTTATTTTAAAAATAATTCATGATTTTTAAGCCAACAATCCAATAAAACAAACGGTAAAGATTCTATTTTATGTTTTAGATGATGTAAGAACCGACCAATGTGTTAGGTAGCAGGGTATTAGGTAATGTGTCAAAGGTAATAAATTATGTATTCAGAAAATTCAATAAAAACTTGGCATCCGGTGCTCGTATTTTTTTATGATTTGATATTTATTTTTGATGAAATATGATTTGATATTTTAGAATCAAGACAAAATGTAAAGAAAAAATTAATGTATAACATTTAAGCAAACATATGATTGGGTAATAAATGATAATCAATTAATTGAATACATAGTGAAAATTGTTAAAAATGCAATTGTATAAATTTCGATGTATGTCATTGAATTATAGTCCGTTAAAAAGTAAACTAAAGACTTTCAATTAAATATTCATAATTCCATCATAAGAAATTAAGAAATAATAAAAAAAACTTCATCTATCTTGTGTAAAAGAAAGTTTTATTTATTTGTGTTAGTTATTTTTATCCGGTGTTTTAACTCTGATAATATGTTTAGAGTAATTTTTGAATGTTTATATTGATCGATTTGTGAATCATGCTGCATAATTATTAGTTAGAGCAGCTGATTCTTCGACATGTAGGGAGATTTATTCACCTTTAATTAGAGTTGTTATTGATTCTGATTTGATTTAATAATCTGTAAAAAAAATTGAGGTTCGAAGGGGCTACACTCCCGAATTATCCAGTTATCCATTGAGCCGCGTTACAAATTGCTCAACGGAGAATAAAGAAATAATAAATAAATTCACATGCCAAAACCATATACTATATTCTTAAGTAAGAACCGTTGGAAATTGAATATAAATGTAAGGAAATTATAACAATAATAAAAGAACGCAGAGAGAGAATTATAGATATCTTTATTTCTTATATCTAAGGTATGTTTTAAATAAAGAAATTGAATTCTTATTTATAGAGAAATTCAACGGTAAAAACGATAAATGAGTAAGAAACATATTACATCAAATATTAATGACACGTAGAAAAGTAGAAAACATATTATATAAAATATTAATGACGTAGACCTTGCATCAATTATGTAACAACCGATTGCATAGTAATAGGCGGCTGATACATCAATTTTTCAACACTCCCCTTTGATGTATCATTTGCCGCAAATGGGACACTGCTTCGTTAAAAACCTTACCAAGGAAAAATCCCGTGGGATAAAAACCTCAGTTCAAGGAAAAAAAAGAGTACAGTATTTACTCCCCTATTCGCGAGTTAGCTGAAGATTCTTAAGATGACGCATTCCAATGCTATAAATCAATTTCTTGAAATTTGAGGAAGGTAAAGCCTTGGTAAATAAATCTGCTAAATTGTTATAAGAGCGGATTTATTGAACACTGATTTCACCATTCTTTTCTAGATTATGAGTGAAGCAAAATTTTAGTAAAAAATGCTTTGTTCTGTCTCCTTTAATCTAGCCATCCTTTAATTGAGCAATACAAGTAACATTATCTTCATATTGTCGTCGGATCTTCTTTGGCCATAACTTTTCCACATGCTTCTTGGATAAGTTCGATTAATGATCTCAATCAGACACAGTCACGATTTGCCTCGTGAATTGCTATTAACTCCGCATAATTTGAGGAAGTAGCTGTATTTGTTTGTTTTGTCGATCACCAAGATATAGCTGTTCCTCCATATGTGAATAAATAGCCCATATGAGATTGAGCTTTGTGTGGGTCGGATAAATAACCCGCATCCGCATATCCAACTAATTTAAGCTTAGACTCATATGAATAAAATAAGCCTAAATCAGTAGTTCCTCGAAGGTAGCACATTATATGTTTAATTACATTCTAATGTCGTCTTGCAGGTGGAGCGCTTTATCTTGATAATAAATTAATAGAGAATGCAATGTCCGGTCTTGTGTTATTAGCAAGATACATAAAAACACCTATTGCGCTTAGATATAGTACTTCAGGACGAGAACTTTTTCATTATTTTCTCTAGGACGAAAAATATCCTTTTTCACATCGAATGATCGTACAACCATTGAGTTACTCAATGGATGTGCTTTGTCCATATTAAATCGTTTCGAAATTATTTCTATGTAGTTTGATTGATGCACTAAAATTTCATTTTCAAGATGCTCAATTTATAAACCAAGATATAATTTTATCATTCCAAGACCTTTCATCTCAAATTATTTCTTTAAAGAAAAACGATAAAACTGAAAGAAAAACGGTTCCCTTGGTGGAGTACAAAATGGGCCTCTCAAAGAAATTGAGTTTTTGCCATAGCTTTCAGACCCGAATTGACCATTGAACCGGTGGATGAAGAGAATCGTAAATTTAAAGTTCAACCGATGATCGAACTAGATTTTTTTAAAACATATTAAAATTATAATATCTTTTATAATTTAATATTAAATATATAATATTAGTTATTCTAAGTAATAATATTCAATTCAACTAAATTCATTATTTAAAATTCTTACTTTAAATAAAAATAAAACATAAAATAGTAACAAATATATCGTGATGATATAATGAGTGAATAAACAATATTAAAAAATATTAACAAATTTAATTTTCGTACATGACAGATGCGTGCTTATTTACATAATAAGCATGATATATTAAATAAGAAATATAGTATTTCTTTATTTTTTATGTAAATAATTCAATATTAATTTGATTTAAAAAATATCAAATTTTTAAATGTTGTTTAGCTCAAGAAACGTAAATCTTTAGTCCCAATCCCAAGGCAGATTATATAATCTAAACCATATATGATACTATAAAACAATAATGAAATACAGAGGAAAATGAAAGAAAAAACGGTGTAACAGATAATAGGCCTAATTTTTAATGTGTTTGCTTTGGACATGCAATTTCAGCCCCAAAGAAGCTTCTTCACACAAGTCATTGACCCATACCTTGACCCATCAATTGGTCAACAGTTCATGTAATGGCCACAACTTAAACTTGTGATTCCTTAATTAAATATTTTTTAGAATAAGAACTGATTTTTTTTAATGAAAAGAGTTAAAAGATACATCCGAGTCAATCTATAAAACAAACCCGTAATTCGATTTGGAAACCGGTGAAGAACTTATTTATCAATTTATTTTAGCCAATATGTTGCCTAGAAAACATTGTAAAATAATTTTTCAATTTCTTTAAACAATAATTATTATATATCCGTGATAGTATATTTTAAAAAATGAAATGAAGATCACTTTCTATTAGTATTATGTAAATAAAAGTGAGCAATTAACCTTCTTTTTCTATACGATTAGAATTAGAAACACCTAACGAAATTTAAATCTTTAAATGTGCCACAAATTAAATTTTCTATTCAACCAAAGTCGAATACATATCTTTAAGAACCTCACAGCAGAGCAACAAATAAATCAATATTACATCAGAATATAACACCTTTGAGGCCCGAATCTTCAAATACGGCCGCGACTGCGCTACGGACATGATAATTATCCCTATCAGCCACCCACTTCAAAAATCCTTGAGCATAAGATCCACTTGGACCTCCATTAATATTTCTAAATGCTACAGTGTATGTCGCCTTTTGGTTAACCCTATTGAAAGTAATTTTATCCGGCACAACCTTCACATGTACACGTCTTGGTGGAATAATCTCAAGAGTGTAAGTTGAGTTAGCTTTGCCAACATTTGTTACAGTTCTTGTGTATGTTTGTGGCTCGGAACCCAATGTAATTGAAAATGAGGGGTAGTTTAATTGAGCTTCGGGTATGCTTGTACCATTTAAGCAAGTCACTTTTCTTTACACAATGAATCCCACCTGTTTATTTGAATAACCCAAACCACGCAAGTAAGGAATGTAATCTTTAGGTTGCCCGGGATTGCTTGCTGCTGTTGGATTCACATGGCCTGCACCCATGGCAAAAACGGTTGCTAAAGTCAACTCTTGATCATAAATTGGTTTGCCTCCACGGTTTTGCAAATTTGCAGTAGTCATGATAGCGGATTTTATAGCAGCAGGGGACCAATTTGGGTGGACACTTTTGAGCAAAGCACAACTAGATGAGGACAAGACATTGAAGTGCCAGTATCCGTACAAAATTTATGGTTAGAATGGTCATCTGAAACTGGCCAAGCAGCTAAAATTATTACACCGGGTCCTATAATGTCAGGTTTCAAAATCCCGGGACTAGCGGCGTTGGGACCTCTTGAGGAAAAATCAGCAACTAGAGGAGCCTCTTGCAATCCAGTAAGTGTTCCTTTAAATAAAATAGTAGTTGTAGGTGATGATGTTGAGTTTATGTATGCTTTGTTTGCCCATCCCACTACGTGACCTACATTTGACGCTGGGAGCACTTGAAATTGGGGTTCAATATAATTACCAAAGACGTAATCATTCATTACAATCATGGCAATCCCACCATTGTCTTTCACTTCTTGGCCTTTGACGATCATATCAACATCGCCTCCTTGATCACACAGTACTATTTTTCCTTTCACATCAATGTTTCCCAGTGATCCTGGCATACATGATGCAGAGTATGGATTACCATTTACTCCTGTATAAACAAGTGGAATTTGTGTTAAAGGAAAATTATTTGGCTGGAAAAATGATTCACCATTTAACCCAACATTATTTCCAAGTAATATTGTTGCTCTTATAGCTCTATCAGTTGTACTTGCACCCACAGTCATAATCCAAGGTGCCTCATTTGACAATGAACTTTCACTAGGCCCATCATTTCCTGCAGCGCAACTCGCAAATATTCCCTTGGTAATAGCTGCATATGCACCTAATGTTGGGGAATTCTGGTAGAATGAAGCCTTGAATGTCTGTAAAAACGTCTCTCAATCTTTGTTGAAGAAATCTGATAAAATGATGCATTGATAATTCTGAAGTCGTGATTTACACTTTCAGATTGAATCTTATTTGGCGGTTCTATCAAATAGATCAATCAGATAAAATCAGAATTAAAATCAAGAACTTAGAATGAAATTTTGTTGTGAACCAGATTGCAACTAAAATAATTACAGAAAACATTGCCAATGCCAGGTTTTTATAAGCATAAATGAGCAGTTGCAACTGTTCAGAACAGAAGTGTTACGAAAAGACGTGTCCATTCGAGCATCTGCAACAACTCATAACAGAAGTGTTGCGAAAGGTAGCTCCCGGACCCTCGTAAGCTAAGTATCGTAATAGAACCCGAACAAGGGTGCACTCCGCACTCTCTTGACTTATATGTTGAAATATTACGACCATATTGGTCAACTAGTTGATCCAATTACACTAAAATACCCACAATCCTCCCCCATTTTAGTGTAATCCATGATTAACTAAACAATAACACAACAAATAACAAACTTATGCATAATTGAAATATCGTGACGATTGAATTTCATCTTAGTATATTACACATTTCAAATATTTGAATAACTAAAGGTGTCACTATGGATTGAACATTTGTTATCCATCTTGAATACTCGAAGGTAATATACACATAAGTCAACATTCTAACATGTTCTTACTTAACACTATCTTTTACTAGCCTTGTGTCCGTATCCTTTATAAGCATATTAAAGTCAAGTCCTAACTTCTTAAAGCGGCTAAAATTCATGCTTATGTAGGTAGCTCTTTTACTCTTGCACCTGCATATGCAATTTTTCAAAAGAACTATTAATAAGTTAAACTTCAACCACCTTATCTTGCAGTTCTGAACATACACCTTGGGATGTTATTATTAGTGTGTTCCAATCTTTAGATGTTAAGCTTTCCTCATTGATTTTAACACCTAACGTCATATTAGGTGGGAATTGGGTATCTTAACACGAGTGATTTCAAATGGACTTTAAGTTCATCCCCATAGCCGACTTGCGCATAAGATCTCTTCTTAACCATTTGGTTAAATGATCGGCTAAATTATGCTAAATTTTTAGAAACTCAGATTCCATTGTTGAATCACTCATACAGGTTTGTTTCTTAGACACCCAAGAAGTAGCAACTCCCCCAAGAAGAAATACCCATCCACTTGTGGAAGAACTATCCTCATAAAAAATATAACTTGTATCCGACTAACCTTCAAAAAATCGAAGGAATCCATTAGAGTGCTAACTGGAGAACAATCTATGAAGTTAACTTTATTCAAAAATCTTCTCAATATAACGAGATTGAGAAATTGAAATAACATTATTCTTCCGCTTGATTCTTATACAAGAATCACTACAGCATCGCCCAAATCCTTCATCTCAAAACTAGATGACAAAAAATTTCTTTCTTTTATTAAACCTGACTTTGGTCAGTACTGAAAACAACATGTCATTTACATATAAATAAATTATAACTCATTTACCAGAAGTATCAAACTTGCTATATATACATTTGTCCGCTTGGTTTATAACAAAATCATTAGACAAAACCACATCATCAAACTTTTGATGCTAAGCTTTTGGTGCTTGTTTTAGTCCATATAGCAATTCTTTAGGTTGCATATCTTATTTTCACAACCTGACATACCCTTCCGGTTGTTTCATATAAATTTCCTCATTCAATTCACCATTCAGGAATGTAGAGTTTACATCCATTTGATGAATTACAAGGTTTTTCACATTAATTAACAAATGAAAAAATTTGTAAAAATAATTTCCAACATATTAGAAATTTTTATAAAATTCAGAAGCTATTTTCTATAATTTTTATGAATTTATTTACACAAAATAAATTAAATAATCACTTTTTTGAACTTCAAAAAATTCTACAACAATAACCATCAAATCCAAAAAATATGAAAATGGTCGGGTAGGGAAAATTTCGGAGCAAAACGACATTATTTAGGGCCTCAAATCATAAAAACACATATGGGACCATTAGGAATGCGCCACATGGCATTATGTTGACCAGTCGACTTTGACTTTTGACTGATATGTGGTAGTCAACCATTTACGGGTCAACCCAAAAGGTTAAATCAATGTCACATGGATGGCAGTTAAAATTGGATTAGGACATAAGTTTCTGGCAGCACTTAATTTTACCAAAGCGTTGCCATAACTGCTTTAGATCAGGAACCGTCCCAAACGGTTGTCACAAAAACCAACCGTCGCAGCTTTTCATTTTGTGACAGAATTTCTGACCGATGCAGAATCCCTTCACAAACAAACTAACTGTCGCATTCAGAAACCGTCGCAAAATAGTTGTCGCAAATGAACCATCGCAACTTTTCTTTTCTAACGGATTCTGCAACGGATTTCTGAAGTTTAATCGTTCTGAAAATGATTCCGGCCTCCGACCAGACCCCTCCTAAGATTTTTCAACGTCCCGAGTCCAATGGCGCTGTTCTTTTATAGAAAAAATGAACCTAAACACGTCATTTACACAAAACGACTCAAGAATCAAGATTCGTTTTCGAGAAAAAGAACGTTTATACCGCCATAAACAACCAAAAATGAAAATGGCCATTCAAACATAATTCAACATAACTTCAATAATAAAGAAATTCAAATCCTAAATTTTAAAGCATCAAACTTCAATTGAAACACAATAAAATCAACATTCATATTTTTTAGAATTTTTCAGATTTCATGACCTGACTTCCCTTGCATTTGTTTCCATTAAAACATCATCAAATCGAAAATGTTTCTTCTAAACATAATTAGCCACATGTCTTAGCTTTCCAAATCCACCAGAATCACAGAAATCTAAATTTTATAACCAAAGTTAAGATGAAAACATTAAACAGTGTACAAAGCTGAAATTTTTCGAAAATAGATTTCATGACTCAACTTCAAACGAAACTTTCACATTAAAAAAGAATGAAATTAAATAAGGTTTATTCTGAACATATATTCCTCAGTTTCTGTAGATATCACTAGAATCAAGATTCATTCAAATCGGATTTATATAACAAGAGAAAACATCAAAACAATACAGGGGCAAAATCTGGAAATTTTCCGAAAATTCGAGAAATCGAAATTAGAGACACGGACAATCATCACAAGAGAATAGATCGAATTCGTACCTTTTCAGTGAAAAACTCAGGCTTCAAACGACGAATAAGGTTCAATCTTTGTTGGGGAATTCCGGTAGAATGAAGCCTTGAATGTCTGTAAAAACGTCTCTCAATCTTTGTTGAAGAAATCTGATAAAATGATGCATTGATAATTCTGAAGTCGTGATTTACATTCGAGCAGCTGCAATAGTTCATAACAGAAGTGTTGCGAAAGGTAGCTCCCGTACCCTCGTAAGTTAAGTATCATAATAGAACTCGAACAAGCGTGCACTCCGTACTCTCCTAACTTGTTTGATGAAATATTACGATCACATTGGTCAACTAGTTGATCCAATTACACTAAAATACCAACACCTAATGCGATTGCATCATCATAGAATGGATGAGAGTCACCTCCTAGAGAAAGAGACATGACATCAACACCATCCTCAATTGCAGTATCCATGGCAGCTAATATCACACTTTCACCTGCCTTTCCTTCTGTTGCAGAGACTTTGTACATTGCCAAGTGAGCCAATGGCGCCATGCCACTTGCTGTGCCATTAGCTTGGCCATAATAGTTAGCTCCTTTAATTGGACGTCCAGCTGCTATGCTAGCTGCATGAGTCCCATGCATGACTTCATCCGAAGTGTCATTACGGGTAGAATCAAAGTTTCGTGCTCCAATAAGTTTGTTGTTGCACAATTTTGCATTGTCACATTTCCCTTTCCATTTGGCAGGTGGGGTTGGCATCCCATCTCCACTGAATGAAGGATGATCGGCTATTATCCCACTGTCAATAATCCCAATGATAACTCCTTTTCCAAAGTTCGAGATGTTCCAAAGTCCCAAACCCAAGCCCAAGAAGCTAGGCGTACGAGTGGTGTGCAGCCGCACCTTCCTACTAGGTCTTACTAAAATGACCCCTTCCTTTTGTTTCAGTTCCTGTATTTCCTCAATTGTAAGTTTGGCCGAAAACCCAGTGACCACATGACGGTAGGAATGAAGCATGCGCGATTGGCTTGAGCTAGGCAAGAAGGATTGATACCAACTATCTAAGCTGGCATGCGAGAAGTTAATGCCATCTCGCTTTTGTAATAGAACAATGTAAGTCTCCATGTTGATATCACCCTGTGATTTTACATTCGCCATTGTTGATCGGGTTGGTGTTTTAAGTACTTTGGAAGAGCTAATGGAAGGTAGGATGAGGAAAAAATATAAGGAACAAAGTCGGAGAAGGTATGCAGCTTCTGATATTAATTTGTATTGTAGTTGAATGACTGGTGCGTTTTGAGCTGCTAACCTGCTAAGATCAGCTATTTTATTAGGAGAATACAGGGGAGGTGTAATTTACAATCATTCACAAGTGTGGATTACTGTCACCAAACCATAACATACACTAATCTTGCTTAATGTATTCTAAATTCAAAATAAGATAGACCTAACTAAAGTAGTAAAGTTTATAGAAAATAATTAATAATATTCTACTAAATCATGAGTGGTTTTAACAATTGGAATATAGTTAACTGTGTTTTAAAATGATCAAATGAATATGATATTCTAAAAAAAAGATAAGTTGATTAGTACTGATAGCTTAGCGACTGGTTGCTTAAAGTATAGAAGCTCCAATTTTGCGCCATATTATCTTGAATTTTAAAAGGATTTTTCTGTCTTGAATATTGCCACAAATAAATTAATGGGTAAACTTAAAAAACATACCATGTGATTTGGTCGTTTTGCAAAAAAGTGTTTGTGGAATTTTTTTCTTCAAAAGGGTGTCTGTGGTTTCAAAAGTTTGCAAAAAAAGGATTTCCAAAATTTTAAAATCACATTTTGAAGGGTAATCTTGTCCATTTTGAAGTGAAATTTTGCAGCTTAGTTAATGAAAATATAATACACCTTTGAGATAAATTTTAGAATTTTTTTAGAAGTATTAATATACCTTTTAATTAAAATTTGATTATAACTTTAAAAAATTAAAAAAAAAGTAAAATTTTTCGAATCTTGCTCAATTCTTAAAATATAATTCTTAAATAATATAGTTAAAATATAGGAATATTGAATTAATTGAAATAACTGGTGTAGCACTGTAATTTTCAAATCACATACACCATTTTGAAAACTTTTGAAACCACAGACACCATTTTGAAAAAAAAAAAATTCCCCAAACACCTTTTTGCAACTAATTGGGTGTAGCTCAATTGGTGCACCACTCAATGTTAGTGGTGGGAGGTCTTAGGTTCAATACCTAGCCTCTTCAAAATAATTCTTTAAAAAAACACCTTTTTGCAAAAAGATCAAACCATATGGCATGTTTTTTAAGTTTACCATAAATTAATTATAACATATTGTTGCTATAAAATAGTTTTTTTAAAAAAACATCTACCTCATTAGACTTACAATAATAGTAAAGGAAAACCTCATCTTATCCCGTCTGTATGTGGACTCGAACCTGTTGCTATAAAATAGTTGTTGTATGCATTCAATAATAATTGATACACTCATGTAGTCATGTAGTATTTATGTATTAAGTAATCAGTATATAAAAAAATGATAGTGATGAAATAATAAATACCTTGAGCATTAGCAATGAGGGATAGAGAATGCATTCTAGTTTTGACTTCATTTTCTTATTCATAAGACAAGGGGATTTTTTTTAATGAAATAAGACAAGGCAATTTGCACATATTTATAATTGACCAAATAACACATTTAAGGATAAAATCATTTTGGATTTTTCATATCTCAAAATAAGATTTTCGTTTTTGTATATAGGCTGAGGAAATAAATTTATTTTGGACAACATATATTCAAGGATTAGTTTTTCTTTGCCTTTTTGGATTCGTCTACTTAATGGTAAATAATTATAATTTTCTTGTTATTTTTAACAAATAGATTATCCCTTTAATTATATATATAATTTATATTATTACCAAAAAACAATAAATATAATTTAAGCGAAGCCTATGGTGATTTTGTTTTTTTTCAAAGTAAAAGTTACTTTGCCTTTCATCACAATTGGATTAGTGGGATGAAAGTTAATCCAGTGATGATGGTGGCAAATATGCATAAAACAAAACCGCCGTAAAATAACCCATATAATTCATATTTTCCTCAATATTGTATTTCTCATACTATGATCTCTCTCCGTTCAATATTTACATGCTTTTCACCTAATACAATGAGACCCTGAAGTCAGTCTTAAACACTCATTTTCCTCTTATTCAACAGTTCCAAATAATCCATATACTCATATCTGTTTAAAGTGTATCTCATAACCTCTTCATGCAAACAGGACAAAGTTTGTGGCAGTAATTGAAAAGGCAAGATAGTTGATTGTTTGTTAAAGAGTAAAAAAATTTCTCTTATGTTTTTTTCACCCTTTCTCTCTTGCTTCTTTGAAACCAAAATCATTTAATTATATGATATTCCTCTTCAATTCCTCTTTATTACTGTCTTTCTGATTTCAATTACATGCAATCCTATTCTACTACATTCTTTTTTTCATATATACTACCACTACTCTCGGCCCATCTTCAACCATTATTTACTGTTTCGCAAAAAAAAAACAGAAATTTGCTTTCTTAAACTTTCATTAATGCAATAATCTCTTTGAAGTTTGTGTTCTTTGATGAAGAAAGAATATTGGCTTGAGTGGATAAAGAGGAGAAAGCAAAAGAGTAGATCTTTTTCTATAACAGGAAGATTGTATGTGTGCAAAGGCTTTGTCTAGATATTAAGCCTTGAAGCTCTGATCTTAGAGGTTTTAGGTTTGTGTCCACATACGAGCGGGACGGAATGACGTTTTTCTTTATTATTATTGTAATTTGTAACCCTAATGAGGTAAATTTAAAAAACAAATCAGGAAGATTGTATTTTTGTAAGGTAAAGGAGATAATTGGCAATTAGAAGATTCTTCCTACTCTATGTTACTAGGTTTTTCACATTTGTTTCCCCCATTCTTTCTAGTAGAAATGAAATTATTGTATAACTCTTATGATTTCTTAGAAACTAATGTTTTTATTAATTTGGTTTGACTTTTCGAACATGCGTATTCTGATTATTCTCTTCTATCTTTGTCGGCCATCTTTTTTTACTCTTGTGTCTTTGTGCTTAAAACTTTCTTCATCTGTTCCTATTTTTTTTTTTTTGCATGTTGCTCATAAACAGTTATTTTTGGAATGGAAATGAATGAAATGATGGGAAGAAATTGAAAGAATTACGAAATGCTTTTACTTGCACCATATTTGAGAGCAAGTAATTTCTGAGGGACACTTGTTATTCATGCAGGAAAGAGGGACCAATAGACCCGGTCTATTGTATAATTTCCCGTGTTTGTGGCTGTTGGAAATACCCGGTCCGCCCGTGAGCGGGTCAATTGGATCAAAGGATCCGATCCAATTTGGATAATTGGATTTAATTAGAGAATTATTTAAGTCTAAGGACTTAATTAAAAAGTTATTGAACTTTAACGATTTCATTGCAAATAAATAAGTATTCAAGGGCTTGATTGCAATTAATCAAAAATTCAATTTATTATAAATAGCATTAAACGTGGACATTAGTAGTAAGTATGAAATGAAAAATTGATTTCATTTTTCATCTCAACAAAAACCAATATAGATTCTCTCTCTTGGGAAATACTTTCGAAACTCGGTTTTTCATCGATTCTTCACCGAATCCTGAAGAAATTATGAACAACTTAATCCCATCATACCGTGGGTTAGTCAATAACTTTGCGTACGAACGATGTTATTGCGGCATTTTTCGATCTCGGGCACAAAAAAAGTACGAATTTAATCCGTTCTCTTTCGATTTCCGTGAGGGACTCCTCATTAACCGCCTTACCCTAGTATTTAGTCTATTGTTTACATCTCTCATTGTATGATTTATTCATTTTCCGAAAGTAAACTTTAGGCTCTCCATTGGAGCAATGTGTGAAAAAATAATAAAGGAAAAGAAGTGAAGTATTGTAATGCAGGGGATAGTATTTAATGGAAACATAAAAGATTAAGTAATTTTGATAAATAAGTTTAAAATTCTTTAGCTCGGAGGACGAGTCGGATGAGGGTTCAATGGCGGACAGGATATCTGAAGAAGTGGCTATATCAGAGGAAGATTGTGACACGAGAATGCTGCGGGATAACGGTATTTTGGAAAATTCTACCTTACGGGAGCCAGACGGTAATGAGAGTGCGAACTCGGCAGCTAGAGGAAACTCGGAGACTGGCAGAATGTCTGGATCATCGGGGCCAGACGTGGCAAATAGAAATAGGGTGATAATGAATGCCCAGCTTACAGAACCGCGCGAGAATGAGGCTAGAATGGTCGTTAAAGTGGGTGAGATGCTGGGGCTGTTTCAGGAGCAACATGTGGGGCAAATTGTGCAGGTACTGGAAGAGCCAAGAGTTTGAATAGCCCGTCTGAATCGAGGTTTGGTACACATTACTTTATGTCAGTAAACCTTCTTTCTTGGAACTGTCGTGGGGGGCTCACGAATGGAGCAAAGCAATTTTTTGTTCGTTCGTGTGTCCGCAAATGGTCCTTGCATGTTGTTGTGTTAGTGGAGACGAAGGTGTCGGATATATCAGAGATGATTGTGAGGAAATTATGGGGCCATAACGATTTTTCATATTATTGTGTTTCTGCTCAAGGTTTGTCGGGAGGGATAATTGTGTCATGGAACTCTAAAGTAGTTAGGGGTACAGTTAGAGCGGTTGGTGTAAGATGGTGTATTCTGAGCTCGGTCGTGAATCAGGTTGAGATCGATATTGTATGCTTATATGGGCCAGTCACAGCCGTTGAGAGGAATCAATTATGGGTTGAATTGCTGCCCATTATTCGGGATGTTGGTAATGTAATGTTATGTGGTGACTTTAATGAAATTCTTCATTATTCGGAAAGAGCGGGTAGGAATGGGAGTGTTTCTAATTCTATGATAAGATTCCAAGAATTTGTGAATGCGAGTGCGTTGTATGATGTTCCTTTAGTTGGAAGGGACTATACGTGGAGTAACAGTCAGTCCTTTTCGAGGATCGATCGAGTGTTGGTGGCAGGTGGTCTATTAGATAGCTGGCCGAATTTACAACTCATGACCGTAGACTCAACCCTATCGGATCACTTACCCATTATTTTCCAGTCGCATACTTCGAGGAGACGGGGAAGGAGAGTAGATAGATCGCTAAACTGTTGGTGGGATGTTGATACTTTTTTACCATTTATCACTAGTAAGTGGCGTTCTATTTGTGGTACGGCTGGGTGTAAGAATAGAGATGTCGATTACAAGCTGCGAAAATTATGGGGATTTATCCGTCCTTGGCATTCGTCTAATTTTGGTCAATTAGATAGTAGATTGAAATCGTTGGAAGCCCGAGTTTTAGAGTTGACTGACTCTAGTATGGGTCGGCCTTTGGATGCTTCAACCATGTCTGAATTACAAAACGTGAAAACTACATTGTTTCAGGTTAGACGAAACCAAGAAAAAATTCGGCACCAACAGTCAAGAGTGAAGTGGACTTTATTGGGTGATGACAATACTGCATTTTTTCACCGCATCGCTTCGGCTAGGTTCAGAGGTAATCGGATTTCACAGTTGGAAATTGGTGGGAGAGTCACTAACGATCCTATAGAGATCACAGCTACGATTCGAAACTACTATTTAAACTTGTTTTCGGAAACTACAGCTATTCCGTTTGAGTTGGAAAGACTAAAGTTCAGAACGGTCGATGCATCGGAGAATTGTCGCCTAGTTGAACCATTCTCAGAAGCCGAGATATGGGATGCAGTTTGTTCCTGTAATGAGGGGAAGGCGCCTGGACCTGATGGATTTAATTTTTTCTTTTACAAACGATTTTGGGGTGAACTGAAGCCTGAGCTAATGGACCTATTTGCGAAGTTTCATGCGACGGGACGGCTGCCGAATGCTATTAAATCGTCATATACAGTCCTAATTCCTAAGGTACCAGGTTCTTCTTCATTGAATAATTTTAGACCGATTGCCTTGATCCATGGTATATATAAAATTGTGTCTAAGGTGCTGGCTAAAAGACTGCAACCATTGCTACCTAAATTGATATCAGAAAATCAATTTGCTTTCATTAAAGGTCGTAATATTCATGAATGTTCGTTCATAGCCTCGGAGATTATCCATTCGGTTCATAGGAATCGTCAACCATGCTTGGCTATTAAGTTAGACTTCCATAAGTTTAAAATTCTTTAAACATCATTTGTAACTTGAAATATATATTGATAAATAAAAAATTAAGGGTATATATGTAAATTAAGGTACCGTCCGTTCAAATTCCACCATTTTAGTGGAATTGAAATGGGTGGAATCAAGGAAAAGGGAAAGAAAGTTAATTTCACTCAAGTTCTTTCAATTAACTTTGTCCCATGCTCTTTAATAACCCTAAATTGAACATTTTTGCCCTAGATATTAGGGTTGTTCCTGGATCGATTTGGTTGAATAATCGAACCAAATTGAATAAACCAAAAACTAAAAAGCTAAAAAAATATAGACCGAATTAAATTAAAATAAATAAGATAACCTAACTCAACCAACTAATTTAATTCGGTTGGTTCGATCCGTTATTTTAATTTATATTTTTTAAGCTTGTTAATGACTTTAATTGCCAACCCAATTTGTATTTGAAAATGTACAGAGAAAAAAGGCTCAAACAGTAACCAATTTATCCATTGTTAATATTATTTTTTTAATCAATTATCTGTTATTATTATCATTATCATCGCCATCATCAAATGACAAAACAAATAGAAGTAGAGAACTGACAGTAGTGCACATAGAAAAGAATGCTTGGTGATGGTGAGGGTGCCGGCCAAGCTAATTATAACTTTAGAAGTTTGATGAACTGTAAGTAATTAAGAATTACAGAAATATTAGGATTACCTGCATACATTACATTAAATAAAATATTAAGAATAATCTAGTTCCATTATATATATATTAGAATTTTTTATTTAATTTTACTCAAGTTCTTTCAATTAACTTTGGTCAGATGCTCTTAAATAATAAAAAATTGAACATTTTTGCCCTAGATATTAGGGGTATTTATCGATCGATTCGAATGAATAATTGAATCAAATTGAATAAATCAAAAACCGAAAAGCTAAAAAAATATAGACCGAATCAAATTGAAATGAATAAGATAGCCTAATCCAACCAACTAATTTAATTCTATTGGTTCGATCAATTATTTTGGTTTATATTTTTTAAGCTTGTTAATCGCTTTAATTGCCAACCCAATTTGTATTTGAAAATGTACCCAAAAAAAAGCTCAAACAGTAACCAATTTATCTGTTATTATTATTATTTTTTTTAATCAATTATCTGTTATTATTATTATCATCGTCATCATCAAATCACAAAACAAATAGAAGTAGAGAACTGACAGTAGTGCACATAGAAAAGAATGCTTGGTGATGGTGAGGGTGGCCGCTAAGCTAATTATAACTTTAGAAGTTTGATGAACTGTAAGTAATTAAGAATTACAGAAATATTACGATTACCTGTATACATTACATTAAATAAAATATTAAGAATAATCTAGTTCCATTATATATATATATATATATATATATATATATATATATATATATATATATATATATATATATTAGAATTTTCTATTTAATTGATCGGTCGGTTATATCGATTTTTTTTATTAAAATCGAACCGACTATATTCACCAAAAATTGACACAACGAAGAACCGAAACCAAACCGTTTAAACCAAAAAATCGAAATCCATCGATTCGGTCGGTTATTTCGGTTAGGTTCAGTTTTTGAACACTGCTATTAGGTACCCCCAATTTTTAAGTGGACCTCCAAAGTACCCAAACTTGTAAAAAGTGAACCTCCGTGCTACCTCAGTCCTACGTGGCAGTTGAATTGCTTTGACCAAGGAGGCGCGTGGTTGACTTCCAACTGAGTAAAAAAAAATTAAATAAATTCAATAATTTGTAAAAAAATTATAAAAAAATCCCTAAATACTTTTCTAATTGCAAAATGACCATCTTCCTCCTTTGGGATGTGTTTAGAAAGCTCACATTTTCTGAAAAATTCTTGCACCAAATTTATTTTTTTTATTTTTCGGATATTTCATAATTTTTTGGGAATTTTAATTTTTTACGAGACTTGCCCAGAAAAGTACTTTCACATCTTCAGACCCTTCCATAAACAATTTCTGAAAAATTTCTTACACCAAATTTATTTTCTTTATTTTTCGAATATTTCATAATTTTTTTTGGGATTTTTCACGAAATCAGGCCCCGAAACGTATTCACATTTTCAGGCCCTTTCATAAATATTTTCTGAAAAGTTCTTGCACCAAATTTATTTTCCGGATAGTTTATCAATTTTTTGGATTTTTCAATTTCTTACGAAACCGAGCCCCGAAACATATTTTCACATTTTTGGGCCATTCCATAAACATTTTTTTGAAAAATATTGCACCAAATTTATTTTCTTTATTTTCCAGATATTTCATAATTTTTTGATATTTTTCGATTTTTTACGTAACCGGGCCCCGAAACGTATTTTCACATTTTCGGGCCCTTCCATAAACATTTTCTAAAAATTTCCTGCACCAAATTTATTTTTTTATATAATAAAAGTTATAGGGAATTAAATGAATTTTTTCAAGGTTTTTTTGAAATCCACTGTAGAAGATGGTGTTTTTGGTGAATTGCATGAGTGGCGATATTGTCTTTTGTAAGTTTACTATTTCAGAGAGGAATTACTGAAAATAACTTGGATAAACTCCGAAGTTGTGATAACACTTTTAGATCGAAACTAATTTGGTGGTTCTCCCAAATATTTCAATCAGATAAAATCAGAGTAAAAATAAAAAACTTAGAATGAATTTTTGTTGTGAAAAAATGTGAACCAGCTTGCTGAAATCGTTGCTAGTGCCAGGTTTTTATAAGCCTGGAACGAGCAGTTGCAACTATTTAAAGAAAAAGAGTTGTAAAAAGTCATGTCCCTTCGAGTAGTCGCAACTGTTCAAAGAAAAAGCGTTGCAAAAAGTCGCCTCCATTGTAGCAGTCACGACGATTCAAAATAGAAGCGTTGCGAAAAGTTGTGTCCATTCCATCAGTCGTGGCGTTCAAAACAGAAGTGTTGCGAAAGGTTGCCCACGGACCCCATAAGCTAAGTTTTGTGATAGAGCTCGAACAAGCGTGCACTCCGCACTCTCCCGAATTGTTTGATGAAAACAAGATTTCCATTGTCTTTGATTGTAATGTTCATATCATTTTCCTTATTAACTTTAAAAAATATATATGATTTAAACCATGGTGTGGAAGTGGAGCTCTTTGAATTGAAACATGGTTGCTTTTAAATTCAATATACAAGAAATCAGCTAATATGTGACAACAATTTCTTTGTCACAGGCTATTATCGGTTATAATAAAAAATTTATCGTCATAAAAAATAGTTTATTGAAATTTTGTTGTAAAATTGTCACATATAATATATAGTTTTGTGACAATAGTTTAGGATCGTGACTAATAATATTCTGTGACAACTTAAGTTGTAACCTATAATTCAGAAATTGCTACAATAAAAAATTATTGTCACAAAAACTATTTATATGACAAACAGAAAAATCTTGTTACAAAAAACTCGTTAGTTTCGTGACAATAAATTTAACTTGAAAAAAAATACTTCAGTTACAAGTTACAGTTGTAGCTAAAAATATTCAACACGTGACAATAACTTTTTGTTGTAACAAAAAATAATATATGTGGCAACATAAAAACCTTGTTGCCAGAAATATATTATTTTTGTGACAATGATTTTAAATTGAAACAAAAAATATTTTAGTTACAAGTATAAGTTGTAGCTAAAACTATTCAATACGTGACAATAACTGTTGTAACTATAACGATTTAATATGTAACAATAATCTTTTTATCGTCACAAAAACTATATGCATAACAATTTAAAAGCTTGTTGCAAAAATAAGATTATTTTTGTGACAATAAATTTAACTTAAAACAAAAAAATATTTCAATTACAAGTAAGAGTTGTAACAAATAAATTTATATGTGATTAGAATTTTATTGTAACAAAAATGCAATATTTGTGACAATATTCATTGTCACATATGAAAATACTTTTTGCTACAAAGTTATATGTGACGACCTTCTTGTGACAACTTTTCATGTCACATACAAACTTGCGTGACAAAAACTTACATTTTGTATGACAATTATTATTGTCACAAATATATTATTTGTGACGGCTTTGTAAAAGTTGTCACATAGTATAGCTTATTTTGCTGTATAATACGTGACAATATTCTTATTTGTGACAAGAATTTTTATTTTCAATCACAACAAAAGTTGTAACAAAATGAGGGCGACCAAAAAGGAAGTCGTCGTCATTGAAGCTAGTCTTCGACATTGCTCTGCCTTCAACTCCGGTCCCGCCTCTGAGTGCTTCTCCTTCAGTTTCAGGCAAAGCAGGTGAATCTAATGGCGCTATTAGCCCTATAGAGCCACATTAGGGGACTGATTCTATAACACCCACTTTTAATTGAAATTATTAAGGAAATGCTACAATAATAAATAAAACACCTGTTATTTTATCCATATCTTACTCGCCTAATATATTTAAACATATACTCATTATAATTTATATTTGTTATGTCTCATTTAAATTTAAATATACTTAAACACTATAAATATTATCTAAGTTCTCTTAGCATTCTCCAAAATATATATTTACATTAGCTACACTATTATATACATGCCATTATATTACAATATCACAAAATTTAAACTACACTTAAACCACCTTAAAGCATAAAGGTTGTCTACGCAACAAAAATCGATCCACTTCTCCACTTTGGTCTAAGCTATCTACAATGCTTCAAAAACCTACGTCTGGAAAAATAAACTACACGCTAAGTAAATCACTTAGTGGTGTGTACTAATTTTATTTCATATGAAAAATACAATAATTTCAAATATATATAACACTTCATGATATGTATAAATTAGAAACAAAATAAATTCATAAGCTAAACTTTATGGAATCGAAAACACCACTTATATTATAAAACTTATCAAACAACAACAAAACTTTGATACAAACTTCCGAACATATTAACCATATGTTGCCGAAAGTAAACTAGCAAAAGAGTAACGATAATGGATACGGAGGCGGACAAGCCCGAAACCGAAGCTTCAAAATCAATAAATTTTCATTTATCGGTCAAGCCCGAAACCGAACCTTCTATATCAATATATTTCATTAATCGGACAAGCCCGAAGCCGAAGCTTTAATACTGATATATTTTCATTAATCGGACAAGCCCGAAGCCGAAGCTTCAATGTCAATAACTTTTCATTAATCGGACAAGCCCGAAGCTGAAGCTTCAATATTAATATATTTTCATTAATCGGACAAGCCTGAAGCCGAAGCTTCAATATCAATATGTTTTCATTCATCGGACAAGCCCAGAGCCGAAGCTTCAATATCAATATATTTTCATTAATCGGACAAGCTCAAAGCAGAAGCTTCAATATTAGTAACAATATCAATATTATCAATGTCATAATATCGGTAGCACTGCACCCCCTTTTATTAGCGCCAATCTATCCGGAACCCGTATTATACACATTTACTAAGGGAAATATAAATTTTCAAATAGACATTAAGTTTACATTAATATCAAAACTTTATTAGAATTGCCACTTAGAGAACACAAGCATTATTCCAAAGATACAACTATTAAACACATCCGTTATCACTCAATTTAAGACAATAAGTAGGGTCCAAACCTCAATAAATTTAAGTATCATCAACAAGCTTTCATATTCATCAAGTATATAGATAACTCAAATGATAAATTTTCAGCTGTCTCACATTAAGATAAAACAACATAACCATATGAAAGCTCAATAGCTTCCTTTTCAGAAATTAGATTCGACTTCTCATTTCAACTACAATTTCGACAACAAAAACAGAGGACTTTTACAAAACAACCTTCTGTTCATAATTAGATATATCTCTAGGCTTTCTAACGATGCAAGGATCATACATTTTCAATTTAAATGACACAAGTTATACCAAAAACATTCAATAGTACTCAATCTGAAATTTTCAGAAAAACATATTTTATAACCACATTACAACTAACTATTTGAACTAGTAAATGTAAAAATTTGGAAAAACTTTACTCTAAACATAGCTTGATATGTGTCTTATAAATCCACTAAAACAAGTATTACTCAAAAAGAGCTTACAGATTAAGAGAAAACCTATAAACAATAAACTGTAAAGAATCTAGATAATTTCGGAAAAACAGAACGTATTACTCAACTTTAACCCAATTTTCAAACCACTAAACAAAATAATTTGATAAAACTTCCTCTTACTTGTAGCTTCACAAATGTCTTAAAAAATCATATGACTTGGAATTTCCCAAATCCAATCCACAAATTAAAAGATAACTCACACTTACTAAAAGTATTCAAATCTGGAAATTTACTGAAAACAATTTTTATGACTCCACTTCAACCAAAAAATCAAACTAGTAAAAAATCGAATTTCATAAAAGTTTGTTCTAGACATATCTTTAATTATATCTTATAATTCCTTAGCAACTAGAATCATCAAAATTCAGTTTGTAAATCAAGAGATAAACCAAAAATAAACAGCTATGGTCAAATCCGAAATTTCACCAAAAGAATCAAAATAAAATTTATACACACACCTCTTTTAAGCTCTTTAATTATTCTCTTCCACATTTTTCCCCTTTTGTTGTCTTGAGCTAGCTCCCTCTCAAGAACCCTAAAATCAGAATATGGCTTCCTCTAACCTTTCTTTGTCAAAATTGATGAGTATAGAAGGCTTAGATAATGATTTCTAGCATGAATTTGAAGTTAATTTGCAGAAAAATAAGGATTTAGAGGTTTGGAAATTTTGAAGAGGAGTGGAAAGGATAAGAAGAGAACACCGTAGAATGAGAAATCTCTAGAGTTTTAAGAGAGTAAAAAATATCTTATTTTTCAAAATTACCATCCTATCAATCAACAATTGATATAATACCCTTAATATACTTAGTAATTCTAAGCTATTCTTTCTTTTTTTTTTCTTATCCAATAACATAAAAGTTTAATGTTCAAATATAGCAATTCACAATTTCCATAATATTTTATACCTCTATACTTTTACTTTATTTTATAAATATCAGGTCGTTACAATTCTCCCCCTCTTATGAAATTTCCTCCCGAAAATTACCTAAATTAAAGAGATACGGATATTGAGTTCTCATTTCTTCCTTTGGCTCCCAAGTTGCTTCTACATGTAATCCCTTTTCTTGTGCAATAACAACTTCAATAGACTTCCTAGTTTGAGGTCATCAATTTGTATAAATTTTCATAATTATCTACGTATATGCATTATACTTTCAGCATAACCTATTCGTGAAAATGGAACCAAAGTGGATCAACAACTAAAACATCAGATTTATATCCTAAATCACATCTACATCCTAGTCCTAGAATCGCTTAAACCTTACTCTGATACCACTAAATGCAACACCCCCTTTTAATTGAAATTATTAAGGAAATGGTACAATAATAAATAAAACACCTGTTATATTATCCATATCTTACTCGCCTAATATATCTAAACATATACTCATTACAATATATATTTGTTATGTCTCAATTAAACTTAAATATACATAAACACTATAAATATTATCTAAGTTCTCTTAGCATTCTCCAAAATATATATTTACTAGCTACAGTATTATGTACATGCCATTATATTACAATATCACAAAATTTAAACTACACTTTAAACCACCTTAAAGCTTAAAGGTTGTCTATGCAGCAAAAATCGATCCACTTCTCTACTTTGGTCCAAGCTATCTACAATGCTTCAAAAATCTACGTGTAGAAAAATAAACTACATGCTAAGTAAATCACTTAGTGGTGTGTACTAATTTTATTTCATATGAAAAATACAATAATTTCAAATATATATAACACTTCATGATATGTATGAATTAGAATCAAAATAAATTCATAAACTAAACCAACTAAATAACTTTATGGAATCGAAAAAATAACTTATATTATAAAACTTATCAAACAACAACAAAACTTTGATACAAACTTCCAAACATATTAACCATATATTGCCTAAATTAAACTAGCAAACGAGTAACGGTAATGGATACTGAGGCGGATAAGCCCGAAGTCGAAGCTTCAAAATCAATATATTTTCATTCATCGATCAAGCCTGAAGCCGAAGCTTCAATATCAATATATTTTCATTAATCGGACAAGCCCGAAGCTGAAGCTTTAATATCAATATATTTTCACTAATCGGACAAGCCCGAAGCCGAATCTTCAATATCAATATGTTTTCATTCATTGGACAAGCCCAAAGCTGAAGCTTCAATATCAATATATTTTCATTAATCAGAAAAAGCCCAAAGTTGAAGCTTCAATATTAGTAACAATATTAATATTATCAATGTCATAATATCGGCAGTACTGCACCCCCCTTTTATTGGCGCCAATCTATCCGGAACCCGTATTCTACTCGATTACTAAGGGAAATATAAATATTTAATTTTGAAATAGGCATTAAGTTTACATTTATATCAAAGCTTTATTAGAATTACCACTTAGAGAACACAAGCATTATTCCAAAAATAAATTGACTATTAAACACATCTGTTATCACTAAATTTAGGATAATAAGTAGGCTCCAAACCTCAATAAATTGAAGTATCATCAACAAACTTCCATATTCATCAAGTATATAGATAACTCAAATGATAAATTTTCAATTGTCTCACATGAAGATAAAGCAACATAACTATATGAAAGCTCAATAGCTTCCTTTTCAGAAATTAGATTCGACTTCTCATTTCAACTGCAATTTCGACAACAAAAACAAGGGACTTTTACAAAATAACCTTCTGTTCACAATTAGATATATCTCTAGGCTTTCTAACGATGCAAGAATCGTACAATTTCAATTTAAATAACTCAAGTTATACCAAAAATGTTCAATAGTACGCAATCTGAAATTTCCAGAGAAACATATTTTATAACCACATTACAACTAACTGTTTGAACTAGTAAATGTACAAATTTGGAAAAACTTTACTCTAAACATAGCTTGATATGTGTCTTATAAATCCACTAAAATAAGTATTACTCAAAAATAGCTTACAGATTAAGAGAAAACCTATAAACAATAAACTGTATAGAATCTAGATAATTTCGGAAAAACAGAACGTGTTACTCAACTTTAACCCAATTTTCAAACAACTAAACAAAATAATTTGATAAAACTTCCTCTTACTTGTAGTTTCACAAATGTCTTAAAAAATCATATGACTTGGAATTTCCCAAATCCAATCCACAAATTAAAAGATAACTCACACTTACTAAAAGTGTTCAAATCTGAAAATTTACTGAAAATAATTTTTATGACTCCACTTCAACCAAAAAATCAAAGTAGTAAATAATCGAATTTCATAAAAGTTTTTTCTAGACATATCTTTAATTATATCTTATAATTCCTTAGCAAATAGAATCATCAAAATCTAGTTTGTAAATCAAGAGATAAACCAAAAATAAACAGCTATGGTCAAATCCGAAATTTCACCAATAGAATCAAAATAAAATTTATATACACACACCTCTTTTAAGCTCTTTAATTGTTCTCTTCCACCTCTTTCCCCTTTTCTTTTCTTAAGCTATCTTCCTCTCAAGAACCCTAGAATCGGAATATTGCTTCCTCTAACCTTTCTTTGTCAACATTGATGAGTATAGAAGGCTTAGATAATGATTTCTAGCATGAATTTGAAGTTAATTTGCAGAAAAATGAGGATTTAGAGTTATGGAAATTTTGAAGAGGAATGGAAAGGATAAGTAGAGAACACCATAGAATGAGAAATCTCTAGAGTTTTAAAAGAGTAAAAAAAATATCTTATTTTTCAAACTTACCGTCCTATCAATCTGTAACGAACCGAAATTTCTAAAATTTGCTTATAATAAATTACTATGGTATTAAAAATATCATGGAAATTATTTTTATTGTTATTATTGTTATTGAATATAAGGCATGAGGAAATAAGAGCTAATTAAGTAAGAGGGATGAATTGGGCATTTAATTATTTGTCCAAAGGCATTTTTGGAAATTGAAAAAAAAATCAAAATAAAATACATACTATCCAGCCTTTCTCTTCTCACCTTCATCATTTCTCCTTCTCCATTTCCCTTTTACCAAAATTTTCTATAATCCGAAAACTTCCGATTTCTTCGATTCAACTTCGAATTCTTGTTAGAAATCGATCCTTAAGCCCTCTATCATCATCAATTTCAGTCAATCAAGACTAGAAGAGGAGGATTTCAGATATTAAGGTTCGGATGAATAGTAACCCGAGTTTGAGGTGAGTGATTTTTGGTGAAATTAAAGCTTAATTAGTAGAATTCATGGTAGATTAAGCATATTTATGGTATTAGGAAGTTTATTTATGCAATATCTTGATAGAATTATATATGGCTGTTGTAGAGGAAGCTATTGCAAGTAAATCAAAGGCAAAAGAGGTAGAAGAGAGCTAGAAAGAGCATAGAAAAAGGTTTGTGTCTCGAATTTTGATTTCTCGGTTTTTCGGGAAATTTTCCAGATTATATACCTGTTTTGTTTTAATGTTTTCTCTCATTATATAAATCCGATTTGAACGATTCTTGATTCTATTGATATCTACAGAAAGTAAGGAACATATGTTCAGAAGAAACCTTATTGAATTTCGTTCGTTTTCAATGTAAAATTTTCGTTTGAAGTTGAGTCATGAAATCTGTTTTTGGAAAATCTCAGCTTGGTACACTGTTTAGTATTTTGATCATAACTTTGGTTATACAATTTGGATTTCGGTGATTCTGGTGGTTTTGGAAAGCTGAGACATGTGGCTAATTATGTTTAGAAGAAAGTTCTTGGATTGGATGATGTTTTGATAGTGAACAATGCAGGGAAATCAGGTTATGAAACCTGGAAAAATTCTGAAAAGTATGATATTGATTTTATTGAGTTTTAATTGAAGTTTGATGCTTAAAAATTTGGGATTTGGATTTCATAATTACTGAAGTTATGTTGAATTATGATTGATGGTTTATACTAGAATTTTTAATATGTTACTTTGATTTATTGCCCTTATTAAACGAGTAGAATACGGGTCAGGGTAGATTGGCGCCAATAAAGGGGGTACAGTACTGTACAAACAATTGAAGCTTTGGCTTCGGGCTTTGGCCGATATTATGATATATATATATTGATATTGAAGTTTCGGCTTCAGGCTTGACCGATATGTTGATTTTGAAGCTTCGGCTTCGGGCTTGACCGATATATATTGATTTTGAAGCTTCGGCTTCGGGCTTGACCGATATATTGATTTTGAAGCTTTGGCTTCGGGCTTGTCCGCTCCCGTATCCATTTTACCGTTATTCAGGACTTGTTTACTTTGGGCAATATGTGGTTAAAGTGTTTGGAAAAATTGGGTACAAATTTGATTGTACTTTGAAAGGATTACTATATAAGTTTTGTGATTTGGTTCTAGAAAGTTGGTTAATTTATTTTTGACTTATAAATATACTTTGTTTCTATTTTAAAAATATTCAAAGTTGTTATATTTTTTTTATGGACACCACTAAGCAAATTGCTTAGCGTGTAGTTGATTTTCTACGCGTAGGTGGAGAACTTGTAGATAGCTTGGACCAAAGTGATACAGGTGGATCAGCTTAAAGAGCAAATAAGGAAAGATTCGAGGTGGATTTATATTTTAATGTAATATTATGGTTTGTAGAATAATGGCATGTACTAGAGAGTGAGAAATGTAAAGTTGCATTGAGAAATATTTGGAGAATAATTTGGAGTTTAAAACATTATATTGGTATTTGTACGTATTAAATCTATAAGTATTGAACTCTATATAGTGGAGTAGAGTTATTCATGGGGTGTTTATAGTTACCGTGGCCCTCCCTATAGGGGGGGTGTTTCATTTGTTGGTATCAGAGCTGAGGTTTAGGCGATTCTAAGACTGGTATGTACATGCCATTTAGGATTTAAATATGTTATATTAGTTGTTTGATCCACTTTGGTCTAATTTTCAGGAATAAGAATGGCTAGTAGTAGTCACAACCAGAGTGAGGAAGAGGATGTTGAGAGTACGGTCCGTATCAGATAAGGGGATAAACAAAGACATGAACCACCACCAGTTCATGGCTTTCCTGAACAACCTAATCCAGCACAAGCTGCTTCACTTCAGCATATGACTACTGAAGTAATCACACAAGTACTACGAAACATACAAATCCCTCAAGTTTCTGTAGTACCTCACATTGAAAGAAGAGAGGAGAGAACTCCTCTTGAAAGAATCAAGAAGCTTCCAGCTGATGATTTCAAAGGGGATACAGTGAATCCTGCAATTGCAGAAGATTGGCTTGATCATACTAAATGGTGTATGACTAGGCTTCATTTTACAGATGAAGAGAGATTAGACTGTTGCAAGGTCTACTCAAAGAACAAGCTAGGAGGTGGTGGGATAATATTGTGAGAGAAAGGCGATCCAGAGAAATCACCAGGGGTCTTTTCTTGGAACAATTTGACAAGAAGTATGTTAGTGAAAGATTCAAAGATGAGCAGAGGAAATTGTTCTTGTCTTTGAGACAGGGACGAATGACTGTATCAGAATATGAAGTTCAATTCCTCAAACTCGAAAGGTATGCTCGTGATATCGTTGACAGTGAAGTGAGGCGATGTAAGAGATTCGAGGATGGGCTGAATGATGAAATTAGAGTGCATTTACTTGCACAAAGGATTATGGTGTTCAATGACTTGGTTGATGCTGCTACGGGCATTGAGAAGATTAATTCAGATAGACAACAAAGAATGGCTAAAAGGTCTGGATTTCAAAAGGGATCGCAGGGTCCAGCTAGTTCAGAATCTCCAAGTAAGAGACAAAAGGGAACATCAGAACAAACACAATCTTATTTCAGAGGGTTTTCACTGAGACAAACCATAAGTACGGGATCAGCGGCTAGCGTACCTTCAGGTAGAAGCAGAGGAAATATTCCACAATGTTCTAATTGTGGAAGGATGCATACAGGGGAATGTTGGGGAAAAGGTAGAGTATGCTTTAAATATGGCTCAAGGGAACATTTGATTGCAAATTGTCCTCAAAGACAGATAAGTACATCTGCACCTACAGTAGTTCCTACTCCTACAATGCAAGGTGGAAGAGAAAGGGGGAGAGGAAATGCTAGTGATTCAAGTGGACATAATGTGGCTCAACAAGCACCGCAGAGTGGTAGACCGGGAGGAATGGTGCGAAGTTATGCAATCCGAGGGCGTGAGACTAGAGAATCTACCGAAGTTATTGTCGGTAAATTTTCATTCTCTAATAATGATGTTTATGCTTTGATAGATCCTGGTTCATCTCATTCATATATATGTACTGCACTAGCACAAGAGAAAGGGTTGCATGTAGAAGAATTAGGAGAAAATATTGAAGTGACTAATCCTTTAGGAAACAGTGTGATAGTAAACAAAGTGTACATGAATTGCCCTATTATGATTCAACATCAACTTTTCCATGCAAATTTAATTAAGTTACCTTTTCGAGATTATGATGTTATCTTGGGAATGGATTGGTTATCGGAACATCGGGCTGTGGTGGATTGCAAAAACAAAAGAATGTCACTTCAAGTTTCTGATGGAGAAGAAATAGTTATCGTGGGGGAAAGATCAGATTATCTCTATGACATAATTTCTTTTATAAAGACTAAAAGATTAGTTAGGAAGGGATGTCAGGCCTACCTAATCTACACCCTAGAATTGAAGAAAGGTGAGTTAGAATTACAGAATATTCCTACGGTATGTGATTTTCCCGATGTATTTCTAGAAGAACTTCCGGGGTTGCCACCAAAAAGAGAGGTAGAATTTGCAATTGATGTATTGCCGGGTACCGCACCAGTATCCAAAGCACCATACAGAATAGCGCCTGCTGAGCTGAAAGAGTTGAAGATCCAGTTGCAAGAATTGTTAGATAAAGGATTCATACGCCCGAGTATATCCCCGTGGGGTGCACCAGTGTTGTTTGTTAAGAAGAAAGATGGGTCGCTCCAATTATGTATTGATTACCGGGAGTTGAATAAATTAACAGTCAAGAACAAGTATCCATTGCCAAGGATTGAAGACTTATTTGATCAACTCAAGGGTGCCAAATACTTCTCCAAGATTGATTTGAGATCGGGTTACTATCA
This sequence comes from Euphorbia pulcherrima, assembly GCA_947683365.1. Classification (NCBI taxonomy): domain Eukaryota; kingdom Viridiplantae; phylum Streptophyta; class Magnoliopsida; order Malpighiales; family Euphorbiaceae; genus Euphorbia; species Euphorbia pulcherrima. Next base: position 41,243,303 of record CANTUS010000008.1, on the reverse strand, counting down.
GATGAGAGTGAAAGATGATGATATTGCAAAGACGGCTTTTCAAACCAGATATGGGCACTATGAATTTTTGGTGATGCCATTTGGTCTAACTAATGCACCGGCAGCATTTATGGACCTTATGAACCGTGTCTTCTATTTATATTTAGACAGGTTTGTAGTGGTTTTCATTGATGACATTTTGGTGTATTCTAAGTCACGGGAAGAGCATGATCAACATTTGCGGATAGTTTTCCAAACTTTAAGGGAAAATAAATTGTATGCCAAACTTAGCAAATGTGAGTTTTGGCTTGAAGAAGTTTCTTTCTTAGGCCATGTTGTTTCTGCAAAAGGAATTAAAGTGGATCCTAAAAAGATAGAAGCAGTTGTCGAATGGAAACCGCCAAAGAACCCTACGGAAGTCAGGAGTTTCCTTGGCTTAGCAGGGTATTATAGAAGATTTGTGAAGGGATTTTCAGTCATTAATGCCCCACTGACAAAACTACTTCAAAAGAATGCAAAATTTGAGTGGAATCACAAGTGTCAAGAAAGTTTTGAGAAATTGAAGGCGATGTTAACAAAAGCACCCATCCTGACCCAACCAGAACCTGGAAAAGATTTTGTAATCTATAGTGATGCTTCACATAGTGGTCTTGGGTGTGTTTTAATGCAAGAAGGAAAAGTGATTGCCTATGCTTCCAGGCAATTGAAGAATCATGAAAGGAATTATCCTACTCATGATTTGGAAATGGCTGCAATAGTCTTTGCCTTTAAAATTTGGCGACATTATATTTATGGAGAAAAATGTTATATTTACACAGATCACAAAAGCTTGAAATATTTACTAACACAGAAAGAGTTGAATTTAAGGCAAAGAAGGTAGATGGAATTCATTAAAGATTACGATTGTCTTATTGATTACCATCCAGGAAAGGCTAATGTAGTGGCAGATGCTCTCAGCAGAAAGACAATGATGGCACTAAGGGCTATGAATACGGGGTTAGCTCTTACCAGTAATGGAGCCTTAATTGCAGAATTGAATATTTAACCTGTACTACTACAACAGGTTAAGCAAGCACAAAATGAAGATGATGACTTAAAGATTATTCGAGCACAGACACAAGTGGGTATCGTAGACGACTATATGGTTCGAGAAGATGGGTGTCTATATTTTAAAGATAGACTATGTGTGCCAAACAATGAAGAATTAAAGAAGAATATCTTACAAGAGGGGCATAGTAGTCCTTATGCGATGCATCCAGAAGCAAACAAGATGTACTAAAATTTGAAGAGCCATTATTGGTGGAATGGGATGAAGAAAGACATTACTAACTATGTTGCTCAATGTCTAACTTGTCAACAGGTGAAAGCAGAACATCAAGTTCCTTCTGGATTATTGCAACCTATAACAATTCCAGAATGGAAATGGGAAAGAATCACAATGGACTTCGTGACGTCTTTACCAGATACATAGAAGAAACATGATGCAGTGTGGGTTGTTGTAGATAGATTGACAAAGTCTGCCCACTTTCTTCCAGTTAGGATGGATTATTCACTTGATAGGTTGGCTCAGTTATATATAGATGAGATAGTAAGGATACACGGAGTGCCTATTTCAATCATTTCTGACCGAGATCCAAGATTTACTTCAAGATTTTGGAAGAAGTTGCAAGAGGCCTTAGGTAGTAAACTTCATTTCAGTACTTCATTTCATCCTCAAACAGATGGTCAATCTGAAAGAGTAATTCAGGTGTTAGAAGACATGATGAGAAGTTGTATCATTAAATTTGAAGGAAGTTGGGATAAGTATTTGTCCCTCATGGAGTTTGCCTATAATAACAGCTATCAGTCAAGCATACAAATGGCGCCATATAAAGCATTGTATGGAAGGAAATGTCAAACTCCATTATATTGGACCGAGCTTAGTGAAAACATGATTGTGGGAGTGGATTTGATTCAGGAGACAAAGGAGAAGGTAAAACTTATTCAAGAGAGATTGAAGGCTGCATCGGATAGACAAAAATCTTATGCTGATCTAAAAAGAAAAGACATTACTTATGAAGTGGGAGATAAAGTATTTCTCAAAGTATCTCCTTGGAAGAAAGTCCTGCGATTTGGCAAGAAGAGCAAGCTCAATCCGAGATTCATTGGCCCATATGAGGTTATAGAGAAGGTTGGACCGGTAGCTTATCGGTTGGCACTACCCCCGATGCTCGACAAAATTCATAATGTGTTCCATGTGTCAATGTTAAGGAGATACAGATCAGATCCATCACATATCTTATCTCCTGATGTCGTAGAAATCGAACCCGACCTGGCGTATGAAGAGGAACCGGTACAAATCTTGGCGAGAGAAGTTAAACAATTGAGAAACAAGTCTATTCCTTTGGTAAAAGTACTCTAGAGGAATCATAAGGTTGAAGAAGCAACTTGGGAACCGGAGGATACAATGAAAACTCAATATCCGCAATTGTTTTCAGGAAATTTTCGGGACGAAAATTCATAAGAGGGGGAGAATTGTAACGAACCGAAATTTCCAAAATTTGCTTATAATAAATTACTATAGTATTAAAAATATCATGGAAATTATTTTTATTGTTATTATTGTTATTGAATATAAGGCATGAGGAAATAAGAGCTAATTAAGTAAGAGGGATGAATTGGGCATTTAATTATTTGTCCAAGGGCATTTTTAGAAATTGAAAAAAAAATCAAAATAAAATACATACTATCCGGCCTTTCTCTTCTCACCTTCATCATTTCTCCTTCTCCGTTTCCCTTTTACCAAAATTTTCTATAATCCAAAAACTTCTGATTTCTTCGATTCAACTTCAAATTCTTGTTAGAAATCGATCCTTAAGCCCTTTATCATCATCAATTTCAGTCAATCAAGACTAGAAGAGGAGGATTTCAGATATTAAGGTTCGGATGAATAGTAACCCGAGTTTGAGGTGAGTGATTTTTGGTGAAATTAAAGCTTAATTAGTAGAATTCTTGGTAGATTAAGCATATTTATGGTATTAGGAAGTTTATTTATGCAATATCTTGATAGAATTATATATGGCTGTTGTAGAGGAAGCTATTGCAAGTAAATCAAAGGCAAAAGAGGTAGAAGAGAGCTAGAAAGAGCATAGAAAAAGGTTTGTGTCTCGAATTTCGATTTCTCGATTTTTCGGGAAATTTTCCAGATTATATACCTGTTTTGTTTTAATGTTTTCTCTTATTATATAAATCCGATTTGAACAATTCTTGATTCTATTGATATCTAAAGAAAGTAAGGAACATATGTTCAGAAGAAACCTTATTGAATTTCGTTCGTTTTCAATGTGAAATTTTCGTTTGAATTTGAGTCACGAAATCTGTTTTCGGAAAATCTCAGCTTGGTACACTGTTTAGTATTTTGATCATAACTTTGGTTATACAATTTGGATTTCGGTGATTCTGGTGGTTTTGAAAAGCTGAGACATGTGGCTAATTATGTTTAGAAGAAAGTTCTTCGATTGGATGATGTTTTGATAGTGAAAAATGCAGGGAAAGTCAGGTTATGAAACCTGGAAAAATTCTGGAAAGTATGATATTGATTTTATTGAGTTTTAATTGAAGTTTGATGCTTAAAAATTTGGGATTTGGATTTCATAATTACTGAAGTTATGTTGAATTATGATTGATGGTTTATATTGGAATTTTTAATATGTTATTTTGATTTATTGCCCTTATCAAACGAGTGGAATACGGGTCAGGGTAGATTGGCGCCAATAAAGGGGGGAACAGTACTGTACAAACAATTGAAGCTTTGGCTTCGGGCTTTGGCCGATATTATGATATATATATATATATATATATATATATATATATATATATATATATATATATATATTGTTATTGAAGCTTCAGCTTCGGGCTTGACCGATATGTTGATTTTGAAGCTTCGGCTTCGGGCTCGACCGATATATATTGATTTTGAAGCTTCGGCTTCGGGCTTGACCGATATATTGATTTTGAAGCTTTGGCTTCGGACTTGTCCGCTCCCGTATCCATTTTACCGTTATTCAGGACTTGTTTACTTTGGGCAATATGTGGTTTAAGTGTTTGGAAAAATTGGGTACAAATTTGATTGTACTTTGAAAGGATTACTATATAAGTTTTATGATTTGATTCTATAAAGTTGGTTAATTTGTTTTTGACTTATAAATATACTTTGTTTCTATTTTAAAAATATTCAAAGTTGTTATATTTTTTTTATGGACACCACTAAGAAAATTGCTTAGCGTGTAGTTGATTTTCTACGCGTAGGTGGAGAACTTGTAGATAGCTTGGACCAAAGTAGTACAGGTGGATCAGCTTAAAGAGCAAATAAGGAAAGATTCGAGGTGGATTTATATTTTAATGTAATATTATGATTTGTAGAATAATGGCATGTACTAGAGAGTGAGAAATGTAAAGTGGCATTGAGAAATATTTGGAGAATAATTTGGAGTTTAAAACATTATATTGGTATTTGTACGTATTAAATCTATAAGTATTGAACTCTATATAGTGGAGTAGAGTTATTCATTGGGTGTTTATAGTTACCGTGGCCCTTCCTATAGGGGGTGTTACACAATCAATAATTGATATAATACCCTTAATATCCTTAGTAATTCTAAGCTATTCTTTTTTTTTTCTTATCCAATAACATAAAAGTCTAATCTTCAAGTATAGTAATTCACAATTTCCATAATATTTTATACCTTTATACTTTTATAAAATTTATTTTATAAATTTCGGGTCATTACAGATTCGCACCATCTTTAAGGGAAGAAAAAAACCGCTGATCCTGTCCTTAGTCCAGAAGCTATGGTCGATTTCAGTGTTCAAGCCAAGATAACCTGGGAGAAATTTCGCGAATCGAGCTTATCTAGTGAGAAACTCTCTTATATTCAACCTATTGTTAAGGATGGCTGAAAACTATGTGTGATTAATCCTGAGGATATTCTAAATGAAGAGACAATTTGGTGTTCCTCTATTATTTGTTTTGTGTTTGGCTTTAAACCACCACTTCAGGTTTTTAAATGTTATATCTGCCGTATCTGGGAAAATTTTGGGGTAGATAAAATCATTCGATTAGAGAATAGTCATTTTATTGTGAAGTTTAAAAAGACCAGTGATAGGGATAAAGTTTTGGAGCATGGTATTTGGTTCTTCGACCAAAAGCCATGGGAATTAAGACTATGCCAATATGGGTGAAACTCCCTCGATTACCTATTAAATACTGGAATGAAAAGTCTATTAGCGCTATGTGCAGTCTTCTTGGTACCCCACTTATGACATATAGAGTTACTAAGGATCGAGTATTCTTGAACTTTGCCCGTGTCCTAATTGAAATGGAAATTACCACAGAACTATTAGGGAAATCCATTTTGTAAACGAATATTGTCAAGTAGTTTCTCAGGAAGTTGATTATGAGTGGTTACCAGTGGTTTGTAAAAGTTGTCATGGTATAGGACATATAGATGATGCTTGTAAACAAAAGACTAAGAAGGTTAATGTGCCACGACAGACAAATGAGCCACAGCAGGTTGAGTTGCTTTCCTCAGTTCCACAGCCCTCAGTAGCCTACTGTCACTAGTAAAGGCAAAGAAGTTGAAATTAGAACCAAGCCAATGTTACCTATCACTGCTGATGAACCTTGGATTACCCCTCATCGGCACAAATCAAAGGGTAACATTAGTGTCAATAAAGAGAAAGGTAATTCTATCACTAATGGGTTGCTTGCTAGTGTGGAATGTTCGAGGCCTAAATAGGCCCTCTAAGCAACGTGTTGTTAGAGAGCTTTACTCTATGAATAATATAAAGATGTGTGCTCTATTGGAAACTAAGTCAAATAAAAAAGCTATTGATGTTTTTGTTAATAAATCTTTAAGGGTTGGAGTTACTCCAGTAATGTGGGTGTTCATGATGGAGGTCACATTTTACTTTTATGCAAAGTGATTTGTTTGATGTCCATGTCAATTTTGTCTCAGTTCAAGTGATGCATTGTGAGATTAAGGTCATGGGAGGTGCTGCCTCTTTTCTCTTTTCAGTGGTTTACTAGCTTTATACTATTAGTCAGCGGTTGGTTCTTTGGGAGCAACTCAGTTCTTTTTTCTCCCACTGGCCTAGGGCTAGTTTGTGGGGATTTTAACACTATTTTTTCATTTGAAGATAAACTTGGGGGGCAATCCGGTTACTTATAATGATATTATGGATGGTGTTTATTGGGTTTAAAAGTCTTTTTTGGAGGAAGTACGTTGCGTGAGTCCTCGATTTTCTTAGTCTAATAGACAAGTTATTGATGCTAGAATATATTTGAAGTTGGATTGGGCATTTGCTAATGAAGCTTGGTGTGATTATTTCAATGCTTGCTATGCATCTTATCACCCTAATGCTAGTTTTGATCATAGTTATTTGCTTATTGAAAGCATTAGTCCGGATGAACAAGGAACTCGACCCTTTCAATTTTTTAATATGTGGACTACTAAACCTAAATATAGGGATTTAGTGGCTGCTAATTGGGGGAGACATCCTCAAGGTTCTGCTCTTTCATACTTGGTTCATCAACTTTCCTTCTTAAGGGCTAGGTTGAGACAGTTTAACAGGGGAACTTTCGGGGATGTGGAGATGATGTTTCAGGAGACAGCCCATTATGTTAGTGATGTTCAAATTCAGCTTCAAAATAATCCTCAAGATCCCAACTTGTTGGTTCAAGAGAGAGTGGCCTTGAACTCTTATTCTACCGTAAGCCTCGCATATGAAAGATTTCTTCATAAAAAAAGCAAGGCTACTTGATTAAAATTGGGTGATGATAGTACGAGGTTTTTCCATGCCGCAATGAAGAGTAGAGGTACCCTTAATGAAATCCTATCTTTTATGGATAATGGAACCCGGATCGAAGATTTTGACAATGTTAAGTCCCATTTCTTAAATCATTTTAAGAATTTTATGGGTACTTTTAGTCCGCCATCTAATAAACTGGATAACAAGTTTATTCTTCAGGGTCCACGTCTGAATGTTAATCAACAACTATCTTATATCAAACCTTTTTTGAAGAAGGAAATCAAAGATGCCATGTTTGAAATTGATAGCAATAAGAGCCCTGGGCCTAATGGGTATGGAGCAGGATTTTTCAAAGCCTCATGGGACATTATGGGAAGCAATGTTATCAATGCTCTTAATGAATTTTTTGCAACTTGTAATCTGCCCCAGGCTTTCTCTTCAGTTATTTTGGTGCTTATTCTTAAGATTGACCACCCATCCAATACGGGCGATTACCGACCCGTAGCTTGTTGTAGCATCATTTACAAGTGCATTTCCAAGTTGATTTGTAAGTGGTTGAATCTTGTTCTACCTGAGCTGATCAATGGCAACCAAGGTGCCTTTGTCAAAGGGCGCCTCCTTGCTCGTAATATCTTAATTGGTCAAGATCTTCTCTGGTTATATGGTAGGTCTAACATTTCGCCTCGGTGTATGCTAAAGGTGGATATGAGCAAGGCTCATAATACAGTTTCATGGTAGTTTGTCAGTGACTTGTTGCACGCTCTTGTCTTCCCTACCAAGTTCATTTCATGGGTCATGGCCTGCCTTCGAGGTGCTACTTACACTCTTTTTCTTAATGGCCGGATTCAAGGAAGTTTCAAAGGTAATAAGGGATTGAGACAAGTTTTAGTTCCGGAATATCTCACTCGTATCCTTCAGTGGTGTTCAAATAATTCTGATTATCGGTTTCATTCTAGCTGCAAAAGTGTTAACTTAAATGCTCTTTACTTTGCAGATGACCTAATCTTGTAGAGCAAAGCGAGTGATAAAGGCTTTTCAGTCGGTTTTAGATGGACTTCAATTATTCCTTGATACTAGGAATTTATCAATTAACAAGAGAAAATCTTGTTTATATTTGTGTGGCATGTCTGAAGCTATTCAAAAGAGACTTTTGGCTATAGTCGGTGTTGAAAACCGCAGCCATCCCATGAAATATTTAGGTGTCCCTTTGAAGCTAAATAAATAGAATAGGCATGATTGTTCTTATATCACCGAAAAGATTAATAAAGCCGTTTCTAGTTGGGGGTCTCACCACCTTTCATTTACGGGGAGGGCTTTCCTTATATCCTTAGTTCTTTTTGGTATCCGATCTTACTGGATAGCTCTTTTTGGTATCCGATCTTACTGGATGAGCATCTTTTTTCTTCCCTAATTGGTTATCAAAGCCATTAATCGGATTTGTAGGAAGTTCCTTTGGGGTGACACCAAAGGAAAACAGAAAATTCATGCCTTGGCATGGGACTAGGTTTGTATGGCGAGAGTTTTTGGTGGTATTAGGTTTAGAGAGTGCTCTAAGTGGAATGAAGCCTCCTTCAGCAAACTCATCTGGGCTATTGCAATTAAAAAAGACTCTTTATGGCTTAGGTGGGTTCACAGTGTTTACATTAAGGCCAATGATTTTTGGTCTGATTCTTTGGGTGGTGACACCAGTTGGTATTGGCGCAAGTTGTTAAAACTTTGATCCACTCTACCTTTTAGTGTTTTGTAAAGTTGCACCGTGAACAATATGTACCGAATTTCTAAATGTTATCTGTATTTAGCAGGCATGGGTAACAAGTTTGACTTCTACAAGCATGTGTGGTGCCCTATATCCCTTCTGAAATATCGATTCATTGCTTGGCTTGCCATACAACAATGTCTCCTGACCCGTGATAATTTGCCTCGGTTTAATCCTGGAATTGAATTGTTGCGTCTTGTATGTGAACTAGCTGAGGAAAGCCACAGTCACTTGTTCTTTGAATGCCACTTTTCAAAATCTTTGCTATGGCACATTCAGTCTTGGCTAGATATTATGGTTGTTCCGTCTGATTTCGAAGTTTGGCGAGTTTGGCAGCTGCAATTGAGGGCCAAAACTTTTTCTGGTATGGTGTTTATATCAATTTTGCAGGCTGCCATTTATGCAATATGGCTGAACATAAGTTCTTGTTACTTTTCTAGGCAAAGTCATTCAGTTGGATTTTGGATTAAGCATATTCAATTTGCAGTAAAGTGTCGTACGTCTATGTACAGCAGGAGAATTAAGTCAGTAGCTGATAGGAAGATTTATGATAAGATTTTGCATTGAGTTTTGTAATACTGTAAAGTTCTGATGCCTATTAACGAATAGAATTCTTCCTTTCCATTAAAAAAAAGTTGTAACAAATAAATTTAATGTGACATGAATATTATTGTCACAAAAAAGTGCTATATTCGTGACAATATTTTATTGTCACATTTGAAAATACATTTTGTTACGGAGTTATGCATGACGACCCTGTGAAAAACTTTTTATTGTCCCAAATTGTGTAATGTGATAACTATTTAGTGTTTTGTGACAACTTTTGTTGTCACAAATTGCTTAATTTCTTGTAGTGATAGTGTTGGAATTGGATAAACTTAATTAGTTGCCCAAGCATGCACGTGTCAAGCTATTGAAGAAAAATGGATGAAAACATGAGTCGATAAAAGTTAAATGATGATGTGTCTTGTATGGGGACGCTTGTCAATAGATAGAAAGAAGGGAGTGATGAGTTTGAAGTAAAATAAGGGAAATGTGACACGTGTTAAGGCATGTGGCATGTAATAGTTAGCACATGTGTAGTTTGTATTATGATGTACTAGTTGAGAAACTCTATGAAAGAGTTAGTCCGAGGGTATGAAAAATATAGAGCAAAAAATGTAAGGAATTTAGAGATATGAGTGTCGGCAAGTATGGCTAATAAATATAGTTTGTTATTATTTTATTAATAAGTATTTTGTTATTGTGAGTTTATGAGTTTATGTTTTAGTCAAGAGTTTATTGACATGTAGTCGTTAATTGTTGATTTTCAACATGGTATCAGAGCGGAGGTTCGTTCTTGAGCCATTTTGTTGTCTTCCCAAAAATTTCCGAGTGAAAAAAATTGAGTTTTAAGATATCTGCAGAAGCCCAGAAAGTGTTGCGAAAGTCTGTCCGAAGCGTTGCCAGAAACTATAGAAAGCGTTGCCAGAAACTATAGAAAGCGTCATAATATCTATAGTGTGTTGCCACAGATTCCAGAAAGCATCGCAACAGTACCTGTAAGAATTTGTCCAGAATTGCAAGGGGAAATTTCATTGCTGTTTCATTGTTGAATCTGTTGGAGTGCTATAGCGACGCAAACAAAGTGTTGCAGAGGACTCTAAAAGCGTTGCAAAAACCCCCTTACGATTTGAAATAAATTTTCAGTGTTTTGAGTTTGAAGTTGAGCCAGTAAAAAAATTTGTTATAAAGGAAATACCACTACATGCAGTGTTTTGTGAATTACTGCTAGAGTTTGCAGTAATAATTGTGAAAAAATTGGGAAAGAAGCTCCCTATTGAATTGCCGGTTGTAGGACTCTGTTGAGAGTTCAGTGAAGACTGCCGGATCTAGGTGTAGAAAGACTGCCAGATCTAGGAGCAGTTCGTGAAGACTGCCAGAGTAGCAGCATGAGTAAGTCTCTGTAATGAGCCCGATAAAACTTTGTCAGAGGAGCAGTGTTAGAAGAAGACTGGCCAGAATAGCAGCCAGTGAAGACTGCCAGTGAAGCGGTCAATGAAGGTTTCAGTTATAAACCTTTCTGCAGTAGATTAATAATTTTCAAAGTTCAATGAATTAACTGAAAATTAAATTTAAGGAGGTGTGTTGGAGTCGAATAAACTTAATTAGTTGTCCAAGCATCACTAGAAGTTAAATGATGATGTGTTTTGTATGGCGACACTTGTCAATAGATAGAAAGACGAGAGTGATGAGTTTGAAGTAAAATAAGAGAAACGTGACACGTGTTAATGCTTGTGGCATGTAATAGTTAGGACATGTGTAGTTTGTATTACGGTGTACTAGTTGAGACACTCTATAAAAGAGTTGTAGTATGTAGGTATGAAAAATATAGAGCTAAAAATGTAAGGGATCAAGAGATGTGAGTGTAGGTAAGTATGTCTAAAATATAGTGTGTTATTATTTTATTAATAAATGTTTTGTTATTGTGAGTTTATGAGTTTATATTTTAGTCAAGAGTTTATCAACATATAGTCGTTAATTGTCGAATTCCAACATATACATCATTTGCTATATTTTTCGATTATGGTTTATCTTTTCCGCTCATAAGTTTTTATGAAAACTGAAGGCAAAAAAATGATTTCCATCTTCATTCAAATTTGTTCATTTTATGTTAACTCATTCATTCAGTTAATATTCAAATAATAGTCTCCAATTCAAAGTACCTATTTTTTCTATATGTTTTTAAAGAAATTTAATGCATGCATTTTCATTTGTTTTGGATTATTTTCTGATTTTGAAGCCTCACGGTCACAGCAGATTATCTATAGTGTTGTTTCAGTTCTGATTATGATGGGTGTGAGCACGGGCTTTTTGGTGACTCATAAAATGATGATGACTTTTTGCTCTGATCTGTTGATGGGTGTCGAGACCACCAAAAATAAATCCCTACACAAAATAAACTAGTAGTTAGTAGCAAGCAGGGGTCGATCCCACGAGGAACAGAAACTGAACATAATCACTTTGAATGACCTTAAATGACCTGAGCAAGTCTCAATGAATATATATATATATATATACACACACACACTAAAACTAAAGCAGGGAAAGTAAAGACTAAACTGACTCCTAATGACAATAGAGTGACTTAACCAAAGGAGGGAAATCAAACTCTATGGTGATCATGGGACTAAAGATAAACAACACCGAGACCCAGACTTAGTTATACTGATGTTCCACACCGTCCAACACCAGCAATCCCTCCTTACTTCGTACAGCAATCAGACTTCGCGCCACGACCACCTTCTTACTCACCCTGACTCTCGACATCGTGCCAAAGAGCTCGCCGGGAAATAGCATTATCTTTTAGAAAGACCCAAGTCCCAACCGACAGGTAGTGAAGCACTCCCAGCAGGCGTTGGATCAATCGCTCACATGATCTTCATAGAGACCGTTGTTACTTCATCCTTCAATAAACGCAATTACAAATGTAAGATCAGGACTAACTATAGATCACAAAGGCTTACCAATTGTTGGCCAAACCAAGAGCGAGACAAAGAGATCTTCCTTCAAAACCCTTTATGTACCTAGACCTATGAATAGGTCGTGATGCAGATTTCAGTCCTCACACCATAAGAATTAAGTCTCTTACTCCATGGCTAAGTTACAAAGATAACTAGCTATGCATAATAAAAGTAAAGTGCAAATAAAATATAAAGAAACTGGAAGTAAATTGCATAAAAGTAAAGAGACGAGAATAAAACGGAAAATGCTTGAATAAATTAAAGAGTGCGAAGAATAAAAAGCTCATCTGAAGAATTTTCTCTACTTTCTCTACTATAAATTATGATCTAAATACAGAATTCTGAATGATTCATTTGAATGCACCGGCCTAGGTATTTATAGCTGAATGCCTCTCCTCATGCTTCTTCTTTTGTGATAGAATAGGACTCCTTGCATTTATTCTTTGGGATTTTTTTCCTTCTAGTCCCTTTGTCCAAATGGTAGTAAAAATCCCTGCCGTAACGGAATTAGGAAGGAGATCAAACTTCCTTAAATTGGGTTTCTCCTAAATATGACTTGCCCGAAATAGGTGATCTTCCAGTTTTGGATCTTTTGTGTTTTGGTATTGATGTCATCTTGGTCGTTCTGGAATGCTCTGGAATCACTGGGACCATCTATCGCTCCGGCTGCCTGCATTAGGACCTCGGTGAAAGGTTCTTTAGGAAGTTCTTTAGTGACAAGGATTCCTCTTTAAGATAAGGGAAGGAATCAATCAACATTGAATTCACGTCTCTTTCTCAATTAGGTTCTGGTCAACTTTGATGTCTTTGACTTCTGCTCTAGAATGTTGACATGTCATCGGGACCTCGTCAGTCATGGTGAACACAACATGATCTCGGTGACTGATAACTTTTCAGCGGGACCAGGTCACCGGAACCAGACTAGTCTCGGTGCGTCCATCGGAAGTCTCCTTAATTGCTCGTTTTCTGTCTAAAAATGCATCTTTTCTCCAAATTGCCTTAAAAACCTAAAAAGATAGAAAAGGAAGTAATAGCGGCCAAAAAGACTAAAAGCATGGTCTTAATGATATAGAAATAAGCACAAATACATGCGAAAAATACAACCCATCACCTGTTACGGCCCATTTTATTCCTTTTCTTCTAGTTCGAGTAGTGTTTGGAGAGTGCCTTTTGACGATTTTGGACCTTTATTGCCCCTAAAAAATGAATTCTAATATATTTTAAATTGGTAGAGTTCGCCGTTACCTAGGTTTAGTCCCTCAGCCTTCTTTTTTGGGTTTCCATTGCCTTTTGAGCCCTGTCGGTGCCCCTGCTCTGGCGACGGCGGTTGGCGCCGTCGCCGGATTCTAGGCCGCTTGGTCCACGCAGCCCGGGCCCTATGGCGTGGTCTCCCATACCTGGAAGACCGCGCCATGGCGGGATCTAGGCCGCGTCACATGACGCGGCCTAGGCCAGGCCGCTTCGGGTGATGCGACCTGAGTCCTGTTGCATCAGCTATGCAGCCTTGGCACGGGCAGACCAATCCTTATGCGATTTTTGGGGTTTTCTTGCTTTGCAAGTTGGATTTTTGTGGTTTTCCATCAAATTAAGATGTTTAAAGGATTGATTTTGAAATTTTTGCTTACTGGAGTCTATAAAAGACCCAAAAATCACCATTTAGGACTTTTGCCCATTTAAAAAAAGAGAAAACTCAGGTTTTAGAGAGAGAGAGCTTCATAAAGCCATGGAAATCAAAGTAATCTAGATTTTCTAAGCTTTATTAGGCTTAATCTTTTTGTCTAAAATATTAAAATCAAGTAGAAATCTTAAGTAAAATCAATTTAAATGAGATTTAGGGACTTTTTCACACAAAATTACTAAATCCTTTGCTAAATTCGTCACTGTTCGTCGGTATTTCATCACGAAATTATCAAAAAAGCTTGCTAAAGGTTGATTCGAGTATCAAGAGTGAATTCACGGCCTTAAAGTAATTTTCTGAGTTCTAATCTAATTTCTTAAGTTATTTCTTACTTATTGTTGTGCTTTTGCTTGGTTTTTCGGACATTTATCCCTTATTTTCGGCGTTCTTGTGACTTTTGGTGAGATTCCAGCTGACCACTTCGGCGACCGGTAGGCCGTCTGAGTGACGCGGTTGGCCGACTCAGTGAGTCGGCCTACCGTGTCGCTCAATCGGCCTACGTGTCGCTATAGCGGCCAATCACCTTTTCACCGGTTTTTTTGGGTTTCTTTCCCGCGAGTCAAAAAATCAAAGTTATGTCGATGTTTCAAGTCCAAATTTACTGAAATAATGTGGGAAACGACTTAAAATATAAATAATCTTGAGTTTTCGGGCCCAAAAATGTCAATTCTCGCTTGTTCAAGCACTTTTTCTGGTTGACCACTTCAGTAGGCAAAAGGCCGACTGAGTCACACGTCGGCCAACTCACTCATTCAAGAGGCCTACCACCTCGCTGAGTCGGCTTACTGAAAAAATGCCTAAATGGTCCCGGTATGTTTTATTTTGTATTTTTAGCCCTGTTTTATCATTTTCACCCGTTTTTTACCGTGAAAAATTCTTGAAAAACCACATATAATCTGAAATATCATAATATAATTTTTAATGTTTTTAGAATTTATTAGTTATTTAATTGATTAAATTAATAGGTTTTTTTAATTAAATAAATTATTAATAAATCTTTTATCCACAAATAAAATCCTAAAAATATTTCTGTACATTCCTTAATCTATTTTAGGTTATTTAATTAATTTCTAGGTTTGCAGATATTTAATGAATGCCCAAAAAATTGTGCTTTTGGTCCTAAAAAATTCAAAAATATGTTTTGCTCCCTTATTTGCTTTATTTTTTATATTTATTTATTTATGCATTATTTATGGTTATTTGTGGATGTTTCGTCTCGTTTGGAGCCGGGTCTATTTTGGTAAGTTCGGTAAGGACCCGGTTTCGCCCTTTTATTTATTTATCCGCTTTATTTATTTTCCTGCATTAGGAAAAATGTATAGGTATTTGTAAAGTCTTGTAATAATTAATTTTCTTGCTTTATTTATTGCTTTTGTGTGATGTATGGCTATATAAACTGAAAACTCTAAACAATAATTGGATTTAAATCACATAAGAACTAAAGTCGCGTTTATTAAAATGTAAATGCCTTGATTTAATAAATGAAAAATAAGCAACATCGTTCGAACTTGAAATCTCTGTTTTAAGGTATGGTCCAACCTCCCGGTGGGAATATCGTACCCAAATTCCCGGTAGAGCTAAATCGTGTGGCAACTCTATTTTAAAATACGAGATTTCAAGTCTAGTATCTCTTAACATCTAAATTAGACTAAAATTCAATCACTTTCTTCACAAGTTAAAATGAGGATCAATCCTGAGGCCCATGTCACCGCGATTATTACTTTTCTGCGCCCGCCTGTCACGCAGATCGAGGCAGAAAAGATCATCCGCTCACAATGGGGTAGCGTCCGTTCATTAGATTTTGTACATATATTTTGTGAAATAAAAGAACACTTGAGCTCTTTTCCGTATTGTGCAATTTTCGGGATTGTAGTTACATGATACCTCCACATGTTGGAAATTTTATGTAATTTAAAAAGAAGTCATGTACCCCAAATTATTTTTATGAGAAATAATTTCATATTTATTAGTTGGTCTTACGGTTTTGATCCTTATTGGGAGATTCACCCACCACAGCTCTTACGGTTTTGATCCTTATTGGGAGATTCACCCACCACAGCCAGATACACGACCAAGGTTAGATCTGGATGTAGTCAGAACAAAACTCTGATAAATCAGATGGCAACCAAAAAAAAGTTACAAATGGAAATTGAAACAGTCAAATAAATTTCAATAATTTGTTCCTAATATTATTAAGCCTTTACCGGTTGCACAATTTACTATCCTAACAGCTAATTTTATTCTCTATAAAAGGGAGTGATTTGCTTTCCTAATATCCACTCCAAGTTTTTGGTGCGATCATTTTTATTTCAAATATCATTCCTGCCGTTTTCTGCTTAATTGAGTTGTTTCTTTGAGTTTGTGCACAACTATTTTTAACCCATATTATTATCTTCTTCTTTTCCACCTGTTAATCTGGATATGTTATTGCATTTCTGCTCCTGCTCCAACCAACCGATTGAAGAAGTTGTTTAATCTTAGGAGAAACTACAACTATCCTTTAAGGACAGTGTCGTTCGACATGACTCAGTTTATCGGTGTTTCCTTTACTTTAAAATCTGTTTATAATTCACGTTATATTTTTATATGATTTCTACTAATTATATTTATATTTTTGTTGAAGGTGAGGACCGGAAATCTTGAGAAGGTGGACAATCCAATAGAGTTGGCACCTCCATATCCGAGAGAGAAAATTTAAGCTTGAAGATATCTCTATTTATTTATATTTTGTCATTGTTTCTCCAACACCTCATTGATTGGTTTAAAATTGCTATAAGATCTAAGTTCAGTCATATAAATGCAGTTGGTTTAAAATTGCTATGTTGAAATGGATTTATTCTATTCCAGTACGACTAGTTGCATCATCAGGCATAGTATGTTAAATGTGTTGAACTAGTTAGGCATATTGTTGCCATATGTCTGCGTTTAGATCAACTTTGTTTAAGAGAACTTATTCTATTTTCCATATGTATGGTTTGCGATCAAATAAATACAAGAGATCAAATATGTTGAATTAGTTAGGCATACGCATATTGTTGCGCTTTGAGATTTATTCGACTTGATACTTTGTTTGTGTTGGAGATGTGAGGTTGGTTATCCCACATTAAAAATATAAGAGAATATTGAGTGGTATATAAGTGGAGTAGATTGGGTCTTAACACAAGCCAATTGGTTTTGTGTTAGATGAGTGCAACCCGCTTGTATGCTCACTCATCCTATCGAGCACAACACTTTCCAGTCACATGGATTCTATAAATGGTATCAGAGCAAAGGAAGGTATCACAGCCAGAGATCTTGGGTTTGTGTTTAATGTCCAGGTGGAGTTTGGGCTAGCGAAAAAACTAGACCCATTGATAACCTTGAGCGGCATAGGAGATAAGCCAAGGAGTGTTCGGCAAGTGGCAACTGGTCCAAGCCCAGTTTCACTTGAGGGAGAATGTTGGAGATGTGAGGTTGGTTATCCCACATTGGAAATGTAAGAGAATATTGAGCGGTATATAAGTGGAGTAGATTGGGTCTTAATACAAGCCAATTGGTTTTGTGTTAAATGATCCCAGCCCCTTTTATATGATCACTCATCCTATCGACCACAATACTCTCCAAACCTATGGATTCTCTACTGTTTGAACAATTAGTATTTGTTGTACTTATTTTGGATGTGGATTGTCTTAATATGCAAGTGTATGTAATGTGTGGTCCTTATTTTGGATGTTGATTTTGTGTTTTTTAGTGTTTAACTTTAAGTTTTGGCGCTCCAAAGTTTCTCTGTAAATTCGATTTTTAAATCATAATGAATAGATTTGTGTTTAGCTTCTGAACGATAATCCTGCTTGCGACCTTTAATGTATTTCCTATGGTATAATGCATTTTACCTAATCAGTTTCGTCTTGTTTGTTTTTGTTGAAATTGAAATTGCATCAACCTGTAATTGTTCAGTTCTTTGTTATTTAATTCAGGTTGAAGTCATAGGCATCTAGCCCTTTGTTACGTGTGCCCTAGTTCTAGACATGGGTTATTAACATGTAATTGAATATTATTATTTTGTGTTACATTAATAAAGGCATTAATCTTTTCTATAATATATATTGGTCCCAAGTCTGTTTTTATCGTGGGAATGGATAAAATGATAGACTTGTATGTTGATTAGCTTGTTTGAGAAATGAGCTATGAACATAGAATAGTGTTGAGAACATGGGCTGGATCGATCCGATTAGCAAAAGGTCACATGTTATCGTGTCACGAGCGTTTTGCTAGGTAGGTTTCAAACGCCCTTGGACTTGATTTCAAGTTGCTATTAATTTGGAATTGGGTAATATGTGGTATGCACCTAACATTTCCTTAAACGTGGATTCCAAATATGAGTATGCTCGTGTTATTCATGAATACCTTGGTAGTAAGGTTGAAGTGATGAGATTGTTGTTCAACCTACTACGCTGAAATGAATCTCTGGCCATGTGATGAATAAAAGGGATTATAGACATGTCAACTTGTTTGAAAGAATCATTTTATTATAAATCAAGAAATATAAAAAGAGTAATAATTGGTGACATGGCCATATCCATTGTTCATTGTAGTGATTCAAATTGGCAAAGGAAATTGTGAAATAACTATTGGGTTCAGTACTAATAAATTGATAATTGCATTATGTCCCAATTGGGGGCTGTAATGGTATGCTAGGATTCGCTTACAGTCTTTGGGCGTGACCCCATTGCCAACGTATGGATAGACTCAAAGGATCGTGTACTTAGAACCATTGATTCATGATTTTTCTTCTACATGCAATGTTACAAGTATTGATGAAGGAAAATTGACTATTAATAAATTGATATGCTAAATCAATTTTATCAAGGAATCATTACAACTCAAGAATAAGGAATAAATAAATTTGTATTTAACGGTATAGTATAAGTTTTTATAATATTATTCATTAAATTAAAAGAATTAAGTTTAATTAGTATGAACGACTTATTTGAAATAATTATAAAGTTGGTGAATTATTAGTTTGAGGAATTTAGCTTGGAGGCAAATTCACAAATAATAATAATAATTCAAGAGGCCAATTTATAATTAAATAAGAAACTCAGCCTAAACCTGGGAGCCTATAAATACATGTTAATTAGACATAAAAGAGAGACTATACGACTAACAACGTGAATTCGACCATCACCAAAAATTCCGAGTGTTCTTGAGTTGTTCTTCGATTCATCAATTCGACTATCACCGATCCCATTCAAGAGGGGTTCATACACGTGACATTGGAGGGCTTACACACTGAAAGCCTTTTTGCTACCAACATCTACATCGATCAAGTAAGGTTTAATAGCTTTTCATCACCGATTTTATTCCTATTATATTGCTTTCGAATAAAGATCATTGTGGATTTAAGATCAATCGGTTCTACCTTTTTTAAGGATTGCTTTTTCGAAGAAAAATCCCTTCCCCCTTTTCCCCCAATTTTAATAAATTTAGGGCACTGTATTATGTAAGTCCATACAAAATAGGCGCTTAACAAGATTTTAGACATGCCTACTAATGATAGTGATGAGTAATGAGTGGAAAATTGCTGAAGTGATATAATTTGACGCATGATCTTGTCCTTGTCAATTTTATATATTTTGAAATAATTTTGGAAGTTTTTTTTTCTCATCTGATTCACCGGAGTTTTGCTCCGACTACATTTAGATTTGATCCGTGTTGCGCACCTAGCTGTGGTGGCCGAGTCTCCCGATAAGGATTTTCTGCATTCACTAGGACTCGAACTCCAGACCTCGCCTAAGCGATATCAAACCACTTACCACTTGGACCAACCCTTATTGGTAAATAATTTTGGAAGTTGACTTGCTGTAATGTGAATGTGTATGGATGGTAATTATTTGATAGTGTAGTTCATTGTTTGGTAATAATTTTCACTATCTTCTAATTTTTTATTTGAGCTATGTCGGGTCCGTTTCGAAAATTTTCGAGGCCCTGGACGAAAAATGAAATAAGGGCCTACTTATGTTTTCAAATGTCAAATGTGTTTATTTTAAGTTTTGGATGT
Source organism: Euphorbia pulcherrima (assembly GCA_947683365.1). Classification (NCBI taxonomy): domain Eukaryota; kingdom Viridiplantae; phylum Streptophyta; class Magnoliopsida; order Malpighiales; family Euphorbiaceae; genus Euphorbia; species Euphorbia pulcherrima. The sequence goes on along the minus strand of CANTUS010000008.1, from coordinate 41,223,555 downwards.
CTTTCTTGTTGTTTGTACATGAATTTATTGACATATATATAGGTGGATATTGTGGGAAATAGAAAATCAGAATCGGGCTGGTTTTTACATAAACAACCCCGTGGCTACGCACAATAGATTTGTTTTCAGAAGAAAATCCTTGCGATAGCCACTCTTTTGCGCATTTTTAATGGGTTAAGCATCGGTTCGGGATAAAACATACTCCTTCAGGTATAAAATGTATGTCATTTTACACAATATTTTATTTTTCCTTTTATTTATCATTTTAGAATATTAATGTATCATTCAACACTTTTTTCCTAATTTACCCTTATATTAATTAGGAAAGATTAAGTATAAATGATATTATAAGGTAATACTCCCTTCTTACCACCTTCTTTTTTAAATAAGTATCACTTTAAGGTTGTCTGTCAATACCAATGAAAAATTAATTAAGTATAAGTATTTATTTATCACTATGACTTTTGTTCTTTTGAAAGATGACCGGATACTTTATATATATTTCTCATTTACAATGTACATTAAATAAGGGGTTATTTATATAAATGTACTAAAATTAAAGTTTCCTTTCACCCCAGTATTCGGCCAATAACTTTCTCTGACCAAACAAGTTTCAAAATACTCAAATATACATTCCAAACAAACATTTCACTTTCCTTACTCCCCACTCTCCCTGCCTTCAAAATTTCTCTGCACAATGTCAAATCCACATCTCACATCAGAAACAGGATCTTCATTCCCGAATTCTCATCACGAAAATTGCAATGATCTCATTTGTTCCTAACAGCAACATTCTCCTTCGCAATTTCTCACAGTTCAGGTAAGGTTTTTTGTTGAATTATTTTGGTGTTTCATTAGATTTTTCTTTGTTTTTGAATTTGATTTGATTTTTGTTTTGAATCTCTGATTTGATTCGATTATCTGGATCAAGTTATTTTGTTTTCAGATTTGTTAGATGAGTTAAATCTCTGATTCGATTCAGTTATCTCTAATTTGTTTTCAGATTTGAATCTATGTTGTACGTAAGGTGTTTGATGAATTGTCTGAGTGGTGATTAGATTGTTGGATATTGAGTTCTTAGAGTTTTGTTTACAAGTTCAACAAGCTTTGATTTGATTCGAACTTCTGAATTTCTGTTTTGAATGATAACAATCAAAGATATTGATGTATTTTTTATCAGAGTTGTATTTGATTTTGCATTTTCATTTGTTTGCGTATCTGGTAGTTATCTGGTATTTACCTGGTGAGAAACTGATAGTTTTCTAAATTCTTAATATTCATAAAGCTTGGATATTACCAGTTTTCTAAATTTATTGTGTTTTATTTGTTACAAGTTAGGTTTCATTAGAAAAACTTCTCCTATCAGGTATCTACCACTTACTTACCAGTTTCCTACCTGTTTATTACTTAATTTTTTTTCATACAGCGATTTTGAATTTATTGCAAATCATTTTACATTCCCTACCAGATACTTACCAGATACCTACTAGATACATTCATAAACTTTTTTCAACTATTGAGTTAATAACAGATACTTACCAGATACTTATAAGATTCTATTGAATTAAAAACAGAAATTAAAAACATATGAATATACGATTCTTACCAGTTACTTACCAGATACCTACCCAATTCTGTTGAATTAAAAACCAAAATTAAAAACATATGAAAATACGATTCCTACCAGTTACTTACCAGATACCTACCAGATTTTGTTGAATTAAAAACAGAAATTAAAAACATATGAAAATACAATTCCTACCAGTTACTTACCAGATACCTATCAGATTCTGTTGAATTAAAAACAAAAATTAAAAACATATGAATATATGATTCTTACCGGAAACCTACCAGTTACTTACAGATAGTTACCAAATACTTACCAGATTTCGTAGAATTAAAAACAGAAATTCAAACATATGAGAACACAATTCTTACGAGATATCTACCAGTTACTTACTAAACATCGAACAACCAAAAAAAAATCAAAAAAGTATATAACAATGGATGGCGTTTCGAAGATAAAAATGAGACGAACAAAAAACTCTAAAGCGACATATAAAAAAATGAACGGTTTGAAAGATAATATTAAAATAAGATGAAAAATTAAAAAATGAATAGTGTGTGAACAATAATGTGTACAACGGTAGAAGGTATAGGAGAAGAATGAAAACTTAAAATTGGTCAAAAAGTGCAAAGAAAACATAAAAGGTTAATTTAATAAATATATTTTTGACAATTTCTCTTAAATAAGGGTAAAATGAGAAAGATGTTAAAATAGTCGCATTGAAATCTGAGAATGACACTTATTTTAAAAAATTTCAAATGCTCTAAAATAACTCTTATTTAAAAATGGAGGGAGTAATTAAAAAGGAAGAAAATTTTATAATAAAATTAAGGGATAAATTAATCATTTTGATACTATGATAAATGTTTTATTAGTTTTAAAAAAAATCCTAAATTGATAAACACTTTGTATCGGAGGCTAGTTGCTAACAAGTCTCTCATTGATTTTAACGATTGTATTTTCCATCTTTTTTTGTGCAAATCATTATAATTTGTACAGTATTCGAAATTAGTTCAAAAAATATGATAAATAGCTTAAAAGGCTTAATGCATCAATAACATCTTTAACTTGGCTCTAAAATTTCGTTGCCTCCCTGAACTTTAGAAGTGTCCCCGTAGCTACCTTAACTTTTAAAAAGTGCACCACTTTGCTCCCTGAATGCCACGTGTCAGATTTTGGTCGGTTTGACTTTTCAAATATATCATTTTTTAGGATTTTTCCTCTCCAATGAAAAGCTGACACGTGGCATTTAGGGAATAAAGTGGTGCACTTTTTGAAAGTTGAGGTAGCTGCGGAGACATTTTTAAAGTTCAGGGAGGCATCGAGATTTTGAGGCCAAGTAAAGGATGTTGTTGATGGATTAGGCCAAAGCAAAATGATATTAGAGATCGAGAGAATGTGAGAATAGAAATTTTCTATCGTACTTTGTTGTATTATATTCCAAGAAAAAAATAAATTTTGACCTTTTACTGAAAAAAATACTATAATAAAACTATTTTTACATTTTCTATGTAAAATATTAAGAAGTTAGACCCCTTTTATTTTCAGAAAAATAATGTGTAACGTAAAATATTGTATAAGGAAAAATATTTTGCATGAAAATAAAATATTATTATGTATTCAACTACAATACTGAAAAATACTTTTAGATGTTTGATTATACTGAAATATATTTTCCAACGACAAATTTAAACATATAATATCATATCTATATACATTATAATATATGTTAATAAAATGTACATAAAATGGTAAAATATACTTCATGACAAGTCACATTTTCTCATTTTTAAAATTAGTAGCTCAACTTAAACATTGATCTATAAATAATTTTAACAAATAGATCAAACGAATCCAAAAAATTGATCAATCAAACAATACAATTTACAAATTGATGATACAATTTACAAACGGAAAATTTTCAGATTCGACCCATTAGGGTAAAATAATTTTGGCCCAAATTTAACTCAATTACCTAAAGTGTCTGGCGTGTTTTTTAATAATCTTCACACGCCCTCCATATCTTTCACATGTTTTTCATAACTTTCTTACGCTCTTGCAGAATTTCAGATTGTATTAGGTTTGTAACAGATATATAACAGCTTTGTAACAAACATGTATTAGACTTCTATTAGGTTTGTAATAGATATAGAATAGACTTGTATTAGGTTTGCAACAGATATAAAATATCCTTGTAACATATTAATGACTGACAAATAATACCAAACACTTCAAAAATAATCCAATATAAATCAAAACTAATGAAAATTTACTATTTTATTCATCAAACACTAGTAACAGATATATAACAACCTTATAACAGACTTAGTAATAGGTTTGTAGTAGATTTGTAACAGAAGAAAGTCATAAAAATTATATCAAACAATTCATTACACTACAGGAAATGAAGCTTTTTGTGACAACAAATGTTGTCATGAAAAGCTAGAAGTTGTCACATATAACATTATTTGACAATAATAAGTTGTCACAGTATCGTCGCTAATAACTCGATTGCAGATAATATTTCTTCAAAATGTTGTTACAAATAGTGAAATATTTTTGTGACAACACTTTTTTGTGACAACATTTTGTGTAATTGAAAGAAAAAATTATCATCACAAATAAATTAGTTGTCACATATAATACATCAAAATAAACGAAAACTATATGACAACATAAAAAAGTTGTCACGCAAAAAATTATTTGTGATAAAGTTGTCACATATATTACATTTTTTTGTGACTAACAATTTACTTGTTACAATATTTTTATTAGTTACAACTTTCATTGTCACTGAAATGAAAACCAATGTCCGAAATAATATTATTGTCACATGTTATAATATTTGTGATAATAATTAATGTCACAAAAAAGTTTTAAGTTGTCACGCAAGTCTATACATGACATGAATAACTGTCACAAAGATATCGTCGCTAATAACTCCATTGCAAAAAAAAATTTCAAATGTGTTGCCACAAAAATTATAATTACAGTGACAATAATTTTTATGTCACATAAAATTGATCATCACAAATAGAGTGAATAGTCACGTATTATACTACAAAATTTACTCGAAATGCATGACAGCTATTATTAGTCGTCACACTATACTATTTGTGGCAACTTTTTATTGTCACATAATATATGATGACAACATTTTACATTAGTTACAATTTTTTCCCGTTACTATCTGTCTGTAGTTACAACATTAACTTGTTACATTAAATATTTGTGACAACTTTGAATTGAAGAGAACTCAAATTTATAATATTATTTTTGACAAATCTGAAAAAATAATAATTAAAAAGGAAATTTTCATTTAATACCAAAAATGTTTTCATTACCAACTACATGACCAAAGGCCATTTCCAAATGCAATAAAACATACAAAATTTACACATTTTAGAAGTGGTAATAGACTTTCTGAAAGAAAGCAAAAAAATGATTATAAAACAAGTATATGTTATGAGGATTAATATAATCCCCTTACAAATTAATAATGACTCTAAAATTCACAAACAAGCAAGAACAGTAAATCATATTAGCTAAAAAAGAAGTGCAAGTACAAAATAGCTGCCCAAATTGTACTAGTTAAGCAATGACAGAGCCAATATTAGCTTAAAAGGATGGTCGGATTGTGCTAAAAGTAATAAGAGTTTTATGAACTAGATCAAGTTGAAGAAATCTAAATGGTATGTGGGAGGCTGTAATGATTTAAGCAAATTCTACCTAAACATAAATACTTACTATGATAAGAAATTGCATGTTTGATGAAATTCTTGATTGTTGGTGCTAAGAATTGCCTACTTCAGCTATTTCCACCTTGTCATGATCTTTAAAGTGATCTTTGTTGATTCCAAAATCAGTAGTTGCACACATCATGAGTACCACCCTGGATAAATGGACTTTCATCATCAATTATGAGTTCAAACATTAAATATATAATCCCACAATATCTAATAATGTAGCATGCATATGAATTTACAAAATTATTAATTATATCTAACTACCTGCCCAACACCATGAAGATGAAACTAAATCTAGACAAACTACAAATATGAAAATTGAGCTGAACTACTTGTTAACAACATATAACATATAACAACCTCCAAAGTAAAAACATATTTGTGAGCTCTAGTGCTTAAGAACAACTATAATCATGTTTCCTCTAAATGAATGATCTATCAATTAATGAACAAAATACTAAAAACTAAACCTGAAAAGCATGGACTGACGTAACTGAGATGAAATTATGAATTGGTTTTCTCAAAGTTGGGACATGGAAAAGAGTGGCCTTCTATAAGTGAACGATCATTTCTAAGCCAAACAATACCAATAGAATGTGAAAGGTAAAAGCAAGTTATTCAATCAAATACCATAAACTAGATCTTGTCGGATCTCACATATCAAATACGTACGCTACGCTACATAATATAATACACTACATATATAAGGACTAAGAGAACTCAGCAATATTTTATCATCAAAATTTCCATCTATGATTCAGCTAGCATCATTGTAGTTGTCCATTGGATTATAGCAATTTGAAAGGAACAAAAGATCTTAGATTAATACTCAAAACAGCAGGGTTCAAGATGCCATCACCAATCACCATACAAGTGACTTTGATAAGTAGCAGGCCAATACTACAGAATAAAAAAGATCAGAATTCACAACCGAAGGCATACATATTGCATAAGAATTTGAGCATATATGCAAAATGGAGATCAAAATTGAGTAGTAATAACGAAGAAAGTAGGCGTTCCCTTTTATTGAAATTCAGTGTCCAAACAAGACTTCTAACAAAAAAAATTCAAGCATCATTTATTACTCTTAGCATCATATATACCCGTACTTTTACACACAAAAAAACTGTACAAGTCCTCAGAAACTATCCTCACTCCTTGGATCTGACATTTAGTCAAAAAGTCTTCACTCATACCCTTTACACCTAGATAAGTATCCCCTTTACAACCTAGGAGAACTATAAAGTAAAAAGCTTGTGTTTAGTCATTTTACGATTGAAAAACTAGTGAGAGCTATACATTTGGTATGCCAAAATAAGAAGTAACAAATAGAAGTTAGTTGTCCTTACAGTTTCTCGGGCAGCTAGAGATAGACAATCTGGATAGCTGTTGGAAGAAATAAAATCGTGTTCGTCCATCTATTTTTAAGAGTTCTAACAACAATTCAAGGCTAGATATTCCTAATTTAATTTCTATTAAGGGTACAATTAGATTAACTCAAGGCTAGATATTCCTGATGCAATATGTAAGTTTTACATACATATGTATGTCTAACAATTCTCTTAGTCCTTTTTCTAGTATTGTTATTGCATTTAACTTCACTTTTCAAGAAAATATTATTTGCAAATTTTTTGTGCCTAGCGTACCTCAGGCGCGCCTCACTTTGTCCCTCACCTTGAGGCGAGCCTGGCCCCCTGGCACCTAGGCTATGCCTAGCGCCTTGACAACTATGCAAAGGAGAGAGAGCAGCGGAGGTGGACGGAGGAGAGAAAATAGGGCAGAGAGAGAGCAAAGTGAGAGCAGAGACGTGTATTTGGAGTGGGGTGAAAAAGAATCAAGTTCAGGAATTTTATTTTTATTTATGTTTTATAATTTTTTCAGGAAAATGAGAGTGGGAGATGAGCACACCGTAACTTTTGAGCTTTATTTTAATTTAGTTTCATTATGTTTATATTATTATTATCAATACAAATGATAAATAACTAATATTATTAAATAATAATAAATAAAATTTTTTGAATAATAATACACGTTAAGAATATAATGATAAAATATATTAATTAATTAAATAAGAACATGCATACTTGCATAGAGAGTATCCTATAACATTTTATAACCCTATAACTTTCTTAATGTCATACTATTAGCAATTATCATAAAAAAATTGAACAAACAAAAGAGACTGACCTCTCACGAGAACGCTTGTTTGATCTCTTGGACAATTAAATTCTACAAAATTAAAGAATTGAAAGCAAGAATACCTGAGTAATATCACAATACTCTTCTCCAAGCGTTGGCTGCCCTGTACATGTTGTAAGTATGAAATAAAGCATCTGGTCGAGAAGCTTCGTCTGTCAAGAACAATCATCAACAACAAATATTAGTTCAACTGTAAATTAAGCAGAGAATTCCAAATGAAAGAAAGCTAATAACCTCACTCTAATAAGCCAAAGCAACTCTTGTACCTGTACAATCAAAGCAACTGAGGATTAATTTCACGACATATCTAACCAATTAAAAAAACGAGATAAAAAAAGGTGAAGAAAAATGGCCGAGTAGGAGACAAAAAGCATCATGGCAGGCATCGTAAACAAAAGAAGCATACTGATCATGCATTATTTGGCAGAGAGATAACCTAAGATTTCCTAGTTGTTCTTTTTTCTTTTCCACATACTTGAAGCCTCTTACAACAGTTGCAGCTCTAAAATTTCTGGAAATACAAATATGCTAGCAAACATCCTTGAGATGGGGGTGTAAAAACATATATGTAGTGGTAGTGCTTTGAATTTAATTGTAAAAGGACAAAAAACACTCTAAGTAGCTTATAGACAGATACGCATAGATTAATTGCTCCAAAGATAGTTCAGGGGCAGAGAACATAATGTTAAAAAAACAATAATGCAGCATCCGAAGCCATACAGGGTTACAAGGAAGAGATTTTATTAGTTTGTGGTTCATAATATAATGCTAAGAAGGATGGAGCTAGGCTAAAGCCACATAGAATGCACATCTGATATGCTAAAATTTATAAGTTTTATTACGTGATTTCAATGAAAGTTTATATTAATATCGATGAAGCAATTTTGAAGTGATTACAAGAAGTTTCGCATCATAAAAAAAACATGGGTTCAAGACTCAGACCGTTTATTGAATAACAATGTAGATAATTATTCTACTTTAAATAGGATAAAATATCTTAAAAAGCTATGTGGTGAATTAGAAATTATCAACTCAAAATATAGTAAATGCATAGTTATCTGTTAAAAAATTAACACCGGTACAGACACAACAACATTTCCCCAATGCCTAACAAGGCTCCCGCACAAGCAAGGTAAGGGGGGTCGGGTGTATATAGCCTTACCCCTATAATTATAAAAAAGTTGTTTCCAATTGACTCTGAAGTACCGGTACAGACACACATCCTAGAATTTCTAATTAAACAACTTAACAAACCTTTTGGCTACTTCCCCATGGCAAGCAAACTTTGATGGGTTCTTAGGGTACTCCAAAACTTTTTCAAGCTCCTGTTTAGCATCAGCAACCATGATTATATGATAGAATATACAAAATAAATATATACATTATCATTTTGTTTCATAAATTTTGTTCAACAATGACAAATATTAATATATTATATTTTTTCTTTTGGCATGTACTAAAAAAATGCAACACATGACCACTTTTGACAATTAATAAACACACACACATATATATAGATATATATCATTTTAGTAAGTGAAATAAAATTTGATTAAGGCTCTCCGGCAATGTTATTCACTAGAATGAACACACACATATATATAGGCATCGCTATGCGTAAAGCATGAATAAGGCTCTCCGACAATGTTATTCACTAGAATGAATTGTGAAACAGAAAGAAGAGTTACGAATCGAAAAAAAATCTGGTATGAAGATTTTATATGGCATCCAAGTGTAATTTAAGGTTTAGTTCATTGCGTTGAATAGTAATGAAATTACATGTACATAAACCACTGGAAAATAAACTTGACAAACTACTCACTATTGTTTAAGAGAGATAAAACCAAGCACAACACCTTTGGATTTACAAAATCTGTGGCAAAATGAATCATGTAGATGCAAAAGATAGAAAAACCAGAACACAATAGACCAGTAGAAAGACTTGAATATGAAGCATAATATGTAAGAGTTTGCACATCTCTTTCAAAATGAAAAACATGCCTATTTCGCCATACAAAACACAAGGAAAAGTAATTAGTGGACTAATTTTCATAGTCAGAATCATTCGATTATTCCAGGTTTTTTTAAAAAAATACACAAATAATAAATTTTAAGCATACTAAAATCAGTTTTTTGGGATTATTGCTATTCCTCTCTAGCATGCAGCTTCAAGAAAACCTTAAGAAAGGAAAAACTGAAATCTTAATTAGATAATTTTGAAAGAGTTAAGCACAGAAAAAATTAATTTTTATAACAATTTTCTTGTATTTTCTAGAAGGAAAAAATTAGATGAGATCCAAATCAACATTTATATCTTCTCGGTTTCTCTTTTAATCCCAGGAGATGAATTGGAAATTCAGTCAACAAAAAGAGTCTGCAAACTCAAATATTAAGCCTCGTATTAGAAGAAAAATCCTCATAAAATTAGGTATTTCAAATCTCAATAAACCTTTTTTAAAAGTGCACAAATCAACCACCAAAATAATAATAGTTGTCCATTCAAAGTATGTCACAAGATTTCCCCAAGTTTTCTTACGGAGGAACAGATGCAATTTATGTTAATTTAGAACTCAACAGAGAGCAGAGACTTCATACCTTAGGCTGGGCGACCATCAATCAAGATCAGAGCGCACTCCTCTCAGTCAGAGAATTGGAAAACTTGCAGCTAGAAAATTTCAGATGGGGAGATTAGAGAAGTAGTTTAGAGAATGAGAATTAGGGTTAGAAAACTTCAAAGATGGAGTTTAGAGAAGGAGGGGTTAGGGTTCGAAAGTTTCAAGGGAATGTTTCGCAAAGGCCAGATCAAATATTTTAGTGATTCAGAGACGAGGGAGGGGTAATTCAAAATTTGAAGGGAATGAAAATTATTATGAGGGAAACTAAGGAATAGGATAAAAATTAACCATTGCAGCAGCTAAAAAAACTTAAATATTTTAATAAAAAAACTTAACTTTTATTGCAATAGCCCATCATCAAATAAAAAATTTTCACTTGAAATTTACACCAAATTACTAAGTTTTATATAATTAATTACTAAATTACATTTCAAATAATATTTTAATTTTTTTAAAAATTTGCTAAATAATATTCTATTAAAACAAAATTTTCAGGTTTTATAATATTGTATACTTTTCACTTTTATTATTTTTATTTTGCATTTATATCATAAACCATTAATTTTTTTGGATATGTTGTTTTAGAGCTTTTTTGTTCGTCTTTTTTTCCTCTTCAAAACTAGATCCATTATGTTAGATTTTTTCTGAACTTTTTCGATAAGTATTTAGAACAGAAGTTATCTTAGAGCATCTCCAATAGATGTTCTATTCTATTATTCTTGTTGACACGTAAGCAAAAATAGATATTGAATTATATAGTTATCTTATATCGTACCTTATAGTTATTTTGTAGTTATCTTATATCGCACCGTATAGTTATCTTATAGTTATCTTATAGTGTTTTAAAATGGATGTAATTTTGTTATACTTTTACTATAGTTTTATTATTGTTTACTTATAGTTATGTGTATTTAATTAAGTATGTAATTTAACTATATGACAACTATAAGCAGGGTCGGTCTTGGCAATTCCGACGCCCTAGGCGAAACATTATATGAACAAATATATTGGGGCCCTTCAATAAAAAAAATTGTGTAATATAAAAATGCAATGTATTACGCTACTAACAAATTAAAATGATAGTTAACTATTACCAATTACTTATAAAAAAAGAAATTAAAAGGGCTAAGTGAGCAGAAAAAATAAATACAATTTTAATATATGCTATTATATTATGGCTATTACAAAAAAGTAGAACATTTTACTAAAAAATTATATTAGCATATATTTTTTTATATTAAAAATAATTAAAAAATTTAGAAATTTTCGGCCTCTTCAGGCTACGGGCCCTGGGCGATCGCACCAAATGCCTACCCCCAGGGTCGGCACTTACTATAAGAGAACTATACATTAAATGTACATCAATAAGAAGTTCAAAAAAAATATATTTTCATGAATTTTATTTTGAAGGGAAACATAAAGACAAAAAAAATATTCTAAAGCGGCATGCTAAAAAAATTAACAGTTTGAAAGATAAATCAAAATTTTCATACAACTTATACCTATAAATTTCCGATATACATTTTGTAACTTTTCAAAAACAAAACCTAACACTTTCCTATATTTTTTTTTAACTTTTTCATACAGCTTATACCTTTTCTATACCTTTTAATTAACTTTTCATAAAACCTACAAATATCCTACAACTTTTACGTAACTATTCATATTACCTATTTTTGTTACAAGTTTTACTTACTGAAGTATTTTTGTTACAAGTTAAAATCACTGTCAAGAAAATTATATATTTTTTGCAACAAACTTTTTTTGTTGTCACATATATATTTTTGTGACAGTAAAAAGTTATTGTCATATATTGAATATTTTTAGTTACAACTGTTATTTGTAACCGAAGTATTTTTTGTTTCAAGTTAAATTTATTGTCACAAAAATAATAAATTATTTGTAACAAGATCTCTATGTTGTCACATAAATAGTTTTTGTGACACTAGATTTTTATTGTAACAACATATAAATTATAGGTTACAACTCATGTCGTAATGGAAAATTATTAGTTACGATCTTTAAAAATTGTCACAAAAACATCTATTATATATGACAATTTTACAACAAAATTTCACAAAACTAATTTTTGTGACAGTAAATTTTTTTTATTGTAACAGATAATAGCCTTTGTGACAATAATTTTAGTGACAGTGACATTGTTGTGACAAATACTATTTGTGACAACTTTTTATTGTCAATATGTGACAACTTTTTTATTGTCAATATGTGACAACTTTTTATTGTCAATATGTGACAACAATGTCACTGTCACTAAAATTATTATCACAAAAGGCTATTATTGTCAACTTATATTTTAGTGACAATATAAGTTACAACTTTTTATTGTCAATATGTGACAACAATGTCACTGTCATGACATGACAACTTTTATTAGTCGTCACAAATACTATTTGTGACGACTTTTTATTGTCACATAATATGTGATGACCATCGGTTACAACTTTTTTCTATCACTGTCTATTTGTAGTTACAATATTAACTTGTTACACTTATTATTTGTAACAACTTTGGATTGAAGGGAACTCAAATTTGTATTATTAGCTTTAAAATTTCTAAAACAATATAATTAATAGAAGAGATTTTCAACGAAGAAAAAATTAACAATGAACAAAATTAGCTAAATGCAATTACACTTAAAATAAATAAAGCTTAAAAACAAAGACAAACAATAAGGAGCAAAAAACACTAAGGCCTCTATAAACTGTAGATTCAAAATAAATGCAAGTGTCATTACTTTGAGGTCTACTGCATACCCTTAAGAACCGAATCCAACATCTATATATATGTAAATTAACGAAATCCAATTTATGTTTTTAAAGCATAAGACTTACAAGTTCGGAGGATGATAATCTGTTGGCCAAAACTTGCATTGTTCAACCCACTCTTCTTTGGATGTTACAGCATATTTGCAAATCTACAATTACAAAACCAATAACATTAACCACCTTAAAAAGTTTGAGTATTATAAAACATAACTGAAATAAACATTAAGGTATTATAATCTATTACAATGTTTCCATAAACTAATGTATGAGTTTCATATAAAGAATTAGAACACAAATGCATGATAATAAACATCATCAATGTTTACCAAAGTGAATAGGCTACTAGACATAATTGAACCTGCCTAATTCATATAGTAATCCAATGTTCTGAAATGGTTAGCTCTAATACATCTATGTACTAGCACGCTTGAAGCAAACTGAAACCTACCACTAAGCTGTAATAACATGTTAATTACTCTCTGAATCATTTCATAATGACCAAAACCGAAATTGTTTTTAGAAGATAATCGGAGAAAGTTCGTTGGAAAGAAGCTAAAAAATTGGTCACAACTGAACAAATGAATTAAACCCACAAGTGGAAGGCAACAAGGTTTTTCTATACTTGCTCGACACACTCATATGTAAAAACGAAGAGCCATAAAGAGTTCAGAGTTCAAACTATCACAAAAAATAATAAGTTTGGCTCAATTAAGATGACAATCCTGAGATTTGAGCACAAAAATAACCATATCAAGAAATTCCAATGAAATTTAAGATGAAAGTAACAGGTTTTCACTAAGTATACCTTCAATATCTTGCCTATTGATGCATCGAGGAAGTTTGGCAAGGACAAGAGTCGCAATGTATGGCCCTGTGACAAAAACGATAAACCTTATACTAATTGATTTCAGATTATTGCATAAATTATGGGAATTCTGCTTACCGTGGGTGCAGTATAAAAAACTATTCGGGTAAACTTTTCGTATAGTTTTTTATTCTAGAAATCTCTAACCTGCCAACATGACCTGTAAGAAAGATAGACAAGTGCAAGCAGGCTCATGCAGAAGGTGCAAAATTTAAACAATTAAACAATGTCATACAGTAGCATAAGGCGACACAAGGTTCTTAATGTTATTGGAGAGCACTAAAAACAAGCTTAAATGATGAAGATGATTAAAAAGAGTAACCACGCAGGTGTAGAAAAAAACACAATGTAATCTCTCAGGATGCTTAGATTAACCTTGCAATAAAACTTTAGTTAAAATAGTTAACTATATAAGACAAAAAAATAATCAAACTTCATGAACATAACCTAAAATCATCAATGATATAGTAACATATATGCAAACACCAATATATACAAAATGCAGGAATGTAGAAAAATGACATTGAGATAGTGAACTGATATTAATATGTGAAGATAACTTCATTTTTTAAGGTAGATTCATTAAACCAATAAAAAACCAAGTAGATGACATTCTTGGCCCTCATCACCATATAGTTGTTAAAGGCACGCCTCACGGAAGGCTCAGGTGAGGAAGCGTACCGCGCATAGGCGCGCCTTTGGTGTGCGCCTCCTGCACCTCATGCGCGGCTCAGAGACACTTTTATTTTTTAAGGTTTTAACTTACTTCAATATGTGTTGTCCATCTATTTTTAAGAGTTTTAACAATAATCCAAGGCTAGGTATTCCTAACTCAATTTCTATTCAGGCTAGATTAACTCAAGGCAATATATTCCTAATGGAATATGTAAATTTTACATACATATGTACATCTAACAATTCACTTAGTTCTTTTTCTAGTATTGTTATTGCATTTAACTTCACTTTTCAAGAAAATTTTTTTTTACAAATTTTCTGCGCCTAACATACCTCAGGTGCGCGCCTCATTGCACCTTGCCTTGAGGCGCGCCTAGTCCCCCTAGCGCCTTGACAACTATGCTCATCACAATCAAGTAGATGAGTCAACATAGATTCCTTAGCCCTCATCACATATCACGTAGATGACATTCTTGGTTTCTCAAGACAAAGCCCACCAGACACTAGTTCGTTGCCATCCATTTATAAAAATATATATGCATCATCTAATTCAAATGTCGACAAAAAAATATATTCTATATTTGTAATGTTCAAAAGTTCAACATTAAACAACAGTATCATTCATATGCATGTACTGTGTTCAATAAATGCGTATGTCATCATATCATGATTAAGATATAAAAATAGATATTGTATATGTACACAAACAATGTGTTATGGCGTATAGAATAGATTGGGCATAATAACTCATATGAAATCACATGAAAGAAGCAAAGGTACACACTATACAGAAAAGTGAAGCATACTTATCAAGCCAACAATATCAAACTGATGCATGCACCACAAAGTAAATTTATTGATCAATGGCTACGACTTGATACAAAAGGCCAGAAACATCTAAAAGACCATAAACACTAGCTTTTGTTGTCTAAGCAATAGCTAAGCTAAGAACAAACAAGGATATTTTCATTGTAAATACCATTGTTTTAATCTGGAATGGTTAATAGTTCTAACAAAATAAGAAGACATATTCGATACATAAGAAGAATCACACCAGTGCACATAATAAAGAAGATTTACCAGATCCTGCAGTTGAAAACTACAAATATTTATTTGCAGATGTGTTGTCCAGAAATCAGCTGCACATCTGTTCGGAAACAGAAAAATAGGAGCTTAGATAAAAAAACGAGCTTAGATGCCAAAAGCTCGACATAAAATTAATGCAACTTAATATGTGAACTAGACAATAAAAACTCTTGTAACTAAATCAAAAGCTTCAAAAGGCAGATTAAATCTCTGAGGCTAAATCTATAAAACATCAACAACTACTAAGCAAAACATACAGGGCATCAAATTTAAACTAATAGGTACTCTAAATAAACATCATAACCTAAATAACTTAAAGCACAAAAGAGAAAGATCTAAAACGAAAACTCTTAGATCTAAACTTGTTTGTACCTTTAATGATAACACTCTGGATTTCAACACTAAATTATGTACATCTATTGACAATTCCTTCAAGTTTGAAATACGCTGAGAATATAACAAAGTCTACAAAAGGGTTAGGGAAACAAGAACGAGACCCAGTGCTCAACCTGAGTTGTGAAGACAATCAAAATTAAAACAGAGAACAAACAAATGAAAAATGAATAAAAAGCACATGTAGATGTTAAATAGCCGTTCTCATAACAGATCCAATTTCTCAATTAACTTAGAAATTTCAGAAGACATACGCAAAAGTAACAACAGGATCTGAGGAGGTCTGCATCTGAATCCATCTTGAGATTCAACTGTTCAATCTGCAATAAATTGATTATAAACCAAATTTTCATCTAGTTATCAATCAAGAACGAAATATTTTTCCGCAAACACCGATCATGGAAAATTAATGAAACAAAAAGCAAAAATTTGGAGGGTGAAGAGAAGTTACCGACCAGAACGAAGTCTGGAATCAAGTAACCGGAGCATCGAGTAAGTAGCCAATGGCCGCCTTGTGAGAGACGAAGCACTTCACCGATCGAACCTATATGGTGGCAGCAATTGTAAGAATCCAGCAAGAAGAAAGAATAGCCCAACCTATGGGCGTCATCATCATTAGTGGAGTGATGAAGAAAGAACTAAGAGGATCTGGGGACATTAACGGAGAGGAGAGCAGTGGGGTTGAGAGATCTAGGGTTAGTGAATTTGAGAAAAAAGAATGGAAAAGAGAATATATTACATCGAAGAAGAAGAAGAAGAAGAAGAAGAAGAAGAAGAAGAAGAAGAAGAAGAAGAAGAAGAAGAAGAAGAAGAAGAAGAAGAAGAAGAAGAAGAAGAAGAAGAAGAAGAAGAAGAAGAAGAAGAAGAAGAAGAAGAAGAAGAAGAAGAAGAAGAAGAAGAAGAAGAAGAAGAAGAAGAAGAAGAAGAAGAAGAAGAAGAAGAAGAAGAAGAAGAAGAAGAAGAAGAAGAAGTGACAACGAAAAAGAGAGGGTTTGAGGGCAGTAGAGAGGGGGGGAGAGCGAAGGCAACGATGGGAGTAGGCGGAGGCGGAGGCGGAGGGAAGCGTGGAAAGAGAAAGAAAGGTAGGTTTATTCATAAAAAAATTTTACTTGAAAAAAAATTATTATTATAATAGTGAAAATTAAAATTTATATTAACAATAATGAATGATAAATAATACTAATAATTATTATTAATATTATTGTTTTTAAATATAATAGAGAAGATAATGATAAATTGCATCAAATAATTTAAATTGTATTATTATTGATATTATATTAATTGATAGGAATATATGGTAAGATTTAAATTTTATTTTTAAAAATTAATTATTTATTAGTTTTATATGATATAGAGAGAAATAATATTATTTTTTAATAGTTAATAAAATATTTATAAAAATGATATATTTATTATTATAGTTAATTTCAATATTTAAACAACATATATGTATTATCAGGATATGGGGTTTAGAGTTTATAGTTTAGGGCTTAGGGTTTAGAGTTTAAGATTTAATTTTCATATTATTGTTTATAATATTGATTAAATAAAGAAATATTTATAATAATAATATTATTAATTAATATAATTATTTAAATTATCTTTCATGTCATTGTTTATAATATTAATTAATAAAAAACTATTTATAAAAATAACATTAAATAATATAATTATCTAAATTATCTATACATTATTTATTATTAGAATTTAAGGTTTGAGGTTTGAGGTAACCTTCTTATACTTTATTTGTACTTTTTATACAACTTATCATATAACGTATAACTTTCAAGCACCGGCCACACTCCAATCGACAAAAAATGTTGGTATAGATTTCTCATAAAAACATTTTAATATAATATTATATTTTGTATGAGTGTAACAAGAGTGTATGTTAGCTTGGTGGTAAGCAACTAATAGTCTAAGCTGAAGGTAGTTCGAGTCCTGTATATGCAAATTTTTTCCAACTGCCCCTTTTGCAACATTTAAAAGGCAATATTGTGATTTCAGTTGCAAAAACAATATATGGCATAGTGTTTTTTGTTACTACTTTTACTTGTAATTAAAGTATTTTTTTTCAAGTTAAATTTATTGTCACAAAATTAATAAATTTTTTGTAACAAATTTTTTTATGTTGTTACATAAATAGTTAATGTGACAGTATAATTTTTATTGTAACAAATTCTAAATTATAGGTTACAAATTAAGTTGTAACGGAAAAATACTAGTTACAATCTTAAAAAATTGTCACAAAAATCTATTATATGTGACAATTTTACATTAAAATTTTGAAAAATCAATATTTTGACGAAATTTTTTTATTGTAACAAATAATAGCTTTCGTGACAACAATTTTGTGACAAGCAAATTATTATCACATAATAACTGATTTGGTGTAGTGATCCATCCCCCTTAAACCAAGGACCACAACTCCTGCATCCTAGAGATAATTGAGAACTTTCACCCTACACTCCGCTCCTTTTTTACTAATTCTAAACCGTGGCTATGATGCCATATTAAACTTCGAGCGGCGCTACCCGAAAGCCCCTATTAGTATGATAATTGGAAATCAAGTTGTCAAAAAACTTCAACTTCTGTAAAATTAGGTTTTTCAAAGTACTTGCTCATTTGTTTTGTGACAACTTAGGAGATACTTGACATGAACTCATGTTTTTTACTGTTGGAAAATTTGGAAGCTCGGAAGCAAAAAACAATTCCTCGTAAGCACACTTGCCTCAGAAGCAGTGACACTTTCCTTAGAAGAAGCAACAGTTTGTCAGAAGTTTATTCCAAAAGCAACAGTTTGCTCAGAAGCTGCGAAACTTGTTTCAGTAGCAACGCTCAGAGGCTGGATCAGAGCCCTCAGGTGCTGTTGGGGAAGCTCAGAAGTTGGATCAAAGGTAACGCTTTTGACATCAAGTATTTTTTTTAGGAATTTATTAAAATTTAGTAAAAACTTTTTAAAAACTTTTATTAAAAATTTAGTAAAAACTTTTTTCTATTTTTTTTTCCATTTTGACATCAAGTATTTTGTTTACTTTTTATTATTTCAATTGTGTTCTAATTACAAAGCCCTTCTGACATTTCGAGGGATATAAAATAGTGATATCTTTGATCCATACTTTTTTACGTAAAATAATGATAAATAAAAATTTATTTAATATATTTGTTCAAATTTAATTATCTAACTCATACACGTTGAATGTCAAATATGTTTAAATAAATTTTAAAGCTTATATATAAATATATATGAATAATTAAAAAAATTTATAGACTCCTTTCGGCCGTTAAACTCCTAACCTATATCCAGAGCTCTATAACTTTAAGGGGGCGTTTGGATTGGGGAATCAGAAAAAGGAAAGTGAATGAAAACTGTGTATTCCCTTTGTTAGTGTTTGGTTGCTCATTTCTTAAATTTTCACTACCCCTAATCCTCTATCCCATTACCCCACCCACCTAGGTAATCATATTCCCTTTATTTTTATTCCTTATACCATTTCATATAACTATTAAAATTAATAATAATGATAATATTTATTATTAATATTGATTAATGAATAAAAATTAATTAAAATATAATAATAATTATTTAAAAAATAAAAATAATTAATAATATTATAAATTAAATATAATAATATTTTTTAATATAAATATTAATTCTAGTTTATAAATTAATAATAGTAATAAAAATTTATAATATCATTATTTAATATTATTTAATATACATATAATTGAGATAATTATAAATAATAAAAAATATTTAGTATTAACAACATATATTTAATATTAAAATAACAAAAGTCAATAATAATATTTAATTATTAAAATTAAAAAATAAAAATAAGTATTAAATAATAGTATTTATTATTATAATAATAATATTATTATCTATAGTAATATTCAATAATAATTATAAATCAAAATAATAATATTTATTATAAGTAATTAATTTAATTATCTATTATTATCGTTATAATATTTAGTATTATTAATAATAATTTAAATAATAATTAATAATTAGAATTAAATAATTATAATGATACATCTTTTAAAGTTAATATTATTTTTATAATTATTTTAAATATATTACAGATTTTTATTAGTAATAATAATTAATATTTTATTAATATAATATAATATGATTAATTAATTAATTTATTCATTATAATATTAATTTCATTAATAATAAAATGATTATAAATATAATATTAATAATTAATAATATTTATACTAATTATTAACATTAAATATAATATTAATATTTAATATTTTTAAATATTATTATGTATAATAAATAAAAATATAAATAGTTATCATATAAATTTATATTAAAAAATATAATTATAAGTTTTTTAATAATAAATTATTAATAATAATAATAATAACTATTATTATTATTATTATTCAATAATTGAATTTATTTTCTCTAAAAAATAAAAAATAATAAATGAAAGTCATTCCGTTTCATAACATATCCAAACACATGAAATAACCAAAGAGAATTACATTCCTTTCCTCTGCATTCCCTTTGTTGATTCTCTTTCCCTTTCCCTATATGAACCAAACGCCCCTTAAAATGTATCGATCTTAATACTGTGTATAATGTTTAATGTTAACATAAGTAACTTTTAAGAGAGATAAATCTTTTTTTAGTTGTCGACAATGACGTAGCCAGAATTTCAACTCAGGTGGGCAATACGCCTATAAAAAATTTAATTCAACTCAATATAAATTAAATAGTGTATACTTGTAATGAAAAATAATTTTTTTTATGAAGTCACACATAATATGAAAAGGAATACAAGATTTTCAAGTTAAAAAACAAAGCAAAATCAGTATAAAATTACAAAAATCTCATGAGAAAAATTTACTAAGAGTTGCGGATTTTAACTAGAAATTTTTGTCCAGAGAAATTTATGATTAAGACCAAGAAATAAATTTTAGATTTAGACTAATAGTTTTACTACTATGACCCTATTATCTGGAACTTATGTGAGATAAATAAATTTATTTTAGTTTAAATTTTTACTATATATAACTTAACTTATTTTATGTGATTATTATGAGTTGAAGATAATAAATTATTTAAAATAAATAAAATTTAGCAATATAATATTACATAAGAATGTGCGTATGAAGTATACTATATTTTTTAATTATTACCTATCATATTTTAAATTTTTTATTAATTATTTAATTAAAATTTAGGAATTTCTTAATTAAAAAATACATTAAAAATAAATAAAATAAAAGAATGAAATTTAAAGCAAAAATAAATAATTTGTGAAACGCAGAAGTTGAAAATATATTTAAAATAGAAAAATTAGATATATAAGGAAAAGAAAAGTATTTGAAAATATAAAAAGGAAAATCAACAGATAATGAAAGGAAAAAGAAAATGATAGAAAGAAAAGGATTTTAAAATATAAAAAAGAAAATCAAAAGAGAAGATGGAAGGAAAAACTAAATGAAATACATGGCTTTAACGAATTGGGTCGTGGAATTGAACACACAGCCCACTTTGGAATTAATTTTTTCAGGCTTATTTTTTTAAAAAGCTTCATTTTTATGCTTTTTCAAGTTGTTATTATAAAAAAATTTTAAAATTAATAGTAAATAGTTTCTAATTAATTAATATGGTTTTCAGGATCGGACCGGGCACCGAACCGGTGAAGGCAGTGGTTCATGAATTTAAGGTTCAACCAGATTAAATCGGTGGTCGAACTGAATTTTCTTAAAATATGTAAAAATACTAAATATTTTATATAATTTAATATTAAACATGTAATATAAGTTATACTCATATAAAAATTAATAATATTAAATAAAATATTCTATAATTTAAAGTTATATTTCAAATAAAAATAAAACACAAGATAATAACCAATATAATCTAATGAAAGAATTCAAACCGAATTCTATATTGTATAAATTGGATAAAAAAAGTTAATAAATTTTATTTATGATATATAAAAATTATGCATTAAAAGAATAAAAATTTATACACAATATGTAAAATAAAAAAATTATATATCCATTTAATATAAATTTAATCAAAAAACTTAGAGTAACGTTATTTAAAAAATTTATATGTTATTTCGTTATGAAAAACATTCAAAACTGTTATTGAAAGAAATGTTTTAAATTTGATAAAATATGTAGTATATGAAATAAAAAATATTTATTATAGTTTTTTATAATAAAATATTATTAAAACAATTTAAAAATTAACAATATATAAAATAAAAGTATATAAGGAGAAAATGTTATCAATTGTGTGGTAGCTCAGTTGGTAGATCATGTATTGAAACATATGTTGGAGGTTTTGTGTTCAATTCCCATCACCAACAATTTTTAAAAAAACATGATTTAAGAGAACCGAAAATCGGTCATCGATTAAACCGGCCGGTTCGGTCTAGTTTTCAAAACCATGTTAATTAATAGTAAAAGCAAAAATCTTTTATCTAATATCAAAGTATCTTGTTTTATTAAAAGTTTTTAAGCTGAGCTTTTTATGACATCTGCTCTGGCATCAATCCTAAAAGACCCCTACTATAAAATGCAATAATGCTCAAGTAGCTGGGGCACAGCTTTAACAATGCACCAACATCTAACGTAATTTACATCTATATTCATCTGGAATGCTTTATACATATATCGCACTTCCAACGTCTGGTGAGACATGTGCCCCACCAGCCCCCACCTCCTTCGCCCCTGGTTGTCGAATCAACATTTGTTAGAAGCTACTGTATACAATAAATCTGTTTTAACATAATTTGATATTTGAAGTCTTACTATTAGTATGAACTGATTCAACGACAATAGTTATAATCTTTTAATATTAAGATGCTCTGATATTTTCAACCTAAAGTTGAGGTCTTATTATTATTCTATATTCTACCTTTAAAAAAGGGCCTTTAATGATTGTTTGGACTCTGATTGATATTATGCTCTATCTTTGATTGTTACAATACCTCATTTACTTATGTGCCATTGAGTGGAAAGCTTCCTCGCATGGTATTCTGCATTTTGGACCATGTGATTCAGTAAGGCTATTTCTGTAAACTTAGCTTTATGTTCCAGTTAGCTTGATTTTTACTTACAAGTAGTGCTCCTTAACTATTTGCGAGAATAACATGTATTTTCATTGCATAGTATGTCTGATACGAAAGTACGATGCTTACCTCTAGTTGGATTTTAACTTTATATGAAAGGATTCTAACTTTATTAGTGGAACTTTTCTTACTTATTTGTTGCTTCCTCCCTTTCTACCATATTTAGTGGGTTTCCAAAGCTGCATTAAATACATAATAAAAATAAATAATACCCTTTAAATTATTTTTTTTAAGACTTTTTTTTATTTTTACTCTTCTTTAAGGGTAAAAGGGGAAAAGGTAGAAAAATGTATTATAATTTAAAAAGTGACACTTATTTAAAAAAGTATTTACTACTCTGGAAGGAGTATAAAATACTAATAGTATATAGAAAGTAATAGTAGGAAGTTGAGATAAAAAAAACCGTATGAAAACAACTGAGAAACTGAAATGAAGTTCGGTTGAGTTAGGGTTCTCTAAGTTGAACATTTCGGTCAATTTCGACAATTCATTGGATTTTAATGGTCTAGATTTCATTGCACCGTGGACCCTACAAGCCACTAGAATTGAATCTGGACCATTAAAATTCAATGAATTATTGAAATTAATTAAAATATACAACTTTGCAAATCAGTGACCTTAGAGCATCTCTAATAGTTTGTGGATTCTAGAATGATGTGTCATAAAGAATGGAAATTCATATTGATGATATGGTGATGATTTTACAAATAGACAATATGTTTTAAAAAATCAGTTGTAGTAAATTGTCTATTTTTATAGTGGTTATCATTTTTTCAAAATTAAATAATAAAAAAATTAGGTATTTATTAAATTATTTATTTTATACCTATCAAAAATTTAAATTTTAAACTAAATATTAAAATATTAATATATTTGATTACTTGTCATTTTATTTGATCTTTTATTTGTAGAAGATCAAATATACAATTTCTAAATTTTGATTACCACATCATATAAAAAGATAGGATAAAAAATTTATTATAGTACTTTATTTAAATTAATTATCTATTTGAATCTATATATCAGGAAATACTCAAATAGAATAATTATTGGAGATGGCGACGGAGAATCCAAATCCCTATACAATTATTTAGCCCTCTCTCTCTATATTTGAACATCCTTTGCTACCCCGTATTTGATATACAACTTCAAATCAATTTAGAACCAAATTAAATGGAGGGAGAAATGAAACAAAACCTTTTAATAAAGAGAAATGAAGAACAACAAGAAGAAGAAGAGCAAGAGTTGAAGAAGAAAGTATTGATCGAAACGAAGAAGATATGGAGAGTTGCAGGGCCTGCAATTTTCACAAGATTTTCAACTTTTGGCATTACAGTTATTACTCAAGCTTTTATTGGTCACATTGGTTCCACTGAACTTGCTGCCTATTCCCTTGTCTTCACTGTTCCTTTGAGGTTGGCTAATGGCGTTTTGGTACGGTTTTTTTCTCCTTTTTTACTTGTTCGACTTCTTGTAGCTAGATCTGATATTGATGGATTTCTAAAAACTCATGCACTAGGGCTTGGGCGTTTCTTTCGAACGGCCAGGATGGATAATTTTGAATTTTTCTTTATAGATTTTTGAAGAAATTTATTCTAAAAAAACCGGGTTCGATCTGGGTTCTTTAGTGTCCTTGTTTGTGTTTATTTATGGATTCACATTGGTAACAAGAAAGAAAAGAAAGAAAGTTATGGGCTGAATAGGGATGAACCCGAAAACCGTGACATCCGAATCGACGCCGGCGGGGAATAACCGAAAACTCCACCCGGATGGACAGATGATGGGTGGAATTTTATCCCCGGAAATAAAAGTGGGCAGGTGTGGGTGGAACCATCCCCGCACTACAACCGAATAAATTCCCAAACAAAAACCCGAAATCACACATATATATACAAGATTTGAATTGAGCAACACAATTCAATAAAAAATTCATCTTTCAAACTATTGCATATTAAGTTTTATTAAAAAAAGCCAATAAAAATAGTAACAAAATTAACTAAAATTTCTTAAAATTTGATCAAACTCAATTCTATCGAATATATAAAAAAATCTAATCATTGAGAAAACTTCTAAAATTATGCGGAATTCATTGGTGGGCGGGGATTACCCGAGAACCGTTCGCACCTGCTTGGGTGCGAAATGGGCGCAAAAATAATCCCCGAAACACTTGATGGGGAATCACCAAAATTGCACCCAAAAAGCATTGGGTGTGAAATGAGGCTTAAGCCACCAGCACTGAACCCGCACCATTGAAATCCTTAGGTCGGAAGGGCATTTTTCATCTTTTGCCATTTAACAGCCCGCATGGTTAAGGGCTTGTTTGATATTGATGTCAGAGTTCTTGTCACGAAAAAATCTACTTACAAATTTTAAATAGAATAATATATTTTAACATTGAACAAAAGATTTTGAGTCTTGACACTAACTAATTAGAAACTACTTGTTATTGATTTCTATAAATTTGCTTTAAAAAAATTGAAAATGAAACTTTTGGGAAATGCAATCCGAGAAAGCAATCCCAATCTGCCCCAAGTTAGAAACTATAGAAAGTAAAATTAACACCCAAAAATTAAATTCTGTCATTTTTGCTTTCCAAACATTTCGGTTATTGTGTTAGATTCAAATCCCTAATTTTTCTGAAAATGGATTATGCAGCTAGGCATGGCAAGTGCTTTGCAAACACTATGTGGACAATCCTATGGAGCAAAACAGTATCACATGCTTGGTGTCTACCTCCAAAGATCTTGGATTATTCTAATATCGTGTTGTCTCTTCCTTCTTCCTCTATTTATCTTCACTACTCCGATTTTAATCGCTCTAGGCCAAGATCCAGACATAGCGAAAGTATCAGGATACATTTCTCTGTGGCTAATCCCTGTTCTATTAAGCTTTGGTGTATCATTTACTTGCCAAATGTTCCTACAAGCTCAGAGCAAGAACATGATCATCGCTTACTTAGCTATGTTTTCGCTGTCACTTCATGTTTTCCTTTCTTGGCTTCTTACCATTAAATTCAAGTTTGGACTTGTTGGAGCTTTGGTGTCCACTATTTTGGCTTATTGGATTCCGAATATTGGCCAGCTTTTGTTTGTTGTTAGTGGGAGTTGTAGCGAGACTTGGAAGGGGTTTTCTATGTTGGCTTTTCAGGATCTTTGGCCCATTGTCAAGCTTTCTTTGTCATCTGGTGCTATGCTATGGTAAAATGATTAATTTACCCGAAACAACTTTTTGTGTTATGTAGTATAGCCAGTTTATCATTTACTATCGCATGCTATCACTAAATTTGGCCGAATTGTATGGACCATGCAAATTATGAAAAATGTATGAATTGTGTGGTTGGGGTGGAGCCAGTGCACCACCATGCCGCCTCTAATGGTTGAGTTTAATTTACAGGATTTTGTATAACTTGCTTCTAATACATGACATATATCTCAAATCATAGTTAATCGAACAAATGTCATGTATTGGGAATAAGTTTTCAAGCTACCCAGCTCGCTGTAAAATTCCCCATCATGCATGGTTATTTGAGGGATAGTATGGTAAAGGGTTTATTAGCTCTACTACAGGGCCTGAAAAGGTGTTTTGAGGCCTTAATTTGATGATTAGGAGTGCTAAGCTAAGTTGACTTGGTCAATTTGGTTTTGGTGTTGACAGCGTGGAGCTTTGGTACAACACTGTTCTGGTACTGCTGACAGGGAATCTGAAAAATGCAGAGGTCTCCATCGATGCACTTGCTATTTGGTACATTATCTCTTTTTTTCTTTGACTTTTTTCATCTTCTCTCTCTATTTGTCTGTATATGAAAAAAATAGTTTTTTAGTACAGGTCCTTGTACTGACTGGGTTATATTCTAACATTGAGTCACCAGTTTTGATTTGCTGAATCTTTAGGACAAGGACAACAAACATTACACAAGGTCCATTTTCCCCCTAGAAAAAAAAATGTTTTGTTAGGTTTGAAACATTTGCCTCTTAAATTATTTTCACTCTGTTCCAAAATAAATTTCGTATTTTCACATAGTTCTCTTTAATTTACTATGGTGTAAATTAGAAGAGAGATTATGTATTAATAAAATTATAAGTTAGAATTTACGAAAAAAATACGTTTACTATAGAAATGTGAAGAAAGATATTCGATACCCCGAGTCGACTAATCTCGATGGATTTTAATTTGCAGCCTCAACATCAATGGTTGGGAAATGATGATATCATTGGGTTTCTTAGCTGCTGCAAGGTACTATCTAACTATTGTTGATATTATTAGTATTAAATGTAAAATTAATTAGAGTGTAACATATTTGTTAAAATTAATTGCAGTGTTAGAGTATCAAATGAACTAGGAAGAGGAAGCTCAAAAGCAGCCAAGTTCTCAATAGTGATAACAGTGCTTACATCATTTGTGATTGGATTTACTCTGTTTGTGGTTTTCTTGTTCTTGAGAGGGCAGCTAGCTTACATTTTTACTGAAAGTGAGCTAGTTGCTGAAGCCGTTGCGGATCTCTCTCCACTACTCGCTTTCTCTATACTCATGAACAGCATCCAGCCTGTTCTCTCTGGTAAACTTCAGTTACATATTGGCATAAATGATAATGTATGTGCATACTACCATGTTTCGGGTCCATATTATAGCATCAGGGACCTGAAGTAGTCTCTAAACGCCTGATGCCTCCCTGAACTGGAAAAAAGTGCATTCGCTTGCTCTCTTAATGATACGTGTCTGCTTCTGGTTGGTTTGACATTTCAAAGTCATTTCAGAAGCCGACATGTGGCATCGAGAGGGTATACTGATGCACTTTTCGCAAATTGAAGGGTAATTTGACATTTTTGAAAGTTTAGGGTAGCATCAGAATTAATGCCGACTCCAGATGCATTTAGCCAATAAAACAAAACGTACATTCACTAAAATCAAACATTTTTTTTCTACCAAAATCAAAATAACACGATTTTGCGGTGCAGGAGTTGCTGTGGGAGCTGGATGGCAAAGCATAGTAGCATATGTTAATGTGGCCTGTTATTACCTTATTGGTATTCCAGTTGGAGTTGTACTTGGTTATGTTCTAGGCTTCCAAGTCAAGGTAATTAAGCTTTACTTTTGTTGTTTGAAATAAATAAATAAAATTCTTTATTTAACTTTTATTATCACTTTCTTAAATTTTAATTTCCAATTAATTGCAGGGTGTTTGGATGGGGATGATTATTGGAATATTTACTCAAACTATTGCTCTTATCATAATTACCTACAAAACTGACTGGGAAAAACAGGTATTATAAAACTACCCCACTAAAATCATAATTTGGCAAAAACAGTTCTATAAAATTAATTACTGTAATTATAGAAAATTGTTAAAATTGAAAAATTTGATGAACTATGCAGGTAATAACAGCCCGTGCAAGGGTAAATAAATGGTATATAGGAGATTCTAAGCAGAACAAGGAAGCAGTGACTCTAAGCTAGTTTGTTTTGTCTAAATCAGTTGGTTATCTAAAGTACAAAATCGAAGCTATTGTTTGCTTCCATGGCTATAACATTCTCTAGCCAAATGATTAAATTTTATTCAGTTTTGTGAAAAATTAATAACAACTGAAAAGTATGAATGAAATATCGTATATTGTATTATTGAGTTGTGTATAAATAATTACATCAATGGTTATTTATAGTATACAATACCTATGAGAAAAAGGAAATAAATAAATCTACATAAATACAATTAATTGCAAATTATCTTTCTAAATCACCATTAATCCTAATTAGTGATATTATTCCTAATTTAGACTAATTAGGAATAATCTAATATAGGAAAATATCAATACAGGAATATTCTCAATACTCCCCCTCAAGTTGATGAGTGAATATTCTGAACTCCCAACTTGTGTCTCAGTGTTAAGAATTAGTTCTTTCCTAATGGATTTGTAAAAAAGTCTGCAAGTTGGTGACACGGTACATATGAAGGACTGATTATTCCTACTTGCAGCTTCTCTCGCACAATATGGCAATTGATCTCAATGTGTGTTTGTACGCATGAAACACAGGTTTGCTGTAATGTGTAGTGCCGCCTGATTGTCACAAAATAGTGGTGTAGGAACATCACACAAAACTTTCAAATCTTGCAATATGTAACTTAGTCATACTAGCTCCAAACATGCATTAGCCATTATACGTTATTCTGCCTCTGTCGAAGATCTTGCTATGTTGTTCTGTTTCTTTGACTTCCATGAGATGAGAGAAGAACCGAGGAAGGCACAATAACCTAAAACTGATGTTCAAGTGGTTTGACATCTTGCCCAATCTGAATCATAATATGCCTTCAATGCGAGATTATTTTTGGATGGCAATAACAAGCTCTGACTTGGAGTTCCCTTGATGTACTTCAGAATACAAATTGCTGCATCCCAATGTGGTTGACGTGGAGTTTGCATGAATTGACTTAACGTCTGAACTGAAAAGACTATGTCAGGTCTAGTGACTGTGAGGTATATCGATCTTCCCACGAGCCGTCTATACTTAGATGGATCTTTCAACAATTCTCCATCATCTGAAGTTAACTTTGAATGTTGTTCCACTGGAAATTTTTCTTTACGAGCACCTGTGAGCCCTATATCCTGCAAAATATCTAGTGCATATTTTCTTTGGGACATGTAAATTCTAGTTTTGGAACTAGAAAACTCAATCTCTAAGAAATATTTTAAATCTCCAAGATCTTTAATGCGAAAATGCCAAAGTAAGCATTCTTTGAGGCGTTGCATTTCTTTGAGGTCATTTCCAATCAAAAGGATATCATCCACATAGATTAAAATGGCAGTGAATGAGGACCCTTGATGCTTTGTGAACAAAGAATAGTCTGCTTTGGACTGTTGGTAACCTACTATCTGAATCACATCGAAAAATGTAGAGAACCAATTATGAGAGGCTTTTTTGAGGCCATATAATGATTTTTAAGTCAACATGCAACATTCTCCCCCTGTCGACAATGTCCAGGTGGTAAGTCCATGTAGATAAAATCCGTGTAAGCTAACATGTTAGAATGCATTTTGTACATCCAATTGATAAATAAACTAGTCTCTCGCGACTGCTACAGTAAGGAGGCATCTGAGAGTTGTAAGTTTTGATGTTGGTGAAAAAGTCTCTCCAAAATCAATCCCTTCAATTTGTGTGTACCCTTTTGCTATAAGGCATGTTTTATTTCGTTTAATGGTCCCATCAGATCGGTATTTGATTTTATAGACCCATTTGCAACCAATGGGTTTGTGACCTGTTGGGAGTGTCGTTATTGTCCATGTTTTGTTGAGTTGTAGGGTCGTTAACTCCTCTTCCATTGCCTGCTTCCATTTTGGATCAAGGATAGCTTGAGCATATGAGTTGGGTTCTTTAGTGCTTGTGATGTTAGCTAGAAATGTACGATGTGTGAGAGTAAAACAGGAATAAGAAAGAAAATTTTCAAGGGGATACCTGGTCGATTTTGATAATTGTTGACTAGAGTTAGATTGATTGGCTTGAGATCCTACCACATAGTCTTAATGCCAGGCAGGGGCCTGTCTGGCACGGTCGGAGCGACGGATGGAAGGAGATTCTAGTATTTTAGGTGTGTTTGAAGGTGGATTTTCGGTATGGATGAAGGAAGAGAATTCACAATATCTGAATTTTCAGATATGGAAGGATTATTGGTGGAGTAGGATACGGTAAATTAGGAGCTAGATTTGGTAAGACTCTATGAGAATCGGGCAAGGATGTTGTTGTGGATTTATTAAGGAAGGGAAATATATTTTCATGGCATGTAACATCTCGACCAACAAGGAATGTGCCACTTTCTAAATCAAACAAAAGATTTATACCTTTTTTGATTATTTGGATATCCAAGAAAGATACACTACCGAGCTTGAGAATCAAATTTTTGTTTAGTGAAACAATGGTTTTATAACATAAACAACCAAATATATTCATATAAGAGAGAGACGGGGGTCATTTATATAGGAGTTCAAATGGAGATTTATTTTTCAACTAAGGTGAAGGTAAACGATTAATTATGTATGTTGCGGTCAAAACACATTCACCCCAAAATTCTAATGGAAAATGTGATTGGAAAAATAATGTTCGTGCAGTGTTAAGAATGTGTCTGTGTTTGCGTTCTGCTACCCCGTATTGTTGTGGTGTGTAGACACAAGTACGTTGACGTTCAATACCATTCTTGTGAAAGAAGGCTTGCATGGAAAGGAATTCTGAGCCATTGTCAACTCGAACAATTTTAACTGAGGCATGAAATTGAGTTTTTACAAAAGTTATGAATGTCTCTAATAGGTGTTGTGTTTTAGATTTTTGATTCATGAGAAATAAACATGTACAACATGTAAAATCATCTACTATGGTGAGAAAGAAGCGTGCCCCTAAATGTGTTGGAAGTTTGTGTGGACCCCAAATATCACAATGTAATAAGTTAAAAGGAGAATGAGATTGTATTGTGCTTAATGGAAAAGACAATCTTGTTTGTTTTGCTTTAGGACATGCACGACAATGATTATGATCAGAAATAAAATTTTTATTTAAAGGTAACAATGGCGAGATAAGCTTAAGAACCTTATGAGAAGGGTGTACGAGGCACATATGCCATAAATCTAGGATGTGAAATGCTTGGAATGATTTTGCTGGAATTTTATTGAAGACATGTAATACAGACCATCGCGTTGTTCACCCGAGCCAATCATCCTCCGCGTAGCCAAGTCCTGCAAAATACAATCATTTGGAAAAAGGACAACACAACAGTTTAATTGGTTAGTCAATTTACTAGCAGACATGAGGTTAAATTAAAAGATGGAACGCAAAACACATTTTTTTAATGTGATATCATTATTAAAATTGATTGTGCTTGTGGAAGTGATAGGTGCAGTTGAGCATGTGGGTAAATTAACGAGTGGAATTGGGGATGGTGATGTGTTTGAAAATAGATGTGAATCAGATGATATATGATCGGTGGCTCCGCTGTCCACGATCCAAGGTTTTGTGAAAGCAGAATTGATTAAGGCATTAGGAGTTAACATACCTGATGCATTTACAAAAGATTTACCTCTACCGGAATTATCCGCCATGGTAATATATGCAATAGATTAAAATGTAAGACTTTTGAAACAACAAGATCACTACTCTGGTGTACATAAATATAATTAATTATAAATAATCTTTCTAATTACCATTATTTATAAATACTGATATTATTTCTAATTAACAATAATATTCCTAACTTAGACTAATTAAGAATAATCTAATATAGGAATAATCCAATACCAATATTGGAAATAATATTCTCAACACTACCCCTCAAGTTGGTGAGTAAATATCTTGATCTCTCAACTTGTGTCGCAATGTTAAGAATTGATTCTTCTTTAATGGCTTCATAAAAATGTCTGCAAATTGTTGATATATATGAAGGAATAAAATTTTGAATTGCTGAACTTTTTATATATGAAAGATGTGAATTCTGGATTATGATTTGGCATGTCAATAGCCATATTTAGATTACTATTTGACATGTTAATAGTCATATTTTGTTATGATTTGACATTTCAATAGCCATATTTGTAAGACTACTTGTGAATCAGACTGAGAATGTGAAAGCACGATTGATTAAAGCATCATGAGTTAACAGACCTGTTGCATTTGTAAAAGCAATATATGTTGTTACCAGTGGGCATGACTGAGTCAAATAAGCCATGACATTGATATAGACATTTGACCATCTTCAAGAGTAAGAACATGATTGAGTCAAATAAGTCATGATGTTTATATAGACGATCAATGATCTTTAAGAGTAAGAACATGACTGAGTCAAATAAGCCATGAACGATTGATGATCTTTGTTTTTACATATTTTTGTTCATAGGTACTGGGCGAAAAATATGAGCGGAAGTCGGTAATATTGAGTCACCGGAAACGATGCTCTGGTACCATATGAAAAATGAATAAGAACTGAGAAGTATGAATGAAATATTTTATATTGTATTATTGAGTTGTGTATAAATCAATTACATCAATGACTATTTATAGTATACTATACCTATAAGAAAAATAAATAAATAAATCTAAATAAATACAATTAATTACAAATTCTTTTCTTAAATCAATTACTACAAGAAAAATCACAATATGCAAGGGACACTTGTGAGGGAAAAAATTCCATTGCAGATTTCCTAACTTGCAACAGAATCTGCAACAAAAATGACTTTCCCTTGCAGAGTTATAAATAGTAGAATAATGAATATATTTGCAATAGAAACTACAAGGGTTAAAAATTTCTCTTACAAAAAGTTGGGGGGAAATTTCGGAGGGAGAATTTGCAACAGATTTTCCAAGGATTTTCACCTTCCGTTACAAGATTTATTTAAAATTTTTTTTATAAAACATTATAAAACACCCCATTACTTTTCTCTTTTATACTATCAATCAAAAAGTAAATGTTTAATTATTTGGAACTCATTATTAAATATCCCATAGAATTTTGTACGTTGTTTACAGGGAAAACTCATTTATATATGTTGGAAATGATAGGTTGTCCGTGAGCAGGTTAATTGGATTAAAGGATCCGATCTAATTAGTTAACTGAGCTCAATTGAAAAATAATTAAGTTAAGG
Organism: Euphorbia pulcherrima; assembly: GCA_947683365.1. Classification (NCBI taxonomy): domain Eukaryota; kingdom Viridiplantae; phylum Streptophyta; class Magnoliopsida; order Malpighiales; family Euphorbiaceae; genus Euphorbia; species Euphorbia pulcherrima. The sequence continues at coordinate 41,189,892 of CANTUS010000008.1, read as the reverse complement.
GACTTAATTGAATTATTTTGAGACCTAATTGAAATAAGTTTTCTTCATAAGTGCCTAATGGGCATTTTTCCATTTTCCACCTCTATAAATAGACGTTCGTAGGAACGTTTTTTGATTGATGGAAAATTCATTTTTCTCTCTATAATTTCTCTTCCGGGTTTCTTCCTACGACGGAGAAATCCCGCACAATTAATCGTTCTTGAGTTTCTATCGCTGCAGAAGTTGTGAACAACGACTTAATCCCGACATACCGTGGATTAGTCAACGACTTAGCATACATACGGTTTCAATGCAGCATTCTTTGATCCCAGGCACGGAAAAGGTAAGTATTTGAATCCGTTTCTTTACGATTTCCGTCAATATAATTAGACATAATTAAAAATAATTTTTTAATGTCATTATATTATACAGTAGTATATAATTACTATATAAAATTCATTATATTTATAGTAGTATATAATTATTATATAAAATAGAAAAATTGATAAAAAAAAATGAGTATTACGAAAATTTGAGTATTATCATGTACTCGTCAAAATTGTAAGAATTAAAAAAACAAATGAATTGAAGTTGTAAAAAAGAACTACAAAAAGTTAGGTTTTTTAAGAAAATTAGAAAAATTAAGAAAATTAACATTTTTTATTTATTTAAATATTTAATTATAATGAACCTAATATTAGGTTTCTTTTCTCTTTTTGTTAACTCAAATTGACGTTTACCCTCTTTCTCTTCTCTTCTCTTATCCTCTCCACTCTACAGTTTTCTGCCTCGTCTCACAAACCATGGATTCTCTAAAATTTCAGCCACTTCTAAGCCAACATCGATTGTCCCTTTCACCGCCTCTCACCGACAACCCTTTCTCCCAAACCAATTTCCCTAAACAATAGATAGATTGTATGGTGGAGAAGAAAGCTTGAGGTTTTTCTAATTTTTCAAAGCATTTATGTAGGTAAACTCTTGGTTTCAAAGCTTTTACTTTGGTTTTCCTTTGATTGTGGGTTTCAATATACAATTTTTATTTCAAACTCTGTAAATTTGTAATTCTGTTTTGTTTGCTGAAAATAACAAATGAACGATGAGTATCTATTATTGTCACTTTGTTCCGCTTGATTTTGTAGAAATGGAAATCTAGCATGATGCTTCATCGACAATAAAATAGGTAAATAATTTATCTTGTAAGAGTTTGGCCTGTTATTAGAAGTTTATGGTGTAATGAAATATAGTTGTGTTTTTCTCTATGCTAAGGTCCATTGTTTAATGATTTTGGAGTGCAACTGTGATATTGAATTTTATTCATTAATGTGAGGTTTTTAAGGGATTTTTGTACTATAACGATTGTTTAATATTGAATTGTTCTGTTTGTTCATGTTATGTTAATATGGGCCACTCTAATCTTTTTCATTACGTGATTAGTTCAAGTTCATAGGGTCCTAATGTTGTTGAGTGCTTGACTTCTGACTTTTGTGTAGTTAAAGGCTTCTCAAGATGCATATGCTTCATGAAGTCTTGAATCTGAATTTCAAAAGAAAAGTGCAGACTCGTTAATTAGATTGCTAAAAAAAATTTGAGCTTGAATTCTTATGGTTTAATGATTTGAGCTTGAATTCTTATGTCTATAACCTTGTTCTTTTTTTCCTCATTCAATTTATATGGATGATTGAATATTTTGTTTTAGTAATACAATTTTAAGATTGTATTTACCCTTTAATTCGGTTTGCCTTTAATTTTGGGTTTCAATGTAAACTATGCAAAACTGTATTACTTTATTCTTGCACATTTTTCTTAATTAGATTTTGCTAGAAATAATTATGTTTAATAACGAGGCTTGTTGTGTCATTGTGACTTGTTGCTATATTTTTTGTTTCTTGACTTGAGAAGTTGAGTGTTGCTGAGTCAATTTTTTGAACATAACATTGAGTGTTGTAATTTTTTATTATTAGCTTTGATATTTCATTTTACTTAGTAGTAGCATATACATTCCTAGGCTTTGATGTCAAGCATTTGGATTTAGAGTGAAAATACAAAGTAATTCGAACCTTGTAAGACACAATGGTTTTCTTTTTATAATGTCCCCTAAATAACTACTGAAGCATTCCAAAATTGGCCTAATACGTGTTTAATTCCTTAACCTTTGAAAAATATATTCATCCTACATTAGCTCAGAATTTTTCAAAGGTCCAATTTTTTGTCAAGTCCTAACTTTGCTGCAACTATCAAATTTTATGGATGTAAAACGCGACATTTTACGAAGATAATTGAATATATATATGTTCTCAAGTCTGTGAAATTCGGAAACAGTTAATGGACGATGATACCATGGAGTGATCAAGTTTGGTGGCCTACTCTGGGGTTCAGAGTATTAACTTATTCAAAAAGTTAGAAATCACTCTTACTTGGACAACTAATTACTAATTTTTCGTAGTGTTTGAGAAGAATATCATACTATAGTTATCCTTCCTTTTCATCCACCTTATTTTTTAGGGTGTAAAAGTATCAGACACTTGAAGTTAAGTTTTCTTATTTTTAACCATTTTAAGTGATTATCAGAGTAATTTCATTTTCAAAATATTGTTGGAATATATTGAATGCTATCAACATATATACTATACAAGTGCTTTTCCTCTAATCCTAATTGCTTATAGAGGACAATCTAACGGGTCCTGTAAGTTATAATGTGCTTGCGTTGAATCTTGTCTGAATCTTTTTCTTAATGGCAGAAAAGATTCCTCTTGATAACAAATTGCAAGGAAAATTTTATGGAAGGTAACGAGGTAGCTGTATTTGAGACAATCTTTTCTCCATGTGACCGTAAAGTTTGAATATGCAATTGTATCATCATGTGATTTATCCCGTGAGTCGCAAAATTTTTAGGTGGTACTCAAACTTGCACAGAGCAGGGAGCTTGCCTTTCATAGGACAAGGGGCCCTAGAAACACCCTGAAATATTTAAGGTTATTAATGGAGCTTTGTACATAATGTAGATGTTAAATGTTCTCCTTTCAATTTTCTTAATTTCTTAATACACATATATAAGTAACGTTTATTTGCATGTAGTATTTTACTTGACTTTTTACACAAAGTAGAAGTTATTGACGTAAGCAATGGTATATATTTGTTTCATTTAGTTGCTAATGTTAACTTTCTTGTAATGCAGTGGACCAAGATGGGAAGGTGTGAATATTGGTAATCTTTATATGCGTACAATTGGTTCAGCAATACATGTAGTCTTGCAATTAGATAGCATAGCATCCTTTTTTTGTTGTTACTAAACCTACCATACTGTATAATCGCTTTTATAGTTCAGTTTGTTTTGTTAGTATATGCATCCCTCTCACTGTATCAAAACTTGACATTTGTTTTACTTATTTAAGGAATAAATAAGATTTGAACATATAAGATACACATCATAATATGATGTCCTTTTTTATTTTTTTGTATATTTACTTATTTTGAAAACTCTTGTTATGCATAATCGTCAAATATTTCTATCTTGTAATGTGTTACATCATTTTGATTCTATTCTACTTTGGAATGAAAATGAATCTTTTATATTAGGAAAATGAATATTATAGCTTAGCCTAGCGAATTTAGTGATATTGAGGCTTTTGTATATATTAGGCTTATGTAATTTATAGTAGCTCCCTTCAATCCAAATAATATATTGTGTTTTATTTTTTTAATTTTTTAATTACATTATGCAACGGGTTTTGCAAGGGAATCACACTTCCAAATCTGCAAGAAGCTGTTTTGCAAGGGATGATGTACTTGCAAATCTACAAGTGAAATAGCAAGTTAAATACAGTTGCAATTTGGCAACGACATTTGCAACGGAAATATGTTGAATATTTGCATCGGAATGGAAAGCACTTGCAGATCAATCTGTAAGCGCGCATATTGCAATGAAATAGTATTGTTGCAATTCCGTTGCAAAACTGCTTCTGCAACAGAAATTCCGTTGCAGATTCCCTTGCAAATGACTGATTTTCTTGTAGTAATCCTAATTAGTGATATTATTCATAATTTAGACTAATTAAGAATAATCTAATATAGGAAAACATCAATATAGGAATATTCTCAATAAGTTTGTACCTATTCTATTATGCATCATTGAGTAAAACTATACACAATTTTTGTAGCTGAACCGTTCGGTTAAAACCAATGTTATCAATATTACGTTTTGACTGTTAAAACCATGAACCTTTATGAAAGAAAATTAAGCATGACTGGTTTAAATTGAAAAAACCAACATATTAGCAATCCAAAGTACTTTATAAAAATATTATTTTTATACTAATAAATCAATTAAATAACATAATTGATATAATATATATTAAATGGAAAAGTGTGAAAATAATATTTTATTGATTTAGTTTTAATATTTGGAAATTTATATGGAAGAAATGCATTTATATAGGATGTCCTAAATAGAACTTATACTATAAATTTATTTTTTAATATTGAAATTATTTTTTAAAAATTTAATATTTCAGTAGGTTAAATTTTGTTGATATGTTTCTGTCGTGTAGTAGTAATGCCACCAATTTGATGTATGATACAATTATGATAACATTAACTGAGACCAGATGCCAAATACTACTAGTAAAATTATAACTTACCGGTTATTATTTGGCAATTTAATAGTTTGTTATTTATTAGTTAGAAGCTTGTTGGTTAGGTGCAACAGTTATAAGTTTGTTAAGCAGCTTAGTTAAATATTGAAAATAGTATTGCAATTATTCATTTACCTTAAATTGTATTCATTAACTAAACTCTTTAATTTATATTTTCTAATTGAATAAATTAAAAATTGAAATTGTATCATTTTTTTTAAAAATAAGTAGTGAGCATTATTGGTTTAATTTCATAATTTTTTTTAATAATATAGGACATTTTTATTAAATATCGATCATGAGATTTAAACCCACAATTCTATACTTTTTAATTTATTTTTAGTAAGATCGTGGTTACTTCGCAACCTACTGGTTATTTCGCAAATTTTATAATACGTTACCTTAAATTATTAAGAAGTATTAAGAAAATCTGAAAAACCACGTGTATTTTGTATATCCTAAAATCCTAGTTTGAACTCATTATAAATATTAAGCTTAATGCTCTTTCATGTCCTTAATTTAAGTAAAAATAGTTTTTATATCTCTCGACTTTTAAAAGGTGCTCCGATCTACCCCAACTTCTAAAACAAGTGTCTCTGTGCTACCAGAACTTATCAAAAGTAGACCTCCATGCTACCTTTGACCACGGGGACGCGTGTTGACCTAAAAAATGGATTAAAAAATTATATAAATTTAATAATTAATAAAAAAAATCATTAAAAATCCCTAAATACTTTTCTAACTGTAAAATGACCCTCTTTCTCCTTTACGGTGCGTTTGGAAAGCTCACATTTTCTGAAAAATTCTCGCACCAAATTTATTTTTTTTCTTTTCCGGATATTTCATAATTAATTTTTAGAGTTTTTGATTTTTTACAAAACCGGGCCCCGAAACATATTTTCACATTTCGGAGCCCTTCCATAAAAATTTTCTGAAGAATTCTTGCACTAAATTTATTTTCTTTATTTTTCGAATTATATTTCATAATTTTTTTGGATTTTTTGATAACGCATGAAACCGGACCCCGAAACATATTTTCACATTTTCGAGCCCTTTCGAAAACATTTTCTGAAAATTTCTTGCACCTAATTTATTTTCTTTATTTTTTGGATATTTCATAATTTTTTGGGATTTTCGATTTTTTACGAAACCGGACCCCGAAATGTATTTTCACATTTTGGAGCCGTTCTGGAACATTTTCTAAAAAATTCTTACGCCAAATTTATTTTCTATATTTTTCGGATATTTCATAATTTTTTGGAATTTTTCATTTTTTTACAAAAGAGGGCCCTGAAACGTATTTTCAAATTTTCGTGCCCTTCCGAAAACATTCTTTGAAAAATTCTTGCACCAAATTTATTTTCTATATTTTCCGGATATTTTATAATTTTTTGGGTTTTTTCGATTTTTTACGAAACCGGCCCCGAAACGTATTTTCACATTTTCGTGCCATTCTAGAAACATATTTTGAAAAATTCTTGCACCAAGTTTATTTTCTATATTTTTCGGATATTTCATAATTTTTTGGGATTTTTTTATTTTCTTACGAAATCGGGCCCCGAAACGTATTTTTTACATTTTTGGGCCCTTCCGGAAACATTTTCTGAAAAATTCTTGCACCAAATTTATTTTCTTCATTTTCCGGATTTTTCATAATTTTTTCAAATTTTTTGATTTATTATTTTCCTATGAAATTCTTTATTTTCTGGATATTTCTAAATTTTTGGTGTTTTTTTGTTGAACTAAAATTATAAGGACTTAAAAGAAGTTTTGTCAAGAATTTTTTTGAAATTTGGCAGCGAGTGTAATACACTCCCTAGGCTTCGACTGAGCGAGTGAAAATAGGTAGCACAGAGACACCCTTTTTAGAAGTTAGGGTAGATCGGAGTACCTTTTAAAAGTTGGGGGATATGGAAGTTATTTTTACTCAAGTTGAGGAGTATGAGAGACCATTAGGCCTAAATATTACATTTCAAAGTATTTAATAATGGCATCAACAATCCACTATATGCAATTGGAATTTTATCAAACAAAAATCAAGCCCATTGAATTATCTACGGGTTTAGTGCATCTTCAGGTATTTGAATCTAAGTATATAAGATTCAGATTCTATCTAGATCCATTGGATCTATAAAATTAGACCTCGTATCCATATCCCATGGATCTCATGAATCTGAGTCCAAAACAAGTCTGAAATGGATTTGTAAAAAATTAAATTCAAGAAATAGAACACATAAAAATGTCAACAACCATCAAAGATGTGTTCTAAAAGACACTTTATATCTTAGTTTGTAAAAAAAAAGAGAAAGAGTTTAATGTAATTTCAAGGATCAAAACTTCAAATAAATATAATGTAAATTAACTTTCATCCAAGTTCAAATTAGACTCGGGGTGTACATCTTGACTTAGTGTATAAGATTGAAGTTATGACCTCTAATAATCTCAAGTTCTAGTCTCACCTAGGGTTGGCGTGGTTTTCTTTATATTTGTTGTAAGCACAAATGTGCAATTAAAAAAAGTTCAAATAAGACTAATAATAGGTCCATGTTATGTATATAAATATATAAATGTATTTACACAAATGGATCTGAATTTGGATCTAGATCTTTAAAAAAATTTGATACTAGATCTATTTTTTTAAGTTAGATCTAGATCTGGCTTGAATTCGATGGATCTAAAATGATAGGGTTCATACCCTAAAAAACGGATATGGATTCACGGATCTGAGTTGGGTCCAAGATTAAGTCCCATCGCTAATAAAGTAACTTGAAAAATTTAAAAGATTGTAGAGATTTTAAACAAATTCAAATAACTTTATCTAGGTGATAGTGAAACACAGTGTAGGATAACAGTGAATGGTGAATATGAATAAATGGTATAACAATTAATATCCCAAGAAAATGGACAAGTTCAATTAATGGAAAATCTTGAAAGCAAAACAATAGATAGTTGATGGATGTTCTCTTCTATTATTATTATTCAGGTCTCTCCCCAATTTATAAGGGATAAGGCGGGATTAAAATTGAGATTCAAATTTTAAAGTTGATGAATGATATTGTACTTTAATTATTAGGGCAACTTATTTAAGTAATACAAGATTTTAACCTTTTAATTTTATAAATATTAACCTAACATTTGAACCATACCCTAAAAATTTTATTTTTCTTAATTATTTATGCTCTTTCAGGTGTTAATATTTGCTGTATTTTTTTACACTTACCGCTCCCCATAATCTCCTATATGTCCTTTATATTTATTTATTATAAAAATAATTGATGTTATTTACCACTCCCTTTTCATACTTACCATCCAAAATTATTTATATGCCTTTTATATTAATTTATTAAAAAATGATATTTCATCTAAATAACTTCAAAATAAAAAATCAAGATATATAATATTTTAAAAATACTATCAATTATTATTATTATTATTATTATTATTATTATTATTATACTTATGAGTAATATAATTGCAAGTCAAAATAAAGAACTAAATTGTTAACATATAATTGTATTTCTTGAGTTTGTATTAGTCGGAGATAAAAACACAATGTTTTTATTTATTGAATTAATAAAAGAGTGAACTATTCAATAATTAATACGAATTATTCAGTAAACATTAGAAAACACTTAAAAGAAACTTGTAATAAATTTGATGGTGATCACAAAGTTTATGAAATAAATTTTCACATATGTTGTTGGAAAGTTTGCGCTTTAAGACAGTTCCGGAGTTGCTTCCGGAGTCACTGGTTAAAAGGCAACGATTTTTGATAAGAAATTGTTGCTGAAACTCAAAAACTGGATCAAAGGCAACACTTTTGGAGGCAAACTAATCGATACTGATCCGGACTGATCCGGATGCAAACTGATCCGGATTGGTACGGAGACAAACTAGATGAAAGGCAACCCTTTTCACAAATTGTTGCAGTAGCTTTGAAACTAGACCAAAGGCAACGCTCTATTGTTCAGAATCTGTTGCAGTAGATCCGGATGCACAGCTTAGGCAACTGTTCACTCAGATGAGGCAACAATTTCTGCTGAAACCGAAAATGACATTCAAAAGCTGTAAACTTGGAACATCACTGAAATAATAAGAACAAACTTTTACGTGTTAGGATGAGTTGAGTCGAGTAGGAGACTCTGTCCTTAAAGGATACTTCGTAGTTCCTTCCAGGATTAAACAACTCCTTCAAACTCGATTTGAGTTTGGGTACAGGAATCAGAAATGCTTATCATATCCAGAAATTTTGGGAGAAAGAAAGTATAAATTCGGTTCTCTTCACATATGGAAAAACCCACCAGCCTTTTTATAGGTAATAAAATAGTTTTTATAAAACAATAAGTATAGTGTCTTAAAAACCACAACCGAAGGGAGTTACAAACATTTAATCAAAATAGAGTCGTTATAGAATTAATCACAATTCTCTTTTATGAAAGAGTTAAAACCAATAACGGTCACAATTAAATATTTTGGCTAAAGATATTTTCTCAATAAAAATATCATAAAACAATTTCTTTTGAAAGTAACATAAAACTCTTATTTTTCCAACAATCCCCCACAACTTTCAAAAGAAGTTTTAATAAAAAAAAATTTTCTGGATATCTAGAGTTTAACATAAAATACATGGAACTGGTGTCTTGTAGACTATGAACTAGAACTTGATAGATAAAATTTAACTTAATATTTGGTAAAATATATAGTTTCTATGAACCAAATAAGTGCTATTGTAAGATAGGGATTTTACCATATCGCATTATACCAAGTACATACATTTTTGTTGATCGCGGTTTTGTGCGAACAGGCCGTGCGCGTGCCTGGTCTTTGATGAGTGCTTTAGAGATATTATCAATATTATATCTCATAAAAGTGGCCCCACTTCACACTCACATAGGTAATATCATCAAGTGTATGTTGCACTTTATACACCACTCATAAGAGCTTTGAAATCTCATTAAGAGTCCTTTTTACTCAACCTCTCAAGATATGCAACATAGCACTTTTCACACATCTAGGATTTAGGACAATATTCATAGTGCTAGCAGAACTAACAGAAGGCTTGTTAATACCCATATGAACCTATTCCGTGGAATCTCCACTCATGTAGGTTGGGTTCCCACCATTCATTAATTTCAAATTGGCTTAAGTCTCATCCTCTATGATGTATCAAAAATAAATTTCTTTTTCAAAAATTTATTTCTCAAATATTAGTCAGATGATTTGATCAGAATCACTCTAGACTTAGTTGGATAAAATTCCATCTCAATAATATGTCTCAAACGAATATGTATACTTTTGCCATTATAGGTCTTATTTCTTAAAATATATATTGCATCTTGGCATTCTCAATATATTTTGCAATCTTAATACATTGCATGTATTATAATACTTACTAAGAAAGTTTTTCCAACCACTTAGTCTCATTGTATATTCCAACTCTCAAGCAACTAACTCTTAACATAGCTTGCTTACAGTTAGTTTTCATGTTATTGTTCTACCACCAAATGTGAGAACATAACCACTAATGAAATTATTCCCATATGAATTAAAAATTCACTCAATGTCATTGTTCCACTCAAGAACAATGGGAAATTCACTAATGAATTTCTTCTCATGAATCATAGATTCATTGAACATTATTGTTCCTCTCAAGAACAATGGGAAATTCATTATTTAGAATACCATATTTAATGGTTTCTCTCAAATATTTCTTAAGCCTCAATATGTCTTCTCTATAATCAATGATTAGATTATGTGTATACTTGCTCACATAGCATATGCTATGTCTTAATGTGTGAAACTCATCAAGTACAAATGCATACTTGGATTTAGCCACTAGACCACGATTAGCTTCCCTTGAGTATTGGAATCATAAGGGATACTCACATGATTTACATCATTAAATTCAAACTTCTTAAGAAGTTTCTCAACATAGTTTTCTTGTGATAACAAGACACTCTCATTCATCCTTATGATTCACATACCCAATATCGCATTGGCTTCTCTTATGTCTTTCATGACAAATATTGATAATAAGATTATCTTTATTCTATTGACAACATCAATACTCGGAATAAAGATAAACACACATCTACCATTAATCACTTTAGTATATACACATATATCCACCTTAAGAGATCAAAACTTCTCAACTCATTATTTAGGTGCTTGTCACTAAATCATACAAAGACTTTCTCAACTTTCCATCCATGTCTAGGCTCTACATACCCCTCAAGTTGCACCATATATAAAAACTTTATTTTGAAACAAAATTTTAACACCCATGTGGTGAACTCAATTGTAAAAAGAAGCTATAGCATAAATATAGAACTAACATATTTATCGGAGCATAAAACTAAAGATTTTCTTGTAGAAAATAAACACCGCATTTAACCAACGGATTTAGCTTCGGAGGATCATAAGCTAAAACACAAGTTCTATAATTCAAAGAATAGATACAAGTTCAAAAATAAAAAGCTTCTTGCAAACACTTTGATTCGGAAGATGAAATAGCTCCATAAAAATAAAGATTCATCTTCAATCAAACACTTATAAAAATTTTCACCAAAGCATTCTTTTCAAAGTTCTCTTGCCTTTCCTCAAAATATCATTTTCAAACTCAATTTGAAAAATAGGTGCAACCGGGTCAACATCCGGTATAGTACTTAAAAATGGAAACCTCTCTAGCCTTTATTGAAAACATTTACAAAGAATTTATATTCTTTGTCTCAAAGATATTATTTCCAAGCACATCACTATGTTCAACATAATTTATGAATACACCAACATAAACTTCTGTACCTATTTCTCTTTATATAGGTCAAAGAATAATAACCTCAATAAGATACCCCCACACTTTTGAACATTTCAAATTAGGATGATGATCTTCTCATTTTATCATATGGTGTCTTATCGGTTTCTCATGTGAAATTCTATTTGTCTAGAAAACTTAACAAATAGTTCCACCAACAAATATCTTAAGTATATATCTAACATATTAAATATGATACTCACATATATACTTAATAATAACTCACGACATGTTCTCATATGCCTCATGTTTTATAGAAATTATAAACCATCAAATTTCAAGGTAAATGCACCAAAATATATTCATATAACCACACATGGTTACTGACCATTTTACAAACCTGAAATCTGCTCAGTTCCAGATTTCGTTAGTCCACTTTAACTCAAATTTTGAACATGTAAAGGAAGTTATTTGACAAGACTTTCTTCTACTCATAAAAATATATATGTCTTATGTTTCCAACTCCACTAAAAACACATAAAACCGATTTGCATAACTAAAGTTATTCTACAAACAATCAGCCGCGCTCAAAGCTGAAATTCCAGAGAAACGAGATTCTTATCTCAACTTCAATAAATATTTCAACCCACTAAACGAATGAATTTGAAAAACATTCCTTCTAAACATACCTTCATCTGTGTCTCATAAAACCATAGAAATAAGAATGTCTCAAAAAGGAGTTGTAAATCTCAAGAAAACTCGTAAACAACCAAGAATGTTCAAAGCTGAAATTTTCATAAACATAAAACAAAAGTTTTATCACAAATTGGATATCAACAAGCTCCAATAGACATGAAATCAAGATGTCTCAAAGCAACTTAATTCAAAACATATTGATCCACATAAAAAATATCAAAAACTCATTTATTCCTCAACAAATAAATATTTTGATTCAACACATTTCAAAACTTGAAAGTTCAAACTAATGAAATAAAAATACTCAAATTCATAAACCTTAACTACCACAATGCAAATCTCACAATTCAACCAAATAGGCAAAAGAATAGCAAACATATAAATTAATAATCTCAAAAATTATTCTATGGTTCATATAGCTCATTCCGACTACACAATATATTTGGTCATTATAACATTGTCAGGCTCAAAAGTTACCTTCACTCCATTTTCGCCTAAAAGACTCACTAAAACCGGTTCGGTATAAAATTGGGAACAGGTAGCACCTCATTATGTGCTAAAGATGTGAGCTTGAGGAGAACATTTATTCTCCACTTTCAACTTGGGTGTATATGACTATGGAGAATTTTCTATTCATTCTCACAAATGTGCCTCATTACTCCATAGTCGATAACTTACTCATTCACATCAATCACCATGTTTACTTATGAAATGACTACAAAAATAATATCATCTACTTAACAATAAGTTGAGTAGGATTGTCACATTTCACAACTCTATTCCTCCATTTAGGAGCATGGTGGTCACATGTTAAAATTTTCCCCTTTTATATTATTGAAGGGTTTATTACTTTTGAGCATATAACCATAGAGAAATTCGTACCTTTTTCCTTGGCGATGATTGGTCTCCATGATGTTTGCTTTTGAGAATATCTCCTTCCCTTTAGTTATTCCGATCTCCTTCCAATTTACTTTCTTTAGCCTAATGATAATTTTTCCGTACGAGCACCCTTATAATTGTATTTGGAAATCAAATATTCACAAATCTCATTAGCTTCAATTTTTGAAAAATAGCAACACTAAATTTAATTTTTGTAAATAAACAATATAGCTTGCAGTGGAGGAACAACTGCTTTCATTTTCTCGAAGGAATTGGATCCCGTAGGAGTAGCATAATTTTCCATTACAGAATATCCTTTAAGATTGTTGGAAAGTTTGCTCTTTAAAACATAGTTCTAGAGTTGCTTCCAGAGTCACTGGTTAAAATGCAATGCTTTTTGATAAGAAATCATTGTAGAAACTCAGAAACTGGATCAAAAGCAACACTTCCAGAGGCAACCCTTTTGTGGGCAAACTGATCCGAATTGGTATGGGCAAACTAGATGAAAGGCAACCCTTTTCACAAACTGTTACAGTAGCTTTTAAACTAGACCAAAGGCAACGCTTTATTGTTCAGAATCTGTTGCAGTAGATCCGGATGCAGAGCTTAGGCAACTGTCCACTCAGATGAGGCAACACTTTCTGCTGAAACCGAAAATGACCTTCAAAAGCTGTAAATGATGATCTTAACTACTTGGAACATCACTGAAATAACAAGAACAAACTTTTAAGTGTTAGGATGAGTTGAGTCGAGTAGGAGACTCTGTCCTTAAAGGATACTTCGTAGTTGCTTCTAGGATTAAACAACTCCTTCAAACTCGATTTGAGTTTGGGTACAGGAATCAGAAATGCTTATCATATCCAGAAATTTTGGGAGAAAGAAAAGTATAAATTTGGTTCTCTTCACATATGGAAAAACCCACCAACCTTTTTATGGGTAATAAAATAGTTGTTATAAAACAATAAGTGTGGTGTCTTAAAAACCATAACCGAAGAAATTTACAAACATTTAATCAAAATAGAGCCGTTATAGAATTAATCACAATTAAAACTCTCTTTTATGAAAGAGTTAAAACTAATAACGGTCATAATTAAATATTTTGACTAAGGATATTTTCTCAATAAAAATATCATAAAACAATTTCTTTTGGAAGTAACATAAAACTCTTATTTTTCCAACATATGTTAGCTTCGACTAGTAAACTCAAAATGCATTAACCACTATGAATCGTTTAATGATATATTGAGACTTTCAATGCTCAATAGATTTTATATCTAGAATATATAAATTTTGATCTTCTTTGTTTTCAGTTTTGTTTCAAGACTTTTTGTTTATTTTTATTTTAATAATTTGTATAGTTTTGCTTATATAATTTGTAATAAGAATTATTTTTATTTACTTTTTAGGTTTTGTATTTCTATAATAACTAATACATTTATTTTTATTTAATTAAAATATTATTTAACTTAAAATTAAATATAATTTAATTTTTATTCATAAAATATTAAGATATAAGTATAATATTAATTTTATTGACAATAAGGATATTTTCGTCATCATATGGGCGGTAATCGTAAAATGGGGGCGTTAAATAGTGACCTAGCTTCTTAATTACAAGATTTCAACTTTTAAATTTTGCTTTATGTGAATATAAGAACCCCTAATTAACTTATTATTAATTTGATTTTTACAACTTAAAAACGACTATATCTCACAAACCGTTAATTTTTTCAACACGAGCCTTTTGAATATTTTATTTATCTTATTTTTATCTTTAAAATGAAATCCATATTGAATATTTTTGATAAAATAAAATTATTGCAATCTTACCAGTTTTCCCCACTTATATAAATTTTGATCTTCTTTATTTTCAGTTTTGTTTCAAGACTTTTTGTTTATTTTTATTTTAATAATTTGTATAGTTTTCCTTATATAGTTTGTAATAAGAATTATTTTTATTTACTTTTTAGGTTTTGTATTTCTATAATAACTAATACATTTATTTTTATTTAATTAAAATATTATTTAACTTAAAATTAAATATAATCTAATTTTTATTCGTAAAATATTAAGATATAAGTATAATATTAATTTTATTGATAATAAGGATATTTTTGTCATCATATGGGCGGTAATCGTAAAATGGGGGCGGTAAATAGTGACCCAGCTTCTTAATTATAAGATTTCAACTTTTAAATTTTGCTTTATGTGAATATAAGAACCCCTAACAAACCTATTATTAATTTGATTTTTACAACTTAAAAACGACTATATCTCACAAACCGTTAATTTTTTCAACACGAGCCTTTTGAATATTTTGTTTGTCTTATTTTTATCTTTAAAATGAAATCCATATTGAATATTTTTGAGAAAATAAAATTATTGCAATCTTACCAGTTTTTCCCACTTTTTCATGAATGTTTTATATCTATTATAAGAATGGTATAATGTCTTTATAGCACTAATTTTTCATTTATTTTCACAATAGATTTTGAAATTCCAGTAAAAGCTATGGTATGAAGGTCTTATACCAAGTATATAAGCTTTTATACATCGTATACCAGTGGTATAATGTATTTATCATTTTTTCTTCATGTTCACAACAGTGCTCATTTTTTCAAAAAAAATGATATGAAGACCTTATACTTGGTATTTATGGTATAAGCCCTTCGTGTTATAGTTATTGCAGAACAAAAAAGAACTTTTGTGGAAATACAAATATATGTTTCTTTGAAGTTTAGAAATGAGTCTTATACCAGGTATGAGAGTAGTAAAGGAGCTCTTATACTATCCTTTGAAACAAATATATATTATTACAGTTTAAAAGAGTAGTAAAAGATGTTTTATATCAGGTATAAGAATGATAAAAGAGCTAATATACCAACCATTGAAACTAAAAATGAGGTAAATAAAGTAGAATTAAAGCTGTCATACCAAGTATAAGAGTGGTATGAGAGCTCTTATATCATCCATTTTTAAAAAAATCGATATATTAAGAGTTGAATAATAACTCTTATACTTGCTATTTAATGGTTACTGAATGAAAACATGATTTGAAAATTTAACAATGAAAACGGAGTAAAACTTGCTATTACCTCCGTTTTTTTAATAAGTATAACTTTTTTTAAGGGAATTTTTTAAAATAAGTGTCACTTTTTGGATTACAACGCATTATACCCATCTCTTTCACATTTTGCTCTTATTCACTCCTTTATTATAAAAAGTGAAAAAAAATGAAGAGTTAGCTTTAGGTATATAATATTTTTATTGCCCTATTTAATATAGCATTGATATGTGAGAAAATGCCAAGAGTGACACTTATTCAAAAACGAAGGGAGCATATTATTACAAACACAAAAATTCTCTAGCGTAGCTCTTCAAGATGATTAAATACACTATTTCTTTATCATCCGGAAGCTCTTTACTCAAATATAGAAAATTATAAAGTGCACTTCCTTTGCCATTTTCCAAAACTTTGCACAGAATCGTCCAGGATATCTGTAATTGGACCAAAAACTAATCATTCAAACATATTCAACTCCAAACATGATGGTCTAGACCTGAATTACAAGCGAAATCATATGCTATGAAAACATATGAACTAAATCGGAAAAAATATATTCACAAAGAAGAAATTGATTGCAGATGGACGAAATTACTAGGTCTATCTTCAAGAACAGAACCAATACTAGCGGTACAGGTAGAAACAACTGCGTCTTGATGCTTTCTCTAAAATCATCATCAACAGCCGCGAAACAAACAAACAACTAAATCGAAAAAACCAGAAATCGTCATAATAGAAAATCTCAAACATAAACAAAATCTAGAAGAAGAAAACAGGAAATCAAGATGGATCAAAGAAGAAACAAATGGAAATCGCAATACAAACAAAGAAGAAAAAACCTAATACGAAGAAAAGAGAGGATTGAAGAAGAAGAGAGAACTGTCATAATAAGGAAAAAAAAGAAATCTCAAAGGCTCCAGTAATTGAAAAGAAAAGATAGAATGAAGTCGGAATCGTCATATCTAAAAGCAAAAGAAGAAAGAATGAAAGACAGAGATGAAAGAAGAAACAAGAAAAAATCAAAACAAAGAAAAAGGATAAAACACTAACATATTTCCTTTTCTCGTAAAAAGGAAAAATATTTAATTATCCCGTCTGATGTATTTCCCTAATTATTACTCCCTCTACTTTCAAAAATTAGTGATGTTTTATTTGTTATTTAAAATATTAATGCAACTTTTATAAAAAAAATTTCTCTAATTTATCTTTATATTAATTAGGAAAGAGAAATGGTATTAATGAAATTATAAAATGGTAATTAAGAAGAAGGAGAATTTCATTAAGGATACTTTAGTCATTTTAATGGTATATTAAAGATTCATTGGTTTTGATAAAAAGTCTAAAAAACGACTAGTTTTTTGAACCGATGGAGTACATTAATTTAACACTTACATTTATTGATATTTCAAAAGTAAACATCAGATTTTCATATTACAAATAAAAAATTGACATTAAAAGTAAAGAACTAAATATCAAATGATCTGCAATATATGCTAGGGTATCACGTTGCAAAATCACCAATCATAGTGTTTATATCAATATGTTTAACATATTTTTTTCAAGACAAAACCGTTAATCTTTCCAGTTCGGTGATTGAATTGTCCAAGAAAAAGAGACAGAGAAATGAAGTTGTTATTTAGATAACGACAATATAATGGAAAGAGAAAGATAAATGGAAAATGTACCATGAAAATATATGAATAATGGCTTTGAAATCACTTGATTTGGAGTTATATTGTGGATTTTATGAGTGTTTTAGTGAAATGAAGATTGCAAGAAAATAATCCAGAAGATTGCAGCAGAGATGCGAGAAAGAGGGAGAAAAATGGCACTTTGGTGGCTGATGACGTGACACACTAGGAGAGGACCTGAATTTGCTTCAATGGCATAAAAAAGGATCTTCTAGAGGCACAATGAACGAATTAGAGGCTGCCATGTAATTTACTTAATGGCCAAGCATACTAAATCTTGTTGTTATGAATATTTTGTAATAGTTTAATTTGTGCAAGTGGTCAACTTGCTTAAGTCCCTTGAATACTATAAAAAGGCAACTCTTTTGCTTTGGAGAGGAGCTTAGGCTCACTCTCTTCATCTCCATATTCTGTTTCTCTTTGATTTTTATGTAACTAATTATATTCTTTTTTATTTTGTATTTTATTTCTTTACTTATGAGCAACTAGCTTCCCAGCAAGCTTGCTAGGCACGGTCGGCGGCTTGTTTGTGGTGTAGAACCTTCTTTATGCTAACATAACTCTTTGTTAGATTGATTATTATTTGCACTTAATTGTCTTGTAGGTTGGGCCTAATCTATGTCGTGTGGAAGCAAGATAGACCGAGAGGAGAATTGTGACCATAGACCTAATAATAATCACATAAAATTTACGTGTACCGAGAGGAGACTATATTTATGCTAAGAGTTTCTATTCAAGTAAATAGAATGTTTGCTTATTCCCAATGAATGAGATTATATCTAGTGAGGTTGAGAGATAAGCTAGGTAGAGTTTCATATAAACCAAGTGAGGTCGAGAGATAAACTTGTGGATATTAGTGCAAGAGACCTTAGATCTAGGCACATTAACATGTTGGATAAAGAAGGGGAAGCACCATGAACACTGCCTAATTGCTTGGTAAAGCTTGTGTTTTCATACCTTTGTTATTTTCGTTACTGCACTCTTCTGCCTATTTATTTTAGCATACTGCAATCTTGTTTAAATTAGTTTTTAGCTCACCAACTTTATAAATTAAGACCATTTAACTACTAAACTGCCTATAAAACTTAATTTCTTCCTTGCTCCTCGTGGGAATGACACTTGGTCTTGCCCCTTACTACTAATACGATCTAGTGCACTTGCTAGGTCCATCGGGCATGCAACAAGTTTTTGGCGTCGTTGCCGGGGAGCAACGTCCTAATTTTTTTAAGTTTTTGTGTGCAATTTGGTAGTTTCAATATGTTTGTTCCATTTGTGTAGATTTTATAGATTGCAGCAATCTTTTGTGGACAACAAAAGATGGAGAAGCAACCTCGACCAAATGGGAATGAACTTCTTGAAGGAGATGGCAAGTTAAACTTGCCCCCACCAAAGCAAAGACTCAAAGAATATTTGTAATCATCCGTAGAGGGACACCTTTTTTGTATCGTGATACTTTATGAAGGGGACAATGTTTTTGAGATTAGAGCGCCAATGATTCAAATGCTTCAAGCTAGTGTTCAGTTTGGAGGTTTGCCCAAAGAAGATTCGAACTCTCACATCGAAGGATTCATGATTATGTGCAACACTTTTCGCACATGTCGTGCAATCTCCGATGACATCATTCGACTTAAGCTTTTCCCTTACTCACTTTGGGACAAGGCTAAAATTTGGTTGAAAATTTGCAACCAAGTTCTATCACTACTTGGGACGATATGGAGACCGCATTCTTGCTGAAATAATTTCCACCAAGAGAGGTGATAAAACTCAGAAATGAGGTGAGTAGATTTTTGCAGGAACCTAAGGAATTACTCTCTGATGCTAGGGAACGTTATAAGGAACTACTGAGGAAGGTTCCAAACCATGGCATTCCTTTGTGGATGCAAGTTCAGAATTTCTAAAATGGATTGACAAATGCTTGCAAGATCCAAATATATTCCACAACAAATAGAGACTGCGATGAACTTGCCCCGGAAGAGCTATATGATTCGAAAGAAAGATTGGTCAATACTACCTACAAGTGGCATTCTGTTAATGAAGATCGAGAGTTGGAGGCTGCATCTAAGCTTTCTTACAAGGTTGACTTCATTTTAGAACAACTTGCCAAGCTAAATGCATTAGCAATATTGAGCATGCAATAGTTTCATTGTGATTTTTGTGGAGGTAATCACAAAAATCAAGAATGCAGCAATCTTTTGTCCGGATGGAGCAACCATCAAAACTTTCCTTTTAGAATCAACTGCCGTAATCTTAACCTCATTTCCAGCAACATCACAAAAACTTTTCTTTACCTCCACAATCTCATAATGCCAAGAAATTAGAAACAGAGGAGGTAAAAGAAATGATAATGCAATTCATGAGTACCCAACAAAATTCCAACAAATCAGAATTGGGTGTAATGAAGGAGATAATGACGCAATTCATGAAACAAACTCAAACTTCAATCATGAATCTAGAGACTCAAGTCCAACAACTTGCTTAAAAAGGAAAAGAATAAAACTCAAGGGAGGAGTGCAAGGCCATGATGTTTACAAGTGGTAAGGTAGTTGAAAATACTAATAAAATGGTTGTTGTTGATGTTGATGACAATGCAGGAAAGAGTGCAAAGGAAATCCAACAGTTCGTTGAAACTCAGCCGTTGCAGTCTAAGAATGCAGCGGTTTCACAACAGTCTTCTCTACAATCTTCTGAACATGTTTAGAATGAGCCCATTCTTGATCAACAACCTATTCCAGCCTACCAACCACGAGTTCCTTATCCTCAACTAGCTAAACAACATGAAATGGCCAAGAAGTTTGAAAACTTTTTGCAAGTTGTTAAAATGCTTGATTTTAACATTCCTATTGTAGGAGAACTTTAACAAATTCCAATGCATGTGAAGTTTTTGAAGGACTTATCAAAAAATAATATGAAATTGGAGAAGGTAGCAATGGTGAAACTAAATTGAGATTGCTCTTCAATCTTGCAAAGCAAGCAACCTTTGCCCAAAAAGCTAAAGGATCCAAGGAGTCTTTCTATTCCTTGTTCTATATGCAATCTTATTATTGAAAATGCACTTTGCGATTTAGGAGCAAGTATCAATTTAATGCCACACTACATTTATAAGTAACTTGATTTAGGAGAACCCCAACCCACTAAAGTGTCTATACAACTTGCCAATAGAACCATTAGGTACCCTAGAGGTATTGTTGAAGATATTTTAGTAAAAGTAGGAAAATTTATATTGCCTGTGGATTTCATTGTGATGGATATGCACGAAGACCTATGTGTACCTATTATTTTAGGGAGACCTTTCCTTGGTACTAATCATGCTTTAATTGATTTACATGATGGTAAACTTACTTAAAATTTCACGATGAACAAGTTGTTTTTAAAATGAACGAAGCGATAAAAATCCTTCTATTTGTGATGATCATTGTTATTTTCTTGATGAAATTGATGAGCACTTAGACCCTCTTTTTTCAGGAACTTAATGAAAATTATTTTGAGGAAGAAGAGGAGATTACAGAAGAACTGATTTTTGGCAAGAATGATGTAGGTATAAGAAGGTTGCAGCAAGACAAATTTGATGAATCTAGGTTGGGTAATTATGAGAAAGCCTTGAGTCACATAGAAATTCAATGGCATGGTCAAAGAAGGGGACTTGAACCAGGACAACAAGTTCTTTTATTTTCTTCTAAACTAAAATTATCTCACAATAAGCTTGAGTTACGATGGATATGCCCTTATACTGTCAAAGAAGTATTTTCACTTGGGGCAATTGAAATCATCAGGAAAAATTGGGATGTTTTCAAAGTGAATGGTCAAATGCTAAAGCCTTGCTTGTCCCATGAGGAAGTTAAGATTGCTGTTGGAAATTTGCAACTTCATCCACCTTATTCAAGTTTCATATAAGAAACTCCTTGAGCAACCTTGAAGGAATTTGGTGTCCGCTACAAATACCAATTGAAGCGAATTCTGATAAGCTCGAGCTCATTTTTCTATCCTTAATATTATTTTTATTAAGTTATATATTTATTTTCTATATATTTAATCCTTTTTGCTTTTTGTATGTAAACAATTGATTAAGTATGGGGAGGCCACACGGAGATCATATTCCAGACTTTTTATTGCTCATCATACTTAATTCCATTCATCATTAATTCTAGAAATTTGCCAAAATCGGTTTGATTTTCAGAAATTATTATTTCTCCATTTTTGAGCAATTGTTTATACATTGCTTTGCACCACAAGATTACAACACCTTTATTTTTTGCCTTCAAATATTTCTTGCCAACCAATTACTCTTGCACACTAGTCCTTCCCCTCTGGTATGTTGCTTCCACTTAGCACTGCAATCTTATAAGATTTCACTGTCTGCAACCTTCCATTCCTACTACTGCATTCTTGCTTTGAGGACAAAGCAACTTTTAAGTATGGGGATGGAGAGCATACCCGTTGATTTCGAATGGTATTGATTTCTATTGCTATTTTACTTATTGTTAACATGGTATATTGACTGCAAGTTTGTATTTCCTACTTAGATAGATTGCTGAACTCTTCTGTTTTGTTTAAAACTTTTGATTTCATGTCTTCTTGCTTTGTTTTGTTAAAATTTGGCCAAAATTTTTCATTTTCCTCTAAAATGTTTTCTGTTTTTGGCAATAAGCATGATGCTTTGATCTTAGAATGCAAGTTAGTCTAAAGAAAAGTCTTAGTGTTTGGTTTTAAATGGTGAACTTACATTGGCATGCTTTAACAAAGTTGATTAAGCAATATAGATCTTCATAAGGAACTGTTTTTCAATACTTATGGCTATAAATAATACCTACTACAATCTACTCAACTTTAGTGAGAATTTGAGCCTCAATTTATAATAACAAGATTGCTGTTGGAATTTTCTTGCTGAGTGGGCATGCATTTGTGTATTTTAAGCTAGAACTTGATATGGTTTAGTACTTGTTAAGACCACACTTTGATTACATGCATGACATGATAAAGGCAACTAGGATTAACCTTTCTTAGCCAAAAAGCCACCCTTTCACATGAATTTTCCCTTAGATAAACCCATTTGAGCCTTTAGCCTATTTCTTTATTTAACCACATAATTTAAGCTAATAATCCTACACTTCGATTTCCCTTCTACCAGGAATTTTTATCAAAGAAATGTTTTTGACAAGATTGCAGCAACTTTATATATACCGCAAACTTGTGCTTATCAAATAAAAGATCCTATACAAAATTTGTTGAGTTATGTTGGTAAAAGTTTCTATTTTCCAACTCATGGTTCATCTAAATATATGTGTATCTCTATATGTATATCTTCCACAAGAACAAAAAGAAAAGCAGTAGCCAACACATATTAAAAGTCCTTTAGCTACTCAAATTTTTAGATTTACTTCAGCAAGCTTGTTTCCCATTTAAAAAAAAATTCTTACACTTGCCTGAATTGATGACATAAGACCCTTGTATTCGTTGGGAAAATTGTTGAAAACTCAAGCTATCCTCTCAAGATTAATTGATCTTTGAATTGATGTTCTTTAAAGCTAAAATTAACTTTTGATTCTTGCACAAGTATGTTGTTGTGCCTACTGCAACCTGGTGTAATTATTTGATAAATTCTTTTGATGAAATCCTTAGCCCATATGACCTTTTATCTTCACACCTTACCCCAAGCCTACATTACAACCCTTTATAAAGTCCTTTTGATTATGTTTTGTAGTCAATAACAATGGTGGAGATGAGACCAATTATCAAGCATATGGTCTTAAGAGTGCAATGTATTGTTGAAGAGGGCTACCTTTAAATTCCCGTAAACAGTTTGAGAAAATTGGAATGAAACCTTTAGTGAGGCAGTATGGTTGCATTGATGCCATGTTTATTGATTTATTAGCTCTTAATGACTATCTTGACTCGTTTTTTACACTAAGTTAACATGCTAGTGTGGGTAAGCTCATCTTTATCCCTAAGCTTTGAATTTTCTGTAGACTCTTTTGCTGCTCTATGGTAATAGGTAGATTGTTAATTGCCACTGTTATTTTGAACATTTTCGCACTTATCTTTTCTTTTTCTTTTAATTTTTCTCTTGCTTTTAGGACAAAAAAATATTTAAGTAGAGGGATTTATGATAAATGGAAAATGTACCATGAAAATATAGAGAAAATGGCTTTAGAATCACCTGATTTGGAGTTATATTATGGATTTTATGAGTGTTTTAGTGAAATGAAGATTGTAGGAAAATAATCCAGAAGATTGCAGTAGAGTTGCAGGAAAGAGGTAGAAAAATGGCATTTTTGTGGGTGATGACGTGGCAAACTCGGAGAGGACCTTAAGTTGGTTCAATGGCATAAAAAAGGATCTTTTGGAGGCACAATGGATGGAATAGACGCTGCCATGTAATTTACTTAATGGCCAAGCATACTAAAACTTATGGTTATGAATATTTTGTAATAGTTTATTTTGTGCAAGCAGCCAACTTGCTTAAGTCCCTTGAATACTATAAAAGGGCACCTCTTTTTATTTGGAGAGGTGCTTAGGCTCGCTCTTTTAATCTCAATATTCTTTTTCTCTTTCATTTTTATGAAAGTAACTATGTTCTTTTTTTTTTTGCATTTTATTTCTTTACTTATGAGCAACTAACTTCCCTACAAGCTTGCTAGGCACTATCGGCGGCTTATTTGTGGTGTAGAACCTTCTTTATGCTAACATAAATCTTTGTTAGATTGATTACTATTCATGCTTAATTATCTTATAGGTTAGGCCCGATCTATGTCGTGTGGAAGCAAGATGGACAGAGAGGATATTTCTGACCCTAGACCTAATAATAATCATATAAAATTTACATGTACCGAGAGGAGACTAAATTTATGCTAAGGGTTTCTATTCAAGTAAATAGAATGTTTGCTTATTCATAATGAATGAGATTATATCTAGTGAGGTCGAGAGATAAGCTAGGAAGAGTTTCATATAAACCACGTGAGGTTGAGAGATAAACTCGGGGATATTAGTGCAAGAGACCTTAGATCTAGGCACCTTAACATGTTGGATAAAGAAGGGGAAGGACCACGAACACCGCCTAATTGCTTGGTAAAGCTTGTTTTTTCATACCTTTGTTATTATTGTTACTGCACTCTTCTGCCTATTTATTTCAGCTTACTGCAATCTAGTCACTATTTTAATTTACATTACTACAATCTTGTTTAAATTAGTTTTTAGCTCACCAACTTTACAAATTGAGACCATTTAACTACTAAACTACCTATAAAACTTAAAAATCTTCCTTGCTCCTCATGGGAATGACACGTGGTATTGCCCCGTACTACTAATACGATCTAGTGCACTTGCTAGGTCCATCGAGCACGCAACAAGTTTTTGGCGCCGTTGCTAGGGGAGCAACTTGCTGAGTTTTAAGTTTTTGTGTGTAATTTGGTAGTTTTAATATGTTTGTTCCATTTGTGTAGATTTTATAGATTGCAGCAATCTTTTGTGGACAATAAAAAATGGAGAAGCAACCTTGACCAAATGGTAATGAACTTCTTGAAGGAGATGACAAGTTAAACTTGCCCCTACCAAAGCAAAGACTCAAAGAATATTTGAAACCAACCGTAGAGGGACACCCTTTTTGTATCATGATACCTCATGAAGGGGATAATGTTTTTGAGATTAAATCTTCAATGATTCAAATGCTTCAAGCTAGTGTTCAGCTTGGAGGTTTGGCCAAAGCCGAACTCTCAAATCGAAGAATTCGTGATTATGTGCAACATTTTTCACACATGTCGTGCAATCTCCGAGGACACCATTCAACTTAAGCTTTTCCCTTACTCACTTCGGGATAAGGCTAAAAGTTGGTTGAAAAATTTATAACCAAGTTCTATCACTACTTGGGATGCTATGGAGACCGCATTCTTGCTGAAATATTTTCCACCAAGAGAGGTGATAAAACTCAGAAATAAAGTGAGTAGATTTTTGCAGCAACCTAAGGAATCACTCTCTGACAACTGGAAACATTACAAGGAACTATTAAGGAAGGTTCCAAACTATGGCATTCCTTTGTGGATGCAAGTTCAGAATTTCCATAACGGATTGACAAATGCTTGCAAGATCCAAATAGATTACGCAATAAATGGAGACCCCGATGAACTTACCCTGGAAGAGCTCTAAGATTTGATAGAAAGATTAGTCAATACTAGCTACAAGTGGCATTCTATTAACGAAGATCAAGAGTCAGAGGCTGTATCTAAGCTTTCTTACAAGGTTGACTTCATTTTAGAACAACTTTCCAAGCTAAATGCATCAGCAATCTTAAGCATGCAGCAATTTATTGTGATTTTTATGGAGGTAATCACAAAAGTCAAGAATGTAGCAATCTTCTGTCCGAAAGGAGCAACCATCAAAACTTTCCTTGGAATTAACTGCCATAATCTCAGCCTCATTTCTAGCAACATCACAATAACTTTTCTTCACCTCCGCAATCTCATAATGCTAAGAAATAAAAAATGGAGCAGGTCAAAGAAATGATGATGCAATTCATGAGTACCCAAAAAAATTCCAACAAATCAGAATTGGGTGAAATGAAGGAGATAATGATGCAATTCATGAAACGAACTCAAGCTTTAATCATGAATCTAGAGACTCAAGTCTAACAACTTGCTCAAAAAGGAAAAGAACAAAACTCAAGGGAGGAGTGCAAGGCCATGATGTTTACAAGAGGTAACGTAGTTGAAAATACTAATAAAATGGTTGTTGTTGATGTTGATGAAATGCAGGCAAGAGTGTAGAGGAAATCCAACATTTTGTTGAAACTCAGGCGTTGCAGTCTAAGATTGCAGTAGTTTCACAACAGTCTTCTCTACAATCTTTTGAACATGTTTAGAATGAGCCCATTCTTGATCAACAACCTATTCTAGCCTGCCAATCACGAATTCCTTATCCTCAACGAGCTAAACAACATGAAATGGCCAAGAAGTTTGAAAACTTTATGCAAGTTGTTAAAATGCTTGATATTAACATTCCTTTTACAAGAGAACTTAAACAAATTCCAATGCATGTGAAGTTTTTGAAGGACTTATCAACAAACAATAAGAAATTAGAGAAGGTAGCATTGGTGCAACTCAACCGAGATTGCTCTACAATCTTGCAAAGCAAGCAACCTTTGCCCAAAAAGCTAAAGGATACAGGGAGTTTTTCGATTCCTTGTTCTATAGGCAATCTTATTATTAAAAATGCACTTTGTAATTTAGGAGCAAGTATCAATTTAATGCCATACTACATTTATAAGCAACTTGGTTTAGGACAACTATAACCTACTAAAGCATCTATACAACTTACCGATGGAACCATTAGGTACCCTAGAGGTATTGTTGAAGATGTTTTAGTAAAAGTCGGAAAATTTATATTGTCTGTGGATTTCATTGTCATGGATATGCATGAAGACCTACGTGTACCTATTATTTTAGGGAGACCTGTCCTTGTTACTATTCATGCTTTAATTGATGTACATGATGGTAAACTTACTTTAAAATTTCACGATGAACAAGTTTTTTTAAAATGAATGAAGCGATGAAATATCCCTCTATTGGTGATGATTGTTGTTATTTTCTTGATGAAATTGATGAGCACTTAGACACTCTGGTTTTTCAAGAACTTATTGTAAATTATTTTAAGGAAGAAGAGGAGATTGCAGAAGAACTGATTTTTGACAATAATGTTGTAGGTACAAGAAGGTTGCAGCAAGACAAATTTGATGAATCTAGGTTGGGTAATTATGGAAAAGCCTTGAGTCACACAATAATTCAATGGCATGGTCAAAGAAAGGGACTTGTACCGCGACAGCAAGTTCATTTATTTTCTTTTAAACTAAAAATATCTCCCAGTAAGCTTGAGTCACGATGGATAGGCCCATATACTGTCAAAGAAGTATTTTCACATG
This sequence comes from Euphorbia pulcherrima, assembly GCA_947683365.1. Classification (NCBI taxonomy): domain Eukaryota; kingdom Viridiplantae; phylum Streptophyta; class Magnoliopsida; order Malpighiales; family Euphorbiaceae; genus Euphorbia; species Euphorbia pulcherrima. The sequence goes on along the minus strand of CANTUS010000008.1, from coordinate 41,162,297 downwards.
GGGCAATTGAAATCATCAAGAAAAATGGGGATGTTTTCAAAGTGAATGGTCGAATGCTAAAGCCATGCTTGCCCCGTGAGGAAGTTAAGGTTGCTGCTGGAAAGTTGCAACTTCATCCACCCTATTCAAGTTTCATATATGAACCACCTTGAGCAACCTTGAAGGAATTTGGTGTCCGCTTTAAGCACCAATTGAAGAAAATTCTAATGAACTCGAGCTCATTTTTCTATCCTTAATATTATTTTTATTATTTTTATTAAGTTATATATTTATTTTCTATATATTTAATCTTTTTTTTTTGCTTTTTTAGGTAAAAAATTGATTAAGTATGGGGAGGCCACACGGAGATCATATTCCAGACTTTTTGTTGCTCATCATACTTAATTCCATTCATCATTGATTCTGGAAATTTGCCAAAATTGGTTCGATTTTCAGAAATTATTATTTCTCCATTTTCGAGCAATTGCTTATACATTATTTTGCACCACAAAATTGCAACAGCTTTATTTTTTGCCTTCAAATATTTCTTGCCAATCAATTTCTCTTGCACAATAGTCCTTCCCCTCATGTTTGTTTCTTACACTTAGCTTTGCAATCTTATAAGATTTCACTGTCTGCAACCTTCCATTCCTACTACTGCATTCTTGCTTTGAGGATAAAGCAACTTTAAATTATCGGGATGGAGGGCATAGCTCTTGACTTCGAATGGTATTGATTTCTATTGCTACTTTACTTATTATCAACACGGTATATTTACTGCAAGTTTGTATTCCCTACTTGGATAAATTGCTCAACTCTTCTGTTTTGTTTTAAACTTTTGATTTAATGTCTTCTTGCTTTGTTTTGATAAAATTTGGCCAAAATTTTTCGTTTTCCTCTAAAATGTTTTCTATTTTTGGCAATAAGCATGATCCTTTGATCTTAGAATGCAAGTTAGTCTAAATAAAAGTCTTAGTGTTTGGTTTTAAATGGTGAACTCACAGTGGCATGCTTTAACAATGTTGATTAAGCAATATAGATCTTCATAAGGAACTGTTTTTCAATACTTATGGCTATAAATAATACCTACTACAATCTACCCAACTTTGGTGAGAATTTGAGCCTTAATTTATGATAACAAGATTGCTATTGGAAATTACTTGATGAGTGGGCATGCATTTGTGTATTTTAAGCTAGAACTTGATATGTTTTAGTACTTGTTGAGACCACACTTTGATTACTTGCATGACATGATAAAGCCAACTAAGATTAACCTTTCTTAGTCAAAAAGCCACCCTTTCACATGAATTTTCCCTTAGATAAACCCATTTGATCCTTTAGCCTATTTCTTTCTTTAACCACATAATTTAAGCCAATAATCCTTCGCTTTGATTACCCTTCTACCAGGATTTTTATCAAAGAATTGTTTTTGACAAGATTGTAGAAACTTTATATATACCGCAAACTTGTGCTTATCAAATCAAAGATCCAATACATAAAACTTTCTTAAGTTATGTTGGTCAAAGTTTCTGTTTTCTAACTCATGGTTCATCTAAATATATGTATATCTCTATTTGTATATCTTCCACAAGAACAAAAAGAAAAGCAGTAGCCAACACATATCAAAATTCCTTTAGCTACTCAAATTTTTGGATTTACTTCTGCAAGCTTGTTTCCCATTTTAAAAAAACTTCTTACACTTGCTTGAATTGATGACATAAGACCCTTTTCTTCATTGGAAAAATTATTGAAAACTCAAGCTATCCACTCAAGATTAATTAATCTTTTAATTGATGTTCTTTAAAGCTAAAATTAACTTTTGATTCTTGCACAAGTAGGATGTTGTGCCTACTGTAGCCTAATGTAATTATTTGATAAATTCTTTTGATGAAATACTTAGCCTATATGACCTTTTATCATCACACCTTACCAGAAGCCTACATTACAGCCCTTTATAAAGTCCTTTTGATTATATTTTGTAGTCAATAACAGTGGTGAAGATGAGACCAATTATCAAGCATATGGTCTTAAGAATGCAATGTATTGCTGAAGAGTGCTGTCTTTAAATTCCCTTAAACACTTTGAGAGAAAATTGGAGTGAAACCTTTAGTGAGGCAGTATGGTCGCATTGATGCCATGTTTATTGATTTACTAGCTCTTAATGATTATCTTGACTCCTTTTTTATATTAAGTTAACATGCTAGTGTGGGTAAGCTCATCCTTATCCTTAAGCTTTGAATTTTCTGTGGACTCTTTTGCTGCTCTATGGTGATAAATAGATTGTTAATTGCCACCTTTGTTTTGAAATTTTTGCACTTATCTTTCAATTATCTTTTTCTTTTTCTCTTGTTTTGAGGACAAAGCAACATTCAAGTATGGGGATTTATGATAAGTGGAAAATATACCATGAAAATATAGGAAAAATGGCTTTGAAATTACTTGATTTAGAGTTATATTGTGGATTTTATGAGTGTTTTAGTGAAATGAAGATTGTAGGAAACTAATCCAGAAGATTGCAATAGAGTTTCAGGAAAGAGGGATTGGTGGGTGATGACGTAGCACACTATGAGAGTGTTGGAAACTGACAGTCAGATTGAACGTGCATAACCGGCATGGCTGAAATTCAAAATTTTATCCCCGTCCCCAAGAACTCCTATTAGTTGCATATAAATTAAATAAAGCCTTAGCTAAATAATTCTCTACCTAGGTTAGCATGCAAAAGGGCTAGGCATACCATAATTCCAAATTATATCCTAGCATTAATATTTTATGCTAAACATGTTATAACTCTAAGCTATAACCTAAGCATAAAATAAACTAAGCATGCAAAACAACCTAAGCATATTATTAAGTCTAAAAACGCTTAAAGAAAAAGATCTAATAATAAAAGAGAAAGAAAAGGAACTTACCAGTTGAAGCGTGCTTTAGCAGAACCCTCTTGCACAAGCCTCCAAGCATAGGACAACCTCTATGAGTATCCACACGAACCCCACCAACCAAAACCTCCCCGGAAGGAAGAACTAAGAAGCCTCGAGTATTTTTTAGACCACTCCAGAAGCCTCACCCAAAAATATAAACTAGAGGTGGCCGAATAAATTCAGGCTCCTCAAAAATAACTTGCTCAAATACCCGAGAGATTATTCTTTTTGAACCTCGCTTAGGATTTATGCTCTCAGCATTGGTGCACTGAGAAAGGGAGGACTAGGTGCCTATTTATAGGCTTGGGGAAGCAGAAGTGCTTCCCCACTTCCAATGTGGTATTGGGCAAAATTTGCCCAATCCCCGTATGGGTCAATACGCGGATCCCCATTGGTCCACGGGTTGACCTGCGCGCAACATGCTTAGCACGCTGGGCTGCCTTGTCCCACACACCGAGCTTGTGGGCCTTGTTCCTACAAGCCCAGCTTGTGGGCTGGGCTACACTGGTCACACCCAGCGCTGCCCAGTAGCGCTGGTATGACCAGCGTGTGGGATTGGCCAAGTGCCAAGCCCCCCCTTTTGCCACCACTTGGGGCCCCAAAGCTTTGGGCCCTGTTCCAGTAGGGTCCTACCCTATTGTACTAATTGGAAAATTCCTTTTAGTCCCCTTTTTCAATTATTTATTTTTCGACCCTAATGAATTGGTTACCAGTCAAAATAAATTTCTTGGTCCAACCAAAATTGATCTAATCAATTACAATTTATTTTATGACTGTAATTAATTAGTTACCGGTCAAAATAAATTCCTTTGTCTATTCAAAATTGATCTAATCAATTTTAACCAATTAAATAATCCTATTATTATTTATATTATATTTTCGGAATAGAATAAATCTATTAGTTCTTTACTTAGTCCGATGAAGGTCCAATGTGTGTGACCTTATAGGATCCCAAAGTATGGAGCTGTTAAGGCTTAACCAACCCTTGTTCTAATAGAACCATTGGCTCGGGGTTCTAGATCGTTAATTGAACCCGATTACCTTAAACGACTGTAGTACGCCTCTAGCAAGGGTCTACCATCCCCCGTTACTCGGAACATCATTTATGCTTATGTCTTAATACTGGTTAATGCAATAGTTATCCAATGCGATGAACTCCTTCTATTCTTTAATATTAATACCATCTGGTTTATAGGGTTTGTGTTAAAGTGTTAACCCACTAATAGCAAGGTTGGTCTAAGCTATCCCAGTTATTTACTTGTTACCAAAGTATATTGCCTTTTACCATAGTGCATTTGACTAGAAACCATTTCTATCAAACACATACTCTGATCAGAGGTTTATGACAATCATCACATCAATAAGTGGCCAGGTACAACTCCTTAATATATCCGGAGCGATGGATTCTTTTCGACTACTCAGCTTACCAACGTGCTATCATTACTGTACCCGTAATCACCCGTAACACCCTAAATTAATGAGTGTGTAGAAATAACCCAAAGTATAGCAATAGTACCACACAAGGTAACTAGTATCTCAAGTATGAGGATATTCGTAAAGCTTATTGCATGAAGATAAACACTAACACATTTTTTTATACACCAAGTGTTAATCTACTACGGTCTCCAATATATCTTCCAGATATATCCATGTGTCAAACTTAAGGCACCACCTTCAGTCCTAAGGAGATTGACTGCTAGGACCCTTTTCAAGAAAGTTGACCACATGTTAGTCTTTCCGGTTCATCAATATCCTTTCTTGATGAAACCATGACTAGGGATAGTTTAGACATAAACATAATTGCACATGAAGCAGGTTCTACCAGATAGTCCAACTATAATTTCTCTGACTTTATGCTATGATATGTCAAGGACTTTTGTATACATACATTAATGAATATATTTAACCAGCTATAATATATATACATAGAAACACATTGATATAAATAAAAGAATAAATGCCTTTATTGATTAAACAAATATTAGTACTTATTACATAATTAAGATATATCGCCCTAATTGCCTTAAGGGCATACATCATATCCAACAGAGACGACCTGAAGTTGGTTTAATGGCATAAAAAGGATCTTTTGTAGGCACAATGGACGAATTAGAGGCTGCCATGTAGTTTACTTAATGGCCAAGCATACTAAAACTTGTGGTTATGAATATTTTGTAATAGTTTAATTTGTGCAAGTGGTCAACTTGCTTAAGTCCCTTGAATACGGTAAAAGGTAATGGCGTAGCCAGCACCTGAACTGTGGTGGTGCGCAATTTCAAACGGAGGGAGACATGTAATAGTAAATCGACGCCGACAATGGTAGTGAATTTATGCAAAATGGGGGAATGAATAACACTTTAGTACTTTTCGATGATGAAACTAATATTTCAATTCATCAATAAGCTTTTAGTTTTAGAATTGAGTCGGTTTGTAAAAAATGTGTTACAAAATTAACATATGATTAGAGTTGACGACTTAATTAATTAATTAATATTTAAAAAGAATATAAGTGTTTTTTTAGAAAAAAGTAAAAGAATTACAAAAATAAATAGAATGGAAAATAGAGAAACAAGTAAAAAAGAGCTAAAAGAGAAATTGATAAAATAAAAACATAAATTTCGTACAAAAAATATGAAAGAATATATAAGGGGGCGTTTGGTTCACATCATGAAAGGGAAAGGGAAAGGTAAGGAAAGGAATCCAATTCCCTTTGATTGGCTTAAGTGTTTGGTATGGTTAAGAAATGAAATGAAATGAAATTGCTCCTGATTTCATTTATTATTTTTTGGAGTAAAGAAAATCAATTATTTAGATAACAATAATTACATATATTCTTAATTAATTAATTATAATAAATTAAAATATATTTTATTAATTATTATTATTAATTAATATTCATATCATATTTATAATAATTATAAAAATAATATTAATACGAATTTTATGTATTATTAAAATAATAATATTTTTATTATTATTTAATATATTATTAAATAAATCGTAATATTATTAAATAAATATTGCTTGAAATTTTTTTAATAATAAATAATAAATAATATTATTAATATTAATATTATTTAATAATATGATAGTATTATTAATATTATTTATTATTAAATAAATAATAATATTAATATTACTATTATTTAGTAATATTATTTATTATTAAAACATTATTTAATAATAATATTATTAGTAATATTACTTAAATAAATAATAAGATTATTAAATAAATATTATTTAATAATATTGATAATAATAATAATAACATATATTATTATTTAATAATAATAATACTATATATTTTTTATAACAGTATTATCCAGACATAAAAAATAATTAATAATTATTTTTGTATATTATTATTGATTATATAGAATAATAATATTATAATAATATTTATTATTATTATTTTATATAATAATAATAATAATAATAAGATATATAGTATTGGAGAAAGACAAAGTAATGGAACGCTAATACCTAATGGAGTGGGGGGAATGGAAAGACCTTGAAAGGGGTAATCCCATTACCTAAATGGGAAATGAATTTGATTCCCTTATCCAAACAAATAACAACAAAAGGAATCAGATATTTTGATTTCCTTTCCTGAAACCTCCCAACCAAACGCCCCCTAAAAGAAGTTTCATTTATTGAGAAAGATTATTTTGTAATTGAAGAAGTAGTTAAAAATGGTTGGAGAATGGAAAGAATAATGCAAAAACAAAAATAGATATAGAAACTAGAAAGTAAAGAAAAGGAGTAGTGAGCGCTGGGGTTCGAACGTGTACACCAAAGTTACAAAATCACGCTTCAGCCACTGGGGTAAAACCCAATTAGTGATTAATTTTAACGCTGTTAGTGATTAATTTTAACGCTGTGATATATATTAATTTATAAAATACACCATAAACCACATCTTTCGGACCACCGGTGGAGCACGTGCCCCACCATGCCCTAACCTCCCTCCGCCCTTGATGAAAGGGCACTTCTTTTGCTTTAGAGAGGAGCTTAGGCTCATTCTCTTTATCTCCATATTCTGTTTCTCTTTCATTTTTATGAAATTAACTATGTTCTTTTTTATTTTACATTTTATTTCTTTACTTATGAGCAACTAACTTCCCTACAAGCTTGCAAGGCACTACCGGCGGCCTATTTGTGGTGTAGAACCTTCTTTATGCTAACATAACTCTTTGTTAGATTGGCTATTATTCGTGCTTAATTGTCTTGTAGGTTAGGCCCAATCTATGTCGTGTGGAAGCAAGATGGACCGAGAGGAGAATTATGACCATAGACCTAATAATAATCACATAAAATTTACATGTACCGAGAGGAGACTAAATTTATGCTAAGGGTTTCCATTCAAGTAAATAGAATGTTTGCTTATTCCTAATGAATGAGATTATATCTAAAGAGGTCGAGAGATAAGCTAGGTACAGTTCCATATAAACCAAGTGAGGTCGAGAGATAAACTAGGGGATATTAGTACAAGAGACCTTAGATCTAGGCACCTTAACATGTTGGATAAAGAAGGGGAAGCGCCATGAACACCGCCTAATTGCTTGGTAAAGCTTGTGTTTTCATACCTTTGTTATGCACTCTTGTGCCTATTTATTTTAGCTTACTACAATCTACTCACTGTTTTAATTTACACTACTGCAATCTTGTTTAAATTAGTTTTTAGCTCTCCAACTTTATAAATTGAGACCATTTAACTACTAAACTGCCTATAAAACTGGTAGATATCTTGTAGAAATCTGGTATGAAACTTATATTTCATTAGAAGTTTGTTCAATCCACCAAGTTTATATTTGTAATAACCTTCTACATTATTTCATGAATTTACTAGCATCCTACCAGATACTTACCAGATACATGCCATATGCATTCAAAAACTTTTTTCAACTATTGAGTTAAAAATAGATAATTACGAGTTACATACCAGATTCTGTTGAAGTAAAAACATATGAAAATACGATTCTTACTAGTTACCTACTAGTTACTTACCAAATACCTACCAGATTCTATTAAACTAAAAACAGAAATTAAAAGCATATGAAAATATGATTCTTACCAGTTACCTGCCAGTTACTTACCAGATACCGACCAGATTCTGTTGAATTAAAAACATATGGAAATGGTATTTGGTAGGTAAGTGTATGTATATGAATTTGTTTCAATCATTCTTAATACGTAGTAATATGTTGTTATATGATCAGTTTATGTCTAATGTAGTTTTATTGTTGCATTTGTTATGAAATATATGCTACTTTTACAAAGTAAACTATGATTCTCCAATTTTTTGATTTTTTAATCTTATTATGAATATGTAGCAAGAAAGCGGTAGGGTGCTGGTATGTAGTAGCATATGTTGTTGCTCAATCAAATTATTGGGAAATACCTCCAGATATTGAAGATCAATTTATTCTTCCGCCGAACGCTATTGTAAGAGTTGGGAGAACAAGGAAACATAGAACTAGGGCTTCTTATGAGCTAGAGAGGAATGTCAGTGTACGTTGCAGCTCTTGTGGGGTTAGTGGCCATAACAAGAGGAGCCAAGTGATGTTTTATCTTCTTTTTCCTAATAAGAGCATTTATTATTCTAACCATTTTTTGTTGTTATTAATTAGAAGTTATATAAACTCGGCTTTTGTACCTTTGATAGTTGAGAAATCATTTTTAAGATATCAATTTACTGTTTGTTCATTTTTTAATGATACTTTTGATAATATTTGGTTACTTCAGGTATTGATACCAGATTCCTACCAGTTTCCTACCAGATTTGATGTAATTTGTCGTTTTAATGAATTCTTGTATATTACCAGTTTCCTACATAATTAACATTAACATAAATTTATTGTAGACCACTATAATTTCTTTTACTGATTACAAATTAGGTTTCACTAGAATGATTTTTCATACAAGGTATCTACCACTTACATACGAGTTTCCTACCTGTTTTGTATTCCAATACTTGTGTTTTGTTTTTTGTTTTTGTTTATTTGTAATAATCAATCTGTATTTTAACTAGGCTATTTACAAACTTTTTCTTAATTAAATAAAATTTGAGTACATAAATTCTTCACGATCTAAAATTTTAAATTGAACTATTGAAAACTTGTTCTAAATCACATGAAACTGAAAAAAATAACTTATTCTGTTTTGAATTAAACTACAACGAACCATACATGTCATTATATGTGTGATACAACATCTCCTTTACATTATCATTTGGCGCATTCCCTTGAATGAATTCAATCACATCTTGGTTTGATGTAACATGTACAGCAGCTTTGTAATTCTCCTTTGACGGAATCATAAAGTTTCAACTATAACAATTACCAGTTTCCAACTAGTTTCTCAGCAGATGCATAGCACATTTAACCCAGTTGTTCTCCATACCAGATAATTACCAGTTAGATACCAGTTACATAACTGGTTCAATCACTTTAAGATATATTGTTGAAAGTTTATTTCAATGGGAGGATCTCCAGCAAAAATATGAAATTCAATTTTCAAATCTTCTAACTTATCATCTACCTCAAGCTATCAAACAGAAGTTTTTTGAAATCACCAAAACTTGAAAAGCTAGAGATCTCAACACCAGCAACTTTATATCCGACGAATGTGAAGTCGTCAATCCAAGAACCATAATAGTACATGAAAATAGGAAGACAATCCCATTCTATAGAGATTAAAAAATAAAAATCAAATAAGATGCGAAAACAGAGAAAAAGAAAACTAACCGTTGCACCAAGGTTAACATCAACAAAGAATGTAAATGAGCAACAACAGATTCAATTACATACTAGCACCCTACCACTTAACTACTACATACGCATAATAAGATCAAAAAATTAAAAAAAATAGGAGAATCGTAGTTTGCAATGTAAAAGTAGCTTATATTACATAACAAATGCAATAATAAAACTACATTAGACATATACTGGTCATATAACAACATATATATACATATTAAGAATGATTAAAATGAATTCACATACGTAGCATCATCCTACCACGTAACTACCACTTACCTACTAGATGATAAATGTTCATTATCTACACAGCATACAAAGAATGTGAATGAAAAACAACAGATAATTACATACCAGTACCCTACCACTTTCCTACTACATACACATAATAAGAATAAAAAAATAAAAAAAATAGTAGAACCATAATTTACTTTGAAAAAGTAGCATATATTTCATAACAGATGCAATAATAAAACTATATTAGACATATAATTGGTCATATAACAACATATAAATACATATTAATAATGAATAAAACAAAATCATATATATAGCAACATCCTACCAGGTAAATACCACTTACCTACTAAATACTTAATGGATAACTTCATTTTAGATAAAATTAACAAAAAGAAATTTACGAGTACATTCGTTTTCTTTCAAAATAATAGGAGTTTTTGCAAAACTCAGGAATTAATTCATGGTCATTTTAACCTATAATTTGTGGATCTATCAATTGTACTAAGGTCAATAGGTACATTTGTTTTCAATTGTAGCATTAAAAGAGAAAAAACTGAGTTATGCGATGTTGTCTTGAACTTCTATAAACTGAACTAACCTGAATTGAACTCATTTCAATAGAAATTTATAAATATGTAGAGTTGATTTGAATTGATTTCATTGTAGTGAATATTTATAAATATGTATAGCTAAACTGAAAAAAAAGCTAAATTGAAGTTCGAAAAATCAAATCTAAGGGCCCTGAACAAAATGAAAAGAAAAACGTAATTAATAGTATATTTGATTTTTTTGTTTTGAAAATACACACATATAAATGTCATTAATGTAACAAAATATTGATTGGGTAGGAAGAAGAAAATCAAGTGAGTTGGCATGTCGAGGATTACGTGACATGTATAATAAAAGATTATATTAATGTAGTAACATAGATAATATATTTTTAAAAATTAGCTATAATTAATTGTCTATCTGATATTCTATTATAATTTTTTAAAATAAAATAATAACTAAATAACTAAATAATTTACTAAGTAGTGTCTTTTATCAATAAAATTATATTAAATTATTTATGCAAGCTTCAATTTGATTGTCTACATGTAGAAGATCAAATAGACATTACTTAATATTTATTGTGACATATCATACTGAAAATGGAAAATAGAAGATCTAGTGTTCGAGAAATTATATAATGGACCGGATCCTTTTAGTTCCTTCTCTTTACATGAATAACATTTATCCTAAAAAGTACTTTATGTAATTACTTTTTATTATTTTATTTAAATCTAGGACAGATATAATTTATATAGAAAGAAGGGACCAAATAACTTTATTCATTATATAATTAGGCCCATAATAAAGTCATTTTTTACTTAATCATCTTTTTTTAACTATGTGTCAGAAATAATAGATAGATATCTATTAAATATGTTCCAATAACATCACATAATATTGTTGCAATTAATTAATTAATTAAGCGCCAATTAATAAGAATGACGCAGAAGCATAAATACATATAGTAACACAAAATGAACAAGTATTTGAACTTTCCATTCACGAAATCAAGAGTTTGTGATAAAATTATAATTAAATTCAAATTAAATATACTAAATCAGAAAATAATAAATTTAAAATTTAAAATCATTATTCAAGCAATTCATCAAATATATTATGTGCAGCACTAGCTACTATATATCCAATAAAATTTGAAATTATCAGTCCAAGATTCATAGAAGTATAACAAAACAAGAAAACGATCCATTCCGAAAATCAAATCTAATTATAAAACACAGCATGAATAGATCATTGGATCCAAAAATGGATTTAAAAAATACAACCAAAGCTCATCGTAATTTCAAGATTAAAACACAAACTTGATTGTAAATGGAAAATAACTTGAATTTTGTAGAGAGGAATTGCAGTGAGAATGAATAGAATTGAATTGATACACAGAAAACTACTGATCTGATGCTAAGATAACGGTTAGAGAGAGAACCAGGCGAAGAGAGAATCGTTAGTGAAGAAAAGAGGATTCCAGATTGATGAGGAAAACGCAGAACAAGGAGTAGATAAGCAGTATATATCTAATGTATAAGAGAAAAATAAAAACTTAAATTTAATTAAAAAAATAAAAAAAATATAAAAAATTAATTTATTAAATATAAAAATTAAATCATATATTTTTAACAATTTCTCAAAAATAAATCTATTTTATTATTAGTACCGTTATCGTGACTGAATTGCTATGAAGATTTTTTTTGTTAATTTAATGAACATAGAAAAATATCACAATAAAAAGTGAGTCTTTCATTGGGTTCTAATTCTTGGGCCTCTTGGCCCTATAGCCCATCTTTAGAGACGGGTTGTTATAATTATTGCACTTAAACAATAAAAAAAAACTTCATTTTAGATACAATTAAGAAAAAGAAATTTACGAGTACATTCATTTTCTTTTAAAATAATAGGAGTTTTTACAAAAATCAGAAATTAATTCATGGTCATTTCAACTTAAAATTTATGGATCTGTCAATTGTACTTAGGTCAATTGGTACATTTGTTTTCAATTGTAGTATTAAAAGAAAAAAATTGAGTTATGCGATGTTGTCTTGAACTTCTATAAACTGAACTAAACTGAATTAAACTCATTTCACTAAAAATTTATAAATATGTAGAGTTGATTTGAATTGATTTCATTGTAGTGAATATTTATAAATATGCATAGCTAAATTGGAAAAAAAAGCTAAATTGAAGTTCGAAAAATCAAAAAGCCTAAGGGCCCTGAACAAAAGGAAAAGAAAAATGTAATTAATAGTATATTTGATTTTTTTGTTTTGAAAATACACACATATAAATCTCATTAATGTAACAAAATATTGATTGGGTAGGAAGAAGAAAATCAAGTGAGTCTGCATGCCGGGGATTACGTGATGTGTATAATAAAAGATCACATTTATTGTGGTGAAATAGATAATATATTTTTAAAAATTAGCTATAATTGATTGTCTATCTGATTTTTTATTATAATTTTTTAAAATAAAATAATAATTAAATAATTAAATAATTTGTTAAATAGCGTCTTTCATCAATAAAATTATATTAAATTATTTATGCAAGCTTGAATTTGATTGTTTGCATGTAGAAGATCAAACAGATATTGCTCAATATTTATTGTGACATATCATACTGAAAATGGTAAATAGAAGATCTAGTGTTCGGATCCTTTTGGTCCCTTTCTCTTTGCATGAACGATATTTGTCCCAGAAAGTACTTTATGCAATTACTTTTTGTTATTTCATTCAAATCTAGGACACATGTAATTCATGTGGAGAGAAGGGACCAAAGGACTCCATCCATTATATAATTAGCCCTAGTGTAGAGTCATTTTTCACTTAATCATTTTTTTTAACTATATATCAAGATAATATATAGAATGAACTATCTACTAAATAGGTTCCAAGAACATCACATAATACTGTTGCAATTAATTAATTAATTAATTAAGGGCCAATTAATAAGAATGACGCAGAAGCATGAATACATATTCAAATATAAGGGCAACTACTTCATTCAAATTGAAAATCATTAAAGCAAAAGAGTTGGATTTTAAGACTGCTAGCATTATGTGATTGAGGAGTTGGTTTAGTGATTAATATTAAAGCTGTGAATTCTAGAGGTCTCATATTCAAATCACATCTGGAGCGAGTTAGAGATTCTTCTTTCTATTTAATGTGAGCCCAAATGAATCAAATTTTTTTTTCTAAAAAAGAACTGTCTAGGAACCCCAACACCCACTACTTCATCAAATTAAAATGCACATGCTAAAGAATGTGCTTGCAACATTTTCAAAACCGTTTTCAAATATAGAATGAACAATGTTTCGAAAATCACAACGTGCTAATTGGAGAATAGGTGGGAATTGATTCAATTGGTATTTTTTAAGTAAATTAAAATTATTAATTCAATCAAAACGTAAATCATAAAAATAATAATAGACATTCAAGATAAAAAGAAATAAAAAAATACTATATTTAGTTAATTCTTATGTTAAAAATTTGAATAAAAACTTAATTTTTAGTTTTTTTAAAAAAAATTGCCTCATATGGCCTTATAATAATAACAACGAAAAACTTTATCCTACCCCGCCCGAGTGTGGACTTGAATTACCTGCGAACTCAAGGAATACAGCTTCAAGGCTCAACTATTAGACCAAGCTTTTGCCATTTTTAAGTTCTTTATCTTGATTTGAAGAGTCCGAAGAATATCAAGAGCCACACCCCTTATTATTTTTTTAATTAGATCATATTGTTTCTCGGTATGAGATTAGAACGAGACTTCTAAAGTGAAAACAAGTTGATGTTTGTAGTTTTACCAACTGAATTAATTTTTGTGGGTTAAAAATTCAATTATAATTATTATAAATATTAGTATATTGAAAAATGGGTCAAGATAGTCTTGGTGGAAAAAAATCAGACTAGACAGTTCATAAATAACAACTATGCGACAATAAATCGACTAAGAGCTTGATAGTACCATATAGCAACTACTCCCTCCATCTATTTTTTATTGTCCATTTAACCGAATCATCAATATCAATAAAACATTCATTACATTGTTAAAATGACTACTTTATCCCTTGCACTTAATATAAATATTCTTTTTCTTCTTAATTATTAACTTATAATTTTCATTCATATACAATCTCTCTCATCATTAATACAAGGGCAAATTAAAGAAAAAAATGTAAAAAATGCATTGAAAATATAAGTAGACAACTAAAAAAAGAGCTAAAAAAGACTATAAAAACTAGATGGAGGGAGTAGTAAAATGGAGCACGAGGCCTAGACCTGTTCATCGGGCGGGCTGGGCCGGGCCGGGCCGGGCCTAATCGTGCATTTACCTAAAAATATTAACCCAAGCCCAGCCTACGCTTTAAAACTTCGAGCTCGGGCTGGGCTCGAACCGAACTTTAGAGGTCATTCTCAAGCCCGGTCCAAAGCCCATAAATAAGTTTCTTTTAATTTTTCGATATACTAAAAGAGTAAAAGAGACAAAATTTTATACAAATATGTACAAATCTTACGTATAATTACATTCTCTACTTGAATAATTTAATAAATAGATAACATCATTATAAAAATTCAATAGATTAAAATATAAAAATCTAAAATAATTATTAAATATATTATATAAACATTTAATAAATTTAATAATTATTTATGGACCGGACTCGGGTCGGGCTTGGGTATTTACATAAAAATTTAATAATTATTCATACGCCCTTTGATGATATCATGCAATTTGAGTTTTTATTTTTATTATTTTTTTGACTTATTTTGCATTTATCTCACAAATCGTTCATTTTTTCGACATGTCACTTTAGACTGTTTTATTCGTCTCATTTGTATCTTCGAAACGCTATCCATTGTGATATATTTTTTCCAAAAAAAGTTTTGACCTGTTACATATCTGTTATAACTGACTTGTATTTCGCCTCCTATTATATTTATGTTATAAGTTTGGTATAATCCTATGATAAGTCTAATATAAGTCTCTTTGTATTTGCAGTGGTCATTGAACTGTTATATATATATATATATATATATATATGATATATCTGATACATATGTGTTACGAGTCTAATATAAGTCTCTTTTTATTTGCAATGTTCATTGAACTGTTATATATCTACTATATATGTGTTACAAATCTAATACTAATCTAATATAAGTCTCTTTGTATTTGCAATGCTCATTAAACTATTATATATCTACTATATATCTGTTACAAATCTAATACTAATCTAATACGGGTCTCTTTGTATTTGCAATGCTCATTAAACTATTATATATTTGTTATATATCTGTTATAAGTCTAATACTAGTCTAATATAAGTGTCTTTGTATTTTCAATGCTCATTGAATTGTTATATATATACCTACTATATATCTGATACATATTTGTTACAAGTCTAATACAAATCTAATATAAGTCTCTTTGTATTTGTAATTCTCATTGAATTGTTTTATATATATAAAGATTTAAATATATGTATATATAACAAGTCTAGTTTAAGTCTGTTATAAGTCTGCTATAAATCTTTTTTTATTTGTTACAAGTCTAATACAAATCTAATATAAGTCTCTTTGTATTTGTAATTCTCATTGAATTGTTTTATATATATAAAGATTTAAATATATATATATATATATATATATATATATATATAACAAGTCTAGTTTAAGTCTGTTATAAGTCTACTATATATCTGATACATATCTAGTACAAATCTAAAGTAAGTCTCTTTGTTTTTGGGGTGGTCAGGTGTTGCATAAGTTTTCTAGCGATTAGCTATTTGAGGGTTTAGTAAGGTTAATTTCACTGAGAAACGGTGGAGGATTTGATGAGAGGTTGAAGGAGATGCTTGGAGGTATATTTTGGGATGAAATGGTGAAAAATAGAGATACCAAAGTTTGATGGACAAACAAAGAAGTTTACATGTTTTGAAACTAAGTCATTGGTAATTTTTTTTAGTCAAAGGTCATTTTGACCATCATGTTAGTGAATTGTGAAGTTCATGTATTTTTATGTCAACTTTTAAAGTTCATGTACCATTATATTAGTAAAGCAAAGTTTATGTACTATGTATGATTTTAAGCCAGAAAAAATTTACTCCTCATCATTTAGCAGTATATTTAACATATAATATAAATCATCACAATATGCCTAAATACATGACAATATGGGAATATAATCACTTTAAAATAAAAAGATGTATGACAAAATAAAAGTTGCCATGTTTTTATTATTGAACATGACATAAATGTACATTCCACAAAATAGTATAATAAATAATTACAATATACATTCCTAATCTTTTAATATTATAGTGATATATGTTATATATTGTCACAATACACACTAAAATAAATGACAATATCTAAATATCGTTACATTTAAATAAAAATATGTGATAGAATCAAAATCATCACATTCTTTTTTATCAAAATGTGACATACAAAATTCATTATAAATAATATTTTATATATTGATGAATAAAACCATCACTGATTAACATAATTGTGATAATTACTATATATTGTAATAATAATATATTAAAATATATGACAAAAACTTAATTATATGGCAAAATTTGAATCATTATTCTTGTTTATAAAATAATGACAATAATGAAATGTCATAAAATCTGGTTTTTACCATGACGATGAAGTTATCACTAATTAACTTTACTTTATCATAATAAAATTTTCCCTCCAAATTAGTAAGTGCAATATCACTTTAATTGTCACAAAATTATATAATTAGTGACGAAAATGTATATCATAAGAGACACATTAAATTAGTCATAAGAAAACAAAAATTATGACGGATTGATAATTTTGTCACGATAAAGCTACTATTTATGACGAAATCATGTGTGTAGCGAAAAAACCGTCATAAAATGCTAAATTCCTTATAGTGACAAAAGAAATCATCCGTAGTGAATTTTGTAATTAGAAAATTACAAATTTTTGGTAGATAACTTTTTCTATGTTAAGTGATTAGTTGAATTATAAATGACATGAATTTGATTTCCTTCTATAAAAATATGTGAATATATTGACAAATACATGTGACATGTATATAGATAAGTTTCTGCACACCGAGTGAACTGTCATCCATTCTTTAACATGTGCCTCTGTCAATGGTAATGACTTTATTTTGGATTTCACACATAAATGCTAATCTTGCTCCTGAATATTGCGTTTACAAAATATAACCATTGAATATAAGAATTTTTACTAAATGAAATGAAATGTGAATGTGATATTTTATGAACTACCAAAACATGGACATTAAACATAAGAATTTTTACTAAATTAAATACAAAAATTAGTCTTAGCTTATGAAAAAAATCCTTATTGGAAGACTCACTCACCACAGCCTGTTGTATGATTCGAGTCGGATCTGGATGTAGTCGGAGCAAAGTTCCGGTGAACCAGATGGGCAGCCAAAAAAATATGGACATTATTTTTTTATAGTATAAAATTAATAGAAATTCTTAGAAACACATATGTGACTTAGCTATTCGATACATTCCTATACAAAACAAAGTCACCCATAATGAATTTTTTTTAATTACAAAGTCATAATAATTTGGAAGATAATTTTTTATTTGTTAAGTAATTATTTGAATTATAAATAACATGAATTTTATTTCCTACTATTGAAAAGTGTGAATATCTTGATAAATAAATGTGTTGTGGATAAAAAAAAGTTCTACACACCTCATGAAGTGTTATCCACTCTCGAACATGTGCCTCTCTCAGCAATAAACAATAACTTTATTTTGGATTTTACACATAAATACAATTGTTCCTCGTTAATCTTTTGTTTACAAAATATAACCATTACATATATATATATATATATATATATATATATATATATATATATATATATATATATATGAGGACCACGTGTAGAATGGGGCGGGGCTGGTTTTATTTTTCTTCTACTCCCTTTTTCCGGCCAAAATAGAGAGTAGTTAAGTAGTGATTTGATTTTATGATATGATATCAATTTTATTTCCTTATATGGAATAATTCCATGTATAAGGCATATATAGATGGTAAAACTTAGTGTGAATATCCTGATAGATATATTAGTTTTGTATCTAGACCAATTTTTTTCTAATGACTGCCTTCCACTCTCTTTAGCATATATTTATGATGGACCATTGATTTTATATATTAAATTCTTACAACATACAACTATTTAATAAGAAACATTTGATCATATCAAATAAAGTTAGCTCTAACATACTAAATTATAGATAATAAATTTCTTATAATATAATAATAATTATTATTATTATAAAATACTGTCACTAAATAAAAATAAGACCCAAATAGATATTTTATGGAAAAAATCTAATGAATTTATTTTTCACAAACAATTACATATATAAATGATATATACATTTGATTCCCTTGTATTAAATAAATACTTAAATAACATATGTAAAAAGTGTGGTTGGTAAGGATTAATTAGTGTGAATATCTTAATGGATAAACATAGGGTTCTACACACCTAGTGAATTAACCACTAGTTAACATATGTGTGGTGGACCTGATTTTATTTTAGATTTTATATATATAAATAAAAATCTCCATGTTAAGTTTAATTACCAAATATAATCATTAAATAAAATATATTTGATGTTACATGTCTCATGTATAATAAAAATAACAAATTAAATGAGGTGTGATATTTGTTTTCGGTGTATTCTACGGTTACTTTATTTTTTATAAAATATCCAATACTTCGCACTTTTCTATCATAGGATGGGTGATGGTTATTTTAATCTAATGATGAAAAAGAAAAAGTAATGATCAAACAAAGTAACTATAAAATATGTTTTTTACCTACCAAATTATAGACAATACATTTCTCACATATAAAAATAATAATTGTTATATATATATATATATATATATATATATATATATATATATATATATATATATATATATATATGTGTGTGTATGTAAATAAATTTTTACCATGGTAAGTAGTGATTTGATTTTATAACAATATGCATTTGATTTCCTACCATGGGATAAATTTAATATAAAAAATGTTGTTGATGATGTTTAATGTCTATATTATATTGATATATATTTGTTGTTAATCTAGATAATTTTTACGTACCTAAAACCAATTATAAATGTAACACTTATCAAATAATAATAATAATAACTAAAATAAAAGTTATAAAGTCCAGTATTTGAGACTGAATTTGTGACTCTAAAGGTCACAGATTCAAATCACATACTAGGCTGAGATGAATATTTTTCTCTGTATTATATAACATAAACGTATTGGCATATATTTAAAAAAAGATATAATAAAAGTCTTATATATACACACACAAAATAAAGAATCAAATGAATTTGAATAAAAAATTGTGTATTTTTCTATATATTAAATATAATAAATATTTTTGCAATAATTATTATATACAATAATATAATAAATGATATTATGGAAAGTAATTGAAAGGTGTGCGAAAGTTTGGCTATATAACGATGAAATGAAATTGACATTACTCCGCAGTTGTTGTTCTCAGTAACTCATTCCTCACACGCAATAACTTTCGTCTTATCATTTTTAATAAGGCACCTACCACAGTATTCTACTATTGTACATGCTCGGAGTATAAGTTAAATTTCAGTGCCGTTCAGAGAAATGTGTGAACAAAAATTATGGATGTTCGCACAACTAATTAAAAGGTAAGGAAGTTCAAGTATATCATGATTGGCATGTCTATCTTAAAGGTTACAAAATAGCTACTGTAATCCACCTAGTACTTTTTCTATTAAAGAACTCCTAATACTGCAAAAGTTTTGAATTGCGATTTTAATGTCTTTGTTCTGTAAAATCGACCTAAGAGGCACATTTGCTTTTTTTTCATGACACCGCCTAAATTTTACGATTTAAGCAGTTTTAGACATGTAACTGATATCTTGTTCCTAAGGCGGACCAAGGCGACAAGTCGTCATTCTTAAAAGTTAAAAAATTATTTTCAATGGTTTCTTTCAATTTAAATTTGTAGTGAACCAGTATATCCAAAATTAGACAAGGCGGATGTTCATATACACATTTTTTATGAATATCAATTTCGTTATACTTATAATTAGTTTTTTCAAATATTTGTGAGTGATTTTTGTTATATGTAAGAATTAAATAACATTATGAGTTTTTCCTTTTTTTAATCATAAATGCTTATTACTAGTCTTTTATTGTTATAGTATAATTCGCATTTTAATTTTTTTATATTTTAAATTTATTTTATAAATTGGAAATAGAAAAATATAATAGTCAATGCCTAAGCTTCAACAAGTTCCTAAAGCCCCAACCGCCATAACAGTGCTTTGCGCTTTTTAAATTACACCTAGTTGATTTTTTAATGACACACATTAGAAATGACTTTTGTTACATATTAATCACAAATTATGTGGGTATATATATAATATGTGCTTTTTAGGGTATATTGATTACAAAAGATATACAATATCTAGCTTTTATAGTAAAAGATTTCTAATACATTGCAAAAATGGGAGTCGTGGATAAATAAATAATTTTAAACAAACAAAATAACAAAATGAAATTTGAATACATTGCATATAGAAAAATTATGAGTTGTACATTGTATGATTTCCTTTTACATGACAATTTCTATATACAAAGTTGTGGTAGGTAAGATTTATCTGTATAAATAGAGTGGTTTTGTTTCATCTTTTAATACACATCTTCTAAACATACAGATTAGGGTATCTGGATGCTCTGGTTAAGATTGCACATGTTGCCGGCGATTACTATATAAAATGAAGGAGGTGCTTCCTTCATAATAACACTATACTCTCGTATATATTGTCAATCGCCGGCAACACTGTGCAATCGTAGCCACTGATGTATTCTTTTTCATCTAACTCGATACAAAGTCAGGAAATATTTGTGAGAAAAATTGAGAGAATAAGATATCTGAATACTCTGGCTCAGCTTGCACATGCCGTCGGCGATTACTGTTAAGGGAGGAGGTGATTCCTTCATACCAATACTATACTCCCTTATATATGGTCAATCGCCGGCGACGCTGTGCAATCTTAGCCACTATAGTATTCTTTACAGCCATGAAGATTGTTGTGCCATATGCAAGATTTTTTGAGAAATTTAAGAGTTGTTATAATGTCCTTTGATAATTTTTTTTTTTAAGACAATAGTACTTGAATTTGTATTAAAATTACATGTATAGTATTAAATTGGAGCATGTTTCGTCGCAAACCATCCATTTCTTTATGAACACGAGAAGAGGAAAAGATTAACTATTGTAGCTAATGGTGGATATTTTTGGGAAAAAAAATATTTATATTTGAACACGAAACAAATGAAAATATTAAAATTATCATAGTTGATGAATATATTTGATGTTTATATGTACATATCATATGAATGAAATTATTGATACTCTGATAACCTCCTTAACCAAGTTCATCTTGGTAACACCATGCTATTCCTTTTTAAAAATAATACTGGAACCTACATTAAATTTTAATTTGTTTTACCTACATTTTGTCAATTAATAGAATATAAAAAGACAAAACATTAAAATTTAGGATCTCTAGTTTTTATAAAACATACCAACAGATAGGTAGTATTGTCTATGTATTAATGGTTGAATTTTGAAGTAATGATTCATTATAAGAAAGCAGACATTAGTAGCTTGAATAAAAAAAAAGAGGCTTAAGAGGTAGTAATTAAAATTGGAAATAGAAAATGGTTAATTTCGCCATAAATTAGAAGCAACTTTTTATTTAAAATTAGTTTATTGACTATATAGTTCACAAGTCGTTCATGGATGAATCTCTTTGCTTTCTTCACTCTTCACGTCATCCTCCGAATTTTCTCATTGTAGTTTGAGGGTATTAAAAGCTTGATTTTTACCGGTTCGGCCCAGTTTAAAAAATACATTGACTTAATTAATTTGACTGACCTTATCGATGATTCACAGTAAAGTTAGTAGAGAATCCTTGGGCCTGATAAGTAGTCGAACCGACTGGTCCGGTTCAATTTTCAAAATATTGAGATTTGTTGAGAAGCTTCAAAGTTTAAATGTGTTGCACTTGTTATGGGTTAGTTGCATCAATATCCCTCTGACTGTTGGGAAGAACACAAAGATCATAAAACTTTGATTTATACTCTATTCATTTTTTTAATCTTTAGCATTTTCATTGGTACCAATAAATATATTATGACTCTATCATACGTTTTAAATTAACCATTCTTAACAATAAGGTTATTGCAAGTAAACTGAAAAATATTCATTTTATAAGTGAAAAATATTTTGATGATATAGTATCAAAGTGAAGTTGAATGAGTGATGGAAAAGTCAAGATGAAATGAGTTGTGGTTACAAAATAAAGTATTTTTTGCAATTCTATTCAAACTCTAGTAGTAGAAGGATCATGATTCAGGGATGCAATGTTGTCAGACCCAGCCCGTCCGACAGGAAAAACCCGGACCTGATGACAAAAACCATGATAGATGTAATTAATCTGATTGTTGTGCTACAGCTCATGGATATTGAGCTTTAGTAGTGTAATTATATAAATTTTATAACCAATTAATACATCTATAATAAGCATTTAATTTAACGGCTACAAATTCAATCCATGCATGAATACACATGCTATACAAATAAATATATGGGAATATTGATTTCATTTAAGATATACACTTAATATGCATATCCTAATACATGAATGCAACTAATATATTTGTAAAACTATTTTGCCAGCTAACAATACATGAATACATACTATTGCAATATTAGACAACATTAAATACATTTAAAACATCGAACTAATTTGCACTCTAGAGTTATCTTATAATTGCAATATATTTAACAAAGAAAAAAAATACTAATAGAAGGTACAATATGGCGTTCCTTAAGAGGTACGTACGACTGCTATTGTGTCTGAATGTGAATAATATTAAAAAAGCATATCGTAAAAATAAATTGCAGTACTAGAAAATTATTAAATTAAAAAAACTGTAGCTTTAATAGTTTTATTCGGGCAGTTTGTCTTTCAATATTTCTAATTATCCTATAATTTGATTTTTTTGTTTTCACAATAAAAGGATAATGGATTAAAAATTGAAAAGATAATCGAGATAATGGCGGTAAGATCTTGAAAAGAGGGGCTAGACATCTAACCCACGTTTGCATGTCTAAAACCTCTTTACAACTGTAAACTTTGTGTTGTATCAAAAAGGGCCTCAAGTGTGATGATAAAACTAAAACAAAAATAGAGTTGGATTATTCAATACATGGCAAAAGAGTATGAAAAAAACTATGTTTGCTATGCAAAAAATAGATAATAATGTTAAAGCTACTAGAGAGAATGTCCTTAGTGCTTTCTTACTGCGTCTCTTTCAGAGCTTCTAGGAAATTGCCTTCTATAGAGAAATACCAAATTAGAATTTCTTGCTACAAAACAAAAATCCTTTCCATTGAGAGAATTTATTTTTACATACACGTGCCAAATCTAATGATTTCTATTTTCAAAATAGTGCAAAATTCCATCATATTATGTATAATTCTTATTCCTTATTATCTCATTCAGTCGTATTTAAGTCTTATTTCATGCTATGTTATCTTTGCTAATAATATATTCAATTTTTTTTTCTCTCGTTTTGATGTATGTTAGAGACCAAATTGTGTATTATATGCGTTTGAAATATTTTATTTTTATGCTCCATTCGTTGGGGTTTTCATAAGATTCGTTGGAATTTTATACTATTTTTTGTGCTCTAATATTCCTTGGGGTATTAAGCATATAATCTGAGTCGCAGCCTATCCCTTTCTCTTCCACCAAATGAAAGCGCCAACTCCTCCCCTCCTACTGGCTAGCGTGCATCAGTCCATCTCAAAACAAAATAATAAAATATTTTTATCGATAAACTAATATTTTCTATAAAATATTATTTTCTCAAAATCAACTCTTATCTTTTAATAATTTTTATAGTTGGTAAGTTTATTCAGGAAGATTTGTTTTTTTTTTTTCCTATTATGTTTATTATATCTGGTTAAAAAATGTATAACAAAACCTTTAATAGAAAAACATAGTAGGTTGAAGGTTGACAATCACGTGATTGGTGAACCTACTTTTTTTTAAAAAAAATTATTTCGTACCAACTTATAATAATAACAAATAAAATCTTATCCCACTCCGTCCGAGTGTGGACTCAAATCTATAATATCTAGGATCACAGCTTCAAGGCACAGCCATTAGATAACGCATTTGCCATGATCGGTGAACCTCCTTTCCCATAAGAAAACAAAACAAAATCCCAAACCATGTGTACTTTTGCTTCACAACAAACTCAGCAGTCTAGAAGGGTAGATTACTAGATTATGATTCTATTTTTTTTGGTTGAAGGTAAATTTTCCGATAGACTAAGGGTCAGTTTGGTTGTGAGTTTTTACAGTTTTTTTAGCAGGTTTTCTAAAATGCTCCATTTTCAAGCTTTTTTTAAAAGCTGCAGGTTTGATTTTAGAAAAAATAAATCAGACAGATCCTAATTAATTAGTATGAAAGATAAAAATGTGTTGTTCAAAGCCAAAATATATAGTACTATTAAAAGTTTGTGAGAATAACTTATTTTAAAAGTTATTCAAACAATAATACCAAACTAGCCTGAATTGTTTGTTTTACTCTCAATCTGGACCTATTGGTTTTAGCTTACTAAACCAATTGAAAGCTTAGCAAATCAGTGATAGTATTTAGTGAGAATACAAAGGGTGTTAGTATGCGTCGTTCATTTTTACGTTGTGTGACTCTTGCGAAAAGAAAAAAATATCTCTCTGAGAGCGGACGACATTTCGGACGACCGGTCCCTTAAAAATAATGGTGATTGTGATGGTAGAAAATGGGTTTGCATATTTTAATGTTCAAAAGATACGGGATCAAAATCTCGTACTTAAAATAGAGTGCCACCCGGTTCAGATCAACCGAAAAATTTTGGTACGATTTTCCCACCGGGTGGTAGATCATACCTTAAGTAGAGATTCCGAGTTCGGATGATGTTATCTATTTTACATTGACCAAGTTAAAAATTTCATTCTTTTTTATTCAGTTTTACTCCACCCTAGTTATTGTGTTTTCGATTTATATATTGTTTTAGCGCGTCATCAAGAATTCAAAGCGATAAATAAATAAATTATTACAGTAATCCAACGAATAAGAGCGAAAATTAAAAGAATAATTACAAGACTTTTCAAATCCTATACATTTGTCTATACAATAAATAAAATACCCGAAGCCCTAACATACATCTAACCTAAATCTACCAACACAAAATGGTTAGCACAGATACAACACTTTGTACGAGGTATATCATGTTGTTGTGCCTACTGCAGCCTGGTGTAATTATTTGATAAATTCTTTTGATGAAATCCTTAGCCCATATGACCTTTTATCATCACACCTTACCCCAAGCCTATATTACAACCCTTTATAAAGTCCTTTTGATTATGTTTTGTAGTCAATAACAGTGGTGGAGATGAGACCAATCATCAAGCAAATGGTCTTAAGAATGCAATGTATTGTTGAAGAGTGCTGTCTTTAAATTCCTTTAAACACTTTGAGAAAATTGGAGTGAAACCTTTAGCGAGGCAGTATGGTTGCATTGATGCCATGTTTATTGATTTACTAGCTCTTAATGATTATCTTGACTCGTTTTTTACACTAAGTTAACATGCTAGTGTGGGTAAGCTCATCTTTATCCTTAAGCTTTGAATTTTCTGTAGACTCTTTTGCTGCTCTATGGTGATAGGTAGATTGTTAATTGCCATGGTTGTTTTGAACATTTTCGCACTTATCTTTTCTTTTTCTTTTAATTTTTCTCTTGCTTTTAGGACAAAGCAACATTTAGGTAGAGGAATTTATGATAAGTGGAAAATGTACCATGAAAATATAGAGAAAATGGCTTTGGAATCACTTGATTTAGAGTTATATTATGGATTTTATGAGTGTTTTAGTGAAATGAAGATTGTAGGAAAATAATATAGAAGATTGCAGCAGAGTTGCGGGAAAGAGGGAGAAAAATGGCATTTTTGTGGGTGATGACGTGGCACACTAGGAGAGGACCATAAGTTGGTTCAATGGCATAAAAAAAGGATATTTTGGAGGCAAAATGGACGGAATAGACGCTGCCATGTAATTTACTTAATGGCCAAGCATACTAAAACTTATGGTTATGAATATTTTGTAATAGTTTAATTTGTACAAGTGGCCAACTTGCTCAAGTCCCTTGAATACTGTAAAAGGGCACCTCTTTTTCTTTGGAGAGGTGCTTAGGCTCACTCTTTTAATCTCAATATTCTTTTTCTCTTTCATTTTTATGAAACTAACTATGTTCTTTTTTATTTTGCATTTTATTTCTTTACTTACGAGCTACTAACTTCCCTACAAGCTTGCTAGGCACTGCCGGCGGCTTGTTTATGGTGTAGAACCTTCTTTATGCTAACATAACTCTTTGTTAAATTGATTACTATTCATGCTTAATTATCTTGTAGGTTGGGCCCGATCTATATCGTGTGGAAGCAAGATGGACAGAGAGGAGATTTGTGACCATAGACCTAATAATAATCACATAAAATTTACATGTATCGAGAGGAGACTAAATTTATGCTAAGGTTTCTATTCGAGTAAATAGAATGTTTGCTTATTCCTAATGAATGAGATTATATCTAGTGCGGTCGAGAGATAAGCTAGGTAGAGTTTCATATAAACCAAGTGAGGTCGAGAGATAAACTCGGAGATATTAGTGCAAGAGACCTTAGATCTAGGCACCTTAACATGTTGGATAAAGAAGGGGAAGCACCACGAACACCGCCAAATTGCTTGGTAAAGCTTGTTTTCTCATACCTTTGTTATTATCGTTACTGTACTCTTCTGCCTATTTATTTTAGCTTACTACAATCTAGTCACTATTTTAATTTACATTACTTCAATCTTGTCTAAATTAGTTTTTTAGCTCACCAACTTTATAAATTGAGACCATTTAACTACTAAACTACCTATAAAACTTAAAATCTTCCTTGCTCCGCGTGGGAATGGCACTTGGTCTTGCCCGTACTACTAATACGATCTAGTGCACTTGCAATGTCCATCGAGCAAGCAACAAGTTTTTGGCGCCATTGCCAGGGGAGCAACGTGCTAAGTTTTTAAGTTTTTATGTGTAATTTGGTAGTTTTAATATGTTTGTTCCATTTATGTAGATTTTATAGATTGCAGCAATCTTTTGTGGACAACAAAAGATGGAGAAGCAACCTTGACCAAATGGTAATGAACTTCTTGAAGGAGATGACAAGTTAAACTTGCCCCTACCAAAGCAAAGACTCAAAGAATATTTGTAACCATTCGTAGAGCGACACCCTTTTTGTATCATGATGCCTCATAAAGGGGACAATTTTTCGAGATTAAAACTTCAATGATTCAAATACTTCAAGCTAGTGTTCAGTTTGGAGGTTTGCCCAAAGACGAACTATTAAATCGACGAATTCGTGATTATGTGCAACAATTTTCACACATGTCGCGCAATCTCCAATTGCATCATTCAACTTAAGCTTTTCCCTTACTCACTTCGGGACAAGGCTAAAAGTTGGTTGAAAATTTTGCAACCAAGTTCTATCACTACTTCGGACAATATGAAGACTGCATTCTTGCTGAAATATTTTCCACCAAGAGAGGTGATAAAACTCAGAAATGAAGTGAGTAGATTTTTGCAGCAACCTAAGGAATCACTCTCTGACGATTGGGAATGTTACAAGGAACTATTGAGGAAGGTTCCAAACCATGGCATTCCTTTATGGATGTAAGTTCAGAATTTCTATAATGGATTGACAAATGCTTGCAAGATCCAAATAGATTACGCAACAAATGGAGACCCCGATGAACTTGCCTTAGAAGAGCTCTATGATTTGATAGAAAGATTGGTCAATACTAGCTACAAGTGGCATTCTATTAATGAAGATTAAAAGTCAGAGGCTGTATCTAAGCTTTCTTACAAGGTTGACTTCATTTTAGAACAACTTTCCAAGCTAAATGTGTCAGCAATCTTGATCATGCAGTAATTTATTGTGATTTTTGTGGAGGTAATCACAAAAATCAAGAATGCATCAATCTTCTATCTGAAAGGAGAAACCATCAAAACTTTCCTTAGAATCAACTGCCATAATCTCAACCACATTTCCAGCAACATCATAATAACTTTTCTTCACCTCCGCAATCTCATAATGCTAAGAAATTAGAAATGGAGCAGGTAAAAGAAATGATGATGCAATTCATGAGTACCCAAAAAATTTCCAACAAATCAGAATTGGGTGAA
This sequence comes from Euphorbia pulcherrima, assembly GCA_947683365.1. NCBI lineage: Eukaryota > Viridiplantae > Streptophyta > Magnoliopsida > Malpighiales > Euphorbiaceae > Euphorbia > Euphorbia pulcherrima. The sequence goes on along the minus strand of CANTUS010000008.1, from coordinate 41,133,451 downwards.
ATGAAGGAGATAATGACGCAATTCATGAAACAAACTCAAACTTCAATCATGAATCTAGAGACTCAAGTACAACAACTTGCTCAAAAAGGAAAAGAACAAAAATCAAGGGAGGAGTGCAAGGCCATGATGTTTACAAGTGGTAAGGTAGTTGAAAATACTAATAAAATGGTTATTGTTGATGTTCATGACAATGCAGGAAAGAGTGTAGAGGAAATCCAATAGTTTGTTGAAACTCAGGCGTTGCAGCCTAAGAATGCAGCAGTTTCACAACAGTCTTCTCTACAATCTTTTGAACATGTTTAGAATGAGCCCATTCTTGATCAGCAACCTATTCTAGCCTACCAACCATGAATTCCTTATCCTCAACGAGTTAAACAACATGAAATGGCTAAGATGTTTGAAAACTTTATACAAGTTGTTAAAATGCTTGATATTAACATTCCTTTTGCAGGAGAACTTAAACAAATTCCAATGCATATGAAGTTTTTGAAGGACTTATCAACAAACAATATGAAATTAGAGAAGGTAGCAATGGTGCAACTCAACCGAGATTGCTCTACAATCTTGCAAAGCAAGCAACCTTTGCCCAAAAAGCTAAAGGATACGGGGAGTTTTCTATTCCTTGTTCTATAGGCAATCTTATTATTAAAAATGCACTTTGCAATTTAGGAGCAAGTATCAATTTAATGGCATACTACATTTATAAGCAACTTGGTTTAGGATAACCACAACCCACTAAAGCGTCTATACAACTTGTTGATGGAACCATTAGTTACCCTAGAGGTATTGTTGAAGATGTTTTAGTAAAAGTCGGAAAATTTATATTGCCTGTGGATTTCTTTGTCATGGATATGCATGAAGACCTATGTGTACCTATTATTTTAGGGAGACCTGTCCTTGCTACTAGTCATGCTTTAATTGATGTACATGATGGTAAACTTACTTTAAAATTTCACGATGAACAAGTTTCTTTAAAATGAATGAAGCGATGAAATATCCTTGAATTTGTGATGATTGTTGTTATTTTCTTGCTGAAATTGATGAGCACTTAGACCCTCTGGTTTTTCAAGAACTTATTAAAAATTATTTTGAGGAAGAAGAGGAGATTGTAGAAGAACTGATTTTTGATAAGAATGTTGTAGGTACAAGAAGGTTGCAGCAAGACAAATTTGATGAATCTAGGTTGGGTTATTATGAGAAAGCCTTGAGTCACACAATAATTCAATGGCATGGTCAAAGAAAGGGACTTGTACCATGACAACAAGTTTATTTATTTTCTTCTAAACCAAAAATATCTCTCGGTAAGCTTGAGTAACAATGGACAGGCCCATATAATGTCAAAGAAGTATTTTCACATGGGGCAATTGAAATCATCAAGAAAAATGGTGATGTTTTCAAAGTGAATGGTCGAATGCTAAAGCCTTGCTTGCCCCGTGAGGAAGTTAAGGTTGCTGCTGGAAAGTTGCAACTTCATCCACCTTATTCAAGTTTCATATATGAACCACCTTGAGCAACCTTGAAGGAATTTGGTGTCCGCTTCAAACACCAATTGAAGAAAATTCTAATGAGCTCAAGCTCATTTTTCTATCCTTAATATTATTTTTATTAAGTTATATATTTATTTTCTATATATTTAATCCTTTGTTTTTTTTGCTTTTTTAGGTAAAAAATTGATTAAGTATGGGGAGGCCACACGGAGATCATATTCCAGACTTTTTGTTGCTCATTATACTTAATTCCATTCATCATTGATTCTGAAAATTTGCCAAAATCGGTTCGATTTTTAGAAATTATTATTTCTTAATTTTCGAGCAATTGTTTATACATTATTTTGCACCACAAAATTGCAAGAGCTTTATTTTTTGCCTTCAAATATTTCTTGCCAATCAATTACTCTTGCACAATAGTCCTTCCCCTCATGTATGTTTCTTACACTTAGCTCTGCAATCTTATAAGATTTCACTATCTGCAACCTTCCATTCCTACTACTGCATTCTTGCTTTAAGGACAAAGCAACTTTTAAGTGTGGGGACAGAGGGCATAGCTCTTGATTTCGAATGGTATTGATTTCTATTGCTATTTTACTTATTATAAACACGATATATTTACTGCAAGTTTGAATTCTCTACTTAGATAGATTGCTCAACTCTGCTGTTTTGTTTTAAACTTTTGATTTAATGTCTTCTTGCTTTGTTTTGATAAAATTTGGCCAAAATTTTTCGTTTTCCTGTAAAATGTTTTCTGTTTTTAGCAATAAGCATGATCCTTTGATCTTAGAATGCAAGTTAGTCTAAAGAAAAGTCTTAGTGTTTGGTTTTAAATGGTCAACTCACAGTGGCATGCTTTAACAATGTTGATTAAGCAATATAGATCTTTTTAAGGAACTGTTTTTCAATACTTATGGCTATGAATAATACTTACTGCAACTACCCAACTTTAGTGAGAATTTGAGCCTCAATTTATGATAGCAAGATTGCTGTTGGAATTTTCTTGATGAGTGGGCATGCATTTGTGTATTTTAAGCTAGAACTTGATATGTTTTAGTACTTTTTGAGACCACACATTGATTACTTGCATGACATGATAAAGGCAAATAAGATTAACCTTTCTTAGTCAAAAAGCCACCCTTTCACATGAATTTTCCTCAGATAAACCCATTTGAGCCTTTAGCCTATTTCTTTCTTTAACCACATAATTTAAGCCAATAATCCTTCACTTTGATTACCCTTCTACCAGGCTTTTTTTTTATCAAAGAATTATTTTTGACAAGATTGCAGAAACTTTATATATACCGCAAACTTGTGCTTATAAAATCAAAGATCCAATACATAAGAATTTCTTGAGTTATGTTGGTAAAAGTTTCTGTTTTCCAACTCTTGGTTCATCTAAATATATGTGTATCTCTATTTGTATATCTTCCATAAGAACAAAAAGAAAAGCAGTAGCTATCACATATCAAAATTCCTTTAGCTACTCAAATTTTTGGATTTACTTCAGCAAGCTTGTTTCCAATTTAAAAAAAACTTCTTACACTTGCTTGAATTGATGACATAAGGCCCTTGTCTTCGTTGGAAAAATTGTTCAAAACTCAAGCTATCCTCTCAAGATTAATTGATGTTTGAATTGATGTTCTTTAAAGCTAAAATTAACTTTTGATTCTTGCACAAGTATGTTGTTGTGCCTACTACAGCCTGATGTAATTATTTGATAAATTCTTTTGATGAAATACTTAGCCCACATGACCTTTTATCATCACACCTTACCCGAAGCCTACATTACAGACCTTTATAAAGTCCTTTTGATTATGTTTTGTAGTCAATAACAGTGGTGGAGATGAGACCAATTATCAAGCATATGGTCTTAAGAATGCAATGTATTGCTGAAGAGTACTGTCTTTAAATTCCCTTAAACACTTTGAGAGAAAATTGGAGTGAAACCTTTAGTGAGGCAGTATGGTCGCATTGATGCCATGTTTATTGATTTACTAGCTCTTAATGATTATCGTGACTCCTTTTTTATATGAAGTTAACATGCTAGTGTGGGTAAGCTCATCCTTATCCTTAAGCTTCGCATTTTCTGTGGACTCTTTTGGTGCTCTGTGGTGATAAATAGATTGTTAATTGCCACCTTTGTTTTGAAAATTTTTGCACTTATCTTTCCATTTTCTTTTTCTTTTTCTCTTGTTTTGAGGATAAAGCAACATTTAAGTATGGGGATTTATGATAAGTGTTAATATACCATGAAAGTATAGGAAAAATGGCTTTGAAATTACTTGATTTAGAGTTATATTGTGGATTTTATGAGTGTTTTAGTGAAATGGTGATTGCAGGAAAATAATCCAGAAGATTGCAATAGAGTTGTAGGAAAGAGGGAGAAAAATGGCATTTTGGTGGGTGATGACGTAGCACACTAGGAGGGTGTTGGGAATTGACAGTCAGATTGAACGTGAAAAAACGGCATGGCTGAAATTCAAAATTTTATCCTTATCCCCAAGAACTCATATTAGTTGAATATAAATTAAATAAAGCCTTAGCTAAATAATTCTCTACCTAGGTTACCATGCAAAAGGGCTAGGCATACCATAATTCCAAATTATATCCTAGCATTAATATTTTATGCTAAACATGTTATAACTCTAAGCTATAACCTAAGCATGTTATAACTCTAAGCTATAACCTAAGCATAAGATAAACTAAGCATGCAAAACAACCTAAGCATAGTATTAAGTTTAAAAACACTTAAAGAAAAAGGTCTAATAATAAAAGAGAAAGAAAAGGAACTTACTAGTTCAAGCGTGCTTTAGCAGAACCCTCTTACACAAGCCTCCAAGCATAGGACAGCCTCTTTGAGTATCCACACAAACCCCACCAACCAAAACCTCCCCGGGAGGAAGAACTAAGAAGCCTCGAGTAGTTGCTAGACCACTCCAGAGGCCTCACCCGAAAATATAAACTAGGGGTGGCTGAATAAATTCAGGCTCCTCAAAAATAACTTGCTCAAATACCCAAGAGATTATTCTTTTCGAATCTCGCTTAGGATTTATACCCTCAACTGTGGTGCACTGAGAAAGGGAGGACTATGTGCCTATTTATAGGCTTGGGGAAGCAGAAGTGCTTCCCCACTTGCAATGTGGGATTGGGCAAAATTTGCCCAATCCCCATATGGGTCTACATATGGACCCCCATGGGTCCACAGGTTGACCTGCGTGCAGCATGCTTAGTACGCTGGGCTGCCTTGTCCCACAACTCGGGCTTGTGGGCCTTTTCCTACAAGCCCAGCTTGTGGGCTGGGCTTCGCTGGTCACACCCAGCGCTGCCCAGCAGCGCTGGTGTAACCAGCGCGTGGGCTTGGCCAAGTGCCAAGCCCACAGCCCCTTTTGCCACCACTTCAGGCCCCAAAGCTTTGGGCTCTGTTCCGGTAGGGTCCTACCCTATTGTACTAATTGGAAAATTCCTTTTAGTCCCCTTTTTCAATTATTTATTTTTCGACCCTAATGAATTGGTTACCAGTCAAAATAAATTTCTTGGTCCAACCAAAATTGATCTAATCAATTACAATTTATTTTATCACTCTAATTAATTAGTTACCGGTCAAAATAAATTACTTTATCTATTCAAAATTGATCTAATCAATTTTAACTAATTAAATAATCCTATTATTATTTATATTATATTTTCGGAATAGAATAAATCTATTAGTTCTTTACTTAGTCCGATGAAGGTCCAATATGTGTGACCTTATAGGATCCCAAAGTATTAAGCTGTTAAGGCTTAACCAACCCTTGTTCTAATAGAACCGTTGGCTCGGGGTTCTAGATCATTAATAGAACTCGATTACCTTAAACGACTGTAGTACGCCTCTAGCAAGGGTCTACCATCCCCCATTACTCGGAACATCATTTATGCTTATGTCTTAATCCCGGTTAAGGCAATAGTTATCCAATGCGATGAACTCCCTCCATTCTTTAATATTAATACCATCTGGTTTATAGGGTTCGTGTTAAAGTATTAACCCCCTAATAGCAAGGTTGCTCCAAGCTATCCTAGTTATTTACTTGTTACCAAAGTATATTGCCTTTTACTATAGTGCATTTGACTAGAAACTGTTTCTATCAAACACATACTCTGATCAGAGGTTTATGACAATCATCACTTCAATGAGTGGCCAGGTATAACTCCTTAATATATCCGGAGCGATGGATTCTTTTCTACTACTCAGCTTACCAACGTATTGTCATTACTGTACCCGTAATCACCCGTAACACCCTAAATTAATGAGTGTGTAGAAATGACCCAAAGTATAGCAATAGTACCAAACAAGGTAACTAGTATCTCAAGTATGAGGATATTCGCAAAGCTTATTGCATGAAGATAAACACTAACACATTGATATATACACCAAGTGTTAATCTACTGCGGTCTCCAATATATCTTCCAGATATATCCATGTAAACTTAAGGCACCACCTTCAGTCCTTAGGAGATTGACTGCTAGGACCCTTTCCAAGAAAGTTAACCACATGCTAGTCTTTCCACTTCATCAATATCCTTTCTTGATGAAACTATGACTAGGGATAGTTTAGACATAAACATAATTGCACATGAAGCAGGTTCCACTAGATAGTCTAACTATAATTTCTCTGACTTCATGCTATGATATGCCAAGGACTTTTGTATACATACATCAATGAATATATTTAACCAGCTATAATATATATGCACAGAAACACATTGATATAAATAAAAGAATAAATGCCTTTATTGATTAAACAAATATTCGAACTTATTACATAATTAAGATATATCACCCTAATTGTCTTAAGGGCATACATCATATCCAACAGAGAGGACCTGAAGTTGGTTCAATGGCATAAAAAGGATCTTTTGTAGGCACAATGGATGAATTAGAGGCTGCCATGTAGTTTACTTAATGGCCAAGCATACTAAAACTTGTGGTTATGAATATTTTGAAATAGTTTAATTTGTGCAAGTGGTCAACTTGCTTAAGTCCCTTGAATACTATAAAAGGCAGTGGCGTAGCCAGCACCTGAACTGTGGTGGGGCATAATTTCAAACGGAGGGAGACATGTAACAGTAAATCGACGCCGACAATGATAGTGAATTTATGCAAAATGGGGGAATGAATAACACTTTAGTACTTTTCGATAATGAAACTAATATTTCGATTCATCAATAAGCTTTTAGTTTTAGAATTGAGTTGGTTTGTAAAAAATGTGTTACAAAATCAACATATGATTAGAGTTGACGACTTAATTAGTTAATTAATATTTAAAAAGAATATAAGTGTTTTTTTAGAAAAAAGTAAAAGAATTACAAAAATAAATAGAATGGAAAATAGAGAAACAAGTAAAAAAGAGCTAAAAGAGAAATTGATAAAATAAAAACACAAATTTCGTACAAAAAATATGAAAAAAATATATAAAGGGGCGTTTGGTTCACATCATGAAAGGAAAAGGAAAAGGTAAGGAAAGGAATGCAATTCCCTTTGATTGGCTTAAGTGTTTGGTATGGTTAAGAAATGGAATGAAATCAAATTGCTCCTGATTTCATTTATTATTTTTTAGAGTAAAGAAAATTAATTATTTAAATAACAATAATTACATATAATCTTAATTAATGAATTATAATAAATAAAAATATATTTTATTAATTATTATTATTATTAATTAATATTCATATCATATTTATAATAATTATAAAAATAATATTAATATGAATTTTATGTATTATTAAAATAATAATATTTTTATTATTATTTCATATATTATTAAATAAATATTGCTTAAAATTTTTTTAATAATAAATAATATTATTAATATTAATATTATTTAATAATATTATAATATTATTAATTATATTAATATTATTTATTATTAAATAAATAATATTATTAATATTACTATTATTTAATAAAATTATTTATTATTAAAACATTATTTAATAATAATATTATTAATAATATTACTTAAATAAATAATAAAATTATTAAATAAATATTATTTAATAATATTGATAATAATAATAATATATATTATTATTATTTAATAACAATATTATTATATATATATTTTATAACAGTATTATCCAGATATAAAAAATAATTAATAATTATTTTTATATATTATTATTGATTATATAGAATAATAATATCATTTATTATTATTATTTTTTTTAATTATATAATATTATTTTGAATTAATATACAATGATATTATAATTATATTTATGATTATTATTATTTTAGATAATAATAATAATAATAATAATAATAATAATAATTTAATTATAAGATATATAGGATTGGAGAAAGACAAAGTAATGGAATACTAATACCTAATGGAGTGGGGGAATGGAAAGACTTTGAAAGGGGTAATCCCATTACTCAAATGGGTAATGAATTTGATTCCCTTGTCCAAACAAATAACAACAAAGAGAATCAGATATTTTGATACCCTTTCCTAAAACCCGCCAATCAAATGCCCCCTAAAAGAAGTTTCATTAATTGAGAAAGATTATTTTGTAATTGAAGTAGTTAAAAATGGTTGGAGAATGGAAAGAATAATGCAAAAACAAAAACAGATACAGAAACTAGAAAGTAAAGAAAAGGAATAGTCAGCGCTGAGGTTCGAACGTATACACCAAAGTAACAAAATCACGCTTTAGCCGCTGGGGCAAAACCCAATTAGTGATTAGTTTTAACGCTGTGATATATATTAATTTATAAAATACACCATAAACCACATCTTTCGAACCACCGGTGGAGCACGTGCCCCACCATACCCCACCCTCCCTCCGCCCCTGATGAAAGGGCACTTCTTTTGCTTTAGAGAGCAGCTTAGGCTCATTCTCTTCATCTCCATATTCTGTTTCTCTTTCATTTTTATGAAATTAACTATGTTCTTTTTTATTTTACATTTTATTTCTTTACTTACGAGCAACTAACTTCCCTACAAGCTTGCTAGGCACTGCCAGCCGCCTGTTTGTGGTGTAGAACCTTCTTTACGCTAACACAACTCTTTGTTAGATTGATTATTATTCGTGCTTAATTGTCTTGTAGGTTGGGCCTGTAACACCCCGGGTTCGACCGACTGCCCCCACAAACCAACACGAGTCTTTCCAGTGAGCTTTGTCCTCACTCGCTCACTTCCTGGAAATTACTTCCCAGGAGGTCACCCATCCCGAGATTTCTCCAAGTCAAGCACGTTCAACTTTGGAGTTCTCCCGAGTAGGCTCCCGAAAAGAAGGTGCACCTTGTTAGTATAGGTAGTACCAATCAAATCTCTTAAGTCTCTCTCAATTGTAATGTCTCATACCATTATAACCTCGTAATCCTTAACCGTTCTCCATTCTGGAGTCCCATACCAGCACAATCTCGAAACTCTCTCTTTCGGGTGTGGATTCGGTTCATTCCTGTCCCCATCGACATCCTTCATGGCCGCTCTTTGCTCAGGTCTTCTACCCCGGCGCCACCCCTCTTAGGACCGGGTCGTTACAGGCCCACCAGCTTCCGCCTGGTTCGTCCCCGAACCACACCGTACTGGAAGAGAGCTGGCTTTGATACCAAACTGTAACACCCCGGGTTCGACCGACTGCCCCCACAAACCAACACGAGTCTTTCCAGTGAGCTTTGTCCTCACTCGCTCACTTCCTGGAAATTACTTCCCAGGAGGTCACCCATCCCGAGATTTCTCCAAGTCAAGCACGTTCAACTTTGGAGTTCTCCCGAGTAGGCTCCCGAAAAGAAGGTGCACCTTGTTAGTATAGGTAGTACCAATCAAATCTCTTAAGTCTCTCTCAATTGTAATGTCTCATACCATTATAACCTCGAAATCCTTAACCGTTCTCCATTCTGGAGTCCCATACCAGCACAATCTCGAAACTCTCTCTTTCGGGTGTGGATTCGGTTCATTCCTGTCCCCATCAACATCCTTCATGGCCGCTCTTTGCTCAGGTCTTCTACCCCGGCGCCACCCCTCTTAGGACCGGGTCGTTACAGGGCCCGATCTATGTCATGTGGAAGCAAGATGGACCGAGAGGACCATAGACCTAATAATAATCACATAAAATTTACATGTACCGAGAGGAGACTAAATTTATGCTAAGGGTTTCCATTCAAGTAAATAGAATGTTTGCTTATTCCTAATGAATGAGATTATATCTAGTGAGGTCGAGAGATAAGCCAGGTACAGTTTCATATAAACCAAGTGAGGTCGAGAGATAAACTTGGGCATATTAGTACAAGAGACCTTAGATATAGGCACCTTAACATGTTGGATAAAGAAGGGGAAGCGCCATGAACACCGCCTAATTGCTTGGTAAAGCTTGTGTTTTCATACCTTTGTTATTTTCGTTACTGCACTCTTCTGCCTATTTATTTTAGCTTACTGCAATCTACTCACTGTTTTAATTTACATTACTGCAATCTTGTTTAAATTAGTTTTTAGCTCACCAACTTTATAAATTGAGACCATTTAACTACTAAACTGCCAATAAAACTGGTAGATATCTAGTAGAAATCTGGTATGAAACTTATATTTCATTAGAAGTTTGTTCAATCCACCAAGTTTATGTTTGTAATAACTTTCTACATTATTTCATGAATTTACTAGCATCCTACCAGATACCTCCCATATACATTCAAAAACTTTTTTTCAACTATTGAGTTAAAAACATATAATTACTAGATACCTACCAGATTCTGTTGAAGTAAAAACATATGAAAATAAGATTCTTACCAGTTACCTACCAGTTACTTACAACATACCTATCAGATTCTATTAAACTAAAAACAGAAATTAAAAACATATGAAAATATGATTCTTACCAGTTACCTGCCAGTTACTTACTAGATACCTACCAGATTCTGTTGAATTAAAAACATAAATTAAAAACATATGAAAATGGTATTTGGTAGGTAAGTGGTACTTACTTGGTAGGATAATGCTATGTATATGAATTTGTTTAATCATTCTTAATACGTAGTAATATGTTGTTATATGATCAGTTTATGTCTAATATAGTTATATTGTTGCATTTGTTATGAAATATATGCTACTTTTACAAAGTAAACTATGATTCTCTAATTTTTTGATTTTTTAATCTTATTGTGAATATGTAGCAAGAAAGTGGTAGGGTGCAGGTATTTAGTAGTATATGTTGTTGCTCATTCAAATTATTGGGAAATACCTCCAGATATTGAAGATCAAGTTATTCTTCCACCGAACGCTACTGTAAGAGTTGGGAGAATGAGGAAACATAGAACTAGGGCTTCTTATGAGCTAGAGAGGATTGTCAGTGTACGTTGCAGCTCTTGTGGGGTTAGTGGCCATAACAAGAGGAGCCAAGTGATGTTTTGTCTTCTTTTTCCTAATAAGATCATTTATTATTCTAACCATTTTTTTGTTGTTATTAATTAGAAGTTATATAAACTCGGCTTTTGTACCTTTGATAATTGAGAAATCATTTTTAAGATATCAATTTACTGTTTGTTCATTTTTTAATGATACTTTTGATAATATTTGGTTACTTCAGGTATTGATACCAGATTGTTACCAGTTTCCTACTAGGTTTGATGTAATTTGTCGTTTTAATGAATTCTTGGATATTACCAGTTTCCTACATAATTAACATTAACATAAATTTATTGTAGACCACTATAATTTCTTTTACTGATTACAAATTAGGTTTCACTAGAATGATTTTTCATACAAGGTATCTACCACTTACACATGAGTTTCCTACCTGTTTTGTATTTCATTACTTGTGTTTTGTTTTTTGTTTTTGTTTATTTGTAAATTTACTATAATCAATATGTATTTTAACTGGGTAATTTACAAACTTTTTCTTAATTAAATAAAATTTGAGTACATAAATTCTTCACGATCTAAAATTTTAAATTAAACTATTGAAAACTTGTTCTAAATCACATGAAACTGAAAAAAATAACTTATTCTGTTCTGAATCAAACTACAACGAACCATACATGTCATTACATGTGTGATACAACATCTCCTTTACATTATCGTTTGGCGCATTCCCTTGAATGAATTCAATCACATCTTGGTTTGATGTAACGTGTACAGCAGCTTTGTAATTCTCCTTTGACGGAATCATAAAGTTTCAACTATAGCAATTACCAGTTTCCAACTAGTTTCTCAGCAGATGCATAGCACATTTAACTTAGTTGTTCTCCATACTAGATTATTACCAGTTAGATACCAGTTACATAACTGGTTCAATCACTTTAAGATATATTGTTGAAAGTTTATTTCCATGGGAGGATCTCCAGCAAAAATATGAAATTCAATTTTCAAATCTTCTAACTTATCATCTAGCCTCAAGCTATCAAACAGAAGTTTTTTGAAATCACCAAAACTTGAAGAGCTAGAGATCGCAACACCAGCAGCTTTATATCCGACGAATTTGAAGTCGTCAATCCAAGAACCATAATAGTACATGAAAATAGGAAGACGATCCCATTCTACATAGATTAAAAAACAAAAATCAAATAAGATGCAAAAACAGAGAAAAAGAAAACTAATCGTTGCACCAAGGTTAACATCAACCAAGAATGTAAATGAGCAACAACAGATTCAATTACATACCAGCACCCTACCACTTAACTACTACATACGCATAATAAGATCAAAAACTAAAAAAAAAATAGGAGAACCGTAGTTTACAATGTAAAAGTAGCTTATATTACATAACAAATGCCATAATAAAACTACATTAGACATATACTGGTCATATAACAACATATATATACATATTAAGAACGATTAAAATGTATTCACATCCATAGCATCATCCTACCTCGTAACTACCACTTACCTATCAGATACTTACCAGATGATAAATGTTCATTATCTACACAACATACAAAGAATGTGAATGAAAAACAATAGACAATTACATACGAGTACCCTACCACTTTCCTACTACATACTCACAATAAGAACAAAAAAATAAAAAAAAATAGTAGAACCGTAATTTACTTTGTAAAAGTAGCATATATTTCATAACATATGCAATAATAAAACTACATTAGACATATAATTGGTCATATAATAACATATAAATACATATTAATAATGAATAAAACAAAATCATATACATAGCAACATCCTACCAGGTAAATACCACTTACCTACTAGATACTTAACAGATAAAAAAATGTTCATTACCTACGCAGGACACAACAGCAATCTCACAAACCACTCAGAAAATTCATCAAACACCTTATGTGTGTAAATAATTACATCATACAATATTTTGAAATCAAGAGTTTGTGACAAAATCATAATCAAATCCAAACTAAATATATCGAATCAGAAAATAACAAATCCTAAATTTGAAATCACCATTCAAGCAATTCATCAAACACATTATGTGCAGCACTAGCCACTATATATCTAACAAAATCTGAAATTATCAGTCAAAGATTCATAGAAGTATAACAAAATAAGAAAACAATCCATTCCGAAAATCAAATCTAATTATAAAACAGAGCATGAATAGATCATTGGATCCAAAAATGGATTTAAAAAATACAACCAAAGCTCATCGTAATTTCAAGATTAAAACACAAACCTGATTGTAAATGGAAAATAACTTGAATTTTGTAGAGAGGAATTGCAGTGAGAATGAATAGAATAGAATTGATACACAGAGAACTAAGGATCTGATGCTAAGATAACGGTTAGAGAGAGAATCAGGTGAAGAGAGAATCGTTAGTGAGGGAAAGAGGATTCCAAATTGATGAGGAAAACGCAGAACAGGGAGTAGATGAGCAGTATATATCTAACGTATAGGAGAAAAATGAAAACTTAAATTTAATCAGAAAGTAAAAAAAATATAAAAAATTAATTTATTAAATATAAAACTTAAATCATATATTTTTAACCATTTCTTAAAAATAAATCTATTTTATTATTAGTACCGTTATCGTGACTGAATTGCTATGAAGATTTTTTTTGTTAATTAATGAACATAGAAAAATATCACAATAAAAAGTGAGTCTTTCATTGAGTTCTAATTCTTGGGCCTCTTGGCCCTATAGCCCATCTTTAGAGACGGGTTGTTATAATTATTGCACTTAAATAATAAAAAAAAAAACTTCATTTTAGATAAAACTAAGAAAAAGAAATTTACGAGTACATTCGTTTTCTTTTAGAGTTTTTACAAAAATCAAGAATTGATTTATGATCATTTCAACTTAAAATTTATGGATCTATCAATTGTACTAAGGTCAATTGGTACATTTGTTTTCAATTGTAGTATTAAAAGAAAAAAAACTGAGTTATGCGATGTTATCTTGAAATTCTATAAACTGAACTAAATTGAATTGAACTCATTTCACTAAAAATTTATAAATATGTAGAGTTGATTTGAATTGATTTCATTGTAGTGAATATTTATAAATATACATAGCTAAATTAAAAAAAAAGTTAAACTGAAGTTCAAAAAATCAAAAAGCCTAAGGGCCCTGAACAAAAGGAAAAGAAAAATGTAATTAATAGTATATTTGATATTTTTTGTTTTGAAAATACACACATATAAATGTCATTAATGTAACAAAATATTGATTGGGTAGGAAGAAGAAAATCAAGTGAGTCTGCATGCCGGAGATTACGTGATGTGTATAATAAAAGATTACATTTGTTGCGGTGAAATAGATAATATATTTTAAAAAATTAGCTATAATTGATTGTCTATCTGATCTTCTATTATAATTTTTTAAAATAAAATAATAACAAAACAACTAAATAATTTGCTAAATAGCGTCTTTCATCAATAAAATTATATTAAATTATTTATGCAAGCTTGAATTTGATTGTTTACATGTAGAAGATCAAACAGACATTGCTCAATATTTTTTGTGACATGTCATATTGAAAATGGTAAATAGAAGATCTAGTGTTCGGGAAATTATACAATGGACCGGATCCTTTTGGTCCCTTCTATCTGTATGAATGATATTTGTCCTAGAAAGTACTTTATGCAATTACTTTTTGTTATTTCATTCAAATCTAGGACACATGTAATTCATGTGGGGAGAAGGGATCAAAGGACTCCATCCATTATATAATTAGTCCTAGTGTAGAGTCATTTTTCACTTGATCGTCTTTTTTAACTATGTATCGAGATAATAGATAAAATGAACTATCTACTAAATAGGTTCCAAGAACATCACATAATACTGTTGCAATTAATTAATTAATTAAGCGCCAATTAATAAGAATGACGCAGAATACATACAGTAACACAAAATGAACAAGTATTTGAACTTTCCATTCACATAGAAAATTATTAGAGTAAAAGAATTGGGTTTCCACGCGGTCTGACACACTGAAATATAAGGGCAACTACTTCATTCAAATTGAAAATCAATAAAGCAAAAGAGTTGGATTTTAAGACTGCTAGCATTATGGGATTGAGGTATTGGTCTAGTGGTTAATATTGAAGCTGTGAATTCTGGAGATCTCAGGTTCGAATCACATCTGAAGCGGGTTAGAGATTCTTCTTTCCATTTAATGTAAGTCCAAATGAATCAATTTTTTTTTTTCTAAAAAAAGACTGTCTAGCAACGCCAACACCCATTACCTCGTCAAATTAAAATGCACATGCTAAACAATGTGCAGCAATATTTTCAAAACCATTTTCAAATATAGAATGAACAATGTTTCAAAAATCACAACGTGCTAGTTGGGTGGATGGTGACTCTAAAGCCTAGGCGGGGAGTAATTGGAGAATAGGTGGGAATTGATTCAGTTGGTATTTTTTTAAGTATATTAAAATTATTAACTCAATTAAAACGTAAATCATAAAAATAATAATAGACATTCAAGATAAAAAGAAATAAAAAAATACTATATTTAGTTAATTCTTATGTTAAAAATTTGAATAAAAACTTAATTTTTTTAGTTTTTTATTTTTTTAAAAAAATACCTCATATGGGCTTACAATAATAATAAAGAAAAACTTTATCCCACTCCGCCCGAGTGTGGACTTGAATTACCTGCGAACTCAAGGAAAACAACTTCAAGGTTCAACCATTAGACCAAGGCTTCGCCACTTTTAAGTTCTTTATCTTGATTTGAAGAGTCCGACGAATATCAAGAGCCACACCCCTTATTATTTTTTTAGATTAGATCATATTGTTTCTCGGTATGAGACTCGAACGAGACCTCTAAAGTGAAAACAAGATGATGTTTGTAGTTTTACCAACTGAATTAATTTTTGTAGGTTAAAAATTATAATTATTATAAATATTAGTATATTGAAAAATGGGTCAAGGTAGTCTTGGTGGAAAAAAATCAGACTAGACAGTTCATAAACAACAACTATGCGACAATAAATCGACTAAGAGCTTGATAGTACCATATAGCAACTACTCCCTCCATCTATTTTTTATTATCCATTTAACCGAATCATCAATACCAATAAAACATTCATTACATTTGTTAAAATGACTAATTTATCCCTTACACTTTATATAAATATTCTTTTTCTTCTTAATTTTTAACTTATAATTTTTATTCATATACAATCTCTCTCATCATTAATACAAGGACAAATTAGAAAAAAAATGTAAAAAATGCATTGAAAATATAAGTAGACAACTAAAAAAAGAGCTAAAAAAGACTATAAAAACTAGATGGATGGAGTAGTAAAATGGAGCATGAGGCCTAGACCTGTTCATCGGGCGGCCTGGGCCGGCCCGGCCTAATCGGGCATTTACCTAAAAATATTAACTTAAGCCCGGCCTACACTTTAGAACTTTGAGCTTGGGCTGGGCTCGAGCCGAGCTTTAGAGGTCATTCCCAAGTCCGGCCCAAAGCCCATAAATATGTTTCTTTTAATTTTTTGACATACTAAAAGAGTAAAAAAGATAAAATTTTATACAAATATATCCAAATCTTACGTATAATTACATTCTCTACTTGAATAATTTAATAAATAGATAACATCATTATAAAAATTCAATAGCTTAAAATATAAAAATCCAAAATAATTATTAAATATATTATATTAATATTTAATAAATTTAATAATTATTTACGGGCCGGACTCGGGTCGGGCTTGGGTATTTACATAAAAATCAAGCTCGGCCCATAAAACATCGGGTTTTAGCAGGCTTGGGCCGGACTTTAGAGAAAAATGAGAGTCAAAGCTCAACCCATTTGAGCGAGCTCAGGCCGGGCCGGCCGGGTACCCGGGCCCGTGAACAAGTCTAAATTGAGGCCAGAGCAAGACTAAATAGAGATTTTCAAAAGGGTAAAGCACTGAAATGAGCTAGTTTTGCAAAATAATTACATGTCAAACTTTTGCAAAATACTAACATACCCTTTATCAAAATGAACAAACATAATTAACTTTACTATAACCTTCGTACGCCCTTTGATGATATCATGCGATTTGATTTTTTATTTTTATTATTTTTTGACTTATTTTGTATTTATCTTACAAATCGTTCATTTTTTCGACATGTCACTTTAGACTGTTTTGTTCGTCTCATTTGTATCTTCGAAACGCTATCCATTGTGATATATTTTTTTCAAAAAATTTTTTGACCTGTTACATATCTGTTGTAACTGACTTGTATTTCGCCTCCTATTATATATCTGTTATAAGTCTGGTATAAGTCTAATATAAGTCTAATATAAGTCTTTTTGTATTTGCAATGCTCATTGAACTGTTATATATATGATATATCTGATACATATCTGTTACGAGTCTAATATAAGTCTCTTTATATTTGTAATGCTCATTGAACTGTTATATATCTACTATATATGTGTTACAAATCTAATACTAATCTAATATAAGTCTCTTTGTATTTGCAATGCTCATTAAACTGTTATATATCTTCTATATATCTGTTACAAATCTAATGCCAATATAATATAAGTATCTTTGTATTTGCAATGCTCATTAAACTGTTATATATTTGTTATATATCTGTTACAAGTCTAATGCTAGTCTAATATAAGTCTCTTTATATTTTCAATGCTCATTGAATTGTTATATATATATATCGACTATATATCTGATACATATTTGTTACAAGTCTGATACAAATCTAATATAAGTCTCTTTGTATTTGTAATTCTCATTGAATTGTTATATATCTACCATATCTCTGATATATATATATGTAACAAGTCTAGTTTAAGTCTGTTATAAGTCTACTATAAGTCTCTTTTTATTTGTAATGTTCACTGAACTATTATATATCTACTATATATCTGATACATATCTATTACAAGTCTAAAGTAAGTTTCTTTGTATTTAGGGTTGTTAGGTGTTGCATAAGTTTTCTAGCGATTAGTTATTTGAGGGTTTAGTAAGGTTAATTTAGTAAGGTTAATTTCACTGAGAAACAGTGGAGGATTCGATGAGAGGTTGAAGGAGATGCTTGGAGGTATATTTTGGGATGAAATGGTGAAAAATAGAGATACGAAAGTTTAATGGACAAACAAAGAAGTTTACGTGTTTTGAAACTAAGTCATTGGTAATTTTTTTAGTCAAAGGTCATTTTGACCATCATGTTAATGAATTGTGAAGTTCGTGTACCTTTATGTTAACTTTTAAATTTTATGTACCATTATATTAGTAAAGCAAAATTCATGTACCATGCATGATTTTAAGCCAGAAAAAATTCACTCCTAATCATTTAGAATTATATTTAACATATAATATAAATCATCACAATATGCCTAAATACATGACAATATGGGAATATAATCACTTTAAAATAAAAAGATATATGACAAAATAAAAGTTGCCATGTTCTTTATTATTGAACATGACATAAATGTAACATCACAATTCCACAAAATAGTATTATAAATAATTGCAATATACATTCGTAATCTTTTAATATTATAGTGATATATGTTATATATTGTCACAATACACACTAAAATAAATGAGAATATCTAAATATCGTTACATTTAAATAAAAATATGTGACAAAATCTAAATCATCACATTCTTTTTTATCAAAATGTGACATACAAAATTCATCATAAATAATATTTTATATATTGATGAATAAAACCACCACTGATTAACATAATTGTGATAACTACTATATATTGTAATAATACTATATTAAAATATATGACAAAAACTTAATTATAGAGCAAAATTTGAATCATTATTCTTGTTTATAAAATAATGACAATAATGAAATGTCACAAAATCTTATTTGTACCATGACGATGAAGTTATCACTAATCAACTTTACTTTGTCATAATAAAATTTTCCCTCCAAATTAGTTAGAGACAATATTACTTTAATTGTCACAAAATTATATAATTAGTGACGAAACCGTATATCATAAGAGACACATTAAATTAGTCATAAGAAAACAAAAATTATGATGGATTGATAATTTTGTCACGATAAAGCTACTATTTATGACGAAATCCTGTGTGTAGCGAAAAAATCGTCATAAAATGTTAAATTCCTTGTAGTGATAAAAGAAATCATCCGTAGTGAATTTTGTAATTAGAAAATTACAAATATTTGGTAGATAACTTTTTCTATGTTAAGTGATTAGTTGAATTATAAATGACATGAATTTGGTAGATAACATGTGCCTCTGTCAGTGGTAATGACTTTATTCTGGATTTCACACATAAATGCTAATCTTGCTCCTGAATCTTGCGTTTACAAAATATAACCATTGAATATAAGAATTTTTACTAAATGAAATGAAATGTGATATTTTATGAACTACCAAAACATGGACATTAAATATAAGAATTTTTACTAAATTAAATATAAGAATTAGTCCTAGTGTATGCAAAAAAATCCTTATTGGAAGACTCACCCATTACAGCCAGGTGTACGATCCGGATCGTATCTGAATGTAGTCGGAGCAAAGTTCCGGAAACCAGATGGATAACCAAAAAAATATCGACATTATTTTTTTATAGTATAAAATTAATAGAAATTCTTACAAACACATATGTGACTTGGCTATTCGATACATCCCTATACAAAACAAAGTCACCCATAATGAATTTTTTTTTAATTACAAAGTCATAATAATTTGGAAGATAATTTTTTATTTGTTAAGTAATTATTTGAATTATAAATAACATGAATTTTATTTCCTCCTATTGAAAAGTGTGAATATCTTGATAAATAAATGTGTTGTGGATAAAAAAAGTTCTACACACCTCATGAAGTGTTATCCACTCTCGCACATGTGCCTCTCTCAGCAATAAACAATAACTTTATTTTGGATTTTACATATAAATACAATTGTTCCTCGTTAATTTTGTGTTTACAAAATATAACCATTAAATATATATATCAGAACCACGTGTAGATTGGGGCGGGGCTGATTTTATTTTTTTTTCTACTCCCTTTTTTTTGCCAAAATAGAGGGTAGTTAAGTAGTGATTTGATTTTATGATATGATATCAATTTTATTTCCTTATATGGAATAATTCCATGTATAAGGCATATATAGATGGTAAAACTTAGTGTGAATATCCTGATAGATATATCAGTTTTGTATCTAGACCAATTTTTTTTTCTAATGACTACCATCCACTCTCTTTAGCATATATTTATGATGGACCATTGATTTTATATATTAAATTCTTACAAAATACAACTATTTAATAAGAAACATCTGATCAAATCAAATAAAGTTAGCTCTAACACACTAAATTATAAACAATAAATTTCTTACAATATAATAATAATTATTATTATTATAAAATACTGAATAAAAATAAGACCTAAATAGATATTTTATGGAAAAAATATAATGAATTTATTTTTCACAAACAATTACATATATAAATGATATACACATTTGAAACCCTTGTATTTAATAAATACTTAAATAACATATGTAAAAAGTGTGATTGGTAAGGATTAATCAGTGTGAATATCTTAATGGATAAGCATAAAGTTCTACACACCTAGTGAATTAACCACTAGTTAACATATGTGCGGTGGACCTGATTTTATTTTGGATTTTATATATATAAATAAAAATCTCCATGTTAAGTTTAATTACCAAATATAATCATTAAATAAAATATATTTGATGTTACATGTCTCATGTATAATAAAAATGACAAATTAAATGAGGTGTGATATTTGTTTTCGGTGCATTTCACGGTTACTTTATTTTTTATAAAATATTCAATACTTCGCACTTTTCTACCATAGGATGAGTGGTGGTTATTTTAATCTAATGGTGAAAAAGAAAAAGTAATGGTCAAACAAAGTAACCATAGAATATGTTTTTGTTTTCACCTACCAAATTATAGACAATACATTTCTCACATATAAAAATAATAATTATATATATATATATATATATATATATATATATATATATATATATATATATATATATATATATATATATATATATATATATATATATATATATATATATATATATATATGTGTGTGTGTGTGTGTGTGTGTGTAAATAAATTTTTACCATGCTAAGTCGTGATTTGATTTTATAACAATCTGCATTTGATTTCCTACTATGGGATAAATTTAATATATAAAATGTTGTTGATGATATTTAATGTCTATATTATATTGATATATATTTGTTGTTAATCTAGATAATTTTTAAGTATCTGAACTCCCTCCCAATTATAAATGTCACACTTATCAAATAATAATAATAATAACTAAAATAAAAGTTATAAAGTCCAGTATTTAAGATTGAATTTGTGACTCTAAAGGTCACAAATTCAAACCACACACTAAACTGAGATGAATATTTTTCTCTGTATTGTATAACATAAACATATTGGCATATATTTGAAAAAAGATATAATAAAAGTCTTATATATACACATACAAAATAAAGAATCAAATGAATTTGAATAAAAAATTGTATATTTTTCTATATATTAAATATAATAAATATTTTTGCAATAATTGTTATATACAATAATATAATAAATGATATTATGGAAAGTAATTGAAAGGTGTGTGAAAGTTTGGCTATATAACGATGAAATGAAATTGACATTACTCCGTAGTTATTGTTCTCAGTAATTCATTCCCCACACGCAACAACTTTTGTCTTATCATTTTTAATAAGGCACCTACCACAATATTCTGCTATTGTACATGCTCGGAGTATAAGTTGAATTCCAGTGCCGTTCGGAGAAATGTGTGAACAAAAATTATGATGTTCGGACAACTAATTAAAAGGTAAGGAAGTTCAAGTATATCATGATTGGCATGTCTATTTTAAAGGTTACAAAATAGCTACTGTAATCCACCTAGTACTTTTTCTATTAAAGAATTCCTAATACTCCAAAAGTTTTGAATTGCGATTTTAATGTCTTTGTTCTGTAAAATCGATCTAGGAGGCGCATTTTTTTCATGACACCGCCTAAATTTTACGATTTAATCAGTTTCAGGCATGTAACTGATATCTTGTTCCTAAGGTGGACCTAGGCGACAAGTCGTCATTCTTACAAGTTAAAAAATTATTTTCAATGGTTTTTTTTTAATTTAAATTTGTAGTGAACCAGTATATCAAAAATTAGACAAGGCGGATGTTCATATACACATTTTTTATGAATATAAATTTCCTTATACTTATAATTAGTTTTTTCAAATATTTGTGAGTGATTTTTGTTATATGTAAGAATTAAATAACATTTTGAGTTTTTCCTTTTTTTTAATCATAAATGCTTATTACTAGTCTTTTATTGTTATAGTATAATTCACATTTTAATTTTTTATATTTTAAATTTATTTTATAAATTGGAAATAAAAAAATATAATAGTCAATGCCTAAGCTTCAACAAGTTCCTAAAGCCCCAACCGCCATAATAGTGTTTTTAAATTACACCTAGTTGATTTTTTAATGACACATTAGAAATGGCTTTTGTTACATATTAATCACAAATTATGTGGGTATATATGTAATATGTGCTTTTTAGGGTATATTGATTACAAAAGATATACAATATCTAGCTTTTATAGTAAAAGATTTCTAATACATTGCAAAAATGGGAGTCGTGGATAAATAAATAATTTTAAACAAACAAAATAACAAAATGAAATTTGAATACTTTGCATATAGAAAAATTATGAGTTGTACATTGTATGATTTACTTTTACATGACAATTTCTATATACAAAGTTGTGGTACGTAAGATTTATGTGTATAAATCGAGTGGTTTTGTTCCATCTCTTAATACACATTTTCTAAACATACAGATTAGGGTATCTGGATGCTCTGGTTAAGATTGCATATGTTGCCGGCGATTACTACATAGAATAGAGGAGGTTCTTCCTTCATAACAACACTATACTCTCATATACATTGTCAATCGCCGGCAACATTGTGCAATCTTAGCCACTGATGTATTCTTTTTCATCTAACTCGATACAAAGACAGGAAATATTTGTGAGAAAAATTGAAAGAATAAGACATCTGAGTACTCTGGCTCAGATTGCACATGCCGTCGGCGGTTACTGTTAAGGGAGGAGGTGATTCCTTCATACCAATACTATACTCTCTTATATATGGTCAATCGCCGGCGACGCTGTGCAATCTTAGCCACTATAGTATTCTTTAAAGCCATGAAGATTGTTGTGCCATATGCAAGATTTTTTTGAGAAATTTAAGAGTTGATGATAATGTCCTTTGATAATTTTTTTTAAAAAAATAGTACTTGAATTTGTATTAAAATTACATATATAGTATTAAATTGGAGCATGTTTCGTCGCAAACCATCCATTTCTTTATGAACACGAGAAGAGGAAAAGATTAACTATTGTAGCTAATGGTGGATATTTTTGGGAAAAAAATATTTATATTTAAACACGAAACAAATGAAAATATTAAAATTATCATAGTTGATGAATATATTTGATGTTTATATGTACATATCATATGGATGAAACTATTGGTAAGCTGATGCTTAACCAAGTTTATCTTGGTAACACCATGCTATTCCTTTTTAAAAATAATAGTGAAACCTACATTAAATTTTAATTTGTTTTACCTACATTTTGTCGATTAATAGAATATAAAAAAACAAAACATTAAAATTTAGGATCTCTAGTTTTTATAAAACATACCGAGAGATAGGTAGTATTGTCTATGTATTAATGGTTGAATTTTGAAGTAATGATTCATTATAAGAAAGCAAACATTAGTAGCTTGAACAAAAAAAAAAAGAGGCTTAAGAGGTAGTAATTAAAATTGGAAATAGAAAATGGTTAATTTCGCCATAAATTAGAAGCAACTTTTTATTTAAAATGGATGAATCTCTTTGCTTTCTTCACTCTTCACGTCACCGGAGCAAATTTGCAGGCAGCCTTTAATGCCTGTCATCCTCCGAATTTTCTCGTTGTTGCCCGACTGGTTTACTGTAGTTTGAGGGTATTAAAAGCTTGATTTTTACCGGTTCGGCCCAGTTTAAAAAACACATTGACTTAATTAATTTGACTGACCTTATGGATGATTCACAGTAAAATTAGTAGAGAATCCTTGGGCGTGATAAGTAGTTGAACCGAGTGGTCCTGTTCAATTTTCAAAATATTGAAATTTGTTGAGAAGCTTCAAAGTTTAAATGTGTTGCACTTGTTACGGGTTAGTTGCATCAATATCCCTCTATTCATTTTTTTAATCTTTAGCATTTTCATTGGTACCAATAAATATATTATGACTCTATCATACTATTTAAATTAACCATTCTTAACAATAAGGTTATTGCAAGTAAACTGAAAAATATTCATTTTATAAGTGTAAAATATTTTGATGATATAGTATCAAAGTGACGTTGAATGAGTGTGATGGAAAAGTCAAGATGAAATGAGTTGTGGTTACAAAATAGAGTATCTTTGCAATTCTATTCAAACTCTAGTAGTAGAAGGATCATGATTCAGGGATGCAATGTTGTCAGACCCAGCCCGTCGAACCGAAAAAACCCGGACCTGATGACAAAAACCATGATAGATGTAATTATTACATCTGATTGTTGTGCTACAGCTCATGGATATTGAGCTTTAGTAGTGTAATAATATAAATTTTATACCCAATTAATACATCTATAATAAGCAATTAATTTAACGGCTACAAATTCAATCCATGCAACAATACACATGCTATACAAATAAATATATGGGAATATTGATTTCATTTAAGATATACACTTAATATGCATATGCTAATACATGAATGCAACTAGTATATTTGTAAAACTATTTTGCCAGCTAACAATACATGAATACATACTATTGCAATATTAGACAACATTAAATACATTTAAAACATCGAACTAATTTGCACTCTAGAGTTATCTTATAATTGCAATATATTTAACAAAGAAAAAAAATACTAATAGAAGGTACAATATGGCGTTCCTTAAGAGGTACGTACGACTGCTATTGTGTCTGAATGTGAATAATATTAAAAAAGCATATCGTAAAAATAAATTGCAGTACTAGAAAATTATTAAATTAAAAAAACTGTAGCTTTAATAGTTTTATTCGGGCAGTTTGTCTTTCAATATTTCTAATTATCCTATAATTTGATTTTTTTGTTTTCACAATAAAAGGATAATGGATTAAAAATTGAAAAGATAATCGAGATAATGGCGGTAAGATCTTGAAAAGAGGGGCTAGACATCTAACCCACGTTTGCATGTCTAAAACCTCTTTACAACTGTAAACTTTGTGTTGTATCAAAAAGGGCCTCAAGTGTGATGATAAAACTAAAACAAAAATAGAGTTGGATTATTCAATACATGGCAAAAGAGTATGAAAAAAACTATGTTTGCTATGCAAAAAATAGATAATAATGTTAAAGCTACTAGAGAGAATGTCCTTAGTGCTTTCTTACTGCGTCTCTTTCAGAGCTTCTAGGAAATTGCCTTCTATAGAGAAATACCAAATTAGAATTTCTTGCTACAAAACAAAAATCCTTTCCATTGAGAGAATTTATTTTTACATACACGTGCCAAATCTAATGATTTCTATTTTCAAAATAGTGCAAAATTCCATCATATTATGTATAATTCTTATTCCTTATTATCTCATTCAGTCGTATTTAAGTCTTATTTCATGCTATGTTATCTTTGCTAATAATATATTCAATTTTTTTTTCTCTCGTTTTGATGTATGTTAGAGACCAAATTGTGTATTATATGCGTTTGAAATATTTTATTTTTATGCTCCATTCGTTGGGGTTTTCATAAGATTCGTTGGAATTTTATACTATTTTTTGTGCTCTAATATTCCTTGGGGTATTAAGCATATAATCTGAGTCGCAGCCTATCCCTTTCTCTTCCACCAAATGAAAGCGCCAACTCCTCCCCTCCTACTGGCTAGCGTGCATCAGTCCATCTCAAAACAAAATAATAAAATATTTTTATCGATAAACTAATATTTTCTATAAAATATTATTTTCTCAAAATCAACTCTTATCTTTTAATAATTTTTATAGTTGGTAAGTTTATTCAGGAAGATTTGTTTTTTTTCCTATTATATTTATTATATCTGGTTAAAAAATGCATAACAAAACCTTTAATAGAAAAACATAGTAGGTTGAAGGTTGACAATCACGTGATTGGTGAACCTACTTTTAAAAAAAAAAATTATTTCGTACCAGCTTATAATAATAATAAATAAAATCTTATCCCACTCCGTTTGAGTGTAGATTCAAATCTATAATATTTAGGATCACAGCTTCAAGGCATAACTATTAGATCAAGCCTTTGCCATTATTGGTGAACCTCCTTTCCCATAAGAAAACAAAACAAAATCCCAAACCATGTGTACTTTTGCTTCACAACAAACTCAGCAGTCTAGAAGGGTAGATTACTAGACTATGATTCTATTTTTTTTGGTTGAAGGTTAATTTTCAGATAGAGTAAGGGTCAGTTTGGTTGTGAGTTTTTACAGTCTTTTTAGCAGGTTTTCTAAAATGCTCCATTTTCAAGCTTTTTTTAAAAGCTGCAAGTTTGATTTTAGAAAAAATAAATCAAACAGATCTTAATTAATTAGTATGAAAGATAAAAATGTGTTGTTCAAAGCCAAAATATATAGTACTATTAAAAGTTTGTGAGAATAACTTATTTTACAAGTTGTTCAAACAACAATACCAAACTAGCCCTGAATTGTTTGTTTTACTCTCAATCTGGACCTATTGGTTTTAGCTTACTGAACCAATTGAAAGCTTAGCAAATCAGTGATAGTATTTAGTGAGAATACAAAGGGTGTTAGTATGCGTCGTTCATTTTTTTACGTTGTGTGACTCTTGCGAAAAGAAAAAAATCTCTCTGTGAGCGGACGACATTTCGGACGACCGGTCCCTTAAAAATAATGGTGATTGTGATGGTAGAAAATGGGTTTGCATATTTTAATGTTCAAAAGATACGGGATCAAAATATCGTACTTAATAGAGTGCCACCCGGTTCAGATCAACCGGAAAATTTTGGTACGATTTTCCCACCGGGTGGTAGATCATACCTTAAGTAGAGATTCCGAGTTCGGATGATGTTATCTATTTTACATTGACCAAGTTAAAAATTTCATTCTTTTTTATTCAGTTTTAATCCACCCTAGTTATTGTGTTTTCGATTTATATATTGTTTTAGCGCGTCATCAAGAATTCAAAGCGATAAATAAATAAATTATTACAGTAATCCAACGAATAAGAGCGAAAATTAAAAGAATAATTACAAGACTTTCCAAATCCTATACATTTGTCTATACAATAAATAAAATACCCGAAGCCCTAACATACATCTAACCTAAATCTACCAACACAAAATGGTTAGCACAGATACAACACTTTGTACGAGGTATATCATGTTGTTGTGCCTACTGCAGTCTGGTGTAATTATTTGATAAATTCTTTTGATGAAATCCTTAGCCCATATGACCTTTTATCATCACACCTTACCCCAAGCCTATATTACAACCCTTTATAAAGTCCTTTTGATTATGTTTTGTAGTCAATAACAGTGGTGGAGATGAGACCAATTATCAAGCATATGGTCTTAAGAATGCAATGTATTGTTGAAGAGTGATGTCTTTAAATTCCTTTAAACACTTTGAGAAAATTGGAGTGAAACCTTTAGTGAGGCAGTATGGTTGCATTGATGCCATGTTTATTGATTTACTAGCTCTTAATGATTATCTTGACTGGTTTTTTAGACTAAGTTAACATGCTAGTGTGGGTAAGCTCATCTTTATCCTTAAGCTTTGAATTTTCTGTAGACTCTTTTGCTACTCTATGGTGATAGGTAGATTGTTAATTGCCATGGTTGTTTTGAACATTTTCGCACTTATCTTTTCTTTTTCTTTTAATTTTTCTCTTGCTTTTAGGACAAAGCAACATTTAGGTAGAGGAATTTATGATAAGTGGAAAATGTACCATGAAAATATAGAGAAAATGGCTTTAGAATCACTTGATTTGGAGTTATATTATGGATTTTATGAGTGTTTTAGTGAAATGAAGATTGTAGGAAAATAATCCAGAAGATGCAGTAGAGTTGCGGGAAAGAGGGATAAAAATGGCATTTTTGTGGGTGATGACATGGCACACTAGGAGAGGACCTTAAGTTGGTTCAATGGCATAAAAAAAGGATATTTTGGAGGCAAAATGGACGGAATAGACGCTGCCATGTAATTTACTTAATGGCCAAGCATACTAAAACTTATGGTTATGAATATTTTGTAATAGTTTAATTTGTACAAGTGGCCAACTTGCTTAAGTCCCTTGAATACTATAAAAGGGCACCTCTTTTTCTTTGGAGAGGTGCTTAGGCTAGCTCTTTTAATCTCAATATTCTTTTTCTCTTTCATTTTTATGAAACTAACTATGTTCTTTTTTATTTTGCATTATTTCTTTACTTATGAGCAACTAACTTCCCTACAAGCTTGCTAGGCACTGCCGGCGGTTTGTTTATGGTGTAGAACCTTCTTTATGCTAACATAACTCTTTGTTAAATTGATTACTATTCATGCTTAATTATCTTGTAGGTTGGGCCCGATCTATGTCGTGTGGAAGCAAGATGGACAAAGAGGAGATTTGTGACCATAGACCTAATAATAATCACATAAAATTTACAGGTATCGAGAGGAGACTAAATTTATGCTAAGGTTTCTATTCAAGTAAATAGAATGTTTGCTTATTCCTAATGAATGAGATTATATCTAGTGCGGTTGAGAGATAAGCTAGGTAGAGTTTCATATAAACCAAGTGAGGTTGAGAGATAAACTCGGAGATATTAGTGCAAGAGACCTTAGATCTAGGCACCTTAACATGTTGGATAAATAACGGGAAGCACCACGAACACCGCCTAATTGCTTGGTAAAGCTTGTTTTTTCATACCTTTGTTATTATCGTTACTGTTCTCTTCTGCCTATTTATTTTAGCTTACTACAATCTAGTCACTATTTTAATTTACATTACTTCAATCTTGTTTAAATTAGTTTTTTAGCTCACCAACTTTATAAATTGTGACCATTTAACTACTAAACTACCTATAAAACTTAAAATCTTCCTTGCTCCGCGAGGGAATGGCACTTGGTCTTGCCCCGTACTACTAATACAATCTAGTGCAATTGCAATGTCCATCGAGCATGCAACAAGTTTTTGGTGCCGTTGCCAGGGGAGCAACGTGCTAAGTTTTTAAGTTTTTATGTGCAATTTGGTAGTTTTAATATATTTGTTCCATTTATGTAGATTTTATAGATTGCTGCAATCTTTTGTGGACAACAAAAGATGGAGAAGCAACCTTGACCAAATGGTAATGAACTTCTTGAAGGAGATGACAAGTTAAACTTGCCCCTACCAAAGCAAAGACTCAAAGAATATTTGTAACCATTCGTAGAGGGACACCCTTTTTGTATCATGATACCTCATAAAGGGGACAATGTTTTCGAGATTAAAACTTCAATGATTCAAATACTTCAAGCTAGTGTTCAGTTTGGAGGTTTGCCCAAAGACGAACTATCAAATCGACGAATTCGTGATTATGTGCAACAGTTTTCACACATGTCGCGCAATCTCCAATTGCATCATTCAACTTAAGCTTTTCCCTTACTCACTTCAGGACAAGGCTAAAAGTTGGTTGAAAATTTTGCAACCAAGTTCTATCACTACTTTGGACGATATGGAGACTGCATTCTTGCTGAAATATTTTCCACCAAGAGAGGTGATAAAACTCAGAAATGAAGTGAGTAGATTTTTGCAGCAACCTAAGGAATCACTCTCTGACGATTGGGAATGTTATAAGGAACTATTGAGGAAGGTTCCAAACCATGGCATTCCTTTATGGATGTAAGTTCAGAATTTCTATAATGGATTGATAAATGCTTGCAAGATCCAAATAGATTACGCAACAAATGGAGACCCCGATGAACTTGCCCTAGAAGAGCTCTATGATTTAATAGAAAGATTGGTCAATACTAGCTACAAGTGGCATTCTATTAATGAAGATCAAGAGTCAGAGGCTGTATCTAAGCTTTCTTACAAGGTTGACTTCATTTTAGAACAACTTTCCAAGCTAAATGTGTGAGCAATCTTGATCATGCAGTAATTTATTGCGATTTTTGTGGAGGTAATCACAAAAATCAAGAATGCATCAATCTTCTATCTGAAAGGAGCAACCATCAAAACTTTCCTTAGAATCAACTGCCATAATCTCAACCACATTTCCAGCAACATCACAATAACTTTTCTTCACCTCCGCAATCTCATAATGCTAAGAAATTAGAAATGGAGCAGGTAAAAGAAATGATGATGCAATTCATGAGTACCCAAAAAATTTCCAACAAATCAGAATTGGGTGAAATGAAGGAGATAATGACGCAATTCATGAAACAAACTCAAACTTCAATCCTGAATCTAGAGACTCAAGTATAACAACTTGCTCAAAAAGGAAAAGAACAAAAATCAAGGGAGGAGTGCAAGGCCATGATGTTTACAAGTGGTAAGGTAGTTGAAAATACTAATAAAATGGTTATTGTTGATGTTGATGACAATGCAGGAAAGAGTGTAGAGGAAATCCAATAGTTTGTTGAAACTCAGGCGTTGCAGCCTAAGAATGCAGCAGTTTCACAACAATCTTCTCTGCAATCTTCTGAACATGTTTAGAATGAGCCCATTCTTGATCAGCAACCTATTCTAGCCTACCAACCACGAATTCCTTATCCTCAATGAGTTAAACAACATGAAATGGCTAAGATGTTTGAAAACTTTATGCAAGTTGTTAAAATGATAGATATTAAAATTCCTTTTGCAGGAGAACTTAAACAAATTCCAATGCATATGAAGTTTTTGTAGTACTTATCAACAAACAATATGAAATTAGAGAAGGTAGCAATGGTGCAACTCAATCAAGATTGCTCTACAATCTTGCAAAGCAAGCAACCTTTTACAGGGAGTTTTCTATTCCTTGTTCTATAGGCAATCTTATTATTAAAAATGCACTTTGCAATTTAGGAGCAAGTATCAATTTAATGGCATACTACATTTATAAGCAACTTGGTTTAGGATAACCACAACCCACTAAAGCGTCTATACAACTTGTCGATGGAACCATTAGGTACCCTAGAGGTATTGTTGAGGATGTTTTTGTAAAAGTCGGAAAATTTATATTGCCTGTGGATTTCTTTATCATGGATATGCATGAAGACCTATGTGTACCTATTATTTTAGGGAGACCTGTCCTTGCTACTAGTCATGCTTTAATTGATGTACATGATGGTAAACTTACTATAAAATTTCACGATGAACAAGTTTCTTTAAAATGAATGAAGCGATGAAATATCCTTGTATTTGTGATGATTGTTGTTATTTTCTTGATGAAATTGATGAGCACTTAGACCCTCTGGTTTTTCAAGAACTTATTAAAAATTATTTTGAGGAAGAAGAGGAGATTGTAGAAGAACTGATTTTTGATAAGAATGTTGTAGGTACAAGAAGGTTGCAGCAAGACAAATTTGATGAATCTAGGTTGGGTAATTATGAGAAAGCCTTGAGTCACACAATAATTCAATGGCATGGTCAAAGAAAGGGACTTGTACCACGACAACAAGTTTATTTATTTTCTTCTAAACCAAAAATATCTCTCGGTAAGCTTGAGTAACAATGGACAGGCCCATATAATGTCAAAGAAGTATTTTCACATGGGGCAATTGAAATCATCAAGAAAAATGGGGATGTTTTCAAAGTGAATGGTCGAATGCTAAAGCCTTGCTGGCCCCGTGAGGAAGTTAAGGTTGCTGCTGGAAAGTTGCAACTTCATCCACCTTATTCAAGTTTCATATATGAACCACCTTGAGCAACCTTGAAGGAATTTGGTGTCCGCTTCAAACACCAATTGAAGAAAATTCTAATGAGCTCAAGCTCATTTTTGTATCCTTAATATTATTTTTATTATTTTTATTAAGTTATATATTTATTTTCTATATATTTAATCCTTTGTTTTTTTTGCTTTTTTAGGTAAAAAATTGATTATGTATGGGGAGGCCACACGGAGATCATATCCCAGACTTTTTGTTGCTCATCATACTTAATTCCATTCATCATTGATTCTGA
Organism: Euphorbia pulcherrima; assembly: GCA_947683365.1. Lineage (NCBI taxonomy): Eukaryota > Viridiplantae > Streptophyta > Magnoliopsida > Malpighiales > Euphorbiaceae > Euphorbia > Euphorbia pulcherrima. The sequence goes on along the minus strand of CANTUS010000008.1, from coordinate 41,101,351 downwards.
AAATTTGCCAAAATCAGTTCGATTTTTAGAAATTATTATTTCTTAATTTTCGAGCAATTGTTTATACATTATTTTGCACCACAAAATTGCAACAGCTTTATTTTTTGCCTTCAAATATTTCTTGCCAATCAATTACTCTTGTACAATAGTCCTTCCCCTCATGTATGTTTCTTACACTTAGCTCTGCAATCTTATAAGATTTCACTGTCTGCAACCTTCCATTCCTACTACTGCATTCTTGCTTTAAGGACAAAGCAACTTTTAAGTATGGGAACAGAGGGCATAGCTCTTGATTTCGAATGGTATTGATTTCTATTGCTATTTTACTTATTATAAACACGGTATATTTACTGCAAGTTTGAATTCTCTACTTAGATAGATTGCTCGACTCTTCTGTTTTGTTTTAAACTTTTGATTTAATGTCTTCTTGCTTTATTTTGATAAAATTTGGCCAAAATTTTTCGTTTTCCTAGAAAATGTTTTCTGTTTTTAGCAATAAGCATGATCCTTTGATCTTAGAATGCAAGTTAGTCTAAAGAAAAGTCTTAGTGTTTGGTTTTAAATGGTCAACTCATAGTGGCATGCTTTAACAATGTTGATTAAGTAATATAGATCTTTATGAGGAACTGTTTTTCAATACTTATGGCTATAAATAATACTTAATGCAATTACCCAACTTTAGTGAGAATTTGAGCCTCAATTTATGATAGCAAGATTGCTGTTGGAATTTTCTTGATGAGTGGGCATGCATTTGTGTATTTTAAGCTAGAACTTGATATGTTTTAGTACTTGTTGAGACCACACATTAATTACTTGCATGACATGATAAAGGCAACTAAGATTAACCTTTCTTAGTCAAAAAGCCACCCTTTCACATGAATTTTCCTCAGATAAACCCATTTGAGCCTTTAGCCTATTTCTTTCTTTAACCTCATAATTTAAGCCAATAATCCTTCACTTTGATTACCCTTCTACCGGGATTTTTTTTATCAAAGGATTATTTTTGACAAGATTGCAGAAACTTTATATATACCGCAAACTTGTGCTTATCAAATCAAAGATCCAATACATAAGAATTTCTTGAGTTATGTTGGTAAAAGTTTCTGTTTTCCAACTCTTGGTTCAACTAAATATATGTGTATCTCTATTTGTATATCTTCCATAAGAACAAAAAGAAAAGCAGTAGCTAGCACATATCAAAATTCCTTTAGCTACTCAAATTTTTGGATTCACTTAAGCAAGCTTGTTTCCAATTTTAAAAAAAACTTCTTACACTTGCTTGAATTGATGACATAAGACCCTTGTCTTCGTTGGAAAAATTGTTAAAAACTCAAGCTATCCTCTCAAGATTAATTGATGTTTGAATTGATGTTCTTTAAAGCTAAAATTAACTTTTGATTCTTGCATAAGTATGTTGTTGTGCCTACTACAGCCTGATGTAATTATTTGATAAATTCTTTTGATGAAATACTTAGCCCACATGACCTTTTATCATCACACCTTACCCCAAGCCTACATTACAGACCTTTATAAAGTCCTTTTGATTATGTTTTGTAGTCAATAACAGTGGTGGAGATGAGACCAATTATCAAGCGTATGGTCTTAAGAATGCAATGTATTGCTGAAGAGTACTGTCTTTAAATTCCCTTAAACACTTTGAGAGAAAATTGGAGTGAAACCTTTAGTGAGGCAGTATGGTCGCATTGATGCCATGTTTATTGATTTACTAGCTCTTAATGATTATCTTGACTCCTTTTTGATATGAAGTTAACATGCTAGTGTGGGTAAGCTCATCCTTATCCTTAAGCTTCGCATTTTCCGTGGACTCTTTTGCTGCTCTATGGTGATAAATAGATTGTTAATTGCCACCTTTGTTTTGAAAATTTTTGCACTTATCTTTCCATTTTCTTTTTCTTTTTCTCTTGTTTTGAGGATAAAGCAACATTTAAGTATGGGGATTTATGATAAGTGTTAATATACCGTGAAATTATAGGAAAAATGGCTTTGAAATTACTTGATTTAGAGTTATATTGTGGATTTTATGAGTGTTTTAGTGAAATGGTGATTGCAGGAAAATAATCTAGAAGATTGCAATAGAGTTGCAGGAAAGAGGGAGAAAAATGGCATTTTGGTGGGTGATGACGTAGCACACTAGGAGAGTGTTAGGAACTGACCGTCAGATTGAACGTGCATAACCGGCATGGCTGAAATTCAAAATTTTATCCTTATCCCCAAGAACTCCTATTAGTTGCATATAAATTAAATAAAGCCTTAGCTAAATAATTCTCTACCTAGGTTACCATGCAAAAGGGCTAGGCATACCATAATTCCAAATTATATCCTAGCATTAATATTTTATGCTAAACATGTTATAACTCTAAGCTATAACCTAAGCATGTTATAACTCTAAGCTATAACCTAAGCATAAAATAAACTAAGCATGCAAAACAACCTAAGCATATTATTAAGTTTAAAAACGCTTAAAGAAAAAGATCTAATAATAAAAGAGAAAGAAAAGGAACTTACCAGTTGAAGCGTGCTTTAGCAGAACCCTCTTACACAAGCCTCCAAGCATACGACAGCCTCTTTGAGTATCCACACAAACCCCACCAACCAAAACCTCCCCGAGAGGAAGAACTAAGAAGCCTCGAGTAGTTGCTAGACCACTCCAGAGGCCTCACCCGAAAATATAAACTAGGGGTGGCTGAATAAATTCAGGCTCCTCAAAAATAACTTGCTCAAACACCCAAGAGATTATTCTTTTCGAATCTCGCTTAGGATTTATACTCTCAACTGTGGTGCACTGAGAAAGGGAGGACTAGGTGCCTATTTATAGGCTTGGGGAAGTAGAAGTGCTTCCCCACTTGCAATGTGGGATTGGGCAAAATTTGCCTAATCCCCATATGGGTAAACTTACGGACCCCCCATGGGTCCACGGGTTGACTTGCGTGCAGCATGCTTAGTACGCTGGGCTGCCTTGTCCCACAACCCGGGCTTGTGGGCGTTTTCCTACAAGCCCAGCTTGTGGGCTGGGCTTCGCTGGTCACACCCAGCGCTGCCCAGCAGCGCTGGTGTAACCAGCGTGTGGGCTTGGCCAAGTGCCAAGTGCCAAGCCCACAGCCCCTTTTGCCACCACTTGGGGCCCTAAAGCTTTGGGCCCTGTTCCGGTAGGGTCCTACCCTATTGTACCAATTGGAAAATTCCTTTTAGTCCCCTTTTTTAACTATTTATTTTTCGACCCTAATGAATTGGTTACCAGTCAAAATAAATTTCTTGGTCCAACCAAAATTGATCTAATCAATTACAATTTATTTTATGACTCTAATTAATTAGTTACCGGTCAAAATAAATTACTTTGTCTATTCAAAATTGATCTAATCAATTTTAACTAATTAAATAATCCTATTATTATTTATATTATATTTTCGGAATAGAATAAATCTATTAGTTCTTTACTTAGTCCGATGAAGGTCCAATATGTGTGACCTTATAGGATCCCAAAGTATTAAGCTGTTAAGGCTTAACCAACCCTTGTTCTAATAGAACCGTTGGCTCGGGGTTCTAGATCATTAATAGAACTCGATTACCTTAAATGACTGTAGTACGCCTCTAGCAAGGGTCTACCATCCCCCATTACTCGGAACATCATTTATGCTTATGTCTTAATCCCGGTTAAGGCAATAGTTGTCCAATGCGATGAACTCCCTCCATTCTTTAATATTAATACCATCTGGTTTATAGGGTTCGTGTTAAAGTGTTAACCCCCTAATAGCAAGGTTGCTCCAAGCTATCCCAGTTATTTACTTGTTACCAAAGTATATTGCCTTTTACTATAGTGCATTTGACTAGAAACCATTTCTATCAAACACATACTCTGATCAGAGGTTTATGACAATCATCACTTCAATGAGTGGCCAGGTACAACTCCTTAATATATCCGGAGCGATGGATTCTTTTCTACTACTCAGCTTACCAACGTGTTGTCATTACTGTACCCGTAATCACCCGTAACACCCTAAATTAATGAGTGTGTAGAAATGACCCAAAGTATAGCAATAGTACCAAACAAGGTAACTAGTATCTCAAGTATGAGGATATTCGCAAAGCTTATTGCATGAAGATAAACACTAACACATTGATATATACACCAAGTGTTAATCTACTGGGGTCTCCAATATATCTTCCAGATATATCCATGTGTCAAACTTAAGGCACCACCTTCAGTCCTTAGGAGATTGACTGCTAGGACCCTTTCCAAGAAAGTTAACCACATGCTAGTCTTTCCAGTTCATTAATATCCTTTCTTGATGAAACTATGACTAGGGATAGTTTAGACATAAACATAATTGCACATGAAGCAGGTTCCACTAGATAGTCCAACTATAATTTCTCTGACTTCATGCTATGATATGCCAAGGACTTTTGTATACATATATCAATGAATATATTTAACCAGCTATAATATATATGCACAGAAACACATTAATATAAACAAAAGAATAAATGTATTTATTGATTAAACAAATATTCGTACTTATTACATAATTAAGATATATCACCCTAATTGTCTTAAGGGCATACATCATATCCAACAGAGAGGACCTGAAGTTGGTTCAATGGCATAAAAAGGATCTTTTGTAGGCACAATGGATGAATTAGAGGCTGCCATGTAGTTTACTTAATGGCCAAGCATACTAAAACTTGTTGTTATGAATATTTTGAAATAGTTTAATTTGTGCAAGTGGTCAACTTGCTTAAGTCCCTTGAATACTATAAAAGACAGTGGCGTAGCCAGCACCTGAACTGTGGTGGGGCATAATTTCAAACGGAGGGAGACATGTAAAAGTAAATCGACGCCGACAATGATAGTGAATTTATGAAAAATGGGGGAATGAATAACACTTTAGTACTTTTCGATAATGAAACTAGTATTTCGATTCATCAATAAGCTTTTAGTTTTAGAATTGAGTTGGTTTGTAAAAAATGTGTTACAAAATCAACATATGATTAGAGTTGACGACTTAATTAATTAATTAATATTTAAAAAGAATATAAGTGTTTTTTTAGAAAAAAGTAAAAGAATTACAAAAATAAATAGAATGGAAAATAGAGAAACAAGTAAAAAAGAGCTAAAAGAGAAATTGATAAAATAAAAACATAAATTTCGTACAAAAAATATGAAAAAAATATATAAGGGGGCGTTTGGTTCACATCATGAAAGGAAAAGGGAAAGGTAAGGAAAGGAATGCAATTCCCTTTGATTGGCTTAAGTGTTTGGTATGGTTAAGAAATGAAATGAAATGAAATTGCTCCTGATTTGATTTATTATTTTTTAGAGTAAAGAAAATCAATTATTTAAATAACAATAATTACATATAATCTTAATTAATGAATTATAATAAATAAAAATATATTTTATTCATTATTACTATTAATTAATATTCATATCATATTTATAATAATTATAAAAATAATATTAATATAATTTTATGTATTATTAAAATAATAATATTTTTATTATTATTTAATATATTATTAAATAAATAATAATATTATTAAATAAATATTACTTAAAAAATTTTTTAATAATAAATAATATTATTAATATTAATATTATTTAATAATATTATAATATTATTATTAATATTAATATTATTTATTATTAAATAAATAATATTATTATTAATATTACTATTATTTAATAATATTATTTATTATTAAAACATTATTTAATAATAATATTATTAATAATATTGCTTAAATAAATAATAAAATTATTAAATAAATATTATTTAATAATATTGATAATAGTAATTATAATATATATTATTATTATTTAATAACAATAATATTATATATATATATTTTATAACAGTATTATCCAGATATAAAAAATAATTAATAATTATTTTTATGTATTATTATTGATTGTATAGAATAATAATATCATTTATTATTATTATTATTTTTAATTATATAATATTATTTTTAATTAATATACAATAATATTATAATTATATTTATTATTATTATTTTAGATAATAATAATAATAATAATAATAATAATAATAATTTAATTATAAGGTATATAGGATTGGAGAAAGACAAAGTAATGGAATACTAATACCTAATGGAGTGGGGGGAATGGAAAGACTTTGAAATGGGTAATCCCATTACCCAAATGGGTAATGAATTTAATTCCTTTGTCCAAACAAATAACAACAAAGAGAATCAGATATTTTGATTCCCTTTCCTAAAATCCGCCAACCAAATGCCCCCTCAAAGAAGTTTCATTAATTGAGAAAGATTATTTTGTAATTGAAGTAGTTAAAAATGGTTGGAGAATGGAAAGAATAATGCAAAAACAAAAACAGATACAGAAACTAGAAAGTAAAGAAAAGGAATAGTCAGCGCTGGGGTTCGAATGTATACACCAAAGTAACAAAATCACGCTTTAGCCGCTGGGGCAAAACCCAATTAGTGATTAGTTTTAACGCTGTGATATATATTAATTTATAAAATACACCATAAACCACATCTTTCGAACCACCGGTGGAGCACGTGCCCCACCATACCCCACCCTCCCTCCGCCCCTGATGAAAGGGCACTTCTTTTGCTTTAGAGAGGAGCTTAGGCTCATTCTCTTCATCTCCATATTCTGTTTCTCTTTCATTTTTATGAAATTAACTATGTTCTTTTTTATTTTACATTTTATTTCTTTACTTATGAGCAACTAACTTCCCTACAAGCTTGCTAGGCACTGCCAGCGGCCTGTTTGTGGTGTAGAACCTTCTTTATGCTAACATAACTCTTTGTTAGATTGATTATTATTCGTGCTTAATTGTCTTGTAGGTTGGGCCCGATCTATGTCATGTGGAAGCAAGATGGACCGAGAGGACCATAGACCTAATAATAATCACATAAAATTACATGTACCGAGAGGAGATTAAATTTAGGCTAAGGGTTTCCATTCAAGTGAATAGAATGTTTGCTTATTCCTAATGAATGAGATTATATCTAGTGAGGTCGAGAGATAAGCCAGGTACAGTTTCATATAAACCAAGTGAGGTCGAGAGATAAACTTGGGGATATTAGTACAAGAGACCTTAGATATAGGCACCTTAACATGTTGGATAAAGAAGGGGAAGCGCCATGAACACCGCCTAATTGCTTGGTAAAGCTTGTGTTTTCATACCTTTGTTATTTTCGTTACTGCACTCTTCTGCCTATTTATTTTAGCGTACTGCAATCTACTCACTGTTTTAATTTACATTACTGCAATCTTGTTTAAGTTAGTTTTTAGCTCACCAACTTTATAAATTGAGACCATTTAACTACTAAACTGCCAATAAAACTGGTAGATATCTAGTAGAAATTTGGTATGAAACTTATATTTCATTAGAAGTTTGTTCAATCTCCCAGGTTTATGTTTGTAATAACTTTCTACATTATTTCATGAATTTACTAGCATCCTACCAGATACCTGCCATATACATTCAAAAACTTTTTTCAACTACTGAGTTAAAAACATATAATTACTAGATACATACCAGATTCTGTTGAAGTAAAAATATATGAAAATAAGATTCTTACCAGTTACCTACCAGTTACTTACAAAATACCTATCAGATTCTATTAAACCAAAAACAGAAATTAAAAACATATGAAAATATGATTCTTACCAGTTACCTGCCAGTTACTTACTAGATACCTACCAGATTCTGTTGAATTAAAAACATAAATTAAAAACATATGAAAATGGTATTTGGTAGGTAAGTGGTACTTACTTGGTAGGATAATGCTATGTATATGAATTTGTTTAATCATTCTTAATACGTAGTAATATGTTGTTATATGATCAGTTTATGTCTAATATAGTTTTATTGTTGCATTTGTTATGAAATATATGCTACTTTTACAAAGTAAACTATGATTCTCTAATTTTTTGATTTTTTAATCTTATTGTGAATATGTAGCAAGAAAGTGGTAGGGTGCAGGTATGTAGTAGTATATGTTGTTGCTCATTCAAATTATTGGGAAATACCTCCAGATATTGTAGATCAAGTTATTCTTCCACCGAACGCTACTGTAAGAGTTGGGAGAATGAGGAAACATAGAACTAGGGCTTCTTATGAGCTAGAGAGGATTGTCAGTGTACGTTGCAGCTCTTGTGGGGTTAGTGGCCATAACAAGAGGAGCCAAGTGATGTTTTGTCTTATTTTTCCTAATAAGATCATTTATTATTCTAACCATTTTTTTGTTGTTATTAATTAAAAGTTATATAAACTCGGCTTTTGTACCTTTGATAATTGAGAAATCATTTTTAAGATATCAATATACTGTTTGTTCATTTTTTAATGATACTTTTGATAATATTTGGTTACTTCAGGTATTGATACCAGATTGTTACCAGTTTCCTACTAGATTTGATGTAATTTGTCGTTTTAATGAATTCTTGGATATTACCAGTTTCCTACATAATTAACATTAACATAAATTTATTATAGACCACTATAATTTCTTTTACTGATTACAAATTAGGTTTCACTAGAATGATTTTTCATACAAGGTATCTACCACTTACACATGAGTTTCCTACCTGTTTTGTATTCCATTACTTGTGTTTTGTTTTTTGTTTTTGTTTATTTGTAAATTTATTATAATCAATATGTATTTTAACTGGATAATTTACAAACTTTTTCTTAATTAAATAAAATTTGAGTACATAAATTCTTCACGATCTAAAATTTTAAATTAAACTATTGAAAACTTGTTCTAAATCACATGAAACTGAAAAAAATAACTTATTCTGTTCTGAATCAAACTACAACGAACCATACATGTCATTACATGTGTGATACAACATCTCCTTTACATTATCATTTGGCGCATTCCCTTGAATGAATTCAATCACATCTTGGTTTGATGTAACATGTATAGCAGCTTTGTAATTCTCCTTTGACGGAATCATAAAGTTTCAACTATAGCAATTACCAGTCCTAACCAGTTTCTCAGCAGATGCATAGCACATTTAACTTAGTTGTTCTCCATACTAGATAATTACCAGTTAGATACCAGTTACATATGGTTCAATCACTTTAAGATATATTGTTGAAAGTTTATTTCCATGGGAGGATCTCCAGCAAAAATATGAAATTCAATTTTCAAATCTTCTAACTTATCATCTAGCCTCAAGCTATCAAACAGAAGTTTTTTGAAATCACCAAAACTTGAAGAGCTAGAGATCGCAACACCAGCAGCTTTATATCCGACGAATTTGAAGTCGTCAATCCAAGAACCATAATAGTACATGAAAATAGGAAGACGATCCCATTCTACATAGATTAAAAAACAAAAATCAAATAAGATGCAAAAACAGAGAAAAAGAAAACTAATCGTTGCACCAAGGTTAACATCAACAAAGAATGTAAATGAGCAACAACAGATTCAATTACATACCAGCACCCTACCACTTAACTACTACATACGCATAATAAGATCAAAAACTAAAAAAAAATAGGAGAACCGTAGTTTACAATGTAAAAGTAGCATATATTACATAACAAATGCCATAATAAAACTACATTAGACATATACTGGTCATATAACAACATATATATACATATTAAGAATGATTAAAACGAATTCACATACATAGCATCATCCTACCTCGTAACTACCACTTACCTATCAGATACTTACCAGATGATAATTCATTATCTACACAACATACAAAGAATGTGAATGAAAAACAACAGACAATTACATACGAGTACCCTACCACTTTCCTACTACATACTCACAATAAGAACAAAAAAATAAAAAAAAATAGTAGAACCGTAATTTACTTTGTAAAAGTAGCATATATTTCATAATAGATGCAATAATAAAACTACATTAGACATATAATTGGTCATATAATAACATATAAATACATATTAATAATGAATAAAATAAAATCATATACATAGCAACATCCTACCAGGTAAATACCACTTACCTACTAGATACTTAACAGATAAAAAAATGTTCATTACCTACGCAAGACACAACAGCAATCTCACAAACCACTCAGAAAATTCATCAAACACCATATGTGCAAATAATTACATCATACAATATTTTGAAATCAAGAGTTTGTGACAAAATCATAATCAAATCCAAACTAAATATATCGAATAAGAAAATAACATATCCTAAATTTGAAATCACCATTCAAGCAATTCATCAAACACATTATGTGCAGCACTAGCCACTATATATCTAACAAAATCTGAAATTATCAGTCCAAGATTCATAGAAGTATAACAAAACAAGAAAACGATCCATTCCGAAAATCAAATCTAATTATAAAACAGAGCATGAATAGATCATTGGATCCAAAAATGGATTTAAAAAGTACAACCAAAGCTCATCGTAATTTCAAGATTAAAACACAAACCTGATTGTATATGGAAAATAACTTGAATTTTGTAGAGAGGAATTGCAGTGAGAATGAATAGAATAGAATTGATACACAGAGAACTACGGATCCAATGCTAAGATAACGGTTAGAGAGAGAATCAAGCGAAGAGAGAATCGTTAGTAAGGGAAAGAGGATTCCAAATTGATGAGGAAAACGCAGAACAAGGAGTAGATGAGCAATATATATCTAATATATAGGAGAAGAATGAAAACTTAAATTTGATCAGAAAGTAAAAAAAATATAAAAAATTAATTTATTAAATATAAAACTTAAATCATATATTTTTAATAATTTCTCAAAAATAAATCTATTTTATTATTAGTACCGTTATCGTGACTGAATTGCTATGAAGGTTTTTTTTGTTAATTTAATGAACATAGAAAAATATCACAATAAAAAGTGAGTCTTTCATTGAGTTCTAATTCTTGGGCCTCTTGGCCCTATAGCCCATCTTTAGAGACGGGTTGTTATAATTATTGCACTTAAATAATAAAAAAAACTTCATTTTAGATAAAACTAAGAAAAAGAAATTTACGAGTACATTCGTTTTCTTTTAGGAGTTTTTATAAAAATCAGGAATTAATTTATGGTCATTTCAACCTAAAATTTATGGATCTATTAATTGTACTAAGGTCAATTGGTACATTTGTTTTCAATTGTAGTATTAAAAGAAAAAAAACTGAGTTATGCGATGTTATCTTGAGCTTCTATAAATTAAACTAAACTGAATCGAACTCATTTCACTAAAAATTTATAAATATGTAGAGTTGATTTGAATTGATTTCATTGTAGTGAATATTTATAAATATGCATAGCTAAATTAAAAAAAAAAGTTAAACTAAAGTTCGGAAAATCAAAAAGCCTAAGGGCCCTGAACAAAAGGAAAAGAAAAATGTAATTAATAGTATATTTGATATTTTTTGTTTTGAAAATACACACATATAAATCTCATTAATGTAACAAAATATTGATTGGGTAGGAAGAAGAAAATCAAGTGAGTGTGCATGCCGGGGATTACATGATTACATGATGTGTATAATAAAAGATCACATTTGTTGTGGTGAAATAGATAATATATTTTTAAAAATTAGCTATAATTGATTGTCTATCTGATCTTCTATTATAATGTTTTAAAATAAAATAATAACAAAATAACTAAATAATTTGCTAAATAGCGTCTTTCATTAATAAAATTATATTAAATTATTTATACAAGCTTGAATTTAATTGTTTACATGTAGAAGATCAAATAGATATTGCTCAATATTTTTTGTGACATGTCATACTGAAAATAGTAAATAGAAGATCTAGTATTCGGGAAATTATACAATGGACCGGATCCTTTTGGTCCCTTCTATCTGCATGAATGATATTTGTCCCAGAAAGTACTTTATGCAATTACTTTTTGTTATTTCATTCAAATCTAGAACACATATAATTCATGTGGGGAGAAGGGATCAAAGGACTCCATCCATTATATAATTAGCCCTAGTGTAGAGTCATTTTTCACTTGATCGTCTTTTTTTAACTATATATCGAGATAATAGATAGAATGAACTATCTACTAAATAGGTTCCCAGAACATCACATAATACTGTTGCAATTAATTAATTAATTAAGCGCCAATTAATAAGAATGACGCAGAAGCATGAATACATATAGTAACACAAAATGAACAAGTTCTTTATCTTAATTTGAAGAGTCGGATGAATATCAAGAGCCACACCCCTTATTATTTTTTTAGATTAGATCATATTGTTTCTCAGTATGAGACTCGAATGAGACCTCTAAAGTGAAAACAAGATGATGTTTGTAGTTTTATCAACTGAATTAATTTTTGTGGGTTAAAAATTCAATTATAATTATTATAAATATTAGTATATTGAAAAATGGGTCAAGGTAGTCTTGGTGGAAAAAAAATCAGACTAGACAGTTCATAAACAACAACTATGCGATAATAAATCGACTAAGAGCTTGATAGTACCATATAGCAACTACTCCCTCCATCTATTTTTTATTATCCATTTAACCGAATCATCAATACCAATAAAACATTCATTACATTGTTAAAATGACTAATTTATCCCTTACACTTTATATAAATATTCTTTTTCTTCTTAATTTTTAACTTATAATTTTCATTCATATACAATCTCTCTCATCATTAATACAAGGACAAATTAGAAAAAAAATGTAAAAAATGCATTGAAAATATAAGTAGACAACTAAAAAAAGAGCTAAAAAAGACTATAAAAACTAGATGGAGGGAGTAGTAAAATGGAGCATGAGGCCTAGACCTGTTCATCGGGCGGCCTGGGCCGGCCCGGCCTAATCGGGCATTTACCTAAAAATATTAACTTAAGCCCGGCCTACACTTTAGAACTTCGAGCTTGGGCTGGGCTCGAGCCGAGCTTTAGAGGTCATTCCCAAGTCCGGCCCAAAGCCCATAAATATGTTTCTTTTAATTTTTTGACATACTAAAAGAGTAAAAAAGATAAAATTTTATACAAATATGTCCAAATCTTACGTATAATTACATTCTCTACTTGAATAATTTAATAAATAGATAACATCATTATAAAAATTCAATAGCTTAAAATATAAAAATCCAAAATAATTATTAAATATATAATATAAATATTTAATAAATTTAATAATTATTTACGGGCCGGACTCGGGTCGGGCTTGGGTATTTACATAAAAATCAAGCTCGGCCCATAAAACATCGGGTTTCAACAGGCTTGGGCCGGGCTTTAGAGAAAAATGAGAGTCGAAGCTCAACCCATTTGAGCAAGCTCAGGCCGGGTCGGTCGGGTACCCGGGCCCGTGAACAAGTCTAAATTGAGGCCAGAGCAAGACTAAATAGAGATTTTCAAAAGGGTAAAGCACTGAAATGAGCTAGTTTTGCAAAATAATTACATGTCAAACTTTTGCAAAATACCAACATACCCTTTTATCAAAATGAACAAACATAATTAACTTTACTATAACCTTCGTACGCCCTTTGATGATATCATGCGATTTGAGTTTTTATTTTTATTATTTTTTGACTTATTTTATATTTATCTTACAAATCGTTCATTTTTTCGACATGTCTGTGAGCACGGGATTTTGCAGTCCCTCTCGCGAGACGATGATGACGTGTACCCGATTTCAATACCTCAAAATAAAAGTTCTCTTCAGAATTTTTATTACCAAAATAATATTCCTTGTGAATTTTATAATTGGTAGAATCCAGTTCGGCGTGGCCGATAACGCGTTCGGTAGGAGCTTGAACCGATAATTTGCACCCAAATTAAATAATATCCATTAAAATATTGTTAAAAGCCATAAAGATGCCTTTTTCCACTAATAAACCACTTTTCCCGACTTTTTAGGCTTTTTGACCCGTTGGTTGTCGGTATGGTGGAGAATGATGTCACCAACGACATCATTCATGCCGCCGGCGGCATCATCATACCGCCGGCGGCATGGCTCATATCGCCGGCGACATCATCATGTCGCCGGCGACATGACACAAAAATGATTCTTCCACAGACAGCATGTCGGCCACTTTCGGCGGAATAAGTCAAAAAGGTCTCGAAAAATACCCCAATTTGCCTATAAAAGGCACCTAAAACTGCATTTAGGGGGGGGGGCTGAAATTATAGAGGAGAGGAGCTAAATTGGGCAATTAAGAGCTGAAATCGAGAGTAGATTTTAGTGAGATAAGAACTAGAAAAGGCAGGAAAAAGGATTCTAATCCACTTTTCCCGGTTTTTCTTCTTCGAACTCTCTGATTGTGAGCTTAAATCAGTGGGTCTGTGATTTAATTCAACCGGATAGAATTTAGAGACCTAAAACCTTTAAATTAACAATCAAATTATCGTTCCAAGCTCCCCGGAGGCGTTATTGTTCAGTTCACGAAGAGTTGAATTCACTACCCCGAGGTGAAAATCCTGAGTCTCATAGCTCTTCGGCTTTATTATTATTGTTTTACATTTTTTTTTGTTGATTTGTATTTGCTTTAAGTTTTCGGTTATTTTAACTGCAAACCGCTGCTGCTGTGAGAAATTGAAGTCGTCAGAGACACGTGATGTTGCCGACTGTATCACCCATGTCGCGAGAGACATCGTGGATACGGCCGTTAGCGTCACATTCCCCGGAAATCTCGTTTTCTCACAGAAACCTTTTTTTTACGGAACTCAGAAAGCCCTGTGCCTGTCAGCACGCTGATGTCGCCCGTGACACAACTGATATCACCGGCGGCATCATCCATGCCGCCGGCGACATCACCTATGTCATCGGCGACATCAGATGCCCGACGGTGGCATGGCTTTCTGGACAAGCAGTATTGCCTTCGTTTGTTTCCCAATTAATTTATTTTCTGAAGCTAGGACCTATAGTACAACGATGGAGGTTCAAAACCTCCTGAAAACAGACCCGCCCCTCGATGAGTGGTATATTCACTTGTAATCTGATTAAAGCAACGACCGAATCTAAAATTTGGATAAAAATGGAATTTCCCCGCAAACGCCATTCAAATCTCGTTTTAGCCATCCAATCGGGCTTTATGATGTTATAAATAAAATATGCCATATCTGTGTCGACTATCCTCTACAGGTAGATGTATATCGGACATTCGGGTATTACATTTGTTATGTAGAAAATGTACAGGACTGGAAAATCTTGTAATAATTTTATTTTCCGCACTTATTTTTCCTTACATTTGTAAATGTTTTATTTATCGCTTCAATTGCTTGATAAACGCGAAAACCACAAAATAACTGAAAATATAAATAAATAGGGTGGATTAAACCGGTTAAGAAAGAATGAAGTATCCTAACTTGGCCTAATGAAAAGTACATAACATCATCCGAACTCGGAATCTCTACTTAAGGTATGGTCCAACCACCCGGTGGGGAAACCGTACCAAAAATTTCCCGGTTGAGCTGAACCGGGTGGCGACTCTATTCTAAGTACGGGGTTTCGATCTCGTATCTTTTAAGCATTACAATATGCAAAATCATTTTCTTTTCAACCACATCACACTCGTCTCCTCGACGCACAGAAAAGCGGGCCCGCCCGACAGGGCCCGGCCCCGCGCCGCAGCCGCATTAACAGCCGTCCGCTCACAGTGGCGACTCTGCTGGGGATTTTCTTTAAACTTGAACCTTCTTTCATAGTTTAAAAGACTTTGATGATGTATTGAAATCATTGGCCAAATTAAAATTTCATTCTTTTCTTATGACGCCTTATCCTCACGCGTGTAGATAGTTCGGTAATTTTAGGTACCCTATTTTACCCGAGAAGCTCACAAAGTATCACTCACGCCCTGTTGGAATTGAGGATGCCTAGTGGGTGGATCACTCGTTTTAACCAACACGAAAACTCCTATGACCACGCCCATTCGGGTAGTGATCGAGTAAACGTGGAATCAAGGTAAACGAGAACCTTCTACATCAACAATCCTATACCAAAGCCGCGTTAAAAGCCTTAGCACATCTTTCCCCTTAGGATTACCCAAAACAAATGAAATAATTGGGACGCGCTGCTTTCACCATTACCAGTGAAGCAGCCAAACTCCATCCTACCAAAGAGGTGTTACGCAGGAGTCAAAAGGTTGGAACAGGGTCGATTCGCATGCTAAGTGCTCTATGATCATACACCCCCATGCATCGGCTTTAAGAGCCAAAAATAAATCAACTTACCCTTATCACTTCCACTCATGGAAGAGGTTTAGCAACATGTGTGGGACTTCTCTTGTACCTCCGCTGCGTCACCACATATCGCTATGTATGACGTAAAGTACACACGTCTCATATATGTTGGAGGGATAAGCCATCACATCATCTCTAACCACATCTACGTGCAGCCATGCGCACTACACGTCACCCCCAGGGCATAAAAAGACATACATACATACCATCCATACCATTTACAACCCATTCATGGTCTGATCTGCGACTCGTGATTCTAAGCAGCCTTCCTCTTGAACCGAGACCTTTACAACCAACCATGTCTCTTCCCCATGATGACAACCATACCTCATCTAGAAGACAAGCTAGCCTTCCCTCCACCGCAGGGGCAACAGCTCACCCGCCATCGCTTGGATCGGAAATCACCGCTGCTATCATTCAGTTTCTAAACTCCGATCAGTTTAGAAACACCATTCAGGAGATAGTGTATGTATCCGTCAAGAAGGTCCTAGAAAGACAGGACTTCGACCAGGTCATGCGATCTCCGGGCATGACACCTGATGGCAATACACTCTGGCAGTCACCGCCAACCGCTTACCCTGGACAAAGAGAAGGAGCCCAGAATCCGATTCTTCCACCATTCTCTAACACCTTACCACCAACTTTGGTCACCCCATCACAATTTAAAATCCCCGCTGCCCCGATGCTTCCTCAATACGACCAAGTCATGCAACACAATGTTGAAGACTTCTTGTGTCAATTGATGATAGCAGACTGCTCTCAAGAGGGAAGGGTCCAGTCAGAGAAAGACCAGTTCTTTCAATACACTGAATCACCCACACCCGCACCTCAAATCATGGTGGACCAAGAGACCCGCCAGAAGTCGGCACCTGTTGCCATTATTCGGCCAAACAACGGTCCTAAGTGTAGAACCAATCCGTGGAAACTGCCACTTAATGTAATCTTCACCGGATTGAAGGAAGCTGGGATTCTTAAACCTCTCCACGAATTCAATCCCCCCTTGAGGGAAGAAGGAAAAGGCTTTTGCAGATATCACATGTTGTCAGGTCATAACACCAACCAATGCAAAGCTTTGGTCCGTACCATCCAACGACTGGTAGATGAAAAGAAGATTACCGACCCCGAAAGGGTATCCTACTCTATACCAGAGTCTGGCAATCGGACACGGATGATTAATCCCAGCTTTTCCAAACAACGGAAAGCTCCTCAAGATCTCATCAAGGCCATCTACTCAAATGGTGGGGGAAAATCATGCTCTGACGATGAGGACGAATAATCCCGATTTGCAATCCTTGGACTTCAGACCTTTTAGCTCCATGAGCTACTTCCATTTTTCTTACTTATGATTGTGTCTGTACCTTTCGATCAACGTCTTCATATGAGCATACGTACGACGCTTTCAGTGTGTAAGAAATTTTTATTAAATGGAATTAAATTGAGTACATTATGTGGTAATCAAATCCAATAATTTAAACCTTGTCAAACACCTGAGGGATGATAAAGTGCTTAAAGACCATGATAATACTTTTGCTCAATAATTGGATTGTTGAAACGCCATGGGTCCCTTCTAGAATTGACTCAACGGGCCTACATTGGTACACCTTCAAGCCACCAAAGAAGCATCAATCGGTCCTCCGAAACAGAGAATCAAGGCTTACACCCAACGGAGCCCAGCCTCCATCAAACAAACATCGTAGCCAAAATCTCAGACCAACATCACCACCGAGAACACGACCAAATTTGAAGAGAAACACATCTTCACTCGGTACAAATCAACCCCATCAAACCCTTCGGCTAACAAAGGTCAGGGGGCAACCACTTCCAAAGACACCGAGTCTAAAGGCAAACACCTTCATCCCACAAGCCACGAAGACGATTGTGCAACAAATGTCGCAATCGGCTTACCAAATGAACCAACAAGGCAAACAACCACTACAAAGGCACCAAACAAAAGGTCCTTAAGCCGAACATCACTTGTTCACAACCCATCACCCCTAACACAGAATACGAGTCTGCAGACTCCGAATTGAAGGATCAATCAAAATAGCGATCAGGACGACAATCAAACCAATCGATGAAGCTTCGGAGTAAGTACCAAAAACTCCCCCAAACTAAACGGCTTACAACAAGGTCAGCCAAAAGCTCCCGACGTAACTTTGAATGTCAAAATGAACTGGGTGATCCAGACGAAAATCGAACGGGCACCAAGGAACTTGGAGAATCTGCAAAAGCACAACTATGCGCACGAAAGCAAATCAGATATCCCATGCCCTTTCCAAGAGTCATAGACCCAGCACTGAAAAGTTTGAGACCTTCCGGTACTAAGGTTAAGTTCAGATCGGATTGAAGAGACCATCATATGATCGGAAATGGCACTAAATAAGCGAGGCTGTTAGAGTCATGAGCGTAGACAAGAAGCGAATTCATCGATCTAGTCGACCAAGACAAGCTTAAGCATTATCAGGTCTAAACAAAAGAAATAAATCAGAAAAAGCGGCACACTAAAAAAAAAAAAAATGTATATACAATAACCACCCGCCTGTCGGTCTTCTATTGATTGGGCAAAAATTAGGGTTACACCCGACGGTCGGTACCCTGCAAACTGGCTATACAAAAATCAGGGGATAAGTCAATAACGCCTGTTGAACTGAAAACCCGAAAAGGGCGGTTCAGACGAAAATTAGGGCACGAGAGAAAAACAATAAGATGTTAACTTGAAAACCTGTAAAGGCTGGTTAACACCAGGGGTCCCATTAATGGAAATGATTGCCAACATCTTGTACTCAAATTAAGTTCACTCGATAAAAGGGTCTTTCATATTGGAACATCTGTGCTTGTGATTATGTGAATGCCTGGCAATCGAAGGATGGAAACATCACAAGTAAGCATAATCGAAGACGCTACGCGCTCAAAGGTCGGAATAAATCTGTTAGGGCAAAAACCCGAAAAGGATAGTCCATGCAAACCATAGAGTCAAATTGGAGCCCAAAATCTGTGTTCCCCAGGCTTTGCGGAAAACCCCACAGCTTTTGGTTATGGGTTGCCATGACGGAAACGGGCGGAAGGGTCAAAAATAGGTTGCTGGAAGATTGAAGCCGCCGGCGGCATAGGGTCAACTTTCTGGGCAGCATCAGAAGCATTTCTGCCATTTCAGACCTGTACAAAAAACTGTAAACAATCCTATGCTACATTCCCAATGACTTGTCAAAACGGCAATTCATTTTTATGAAGGCCCGAGGGCACAAATTGCTGGAACTGTATCGAATACTCTGGCCCATAACAAAAATATCAAAACCCCAATGTGTCGAAGGTGCAAAGAAGAACAAGGCAAAACAAAAAGGAAAAGCAAAACTAAGCATATCCACCACTACCGGCTGGACGTGATGAAATGTCATCGGGACTTGCGAACCAATCGTCAACATCGTCTGCCTCCCTTCCCTCCGTCATGGGAACGCTACTAGACTCCTCAGCCACGGTAAACGCACGTCGGCCGGCAGACTTCTTGACCCCCCTACGACTAGTACCCCCAGGATGCGCACGGTCCAGATTCTGCTTACTTCTCTGTTCTTGAGCGGTGGCCGCCAGCTGTCCCTCGAGATCGCTCACACGGCGCTGTAGAGCTGCAGTCTCCTCCTCATACCGCCGCCGGGCCGCGTCAGCATCAGACATAGAAAGGGCTAAAAAATCCTGCAAACCGGAGAAAATATCAGCCTTGCATATCATGCATAACATCCATACATATATCCCAACTTAACATGTGCATAAAATACCTGAACAAGAAGCGATTGCCCAATGAGGGTATCCCGGAGAACAAAATTGTTCTCCGCGAGTTGCTCCACATGACTCCGCGCCACCTAGAAAATCCAAAAAGCATACCCTTAGACACCCACTTCTAAGACTTAATAAGAAAATAATTATTAGGTCTTACGTAGGTAGTATCTTCAGGCATGAAAATCGGGGCTTGCCGGCTCGAGCCAACATTCCTATGAGAGAATTCGCCTCGGGAGTTCATCAACAGGAAAGTGGTTTCCAACGGATTGACCAATCTCCCCTCCACGAAGGTCATGCCCTCCGGCGCGCCATAATGTCGGGTCCCACTCTGGTTATCCCGACCCCTCTTTCTCGCAGGTTCCTGCAAAACATGAAAATCACACGTCAAATAACATCCCTAAACGACTTCAAAATCATACACACAAATACAATCATACCCCGAAAGAACGTGGCTCCCCTTGGGACATCGGCACGCTCCCGCCAGCTACACCCGCACCTACCTCATCCTCCCCCTCAGGGTCGACCGCAACGTCCCCTTCCAGCGCTTCATCTTCATCGTCATCCTCATCATCATCCTCCACAACGCCTCCGAGGCGCCTCTTTTCGTCCTCCAATCGTTGCTCGTTATGATACTCAATTGTATCGTCGCCATGGATACGAGGACACACGGGGAGTAGACGCTGAAAAAGCCGCTCATAGAGGCCAGGAACGCTAGGGATCACTCGGCCGTTCCCTTCAATATAATCGGCTTTGTCGGCCTCGGCAGAAATCACCAAATGAGGCCACCACAAGCCCCGCGGAGGATCGGCAGGCACCGGTCTAGCAGCAACCGGAAGGGACCTCCAACCCCGAACGCGCTCGCCCAGATACCACTGCTGGGACAAGGGACACTCAATCACAAACCGGCGGTCATCCACCTCCCTCCGAACCCGTGCGACCTCAGCCAAGTTCTCCACCGCATCGAACGGGTCCAAGACGAGCTACATCAAAACAACCAACATAAGTCCATAGACCAAATAAAAAAAAAAATATAAAAAAAATAAAAAAAAATAAAAAAAAAAAAGTCGCGTACCGAACTCAATCGCACGCTTCTGAGGACCTCCCTATACAGCGTAGGATACTTGGCCTTCCCACCGATGCACCCGCACCAGCGGGCAAGGAAATGAGAGTCCGGTGGCACAACCGTCTTAAACTCCATCGGCGGAAGGATCTGATGCTCGAATGCCCAAGCCTGCACAAATAACGATCAACCAATCCAAAAAACGTCATGCAAGAAACGAGAACACATGCTATCAAGGAGAATATCTACAAAAAGTGATGCCTGGAGTAGCAGATGGCAAAGGCGAAGGGCTTTTTCATTCTTCCGGGCTCCCACATCCAGCCCGTGGTACAATTGGGCCAAGATGGCCCTCGGCCAATTCTTCCTCCTGATTCCCGGCACATCTTCCACCGCGGTTATAAGTATGTAGTTGATCTTACTCCCCGAGATTGGGAAGAACAGCACGGTGAGTAGTGAGATCACAAAGGAACGGACACATGCCTCCCTTTCCTCCTCAGGCACCACATCCACCCGCGTCCAATAACGGTACAACTCACCATAGGACAGCCGCCCAGAAGCGGGCTTTAGTCCGAACAACTCCTTTACCCGCCTCACCACGGGCCTCTCAACATGGTACTTGTCCATGTAGACGTCAAAATGGATAACCTCGTCCGTCCAAGGAAGGCCGGTCATGGCTACCACATCAGAAGGGGTGATTGTAACTTCTCCAAAGGGGAGATGGAAGGTGTGGGTAGTCTCGGACCACCTTTCAGTCAAGGCCGTTACCGAAGAATGAGGTAGCTTAGGCATCAACATAGGCATGATTCGAGCCAAATCCCCAAACCCCGTCTCGTTAATCGCGAGCGCAAGCTCGGGATCATTCTCTGAAATATGATGCCACCACGCACCGATGGTGCCAATCCCTCCCGTGTAAGTCAATTCGTATGGCTGCAAAATCGAAAGCAAAACGGATCAATTCTGTGCATTTCTGTCAAAAAGGCTGCTGATGTCGCCTCTGTTTAGAGCGATATCGCCGGCGGCATCAGCCCATACCGCCAGCGGCATGGCTCATGTCGCCGGCGACATCAGCTCCAACAGAAGCGACATCAGCTCCAACAGAAGGCTGATGTCGCCAGCAACAACACTGATATCGCCAGCGGTATCACTCATACCGCCAGCGGCATCACAAATCGCGGGCAGAACCTGTTTTCTCCCTAAATCGCGACTGTCGTGCCAAAAATCACAATCAATCAAACAACAAGGCGAAAACCGATCCTAAAGCATGCAATGACTGAGATATTCCATATTTTAAACCCCTATCATGGCATGTTTTCAAAATCCAAAGCAAAATCAAATTGAATTCAAAAAGAAGTAACTCAGGTTTTTTTTGTGGGATTACCTGGATATAACAGAGATGTTTCTCCTTCTCCGGAGTCAGGTTGGTGATAAGAGAGTTAATACCATAGCCATACATTTTTGCCGTCTCCTTGAGGCCGTATGCAGTGGGAACAGAAAGGATTTTCAATCCCTCGACGGAAGAATCGGGCAGGCTCTCCCTAGCCTTGGATTTACCCCTAAAAGCCTTGCTAATCCTCTTCATGATTTGAAAAAGCAAAGATAGAAATCAAAGGACTTTGGGAGAGAAGAGAAGGGATACGGTTTTGAGAGAGAATGGGGGAAGAAAAGAGTTTCAATCTCTTTTTAAAACTGCCGCGCGGAATTCAAGGAGTTTAATTTATCTGAAACTGTCCCTCCATACCGCCGGCGACATCAAGTCATACCGCCGGCAACATCAAGTCATGTAGCCGGCGACATCACTCACGCCGCCGGCGACCTTGCCGCATTTAGTCCAAATTTTGAAATTATCTGACCAGTCAAAGCTGCCACGTGGCATTCATGCCGCCGACGACATCAGTTCAGGCCGCCGGCGATATCACTCAGGCCGCCGGCGACCTTGCCGCATTTAGTCCAAATTTTGAAATTATCTGACCAGTCAAAGCTGCCACGTGGCATTCATGCCGCCGGCGACAGCAGTTCAGGCCGCCGGCGACCTTGCCGCATTTAGCCCAAATTTTGAAATTATCTGACCAGTCAAAGCTGCCACATGGCATCCATACCACCGGCGACATCAGCCCATGCCGCCGGCGACATCACTCAAACCGCCAGAAACATCAACTCATGCCGCCGGCAATGTTGCCCCTCCAAACTAGGTTTTTAGGACGAAAGCCCAACCGAAGGGCGATCTCATCAAAATGAGCCCAACCGAAGGGCAATCATTTCAGAACAAGCCCAACAGAAGGGCGATATCTGCAAAGTGAAAGTCCGACCAAAGGACAATCACCATACCAAACCGAAAGCCCGGCCGAAGGGCAACCTCTTCAAAACGAGCCCAACCGAAGGGCAACCTCTTCAAAACGAGCCCAACCGAAGGGCGATCTCTTCAGAACGAAAGCCCAACCGAAGGGCGACCTCATCAAAACGAGCCCGACCGAAGGGCGATCTCATCAAAACGAGCCCAACCGAAGGGCGATCTCATCAAAACGAGCCCAACCGAAGGGCGATCTCATCAAAACGAGCCCAACCGAAGGGCGATCTCGTCAAAACGAGCCCAACCGAAGGGCAACCTCAACAGAACAAGCCCAACCGAAGGGCAATCTCTTCAGAATGAAAGCCCAACCGAAAGGGCAACCTCCTCAGAATGAAAGCCCAACCGAAGGGCAATCTCCTCAGAACAAAAACCCCACCAAAGGGCAATCACGTCAAAACGAAAGCCCAACCGAAGGGCAAATCTCCTCAGAACAAAAGCCCAACCGAAGGGCAATCTCTTCAGAACGAAAGCCCAACCGAAGGGCGACCTCTTTAAAGTAAAACGTCCGACCAAAGGACAATCACTATACGAAGTGACAAGCCCGACCAAAGGGCAAACTCCCCACGAACTGTAAGTCCTACCAAGGGATGAACAGTAAACAAAGTATAAGTCCGACCAAGGGACGAACAGTCGACAAAGCGAAAGCCCAACCGAAGGGCAAATCTCCTCAGAACAAAAGCCCAACCGAAGGGCAATCTCTTCAGAACGAAAGCCCAACCGAAGGGCGACCTCTTTAAAGTAAAACGTCCGACCAAAGGACAATCACTATATGAAGTGAAAAGCCCGACCGAAGGGCAAACTCCCCACGAACTGTAAGTCCGACCAAGGGACGAACAGTAGATAAAGTATAAATCCAACCAAAGAACAAACAGTCAACAAAGCGTGAGTCCGACCAAGGGACGAACAGTCGACGAAGCGTAAGCCCGACCAAGGGACAAAAAATCAACGAACTGTAAGTCCAACCGAAGGACAATCACTGTACCAAATGAGAGCCCGACCGAGGGGCAAACCTCTTTATTCAAAGCAGGAGCCCGACCAAGGGACAAACCTCTTTATTCAAAGCAGGAGCCCGACCAAGGGGCAAACCTCTTTATTCAAAGCAGAAGCCCGACCAAGGGGCAAACCTCTTTATTCAAAGCAGAAATCCGACCAAGGGACAAACTCTCTACGAGAAACAAGTCCGACCAAGGGACAAATTCTCTACGAGGCACAAGTCCGACTAAGGGACAAATTCTCTACGAGGCACAAGTCCGACCAAGGGACAAATTCTCTACGAGGCACAAGTCCGACCAAGGGACAAATTCTCTACGAGGCACAAGTCCGACCAAGGGACAAATTCTCTACGAGGCACAAGTCCGACCAAGGGACAAATTCTCTACGAGGCACAAGTCCGACCAAGGGACAAATTCTCTACGAGGCACAAGTCCGACCAAGGGACAAATTCTCTACGAGGCACAAGTCCGACCAAGGGACAAATTCTCTACGAGGCACAAGTCCGACCAAGGGACAAATTCTCTACGAGGCACAAGTCCGACCAAGGGACGAACAGTCGACAAAGCGTAGGTCCAACCAAGGGACGAACAGTCGATAAAGCGTATGTCCGACCAAGGGACGAACAGTCGACAAAGCGTATGTCCGACCAAGGGACAAACAAACGACACAGCGTATGTCCGACCAAGGGACAAACAAACGACACAGCGTATGTCCGACCAAGGGACAAAAGATCAACAAAGCTTAAGCCCGACCAAGGGACAAACGATCAATAGAGCGTAGGTCCGACCAAGGGACGAATAGTCGACAGAGCATAAGTCCGACCAAGGGGCAAACAATCGCAGAACATAAGCCCGACCAAGGGGCAAACAATCGACAAAGCGTATGTCCAACCAAGGGGCAAACCAGTAATCCTTCAGGTATCATTCCTATCCCTTGCTCTTTCGTGTGATCATACTGACCTGTGTCAGCAGTGATCTCCCGAGGGGCAGCCTGTGAGCACGGGATTTTGCAGTCCCTCTCGCGAGACGATGATGACGTGTACCCGATTTCAATACCTCAAAATAAAAGTTCTCTTCAGAATTTTTATTACCAAAATAATATTCCTTGTGAATTTTATAATTGGTAGAATCCAGTTCGGCGTGGCCGATAACGCGTTCGGTAGGAGCTTGAACCGATAATTTGCACCCAAATTAAATAATATCCATTAAAATATTGTTAAAAGCCATAAAGATGCCTTTTTCCACTAATAAACCACTTTTCCCGACTTTTTAGGCTTTTTGACCCGTTGGTTGTCGGTATGGTGGAGAATGATGTCACCAACGACATCATTCATGCCGCCGGCGGCATCATCATACCGCCGGCGGCATGGCTCATATCGCCGGCGACATCATCATGTCGCCGGCGACATGACACAAAAATGATTCTTCCACAGACAGCATGTCGGCCACTTTCGGCGGAATAAGTCAAAAAGGTCTCGAAAAATACCCCAATTTGCCTATAAAAGGCACCTAAAACTGCATTTAGGGGGGGGGGCTGAAATTATAGAGGAGAGGAGCTAAATTGGGCAATTAAGAGCTGAAATCGAGAGTAGATTTTAGTGAGATAAGAACTAGAAAAGGCAGGAAAAAGGATTCTAATCCACTTTTCCCGGTTTTTCTTCTTCGAACTCTCTGATTGTGAGCTTAAATCAGTGGGTCTGTGATTTAATTCAACCGGATAGAATTTAGAGACCTAAAACCTTTAAATTAACAATCAAATTATCGTTCCAAGCTCCCCGGAGGCGTTATTGTTCAGTTCACGAAGAGTTGAATTCACTACCCCGAGGTGAAAATCCTGAGTCTCATAGCTCTTCGGCTTTATTATTATTGTTTTACATTTTTTTTTGTTGATTTGTATTTGCTTTAAGTTTTCGGTTATTTTAACTGCAAACCGCTGCTGCTGTGAGAAATTGAAGTCGTCAGAGACACGTGATGTTGCCGACTGTATCACCCATGTCGCGAGAGACATCGTGGATACGGCCGTTAGCGTCACATTCCCCGGAAATCTCGTTTTCTCACAGAAACCTTTTTTTTACGGAACTCAGAAAGCCCTGTGCCTGTCAGCACGCTGATGTCGCCCGTGACACAACTGATATCACCGGCGGCATCATCCATGCCGCCGGCGACATCACCTATGTCATCGGCGACATCAGATGCCCGACGGTGGCATGGCTTTCTGGACAAGCAGTATTGCCTTCGTTTGTTTCCCAATTAATTTATTTTCTGAAGCTAGGACCTATAGTACAACGATGGAGGTTCAAAACCTCCTGAAAACAGACCCGCCCCTCGATGAGTGGTATATTCACTTGTAATCTGATTAAAGCAACGACCGAATCTAAAATTTGGATAAAAATGGAATTTCCCCGCAAACGCCATTCAAATCTCGTTTTAGCCATCCAATCGGGCTTTATGATGTTATAAATAAAATATGCCATATCTGTGTCGACTATCCTCTACAGGTAGATGTATATCGGACATTCGGGTATTACATTTGTTATGTAGAAAATGTACAGGACTGGAAAATCTTGTAATAATTTTATTTTCCGCACTTATTTTTCCTTACATTTGTAAATGTTTTATTTATCGCTTCAATTGCTTGATAAACGCGAAAACCACAAAATAACTGAAAATATAAATAAATAGGGTGGATTAAACCGGTTAAGAAAGAATGAAGTATCCTAACTTGGCCTAATGAAAAGTACATAACATCATCCGAACTCGGAATCTCTACTTAAGGTATGGTCCAACCACCCGGTGGGGAAACCGTACCAAAAATTTCCCGGTTGAGCTGAACCGGGTGGCGACTCTATTCTAAGTACGGGGTTTCGATCTCGTATCTTTTAAGCATTACAATATGCAAAATCATTTTCTTTTCAACCACATCACACTCGTCTCCTCGACGCACAGAAAAGCGGGCCCGCCCGACAGGGCCCGGCCCCGCGCCGCAGCCGCATTAACAGCCGTCCGCTCACAATGTCACTTTAGACTGTTTTGTTCGTCTCATTTGTATCTTCGAAACGCTATCCATTGTGATATATTTTTTTAAAATTTTTTTTGACTTGTTACATATCTGTTATAACTGACTTGTATTTCGCCTCCTATTATATATCTGTTATAAGTCTGGTATAAGTCTAATATAAGTCTAATATAAGTCTCTTTGTATTTGCAATGCTCATTGAACTGTTATATATATATGATATATCTGATACATATCTGTTACGAGTCTAATATAAGTCTCTTTATATTTGCAATGCTCATTGAACTGTTATATATCTACTATATATGTGTTACAAATCTAATACTAATCTAATATAAGTCTCTTTGTATTTGCAATGCTCATTAAACTGTTACATATCTTCTATATATCTGTTACAAATCTAATACTAATCTAATATAAGTATCTTTGTATTTGCAATGCTCATTAAACTGTTATATATTTGTTATATATCTGTTACAAGTCTAATGCTAGTCTAATATAAGTCTCTTTATATTTTCAATGCTCATTGAATTGTTATATATATATATCTACTATATATCTGATACATATTTGTTACAAGTCTAATACAAATCTAATATAAGTCTCTTTGTATTTGTAATTCTCATTGAATTGTTATATATCTACCATATCTCTGATATATATATATATATGTAACAAGTCTAGTTTAAGTCTGTTATAAGTCTACTATAAGCCTCTTTTTATTTGCAATGTTCACTGAACTATTATATATCTACTATATATCTGATAAATATCTATTACAAGTCTAAAGTAAGTTTCTTTGTATTTAGGGTTGTCAGGTGTTGCATAAGTTTTCTAGCGATTAGTTATTTGAGGGTTTAGTAAGGTTAATTTCACTGAGAAACAGTGGAGGATTCGATGAGAGGTTGAAAGAGATGCTTGGAGGTATATTTTGGGATGAAATGGTGAAAAATAGAGATACGAAAGTTTAATGGACAAACAAAGAAGTTTACGTATTTTGAAACTAAGTCATTGGTAATTTTTTTAGTCAAAGGTCATTTTGACCATCATGTTAGTGAATTGTGAAGTTCATGTACCTTTATGTCAACTTTTAAATTTTATGTACCATTATATTAGTAAAGCAAAATTCATGTACCATGCATGATTTTAAGCCAGAAAAAATTCACTCCTCATCATTTAGAATTATATTTAACATATAATATAAATCATCACAATATGCCTAAATACATGACGATATGGGAATATAATCACTTTAAAATAAAAAGATATATGACAAAATAAAAGTTGCCATGTTCTTTATTATTGAACCTGACATAAATGTAACATCACAATTCCACAAAATAGTATTATAAATAATTGCAATATACATTGGTAATCTTTTAATATTATAGTGATATATGTTATATATTGTCACAATACACACTAAAATAAATGAGAATATCTAAATATCGTTACATTTAAATAAAAATATGTGACAAAATCTAAATCATCACATTCTTTTTTTTATCAAAATGTGACATACAAAATTCATCATAAATAATATTTTATATATTGATGAATAAAACCACCACTGATTAACATAATTGTGATAACTACTATATATTGTAATAATACTATATTAAAATATATGACAAAAACTTAATTATAGAGCAAAATTTGAATCATTATTCTTGTTTATAAAATAACGACAATAATGAAATGTCACAAAATCTTATTTTTACCATGACGATGAAGTTATCACTAATCAACTATACTTTGTCATAATAAAATTTTTCCTCCAAATTAGTTAGTGACAATATTACTTTAATTGTCACAAAATTATATAATTAGTGACGAAACCGTATATCATAAGAGACACATTAAATTAGTCATAAGAAAACAAAAATTATGATGGATTGATAATTTTGTCACGATAAAGCTACTATTTATGACGAAATCATGTGTGTAGCGAAAAAACCGTCATAAAATACTAAATTCCTTGTAGTGATAAAAGAAATCATCCGTAGCGAATTTTTTAATTAGAAAATTACAAATATTTGGTAGATAACTTTTTCTATGTTAAGTGATTAGTTGAATTATAAATGACATGAATTTGATTTCCTTCTATAGAAATGTGTGAATATATTGACAAATACATGTGACATGTATATAGATAAGTTTCTCCGTGCCGAGTGAACTGTCATCCATTCTTTAACATGTGCCTCTGTCAGTGGTAATGACTTTATTTTGGATTTCACACATAAATGCTAATCTTGCTCCTGAATCTTGCGTTTACAAAATATAACCATTGAATATAAGAATTTTTACTAAATGAAATGAAATGTGATATTTTATGAACTACCAAAACATGGACATTAAATATAAGAATTTTTACTAAATTAAATATAAGAATTAGTCCTAGTGTATGTAAAAAAATCCTTATTGGAAGACTCACCCATTACAGCCAGGTGTACGATCCGGATCGTATCTGAATGTAGTCGGAGCAAAGTTCCGGAAACTAGATGGATAAAAAAAAATATCGACATTATTTTTTTATAGTATAAAATTAATAGAAATTCTTACAAACACATATGTGACTTGGCTATTCGATACATCCCTATACAAAACAGAGTCACCCATAATGAATTTTTTTTTTAATTACAAAGTCATAATAATTTGGAAGATAATTTTTTATTTGTTAAGTAATTATTTGAATTATAAATAACATGAATTTTATTTCCTCCTATTGAAAAGTGTGAATATCTTGATAAATAAATGTGTTGTGGATAAAAAAAGTTCTACACACCTCATGAAGTGTTATCCACTCTCGCACATGTGCCTCTCTCAGCAATAAACAATAACTTTATTTTGGATTTTACATATAAATACAATTGTTCCTCGTTAATTTTGTGTTTACAAAATATAACCATTAAATATATATATCAGAACCACGTGTAGATTGGGGCGGGGCTGATTTTATTTTTTTTCTACTCCTTTTTTTGTCAAAATAGAGGGTAGTTAAGTAGTGATTTGATTTTATGATATGATATCAATTTTATTTCCTTATATGAAATAATTCCATGTATAAGGCATATATAGATGGTAAAACTTAGTGTGAATATCCTGATAGATATATTAGTTTTGTATCTAGACCAATTTTTTTCTAATGACTGCCTTCCACTCTCTTTAGCATATATTTATGATGGACCATTGATTTTACATATTAAATTCTTACAAAATACAACTATTTAATAAGAAACATCTGATCGAATTAAATAAAGTTAGCTCTAACATACTAAATTATAAACAATAAATTTCTTATAATATAATAATAATTATTATTATAAAATACTGTCACTAAATAAAAATAAGACCTAAATAGATATTTTATGGAAAAAATATAATGAATTTATTTTTCACAAACAATTACATATATAAATGATATACACATTTGAAACCCTTGTATTTAATAAATACTTAAATAACATATGTAAAAAGTGTGATTGGTAAGGATTAATCAGTGTGAATATCTTAATGGATAAGCATAAAGTTCTACACACCTAGTGAATTAACCACTAGTTAACATATGTGTGGTGGACCTGATTTTATTTTGGATTTTATATATATAAATAAAAATCCCCATGTTAAGTTTAATTACCAAATATAATCATTAAATAAAATATATTTGGTGTTACATGTCTCATGTATAATAAAAATGACAAATTAAATGAGGTGTGATATTTGTTTTCGGTGCATTTCACGGTTACTTTATTTTTTATAAAATATTCAATACTTCGCACTTTTCTACCATAGGATGAGTGGTGGTTATTTTAATCTAATGGTGAAAAATAAAAAGTAATGGTCAAACAAAGTAACCATAGAATATGTTTTTTTTTCACCTACCAAATTATAGACAATACATTTCTCACATATAAAAATAATAATTATATATATATATATATATATATATATATATATATATATATATATATATATATATATATATGTATATATGTAAATAAATTTTTACCATGCTAAGTCGTGATTTGATTTTATAACAATCTGCATTTGATTTCCTACTATGGGATAAATTTAATATATAAAATGTTGTTGATGATATTTAATGTCTATATTATATTGATATATATTTGTTGTTAATCTAGATAATTTTTAAGTATCTAAACTCCCTCCCAATTATAAATGTCACACTTATCAAATAATAATAATAATAATTAAAATAAAAGTTATAAAGCCCAATATTTAAGATTAAATTTGTGACTCTAAAGGTCACAAATTCAAACCACATACTAAGCTGAGATTAATATTTTTCTCTGTATTGTATAACATAAACGTATTGGCATATATTTGAAAAAAGATATAATAAAAGTCTTATATATACACATAGAAAATAAAGAATCAAATGAATTTGAATAAAAAATTGTATATTTTTCTATATATTAAATATAATAAATATTTTTGCAATAATTGTTATATACAATAATATAATAAATGATATTATGGAAAGTAATTGAAAGGTGTGTGAAAGTTTGGCTATATAACGATGAAATGAAATTGACATTACTCCGTAGTTGTTGTTCTCAGTAACTCATTTCCCACACGCAACAACCTTCATCTTATCATTTTTAATAAGGCACCTACCACAGTATTCTGCTATTGTTCATGCTCGGAGTATAAGTTGAATTCCAGTGCCGTTCGGAGAAATGTGTGAACAAAAATTATGATGTTCGGACAATTAATTAAAAGGTAAGGAAGTTCAAATATATCATGATTGGCATGTCTATCTTAAAGGTTACAAAATAGCTACTGTAATCCACCTAGTACTTTTTCTATTAAAGAATTCCTAATACTGCAAAAGTTTTGAATTGCGATTTTAATGTCTTTGTTCTGTAAAATCGATCTAGGAGGCGCATTTTTTTTTCATGACACCGCCTAAATTTTACGATTTAATCAGTTTTAGGCATGTAACTGATATCTTGTTCCTAAGGCGGACCTAGGCGACAAGTCGTCATTCTTAGAAGTTAAAAAATTATTTTCAATGGTTTTTTTAATTTAAATTTGTAGTGAACCAGTATATCAAAAATTAGACAAGGCGGATGTTCATATACACATTTTTTATGAATATAAATTTCCTTATACTTATAATTAGTTTTTTCAAATATTTGTGAGTGATTTTTGTTATATGTAAGAATTAAATAACATTATGAGTTTTTCCTTTTTCTTAATCATAAATGCTTATTACTAGTCTTTTACTGTTATAGTATAATTCACATTTTAATTTTTTTATATTTTAAATTTATTTTATAAATTGGAAATAAAAAAATATAATAGTCAATGCCTAAGCTTCAACAAGTTCCTAAAGCCCCAACCGCCATAATAGCGTTTTTAAATTACACCTAGTTGATTTTTTAATGACACATTAGAAATGGCTTTTGTTACATATTAATCACAAATTATGTGGGTATATATGTAATATGTGCTTTTTAGGGTATATTGATTATAAAAGTTATACAATATCTAGCTTTTATAGTAAAAGATTTCTAATACATTGCAAAAATGGGAGTCGTGGATAAATAAATAATTTTAAACAAACAAAATAACAAAATGAATTTTGAATACTTTGCATATAGAAAAATTATGAGTTGTACATTGTATGATTTCCTTTTACATACAATTTCTATATACAAAGTTGTGGTAGGTAAGATTTATGTCTATAAATCGAGTGGTTTTGTTCCATCTCTTAATACACATTTTCTAAACATACAGATTAGGGTATCTGGATGCTCTGGTTAAGATTGCACATGTTGCCGGCGATTACTACATAGAATGGAGGAGGTGCTTCCTTCATAACAACACTATACTCTCGTATATATTGTCAATCGCCGGCAACACTGTGCAATCTTAGCCACTGATGTATTCTTTTTCATCTAACTCGATACAAAGTCAGGAAATATTTGTGAGAAAAATTGAAAGAATAAGACATCTGAGTACTCTGGCTCAGATTGCACATGCCGTCGGCGGTTACTGTTAAGGGAGGAGGTGATTCCTTCATACCAATACTATACTCCCTTATATATGGTCAATCGCCGGCGACGCTGTGCAATCTTAACCACTATAGTATTCTTTAAAGCCATGAAGATTGTTGTGCCATATGCAAGATTTTTTTGAGAAATTTAAGAATTGATTATAATGTCCTTTGATAATTTTTTTAAAAAAAAAATAGTACTTGAATTTGTATTAAAATTACATATATAGTATTAAATTGGAGCATGTTTCGTCGCAAACCATCCATTTCTTTATGAACACGAGAAGAGGAAAAGATTAACTATTGTAGCTAATGGTGGATATTTTTGGGAAAAAAATATTTATATTTAAACACGAAACAAATGAAAATATTAAAATTATCATAGTTGATGAATATATTTGATGTTTATATGTACATATCATATGGATGAAATTATTGGTACGCTGATGCTTAACCAAGTTCATCTTGGTAACACCATGCTATTCCTTTTTAAAAATAATACTGGAACCTACGTTAAATTTTAATTTGTTTTACCTATATTTTGTCAATTAATAGAATATAAAAAGACAAAACATTAAAATTTAGGATCTCTAGTTTTTATAAAACATACCGAGAGATAGGTCGTATTGTCTATGTATTAATGGTTGAATTTTGAAATAATAATTCATTATAAGAAAGTAGACATTAGTAACTTGAATAAAAAAAAAAGAGGCTTAAGAAGTAGTAATTAAAATTGGAAATAGAAAATGGTTAATTTCGCCATAAATTAGAAGCAACTTTTTATTTAAAATTAGTTTATTGACTATATAGTTCACTCTTCACGTCACCGGAGCAAATTTGCAGGCAGCCTTTAATGCCTGTCATCCTCCGAATTTTCTCGTTGTTGCCGGACTGGTTTACTGTAGTTTGAGGGTATTAAAAGCTTGATTTTTACCGGTTTGGCCCAGTTTAAAAAATACATTGACTTAATTAATTTGACTGACCTTATGGATGATTCAGGTTACTTGCAATAACAATAAGGTTATTGCAAGTAAACTGAAAAATATTCATTTTATAAGTGTAAAATATTTTAATGATATAGTATCAAAGTGACGTTGAATGGGTGTGATGGAAAAGTCAAGATGAAATGAGTTGTGGTCATAAAATAAATTATCTTTGCAATTCTATTCAAACTCTAGTAGTAGAAGGATCGTGATTCAGGGATGCAATGTTGTCAGATCCAACCCGTCGAACCGGAAAAACCCGAACCTGGTGACAAAAACCATGATAGATGTAATTAATCTGATTGTTGTGCTACAGCTCATGGATATTGAGCTTCAGTAGTGTAATAATATAAATTTTATAACCAATTAATACATCTATAATAAGCAATTAATTTAACGGCTACAAATTCAATCCATGCATCAATACACATGCTATACAAATAAATATATGGGAATATTGATTTCATTTAAGATATACACTTAATATGCATATGCTAATACATGAATGCAACTAGTATATTTGTAAAACTATTTTGCCAGCTAACAATACATGAATACATACTATTGCAATATTAGACAACATTAAATACATTTAAAACATCGAACTAATTTGCACTCTAGAGTTATCATATAATTGCAATATATTTAACAAAGAAAAAAAATACTAATAGAAGGTACAATATGGCGTTCCTTAAGAGGTACGTACGACTGCTATTATGTCTGAATGTGAATAATATTAAAAAAGTATATCGTAAAAATAAATTGCAGTACTAGAAAATTATTAAATTAAAAAAAAACTGTAGCTTTATTAGTTTTATTCGGGCAGTTTGTCTTTCAATATTTCTAATTATCCTATAATTTGATTTTTTTTGTTTTCACAATAAAAGGATAATGGATTAAAAATTGAAAAGATAATCGAGATAATGGCGGTAAGATCTTGAAAAGAGGGGCTAGACATCTAACCCACGTTTGCATGTCTAAAACCTCTTTACAACCGTAAACTTTGTGTTGTATCAAAAAGGGCCTCAAGTGTGATGATAAAACTAAAACAAAAATAGAGTTGGATTATTCAATACATGGCAAAAGAGTATGAAAAAAACTATGTTTGCTATGCAAAAAATAGATAATAATGTTAAAGCTACTAGAGAGAATGTCCTTAGTGCTTTCTTATTGCGTCTCTTTCAGAGCTTCTAGGAAATTAGAGAAATACCAAATTAGAATTTCTTGCTACAAAACAAAAATCCTTTCCATTGAGAGAATTTATTTTTACATACACGTGCCAAATCTAATGATTTCTATTTTCAAAATAGTGCAAAATTCCATCATATTATGTATGATTCTTATTCCTTATTATCTCATTCTGTCGTATTTAAATCTTATTTCATGCTATGTTATCTTTGCTAATAATATATTCAATTTTTTTTTTCTCTCGTTTTGATGTATGTTAGAGACCAAATTGTGTATTATATGCGTTCGAAATATTTTATTTTTATGCTCCATTCGTTGGGGTTTTCATAAGATTCGTTGGAGTTTTATACTATTTTTTGTGCTCTAATATTCCTTGGGGTATTAAGCATATAATCTGAGTCGCAGCCTATCCCTTTCTCTTCCACCAAATGAAAGCGCCAACTCCTCCCCTCCTACTGGCTAGCGTGCATCAGTCCATCTCAAAACAAAATAATAAAATATTTTTATCGATAAACTAATATTTCTATAAAATATTATTTTCTCAAAATCAACTCTTATCTTTTAATAATTTTTATAGTTGGTAAGTTTATTCAGGAAGATTTGTTTTTTTTCCTATTATATTTATTATATCGGGTTAAAAAATGTATAACAAAACCCTTAATAGAAAAAATAGTAGGTTGAAGGTTGACAATCACCTGATTGGTGAACCTACTTTTTTTTAATTATTTTATACTGACTTATAATAATAATAAATAAAAATTTTTTTTATAAATAATAAATAAAATTTTATCCCATTTCATTCCAATGTAAATTTAAATTTATAATATTTAAGATCACAGTTTTAAGACACAATAATTAAACCAAGTGTTTGCCACGATTGATAATAAAACAAAACAAAATCCCAACCATGTGTACTTTTGCTTCACAACAAACTCAGCAGTCTAGAAGGGTAGATTACTAGATTATGATTCTATTTTTTTTTGTGTTTGAAGGTAAATTTTTAGATAGATTAAGGGTCAGTTTGATTGTGAGTTTTTATAATTTTTTTTAGCAAATTTTTTGAAATGCTTCATTTTTAAGTTTTTTTTAAAAGCTGCAGGTTTAATTTTAGAAAAAATAAATCAGATAGATCCTAATTAATTAGTATGAAACATAAAAATGTATTGTTCAAAGCCAAAATATGCAGTACTATTAAAAATTTGTGAGAATAACTTATTTTAAAAGTGAGAATAACTGACGGTATCACTGATGTCGCTGGCGACATGAGTGATACCGCCGACGGCTTCAACTATCTCCGACGGCTTCACTTTCTGGTAGTAGCAGTAGTTAATGGTCGAAAAACGATTGGAAACCCAAAACGAAGCACAAAACAATAAATAAACACTACAAATAAGTAAAATGGAAGCCAAAGAGCTATGAGACTCTGATATCTAAGTAGATTTTAGGTTTTAAATCCACCTCTTCGTGATCCCAATGACACCTCCGGGGAGCTCGAAACGATGATTTGGGTAGTAAGTGTGGGATTTTGGTCTCTAAATCCTATTGTGGTGATTTAAAACCTAAAATCTCTTTAGATATCAGAGAGTTCAGTTTAGAAAAACTAAAAAAAGATGGATTAACTCTCCTTTTCTATACCTTATCCCACTAAAACTAATTAGAATTGCTTAAAATCTCTTTAAGATTTCAAGTAGGGAATTGCCAACCATTTATTAGCTGTAAATGGCTCTTTATATAGGCTAAAATTCGATGGAAATTGACTTTAATCAATAATCTGACGGGTATCAAGCAAGCATGGCAAAAAGATGTCTGCTGCAGAAACTCATGCCGGCGGCGGCTTGGATGATACCAGCTATATCACTGAAGCTGCTGACAGCTTTAAATTTTGTCAGATTTAAAAAGTAACTATGGCCTCACCTAAAAAGATGAAAAGGTGCCATAATGGCCTAAAAATAGGGGCAGATCTACAGTGGAGAGAATAGTAGCCCATGCCCTGACTTTTTACTACAAGAATATATTGGTGTAATATTCTTACAAATTAATCAGGAGGTACAGTGGTAGGAGCATTGATGTTAACCTCAGTAACCTAGGCTGCAATACTTTGTGTGTGCATTTTTGCACTTCCTTTTTTTTTTAATCACATTATTTTTTTCCATTCCCATAGTTTTTTTCAACAAAAATTTTATCTCTCTCTTTCTTTTTCAGTTTTTAAAACTTTCAATCCATGTAAATTCAAATTACACTTTAAAGTGAAATATACTAAGTTGAGTCACTTAAAGCTAGCCTTTAAATATTTTTATATGTATCATTATATTTGGCCCCCCCTCTCATATTCAATCGTGTGTTCGCACCTGTCTAAAAAGGCGTTTTAGCGGATTTTTGGGTAATTTGGGTTATTTTTGAATATTTAAGGGCACTTAGGACTAAATTATTTTTTTGGTGCAAATCATCGGTTCGAGCTCCCACCAGACGCGTTATTGGACTTGCCGAACTGAATTTTTTTGAAAACAAAATTCGTAAAATTTTTTTATTGGTAATAAAAATTCTAAAACAAAGAATTTTTATCATGAGGAATAAAATCGAATATACTTCATCATCGACTTGTGAGAGGGACTATAAAATCCCACACAGGCTGCCCCTCGGGGGATCACTGGTGCCGCCACAGGTCAGTATGATCGCACAAAAAGAGCAAGGGTTTAGAAATTATACCTGATGGGCGGTGGGCCGGACTCGGAGGATGCTAAGATTTTGATTCTGTCAGTACCTCAATAGGTTTGCTAGGGCTGGGCTTGGGCTTTTTAGGTTTGCCAGGAGCGGCCTTGGGCTTTTCAGGTTTGCCAAGAGCGAACTTGGGATTTTCAGGTTTGCCAAGAGCGGGCTTAGGCTTTAGGTTTGCCAAGATCGGGCTTGGGCTTTAGGTTTGCCAAGAGCGGGCTTGGGCTTTTCAGGTTTGCCAAGAGAGGGATTGCGCTTTAGGTTTGCCAAGGATAGGCTTGGGCTTTAGGTTTTCTAGGGCCGGGCTTGGGCTTTTCAGGTTTGCCAAGAGCAGGCTTGGGAGTTTCAGGTTTGCCAAGAGCGGACTTGGGCTTTTCAAGTTTGCCAAGAGAGGGCTTGGGCTTTAGGTTTGCCAAGAGCGGGCTTGGGCTTTAGGTTTTCCAAGAGCGAACTTGGGCTTTTCAGGTTTGCCAAGAGCGGGCTTGGGCTTTTCAGGCTTGCCAAGGATGGGCTTGGGCTTTATGTTTGCCTAGAGCGGGCTTGGGCTTTAGGTTTGCAAGAGTGGGCTTGGGTTTTTCAGTTTTTCCAAGAGCGGGCTTGGGCTTTAGGTCTGCCAAGGACGGGCTTTGTGGGCACGGGATTTTGTAGTCCCTCTCGCGAGACGATGATGACATGTACCCGATTTTAATGCCTTAAAATAAAAGTTCTCTTTAGAATTTTTATTACCAAAAACATATTCCTCGCGAATTTTATACTTGGTAGAATCTAGTTCGGCGTGTCCGATAACGCGTCCGGTAGGAGCTTGAACCGATGATTTACACCCAAATTAAAAAATACCCATTAAAATATCATTAAAAATAAAAAAGATACCTTTTCACCCACTATTAAACCACTTTAGGTGACTTTTTAGGCTCCTAGGCCCGCTACTTGTCGGTATGCTAGAGGCTGATGCCACCAGCGACATCAGTCATGCCGCCAGCGACATCACTATATTACCGGCGACATCATCCATACTGCCGGCGACATCGTCATGTCGTCGGTGGCAAGACCCAAGACGGGTCCCTGGATAGATAGCCTTTCGGCCATTTTTGGCGAAATTGGTAAAAAGGGCCTAAAAAACACCCCATTTCACCTATAAAAGCACACCTTGAGCTGCAATTTGCAGAGGGGGGGAACCATCTAATGTTTGAATTTTAATATTAGAATGAAAAAATAGATTTTAGTGAGATAAGAATTAGATAAGGCAAAAAAAAAAGGATTCCGATCCATTTTTTCTGGTTTTTCTTCTTTGAATTCTCTGATTGTAAGCTTAAAATCAGTAAATCCTATAGTTAAAAAGCAACTTCATTGGATTTAGAAATCCGAAACACATGAATTTACTACTAAATCGTCGTAACAAGCTCCCCGGAGGCGTTTCTTTTTGGTTCAAGAAGAGGTGGATTCACGACCTCGAGGTAAAAATCCTGAGTCTCATAGCTCTTTAGCATTAATATTACTGATTTGTGTTAATTTATATTCATTTTCAGGTTTTCGATCATTTTTGACTATTGTCCCTGCTGCTGCGAGAAATTGAAGTCGCCGAAGACATGTGATGTCGCCAACGGTATCAGCCATGTCGCCAGAGATGTCACCGATACTGCCGGTAGCACCACATTCCCGAGAGACTTCATTTTTTTATGGGACCCTTTCTTTATGGCACTCAGAAAGCCATGCAACTTGCCTGCATATTGATGTCACCAGCGACATCATTGATATAGCCGGCGGCGTCATCCATACCGCCAGCGACATCAACCATGTCACCGACGGAATCGCTTGCATCGTCGGCGTCATGACTTTCTGGACAGTAGTTTTATTTTCATTTGTTCCTAGATTAGTTACTGTCCAAAATTAGGATATACAGTGTAACAAGGGAGGTCCAAAACCTTCCAAAAACAGACCCTACCCCGTGACATCTGGCATTTTTTATTTATAATCCTATTAAAGCAAAGATCAAATTTAAAATTCGGTTAAAAATGAAATTCCCACAAACACCGATCAAATCTCATTTCAGCCATCCAATTGGGCTTTATAATATAGTAAATAAAATATATCATATCCGTGCTAACCATCCTCTATAGGTAGATGTAAATCGGACATTCAGGTATTTTATTTATCGTATAGAAAAATGTACAGGATTTGAAAGCTTTGTAATAACTTTATTTTCCGCGCTTATTTTTGAATGGCTGTAAATATTCTATTCATCGTTTCAATTGCTTGGTAAACGCAAAAATAACAGAATAACTG
Organism: Euphorbia pulcherrima; assembly: GCA_947683365.1. Taxonomy (NCBI): domain Eukaryota; kingdom Viridiplantae; phylum Streptophyta; class Magnoliopsida; order Malpighiales; family Euphorbiaceae; genus Euphorbia; species Euphorbia pulcherrima. The sequence goes on along the minus strand of CANTUS010000008.1, from coordinate 41,060,813 downwards.
AAAACACAAATAAATAGGATGGATTAAACCGATTAAAAAGAATGAAGTATCTTAATTTGGCCTAATGAAAAATAGATAACATCATCCGAACTTGGAATCTCTACTTAAGGTATGGTCCAACCGCCCGGTGGGAAAATCGTACCAAAATTTCCCGATTGAGCTAAACTGGGTGGCGACTCTATTTTAAGTACGACATTCTGATCTTGTATCTTTTGAACATTGAAATGTGCAAATCCATTTTCCGATCACATCAATCACACATCTCCCTGTCATTTCAAGAGGCTGGCACACCGGCCCGGCTCAACAGCCGCCGCGCAAAACGTCATCCGCTCACAGTGGCGACTCTATTGGGGAGTTGTCTCTTTAAACTTGAACTTTGTTTTCATAAAATTTAAAGGATTTTGATGATATATTGAAATCATTGGCCAAATTAAAATTTCATTCCTTTTCTTAAGACGATTTATCCTTACGCATGTAGATAGTTCGGTAATTTTTAGGTGCCCCATTTACCCGAGAAGCTCACGAAGTATCACTCATGCCCTGTTGGAATTGAGGATGCTAGTGGGTGGATTAGTCATTTTAACCAACAAGTAAACTCCTACGATCACACCTATTTGGGAAGTGGTTGAGTAACGTGGAATCAAGGTAAATGAGAACATTCTACATCAACAACCCTATACCAAAGCCACGTTAGAAAAAGCTCTAGCACTTCATTCCCTTAGGACTAACTAGAACAAATAAAATGATTAGGACGCGCTTTTTTCACCATTACTGGTGAAGAAGCCAAAACTCCATCCTTCCAAAGAGGCATTACGGGAAAGTCATAAGGTTGGAAGAGGGACGACTTGTATGCTATATGCTCAGTGATCATGCACCCCCATGCATTAGCTTTAAGAGCCAGAAATGAATCTACTTACCCTTACTGCTCCCACATGTGGAAGAAGTTTAGCAACACACGTAGGACTTCTCTCGTGCCTCCGTTGCATCACCACATATCACTATGTATGATGTGAGATACAAACGTCCTACGTATGTTAGAGGGATAAGCCACCGCATCATCTCTAACCATATTTACGTGCAGCCATACGTATCACGCTTATTCCCAAGGAAAAAATGACATGCATACCATCCATACCTTTCACAAAACCATTCATGGTCTGATCTGCTGCCTACCATGTCAGCTAGGAGGAGGCGTGCTGATCGTCACACCCCGGTTTGGGAAGGGTAGTACACCGCTTGATACATCATCCTCTTACATCGATTGTTACCATGAAAGTCAAAGGAATTCCGCACACCGATTCTAGTAGGGAGTCAGATTCGGAACAAGTTTAGTTAAGCCAGAGTCCTGCCTAACCAGCCATGTCTTTTCCAAGAAATAAATGGACCCCTCCTCCCAAAGAGCCCTTTGGCCCTACTTTTAGCTCGAGAACAGGATCCCAACCACCGCCTAGTTTTGACTTTGCCAGTGCTATGGCACAGTTCCTAAACTCAGATGCTTTCCAATCTTCTATCCAAACTACTATTCAGGAGGCCGTTAAGGGAGCTCTCGAAGATAGAAATTTTGATCGAGTACCGGCATCCGATATTCAGGCCCAGAATGGTTCGACACAGATGTTGATTAGTTTGGTAAGGACGAGGCCTGTTGCACCTATATTTCAATCAACCGAGCCTATGGCAAGCCCATTCCAATTTGAGCAAGCTTCAGCTTTCTTATCAACTTCGACCGTTCCATCAGTTGTGCCTTTTAATCCAAGACCCTTTGCTCAAAGCGCTAGTCCCCCGGTATTTACTCACTAGAGCCCAGTTTCTCAGCCACTACCCTCTTTCACACCTCCGCAGTTTATTATAACTCCCAAAGGCACCACTTACCCCCAAAATCCATTCGCCAGCTAGCTGACCATTCGCCCTCTGCTACCTCCGACGCTCAACGACCAGGTCATGCAACCCCCGGGCATGACACCCGAGGAAGCCGCTTTTGTTCGATAAATGATAGCTTCTCAAACTGACAACGACCAGGTCGTGCATTCTCTGGGTGTGACAGCTGAAGCCCCAGCTAACTCTCATAAACCGGTCAGCAACCAGGCCACGCAGCCTCCAGGCATGACACCCAAGATCCAAGCTTACATCAACCGCCTTATCACCGATAAGAAATCTAAAAGGGATGAAGACTAAGTCCTCGACAATTTTACTATGCTAAATGTGGCTTATTATGATGGTTCTAGAGCACCCGCTTCTCATATTGTAATGTATGAAAGAATAATGCGCGTGAAGAATTTAAGTGACAAGGTGTTTGCTGAAATGTTTCCCTGCTCCCTTCGGGGTCCTGCCCTCAAATGGTATCAAACCTTGCTGCAACATATTGTTGCCGACTGGAATCTATTATCTAAGGCATTGAAAGTGCATTATGGTTTTAATAATATGATGGAAACAGCCCTCCAACATCTTGAGAGGGTCCATCAAATGCCTAACAAAACTTTTAAGCAATATTTCAATCACTGGATGTCAACTCAGGTCTTAATGAAATCCAAGCTAAGCCTTGAGGAAATGACTGTCAAACTCCTCGAAGGGTCTCTCCCCCTATTCCACAAGGAAATGGCTACTGATTCTATTCTTTCCTACAAGGCTGTGTTCAAGAAAGCCGAGAAAATTGAGCATGAGGTAGAGTGTGAGAAGGCCGAAAGAGCAGGGAAACTGTGGTTCAAAAAGAATGAAGCTCAACCTTCAGCCCTGGTACCGGTTAAACCTAAAGCACTGGCTGCGGTCCAAGCCATTTCTTATACCCCCGCTGCACCCCTTGCAATCACTCCAGCTCCATCAATGGTTGCCATAATCCAGCCTCCTCGCTCCCCCTTTATTTTTACTAATCCTTATAAGTTGCCCCTACGGGTCATCTTCTAGTGTTTGAGGGAAGTAGGTTTCATACAGTCCCTTCAGGAATACAAACCACCTAGACCTGAAGATAAAAACAACTTCTATAACTATCATGTTCAGGTAGGGCACTAAACAACCAATTGTAAAGCCCTGCTCTCAACAATTCAATGCTTGGTTAGCAAAGCAAAGATCACTGAACCAGTCAGAGCTCCGAGCACTATGAATAATCCTTTACCGAATTTTAGGAAAAAGGTTGGAATGGTCCAATCTGGTTTATCTGAAGCCGTAATCTTCGATCTCCTTGCACAGAGGCCAGATAGTAGTAACGCTATCCTGGTCATCAGTTTGGATCTCCCATCTTACTCAATTTTTGATCTTATCAATCAAGCCAACCCAGGAGTTAACTCTATCTAAGGGATGGAAATTGATCCAAATCGGCTAAAGAAAGAGAGCCGTAGTTCCAAACCATTCATGGTAAAAAGAATAAAAGCTGAGAAGAAAACACTGTTCAGCGTAGATCCCTTTGTTAAAAGGAGAACTATTTCGATGAAGATGGGGAAATGGCTCGAGAGACCAAGGCTGTAAACACCAACTTATTCAAGGTTGATCAAAATGGCCTTTTAACATAGTTAAGTATGAGCTGCAAAATCTAGATTCGGACTTCTAGGAGCAACAGTATCTATTTGAAACACGAGCCACTAAGAGTGTCTTGCTCGATGATGTCCTTAATATTACTCGAAGTGGTCGTGTATATCAGCCTGAAGACCGATATCTCTGCTTAGCAAAGACCCAATTATTGCTAGAGTTGGAACTACTGCAAGACCCCCCTCTTCACCTCTGCTTGTCCCTACCAGTCTTGAGGTTGACCCCTTCATTACCTAGTTAAAAAATAGCCAAGCCTGATAAAGCATCTGGTAACTGGTAATCGACTCTAAAAGGCATCGTAAGGGCTTGATTAAATGACTCCTAGATTTAGAAGCAAATCAGGCCACCTCGATCATTAAGATGTGCGCCACAGTGGGAGAACGCATTCCCCCATGAAAAGGGCCTCAGATTGTGTTCGACCATTTTGATCTTACGCTTGAGGATAGGGATCACAATAGGGCCTTATTCATTCGAATCCAAATTCTCGATAAGGTTATCCCGTGCGTCATGGTGGATGATGGCTCTGCTTTAAATCTGTGCCCTCTAAAAATTCTTCCTTATCTGGGACTATCGGAGGACATGCTTGAAAAATCTAGCACAGTTATTAGGGCTTATGATGATTCAAAGCATAATATAATTGGGACCTTTGAGGCAGAGGTCACTATAGAAGGTGTGACAAGCAATGTGTGTTTTACTATGCTTGACATTCCTGTTACCTATTCTCTATTGCTTGGCCGACCATGGCTTCATGCTTTGGGCGCTGTTCCCTCTACACTACACTAGAAAATCGAGCTAGTTCATAAAGACAGAATGGTAACTATAGAGGCTGATCCCGCTTCTATTATGGCTGTTATGGAAGCCGAAGCTAGTTTAGAAAAGGGCCTTCAGATTGCCATGATTAGCAAAGATCAGAAGTCTCCTCCTCTTTGGCATAACTACCTTCATACGGGTATGGGTACACTAATGAAGAATTCTGGTTACAAGCCCGGTAGAGGTGGAGGAATACACGAACAGGGAATTATTGAGGCATTGGAGCTAAAAATCCTTATCCATCAAGCTGGATTAAGATATATGCCTAGAAAAGCCTATCACCGCGTCCCCTCCTGCTATTACCGTATGGTCACTATGTATGAGATCTAAGGTAAGAGGCCTTATAAGGGAGAGCCTGAGCCAATCGAGTATGACAAAAAAATATGGCCCGACTTTGAAATCTTTAAAGATGTCTATGACTTTGAGACAGGTCGCATGATAGTTTCAGCTGAACCCAAGCCTACTAAGCCTGATATGCCTGTCAACATTATTTCTGATAAGGCTAAGGGAAAAGGTAAGATGCATCCCGAAGATGAGCCTGAGGGAAGTAAAGAAGAATCTATCGATCCAGAAATTAAAAATGCTGTAGCAACCGTAATTGAAGCTATGGCACTGCTAATGAAGAAAGGCTAGAAGAGTAAGGGAACCGGGGAAGAAGATGCTATGGCAGCGATAGTAAGGAAACTTACCAGGGCTCTCGCCAAGAAAGCCGATATGTCTGGATGGCCATCACTCACCATTGCCCAAAAGACCGCTCTAAAGCATGACTTGGGCGCCATTCTGACAGATAATATAGAGGATGCTCCTCCTATTGATGTTGCTACCAAAGTCCCTCCGCCTGTGGAGGAGGATATGGATGATGTAATTCTTGATATCTCTAATGTGTTTGATACAAACAGTGCTGCTTATGAGGATTTTAATGCAATGAATAACTCCTATTCTGCTTAGTTGTTTGATGTCTTTCCTGATGGATCCATGCATTCATATAATAATACGAATAATATTTTTAGCATTAGTGATACATTATTAAGTGAAATAAACCTAAGTACAGATGACAATCCCAAAATGGTGACCATTTCCAAAGATTTAACTCCCGAGGAAAGAAGTGAGATCATAAAAGTGTGTAAAAATCATGTTAACGCTTTTGCCTGGTTGTACGAAGACATGCCTGGGGTTGACTGATAAATCGCCGAACATAGAATCCCAATTGATCCTAAATTTTAGCCTATCAAGCAGAAACTTCGCCGGTTGAGACCAGAATGGGCAAAACAGGTTAAGACAGAGGTTTCAAGGTTGATTGAAGCTCGATTCATTGAAGTGGTAGAATACCCGACTTGGTTGTCCAACATCATCCTAGTACTGAAGAAGGATGGTAGGATCCGGGTCTGTGTAGATTTCCGAGATCTCAATAAAGCCTCACCGAAAGACGACTTTCCACTCCCGTACATTGATGTCCTGATTGATAGAGCTGCCAGGGCGGCTATATATTCATTCATGGGCGGGTTCTTGGGGTATAATCAGATTCTGGTTAAGATTGTCGACAAAGTCAAAATAGCGTTCATCACTGAATGTGGGGTGTATTGCTACAAGGTAATGCCGTTCAGATTGAAAAATGCCAGGGCCACTTATCAACGCACTGTAACTACCCTCTTACATGCCATGATCCATAAAGAAGTGGAAGTTTATGTGGATGATATGATTGTAAAGTCCGCTACTCGAGAAGAGCACCCTTCTATTCTTGACAGGTTCATGACTCGTACTAAAAAGTATGACCTCCACCTAAACCCAAATAAGTGTGTGTATGGGGTTACCTCCAGCAAACTGTTAAGGTACGTAGTTAGCCAGAAAGGAATCCAAATGGATCTAGACAAAGCCAAAGCCATCAGGGACATGCCTCCATCCAGGATAGAGAAAGAAGTCCAATCATTTCTAGGGTCCTTGCAGTATGTTAGTCAATTCATTCCTCGCCTCACTACTATTTGCGAACCCATCTTTAAGTTGCTCAGAAAATAACAACTCGTAGTATTGAACAATCACTGCTGAGTGGCGTTTGATAGAATCAAGGCATATCTTGTTGATCCACCCATTTTGACACCCTCTAACCCAGGGAAACCACTCATCCTTTAACTGGCCATCGAGGAAACTTCTGTTGGGGCCATGCTTGTCCAGGAACATGATGATAAGCGTGAACATGACATCTACTACTTGAGCAAGAAGTTGTTAGATTATGAAACCCAATATTCGATTATAGAGAAGACCTGCACTACCATGGTTTGGCTCACTAAGAAGTTGCGACATTATTTCCAATCTTATCGCGTCCAAGCCATAGCCAAGATTGATCCAATGAAGTTTGTTTGTCAATCCCCTACTCTAGCCGGTAAATTGTCCCGATGGTTACTTCTCTTATCTGAATTTGACATCGAATATGTAACCCAGAAGGTCTTTAAGGTGCAGGACATAGCCGAATTCCTAGCTAATCAACCCCTTAGCTCTGATTATAAGGAAAATTTAGAGTTTCCTGATGAACAGCTAGCCTCTATTACAACCCTTGACAATGTTTGGACAATGTACTTTGACGGCGCTATGAACCACCGGGGAGCAGGTCTCGAGGTCATTATCGTCATGATAGATAATGAGATAATCCCATTATTTAAACGCTTAGAATTCGCTATCACCAACAACGGCGCTGAGTATGAAGCTTGTCTGTTTGGCCTTGAGGCTCTTCTTTAGGTTCAGGCATGTCGTGTATCCATCATCGGAGATTTAGATCTGGTTGTCTGTCAGGTTATTAGAGATTGGGAAATTAAAGAAGAATCTCTCCATCCTTATGTTGAGGCTGTCCGCGAATCGTTTGAGAAATTTACCTCGTGCTTGTACCGCTATGTCCCTCAGGACGAGAACCAAATGGCTGATGCTCTCGCCACTCTCGTATCCATATGGGAAGGACCCCAGCAGTAGCCTATCCGCCCTTTGGTTTTGTTGTCCACCAAGATCTCATATCATGTTCAATCAACTCCTTCAATCCTCGCTATTTCATCCGAACGTTGTTGGTATTCTGACATCATCCTATTCCTTCAGACCAGCCAATACCCTATAGATTCTTCTAACTTAGACCGTACCACCCTACGGTGACTCGCAGTCTAATTTCGTATTGTGGATAATGATCTATTCAAGTGCACCGGTGATGGCCTACTTCTCCGTTGCCTCACTGGCTCTGAGGCTCAAAATGTAATGACCCAGGTCCATGCCGGTGACTGTAGCCCTCGTATGAACGGTCTTGCTCTCACAAAGAAAATCCAATGGATGGGGTATTTTTAGCTCACCCTCACAGCCGATTACATCGCCCAGGTCAAACAATGCCACCAATGCCAGGTTTACGGAGATATGCAGCATCTGCGGCCCACCATACTCCATCATTTATCCACCCCTTGGCCATTCTCGGCATGGGGGATAGACATAATTGGTAAAATTCATCCTTCTTCAACAAACAGCCATAGATTCATCGTGGTAGCTGTAGATTACTTCTCGAAATGGGTGGAAGCTGAATCCTTCACCAATTTCACCACTAAGCAGATGGCCAAGTTCATAGAGAAGCACATCTTCACTCTTTATGGACTCACACACCATATAGTCTCGAACAATGGGGTATAATTTCAAGGACCAACAGCTTCTCTAATGGAGAAATACGGGATCGAGCACCATAGATCTTCCTCATACAGACCACAAGCCAATGGGGCTTTTAAGGCAGCTAATAAATCGGTAAAGATGATTCTCTCAAAGATGATACCAGTTATATGGATTAGGTAGATGAGCTACATTTTGCTATTTAGGGATATCGCACCAGTATTCGCACCCCAATAGGCCAAACTCCGTTCTCCCTAGTCTACGAGATGGAAGCAGTTTTGCTTGTTGAAACTCAGGTGACCTCTTTAAGAGTCACTCTAGAAGCTAAATTAAAAGAGTCTGAATAGAACCAAGTGAGATTTGAACAGTTGAACATGATGGATGATCAGAGGTTAAAGGCCCTTGATAACCTCCAAATGTACTAGTAACTTATGGCTCAAGCATACAATAGTCGGGTAAAACATCAGAAGTTCCCCCTAAATTTTGGTGATCTTGTCCTTAAATAGTTGAAACTTTCTACCTCTGATGTGAGGGGTAAATTCAGGCTAAACTGGGAATGACCATATGTAATAAATAAGCTGCTTAGCAAAGGGGCAGTTAAGCTTATGGACATGGATGGGAATGAGTTTGTGAATCCCGTGAACCAAGACAGGCTTAAGCATTATCATATCTAATTCAAAAGAAATAAATTAGAAAAGCGGCACACCAAAAAAATATATACGTGATAATTACCCGCCTTTCAGTCTTTTACTGATCGGGCAAAAATTAGGGTGATGCCCGATGATTGGTATCCTGCAAACCAGCCGTGCAAAAATTAGGGGATGAGACAAACCTGCTAGATCGAAAACCCAAAAAGGGTGATCTAGTCAAAAGTTAGGGTATGTGAGCAAAGAGCGAGTGCCTTCCAGAAAATCTATCTCGGCTAGTTGGCACCGGGTGTTAAATCAATGGGAATGTCAACCAAACATCATGTACTTTATTTTATCTCAATTAATGAAAGTTTCTCTTTTGTTGAAATCTAATTGCTTAGGCTTATGTGGATCTTGTATTCATAGGATTAAGACAACTTCAGCAAGCCTTAGACAGATTTCATTTTATTCTATGCAAAAAAAAAAAAATAAAAGAGGTCTAATAGTTCCGACAAAAGCAAGTCTTAAATCGAGCTTCCCGCATCATCATCACAGTACCTAGAGATCCGTCTCGATGTAGTAGTAGAAAGGGGCTCCTCCTCCTGCTCCACACGTTCCCCGTCAAAGTGGGCCCATGACCACTTCCGACGGGTTAGCAAGCCTCTTATCTCAGTAAGCCATCCCCTATAATATGTGTCGGTCTTGATGGTTTCCACGTGATCATAATCCAGAATCTCAAATACAGCTTCCCTGGACCACTTCTCCCAAATAAGGTTGACCTACCTAGCTTTGTAAACTCCAATCTGGTTGTAGGGTAGTTTGATTTGGATTCTTTGTCTTTTGCCATACTGAAGGCACAGCCTGTAAGGGTTGTAAAATAAAGATTTCTCCAGACCTATCAATTGAATACATGCTCCCTAGGATTCTAGAACCACATCCTGAATTCTCCAACATGGACTAACCCACTGAACCTGCGCATTAGTATACCCCCTCAAAATAGGCACCCAATCATCATATGTCAGCTCGTCAAAATCAGCCCGCATAAGCCCTCTCTCCCTCAGATGGACGGGAAGATACTTTTTCGGGTTCCCTTGTGGCGACTCCCTCAACCTCAGTTTCTCCATCAACCATACCTTTAATTCAAACTCAGGTAAGGATTAGGGAAAGAAATGTTTGGAACCAGAAAGAATAAAAGGTACCTATAATAATATGAGCTAGTCTCCAATAAGTGACGGTTTAACGGAAGCAGCATCCACGTTCAGCAAAACATCAGCCAATCCCACAGCCACGGGAGAAGCCCCTGTTGATATAGGGCTGATGAGTGAAATCAGCCTGGGTGGAGCAATCGGGCTCACTCCGCACATAAACTCCGCCATGAGTAGCAATGCCACCATGAATGGCCAAGCAAAGTGGGATCAGGGCGCTCCACGGCACCACTCTAGAACCGCTCTGAGCTGAAACCCAGTTTTGTCAGGCAACTGAGATAGAAATGGGTCCACAGAATCCAAATTCCATAACCCTCGAGGAATTCCATCTGCGCCAAAATTAAAGTCTGGCAGCGCCAGCATAATGTGTTTAGGACATGGTGTCCCCAAAATAGCGTGGAATTCTTCGAGCAAGGGGCAAAGCTCGAACGACGAAAATTAGAAAATGTGGTCCATTGGATCCTTAAAAGATAGTGCCGCTCGTAGGAACTCGTGGCTTACGGGCTACGCCGCGGCATATCGAAACCCATAAAGCCTGAATTTTTCAAGCTTCTTTCAGTCCGCATTTCCCAGACTTTGCAGAAAACCCTATAGCTTTTGATTATAGGTTGCCATGACAAGAATTGACATAATGGTTGAAATCAAATTGCTGGAGAAGTGATACTACCGGTGATGTGAGTGATGCTGGCGGTGATGTAAATGATGCCGCCGACGATATGGATCGAATGGGCGATATCAGCTGATGCCGCCCACGATATGGGCTTTCAGATAGCCCTGTATATATTATTTTAGCTGGTTGAGTTTGGGCGATATGGGTCATGCCGGCGGCGGTATGAAATCAATTTTTCGGCGACATCAGAAGATTTTTTCTCATTGCAGACTTGTACAGAACCTGTAAACAACCCTATAACCCATTTCTAACACCTGTCCGAATGCAATCCATTTTATTTGAATTAAAAAGCCCGAAGGCACAAACCATCCAAAAAATTCTGAATGTCTAGGCCACAGAAAAAAAAACCCAACAATAAATCCAAATTATTCTAACCCCAATGTATCAAGGGTATAAACAAAGAACTGAAAAGCAAAACAAAAATATAAAGCTAAGCATGCCTGCCACTACCGGCCAGGCGGGATGAAATGTCATTGGGGCTTACAAGCCAATCACCGGTATCGTCCTCATCTTCTTCCCTTCCCTTTGTCATGGTCACACTGCTAGACTCCTCGGCCGCGGCAAACGGGCATCAGCCGGCAGACATCTTCACCCCCCTAAGACTTGTGCTATCGGGGTGCACATGATCCAAATTTTGCTTGCTCGTCCGTTCCTGAACGGTAGCCGCTAGCTGACCCACAATGTCACTCACACGTTGCCGGAGTCCTGCAGTCTCCTCCTCATATTTTGCCGGGCTGCATCGACATCTGATAAAGAAAGGGCCAAGAAATCTTGTAAACCAGGGAAAACATCAACGATGCATATCATTCATAACATCCATACATGCATCTTATCTTATTTTAACATAGGCATAAATAGGGAATGTACCTGAACAAGGAGCAAAGTTGTTCTCTGCAAGCTACTCCACATAGCTTCACGCCACCACAAAAATCCAAAAGGCAAATTATTAGACACCCGCACCCAAGGGTAAATAAGGAAACAATTATCAGGCCTTACATAAGTGGTGTCTTCTGGCATAAAGATTTGAGCATGCTGGCTTGAGCCTATGTTCCTAGGGAGGAAATCACCCCGAGAATTCATTAGAAGGAATCTGGTTTCCATCGAGTTGACCAGACGCCCCTCCACGAAGTTTATACCCTCCAGTACACTATATTACCGTGTCCCACTCTGGTTGTCCTGGCCTCTCTTCCTCGCAAGTTCCTAAAAAACACAAAAAATACACGTCAGCAGCATTCCTAAACAATTATAAATCATGCACATAAATGCAATCATACCTCGAAAGAGCGCTGTCCCCCTTGGGACATTGGCACACTCCCACCGGCTACATCCGCGCCTTCCTCAGGCTCGATCCCAACATCGCCTTCAAGCTCCTCATCATCCTCGTCTTCTTCCTAATCGACATCCACAATACCCTTAAGGCGCCTTTTTTCCTCCTCCAGCCTTTGCTCATTATGATACTCAATCGTATCATTCCTGTGGATGAGGGGACACAAGGGGAGTAGGCGCTACTAGTGCTGCTCATAGAGGCCAGGGACGCTAGGGATCACTCGATCGTTTCCGTCGACATAATTAGCTTGATCGACCTCGGATGTAATCACCAGATGGGGCCACCATAAACCCCGGGGAGGATCGGCAGGCACTAGTCTATCGATGATCGGGATAAGCCTCCAGCCATAGATGCACTCCCCCAAATACCACTGCTAGGACAAAGGGTACTCCATGACGAACTGATGGTCATCCACCTCCTACCTAACCCTAACAACTTCTGGCAGATTCTCTACCCCATTAAATAGGTCCAACACAAGCTGCACCAACAATCAACCAAAGCAACCGGTATAAATTCAAAAATGCTTTTTGTTTGACTTTATATGAAAAGACGAAGGACTAAATCAAAGATTGCGTACCAAGCTCAATTGCACGCTCCTCAGGACCTCCCTGTACATGGTGGAATACTTGGCCTTCCCGCCAATGCTCCCAAACTAGCGGGTAAGAAAGTGGGAGCCCAATAGCACAGTCTTCTCAAACTCGACCGGTGGGAGAATCTAGTGCTCAAAGGCCTAGGCCTGCATAAATAACAACCAATCAGATCAAAAATCATCAGCAATAAACGAGACATGCACAATCAAAAAAAATGATGCTTCGAAAAGGATATACCTGGAGTAGTAGATGACAGAGGTGAAGGGCTTTCACCTTCGTACGGGTACCCACATCCAGCCCATGGTATATCTGTGCCAAAATGGCCCTTGGCCAATTCTTCTTCCTAATTCCCACTACGTTCTCCGCAGCAGATATCAGCCTATAATTAATCTTGCTCCCTGAGATCAGAAAATACAACACCGTGAGCAAGGAAATTACAAAGGATCGGACGCAAGCCTCTCTCTCATCATCGGGCACCACATCTACCTGGGTTCAGTGTTGTTGCAGCTCACTATAAGACAGCCGCCCTGAGATGGGCTTCAAACCAAATAGCTCCTTCACCCGCCTCACTACGGGGTCTCTCACTATGGTATTTATCCATGTAAGCATCGAAGTGAATGAGCTCCTCCATCCAGGGAAGCCCGGTCATAGCCATGCCATCAGAGGGTGTAATCATCGCTTCCCCGAATGAGAAGTGAAAAGTATGGGTGGTTTCAGACCACCTCTCGGTAAGGGCTGTCACGGCTAAATGAGAGAGCTTGGGCTTTAACATTAGTATAATTCGAGCTAAGTCCCTGAATCCCATCTCGTTAATGGCGAGTGCAAGCTCCGGATCCTTCTTAGAGATATAGTGCCACCACTCGCCGATGGTGCCCATCCCTCCGGTATAAGTCAGCTCGTGCGGCGGCAAGAATCAAAAATAAAATAGATAAGTCCTGCTTATTTTCTCATCTCTGAAACCTGATAGAAAGCTGCTGATGTCGCTTCTGCTAGAAGAGATATCGCAGGCGGCTTAACTTTATACTGCTGGTGGCATGGATGATATCGCTGGTAACATCACTTTAAATAGAAGAAACATCAGACCTTCTTAGGCCTTTTTGCAAGGACTGATGCCACCGGTGACATCACTACCTACAAGCAGAACCTGTTTTCCCCGAAATCACACCCATCGTGCTAAAACCATGAAAATCGTAATCAATCTAACAATAAGCCTAAAAATAGCGAAAATTGAACCTAAAGCATGCAATATCAGTTTGTAATCAATCTATTTCACACTTATGACTCCTATCGTGACACAATTTCAAGCCTAAGGCCAAATCGAAACTCATCCCAAAAAGAGGAGATTCGGCTTTTGCGGGATTACCTAGATATAGCAGTGGTGCTTTTCCTTCTCTAAGGTTAGATTATTGATAGGATAATTAATCCCATAGCCTTACATCTTGGCTGACTTCTTCATGCCATAAGCAGCAGGAATAGAGGGAATTTTCAACCCTACGATAGAGGAATGGGGTAGATTCTCCCTAGCCTTACCAGATTTGCCCCTGAAAGCCTTGGCAATTCTCTTCATGATTAGAATGACGAAAAGAAAAATCAAAATTTAGAGAAGAGGAGAAGGAGGGGTACGGTTTCTGTATGTGAGGAAGAGAAAGGAGTTTACTTCCTTTTAAATTGCTGCGTGGAATTCAAGGAGTTTTAATTTATCTAAAACTGCCCACTCATGCCGCCGACGATAACACGCTATACTGTTAACGATATAACCCATGCCACCGGCGACATCGCCACTTAAATTCAAATTTTGAAATTACTTGACCACTCAAAGCTGCCACGTGGCTATCATACCACCAGCGGCATCATTCTATACTGCCAGCGACATCACTTATGCCTCCAGTGACATTGCCTCCTCTAATTCAAATTTTGAGCAAGTTCGACCAAAGGACCACCTATCCACAAAACATAAGTCCGACCAAAGAAGAGCCTATCCATAAAGTGCAAGCCCAACCAAGGGGCAACCAATCTACAAAACAAAAGTCCGACCAAGGGATAATCTCTCCACAAAGCACAAGTCCGACCAAAGGACAATCTCTCCACAAAGCACAAGTCCGACCGAAGCACAGCCTAACCACAAAGGGCAAGCCCGACCAAGGGGCAACCAATCCACAAAACAAATGTCCGACCAAGGGATAATCTCTCTGCAAAACAAAAGTCTGACTAAGGGACAATCTCTCCACAAAGCACAAGTCTGATCGAAGGACAGCTTATCCAAAAAGTGCTAGCTCGACCAAGGCGCAACCAATCTACAAAACAAAAGTCCGACCAAGGGACAATCTTATGGATAGGCTGGCCCCTGTTGACATAGGGCTGATGAGTGAAATCAACCTAGGTGTTGCAATAGGGCACACTCTATACATAAACTCCGCCATGAGTAGCAATGCCACCATGAATGGCCAAGTAAAGTGGGATCAGGGCGCTCCATGGCAACACTCTAGAACTGCTCTGAGATGAAACCCAGGTTTGTCAGGCAACTAAGACAAAAATGGGTCCGCAGAATCCAAATTCCATAACCCTCAAGGAATTCCATCCTCGCCAAAATGAACTTCTGGCAGCGCCAGTGTAACGCGTTTAGGACACGGTGTCCCCAAAATAGCGTGGAATTCTTCGAGCAAGGGGCAAAGCTAGAACGATGAAAATTAAAAAACGTGGTCCATTGGATCCCAAAAAGAGAGCGCCGCTCGAAGGAACTCGTGGCTTATAGGCCATGCCGTGGTATATCGAAACCCACAAAGCCTGAATTTTTCAAGCTTCTTTCAGTCCGCATTTCCCAGACTTTGCAGAAAACCCTATAACTTTTGATTGTGGGTTGCCATGACAAGAATTGACATAATGGTTGAAATTAGATTGCTAGAGAAGTGATACTGCCGGTGATATGAGTGATGCCGCCGGTGATTTAATTAATGCCGCCGATGATATGATCGAATTAGGCAATATCAGCTGATGCCGCCAGCAATATAGGCTTTTAAATAGCCCTGTATATATTGTTTTAGCTGGTTGAGTTTAGGCGATATAGGTCATATCGCCAACGGCATGAAATTAATTTTTCAGCGACATCAGAAGCATTTTTCTCATTACAGACCTGTACAAAACCTATAAACAACCCTAAAACCCATTTCCAACACCTGTCCGAATGGAATCCATTTTTTTTGAATTAAAAAGCCCGAAGGCACAAACCATCCGAAAAATTTTGAATGTCCAGACCACAGAAACAAAACCCAACAATAAATCCAAATTATTCTAACCCCAACGTATCAAGGGTACAAATAAAGAACTGAAAAGCAAAACAAAAATATAAAGCTAAGCATGCCCGCCACTACCGACCGAGCGGGATGAAATGTCATTGGGACTTACTAGCCAATCACCAGCATTGTCCTCATCTTCCTCCCTTCCCTTTGTAATGGGCACACTGCTAGACTCCTCGGCCGCGGTAAGCGGGCATCAGCCGGCAGACATCTTCACGCCCCTACGACTGGTGCTATCGGGGTGCACACGATCCAGATTTTGCTTGCTCCTTCATTCCTTAACGATAGCCGCCAGCTGACCCTCAATGTCACTCACACGATGCCAGAGTCCTGCAGTCTCCTCCTCATATCTTCATCGGGCTGTATCGGCATCTGATAAAGTAAGGGCCAAGAAATCCTGCAAACCAGGGAAAACATCAATGATGCATATCATTTATAGCATCCATACATGCATCTTATCTTATTTTAACATAGGCATAAATAGGGAATGTACCAGAACAAGGAGCGATTGCCTAATAAGCATATCCCGGAGGGCATAGTTGTTCTCTGAAAGCTACTCCACATGGCTTCGCGCCACCTGAAAAATCCAAAAGGCAAATTATTAGACACCCGCACCTAATGGTAAACAAGGAAATAATTATCAGGCCTTACATAAGTGGTGTCTTCTGGCATAAAGATTAGAGCATGCTGGCTTGAGCCTATGTTCCTAGGGAGGAAGTCAGCCTGAGAATTCATCAGCAAGAATATGGTTTCCATCGAGTTGACCAGACGCCCCTCCATAAAGTTTAAACCTTCCGATACACTATAGTACTGTGTCCCACTCCAATTATCCCATCCTCTCTTGCTCACAGGTTCCTGAAAAACATGAGAAATACACGTCAGCAGCATTCCTGAACAATTACAAATAATGTACATAAATGCAATCATACCTCGAAAGAGCGCTGCCCGCCTTAGGACATTGGCACACTCCCACCGGCTACATCTGCGCCTGCCTCATTCTCCCCCTCAGGCTCGATCCCAACATCGCCTTCAAGTTCCTCATCTTCCTTGTCTTCTTCCTCATCGACATCCACAATACCCTTGAGGCGTCTTTTCTCCTCCTCCAGCCTTTGCTCATTATGATACTCAATCGTATCATTCCTCTAGATGCGAGGACACAAGAGGAGTAGGCGCTACTAGTGCTGCGCATGGAGGCCAGGGATGCTGGGGATCACTCGGCCATTTTCGTCGACATAACCAGCTTGATTGGCCTTGGATGTAATCACCAGATAGGCCATCATAAACCCCGAGGAGGATCGGCGGGCACTGGTCTATCGGTGATCGGGATAAGCCTCTAGCCCTGGATGCGCTCTCCTAAATACCACTGCTAGGATAAAGGGCACTCCATGACGAACTGATGGTCATCCACCTCCCACCTAATCCTTACAACCTCCGGCAGATTCTCTACCCCGTCAAATGGGTCCAACACAAGCTGCACCAATAATCAACCAAAGCAACCAGTATAAATTCATAAATGCTTTTTGTTTGACTCTAAGTGAAAAGACAAAGGACGAAATCAAAGATCGCGTACCGAGCTCAATTGCATGCTCCTCAGGACCTCCCTGCACTTGGTGGGACACTTGGCCTTCCCGCCAATGCTCCCGCACCAGCGGGCGAGAAAGTGGGAGCCCAACATCATAGTCTTCTTAAACTCGACCGGTGGGAGAATTTGGTGCTTAAAGGCCTAGGCCTACATAAATAACAACCAATCAGATCAAAAAGCATCAGCAATAAATGAGACGTGCACAATTAAAAAAAATGATGCTTCGAAAAGGTTAAACCTGGAGTAGTAGATGACAGAGGTGAAGGGCTTTCATCTTCTTACGGGTACCCACATTCTGCCTATGGTATATCTGTGCCAAAATGGCCCTTAGCCAATTCTTCTTCCTAATACCCACTACGTCCTCCACGGCAGATATCAGCCTATAATTAATCTTGCTCCCTAAGATCAGAAAAAATAATACCGTGAGCAAGGAAATCACAAAGGATCGGATGCAAGCCTCTCTCTCATCATCAGGCACCACAACTACTCGGGTCCAGTGTTGGTGCAACTCACCATAAGACAGCCTCCCTGAGATGGGCTTCAAATTGATTAGCTCCTTCACCCGCCTCACCACAGGTCTCTCAATAAGGTATTTATCCACGTAAGCGTAAAAGTGAATGAGCTCCTCCTTCTAGGGAAGCCCGGTCATAGCCATGACATCGGAGGGTGTAATCATCGCTTCCCCGAATGAGAAGTGAAAAGTATGGGTGGTTTCAGACCACCTCTCGGTAAGGGCTATCACGGCTAAATGAGAGAGCTTAGGCATTAGCATTGGCATAATTCGAGCTAAGTCCCCGAATCCCGTCTTATTAATGGCGAGTACAAGCTTGGGATCCTTCTTAGAGATATGGTGCCACCACTTGCCGATGGTGCCCATCCCTCCGGTATAAGTCAGCTCATGCGGCTGTAAGAATTAAAAACAAAATAGATAAGTCCTGCTTATTTTCTCATCTCTGAAACCTGATAGAAAGCTGCTGATGTTGCTTTTGCTAGAAGCGATATCGTCGATGGCATCACTTTATACCGCTGGTGGCATGGATGATGTCGTCGGTGACATCACTTTAAACAGAAGCAACATTAGACCTTCTTAGGCCTTTTTGCAAGGACTGATGCCACCGGTGACATCACTACCTACAGGCAGAACCTATTTTTCCTGAAATCACACCTATCGTGCCAAAACCACAAAAATCGCAATCAATTAAACAATAAGCCTAAAAATAGTGAGGATTGAATGTAAAGCATGCAATATCAGTTTGTAATCAATCTGTTTCACACTTATGACTCCTATCATGACACATTTTCAAGCCTAAGGCCAAATCAAAACTCATCCAAAAAAGAGGAGATTCGAGTTTTGTGGGATTACCTGGAGATAGCAGAGGTGCTTTTCCTTCTCTGGGGTCAGATTAGTGATAGGAGAATTAATCCCGTAGCCATACATCTTGGATGACTTCTTCATGCCATAAGCAGCAGGAATGGATAGAATTTTTAACCACCCTTCGATAGAGGAATCAGGCAGATTCTCCCTAGCCTTAGCAGATTTGCCCCTGAAAGCCTTGGTGATTCTCTTCATGATTAGAATAACGAAAAGAAAAATTGAAAGTTTAGAGAAGAGGAGAAAGAGGGGTACGGTTTCTGTATGTGAGGAAGATAAAGGAGTTTACTTCCTTTTAAACTGCGGCACAGAATTCGAGGAGTTTTAATTTATTTGAAACTGACCACTCATGCCACCGGTGGTAATGCACCATACCGCTAACGACATAACCCATACCACCGGTGACATCGCCCCTTCAATTCCAGTTTTGAATTACTTGACCACTCAAAGCTGCCACGTGGCCATCATGCCCCCAGTGGCATCACTCTATATCTCCAGCGACATCACTTATGCCTCCAGTGACATCGTCTCCTCTAATTCAAATTTTGAGCAAGTCCGACCAAATGACCACCTATCCACAAAACACAAGTCCGACCAAAGAATAGCCTATCCATAAAGTGCAAGCCCGACTAAGGGGCATCCAATCTATAACATAAAAGTTCGACTAAGGGATAATCTCTCCATAAAGCACAAGTTCGACTAAAGGATAATCTCTCCACAAAGCACAAGTCCGACCGAAGGACAGCCTATCCACAAAGCGCTAGCCCGACCAAGGGGCAACCAATCTACAAAACAAAAGTCCAACCAAGGGATAATCTCTGTACAAAATAAAAGTTCGACCAAGGGACAATCTCTCCACAAAGCATAAGTCTGACCGAAGGATAACCTATCCATAAAGCGCAAGCCCGACCAAGGCGTAACCAATCTACAAAACAAAAGTTCGACCAAGGGACAATCTTGCCACAAAGCACAATTCCAACTAAAGGATAATCTCTCTATAAAGCACAAGTTCGACCAAAGGACAATCTCTCCACAAAGCATAAGTCTGACCAAAGGACAGCCTATCCACAAAGCGCAAGCCCGACCAAGGGACAACCAATCTACAAAGGATCAAGCCCGACCAAAGGATAATCTCTTCATAAAGCTGAAGTCTAACTAAAGGACAAACTCTCCGCAAAGCTCAAGTCTGACCAAAGGACAAACTCTCCACAAAGCTCGAGTCCAACCAAAGGGCAAACCCTCCACAAAGCGTAGACCCGACCAAGGGGCAACCAATCTATGAAGGATCAAGTCCAACCAAGGGGTATCCTTTCTGCAAAGCTTAAATCCAACCAAAGGACAAACTCTCCACAAAGCTTAAGTCCGACCAAGGGACAACCGACCTATAAAGGATCAAGTCCGACTAAGGGTCATCCTTTCCGTAAAGCATAAATCAGACCAAAAGACAATCCTATCCATAAAGCACAAGTCCGACCAAGGGGCAAACCAGTCACCCATCAAGTATCATTCCCATCCCTTGCTCTTTCGTGCGATCGTACTGACCTGTGGCAGTAGTGATCCCCCGAGGGGCAGCCTGTGAGCATAGGATTTTGCAGTCCCTCTCGCGAGATGATGATGACATGTACCCAATTTTAATACCTCAAAAAAAAGTTCTCTTTAGAATTTTTATTACAAAAATAATATTCCTCAGGAATTTTATACTTGGTAGAATCCATTTTGGCGTGGCCAATAACGCGTTCGGTAGGAGCTTGAACCGATGATTTACACCTAAATTAAAAAATACCCATTAAAATATCATTAAAAATAAAAAAGATACCTTTTCACCCACTATTAAACCACTTTAGGCGACTTTTTAGGCTCCTAGGCCCACTGCCTGTCGGTATACTAGAGGCTAATGCCACCAGCGGCATCAGTCATGCTACCGGCGACATCACCATATCGGCAGCGGTATCATCCATACTGCCGACAGCATCGTCATGTTGCCGGCGGCATGATGCAAGACGGGTCCCTAAATAGATAGCCTTTCAGCCCCTTTTGGCAGAATTGGTAAAAAAGGCCTCGAAAAACACCCCATTTCACCTATAAAAGCACACCTTGAGCTACAATTTACAGAGGGGGGGAACCATCTAATGTTATAATTTTAATGTTAGAATGAGAAAATAGATTTTAGTGAGATACGAATTAGATATGGCAGAAAAAAAGGATTCCGATCCATTTTTTCTGGTTTTTCTTCTTTGAATTCTCTGATTGTGAGCTTAAAATCAGTAAATCCTGTAGTTAAAAATCAACTTAATTGGATTTAAAAACCCAAAACACTTGAATTTACTACTAAATTATCGTAACAAGCTCTCCGGAGGCATTTCTTTTCGGTTCAGGAAGAGGTGGATTCACGGCCTCGAGGTAAAAATCCTGAGTCACATAGCTCTTTGGCATTAATATTACTGATTTATGTTAATTTATATTCATTTTTAGGTTTTCGGTCATTTTTACTATTATCCCTGCTGCTGCGAGAAATTGAAGTCACTGAAGACATGTAATGTCACCGGCGGTATCAACCATATCACCAGAGACCTCACTGATACTATCGGTAGCATCACATTCCCCAGAGACTTCATTTTCTTATAGGACCCTTTCTTTATGGTACTCAGAAAGCCATGCAACTTGCCTGTATATTGAAGTCACCAGCGACATCATTGATGTCACCGGCGACATCATCCATGCCACCAATGACAATAACCATGTCGCTGGCTGTATCACTTGTATCGTCGACGGCATGACTTTCTGGACTGCAGTTTTATTTTCATTTGTTCCCAGATTAGTTACTGTCCAAAATTAGGATGTACTGTGTAACAAGGGAGGTTCAAAACGTTCAAAAAATAGACCCCACCCCATGACATGTGGCATTTTTTTATTGATAATCCTGTTAAAGCAAAGATCAAATCTAAAATTTAGGTAAAAACGGAATTCCCACAAACACCGTTCGAATCTCGTTTTAGCCATCCAATCGGGCTTTATAATATAGTAAATAAAATATGTCATATCCATGCTAACCATCCTCTGCAGGTAGTTGTAAATCGAACATTCAGGTATTTTATTTATCGTATAGAAAAATGTACAGGATTTGAAAGCTTTGTAATAACTTTATTTTCCGCACTTATTTTTGAATGGCTGTAAATATTCTATTCATCGTTTCAATTGCTTGATAAACGCAAAAATAATAGAATAACTGAAAACACAAATAAATAGGATGGATTAAACCGATTAAAAAGAATGAAGCATCTTAATTTAACCTAATGAAAAATAGATAACATCATCCGAACTCGGAATCTCTATATGGTCCAACCACCTGGTGGGAAAATCATACCAAAATTTCCTGGCTGAACTGAACCGGGTGGCGACTCTATTTTAAGTACGAGATTCCGATATTGTATCTTTTAAACATTGAAATGTGCAAATTCATTTTCTGATCACATCAATCACATATCTCCCTGTCATTTCAAGGGGCCGGCACACTGGCCTGGCTCAGTAGCCACCGCTCGAAATGTTGTTCGCTCACAGGCTTGGGCTTTTCAGGTTTGCCAAGAGCGGGCTTGGGCTTTTTGGGTTTTCCAAGGATGGGCTTTGGCTTTAGGTTTTCCAAGGACGGGCTTAGGCTTTAAGGTTTTAAGATTATGGAGCGCCGTTCCTGTATGAGAAACGAGACAAAAATGGAGTTAGTTAAGGTCTAAGCGATGTTTTTACTACTTGATCAATTTTGTGAAATAAAAAATATTTTTGCCTCTTCGATCAACAGTAAAATGCTATAATTAATTAAAAAACAAGGGTTTAGAAGTCCTGGAATGTCAAGGGCTTGAGCCAAGATTGCATCGAATCGCTGAAAAGGCATCTGCAACAGCCCTAGAGGATTTTTTATGCCGCTGGCAGCTTGGATGATGCAGCTAGTGGCATGGTGTGCCATGTGACATCTTTGACTGGTCAATAAAGTTCCAAATTGCCTCTTATGACCGTGAAATCGTTGGCAGCTTGGTTGATACCCCCGGTGATTTGAGCTGATACAGCAGGCGGTTTGGAGTTATAGTTTCAGACTCCTCGATTTTTGTGTGGGTGTTTAATACGAATCAAAACACTCTTTCTTTCCTATTTCGATGGTATAAAATTAAAATCTCTCCTTCTTCCTCTCAAACTCCTTATATCTACTCCTTTCCTTTGATTCGTAATGTTGAAGAAGGTATTTGGGCGAAAATCTAGAAGCATGAGACCTGTAGATCTACCCGCTTCATCTGTTAAAGGGCTAAAAGTTTGCCCGGTGCATGTATCTTATGGTTTAAAGCAAACCGAGAGGATGTATGAGTCTGGGATTGCTTCTTCCATAACAAACCTAACCCCCGAGATGGAGAAACACTTCTCCTATGTCCAGGTAATCCTGCGAAACCCGAATCTCTTCATTTTATTAGTTTTGATTTCAGCCTTAGACTTGAAATTTGCCATGATAGGGGTTATGAACATGAAATTGAGAGTATATAAACTGAAATTGCATGCTATAGGGTTGATATTTACTGATTTTTTACTTCGAGTTTGATTAATTGCATTTTTGGTGATTTGGTGCGATTTTGGGCAAATCTGCGATTCTACCGACAAAGTTGATGTCATCGGCGGCTTTACTCATACCGCCAGTAGCTTCAGGCCTTCTAGAAAGGCCCAAAAAATTGCTATATTGCTACTGCTTATAGCAGTATGGCTAATGTTGCCGACGGTATCACTGCTCCAGCAGCAATATCGGCCAATTCCAGCAGCTATAGGAATAATGAATGAAAAAAATCAATTACTTATCTGCTTCTATTTGATTCTATTTTGCAGCCGCTTGACCTTACGTGCATGGGGGGTATCGACCCTTGGATAATGGTGGAATCATATCGATGAGAAAGACCCCGCCCTTAGAGACACCATAGATGCTACCGGCTTTGGGTACCTGACAAGGATTCTGCCCAATAGGGTGCCAAAACTCTCTCACTAGGCCCTGACTACAGTGACTGAGAAGTGGTCAGAGACCACTCACACTTTCCATCTAACTTTTAGTGAGGTGACCATCACTTCCTCGGATGTGGAATGAGCACGTCATCCATTTTGATGTCTATATAGGGAAATATTATCTTCAAAAGCCCGTGATCAAGAGAGAGATCGAGCTTTGTGGTTTGAAGCCTGTTTTGGGGTAGCTATCATACGGAGAGCTACAGAAGCACTAGATAGAAGTTAGAGTAGTCCCTGAGACCCAGCGAGATGCCTGTGTCTGCTCTTTTATAATTTCACTGCTAACTATACTGTTTTTCCCGGTCTCTAGTAGTAAGATTAACTACAGGCTGATTTTCACTATTAAGGATGTGAAGACTATTAAGGAAAAGAACTAGCCTAGGGCCTTTCTAACACAGATTTAACACAGGCTAGATGCGGGTGCCAGGAAGAAGGGCAAGGTCCTTCGATTGGGCTACTTACTCGTGTTGGTATACCTTTCCCAAAACCATTTAATTATTCTCCTTTATGCTTTTGCTTGTTTTCTGCCATTTTCCTCTTTTGGATGTTTTAGACTGATTAGCTATTGATTACGCAGGCTTGGGCCTATGAGCACTGGATTCTCCCACTGATTAAGTTCAAGACCAAAGTAACAGTAGGATCATATTTTCTTGCTCGGTGGTATGGGAGTATCGGGGGGCTTTACAAGTACCCTAATAGCTATAGGGAATCATTGAGGGGCTTGTAACTTAGCTCGGTATGCAACTTATACTCTTATCCATGTTTCATACTCAGGAAACCATTAGTAAACAAAATATATTTATGAATTTACATCGTGCTTACTTGGTTATTTATCTAGTTTTTTTGTGTAGGTCGTTCGGGACCCATTTGATGAGGTACCCAATCTTTTTTATGTAGCCACGGTCTAGAAAGTCATGGATGACCAGAGGTTCATTATAGAGTGCCCCTTATCCTTGGAGTGGTATCTAGGGGAACGAGTGCGGGGCTAGAGGGATGTTGCCCCTTCTGCTAGACCGGTGTTTCCGACACCTCACACGGGGTCTATGGTGGCCTCACTTGGCCATTACTGCTGAGTCTCACACAATCGCTTATCTGGATGGGAATGGCCATATTGCCAAGAGTGTCCTTGGCTCCTATGATCACCATATATAGCGCTTACTTCCTATATGTCCGCATATCCATAGAGATGACACACTTGAGTACCACTTCAAGAAGAAGAGGGTGGAGCAAAAATGGCTACTTGGTGATGAAGTGAGTAGTTATGGGGAGGAGGAGGAAGAAGAGGGTACCGATGAGGATGATCCTAAGGGGGAGGGCGAGGCTGGCGAGGATGTGCCAATGGCTCATGAGGAGGTGCCGATGGCACCCGAGGAGCGTCGTTCTTCCAATGTAAGACTGTGCACATTTTATATATATGTCCATTGTTTGGTTTAAAAATGGTTGCGTATGCTTGCCTTTGCGTTGTCTTTGCTTTTCAGGCACCTCGCAAAAAGTAGAATAGGCCTGAGAACAGCGAAGTGCAAGGCTGGGGTAGGCCTGAGGACATTGGTATAGTGGAGGGATGCCTCTTAACTACTTTGGAGGAGTCCTTCTTACTTTTGGGCGTGAGGGGTGAATTTGGCGTAAGGAACATAACTCTCGATGCTCATTTCATAGATTTAATGCCTTAGAATAGCATACATGTGAGTTTTGTGGACATTAAACTACCCCTTTATGCATGCCATCCATTTTTTTATTCACCATATGATTTCCCATTCTTTGGATTTTTTAGGTTACCTGCAAGGAGGCGGAACAGATAGTAAGGAATGCCTTTGCACTCCGGGATACTCTGGTTTCCCAGACCTTATTCGCCAAGGTACCTGTATGCTTGAATGAAGTTGTAATTATTAAAAATGCATGAATGAATGTTATGAATGATGTGAAATGTTATTGTTTCTTTTACAGGAATTTATGGCCATGTCCCTTTCTAATGTCAATCGAGCTCAGGCGATGTATCAAGAGGAGGTAGCCATAAACAAAGAGTTGAGGCATCGGGTCGGTGAACTGGAGGAGCAGTTGAAGGCTACCATGTAAGAGGGAAGGAGAAAACGTAATATGGATCGCACACCCCCAGTCGAGACTAGTCGCAGAGGAAGTAAGATAATAGCTGGTCGGCGTCACACCACTGAGCCCACCAAAATAAGTGGTGTCCCGATGACCGAGGATAGGGAGGAGGATAAGGATGTCATAAATCGATACCATATGGATGACTCGGAGTTTACATCACACCCGTCGAGTGGTGGTGGGATGCCTTTGATTTCATTTTTATTTTCTGCTTTATTTCTTAGCTTGTACCTATGTTATGTTAGGGTTTGAATAATTTTGCTTGGGTATGCTTGGATTCAGCTTTGGACAATTTCGTTTAGGCTTAGATTTGGATGTTTTGGTACATTTGCACCTTTGAGCCTTTGGTTTGATAAATTTTGATTTTGAGCTTGGATTATGTTTGGAAGCAGATTACAGGTCTTTTTACAGGTTATGTACAGGTTTGAGCTAGTTAAATAGGCTTGAAATTTGCTAGAAACAGTGCCATATCGCTGGCGGCTTCATTAATATCACCGTGTGCATGAGAAAAGTCAATCTGCTTAATAATATGCAACTCATACCGCCGGCAGCTTCAACCTCATATGGCCAACGATTTCACTCATACTGCCGGTAGCTTCATCCATAGCGCCGGCGGCTTCAATCTCTAAAAACTTAGATTTTGACCCTTTTCCCAAATTCAGGCATAGCAACCCACAATCAGCAGCTTTAGGACTTTATAGAAACCCTGGGAAATGCAGATTGGAAGGAGCTACAGAAATTTGGACTATGGGGCTTTTGATATGTTGCTTTGCGGGCAATGAACCAGACATTCATCCATGGAGCACTCCATTTATGGGATCAGATGGACCACATATTCCGCTTCTCCTCATTTGAGCTATGTCCATTATTCGAGGAGTTTCACGCTATTCTGGGGATCCCAAACCCCAAACGCATTCCTTTTACCATCCTAGAGTTTCACTTTGGAACTGATGGCATGCCAAGAGGGTAATGGAATTTGGACTCCGTAGACCCCTTTCTATCCCAATTGCTTGACCAACTGGGATTTTAGCTTACCACGGTGTTAGAGTGGTACTGCAGGGCTCCTAGGTCTCATCTTGCTTGGTCTTCTATGGTTGCTCTGTTACTTATAGCTGAGTTCATGTGTGGTGTGGGGGCTATAACACCGTTTAGGCTGATTTCCCTCATTAGGCCCATGTCGATGAGGGCTTCCCCCAGACGTTGCTAAACTTAGAGGTTGTGATCACTTTTTAATGATATAGGTATACCCTTTACCATTTTGGGTATTATTACCGTTTCTTACACTTACATGGAAATCGTTTATAGGTATGGCTTATGGAGAAGTTCAAGCTGATGTTAGCACCGCGCTCCAGTCCAAAGAAGTATCTACCCATGCATCTGAGCGAGAGGGGACCAAGCCAAGCAGACTTATACCAGTTGACACCCGAGGATTGGGTGCCTATTCTGAGGGGGTATACTGATTCATAGATATAGTAGGTGAGTCAATGGTGCAGGATCCGGGATATGGTTGTGGAGTCCTAGGAATCTTGCATTCAAGTGTTAGGCCTGGAGAGGATTACTCGCCATACTCCTTATCAGCTTCACCGTCAGTATGGTAAGCAGTGGAGAGTTCTAATCAACCTAGCCGAGAACCATAGCGGTGTCTACAAGGTTAGGTGGGTGAACCACATTCGGGAGAAGTGGGCTAGGGAGGCCATCTTTGAGACTCTGGTATATGCTCATGTGGCGACCACTAAGATTGATGAGCACTATAGAGGACGGCTTGCTTAGACTAGGCGTCTGTCGATTCAATCTAAGTGATCATGCGCCTGCTTTGATGGAGAGCGAGCTGAGTAGGGATTCGAGCCTTTTCTTACTAGTCGTGGTGACAGACCTATCGAACATTATTTTATTATTTGTATTTTTATTTGGTTCTAACTTTTTCATAGACAGTCCTTAAGGGTTTTCAATCTATCGAACCTTGTCTTAATTTTTTCCTGGATCGCCCTATCGAGTTTTCAATCCAGCAGACTTATTCTAACTTTTGCATAGACCTTGCTCTTTTCAGTCTATCAGAATTATGTCTCTTTTATTTACTGCATTGAGCATTGATTAAGGATAATGTGAACTCTGTATTCCGTTTACTTAAGTTGTTTTGACCGCATGGATACAACATTCACATAGGCATAAACATTCAAATTTCAACAAGAAAGATACTTTCATTAAGTGAAGCAAAACATAGTACATGATGTTTGGTAAACTGTGAGCATGGGATTTTACAGTTCCTCTCGTGAGACGATGATGATGTATACTCGATTTTATTCCTCATGATAAAAGTTCTTTTATAACCGATAAAAAATTATCTAAAAATTTTATTTTCGGAAAAATTCAATTTGGCATGTCTGATCACTCATCCGATGGGAGCTCGAACCGATGATTTGCAGCCAAAAAATAATTTAGTCCTAAATACCCATAAAAAGTCACATAAACCCTAAATATTCAAATTTATCCCGCTAAAACCCCTTTTTGTGCGGATTTAGGCACCTTTTCACATTTTTAGGCTAGGCCATGCTTGCTTTTTAGACCTGACAGAGGTTGATGTTGCCTGCGGCATCAGCGATACCGTCGACGGTATCTTCCATGCCACCGGATTTTGGCCTATATAAGCAGCCATTTGGAGCTGAAATAAGGGTTCAACACTTCAGACTTGAAGTCTAATAGAGATTTTGAGTAATTTTAGCTAGTTCTAGTGGGATAAAGTATAGAAAAGGTAAAAAAAGAGGGTTTAATCCATCTTTTCTTCGTTTTTCTTAACTGAACTCTCTGGTATTTAGGTAGATTTTAGGAGTAGAATCACAAATAAATAGGATTTAGAGACTTAAAAACCCTACTTACTACCCAAATCACTTGAACTTCCCGGAGGTGTCATTGGGATCACTAAGGGGTGGATTCATGGCCCCGAGGTAAAAATTCTAAGTCTCATAGATCTTTGGCCTTTATTTTAGTTATTTGTTGTGTATACTTGCTATTTTGTGCTTAGTTTTAGGTTTTCGGTCACCTTTTGATTGTTAACCACTATTGCTGCTAGAAAGTGAAGCCGCCGGAGACAGTGGAAGCTACTGGCGATATCACTCATGTCGCCAGTGACAACAGTGATACTGCAGGGGCTTAATTTGTTCCTAACGGCTCTATTTTCTTGCAAGACCCTTTCTTTATGGTATCTAGAATGTCATACAGCCTCCTTGTAGAAATGAAATCACCAGTGGCATCAGTGATGCCACTAACAACTTCATTCATACTGCCGACGGTATGGGGTTCTAGACAACTTGTTTATTTTCATTTTTGTTTTCGGCCTAGTTTAATTTTAGAAGCTAGGATGTACAATGCAACGACGGGGGTCCAGAACCACCTGAAAACAAACCCCACCCCATAACATGTGGCATTTTCACTAATAATCCGGTTAAGATAACAATCGAGTCTAAAATATGGATAAAATGGAATTTTCCCGCAAACGCCATTCAAATACCATTTTTAGCCGTCCAACCGGGCTCCATAAAATTGTAAAATAAATAAGTCATGCTCATGCTAACTCGGGTCTTGTTTGGTCTACTAACTATGCATGTTACGTGATATATCTCATACAACTTGCTATACTTGTGCTAACCTTTTCGTGCAGGAAGATTTAGGTTAGATGTATGTCTAGGCCTTTGGGTATTTTATTTATTGTATAGATAAATATATAGGATTTGAAAGCCTTGTAATAATTTTAATTTCTGCATTTATTTTTGGATGACTATAATAATTTATTTATCACTTTAATTGCTTGATAACAAGCTAACAATATATAAACCGAAAATAAAATAAATACGGTGGATTAAAATCGATTAAGAAAAAATGAAATCCTTTAACTTGGCCAATGTAAAATAGATAATATCATTCGAACTCAGAATCTCTACTTAAGGTATGGTCTACCACCCAGTGGGAAAATCGTACTAAAATTTCCCGGTTGAGCTGAATCGAGTGTGACTCTATTTTAAGTACGAGATTTCGATCTTGTATCTTTTGAACATAAAAATGTGCAAAACCATTTTCTACCATCACGATCACACCATCATTCTTTGAATTCCTTATGTTTTATGCTTAGTAACGATAGCTCTGGCATAAACTATAATCATGCAAGAAAAGATGAATATATCCAATTAGGACTATAATCAAAATAGACTCTAGTTATGATTAAAAATCAATTTAGAGTTATACGAATCTAGAATAGAATGTCCTCACTTATAATGCAAGACAAGTACCACGAACTCTATTCAAACTCACAAACACAACAACAAACAAACTCAATATGAAAAGCATTGCATATCATAAACTTCAATCGTAAAAAGTATTAAGCATAGATAGAGAGGACAGGTGACATGAATGAATAAGAACTAAGAATGATGCAATAAACAAAATTAAAGAATTAAGTTAGATCAAACCGCCTTCTTAGATGGGTTGTCAATCCTCGATCGTAGCCCTTCTTCTACTTGAATCTTCAAATGCACTAATCTTTCGAGTAGGACAAATTATTGATAATAACACGGAATAATTGATGAAGAATAATGAATTTTATTCATAAGTGTTTTGCAAGTACACTCTAAAACAACTCTATCCATAATAACTTAAAAACCTAAGAACAATATAGATTTCTATCTCTCTCGTTTTTCTTTCTATCTATGACTAAATAACTAAAAATTATGAAACTGATCACCCTCCTTACTTTTGGCCAAATTTCCTTTATATAGAGGGTGAAAAGTTGCATCTCTTCACGTAATTGATTGATGAAAAGGTGCCTTATCCACTTGGTAGTTAACGATGATTGAAATGCCATTTGGAAAGAAATCCGCATAGTCATAGTTAGGCATGTCAAGATCGTGACTTGTGTATCACGATCATGGCTTGATCTTGCAAAACAAACTGCCTTCAATGTTGTATATGTCACGATCGTGAACCATGTGTCATGCCCACGAACAGTTCCTTTCACTTGAATCTTCACATTGACTTTGACTTGATTTCATGAATCCAACACTTAGCAAATTTGTATCAAAATAAATCCACTACTGTTAACTTTTCGTACTTTTAATCCAAAATCCATTTTCGAGAAAATTCCTTATAAGATTCACCTAATTCCTGAAAATGCATCTAAAATAAGAATATACCGCATGAAATCTTATAAATGAAATAATAAAACTCAAGAAATATTTACAATTGAGAAGTGTGTACCCACATGATAAGTGTAGTTTTGACACTTATCATCTATACCGAGAATATACTAATTAATGGATAGACCATTTTTCTAGTTCGACCAGGGCATATCTAATATGTAATTAGTGGAACCAATTAGTTAGAAATTTATTTAAAAAACGAATTGAGAAGGCAAAAACTGCAAGCGAGTTCTAAATAGGAGAACTGTGCAAGTGGGGCTCGCAAGTATTACTGGGCAGCACTCGTGAAGGCCCATGAGAAATCCTGCGCCAATCGAGTGTGCTGGCATAGTGCATGTCGCACAAGTTATCGGTCTTTACAGGCTGCGGGGTGCGCAATGTTGCAACCCACAGCTATGTGGCCTGTGGGCTTGCAAGAAATCTTGCAACCCCATATAGGGGCATTGTAGTGTTGCTAGCCCGCAACATTGTTGCATGGGCTTTGCAAGATTTCTCACCAAGTCCATGCATAAGAAGCAAGCATGAGGCTTTGTGGCCTCATGCAAGTTCCGTGTATGGGATTAGAGTTTTTCCCAATCCCACATCGGCTGAAGGGGAGGATTTCTCCTCCCCCATGGTTACAAATATAGCCCCTTTCCCCTTGTTTCATTTTGTACCAACTTGAGTCTTTTTGATCCTCATGGGTCAAGCTTTGAGGAGCCTGAATTTATTTTATTTTCGGGCTCCTATAGAATAGATTTTCGGGGTGAGTTATAGGGTAGTTTAGTAGCTACTTATTCCTCAATAGTTCTTCCTCTACAAGGAGGTTTTGGTCGATGGGGTTCATGTGGATACTTGTAGAGGCTATCCTACACTTGAAGGCTCATGCCAAAGGGGGTTTTTTTCAAAGGTTAAGCACGTGTCAATTGGTATATTCCTTTTTAATTATTAGGTCTTTTTCTTTAAGCGTTTTTAGACGTAAGTAATTATGCCTTAGTTAAGATATGCATGTTATAGATTATACTAGGCTATTACTTTAGAGTTATGATATGCTTAGTATAATGAACCTATGCATGATAACGTAGATAGGGGTTTGATTTAGCTAGAGCTTTAGTTAGTCATATGATGAATAAGAGTTCCTTGGGACAAAGTATAAAATTTTGAAATTCTTTCATACATGTTATGTATGTTCAACTGGACTATCAGTTCCCAATAGTGGTATCAGAACATACCTATTTATTGAATAATATAACTAAATTATGATGTTGTTGCTTAGATATTTTGTTATGAATGTTTCTAGAATAATTAGTTTCTACATTAAACTAGAATGTATCTAGAAATGTCTTGCATACACTAGATATTATCTTGTTGTAGAATCTAGATAAATGTAAGATAAAGTATAATCTACAATACATCTAAGTTTCAATCTGAAAAGCCTAAGTTGTAGTGTATTTTAGAATTTTCTATAGCATACTATAAATATATAAGTGATGTATTTGATGTTGTATGAAACAAAAACCATAACTTCATACTTCCTGTATGTTGGTCCATGTGATTATGCTAATAAGGTCAAAGGGGGGTGAATGACCTTTTTTTTTGCAAAAATAATAGACTTTCAAAAAGTCTTGTGTAGCATGTTTGAATGTTCCAGATATTATGGATCTGGATGATGCAAATGATATGAATTGTAGTAAATTAAAGACAGAGTAGAGAAAATTCAAGCACAAGAGATTTATACTGGTTCGGCCCCACCTACATCCAGTCCCCAAAGGTTCCTTCCTTTAAGCTTTTCCACTAGTGTGATTTCTTTCCAACTTGCAAAAATCAAGCCTTATAGTTATCTCCGGATGCTAACCCATTTCGGATGTAGGATACACCACTAGAAGCACCAACTCCTAGCTGAGTCCTCTTATCTTTAGCAGGATATACCACTTAGATTTCTACCCAAACCTAAGTTGAGTACTACAGGGAGATCCCACTTAAAGGACCTACTTTAGGCTGTATCCCAATCTTACAACTCACCCAAGTTGGAGATCTTTACACTTTGTTTTCTTAAAGATTTTGGGTTTTGGACTTCCTCAAGTTTATAACTCACTTGGGAACTCTTACAACTGATTTTGAAATGTTTGATTCTCAGTGGGATATGTTTTCTGATTGCTTTATGAATTCCTTTGTTAATTGCTTTCTCAAATCAACCAGCACTTTCTCAACATATAAAGCTTCCCTTTTATAGGCTTTGATCATAAATATAGCCGTTGCGGGTTGGTGAGCTATAGTTAAATCTTCACCGTTGATCAGGTAGGATGTGGAGCTTTTGGAGCCATTGATCAATCCATTAGACAAAGATTTTGACTCATTTGAATCCTTAGGATTAAGGCTAAAAATTTGTGAGTGGTCGTTTCCCTTGTATTTTAGTGATGCACCGGCTTTTATACCGGCCGCTTTTTGGTGTACGCTCTGTGCTCCTTCTTATTGGTCTAGGTGAAAAAGGTTGTTACCTTTTTCTCTATCCGATGTTAGTCCTTTGTCCTTTTTCTGAAAGTTGCTAGCTATCACTTTTGTCTTACTTTAAGGAAAAGGATCTTTGACTTGGGGACCAAAAGAATGGAGGGAATGGAATTTTTGAATCATTCCGTTTGTCTTAAATATTAATGTCTTCCGAATGTCTTCAGACTTTAATGTCTCTATATCTGTCTTCTTTTGGATGCTTCTATAATCAGTTCTTTCAGATGCCGTTTTGGGCGGTTCAAAGTTTGTTTCCTTTTCAAACTTTAACCGGATGCTTTCCTTTTGCGTGCTTAGGCTCTTCTTATATTTAAGAGATTGCATATACTTACAAGTTTTGTTGTCCTTAAGTTTACAAGTTTTTGTTTTCTTCAAACTTGATCTGGATGGATTCTTGGTTGTTCTTCTGGATTATTGTTTTCCAACAATCTCCCTCATTTGATGGAAATAAAAATTAAGCAAAATTAAGCAAAAAGGGAATATGATCTAATTACGATTTTTGATACTTAGTCATGTACAATATTTTCACCCCCATAATTTGGGCATCCTTACTCCCCCAATATTTTTGCATTTTTGGCTTCTATATTTTTGAAGTACAATTATAGATTGTAATTAGAAGCAATTTTATTTAAATGTGTTTCACTATATATACTTCTCCTGTCAACAATGGTTAACATTAATGAAGAACTGGATTACAAATACAGAGTACATATAATTGAAAATATTCAAAGCAAGCTATTACAAGATTTTTACATTATATCATCAATGGCTAACTACAACTTACCTAACTATTTCCATATCCTCGCCTCCTTTGCTGGTTGTGCTCTTCTCCCCCTTATTATTTTCATCTAATTGGGGGTCAGTCACCATATATGAGCGCTTGTCCCAGCTCTTCTACCAAGCTTCTGAGTAGTCTGCATTTCCTTATGAGTGCTTCTTAAATATGGTTTCAACAGTGGTCTGAAGGAGTTGATAGGGCTTTAGAAAGGCCCAGAGCTCTTTATAGGATTTTTTCATGTCCGGAATCATCCTTAGTGCATGGGCTTGATCATCTTTATCAAAATACAAAAACATGCACTTGAGAAGAGTTAACATGCACTTGTACCCAAAGAATCTAGTGTCGCCTATGTGTTTGATAAGATCATTGATAACTAGAAGGACAAGACTGTCCTGGGTTAAGGAGGAAGATTCGGATGAGAAGAGTTATAGATTAGCTATGCTTGAATTTAAGGCTTTAATATCATTATAGATATCTCTTCGGACACTATGGATACTATTATTGAGAGTAGTGAGATCCTTGTGAAAAGCCTCTTGAAGAGCTTTAATCAAGTCATTTGTTCTGGATGAATGGCTTCCACTGTCATCACTTATCTCATCCACCTGCTTCTTTAGTAGATTTGGAGGAGCCTTATCAAGGAAATTTGTGAGCATTTCTTGTGCAGCTTGATGCTCCTCATTTTACAGTTCAAGTGTAGAAGCAATATCCTTTTCATCTTTTGTAATAGCTTTCGGAATGAATTTTTCCAAGCTTTCAAACTTGTTATCAATGTACTCCTTAAGCTTTGTGGACAGATCTGTGGAAGAGGAAGTGATCTTGTCCATGACTGTAGTGCAGTTATTTGTGGCTACTATATTACCCTGATCTACAGATCTGTTAGCTCCGATAATGCTTGTGTTTATTTGCTCAAGGATTGGCTTTACCTTAGCAAGAGAAACTTCTGCTACCAGATCAACAGTGGGAAAGTCTTCCACTTTCTCCTCAATTTTCTTAACACTGCCCTTAATTTCCCTAAGTTCTCACTTCAAATCCAGAGGCAAGAGTTCTTCAAAGAGTACTTTTTCCATGGATTTTAAGTGTTTGCATATGTTCCTGAGACTCTATTTAGTGTAGCTCTCCTTATGTTCCTCATGAGTAGCTTCCTGTAGGATTTTGAGCATAGTGGAGATTTTCTTAGCTCTTGCTAGATTGACACTTGAAGTTGGTACTCGGATTAGTCTTGCAAGTGGATTTTCAGATCCAAAGCTGCTACTAGTGTCATCAGATCTGGATTTTTCTATTTCAACTGATTCCACTTCTTTATCTTCCTTCTCTTCGTCCAATCGTTCCCCCGAACTAGCCCTGCCCCTTGAGTCCACTCTAGGAGTGTGCTATCGAGAAACCAGACTATATCACTCCTCCAAAACTTTATATACTGAATTAGACTTGTTATCCCCAGATGTAGTTTGGATGTGTGCATCTAAGTTATCCTGTATTTCAACGGCATCACTAGTCAAAATATCATCAGCAGAAGGGATCGCTTAAAGAATGATTACCTAATTATTGGTTTGAAGATTGATATTTGCTTCCTCATTAGACTCCAGTTCTCTCCATCTGGCAGACTGGTGCTATCCTTAGTCTTTGCTCCCAATGCCTGTATAGGGCTTGCAACCACGATCATTTCTTGTCCCGAAATGGTAGAATTATCCTCACCATTCCCTCCAATTTCCTTTTTAGGACTCTCCAGCTCCACCACTTCTGGATCAACATTTAGCAGATTATCAAGAAGAGGCCCTGATATAGCTTAAAAATTAAATAAGTCCTCATCTTGCTATTTGGCTACTTTAAGAAGCTCCAGATCCTTTTGTGCTATAAGGATTGTTGGGCTATTTGATTCTGCTGCACCGAATGAGCCTCCGGGTCCCTCTTTGGTCAAACGATTGTTCTTTTAACTGCCTCACACAACAGACATCGTTTTAGCGAATTAAGGATCTTCTGGAAACATATTATCTTTAGGTGTTGGCCTTTGGGTGAACAATACAATTTCCTTCCCTTTCCCAGATTTAACTAGAGTGGTGATTTTATGAGTTGGTTCCCTAATGGTTATACCGGCAACATGTTTCTTGATAGAGAGTTTGGCTCTTGCTTTCTTAGCCTTCAAAGCTTCTCTGAATGTTAACCCCTTCTTTCAGAGTTGCCTTCTAGGGGATGGTTCCCCATCTTCGGTCTCTTCACTATTAGACCCATGCTTCTCTGTCAGCATATCTCTTATACTCTTCTGCCCCTTCTTATAGCCTTCTCTAATTATAGCAGTAGCTACTGCAATAGTTATTATTGCTTCCAGCTCACATACTGGTTTTTTTAGCTTATTAGTGGCTTTAATTAATGTTCCTCTTGGCTTTTTCGCTGGAGATTTGGCCATTAATTGGATTAAGGATAAGGGTCCTCATTTTGCTCCTCAACGTTTAGCTAGATATTGAGTTTCTTTTGAGCTCTAGGCTTTATGATTCTTGGTTTTTTTAGCTTCCGGTTCTTTCTCAGCTTTGTCCTTTCTACCCTTTCCTTTCTGCGTCTTCTCATCCCTTTATCTAATTTCCTTTTGCTCATCCCACTTTTCTCTAAAAGATATGTTTTTAAATTTTTCTCCAAAATAGCCTTCCCATCCATGTATTCTTCCTTGGAGACATCAATCCCGTTTTCCACCAAAATCTTAGTAATGAGTCCTTCATGGCTATATTAGTGTTGTCTAATGAAATGAATTAGTAGCACTATCATGTTGACTACTGTGCTATCAGTCCACTGCTGGTGAACACAGTGTTAAAATGAGGAGACTGTGGTGAGGGATCCCTTCTGGATGAGCATAAACTTCATTAGCACAAATTGCAGATATCTTGGGACCTTTGGCCAATAGGTGGAGCATTTGTCTCCAAAGTACCTTAATGGTAGTCACTCCAATGGCTCATACTTAACTTTCTGCTCGTCTCCATCTGATATAAATATTATTCCATCATTCTTCATCTTGAGATGAGTGATAAAGAATTCGGGAGTCAGAGTGATTACCTTTCCATCCATAATGGTCTGGAGGCGCTATAGTAGTTGTGAGCCTAGGGATTGTAGTAAAATTGCTTTACAAACACCGGATAGGTGGGATTATGCATAGTGAGGAAGGTTTCCAATCCTTGATCCCTGAGAAGCACGTTGAATGGGTCAGTTGAGAATAAGTAGTTGTCTCCTAAAAAATTTGAAGGGACGACTGTATCTGAGGCGGTTTTCTTCACCGAAATAAAATCAGAGTCAACAAGATCCTTTATTTTGAAGACATTCTTTGAGGGAAGGATGACTTTGGGTTGAGATTTTGTGGGTGCCATTTGAAGGTTTGGAAGAAATTTGGGGATTTAGGGTTCTGAGTTTTGATTTTTGTAAAGTACTAGTAGATAATTACTTGTGTGAGGAAGAAAGGGATTTTTGGGAGGTTTATATAGAATTTCTAGAGTGAGGGTAATTTGGTAATCTAGATTTTGCTTAGTTTAACTGTGTTAATGGCGTGGTAGTTAAATATTCAGAGAGAGATCAAATGGTGTTTAACCGGAGAATAGGAACGGTTTATTTTTGAAGCAGCCATTTAATTTTATCGCGAGTGTAGCACCCAATAAATGTTTGAAATTCAAAATGTGTTCAGTTACTTTTTAGTCCTTTTACTGTCATTCATCCTTTCTGTCTGCTGATGTGGCAATATTGCTTCCGGAGTTGAGCTTTCTTCAATTCTTCTTGTCTTTCGGATTCTTTGCATTGCCAAGGATCCAAATTAACTTTGGACTATCTTTTGGATTTTCTTCAAATTGGATTGGACATCCCAATTAACTCCCTTAGCTTCCCAAATTGATCTTTACTCAGTGGCCTAGTAAAGATATCTACTTTTTGTTCATTGGTTGGAATGTACGGCAATGCAACATCCTTTTTCATCCCATGATCACAGATGAAGTGATGCCTTATATTAACATGTTTCATCCTGTTGTGGAGTACTGGATTCTTTGACACATCAATGGCACTTTTGCTGTCACACATAACATCCACACATCCGGATTGAACTCCATAATCTTCTAATTATTGCTTGTTCCAAAGGAGTTGAGCTACATAACTTCCAGGAGCCATATATTCTGCTTCTATAGTAGATAAGGCAACTGAAGTTTGCTTCTTATTGTACCATAATACTAAGTAGTCTCCAAGGAAATAGCAACCTTCAGATGTACTCTTTCTCTCAAGAGTGTCTCTGCCATAGCCTGCATTAGCAAAGCCTTGAAGTGTGAAATCTCCATTACTAGGATACCATGACCCAACTTTACTGGTTCCTAGGAGATATCTAAGGATCCTCTTAACTGCCTTAAGATGAGATTCCTTAGGATTGGATTGATATCTTACACAATAGGAGACTATATAGTGTATATCAGGCATGCTAACAGTCAAGTATAGGAGTGATCCAATCATTCCTCTATATAGCTTCTGATCAACATCTTCCCCTTCACAGCTCTTGGATAAGACTGTATCTGATCCCATTACAGTAGACATTGGCTTGATCTTATCCATCTCAAACTTCTTCAAGATCTCCTTGGTATACTTGGATTGATTAATGAAAATCCCATCCGGACTTTGCTTGATTTGTAAATCATGGAAGAAATTTAGTTCTCCCATCATGGATATGTCAAATTCCTTCTGCATCTGGGAGATGAATTCCTCATACATCTTCTCATCTATTTCCCCAAATATGATGTTATCCACATATATTTAGACGAGAATGATATCATCCTTCTTTTTCTTGATGAAAAGAGTTATATCTACTTTACCTCGGATATATCCCTTGGATATGAGAAATGTAGTGAGTCTCTCATACCAAGC
This sequence comes from Euphorbia pulcherrima, assembly GCA_947683365.1. Lineage (NCBI taxonomy): Eukaryota > Viridiplantae > Streptophyta > Magnoliopsida > Malpighiales > Euphorbiaceae > Euphorbia > Euphorbia pulcherrima. The sequence continues at coordinate 41,021,744 of CANTUS010000008.1, read as the reverse complement.
TCTAGGTGCTTACTTCAATCTATAGAGGGCTTTCTTCAGTTTGTAGACATGATCTGGATGTTTGGAGTCTTCAAATCCAGGTGGCTGCTTTACATAGACTTCTTCCTCGATAACTCCATTGAGAAATTCACTTTTTACATCCATTTGGAAAAGTGTGAATCCTATGAATGTTGCAAAAGCACATAGAATCCGGATTGCCTCCAATCTTACTACAGGAGCAAATGTTTCTTCAAAATCAATCTCTTCATCTTTATTATAGCCTTGGGTAACCAGTCTTGCTTTGTTTCTCATCAGTATTCCAAATTTATCTAGGTTATTCCGGAATACCCATTTTGTGCAGATGATTGACTTTCGTCTTAGAGGTGCCACTAGATCCCATACATCATTCCTTGAGAATTGATCTAGCTCCTCTTGCATAGCCATTATCCAACTCTCATCTCCTTCTGCATCTTGGAATTTGTTGGCTCAATAAGAGAGATAAAAGTAGCATGCCTCACCATTTGGTTGAGTTGACCTCTAGTTCTTACTGGATTTTGGACATTGTCCAAAATAGATTTAATTGGATGATCTCTATGAGTCCAAACTTCCCTTGGTAGATCTTCATGTTGGATTGGAGCTTGCTCCACTTCTGCTTCACCTTGACCTTCATCGAAGTCTATCTCATGCGGATTGAGTTCAACTTGTTGCACTTCTAGATTAAAGGATATTCCTTTATCATCTTCTTTGTACTTCTTGATTTGGAAAGAATAGGGAACTTTGGCTTCACTCTTTTCTCCAGAATTTTCAGATTCAGGATTTGGATCTTCCGAAGTGGGACTTCTTTTCCCTACATGGTTAGTCTCATCAAATGTATTGACTCTAACACAGTTTAGGTTTGTTTGTTGAAGACTCTATAAGCTTTGCTATATGTTGAGTAGCCAAGGAAAATTGCTTCATCAGATTTAGGATCAAATTTTCCTAGTTGCTCTCTATCATTAAAGATGTAGCATTTACATCCAAAGGCTTTGAAATACCCAATCTTGAGTTTCTTTCCCTTCTAGATTTCATAGGGGGTCTTTATAAGGTCTTTCTAATGAGAGCTCTATTCAAAATGTAGCATACTGTGTTCACGGCCTCACCCCAAAAATATTTTGGCAAATAATTCTCATTTAGCATTGTTCTAGCCATCTCGACTATGGTCCTATTTTTTCTCTCAACTACCCCATTCTGTTGAGGAGTATGAGGGGTAGAGAAATTATGTTCAATCCCCTTGGAGTCACAAAATTTAGCAAAGTGCTTATTTTTTCAACTCACTACCATTATCACTCTGGATGCGTGCAATGCTTATGCCCTGTTCTACTTCTATCCGGATGAATGTTTTTGAGAATTGGTCAAAGGCTTCATCTTTGCTTGCTAGCAAGAGAACCCAGGTATATCGAGAATAATCATCCATAATGACTATGGTGTATTCTCTTTTGCCTAAACTCAGTGGTTTGATTGGACCAAAGAGATCAATATGCAAGAGCTCAAGCACTCTTCTGAAAGGAATGTAGGAGATGGAAGGGAAACTTTTCTTATGCTGTTTACCTAATTGACATGCAGTATATAGATGATCCTTATCAAAAGCAACCTTAGGCAAACCCACTACTAATTCCTTTTTGGCTAGTTTGGACAGGAGGTTCATGCCGAGATGTCCCAACCTCCGGTGCCATAGCCATGATTCTTCTTCTTTAGACACCAAGAAAATATTGTTTTTCTCATTTTTTATGTTATCGGAATAGACATTGTTTACTCTAGGTGCATAAAGAATGAGTTGATTTAACTTACTATCAAAGATTGAGCAGCCTCCGGATTTAAAGGTGACTTTTCTTCCTTTGTCGTAGAGTTGGGCTATACATAGCAATTTGAACTTCAGACCATCAACCAATGAGACATCTTCTATCTTTAATTCAGATCCAATGTCCCATGTCCCATGATCAGACCCTTTTGATTGTCATCAAAACTTACTTTGCCTCCCTTCTTCCGGGTCAATATGATGAAGGCCTTCTCATCACCTGTCATGTGCCTTGAGCATCCACTATTAATGTACCAAGTGTGTTGATCTACTATAGATTTAAGGCATACCTGCAAAATAGATCAAGTGGGTTTGGGCACCCAATCAGATTTGGGTCCTCTCAGGTTATCAACCATTTTCAGGCCAAGGATAAACATCATAATAACCATTTTTAAACCTATATAATTTAGTAATATGATTGTTTCTCCTGCAAAACCTGCACCCTGAGATGGGTTTATTCTGCTTTTGCTTCCTTTCAATCTTTTCTAGATCCTTCTTCCTATAGTTCCCTCTATATCCAGCATCTTATACACTTATAGATGGTCTGGTATGTATCCAAAAGCTGGTTAGGGGTGCAACACCTGCGGTATAATTCCTTCTTTGTGTGGCAGGTTGTTGAGTGTACACTACCTTAGCCTTTCCTTTTTGTGCAACAATGTATCTTTGAGCTTGAGGTTGTCTGATAACCTCTTTCTCCTTCTTCTTTGAAGGCTTTAGAATTTTCTTGGCAACTTGCCTTGTATTTCCTCATAGTTGCGAGGAATCAGATCTCCTTCTAGATGCTCCCTTCATCAGAGTTAGCTCCCTATCTAACCCTATCAAGTTAGCGCTCAAGATCTGAACTTAACTTTTCGGGAAGTTTTCCTCCACTACATCTTTGTGCTTTGTGGATCTCATCAGGTTGATATCTTGTGACATAGCTTCAGCATCTTCAGCCAATTCCAAAATTAGTCATTTTATGGATTTTAAGGCTTTGGTGTTCTTTCTCACATTATGGATTACCACCTCTAAAGCTCTAGCAAGATCAATGTTAGAAACAGAATTAGAATGAGAGGTTAACTCAGTATTTACTTATTCTAATTCTGAATCCCCAATCTGCTCAGTGTCTTGCCTGGATGACTTCCTTCTGGATTGCTCTGCTTCCAGATCTGTTAATGCCATGAATGCATAATGAGTAGTCTCTTCTTCCTCCATTGAAGATAAGCTGCTGCTTTCTTCACTATTACTCCTTGTGGCCACCATAACTTTCTTCTTATACTTCTTTTTCTCTCTCAGCTTGGGGCATTTGGTTCTGAAGTGCCCCTTTTCCCCATATTCAAAACAGGCAGAATCCTTCTCAAAATCTTTCTTTTCTTCCAGAGCCTTTCTTGGCTTATCCCTTCTTGAGGTGCCTTCCTTAGGCCTTCTTGACTCAAATATTTTGGATCTTCTTCTATCATTTTCTTTAGGAATTTGTCAAAGTAATCTTCTTCACTGTACTTTGACTCTTTTGGCTGCTTTTCTGATCTAGAAGAGGCTAATCCAACAGAGTCTGCTTTAAGAGCGATGACCTTCTTCTTTTCTTCTGGCCTTCTTTCTTGTTGCCTATATCTCTCCAGGGATAATTCTTGAGTCAAGAGATTACCAATGAGCTCATCATAACTGTAGAAGTTTAAGTCATGATCCTCCTCAATGGCAGTCTTCTTATGGTCCCATTCCTTAGTGAGACTCCGGAGAATTTTCTTAACCATGTCAATTTCTGAGATTTCCTTCCCTAGCCTTTTTAATTCATTCACTAGATTAGTGTATCTAGTATTCTTGCTGTTGATGGATTTCATCTTGAAGGATTCAAGCTTTTGTTGTAGTAGATCTATTTTGGCTTCTTTGACCTTGTTTATTCCTTCATAGGTCACTTCCAGCTTCTGCCATATCTCTTGTACAGTTTTGCATCTGAATATCCTGTTAAATTCAGCTGCACTAAGACCAAAATGAAGCATGTTAATAGCATTTATATTTTCATGCAATCTTTTATAATCATTCTCATCTTATAAGCTCGAGGGCTTACGTGTGGTTAAACCATCTACCTCATGAGTATGCTCATATGGGCATCTTTAATGGCCATCCATTCCATCATGCTTTGAGCCTGAATGAAGTTCTTCATCTAATTTTTCTAGAACATGTAGTGTTCACTGGTGAAGAGTAAAGGTCGGTTAATAGACATACCTTTCGGAAGGAGCTGTGAGTTTTGGAAACTCATTTTGATTCTTGAATTAAAATATATGGACCTTTAGCTCGAGATTCCCAGATCTCTAGTTTGAGCACTTGCTGTGATACCACTTGTTGGTCCTTATGCTTATGTTAATAAGGTCAAAGGGGGGGGGGAGGGGTGAATGACCTTTTTCACAAAAATAATAGACTTTTAAAAAGTCTTGTGTAGCGTGTTTGAATATTCCGGATATTATGGATTCGGATGATGCAAATGATATGAATTACAGTAAATTAAAGACAGAGTAGAAAAAATTTAAGCTCAAGAGATTTATACTAGTTTAGCACTGCCTACGTCCACTCCCTAAAGGTTCCTTCCTTTGAGCTTTTCCACTAGTGTGATTTCTTTCCAACTGGAAAAAATCAAGCCTTACAGTTATCTCCACATGGTAACCCCTTCTAGATGTAGGATATACCACTAGAAGCACCAACTCCTAGCTGATTCCTCTTACCTTTAGCAGGATATACCACTTAGATTTCTACCCAAACCTAAGTTGAGTCCTACAGGGAGATCTCACTCAAAGCACCTACTTTAAGCTGTGTCCCAATCTCATAACTCACCCAAGTTGGAGATCTTGACACTTTTTTCTCTCAAAGATTTTGGTTTTTGGACTTCCTCAAGTTTTTAACTCACTTGGGAATCCTTGCAACTGATTTTAAAATGCTTGATTCTTGGAGGGATGTGTTTTCTGATTGCTTTAGTGAATTCTCTTGTTAATTGCTTTCTCAAATCAATCAGCGCCTTCTCAACATGTGAAGCTTCCCTTTTATAGGCTTTGATTATAAATGTAGCTATTATGGGTTGGTGAGCTGTAGTTAAATCTTCACCGTTGATCAGGTAAGATATGGAGCTTCTGGAGCCATTGACCAATCCATTAAATAGAGATTTTGACCCATTTGAATCCTTGGGATTGAGACTAAAAAGTTATCAGTGATCGTTTTCATTGTATTTTAGTGATGCACCAACTTTTATACTGGTAGCTCTTTGGTTTGTGCTCCACGCGCCTTCTTATTGGTCTAGGTGAAAAAGTTGTTACCTTTTTCTCTATCCGGTGTCAGTCCTTTGTCCTTTTTCTGAAAACTGCTAGCTGTCACTTTTGTCTTGCATTAGGGAAAAGAATCTTTGACTTGGTGACTAAAAGAATGGAGGGAATGGAATTTTTGAACCATTCCCTTTGTCTTAAATATTAAAGTCTTCTGGATTTCTTCAGACTTTAATATCTCCGGATCTGTCTTCTTCCGAACGCTTCTGCAATCAGTTCTTCCAGATGCTATTTTTGGCATTTCAAAGTTTGTTTCCTTTCTAAACTTTAACTGAATGCTTTCCTTTTGCCTGCTTAGGCTCTTCTTGGATGTAAGAGATTACATATACTTACAAGTTTTGTTTTTCTTAAGCTTATAAGTTTTTGTTTTCTTCAAACTTGATCTAGATGGATTCTTGGTTGTTCTTCCGGATTATTGTTTTCCAACACTATACACCTCTCTAAACTAAGTCCTCAAAACCAACATTTGGTATCAAGAGCCAAAACACCCACAACAACCAAAACACCATCAGCACCAAAATTTATCTATAACCTAAAACACTTAAAATCTATTTCATAAAGTTTCTCCAATGGCAACTAGAGGCAACATCTTAAGCATGTCACCACCTATTTTCAATGGTGAAAACTATAACAGTTGGATAGTGAAAATGAAAGCCTACATCAAGGGTTTGCTTTTATGGAAAGTCGTGGAAATGGAGATGGAGCCCAACTTTCCTGACAATGCGAAATTGAACCAAATTAAGGTTTATGAAAAAAAGTCTTATGAAAGTATAAAGCTTTTAGTATACTTCATCTTGCAGTCGATAAAACCATTTTCACAAGAATAATTGGCTTCTGAAACGGCTAAACAATTTTGGGACAAGTTGAAGACAGGACACCAAGGAGGTGAGAAAATAAGGAAAATGCAAGTTTACAAATTGAGAAAAGAATTTGAGCTCTTATGAATGAAGGAGATAGGAAATATAAAAAAATACGATGATAGAGTCATGAAGGTTGTGAATCAGATCAAGTTGCTTGGAAAAGAGTTATTGGAAAGGAGAATCGTAGAGAAGGTGATGATAACTTTTCTAGAAAGATTTGAATCCAAAATCTCATCTCTAGAAGATACTTGGTACATGGGTCAACTAACTTTAACGGAGTTCGTAAACTCTCTTCAAGCTGTAGAACAAAGAAAGCTTTTAGAGTGGAAGAAAAAGCAGCAAAGAAAGCCCTCATTGCAACTCAAAAATCTTCTTCTCAACCAGAAAGTAGCAAGAAGATGAACTTTCATGACAAGAAAGGCAAGGAAAAGAAACACAAATAAAATTACATAGGAAAATACCAAAAAAGTAAGTTATTGAAAAATGAAAGAACGATTCTATTCTAAGTTACTTGCTATGCAAGATTGCATCCTTTTTCAATAGGAAAAGAGGTATATTTATACCTACCAATTGATAAAAATGAAAATAAATAAAAAGGTAAAAGATAACTAAAATTCTATTTAGTCTTTTTCTAAAAGGTAAAACAAATCCAAAATAAGAAAGATCTCTATACTTGTCATCAAGTAAAAGGCAACTTGGAATTATTAAATGATAAAAATCTCTTTAGTTCATGCCACATTAACCTCCTAATTTAGTGGTGCAACTCATTATAAGCACGGGATTTCGCAGTCCCTCTCACGAGATGATGATGATATGTACTCGATTTCAATGCCTCATAATAAAAGTTCTCTTTAGAATTTTTATTACAAATATAATGTTCCTTGCAAACTTTATTCTTGGTAGAATCCAGTCCGGCGTGGCCGATAACGCGTCCGGTAGGAGCTTGAACCAATAATTTACATCTAAATTAAATAAATCTCTAAAACCTTATTAAAATATAAATAAAATTCAAAAATCCTGCTTTGACCCCTTTGACCCGTGTTTGGAAGCTTTTCTGGCTTATAGGCCCACTGGTAGTTAGCTTTTTGAAAGATGATGCCGCCAGTGGCATCGCCCCATGCCGCCGGCGGTATCATCCATGTTACTGGTGGCATGGCCAAATCGGGCTCTGCAGACAGCTTTCATCTTCTCCCTTGGGACAATCTCTTTTTTGCCATTTCGGTGAAAATTGCTGAAAATCTCAAAGACCACCCCAATTTGCCTATAAAAACACGTCTTAGGTTTTAAAGATAAGAGGAGAACACAAGAACAATCTGAAATTTGAGTTTACAGAATTCTAGAGTGAGAAAATAGATTTTAGTGAGATAAGAATTAGAAAAGGTAGGAAAAAGGATTCTCAATCCATTTTTCCAGGTTTTTCTTCTTTGAACTCTCTGATTGTGAGCTTAAAATCAGTAGACATTAAGTTAAAATCCATCTAAATAGGAACTTAGAGACTTAAGTACCCAATTTACTACCAAATCATCATTACAAGCTCCCTGGAGGTGTTCCTTGGTTCATAAAGAGGTGGATTCATGGGCCCGAGGTAAAAATCCTGAGTCTCAAAGCCCTTTGGCTTTAACATTACTCGTTTTTGATGATTCTTGTTGATTTGTGTTTGTTTTCGGGTTTTTGGTCGCTTTTTGACTGTTACCTACTGCTGCTGCAAGAAATTGAAGTCGCCTGAGACATGTGATGTCGTCGGTGGTATCACTCATATCGCTAGAGACATCGCTGATACCGCTAGCGACATCACATTCCCTAGAGGCCTCACCTTCTTGTAGCTACCTTTCTCTATGGTACTCAGAAAACCATGCAACTTGCCTACAGATTGATGCCTTTAGCGACACCATTGATGTCGCTAGTGGCATCAACCATGTTGTTGGCGGCATGACCTTGTGGACAGCTGTTTTATTTCATTCTTTTTCGACCTAGTTTATTTTCCAAAGCTAGGATACACAGTACAACGATGGAGGTCCAAAACCTTCTGAAAATAAGCCATACCCCATACCATGTGCCATTTTCACTAATAATCTAGATAGAATAACAATCAAGTCAAAAATTTGGTTCAAAACGGAGTTTTCCCCAAACGCCGTTCAAATATCATTTTAGCCATCTAACCAGGTTTCATAATGATAAAAATACTTATGCCATGTTCATGCTAAGTTGGGTCTTGTTTGGTTTGCTAACTATACATGATTCATGATATATCTCGCACAACATGCTGTATCTATGCTAACCGTTTTGTGCAGGTAGATTTAGCTTAGATGGATGTTAGGCCTTCGGGTATTTTACCTATCGTATAGAGAATGTATAGGATTTGAAAGTGCTGTAATAATTTTAATTTCTGCATTTATTTTTTGGATGACTGTAATAATTTATTATTCGCTTTGATGTTTAATAAACGCGATAACAACATAATAACCGAAAACACAAATAAATAGGGTGGATTAAACCGATTAAGAAAGAATGAAATATCTTAACTTGGCCCAATGAAAAATAGATAACATCATCCGAACTTGGAATCTCTACTTAAGGTACGGTGTACCACCTGGTGGGGAAATCGTACTAAAATTTCCTCATTGAGCTAAACCGGGTGGTGACTCTATTTTAAGTACGGAATGTCGATCTCGTATCCTTTAACACCTAAAATGGACTTAAATCCAACTTCAACATCAGTGCTTTCATCATGCCTAAAATGAGGATTAATCCCTCAGCACGCTTCACAGAGCCATTTGTATTTTAACCCATGCGGCACATCTCACGTGGCCCCTGCGGGCGGGGAAAAGGTCATCCGCTCACAGTAGTGACTCTGCTGGGGATTTATATCTTTAAACTTGAACTTAAAATTTTCAATAAGTTTAAAGGATTTTAATGATGTATTGAAATCATTGGCCAAATTAAAACTTCATTATTTTTTATAACGTTTTATCCTAAAACATGCTTGTAGATAGTTTGATAATTTTTAGGTGCCCCATTTTACCCGAGAAGCTCATAAAAGTATCACTCATGCCCTATTGGAATTGAGGATGCCTAGTGGGTGGATCACTCGTTTTAACCAACACGTAAACTCCTGCGATCGCACCTATTTAGGGAGTGGTTGAGTAACAAAGAATCAAGGTAAACGAGAACCTTCAACATCAACAACCCTATACCAAAGCTGCTCTAGAAAAAGCCTTAGCACATTATTCCTTTAGGATCACTAGAACAAATAAAATAATTGGGATGCACTTCTTACGCCATTATCGGTGAAGAAGCCAAACTCCATCCTTCCAGAAAGGCGTTATACGAGAGTCATAAGGTTGGAAGAGGGACGATTTATGTGCTATGTAGTCTATGATCATGCACCCCTATGCATCGACTTTAAGAGCCAAAAATGAATCAACTTACCCTTACTACTTTAGTCCATGGAAGAAGTTTAGCAATATACATAGGACTTCTCTTTTGCCTCCATTGTGTCACCACATATCACTATGTATGACGAGAGATACAAACGTCCCACGTATGTTGGAGGGATAAGCCATCACATCATCTCTAACCACATCTATGTGCTGCCATACATATCACACACCGCTTCCAAAAACAAAAAGCATGTATACCATCCATACCATTTACAACCCATTCATGGTCTCACCTACGGTTCATGATCCTAGACAGTCTTCCTCCCAAATCCGGACCTTCACAACTAGCCATGTCTCTTCCTTGCAAAGGTAACTCTGCCTCGCCCAGAGAACAGACTGGTCCTACCCCTACCTTAGGAACAGCAGCTCACCCCCCGTCTTTTGGGTCAAAAATCACCACCACCATCATCTAGTTTTTAAGTTCGAATCAATTTCAAAACATCATTTAAGAACTGGTTCAGACATCCGTCAAAGAAGCCTTAGCAAACCAGAACTTTGACTAGGTCACACAATATCAGGGTGTGACACCCACTACTATAGCTACCCTACAAGAGTCATCCATCCCCCAGGCTAATGACCAGGTCATGCAATCTCTGGGCATGACACTCTAGCAATCACAACTAACTGCTTACCCCGGACAAAGGGAAGGAGCCTAGAGTCCAATTCTTTCATCATTCTCTAGCATCTTGCCTCCGATGTTGGTCACTCCATCATAATTTATACTCCTTGCAACCCTGGCGCCTCCTCAGTATGACCAGGTCATGCAACATCCGGGCATGATATATAAAGTTGAAGCCTTCTTAAATCAATTGGTGATAGCGGGCTGCGATCAGAAAGAGGGAGGGGTCCAAATAGAGGGGATCAGGTCTTTCAGAACACTGACTCATGCATACCCCCACCTTAAATCATGGTAGGCCAAGAGACCTCTCAGAAATTGGCACCAATGGCCACTATTTAGCCAAACAGTGGCGCAAAACCATGGAAACTGCCGCTTAATGTAATCTTCACCAAATTCAGGGAAGCTAGCCTTCTCAACCCCCTTCGCAAATACAAACCTCCTACGAGAGAAGAGGGAAAAAGCTTTTACGGATATCATATGCTGTCAGGTCACCATACCAATCAATGTAAGACTTTAGTTCGCGCCATCCAATGTCTGGTAAGGGATAAAAAAATTATTGACCCTGAAAGAGCATCTAGCCCCTTGCAAGAGTTTGGCAACCAGACACGGACGATCAATCCCAACTTTCTTGAATAAAGGAATGGGCCGTAGGATCTCATCAAGGCCATCTACTCAAATGGTAAGGGCAAGTTTCGCTCTGACAATGAGGAGAAGGAGTCAATCGATGAAGAGGCCAAGGAGGTTATGGCTGCCCTGATCAAAGCCATGACAGTTTTAGCAAAGAAGCATGGTCAAAGCCAAGCAAAGAACCCAATGATCAAGGCCATGGGGCAGTTCATCAAAGTCCTCACCGTAGAGATAAGTCAAGTGAGAGACAGCTTGCCCAAGTACTAGGCAGAATGAGACTCAGCTCGCCACCGGCATCAACCCTGAAGACCCTCCGCCTGTGGTGGATGAAAAGCCTTGATTTGTGATCTTTAGATTTCATTCAATTTGAACTTTTTATGTACCAAACTTTGAGCTCCATGAGCAACTTCTATTTTTCTTACTTATGTCATGTTTTTACCATTTAATCCATGCATTCATATGAGCATACGCATGATGCTTCCAGTATTCAGGATATTTTACTGTATGAAATTGATTTGAGTACAAATGAAGGCTCTTATGTGGTAATCAACTCCAATAATTTAACTCCTGTCAAACACATGTGAGATAATAAAGTGCTTAAAGACTGCGATAACGATTTTGCTTGGTCCCCAGATTAATAGTCAGATTGTTGAACACCTTGGGTCTCTTCTAGAATTAATTCAGTAACCCCACAACGGTACACCTTCAAGCTACCAAAGAACTATCAATTGGTCCCCTAAAATGGAAAATCATGGCATACATTTTCACCCACCCACCCCTTTCCCTTTTTCAAGCCCTATCCACTACTTCTCTGCTCCTTGGCCATTCTTGGCGTGGTGCATAAATGATTAATAAAACCTAACCTCCGTCAAAAAAGAACACCGTGGCCAAATCTTACACTAATGTCACCGCCAAGGAAATGACCAAACTCGCAGAGAAATACGTCTTCACCTAGCACAAATTAAACTGCATCAAACCCCGCCAGCAATAAAGATCAGGTGGAAACCTCTACCAAGAGGATAAAGTATGAGAGCAACCACCTTTACCCCACAAGCCATAAAGATAAGTGCATAACTGAAGTCGTGATAAGCTTGCCAAGTAAACCAGCAAAACAAGCTACCATTTCACCTTCCAAAGACACCAAGTAAAAGGCCCCCCGAACCAAATGTCACTTGGTCAAAACCCTCCACCACTGGTACAAGGGGCAAATTCAGGCCTAACCTGGAAGGGTTGTATAAATTGCAGACTGAAGGAGTAATTGGAATAACAATCAAAACAGCAATCAAACTAACTAAGAAGGCTGTGTAAGTGCCAAAACTCCCATAAACTAAAGTCCTTGCAATGTGGCCAATTAGAATCGAAGCAAGGTTACTTGATGTAGCTTTAAAAATCAAGAATGAATCGGGTGATCCAGGTGAAAACTGAATGGACACTAAGAACCTTGGGGAATCTGCAAGGGCACAACCGATCACACAACTCAGATACCTAATACCCTCACCAAGAGCCATAGACCTGACATTGAAGCATCTAGAGCCTTCTGACACCAACAAAGTTCATATCAAATTGAGAAGGCTGCCTTTAAGGCCAAAGATGATACCGAATGAGCAGGGCTATCAAAGTCATGAGCACGAATAAGAGCAAGTTCATCGATCTAGTCAACTAGGACAGGCTTAAGCATTATCAAGTCTAAATAAAAGAAATAAATTAAAAAAAGCGCCACACCAAAATATATATATGATAATCACCCGTCTTTCGGTCTTTTACTGATCGGACAAAAATTAGGGTGACACCCGACGATCGATATCCTGCAAACTGGCCATGCAAAAATTAGGGGATAAGTCAATATTGCTTGCTGAACTGAAAACCCATAAAGGGCGGTTCCAATGAAAATTAGGGCATGAGAGAAAAATAGTGAGATGTTAACTTACAAATCGATAAAGGCTGGTTAACACCAGGAGTTCGATTAATGGAAATGATTGCCAACATCTTGTACTCAAATTAAATTCACTCAATAAAAGTGTCTTTCGAATTGAAACCTCTATGCTTGGGATTGTGTGAATGCCTGACGGCCAGGAGAAGGAAACATCACAAGTAAGCGTAATCAAAGATGCTCAGAGCTCATCTGTGTTTCTTTTTTAAAAAAAATCCGGATAGACTGAAAACATCTAGGTCTGTGCAAAAGTTAAAATATGTCTGCTAGGTTGAAAACCTGAAAGGGCAGTCCAGGCAAAAATTAAGATGAGGCTCGATAGATTGAAAACCCCTTAGGGCAGTCTATGCAAAAGTTAGAGTAAAAAAACAAAAAAAAGAAAGAGCTCGAATTTTTCCAATTCCCTCCAATCTGCGTTCCCCAGGCTTTGTAGGAAGCCCTGTAGTTGTTAAGTGTGGCTTGCCATAGCAGAATTTAAAGAAATGGTTGAATCTATGTTTCTGGGCAGTTGATGCCGCCGGCGATATGGGCGGTGCCGCAGGCGACATCGGGTGATTTAGCCGATATCAGTTGATGTCGCTAGTGACATGGGTATGGGCAATTTTGAGGCGATGCACCTGGCGATATGAATGGTGCTGCCAGCAATATGGGATTAATTTCCAGCAGCATCAGAAGCATTTTTTCATTTCAGACCTATACAAAACCTGTAAACAGCCCTGTGATCCAGTTCCAATTCAAAGTAAAAATCCCGAGGGCGCAAACCATTCAAATATTACGAATATCTAGCCTTCCAAAGCAAAACCAAACAATAATCTAGATTATTCAAAACCCAATGTATAGAGGGTACAAACTAAAATCTGAAATAAAAAGCAAAACGAAGGTATTAATCTAGGAATGCTCGCCACTGCCGGGCTGGCGAGATGAAACTTCCTCAGGGCTTACTAGCCAATAATCAACCCCATCCTCATCTTCCTCTCCACCTTTTGTCATAGGCATGCTGCTTGACTCCTCAGTTACTATGGGTGGGTGCCAATGGGCTAACATCTTCACTGCTCTACGGCTGGTGCTACCGGGGTATGCACGATCCAAGTTTTGGTTGCTCCTCTACTCATGAACAGTAGCCTCCAACTGACCTTAAGATCGCTCACATGACGTCGAAGTGCTGTGATCTCGTCCTCATATCTCTGTCGAGTCGCATCAGCATATGATAGGGAAAGGGCCAAGAAATCCTGTAAACTAAGGAAAGCATCAATAATGCACTTCATTCATAGCATCTATACATATATATTATCTTATTTTGGCATGTCATAGCAGGGAATGTACCTGAACAAGAAGCGATTGCCTAATAAGTGTGTCCCAAAGAGAGAAATTATTCTCTGCCAATTGCTCTACATGGCTCCGTGCAACCTGAAAGATCCAAAAGGCAAATCAATAAGCACCCACATCCAAGGGTAAGTAAGAAAGCAGTTATCATATTCTTAAAGCCTTACATAAGTAGTGCTCTCTGGCATGAAGATCAGAGCATACTGGCTCGGGCCTATATTCCTGGGATGGAACTCGCCTCGGGAATTCATCAGTAAGAACCGGGTCTCCATGGGTTTGACTAGATGCCCTTCTAAAAAAGTTATCCCCTCTGGTACACCATAGTATTACATCCTGCTCTGGTTGTCCCAACCTCTTTTCCTCACAGGTTCCAGAAAAGCATGGAAAACATACATAAGTAACATTCCTAACCCAAGCAATTGCAAATTATGCACATAAATGCAATCATACCTCAAAAGAGCGATGTCCCCTTGGGACATTGGCACACTCCTACAAGCCACATCCGCACCTATCTCATCCTCTCCCTCAGACTCGATCTTAATGTTTTCCTCAATCTCCATCTCAGCCTCAATCATGCACATAAACGCAATCATACCTCAAAAGAGCGGTGCCCTCCTGGGACATCGACACACTCCTGTCAGCCACATCCATACCTATCTCATCCTCTCCCTCGGGCTCGATCTCAATGTTTTCCTCAACCTCCATCTCAGCCTCCTCTTCCTCTTCTTGTTCTTCCTCCTCACCATCAACTATCCCTTTGAGCCGTCTCTTCTCCTCCTCCAATCTTTGTTCGTTGTGGTACTCAATTGTATAATTCCTAAAGATATGAGGACACAGTGGGTGCAAGCGCTGCTGGTGCTACTTGTAGGAATCCAGAATGCTAGGGATGACCTGGCCATCCCCCTTGATATAGTCAGCTTTATCAGCCATAGAAGTAATCACCAAATGGGGCCACCATAAACCCTTGAGAGGATCAGCGGGCACCGGCTTGATGGTGATAGGGACAAATCTTCAATCCTTAACCTGTTCTCCCAAGTACCACTGCCATGAGAGATGGCACTCAATCATAAACCAACGGTCATCCACCTCCTTCCTGACCCTTGCAACTTCCAACAGGTTCTCCACCCCATCAAATGGGGTCTAGGATAAGCTGTACCAATAATCAACCAAACAACCGATATAAGTATAATGTAAATACATAGATGCATTTGGTTTACTAATATTTTGCTCTAAGTGTAAAATAGAGACTAAATTAAAAAGATCACATACCGAGCTCAGTCACACGCTCCTCAAGACCTCCCTGTACTTCGTAAGGTTCCTAGCCTTTCGGCTAATACCACAGCACCAACAGGCGAGAAAATGGGAACCCGGTGGCACGGTGTTCTTAAACTCGACCGGTGAAAGGATCTGGTGCTCGAAAGCCCAGGCTTGCACAAGTAACAATTGATCAGTTCAAAAACATTAATAGTAAATGAAACATGCACAATCAAGTAAAATGCTTCTAAGGAAGGTATACCTGAAGTAGTAGATGGCTGAGATAAAGGGCCTTCCCCTTCTTTCAAGCGCCTGTATCTAGCCTATGGTACCTCTGTGCCAGGATGGCCCTCGACCAATTCTTCTTCTTGATGCCCGCCATATCCTCTACAGTGGATATCAGCCCGTAGTTGATCTTGCTCCCTAAAATCGAGAAAAATAGCATGGTGAACAAGAAAATCACAAAGGAGCGGATGCATGTCAATGTCCGACACCACATCCTCCCTAGTCTAGCGCTCGTGTAGATCACTATAAGATAACCGCCCTGAAGAGGGCTTCAGACCAAACAACTCCTTCATGCGCTGCACCATAGGCCTCTATGTAAGGTATTTATCCATGTAAATGTCGAAGTGGATAACCTCGTTAGTCCACGGCATTCTGATCATTGCCACCATGTCTGAAGGAGTAAGGAGTGATGGTCGCCTTCCTAAATAGGAAGTGGAAAGTATGCGTGGTTTCCGACCACTTCTCTATCAAAGCAGTTATGACCGAGTGAGATAGCTTCGGCATTAACATGGGCATAATTTGTGCTAAGTCTCCAAAACCCATCTCGTTGATGGCAAGTGCAAGTTCAGGATCCTTTTCTAAAAGATGGCACCACCACTCGCCGATGGTGCCCATACCTCCGGTGTAAGTCAATCTGTACGGCTGTAAAAATCAAAAATAAGCAAATAAGTCTCAGATCATTTTTTAGCTCTTATTTTCCTTCTATAAGGTTGTTGATGTCACTTCTACTAGAAGTGATGTCACCGACGACATCATCCATACCGCTGGCGGTATGGATGATGCCAGTGGTGACATCACCGCGAGCTGAAATAGCATCACGCTTGCTTTTGGCATGTTACAAGGCCTGACGCCACTGGCAATATCATTCACGCCGCTGGCGATATCACTCATACTACCGGCGACATCGATACCTGCGGGTAGAACCAGTTTTGCCCTAAAAATTGCACCCATCGAGCCAAAACCATAAAAATCACAATTAATCGAATCATAAGCCTAAAAATAGTAAAAATCAAACCTAAAACATCAAATATCGGTTTGCAATCAATCTATTTCACGCTAAAAACTCCTATCACGGCACGATTTCAAGCCTAAAGCTGAATCAAAACTCAACCCAAAAAGAAGAATTTTGAGTTTTGCAGGATTACCTAATGTAGGAAAGATGTTTCTCCTTATCCGGGGTCAGGTCAGTGATAGTGGAATTGATCCCGTACCCATACATCTTGGCCGTCTCCTTCAAGCCGTAACCAACAGGAACCGAGAGAAGTTTCAGCCCCTCGACGGAGGAATCAGGGAGGCTCTCCCTAGCCTTAGCAGATTTTCCCTTAAAAGCCTTGGCAATTCTCTTCATGATTGGAATAGGGAAGAAAGCGAAGGTTTGGAGAAGAATGGAGCAAAGGGGGCTACGATTTTTGTATATCCAGAATGAGGAAGGGAAGGAGTTTTACTTCCTTTTAAACTGTCGTACAGAATTCGAGGATTTTTAATTTATTCAAAACCACCCAATCCATATCACCGGCGACATAAGTCCATACTGCTAGCGATATCAGTCATGCCGCAGGCGACATCACCTCCACCTATTTGAATCTTGAATGTGTTTGATTGGTCAAAGCTGCCATGTGGCACTCACATCCCTAGCGACATCACCTCAAATTACCAGCGACATCATCTACATCACCGGCGATATCAACTTCTCTCCATGCCTTTTTTTTCAGCCATCCTCAGTGAAATCCCGACTCTAGCCCTGACATCTCAGGACTTCTAAACCCTTGTACCTTTTATTATAACATTTTAATATTGATCAAAGGGGCAAAAATATTTTTATTTCACGAAATCAATCAAGCAGTAAAAACATCATCTAAAATCTGTCTAATCTTGTTCCCATTCTACTTTTTACAGGCACAAAACCACAACCGTAAACCTAATATGCTCATTCTGTACGCTATCCAGAGATTACGGTATGACTTTATACATGTAAATATTTGGGTTCACCCCCTAGAATGCTAACTAAAGGTCCCTGATACAGGCTCTATACGTATCACCCTTTGGGTTCTCCCCCTGGAACGCCAACTAAACGTCCGTGATATAGTCTTTATATGTATCACCCTTTGGGTTCACCCTTGGAACACCAACTGAAGATCCATGATATAGTCTCATATGTATCACCCTTTGGGTTTACCCTCTGGAACGCCAACTAAAGATCGCTGATATAGGCTCAGTACGTATCACCCTTTGGGATCACCCTCAGAATGCTAACTGAAGGTCTGTGATATAGGCTCTGTATGTGTCACCCTTGGGTTCACTCCCAAAATGCCAACTGAAGGTCCCTAATACAATCTCTATATGTATCACCCTTTAGGTTCACCCCCTGTTCACTAACTACAGATTACGGCATGACCCTATACATACTGATCTTTAAATTCATCCCCTGGAACACTATTGGAGATTATGAAGCGACCCTGTACGTTCTGATTTTCAAGTTCACCCTTGGAATGGCAACTGAAGGTCCCAGCATGACCCCGTACATGTCTCACCTCTGGGTTCACCCTTTCAAGATCGTATCGTGATCCTATACACAACACTTTCAACCGTCATCCTATCACCCCTTGAGACTTCTGATACCCTTGTACTTTTTATTATTACATTTTTACTATTGATTGAAGGGGAAAACATATTTTTATTTCACAAAATTGATCAAGCAGTAAAAATGTCATTCAAGAATCAGTCTGATCTTTTACTTGTTGCTTATTGCAGGAACTACACTCCACCAATCTACAAAGCATAAGTCCGACCAAGGGGCAACCAATCTACAAAGCATAAGTCTGACCAAGGGGCAGCAAATCCACAAAGCATAAGTCCGATCAAGGGGCAATCTCTCCACGAAGTTCAAGTCCGACCAAGGGGCAATCAATCCACAAAGCATAAGTCCGACCATAGGGCAATCTCTCCGCAAAGTTCAAGTCTGACTAAGGGGTAACCAATCCACAAAGCATAAGTCCGACTAAGGGGCAATCTCTGCATGAAGCATAAGTCCGACCAAAGGGCAACCAATCCACAAAACTAAAGTCTGACCAAGGGGCAATCTCTCTGCAAATCATAAGTCCGACCAAGGGGCAACCACCCCACGAAGCTCAAGTCCGACAAAGGGGCAACCAATCCATAAAGAATAAGTCTAACCAAGGGGTAATCTCTTTGCAAAGTTAAAGTCCGACCCAGGGGTAACTAATCCATAAAGCATAAGTTCGACTAAAGGCAATCTCTTTATGAAGTTCAAGTCCGACTAAGGGGCAACCAATCTACAAAGCATAAGTCCGACCAAGGGGCAATCTCTCCGTGAAGCATCAGTTCGACCAAGGGGCAACCAATCTATAAAGCATAACTCCAGCCAAGGGGCAATCTCTCCGTAAAGCATAAGTCCGACCAAGGGGCAACGAATCCACAAAACATAAGTCCGACCAAGGGGTAACCTCTTGGTGAAGCTCAAGTCCGACTAAGGGCAACCAATCCACAAAGCATAAGTCTGACCAAGGGGCAATCTCTCCACAAAAATCAAGTTTGACCAAAGGGTAACTAATCCACGAAGCATAAGTCCGATGAAGGGGCAACCAATCCACAAAGTATAAGTCCGACGAAGGGGCAACCAATCCTCAAAGCATAAGCCCAGCTAAGGGGCAATCTCTTCATGAAGTGTAAGTCTGACCAAGGGGCAACCAATCCATAAAGCATAAGTCCGACCAAGGGGTAATCTCTCTGTAAAGCACAAGTCCGACCACGGGGTAATCTCTCTGTAAAGCACAAGTCCGACCACGGGGTAAACAATCCTCAAAGCATAAGCCCAACAAAGGGGCAATCTCTCCGTGAAGCGTTAGTCTAACCAAGGGACAACCAATCTACAAAGCATAAGTTTGACTAAGGGGCAATCTATCTGCGAGGATCAAGTCTGACTAAGGGGCTTCCTTTCCACAAAGAACGAGTCCGACCAAGTGGCAAACCAGTCATCTATCAGGTATCATTCCAATCCCTTGCACTTTCATACAATCATACTGACATATAGCAGTAGTAATACCCTGAGGGGTAGCCTGTGAGCACGTGATTTTGTAGTCCCTCTCGCGAGACGATGATGATGTGTACCCGATTTTAATGCCTCATAATAAAAGTTCTCTTTAGAATTTTTATTACCAATATAATGTCCTTTAAGAACTTTATTCTTAGTAGAATCCAGTTCAGCGTGGTCGATAACGTGTCTGATAGGAGCTTGAACCGATGATTTATGCCTAAATTAAATAAATCTCTAAAAATATCATTAAAATTCAAAAATCCCGCTTGAACACCTTTGACCAGTGTTTGGCAACTTTTCAGTCTTATGGGACCACTAACAGTCAACATTTTAAAAGCTGATGCCGCCAGCGGCATCTCCTTATACCACTGGCGTTATCATCCATATCGCCGGCGGCATGGCCAAATCGGGCTCTATAGATAGCTTTTATCTTCTCCCTTGGGATAGTCTCATTTTTGCCATTTCGATGAAAATGGCTGAAAGGTCTCGAAGACCACCCCCATTTGCCTATAAAAATACACCTTAGGTTTCAAAGATGAGAGGAGAACACAAAGAGAAAACAAGAAAAATCTGAAATTTGAGTTTACAGAATTCTAGAGTGAGAAAATAGTTTTTAGTGAGATAAGAATTAGAAAAGGTAGGAAAAAGGATTCTCAATCCATTTTCCTGGTTTTTCTTCTTTAAACTCCCTGATGTGAGCTTAAAATTAGTATACATTAAGTTAAAATCAATCTAAATAAGAACTTAGAGACTTAAGTACCATATTTACTACCAAATCATCATTACCAGCTCCTCCGAGGTGTTCCTTGGTTCACGAAGAGGTGGATTCACGGCCCCGAGGTAAAAATCCTGAGTCTCAAAGCTCTTCGGCTTTAACATTGCTAATTTGTGCTTATTCTTGTCGATTTGCGTTTGTTTTGGGGATTTCGATCATTTTTCAACCGTTACCTGCTGCTGCAAGAAATTGAAGCCTCCGGAGACATATGATGTCGCCGGCGGTATCACTCATGTTGCCAAAGACATCCCTGATACCGCTAGTGACATCACATTCCCCAGAGGCATTACCTTCTTGTAGGACCCTTTCTTTATGGTACTCAGAAAGCCATGCAACCTGCCTATAGACTGATGCCTCTAGCGACATCATTGATGTCATCGGTGGCATCAACCATGTGGTCGGTGGCATGACCTTCTGGACAGCTATTTTATTTTGTTCTTTTCTGACCTAGTTTATTTTCGAAGCTAGGATACACAATTTAACGATGAAGGTCTGAAACCTTCTGAAAACATGCCCCACCCCACAGCATGTGGTATTTTCACTAATAATACGAATAGAATAACAATCTAGTCTAAAATTTGGTTAAGAAACGGAATTTTCCTCAAACGCCATTCAAATCTATTTTTAGCCATCCAACTGGGCTTCATAATGAATTAAATACTTATGTCATATCCACGCTAACTCAAGTCTTGTTTGGTTTGCTAACTATACATGATTCGTGATATATCTCGCACAACATGCCGTATCTATGCTAACCGTTTTGTGCAGGTAGATTTAGGTTAGATGGATGCTAGGCCTTCGGGTATTTTACTTATCGCATAGAGAATGTATAGGATTTGAAAGCACTATAATAATTTTAATTTCCGCATTAATTTATTGAATGACTGTAATAATTTATTTATCGCTTTGATGTTTGATAAACGCGATAACAATATAATAACCAAAAACACAAATAAATAGGGTGGATTAAACCAATTAAGAGAGAATGAAATATCTTAACTTGGCCCAATGAAAAATAGATAACATCATCCAAACTCGGAATCTCTACTTAAGGTACGGTCTACCACCTGGTGGGGAAATCGTACCAAAATTTCCCGACTGAGCTGAACCAGATGGCGACTCTATTTTAAGTACGGGATGTCGATCTCGTATCCTTTAACACCTAAAATGGATTTAAATCCAACTTCAACATCAGTGCTTTCATCACGCCTAACATGAGGATCAATCCCTCGACACACTTCATAGCGCCAGTTATATTTCCCCCTGTGCTGCGCATCTCACGCAGCCCCCACGGGCGGGGAAAAGGTCGTCCGCTCACACTCATCTATAATTCTCTTCCTTTTTGGCCTCTTTTTCATGAAATTTCCCACATGCACAATCTACTAGCGAGATCTTCCTAATCCAATAGAAAATTTGAAATCGAGCCAAAAAAAATAAAAACTTATTTAATTTAAAACACTTAAGCACATTAAATGCACCACATTTCACTACCATTTTTTAATTATCACAAGTTAATATACTCCCTCTTGATATGCCCCTTACATTTTCATTTACCTCCATGCAACATAATTGACATTCTTTGGGTGAAGTTCATCATCGAGTATAAATGTTGTTTTCTCGCAGCAATATGATTGTGCATTATTACCTCATCAACGATATTTAAAAAAATGGCGAGCCTCTGATGGGTGACCTGAATAATCACTATTTGTCATTTCATGCACCCTGAATTCATTAATTTCAAGGGTTCTCCAAAATGGATGGATGCATTCCACACTAACGGGTGCTTCTTTGCTTATGATGTTAGCCAACTCACATGCACAAGGTAAGCCATGAGTCATTCGAAGTATGCAACCACATACATCACATACATTGTCTCCTGACAATGACACCCATTTTAATTTATCATGTAAAAGTCCTTGAGCATGATTAGAAACATGAAATGATAAGTACTTGAAAGGATATCCGATGTGCACAAACATCTTTTAGTTCTCAAAGCCTCAAGTTCCCTCTTAAAAATATATAAACAATGACTATAATTTTAGTATATAACAATAATAGTAATATTGTATAATACTAAATCTCCTTACTTTTTTTATTTTATCCTTTGCCTCAATTTGTTTGTGCACCTTCGCTCCTACTGTGTCTAAGGCTCTAGTGGAGATATTCATCAAACTCTTCACTGATGACTGCTCACTCTCAACTTTACAATTCAATATATTCTCCAAGTGTAAGACTTGATTTTTCCATACCATACCATAACAACTAAGCCTTAAATCCCACGCTAGGTGGGGTCGGCTATATGGATCTTCTGACGCCATGAAGGTCTAACAAAAGCCAAACTTTCATCCATATCTAGCAAACGTATATCCTTAAAAATTGTTTCTCTCTAAGTAATCTTAGGTCTACCTCTCCCTCTACCCTTACTCTCTGTCCTCAAATTCTCATATTTTCTAACTAGAGCATCTATTGGTCTACGTAGCACATATCGATACCACCTTAGTCATCCTTCTCTCAGTTTATCCTCAATATGTGCCATACATGTCTTTTGGCAGATGCACTTATTTCTAATTTGATCCATCCATGTATGCCCACTCATCCACCTAAGCATCCTCATTTCTACCACATTCATCCTTTGAATATGTTATATGTTAATAGCCCAACATTCACTCCTATATATCATGGTTGGCCTAACCACAGTTCTGTAGAATTTACCTTTCACTTTCAAAGGTATCATTTTATCACATAAGAATCCAGTAGCACTTTTCCATTTCATCCATCCTATATTAGTTCTATGGGTTACATCGTCATCAATCATCCCCTCCTTGTGGAAGATGGAGCCCAAATACCGGAATCATTTACATTTTCGCACCATTATATCTCCTATTTTTACTTCTCCTTCATCTTTTTTCTGTAGGCTGAACTTGATGCGTAAATACTCCATCATACTTCTACTTAACTTAAAACATTTAATCTCTAACGCATCTCTCAACACCTCTAGCTTCTTGTGACCCCTTCCCTTGATTCATCAATGAATACGATGTCATCCACAAACAACATAAACCATGGGATGTCGTCTTGTATTTTGGTGGTCAACTCATCCATAATTAGAGCAAACAAAATGGGCTTAGAGATGATCCTTAATGTAATCTAATTGTGATGGGGAACTCCTCTGTCACTCCTTGTACAGTCTGTACACGTATTAGTGCCCCTTCATACATGTCCTTTATTAAGTTTATATACTTTATATGAATACATTTTCTCTCCAATGCCCACCAAAGTACTTTCCTTGGCACTCTATCATATGCTTTCTCTGAGTCAATGAAAACCATTAGAATGTCCTTCTTCTTCTCCCTATATATCTCCATCAGATTTCTTAGAAGAAAAATAGCTTCAGTCATGGCCTACTAGGCATGAAACCAAATTGGTTTGAGGAACCCTTAGCAATTATCCTTTGACAGTGTTCGATGACTCTCTCCTAAAGTTTCATCGTATGACTCATCAGTTTAATACCTCGATTATTAGAGTAGTCTTATATATCTCCTTTGTTCTTAAATATAGGTATAAGGGTACTTCTTCTCCACTCATCCAGCATTTTCCTCTCCCTATATATAGAGTTAAATAGTTTGGTTAACCAAACTATTCCCTCATCTCCGAGGTATTTCCATGCTTCAATACGTATGCTATCTCGCCCGCATGCTTTCCTTACCTTCATCCTTTTTAGAGCTTCCTTCACTTCTATTGGTCCCTATGCGTACACTTAATGAGTCAGAGGGGGGGTGAATGACTCACACCAGAATTTGTAAAAAAAATTGCGATAATTACTTGCTTCGCTGAGTGAGGTCAACTCACTAAGTGAAAAACTTAGAAAACTTAGATTTTTCCAAGTAAAGAATGCTGAGATTTTTATCCTAGTTCAGCAACCTGTGCTTACATCCAATCCCAAGAAAGTGTCTCAGCTTTAATTCACGAATCTCAACTCCTTTACCCTAGGTGGAGAAGCCTTTCACAAATTCTCTAATTACAGTAAGTGCCCTCCAAACTGCAATCGCTTACTTGATGAGTAGAATACCCTCTTCTATCAGCAACTCTTCTAAGAGTTAAAATAAGAGTAGGATTCAACTTATAAAATGTTGATCCAGGTACAAATGATTCGATGTTACAATTCTATGATCTATTCTATTCTCTCTTATTCTAAAGCAATTTCTAGCTGAGTTGTGCTTTCTTGCTTAAACTTCTTTAAAGCTCGTATTTTGACAGAGATTTAGCTTCTGCAAATTTTAAGTGTAATCACTAATATCTAACGCTCGCCTTCTTGCTCCTTTTATAGTTGGATTGAGAAAGTAGCTGTTGAACTTACTTTAGCATCTTCTGAAACTGGCAGCTCATCTATCCATCCATCGCTTCTTCAAATCAATCCATTAAGAGATAGAATTGCACCGTTGTGAGACAGAAAATCAATCTGTTAGATTGAGATTTGAGCTTTCAATTTAAATCCATTATCGTTTGAAGCCAGTCTTCCGTTAGAGAGAACTCACACTGACTTGCTACGTGTCATCCTCCCATTCCCTCTGGTATTCTGACATTTATTAAAGCGCGCGATACTAGGTTGGTAGATCTGCAGAATCGCCCAAAATAACAAATGACTTTTTATAGCTTTGCATTGGAAGACTTTGTCATTTTCTTCATAATTCTGAGTCTTGTCAATGGATTAATTCTTTTTGTAGTTGTCTTATTAATGTCCTATAAAAAGCAACACTAAAAGTAAAGATCCTTTTTTACCTTAAATGTTAAAGTAAGCAGCTTTAACAGACTTAACGTAACTCAACAGAAAATATAACCCTAAAGCACACAGTTGAAATAAAATCTAAATATCAAGTGCTGAGTGAATATTACTAAGTCAGCGACTGTCATAGATACTCAGCCCAGGTCACTCATAGTTAAACTAAATATCTAGGTTAGCGGAGACTCAAAATTCTACCCTCAAATTTACTAACTCCTCAAATAACCGTAGACTATTTATTTTAACATCATTATTGATTTAATTAACCCAAACTAAACTTAATTGTTATGATCAAAAGTTAAGCACTACTGAGTCAGTCAACTGAGTCAGTCAAACTCAAGCTTGCTTCATCAATCTCCCCCATTTTGATCAATGGCAATTAACTTGAGCAAGAATTAAATCAATAAGATATCTAGATCAGAGTTACCTTATACTCATGCTTGATATGTCTTTTGTTCAGCATCTTAATCTACTCAGAGCAAATGCTAAGTCACCCATAATCCTTGACTTCTCTGAGTTCAGCATTCCTCAATAGTTCCCTTATATTTCTGCAAAAAGATCATCACATATATATGCAGTAGAAAATATAAGAAGTTAAGAAGATCTTAACTTAGAACATAATATGTAATCCTTTCATTAATTAATAACTTGAGTACAGAGAACGATGAGTTAATCTATACTAAGTTTTACAATATGCACTAGTGATTACAAAGATTCTATAATATCTATTTCGTCATAGAAGGTCCTCCAGAATTTGATTTTCTTTCTTCATAGGCCTGTTGATCCCATCTGGAATTCTTCTCTTTAGGTAGCGCAATCTCCTTGCCTTTCCTTTTCCTAGTCTCAAGATATTCTCTCTAAATGCACTCCAGATCCTTTAACAAATTGTAAGAGAATTCAGTAATCCTTTGTTCTCTCTCGGTTTCCTCCTGCTCATGCTTCTCACGAGCCTTCTCCCCCATTATCATTGCATTTAAATGGCTTACGCTTAATGATCAAATGATATTAAAGACTCTTCAAAGGTTTCGAGCTGACTATAGACATTGGTTGAGAAGTTCTGCACCAACAGCTTGTATATTTCCTATGATATAGCATCTTGTTCTCTGAGGAAGGCATTCAAGCTTACCAAAGCACATAATTAGGATAGATTGACTTGATATTGAGTGCTAAGTCCTTCTTTAGATATCTGGGAGAGACTTACTAGAGCCTTCACTTGATTATTCTCTCTGAGTATCCGCTCTAGCATGGGAGCGCTCCTGATATGAGTAGTGACTTCATCATGGATCTTATCAATTGCTTATCCATTATTAAGGACATTAGCTTGAACTTACTTGATTTGATCTCTGATGTGATAAGGCTTTTAGTGAAGTCTAGGCTCCAGTTCAGCATCTGCCATAATAATGTCACTATTTAGAGCATTTGAAATATTTAGCCTCTTCAAGGCATTAAGCATAGCCCCCTCTGAGTCCTTGACTCCTTTTAGCATCTCCTCCTTCACAATCCTCAACTCTGTGTGTAACCCATGATGCCTAATTACCACTGTGATAAGAGCATTAATTCCATCAACAATTGCATTTAAGCTAGCAGTGTTGTCTTCATTATCGTTGCTCAATATGTTATACCTATCAAGAACCTTCAGCATAGCTTCTAAAAGAGGGTTGAATTTATCAATCATTGAATTCCTAAAGTCCCCCTCATCATCTAACACCTTGCAGTTACTCTCATAGATCTTTTCCATTTTCTTCTTGAGCTTTGCAACTTCCATCTTTATACCACTAGCTTGCCTACCTGTAATAGATAACATAGGCAACACATGGGATAATATTGCCTTCACCAAAGAGAGTTGGGTAGGTATTGATTTAAAGTGGGCCTTCATCTCCTCAACTACCTCTAGAAAACCTTGCACTGGATCCACAGCCTTTGCAATCCTCCTCAGGACATCCTCAGACAATAATGATTTGGCTATCTTAGCATCTATCTCAGCATCTATCCTAAGTTCTGGAAACCTTGGTCTCCCCATTCTCCGTATATCTCCTAATAACTCAGCTTGGGGGTTAAATTGGGGTTGAGGTTGAGGTTGTTAAGTGTGGTTGTTCTGGAATCTCTTCTATAATTGGAGGTCCTCTAACAATTGGGGGTCCTTCTAAGAGTAATGGTTCATGCACTGGAGAACCAATGGGTGATAAATATGGGATGATGGCTGTTTGGTCAGAGTCTATGGTGTTGGTTTGGTTAGAGGTGGATGTGGATAAAGATGGTGTTTGGGTTTCAAGTAAGGTTAAGGCAAAAATAGGTGTAGGTGAGAGTGGTGTATCAGGTATAGGGTTTTAGAAAAAGAATGGCTCCTAATTTTCCTCCTCCTTCTCTTCTTCACCATTAACAGCAGACATGCCGACCTGAGTTTGAGAATTCTCAATCAGCTGATCTCCTTGCTCAACTACAACATCCTCTTCCTCCTTATCTTCCAAGTCTCCCTCATTTTCATCTGTCACCACCTTCGTATTCTTAAATAACCTCCTCTTCTTTCCTTTCTTCTCTTCATTAGCTTCCTCTGTAGTTAAACTAACCTGCTGGTCAGAGTCATGCACATTAAACTCCACAGCATCAACTTCTACCACTTTATCTTCTTCATGCTCCTGGTTTTCAATACCTTCTAGGGCACCAATCATCACTTTAACCACTTTAGGCACTTCTTTCTTAGCTAGGCTTGTAACTTTAGATAATTTGTTCTATGTTAGCCTTAACTCTAGTTATAGCTTCCTCAGCCTTCCTCCTAATTTCTGCTTCAATCTCCTCCTACTTCTTCCTTATTCTTTCTTCCTCAGCAGTTTTACTCTTTCATCTACTTTAAGATCTTGGACTACTCCATTCCCTCTCTTCACCATTAGCGACCTACCTGAGGTATATGAACTGATGTAGCTTCCTTTCCCTTAGTAGTCACCCCATCTAGCTGACCTTCTTCTACTTTCCTCTTCTTCTCTGTCTTCAGGGGCATTTCTTCTCTTAGCTCCTCTTCAGCTTACTTCTCCTCTTCCATCTCCTATAGTGTTAGCTTATGAGATTTTTCTTTAGTTCCCTTAGATGATCTAAGCTATTTAGGGATAACTGTTGGAACTGAGCTCGTTGAGCTCCCTTTCTTGGTTTCCTTTTTAGAGTTTCTCCTGACCGCCTACTTTACAGCTTTCTTCTCAGCCATATCCTCTCCTTTCTCTTCTTTGAGCTTGGTAATCCGCTCAAGCTCACTAGCCACTAAGGCATCAAAGGTCAGACCCTCTTCATGTGGCTGGATAGGCTTTATCTCCATAATGGCCTTGGGATCCTTAACTCTGACTTATCCCTTCTATAGCTTGATATATTTGGTATTAGTAGGTTTTTCATTGGCTCTTAGTCTATGAAATTGAGCATTGTTTAGGATTTTAGACTCAATTATCTTCAGGTAAATGTTATTCTTTGCAGCCCAACCTTCCAAATCTAGTTCATAAGCTCTACAGATCTCCATGACCAACTGACCATACACCATATGCTTGGTAACCTTTAAAATTTGGCGTAAAATGGTCGTGGGCCAATTAATGCTCATGCCATAGATCAGAGCGTAGATGAATACCCTCTCAAATTTTGAACAGCTTCCAATTGAGCTAGTCTTGGGCAAAAGTACCTTGGTCACAAGCTCATGTGCCTGCTTCCCTTCCTTTATGAACATAGAAGCTTTGAGTTCCCTTACCTTATAATCATCAAGAACCTCATATTCTATGGGGATATCCTTGTGATCCTCATCATTGATGGCTCACAATCTGAGCCATCTCTCTTTCATCCATAATAGACCTACAATTAGCTTTAGGGTAACCTAAACATTCCTCCTCATCATTGTGGTCACAAATAAATCCTTCTAACCTTCTACCATATGAATTCCAAGGTAGAATCTCTTAACAAATTGCTCATAGCAACCACTTGGCATCTCAAAGATTCCTCGTAAGTGGTCTTAGCGTGTCCATTTTTCAAATCTCTCGTCACTTGTAGAACTTAGCATATCTACTGTGGTTGGCTTCTCTACTTTAGTCTTCTCTATGAAACACCATTTAGTTAGAATATACTTTGTTCTAGTAGGGATTAATAGATTTTCCCTTTTATTGAATCCAATCGCCACCTTCGCAATGTGGGCTTGAGTTATAACCCAATATATTTCTTATTTTTCACAAATAGAGGTATTTCAGAATTGGGTTCTATAGATCTTCCTGACGAACTCGCCATAGAAATTGCTTGAAGAAACTTAAAGAATTTAGGAATTTTGAGAGAAGTTTATAGTAGAGAATTTTGGTAAAGTAACCTTTCTTCTTCTGAAATTCTCTTTAAATAGCCAAAAACTCTTGGTTAATCTTTGCGAAGCTAAGTGTATGACTCATAATCCATGGTCTTAAGATAAATGGTGAGATTGCATAAGGTATACCATTGGATTAATAAAAGCGAGAAACATGGGATAACTGCTACTGTATATGGATCATTTCATAACTTGCTACCATTTCTTTCAGTTTTGAATTTGAAAAGAAATAGGTGACAATTTAATGACGTGTCAAAAATTCAAGCGGCACAAAGAAATACTTAACCTAATTTACAGAAGCTCAGAGTGTGCCCTAAATTAGTCAGCTTCAGGATAGGTCAGAGTAGAGTGTATTTCTTCAAATTGGATTGGACATTCCGATCAGCTCTCTCAGAGTATTGAATTGATCCTTTCCAATGGGCTTTGTAAATATGTAAGCTCATTGTTCTTTAGTAGGAATGTATGTAAGCTTGACTTCTCCTTTTAGCACATGATCTCCTATGAAGTGATGTCTAATATTGACATGCTTCATCCTTCTATGTTGAATTGGATTCTTGGATAGGTCAATTGCGCTCTTGTTGTCACACATGACTTCAAGACACTTAGACTCTATACTATAATCCTCTAATTACTACTTGATCCGTAGCAGTTGTGCTACACAACTTCCTGTAGCCATGTACTCAACCTCAGCTGTACTCAGAGCCACAGAAGTCTGTTTCTTGCTATACCATATTACTAGACAATCACCAAGGAAATGGCAACCTCCTGTGGTGCTTTTCCTTTCAAGCTAGTCTCTTCCATAGTCAGCATCAATGTATCCCCTTAGAGTGAAATCTGCATTACTTGGATATAATAATCCTACATCAACAGATCTTAGAAAATACTTGAGAATTCTCTTAACAGCAACTAAGTGAGATTCTCTGGGGTCAGCTTGATATCTTGCATAATAACATACAACATACTGAATGTTAGGCCTAATAGCTGTTAAGTAAAGTAGAGAACCAATAATACCTCTGTAGAGCTTACTCTCTACAGGTTTACCTTCCTTATTTTTACTTAGAATAGTATCAGTGGCCATGGGTGTTGACATTGGCTTGGCTTTATCCATGTCAAACTTCTTCAGTACTTCCTTAGCATACTTAGCTTGGCTGATGAATATTTGATCTTTACCTTACTTGATTTGCAAACCAAGAAAGAAATTAAGCTCTCCCATCATTGACATTTCAAACACTTTCTTCATCTGCTAGCTGAACTCTTTGCATAGCTTTTCATCAGTTGCTCCAAATATGATATCATCAATATATATTTAGACTAGCAACACATCTTGATGCTTCTTCTTAATAAATAGAGTTGTATATGCTTTTCCTCTGACATAACCTTTGCTGAGTAAAAAGTTATTCAGTCTCTCATACCAAGCTCTTAGAGCCTGTTTCAGTCCATATGGAGCCTTCTTCATCTTAAAGACATGATCTGGAAACTTTGGATCTTCAAAGCCTGGGGGATGTCTGACATAGACTTCCTCTTGAATATAGCCATTAAGAAATGCACTCTTAACATCCATCTGAAACAACTTAAAGTTCATATGAGATGTAAAAGCACAGAGAATTCTTATAGCTTCCTATCTTGCTAATGGTGCAAAAGTTTCTCCATAGTCAATGCCTTCTTATTGA
Organism: Euphorbia pulcherrima; assembly: GCA_947683365.1. Classification (NCBI taxonomy): domain Eukaryota; kingdom Viridiplantae; phylum Streptophyta; class Magnoliopsida; order Malpighiales; family Euphorbiaceae; genus Euphorbia; species Euphorbia pulcherrima. The sequence goes on along the minus strand of CANTUS010000008.1, from coordinate 40,990,712 downwards.
TTGTAGCCTTGAGCAACTAATCTATCCTTATTTCTGACGACATTACTAGCTTTATCTAGCTTGTTCTTGAAAACCCATTCGATGCCTATGATTGACTTTCCTTTGGGTTTCTTCACTAAATCCTAAACTTTATTTCTTCTGAATTAGTCTAGCTCTTCTTACATTGCAATCATGCAGTTCTCATCAAACTCAACATCATCAAACTTCTTTGGTTCAATCAATGAAACAAATGCTGAATGGCTCATCATCATGTTTAGCTGACCTCTAGTCAGCACCGAATCTTGCACACTGTCAAGAATCTTCTCAACTGGGTGATCTCTCCTTGCTCTGACTTCTTTTAGAAGATCAGGATCAGCTCGTTAAGCTACTGTCATTAGTTGAGCATCTATATCATCCCCAAAGTTGATGGATTTTTCTAAGTCAACTTCATCTTCTTCTTTTTCTATTAATGGATCAGGAATAATAATTGGCTGACTGACTGATATGCTGACTTGTTCCTTTTATCTTTCATCATCATTGGCTTCTTTACATGCACTGTTAGTTTCATCAAAATCTACATGCATGGACTCCTCTAAGATATTGGTTCTCTTGACATACACTCTGTATGCCCTACTGGATGTTGAGTAACCCAAAAAGACTCCTTCATCAGCCTTGGGGTCAAATGTAGCCAATTGGTCTTTAGTATTTAATATAAAGAATTTATAACAAAAGGCCTTTTAATGACCAACCTTGGGCTTGTGCCCTTTCTAAAGTTCATAAGGAGTTTTGTTCAAAATTGGGCGAATTAAAACCCTATTTAGAATGTAACAAGCTGTGTTAACAGCCTCTCCCTAGAAATACTTTGGTAGATTATTATCACTCAGCATAGAACGACCCATCTCTGCAATAGTGCAATTCTTTCTCTCAATAACCCCAATCTACTGAGGTGTATAAGGGGTAGAAAAGTTATGGTCATTACCATGCTTAAAACATAATTCCTTAAACTTCCTGTTTTTTAACTCTCTTCTATAGTCACTACGGATTCTATTAATTTTAAGATCTTTTTCATTCATGATCCGGGTAGCCAACCTAGAGAATTATTCAAATCTTTCAGCTTTGCTTGCTAGCAAGACAATTTAAGTGAACCCGGTCAGATCATCTATAACCACAAAGGTGTTTTTCATTCCACCTAGACTTATTGGCACAATAGGCCTAAATAAATCCATATGTAGAAGATCAAGGGGATGAGAAGAAGATATATCAGCTAATGATTTAAAGGTCTTCCTAAATTGTTTCCCAAGTTGGCATGCTGGGTAAAGTGTATCTTTTTTAAAGGCTAGATTAATCCCTTAACAAGTTCATTTCTGGCTAATTTGGACAGATTGGTCATATTGATATGTCCTAACCTTTTGTGCCATATCCATGAGTTTTCCTCCTTCGAAACTAAGCATATATCATTGGAGCCGGGGGATAAATCAAACATATAAACATTATTAATTCTATGAGCCTAAAGAATAGTTTGGTTAGAGTTACCATCAATGACTGAGTAGCCTGCTGAGTCAAATACAACTTTCCTGCCTTTGTCATACAGTTGAGCAATGCTTAGTAAGTTAAACTTTAGGCCTTTCACCAGAGACACAGTATCCATTGAAGGCTTCACTCCTACAGTGCCATTACCAACAATCTTTCCCTTTTTATTGTCTCCAAAACTGACACTTCCATTCATTCTTCGCTTCAATGTGATGAATTGCTTTTCATCACCTATCATATGCCTCGAGCATCCACTATCCAAATACCACATTCTTCTTTCATTCGTGAATCTCAGGCTCACCTGCAAAATAATTAAGTTTTCTTAGGTACCCATGCCTTTTTCTGGCTGGGTCCTCCCTTGTTAGTGGTGGTCATCCTTGACCAATCATACTCATTATAGTAACCATTTTTATGTCTACACATGACTGTAGCATGTCATGACTTTCCCCAAAAATTACATGTGGCCTTAGGATTAGGCCTACTCACTTTACTCTTTTGAGAAACCTTCTTAGAGTGGTGAGTGCGGTTACTCTGAGTATTTTGACTAGGTTGAGGAGCGACCTGCACCTTTTTCAAAGCTCTTAATTCAGCAGCTAGCTCATCCAATCTCTTAGTGAGTTTGCTATTATATCCATTTTGGTACTCAACTTTTTCCATTAAGTATAGGATGTCTAGTGAGGTAGAAGAATTGACATCTTCTAAATCATCACACCTCCTCTGAAGTACTTTGATGTATTTGGTTGACTTCTTAGTCACAGTAATAACATCATTTAGTACTTTGGCAAGCTCATCTGAAGACAAAGGGCGTTCAGAAATTACCTCAATGTGATTTACTTTGTCTCTACTCTGGTCAGTTGATTGATTGGAAGCAAAACTAGATGGTTGGTCAGCTGACTCTGAGTTGGGTAGATCATCCTTAGCCATGCGACACACATTTGCAAAATCTTATGCCTCTTCATCTGAGGATGATGACTCTTGTTCAGAGTCACTCCAGGTAGTAGCAAGGGCTTTCTTACTCTTCTTCTTCTTAAACTTGTCTTTCTTGGCCTTAGGAAAGCCCTACTAAATATGCCCCTTCTCACCACATTAAAAAAATTTAATATCTTTGTTATACTCCTTTCGTGGTCTATCATATGCTCCCTTCTTATACTTGTCTGTCTTTCTGAACTTTTGAAAGTTCTTATCTTTTCCCAATTACCTTCTAAAATTCTTGGTCATTAGAGCTATTTCTTCTTTTCTATCCTCTAGATATCCTTCCTCAGTGGAATCTTCTTCATCATCATTAGCTCTCAAAACAATAGCTCTGCTTGAGCTCTCTTTTGCTTTGTGCCTATGCTTCTTGGACTCATCGTCATATTGCTTTAAGGACATCTCATGAGTTAGTAAGGTTCCCATCAACTCATCAAACTTATAGGTCTTCAAATTATGAGCTTCTTCAATGGCACTCTTCTTCGCTTCCCATTCTTGAATCAAGCTTCTGAGGATCTTCTTGATAGTCTCTTCTTTTATGAAGGTCTTGCCAAGTCTTTTCAGCTCATTGACTATATTCATGAACCTGGTGTTCATGTTGAAAATATCCTCCTTGGGCTTTATATGAAACCACTCATAATCCCTCATAAGGATATTGATCTTGGACTCTTTCACCTTGTCAGTACCTTCATAAGTTACTTCCAACTTCTTCCATATCTCTATGGCAGTCTTGCATCCTGAAATGCGATTGAAGTCAGTTGCATTAAGAGCACAATGAAGATAGTTGATAGCAGCTACAATTTCTTTCAATCTGATCAAGTCCTGACTGTCCCATTCATCAGAGTACTTATCAACCATTACTCTATTTTTTACGATGGTGGGAACATATGGCCCTTCTATAATAGCCCTCCAAGCGTGCATGCTTTACGATTAGATGAAATTCTTCATCTTGTTCTCCCAATAGGTATAATGCTCTCCATTGAACATCAGAGGCCTAGTGACTGACATGCCTGCTGGTAGAATATAAGCTTGGGGTCTTCCACTAGATTCTCCTTTGTACGCCATGGTCTTTGTCGCAAAGATTGTGAAATCTATGAAATGAGAACTCCTTTGATACTACTTGTTGATCCCTATGCGTACACTCAATGAGTTAGAGGGGGAGGTGAGCGACTTACACAAGAACTTAAAAAACTTTTTCGAGATAATTACTTGCCCTGCTGAGTGAGGTCAGCTCGCTTAGTGAAAAACCTGGAAAATGCAAAAAAGTAAAAGAACACTGAGATTTTTTATCCTAGTTTAGCAACCTGGGCTTACATCCAGTCTTGAGAGATTGTCTCGGTTTTAATTCACTAACCTCAACTCCTTTACCCAAGACGAAGAAGCCTTTCACAAATTTGCCAATTACAGTAGGTACCCTCCAAATTGAAATCGCTCACCCGCTGAGTAGAATACCCTCTTTTACCAGCAACTCTTTTAAGAGTTGAAACAAGAGTTGGATTCAACTTATAAAATGTTGATCCAGTTACAAATGATCTGATATTACAATTCTATGATCTATTCTATTCTCTCTTGTTCTAAAGCAGATTTTGGCTGAGTTGTGCTTTCTTGTTTGAACTTCTTTAAAGCTTGTATTTTGATAGAGATTTAGCTTCTGAAATATTCAAGTGTAATCACCAAGTTCTAAGGCTTGCCTTCTTGCTCCTTTTATAGTTGGATTGAGAAAGTAGCCGTTGAACTTACTTTGGCATCTTCTGAAACTGACAGCTCATCTATCCACCCGGCGCTTCTTCAAATCAATCTATTAAGAGATAGAATTGCACTGTTGTGAGATAGAAAATCAACCCATTAGATTGAGATTTGAGCTTCAATTTAAATCCTTTATCGTTTGATGCTAGTCTTCCGTTAGAGAGAACTCGCACTGAGTTGTTATGTGTCATCCTCCCATTCCCTCTGATATTCTGACATTTCACATAGCGCGCGATACTAGGTTGGTAGATTTGTAGAATTGCCCAAAATGGCAAATGACTTTTTGCAACTTTGGATTGGAAGACTTTGTCATTTTCTTCATAATTCTGAGTCTTGTTAAGGCATTAATTCTTTTTGTCTTTGCGTCATTAATGTCCTGTAAAAAGCAACACTAAAAGCAAAGATCCCTTTTTACCTTAAATGGTAAAGTAAGCAGCTTTAACAAACTTAAATTAACTCAGCGGAAAATATAATCATAAAGCACACAGCTGAAACAAAATCTAAATATCAAGTGCCGAGTGAATATTACTAAGTCAGCGACTGTCGTAGATACTCAGCCCAGGTCACTCAGAGTTAAATTAAATAGCTAGGCTGGTGGAGACTCGATTTCTATCATCGAATTCACTAACTCCTCAAACAACCATAGACTATTTATTTTAACATCATTATTAATTTAACTAACCCAAACTGAACTTAATTGTTATGATCAAAACTTAAGCACTACTGAGTCAGTCCACTAAGTCAGTAAAACTCGTGCTTGGTTCAACAACTTCATTATGCGTAATTCTTCTTATATAATTTAGGTTTTTCTCAACTCCGCTTACCTCCAAAATGATAATGCCATCTTCCTTTCCATTATTGAATAACTGATCAAATAAGTTTCTCCATCTCTCTTTGATCTCTTTATCTCCTAACAAGACTCTTTGTGTTTCATCTTTAACGCATTTGACTCCATTCTAGTCCTTTGTCTTCATATTCCTCAATCGGGGCTAGCTTGTATATATCTCTCTCTCCTTCACGTGTTCCTAACTTTTGGTACAAGCCTCCAAAGTGTTTACCTCCTGCTTGACTAACAGCCTTCTCAGCTTCTTTCTTAGCCCTCTCATATTTCTCAAAAGCCTCACCATTAGTTTCTTTTGGTAACATCTTATACCAATACCTCTTCTCCTTTATAATATTTGAACCTCCTCATTTCACCACCATGCATCCTGAGGGCGAGGTCCTTGTCCCTTAGAAATCCCTAACACTCCACCTTCTGCTTTCCTTATACGTTCTCCCATTACTTTTCATATTGAGTTTGTGTCGATTTTTATATCCCCAAATCCTTCATGTGAGAATGAACTTCACCTTGTGAATGAGCCATGTATTTTTCACATATGATAACATAGTTGACTGGCTAACATAAAAATATTCCAAAAGGAAAGGGTGAGATTCAAAAAGAAAAAGAGTAGTTGAAAGTTTATAGACTTAAGAGTGAAGATAAATGGGTATTAAGTTCAAGTGAAATGAGTGATTTATAAACACTCCGAGTTTGAAAACAACAGTTGTTGCGAGCAATAATGTTAAATTCAGAGTGATATGATAATATATTGAGTACGAATTCATATAACAGATCAATAATGACAAATTTTGATCAATAATGTTGAATTCAGACTCTGAGTTTGAACATCATAGCTATAGGGAGTAATAATGTAAAATTCAGAGTAATGTAATAAAACACTAAGTACAAATTCAGATCAATAATGGAGTTTGAATATTATAGCTGTTGAGAGCAATAATATGCATTCAATGTGATGTGACAATATATTAAGTACTAATACAAATCAATAATGTCGAATTCAAAGTGTGAGTTTGAAAAATATAGTTAATGTTAAACTCAAAGTAATGTGACAACACATTGGGTATACATTCAGCTAAACAATGACTAATACAGATTAATAATATTAAATTTAGTTCAATAAATTGTATCAAATGCTTGGTTTAGTGGTTGAGCCTTGAAGCTGTGATTTTATAGGTCACAGGTTTAAGTTCACACTAAACGTGATGAGATAAGGTTTTCCTTTATTATTATTGTGAGCCCATATAAAACAAATTTTTTTTAAAAGAAGTTCAATAAGTTACTTATTCATATCAACAATGTTGAATTCAGCCAAATAGTTTGAAAATATTTCGTACTACTAAATCAGACATATATAATAATGTCTAAATATTCTAAATTAAAATATCGCATTAATAATAGAACATAAGCCAAAAAAACTTAATAATGGAAAACAAATCATTGAGAATAATTAAGACCCCTCATGAATGAATGCATCAAATTGTGCAGACAATCTGTCAGTCTCCTTTACACTTTTATCAAATTTAAGGGGTTAATTAAAATTTTTAACAGTTAAGGATGACATCGGACGAAAGTTACTAAATTTAAACGGCTATGAATGTATTTAGCCAATACAATATTTACTTACAGAAAAATAACCTTAATTATTTTTTTGTATGGAACACTGGTTTATCTGAGTATAATGCATTTGAATGTCTAGATTACTATTTAGTATCTAGCAACCATAAGTTAAAAGGATGGTGTGAACAAGTAATTTATGATTATTTAATGTACATTTAAAGATTATTTTGTCATTTTTAACTTAAATTACACGAAATATGTTATTGGAAAAACTGATATTAATTTGTTAAAAATATCTAATCTCCCTTCTTTTACTAAGATTCAGTTTTAAGGAGGAAGTTCTTTCTCCCTTATCTGCTCTTTTCTATCTTGAGATTTTTTAATTTTTGTGGTTTTAGTTTTGTAAGGAATTCACACCTGATAAAATTATTGAGTTTCCATTACGCGATCTTCTTTCTGAGTTGTATGCTGCTACATAATACCACTTTGATAGTTTTACCATTAGGTTGAGTTTCATTTATTTTCAGTCAAAAATATATGTCGATCTTTCAAATAAGACACCTGGATCTATTTCTTTTAAGCAAAATCGCTTCAGATCTGCAAAAAATGTTTGGTGTTATGGAGTACGTCGGAGTTCTTATGATTGCATATGTACGATAAGGTAAAATAAAACTTAAGAGAATATAGATTACAAAATTTTTATTGTCTTCTATATTTCTTTATGTTTTCATTTTATCAATATAGTGGGATTTATTTTTTTAATTTGATAAAAAAAGTTTGTTTAATTTGTTTAATTCTAGCCAGTGTATCAATTAAGATGTAATATATATTTCAGTATTGATGATAATTTTCTCTGCCTTAAAAAAATTGTGTTGCCTTATATAAATTCTTAAGGTGATAATTATAGAACTATTATAAGCTTTGTAACATTTATATATTTTGCAACTGCTCACCTAATCAGTAATATCAAAATATTGGGGCGATGACATTTTTGTCTTGATATTAATTTCACTAAAACTAAAACCTGATGGGTTTTTCTCGTGTGTGATGTAATACACGAGTACCCCGAAAAAGTAAGATTTAAGGCTCTGAGCACATAATTTTATCGATTTTTTTCAGGAAACAGTGATGGTCAAAACATGTCAAAACCGATCAATTTCGGGCAATTTCGAGCGTTTTCAGGCATTTTGGTCAAAACCGATCGTACCGGTCCGTACCGATCCGTACGGGTTGACCCGAAAATAAATAAATCCAAACAGGTCGATCCGGATCCGTATCGGTCCACCCAACCTGTATGAGTCCAACCGGTCCGATATGACCTAAAAATTCTCATTCTGGTCTGGAAGGGACCCGTACGGGATCTAGGCCACTCGTACTAGTCCCCCAGACGTCCAAACAGTCAGTTTTAATGCCCCAAATTAGCCATAAATGTATAAAATCAATAATAAGTGTCATTTAATATGTTCACACATGATTTTTACCGATATAAAGGAGCATTTCTGCTTTATTTCAAATGGAGAACAATTGAAGAAAAATATGAGAATAAAATATAATATATGAAAATCATCTTCAACAAGTTTTTGAGGTTATAGAAAGGGTATAGAAGAGGTATAGAAGTTATAAAATATGGGAAAAACCATTCCACATTGGTTTTGCCCACATTTTATTTCTCTCTAGCTTCATATTTAGGATTGGGGGAGGTTTTGTCCGCACAAACACTCACCTAAAACAATTCTAAATCCATCATTTCATCATCTACTTTGACAAAGTTTCCATTCGGCATTGGAATCGCTCTAAAAGTGGATTCACCACGTAAAGGGGAATTTATTTTTTTTATATAACTTAGAACAAATGTATAGGTTCTCTTGCAATTTTCCCATTTTCCCCCGGTTGTAATTTATATTCCCCATTTTATTGCTTGTGGTTTATTGTAAATTGTAAAAGCATGAATCAAGTAAGAGTGTAGAAAAATAAGATTTCTGTAATAATTCCCCAAATGATGAAAAGAAAACTGTTTTACTCTGCGAATGCAATTTTGCATTAATTGAATGAGAAATAAGAGACTTGTCTGATGCCTGAATCTCTGATCGAAAAGGTATGAGTCTCCTGCCCAATGGCAACCATACCAAAACTCTTTCCCAAGTAGACAACTTGGGTGGCGACAATCATTTGTATCGAGATTTGGGTCTCGATTCTTTTATTCATTAAAATTGGTTAAAATGTGTAAACTTGAACTGAAAAGGTTTCATCACGCCTAAATTAATCGACCAATCACCCTGATGGGCCCTGTCGGTAGGCGCCAAGGGAGACCCACACGTCATCGACACCTCACAGTGGCGACTCTACTGGGGAATAATCTTTTAAGTTGCAAAATTTTGCTTTATTTTTTAAAAGCTTAAAAGATTAAGATGAGCACCAAAAATCATTTAGTTAATTCAACCCGCTTTCTTTTTTATCATTTGGGAAAATTATTACACTCTATCTTAAATGCACTCTATCTTTATATATTAACCTGACCATGCATCATTGTACATCTCTCATGCATAATTGAACCCATGCATGTATTGATCGTTTGGTTCCTACCTGAGCAAGAGTTAAAGCTTTGCAACAATCTCAAGTTCATTTGGTCCGCATTCGAGTTTTTAATCAGCCGAATTTAGTTCAATTAAGGGTTGAATCTCTGCCTCCGTCTCTTAGTAGTCCATCTTCTAGTCAGTTCAAACAATTGGGGTTCAGTTGGTCCGTATGGTAAGTTTAGCAATCCTTTTCAGTCATGGGGTACGATAGTTCCTATAGCCATCAGTTTGTCTATTCAGCCTAGCCAAGGATTTATGCCGCTAGTGTTTAAGTTTGGGGATCTAGCCAAGGTCTCAACTGCCTAGCCACGCCTAAGGGGACAACCTTCCATCATCCAACATGTCTACCCTTTAGTGTGACTACAAATGATCAACAACCTTCACCTCCGGTCCAAGCCATAAGAGGGGAAGATTAGATCCCCGATAAGGCTGAAACGTGGGAAAGAATTGAGGAATTGGAGGACCTTGATGAAGCATAAGGAGGACTGATGCCAATACAAGTAAAAGCTCAGGATTGGGAGACTATTGATTCACCGATGGATCCTACCAAAATGAACGATGAAGGCCCTCCCTATGTAGAGGATGATTTCGAGGATGAGGTAACCTTTTAACGTTACTGATGAAAAATGCACTTATAAAGCATATCACGAATAAATTGATGCATTCACATCATGTTTGAGTATTTCATTCTTAAGGATATCATGCACTCATAAAATCAACAATGTTAAAAATTTCATCATGTTTAGTAAAGAAATTGAATTCGAGTACATCGCAATAGCATAAAGTTCCAATGGTTAAAACTTACCATAAAAAAGAGAGAGAAGAAAAGTGCTTAGCAAACATGATAGCCTTAGGTCTTAGCTCATCTTTTTCCATAGGGGGGAGGAAAACACACATCACTAAAAGAAAACCAAGGGCCCAAGAACAAAAGGAAGACATACTCCACATCAAAAGCACCATTAAAGGAAAAGATCTTACAACACAAATCCAAAATCAATGGAAGCCTAAATCCAATGCTCTTCCAAAACCTTCAAAAGGGTAAACCCTCACGTCCAACAAACGAGCATTTCTCATCAATGTAGGTATCTCCCTTGGACCTATATTCCCATTAAAATATCCCTTCAAAAATGCTTTCTCTATTTGTTCAAAAGAAAGAAGACCCCTCTCCCTACATAATGATCCAAAGCCTCCATAATAACATGACATCCTTCTTTCACAAAAGAGAAGAACATGTTCATTCCAACACTAAATGGCCTAAGCTTACCTGAAGCAACCCCTCAAGGCGGGTGATCTGGTTCTCAAACTGCTATGCCAAGTCAATACTGATGCTAGGGGCAAGTTTAGGCCTAATTGGGAAAGACCATTCAAGGTTAAGAAAGTTCTTGACAAGGGAGGAATTAAGGTCATGGACATGGATGAAAATGAGTTCGTGAATCCAGGAATCGAGATAGGCTTAAGCGCTATCATGCCTAGGTTTAAAGAAATAAATCACAAAAAGTAGCACACCATAAAAAAAGGGAAATAGAAAATAAATCACTCGGTGAGTGGTCTTCTACTGCTCGGGCAAAAATTAGGGTACAAACCGCTGATTAGTATTCTACAAACTGGTCAGGCAAAAGTTAGGGTACCCCAATGCAAAAAATAAAGCCCTCTAAGTTGACAACCCGAAAAGGGTGGCTTACGCAAAAGTTAGGGCATCGAGAAAAACGTCAGTTGCTTTTTGAAAAATTTGTAAAAGGACCGAAAAGCAGGTTATGGTTAGCCATTGGAAACTATTACCATTGCCTATACACTTAAATTTAATTTCATCAATGAACATGTTATGATTTGCTAAGTATTTTGGTCTTATGAATGCATGCATATCTTTAGGTGAAACAATCGGAAGTATGTGAACATCAGTTCCTTCTCTACATTTTGTGCTCTTTGTTATTATCTGTACTATGCGTATCATTCAGCAAAAGACAAAATACCGATATGCCATAAAAGAAATAAGGCTTATGCAAAAGTTGAAGAAAGTCTGCTAAACTGAGCCTCAAAGGACAGCTCAGACAAAAGTTAAGATAAAAGAAAGAAATATACAAAATCAGTTTGATAGATTGGATCACATCAAGCGATCAATGCAAAAGTTAGAACTCAATTAAAAAACGCCAGTATTTTGCACTTGCTTTTATTCTTCAAGTGTCATTTGTAATAGCAATGTTTCACAGTTGGGATCCCTAAGTTTAGTTTTTCCACTATGAAGCTACTCGATAACACACATCGTTTGAAGTGCCAAGTGTTTCCATTAGCATCATCCAACTTGCACCATGCTATAGTGTGGACACCACTAAGACGTGAAAAGAAAGGAAGTCTGCTGAACTGAGCAGCAGAGGACAGTTTAGGCAAAAGTTAAGACAAGAAAGAAAGTCTGCTGAATTGAGCCGCCAAGGACAATTCAGGTAAAAGTTAAGATAAAAGAAAAGAAAAATGCAAAATCAGTTCGATAGATCACATCACATCAAGTGATCTATGAAAAAGTTAGAACTTAAATTAAAAGCACTAAGTGCTTTTACTAGCATCGTCCAATGTGCACCATGTTATAGCTTGGACACCTCAAAGATGCACCCCCTAAAGTGTAAAGAATGAATCTCATCCAATCAAATTACCAGTGCAAAGAAGTATAGGCATCCATATAAACCTGTACGAGCCTACAAAAGATGTACGAATCCTCTTTTCAGATTCAAGACAAGGTTCTCACCAGAGATAAGAACAACAATAGTATAAGGGCCTTTATAGGGGCAATCTAGTCAGACTTAGATTCAACTCAAGCCTAGTCCCAGCCAAACGGGTCTCGAACAGGCATACGGATCTCATCCAAATATTGGTAGTACTCGTCGGCCTCAGTCGATCTAGTATCTTAGTAATCTAGAGCTTTGAAAGTTTGGTTACTAGTCAATTCACCAACAATTTAAACCTTTATTAAAGAAAGACAAGACAAGTATATACTTGAGGTAAAGGATCAATCAAGGACCCAGATAAGTAAGAAAAGCACAACCTAATATAAGCTACTAGGGGGTCCTGTCTCTGGTGCTCATCCTAAGTCTGGTCTTATGCATCCACCAGTAGGTAATCCATGTCTATCATCACATGATCCTCTGCCCACCAGTATCCACAACTGAAAGATTAGGAACCCTGTCCTCTAAAGCTCCCTCTATACTTCCAGCGGCAATATTAGTCTTCTCTACTTATCGTTCTACCTCCTGCTCAGGTCTAGCCGCCTAAGTCAGCACCGGTGCCACTCAATATACCAGCTGTCATCATCAGACAAAAAATCAGATGGCTCAGGTATCTATCTATACTTGATCATTCGTGCCAGCTGGCCCTATAACACCTCAACCTCAGACCTCGCTCGAGCAGTCTCCACTCTAGCCCTCTCCAAATCCTCCTCTAGTGGCCTAACTCGTTCGGCCTCAGCAGTGGCTACTCACAACTGGTCCTCTAGGAACCTAGCTCCCTCCTCAGAGGCATCCCGAACCACGAGGGTATCCCGAACCAACATCAGATCCAACATTAGGAACAAACATAAGCTTCATTTGGGCATACACTGTCCATCCATACTTGTGCGAGTTCACGAAAGGCGTACGAGTCCTCTTTTCAGATTCAAGATAAAGTTCTCACTATATGAAGCACAATAATGTCACAAATGCCATTATCGGGGCACATTGGTCAAACTCGGGTTCTACTTAAACCCGTCCTCAACCATATAGGTCCTCAGCAGGTGTATGAATCCCATCTAATGGCTTCCTCAGCCATACGGGTCAGTATGACGCATATAAATCCTACCTAGGCATACATATCCTCCTATTTCAGAATAGTTTTCCAAGCAAAAATACAACTCCTCAGCAGCAGGGACACATCAGATCCAAAATGGGGCAAACCCCACTTCTCAAACCCCATTCTTTTAGCTAATTAAGGGCCAAACTCCTAACTTATCTTAATCCTTGATTGAAGGGGCAAAAATTTTTGTTTTGACAAAGTCAATCAAGAATCAAGGTAAGCCATGTTAAAGTAATTACTAACGTGAATACTTTTCATGTATAGGTTTATTCAAAGGGAGGATCCCCAAGCGGTCAAAACATCAAGGGGCAACAATCCGCACAAGACAAAAGATTCTTGCCCAAACCAAGGAAATGTTATCCTAGAAGAAATCCCCAGCAAAAAAATCATCTAGGAAGACACCTCCCCAGCAAAAAAGTCAATTGAGGGGCATCCCTCCATTCCCCAGCATTGGATATAGTCGAGGGGCATCCTCCATATCATCAAGCACCCTAGAGGTACTCCCCAAAGGCGCTCATTCAAGGGGCATCCCCCATCATCAAACACCCTAAGGGCACTCCCTAATAGTGCCAGCTAGCAGAGCATGCTAGGGTTACCCCGGTTTGAGTTGGAACCAACCCAACATCACTAAACTCAATCTTTTCTTTTAATCTGAGCAAGCCCTGACCCGCGTATCTTAAAGTTTTACTGCCCAATTTCTTTATCATGTGCGGGAACCCAAGGAGAGGTATCTGTAAGAAAAGAAGGAATTCCCTTAGTCATACTACTAGCCGAGGGGCATCATTCAAAGGACATACCCAATAAAGGTGCCATCCGAGGGGCACCAGTCGAGGGGCATCTTCCCAAGACGTATTCCTAGTAACTAGACCGTTAGAGGGATCATTTTCCCTACAAGCAAACAATCCGAGGGGCATCCCCTTAATCAGTCAAGCCATCTAAGGCAATTTCCAGGGGCACCCCCCCTCTCCCCCCCGCGCCGGGCAGCTAAGTTTCTCTTTCCAAGGGGCACCCCCTATCAATCCAAGTCATCTAGGAGACTTGCTCCCAAGAAATTAAGCCACTCATAGGCTATTTTCCCCCAATAGTCAGGCTGCTCTAGGAGCATACCAAAATAAGATTGGGACCAGCCCAACATCTCTTCACTCAATTAAACACTAAGTTAGTTATTGTCTAAGGGACTTTTGTGGCTGATTTGAGGCATTAAAACTAACTGTTTGACCATCTTGGGGACTTGTACGGGTGGCCTGGACCTGTATGGGTCCCTTTTAGGACCAACCCAACATCTCTCCACTCAATCAAATAAGATTGGGACCAACCCAACAACTCTTCACTCAATCAAACACTGAGTTACCAAAATAAGATTGGGACCAACCCAGCATCATTTCACTCAATCAAACATCTCTTCAACCCAACATCTCTTCACTCAATCTCCAGGGGCATACCAAAATAAGATTGGGTCCAGGCCACCCGTATGGGTCCCTAAGATGCCCAAACAGTTAGTTTTAATACCCCAAACCAGCCATAAACGTATAAAATCAGCCATACGTTTCATTTGATGCGTTCACACATGATTTTTACCTATATAAAGGAGCATTTCTGCTTCATTTAGGTCTTGATTATTTTATATCGAATTTGGGTCTCCCATCCAATGGGAACCATACCAAAACTCTTTCCCAAGTAGACAACTTGGGTGGCGACTCTATCATTTGTATCGAATTTGGGTCTTGATTATTTTATTCGTTAAAACTAGTTCAAATGTGTAAACTTGAACTAAAAAGGTTTCGTCACGCCTAAATTAATCAACCAATCACCCTAGTGAGCTCCACCAGCAGGCGCCAAGGGAGACCCACACGTCATCGACACCTCACAAAGGCCTTATTCTTTTAAACTTCTGAAAGTTGAACTAAATTGAACTGAACTGAAGTTGGCTCAGCTGAACTGAATTGAAATGAAGTGGGTTGAACTGAACTAAAATTATTTCAGTGTAAATATATAACTATGCACAGTTGAACTGAAATGAAGTGGACTGAACTAAACTGAAGTGGTCTAAACTGAACTGAACTACATTGAATTGTAGTCCAGGAGAACGGGGCCTAAGATTATTTCATGAATTCTAAAGCCATTTGTTTTTCTAAAAATTTACTAAGTTACCATACAATAGGCATAATGCATACTTAGTCCTCTCAACTTGACAACTTTTATCATCTAGCGCGTCCAACTTACAGATGTCTTTACCAACCCCCTAAACTTGAAAAAAGTGTTTACTGCAACCCTCTTTGTGCCACGTGTTACCTTGTGACAGGTTTGGCTTTTCAAAGATGTCAATTTTTTTTATTTTACTCTCTCCAATCAGAAGGTGACATGTGGCACTGAGGGGGCTGTAGTGAACACTTTTTCCAAGTTCAGGGGGTTGGTAAAGATATCTGTAAGTTGGAGGCGCCAAGTGATAAAAGTTGCCAAATTGACAGATCTAAGTATGTATTGATCCCATACAATATAGTCGATGTGAAAAATGCCAAATGCTTCAAAACCATCCTAAACTTGGCTCGAATAGCCTATTGCCTCCCCCAACTTTTAAAAGGACCTATTACCTCCCTCAAGCAATTATGCTCTTATTACCCGCCCCATCTTTCAAAATGACCTATTACCTCCCTCAGTTGTGTTCCCTCAATTTGCTGCTATATCAGCTTTGGGCGGGTAATAAGAGCATAATTGCCAAGTTGAGGGAGGTAATAAATCAGTTTAAAAGTTGGGAGAGGCAATAGACTATTTAACCCAAGTTTAGGATGCTTTCTTTTTATATATTTCGACATATGAGAAATATCGAAAGTAAAAAAAATTCTATACCTTATGTATTCACATCTTGATCAAAAGTCAAAGTTTCTTTTTTTGGTAAAAAAAGAAAGCGAAAAATGAATTAGACATTGTCAAATCTTGGGAAAGAAACTCCGGATAAGTCTTGGTGAATCATGTCAAGTATCTCGTGGATGGGGTCTTCAAACAAGAGAAATTCAATTGGAAGAGAAGCAGCTATGTTAGCCAACCTATCCGCACGATGATTGCCTTCTTGATAAATATGTCGACACTTAGCTTCCCACTCCCTCATCAAAGTTAATTCTAATATTAATGAAACTTCCAAAATTTGATGATGATACTCTCAATTGTGAGTGTCTCATGTGATGTCTGCTATTCAAAATTTGATTCGTGACAGTTTTTCACGAGAGAGAAAATAAAAAATATTAAAAGCTAATATTCCATCCTAAGTTAGATTTTAAATGTTGACTGTAACATTAAAATGAGGACAACAGAATATATCTATATATGAGCTTGTTTTATTAAAAAATTTGCGCAACTGTACTTACATTAGATAAAAAAAAATCACTTCATATCTTGAATATGGCTCGAATCTGAGACTTATAGGGTGTGTCTGGAAATCCCAAATTTGAAGGAATTCAATTGAATTCATTTAATTTTATGTAGAAAAGTTGAAACTTTTGTATGTAAAATGAATTGAAATCAATTGAATTCCTTTTGATTTTGGGTTTCCAAATACACCCATAAAGATTATAAATTCAGTCTTAACATCTAGGCTAATAACGTGTAATATTTATTAGTGTTATCAAAACCGTACAGACTGGTTTGAACGGTTTTACCATGAAATGGCCATGGCTACGGTACAGTTCAACTTAAAAACGTTTTTTAAAAAGGATATGGCGACAATCAGAAAGTGTTGCAAGAGACCCTAAAGGGGTTGCAAAAGACCCAAAAAGACCCAATAAGCGTTGCAATAGCCAATGGAAGCGTTCCAAACATCTGTGGCAAGGCAAAGAAGAGTTACAAAAGACCTAAAGAGCGTTGCAATAGCCACTGAAAACCTTAAATAATATATATTCTTTTAAAAATAAAAAACCGAAAACCACTAATTATACCGGTTATACCAATAATATTACATACCATTTACTTCACTGATATAATGCTCGGTCCAATATTGATAACATTGATATT
This sequence comes from Euphorbia pulcherrima, assembly GCA_947683365.1. Taxonomy (NCBI): domain Eukaryota; kingdom Viridiplantae; phylum Streptophyta; class Magnoliopsida; order Malpighiales; family Euphorbiaceae; genus Euphorbia; species Euphorbia pulcherrima. The sequence continues at coordinate 40,973,693 of CANTUS010000008.1, read as the reverse complement.
TATTAAGTATTAAAATAATGGATCTACGCCTTAAATTAATAATCAAATTGTGATTTAACAAACATTTGTGTGGCTGGTGGCATTGAAAATAATATTTATTATATACCAAATACATTAATTACCTCTACTTATTCCAAATTGTTCACTACCTCCCTAAACCTTTTAAAATATCTTTTAGCTGTCTGAATTTAATAAAAGAGCATTAGTTTGCACCTCCACCCAAATGCCATGTATTAATATTTAGGTTTTTTTTTATAAATACTATCTTTAAAAAAGTTAAACCAACTAAAAACTAACACATGACATGAAAAAAATTGGTGTATTTTTTATTAAGTTTAGGGAGTTAATTGAAACAAGTGAAAGTTCAAGAGGATAGTGCCCATTTAGACCAAGATCATGAGGTAATTGATGTAATTGGACTTTAAATCAATTATATTGATATAATGAATGTATTTTAATATGGACTTTGTTGTTCATTTATTCATTATTATATATAAGAGCTTAATCACTCGTGTCTTTGAAAAAAATTCTTTAATTTTTTAAACTATATTATTATGATATTGATGAACTAAATTCATGTATTTTCTATTTCTAATTTTCAACTCAATGGAAAGGGAGAGGCTTCTTGGATTACAAGAGGACGGAAGTAATGATTTGAAAGAAGAAATATGGGAAGAAAGCAAGAAAATATGGAAAGTTGGATTTCCAGCAATGTTAGCCAGAGTTACACAGTTTGGAATGCTTGTAGTTACACAAGCTTTTATTGGAAACATTGAAGAAAATTTACTAGCCAGTTATGCACTTACTCAGGTCATCTCGGTTAGATTCGCCAATGGTATTTTGGTAAGTGAAAAATCTATCTTCTCAAAACGAATTACGGGGAATTATAAACAAGTACTAATCTACAATTTTCGCGATTTTGTAGCTAGGTATGTCGAGTGCCACAGAAACATTATGTGGGCAAGCATTTGGAGCAAACCAACAACATATGATGGGAATATACTTACAAAGATCATGGATAATAAATTTTGTTACAGCAACTATACTGCTTCCTTTATTCGTCTTCTCGTCGAAAATCTTTCAAGTGTTAGGGCAAGTAAAAGAAGTAGCAGAAATTGCGGGGTATATATCATTATGGTTCATTCCATACCATTTCTTCTTTTGTTTTTCATTTACAACTCAACAATTCTTGCAAGCACAAACAAAGAACACGGTTGTAGGATGGGTTTCGGCTGTGTCGTTTGTTGTACATGTGTTGTTGTCTTGGATTTTTGTGAGAATATTAGGTTGGGGAATTGCTGGAGCATTGAGTTCAATGATTGTGTCAAATTGGATGATCCTTGTTGGAATGTTGGTTTATGTTTTTGGTGGTTGGTGTTCTCATTCTTGGAAAGGATTCTCTTTTGCTGCCTTTTCTCATCTTCTTCCTGCTATAAAGCTATCGATCTCTTCCGGAATTATGATTTGGTAAGGTTTTTTTTAACATGTGATTCTAATTTTTTTGTCTGGAGACCATGTACATGGTCAGGAAATTAGATGATTGACATGTAAATAACATATCAACTACTAATAATCAAGGATAGATTCTCCACACTTGAAATTCGAATGTAGAGAATATAAGCTCAATTTAAGCCTTCACGTTTAAAGAAAAATGACGTGGATTAAAAATGTTTATTTTATTATCTTTCCTCTGAAAAACACAGATATAAAATAAATCTACTCCGAAGTTTAATGCTCAAACTTTACAGAATACCAATTATATATATAGTGACATCATTAAATAAGGTTATTTTCTTATGAAGAAAAATTAAATAAGGTTACTAATAAGGTTGGTCTAAGTGGTAAGCGGCTTGATATCGCTTAAGCAAGGTCTCAATTTTGAGTCCCAGTAAATTAGAAAATCCTTATTGAGAGACTCACCCACCACAGCCAGGTGCATGATTTAGGTCGGATCTGAATATAGTCGGAGGAAGCTTCATTAAACAGAATAGGCAACAAAAAACAATTAAATAAGGTTATTCCTCCACAAGTAACGGTGACTAGATGGACGGAAATCATAGGGTATATCGGGTCATTTTATATTCTTTTATAATTAGGGGCTGAAAATTAATAGAAAGATATTTAATATGAAAGAGAAAATATTTAATTAAATACCTATTAAATATCAGTCTTTAAATTATTTGGTCTTAAAAAAATCCAATGAAACCTGGGTTAGACACTTTGGTCAACAACCACCAATCCCCAACTTACCAAATGCTATAAAATCTAATTCCTACTAATTTTATTTCAAAAATCTTATTTAATCCCGTTTCAATAATAAAACCAAACTCTAATTCAATTCAACTTTTTTTTAATATTTACAGTATCTTCATTGAAATAATCTTATTTAGAGCTTAGTCATAATTAAGTCTCTTCACCCCTCCCGATAAATATATTTAATGGGATTCGAACCTCCGCCAGCTGAGCTAGAACTTATTGGTCAATTCAATTCAATTTTAATAAAAACAAACTGTCTTCAATTTATTTGAAGAATTGACCTAACTTCTATTCAATTTAATTATCAAATTTCAATACATCTCATCCACTTCAAAAAAATAACTCTAAACTCAACAATTTCTAGTTGGAATTGGAATGTCCAGTCGTAAGTTATTGTCGTTTTCAATTATATTTTAAATATGTAAGGGTATATATATTGTCTCACTCACGCTTAGCTAACAAGTAAGGATTCTCCAAAGTTATACATTTCAACTTTAGAGTATATATAACTCATTTTGAATCATTGGATGGAAATTGAATAGATGAGATTTTACCTATTAATTTTAATTAAAAAATAATTAATTTACTTTTATCTCTATCTCTTTCTAACCTGGGAAATTGTGTTAAAAGTATACTCCCTCCATATTTTTTTATTTATCTTCCTACAAGTTTCACACTTTCTAATAAACTAATTAATTAAGAAAATGTCAATACTAATTTACCCTTTAAGTTTAATTAATGTTTTAATTTATCAACTAAATGTAATTAATAGTTAGGGGTAGAGTTGGAAGATCAATGGAAAAGATACACAAAAATATGCAAGTGACAAGTATTTTGAAAAACACATTTTGGCCTAGAATGCCTATTTCAAAAGGATGGAAGGAGTAGTAATTTAGTTTCATATTTATATCTTTAACATATTCTTTAATTTTTACACTCTCTAACCAATTTTAATTTTTCATTATCAAACAATATGCTCCAGCACTATTCATGCAATGTTCACGTTTTTTTTAATTTTCTCATCTTATTTTGACATTATCTTTCAAACTGTTCATTTTTTGACATGCCGCTTTACAGTTTTTTATTAGTCTCATTTTTATCTTCAAAACATCATCCATTGGGATATACTTCTTCGAAAACTTTTTTTTCGACCATTTAATATCTGGTAGCTACCTGGTAAGAAGCTTATTTTATATGTTTGAATTTCCGTTTTCAATTCAATAGAATCTGGTATGTATCTGGTAGGATGCTGGTATATATTTATGAATGTAGTAAAAACCAGGTACAAATATAAACTTGGTAGATTGAATAAACTTCCAATGAAATATAAGATTCCTACCAGATATTGAACGGTTGAAAAAAAGTTTTTGAATGTATATGGTAGGTATCTAGTATGTATCTAGTAGAATACTATTAAATAAATGAAATATGGTAGAAATATGTTACAAACATAAAGTTGATGGATTTAACAAATTTTCAATAAAATATAAGATTTGTACCAGGTGCCTACCAGATATCTACGAGTTACCTATTATATATATATATATATATATATATATATATATCAAATAGTTGAAAAAAAGTTTTCGAAAAAGTATAACATAATGGATGGTGTTTCGAAGATAAAAATGAGATGAACAAAAAACTCTAAAGCAACATGTCAAAAAAATAAACGGTTTGAGAGACAATGCCATAAATAAGATTAGAAAATGAAAAAAAAATGTGAATAGTATGTGAACAGTGTGCATGAACGTGACTAGTGGAGACCAAGGGTAGAACATATTGCTATAATTTTAGAACTTATTTGGTTAGAAAAGTTAGGACCTAAATATTGGGACGATACAAAACTTAATTTTCAGTACACTCTTATAAAAAGCCCTTCTAACTTTACCCTAGGTACTTTACAGAATCCATTCCCCTACCTTTGTACCTCCTAGTTTAGAAATAGGGAAATTGGAGAGATAACGTTTCCCACTAGAGTAGAGATGATTAGACAGTTTCATCAATGCTTTACTTTGCAAATTTTAGTCAAGTTGGATTTAATTCTTAATTTGAAAAAACTTGATTTCGTATTCTTTCTTTCTTATCTTGTAATTCGACCTTGTTTCCAGCTTAGAGGTATGGTACAATGCAATATTAGTTCTATTAGCTGGTTATATGAAAAATGCAGCAACTAAAGTTTCAGCTCTATCCATATGGTAAGGATATCATAATTTCTAGTTCCTCAACTATCTATAATTTGCTATTTTAATGATACAGGCTCTTTCTTGATGAAAAATAAATTTCCATTGCAGTATCAATTTTACAGCTTGGGAATTTATGCTATGTTTTGCATTCCTAGTCGCTTCAAGGTAATTACTTCTATAGAGTCTGATCTTAATTAATACAGAAGGTTAGAGAATCCTAAGGCATATGAAATTTGTTAAGTTTACATATATGAGATTTGATATTTTTTTAGCATTAATAAGCCTTTAAATCGTATATAAAACTATAACAAATTGAGGTCTCCATCATTTGCAGGCCCGCTTATTGTGTCATTTATCATCTATGCACAATAAATCTACATACTGAGTTCTTGATCATTCAAAAACCTATTCATCAATTTATACTTTTAACCAATGGTGTTGGAGATGTGTAGAAAATCTTACACCGGGGAAAATGAAATGTAGTATATAATATGTGTATATTGGACCTCAAAACATCCAATACCCTCGACGCCCACAACTAGAAAGATCTTGAGACCATACATAAAGTGCTGGCGGAGTTTGGGTTTTTTTTTGAAAACCCCCCGGAGAAACATTGTGTTTCTCCAGAAGGAAAAGGATTGAGATAGGTGAAAATTTCGGGGCGGGCGTCCCAACTAGGTTGATGCCCCCGCTTACCTACAAAACACCTACCTCTCTTTATTAATGCAATCCAAAGACCGCTCACAAGATGAGAGCGTCAGTGAACAAGGACACAGCCTAAAGGTGATACGGATATGGAATCCGATCCCGAGGTATGACTATACAATGAATAGGCCAACTGATGCCACCTAGCTAGTTACAGCTTAGAAATAAATCTGGACAGTTAAATACATCAGAAACAACAAAATTAAGATTCCGTCTTCGATACTTGAAAAAGAACCAGCATAGATGAATGCTTGCCCCCAAGAGATCATCTGTGCTTAAGACACCCTCGAACACGTACTTATTCCGCCTTTTCCAAATGGCCCACGCAATCATAAACCAAAAAGCCGTACCAAACTCCTGTCCAATCCCTGAGGAAAAATGCGCTCGCCATACTACAAGAAAATCAGCCCCCTTGAATGGCATTGTTACCGAAATCCCTAGTAACAGAAAAGCTTGAACCCATATACGATAACTACCCAAACAGTGAAACAAAGCATGATCAATTGTTTCGGATTCATCACAAAACGGACACTTGTCATTCAATACAGCTTGGCATCCGCGACAAACCAGAAAGACTTTCGTTGGGAGGCGTCTATGTAACAATAACCAGCCAAAAAATTTGACTTTAGGAATAAGACACGCATTCCAAACCACCATATAATCCGTTTCCGGCGTAGTCCTTTGAGGCGACCTATAGGACCCTAAACAAAAAGATGCAGCTGAAAATACCTTATTAGCTTCCAGATCCCATTCAAATCTATCTGCCACCACCTGAGACCCAACGTGTGGCTGCTGCCCCCTGTTGCCGACAGCCTCGTCCCCCACAAAAACAGCAGGGCAGACTTGGGAAATCCAATTACGCATCTGGGAGCACCTCTCCCTACTAGTAATCCTTAGACTACGTTTCCAAAAAGGCCTAGAAAATGCTGCTCCCTCAGAAATAGACAGACTCCCGTCCCGAATCGAACAGCTTTTTCTATTACATAATAGATACAGATCAGTGAAAAGAACAGATAATGACACATTTGCAGTCCAATTATCATGCCAAAAAGATCCGCTCGCCCCGTTCCCCACTTTAACTCTCCCGTTCGATTTAAACAACTCCCAGAAGGTTGAGTTCTTTACACAACAAGATATAATGCCTTGCCAAACATACGAAATGCGGGATCTATTAACATTTTCAAACGAGTTCCATGACACGAAGCCATATCGACGGACACACAGCTCATACCACAACGAACCCTGCCCTTCTGTTCTAGACCGCCATATCCATTTCAGCAATAAACTACAATTGACTAGTCTTAGATCCCTAACATATAGGCCACCTAAATTTTTTGGTAGCATAATTGTCTCCCAACTCACTTTACAGATCCCGCTAGAGTCCGCTATACCTTTCCACAAGAAATTACGCATCAGTTGAACAAGCTTATTGTTAATAGAGGCCGGCATCTTATTCAATGATAACAAATATATCGGGATAGATGAGAGAACCGATTTTATAAGGACCACCCTGCCAGCATACGATAAACACTGACCTTTCCAACTTGCCAGCCTATTTTGGAACTTACCAATCAACCCGTTCCAATAAGACACCGGGATGCGTCTCGTACTGAGAGGGGCGCCTAGATAAGTAATGGGAAATCTTTCGATCTTACAACCCATTGTCTCCGCACACCGATTCAACAAGTCGTCCTGCGCGTTAATACCCATAATCGAGCTCTTAACAAAATTTATTCGTAGACCTGAAATCAACTCAAAACAACGTATTAAACGGATAAAAGTAGGTAAGAGAGACTCATCTACAGGTAGGAAGCACATCGTATCGTCCGCAAACTGAAGAATAGATATATCCTTCTCTGACCCATGAATACGAAACCCAGGTAAAATACCCTTACGGACACTTGCGTCAATGAGCTGTTTAAGACCTTCCACTGCTAAGACAAAAAGGAATGGAGAAATGGGATCACCTTGTTTAACCCCTCTGCCCAAATAGATCGGATCTGTGGGACTACCATTGATAAGAATAGATGTTGTCGAGTTCGCTCTGCAGGTCACCATCCATCTAATCCACTGATCAGAGAGCCTCATCCTCTTCAACACTGAGTCAATATAAGTCCAAGAAACACTATCGTATGCTTTATGGAAATCAAGCTTGAGAGCCACAGAAGACTGACCACTGCGGTGGATTGATTGGATCACTTCCGAGGCTATAAACGAGCATTCATGAATATTACGGCCTTTAACAAAAGCAAACTGGTTGTCAGAAATCAGCTGAGGTAGGACAGCCTGTAATCTTTTCGCAAGTACTTTCGACACAATTTTATATATACCATGAATAAGGGCAATCGGTCTATAATTCCCCAATGACGATGACCCCGGGACTTTAGGAATCAATACGGTAAAAGATGACTTGATAGAGTTTGGCAGCTGATCATGCCTATAAAATTCGCCAAACAGAGCTAGCACATCCGATTTCATGTCCTCCCAGAAGCGTTTATAGAAGAAGAAATTAAATCCGTCCGGCCCCGGCGCCTTACCTTCTTGACAAGCACACACTGCGTCCCACACTTCAGCCTCAGAAAAAGATTCAACTAGCCGCGCATTGTCCATCGCATCAACCATACGGAATTGTAGTTCGCCCAAGGAAAACGGCACCTCCTCTTGTTTCGAAAACAGCTTGGAATAAAAATTCCGTATCGTGGATTTAATAAGTACCGGGTTAGAAGATACAACTCCATCAATTTCCAGCTGTGAAATCCGATTCCCCCTAGCCCTCGCTGATGCCATCCTATGAAAAAAACTTGTATTATCATCACCCAGTAAAGTCCAGTTAACACGTGATTGTTGGTGACGAATTTGTTCAAGGTTCCGTCTACAGGTAAGTAATTCCGATCTCGCGCACTGAAGCTCCGATCTACTTCCCTCCTCCAAAGGTCGGACCACCGAACTGGATGTCAAAAATATAATACGAGCCTCTAGCTTCTTTATTCTTCCCTCTAACCCGCCAAAATTAGATAGATGCCAAGGCCGGATAAAGCTCCTTAATCGGCATAATTTAAAATCAATGTCGCGCCCCGGATCCGCCAATTCTATGGCCTCCCACTTCGATCTTAGAAAAGGTAGAAACCCGTCCTTTTCCCACCAACAGTTCAATGATCGAAACACCTTCTTGCCATCCGATACCAATGCATGGGACCGGTATATAATCGGAAAGTGATCTGATAGCGTTGAATCAACCGTCATCACATTCTGTCCCGGCCACCTATCAAGAATATTGCACGACACCAAGACACGATCAATCCTAGAGAAGGATAGAGCATTAGACCACGTATAGTCACGCCCATGTAATGGCAAATCAAATAGAGCACATTCATTAACAAATTCCTGGAACCTAATCATCGAACTCGCCCCCGTATTCCCACTTCTACCTCGCTCAGAACTATGTAACACTTCGTTAAAATCAACACATATCACCAAGTTATCAATGTTTTGAATATGGGGCAGCAGATCACACCAAAATTGATTCCTATCCCTGGGAATAGGGGGACCATATAAGCATAGTAAATTTACCTCAAGTTGACTAGACACAATATGTAGCAGACACCATCTATCTGTAGAAGCAGTGATCGAGCCAAGAATTAAATTAGGATTCCATGAGATCAATAAACCTCCTGCCAAGCCATGCGACGGGATATAATGAAAATGAAAATCGTTATGGCCCCAAAACTTCCTCACAACCTGATCTGTAACCGATAGGGACTTTGTCTCAACTAGGATAAAAACCTGAAGCTGCCACTTACGAACACATGACCGCACCAAAAACTGTTTGGCCCCATTCAATAAGCCCCCGCGACAATTCCAACACATAAAACTCAAAGTCATGATAAAACTCACAACATCCCAGTTCGGCCAGCAGCTCTCTCAACGCCGTTGCCCTTCCAATGCCTCTATAATCAAGCCCATATTTTGTTCGTTAAACAACTCAAGCTTCTCTCCGATTCGGAAAGTCATTAATTCCTCACTGATGGTTGGCTCATTTTCTTCCCTGCGAATGATAATTCTATTCATATTTAGGATGTTTGGGCCCGAAGAACTTGAATTCTCCATACCCGGATCCACCGCGTTGTTTCCCTCAATTAACGGCCTGTCGCCGGAAGGGTGGGTACTACCCGGACTTGTGTTGTTGCTATCCGCAACAGTCTCATCATCCTCGTCCGATCTAATTTCATCTTCGTTCCCCGATGATTCACTACTACACCTGTCCGAAGGTTCCTCCTCTGGTTCGCTTCGCTCTTCCGACCCGTATTCGTACTCTTGACTGTGTTGGCAGCCAATTCCCTGTCTAAGGTTCGTGTATATCATTATATCTCTATCCCCTACTGCCAACGTCAAATTCCTACTGGCTGTCCCAAGCGGTACCAAAACAAGGCACGATACTACATCCAACCGATCCGGTTTTTCAAAATTACAATCTATCGAAACAACTCGTCCAAATCTCGCTGCCAGTTCCCGCACCACATGTTCACAAACAAGAGCTGGCGGAATTCCGGTGAGATCCAGATACATAATACATTCCGTCGGCACGAAATCTACTGGAAGTGCACAAACTGACTCTACAATATGATCCATAACTTTCCAATCCTCATTCATAAAGTCCATAAGAACCACTTCTGATCTAAACGAAACAATCACATAAAATCCACCAACAGGAGCAGCAAATACAGATTCAAAACCGTGATCGCTCAACAAATCATGTATATTACGGATGTGAGAAATATTGTTAAGTTTAACCAAACAAGATTTTGATTTCCAAGGTACAGATTTAACCACTACCTCACTTTTCAGTATAGATGCAGCAGGTACACTAGGAGAGGATGTCACCTGGATCGGGTTAATGGTCGACTCTTCTCGTGGGGCTTGATTCGCCACAACATCCACAAAGGACCGATGATCTCGAGGGGAGTCTCTGAATATCGGCTTCTGAACTGCTACCACGGGATTAGACCGTGCTTTGGGGGCTGTTTTCGATTTGTCATACCTAGCTTTGAAAGCTTTGAGTCTAATCGCACCAATCGCTATCATATTCAGCGCATCCAACGCTTCCCTTATCCGCATAGATCCATCGAGTGTGATGAATCCAAAATTAAGGTTCTTCACATTCCTTTTTCGGGCAATATAGACCCGGCCATACACCCCATATCTATTGAACATTCTTTTCATAGCCGCTGCATCAAAGTGGTTTGGGAAATTCTCAAAGTAAATTTTTGGGGGGTTAGGGATTTGGTAATGGCGATTTTGGGGGGGGGATAGGGTTTCGGTATTGTGGCTGGTGGTGGGTGCTCACAGATCGGTTCAGGGTTGACGGTCGGTGGTGTAGACGGCGGCTAGGGAAGGGTGCGGGTAGGGTGCGGCCGGGGCAGGGTGCGGGTAGGGTGCGGCTGCGGGTAGAGTGCGGCTGGGGAAGGGTGCGGGTAGGGTGCGGCTGCGTGTAGGGTGCGGCTAGGGATTCCATTCCTCACTCTTGAATGCTTGGAAGTTGAAAATCAAGGCTTTTTCTGAGTCAGGACTTTTAGCGAACACCTTGCGTGCAGCAATGAAAACCAGCTGAAACAGACAAAGGGGGAGGCGGAGACAGCTACTCTACCTGCCGTTCGGTGGTGCGGATGGTATTGGCGGAGTCAGTGGCCTTGGCGGTCTAAGCGGTGCCGGTGGCCTTGGTGGACTTGGTGGTCTTGGTGGTGGGAGTGGTATTGGCGGCCTTGGCGGTTTAGGTGGCGGCGTTGGTGGTGCCGGCGGTGTTGGTGCAGGCGTTGGCGATGGTGGCTTCCTTTGGAATGTGTCTGAATTATTGGCGGAGTTTGGGTTAGCAGAGAAAATTAGACCTATAAATGACACTAGACCTCAGAAAAATAGAATGTCTGGCAAATGACAGCTGGTTCATATCCACTCTTATGAAAAAACCCAAATCGGAAATATATAAGAGTAACGTGTAGACATAAGCAGTATAGATTATGGCTTAACACAAACCAATTAGTTTTGTGTTAGATGAGCTCAAATCCACTTTTGTGTCCACTTAGTTATCGATTCTAACAGTCTTTATCGATTCTAACAGTCTTGATGCCAACAAATTTTCTAAAAATGGCTCAACACATGTTTTATTTGGATTCAATGTAGAAGAAAATTAATTAGTATATTATAAGAGTCAAGAGCGTGAATAATTAAATGAGTGAGCACAAGTGAAGTTGAGTCAAAATTAATACAAGACAAAAGGAATTATAAGACTCAATCTACACTGCTCACTCTCCTTGGAATGCAATAAGATGTTTAACAATTGCTTTTGCCAAGCAATTATTAATTATTATATATCTTTTTTTTAATATTTACATATATCTTTATTGAGATAATCTTGTTTGAGGCTTAGTCACAGTTAAGACTCCTCACCCCTCCCAATAAGTGTATTTAGTGGGATTCGGACCTTGTTCTCCTATAACTTGCTTAGCCCGCTTTGCCAACTGAGCTATATCTATCTTCTTTACTGCACATAATCATAAACATATTTAAATTTTTTTGGTTGGCTGACATTCTTCTTATCGAATACCATAAAGAAACTTTGCGGGTTTTAAGTGTGTTGACCTTGATTGCATTTGTGGAGTTGAGTCCATAGTCACCCCGAACGAACTCACTTGTTATAAAGCCCAATTGACATCGCTTAGTAAGAATAGTTTAGACATGATCATTTACTTCCTAATTCGAAATTATAAATAATGTTTAGAAGTGGCTAATTAAGTGAAAAGATCACTAACTTTTTGTGTGTTTATGTAGTGTGCGAGTATCAAATGAACTAGGAAGAGGGGATACAAAAGCAACTATATTCTCTATTAAAGTTATGGTCATCATGTCAATGTGTGTGGGAGTTTTCTTTTTCATACTATCCCTAACACTAGAGAAACAACTGGCTCGAATTTTCACAAATGCACAAAATGTTGTTGAAACAGTGTCCAATCTCTCTATTCTACTTGCTTTGACAATGCTACTCAACAGCTTTCAAACAACTCTGTCAGGTACAAACACGCACACACGTATAATGTATAATGCATATTTTGCACCCTAACACATTTTGCTAACTGTTGAGCTGAACTTTTGCTTGTTCCTGTTAGCCCTTGGACGCCACATGTCAACTTTTAGTTGATGTGACTTTCTAAAAAGGTCATATCCTGATTTGTCTCTCAAAAAAACAGATTCTGACACGTGGCATGATATTCGAAGCCAAATTGATGCACTTTTGTCAATATATATATATATATATATATATATATATATATATATATATATATATATATATATATATATATAAACGAAAACAAAATTATAAACTAACGTATTTTATTTTGATGTTGGTATTAGGTGTGGCTGTTGGTGCTGGTAGACAGAGTACGGTTGCTTACATTAACATCACTTGCTATTACATAATTGGGGTGCCTCTTGGTGTTGTTCTTGGATATGTTGCTAATTTACAAATTAAGGTATGTATACTTCCTTTGCTCAAATTAAATATACTAATTAAACTATATATGTTGAATTGGTGTAGACAATAATTCTAAAATGATGATGGTTAGGGGCGGCAATAGAGGGGTCGGGTGGGGCACGTGCACCACCCCAGCCACCGGAATGCATATATAGGTCATTTATTGGAAAATAAAAAAAAATAAAATCGTTTCCATCAGAATAACATAAGTGGGTGCGATCATACCAACACTAATGCACCGGATCCCATCAGAACTACGAGATTAAATGTGTTCAGGCGAGAGTAGTGCTAAGATGAGTGGCCTATTGAAAGTCCTTGTGTTGCACCTCCTATATTTTTCATTAAAAAAAAAAAAGGAATGACACAAGTTTTTAATAGCTCTGGCGGTTAATAGTTTGAGTACTCTACAGATCCTAAGATTTGAACCTTTGCTTGAGTGACATTGTTTCGTCTTGGGCAAAATGACAATATTTTTCATGTTTGTACTAAAAAAATGCAAATTCCTAAATTTGTTGTTTGAGATGATCAAACATGTGTTCTTGAGAGAATAACAAAGTTTTAGCTTAGTGATTGAGCGAAGCAAAGATCCCAGAGGTCATAGGTTCGAGTCCAGATTCGGGTGGGATGAGGTAGGGTTTTTCTTTATTATTATTGTGAGTAAAATGAGAAAATTTTTTAAAAAAAAAAATACATTCCTTCACCAACTAACCTGCAAGCCAATTGTATTATTTGCATTTGATTTAAAATTTAAATAATTAATTTTAGAACGAATTAATTTAGTCTTAATAGTGAAGTATAATTATCTTGTAATTTACTAAATTAATGTCATTTTTTTTGTTTTCGTTGGATTAGATTAAAGTTTTTAAATATGGCATTTTGCTTGTCAAATTAAATTTCTTTTACTATGTCGGTGACACCGACACTACCCCAACTCTCATCTTAGTACCGCCATTGATGATGATTTAGCTGAATAACATCAATACAAATTTGATGTAACTCTTCAGAGTGAGTGTTGAGTTGACTCTAACGCTTGATTGAGTTTGTAGGGAGTATGGATTGGAATGACAATTGGAGTGGTTATCCAAGTTGTTAGTCTTGGCTATGTTACATTAATAACAGATTGGAATGATCAGGCGAGCCACCTAAACTTATTCTTCTTTATTTCCATATAATAAAATGCTTATGTCTGCTTTTGTTTTCTACTTAGGTTAAAAGAGCATCAGAACGTCTTACATGCTTCTCCAAAGCTCCAAACGAATAAATTGAAGGGCTCTTTACATAAATAAGTTGAAAAAACAAAGATATTTAGTAAAAAAAAAGAAATAAATAACAAAAAACAATGAAAACAACACAAAATAATAATAATAATAATAATAAAAATATTGTCTTAAAAAAACGTTTCAAACATTGTGCACAATCTCTAAATGCACACTGTTCATTAATCTTTTAATTTTTTTAATTTATTTTGTATTTATCTTTCAAATTGTTAATTTTTTTGACATGTCGTTCTAGAGTTTTTTGTTCGTCTCTTTTTTATTTTCGAAACGACATCTGCTGTGATATATTTTTTCCATTTTTTTTTGAACTATCACATATCCTATAGATATCCAATAGAAGTTCGATAGAAATTAGTAAATGTAGAAGAAATTTGATTCAAAACGTTAGATGAACTTTTTTATAGATCAGAACTTTAAAATATATTTGTAAATCTAGAATAACCTTGATTCAAAATATTAGGATGATTTTACTGACATTTAGACTAGATACTGACTTTTGAAATAAGGTTTTGTTGCTGTAACCATTTTATCCCGATTGAAGCAGTTTTTGGACTAGATGATGACTTCTGATATTGTATGTGTCCATCAAACATCAAATAGATTACCGGTAGCGATTTGATAGAAACCCAATAGACATCCGATATAAATCCAATAGACAATTGATGAAACATCTAGAATACAACAACAACAACAACAACAACAACATTACCCCAACGCCAAACAAGGCTCTCGGAAAAGCAGGGTAAGGGAAGTTGGGTGTGCGCAACCTTACCTCTGTAATTACAGAGAGGTTGTTTCTAATTGACCTGAAGTGGAGTTACAATGCTATCCGTGACTTCATAATAAAAGAAACTCAGACAATTCAATGAATCATTTTGCTTTAGTCCATTTTACTTTAATGAATCTAGCAAAATACAATAAACAACCAACAGTTATCCAATAGATAACGCATGTATATCACTTATTCCAACAAAAAAAAAGAAATAGTAACTAAAAAAATCAATATTCAATATACAAAATATCAGATAACAATCTATTAGATATTTATTGAAAATCCCATTGAAAACACACAAGTCAATTACACATACTTGTACAAATGTCTAATATCAACTTCAAAACAAGTGACAAACTAAAATATAAAATATACCCATACAAATGTCTGTTATCAATTTCAAAATAGATTTTTAAAAAGAATTCTAGTAAATGTCTGGTAGATGTCCAATAGATATCTAAAAGATACTCCAAAAAATTCTTTTGAGCTAACTTGATGTTGTTAACCACTGTCTGAAAAGCCCATCTTAGAACACCAATAACCGATGCTATTGCTAGTGACGCAAACATTGTTGCAAATAAAATTGAACCATACAATGAATTAAAGATCAAGTTGTTAGTTTCTAAGATTATACCCTAATTGAAAAAGTAGTAACTAATTCACTATGGGAATAAACACTAAAACAGATAGCCAATCTTTGCAATCAATCACCAAAAGTATTTGTGACCTAATTGAATGTCTTACCATATATGCTGAGACTCATAGAATTGTAGCGTTCTTCCATTTAAGCTAGAAGCATACTATTAACAAGCACTAATTAAGGGATTCTTCGCTTAAAACCAAATTTAGACTAAAGTTCAATAATATAAAAAAAACATGATATCCAATAGTCATCTCACATATTAATCCATGACTTGAAAACAAACTGCTATAAAGCAAAAAAAAATTGAAGAAGTGATTATTAGAATCGAATAAATATCCAATAGACATTCAAAAGAAACATGATAGATAACTTGTATATGTCTAATGGACAAATGCTAACAACTCCAAAGAAAACCAACAATAATCTAGTAGATACATAGTAAACAATTGATAAATATCTGATAGAAATCTAATAGGAATACCACATAAAAATCAATGAACAGTAAAACATTGAAAAAAAGCAAAAATAAAGCGTAAAAATTAATTACATCTAACACCACCAGAAACAACAGAGAGTGTTGTCACACACAGAGGATACTCAATTATGAGCATATTCTGAGCAAGAAATAGAGCGAAATCTCACATCTAAAACCCAAAGCAGCAACCAATCAAAGAAACAACAACACAAACTAACATAAACATTCCATAAAAAACTATCGAAACTAAGATATATCAGATATCTATTGGATATCCATCAGATGTCTAATCTATACAAAACCAACATGTTTATATTTTAGGTCACTAACAACAATGATCTCAGCCTCAATTTGGAATACAAACACACTTTTCAACACCAAAAGTACTTACTCCACCAGTAGGCTAATTAAACAGTCATTAATAACAAAACAACTACCTTGGCATTTTATCAAACACATAGTGTGCACTTCAATTTCAACAAATAGAATGTTAAACCAAATACAGAATGAACTACAAAGCCTTCATTAGAGACAACAGAATGATCTACAAAATGAACTACAAGAAACAAAATCAAAAGAATGAATCAAGATAGTAAAATCTTCCATTAGAGATAGCAGAAAGAACTACAAATCTCGAAATCATAAATAAAAAAATCATGAAATAGCTTTAATATAGGATTCGAAGAACAAAAACAAAATGAGCTGCAAATAGCCAAATAATAACGATCAATAATCGAAGAAATAAAGAAGAAGAAGAAATAGATGATAATCGCAGTCAATGACAGGTTGGTAGAAGAAGAAGTTCATGATCGCAAATCCAATAAAGAGAACGCAGACATGAGAAGGATAAAAAAATGTTTATGCCAAAATAGAGCTTTATATAAAACGTGTTCATGTAAAATAAATTATACATATTCTCTTTTTAAAGAATATTTATCTTTCATGTCCTTAATGTAAATAATTTAAAAAATATGCTCGATTATGACAATTTCCCAAATTTAAGGCCAAAAATCTTATATTCAAGTAGGATGCCCTAATACTAACAAGGTGTAGCTTAGTTTGCAATGCATGCTACGCAAGTTGGAGGAGATTAGATCCCACTAAATACACTGGAGGGATTTGTTCATCGAATATCAATCCGTAAAAGGCGGAATCGATTGATTATCTCAAATCCAAAAGGATCTTTATTCGAAAACAATACATTAGGAATAAAAACGGTGATCAAAAGCCATTAAAAAATTACTTGATCAAGATGATGTAGGCGGCAAAAGACTTTCAGTGTGTAAGCCCTCCAATCTCTCGTGTATGAACTCCTCTTGTTTGGGACCGGTGTTAGCCGATTTGATGAACTGAAGAACACTCAAGATTTTGATGGTGGCTGATTTCCACTAGGGGTAGGCATGTATATCTATTGTTTCTGTCTAATCAACTTCTATTTATAGTCTCCCTTTAGGGTTACGGTTACACTAGGCATCTTATTTAATCATAAATTTGTCTCTTTAATTATTATTATTATTTATGAATTTGCCGCAAGCTAAATTTCTTATACAAATAATTCACCAACTTTATAATTATTTCAAATAAGTCCTTCTGTTCATTAAACATAATTCTTTTAATTTAATTTAATGAATAATATAAATAACTTTATATTATACCATTAAATACAAATTAATTTCTTCCTTATTCTTGAGTTGTAATGATTCCTCAATAAAATTATTTAACAGATCAATTAATTAATGATCAATTTCTTTCATCAATACTTGTAACATTGCATGTAGAAGAAAAATTCCGAATTAGTGATTCTAAGTACATGATCCTTTGGGTCTGTCCATATGTTAGTAATGGGGTCACGCACAAAGACTGTAAGTGGATCCTAGCAAACCATTACAGCCCCCAATTGGGATAGAATACAGATATCAATTTATTAATACTAAACCCAGTAGTTATCTCACAATTTCCTTTGCCAATTAGAATCAATATAATGAACAATTAATGGACATGGTCATGTCACCCACTATTACATTCATTATATTTCTTGATCTAGAATAAAATAATTCTTTCCAAATAGGGCGCCTACTTATTTGGACATGTCAATAATCCCTTTTATTCATCAAGTGGTAAGTGACTCATTTCAGCTCATCAAGCTGAACGATAATTCTATCACTTCAGCCTTATTACCAGTGTGTTCATTAATAACCCGAGCTTTCCAACAAAATTTTTCATTAATTGAATTTGTCCATTTTCTTGGGATATTAATTGTTATCCCCTTTATTCATATTTAGGGTTTCAATTCATTGTTTTCGTACACTATATTTCACTATTACTTACTCCTCCATTCCAAAAACTAGTCGTTTTAGGTTTTTTATATTGGTTCATTTTATTTGTCAGTTTAGAATATCAATGCGACTTTCACAACTTTTTCTCTAATTTATCCTTGTATTAATTAGGAAAGAGAGTATTTATGGATTATATTATAAATTGGTACTCCTTCTGGTTCAAAAAACTAGTCGCTTTTAGACTTTTCATCAAAACCATTAAGAATTTAATACCCCACTAAAATGACTAATGTATCATTGATGAAATTCTCTTTCTTCTTGTTGAACCCAGCACAAGGTTAGACTGACTCAGTGGTTGACTCAATAGTGCTTAAAGTTTTGATCATACCAATTAAGTTAAGTTTGAGTTAATTAAATCAATAATGATGTTAAATCAGTTAGTCTATGGTTTATAGCTGAGTATTTTAATTCAAAGGTAGAATTACAAATCTCCGCTGACCTAGCTAGTTGATTTAACTCTGAGTTGTTCTAGGCTGAGCTATATCTTTAGTTCGCTGACTAAGTAATGTCCACTAAACGCTTGATATTTAGATTATGTTTCAGTTGTGCATAATGTTTATACTTTGCTTTGAGTTACTTTCATTATTCAACTTCGCTGACCATTCCATTTAAGGAAAAATGGAATCTTGCTTTTGGTCTTAAAACTTTTACAGACTTTAACAAAAAGACATCATATAAAAGATAAAAGGATTTAATGACGTGACAAAGACAAAAGCCCAGTGTAGATAAAAGACAGTTTTTCCATAGAAAAGCTGCGAGAAGACAAAGTCAATTTGGATTGAAGTAGCACGTATCTCTTGCAAATGTGCGACTCTGCAAATTTGTCAGATTACCTGAAGGAATGGGAAGATGACACGTAGCAAGTCAACATAAGATCTCTCTAACGGATTTCCGAAATCAAGCAATAAAGGATTCAAATCTGAAGCTCTGATCTATTTTATTTCTTAACGGATTGATTTCTATCTCACAGCGATGTGATTCTATCTCTCAACAGATTGATTTAAAGAACCAATGGGTGGATAGATGAGCTGTCAAATTGTAGAAGATGTCAAGACAAGTTTAACGGCTTCATTCTTGATTTCAACTATGAAAGGAGCAAGAAGGCAAGCGTTAGAACTTGGTGACTACACCTGAATTTCTAAGAAGCTAAAACTATGTCAATTTTCCAGCTTTAAAGAAATTCAATCAAGAAAGCAACTACTCAGCGATAATATACTTTTTAATAAGAAAGATTAGAATAGATCATCTAGATTGTAATATTTGATCATTATGACTGGATCTACGTTTCTATAAGTTGAATCCAGCTCTTGTTCAGAACCATGTTGAGTTGTTAAGTGATTACAGTGAGGAGGGTACTCAGTTGTAATTGTGACACTTTGTGAAAGGCTTCTCCGCCTATAGTAAAGGAGTTCAAATTAGTGGATTAAAGCCAAGACACTCTGTTGGGACTGAATGTAAGCACAGGTTGCCGAACTTAAATCTGTGTGTCCTTTACTTTATTAAAGTTTTTCTTAGTTTTTCAGCACAGTCCATTGACCTACCTGGCCCAGTTTGTCTAATCGCGAAAAAATTACCTGTTTCTATATAGCGAGTCATTCACCTCCCTCTGACTCATTGAGTTATATGCATAGGGACCAACAAGTGGTATCAGAGCTAGTTCTCATTCTAAAGATTTCACAATCTTGAGATAAAGACCATGGCGTATATGTTGGTCGCTGTGACGGTGTATAAAAGGTCAAAGGGGGTGAATGACCCTTTTTTGCAAAATTAATAGACTTTAAAAAGTCTTATATAGCGTGTTTGATATATTCCGGATGTAATGGATCCGAATGATGAAAATATAAAATGAAGTGCAATAAAGTAAATGATTAAGGAAAGTCAAACACTATGTTTTTATCCTAGTTCAGCCCCGCCTACACTAGTCCCTGGAGTTTCCTTACTCTGAGCTTTGTCCACAAGTGTGATTCCTTTCCAACTAGCAGGAATCAAGCCTTACAATTGTCTCCAAAGATTTATTCTCCTCTGGATGTAGGATATACCACTAAAAGCACCAACTCCTAGCTGAATCCTCTTGAGCTTGTCTCCGGATGTTGACCCATCTTCCAGATGTAGGATATACCACTATAAGCACTAACTCCTAGCTGAGTCCTTTCTCTTTAGTAGGATATACCGATTAGATTCTACCCTAACCTAAGCTAAGTCCTACAGGGCTATACCACTTAATGCACTAATTCTAAGCTATATCCTAATCTTAATACTCACCCAAGTATGAGATCTTACAACTAATTTTTCAAGGGTTTGGTTTTTGAATTTTTCAAGTTTATAATTCACTTGAGAATTCTTACAAAATAAATTTGGATGTTTCAAGTTCTTAGAGGGATTTTGATCACTGATTGAATTTGCTTGAATTCTCTTTGTAATAGCTTCTTATGAAATCAACAAGCACCTTTCCAATGTGTGAAGATCTCCTTTTATAGGCTTTGATCATACATGTAGCCGTTGTGTACCGTTGAGGTAGATCTTAAATCTTTACCATTTATCAGGTATGATGTGGCGCATCCAGAGCCATTGATCAATCTGTTACACTGAATAAATGTCCCATTTGAATTTTTGGGATTGAGGCTAAAAGATTGTCAGTGATCATTTGTTTGGATTTTATTGATTTGCCAACTTTTATGCCGTTCATGTTTAGTGTGAGCTCCATGCGCCATTCCTATTAGTTTATGTTAAAAAGGTTGTTACTTTTTTCTCTTTCCTGTGTGAGTCCTTTTATCCTTTTATTAAATGTGTGCTAGCTGTCTGTTTTTCAATCTTTATGGCAAATAGATCTTTGACTTCAGACCAAATGTGGAGGGAAAAGGTAAATTTTGAACTTTTCCCTTTGTCTTAATAATTGAGTCTTCCAAATTTAATCAGACTTAATACATCCAGATGCTTCTTCAATCAGTCTTCTCTTCTGGATGCTGCTTTTGAGAGGTTAAAAGTTTGTTTCCTTTCCAAACTTTAACCGGATGCTTTCCTTTTGTACTTAGGTATTTGAGGTCTTCAATATGTGTTCGGATGACTTCTCTTGAACACTTGTGTTTTTGTTTTCTTTATGGACTTAAGAGATTGTGTTTTTATTTTCTATAAACCTGATCCAGATATGTTCTTGGATTGCTTTTTCCAAATCATTGTTTCCTAACAATCTCCCCCATTTGATGGAAACAAAAACCTAAGTACATTTAAGTATAAGCAAAAGGGATATGTGAGCTAAGTATGATTCTTGATACTTAGTCATTTACAGATTTTACTCCCCCATAATTCTAGCATTCTAACTCCCCCAATCTTTTTTCATCTTAGCTTCTAAGACTTTTAAAGTACAATTGATAGTTGTACTTAGAAGCAATTTTTTGCATAAATATTTTTCACTATATATACTTCTGTTGTTAACAATAGTTAACATCAATGAAGTTTTGGATTATAAATTACAGAGTATATATAAGTGAAAATTTTACAGAACTAGCTATTATAAATTTTAACAAGATAAAAAATAGTTATTCTATAAACTAGGATTCACCTTCCGTGCTTTTGCTCTTCTCCCCCTTTTTATTTGCATCATTGTCATCAGCCTAGGGTCTATCACCATATATGATATCTGATCCCAATTCTTCTGCCAAGCTCCGAAGTAAATTAAATAGTCTACATTCCCTTCAATATGCTTCTCAAGAATTGTATCTACACTAGCATAAAGTAGATGGAGTGGTTTAATAAGCATCTGGAGCTGCGAGTAGGAATTTGCCAGATCTGGATGCATTTATAGCGCATGCTGCCTATCTTCTTATTCAAAGAATAGGAATAGTGCTTTGAGAAGGGTGAGATTGCATTTATACCTAAAGAATCCTATATTCCCAATGTCCTGGATGAGTTCTTGAATGATTGGTAGGAGAAGACTTTTGGAATGGCAGGGGAGGTTCCAGATAAGGAAGAAGGAGTTAGTGATAATTGAGCCATACTGGTTTAGTGTTTTTCAATGTCCTGGATGATGTCTCGCTGCACATTATGAACACTGGTATTGAGATTGTTGAGATCTTTATTAAATGCCTCCTTCAAGTTATTGATGAGCTTATCTGTTTCGGAGAGATGGTATTAAAAGTCTTGGCTCACATCTTCCACATATTTTTCTAGGAGCTTTGGGAGTTTTTCATCCAGAAAATTGGATAACATTTCTTGAGCAGCTTGGTGCCCTTCATTCAACAAGTTTAGTCCATAAGAGACATCCTTTGAGAATTCTGTGATGGCAATGGGAATGAATTTTTAAAAGCTTTCAAACTTGTAGTCAAGGTACTCTTTTAGCTCGGTTCTTAGATTAGTGGTTAAGGAAGTTATTTGGCTCATAATCGTTGTATAGTTGTTGTCAGATCCGGTGATAGCCTAAGTTGCAAAGCTATTTGCTCCTATAATATTTAAAGTCAACTGATTCAACACCGGAGTGATTTTAGAAAGTGGAGGCTCTGCTACAAGTTCTACTGAAGGGAATAAATCCACTTTCTGTTCAATGCTCTTGACTGTAGTCTTTATTTTGCCCAATTCTTGCTTAAGATCTGGAGTCATAATTTTCTCTTATATTAATTTCTCCATGGATTTTAACTGATCACATATACCCCAAAGTGTTCTCTTAACTTCATCTTCTCTATGCCCTTCAATGGTTGTTTGCTCCAACATACTAAGGGCCATTTGAATCTTCTTAGCTCTCGTAGGCTTTGGATTAATGGTTGGATTTTTTAACAGTTTTTTCGGAGTGGATTCTTCCCCAGATCCAGAGCTACTTTTGATTTCTTCTGATCCGGATGATTCCTCTTCCTCATCACTTTCCTCATCTTCCTTATGTTCTTCTTGCTCAGCTTCCAACCGTTCCTCCGAAGTGGCCTCTCCCTTTGATTCCACTTTAGAAGTGTGCTCAGTGGGTCCTATAATATCTCCCTCTTCTAAAGCATTTTGCTCCTGGATAGACTCATCTTCCTTAGATGCATTTTGTTTGCATCTAAGTTATTCTGAATTGCATTGACATCACATGCCATATCAGCAGTTGTAATATTTGAGTTAGAGATAGGGATTACCTTTATTTTCTATGGTTCTGTATGCTCTGCTTCATCTTCCCTACTATCAGCTTCCAGAGGATTGGAATTATCCTTAATCCATCCTTCAATTGCCTTTTTAGGACTTTCCACTTCAATTACTTCAACTGCTTCTATATTCAATACATTTTCAGGAAGTGGTGCATCCCGAGCCTTGAACACATAAAGTTCCTCCTCTGGATATGCACTTTCTTTGATCAGTACTAGTTCTTGAGTTGTAATAATGATAGATGGAATGATGTAAGTTGTAGTGCCGGAAGAGCCTTTGGGTCCCTCCTTTATGAGCTGATTGGCTTTTAAGTTATCCTTTACGGCATCCATCATCTTAGCGTATTGAGGGTCTTCTGGAATAATGTTGTCCGGAATGATGGGCTTGGTTCCCTTTACTCATGTCTGTTGGTTTTTTAGTCGTGAGGATCTATTCTTGTATTTTGATTCCAGCAACATGCTTCTTAATGGCTAATTGAGCCCTCTTAGCCTTGAGAGCTTCATTGAACGTTAACCCTTTTTGAATTAGAGATCTTTTTTGAACTAGCTCCTCTTCTTCTGTAGTGCTACTGGGCTCACTTGTGTCATCAATGATCTCCTTCAGAGATTGCTGGGCTCCTCGTAATCTTCCAGCTTTTATGGCAGCAGCTGTAACGCCCCCCTATAGGGAGTGCCACGGTAACTATAAACACCCAATGAACAACTCTACTCCACTATATGAAGTTCAATACTTATAGATTTAATATGTACAAATATAAATATAGTGTTTCTAACTCCCAATTATTCTCCAAATATTTCTCACACTATCTATTATATGTCATTATTCTACAAACCATAATATTACATTAAATTACAAATCCAACTCGAGTCTTTCCTTATTTGCTCTTCAAGCTGATCCACTTATTCCACTTTGGTCCAAGCTATCTACAAGTTCTCCACCTACGTGTACAAAAATACTACACGCTAAGCAATTTGCTTAGTGGTGTCCATAAAAGAAATATAACAACTTTGAACATTTTTAAAATAGAAACAAAGTACATTTATAAGTCAAAAACAAATTAACCAACTTTATGGAACTAAATTGCAAAACTTATATAGTAATCCTTTCAAAGTATAATCAAATTTGTATCCAATTTTTCCAAACACTTTAACTACATATTGCCCAAAGTAAACAAGTCCTGAATAATAGTAAAATGGATGCGGGAGCGGACAAGCCCGAAGCTGAAGCTTTAAAATCAATATATCGGTCAAGCCTGAAGCCGAAGCTTTAAAATCAATATATCGGTCAAGCCCGAACCCAAAGCTTCAATATCAATATATATATATATATATATATATATATATATATATATATATATATCATAATATCGGCCAAAACCCGAAGCCAAAGCTTCAATTGTTTGTACAGTACTGTACCCCCCTTTATTGGCGCCAATCTACCCTGACCCGTATTCTACTCGTTCAATAAGGGCAATAAATCAAAGTAACACCTTAAAAATTTCAGTATAAACCATCAATCATAATTCAACATAACTTAAGTAATTAAGAAATCCAAATCCCAAATTTTTACGCATCAAACTTCAATTAAAACTCAATAAAATTAATATTCATACTTTCCAGAATTTTTCCAGGTTTCGTAACCAGACTTCCCCTGCATTGTTCACTATTAAAACATCATCCAATCAAAAGAACTTTCTTCTAAACATAATTATCCACATGTCTCAGCTTTCCAAAACCACCGGAATCATAGAAATCCAAATTTTATAACCAAAGTTATGATCAAAATACTAAACAGTGTACCAAGCTGAGATTTTCCGAAAACAGATTTCGTGACTTAACTTCAAATGAAAATTTCACATTGAAAACGAATGAAACTCAATAAGGTTTCTTCTGAACATATATTCCTTACTTTCTGTGGATATCAATAGAATCAAGGATCGTTCAAATTGGACTTATATAACGAGAGAAAACATTAAAACAAAATAGGTATACAAATCTGGAAAATTTTCTCAAAAATCGAGAAATCGAAACTTGAGACACAAACCTTTTTCTAAGCTCTTTCTAGCTCTTTTCTACCTCTTTTGCCTTTGATTTGCTTGCACTAGCTTCCTCTACAACAGCCATATATAATTCTATCAAGAAATTGTATAAATAAACTTCCTAATACCATAAATATGCTTAATCTACGATGAATTCTACTAATTAAGCTTTAATTTCACCAAAAATCACTCACCTCAAACTCGGATTACTATTCATCCGAATCTTAATATCTGAAATCCTCCTATTCTAGTCTTGATTCACTAAAATTGATGATGATAGAGGGCTTTATGATCGATTTCTAACAAGAATTTAAAGTTGAATCGAAGAAATCGGAAGTTTTTAGATTAGGGAAAAATTTGTCAAGGAGAAGAAGATGAAGGTGAAGGTGAAGGGATGAGGGAGAATGAATGAGGGAATACGTATAAGATTAAAGGATAAGAGGATTTCTTTTTTTTTTTTAATTTCTAAAAATGCCCTTAAACAAATAATTAAATGCACAATTCATCCCTCTTACTTAATTAACTCTTGTTTCCTCATGTCTTATATCCAATAACAATAATAAGAATAATTACCAAAATAATTTCCGTGATATTTAATACCATAATAATTTATTATTAGTAAATTTTGAAATTTCGGTTCATTATAATTCTCGCCCTCTTATGAATTTTCGTCCTCGAAAATTGCCTCAAAATAGTTGCGGATATTGGGCTTTCATTGTATCCTTCGGTTCCCAAGTTGCTTCTTCAACCTTATGATTCCTCCAAAGTACTTCTACCAAAGGAATAGACTTGTTTCTCAATTGTTTAACTTCTCTCGCCAAGATTTATATCGGTTCCTCTTAATACGTCAGGTCGGGTTTGATCTCTACGACATCAGGAGATAAGATATATGATGGATCTAATCTGTATCTTCTTAACATTGACACATAGAACACATTATGAATTTTATCGAGTGTCGGGGTAGTGCAAACCAATAAGCTATTGGTCCAACCTTCTCTATAACCTCATATGGGCTAATGAATCTTGGATTGAGCTTGCCTTTCTTGCCAAATCGTAGGACTTTCTTCCAAGGAGATACTTTGAGAAATACTTTATCCCCCACTTCATAAGTAATATCTTTTCTTTTTAGATCAGCATAAGACTTTTGTCTATCCGATGTAGCCTTCAATCTCTCTTAAATAAGTTTTACCTTCTCCTTTGTCTCCTGAATCAAATCCACTCCCACAATCTTGTTTTCACTAAGCTTGGTCCAGTGTAATGGAGTTCGACATTTTCTTCTATACAATGCTTCATATGGAGCCATTTATATGCTTGACTGATAGCTGTTATTGTAGGAAAACTCCATGAGGGACAAATACTTATCCCAACTTCCCTCAAATTCAATGATACAACTTCTCATCATATCTTCCAACACCTGAATTACTCTTTCAGATTGACCATCTTTTTAAGGATGAAATGAAGTACTGAAATGAAGTTTACTTCCTAAGGCTTCTTGCAACTTCTTTCGAAATCTCGAAGTAAATCTTGGATCTCGGTTAGAAATGATTGAAACAGGCACTCCGTGTAGCCTTACTATCTCATCTACATATAAATGAGCCAACCTATCAAGTGAATAATCCATCCTAACTGGAAGAAAGTGGGTAAACTTTGTCAATCTATCTACAACAACCCACACTGCATCATGTTTCTTCTGTGAAAGTGGTAAAGACGTCACGAAGTCCATTGTGATTCTTTCCCATTTCCTTTCTGGAATTGTTATAGGTTGCAACAATTTAGAAGGAACTTGTTGTTCTGCTTTCACCTATTGACAAGTTAGACATTAAGCAACATAGTTAGTAATGTCTTTCTTCATCCCATTTTACCAATAATGGCTCTTCAAATTTTGGTACATCTTGTTTGCTCCTGGATGCATCGCATAAGGACTACTATGCGCCTCATGTAAAATATTCTTCTTTAATTCTTCATTGTTTGGCACACACAGTCTATCTTTAAAATATAGACATCCATCTTCTCGAACCATATAGTTGTCTACGATACCCACTTGTGTCCTTGCTCGAATGACCTTCAAGTCGTCATCTTCATTTTGTGCTTGCTTAACCTGTTGTAGTAGTACAGGTTGAATCATCAATTCTGTAATTAAGGCTCCACTACTAGTAAGAACTAACCCTATATACATAGCCCTTAGTGCCATCATTGTCTTTCTACTGAGAGGATCTGCCACTATATTAGCCTTTCCTGGATGGTAATCGATAAGACAATCGTAATCTTTAAGGAATTCCATCCACCTTCTCTGCCTTAAATTCAACTCCTTCTGTGTTGGCAAATATTTCAAACTTTTGTGATCTGCATAAATATAACATTTTTCTCCATAAAGATAGTGTCGCCAAATTTTCAAGGCAAAGACTATTGCAGCCATTTCCAAATCATGTGTAGGATAATTCCTTTCATGATTCTTCAATTGCCTGGAAGCATAGGCAATCACTTTCCCTTCTTGCATCAAAATACACCCAAGACCACTATGCAAAGCATCACTATAGATTACAAAGTCTTTTCCAGGCTCTAGTTGGGTAAGGATGGGTGCTTTTGTTAGCATGGCCTTCAATTTCTCAAAACTTTCTTGGCACTTATCATTCCACTCAAATTTTGCATTCTTTTGAAGTAGTTTCATCAGTGGGGCAGCAATGATAGAAAATCCCTTCACAAATCTTCTATAATACCCCGCTAAACTAAGGAAACTTTGGACTTTTGTAGGGTTCTTTGGTGGTTTCCATTCTACAACTGCTTCTATCTTTTTAGGATCCACTTTAATTCCTTCTGCAGAAATAATATGGCCTAAGAAAGAAACTTCCTCAAGCTAAAACTCACATTTGCTAAGTTTGGCATACAATTTATTTTCCCTCAAAGTTTGGAAGACTATTCGCAAATGTTGATCATGCTCTTCCCGTGACTTATAATACACAAAAACGTCATCAATGAAAACCACTACAAACCTGTCTAAATATAAATAAAAGACACGGTTCATAAGGTCCATAAATGCTACTGGTGCATTAGTTAGACCAAATGGCATTACTAAAAATTCATGGTGCCCATATCTAGTGCGGAAAGCCGTCTTTGCAATATCATCATCTTTCACTCTCATCTGATAGTAACCCGATCTCAAATCAATCTTAGAGAAGTATTTGGCACCCTTGAGTTGATCAAATAAGTGTTCAATCCTTGGCAATGGATACTTGTTCTTCACTGTTAATTTATTCAACTCCCGATAATCAATACATAATCAGAGCGACCCATCTTTCTTCTTAACAAACAACACCGGTGCACCCCACGGGGATATACTCGGGCGTATGAATCTTTTGTCTAACAATTCTTGCAACTAAATCTTCAACTCTTTCAATTGACAGGCGCCATTCTGTATGGTGCTTTGGATACTAGTGCGGTACCCGGCAATACATTGCAAATTCTACCTCTCTTTTTGGTGGCAAACCCAGTAGTTCTTTTGGAAATACATCAGGAAATTCTCATATCGTAGGAATATTCTGCAATTCTAACTCACCTTTCTTTGATTCTAAAGCAAAGATAAGGTAGGCCTGACATCCCTTCCTAACTAGTCTTTTAGTCTTCATAAAAGAAATTATGTTACAGAGATAATCTGATCTTTCCCCCACGATAACTATTTCTTCTCCATCAGAAACTTGAATTGACATTCCTTTGTTTTTGCAATCCACCACAGCTCGATGTTCCGATAACCAATCCATTCCTAAAATAACATCATAATCTCGGAAAGGTAACTCAATTAAATTTGCATCGAAAAGTTGATGTTGAATCATAATAGGGCAATTCATGTACACTTTATTTACTATCACACTGTGTCCTAAAGGATTAGTCACTTCAATATTTTCTCCTAATTCTTCTACATGTAACCCTTTCTCTTATGCTAATGCAGTACATATATATGAATGAGATGAACCGGGATCTATCAAAGCATAAACATCGTGATTAAAGAATGAAAATTTACCGATAATAACTTCAATAGATTCCCGAGTCTCAGGCCCTCGGATTGCATAACTTTGCACCATTCCCCCTGGTCTACCACTCTGCGGTGCTTGTTGAGCCACAACATGCCCACTTGAACCACTAGCATTTCCTCTTCCCTTTTATCTTCCACCTTGCATTGTAGGAGTAGGAACTACTGCAGGTGCAGATTTACTTATCTTTCTTTGAGGATAATTTACAATGAAATGTTCCCTCGAGTCACATTTAAAGCAGACTCTACCTTTTCCCCAACATTCCCCTGTATGCATCCTTCCATAATTAGAACATTATGGAATATTTCCTCTACCTCTACCTGAAGGTACACTAACCGCTGACCCTGTACTTATGGTTTGTCTCGGTGAAAACCACCTCTAAAATGAGATTGTGTTTGTTCTGATGTTCCCTTCTATTTCTTACTTAGAGATTCCGAACTAGCTGGACCCGGTGATCCCTTTTAAAATCCAGACCTTTTAGCCATTCTTTGTTGCCTATCTCAATTAATCTTCTCAATGCCCGTAGCAGCATCAACCAAGCCATTGAACACCCTAGTCTTTTGTGCAAGTAAATGCACTCTAATTTCATCATTCAGCCCATCCTCAAATCTCTTACATCGCTTTACTTCACTGTCAATGATATCACGAGCATACCTCTCGAGTTTGAGGAATTGAATTTCATATTCTGATACAGTCATTCGTCCCTGTCTCAAAGACAAGAACAATTTCCTCTGCTCATCCTTAAATCGTTCACTAACGTACTTCTTATCAAATTGTTCTAAGAAAAGACCCCAAGTGATTTCTTCGGGTCGCCTTTCTCCCATAATATTATCCCACCACCTCCTAGCTTGTTCTTTGAGTAGACCTTGCACACATTCTAATCTCTCTTCATTTATAAAATGAAGCCTAGTCCTACACCATTTAGTATGATCAAGCCAATCTTCTGCAAATGTAGGATTCACTGTGTCCCCTTTGAAGTCATCAGCCGAAAGCTTTTTGATTCTTTCAAGAGGAGTTCTCTCCTCTCTTCTTTCAATGTGAGGTACTACAGGAACTTGATGGATTTGTATGTTTTGTAGTACTTGTGTGATTACTTCATTAGTCATACGCTGAAGTAAAGTAGCTTGTGCTGGAGTAGGTTGTTCGGGAAAGTCATGAACTGGTGGAGATTCACGTCTTTGTTCATCCCCTTGTCTAACACGGACCGTACTCTCAGCATCCTCTTCCTCACTCTAGTTGTGACTACTACTAGCCATAACTTATTCCTGAAAATTGGATGAAAGTGGATCAAACAACTAATATGTCATATTTATATCCTAAATGGCATGTACATCTTAGTCCTAGAATTACCAAAACCTTAGCTCTGATACCAACAAATGTAACACCCTCCTATAGGAAGCGCCACGGTAACTATAAACACCCAATGAACAACTCTACTCCACTATATAAAATTCAATACTTATAGATTTAATACGTACAAATACAAATATAGTGTTTCCAACTCCCAATTATTCTCCAAATATTTCTCACACTATCTAGTACATGTCATTATTCTACAAACCATAATATTACATTAAATTACAAATCCACCTCGAGTCTTTCCTTATTTGCTCTTCAAGCTGATCCACTTATTCCACTTTGGTCCAAGCTATCTACAAGTTCTCCACCTAGGTGCAGAAAAATACTATACGCTAAGCAATTTGCTTAGTGTTATCCATAAAAGAAATATAACAACTTTGAACATTTTTAAAATAGAAACAAAGTATATTTATAAGTCAAAAATAAATTAACCAACTTTATGGAACCAAATTACAAAACTTATATAGTAATCCTTTCAAAGTACAATCAAATTTGTATCCAATTTTTCCAAACACTTTAACCACATATTGCCCAAAGTAAAGAAGTTCTGAAAAACGGCAAAATGGATACGGGAGCGGACAAGCCCAAAGCCGAAGCTTCAAAATCAATATATCGGTCTAGCCCGAAGCTAAAGCTTCAATATCAATATATATATATATCGGCCAAAGCCCGAAGCCAAAGCTTCAATTGTTTGTACAGTACTGTACCCCCCCTTTATTCGCTCCAATCTACCGTGACCCGTATTCTACTCATTTAATAAGGGCAATAAATCAAAGTAACACCTTAAAAATTTCAGTATAAACCATCAATCAGAATTGAACATCAAAATCCTAAATTTTTAAGCATCAAACTTCAATTAAAACTCAATAAAATCAATATTCACACTTTCCAGAATTTTTCCAGGTTTCGTAACCTGACTTCCCCTGCATTTTTCACTATCAAAATATCATCCAATCGAAGAACTATCTTCTAAACATAATTTGCCACATGTCTCAGCTTTCCAAAACCACCAGAATCATAGAAATCCAAATTTGATAACCAAAGCTATGATCAAAATACTAAACAGTGTACCAAGCTGAGATTTTCCGAAAACAGATTTCGTGACTTAACTTCAAATGCAAATTTCACATTGAAAACGAATGAAATTTAATAAGATTTCTCCTGAACATAGATTCCTTACTTTCTGTAGATATCAATAGAATTAAGAATCATTCAAATTGGATTTATATAACGAGAGAAAACATTAAAACAAAACAGGTATACAAATCTAGAAAATTTTCTGAAAAACTGAGAAATCGAAACTTGAGACACAAACCTTTTTCTAAGCTCTTTCAAGCTCTCTTCTACCTCTTTTGCCTTTGATTTGCTTGTACTAGCTTCCTCCACAACAACCATATATAATTCTATCAAGATATTGTATAAATAAACTTCCTAATACCATAAATATGCTTAATCTACGATGAATTCTACTAATTGAGCTTTAATTTCCCCAAAAATCACTCACCTCAAACTCGGGTTACTAGTCATCTGAATCTTAATATCTGAAATCCTCATCTTCTAGTCTTGATTCACTGAAATTGTTGATGATAGAGGGCTTTATGATCGATTTCTAACAAGAATTTGAAGTTGAATCGAAGAAATCGGAAGTTTTTAGATTAGAGAAAAGTTTGTTAAGGAGAAGAAGATGAAGGTGAAGGGATGAAGGGGAATGAGTGAGGGAATACGTATAAGATTAAAGGATAAGAGAATTTCTTTTTCTTTTTAATTTCCAAAAATGCCCTTGAACAAATAATTAAATGCCCAATTCATCCCTCTTACTTAATTAACTCTTATTTCCTCATGTCTTATATCCAATAACAATAATAAGAATAATTACCAAAATAATTACCGTGATATTTTAATACCATAATAATTTATTATTAGTAAATTTTAAAATTTCGGTTCGTTACAGCAGCGGCATCGGTAAAGGTTTCACTATCCTCAAGATTGACATTCTTCTTCTTTTTGGCCACAACCTTATTGAACCTACCCCTCTTAGGCTTGTCTGGAGTTATCTTCATCAGTTGATTGAGGGTGACAGCGTCTTCATTTTGCTCCTCCACCACAGACTTTATATTGATCTTTATTTGAGCCTTAGTTCTGGTTGTTCTTGCTTTCTTTGCCTCCAGAGCAATCTTAATTGTTTCTCGGGCCTTCTTTTCCTATCTCTACCTTATGGCTTTTTCCTCATCCCAGGTTCTATTATAAGTTAGTTTCTGGAATTTTTTGTCCTCAATGGCTTTTCGATCCATTGATTCTTCTTTAGAAAGGTCTATCATATTCTCAATCAGGATTCGTGTGATCACACCTCCATGAGAGTGCTTTGTGCTGCCTGATGTAATGGAAGAGGAGCACTAGCATATTGGTAACTCTGCTTTGGACCCAATGTTAGAGGACACAGTGTTGGAATGATGACATAATGTTTAGTGATCCACTCCGGATCAAGACAAACTTCGCCAAAACAAATTGCAATAATCTAGGAATCTCTAGTCAGTGAGTGGAGCACTTATCCCTAAAATACCTTTCTAAAAGCCATAGTGTTGGCTCATACTTCATGGTTTGTTCATCTCCATCCATATAAATTGTCACTCTGTCATTCTTCATTTTCAGATGAGTCACAAAGAAATCCGAAGTTAGAGTAATTACTTTCCCATCCACCGTGGTCCGGAGCGCATCATAATAGGTGTGAGTTTTGAGATTCTCATAAAATTATTTTACAAAGACATGATACGTTGGATTGTGCATTTTTAGGAATTCTTCTAGGTGTTGGTCTTTTAGGAGCTGGGCATATGGTTCAGTGGAGAATAAGAAGTTACCCAGAAAATCTGATGGGATTATGATGTCTGAAGTGCTTTGCTTTACTAGAATGAAATGATCATCATAAAGAACTTCCATCTTAAAGATATTCATTTGGGGTGGAGTTGTTTTGGTTTGAGTTTGGTGTTTGCCATTTGAGAACTTTGGAAGAAGAAAATTTGGGAATTAGGTTGACCGATTCCCAATAATACCCTATGGGGCAATTCACCTGTATAGTGTCTCTACCGCTTGGTGGCATCCACGATCTCCTTCATCAATTTCTTCTATAATTCGCTTTCCCAACTCAGGGGTGACATACTTGAGCCACACATCCGAGGAGGATTTCTGGTATAACTCATCTCCCATCGAAGCATACCAGAAAGATTTTTGGGTAATCTTTTCCACCTCAATTTTGTCTTTCGATAGCTTATCTCAAGCCAAGTAATCATAGAGGGGTTGCATCCACCCAAGCGATTTCTTTTGAATCCATAAATTTTCTTCTTGCTCCTCACAAGCCGGCCGGGTTAAGACTTTATAAGGGCAGCTTAGCTCTCTTCATGAGTCTCTCCCTATAGCTGCTTTGGCTAACTCATCTGCTTTTTCATTCTCATTCCTTAAAATGTACATAATCTTCCATTTGGTTCCCTTGGCCTCTAGTTTTTCCAATAATTTGCCTACTTTGGTCAAGTATTTGACCATCTTAGCTCTTTTAGTTCCATACGTATGGTTGATCTAGTTAGCTATCAATCCAGAGTCGCTCTTTAAGACCATAATGTCTGGAGCTATTTCGTTGGCTACCTCTAGCCCCTCGATTACCGCCTCATACTCAGCCGCGCTATTGGTAGAGGGAAACGCTAGTTTGGTGGCGTAAGAGAACCTAATTCTCTCCTATCCTTGGATATAAACTCCGACTCCAGCTCCTTCTACATAGGAAGAGCCATCTATAAAAATCATCCATGTTTCCGCGGGAATGGTTTTCTCTGGCTTGATTCCTGCAAATTCTACTACAAAGTTTGCTAATACTTGTGCTTTCAAGGCTTTCCTTGCCTAAAACCTTATGTCATATTCACTAAGCCTAATAGCCCACTCAGTCAGATGACCACATGTGTCCGGCCGCTGTAAGACTTCTTAAGGGGAACACTAGTTCTTAAAACTACTGTGTGTGCCTGAAAGTAAGGTCTGAGCCAATCTGCCGAGTGAATTAAGGCCAAAGCTAGTTTTTCAATTTTAGAGTATCTCAATTCTGTATTCTTGAGCACCTTACTCGTGTAATACACGGGATACTGATCTTGTTCATCTTTCCAGATTAGGACGGTTCCCACTGCCTCGTTCGTTGCTGATAGGTAAAGGTAGAGTGTGTCCCCAATATTAGGGCTGCTCATAAGCGGAGGTTTAGCCAAGAAGTCCTTCATTTTTTTAAAGGCCTCTTGACAATCTTTGTCCCACTTAAACTCGCGATCTTTCTTGATGGCCTTATAGAATGGCATACATCTCTTTGCGGAGAAAGAGATGAACCGTCCCAAGGCATTGATCCTACCATTGAGACATTGAACTTCATTCAATGTGCGAGGAGGTTCCATCCTAATTATGGCTTCAATTTTTTCTGGATTTGCTTCAATGCCCCTTTTTGAAATCATGAAACCTAAAAACTTTCCACTCTTAACCCCAAAGACACATTTCTCGGGGTTAAGCTTCAATCAGTAGGTATGTAATGTCTTAAACACCCTCTCCAGGTCATCTGCATGTGACTCTTCATCTTTGCTTTCACTATCATATCGTCCACATAAACTTCTACTGTTCACCAATTGTTGGTAAGTTGCTCCAGCATTTTTCAATCCAAACAGCATGACTGTGTAGCAATATGTCCCTTTGTGTGTAACAAATGACGTCTTCTCTTCATCTGATGGGTCTATAGAAATCTGGTGATATCCCGCTTTCACATCTAGGAAAGAATATACTGCATATCCTGCTGTGGAGTCTACCAATTGATCAATACTTGGCAGAGGGTAACTATCTTTAGGTGTTGCTTTGTTTAAATCGGTGAAATCCACATACATTCGGTAATTCCCATTTGGTTTCTTAACCAATACTATGTTTGCCAACCATTCGAGGTAATTTACTTCTCTGATATGTTTAGCCTTGAGCAATTTGTCAATTTCCTTTTCAATAGCCTTCTGTCTCTCTGGAGCATGCTTTCTCTTCTTTTATATTACTGAGACTGCGCTCGGATCAAGATTAAGGCGGTGCTGGATAATTTTAGGACAAACTCCCTCTAAGTCATCGTGACTCCAGGAGAATGAATGCTGTTGACCTACTAGGACCGCATTAATTGCCACCTTAGTGTCTACTTTTAAATCTTTTGCAACTTTCAATGCTTTGCTCGGTCCAACCATTAACACTTCATGCTCCCTAACTGGGTCAGCTATTAAACTACTTTCATCCGAATCTGTATTTACCCAGTCTTCCTCTGAATATCTTTAAGTTGGCTGCTTCTCTTTCTTTAATGAGGCAACGTACGTTTTATGCGCTATCAAGGGGTTTCCTATTGCCACTGCCATCCCCTTTGGGGTTGGTATTTGCAATACCAAGTAGATTGGGGAGATTAAGGAGAATGATTCGCATAAGAAGGGACGTCCTAAGATAATGTTGAATTCGACTGGAATTTCGGCAATGGTAAAGTCCACCTCCGCCTAATACACATGTTCCTTATCCCCCGATGGCTACGTTGAACTTAACTTCTCCTAGAGAAACGGTGACGTTTAACTTCTCCCAGAGAAACGGTGTTATGACTGCTTAAATCTGACATGGTGGCATAGCCTGGCTGGACTCTGTGATTGTTTATCTTCAGCTGTTTGAATGTTGTTCTAGTTATTAAGTTGATTGAGCATCCCGTATTAACTAGGACCTGGTACACCGTGCATTTTCTACCTTTGCTTCTATCACGAGAGGGCCTGTGTGAGTTTTGGTTACCAGGGTTACCTTCCTGAAAGCTTTGTTAGCTCTAAAATGTCTTTTTTGTGATGGATAGTCAAAGGAACGCCTCGCTTTTTTGGAAGGAGGCTCTCGATTGTCCCCGTCTTCTATGACCATCACTTTTATTCCCAGGTCATCATCATTCTTTTTCTCGTCTTTGGGCTTTTCCTTGGATTCATCTTGCTTATCGGTTCTTCTTGTAACTCCTTTGATAAATTGGCTAAATTTTCTCGCTTTGATTAAGGCATGAACTTCTTCTGCCAGGACCCTAAAGTCGTCTGTATGATGTCCCTTAGCTCTGTGAAACTCACAATACTTGTCATAGTCTCTACCCAATGTTTTTCCTTCCAGAACATTTGGGAAGCGAATGCTTTTCTTTTCTGGTCCTTTCTAGATTTCCACCAAGATCTGGCTCAAGGATGCGTTCAATTGTGGCCTGTCTTCCTCTTGATCATACCGGCTGAATCCTTGGCCATTCCGGTCTCTTTTGCTCTTTCCTCTTTTTCATCCCTTCTGGGATTATCATATGAATTCCACCAGCTCGGGCAACTTACTTCGCCTACTTCCACAAAGTTCTGGGCCATGCCAATCAATTGGGGGACTTGAGCCGATTTTCTGGTAATTATTTCCTGCCTGAGCCTATCATTTCTAGTTCCCTTAATCAAAGATTCCTTTGCTATCCCATAATCCACATCGGCAATGCCTACACATGCTTCATTAAATCTCTTCAGATAATCCCTCAAGGATTCATCTTGCTTTTGCACCACCTCATGAAGGTCCCGGCTAACACTCTCTGGCTGAGCCGATCCCAAGAAGTGTTTTTGAAATTTTCCCCTCAGTGTTTCAAAATCTTTTATTCAGTTAGGCGCGAGGCAGAGGAACTAGCGTTCAGTCGTTCCAGTTAAGGTGGTGGGAAAATACCTGCATCTGAAAGGTTCTGGGGCATTAATCAAGTCCATTTGGTTTATATAATCTGCCAGGTGCATTCTAGGGTCGTTCTTCCCGTCATATTTATCTAGAATTGAGGGAAAAACCTAATTAGCAGCTTCTGATCTAGGATGCATTTTTTGAATGGGGAGAGGTCCTTTTCGCTGATCGGGTCCTGGAATGATATAGCATATTTCTTCAACCATCTCTTGAATTTTGAATCGAAGTCTTCTGAACTTCCTGATTTGGATTTAGATGAAGATGACCCGGAAGGCGAGGGAGTGGGTGTCTTATATTTTTCCCCTTACCCTTTCCTTTTGATTTCCACTTGGATCTGGTTTTATCCAAATCCTCTGCCTCGGCGGTTACGACCGTTGAGTCGGTTGCTATTCCTCCTGGGCCCTTATTTTGGAGCCTTATTCCTGCTAGAATATCTCTTCCTTCCTGTGCTAGCATTAATATCCCTCTCAACGTTGTGAGATCCGAGTCAGTGAAGCCACTTGGAAGTGGTACCTTTGAGGCAGGCTCCTCTGTGGCTAGGGCCACCGGGTGGGCTGACACTAGCGGGGTTACTGTGAGATGTTAAAATCCCCTTGTTACCTGGGATACTGAGGCTGGAACACCTAAAATTGAGTTAAATTATGTAAGGATATTTTGGTTAATAGTGATTTCAGGCGGAATTTCAATGTCTTCATGAATTTCTCCTCATAGATGGACGATTGACACAAAGTGCCTGTAGGCCGACCTCATCATGAGTTCTTGCTGCTCTGATGTTAGTGCCGCCTGGCGGGCGATTTCCATGAACGGGTCCAGTTCCCTTTGAGGATGAGAGGGGCATTCCTCCGTTTCCTTGGTTCCTGAACCCCCAGCTGTGATCGGCGCCTTGGCCGCTGTATCCACCGTGATTGTTTTCCTGTTGAGTTGGTGTTTTTGACACCGCCTTGAGTGTTTTCCACACCAGAGTTGATGATCAGATCAGAGTTCTCATGTGACATGATCACCGTGAGAGCTATCAAAAAATCTGAATTGATGTGTTTCTACCAATGAACAACGATTCTTGCCTGAACAAGTAAATGAAGTCCACGCTCAGCACACCACTGAAAATATCATACCTGGATTCGATATTTCAGAATTTGATTATTACGAACTTGTATGTATCAATGAGCTAATTCCTGCAAAATAATGCACAACTTGGGGGCGATCGGTGTTTACCCCCAGGGGGACCCTCCGATGCCTAAGTCAGTAAGGGATTCTTAAGAAATAGTATGAAAGTATTTGTGAGAGTGTGACTGTTAGATGCCTATTGAACTGACCGTCGGGGCCTATTTATGGGCCCAGAAGCTGCCTTATTTCTGGTGAAATAGGGAGTCCGAATTATGATGAGTTTAGGACTCTTCATACATATCCGATCCTTGCATCCCAAGTAGAATAAGATAAGGATAATGGAAAGAACATGGACTAGAGTCAGACCTGGATTCTCCTTTCTTGTGTGACACGGAGAGATCGTTGAGCCGGCCATAAGCCGCCTTGGGGTTACGACCTTCCAAGACTTCCCGTGATCCCAATCTAAGGGGTTCCCTAGCCGGGACGGGATTCCAGACGGTTCATCTAGCCGGGTCTCCCCAACTTAGTTTGGGGGGCGAGCAAGACGGCCCTTTCGTTGATCTAGTCTTTTAGCCGAGACGGGCGAAATATATTTAGCAAGTTATCAACTTAGCTTAATACTCCTAATCATCAAATTAGGGGCTCAAAACACCTTTTCGGGCCTAATAAACCCTTACCATACTATCCCTGGAGTAACCATTGGGAGGAATTTTACAATGAGCTAGGTAGTTGGAATACTTATTCCCAGTACATGGCATTTGTGTGACTAACTGTAATTTGGGATAGATGTCATGTATTGGAAGCAGGTTATACAAATACTCGGCACCCTGTAAAAAAAACGCAATCAACGGAGGCAACATGGGTCGGGTGGTGCGCTGACCGCACCCTAACCACACAATTCTTAAATTTTCCATAATTTTAATCATGCAAGCCAAATTTAACGGAATATGCATGGTTCATACCGGCTATACCACATAGCGCAAAAAGGTGTTTCGCGTTAAGGGATCAATTTACTATAGCATAGCACCAGATGACAAAGAAAGCTTGACAATAGGCCAAAGATCTTGAAAAGCCAACATAGAAAACCCCTTCCAAGTCTCACTAGAACTTCCACAAACAACAAACAAAAGCTGGCCAATATTGGGAATCCAATAAGCCAAAATAGTGGACACCAAAGCTCCAACAAGTCCAAACTTGAATTTAACGGTCAGAAGCCATGAAAGGAAAACATGAAGCGACAACGAAAATGCAGCCAAGTAAGCGATGATCATTTTCTTGCTCTGAGCTTGTAGGAACATTTGGCAAGTAAATGATACAACAAAGCTAAATAGAACAGGGATTAGCCACAGAGAAATGTATCCTGATACTTTTGCTATGTCTGGATCTTGGCCTAAAGCGATTAAAATCGGAGTAGTGAAGATAAATAGAGGAAGAACGAAGAGACAACATGTTAATAGAACAATCCAAGATCTTTGGAGGTAGACACCAAGCATGTGATACTGTTTTGCTCCATAGGATTGTCCACATAGTGTTTGCAAAGCGCTTGCCATGCCTAGCTGCATAACCCATTTTCGGAAAAATTAAGGATTTGAATCTAACGTAGTGATTGAAATGTTTGGAAAGCAAAAATCACAGAATTTAATTTTTGGGTGTTAATTTTACTTTCTATAGTTTCTAACTTGGGGCAGTTTGGATTGCTTTCCTAGATTGCATTTCCCAAAAACTTTATTTTTAAGCTTTTTTAAGTAAAGTTATAGAAATCTATAACACGTAGATTTTAATTAATTAGTGTTAAGACTCAAAATTTTTAATCCAATGTTAAAACATATAATTCTATTAATTATTTCTCAGTGGATTTTTTCGTGACAATAACTCTGGCAGCAATACCAAACAAGCTCGTAGCCATGTGGGTTGTTAAATGGCAAAAGTCGAAAATGCCCTTCAGCCCATAACTTTCTTTCTTTTCTATCTCATTACCAATGGAAATCCATAAATAAACACAAACAAGGACGCTAAAGAACCCTGATCGAACCGGGTTTTTTTCTTAATAAATTTCTTCCAAAATCTGTAAAGGAAAATTCAAAATTATCCGGCCTGGCCGTTCACAAGAAACACCCAAGCCCTAGTGCATGAGTTCTTCAAACATACCTCAGAAATCCATCAATATCAGAGAAGGTGAACAAGTAAAAAAGAAGAAGAAAAACGTACCAAAACGCCAGTAGCCAACCTTAGAGGAACAGTGAAGACAAGGGAATAGGCTGCAAGGTCAGTGGAACCAATGTGACCAACAAAAGTTTGAGTAACAACAGTAATGCCAAAGATGAAAATCTTGTGAAAATTGCAGGCCTTGCAACTCTCCACATCTTCTTCATTTCGCTCCATATTTTCTTCTTCAGCTCTTGCTCTTCTTCTTGTTGTTCTTCCTTTCTCTTTGTTAAAAGGTTTTGTTTAATTTCTCCCTCCATTTCTGGTTCCGAATTTATTGGAGTTGGATTATTTGCTTACCAAATATGGGTAGCAAAGGATGTTTTTTCTTAAGGTTTTTTTGTCTCAACTTCCTACCATTACTTTCTATATATTATTTTTACAACACATAAGAAAAGTTCAACTAATAAAGTTACGGTCCTTCCATAAATAAAGTTAAAATCCAACTAGTGGTAATCATTGCACTTTCTTAGTGACGTCAATTCATGAAATGATATTACCTCACCACACCAATTCTTGTCCGGCTAAAAATGCATCAATTTGTCTTTTATATTATGTGTTAGCTGAGGAGGATTTGTAATAACAAATTAAAGGTAAAAATAAGTATGAGAAAAGTTGTCAAAGTTTGTGGGACAAAACAAAAACATACATTATGGCTAATAGAAGACAATGTTAGTCTATATTAGAACATTTTTAACTATACATTTCTATTAACAAACCCTCACCGGAAATTGAAAATTTGAGCCTTTTTTTTTCACAACACGATAATTAGTGTTAGTGTGGTGATGAACTTTTTGTGTTAATACTCAGGTAAGTTATTTTTATTTCTTAAATACCAATGTAACCTCCATTTTGTATATCTATGTATGGCATTGAAGATGTTGGTGTCATATTCATAACATTACATATCAGTTTTATTCGGTAAAATACATAGATAGTCTCCTAAATTTGGTACCAAAAGTCTATTGTGTAAGCGGTTTTATTATCCCATAATGATTTTGATAATGAAATCCGTGCCCATTGTAAGCCATAAACTGTAATCGGGCGAAATCCCAAGATCAACTTGTATAAAATTGATTGATAATACAGTATATTAATAATTAAGCGGAAGCGTCCCTTAATACATATCAAATTATATTGAAGAAATCGAACCGTTCTTTTTCCTCTACTTTTCGCGTGATAACAGAAATAAGAATTGAAATACAATAATAATAACGAGATAAATGGAATTGGAAAACAACAAGAAAAAACACTTAATTGGAGAAACAAAAACATGCCTTTATATGTGTTTCACTGTCTTTACTATTATTTCTTCTTTATTCAATTAATCATTCCATTGAACAAAAGAAAATAGTTAATTAAGAAACACAAGTCATTGTTTTTCTGTTATGTCTCTCTTCTATATACCAAAAAAAAATATCTTAGTTCATTTTCCATTCCTTCCATCATATATATACAGATATACAAATAGAAAATGGTTACTTGAAGGTAATAACTTTCAATTAAGGGCTATAATGTTTGTCCTATCATCTCTCCAATTGTACGTTTCTTCTCTTTTATTTCATATATATATATATATAACTCTTATTTAACAAGATTTAATTAACAAAACACGGTTATTGTTAATTAATAAATAAAAACGACAATTACAATTAATTAGTTATTCATAACAAATAACTCTATTAATGTATATCTTTTTAGGCATTATTCTTTGACCAATTCTTTTACTTTTATGCCAATTTATTCGTAGAGGGAATGAAATTTAAACCTCGTCTGATGTAATATCTGTAAGACTTTACGACCATCATACGAAGCCACATATAATTATTAAATCGGGAACCATAATACAGATGGGCCACTCTGATTTTGTCAAAATATCTTACAATCTCTCACTTGGTCCATGTCGAAACAAATATGTATACAGGTGTTATCTTTAATTTGCAAAACTTAAAACACGTATATAACCTTTACAAGAATTAAAAAAATTGAGTCATGGTTGTTACAGGTCATTTATGTCAATCCTTTTAACTCTCGATATATTATTATGCAATAAACATTGCATTATTGATCACATTAATATAACAGATATTATATTGTTACTAAATATATAGCTATAATGTTATCGCACCAAAATAAACTTTAATGCGCATCTATAATGTGGATAATAATTAAATATGTAAAAACAACTTTTATTGAATTCCCAAAGTGTCGTTATGATCAAATTGAGCTAAAACTTTTATTGTATATACAACTCATTATGCTAACAAGAACTTTTCTATAATGTTTATGTTTCCTACATGTCCAATAATCTTTTCGTTAGCGATTCTCTACGGTTGATTCCATTTTGATTTGCTCAATAGGCACTTTGCGGTCTTGCACTGCTTCTTTTATGTCAAGTACTTCACATTTAATGTGCTTCGCACCCTTACAGTACTTTCCAATCTTTCAAAAGAAGACTGTTGCAGAACTACCACAATACAGTCTCAAATATTTAACAATAATATCAACTAATCCTTACTTGAGACAAAAATTCTACAACCACAATCCTTGAATCATGGCCTCAAAACACGCCAAAATTTCAACATATGTACGTAATGGAAGTAGAA
The DNA here is from genome assembly GCA_947683365.1 of Euphorbia pulcherrima. Classification (NCBI taxonomy): domain Eukaryota; kingdom Viridiplantae; phylum Streptophyta; class Magnoliopsida; order Malpighiales; family Euphorbiaceae; genus Euphorbia; species Euphorbia pulcherrima. The sequence goes on along the minus strand of CANTUS010000008.1, from coordinate 40,930,340 downwards.
TGACAACTTGCTCCCACTTTTCTATGATACTACTCCATTGTCTTTTCTTTTCTTGGATAGTAAATTCTTTGCATCACATATTATAAAAGTGACAAGAAGTATGTTGTCAAAATATAGGACAAACTCCCACTGACCTTCATATATATCCATAATAGTAACACACAATGTTATTATTAAACTTAAATACCATTGATAGGAAGTTCATTTCAGTCCATATATTGACCTCTTTAATTTATATACATAAATACTTTCGCTAATTCTTTGACTTTCGTTTTATGTATTTAACATCACCTTTGGGAAGAAAAATAAATACATAACCTTAAACTGTCATTGATGCTACAACTTTAACTATTTTATTTATTTTATTAAATATATTCTGATTAACCCGCATAACACCTTTGGGAAAATATATATGTTAACCATAAACATATCAATAATATCCATTAATGTCATTAATCACAAGCAATGATTTACCTTTGGGCCATCTCCTAGCGTTGTGATTAATGATCTCAATTGTCTAATGCAAATCTTTTATGTCATTTATAGCATTCCCCCCACTGAGACAATTGAACTAACCATGTTTAAAAATTTATTTACATCAAACAAGGCCACTTTGGTGACTATCATGTTCTATATTCAATAAATTTTTAAAATATATTCAACCCTTATAAAATGTTTATCAAATAAGGCAAGACCACTTTGGTGACTAGTATGCCCTCCATACATTTAACATTTATAAATTTAAATATTTTATCGTCATATAACCATACTTGAATCTTTTATATACAGCCATTGATATACATGAATAAATGTTAAAATAAAATAAGTAGTATCACTTTGGTGACTAAAATATTTTCTATACAATAAACCTTTACTTTATACTATATAAACTCTTCTGAGATAATATATAAATAAAAATCTCAAATACTCTCATTGCCTTTTAACTTCAGTTGACACTTATCATGAATAATATTAACTTAATCATTAGTCTTTGATCCTTAAACTTTAATTCATGTAAGTATATATAATTACATCATGTAATTTATTTCCGTACACATGTCAATGCCCTTTTAATATGTCTTAAATTAAATATAATATTATTAATTGAAAATTCTTTTATTGTCTTCTACAACACAATAGTCATAATATTTGTAAATAATACAAAGAAATACTTGATGACATTCTTATCTGTTCAAAGCACTTTCATTGAATATCATGGGTATCTAATATGTTTCTCTTCTTTTCTTTAAATTTCCTTTTCTTTACTTAATTACTTTATTGAATAAAAGGAAACATAACATTAAAAAATAGAAAACACCCATATTTACATTAATATAATCAATTAAGGAAAAACCAACTACTAACATCAGTTATTTGATTTTCAATAATAAATATTAATTAAATTCCTTAACGATTAAGTAACCTCCTTAATTAATATCGTTTTTATCTTTCATTGGTAAGATAATATCAAATGACATAACAACTCTCATTGGACATATGTCACATGTTCCTTTCCTTTCTTATTATTTCATTTCATTCAATTAAAATTTTCATTGAATAAAATAAATAATAACATTAATTAAAAGTAATGATTCACATTTCTAACTGTTAATTTCTTTTCTTTCAATTATATATAACGTGTGTATTTATAACAATTATTACTTGACAAAATCGTTAATGTCAATTATAACAAATAGAAATTAATAATTACATTTACTTAAATAACTATTTCATTCCATTAATTAATAAAAGGAAATCCGTTATGGTGTTTCCTTAATTCTTTTACTATCATTCGTAATAGAAATCACTTCGCCTTTATTTGGCTATTATATTCACTTTAATCTACATACATCTTTAATGTAGATTTCTCTTCTTTAATTTATAATGCCTAATTAGCAAAACACAATTGTTGCTAATTAATCAAATAGGAAAGTACCATAACCCCTTTTATATTCCTTTGTTTTCTAATTACCTTTATTCATTATACTCTAACTGTTAATTTCCTTTCATTAATTTATATATATATATATATATATATATATATATATATATATATATATATATATATATATATTATTAATTTACAAAACCGTTATTGTCAATTACAACTAAAGAAAATTAACTATTACAATTAGTTAGTTATTCAAAATAAATAACTTCTTTAATGCTCAATCAATTGTCCTGATCCTCAATTCATTCCTTTCACATATTACAACGGTTACCGTTATTGTAAAGGAATAGAACTAATTAGAACAAAAGAAAAATAATTCAATTCACAATATAAACAAATTAACTTTCCTTTATTTACCATTGAATTTATGGACAAAAAAACTTAAACCATTCTTTAATAAAAGAACAAAAAATCATTATTGTGATTTAATCTCATTTCTTTACTTTCTTAAGTTTTTCTTTTGAATTAATAAAGACAAATTAAATTAAAGCAAATGAGTAACAAAATAGTCCTTCACTTTATTCTCTATATCTTTTCTTAATTCATCATTTACAATCTTGCAAATTTCTATAATTACTTAACTTTCTTAATTTATACACAAACAAACCATATAATACAAACTACGGTATATCTTTACATCAAATGTATATAAACTGTCATAATATCAAAATGAAATAGTTTTCTTTTATCATTTTTTTATTTAAATCAAAACCATAATTATGTTAAACAAACATTTTATTAACCATCATAACCCACCCTAATTTGTGATTTCCGTACATGTGTATAACTTTTAATCCCATGAGAAAATCTGTAAATCCAATCTTATAATTAAACATACCCAAAACAATTCTAGGTTTCAATAACTTTTAACTTTAATTACCTATAATAATTCAAAACCCCAAAAAAATTCTAAGGTTTCAAATTTATATATTCTTTAATGATTTCAGTTTATGTTCTATTATTTTATATGACTTTAATTTAATGAGAATAAATTCAATTTAGTAAAGCTCCAAATTTTCTCATGAACCATAATTCCGTAAAACTGAAATTCCATAATTGAAATCTCAATAACAATCAATCAAATCTATAGCAAGACCGCTCTGATACCAATTGTAAGCGATTTTATTATCCCATAATGATTTGGATAATGAAAACTGTGCCCACTGTAAGCCGTAAAATATAATCAGGCGAAATCTCAAGACCAACTTGTCTAGAATTGATTGATAATATAGTAAATTAACAATTAAGAGGAAGCGTACCTTAATACGTATCAAACCATATTGAAGAAATCGAACAGTTCTTTCTCCTCTACTTTCATAATCGGCCTCTTGATGATAAGAGAAATAAGGATTGAAATACAATAATGAGTTAAATGGAATTGGAAAATAATAAAAAAAAAAACTTAATTTGAGAAACAAAAACATGGCTTTATATGTGTTTCACTTTCTTTACTATTATTTCTTCTTTATTCAATTAATCATTCCATTGAACAAAAGAAAATAGAAATAGTTAATTAAGAAACACAAGTCATTGTTTTTCTGTTATGTCTCTCTTCTATTTTCGTTTCTCTTAACTTCATATCTTAGTTCACTTTCCATTCCTTCCATCATATATATACAGATATACAAATAGAAAATGGTTACTAGAAGTTAATAACTTTCAATTAAGGGCTATAATGTTTGTCCTATCATCTCTCCAATTGTACGTTTCTTTTCTTTTATTTGATATATAATATGAATATATATAACTCTTATTTAACAAGATTTAATTAACAAAATACAGTTATTGTTAATTAATCAATATAAACGACAATTACAATTAATTAGTTATTTATAACAAATAACTCCTCTATTGATGTATATCGTTTTAGGCATTATTCTTTTAGTCCGATCCTTTTACTTTTATGTCAATTTATTTGTAGAGGGAAGGGAATTTAAACTTCATCCGATTTAATGTCCGTAAGGCTTTACGACCATCATACGAACTCACATACAATCATTAAATCGGGAACCATAATACACATGGGCCACTCTGATTTTATCAAAAAATATTACATATTGCACCTTGAACTTTCAATGGTTCCTGCTAACCACCTGAACTTGGTAAAAACGCACCTCTTAGCCCCTGAACTAGGCAAAAAAAATCAACTAACATCATAATGATGACATGTCAATGTGAAAGAAAAATAAGGAGAATGAATTAGTAAAAATGGATATAATTGGTACTAGACAATTAGTTTATGGCATAACTAACAATTTTTTTAAAAAAATCCTTGACAAAACTTCATTTATAATTTTAACTCAACCAAAAACACCTTCTTCTATAATGGATTTCAAAAAAACCTTGACAAAATTCATTGAAGTCCCTATAACTTTTATCATATAAAGAAAATAAATTTGGTGGAGGAAATTTAAAAAAAATGTTTATGAAAGGGCCCGAAAATGTGAAAAATACGTTTGGTGCAAATACGTTCAGGCTCGGTTTCGTAAAAAATTGAAAACTCCTAAAAAAATTATGAAATATCCGGAAAATAAAGAAAATAAATTTGGTGCAAGAATTTTTCAGAAAATGTTTACGGAAGGGCCTGAAAATGTAAAAATACGTTCCGGGGCCCGGTTTCGTAAAGAATCAAAAACTCCCAAAAAAATTATGAAAGATCCATAAAATAAAGAAAATAAATTTGGTGCAAGAACTTTTCAGAAAAATAATTTTGGAAGGGCTCGAAAATGTGAAAATACGTTTTAGGGTCCGGTTTTGTAAGAAATCAAAAAATTTCAAAATTTTATGAAATATCCAGAAAATAAATAAATAAATTTGGTGTAAAAAAATTTCATAAAATGTGAACTTTCTTAACACACCCCAAAGGAGGAAGAGGGATTATAATGATATTTTGGGGATTTTTTTAAAAATCTTATAACTTGTGCCGCATGTCAAATTCTTATTAGTTTGACTTTTTAAAAATTTGATATGTGGAGCAAGTGTAATACACTCTCTAAAGTGCGAGTGGTTTTGGTGTGTTCAAGGGACTAAAAGATGCATTTTAGCCAAATTGAGGAGGTTAGCATGAACCATTGATAGTTCAGGGGGCAGTAGGCTTTTCGTGCCAACTTTAGGGGGCTATTTACGTAGTTGTAGGAAATACAAAATAAGGAAAGAGAGAGCTTTCCTAAATTTCTCAAATTGCTCCTGACTTGTTTCTAATTGCTTTAGTTTGTGGTTCGTGTAATGGTCTTCCAGAGGGAGCAGTTTGTTATTGACTAGTAATACGTAGTTCTTAGTCATACTCTTTTCACTGCATAATTGGAATACATTTTTTGTACTGAAAAAGATACTTATATGTCCTTTATTCTACATATAATATATTGATATTATCATCCAACATTGGAACTAGAGCTATATACTATGTATTCGGTCATTTTTTAAAAATCGGCTTTGAACCACATATTTTAAATTTTGTATAAAATTATTTTTTTGAGAAAAATGATTTTAGAGAGATTGTGAGCGCGTGATTTTGCAATCCCTCTCACGAGATGATGATAACGTATATTTGATTTTAATCCTGATTATAAAATTTCTTTTTGAATTTTATTACCGATAAAAAATTCTTTATAAATTTTATTTTTGAAAAAATTCAGTTCGGTGTTTTTGATAGCGCGTTCGGTGGGAGCTCGAACCAATAATTTGCACCCAAAGATTAATTTAGTCCTAAATACTCTAAAAAATTCAAAAATAACCCTAATTACCCAAAAATCCCGCTGAAACACCTTTTTAGGTGGATTTGACCTCTTTTCACCTTTTTAGGCTAGGCCATGCCTTGCTTTTTAGACCTGGCAGAGGCTGAAGCACCCCGTGGCTTCATCGATACCGTTGACAGTATCATCCATGCAGCCGGCTGTCTGACTTTCGCAGGTAGACAACTTTTTGCCATGCTTTACTCGACACCGGTCAGATAACTGAGAAAAGCCAATTTCCTCCGGATTTTAGCCTATATAAGGCCCCTTACCAGTCATTTTTTTTTATAGATAACAAGTAAGAGCTTGAATTTTTAGAGAGAAATTAGGAAATTTTAGTGAGATAAAGTGAAGAAAAGGTAAGAAAAGAGGAATTACTCCATCTTTTCTTGGTTTTTCTTTGTTGAACTCTCTTATGATTAACATAAAATCAGTAGAACTTAAGTTTAAAATCAATCTTAATAGGATTTAGAGACTTAAATCTTAGTTCACTATCCAAATCATCATTTTGAGCTCCCCGGAGGTGTCATTTGGATCACGAAGAGGTGATTTCATGGCCCCGAGGTAAAAATTCTGAGTCTCATAGCTCTTTTGCATATTATTGTTGTGATTATTTGCTATTTTGTGCTTAGTTTTGGATTTTCGGTCATTTTTTATCGTTAACTGCTGCTACTACAAGAAGCTAAAACCCCTAGTGACAAGTGAAGCCGCCGGCGGTATCATTCATATCGCTAACAACATCGATGATACCGCTAGAGGCTTCCTTTATCACCATTAGTGTTATTTTCTGCTGGGATTTCTTTATGGTACCCAGAATGTTATTTTGCTAGCATGTGTAAGTGAAATCTCCAGTGGCATCAGTGATGCCGCCGATGGCTTCACTCATGTTAGATATGATGTATGCCCTTAAGGCAATTAAGGCGATATATCTTAATTATGTAATAGTACACACAATTTGTTTAATTGATAAAGGCATTTAATCTTTTATTTATATCGATGTGCTTGTAAATATATTATGGCTGGTTAAAATATATTCATTGATGTATGTATACAAAAGTCCTTCATGTATCATAGCATGAAGTCAGAGAAATTATAGTTGGACTATATTTAGTGAGACCTTTTTCATGTGCAATTATGATTATATCTAAACTATCCCTAGTCATAGTTTCATCAAGAAAGGATATTGATGGAGCGGGTAGACTAGCATGTGGTCAACTTTCTTGGAAAGGATCCAAGCAGTTAATCTCCTAAGGACTGAAGGTGGTGCCTTAAGTTTGACACATGGATATATTTGGGAGATATATTGGAGACCGTAGTAAGGTAAACACTTAGTGTATATATCAATGTGTTAGTGTTTATCTTCATGTAATAAGTTTTGCAAATATCCTCACACTTGAGATGCTAGTTATCTTGAGTGGTACCATCACTATACTTTGGGCCATTCCCATACACTCATTAATTTAGGGTGTCACGGGTGGTTACGGGTATAGTGATGACAGCATGTTGGTAAGCTATATAGTAGAAAAGAATCCATCGCTCCGGATATATTAAGGAGTTGCACCTGGCCGCTCGTTGAAGTGATGATTGCTGTAAACCTCTAATCAGAGTATGTATTTGATAGAATTAGTTTCTAGTCAAACACACTATGGTAAAAGGCAATATACTTTGGTAACAAGTTAATAACTAGGATAGCTTGGAGCAACCTTGCTATTAGCGGGTTAACACTTTAACCGAACCCTATAAACTAGATGGTTACTAATATTAAAGAAAGGAAGGAGTTCATCACATTGGATAAACTATTGCATTAACCGGGATTAAGTCATAAGCACAAATGATGTTCTGAGTAATGGGGGATGGTAGAGCCTTGCTAGAGGCATACTACATTCGTTTAAGGTAATCGAGTTCTATTAACAGTCTAGAACCTCGAGCCAATGGTTCCATTAGAACAAGGGTTGGTTAAGCCTTAACAGCTCAATACTTCAGGATCCTATAAGGTCACATACATTGGACCTTCATCGGACTAAGTAAAGAATTAATCGATTTATTCTATTACGAAAATATAACATAATAATAATTGGATTATTATTTAATTGGTTAAAAATTATTAGATCAATTTGGATAAACCAAGGTATTTATTTTGACCGATAACTATTTATTAGGGTCATAAAATAAATATTTATTTGAAACAGTTTCAAACAGAATTTTTTCGAATAGGTAGGACCCATTAAAAAATTGTTAAATAGTTTTTCAATAGCAAAATGGGATGCGGGATTCGCGACACATTCGGTCCTCAAAATCCCACACCGTAGGATTGCAAGTGCCGCAATGCAGCACTCATGAAAGCCCACAAGGCTGGGCTTGTCGACGCTGCCTTAGGCAGCGCTGGGCAAAGCCCAATGCTAGAAATCTCGCAAGTTGGGCTTGCGAGAAGCACAACAAGTGGAGCACGCTGTGCACGTAGGTAGAACCTACAGGGCTTCAAGCCTCACAGGTCAAACCCGCGAGTGGGATGTGCAACATCAAAAAAGGGGGAGCAATTTTACTCCCACAACCCTATAAATAGGCTTCTCTATGCCCCTTTCAAACTGCACCATAGCTCAATAGCATAAATTCTAAGTGAGATTCGAAAAGAAAAATCTCTCAGGTAAATTGAGCAAGTTCTTTTTGAGGAGCTTGAATTTATTCGAGCATCTCTAGTTTATATTTAAGGGTGGGGTTTTTAGAGTGGTCTAGAAACTACTCAAGGCTCCCTAGTTCTTCATCTCGGGGAGGTTTTGGTTGGTAGGGTTCGTGTGGATACTCATAGAAGCTATCCTACACTTGGAGGCTTGTGCAAGGAGGTTTTGCTAAAGCACGCTTCAACTGGTAAGTTTTCTTTCTATCTCTTTTAATTATTGGGTCTTTTTCTTTAAGCTTTTTTAGACTTAATAATTATGCTTAGGTTGTTTTGCATGCTTAGTTTATTTTATGCTTAGGTTATAGCTTAGAGTTATAACATGCTTAGTATAAAATATATATGCTAGGATATAATTTAGAATTATGGTATGCTTAGTCTATGCATGCTAACCTAGGTAGAGGATTATTTAGTTAAGGCTTTATTTAATATGCAACTAATAGGAGTTCCTCTGGACGGACAAAATTTTAAATTTCCGCCATGCCTGTTATGCATGTTCAAATTGACTGTAAGTTTCCAACAACTCATACCGCCGACGGTATGACCTTCTGGACAATAGATTTATTTTCGTTTTATTTTTGACTTAGTTTCATTTCCGAAGCTAGGATGTACAATGCAACGACGAGAGTCCAGAACTCCCCGAAAATAGTCCTCACCCTATAACATGTGACATTTTCACTAATAATCTGGTTAAAATAACAAATCGAGTCTAAAATGTAAATAAAACAAGATTTTCTCACAAACGCCGGTCCAACACCATTTTTAGCCATCCAACTGGGTTCCATAAATTGTATGATAAATATGCCATGGTCACGCTAACTCGATTCTTGTTTGGTGTGCTAAGTATACATGTTACGTGATACGCCTCGTACAACATGCCGTATCTATGCTAACCATTTCGTGCAGGTAGATTTAGGATAGATGTATGTCAGGCCTTCACGTATTTTATTTTATGTTTAGACAAATGTATAAGATTTGGAAAGCCATGTAATTATTCTTTTAATTTCCGCATTTAGTTTGGATGACTGTATTAATTTATTTACCGCTTTTGAATGCTTGCTAAATAACGAGCTAACACAACATGATCAAAAACACAATAAATAGGGTGGATTAGAGCCGATTAAGAAAGAATGAAACTATTAACTTGGCCAATGTAAAATAGATAACATCATCCGAACTCAGAATCTCTACTTAAGGTATGGTCTACCACTAGATGGGAAAATTGTACCTAAATTTCACGGTTGAGCTGAACCGTCTGGCGACTCTGTTTTAAGCAAGGGATTTTGATCTCGTGTCTTTTAAGCATTAAAATATGTAAAACCATTTTCTATCACCACACTTATCATTTTTAGAGGTAAGTCCTCCAGCTAGGCTTTGCAGCCGTCCAAAATGTCGTGCGCTCACAGAGATAAAATTTGGACTAATTTTGGGCGAAAATCAGTCTAAATAAACCTAAGAAGTTTATTTGGCAAAGGCTTCGTCTAGTGGTTAAGCTTTGAAGCTGTGATCCTCGAGGTCGCAGGTTCGAGTCCACACTCAGAGGAGTGGGATAAGGTTTTCCTTTGTTATTTTCGTAAGCCCATATGAGGCAATTTTTTTAAAAAAACCTAAGAAGTGTATTATTATTATTATTATTATTATTATTATTGTTATTGTTATTGTTATTGTATATAAAACCTCTTTATTTCTATTCCAGTCTTAGGTTTTGGAGTTTGTAAGTCAAACTCAATACTCCAATTGTAAAACGAACGAACAGATTTCACCAACGAATTTGTAGTACCCAAAAAACAAGGGATAGCCAGAACACGGCCACCAGAAAATGGTCCGAGAGCGGCGAGTGGACCCCACTCTCCGGTGAGGCGGAGAGTGAAGTCATTTTCTGGTGACTTCCGAGCACCATTTCTGGGGAATTTTAAGTTTAAATTTTTCAGATTTTTCGGTGAATTTTATTTAATTTTTGGATGGAAAAAAATTAATTTTTTATATTTTGAGTAATAAAAAATAAATTAAAAAGTATTTCTATTAATTTCAAATTTTCCAAAAAATATAAATGTTTCAGAAAATTTGGAATCGTTGGATGGGTATTTTTTCGATTTTTGGATTGATCAAAATATGTTTTGATAAAAAAAATAATACATATAAGTATGTTAAATAAATTTTATTTTTATAAATAAGTTATGAAAATAAAATAAATTGGACCAAAATATTGCATTTCATCGTGATGAGGGCATTAATATGGGTGTAAAGACATTCATTAAATATTTAAGAATAGGCCTGATTTGTCGGGTGTATTAATGTTTCTAAAAATTTGGTTATTAATGAATTATATAAATGAATGAATTTATGGATCCTTTCAATTATTATGGGTCTTTTTTAAAAGCATGCACCCTAATAAATTTTATGAGTTATTTAGATTAGAAATTAGGGATACTCATATTTGAAAGTTAAATTTATATTATATTTATTTTATTTAAGTAAAGTGTCGAGTTCGAGTCCTAGTGAATGCAAAAAATCCTTATTAGGAGACTCACCCACCACGACTAGGTGCGCGACCTGGGTCAGATTTGGACATAATCAAAGCAAAGCTCTGGTGAACCAGATGGACAACCAAAAAAATTGTAATTATTTTATGTAAGATTAAATAAATAATGCTTAATAATGATATTTATTGATAAATTATATAACAATTAAAAAAATATTTATGTTGATATTTAACCAAATTCTATGGAACAATTAAAAAAAATTATATTTTTTGGTCAAATTAAAAAATAACATAAAAATAAGTTTTATGTTGATATTAAGAATAAGTTCTTAATTACACAAAAAAAATAAATATTTTAGGACATTTATTGAATTCATAATTTTGCAATTTATTTATTGTATATAATATATTGTAAGTACTTAAAAGGTGAAAGTACTGATAAAATTATTAGACTGGTTGAAAAACCGTTATTCATGGTGATGAAGAAATTATTAATCATGCGTGTTAAGGCATTTATTGATTGATGAAAAATGGAACGTTTTAGTTGGATCTATTTTTCATTTCCGAAATATGACGGGCTATAATAAAAAGGAAATTACTTTTATAAAAAAAATTCCTTATGAAGAATTTTTGGTATTCAGATGGACTTTTGTGACCTAGAAAATACATGATATAATTTTGGTGCAATGAATTGCATTGTATTCAACAGAAGTGGTAATTGGTAAAATATTTAGCCCTAATTTCAGAATAATTTCTCGTCAAAAAGTGAGATATAATTTAAGAATTAGTATCTCAGTTAAGAAGTTCCAACTCCTTTTATTTATTATTTTAAAAGTAAATGTTTGAGAATATTTATTACAATTTATTATTGTACAATTTATGATATGAGCATAGTATATTGAAAATATTGTGAAATGACGGTATTGATAAATTTTAGAATGAAATAATAAAATATTATTATAAATGAGTGTTGGTCTCTATGAGGGTCTTTACAAGGTCAGGGGGTGAATGACTCTTTTTCGTGGAATAAACAGGCTTTAGAAAGTCTTAGTGTAGTGTGTTTGATTATAATCCGAATGATAGATTTGGATGATGCAGTTATGACAATATAATGCAATAAATAAAGAGTTAAGGAAATCAAACATAAAGAATTTTGTCCTGGTTCAGCCCTGCCTATTCCAGTCCCCAGAGTTTCCTTCCTCCGAGCTTTTCCACTAGTGGATTCATTTTCAACTGGCAGGAATCAAGCGTTACAACTTATCTCCAGATGGTAACCCCTTCCAGATGTAGGATATACCACTAGAAGCACCAAATCCTAGCTGAGTCTCTTAGTCTTTAGCAGGATATACCACTTAGACTTCTACCCCGAATCTAAGCTGAGTCTTACAGGGAGTTTCTACTCAAAGCACCAACTTTAAGTTGTATCCCAATCTCACAACTCACCCGAGTTGGAGATCTTTACACTCTTGTTTTCACAATGGTTTTGGTTTTGGATTTCCTTAAGTTTATAACTCACTTAGGAATCCTTACAACAGATTTGGAATTGTTTGATTCTTGGAGGGACTATAAACTGATTGAATGCTTGTGCTTTGTTACTTGTTTTTGTAAATCAAACAGCCAACCTTCTCATTTGGTGAAGCTTCCCTTTTATAGGCTTCTATCATAAATGTAGCTGTTGTGGGTTGTTGCGCTTGCATTAAATCTTCACCCTTGATCAGGTTGTATCTAGCGCTTTTAAAGCCGTTGATCAATCCATTAGACTGTAATTTGACCCATTTAATTTCTTGGGATTGAGGCTGAAAAGATGTCAGTGGTCATTTTCCTTGTATTTTAGTGTTTCAACAACTTTTACACCAGTAACTTTTTGGTATGAGCTCCATGCGCCTTCTTATTGGTCTAGGTGAAAAAGTTTGTTAACTTTTTCTGTTCGGTGTCAGTACTTTTGTCCTTCTATCTGAAAAGTGCAAGCTGTCGCTTTTGTCTTGTTAATGGGGAAATGATCTTTGACTATGTAGACCAAAAAGGGTGGAGGGAAAAACTGTCTTTGAAACTTTTTCCTTTGTCTTGATATCTGAGTCTTTCGGATGCTTTTTGACTCAGAATCTCTGGATCTATCTTCTTCCCAAGATAGTGCAATCAATTCTTCCGGATGCTGATTTTTTAAGGATTAAAGTTTGTTTCCTTTCCAAACTTTATCCTGATTGTTCCAGTGTATGCTTAGGTACTTGATGTCTTTAATGGATAAACTTGTGGTAGGATCTTGTCCGGATGTTTCCATTTGGATTTAGGACATTAAGTTTTTGTTTCTTTCAAACTTGATCCGGATATTTTACTTCAATTTTATGATCCGGATCATTTTTTCCCAATAATCTCCCTCCTATGATGGAAATAAAAACCTAAGTCAACAAAGCATGATGAAGGGGTTATATGTTCTAAGTATGATTTTTGATACTTAGTATTTACAGTTACTCATCCATAATTCTAGTATCCTAACTCCCCCAACATTTTTTAGTTCTAGCTTATAAGTTTGTTTTAGTACAATTACAGATTGTACTTTGGAAGCAATTTCTAAGAATTAGATTATATCACTATATATACTTCTGCTGTTAACAATGGTTAACATCAATGAAGTTCTGGATTACAAAATACAGAAATATATAATAGTAAATCTAGCTATTACAACATTTTACAAAATTTTAGTTATTCTAATTCCCACCGGATGGTCCTCCTTCCTTTTCCTTGCCCTTGTCGGATCCAAAACCTTATTGACTTGTTAGACTCATCTTTCCTTTTTTGTTTGCAGCTTGGGGATCGATTACCATATAGGTTCCGTTATCCCAGACTTCTTGCCAAGCTTTTGAGTATACGGAGTAGTCAACATTACCTTTGCTCCTTTCCTCTATGATTTGATGAACTGTTGCCGGAGTAATGTAATAGGGCCGGATGGTTTTCTTGAGTTGAGTATAGGCTTGTTTGATTGTAGGATGGATGTGGAGCACAAACTCTTGATCCTTTTTGTCAAAGTAGGGGAAGAGGACCTTTAGTAGAGTTGTCACTCCTTTTTGACTAGAATCTGGAATCCCCAATGGCTTGGACCAAGTTGTGGAATACCAAGAGGAGTTGACTCTCCGGAATAGATGGTGCAAAGGAGCATCCAAATAGTGACATGTTATTAATTCTGGTTTGTAGGAGAGTTTTTTCTTCACCGATTCCTCTCCGCATATTATGAATGGTTTCTGATTGGAGCTTTACTTCTTTTATGACCGAGGCTTTCTAGTCATTTATTATTGTCTGCAATTTGGTTAGGCCACTTCCTATCTCTTCACCCATCTCATCCAGCATCTTTTCTTGGATCTAGGGGAGAGGTTCATCCAGAAAATTTTTGAGCATTTCCTGAACTACTTGCTGATCTACACCCAGTTTCGTGATTGCTAGCTTGGGATCCCTTTCTACCATGAATTTTGAAAAGTTTTCAAACTTGGAGTCCAGGTATGCCTTTATTTCATTTGATAGCTCTGAGGAGGAGGAAGTAATCTTATCAAGCACTGTTCCACAGTTGTTTGATACTAAAGTGTTGGCTTGATCAGCAGTCCGATTGGCTGTTGCAATACCATCCTTAAGCTTAGAAATTATTGGATTTATTTGGGATAAGGAGGCTTCAGCTATTACACCAGGAGAGGGAAATCCAAAACTTTTTCTTCCATTTTCTGCACTAATTGCTTGATTTCTCCCAACTCCTGCTTTAAGTCCTAACACTAGAATTCATCTAGAAGCAATTTTTCAATGGTTTGTAAATGTCTGTAGATGTTTCGGAGACTCTTCTTGACATATCCGTCCCCATTCTCTTCTAGAGCATCTTCTTGTAATAGTTTAAGCGCGATAGTGACTTTGGCTTGTTTGGTATTGCTGGCAGGAATTTTTATGTGACTAGCAGCTTGAAGAGGTTTGCCTCCTGAAGAACTGGAGGAGTCATCTTTAGAACTAGAACTACTTTCGGAGGGCTCATTATCTTCTTCCTTATCACTCTCTTCCGAGCTTGAGGGATCCTTTTCTTCTCTCCTTTCATCTAACCGTTCCTCTGGACTTGCCTCGCCCCTTGAGTCCACTTGAGAAGTGTGCTGGTGGGAACTCAAACCAAGTCCCTCCTCCGAATTAATATTGTCTGGGTTAGGCACTGGTTCCTTAGACACAGTTTTAGGTGTAGTGTCCAAGTTGTCCTTATTGATAGCTGCTGTGTCACTACCACCAGCAGTGTCAGTACAAACATCAAAAGAGACTGTGTTAGGGATTACCTCATTAATTGGTGTTGGGATCTAAATGTTTGAATCTTCTTTTCTTATTGTTTCCACCTCAGCCTTTGGATAACACGAAATGTCCTCTGTCACCCCTTCAAGTGTCTTTTCAGGACTTTTAATACCTCCGCAGGCGTGTTGGAAGTGTCCTCAACACCCTCTATAATTGCCCTTACAAGACTTAGTTTAGCTTGGATGTCAGCTTTCAGATTTAACAGATTTCCCAGAAGAGGTTCTGTGATAGCTTGGAACTTAAATGAGTTAGATTCCGAAATCTTTGATAGTTTAGGTAAGACAGTTGGATCTACAAGAATGGGTATAGCAAAGGATCCTCTGGGTCCCTCAATTATGAGCCTTTTAATGATAGCAGTGTTTCCTTTATGTCTTGCCTTATCTCCTCAAACTGCGAATCATCCTATTGTATCATCTTAGTGGATTCAAGCACATTCTTGTCTTCTTCAATCCTGGCCTTAGATAATTCTGCTTCCACCATCCACTGCTTTCTTATTTCATTAATTAGAATTCCAGCAGCTTTCTTCTTTTTCTCTCTGATAGCTACTGCCTCTTTAAATGTTAGCCCTTTCTTAACAAGCTTCCTTTTCTTAGATCTCGGGGCCTCATCTTTGGTTTCTTCATCATCCTCCAGATCAGCTTGCATTTCCTCCAAAGTTCTCTTAGCCTTTTTTCTTCCAGCCTCAATTGCCTTAGCCATAATTGGAGGCAGATCCTCCACCTCAATCTTAGGAGATATAATATTTCTTCCCTTCTTGGCAGCTGCCTTAATTAACTTCCCCCTGGTTTTGTACTTGGTTGGGGGATTATTTAGCAGTTTTGTGAGTGTTTGCTTGTCTTCATTCACTTCCTTATCCACTGGTACCAAGGCCAATTCCTTCTTTTTCTTAGGCTTGGATGTTCTAGCTTTCTTAGGTACCAGACCACTTGCTTTTGGATTGATAGCTTTCCAGGTCGTGTTTTTTTTCTCATCCCTTAGCCTCTTAGCTTTATCCTCATCCCAGGTCTCATTGAACCTTAGGTTCAAAAAATTCTTTTAGAGGATGGCTTTTCCATTGACACTATTAAAACTAGTGAGGTCAATTCCAGAAGCCTGGAGGATCCGGGTGATCAGAGCACTATAGGAATTTCTGTGATGCTTCAGGAAGTGGATTATCAGTACTGGTATATTTACTTCTCTGCACTCTGTCCAGTACTATAACACACAGTGCTGGAAGGAAGACACTGTGGTTAATGAGCCCTTCTGGATCAGGACTAACTTCACCAGCACATGCTAAAGGTATCTTGGTACTTGGGACGAGTACATTGAGAATTTATCCCCAAAATATCTATCTAGAAGCCACATCTCCGAATCACACTTTACTTTGGTCTCATCTCTATCTGCTCTCATCAGAACTCCGCTGTTCTTTAGATTCAGAGAATTTACGAAGAAGTCTGGAGTGATAGTAATTTCTTTTCCCTTAAACCGTAGTTCACAGGGCATTAAACTTCTTGTTGGCTTTCAGATTGTCATAGAACTCCCGAACTAAATCTAGGTATGTTGGGCAGTTTGTTTTGAGAAAGTCTATCGAATGTTGATCCTCAAGTAGTCTAGAGTAAGGATTAGTTTCAAAGAGAAAGTTGTCTCCCAAAAAGTCAGTAGGAACAATAGAATCGTTGGTTTTTAGGTTTAGAAGTTTGAAATCTTCGTCTTTTAGATTAAATTCTATAAAGACGTTTCTTATGGGTAGCATTATAGGTCTTTCTAGTGTCATGATTGCTGCCATTAGAGAGTTTGAATGAAAAATTAGGGTTTTAGGTTTTTAAAATTTTAGAGTAACAGTACTTATTTGCTCGTGTAGAGAAGAAGGGTGATTTTGAGGGGTTCATATAGAATTTTCAAAGTGAGGGTAGTTTGGTAATCTACACGCCGGTAATTTTGCTAGATTGATGACATGGCAATCGGATTTTTAAGAGAAAGGTAAATTTAGTTTAATCGGAGAAGGGTAACAGTTTATTTTAAATGATAACTATTGAATTTACCATGCGTGTAACCCCCAATAGAAGTTTGAAATTCAAAAAGTGACAGTTACCTTTAAGCACTTTTACTGCCATATGTCATTATTGTCTGCTTATGTGGCAGTGTTTCTTTTGGAATAGATTTCTTTCCAATGCTTCTTACCTTCTGGATTTATCTTGTCAAGGATCCAAATTGATTTTGGATTATATTTTGGATTAACTTCAAATTGGATTTGACTTACCAATTGATTCTCTTAGCTCCTCAAATTGATCTTTACTTAGTGGGTGAGTAAAGATGTCTGCTTGCTGCTTATTTATTGGAATGTATACCAGTGCAACATCCTTCTACATCACATGATCCTAGATGAAATGATGTCTTATATTCACATGCTTTATCCTGCTATGGAGTACATGATTCTATGACACATCAATAGCACTTTTGTTATCATACATGACATCCACACATCCGGATTGAACTCTATAGTCTTCAAGTTATTGCTTGATCCATAGGAGTTGAGCAACATAACTTCTTGCTGCCATATATTCTGCTTCTGTAGTCGATAAAGCAACTAAAGTTTGCTTCTTGCTATACCATGATACTAAGCAATCTCTGAGGAAATGGCAACCTCCAGATGTACTTTTTCTCTCAAGAGTATCTCTGCCATAATCTGCATCAGTGAACCCCTAGAGTGTGAAATCTCCATTACTAGGATACCATAACCCAACTTCAGTGGTTCCTAGTAGGTATCTAAGCATCCTTTTTATAGCTTTGAGATGAGATTCCTTAGGATTGGATAGATATCTTGCACGGTAATAGACTATATAATGTATGTTAGGCCTACTACTGTCAAGTATAGGAGTGAGCTAATTGTCCCTCTATAGAGCTTCTGATCAACATCTTCCTCTTCACAATCCTTGGACAGGACTGTATTTGATCCCATTGGAGTGGACATAGGTTTGCTCTTGTCCATTTCAAACTTCTTCAAGATCTCACTGGTGTACTTTGATTAATTAATGAAAATCCCATTCGGATTTTGCTTGATTTATAAACAAGGAAAAAATTTAGTTCACCTATCATGGACATCTCAAATTCCTTCTGCATTTAAGAGCTGAATTCCTCACACATCCTTTCATCAGTTGCTCCAAATATGATATCATCCACATAAATTTAGACTGGAATAATATAATTTTTCTTCTTTTTGATGAAGAGAGTGGTATCTGCCTTTCCTCTGCTATAATTCTTGGATATAAGGAATGAGGTTAATCTCTCATACCAGGCTTTGGGTGCCTGCTTTAATCCATAGAGAGCCTTCTTCAGCCTATACACATGATTTGGATACTTGGGATCTTAAAATCCAGGTGGCTGCTTTACATAGACTTCTTCCTAGATGACTCCATTTAGAAATGCACTTTTTAAATCCATTTGGAACAATGTGAATCTCATGAATGATGTAAAAGCACATAGAATTCTGATTGCTTCCAGTCTTGCTATAGGGACAAAGGTTTCTTCAAAGTCAATCCCTTCTTGTTGATTGGAACCTTGGGCAACCAATCTTGCCTTGTTCCTTACAACAATTTCAGATTCATCAAGCTTATTCCAGAATACCCATTTTGCACCAATGATTGACTTTCCCTTTGGTGGTTCCACTAGATCCCATACATCATTCCTGGTGAATTGATCTAGTTCTTCCTGCATTGCCATTATCCAACTTTCATCTCCTTCAGCATCTTGAAATTTCTTTGGCTCAATGAGAGAGATAAAAGCAGCATGGCTCATCATCCTATTGAGTTATCCTCTAGTTCTGACTAGATTTTGGACATCGTCCAAAATAGCTTCTATCGGATGATTCCTGTGGGTTCAAATCTCTCTTTGTAAGCCTTCATGTTGAGCTAGAACTTGCTCTACTTCAGGTTCAACTATTCCTTCTTGTCTTTCATTAACGTCAATCTCTTGTGGGTTGAGATTAACTTGTTGTATTTTTGGTTTAAAAGATATTCCCTCATCTTCCTCTTTGTATTTCTTGATATAGAATGAATCAGGAACTTATGCTTTCTTCTTTTCTCTAGAGTTTTCAACTTCTAGAACTGGATCTTCTGAAGTGGGATTTTCTTTCCTTCAGGGTTAGTCTCATCGAAATCTATATGTACAGACTCTATCACAGTTTGGGTCCATTTATTGAAGACTCTGTAAGCCTTACTATGTGTTGAGTAGCCAAGGAAAATTGCTTCATCAGATTTAGGATCAAATTTTCCTAGTTGCTCTCTATCATTTAGGAGGTAACATTTACATCTAAATGCCTTAAAGTACCCAATTTTGGGTTTTCTTTCCTTCCAGATTTCACAGGGGGTCTTTTCTATGGTTTTTCTAATGAGAGCTCTATTTAAAATGTAGCATGCTGTATTTAGGGCCTCACCCCAAAAGTATTTTGGCAAATAATTCTCATTTAGCATTGTTCTAGCCATCTCAACTATGGTCCTATTCTTTCTCTCAATAACTCCATTTTGTTGAGGAGTGTGAGGGGGCAGAGAAGTTATGCTCAATGCCCATGGAGTCACAAAATTCAGCAAGCTACCTATTTTTAAACTCTCCACCATTATCACTCCTAATGCGTGCAATGATTATGCCTTGTTCTACTTCTATTTTAATGAATATTTTTGAGAATTGGTCAAAGACCTCATCTTTGCTTGCTAGCAAGAGCACCCAGGTCTATCGAGAATAATCATCCACAATGACCATGGTGAATTCTCTTCTACCTAAACTCAATTGTTTGATTGGACCAAAGAGATCAATATGCATGAGCTCAAATACTCTTTTAGAAGGAATGTATGTGATGGAAGGGAAACTTTTCTTATGTTGTTTACCTAATAGACAGGTAGTGCATAGATGATCCTTATTAAAAGCAACCTTAGGTAAGCCCACTATTAATTTCTTTTTGGCTAGTTTGGACAGGAGGTTCATGATAACATGTCCCAACCTCCGATGCTATAGCCATGATTCTTCTTCTTTAAACACTAATCAGATATTCTTTTTCTCATTTTTAATGCAAATAGAATATACATTATTTACTCTAGGTGCATAAAGTATAAGTTGATCAGACTTACTGCCATAAATTGAGTAGCCTCCGGAATCAAAGGTGACTTTTCTTCCTTTATCCCAGAGTTGGGCTACACTTAGTAAGTTAAACTTCAGTCCATCAACTAGTGAGCCATCTTCAATTTTTAATTCAGATCTAATGGTTCCATGTCCAATGATCTGTCCCTTTTGATTGTCTCTAAAGCTCACTTTTCCTGCCTTCTTCCAAGTTAATGTGATGAAGGCCTTCTCATCACCTGTCATGTGCCTTGAGCATCCACTATCAATGTACCAAGTGTGTGATCTACTATGGATCTAAGGCATACTTGCAAAATAGATCAAGTGGGTTTGGGTACCCAATCAGATTTAGGTCCTCTTGGGTTAATAACCATCTCAGGCCAAGGATAAACATCATAATAACCATTTTTTAATCTACATAATCTAGTAATATGATTGTTTTTCCCATAAAACCTGTACCTTGAAATGGGTCTGTTCTACTTTTGCTTTTCTTTACTCTTTTGCAGATCCTTCTTTCTATAGTTTCCTTTATATCCAGCTTCTTACGCACTTGTGGATGGTCCAAAATGTGTCCGGAAGCTGGTTGGAGGTGCAATCTCTGCTCCATAATTCCTCTTTTGGTTGGCAGGTTATTGACTATAAATCACCTTAGCTTTTCCCTTTTGAGCAACAGTATATGTTTATGCTTATGGTTGCCTACTAACCTCCTTTACCTTTTGATTAAAAGGCTTACGGTTGCCTTTGGCAGCTTGAGGTTGATTTCTTTGTGTAGCTTACCTTGGATTTTTCCTTCTTTGTGGAGGATCTGGTCTCCCTCTGGATGCTTCCTTCATTAGGGCTATTTCTTTATCCAGCCTAATCAAATTTGCACTTAGCATTTGAACTTGATTCTTGAGGTAGTTCTCCTCAACTTTATCAATGTGCTTAGCTATTCTTATCAGGTTGACATCTTATGCCAAGGCTTCATTATCTTTAACAATCTCTAACACTTGTCTTATTAAGGACTTGATTGCTTCTGCATTCTTCTTTACACTCTTGATCACAATAGATAAAGCTCTAGCAAGGTCAAATTTAGAAGCAGAATTAGAATAAGAGTTTACCTCTGTTTTTGCTATTTTTGATTCTGATTCTTCGATTTTCACTATTTCTTGCCTAGAGGCATTCCTTCCAGATGGCTCTGTTTCTGGATTAGTCAGTGCCATGAATGCACAGTTGGCAGTCTCTTCTTCTTCTATTGAAGATGAGCTGCTACTTTCTTCACTGTGGCTCTAGGTAGCCACCATTACCTTCATTTTGAACTTCTTGGTTCTCTTAAGCTTGGGACATTTTATTTTGAAATGGCCTTTTTCTCCACATTCAAAACATGCAGCTTCTTGTTTTGGATCCTTCTTTTCTTCGGATTGTTTCTAGGCCTGTCTCTTCTGGAGGTGCCTTCTTCTGATTTTCGGGATTCATACTTTCTTGATTTCCTTCTATCTTTCTTTTGTATGAATCTATTGAGTTTTCTAGTCAATAGAGCAAGTTGATCTCTGGTGCTTAGTGATTTAGTGATTTGCTCTTCTTCTCCGGATGAAGCTGATCCGATGGATTCAGCCTTTAGTGCAATGGCCTTCTTCTTCTCCTTAGGCTTCTTTTCTTGTTGGCTTTATCTCTCCAAGGATAAATCTTGAGTTAATAGATTGCCATTGAGCTTATCATAACTATAAAAATTGAAGTCATGAGCTTCCTCAATGGCAGACTTCTTGCTATCCTATTCCTTGGTGAGACTTCGGAGCACTTTCTTTACCATCTCTACTTTAAAGATTTCTTTTTCGTGCCTCTTCATTTGATTTACTAGATTGGTATATCTATTGTTCATGCTACTGATTGATTCTTTTGGCTCCATTTTGAAGGTTTCAAGCTTTTGCTAGAGTAGATCAAGCTTAGCTTCTCTTACTTTATTAGTTCCTTCATAGGTTACTTCCAGCTTTTCCTAAATTTCCTTTGTAGTCTCATATCTAGATATCCTATTAAATTCAGCTGCACTAAGGGCACAATGAAGCATGTTAATAGTATTTTCATTTTCATGCAACTTTTTAAAATCATTCCCATCCTACATACTTGATGGCTTTCGGGTAGGCATACCCTCTACTTCATAAGTACGCTCATATGTGCCATCTTTGATAACTAACCATGCTTGCATGCTTTATGATTGGATGAAGTTCTTCATCCAGTTTTTCTAGAACGTGTAGTGTTCATCGGTGAAGAGTGGAGGACGGGTAATGGACATACCCTCAGGAAGGAGTTGTGAGTTTTGAAAACTCATTTTGATATTCGAATCAAAATATATGGACCTTTAGCTCGAGATTGTTAAATCTCTAGTTTGAGCACTTACTCTGATACCACTTGTTGGTCCCTATGAGGGTCTTTATAAGGTCAAGGGGGGGGGGTGAATGACCCTTTTTCGTGGAATAAATAGACTTTAGAAAGTCTTAGTGTAGCGTGTTTGATTATGATCCGGATGATGGATCTGGGTGAAGTAGTTCTGACAATATAATGCAATAAATAAAGAGTTAAGGAAATCAAACACAAAGGATTTTATCCTGGTTCGACCCTGCCTACTCCAGTCCCTAGAGTTTCCTTCCTCCGAGCTTTTCCACTAGTGGATTCCTTTCGAACTGGCAGGAATCAAGCCTTACAACTTATCTCTGGATGGTAACCCCTTTCGAATGTAGGATATACCACTAGAAGCACTAACTCCTAGCTGAGTCCTTTAGTCTTTAGCAGGATATACAACTTAGACTTCTATCCTGAATCTAAGCTAAGTCCAATAAGGAGTTCCCACTCAAAGCACCAACTATAAGTTGTATCCTAATCTCACAACTCACCCAAGTTGGAGATCCTTACACTCTTGTTTTCATAATGGTTTTGGTTTTGGATTTCCTTAAGTTTATAACTCGCTTAGGAATCCTTACAACATATTTAGAATTATTTGATTCTTAGAGGGATTGTAAACTGATTGAATGCTTGTGCTTTGTTACTTGTTTTTGTAAATCAAACAGGCAACCTTCTCATTTGGTGAAGCTTCCCTTTCATAGGCTTCTACCATAAATGTAGCCATTATGGGTTGTTGAGCTTGCATTAAATCTTCACCCTTGATCAGGTTGTATGTGGCGCTTTCAGAGCCATTGATCAATCCATTATACAGTAATTTGACCCATTTGATTTCTTATGATTGTGGATGAGAAGATGTCAGTGGTCGTTTTCCTTGTATTTTAGTGTTTCACCAACTTTTATGCCAGTAACTTTTTGGTGTGAGCTCCACGCGCCTCCTTATTAGGCTAGTTGAAAAAGTTTATTAACTTTTTCAGTCTGATGTTAGTACTTTTGTCCTTTTATCTGAAAAGTGCAAGCCATCACTTTTGTCTTGTTCATGGGGAAAGGATATTTGACTATGTAGACCAAAAAGGGTGGAGGGAAAAGCTGTCTTTGAAACTTTTCCCTTTGTCTTGATATT
The DNA here is from genome assembly GCA_947683365.1 of Euphorbia pulcherrima. Classification (NCBI taxonomy): domain Eukaryota; kingdom Viridiplantae; phylum Streptophyta; class Magnoliopsida; order Malpighiales; family Euphorbiaceae; genus Euphorbia; species Euphorbia pulcherrima. The sequence continues at coordinate 40,906,613 of CANTUS010000008.1, read as the reverse complement.
TAAGTCTTCCGGATGCTATTAGACTCGGAATCTCCAGATCTATCTTCTTTCGGAGATAGTGCAATCAGTTCTTCTAGATGCTGATTTTTTAAGGATTAAACTTTATTTCCTTTCCAAACTTTATCCTCATAGTTCCAGTGTTTATCCTCATAGTTCTAGTGTATGCTTAGGTACTTGATGTCTTTAATGGATGACCTTGTGGTTGGTTCTTGTCCGGATGTTTCCATTTGGATTTAGGAGATTAAGTTTTGTTTCTTTCAAACTTGATCTAGATATTTTAGTTCAATTTTATGATTCGGATCATTGTTTCCCAAGAAAGAGTTATCAGAATTAGGGTAAATTTCAAAAACATACCGTGTGGTTTCGGTCATTTTCAAAAAGAGGTTCATATAATTTTTATTTTCAAAATGAGGACTGCAGTTTCAAAAGTTAGCAAAGAAAGGAAAAAAATTTACAAAATATATATTTTATAATGTTACAAATGGTATTTTAATTAAATCAACATTTCTATAATTTAATCATATTATTTATGAATTATATAGCAAGATTTGAATATGTTTCAGAGATTTTTCATTTTGTTATGATTTTTAAAAATTATTATGGTCTTTTAACTAAACAAAATACTTAAAGTTCTAAAAAAATTCAACATTTTTCACTAAGGTGTATAGTATTTTAGTTAATTAGCTTGCAAAATTTCAGTTCAAAATGGATAAGATTACCCTTTTCGTGATATAATTTCAAATTGAATATTTTTTTTGTCATTTATTTGCTATTTTTTGAAACTACAGTCCTCATTTCAAAAAAAAAATTATGATCATCTTTTTTAAAATGACTAAAACTACATTGTATGGTTTTAAAATTTACTCTAAGAATTACATTCATTCAACTTGCATATATAAAAAATTGGCAAACTTCTTCATTAGAACTGAGAGGGTAATCAAAACCTATATGGTTTCTTTTTGGAATTGAATTCTAATGAAATTTTTTTGCAAATTATATATTGGTCGTTGTATGTTAAATATTTCTTGTATTGTTTAATAAATCATGTTTTAAAAGGAAAATTGTAAGAATGAGTTCACACAATGATATATATATATATATATATATATATATATATATATATATATATATATATATATATATATATATAAGGTCCTAGGTTCAATACCTAACCTCTTTAAAAATTCTTAAAAAAATAATGATTATATATGTGTGTGTGTGTTCTAGACTCCTAGACTATGGTTATTACTAGGTCTAAGGAGGACACAAATGGTCAACATAAAAAGGGAGATAAAGGTTTAGGCGACCTTAATAAATTAACTCATTAGCACGGTCCGCTCGGCTTGATGGGGAGATCATACCTATTCATAAGGTTGTACAGTTATAGGACAGAATGGAACGAATTATCTTTTAATACTTTCATAGCCTCAATGTTCCAAAAATCTTTCTTTGCCTAGAATACTTCAAATTCCACTTATGATGACCAAAACAGTAAGAACTATCAAACAGTCAAGCTATTAGAAATCCTGAAAATACAAAAAATGCTATTTTAAAGGCCTAAACGATCGAATTTTGTAAAAATAAGGTGAGGCTTCGGCCTCCAGTTTAGACCATTGGGCCGTTTCAATCAAAATAAAGTCAACATGCAAAGTACACACGAGAATAGTTTACACATGCAAAGTACATACGCGGATACTTTACCATACAAACTATCCTCATGGACGGTTTACATATGCAAACTACCCACGTGGACGGTTTACATTGGCTAACTATCCATATGGATTACCATGCAAACTTTCCACGTACACATGTAAACTATCACGCAGATAGTTTGTACATGCAAACTATCCATGCAGATAGTTTACCATGCATACTATCCAGATGGACAATTTACATATGCAAACTACTATCCATGTGGATCATTTACCATGCAAAGTATCCGCGAAGATCATTTGCCATGCAAACTATTCACATGCATATGCAAACTATCCATGCGGGTAGTTTGCACTTGATATAAAAGGCAAGTTTGCTCTCCTCTTTTGACAACAATAACTAACACAAAAAAACAATTCTAGAGAGATAAAGAAGGCCTTTAAGCCCTTTAAACTTTTCTTCTTCTATACCTTGTCCTTACTTGGTATAGAACTCCCTAAAATACTCTGAAACTCTACCGAGATTAGCCATCGAGCATCCCCGAGCCTTTGAGCCAAAATTCCTCCACTTATACCTTGTTTATGCTCGATATAAAAACCCCAATGAGTTACCTTGAAACTCCGCTCAAATTAAACCTCAACAATTTAGATTCCATGAACTAAATCATGTCGAAACTTTGTTGAAATTCCAATCTCAAAAGGTTTCCCTGAAAGTTTGGTTCCTGACCGGCCCTTTGACACCCAGCGAGGAAACTAAGGGTAATTGAGTTCAAACTCCACTTTTATTTCATTCATGGATATAATTATATAGCATATCTTTTTTTATCATAATTTTATTACTTTATGTCTATAAACTGCATTAACGGGTTATACTGAGCTCATGACAGATTTTAGAGAAAGTTTCTGGTGATGCCGTTATGCTGAATGAATCTCCGTAGAATAATGGATCCAAATCCATTATCAACCTACAACGACCCCCGATGCAATATCTATTTATTTTCCCGAACATTTAATTCCTTGCGATTTATTTTATAGTTATAAAATAAATAAAAATGGAAATAGGATAAATTATTTTTAATAAACTTATTCAATATAAAATTACCTTAAATCAAATATAAAAGTAACTATTTTGTTCGGACGAAGAATCTCTATTTTATAGGTATAAGAATCCTTAATCGGATCAATATACCACAATTTCCGGTGGAGCTGAACCGGGTGACGACTCTTGTATTTTATGAAATAGGGCTTCTGACTCTATTTTATTTTAACATTTATTATAAATATGATTTTAATAATAAACCTCTCATTCCCGTCGGATCCTACGTGCGATAAAACAAATCCTATAAAAAATTTCGCCCGCTCATTGTGGCAACATCACTCGGGAGAAAAGGATTATCTTTATTAAAAGACTTCTAATAAAAGTTTCTTTTAGACAAAATAATGAAATATATTTGATTCAAGGTTTTTTTTATTTAAGAGATTATTTTCTAAACAAAAACCTTTTATTGCATTGCATTTGCATTCGTCCTACCCTATACACACTTTGGTGTCTTTTGGTGTAGCGTCTCTTTAACTCATCTTAGGGTTACAGGGCGTGAATCCAATCACACCCATTGTGACGCTTACTTTGGATCAAGGCTCGCTTAGGGTCATGACTCTCAGATAAAGATTTGGAAAAGGTCTCTTTGGTTTTATGAGCATCGGCTTTTCGATGACCCTCGGAATGATGATGACTTTTTGCTCTAACCTTTTACGATCTTGTTGTTCCATTATTTTAGAATCGAATTGCAGCGGGCAAGTTCTTTGTTGACAATTTTGAGATCTTTTAACCCCGATTATAATAATAATTAGATCGCTTTTAAGATGTTAATCACTTCCTTTACCCTCGCGCGTAGTAAATTATTCCGCAATTTTTTCCTTAAAAATCCGGACATTTTCAGCTAGTCTCGTTTGTATCGTTGGATTCTTGGTTCCCCGAGCTTTTTAGAATGTCAAGAATTGCCCCGTTTGAATGCTTATGGTGTAATTTGTTCGCGTTTTAAGCCCAGCGAGCCAAGGCCCATTTACTTTTTTTTCTTAGGGTACCCTGATTCGTCCATGGCAGTCGGTGCCGCCGCCGGAAGGCCAGGCCTCGTGGTCCACGCGTAGGGCCATGTGGCTCACGCGGCCTAGATCTGGCCATGTCATGTGACACGGCCTGGGGCTAGGCCGCGTCAGGTGACACGGCCTACCGCATCACCTGACGTGGCCTTGGCCCGAATGCATCGGTGGCGTGACTTCCGTACGGGGCTCCTTTATTTAGATTTTTTTGGGTTTTTCTTGGCCAAAAAATTGGGTTTCATGTCTTTTCCATCAAATATTGACATTTAGAGGATTAATTTGGGTATTTTACACTTGAAAAATCTATACATACCCCTCAAAATCAGTTTTCAAGGGACTTTTGGCCAATTTTTCTTTGGCTTGAATTTTTGACAGAGAAAAATACAAGAATAAGATAGAGAAAGGGAAGAACTAGAGAGAGAAAGCTTAAGAAAAGCTAGAATTCGGGTTTAATCCTCTCTAATCTTGATTCTTAGTTGTTCTTAGGCTTAATCTTGTAGCTTAAACACTAAAATCTATTAGAAATCTTAGGTAAAAATTGGTTTAAATAGGATTTAGATACTTTTTTCTCACAAATCACTAAATCCTTTTGCTAAATCGGTTGTTTCGTAGGGTTTTCATCTCAAATCCGTCACAAAGCTTGCCAAACAACCGGTTCGAGTCTCGAGAGTGGATTTACGGCCTTTTGGTAACTTTCTGAGTTCCAATCTATTTCTTTTATTATTTATTTTTATAACTACCGCTGTGTTTTTTGGTTATTTTTCTGGGTGTTTGGTCCCCTTTATTCGTCCTTTTTATGTTTCTCTGTTAAAAATCCGGCTGACTATTCCGGCAAACGTCAGGTCAACTGAACGTCACCTAGGCCGCTTCGTTGGGTCGGCCTACCGCTTCGTCCAGTCGGCCTACGGGTCGCTCGAGCGGCCAATCGTCGTTTTGTCGGACTTTTTTGGGTTCTTTTCCCCCAAACTGAAAAACTAAAGTTATTTAAGCATTTTAAATCTGAATCTAATGTAACGGGTAGGAAATGACTTGAAATGTTAGTAATCCTGGGTTTTCAGACACAAAAAGGTCGATTCCGCCTTGTTTAGGCACTTTCTCCGGCAGGCCACTTTAGTGGGACGAAGGCCGACTCGACATCATCTAGGCCACTTCGTTGAGTCGGCCTACCATGTCGCTGAGTCGGCCTACCGCCTCACTGAGTCGGCCCACTGGTAAAAATGTCCAAATGGTCCCTGTTTGTTTTATTCTACTATTTACGGCCTGTTTCGGTCATTTTTGACTCGATTTTCGTCGTTTTAATGCGTTTTCAGTCCCGATTTCAAACCAAAAAATTTTCAAAAAAATTATGGCTGATCTGAAATTTGTTTTTATTTATTTTATTCTATTTTTAGATTTAATTTATTTTTATTTGATTTAATATGCATTTTAATGGCTTAAAAATAGTATTTTTGCTAAATAAATCTAAATAAATTGTTTTCCATCAACTAAAAATTCCAAAAATATTCTGAATATGCTAAATCTGATTTTAGAATATTTAGTTAATTTATTTCACCCTTCTTAGGTTGTTAACTAATTAATTAACGCCCAAAAATTATATTTTTGTCCCAAAAAATCCAAAAAATATCGTTTTCTTCATGCATTATGTTTATTTTTCACATTTATTTATCCATGCTTTATTTGTGATTATTCCCATATTAATCTTGCCTCGTTTAGAGCCAGGTCCGAGTCGGTAAGTTTGGTTAGAATCCGGCTTCGCTCGTTTATTTATTTATTTTCTCGCATTAGAGAAATGTGTAGGTATTTGTAAAGCCTTGTAATAATTTTATTTTCTTACTTTGTTTATTTATCGCTTTTCATGTGATGTATCACATATAAACCGAAAACACCAAACAATAATCGGATTAAATCGCATAAGAACTAAGGTCACATTTATTAAAATATAATCGGCTTGATTTAAAAATTGAAAAGTAAGCAACATCATCCGGACTTAGAATCTCTGTCTTAAGGTAGGGTCCAACCACTCGGTGGGAATATCGTACCTACATTCCGGGTGGAGCTTAACCGGGTGGCGTCTCTATCTCGAAATACAGGATTCTAAATCTTGTATCCCTTAACACGTAAATCAGACTAAATTTCAACTTCAACATCGCTTTTATTAGCCATTTTCATCACGCTAAAATAAGGATCATCCCTTAGCCTGCTTCGCAGTGCTCGTTGTTTCTCCGCCCCACGCCGAAGAGCATTAGAGCTTACCGTGCGGGCGGGGGGATCGGGGGTCGTTAGCTCTCAGTGGCAACTCTGCTGGGGATTTTTCCTTTAACTTAAAATCTGAAAACCGATTTCATTTTCAAGCCTTGGTTAAAGGATTTTGATGATGTGCCTAAATCATTTTTAAAACAACACTTTATTTCTTATGACTTTTGATCCATCGCTTAGTAAGATTCTATGTTTTAAGGTGCCATTTTATCACCCCCGTGAAGCTCACTTGTGTACCTCATGCCCGCCAGGAATTAGGGATATTTATGGGTGGAACACTCGTTTCAACCAACGTGTAATTCCTGTGGTCCTACTCATTTGAGGAGTGGTTGAATTACACAAAATCAAGGTAAATAAGACCCTTCTACAGTGTCATCCGTGACACCAACAGTTTGAGACTATGAACCGCGATAAAAGTAGCCATAGCAACTTCCCTTTAGGCTTGCCGGAATATTATAGATTTAGGTCGTATACTCTTTTGCCGTTTCCTGGTGCTAGAGTTACCCCCAGACTACAAATTGGCGATACGCGGGAGTCATAAGGTTGGAAGAAGTTTATTTGCTTTCGTGTGCTACTTGTGTTATGCTCATTCATGTAAAGCTCATGCATAGGCCCCATGTGGCCAACCTTTATTTTTGGTTTTCGCTTACCTCTACTCCCCCCTCATTTGAAAGGGGGAATTTAACAAAATGTCTGAGCTCATTTGAGTCCAGATGACCTGTACCTAGTTCACTACGAATAGCGAGGAATTTGACGTCTCACATATTTCGAGTATAAGCTTCGCATCATAAGCTCTTCTGCCCTTCTACCTCTCTAAACTACCCCATATATATGGCATTCATCACTCGAATATTTATGTTATCATCCATCTTAATCATGGTTCGATTCGGGCTGATCATCTTCCTATTTATTTAGTTAGACCAAGGCACTACTCCCTTCAGATTCGATCACCATCTAGTTCGTTGTTCTATGGGCCCAAGCTCAGTTTCAAGTTCAGTATCAGAATCTGCTCTTCTAACCATGTCTAACCCGCGTTTAAATGATGCCCCTCATGAGAGCACTTCTTTCCCTTCTCCTTTTCCCCCTCATCAGGGTCAAGGACAAGGCCAATCTCAGTTAGGATCCGAATTGGCTAATGCTATGGCTATGTTCCTCCAATCAGATTTGTTTCGAGCCACTATTAAAGAGAAAGTTAGATCCACTCTTAGGGAGGAAAGAGAGTATCAGAGTCTAGCGGGGCCTATTTTTTAAGCTCTAGGGGAGACAGTTCAGTCTCCACCAGTTTAAAATCAATTTTTGGTACCACCGCTCCCTCCGGTTCGTCCTATCCAACAAAGCTAATTTCAGTTTAGACAGGGCTCTTCTCAGCTACCCTTATCATCTGCTCCACCAACTTTTGATTTTTATCCCTCTATGCACTCAAGGCCTATTCCCCAATCTCCTATTCTCTCTGCTTTCTTAGGGGGATTTACTCCTCAGATAATAGTCCCATCGAGTGCCTTTGTTGTTCCCCCGGCACAGCCAAATGTTTTCATAACCACACCCCATAGCTTTATGGTCACTCCCTATATGACTACTTACCCTCAGAATCCTTTTTCTCGCTCCCAGATTGAAACCCCGTCTCCTTCGCCCTTTCAGTTTGGGTCATCTTTATGCGACTAGGTCACGCAGCCTTCGGGCGTGATGCCCGAAATGGCCGCTTTCTTCAGGCAATTTTTATAGGTATGAGGATAGGGAAGAAGTAAGAGGTGATGATTGGGTGCCTAAAAATTTCTCAATGCCCCGAATGGATGATTATTTAGGCAAAGGCCCCTCTAAGTCTCATATAGTTATGTATGAGGGAATCATAAATGTCTAAAAGATTGGGGATAAGGCACTGGCCAAGTTGTTTCCATGTGCCCTATGCCTTACTCTCGAGTGGTACAATACTCTTCCGGAGTCCATAATCTTGGATTGGAAACTCCTATCTGAAGCTTTAGTTGCCCACTATGGATTTAAGTCCGTAATGGAGACTACTATTCAGCATTTTATAGCAGTTAAACGAAATCCCAGTGAAGCTTTCAAATCTTATTTCAATCGATGGATGGCCAATCAGGTCCTCTTGAAGCAAAAGCTCAGCCTTAAAGAAATGATCCTGAAATTGCTTGACGGAGCTCTCCCACTCCTTCGAAAAGAGATGGACATCAACTCTTTCGAGTCCTATCAAATAGTTTTTGAAAAGGCTGAGAGGATCGACCACCAAGAGGAAAAGGAAAGGGCTAGCAAGCCAAGTGGCAAACCCTAGTTCAAGGGCAACAACTCTCAATCCTTCGAGTTTGCCCTAGCAGCAACTAGGGGGGAGGCACTCGCAGCTCAAGTTGTCGATTAAGAGAGTGTTTCTGTAGTGTAAACCACACCTGCTCGAGCTCCTAGATAGAGGGCATTCGTGTCTCAATGGAGGCTCCCTCTTCATATCGTATTTGCCAAGTTATGAGAGAAAGGCCTGCTTAGCCCTCTTCGTGAGTATCAATCTCCTATGCTCAAAGAGAAAGGGAACTTTTGTCGCTATCATGTTAAAAAGGGGCATATAATAGATCAATGTAGGCCTTTAGGTATGGCTATTTGGTGCTTGGTAAGAGAAAGAAAAATGATTGAGCCCATGAGGAAGACAGACACTGAGGAGAAGCTATCACTGAGCTCTGATGATGAAGTGAGCACCATTAATTCCGGTCTCCTTAAGGGTTTTATGTTAGCAATGGTCTTTTCTGATTTGCCCAACTCCGTTATGGAAGCCATTTCTGCCGTCGACTCTAATAAGAATCCCACAAGGTCTCTAGCAGATGAAAAAGAAAAGTTATCAGCTGGGCAAGCTTTTGGGCTTTATCCTGAGCGACACCCCAATGGAAGCTATAAAGGATGATTAGCCTACCGGCTCGACCAATCAAGACCTCCGCCTATGGAGGATGATTTTTCTATGATGTAATTTTCTTTCTTTATGTTTCTAGTGTTTTGATGTGAACAATTCTACCTCTAAGGCACTTTAATTTAATGGAAGACTCTCTCCTTTCACTTATTTATTTGATGTTTCGCCCGATGGGTCCATGCATTCATTTTTGTCATAAGCATAATGTGTTCAGTTTTCATAACGTTTCTTTAACTGAAATAAGTTTGAGTACAGATGATAATCTAAAATGGTAACCACTTTCTAATGACCTAACCTTTAGAAGAAAATAAGAGATAATGAGTGCTTAAAGTTAAGGATAACGCTTTCACGTAGTCATGCCTAAACACCCAGGGTTTGTCATCAGATTCCCGAACATCCCATCTCCATGCCTGAAACAACAAAAGAAGCGTAGTCCTTCCTGGGATAGATCCAATATGTCAATTGGTCCATCACCGGCCTGGGAACTATATACAAACTGATTTTCAAGCTATCAAAGAAGTGTCAGCCGATTATGGTGGAAGAGCATCGTCAGCTTACAGTGCCAACTCTATTCTTTGCTAACCCATTCTCGATCTTCCCACCCCATACAGCATTGCCTATTCCTAATAACCCATTTTTTCCAACTCTCCAACCCTTCCCTGTTTCTCTCCTCCTTGGCCGTTCTCGTCGAGGGGGATACATATGATCTACAAGATTTAACCCTCATCAGCATAGGGGGAAGTCCACCCTTTTTACCAACATTACCCTCGAGAAGACGGCCAAGTTCATTGAGAAACACATCTTTCCTTAGCATAGCCTACCTCATCATATCATTTCAGACAATGGATTTCAATCCTAAGGGGCAACCCCTGATTGATCAAGAAAAATGGGTCTGACCACCGTAGACCTTCACCCATCTAGCCACAAACCAACTTCTTAAGAAGTTTATGTCTAAAAGCACCATAAGGGTCAGAGTTTGAGTCGATAAACCACCGTTTGCTCTTTGTGGGTACTATACAAGTGTAAGAATTCTTCGAATACCTTGTTCCTATGCCTGAGAAATGGAAACTGTGCTACCAACTAAGACCAAGATGAAGTCCTTAAGAGTCGTACTGAATCCAAGTCAAAGGGACCCCATGGACTAAAGCGCAGTTCAAACGGCTTAAATAGCCTTCAGATGTATCAAAAGATGTATTAAAAGCACGGCGAAGGCGCCCAACAACCGAGTCAAGTATCAGAGGCATTGTCAAAGGCTAACGATATGATTCCAAAGCGAGTAAAGCCTACCAACACCGATCCAAGGGGGAAATTCCAACCATATTGGGGAAGACCTTATATAGTCAGAGAGATACCCGGTTTCAGGGGCATGAAGATTTCGGATGGTACCGAGTTTGGAAGCCCTATCAATCAAATCAAGCCGAAGCTTTATCATTGCTAACTAAAAGAATCAAATCCAGAAAAGCACACATAAAAAGCATGTATAAATCCACCACCCGACGAGTGGTCCTCTACTGCTCGAGCAAAAATTAGGGTGTACCCTGCTGATCATATTCTACAAACCATTTAGGCAAAAGTTAGGGTGCGAAATGACCCGCTAGGCTGAAAACCTAAAAAGGGCAGCCCAGGCAAAAGTCAAGGTAAAGTAAGCCATGAGAGTACATTGACTAGAGAACCTTCATAGGCTAACTAACACTAGAGTTTGGGTCAATAGAAATGGTTATCATCATCATGTACTCAAACTTACTTTATTAACGGAAATGTCACTTTTACTGAATTCTTAATGTTTGTGGTTAAATGAATATATTGAGCCCAAAAGGCGAAATGCAACAGATGAGTCAAACGTAGGGTTTTGTACAGTCAACTTAATCCCTTAAAAGAAACAAAAGCAAAAATGAAAGGCAAAAAATCCTGATAGACTGAAAAGGGTCAAGGTCTATGCAAAAGCCGGGATAGTTCGCTGGATCGAAAACCTAAAAAGGGCGGTCCAGGCAAAAATTTGAACATAAAAGCAAAATATGAGCAAGTTTGATAAGACCAACATAATGTCTGGGTCTATGCAAAAATTAAGACAATTTGAACAAAGATTACTGACTGCCATCAATCACATCAAGATATCTGCATCATCGCCATCAGCATCAGAATACATGGATATGTTTGCCGGTCTAATAGATTTGAAGGACTCAAATTCATCCTCTGCCCGTGTTCGCTCAATTCTTAATTGCAGCCAAGCATCTTGATTCCATAATATCCTGATCCTATGGAGCCATCCTTGGTAGAATTCATTGGTAGTGATAGCGCCCAGTCGTTCGTTATCCAGAATCTTGAGCTCTGCTTTGTTCCCTCTTGTCTCCGTCATGCCTGATCCAGCAATCAATTTGTAGTCAATTCACCACGGCTTCCCTAGTTCTCCACCAGGGGCATTCTTACCTAATCTACGTAACATCCTCCTCCAGAGGCATTCTAGTCTTATCCGTACTGCAAAGCAATTCCATGTATCCTCCCTTTTCAAGCAAGTCAATCTTTCCCCAAATTGAGCAAAGTCGATCAAGTAATTTAATCGGTAAGCTTGAAGATGACCAGTCCGAGTTTCTCATGCATTCATACATTCATGCATAATATTCATGTCTATTATTCTATGCTGAATTCCACAGGAAATAATATAAGAGCCTGTATCAAGGGGCATCTCAAAATTATCTTCTGTCCTACATTCAAAGACAGAATTTCTACTAGGGGCACATCAACTAGTCTCAATACTCAACGTTAGCAGTTTCTCCGGCCTCCCAAAAATCTCAACTTTATTTCAACTTCATTCTTCTATTTGTGTTGCTTAATTGAAGGGGCAAAATTTTTTATCTCAGCAAAATGAATTAAGCAACAAAAGTGTTGCTCATATCTCTCTCTAATATCTCAAAATTTCTGTGGCAGGCACAATGCATTTAGTCCAACAGGCCACCTCAGGAGCTTTTCAGCAAATCCTAGTCCAACCTCATTAGAAGTGCTCGACACCTTCCAGATAAGTTCTTAGTATGCATTCCAGTCTAGTGATCATTTTTGATATTCCCGACATACGATTTAAGCCAAGCATATCCCAGTCCGACCTCATTAGAAGTGCTCAGCACCTTTTAGTTAAATTCTTGGTATGAATTCCAGTCCAGGGATCTCATTTGATATTCCCGACATGCGATTTAAGCCAAGCATATCCTAGTCCGACCTCATTAGAAGTGCTAAGCAACGTCCAGATAAGTTCTTGGTATGCATTCTAGTATGAGGATCTCGTTTAATATTCTCGGCATATGATTCAAGCCAAGAAAATCCTAGTCCGACCTCATTAGAAGTACTCGGTACCTTCTAGTTTAGTTCTTGGTGTGCGTTTCAATCTAGGCATCTCGTTTGATATTCCCGGCTTGAGATTTAAGCCAAACAAATCCCAGTCCAATCTTGTTAGAAGTTCTCGACATTTCTCAGTGAAGCCCTCGATATTCTCGGCATTCCCTTTATCTCTGATATGACCGATTCAGCATCACCTCCGATAGGTCCACTGATGGTACATTCCCAAACCACCAGTAGAGAACCAATTCAATCTCTAATCCTTGATAGGTCCGTTGATGGTGTGTTCCCAAACCACCAGTAGACAACCAATTCAATCTCTAATCCTCGATAGGTCCGTTGATGGTGCATTCCCAAACCACTAGTAGACAACCAATTCAATCTCTAATCATTGATAGGTCTATTGATGGTGCATTCCCAAACCACTAGTAGACAATCAATTCAATCTCTAATCATCGATAGGTCAGTTGATGGTGTGTTCCTAAACCACCAGTAGAAAACCAATTCAATCTCTAAACCTTGATAGGTCCATTGATGGTGCGTTCCCAAGCCACCCATAGACAACCGATCCAACCTCTACCTCCGATGGGTCAATTGATAATGCGTCCCATGACCATCCGTAGACAACCGTATCAAGAAATTCCTATTCCTTTTTTTTCGAAGCAACCAGCAATCTATCCCAAAATCATTTGGGGCAACGAAGGTAATGCCTTATTAATCTTTATGTCAACTTTTTTCTTGATAGGTCTATTTATGGCAATCCCAGAAGACATCAGGTTTAAGAATGCACAAGTTAAGTATAACCTCCTATCCCTAGCTCTTTCGTGAAATCACATTTGACCATTCAAATAATAATCTCATGAGGGGTAGCCTGTGAGCACGGGCTTTTCGGTGACCATCAAAACAATGATGACTTTTTGCTCTAACCTTTTACGATCTAGTTGTTCCATTATTTTAGAATCAAATTGTGTTTGGCAAGTTCTTTGTTGACAATTTTGAGATCTTTTGACCCTCATTATAATAATAATTAGATCGCTTTTAAGATGTTAATCACTTCCTTTCCCCTCGCACGTAGTAAATTGTTCCGTGATTTTTTCCTTAAAAATCCGGACATTTTCAGCTAGTCTCGTTTGCATCGTTGGATTCTTGGTTCCCCGAGCTTTTCGGAATGTCAAGAATCGCCCCGTTTGAATGCCCGTAGTGTAATTTGTTCGTGTTTTAGCCCCAGCAAGCCAGGCCCCATTTACTTTTTTTCCTAGGGTACCCCAATTCGTCGGTGGTGGCCGGTGCTGCCGACGGAAGGCCAGGCCGCATGGTCTACGTGCCGGGCCATGTCAGCCACGTAATAGGGCGCATGGCTCACGTGGCCTGCTAGGCTACATCGCATGACGTGGCCTAAATCTGGCCACGTCAGGTGACGCGACCTTGGCCCGAACGCGTCAGTGGTATGACTTTCGCTCGGGGCTCCTTTATTTAGATTTTTTTGGGTTTTTCTTGGCTAAAAAATTGGGTTTCGGGTGTTTTCCATTAGATAATGGAGTCACTTTTACTGCCGGATCATATAAAGGCAGGGCCCATTACGAGAGAATTCTCCAAGTAACAGACTCGTGGGAAATAACCCACTTCTCAGTTGGTGGCAGATCTGCTAAAATTTATAGTTTTAGCAAAGCTATTATAAAGCGGGTTATATCGGCAGAAGAGTGGGGTCTAAGTACCCTTCGAGAGAAAGAATATCTCCATGCTGACAATAAAACAGCAATCAAATTTAATTACTGGGATTATGTTGAGGCTTTCCACAAAGTTTTGTTATACCAAAACCCCTCTAGAAAACATACCTGGTTTTTAAAATTCTGTCAAAATATTTATAAGAAAGACTTTCCCAACTGGTTATACCAATGGTGGTAGTCTTTTGGTCCTGGAATAGATATATTACCAGGCATTTTCAAAGAATTTTACTTAGAATGGGTTGAAATATCTCCCAAGTTAATGGAAGCCCTTCATGATAATAAATGGATTGAGGGTATGCCTATTGCCAATTTCTTCATTGAGTTTGGAATCCCATATATCTTTAAATGGGACATAGAGTTTGGTTATACCAAACAAAATATTCCGTGCATATATAGAAAATTCTTCTCAAAATTTTGGAAGAAAATGATGCGGAATAATGAGCAAGGTATTCTGGAAGCTCAAGAGACTATTGATAATATCAAGCTCAGTCCAATACAAATTTGGTATGGAATCTGCTCTTCAAATGGAGCAACCAAGTCCTTTTGAGATCCTTTCAAGAAAACTCAAATTGCAAAAAGGACAGTTGACCAAAGAACAAATGGTCTCGGCTTATATAGAAGCCATGAAATCAGATATGAAGAAAAATTTTGGAATTGACATCCAACCTGATTTCTCCTTAACTACCTCCTCAATAGGAGAGGACATTATTATGGAAGCAACTAATGCTACCACTGAAGCCATGCTTCAAGACTCCCAGGATCCATTTGAGGATGAATTACCCCTGGACCAGTTGCTTGGTAATACTAAGCCAAGTACTGACAAAGCTTCTAAGGGCGAAGAAAAATAGTGACCAATATATTTTAAGTTTTACCTTTAATAAAGGTATTTTTATTTCACTCATAGTGTATATTTTATTCACTCATAGTGTAATTTTTCAGAGAAATATCTCCGTCTCTTTTGACTGACAAGCCATCAGTCGCCTCTGACAGGGAATCTTTTCTTTTATCGGCCTTATCTCCTTGCCTGCCAGTCCTATCGGCCACCAATCGAGTCAGGCGCCTTTTGTCGGCCACCTTTCCCATCCGCCAGCTGTTTCTTGTCCTCATCTGCCAGCAGCCGCCCTATCATTTTCTTTCTTTATATCCTTTAATTAATTAGTTTGTATAATTTTTGAAATCCGGTTTCTATATAAACGGGGTTCTTATTTTGTAATAGGCAAAACGAAAACTGCGATATCAAAACGATTAGCTTGTATGATAGGTGTGATTTCAGTCTGTAAATATTAAGGAGGAGCCTTCAGACTCTCTCCACCGTGTGCTCCAGAGGTATAACTCCTACCTCTTGTAATATATTTTATTTTAATAATATTTTGTTTAAGTGCCTCCTAATATGGTAGGCTAATTATCTGTGTTAAATAATACCATGAATGCCTATGAAAAATATTGTGTTTTTATATTTTGATATGTGAGACTGAAAATGCTTAGTGGAATATTTAGATTGTTTCGTATATTTAGAAAATAAGAATTTATCAGAACTTGATTTGTTAAGATAATTTTATGCTAGGAAATAAATACAATGATAAGTTAGGTTAAAATTATTAGGACAGTCAGAACTTTACTATTAGGCTCTTGTCGCATCTAGCCGTTTAGCCGGGAGGGCATTTAGGCATTTTGTGTTGACTATGCTGAGGGTAATGTTTATTGACAGTTCTAATATTTTTGTAAAATCTATCCGATATTTAAAACTTGTGTTTATATGCCTAGTATAAGTTTAGGTTAATAAAATCTGGTTATGACAAATGGCTTATTAGGCTAAGTATATGAAACAATCTAGATAGTCCTCTAGGCATGGTCCGGTCCTGCTTGTCATGGTATCAGATAATGGAGTGGAAAACAAATCTATGAATGGAACATAGATGGTTTCACTGAAAGACAGATTTATAGTGCTGTCCATAGGATGCTCATGTATTCTACAATATGTAAGAATAACAGTAATACTGACAAAATTATTGCTAATATGATAGTAGCAGGATTTACTGGCCAACTTAAAGGCTGGTGGGACAATTATTTATCCCAAGAAGATAGGACAAAAATTTTGTCAACAGTAAAAGTTGAAAATAATATTACAACAGAAAATGCAGTACATACACTCATTTTAAATATTATTGAACACTTTACAGGCCGATGGTCTGATAATAGTGAAAATATTAGGACACTATTGCAAAATCTTAGATGTCCTACCTTGACCTCTTTTAGGTGGTATAAAGACACCTTTTTAAGTAGAGTCATGGAATTACCTGAGTCTAATAGTGACCATTGGAAATCCAAATTTATAGATGGATTACCTCAGTTATTTGCTGAAAGGGTTAGAAAAAACCTAAGGAAATAAAGTTAAACCAACAAATTAAAAAGCATCATTTAAATGAAAAGATGCAACTTGATCAATTTTGTGGTTAGTTTGGGATTGATAATCCCTCTACTAGCAAACCCCATAAGCTTAATAAGCCTTCAAAAAGGGAGAAATATTATGCTAGTAATAAGTTCACCAAACGAAAAGCTAAAAGGGAACTTAGAAAGAAAAGGAGATTGGAAAATAATCCACCTCCTGATAAATCTACCATAACTTGTTATAAATGTGGTAGAAAAGGTCATTTTGCTAATAAATGCAAATTAAAGAAAAAGATTAATAATCTTAATATCAGTGAAGATTTGAAAAATGCTTTAAGTAAAATCATGATTAACTCCTCTGAGTCAGAAAATAATTCTGACACAGATTATAGCTTTTCTTCAACTGATTCAGAAAATAATCTGACCAGACTAAAAGATGAAAAAATAATTTCATCCGAAACTGATTGCAAATGCAAAAAGGTTGCTAAAAATTCTAGTGACAGTGATAATGATAACATTTATCAGATTATGTCCCAATTTCAGGACTTAAAAATTAATGTAATAACTAGTGATAATATCCTAGATCTATTACAATGGATTAAAGATCCAGAACTAAGATTAAAAATCTTAGAAGAATTTGCTAATAATAATAAACAAGCTCAAGCATCTAAAGAAGAGCAATTTACTCTTAAGACTTCTGAACCATATTCTATGGCTGAAGTCAAAAAGATGCTTAAACAAAAACAAACTAGTGAAATTGCTAGCACTAGTGATTTGTCTATTGAGGTTAATAACCTTAAAAAAGAAATTAAAGACTTAAAATTAAATAATAAAAGTCTTAATGATAGAGTCTCTAAATTAGAGAAACTAAAGGAAAAAACTCCTGTTGTTCATTCCTCATCAACATCTTCTGAAAATAATTCAGATCATGAACAAGATGATTTCTTGTCAACCATTGAAGTAATGACTTCACAAAAATGGTATATAAAAATTTCACTTCTCATAGAAGAAATTTTTTTTTAAAGATTTAATTGCACTTGTTGATAGCGGTGCAGATTTAAATTGTATCCAAGAGGGTATAATACCCACAAATTATTTTCATAAGACCTCGCAATCTTTAAGGTCTGCTAATGGACAGAAACTTAATATAAGTTTTAAAATTCCAACAGCTTATATATGCAAAAATAAAATTTGCATACCAACCAATTTTATTTTGGTAAAAGACATAACTAACCAGGTTATACTTGGTACTCCTTTTTTAAGGAGTTTATTTCCTTTAAAAAACATTGATTCAAATGGTTTTACAGGAACTTTTCAAGGTAGTAATATCTACTTCCAATTTAAACAAAACCAGTAACAAGGTTTTTAAATCAAATTAAAGACTCTTTAATAAAGAGTAAACAAAATCAAATTTCTTTTTTAAAAGAAGAAATTAATTTTATTAACATTGATAATATGTTAGAAGATCCTAAATTACAGGATAAGATCAAATTGATTAATAATCAATTCACTTCTGAAATATGTAGTGACCATCCAAATGCTTTTTGGAATAGAAAAAAGCATATTGTGTCTTTGCCATACGAAGAGGAATTTAATGAAAAATTAATTCCTACTAAGGCAAGACCTTGCCAAATGAATTCAGAGTACCTGAATCTATATAAAGAAGAGATTAATAATCTGCAAAATAAGGGCTTAATAAGACCTTCTAAATCTCCTTGGTCATGTACAGCTTTCTATGTTAATAAACATGCTGAAAAAGAAAGAGGTATACCAAGACTAGTTATTAATTACAAACCACTAAATAAAGTGTTAAAATGGATTAGATATCCTATTCCAAATAAAAAGGATCTCCTTGATAGGCTTCATAGTGCCTTAGTATTTTCCAAATTTGATTTAAAATCAGGATATTGGCAAATACAGATTAATGAAAGCGATATTTATAAAACAGCTTTCAGTGTACCTTTCGGTCAATATGAGTGGAAGGTTATGCCTTTTGGGCTAAAAAATGCCCCTTCAGAATTTCAAAATATCATGAATGATATTTTCAATCCCTATTCAGACTTTATAATAGTCTACATAGATGATATCTTAGTATTTTCAAAAAACATTGAGATACATTTTAGACACCTTGAGATATTTAAAAAGGTTGTCATACAAAATGGTTTAGTAATATCTAAACCTAAGATGCAATTATTTAAATCTAATATTAGATTTTTAGGTCATAATATTGACAAAGGAAAAATAATTCCTACAGACAGAAGTATTGAGTTTGCGTCTAAATTTCCAGATGAAATTAAAGACAAAACTCAACTCCAAAGATTTTTAGGTAGTTTAAATTATATTTCACCCTACCTAAAAGATTTGTCTAAACATACTGCTATCTTATATGATAGACTTAAGAAAGAACCTAAACCTTGGACTAATAGTCACACAGAAGCGGTTAGGTTAATAAAACAGAAAGTTAATAACTTACCATGTCTTATGATAGCAAATCCCAAATGGGAAAAAATTATTGAGACAGACGCCTCAGATATAGGCTATGGTGGTATTCTGAAACAAATCTCACCTATTGATAAACAAGAATATCTTGTCAGATTTTATTCTGGTAAATGGAATGATAGCCAGAAAAACTATGCTACGGTAGCAAAGGAAATTTTAGCTATATTAAAATGTGTACTAAAATTCTAAGATGATTTATATAATCAAAAGTTTTTAATAAAAACTGATTGTCAAGCAGCCAAATATATGTTTGACAAAGATTTTAAACATGATGTCAGCAAACAAATGTTTGCTAGGTGGCAAGCTCAATTAGCCCCTTTTGATTTTGTTATTGAATATAAAAAAGGGACAGATAATAGCTTGCCTGATTTTTTGACAAGAGAATATTTGTCAGAAACTAATAGTTTCCATTCTTATATTGTAGGATGAGCATGAAAGGAAATAGGAACCGAGGAAATTCCTCTCATAGAGGACAATCCTCTCAGGGCAGAGGCCAACACCCCTCTCATAGAGGAGGACATATATTGGCCCAACATGGTAATTCTAGGCTTATAGCCCAGAATATTGCTAATACAGAACAAGAATCCCTTTATAAGGAATTCCTTGCCTTCAAGGCATCTCAGCAAAGCCAGAGTAATACTCAGGCAGCTTCAAGTAGTCAAGCAGGACAGACTACAAACCCTTCATTTGCCAAAATAGTAGAAGATGACGAATATGATGATTTCCCCTATTTTAAGCATAATGAAAAAGAAGTTATACTTCTTCTGGAAGATATTGACATCAGAAGGAAAGATGATGTCTGGAAAGCTCAAGAAAAGCTAGAATCCGGGTTTAATCCTCTCTAATCTTGATTCTTAGTTGTTCTTAGGCTTAATCTCATCGGGTTTTCATCTGAAATCCGTCACAAAGCTTGCCAAATGTCCGGTTTGAGTCTCGAGAGTTGATTCACGGTCTTTGGGTAACTTTCTGAGTTTTAATCTATTTTTTTCATTATTTATTTTTGTTACTGCCGCTGTGTTTTCGGTTATTTTTTTGGGTGTTTGGTCCCCTTAATTCGTCCTTTATGTGATTCTCCGTCAAAAATTCGGCTGACTGTTCTTGCAAACATTAGGCCGACTGAACGTCACCTTGGCTGCTTCATTGAGTCGGCCTACCGCTTCATCCAGTCGGCCTACGGGTCGTTCAAGCAGCCAATCGTCGTTTTGTCGGACTTTTTGGGTTCTTTTCCCCCAAACTGAAAAACAAAAGTTATTTAAGCATTTTAAATCCAATTCTATTGTAACGGGTAGGAAATGACTTGAAATGTTAGTAATCCTGGGTTTTCAGACACAAAAAGGTCGATTCTGCCTTGTTTAGGCACTTTCTCCGGCAGGCCACTTCAGTGGGACGAAGGCCGACTGAGCTTCATCTAGGCCACTTCGTTGAGTCGGCCTACCATGTCGCTGAGTCAGCCTACCACCTCACTGAGTTGGCCTACTGGTAAAAATGTCCAAATGGTCCCTGTTTGTTTTATTCTGTTGTTTACGGCCCGTTTCGGTCATTTTTGACCCGATTTTCATCGTTTTAATGCGTTTTCATTCCCGATTCCAACCCAAAAAATTTCCAAAAAAATTTGTGCCTAATTTGAAATTTGTTTTTATTTATTTTATTCTATTTTTAGATTTAATTTATTTTTATTTGATTTAATATGCATTTTAATGGCTTAAAAATAGTATTTGTGCTAAATAAATCTAAATAAATTATTTTCCATCAACTAAAAATCCCCAAAATATTCTGAATATGCTAAATCTTATTTTAGGATTTTAGTTAATTTATTACAGCCTTATTAGGTTGTTAAATAATTAATTAATGCCCAAAAATTATGTTTTTGTCCCAAAAAATTCAAAAATATCGTTTTCTTCATGCTTTGTGTTTATTTTCCACATTTATTTATCCATGCTTTATTTGTGATTATTCCCGTATTAATCTTGCCACGTTTGGAGCCAGGTCCGAGTCGGTAAGTTCGGTTAGAATCCGGCTTCGCCCATTTATTTATTTATTGTTTTATTTATTTTCTCGCATTAGAGAAATGTATAGGTATTTGTAAAGCGTTGTAATAATTTTATTTTCTTACTTTGTTTATTTATCGCTTTTCGTGTGATGTATGGCATATAAACCGAAAACACCAAATAATAATCGGATTAAATTGCATAAGAACTAAGGTCACGTTTATTAAAATATAATCGGCTTGATTTAAAAATTGAAAAGTAAGCAACATCATCCGGACTTAGAATCTCTGTCTTAAGGTATGGTCCAACCACCCGGTGGGAATATCATACCCAAATTCCCGGTGGAGCTTAACCGGGTGGTGACTCTATCTCAAAATATGGGATTCTAAATCTCGTGTCCCTTAACACGTAAATCGGACTAAATTTCAACTTCAACATCGCTTCCATTATCCATTTTCATCACGCTAAAATAAGGATCATCCCTTAACCCGCTTCGCAGCGCTCGTTGTTTCTACGCCCCACGCCAAAGAGCATTAAAGCTTACTGTGCGGACGGGGGGATCAGGGGTCATCGACGCACAGGTTCATCTTTAGGGCCATCAGACCTCGTCACTTTGAGGCACAAGGTCCCCATTCTTACCCTCTTAAGGACCGAATCCACATATAGATAAATCCTAGAAAATTCACATTAGATTTCCCCCACCACTTGAGTGATACGCGAGTTATACTTTGCTAGTCCTCGATTGACAAAAAGCAAAGTAACCCCACAGAGAAATAAGGGCAGTAGGCATGATCTAACTGTTTGTTCCCTGTGCAGCTTATTTTGTTATTTTAGTAATTTCCATAAACATCATCTTGTGTGAAAACTAATCACATCTTTACGTAGCCATATTGTATGACATCGCATTATCACAAAATTCAACCCTAGAGTCACCTTTTGGACCAATGAGTCACCAAAAAAAATTTCAACCCTAGAGTCACCTGACCATTGAGTCACCTTTTGAACTAATGGGTCACCGTAAAATTTGACACTATAGTCACCTGACCACTGAGTCACAAAAAAAATTCGATACAAGAGTCACCTAACCACTGAATCACCTTTTGGACTAATAAGTCACCAAAAGAATTTCGACCCTAGAGTCACCTGACCACTGAGTCACCCTTTGGACCAATGAGTCACCATAAAATTCAACCCTAGAGTCACTTAACCACCAAGTCACTTCAAATCTGATCATCGAGTCACTTCAGATACGACCACTGAGTCACCTCAAATTCAACCACCGAGTCACTATAAATTTGACCCTAGATTCACCTGACCATCGAGTCACCACAAATTAGATCACTGAGTCACAAAATCAAACAAGAGTCATAGTATTTGACCGAGAGTCACCTTTCGACCAAGAGTCATAAAGTTCAACCGAGAGTCATCTTTCGACCAAGAGTCATGAAATTTGACCATTGAGTCATTTATCTGACCTTAGAGTCTATAGGATTCAACTGCCTCAAGGCGGCCCATATCTCTTAAGTTGTTTCGTATAAATCTTAGGCATTACTAATGACCTAAACAAACCGGGTCATCCTTTCCCTGAAAGATGCTCAAAATTAAAGTCCTCTTAGCTAATACTCCCAGGGTATTTAGACCACAAATCCCATCAAATATTCCATAAATATTTGACAATCTCTTTGATAAATAAAGTTACATACATACATACATATACACACATACATACATACATACATACATACATACATACACACATTCATAAACCTATCTCAACACCTCATAGGGTCCAAGTCTCATGCCAACTCTTCTAAGGACGTCGTCTTAGATTTGAAATATAGTCAGGATCATTAGAATCTAAATTAGAAGGGATGGTAAACAAACAAGCCATTATGGAAGCCTTTCGAGAATTCATGAGAACCCTGGAGTATTTACAAATCAGAAAAACTGAACTTCAAAGCTTTAGATCCTCCGCCTCCAAAATTAGGGTAGAAGCAATACCAGAAATCATTAAGATGAGAATAAAGGTATCCAATCTTGATTTAATGGTGCCTAAGATGAAAAAGCTGGTGGGTACATCTCCATTAAAGTGCTTGGACATTAAATCCTTCTCTCTCAAGGAATCAGAAGCACTACCAACCACTTTCATCATGCCTTATATCGCCCCTTATGAAGGAAAAGGTTATACTAAAGCTCATTTAAAGGCGTACTTATGAGTAATGACTAGCAAGGCAATTCTAGGAGTCCATATTGTTAATCTTTTCCATGTAACTTTACGAGGACCAACCTCTGATTGGTATATGAACATGACTTCAAACGTAACATTGGATTAGAAGAATTTGTTCAGAGCATTCCGTGAAAACTATGCTTTCAATCACAAGATAGAAACCACGCTCCAAGATCCGGAGCAAATCTGACAAAAGCTAAATGAACCCTTCCAAGAATACTATCTGCGGTGGATGGCAGTACGGGCATTCGTGGTTGGCACCCCAAGCCTTGATGCTCTCATCGTCAAGCTTGTACAAGGCTCTAGCCG
Organism: Euphorbia pulcherrima; assembly: GCA_947683365.1. Taxonomy (NCBI): domain Eukaryota; kingdom Viridiplantae; phylum Streptophyta; class Magnoliopsida; order Malpighiales; family Euphorbiaceae; genus Euphorbia; species Euphorbia pulcherrima. Next base: position 40,883,238 of record CANTUS010000008.1, on the reverse strand, counting down.
AAATACCACGATAAAATGAAAATGGAAAAATTCAATACCTTCAATGAGGTAGTTGAATATGCAAAGATGATTTAAAAGTATGACAAGAAGGATCGACTTCGGGAAGATGAGTTCAACCAAATGATGCAAAATGACAACATAGAAGATACTCAATCGGAGTTTCAAGACCATGAATTCAAAACCTATTCAAATGAAGAAACTCTTGAATACCCAGGAGAAAGTTGAATTGGTGGATTTTATGGCAAGCGCCAACAACTCAAAAGAAGTAGAAGGTAAGTTGGAACTGTTAGAAATAAATTTAGGAGACCTCTCATTCGTGGAAAATAATAATAACTCTTTTGCTTTTTTTGTCTAGTACTTATGAAATAAGCAATACAGTTTGTAATAAAATGAACAACTTTGCTTATATGTTTAATATTTCTAATAATGATTTCTTGCATTCATTCCAACATACATCTAACATGTTCAACAATTATGACAGTCCAATTAAATAAATAAATTTAAGCACAACTGAAAACACAAAATTGGTATTTATTCTAAATAACTTGACCCCTTGAGCAAGACAGAGAAATAAAAAAAGAAGAAAAAGGAGTCATATGGCTACCTTCACCTGATCATAAAGTTCTCAAAACTCACTGCATGGGGAAAATGAAGAACAAATTATCATTTTCCTCACTCTGGTCATCAAATAAGCTAGAAGTCAAAAAATCATTCCAGCCATGCCTGAAAGCAAACAAGATGAAACCCATTCTACTCAATGAACATGAATTTTGATAGCATTTGCCACTCTCAAACCTTGGAATTGAAACTATATAGGAGCTAAATCCTTCCTCTTCCGTTTCTTCTAATTGGTCAAAGATAAGTCATACACTGACGCCACTGCTAGAAGGCATCCTCGTCAATGAACACACTCTTTCCTAGCTCGACATAGAGTATCACATTGTTGGAAATCACACCAGGGGCATCCTTTCTCTTCACCTTCTAAACCACAAGAAAATGGAACATTGGAATGCCAAACAAATTTCTAATGCAAATCGTCTCTAAGAGTCGGGGCATATCATTTTGCCTATGCTTTAAAAGGTTATAGAGCCAACATCAAAACTTCCAATGCAATCCTCTTTGATGCATGGGCAAATGACCAAGTCAAAATTCCTCAGAATCACACTTGAAGGCAAGCTACTAAAAGATGAGAAATAATAAGGATAAATACCAAGAAACCTGATCAAGAAAAATAAATGGCCGCGATGCACAAGAGTCAAGAAACTTGATCCTACCTCAAATGAAAGCAGTGCATGTCGGTACTAGGGGAAAAAATCCATTCGAATTAGGAAAGACTATACATAGTAAAGGAGTTATGCAAATCATGAAATGAGTTCCCAAACTCTCTAGTAGTACAACAAAAAAATGTCTGCTAAAAGCTAGTGAGGGCTTTTAGGAAAAAATAAAGACAAAATGAGTGACGTCAACAGGTAAAACCGACTGTTGATAATAGAGGAAAGTTCTTTGGAATAAATACTGAACTTATGTGCCTAAAAATATTTCTTCCTTTGTCTAATGTGTTATTTTGCTAAAATGATAAAAGTATGCACTTAATGAATGCACAGACTTGTTTGAAAAAACATTCATCTAAGCACTTTTGTCTATAGTTCATAGCCCGTTGTGCTTTAGTTCAAGCAAAAATTAGGGCATAACCTTTGCATGCATTGATCACTCATTAAATGACAAACTGGATGAAATCAACAAGAAGTCCCCTAAAAAATCTTCCACTTCCCCATGAGAATGATTTGACCCTTCACATAGGAGCAATCTATTCATCAATAATAGTCTGGCAAGGAATATAAGCTCAACTTTATCAATTCAAAGAAACTGCACTTCACATTCAAAACTATCCTCCATCTACCATCGAGGACAGATTCACCTCAGTAACGAAACTGAAAATGACTCAAAGGCCAAAATCATTCAAACAATCAGAGCAGAATCTACAATTATATTAAAGACATTCTTCGATGTCATAGAGCCTTAATGGGTTGTATTTTCTGCATGTATTTATGTTTATTTGCATATCATTGGGACCATGTTTTAAGTCTTTATGGCCGCTATTACTTCTTTTTCTGTCTTTTTAGGTTTTGAAGCAATTCGGAGAAAACATGCAATATTTAGAGGAACAGAGCCTTTCACCTATACCTGAAGCAGATAATGGGATCGATAACTGGTCTTGATGGCTCCAGAACATTTCAAAATGACCAAGATGACACCAATACTAGAGCGCGCCGAGTTCAGATATAGAAGTTACCCAATTTTAGAAAATCCTATTTGGGAAGAACCCATCTCAAAAGGGAATTTCATCTCTTTCCTAATTTCATAAATGGTAGGATTTTACTACCATTTGAAGACCAAGACTAAAAGGAAATAAATCCATCAAAATAAATGCAAAGAATCTTATTTTGTCACTAAAGAAGAAGCATAAGGGGATGCATTCAGCTATAAATGCCAAGGTCGCCCATTTCGAAGGGGACAACTCATATACAATTCCGATCCAATCTACCATTCAGTCTTTTTAGTCTAGCTTTAATCTTTGTGTTCTTTAGTTTCAAATTTACAGATTTAATTTTGAACATTTCTAAGTTTAATTATAATTTCATTTTCAATTTTATTTATTTTTTTTATTTCAGTCTTTATATTCTCAGCATGATTTATTTTCAGTCTCTTTATATTTCTACACATTTAAATTCAGCCATGTTTAGCTAAAACTCTCATAGCTTGACCAATTGATGGTCAAGACTGAGTTTAAATGGTGTGAGGACCGCAATTGAATACAAAAATTCACAAGGCTACCTATTTACAAATCTTGACACTTGAAGGGTTTTATGGTAAGAATATCACTTGGTTTCGATGTTTGGACTAATCACCCATTTCATAAGTGTTTGTGATTATTGTTAATCTCTATTCTTGCATCCATAATTATGCCTGAAGTGGGATGAAGTAACAATAGTCTCCACCGAGATTGGAGAAAGGTAATATTATGCCTATTGGGAGTGCTTCACTGCCTGTCAGTAAGGATTTAGGCTTTTCTTATTTCTATTGCTATTCACTGGCGAGCTCTCGGCTCAAAATTGAGAGACACAGAGAGTAAGAGTGAGGTCATGGGGCGAAGTCCGGTCTCCATACATTGTAAGTAAAAGCTGCTAATACTGTACGGTGCATGAGTATTAGTAAAGCAAAATATAGGTCTCGTTGAAATTAATTTTTTATTTTATGATCACTATAACATTCAGTCTTGTCCTATTTTGGTTGAGCAAATGTTTCTTACTGTAATTTCATTACTTGCTTTATTTATTTTTAGTCCATAAATTCCCATTGAGAGTACTTCTAGGTCATGCTATGTGTCGTCTTCTAAGAATAACATTGTCAAATACCGTTCCTTGTGGATTTGACCCCCGCTCGCTACTAACTACCAGTTTGTTTTGTATAGGGATTTATTTTTTATGGTCTCGACACCCATCAAATTTTAGCGCCATTGCCAGGGAACAATTCTTTCTGACTAGTTGTTTGACGTGGATGACCAGAGCTATAGGTTATGGCAGTGAATTCCTCTATGATCCAGAAATCAAAAGATCCACTAGAGCTCGTGCTAAGCAAGCACGAGAGAGTAGAGAATCCAAACATTAAGCAGAGACTTCAAGTGGACCACCTATTGATAATCCAATTCATATATAAGGACTGTCTGACTATTCGACTGACTCAAAATTAGAACCTAAAATAGCCATCATAACCATGGTTGACCAAGAGCAGTCAATTTGAGACATTAGTGAACCAACAACCTTTCTATATCACTTATCCTGAAGAAACTGACGATAATGACTTTGAGATGAGATATGGGTTTGTCTATAGCTTACCCAAATTAGCCAGAAGAGCCACTGATGACCCTTACAAACACTTGCAGAAATTTTAGTTGACTATGTGTTCCATGAAGCCACCCAAGGTTGATCTAAACCTTGTGAAATTAAAGTCCTTTGCTTTCTCTCTTGAGGACTCATCTAATGACTGGTTTTGCCATTTAAAACCGATATCAATTACATTTTGGGAACAGATGTTGAGAGCCTTCCTTGATAAATACTTTCCAGCATCGAGAGTTCCCACTTTGAAAAGCCAAATCTGTTTAGCCAAGATAAAAGACACAGAGACTCTCCATGAGTACGATGAAAGGTTCCAACACCTTTTAGTAGTGCACCTCACAGATTCATTGATCAAGCCTTAGTCCAGACTTTCTATGAGGGACTCCCATTCTCTATGCGAGCCATGTTAGATGCCACTAGTGGGGGTGCTCTCATCTGCAAGACCCTCACTTAAGCTTAGGAAATTATAAAGTCTATAGCAGAAACCACCCAACAGTTTGGCTACCGTGAAGGGAAATCTACATATAGATTAGTCAATGAGATCAACTCTTATGATCTCAATGATAAAATAGAAAGACTTGGTGAACTTGTGCAAATAGCTATCCAGACCGAAGTCGTAAAGGAGTGCAAGCTGTGCAAAAAGGCTACTTATGCTACTAATGAATGTCCTCGCATAGGAGACCCTAAGTTTAAACACTTCCATGCCATGGGGAACTATAGCAATTATGGCAACTATGGTAACTGTGGAAACTAAGGTAACCATAATAACTATATTAATCAAGGAAATAAGCAGCCATACATTCCACCACCACAGAGAAATCAAATAGGATGGCTAGATCATCCATCACTCACTTGGGTAAATAATGACTGCCAACAGCCATAAGGACCACAAAATCAGCTCATGGTGAGAAATCAATAGAATGCGATCGTACTAAGACCTCCTTAATAGGACTAGGTCTAGCCCAACCCACCTCAGCAGCCATAATGTAATCCTTATGGGCTTTTCACTACTCTCACTGATGGCTTTAATAAGCAGTTTGGGCTGGTAGACAATTGGATACAAGGACTATAAGGTAACTTCTCAAACTTGAAAAAATAGATGGCCTAGATAGCTAGCTCTCTCTCTAAGATTGAGAACATGGGGAGACTTCTGTCCTAAATAGAAGATAATCTAAGAGAGAATGTCAGTGATATCACACTGAGGGAAAAGAAAGAGACTCAATCGGAACCACCGAGAGTAGAAATGGAGGATAAAGTCACTGTAATTCTCGATGATACAGAAGAACTAGTAATTTCTACTGAGACTAGACCTCCTTTTTTAGAGAGATTAGCAAAGACCAAGAAGCTGAAGGGAGAAAAAGAGATCTTCGAGACCTTAAGGAAAGTCGAGATCAATGTCCCCTTACTCAATGTGATCAGATAGATACCTAAATATATGAAATTCCCCAAGGAGTTGTATACCAATAGGAAGAATAAGCATGACCTAGATAAGGTCAGGATGGGGGAAAATGTGTCTGCCATGATCCAAAATAAATTACCCTCTAAGCTGAAAGACCAGGGAATGTTCGTGATCAATTGCACCATAGGTCAGGTTGGGATTTAAAAAGCTATGTGTGAACTCGGTGCATCTATAAATGTCGTTTCATCCTTTACTTACCAGCAAATATCAGCCAACCACAATATGCCTTTTAAGGAGTCCAGGACAATCTTGTAGCTCGTAGATCAAGTTGTTGTCTACCCTGAGGGAATTTTGAAGGACTTATTGTTCAAGGCAAATTGCTTGTTTTTCCCATTAACTTTTATGTTATTGATATGTGTGATGTGTTGGATATGATGTATGCCCTTAAGGCAATTAGGGCGATATATCTTAATTATGTAATAGAACAAAGAATTTGTTTAATCAATAAAGGCATTTGTTCTTTTGTTTATATCAATGTGTTTCTATGTATATATATTATAGTTGGTTAAATATATTCATTTATGTATGTATACAAAAGTCATTGACATATCATAGCATGAAGTTAGAGAAATTATAGCTGGACTATATCTAATGGAACCTGCTTCATGTGCAATTATGATTATGTCTAAACTATCCCTAGTCATAGTTTCATCAAGAAAGGATATTGATGAAGCGAAAAGACTAGTATGTGGTCAACTTTCTTGGAAAGGGTCCAAGTAGTCAATCTCCTAAGGACTGAAGGTGGTGCCTTAAGTTTGATACATGGATATATTCGAGAGATATATTGGAGACTGCAGTAAGATAAACACTTGGTATATATATCAGTGTGTTAGTGTTTATCTTAATGCAATAAGCTTTGCAAATGTCCTCATACTTAAGATGCTAGTTACCTTGTATGGTACTATTGCTATACTTTGGGTCATTACTATACACTCCTTAATTTAGGGTGCTACGGGTGATTATGGGTATAGTGATGACAGCATGTCGGTAAGCTGAGGAGTTGAGAAGAATCCATTGCTCCGGATATATTAAGGAATTGTACCTGGGCATTTATTGAAGTGATGATTGCCATAAACCTCTAATCAGACTATGTGTTTGATAGAAATGGTTTCTAGTTAAACACACTATGGCAAAAGGCAATATACTTCGGTAACAAGTAAACTACTGGGATAGCTTGGAGCAACCTTGCTATTAGTGGATTAACACTTTAACTAAACCCTATAAACCAAATGGTACTAATAAGAATGGAAGGAATTTATTGCACTGGATAACTATTGCATTAACTAGGATTAAGTCATAAGCATAAATGACATTCTGAGTAATAGGGGATGGTAGACCCTTGTTAAAGGCATACTACAGTTGTTTAAGGTAATCGAGTTCTATTCATGATCTAGAGCATCGAGCCGATGGTTCCATTAGAACAAGGGTTGGTTAAGCCTTAATAGCTCAATACTTCAAGATCCTATAAGATCACACACATTGGACCTTCATCGGACTAAGTGAAGAACTAATAGATTTATCCTATTATGAAAATCTAACATAAATAATAATTGGATTATTATTTGGTTGGTTAAAATTGATTAGATCAATTTTGGATAGACCAAGGAATTTATTTTGACTGATAACTAATTAATTAGTCATAAATAATTTAAAATTGATTAGATCAATTTTGGTTGGACCAAGAAATTTATTTTGACTTATAACTAATTTATTAGGGTTAAAAATAAATATTTATTTGAAAAGTATTAAAAGGGGAATTTTGCATTGGCAAGTTAAATTAGACCGAGAGTACAAAAGTAACACGGGAATACACCACAAGGTGCGTGAGCAATGCTGGGCATTGCTCGCGGCAGCCCATGGCACGCTGCATGTGGGGCGAGTCACACGCGGATCCTTTAGATCCACGTGTGAGCAACCCGCGTGGGATGGGATTGCTTTTGGGGAGCAATTTTTTGCTCCCCAAGCCTATATAGAGGCTTCCCCTTCTCTTGGTTCAAGTGCACCAAGCTCAAGTGTAAATCCCAAGTTGAGATTCACAAAGATTAATCTGCTCGGTAATCGAGCAAGTTATTTTTGAGCAGCTAAAATGTATTTAAGCACCTCTAGTATATATTTTCGGGTGAGGCTTCTAGAGTGGTCTAGCAACTACTCGAGGCTTCTCAGACCTCTTGGTGAGGTTTTGGTTCGTGGGTTGTGTATACTGATAGAGGCTATCCTATGCTTGAAGGCTTGTGCAAGAAGGTTCTGTAAAAGCATGCTTCAACTGGTAAGTTCTTTCTCTTTGTCTTTTAATTATTAGGTCTTTTTCTTTAAGCGTTTTTAGACTTAATAATTATTCTTAGGTTATTTTGCATGCTTAGTTTATTTTATGCTTAGGTTATATCTTAGAGTTATAACATGCTTAGGTTATAGCTTAGAGTTATAACATGCTTAGTATAAAATAAATGTGCAAGGATATAATTTAGAATTATGGTATGCCTAGTCCTTTTACATGCTAACCTAGGTAGAGAATTATTTAGTTAAGGCTTTATTTAATTTATATGCAACTAATAGGAGTTCCTGGGGATAGGGACAAAATTTTGAATTTCCGCCATGCCTGTTATGATGTTCAATCTAACTATCAGTTCCCAACATGATGCACATAGAAAGGGGAACTCAGATTCGCTATTAGGTGACCATTCTTGAGCACTGCCAAGACTAAAATCGATGTGCACAATGGTTACCTCAGTATGGAATTCAACGGGGAAGTATCCACGTTCAATGTTTATGATGCTATGAAGACCTCAGAAGAAGATTTGAGCCTATGCAGTATTGATAGTCTTGATCCCATCATCCAACAAATTTTTGAGCTCAATCTTTTAGATGAGTACTTGGTCGCATTGAATGAAGCACTTGACATTGAGAGTCTTGACTATACTATTTTGGATGAAAGGGTGGAAGAGGCAATCCATAATCTTGATCCACCTGAACCTACACTGAGACCTGGACCAAAGCTCACTCTGCCACCTCTCAAGAAACTCACCCCTTCCATCATCCAACCGTCGAAACTTGAACTCAAGAGCCTAGCAAGTCACCTCAAGTATGATTTCTTACGGGATAACAACACACTCCTAGTGATTATTTCTAATAAATTGAGTCCTGATGAAGAAAAATGATTGGTCTCCTTGTTCTAGTAACATAATGAGGCGATTGGATGGACTATAGATGACATCAAAGGGATTAGTCCTTCCACTTACATGCATAAAATCAAGTTTAAGAAGAATGCCAAGACCTGTCACGAACCTCAAAGATGACTCAATCCTCCTATGATGGAGGTAGTGAAGAAGGAAGTAATCAAGCTTATAGAGGCTAACCTCATTTACCCTATCTCTGATAGTAAGTGGGTTAGCCCGATACAAGTTGTTCTAAAGAAGACAGGGATCACGGTGATAACAAACGAAGCTAGAGAATTAGTCCTGATGAGGATACAGAATGGATGGAGAGTTTGCATTGACTATCGCAAGATTAACACCTCAACTAAGAAGGACTACTTCCCACTACCATTCATTGATTAGATATTGGAGAGACTAGTGGGAAAGTCTTATTTCTACTGTCTCAATGGAATGTCACGATTCTATCAGATCCCCATAGCACTATAAGATAAGGAGAAGATAACATTTACGTATCTCTTTGGCACCTTTGCTTACAGACGGATGCCTTTTGATCTCTGCAATGCTCCTGCTACATTCTAAAGGTGCATGATGAGTATCTTTTCTGATTACGTGGAAAGCATCATTGAGGTATTTATGGATGACTCTGCTGTGTATGGTGATTCTTTTGATGCATGTATCGATAACCTTGGTAAGATTCTTAAATGTTGCATTGAGTCTGATTTAGTGCTTAGCTATGAAAAATGCCATTTCATAGTAGGCCAAGTCATGATATCAGGTCATGTTGTATCTAAGAACGGTATTAAGGTAGATAAAGCTAAAATTAATGTTATTCAGTCTTTACCTTACCCAACTTCTGTAAAAGAAGTTAGGTATTTTCTTGGGCATGCATGTTTTTATCGCAGGTTCATCAAGTACTTTTCAAAGATCGTTGTGCCCCTATGTAGGCTACTCTAGAAAGATGCTAACTTTGAGTTTAGAGATCCTTACAAAGAATCCTTTAACACCATCAAGAAGAAGTTGGTCTCTGCACCCATTATCCAAGCACCCAACTAGGACAAGCCCTTTGAGATCATGTGCAATGCAGGTGATAAGGCAGTAGGAGTAGTATTGGGACAATGAGTTAGCCGAGAACCTCACGTCATTTATCATGCCACTCATACTCTTGACACAGCTTAGCGGAACTGTACCATGATTGAGAAAGAGCTCTTTGCTATCATTTTTGCATTGGAGAAGTTCCGTTCTTACCTTCTCTTTTTTAAGGTCATAATGCACTTGGATCATGTAGCCTTAAGATACCTAATGACTAAGAAAGATGCTAAACTAAGACTGATTTGATGGATCATTTTGCTTCAAGAATTTGACATCGAGACCAGAGATAAAAAGGGGACAGAGAACCTGGTGGCCGATCATCTTAACAAGCTGACCAATTCAGAAGAACTAAAAGAAGTACAGGATGAATATCCTGGGGAAAGTCTCTTTGCTATCATCGAGACTCCATGGTATGTAGACCTTGTCAATTTTCTTACCACTGAAAGGTTCCTAGTGGATTTCATACGTTACGGCAAGGAGAAGATGAAGAGAGAAGCTAGAAGGTATTTCTGGGATAATCTTTATCTATGGAGATATGGGAACGATATGGTTTTATGGAGATGCATTTATGAGGAAGAGATACCGATACTCTTGCAAGCATGTCACTCTGAGGTTTACGGAGGTCATGGTGGGCCAAAGAGAATAGTACAACGCATTCTTGAGTGTGGATTTTATTGGCCCCACATATTTTGTGATTACTATGTGTTTTGTATGGCATGCGACAACTATCAATAGATTGGTAATCTTAGATGTTGATATCATCTCCCGATGACCCCTATTTTGGTCGTCGAGATCTTTGATGTCTGGGGTATCGATTTCATTGGCCCTTTTCCTTCTTCTTATGGGTTCAAGTATATCCTCCTAGCGATTAATTATGTCTCTAAGTGGATAGAAGCTCAGGCGACTAGGAATGATGACGAAAAGATCATAGCAGAGTTCATTAAGGATGACATCATTTACCGATACTGGACACCGAGACTACTTATCAATGATCAGGGTACATATCTTTGCAACAAGATAATCTCGGCGTTACTAGAAAAATGAAGAGTTAAGCACATGACTTCCATGGTGTACAACCCACAGAAAAATGGACAAGCTGAGGTGAGAAAGAGAGAGGTCAAGCCCATCTTGGAGAAAATAATCAATCCCAATAGGAAAGACTAGAGTCTTCATCTCTTCGAAGCTCTTTGGACAGTCCGCATAGCATGGAAAGCCCCTATCGGGATGTCACCTTATAGAGTTGACTATGGTAAAGCATGCCATCTACCTATCAAGATTTAGGATAAGGCGTATTGGGTTATCAAGGAGACCCATTTTAGGCTCGATGCGACCAAAGAGCATAGAAGATTGCAACTACATGAACTCGAGGAAATCCGCCATGATATTTATGAAATGAACAAATCCTACAAAGAGACCGTTAAGTGCCCCCATGTTCTTTTTGCTTCCAAGAGAGTCTTTAACGTGGGACAGAGAGTGCACTTATTCCAATCTCGTCTCTAGCTATTTCCTGGAAAGTTGAGGTCTCGGTGGGCTGGACCTTACGTCGTGACCAAAGTATCTCCACATGGAGCAGTCATTATATAGAGCATCAAGATTGGGAAAGTTCTGAAAGTCAATATGCATCATCTCAAGCCCTACTATAAAGGATTCAAACCTCACTCTGAGGAAATCACTCTTATAGAGACCGCTGATACCACACCATGATCTCAGTGTGGTACGTCAATCTCATTGACGTTATTTAAAGCACTCTTAGGAGGCAGCCCAAGCATTTCTACCTCTTCGTCTCTCCCTTTTAGCTAACTTTTTAGTAGATGTATCTAGACTAGGAATGAACTTTCTTTATTTATTGCGGATATAGGTCTCTATTCAAAGTCTGGGAGTCAAAATGTCATACACCAAGAGACGTGTTTGAGAGGACACGGCTCACGCACCTAATGCATGCGAAGTGGATGATGTGTCAGTTGTGGAATGATATGATGGTTTGCTTAACCAAGGTCATGCTTGCCCCTACTCTCAGTAACACCCTAAGAGCCAACCCTTGCATGAATTAATATGCTACTTAAACCCCTCTCCTCACTCTTAATAGTCACGTTCTCCTTCAAACTCTCAATGCAAAAAACTCTTTCTCTTCTTCGACAAACTTTCCTTTTTCAACCACCACTAAAAACACTGCAATGGCCTCAACTCAAGAAACCTCCACCACCAATTCCATGATCAATGAGGTCATGATTGCAGCATCTCCTGCGACACCAATCCTTTTACCATCACCACCACTCCTATCAATGCTATTCCGATAGTAGAGACCTTCTCCACCGTCACCACTACCATCATACTACGGCAGACCCTAGTCTCGCCACTGTCATCGCTGTTGCCACTACCATCTCCACCGTACCTACTACTGCTATTTCTACTCCCGCCTCCATGGTTGGCCTATAAAAGACCACGGTGATGCCAAGCCTTGGCGTCCCTACTCCTACCACCTCTGTCAACACAACCCTACCCCTATTGAGACTCCTCTCACCATTAATCCTATCTCCACCATCTTTCTCACCATCACTGAATAGGAGGAGTCCGGTGAAACACCAGTGAAAAAGAAAATAAAACTAAGTAAGGGGCCAAAATCCAAGATGTCCCCATCGAGATTGATTTTGATAGGGAGAGCGACTATATAGATACTCCTCCCCCTACCAAAATAATAGTGCTCACTAGGAGCTCCGCCAAGGGCCAAAGCTCTAAAAAGGCCAAAACAACCAAGGAAGAGAAGACCCCTGCTCCTAGTATAAATAGAAAGATCGACGGCTCTTTCGACCACCCTACCCCACACGCTACTTATACTCGATTCAAGGCCCAGTCATCAAAGCCTTGTAAGTTTTCCTGTAAAGACACCATAACCAATCTAGGCATCAATCAAGCCGTCATTGATGCCTTTACCATAATCTCGTGGCTTCCCTTACTCTTTATCAGTTTCCTCTCCTACCAGGAGCTTGTTTGGGAATTTTATGCCACTTTCGAGTTCAAGTAGGACTATACCAGCTATCAGGAGGAGGGGGTGATCAAATTCTATCTCACTAGGAAGAATGTGATTTAGAGTCTCGATGACTTCAACAAGGCTTTAGGGGCGACTGACCCCTCTGATGACATGTGTGATGCTCTTCCTTCCGATTTCAATGTCGCTGAGACCTACTTCTCCCTCTACAACAATGATTCCCAAGTCACCACTTGGAAGTCCAGGGACTCCCGAGACTTCTACATTCATGAGCCCCACCTATGGTATGCCCACAGAATTCTTGCCTTTAATTTTTCTGGTCGCCACAGAAGTTTCGGGACCCTAAATGAGAAAAAAGTGCACATTTTGTGGTGCATGAAGAATAATTAGAAGCTCCACCTAGGAACATGGCTGGCCAAGCATTTTTAATATGTCCTTACCCTCCCTAGGAGACCTCCAATTCTAGGTGCCGTGATCTCGATCATTATGCTCGATATGGAGCATTTCAAGCCTATCCACTACACCAGGATGCCTAAAACTTCACTTCTAGAAATGGAGACTCTTGGGATAATGCTGCTCACTAAAACAATTAATGGGACTGTAGTTATGCGCCCTCCTGGTCCTCCTAAAGAATATCCTACTCTACCTACTCCCAAGGACCCTCAGCTGGACCAGCCTGCTCGTGATGACTCTACTCCTCCCACCGCCTACACCGAGCTTCGCTAGAAAGTCACTAGCCTAGAGAACTAGTACAAGGACCTTTTTAAAAGCCTCATTGAGCTCGGAGCTGAGAATCATAACCTTTAGACCAGCTGTGATGCCCTAGAATTGAACGTGAACCTGATCATCTAGTAGTTCGGGATCTAACAGATATAGTGAGACCAGCTGGGTCTCTTTTGCCCCCTTCCTCCTCCCCCAGGACAATAGTGTTTTTATTTTCCCTCTCTTCTTTCTCTTTTTGCTCTTTCTATTTTTGCATTGAGGGCAATGCACAGATTAGGTGTGGTAAGGGGTTTATCTATTTTTCCTTTCTTAGTTCAATCTTTTTCTTATTTTTAATATATTTTTAACTTTTGCTTAAGAAAGAGATTTCATAAGGACTCATGCTTCATTTTTTGTCCCATACAATGACCTTGTTTTGCTCTCTAACCTGTCGTTGAGACGTGATGATAACCAAGATAAGAATTGATGTGTAAATAACTAATTGAATAACTAACAAGACTATCCCAATTAACTAAAACTTATCATTGAGACCTGAGCTGAACATTGGTATTCCAATCTAAAGATTTTTTGTAATCACCTTGTAAATTTCTTAGTCTCGGTGAGTGCAGAAAAGTGTAACATGATTTTATTATTTAAAGTGCTTTAATCTGACCTTGATTTGATTTAAGTTAGTCCTTAAGTATCATAAGATCCTCCATCAAGACCTTGCAAAAACTAATATCAATCTTGGTGGTTATTTTTATGCTTTCGCAATTAGTCAAAATGAGGCTTACTTGGCTCGCAACCTTATTTGTCTCTTTCATAAGGCCGATAGAAGAAAGAGCTATCCAAGTCTAAGAATCGGGTGAAGACTCTTTCGTAAGACCTATAGAAGGAAGAGCTATCCACCGCTAAAAACCTGGTAAAGACTCTTTCATAGGAAAAAAATTGATGAAAAGTGTAGTAGGACCTGAGAAAAATGGCAAAGTGCGTAATGAGATAAATTGGGTTGAAAAATCAAAAAGGGATAGCAAAGTTAGCAAAGTTCTTAAAATTGCAAAGGTCAAACAATGGCTAGATGTATCTTAGGGACTTCACCAAGTAAAAGTGTGCTTCAATTAAATAAAAAGGTTTAGAAGGAGTCATCTTATGATCACCAGGATGCGTTTAAATCTAAATCTGGGTATCTATGAACAATAATAATATTTTATGTACTTGTGCTTTAATTTGGTAAATACTCTTGGGTAAAGCTTTGAACAAGGCCTTCTTGATGATAAATTACATTAGAATGCTCAGTGGTTAATGAAAGGCCTCGATATAGGCCTCGATGAAAGAATTTGGTCTCTGTTTAATTATTCAAAGGATATTTGCATAGTTTTCCCATCTTCATGGTTCTTAATGCATACTTGAGGGCAGGCATGGAATAAGTGTGGGGGGATTTAATGGGTTGTATTTTTTGCACGTATTTGTGTTTATTTCCATATCATTGAGACCATGTTTTTTGTCTTTATGGCCGCTATTACTTCCTTTTCTGTCTTTTCAGGTTTTGAAGGCAATTCAGAGAAAACATGCAATATTCAGAAGAAAAGAGCCTTTCATCGATGCCTGAACCGACAGTCGGAGTGATAGCAGGTCCAGGTGACTTCAAAACATTTCAGAATGACCAAGACAACACCAATAATAGAGTGCATCCAGTTTAGATCTGGATGTTACCCAATTCAGCCAAATCCTGTTCGGTAAGAACCCATCTCAAAAGGGAATTTGATCTCTTTCCTAATTTTATAAAGGGAAGGATTTTACTACCATTTGAAGACCAAAGACTAGGAACACATCAAGAAGTTTCCAGAATTCAAATGGAAACCCAAAGGCAATGCGCAACAAAAAAAAGTAGAAGGAAAGAGATAGGAGACTCACTAAAGTTAAGAAGAAAGAGAGGCGACGAGAAGCTTGCTCGAAATTAGCACCGAAAATTTGCAAGTCATCGAAAAATGATGAATTGGAAATGACAAGGAAGAAGATGAATTGTAAAACGTGTGAAATAGAGAGAAACCCGCTATTTAAAGCTGCTGCAAAAAAATGCCCCTTTGAATATAGTTGTTGATCATATCCACGTGTCACTTCATTACTTGCCTCCTCTTTATTACTGTCGCTGACTTAAGTATTAAAGAGGCTATACCGTTCACACGGCTTGTCACTTTGACTCTCTCTGTCTTGCAGCCACCATCTCCGATGAAGGCAGATCCTCTCTCTTTCTGTGAGGTTAGCTCAAGGAAATCTTTCTTTGACCAAACTTGTGTCTTGCATTTTTCAACTAACTGAATACGATCCTATGTGGATTATAGAACCAAGTGCGATAAAACATAAAACGAGGAATTTTTTTATTGCTTTATCAAATTTGATGAATCCCACACATATTAAAGTGAATTTTGTGAAGGAAACAACTTGTGGCTTGAAATCCAAGGGATTAATACTTGAAAGATGCTGTTTTACAATTGGGTGAATTTTTTTAATATGATGTACTATTTCAAAAAAGATTTAGAGGAATCTTACTGTAATACTTAGGTTGAATATGTGATTCAATTTGTTGAAAATAATAGTTTGACTAAAATCTTTTGTGTTTTGGGATATGGTTTTGAATGACTTATTTATTTTGGATATTGATCCAAATAATAATAATTAGTACATTATTTTTCTTTTAAATTGCTTCTACTAATAGAAATAATGATGCAATTTTGTGGTATGTTATATTAAACCACCTTGGCAAAGATTGAATATGTCGATCAAACCAACGAAGGTTTATTAGTAATTAGTAAGCTTGAATTTACCTATATATTATGTATTCAGAAAGAAAAATATGTAAAAAGCGTTCAAAAGCATAATTGAAGCCAAATTCTTTTTAATTCATTCTATCGTCTATGGTCTGATGGATGTGAGGGTGAGGCATGAGGCCTAATATTTCATCACTTTTATTACTGACTATAATGACTATGGTCATATTTCTAGATTTCTGACAAGATTTGAAGATTTGAGTTGCTTTAAAGTATATGTAAACCTTGTTGAGAATCAATCAAATTTAAAAGTTATGAAAAGGAATTAAGCATCAGTAGCAAATTCCCTTCAAATCGCAAAAAAATTAATGTTGGCTATGATTCCCTCTGAATTTGTCACTTCCACTTATGAATTGTGGACAAAAAGCTAAACCCAATTTTATTAGTCTATAGGGTTGCATAATTTTCACCCAGAATACCGAGCAGCTATAAATTACTATGCTCAAGAGGTAAGAGTGCATCTTTATGAGGTGGATATCCAAACATGTCAAAAGGATAAGTTATAGTGGCAGAAAATAAAAGGCCAAATGCATACGGACCCCCTAAACTTGGCACTAATTTGGCCACTCCATACTTATAAACTTGACACTTTGCCCCCCCAAAGTTAGCAAATCCGTGTAACATAACCCCAAAAAGCTGATATGGCAAATGATGTGGCAAAGTTTGACTTCTTGAGAGAGTGAAATACGATGTTTGACAAAAAAATAAATAATTTAATTTTTTTTCTCTTCTTCTTCTTTTCCTCTCTCTATCTTCCTGTTCTTCTTCTTATGCTCTCTCTCTCTCCATAGCCGAATTGATGGCCTCTATATGTTTGATTAGGTTACCTTTTCCTTAGAGCAAGCATTTCCCTTCTATAACAACGAAGAAATTCTCATCCCTCAAAAGCTTATTTTTACTTGCAATGAAATGCTCAATTGTGAATCTGAATTCACTACTATTCATCCCATCCATCGATTTTCTCTCTCTACTGCCCACCACCACCGATTCTCTTCTGTTTTCCGTCGTCGATTATCATAGCTCTTGATAAGTGTAGTTTATAACAAATAAATACTAGTCATGTAGCCTTAAAATCCTTATAATTATAGTGAAAATACATGATTTGTTGGTTTTTTGGCAATTATTTTCGATCACTACTAGATTTCGCTGAGGTTGCCACCAAGGAGCAGGAAACTAGGCAAGGTGAGCATAAAACTGGACCAGAAGAAGGAGAGGTCGCTACAACCCATAAGGTTGATGATAAATGACCAAAGAACTATCTTCTAGATGGATTTTGCATGTAGGAAAAGAGTATTGCAAGTAGATGATGTTGGATTGCATCTTTTTTGGCGGTAGAGGATGACATACTCTAACCCACTTTTGCAAGTTGCATATTACTCTATTCAAAGACTCTTAAAACCCCTAGAAGCTTCATTTTGACTGGGAGATTTATTATTTTGTTATATTTTTGATAATATGAGGTGGCATATCTAGAACTTTCCACCTTACACTATATAATCGGACAAGTCTTTCTTGTTGGCATACACCTTATTTCATATTCGGAAAAGCCTTCCAATTGGCTATCTTTTGCTGTAAAAATATTTATTATATTATATATCATTATTATGGTTATTATTTCCAGAATTCTTTTTTGCCTTATTCTTATCTCTATGAGCAACTAATCACATATTGGTGGGCATTTCCAGTGACTAGCCGATTAATGGTATGATTTACTTATTCCCTTATTTTAGCATCATCTGTAGTGGATTGTTTAGTATTGAACTTAATCCTCATAAGAATGGCCTAACTTATTTAGAGTGATCAAGAAAATCTGAGATGCGACTTGTTCACAGACTAAAATACTATACACACATCTAAAAAATCTGGAAAGTGATTAGATCATGTTAGGGTTTTCTAATTTAAAGAATGCTTGCAAAGAATTTAATGCTTAAAGTAAAGCTACAAAGGGGAATCCAAGTAGTAAAGCTTTAAAGAACTAGGCAAAGGGGTGGCCAAGGCTAGTAACTAAAGATGCAAGAAACCTAAATCCTTAAGTCCTAAACATGCAAAAATAAGAGGGAGTAATCATAACTAAATTTGTGTGATCACTAGGAATGGTTGCCACGTTAAAATTCTAGCTGTAGTAATCATTTACAGCAACCATTTTTACTTTTTTGCTTTTATTTTACTTTTTAGCTTTTTCATTAAAATCAACTTATTTAATATTGAACTTATACTCACTAATTTACATTTGGATTTAAATTATTTCCCTTGCTCTTTGTAGGATACAACCTTGTGCTTGCAACTAACTACTAATCATGACCTTGTGTACTTGCTTGACCGCATTCATTTAGTGACCAACAAGTTTTTGGCGCCGTTGTCGGGGAGCAATGTGTGATGTATTTAAATTCCTCTTGTAAATTGGTGCATTTAATCTGTTTGTTGCCGTTTGTGAAGGAAACATTTTATTCATGGCAACCACTATTGTATGCGTAGAGCTCGTCACCCCCTGATATCACTAGATCCAGAAATTGAAAGGACTTGCCATAGAGTGAGTGGAGCAACTAGAAGAAGGCATAGGCAACAAAGGATGGCTGATACAAACAATCCCTCAAATGGTAATGGACCTTCAGAAGGAGAAGGCGAGGTCAACTTACCCCCACCAAGGCAAACATTCAAGGAGTACAGTAGACCATCAATTGAGGGACACTTTTCTTGTATAGTGATTCCTAATGAAGGGAACAACCTCTTTGATTTCAAAGCCCTTATGATCCAAAAGCTATAAGTAGCCGTTCAACTCGGAGGCTTGTCGGGAGGATATCCTAATGCTCATATCCAAGAATTTATGATTATGTGTGATACCTTTCGCACAAATAAAGCAATCTCAGATGATGTAA
The DNA here is from genome assembly GCA_947683365.1 of Euphorbia pulcherrima. Lineage (NCBI taxonomy): Eukaryota > Viridiplantae > Streptophyta > Magnoliopsida > Malpighiales > Euphorbiaceae > Euphorbia > Euphorbia pulcherrima. The sequence continues at coordinate 40,864,250 of CANTUS010000008.1, read as the reverse complement.
TTAGGCTCAAGCTTTTTCCTTTCTCTTCGAGGGATAAGGCTAAAAATTGGATGAAAAATCTTCAGCCCGAATCCATAAGAACATGCGATCAGTTAGCATAAGCATTTCTTACTAAGTACTTCCCACCAAGGCAAGCAATCAAACTTAGAAATGAGGTGACTCATTTCTCGCAGCAACCAGATGAATCTTTATCTGATATATAGGAAAGATTTAAGAAGTTACTAAGGAGAGTGCCAAATCATCAAATATCCATGTGGATTCAAATCCAAAATTTGTACAATGGGTTAGTTAATGCCCATAGAATCCAAATTGAATCAGCAACAAATGGATATCCAGAAGAGCTTGCTCCAGAGGAATTATATGAGCTCATTGAAAGGCTAGTGAACACTAGCTATAAATGGCATTCTATTAGTGAAGAAAGAAGCAAACCTGGAGATTCAGAATTTACTGCGAAACTCTCTCAAAAGGTGGATCTAATCCTTAAATAGCTTACCAAGCAAAATGTCTCAGCAACCTCAAATGCTCAAGTTGTTTTTTATTTTTGTGGTGGCAACCACAGAAATATTGACTCCGATACTCCTCTTGACCAAGAGAAGTATGATTACATTGGGAATAACCTGAGGAACAATCAATTCTCAAATACGTATAATCCTAGCTGGCGCAACCATCCCAATTTTTCATTGAGTAATAAAGGCAAGCAAATTCCTTACCAGCAACAACAAAACAATTTTTCGCAGCAACAACCACACCAAACAACGCAGCAACCAGGTCTATCTTAACAAACAAATAAATTTGAGATTAAAGAGATGAAGGAAATGATGATGCAATTCATGAAGGAATCATAAGCTTCTATGAAGAATTTGGAGACATAATTCTATCAACTTACCACTATTGTCACTCCCCAAAACAAAGGAGTAATGCCAAGCAATATAGAGCCTAATCCAAGAGAGGAGTGTAAAGCTTTCACCTTGAGAATTGGTAAGAATTGTGAAATTTCTAACCCTAAGGTGAAAGAAGTGCTCCAAACCACTGAAGATCAAGTTGAAGGCAGTGACCACACTAAAACTGAAGAGCAACCACAATCTGACTCCAACAAAAAGCAATCATAGCCAATACTTGACATGGAGCAACCATAACAGAATGAGCCTATGATCACCACTAAGGAACAAGTAGTGCTCACCACCAACGACTCCACTCCTGAGAAGCAACCAATTCTAGCTTACTAACCAAGGATTCCCTATCCACAAAGAGCCAAGCAACATGAAATGGCAAAGCAATTTGATAAATTGTTAGAAGTCTTTAAGAAACTTCACATTAACATTCCTTTTGTAGAAGCACTTGCATAGATGCCCATGTATGTGAAATTCTTGAAAGACTTGCTAGCGAATAAGAAGAAACTGGAAAATGTGGCCATACTTCAACTGAATAGAGATTGCTGCTCCATTCTACAAAGTAGGCAACCTTTGCCTAAGAAACTGAAAGATCTATGGAGTTTCTCTATTCCTTGCTCAATCGATAACTTAAATATTGATAATGCACTTTATGACTTTGGAGCAAACATTAATTTGGTGCCATATTACATTTATAAGCAACTAGTCTTCGGAGAACCACAACCAACTAAAGTATTTATACAACTTGCTAATAGAACTGTTAGGTATCCTAGAGGCATTGTAGCAGATGTTTTGTTGGTCCACGTGCGACTATATGTTTAGGGTCAAATGGGGGGTGAATGACCCTTTTGCGGAATATTGGACATTTTATAAGTCAATTTTAGTGTACAATTTTATTTTCTGGAGTTATGGGATCCGGATGATGCAGGTATTAAATAATATGAAATTAATGTAAAAGTAAAAGATAAATAAAATCAAACACAGTGATTTTTTTACTGGTTCGGCCCTGCCAACATCCAGCCCTAGAGTTTCCTCCTCCGAGCTTAATCCACTAATGTGATTTCTTTCGCAGGTACAAATCAAGCCTTTACATTTGTCTCCAGAGATTTCTTCTCCTTCGGATGTAGGATATACCACCAAACTAATCCCTAGCTTGACTAAGTCCTTTATAGCTTATCTCCATAGAACCTCCCTTCTTCCAGATGTAGGATATACCACCAAAAGCACTAACTTATGGCTGAGTCCTTTCTCTTTAGTAGGATATACCCCTTAAACTACCCAAGTCTAAACCGAAACCTACAGGGATATACCACTCAAACTATCCTAGTTAAAGCTGAGTCCCAATCTCAATACTCACCTAAGTATGAGACTTTACACCTTTGTTTTGATAAGGGTTAGGTTTTGAATTCCTCAAGTTTATAGTCTCACTTAGGAATTCTTACAAATAGATTTGAATGGTTTGTTCTTAGAGGGATTGAGTCACTGATTGAGTTGGCAATTTCTTTAATATGGTTGCTGCTAAAAAACAATTAGCATCTTCTCACTTGGTGAAGCTTCTCTTTTATAGGCTTGACTCATAAATTTGGCCATTGGTTAAGGTTGAATCTTCACCATTGATCAGATATGAGATGGAAAATCCGGGGCCATTGATCATTCCGTTAGACTCAATAAATGTCCGTTGAATCTATTGGGATTAGAGAAACAAAGTTGTCAATCATTATTTATTTAGCATTTTATGCACTCTAATAATTTACGCTACTTTTTCCTTCGTGTTTGTACTCCACACGCCATCTTATTGGTCTAGATGGAAAAGGTAGTTACCTTTTTCTATTTCATTTATCAGCCTTTTTGTCCTTTTTTTGAAATAGTGCAAGCTATCACTTTTTCTTTCTCTAAGGATATTTTGACTTATGACCGTTATTAGAGGGAAACGAAATACTTGAATTTTCTCTTTCATTGATAAATGGGTCTTTCGGATGTCTTTAGACTCATTCTAATCTGGATACTATTTTCAAGGAGTTAGAAGTTTATTTTTTTCAAATGCCAACTAGATGCTTTCTTTTTAGTCTTGTCTTCATTGAATCAGATGAGGTGGTCTTAGGGCTTAGTAGTTTGTCTCTTTAAAAGTTTGGTCCGGATGCATCCTCTTTGTTCTTGGTGGCTCATTTTCTTTCACATACAGTCCGGATGCTTTCTCTAAGTTATTTTCTTCTATTTTGAGCCAGATGAAATCCTGTGGTTTTTGTTTTCTTCTAAACCTTCAGATCTGGATGCTTTCCTGAGGTTTTTGCAAAGTCTTCTAGATGATTGATTTCCAACAATCTCCCCCATTTTGATGGAAATAAAAAAACCTGAGTATAGAAGCATATTAATATGGAAAGATGAGCTAAGTATGATTCTTGATACTTAGTCATTTACAATCTTCTCCCCCATAATTCTAGCATCGTTACTCCCTAATATTTTTGCATTCTAACTTATAAGTTTTTGAAGTACAATTGATGGTTGTACTTAGAACCATTTTTTAATAATGTTTTCACTATATATCTTCTATTGTTAACAAATTTTAACATCAATGAAGTATATGATTACAATTATAGAAGATTATAAGTGAATGATAATGTTTACATATGACAAAGCTAGCGATTACAAAATGATTTTCTATTCTATGGCTGATTCTTTTCTTTGCCTTTCTTATGTTGCTCTTTCTCCCCCTTTTTTGCATCAATCGGGGGGACGATCTAAAATTTTTTTCTCCTATTCCACTGCCTTTCCCAGGCTTTAGAGAGGAGTGTGTAATCTAGATTTCCACCCAGCTTCTGCTCAATAATTTTATCCACTATGGAAAGCATAATATAGATTGGCTTTAGGGATTTCTGGAGTGCAGCATGTGAGCTTGTGAAATAAGGGTGCATCTTGATGGCATATTCTTGGTCTTCTACATCAAAGTAAGGAACATTCCCCTGATTAGCTTTAGCATGCACTTGTAGCCTCTAAAACTTATATACCTTATGTGTTGGACTATTTGTACGAAGAATGGAAGAATTAGACTTTCATGAATAAATCCTAATGAGCTAGAGGTAGATGGATCATTCAGGTTTAGGTTAGACAGTGATGATCCAAGTTGTTGGATTTCCTCCATGGCTATTTTAACATTTTTGTGGAAGCTATCATTTATATGCCAGAGCTCTAAACTAGATGCATCATGCCGATTTTTAATGGTTTTGTCCATGGAAAGGAGACCAATTTTATAGTCACTTCCAATGTCCTCAGCTGGTTTCTCTAGAATGGTTGGCAAGTCATCCTTGTTAAACTTTGTAAGCTACTCCTTTAACTCGTGATGCTCAGTTGTAAGGGAATTAATTCTGAAAGATGTGGTGTTTAATCCTTGAGTGACAGTAGTGGAGATTGGGGTTAGTAGTTCAGCTAATGTTTCCCTCATGAACTCCTTGAGTTCTCTTTTCATATCATTCATAGGAGATCTGACATTCTCAAGGATAGTAGCTTTGCAAGATTCAACTTCTGTCACAGCTTTGGCAATAATAGTTTTGGCTTTAGAAACATCGTTTAATATCTGCTCTATAACTGGATTTCCCTTAGTGACTCCAAAGTTTATTATCTGCTCAGTATTAGGAATGTTTAGCACTTTCTACTTAAGATTAGTCAGCTTACTCCGGATACTCTCCAATTCAGCAATTAGATTTTGAGGAATTTGGAGACTTTAGGGAGAAGACTCAATCTTTCCAAGTCAGGTATAGATATCCCAGAGTATGGGCTCAAGGTTGGATTCCTTACTCTTTTTTTCTTTCGTGGTTGCTTCTTCTAGTAGTTGCCAGGCCATTTATAGTTTTTTAGCTTTTATTGCTGGTTGAGATGGAGTATTGATTCTTGGCCTTAATTCAAATGAGCTCATAGGTGAGAAGCTGGGGCTAGAGCTGCCTTCATCATTTTCATCGCTTTCTTAATCACTATTCACTTTCTCATCATCACTCCCATCTTTTTCTTCCTCTTCTTACTGATCATCCCTCTGTATCTCCGAATCCTCTGGAATGACCTCACCTATTGAGCTAGCTAGAGAAGCATCCTTATTTGAACTCTAATCAATTTCCGCCTCTAGAGAACATGTCTCTAGTTTAGGCTCATCTTCCTTGGATGCGTTGTGATATTCATTTGGACCCAAGTTGCCTTGATTTTCCACAGTTCCATCAGATTCTATAATATTAGCATTGAGATTAATGCTTACCTTTGTATTTCACTCTTCAGGGATGACTGCTTTTTCAACTTGATTTTCTGCCTAATTTTGAATAATTGCAGCTTAATCTCTTTCTTTAATTCTGTCAATAATTAGAAGTGACTCCGAAAGAGGTTGTGATTGAGGTTGGAGGTTTAGTTCATCAACTATTTCCTCTCCAAATCCTTTTCTTAGGTGTTGAATGTCCAATGGTGATACAAGGATAGACAGAGAGATTATTGATGAAGGATCAGCCATTTCAGTTTCTCCGGATGAGCCTCCGGGTCGATCCGGTGTGGGAGCCGGATTATTGATTTTGCTGATTTTCCTTAATGATAGCCCTCAAGTTCGCATTTTCTAGATCTATTGGATTAAGATCTTCTTTGCTTGCTTTCACATTCTTCCTTTGTATCTTTTTACCTCTGCCATTTTCTCTGCTCTTGTAAGTTTAGAAGCAGGTTCTTTAATAATAATTTCTTTAGCATGCTATTTTGGGGAAGGAGCCTCTGTAGAAAGCTTATCCCTCTTAGCTTGTAGGGCTTGAGTAAAGGTATGACCCTTCTTGACTAACCTCTTTCCATGCTCTAAAGTAGCCTCTGGTTCCTTTTCACTAGTACTGCTAGAGGTATGTTCTTCTTCTGGATCTTCAGGTTGCTTTCTTTTCTTAGCAACTTCCTTTATAGGCCTTCTTTTTTGCTTGAGGGATTTATGGAGGATTTGGTTCAGGGTCATAGTATCCTTAATTGCCTCTTCTTCCACATGCTCAAGATAAATGTTCTTTTGAGCCTTGGATCTTGCAGTTCTTGGCCTCTTAACTACCAGAGCTTTATCCACGGTTGCTCTGGTCTTCCTTACTCTACTCTTTTCCTACTTTTCCCTCTTCTGTCTCAAGGGCTTTTCTTTATCCTTTTTTTTTATCAAAGGAGATCAAGTTTCAGAAAGTTCTCTTCTAATATGGCTTCCCTTCAACTGATTCTTCTCCAGTCGTATCTATCCCATTCTTAAGTAGAATCTTGGTGATTAAAGCTCCATGGGAGAACTTGTGTTGCTTTAGGTAGTGAATGAGTAAAACTGGGATGTTTACTTGACTGCCCTTAAACCAGTGTTTTATGACACAGTGCTGGAAAGTTCAAGCAGTATTAACAGTTCCCTTCTGGATGAGAATTAGTTTTGCCATTACAAACTGAAGTACTTTGGGTGTTTATGGACAAAGATTTGAAAATTTATCCCCAAAGTAACGTTCTGGAAGCCACATCATGGGATAGTATTTAACACCTTGCTTATCCCCATCAATTCTTAGTAAAACTCCCCATTATTCATATTAAAATGAGTTTTAATTAAATCAGGAATGATGGTGATGACTTTTCCTTGCACCTTTGTACAAAGTGCATCATAGAAGGAGTGGACTCTAAGGTTCTTATAGAATTCTTCAACAAGAGTAGGTAGGGTTGTTTATCTGGAGGAACACCTCTAAATGTTGGTCTTTTGTGAGGAGTTTGGTATAAAGTTCAATGATGAATATATACTCATCTCTCAGATGATCGGAGGGGGCTATGGTATCTGAACTATTGAACTTTAGGGGAATAAAGTCCTTAGCATAGAGATCAGCCTCCTGGAATATGTTCTTAGGGGGACAAGGAAGGGAGGTTTGATTTTTTGAGTTAGCCATTTTAGAGTTTGAAAAAAAAGTTTGAAAGGTTTTAGAATCTCTATAGAAATATTTACAGAGTAATAATGGGTAGTTGCTCACGTGAAGAGGACTGTGATTTTGGTGAATTTTATAGAGTTTTGAAGATGAGGGCATTTTAGTAATCCGAAAGCAGTTAAATTAAACTTGGATTGATGAGTTGGCAACTAAATTCGGAGAGAGAAGTTAATGGCATGTTAGCCAGAGAATTAGAATAGTTTTATTGCATTTGTAACTGTTGAAATTTATCGCGCGTGGAATGCCCATTAAATGTTTGAAATTCAAAAATCTTTACAGTTACCTTTTTTGCTCTTTTCTTACTATTTGTCACTCATGTCTACTTAGCTGGAAATATTCTCTTCCGGATCCAGAATTGATTTACTTCTCTTTTTATCCTTGATTGTTGGAGACTTAATTGCTGCATATCTGTCTTCCAGAGTCTTCTTCAATTTTGATTAGATCTTTCACTTACCTCCCTGATTTTGTTGATTTGATCTTTACTAAGGAATTTTGTAAAGACTTTTGCTCTTTGTTTATCTTGTAGGAATTGTTCATCAGGGTTATATTCCCTTTTGATTAGTAGCTTTAAGTATCATATTTTCAATCATACCATTTCCCCTTTTTCTTCTTGTTAAGCAATTGTGTATCCACTTTTGCCGGATACATTTCTTGGATATAAGAAATGAGATGTGCTTCATATATCAAGCACTCGGTGATAACTCCTTTTCACAGACTTACCTGACTTGTTACGGAGCATCCAAGTTATGCTAATAGTTGATTCTCCTTTATCAGATGATACTAGATTCCTTACATCATTTTTATTGAATGGATCTAGTTATTCTTATATGGCCATCATCTTAAGCTCTTTCTTGTATTCCTTGAGCGTTACTTAACTTGACTTCTGCATTTTAAACACATTTAGAAGTTGATCCAAGTAGAAGGTAATTCCATAATCCTCTTATCTGGTCCTAGTTATTTGAATAAGTTTCAGAGATTTTGCTGATTCTACTCTTATCCGGAACTGTGTCATCCAGACCTTGATCTTTGATTTTCTTCACAGCTTACTTTTCTACTCTTTTTATTGGTTAAAGTGACGAATGCTTCTTCATCACTAGTCATGTTCTTTGAATATCCACCATCAAGTACTATATTGATTGATCTTGAGTGGATTTAAGGCATACCTGCAAGACAAATTTAGTAGAGTTGGGTATCCAATAAGATTTGGCTCCTCTCGGGTTAATGACCATTTCTGACTATGGATTGACATCATAATAACCATTTTTTAATCTACATATTTTAGTTATATGGTTATTTTTACCACAAAATCTACATTCGAAGATTGGTTTTTTTATTCAAGCCTCCTCTCAATCTTCTTGAGATCTTCTTTTTCATAATATCCGGAGTATCCATCCTTGGACAAAGATGATTCACCTTTTCTTCTCTAATTCGGTAGTTAGCTGAAAGAGCAATTTCCACTCTATGATTTTTCTTCTTTTGTGTGGTCTTTGGATGATCATAAATTATCACACCTTTTTCTTTTTGAGGTGGAGTAGTGTATTTATCCGTTTGCGGTTTCCTTTTTCTTTGGTGTAAAGGATCTGGTTTCCTTCTACTAGCTGGCTTTGGAGTTCCTCTAACAACTTCTTTCATCAAGGCTAGTTCCCTATCTAGCCTAGTTAGATTTGCACTTAATATCTAAACTTGATTTCTCAAGAAATTTCTACAATGATATCAATGTGCTTTTGTTTCCTTATTAGATTGATATCTTGTGATTGTGAGCACGAGATTTTCCAGTCCCTCTCACGAGACGATAATGATATATGCCCGTTTTTTATTCCTTACGGAATTTTTATTACCGATATAAAATTCTCTAAGAATTTTATTTTGAAAAAATTCTATTCAGCATGTCCGGTAACGTGTTCGGTGGTAGCTCAGAACAATGATTTATACCCAAATAATAATTTAGTCCAAAATACCCATAAAAAGTAATCCAAAACCCTAAAAGTTTAAAAAGTCTCACTAAAACATCGTTTTGTGTGGGTTTAGGCACCTTTTTACCTTTTAGGCTAGGCCATGCTTACTTTTTAGACCTGACAGAAAGTTGATGCCGCCAACGGCATCAGTGATACCGCTGGCAGTATCGTCCATGCCAGCCGTGGGATGAATTCTGCAGTAGATAACTTTTTTGCTCGATATCCACTGGATAATGGATCAAAGGCAATTTCTAATGAATTTTAGCCTATATAAACAAGGTTTTCCAGCCATTTGAGGGGTTCAACACTTGAATATTGAAATCATATAGAGATTTGAGCATTTAGCTAGATTTAGTGGGATAAAGTATAGAAAAGGTAAAAAAGAGGATTTATTCCATCTTTTCTTGGTTTTTCTTAACTGAACTCTCTGATATTTAGGTAAATTTTCAGGTTTAGAGTTACCAAAATAGGGTTTAGAGACTTAAATCACCCCTTACTTCCCAAAATCATCATTTGAGCTCTCCAAAGGTGTCATACAGATCACGACGACGTGGATTCATAGCCATGAGGTAAAAATACTAAGTCTCACAGCTCTTTGGCTTCCATTTTATTTATTTATTGTGTTTTAGTTTTTATTTATGCTTAATCTTGGGTTTTTTGGTCGCTTTCCAGCTGAAAACAGCTGCTGCAAGAAACTAAACCTGCCGGAGGCATTTGAACCGCCGGCAGTATCAGCCATGCTGCGAGCGACATCATCAATATCGCTAGTGGCCTCACTTGCCCCCAGTGGCCCCTATTTTCTTGTAGGACCCTTTCTTTATAGTATCCAGAAAGTCATACAGCCTGCCTGTATAATTGATACCGCCAGCGGCTTTAATTATGTCGCCGACGGCCTCAGTCATGCCGGCAACGGCATGGCCTTCTAGACAGTGGTTTCATTTCATTTATTTTCCAACCTACTTTAAATTCGCGAAGCTAGGGTCTATAGTACAATGACGGGAATCCAGAATTCTCCGAAAATAGTCCGAACCCCATAACATCTGGCATTTTCACTAATAGTCTGGTTAAAGTAACAATCGGGTCTAAAATATGGATATAATGGAATTTTCCTGTGAACGCTGATTAAATCCCATTTTTAGCCATCCAACCGGGCTCCGAAAATTGTAAACGAAATATTTTATGTTCACGCTAACTCAGGTCTTGCTTTGTTTACTAACTATGCATGTTATGTGATACACCCCGTACAACGTGCCGTATTCTAACCGTTTTATGTAGGTAGAATTAGGATAGATTAATGCTAGGACTTCGGGTATTTCATTTATTGCATAGAAAAATATATGGGATTTGAAAAGCCTTGTAACAATTTTAATTTCCGCACTTATTTTTTTGGATAACTGTAATAATTATTTATTTATCGCTTTGAATGCTTGATAAACGCAAAAATGACATATAAACTGAAAACACAATAAATAGGATGGATTAAAACCGATTAAGAAAGAATGAATTATTTGAACTTGGCCTAAAGTAAAATATATAACATCATCCGAATTCGGAATCTCTACTTAAGGTATGGTCTACCACTCGGTGGGAAAATCATACCAAAATTTCCCGATTGAGCTGAATCGGGTGGTGACTCTATTTTTAATACGGGATTTTGATCTCATGTCCCTTAACATGCAAATTAGACTTAAATTCAACATCAACATCAGTTCTGTTATCATGCTAAAAAATGAGGACCGATCCCTCGGTACGCTTCACAGTGCTTATTATCTTTCCACCCCCCATGCTACACATCTCACGTGGTCCTCGGGGGTGGGAAAAAGGTCGTCCGCTTACAGTGGTGACTCTATTGGGGATTTATCTCTTTAAACTTGAACTTAAAAATTTTAAACAAGTTTAAAGGATTTTGATGATGTATTAACATCATTGGCCTAATTAAAATTTCATTCTCTTCTATGATGTTTTATCCTTACGCAGGTAGATAGTTCGGTAATTTTTAGGTGCCCCATTTTTACCCAAGAAACTTGCGAAAGTATCACCCATGCCTTGTTTGGAATTGAGGATGCCTAGCGGGTGAATCACTCATTTTAACCCACACTTAAACTCCTGCGATCGCACCTATTTGGGAAGTGGTTGAGTAATGTGGAATCAAGGTAAACGAGAACCTTCTACGTCAACAACCCTATACCCAACCCTTGCTAGGAAAAGCCTTAGCACTTCATCCCATTAGGATTACCAAAATAATGAAAATAATTGTGACGCACTACTTTTGCCATTACCGGTGAAGAAGCCAAACTCCATCCTTCCAAAGATGTGTTACGCGGGAGTCATAAGGTTGGAAGAGGGGCGCTTTGTGTGCTATGTGCTACATGCTCATGCATCACCCATTCATCAGGCTCCAAGACCCAAAGTTGAACTTACCCTTACTAATCTTCATTCATGGAAGAGGTTTAGCAACACTCGTAGGACTTATTTTATACCCCCATTGAGTCACGACATATCACTATATGCGGCGAAGGGTAAGAACATCCCACGGATGTTGGAGGGATAAGCTACCGCATCATTGCTAACCACATTTACATACAGCCATGCATATCATGCATTGCTTCCTAAAAACATAAAGCATGCATACCATCCATACCATTTACAACCTATTCATGATCTGACCTATGGTTCATGATCCTAAATAGTCTTACTCCCAAATCCGGACCCTCACAACAAGCCATGTCTCTTCCTCACAACGACAACATCGCCATGCCCAAAGAACAAACTGGTCCTAATCCTACCTCAATAGTAGCTCACCCTTCGTCTCTTGGGTCAAAAATTACCACTGGCATCATCTAGTTTCTAAGCTCGGATCATCATTCGGGAACTGATTCTAGCAGCTATCAAAGAAGCCTTAGTAAACTAGCACTCAGACCAGGTCACACAATCTCCGAGTGTAACATCCACAGCTGTGACTACCCTACAAGATTCATCCATCCTCCGAACCAGCGACCAGGTCATGCAATCTCTGGGCATGACATCCAATGGTGAAACACTCTTGCAATCACTGCCATCCACTTACCTCGGGTAAAGGGAAGGAGCCAAGAGTCAAGTTCCTCCATCATTCTCTTGCATCTCACCTCCAACATTGGTCACCTCGTCACAATTTATGATATCCACAACCCCGAAACCTCCTCAGTACGACCAGGTCATGTAGTCTCTGGGCATGACACCCGAGGTTGAGACCCTCTTGCATCAACTGATAGCAGCTAATTATGAATAAAAAGAGAAAGTTTCCAAGAACTCTAGCGTGCACTCATTGACTGGTAGTGGTAAAACAAGCGCACCCCCCTCCTGGGTTGGATAGGAAAAAAGGCCTCTTAAAAGCTAGCCTCAACTTCCGCTATCCAATCGAGTAACATTCCTGCTGGTGGCATAAACCCATGGATTTTACCTCTCACTACAGTTTTTGCATAAGTAAGAAAGGATGGTCTTCTTAAATCTCTCCGCGAGTACATACCCCCTACAAAAGATAAGAGGAAGAACTTTTGCGGATATCATGTCTTTCCAGGCCACCATACTAATAAATGTAAGGCCTTACTCGATGCCATACATTGTTTGATAAGGGATAAGAAGTTTGTGGAACCCGGAAGAGGACATAGTGATGTGAATCACCGGAGTCTAAAAACCAGACAGGAATGACTAATCATGGGTTACCTAAACAAGGGAATGGGCCACATGAACTCATCAAGGCCATCTATTCCAAAGGCAAAGAACATCGTGCTCTGACAATGAGGACGAGGAGTCAATCGATGAAGAGGCCAAAGAGGTTATGGCCACCATAATCGAAGCCATGATAGTCTTTAGCAAAGAAACATGGTCAAAGCAAAGAAAAGAACCCAATGATCAAGGCCATGAGGAAGTTCTTTGAGGTCCTCACTTGGGAGTCAAGTCAAGTGAGGGATGCCTTGCCAAGTACTAAGTAGAATGAGACTCAGCTCGCCGCCGACATCAACAATGAAGACCCTTCGCCTATGGAGGGCGAAAAGCCTTGATTTGTAATCTTTAGATTTATTTATGCTTTCAGTTTTAATAGTGTTATGTTTGTAGCTCTCATTTTCGCGAGCAACTTTCTATTATGTTACTTGTTTCATGTTTTGCCCAATTGACCCACTCATTCAAATGAACATATGCATGATACTTTCGGTATTTAAAATACTTTACTGCATGAAATTAGTTCGTGTACAAATGGAATCTCCCCGAGTGGTAATTATTTCTAATAATTTAACTCATGCCAAAACACATGTGAGATAATAAAGTGCTTAAGTACCATGATAACACTTTTGGGTAGTTATGCTTACAAGATGTTCTTAAAATTGATAGTCAGACTGCCAAACATCTTGGAACAACATCGTGGGTCTCTGCCAGAAAAATCATTGGTGAACCCCGACTTCAATCAAATGAACACTGTAGCCGAATCTTACATCAATGTTACCATTGAGAAAAAGAAGCCGAGCCTTACACAAATGTCACCATCAAGAAATGACCAAACTCGCAGAGACACAACACCTTCACTTGACATGACTTAACTCGCATCAAACCCCTCAAGCAACAAAGATCAGTTCCAAGAAGGCAACCACCACCAAGAATATAGAGTATGTGATCAGGCATCCTTGCCTTCCAAGCCACAGGCTAATCGTACAACTGAAGTCATAAAATAGCCTATCAAGTAAACCAGCTAAATAAACTAACCTTTGCCCTTTTGAACGCACCAAGCGAAAGCCACCCAAACCAAACGTCACTTGGTTTATGAAAACAAGATACAGTTGAAACCCTCCACCACTGATAAAAGGGGCAAAATTCAAGCCTAACTAGGAAGGACCCTGCAAACTATAAACTAAAAGAGCAATCAGAATAGCAAGTGAACTAGTCAAGAAGGCGCTTTTCAAACACCAAAACTCCAATAAACCAAACTTCTGGTAATGTGGCCAACCTGGTATCACTTGGAAGGTTAGAATGAATTAGGTGATCTAGTGTGATAGCCAAACGGATACTAAAAGCCTTGTAGAATCTGCAAAGGCACGACCGAGCGTACAACAGCACGTCAGGTACTTGATGCCTCACCAAGAGTTGTAGACCTAGCACTAAGGCATCTGGAATCTTCTAACACCGACATCGAGGAGAAGTTCAGATCAAGTTAAGAAGACTATTGTGTGGCCAAAGGCGGTACCGAATGAATGAGGCAATCAAGGTCATGAGCACGGATAAGAGCAAGTTCATCAACCTAGCCAACTGAGACAGACTTAAGCATTATCATGTCTAAACAAAAGAAATAAATCAGAAAAAGCGGCACAATAAAAAAAAATAATAATCACCCGCTTTTCGGTCTTTTACTGATTAGGCAAAAATTAGGGTGACACCCGACGGTCGGTATTCTGCAAACTAGCCATGCAAAAATATAGGGATGAGTCAATATCCCCCGTTGAACTTAAACCCCGAAAAGTGTGGTTCAGGCAAAATTAGGGTACGAGAGAAAAATAGTGAGATGTTAACTTTAGAATCTATAAAGGCTAGTTAACAACAGGAGTTTGATTAATGGAAATGATTACCAACATGTTGTACTCAAATTAAATTCATTCGATAAAAGTGTTTCTTGTATTGAAACCTCTATGCTTGTGATTGTATGAATGTCCGGCGACCAAAGGAAGGAAACATCATAAGTAAGCTTAATTGAAGATGCTCCGAGCTCAACAATGATTCAATTTAAAATCCAGATAGACTAAAAACATCTAGGTCTATGCAAAAGTCATAATAAGTCTGTTGGATTGAAAACCCAAAAGGGCGGTCCAAGCAAAAATTAAGACAAGACTCGATAGATTGAAAACCCCTAGGGGCAGTCTATGCAAAAGTTAGAGTAAAAAAGACAAAAAAAATAAAAATAAAAATAACAAGAAGAAATGTCTAAATCTTTAAATCCTAGAGCTGATACCGCCGGTGATGTAGCAATGCCGCCGGCGGCATGAATGAAACCGCCGTCGACATGAACCAAGCTGCCAGTGACATGAAATTTCCCCTGCAAATTTTATACCTATTTTCATTAGTTCAAACCTATAAACAACCTGTAAAGACCCTGTAATTTGTTTCAAAAAGGTATGCAAGGACAAAGTTCAGATTATATTCAAACCAAAGGGCCAAAGGCACAAACCATCCAAACATCTAAACACTAAGCCTGAATAAAACCAAAATCATCCAAAATCTGAAGTCAAACATTCAAGCCCAATGTATCAAAGGCATGCAAAACCGAAATCAAAAGTCAAGTAGAAATAAAAGAAAATAAAGTCAGATCAGCAGGCGGATCTAGGACTATTTACCACCGCCGGGTGGGTAATATAAAGCATCCTACTTATCGAGAAGCTAATCGTCAGCCTCGTCCTCATTTTATTCCCTGTCCTCTGTCATTAGGATGCTACTAGATTCAGTAGCCATGGTGGTAGGGCGGCGGCCGGCCGCTATCTTCACTCCTCTATGACTTGCCTCTCTGGGGTGTGCACAGTCCATATTATACTTATTCCTTCTCTCACGAATGGTGGCATCTAGTTGGTTCTCTAACTCGGCCATACAGCATTAGAGTGCTGCATTCTCTTCCTTGTACCTCCACTGGGCTGCATTAGCATTTGATAGTGAAAGGGCTAAGAAATCCTTCAAATAAACAGAATAACAGAAACTCGTATCATTTATAACCTCCATACAAGCATTTCATTTTATTTTACCATGTCATAACAGGGATTATACCTGAACAAGCATGGATTGACCAATAAGAGTATCTCTGAGAGCGAAGGCAATTTCAACCAACTGCTCTATCTCACTTTGAGCAACCTGAAATATCCAAAGGGCAATCAAAAGAAGTCTATGAAAGGGTTATCACAGGAATATGTTCACATTTACTCAAGTCTTATATAAGTGGTGTTTTCTGGTATGAAGTTCACTGTGCGGCTGCTCAAGCCTATATCTCTTGACCAAAAATCACCTCTTGAGTTCATTAGCAGGAATTAGGTCTCTAAAGGGTTTGAGAGGCACCCCTCCACAAACTTGAAACCTTTGGGCATGGCATGGTATCGTGTCACGCTATTGCCAGCCCGGCCTCTCTTCCTAGAAGGTTCCTTAAAAACACAAAAGGCAACATAAACAACTATTTTCTAACCTAAATAATCGATATACATGTATATAAACACAATCATACCTCAAAAGAGTGGTACTCCTCATGAAACATCGGTGTACTCCTACCAGCCTCACCTCACCTGTATCACCCTCTCCCTCGGGTTTACCCTCACCTTCCTCCTCCTCTTCCTCCTCTTCCTCCTCATTATCTCTCACTATGCCCTTAAGCCACCTTTTCTCCTCCTCCCTCTTCCTCTCGAGATAGTATTCAATTGTGTCATTTCTATGGATACGAGGGAACATAGGAAGTAGGCGCTGTTGATGCTGCTCATATGAACTCAAAATGCTCAGAATGATCCAGCCATTCCCCTCAAAGTAGGCGGCTTTATCTGTCATAGAAGTAATCACCAGGTGTGGCCACCATAAGCCTGTAGGACCGGCCTGGCGGAAGTTGCAACAAACCTCCAATCCTAAACTCGCTCCCCCAAATACCACTCTAGGGATAAGGGGCATTCCATCATAAACCGACAATCATCCACTTCCTTTCTAACCCTAGCCACCTCTACCAGGTTTGACACCCCATCAAAAGGATCATGGTTAACCTGACCAAACAACCAATCGAACAATCAATGTAAGTATAATGTAAATTAATAAATGCATTTTGTCTACTAATGCTTCATTTAAGTGTGAAGTAGGGGCTATGGTCAAAAGATCGCATACCAAGATCAATCACAGCCTCCTCAAAGACTCCCAATAGCTTGTGGGATACTTGCTCTTTCCCCCAATGCCAACACACCACAGGGCAGGAAAGTGAGAACTGGTGGCACAGTGACTTGAAAGTTGACTGGCAGGAGGATTTAGTGTTCAAAAGCCCAGGCCTGTACAAGTAAGCAACTAATTAGTCTAAAACATCCAAAATAAGGAAAGTGTGCAAATCAAACAAAGGGAATCAATTAAATGCTTTTGAGAAGGGTATACCTATACGAGCAAATGGCTAAGCCAAAGAGCTTTCCCTTTCTTCCTTGCACCCATGTCCAAGAGCAGATATTAGCCCATAGTTAATTTTACTGCCCAAAACCGAGAAGAACAGCACAGTGAGTAGGGAAATCAAGAAGGAATGGACATAAGCATCGTGATCTGCCTCAAAAACCACACCCACTCCTACCCAATGCTTGTGCAGCTCTCTATATGAGAATCGCCCTAAAACGGGCTTCAAGCTGAATAACTAAGTCACCACCAGGGGCTTCTTGAGGTAGTACTTCTCCATGTATACATCAAAGTGGATCACCTCATCTGCCTATAGGAGCCCGATCATAGGCATAACATTGGATGGGGGTAATGGTCACCTCCCCGAATAGGAAATGGAAAGTATGTGTGGTTTCAGACCACTTTTGTATTAAAGTAGTCACCACCGAATGTGGATTGTTTCAGCATTAAAAGGGGCATGATATCGGCTAGATATCCAAAGCCCGTGTCGTTTATGGCTACCACGAGCTCAGGATCTTTATCTAAAATATGGTACCACCATTCACCAATCATCCCCAGGCCTTCGGTACAGGTCAGTCCACACGGCTGCAAAAATAAGAAGCAAATAGATAAGTCTCAATTTGTTTTCTCATCTCTTTTACCTATTGGAAAGCTGCTGATGCTGCTTCTACAAGCAGCGATGCCGTCGGTGACATCAGCCATACCGCCGGCTATATGGACGATATCACTAGTGATATCGCTGTAAGAAGCAGCAACATCACACTTCCCTAGGTGTTTCACAAGGCCTGATGCCATTGCCGACATCACTTATGCTGCCAATGATATCAAATCCTGTGGGCAGAAACAGTTTTGCCCCAAAAATTGAACTAAATCATGCTAAAATCATCAAAATCACAATTAAGCAAACCCAAAGCATAAAAGAAATAAAAATCGAGCCTAAAGGATGCAATATCAGTTTCTAATCAATTAATTTCATGCTTATAACCCCTACTATAGTAACATTTTGAGCCTAAGGTCAAAATCAAAACTTAACCTAAAAAAGGAAATTTGAGTTTTGTAGGATTACCTGAATATAGGACTGATGTTTCTCCTTATTAGGAGTCAAATCAGTAATGAGAGAGTTGATTCTATAGTTGTATCTCTTGTTAGTAGCCTTCAAACCATACCCAACAGGAACTGAGAAAAGTTTTGGCCCTTCAATGGTAGAATCGGCCAACCCACGGGTCTTAGAACTGCTGGATTTGTAGTTAAAGATCTTCTACATGATTGGAATCAAAAGAGAGTAGAAAGATTTGAGTTTGAATGAGTAGGAGAAGAGAGAAGAGTTTTTTGTGGTTTCTGTAATACAGAGAAGACTAAAGGAGAGTTTTTTACTCTTTTAAAATGCCCACACAGAATTTGAGGAGTTTTAATTTATCTAAAACTGCTCATCCATGCCATTGGCGGCATCAGCTCAAACCACCAACGACATCAGTCATGCCACTGAAGGCATCACCTTCCCCATTTTGAATTTTGAATTCCTTTGATCAGTCAAAGATGCCATATGGCTCCCATATCGTCGGCGGTATTAATCCAGGTTGCCGGCGCCATCAGCCAGACTGCCGGAGACATCAAGACTTCCCTCTGCCTTTTTCGGTAAATCCAGCGAAATCATGGCTCCAAACCTAACATCTCAGGACTTCTGAAACCCTTATGCTTTTAATTATTATGCTTTTACTATAGATCGAAGGGGAAAAAATATTTTTGTTTCACAAAATTAATCAAGCAGTTAAAACGTTATCTAAAAACCAGTCTAATCTTTTGCTTGTCATTTGTTGCAGGAACTACACTCCACAATATCCACAAAGCATAAGCCCAACGAAGGGGCAAACCTCTCCATGAAGCATAAGCCCGACCAAGATGCAAACCTCTCCTTAAAGCATAAGTCCGACTAAGGGATAACCTCTCTGTGAAGCATAAGACCGACCAAGGGGCAAACCTCTCCACAAAGCATAAGTCCGACCAAGGGGCAAATCTCTCCATGAAGCTTAAGCCCGAACAAGGGGCAAACCTCTCCATAAAGCATAAGTCCGACTAAGGGGCAACCTCTCTGCGAAGCATAAGCCCGACCAAAGGGCAAACCTCTTCATAAAGCATTAGTCCGACCAAGGGGCAATCTCTCTACAAAGCGTAAGCCTGACCAAGGGGAAAACCTCTCCATAAATCATAAGTCTGACCAATGGGCAACCTCTCTGCGAAGCATAAGCCTGACCAAGGGGCAACCTCTTTACAAAGCATAAGCTCAACTAAGGGGCAAACCTCTCTGCAAAGCATAAGTCCGACCAAGGGGCGATCTCTCTGTAAAGCATAAGCCCGACCAAGGGGCTAACCTCTTTGTAAAGCATAAGCCCGGCCAAGGGGCAAACCAATCCACAAAGCTCAAGCCTGACCAAGTGGCAAACCAGCCATCTATTAGGTATCATTCCTATCCCTTGCTCTTTTGTGCAATCATACTGACATATGGCAGTAGTGATTCCTCGAGGGGCAGCCAATGAGCATGGGATTTTGCAGTCCCTCTCGCGAGACGATGATGACGTATGCCCTTTTTTTATTCCTCATAATAAAAATTCTTTTTGGAATTTTTATTACCAATGTAAAATTCTCTACGAATTTTATTTTCTAAAAATTTAGTTCAGCGTGTTCGGTAACGTGTCTGGTGGTAGCTCAAGCCGATGATTTATACCTAAATAATAATTTAGTCCAAAATACCCATAAAAAGTAAACCAAAACCCTAAAAGGTCAAAAAATCCCGCTAAAACACCTTTTTGTGTGGATTTAGGCACCTTTTCACCTTTTTATGCTAGGCCATGCTTACTTTTTAGGCCTAGTAGAAAGTTGATGCTACCAGTGGCATCAGTGATACCGCCGGCAGTATCACCCATACCGCTGGTGGCATGAATTCTGCAGTAGATTTTTTTTGCTCGATATCTGCCAAATAATTGATCAAAGGCAATTTCCAACGGATTTTAGCCTATATAAGCAAGGTTTTCTAGCCATTTGAGGGGGCCAACACTTGAAACTTGAAATCTTATTCAAATTTTGAGCATTTAGCTAGATTTAGTAGGATAAAGTATAGAAAAGGTAAGAAAAGAGGATTTATTCCTTCTTTTCTTGGTTTTTCTTAACTGAACTCTTTAATATTTAGATAGATTTTCAGGTTTAGAACCGCCAGCATAGGGTTTAGAGACTTAAATCACCCCTTACTTCCCAAAATCATTATTTGAGCTCCCCGGAGGTGTCATACGGATTATAAAGAGGTGGATTCAAGACCCTGAGGTAAAAATACTGAGTCTCATAGCTCTTTGGCTTCCATTTTAGTCATTTGGTGTGTTTTAGTTTCTGTTTGTGCTTAGTCTTGGATTTTTTGGTCACTTCCCAACCAAAAATAGCTGCTGTAAGAAACTGAAGCCGCTTAAGGCATTTGAAGTTATCGACGGTGTCAACCATGCCGCCAGCGGCATCGTCAATACCGCCAGTGGCCTCACTTACCCTTAGTAGCCCCCATTTTCTTATAGGACCTTTTCTTTATGGTATCCAAAAAGTCATATAGCATGCATGTATAACTGATACCGGCAATGGCATTAATGAAATCGTTGGCGGCCTCTATCACGCCGGTGGCGACATGGCCTTCTGTACATCAGTTTTATTTCATTTATTTTCCAACCTAGTATAAATTCTAGAAGCTAAGGTGTACAATGAAATGACGGGAATCCAGAAAATGGTCCAAACCCCATAACATGTGGAATTTTCATTAATAATTTGGTTAAAATAATAATCGGGTCTAAAATATGGATATAACAAAATTTTCCCGCGAACGCCGATTAAATCCCATTTTTAGCCATCCAACCGGGATCCAAAAATTATAAATGAAATATGCCATGTTCACGCTAACTTGGGTCTTGCTTTGTTTACTAACTATGCATGTTATGTGATATACCTCGTACAATATGCCGTATTTGTGCTAACTATTTTGAGCGGATAGATTTAGGATAGATTAATGTTAGGCCTTTGGGTACTTCATTTATCACATAGAAAAATGTATGGGATTTGGAAAGCCTTGTAATAATATTAATTTTTGCATTTATGTTTTTTGTAACTATAATAATTATTTATTTATCGCTTTGAATGCTTGATAAATGCGGAAACAATATATAAAATGAAAACACAATAAATAGGATGGATTAAAATCGATTAAAAAAGAATGAAATATTTTAACTTGGCCTAATGTAAAATAGATAACATCATTCTAACTCAGAATTTCTACTTAAGGTATGGTCTACCAACCGATGGGAAAATCGTACCAAAATTTCCCGATTGAGCTAAATCGGGTGGCAACTCTATTTTCAATATGAGATTTCAATCTTGTATCCCTTAACATGCAAATTGGACTTAAATTCAACATCAACGTCAGTTCTTTTATCACGCTAAAAAATGAGGAACGATCTCTCGACATGCTTCACAGTGCGCGTTATCTTTCCACCCCTCGTGCTACGCATCTCACGCGATCCTCGTGGGTGGAATAAAGGTCGTTTGCTTATAGTGACATTGCCTCAGCATCGTCAGCAAGCTCTATCACTTGTCTTTGAAGAGATTTAATAGCTTTTGCATTCTTCTTTACATTGGTGATCATAATTCCCAAAGCCCTTGCAGGTGCAATGTTAGAAAAAGAGTTAGAGTGAGAGTTTACCTCTATACTAGCTGACTCTGATTCTAATTCATTTGTTGACTCAGGGATTTGTTGAGTTATTTTTCTTCCAAATGATTCTACTACTTTGGTTTAGCTGTTGCCATGAATGCACAATTAGAAGTTTCCTCTTTATCTGATAATGATAAGCTACTGCTTTCTTCACTGTTGCTCTAGGTAGCTACCATTGCCTTCCTCTTATATTTATTTTCTTTCTTAAGGTTAGAACATATTTATCTAAAGTGTCCTTTCTCAGAACACTCATAGGAGGTTGTATCCTTTTCTTGATTCTTTTTATCTTCTGGATACTTTTTGTACTTGTCTCTTCCAGAGCTTCCTTCGTTTCTTCTTTTAGAGTCATACTCTCTTGAACTCTTCATTAACTCTCTTTCTCCTTTCCTAATGAATCTATTGAATTGTCTAGTCAGCATAGCCATCACTTCTTTATTTTAAAGAGATTCTTTTGGATTCTTTTGTGATCTAGATGAGACTGATCCGTAGGAATCTGCCTTGAGAGCAATTCCTTTCTTTTTCTCCTCTATCTTCTATTCTTGCTGGCTGTATTTTTCTAGAGATAGCTCTTGAGTTAGAAGATTGCAATGAGCTTATCATAAATATAGTTTTTCAAGTCGTGAGCTTCCTCAATAGCAGTCATTTTCCTGTTACATTCTTTAGTAAGGCTTCAGAGAAATTTTTTCACCATTTCTTCTTCTATAACCTCCTTTCCCATCCTTCTCATTTCATTTACTAGATTTGTGTATCTAGTGTTCGTGCTACTGATTGATTCTTTAAGCTCCATCTTGAATTTTTCAAGTTTTTACTAGAGTAGATCAATTCTGGCTTCTTTGACTTTGCTAGTTCCTTCATAGGTCACTTTAAGTTTTTGCTAGATTTCTTGAGCAGTTTCGCAGCCTGAGATCCTATTAAATTCTACTGCACTCAAAGCATAATGAAACTTGTTAAGAGCATTTGTGTTTTTACGCAACCTTTTATAATCATTTTCATCCTATTGGCTTGATGATTTTCTAGTGGTAACACCTTGAACCTCGATGGTTGGACTATAAGGGCCATCCTTTATGGCCATCCATCCTATCATGCTTTGAGCTTGAACGAAATTGTTCATTTGGTTTTTTCAGAACGTGTAGTGTTCACCGGTGAAGAGTGGAGGACAGATAATGGACATACTCTCCATAAGAAGCTGTGAGGTATTAAATCTCATTTTAATTCTTTGAATAAAAAATGGGCCTTTAGCTCAAGATTGTTAGACCTCTGATTGTGAGCACTCGCTCTGCTACTACTTGTTGGTCGCTATGCGACTATATGTTTAGGCTCAAAGGGGGGTGAATGACCCTTTGTTGTAGAATATTGAACTTTTGACAAGTCAAGTGTAGCGTGTAATTTTATATTCCAAAGTTATGGGATACGGATGATGCAGGTATTAAAAAAATATGCACTTAATGTAAAATTTAAAGGTAAATAAACACATTGATTTTTATACTAGTTCAGCCATGCCTGCGTCCAGTCCCTAGAGTTTCCTCTAACGAGCTTAATCCACTAGCATGAATGCTTTCGCAGGCATAAATCAAACCTTAACAACTGTCTCCATAGATTTCTTCTCCTCCAAATGTATGATATACCACAAAATAATCCCTAGCTTGACTGAGTCCTTTGTAGCTTATCTCAATAAAATCTCTCTTCTTCCAGATGTAGGATATACCACCAAAAGTATGAACTTCTAGCTAATTCCCTTCTCTTTAGCTGGATATACCACTTAAACTACCTAAGTCTAAGCAGAGTCCTACATGGATATACCACTCAAACTATCAAGTTGAGTCCCAATCTCAATACTTACCCAAGTATAAGACTTTACACCTTTGTTTGGATAAGGGCTAGGTTTTGAATTCCTCAAGTTTATAGTCTCACTTGGGAATTCTTATAAACATATTCGGGTGGTTTATTCTTAGAGGGATTGAGTCACTACCTGAGTTGGCATTTTCTTTAATATGGTTCCTACTAAAAAACAATCAGCATCTTCTAACTTGGCGAAACTTTGCTTTTATAGGCTTGACTGATAGATTTAAGTCATTGGTTAAGTTAAATCTTCACCATTGATTAGATATGAGATGGCATCTCCGAAGCCATTGATTTGTCCATTAGACTCAATAAATATCCATTGAATTTGTTGGGATTGGACAAATAAAGTTGTTTGCCATCAATTATTTAGCATTTTATGCACAGCCAAAATTAATGCAACTTTGTCCTTCTTGTGTGTAGTCCACGCACCATCTTATTGGTCAAGATGAATAAGGTAGTTACATTTTTCTCTTTCCTTTGTCAGCTTTTTTGTACTTTTTCTAAAAAAGTGCAAGCTGTCACTTTTTCTTTCTCCAGGGCAAATTTGACTTATGAGTATTATTGGAGGGAAACTAAATATTTGAATTTTCCCTTTCATTGATAAATGGGTCTTCTGGATGTCTTCAGACTCATTCTATTCCGGATGTTGTTTTCAAAGAGTTATAAGTTTGTTTTTTTTTCAAACTCTAACTAGATGCTTTCTTTTTGGTGATGTCTTCCTTAAATTAGATGAGGTGATCTTAGGGCCTAGTAGTTTGTCTCTTTAAAATTTCGGTCTGGATGCTTCCTCTTTGATCTTGGTGGTTTGTTTTCTTTCACATATAGTCCTGATGCTTTCTCTTAGTTATTTGCTTATGTTTTGAGTCGGATGAAATCCTGTGGCTTTTTTTTCTTCAAAACCTTCAGATCCGGATGCTTTCCTGTGGTTTTTTCAAAGTCTTTAGGATGATTAATTTCTAACAAGTTTTAGTAAAGGTTGGAAAGTTTATTTTTCCTGTTGACTTTATTATTATGGATATGGATGAAGATTTTCATGTTTCTATCATTTTAGGTAGACCATTCCTTGCTACTGGAAGAGCTTTGATTAATGTGCATAGTGGTAAACTGATTCTAAAAGTTCATGATGAAGAACTAACTTTTACAATGAATGAAGTAATGAAACAACCTTCCTCTTTTGATGATCAATGTTATTTTCTTGATACCACAAATTTACACTTAAATCCTTTTATGTTACAGGAACTTGAAAAGAATGACTTCGAGGAAGAAGAGGAAATTTTGTTAGAGCAAGCTAAAATGATTGCCCAAGAGGAAATTTTGCCATAACAACCAAAACTAAAGGAAGAGCAAATAAAACAAGCACAGCACCACACTATCCACAACGCACATACAAGAAATAACCTATTGAACCCTTAAATCACACACTAACCTGTATCTAAAAACATCACTTGAAGGACCCCCTAATCTTGACCTAAAACCTTTTCCCCCTCACTCGGAGTATGCATTTCTTGATCCCCCTAGCAAGTTATCAGTGATAATCTCTTCCAAACTCACCCCAGACCGAAAAGCCCAATTAATTAAAATGCTAAGGAAGAACAAAGAGGCATTGGCATGGATAATTGCTGACATCAAAGGGATTAATGCCTTAATTTGTATGCACAGAATTTTGATGGAGGATAACCACAAACTAGTGGTGCAACCACAGAGAAGACTAAATCCCAACATGAAAGAAGTGGTGAGAAAGAAGGCGATCAATTTTGTTGATGCAGGAATCATTTATCCCATTTCAGATAGTGTTAGGATTATTCTAATCCAAGTGGTCCCAAAGAAAGGAGGCATGATAGTGGTGTAAAATGAGAAGAATGAACTCATTCCAACAAGAATAGTGACTGGGTGGAGAGTATGCATTGATTACCACAAGCTTAATGAGGTAACCAGGAAAGATTACTTTCCACTTCCTTTCATTTATCAAATGTTGGAAAGATTGGTTGGTTACATATTCTATTGCTTTTTATGGCTATTCAGGAGAAAATTAGATTATGATCCATCCTTTGGATCAAGGGAAAATAGCCTTTACTTGCCCCTATGGTTTTTTTGCTTATAGGAGAATGCCATTTGGACTTTGTAATGCTCTAGCAACTTTCCGAACATGTATGGTGGCTATTTGTATGACAAGGTGGAGAAAAAAAATTTAGATCTTCATGGATGATGTTTCAGTCTGTGGGGCAACCTTTCAATCTTTTTTAGGCAATCTTGAAGTTGTTTTAATTCATTGCAAGGAGACCAATCTAGTCTTAAATTAGGAAAAATGCCACTTCATGGTAAATGAAGGCATTATTCTTCGCTACAAAATTTCAGAGAAGGGTATTGTAGTAGACCAAGCCAAGGTGGAAATCATTGAGAAGCTTGTTGCCCCCAAATCAGTTAAGGAAGTCGGAAGCTTTCTCAGACATGATGGCTTTTATAGAAGATTCATCAAAGACTTCTCCAAGATAGCTCAACCATTAACAACACTTCTCTACAAAGATATTGAGTTCAAATTTGATGAAGCATGTATGAAAGCATTCAATGAACTCAAAAAGCACCCATTTTGATTGCCCCTAACTAGGAGCAACCATTTCAGCTGATGTGTGATACCAGTGATACTTGCATTGGAGCTGTCCTAGGCCAAAGGATAGACAAGCATTTTAGGCCCATATACTATACAAGCAAAACCTTGACTCAAACTCAACAAAATTAAAATATTACTAAAAAAAGAGTTGCTTGTTGTAGTATATGCATTTGGCAAGTTCAGGTCTTACTTGGTCTTGTCAAAGGTCACTGTGTTCACAGACCATTCAGCCTTGAAGTACTTATTAGCAAAGAAAGATGTAAAGCCAAGGCTAATTAGATGGTTACTCCTCTTGCAAGAATTTGATTTGAAAATCCAATATAAAAAAGGATCAGAGAATGTTGCAGTTGACCATTTGTCAAGAATTCCTGGTGGTAAATATTCGGAGCAACCAGAGATCATTGAGTCTTTTCCTGATGAGCATTTACTTATGGTGAGATCACACCAGTGGTTTGTTGATATTGCTAACTTTCTTGCTTGTAGTATTAAACCACTTTTACCATATGCTAAAAAAGTTCTTTTTGTTGGAAATTAATCATCTGGAAGACTTTGCAAAAACCTCAAAGACAGCGTTCGGATGTGAAGGTTTTAAAGAAAACAAAAACCACAAGAGTTCATCCTATTTAAAATAGAAGCATCCGGACTATATCTAGAACAAAACAAGCCACAAAGTATAAAAAGGAAGCACCCGGACCAAAGTCTAGAAGAGACACACTTCCAAGCCCTAAGCTCACCTCATCCAGTTCAAGGAAGATAAGATCAAAAGCACCCTGTTATAGTTGGAAAGGAAACAAACTTCTAACTCCTTGAAGACTGAATCCGGAATAGATCACAACTGAATAACATCTAGAATCAAAATAGTCATAAGTAAAAATCTCCTTGGAAAAAGAAATAGTGACAGCTTGTACTACTTGAGAAAAAGGACAAAGGATCACAAGTGAAAGAGAAAAAGGTAACCACTTTTTTTGCCTAAACCAATAAGATGGTGCGTGGAGTAAACAAAAAGAACAAAGTTGCATAAATTTTAGCATGCACAAAATGCCAAATAAATGACAACTAACAACCTTGTTTCTCAAATCCCAATAAATTGAATGGGCCAATGAATGAGTCTAACGGACTAATCAATGACTCCGGAAGTGTCATCTCATATCTGATCAATAGTGAAGACAAAATCTTAACCAACGATTACATCTATTAGTCAAGCCTATAAAAGACAAGCTTCACCAAGTGAGAAGATGTTGATTATTTTTTAGAAGCTACTATATTCAAGAAACTGCAACATAATCAATTACTCAATCCATATAAGAACAAACCACTCATATTGTTTGTAAGAATTCCCAAGTGAGATTATAAACTTAAGGAATCAAAAACCAAATCCCTTATCAAAATAGTGTAAAGATCTCCTACTTGGAAGAGTAGTGAGATTGGGACTCATCTTGAACTAGAGAGTTTGAGTGGTACATCCCTATAGGACTCAGCCCAGACTGGAGTAGTTTAAGTGGTATATCCTACTAAAGAAAGAGGACTCATATCCTACATCAGGAAGAGAAGTCATCCTCCAGAGATAACTTGCAAAGGACTAAGCTAGAAGTTGGTGCTTTTGGTGGTATATCCTACATCCAAAAGAAGGGAGATTCTATGGAAACAAGCAATAAAGGACTCAACTAGGCTAGGGATTAGTTTGGTGGTATATCCTATAGTTGGCGGAGAAGAAATCTCCGAAGACATCTGTAAAGGCTTGATTTCTGCCCATGAAAGAAATCACATTAGTGGATTAAGCTCGAAAGAGGAAAATTCGGGGACTGGACGTAGGGAGGGCTGAACCATTATAAAAATTGTTGTGTTCATTTTCCTTTACCTTCAGCTTTTACATTGAGTGCACATTTTTTAATACCTGCATCATCTAGATCCCATAACTCCGGAACATATTATTGAACGCTACACTTGACTTTTCAAAAGTCCAATATTTAGTAAAAAGGGTCATTCACCCCCTTTGACCCTAGACATATATGCACAAGGACCACAAAATGGTATTAGAGCAAGTGCTTGCAATCAAAGATCTAACAATCTCAAGCAAAAGGTCCATTTTTTATTCAAGAATCAAAATGAGTATTAATAACTCATAGCTTCTTTCGGAGGGTATGTCTATTACTTATCCCCCACTCTTCACCGATGAGCAGTACACTTTCTAGAAAAAACCAGATGAAGAATTTCATTCAATCTCAAAGCATGGAAGCATTGATGGCCATAAAGGAGGGCACTTATATTCCAACCATTGAGGTTGAAAGCGTTACCGCTAAAAAACCATCAGCCAATGAGATGAAAATGATTATAAAAAGTTGCATGAAAATACAAATGCTATTAACATGCTTCATAGTGCTTTAAGTGCAGCAAATTTTAATAGGATATCAAGATATGAGACTACACAAGAAATGTGGCAAAAGTTTGAAGCGACCTATGAAGGAACCAATAAGGTTAAGGAAGTCAGGATTTATCTCCTCTAGTAAAACTAGAAACCTTCAAAATGGAACCAAAGGAGGCAATAAGTAGCATGAACACCGTATACAAAAATATGGTAAATGAAATGAAAAGGCCGGGAAAGGAGATCACTGAAGAAGAAATGGTCAAAAAGATCCCTGGAGCCTCATAAAAGAATGGGATAAGAAGAAGACTATCATTGAAGAACCCCATGATCTTAAGTTCTACAGCTATGATGAGCTCATTGGTAATCTCTTAACTCAAGAACTATCCCTGGAGAGATATAGCCAATAAGAGAAAAGGCCTGACGAGAAACAGAAAGGAATCGCTCTCAAAGCATATTCCTCTAAATCAGTCTCATCCGAATCAAAAAAGAATTCAAGAGAATCTCCTTATAACAAAGAATAGATGGCTATACTGACTAGACAATTCAATAGATTCATGAGAAAAGGAGAAAGAAAGTCAAGGAGGAGTCACAGGGAATATTGTTGGAAATAATGATCCAGAACACTAATATCCGGATCAAGTTTGAAATAAACAAAACCTAAGTATAAGACTTATCTGGATGATCCAAAGAACTAAACCTATATCATCCGGAAACTTAAGATATTACCAAGTCCTAAACAAGGCACTCTAGTCAAGACTAGCATCCAAAAAAAGCTACACTGGAAGGAGGCTATAGAGTCTGAAGATATCCGGAGGATTCCTATATTAGACAAAGGGAAAAGTTTCAAACATAACTTTCCCTCCACCTTTTGGTCTATGAAGTCAAAGATCCTTTCCCCAAGATAAAGACAAAATAACATCTCACTTGTTTCAGAGAAAGGACAAAAGAACTGACACTGGACAGAAAATGTTAACTACCTTTTTCTCCTAGACCAATAAGGAGGTGCGGTGGAGCTCACACCAAAAAGCAACTGGTATAAAAGTTGGTGGATCATAAAATGCCAATGAAAACAATCACTTACAACTTTTCAGCCTCAATCCCAAGACTTTAAATGGGTTAATTTACAGTCTAACGGATTGATCAATGACTCCGAAATCGCCACCTATAACCTGATCAAGGGTGAAGATTTATGTCAAGTTCAATAACCCACAATGGCTACATTTATGAACATAGCCTATAAAAGGAGCTCTTCACCATTCGAGAAGGTGAACTAGTTGAATTACAAAAGCAAGTAACAAAGCATACCCATTAAATCAGTTGATATAATCCCTCCAAGAACATTTAAATTCCACATCTATTGTAAGGATTCCTAAGTGAACTATAAACTTAAGGAAATCCAAAAACCAAAACCTTTGGGAAAAATAAGAGTGCCACAATCTCTAACTTGAGTGAGTTGAGAGATCGGGATACAACTTAAAGTTGGTGCTTTAAGTAAGAACTCCCTATAGGATTAAGCTTAGATTCGGGGTGGAAGTCTAATTGGTATATCCTACTAAAGGCTAAGGGACTCAGCTAGTAGTTGGTCCTACTAGTGGTATATCCTACATTCAGAAGAGGTTACCATCCGAGGACAATTTGTAAGGCTTGATTCCTACGAGTTGGAAAGGAATCCACTAGTGGAAAAGCTCAGAGGAAGGAAACTCTGGGGACTGGAGTAGGCAGGGCCGAACTAGGATAAAAATCTTTTGTATTTGATTTCTCTAACTTTTATCTTTTGCATTATATTGGCATAACTGCATCATCTGGATCCATCATCTGGTTCATAATCAAACACACTACACTAAGACTTTTTGAAGTCTTTATATTCCATGAAAAAGGGGTCATTCATCCCCCTTTGACCTTATAAAGACCCTTACAAGGACCAATAAGTGGTATCAGAACCAGTGCTCAAATTAGAGATCTAACAATCTCGAGCTGAAGGTCCATATATTTTGATTCATATATCAAAATGAGTTTCCAAAACTCACGACTCCTTCCCGAGGGTATGTCTGTTACCCATCCTCCACTCTTCACCTATGAACACTACACATTTTGGAAAAACTAGATGAAGAACTTCATCTAGTCACAAAGTATGCAAGCATGGTTAGTCATTAAAGATGGTCTATATGAGCCTACTTATGAAGTAGAGGGTATGACTACCCGAAAGCCATCAAGCATGTGGGATGAGAATGACTTTAAAAAGTTGCATGAAAATGCAAGTGCTATTAACATGCTTCATTATAATCCTAGTGCAGTTGAATTCAACAAGATATCCAAATGCGAGACTGCAAAAGAGATATAGGAGAAGCTGGAAGTAGCCTGTAAAGGAACCAACAAAGTAAGAGAAGCTAAGCTTGATCTACTCCAACAAAAGTTTGAATCCTTCAAGATGGAGCCTAAAGAATCAATCAACAATATGAACACTAGATAGACCAATCTAGTGAATGAGATGAAGAGGCTGGGAAAAGAGATTCCAGAAGTAGAAATGTTCAAGAAAGTTCTCCGAAGTCTCACCAAGGAATGGGACAGTAAAAAGACTGCTATTGAGGAAGCTCATGACTTAAACTTTTACAGCTATGATGAACCCATTGGTAATCTTCTAACCCAAGAATTTTCCTTGGAGAGGTATAGCTAACAAGAAAAGAAGCCTGAGGTGAAAAAGAAGGCCATTGCTCTTAAGGCAGAATTTGCCGAATCTACTTCATCCGGAGAGGAAGAAAAAATCAATGAATCAATGAGCATCAAAGATCAACTTGTTCTACTAACCATAAGGCTGAATCGATTCATACAAAAGAAAGATAGAAGGAAATAAAAAAGGTATGAATCCCAAAAACTAAGAGAAGGCACCTCCAGAAGAGACAAGCCTAGAAGGAATCCGGAAGAAAAGAAGGATCTGGAGAAAGAAGCTGCTTGGAGCAACGGTGAAGAAAGTAGCAGCTCATCTTCAACAGAAGAAGAGGAGACTGCAAACTATACTTTCATGGCTCTGACTAACCTGAAAGTAGAGCAATCCAGAAGGAATGCTTCCAAGCAAGAAATAGTGCAAATCAAAGAATCAGAATCAGATACAACAAACACTAAGGTAAATTCTTGTTCTAATTCTGCCTCTAATCTTGTTCTTGCTAGAGCTCTATCTATTGTAATCAAGTGTGTGAAGAAGAATGCAAGAGCAATCAAGTCCCTTAAAAGAGCAGTAATGGAGTTAGCAGAAGATGTTGAAGTAATGGCACAAGACATCAATTTGGTTAGAGCAACCAAACATACTGATGTTGTGGAGGAGAACTTCCCAAGGAATCAAGTCCAGATCTTAAATGCAAATGTAATGGGACTGGAGAGAGAAATCAATCTATTAAAGGAAGTGTCCAGGAAGAGGCCAGAGACAAAAGCTCCAAGAAGAGATAATCATCCTTCTGCTTAGAATAGATTCCAAAAGACCCCTAATCAAAGAATATAGGATGTTAGCAGGCAGCCACAAGATTAAAGATATCTTGATGCTTAAAAGGGAAAGGCTAAGGTAGCCTACAACCAACAACCTATCAAATAAAGAAGAAATTGTAGAGCTGAAGTTGTACCCCCAACCAACTTCTAGATTTATATCGGACCATCCACTAGTGTGCAAGAAGTTGGGTATAAAGGCCACTATAGAAGGAAGGATCTGGAGAAGATCAGCGAGAAGTAAAAGCACAACATACCCATTTTGGGGTGCAGGTTTTGTGGAAAAAATAATCATATTACTAAATCGTGTAGATTAAAGAATGGTTATTATGATGTTTACCCTTGGCCTGAGATGGTTATTAACTTGAGAGGATCCAAATCTGATTGGGTACCCAAACCCACTTGATCTATTTTGTAGGTATGCCTTAGATCCACAGTAGATCAACACACTTGGTATATTGATAGTCGATGCTCAAGGCACATGACAGGTGATGAGAAAGGCTTCATCACACTAACTAGGAAGAAAGGAGGCAAAGTAAGCTTTGGAGACAATCAAAAGGGACAGATCATTGGCAATGGAACCATTGGATCTAAATTAAAAATAGAAGATGTCTAATTGGTTGATGGACTGAAAGTCAACTTGCTAAGTGTGGCCCAACTCTATGACAAAGGAAGAAAAGTCACATTTAATTCCGAAGGCTGCTCAATCTATGATTGTAAGTCCAATCAACTCATTCTCTATGCACCTAGAGTAAATAATGTCTATTCTATAAACATTAAAAATGATAAAAACAATATATGCTTTGTGTCTAAAGAAGAAGAATAGTGGCTATGGCACCGAAGGTTAGGACATGTCAGCATGAACCTCCTGTCCAAACTAGCTAAAAAGGAATTAGTAGTAGGTTTGCTTAAGGTTGCTTTTGATAAGGATCATCTGTGCACTGCATGCCAACTAGGTAAACAACATAAGAAAAGTTTCCCTTCCGTCTCATACATTCCTTCCAAAAGAGTACATGAGCTCTTACATATTGATCTCTTTGGTCCAATCAACCCATTGAGTTTAGGTAGAAGAGAATAAACCATGGTCATTATAGATGACTTTTCTCAATATACCTGGGTTCTTCTACTAACAAGCAAGGATGAAGCTTTTCACTAATTCGCCAAAACATTCATCCGGATAGAAGTAGAACAGGGCATAAGCATTGCACGCATCCAAAGTGATAAAGGTGGAGAATTCAAAAGTAAGCATTTTACTAATTTTTGTGACTCCAAAAGCATTGGATACAACTTCTCTGCCCCTCACACTCCTTAACAGAATGGAGTTGTTGAGAGAAAGAATAGGACTATAGTTGAGATGGCTAGAACAATGCTTAGTGAAAATTGTTTGCCAAAATATTTTTGGGGTGAGGCCGTAAATACAACATGCTATATATTAAATAGAGCTCTCATTAGAAAGACCATCGAAAAGACCCTATATAAAATCTGAAAGGGTAGAAAACCCAAAATTGGGTATTTCAAAGCATTAAGACGTAAATGCTACATCCTTAAGGATAGAGAGCAACTAGGAAAGTTTGATCCTAAATCTGATGAAGCAATTTTCCTTGGCAATTCAACATATAGTAAGGCTTACAGAGTCTTCAATAAATGAACCCAAACTGTGGTAGAGTTAATACATATAGATTTTGATGAGACTAACACTGCAGGAAAGAAAAGCTACACTCTAGAAGATCAAGTTCCAGAACCTGAAAAATCTGGAAAAAAGGAGGAAGTAGGAATTCCTGATTCATTTCAAATCAAGAAGTACAAAGAGGAAGATGAAGGAATATCCTTTGATCCAGAGGTACAATAAGTTAATCTCAACCCACAGGAGATTGACTTTAATGAAGGCTAAGAAGGAATGGTTGAACCTGAAATAGAGCAAGTCCCAGTTCAACATGAAGGCCTACAAAGAGAGATCTAAACCCACAGAGATCATTTTATGAAAAATATTCTGGATGATGCTCAGAATCCAGTTAGAACCAGAGGTCAGCTCAATCAGATGATGAGCCATGCTGCCTTTGTCTTTCTTATAGAGCTAAAGAAATTTCAAGATGCTGAAGGTGCTGAAAGCTGGATGATGGTGATGCATGAAGAGCTAGATCAATTCACCAAGAATGATGTGTAGGATCTTACGACCTCTTCTAAAGAAAAATGAATCATTGGCACTAAATGGGTGTTCTGGAACAAGCTTGATGGCTCTAGAGTAATGGTGAGAAACAAGGCAAGACTAGTTGCCCAAGGCTACAACAAGCAAGAAAGAATTGATTTCGAAGATACTTTTGCTCCTGTAGCCAAGCTGGAAGCAATCCAGATCCTATGTGCTTTTGCATCATTGATGGGGTTCACATTACACCAAATGGATGTCAAAAGTGCATTTCTAAATGGTGTCAT
This sequence comes from Euphorbia pulcherrima, assembly GCA_947683365.1. Lineage (NCBI taxonomy): Eukaryota > Viridiplantae > Streptophyta > Magnoliopsida > Malpighiales > Euphorbiaceae > Euphorbia > Euphorbia pulcherrima. The sequence goes on along the minus strand of CANTUS010000008.1, from coordinate 40,829,888 downwards.
CCAAGAAGAAGTCTATGTTAAGCAGCCACCCAGATTTGAGAATCCAAAGCATCTAGATCATATTTAGAGGCTGAAGAAGGCTCTCTACGGATTGAAGCAAGCACCCAGAGCTCGGTTTGAGAGGTTGACCTCATTCCTTATATCTAAGGGTTATACTAGAGGCAGAGCAGACGCTACCTTATTCATCAAAAAGAGGAAAAATGATATCATTCTAGTTCAAATTTATGTGGATGATATCATATTTGGAGCTACTGATGAAGAGATGCGTAAAGGATTCAGCTCTTAAATGCAGAAGGAATTTAAGGTGTCCATGGTGGGAGAGCTCAATTTCTTCCTTGGTCTATAGATCAAGCAAAGTTTGTATGGGATTTTCATTAACCAATCAAAGTACACCAAGGAGATCTTGAAGAAGTTTGAAATGGACAAGAGCAAGCCTATGCACAGTCCAATAGGATCAGATACAATCCTATCCAAGGATTGTGAAGGAGAAGATGTTGATGAAAAACTCTATAGAGGGATGATTGCCTCACTCCTATACTTGATAGCTAGTAGACCTAGCATACACTATATAGTTTGCTACTATACAAGGTATCAAGCCAATCCTAAGTATTCTCATCTCAAGGCAGTCAAAAGGATCCTTAGATACCTCCTAGGAACCACTGAAGTAGGGTTATGGTATCCTAGTAATGAAGATTTCACACTCTAAGGGTTCACTGATGTAGATTATGGTAGAGATACTCTTGAGAGAAAGAGTACATCTAGAGGCTGCCATTTCCTTGGAGATTGGTTAGTATCATAGTATAGCAAGAAGCAAACTTTAGTTGCCTTATCCACTACAGACACAGAGTATATGGTAGCTGGAAGTTGTGTTGCTCAACTCCTATGGATCAAATAATAACTTGAAGATTATGGAGTGCAATTCGGATGTGTGGATGTTATATGTGATGACAAAAGTGCTATTGATGTGGCAAAGAATCCGATGCTCTATAGTAGGATGAAGAATGTCAATATAAGGCATCATTTCATCCGGGATCATGTGATGAAGAAGGATGTTGCATTGATATATGTTCAAACTAATGAACAAAGAGTAGATATCTTTACTAACCTACTAAGTAAAGATCAATTTGGAAAGTTAAGGGAATCTATTGGAATGTCAAATCCAATCTAGGGACAATCTGGAAGACAGCTTTAAAATCAAGCCAGATCCTAGAATTAATCTAAAAGCAAAAAAGCACTGGAAGGAAATTTATTCCAGAAAAATGCCACATCAACAGACAAGAATGACATTTGGCAGTAAAAGTGCATAAAGGTAACAGTTACTTTTTGAATTTCAAAAGTCCATTGGCTGTTACACGCATAGTAAACACATCAGTTATTTCAAAAATAAATCATTCCAATTATCCGGTTAATCTGAATTTACCTCTCTCCAAATATTTCGTCTGCCATGTCATCAATCCAGTCAAACAACCGTGATTCAGATTACCAAAATACCCTCACCTTGAAAACTCTATAAAAACCCCTATAGTTTATCCTCATCCTCACGCGAGCAACATACTCTTACTATTACTCTGCAAATTTGAAAACTTAGAACCCTAATTTCTTCCAATCCTTCCAAATGGCAGAAATCAACACCTCACAAACACCTAAAATCCTTCCTAGCAAAAATATCTTTCAAGAGTCTGATCTGAAAGATTTTGACTTTACTCCCTTAAACCTATAAACTACTGAATCAGTCTACTCAACCCTGATTGAGGATCAAAATCTGGGTGATTTCTTAAAAATAAACTGCCCTACCTACCCTGATCTTATTTGAGAATTCTACCAGAATCTTTATGCGCATAATCACCATGATGCCCTACGAACAAAATTCTAGGGGAAGGACATCACCATCACCCTAGAATTTTTTGAAAAGCACTTTAACATGAAGAACTCTGGAGTCTTGATGAGGAAAGATGGAGACAATGGGTGTTGACTATACCCCAAAACTATGGCTTCATGAGAACTCCTTTGGAGATAAGTTCACCACCTATTTCCCAAAAACCCCAAGGTACTTGCAACATTTCATGGCAAAACTGATACTAGTTTGGAAGGGATCCTTGACTATAGTGTCTTCCTTCCAATACTGCATCCTATAGCACTGGGTTGGGTGCATGGAAATCAATTGGCCAGTGATTATCATCAATTACCTAAAGAGCCATGTAAACTCTCATGATGCTCTCATCATCCGGATCCTCCATGCTGCTGGAGTTGATCTCACTATATTTGATGGTCTATACGGAAAAGCCATCCTTAAAAAGAACTTCAAGAATCTACGGTATGATGAGAAATGGGATGAGGAAAAGGCCAAGAAAAAGAGGGATGAGAAGAAAACAAAGGCCCCATAAAGTTGTGGATCCGGAAGCACTAGCCCCTGCTCCTAAGAAACCCTGAATCACTAAAGCCAAAGCTCAAAAGCAAACAGAAGTGGCCCCAAAAGAGTTCGATGAGGACTCTCTTGCCCTCACTTATATTCTAAAAGGCAGTTCAGAAAAGCCTAGGCCCAGGGGGAGATTGATTAAAACCACAATAAAGAAGGGAAGCAATGTGGTTGATGAAATTGCTGCTAAAGCCATTGAGGCAGGAAGAAAGAAAGCCAAGAGAAGCCTGGTAGAAATGGAAGATGATGATGAGGAGACTGAGGATGAAAGACTAGCGCCTAAGAGAAGTTTATCCAAAAAGGTCTAACATTTGATGAGATAGTGGCTATTAAGGCACAGAAAGCAATAGAAGGAAGAAGATTGGCTGGGATTATGCTAAATAAAAAAGCCAAGCAATATTAGAGAAAAAGTTACATTAGAGAAAGACAAATAGTCCAACGGGAAGAATGTGATAGGGGCCATAAAAATTGTTTGACCGAAAGATGAGCAGTCAGAAATTATCCAATAAGTTACCTAGGATAACATCAAAATCAACTGGTAAAGAACTGCAAGATTTAGAAGCTCATCCGAGGTACCACCAATCCTGGTAGACTCTAAGGATATGGATACTCTGTCCATGATCCTAAGAGTAGACACCTTCATTTTTGCATCCAGACAAGAGCACCTTTCAGGGAATCTACTGAATGAGCAAGCAGTGATCATAAATCTTAAAAGTCCTATAAAGGCATCTGGAGAGGATGTTGCAGAAAATGCTAATAGTCCTAGGCAAATGGTTGAAAGTCCTGTAAAGGCAAGTGGAGGGGTGGCTGAGGATAGTTCCAACCATCTAGGGGTTGAGGGGGCAGAAGTAGAAAAGGTAGATCAGAATTAGACCCAATAAATCAATGAGGTAAATCTAGCCTTAATTCAATTTGATTCTAACATTGAGAATCTTGCTACTGAAAATAGGGATAACTTAGCTACAGACTCTCAAACTGTAGTTAAGGATCTAGTGCCTATCCTAGATGAAAATAATCCGGAGGAGGGATTGGGTCTGGGATCTGAAGGGCACACTTCTGAAGTGGACCCTAAGGATGAGGCCAATTCGGAGGAAAGATTGGAAAAAGAAAAAGGAGAGTGGGAGGATGAAGATATTATCGGTGAGGACGACGAGGAAGAAAGTTCATTCGGATCATTCAGAGATGACTCATCACCGGAAGACAATTTTCCCCCATCCACTACTCCAATTACCCTACCTGCACACAATTCTAAAGACTTTAAGGTCACTACATCACTTAAACTCCTACAGGAGGCTTCTCTTGAACAACATGAAGAAGGATTTGTGAAAAAGAGCCTCCTAACTATATGCACGCATTTGAAACTAGTAGAAAAAGAGCTCATGTACCAGTCTGGGTTAGGAATAAAGACAGAGCTGAGTGCGATAAAGGGGAGTCCAAAAAGAGTTGAAGAAATAGTCATGGCCTTTCCCACCCTAGAGGCCATAGCCGAAACCTCTCTTTCCCAGATTAATCCAACCCTTAATGAGCTCAAAGAAAATGATTCCATAGCAAACAGAGCAGCCAATTAGGCCAATACCTTGGCTTCCAACAACTGTGGGACCATTATAGATAAAATTACTTCCTCCTCCTCCGACAAACAGAGGAAATTAAAGCCTATTTGGACTCTAGGTTGAAAACTTGTAAAAATCCATATCTAAAAAAGAAGCGAAAGCCGCTCTCCCATGCCTAATAGAGCAATAGAAAGAAATTTTGGTCAAGTTAACAAAGTTTTTTGAAGAAGACCTACCCAAGAAGCTTATTGTCTATGCGGCAAACATTACTTAAGATGTGTGTGGATAGTTAAATGAGCAAGATAAAGTAATTGAGCGAGCCAAAGATGAAGTATGCAAAGAAATTGTAGCTGTAAACACAAGTATTCACAATATCCGAAAGGGCTTAAGTGAAGAAATCTCTCTCCTACAAACTGGACTCAATAATCTCTCCATCTTTGGATCCTCTTCCTACGGATCATTAATTCTGGAAAGTTAGCCGCTTATTATCTTCTACAACCTCATTCAGACTATTGGGGACTCTGGATTCTTTGGGCAGAAAGGGGTCACAACTCTTCTCAAGGTACCTTTTCCTTACTTTGACCCTAAAGATTAGAGCTTGTTCTGCACCTTCATCTAATCATCAAGAAGTCTTATGATCATCTTAAAAGAACAATCCACCCCTAGTACCTGACTCCTCGTATAGTAAATAGGATCATTGATGAAAGGGCAAAGGGCCATCCTGACTACTCCATTTACTCAAGCTCATGGCAGCAAAGCCTGGGATAATTGAACCTACATGGTCATTGATCCCTAGGATGCAAACAAAAAGGGGGAGGGAAGTCAGAGTCTAATTGGTGAGGAAGGAAGTGGAGAAGACAAGGAACTAAGAGTAAAGAAGAGTGGACCATACAGAGAGATAGTTAAGCTAGCTAGATGATATCAAATGTAAAATCTTGCAATAGCTAGATTCACTCTTATATGTATTTCTATATCTATACTCTCGAACTTTATGATGTTAACTATTGTTAATAATAGAAGTATATATAAAGTGAATTCTTAACTATCAAAAATTGCTTCTAAAGTACAATCTGTTATTGTACTAAAACAAACTTAGAAGCTAGAATTGAAAATTGTTGGGGGAGTTAGGATGCTAGAATTATGGGGGAGCATTGTAAATGACTAAGTATCAAGAATCAAACTTAGATCATAAAACCTTCTCTTTCTTATGCTTAGTTGATTCAAGTTTTTATTTCCATCAAATGGGGGAGATTGTTGGAAATAATGAACCGAAACACTAATAATCGGATCAGGTTTGAATTAAACAAAACCTAAGTATAAGACTTATCCAAATGATCCAAAGAACTAAAGCAATATCATGCGAAAAATTATGATATTACCAAGTCCTAAAGAAGGCACTCAAGACAAGACAAGTACCTAAGTATAAAAGGAATTATCCAGTTAAAGTTTGGAAAGGAAACAAACTATTAACTATCAAGACTAGCATCCAAAAGACCTGATTGAAGCTACATCAAAAGAAGGCAGATGCAGAGATATAGAGTCTAAGGATATCCAGAAGACTCCTACATCAGACAAAGGGAAAAGTTTCAAATATAACTTTCCCTCCACCTTTTGGTCTATGAAGTCAAAGATAGATAAAGACAAAATAATAGCTTGCTTATTTGAGATAAATGATAAAAGGACTTACACCGAATAGAAAAAGCTAACTACCTTTTTCTCCTAGACCAATAAGGAGGCGCGTTGAGCTCACACTAAAAAGTAATTCATATAAAAGTTGGTGCATCACAAAATGCCAATGAAAATTATCACTGACAACTTTTTAGCCTCAATCCCAAGACTTCAAATGGGTCAAACTATAGTCTAACAGATTGATCAATGGCTTCAGAAGTGCCACCTATAACCTGATCAAGGGTGAAGATTTATTTAAAATTCAACAACCACAACGGCTACATTTATGATCGAAGCCTATAAAAGGAGCTCTTCACCATTTAAGAAGGTGAACTGGTTGATTTAAAAAAACAAGTAACAAATGATACTCATTCAATCAATTGACATAATCCCTCTAAGAATCATTTAAATTCCACATCTATTGTAAGGAATCCTAAGTGAACTATAAACTTAAGGAAATAAAAAAATCAAAACCTTTTGTGAAAAACAAGAGTGTAACAATCTTCAACTTAGGTGAGTTGAGGGATCGGGATACAACTTAAAGTTCTTCCTTTAAGTAAGAACTCCCTGTAGGACTCAGCTTAGATTTGGGGTAGAAGTCTAACTGGTATATCCTACTAAAGACTGAAGGACTCAGCTAGGAGTTAGTGGTTCTAGTGGTATATCCTACATTCGGATGGGGTTACCATCCGGAGATAATTTGTAAGGCTTAATTCCTGCCAGTTGGAAAGGAATCCACTAGTGCAAAAGCTCAGAGGAAGGAAACTCTAGGGACTGGAGTAGGCGGGGCCGAACCAGGATAAAAATCATCTATGTTTGATTTCTCTAACTTATATGTTTTGCATTAAATTGTCATAACTCTATCATGCGGATCCATCATCAGGCTCATAATTAAACACGCTATACTTAGACTTTTTAAATTCTTTATATTCTGTAAAAAAGGGTCATTCACCCCCCTCTGACCTTATAAAGACCCTTATAGGGACCAACAAATATGACTCCAAAAGAAGAGATGAAGGAAGCTCCGGAAAAGACAAGTAAAAAAAGTATCTAAAAGATAAATAGAACCCACAAAAAGATGCATCCTACTTCGAACGTGGTGAGAAAGGACACTTTAGACGAATTTTTCCTAAGCTCAAGAAATAAAAGAAATGTAAGAGGAAGGCAATGGTGGCCACCTGGAGCAACAGTGAGGAATATTGTAGCTCATTAACATCAAACGAAGAGGAGACTGTAAATTATGTATTCGTGGAAATAGCTGAATCAGAAGCAGAATCATCCAGAAGAAAAACAACTCAATAAATCCCTGAGTTGTCAAAAGAATCAGAATCAGTTAGCACAGAGGTAAACTCTCACTCTAATTCTCTTTCTAACCTTGAACTTGCCTGGGCTTTGGGAGTTATGATCAACAATGTAAAGAAGAATGCAAAAGCAATCAAATTCCTTCAAAGACAATTGATGGAGCTAACTGAAGATGCTGAGGCAATGTCATAAGACATAAATCTAACAAGAAGTGAAAAGCATATTAATATAATTGAAGATAATTTATTAGGAAATCAAGTTCAGATATTAAGTGCAAATCTAATTGGGCTAGATAGGGAACTAGCCTTGATGAGGAAAGCTACCGAAAGAACTCCAAAGCCAGTTACTAGAAGGAAGCCAGATCATTCACACCAAGAAAGAAGGAATATCAGCAAGCAACCTCAAGTAGAGAGGTATACAGTTGCTCAAAAAGAGAAAGTTGTGATGATTTATGGTCATCTAGTGGCCAAACAAAAGAAGAAAAATCATAGAGTGGAAATCGCTCCTCTAGCTAACTACCAGATTTAAAAAGAATGAGGAGAATAATCACTATCCAAGGCTAGATACACCAAAGATTATGAAAAGGAAGATCTCAAAGAGATTGAGAAGAAGCTTGAATAGAACAAGCCAATCTCCAGATGTAGATTCTATGGTAAAACTAACCATATAACTAAAATGTGTAGATTTAAAAATGGTTATTATGATGCCAATCCATGGACGAAAATGGTCATTAACTAGAGAGGACCCAAATCTGATTGGGTACCCAACTCAACTTAATCTATCTTGCTAGTACACCTTAAATCCACTCAAGATCATCTGATATAGTACTCTGATATTGGATCTTTAAGGCATATGAATGGTGATGAAAAAGTCCTCATCACTTTAACCCAGAAGAAGGGTTGAAGAGTAAGCTGTAAAGAAAATCAAAGATCAAGATCTGGATGACACATTTTAGGATAAAAGCAAAATCAGCAAAAGATCTGGAAATTACTCAAGCAAGAAGGAATAGTAAGAAGGAGCTTAAGATGATTGATATATAAGAAAAACTAGATCCTCTAACTATAAATGGTCTTGTATCATCCCATGAAGGAGAATCAACTATTAGCACAACTTGGATAATCTGGAATAAGTGAGATAAATCTAGAAGAAATGTTAATTCACAAAAAAATTCGGGAAAAGGAGCTATCAGTGAGAGATCAGTATAAGAAGCTTACATCATTTCCTGTATCCTAGAGATGCATCAGGGAAAAGATGATACACCTCTGCTCAATAAGAAGAAAGAAGGAGAAATGATAAATAAAGAACAAAAGTCTCTACTGTATCCTTTAGTAAAGATTAAATTCAACAAGATAACGAAGGAAATTAGAATGTCAAATCCAATTTGAAAAGGGTTCCGGAAGACAAGTCAAGGAATCAAGGAGAAAAACAAGAAACGTCAATTCTCAATCTGGAAGGAATCATTGCCAGCTCAACAATCAAGACATGATAAATGGCAAGAAAAGAGCAAAAGAAGGTAACTATAAACACTTTTGAATTTTAAACGTTTATTGGGCAGTTCATTCGCGATAAATGACAACAGTTACAAATAAAATAAAATTGTTCCAATTCTCTGGGTTACAAGCCATTAAACTTCTCTCTCCAAATTTAACTACCAACTCATTAATCCAAGTCAAATTTAACTACTTCTAGATTACCAAAATGCCCTCATCTTCAAAACTCTATAAAAAGCCCCTAAAATCACACTCTTCTTCACATGAGCAACTATGTATTATTACTCCGTAAAAAATTTTACAAAGATCCTAAGACCTTTCAAACCTTCTTTTCAAACTTCTAAATGGCCAACACAGAAAACCAAACCTCCCTTCCCGCTCCTCCTAAGAACATATTCCAAGAGGCAGATCTCTAGGATAAAGACTTCATCTCTCTAAAGTGTAAAAATTCAGATACCGTAATCCCCTTAGATCATGTGGGTGATGAGTATCTTTGTCACTAAACCTTATACCAAACTCCTCATAAACCACTAGCATTTAGAGGTCTTCCTCTGGATGAACAACCCTACCTATCCTGCTCTGGTTAAGGAATTCTATAAGAACCTCAGAGTCTACTCCTTCTATGATGTACTTTGAATAGAAGTGAAAGGAAAGGTCATCAACATCACTCCTGACTTCTTTACAACTCATTTCAACATAAAGAATGAGGGAGTTTTATTGAGAACTGATGAAGATGAGCAGGGAGTCAAATATAATCCTATGATATGGATTTTGGAGCGGTATTTTGGAGATAAATTCTCAACACTCTTGCCAAAGACACCAAGAGTACTTTAGTTTATAATGGCCAGGATAATTCTAATCTAGAAGGGAAGTGTCAATACTGCCTCAGCCTTCCAACATTGTGTTATACCACACTGGAATCAGAGCAGTCTAGTCAACATCCTAGTCCTTCTCATCCACTACCTAAAGCAACACAAACTCTCCCATGGTGCTCTAATCACCAAGATTCTACTTAAGAATGGGATAGATCTGACAGGAGAAGAGTTAGTTGAAGGGAAGGCAATACTAGAGAAGAACTTCCTAAAACTTGCCTTTGATGAAAAATGGGATGAAGAAAAGGCATTGAGATAGAAAAAGGAGAAGTAGGAAAAGAGCAAAGTGAGGAAGACTAGAGGCGCTATAGTGAAAGCTCTGGCTGCTAAAAAGCCAAGAACTACTAGACCCAAGGCTTAAAAGAAAATGGATCTTGAGCATGTTGAAGAAGAAGCAACTGAGAAAGTAAATGAGGATATCATGACTCTAACCCAAATCCTCCATAAATCTCCCAAGCATAAAAGAAAGCTTGTAAAGGCAGCTACTAAGAAGAGAAAAATAACCTAAAGATCGGGAAGACGAACATGACTTTAGCAGTGATAGTGAGAAAGAACCAAAGGCTTCTCCGAAGCCTAAAAGAAAGTTATTCAAGAGGGGTCCCACTTTCTCTTAAGAACTGCAAGCTAAGAAGGCTGCCAATAAGGAAAATCAGTACATGAATAATCCAAATCCCATACTAGATGGACTCGGAGGCTCATCCGGAGAAATTGAAAGACCCCGGAAGCCCATTCGGAGTGACTGAAACAACTAATCCTCAGCATTACTCTACCAATCCTAGTATCACCAGTGGATATTTAGCACCTAAAGAAATGATTTGGAGAGGAAATTATTAATGAACTAAACCTCCAACAATGATCTCAACCTCTTTTAGAATCACTTCTAACTTCTGAGAGAATTGAAGAAAGAAATGAAGCTGAAATTGTTCAAAATCTAGCAAAAAATCAAATGGAGAAAGCAATCATTTCTAAAGAGCGAAATATAGAGGTAAGCATTAATCTTAATGCTAATATTACTAAATCTGATGGAACTATGGAAAACCAAGGCAACTTGGGTGCAAATGAACATCACAATGCATCTATTAAAGATGAACCTATCCCAGAGATAAGTGCTCAAGAGGGGGGAATTAATCTGGCTATCTAAATGGGCGAGGTCATTCCAGAGGATCCAATAATACAAGATGATGATCAGGAAGATAAAGTAGAACAAGATAGGAGTGATGATGAGAAAGAAAAAAGTGAAGAAGAGAGCGATGAAAATGATGAAGGTAGCTTTAGCCCCAACTTCTCACCTATGATCTCATTTGAACTAAGTCCAAGAATCAACACTCCAACTCAACTAGCAATTAAAGCTAAAAAATTAAAGATGGCCTGGCAGTTACTAAAAGAAGAAACCATGGAAGAAAAAGAGAGCAAGGAATCCAAACTTGAGTCTATACTCCAGGATATCTATACCAGACTGGGAAAGGTTGAGTCCTCTACCCAAATTCCTCAAAGTTTGACTGGTAAATTGGAGAGTATCCGAAACAAGCTTACTAATCTTGAGCAAAAAGTGCAAAATATTCCTAAAGACAATCCAGTCATGGAGCAGACATCAAAAGATATTGTTAAAGCCAAAACTGCTACTGCCAAAGCTGTGATAGAAGTTGAATCTTGTAAAACTATTATCCTATAGTATATCAAATCTACTACAGAAGATATGAAGAGGGAACTCAAGGAGTTCACAAGAGAAACATTGGTTAAACTGCTAAATCCAATCTTTACTACTGTTATAGACAGATCAAATGCCATAACTTCTAGAATCAACTCTCTTATGACTGAGCAACAAGAGTTAAAGGATCAGCTCATAAAGTTCATCAAGGATGACTTGCTAACTATTCTAGAAAAAGTAGCTGAGGACATTAGGAGTGACTGTCAAATCGGTCTCCTTTCCATGGACAAAACCATAAAAAAATTGGCAAGATGCATCTAATATTGAGCTTCAGAATCTGAATGAAAGCTTCTATAGTAACGCCAAGAGTCTCAAAGGAAATCTAACAACTTGGATCATCACTATCGAATCTCAATCTGAATGCTTCATCTACCTCTGGCTCATCCTAATTCATTCATGAGAGTCTACTTCTTCCATTCTTCCAGCAGCTAGTATAACACAAAGGGGATACAAGTTTTGGAGGCTACAAGTGTATGCTAACATTAATCAGTGGAATGTTTCCCTACTATGACGAAGATGGCCAAGAGTATTCTAAAAGATGCATCCCTATCTAACAAACTCATATGCTACACTCCGAAAATCCCTCAAACCAATCTACATTATGCCCTCCACAATAGACAAAATTGTTGAACAAAAACTGACAAGTAATCTGGATTACACACTCCTATCTGAAGCCTGAGAAAGATATGGAACAAAAAGAAAATTTATTGAAATTGTCCCCCAGATTGATGCAAACAAAAAGGGGAAGAAAGATCAACAAAAGAACGGCAAAGAGAAGAAGCTGCCATAACATATCTATTTTAATTTCTAAATCATTTGTAATAGCTCTAGCTATGTCATATGTAATCATTATTCACTTATAAATCTTCTATATTTATAATCATGTGATTCATTGATGTTAACACTTGTTAACAATAGAAGTTATATAGTGAGAACATATTATCAAAATTGCTTCTAAAGTACAACCATCAATTGTACTAAAAAATATTAGGAGCTAGAAGGTAAAAATATTGGGGGAGTTAGGATGCTAGAAGTATAGGGGAGAAACCTTGTAAATGAGTATGTATCAAGAATAATACTTATATTATATATCCTTAAAAAATATATGCTTCTGTACTCAGGTTTTGTTTCCCTCAAAATGGGAAAGATTGTTAGAAATCAATCATCCCGAAGACTTTGCAAAAACCTCAAAGACAGCATCCGGATTTAAAGTTTTTGAAGAAAAAAACCACAAGATTTCATCTTGTTTAAAATAGAAGCATCCAGACTACATATGGAACAAAACAAGCCACCAAGTACAAAAAGGAAGCATCCGGACCAAAGTCTAGAAGAGACAAACTTCCAAGCCCTAAGCTTATCTCATTCGATTCAAGGAAGAAAAGATCAAAAGCATCATGTTAGAGTTTGGAAAGGAAACAAACTTCTAACTCCTTAAAGACTGAATCGGGAACAAATCGCAACTAAATAGCATTCGGAATTAGAATGAGTCTAAAGACATCTGGAAGACTTATCTCTAAATTAGAGGGAAAATTCAAATATTCTGTTTCCCCTCAATAACGGCTATAAGTCAAAATCGCCTTGGAAAAAGAATTAGTGATAGCCTATACTACTTCAGAAAAAGGATAAAAAGACTGACAAAGGAAAGACAAAAAGGTAACCACCTTTTTTGCCTAGACTAATAAGATGGCGCGTGGAGTACACACAAAGGAAAAAGTTGCATAAATTTTGGCTATGCACAAAATGCTATGTAAACGACAACTGATAACCTTATTTCTCTAATCCCAACAAGTTCAACGGGCCAATGAATGAGTCTAATAGACTAATTAGTGACTCCAGAAGTGCAATCTCATATCTGATCAATGATGAAGATTCAACCTTAACCAACGACTACATCTATCATTCAAGTCTATAAAAGAGAAGCTTGACCAAGTGAGAACATGCTGATTGTTTTTTAAAAGGTACTATATTCAAGAAACTACTGCATAATTAGTTACTCAATCCATCCAAGAACAAACCACTCATATTTGTTTGTAATAATTCCTAAGTGAAATTATAAACTTGAGGAATTCAAAACCAATCCCCTTATCAAAACAAAGGTGTAAAGATCTCCTACTTGGGTGAGTAGTGAGATTAAGACTCAGCTTCAACTAGAGAGCTTGAGTGGTATATCCATGTAGGACTCAACTTAGACTTGGGTAGTTTAAGTCGTATATCTTGTTAGAAACTGACAGTCTTTGAACATGCATAACAGGCATGATGAAATTCAAAATTGTATCCCATGTCCCTAGGAACTTCTATCAGTTGCATATAATTAATTAAAGCCTTAATCAAATAAATTCTCTACTTAAGTTAGCATGCATAGGCTAGGCGTACCATAATTCTAAATTATATCCTAGCATAAATATATTTTATACTAAGCATGTTATAACTCTAAGTTATGGTTTAAGTATAAAATAAACTAAGCATGTAAAACAACCTAAGCATAATAATTATTAAGTCTAAAAACTTTTAAAGAAAAGGACTTAATAATTAAAGGAGAATTACAAGACTTGCCAGTTGAAGCGTGCTTTAGCAAAACCTTCTTACAAAAGCCTCTAAGTGTAGGATAGCCTCTATGAGTATCCTGTGAACCCCACAAACCGAAACCTCCCAATGAGGAAGAATTGCAGAGCTTTGAGTAGCTGCTAGATCACTCCAAAAAGCGCACCCAAAAATATTAACAAAGAATCCCTCTTAGTTAGTTGAGAAAACTATTTAAAGAATCTCAAATACAAAACTAGCGAGATGAGAGAAGAGTTATTGGCGTGTGTTGAAAGAATGAGGAGGAGGGGCTTTACATAGGGAGAAGGTAAGCTCTCCTTATTAATGTGGGATGGGTGAAATACTCATCCCACCCCTATACTTAGGCGGTAAGCACATGCTTGCCACCCAAGCTACCTTAGGCGGCAGGCAAATGGGCTCGCCATGGCCGTAAGCTTGGGATTACGGCTCATGCCGCAAGCCCAGCTTGCGGCAAGCCCCTTGGGCTGGCCCCTTTTGCATATATGGGTCCTATGAATAAATTCATAGGTCCATGGCAAAATTGTCTTTCAATCCTGCTTTCTTTTAATTTATTTATGAACCTAATAAAATTAGTTACCGGCCAAAATAAATTACTAGCTTAACCAGAAAATAATTTAATCATTTTAATTTATTTATGACCCTAATAAAGTTAGTTGCCAGCCAAAATAAATTCCTGGTTTAACCAAAAAATGATTTAATCATTTTAATCAACACTTTAATTTATTTATGACCCTAGTAAAATTAGTTTCTGGTCAAAATAAATTCTATGGTCTAACCAGGTAATAGTCTAACTATCGCACATTTAATATTCTCATAATAGACTAAGTCTATTAATTCTATACTCAGTCCGATGAAAGTTCTATGTGTGTTACCTTATTGGATCGCGAAGCATTGAGCTGTTAAGGTTTGACCAATCCTTGTTCTATAGGAACTATTGGCTTGAGGTTCTAGACTATGAACAGAACTTGATTACCTTAAACGATTGTAGTACACCTCTAGCAAGGGTCCACCATCCCCCATTACTCGGAATGTCGTTTGTGCTTATGACTCAATCTTGGTTTATGCAATAGTTGTCTAATGCGATGAACTCCTTCCATTCCTTAATATTAGTACCATCTGTTTATTGGGTTCGATTAAAGTGTTAACCCACTAATAGCGAGGTTGCTCCAAGCTATCCCAGTTATTTACTTATTACCGAAGTATATTACTTTTTACCATAGTGTGTTTTAACTAGAAACTATTTCTATCAATCACATACTCTAATCAGAGGTTTATAATAATCATCACTTCAACAAGTGGCCAAGTACAACTCCTTAATATATTCGGAGCGATGAATTCTTTCCGACTACATAGCTTACCATCATGCTATCATCACTATACCTGTAATCACCCATGGCACCCTAAATTAATGAGTTAATAGGTATGACCTAAGTATAGCGACAGTATCACACAAGGTAACTAGCATCTCAAGTATAAAGATATTCATAAAGCTACTGCATGAAGATAAACACTAACATATTGATATATATACCAAGTGTTTATCTTACTGCAGTCTTCACTGCTTGGACCCTTTCCAAGAAAGTTTACCACATGCTAGTCTTACCGTTCTATCTATATCCTTTCTCAATGAAACTGTGACTAGGGTTAGTTTAGACATAATCGTAATTGCACATGAAGTAAGTTTAACTAAACGTAGTCCCACTATGATACCTCTCACTTTTGTACAAAGATATCAATGAATATATTTTAACCAGTCACAATATATATGAACACATTGACATAACAAAAGAATAAATGCCTTTATTAATTAAATAAATTATTAGTACCAAGAAATAATTAAGATACATTTCCCTAATTGCCTTAAGGGAATACATCATATCTAACAAACTCCCACTTGCACTACGGCCATTTAGCCATATGTCCTAATCCATGTACTATCACATACTGGTCTTATTTGACTTGTGCCAATGGCTTTGTCAGACCATCTGCGAGGTTCTAATTAGTGGGGACATATTCTAATCTTATCATCTTAGTATCAGCAATCTCCCTAATTATATGATACTTTCTAAGTACATGTCTATTTTTCTAGTTAGATCGTGGTTCCTTTTCTTGAGCTATAGCACCATTTTTATCACAAGACAAAGTAATTGGATTAACAATCTCGGGCACCACACTGAGATCATTCCTTCAACCAGACAGCTTCTTTTTTTGCTTTACAAGCAATAATGTACTCAGACTCCGTGGTTGAATCCATAGTAGTTTCTTCCTTGGAACTTTTTCAGCATGCTGCCTCTCTATTCTATACGTATATAAAAACTGACTGAGACTTAAAGTCATCCTTGTCAGACTGGAAACTCACATCAGTGTAACCTCTAATTGCGAGGTCACCATCTCCATATATCAAGAACTCATCTTTAATCCTTCTCAAGTACTAAAGAATTACCCTAACAGCCATCCAATGCTTTTCACCTTGATCTCATTGATATGTGCCAGTAAAGCTCAGAGCTTGAGAGACATTTGGCCTAGTACATATCATGGAATACATGATGGATCCTATCTTGGATGTATAGGGTCTACCCTTTATGTGCATTCTCTCTTGAGCTGTCTTCGGACACTCACTCTTAACTCCATTTGTCATCGTGAGATATCCTTTCTTTAAATTCTCAAAGTTGAACCTAATCAGTACCTTGTCTATATATGTGCTTTGAGAAAGACCTAACAGCGTATTGGATCTATCTCTGTAGATCTTTATACCTAGTATAAATGCTGCTTCTCCAATGTCTTTCATGGAGAACTTTCTTGACAGCCATATTTTAATACTTTGATGAAGTGAAATGTTGTTTCCTATTAGTAGAATGTCATCAACATTCAATACTAAGAAAATGACTGCACTCCCACTAACCTTCTTGTAAGCACAAGGCTCAATAATGTTTGGAGAGAAACCCAATTCATGGATTGTCTGATCAAACTTAATATTCTAACTCCTGGATGCTTTCTTAAGTCCATAAATGGACCTTTGTAGTTTGCATACCTTCAAACCATTCTGAGATATAAAACCCTTAGGCTGTGTCATATACACATCCCAATTTAAATCCCTATTCAAGAATGCTATTTTAACATCCATCTACCAGAACTCATTATCATAAAGAGCAGCAATGGCGAGGAGTATTCTGATGAATTTAAGCATGGCTATCGGTAAGAAAGTTTCATCATAGTGAATACCTTCTTGTTGACTATAACCTTTCACAACCAACCTTGCCTTATAGGTAATTACATTACCATCCATGTTAGTCTCCTTCTTGAAGACCCATTTGCTCTCAATGGGTCTTACCTCTTCTCGTGCATTGACTAAATTCCAAACTTTGTTTTCATACATGGAATCCATTTCTGATTTTATGGCTTTAAGCTATTTATCAGAATCTGAGCTTTTCAATACTTCATCAAAGGTTCTTGGTTCATCATCATCCATGAGATATAGTTCCATATCATCCGTCATGATAAAACCATAACTTTTGGGACCTTTATGAACATGACCTGATCTTCATAATGATTGTGTTTTGACAGGCTATTCTTATTTCACACTTTCCTGTGTATCTAGAATAGGGTCTATCAGCTGATCATCTGTTTCTTCCTCTTGAACTTCCAGTTCAAGATTTCTCCCACAGACTTTTGCAAGAAAGTGTTCCTTTTCCAAAAAGTGAGCACTCCATGACATAGATACCTTTTGTGCTTTGGGTTGGTAAAATAAATATCCAATAGTTTCCTTTGGATATCCAATGAACAGACACTTATCAGATTTAGCGTCCATCTTATCTTATGTTATCCTTTTTACTATAGCAGGACAACCCCGCACTCTTAGGTGACTCAGAGATGGACTTTTATTACACTATTTTTGTAAGGCGTAAAATGAACTAATTTTGAGGGCACTTTGTTTAATACATAAATTATGCTCTCTAGTGCATATCCCTAAAAGGATTTACTGAGATCTGCTTGGCTCATCATGGATCGAACCATATCTAATAAATTTTGATTCCTCCATTCAAACATTCCATTATGT
Organism: Euphorbia pulcherrima; assembly: GCA_947683365.1. Lineage (NCBI taxonomy): Eukaryota > Viridiplantae > Streptophyta > Magnoliopsida > Malpighiales > Euphorbiaceae > Euphorbia > Euphorbia pulcherrima. The sequence continues at coordinate 40,812,263 of CANTUS010000008.1, read as the reverse complement.
TGTGGTGTATAAAGAGGTGTCCACTAGGGAACTATCGCCGTTTTCCTTTAGATAATCCTGAAACTCTTGACTTAAGAATTCTCTAGCTCGATTAGATCGAAGTGCTTTAATACTTTTCTCAAGCTATTTCTCTACTTCATTTCTGAATATTTTAAACTTCTCAAAACTTTTAGACTTGTGCTTCGTTGAGTACAGATAACCATATCGTGAGTAATCATCGATAAAGGTTATGAAGTAGGAGTATCCTCCTAGTTCCTTAACACTCAATGGACCACATACATCTGTATGTATAAGTTCCAATGTACTCGTGGCTCATTCACCCTTTCCTTTAAAGGGTAACTTCTTCATTTTTCCTTTTAAACAAGGCTCGCACTCACCATAAGACTCCATGTCTATTGGGCCTAAGTCTCTAAGCTTGTATAACTTTGTTAAGCGATCTTTATTTATATGGCCTAAATGATAATGCCATAAGTAGAAAGATTTCTCATTATCTAATTTAACATTCTTCACATTATTTATATAAAAGCCACCATTCAACATCTCATAGCCATTAAGAACATTATTCTAACAAATCTGACAATTATTATTTGAAAATAAAACCTCAAATCCCTCGGCTAATAAACTCGCAATAGGGATAATATTCTTAGTAACATTCAGAATATAGTAACAATTATTCAAAACTAAAACTAGGCCACTCAGATAAATAAGATTAAAGCTTCCTACGGCTAATGCAGCAACTCGTGCTCCATTTTCCACATACAGGTCCATATCCCCATTTGCAAGCCTCATACCGTTCCTTAGTCTCTGCATAAAAGTACAGATATGAGAACCACAACTAATATCCAATACCCAAGTTGACATATAAGGAAAAAGTAGCATAGTTTTCAAATACAAACATACCTGAAGTAGATGCCTCTGTAGGCTTCTTCTTCAAATGTGCAGAAGTGGGAACTTTGCAATCCCTCTTCCAGCGTCCTAGTTTCCCACACTAGAAGCAGACATACTGAGATGTCCTCCTTTATTTCTTCTTCTTGCTGATTCTTTTCTTGGCTCCTAATGCCTTCTTCCTTTTAGAAATTTTGCCCTTCTCGAGCAGCAGTAGTGTCTTCTGATCTTTCTTGATCTAAGTTTCTATTGTCTTTAGCATGTTGATTAATTTTAGAATCATAGAATCAATCTTGTTCATGTAATAGTTAGTCACAAATTGTGAGTAACTATCTATTAAGGACATCAACACAAGGTAGATACTTAACTCATGATTAATTTTGAATCCCAATCAATTTAGCTTCTCAAGGTATCCCAAGAGTTTTAGTACATGATGAGAGGCAGAGGTGCCTGCCTACATCTTGGTTCCAAAAAGAAGTCTTAAGGTCTCATACCCCTCTGTCCTTCCTTGCTCAAGAAAGAGCTCCTCAAGATGGAGAACCATGGTCTCTAAATCCATGTTCTCATGTTATTTCTGAAGCTCTGAATTCATGGACCTCAACATTATACATGTTGTAGTCTCACGATCTTTCTTGTACTTCAACCAGGCATCATGTTCCACTTGATCCCCAACATTAGGTTCTACGGGGAAAATCTCATCTAGAGTATAGACAATTCCCTCAGATCTAAGAGCTATTCTCACAGCTCGGAACTAATCAGAAAAGTTTAAGCCATTCAGTTTGGTGTCAAGTAATAGACGAAGATTAATGTTGGAAGTCATTTTTAACCTAAGATATAAGAAAAGAAAAAATTGTTTAGACTTTAGTACATAGTACATGTATTTAACATAAGGACTTTTAATTAAATACATTTATCCTACCGTTTTTTGAAATTTATAATAGCCCATTCTATTGAATATAGGAAGTCTAGTCTAGCTTAATTTCCAAGTAGGCAGCATCTATAACTAGTCTAACATGACTCCCAATTTTGTGACTCAAGCCATATTACTATGTTAGAGTTGGAATCACATTCCATTTGCATCGCATGCAATTGTTGATTTGTTCAAGTTCCCTAACTCCTAGAGACATGTGCTCTTATATTAGCATCTTCTTGAACGTGTCTCTGTTCTACGGCTAGCGCCCAATTTTATAGTGCACTGCCCAGTCCTGTTAAGGCACACCCTATCTCAATTTTTATAACCGGTTGATGTAGATGAAAAGGAACGCTTTGCGCAACACTTTTATGGCCGAAAAAGACTATAACTTGCCTTAGTATATTTACTTTGGGATTTTATTAGTGTTAGACATCTCACCCAATCTAGTATTTATTAGATTGACATATTTATAATAATTTATATTAATTCAAGGATTTTTAAAATTAATTTATAAGGTCTAACCTTAGGTTGGTTTAAGCTCTTTATTATAATTATTCTATCAACCTAGATTGTATGCAAAATTATTAACATTCTTTATTCGTTATATATGTTGCATTTCGTTTAAGCTTTTATTCAATAATTTAATACTTTTACTTTGTTATGGAAGCATATATAAGCACCATTTTATATTCTAGAAGTAAATCAGTCCATATTTAATCCCCTCTTGGTCAATTTGCACTGATATAGTTTCCAAGGTGGGAGAGGTGCACTATTAGAAGTAGACACCAAGTCCAATCCTTGCCAGAACAAACACGGGCACAAACTCGAAGACCATGGATCCTCTTGAACTATTAAATTTTTTTCTTTTAATTCATGTTAATTGAAAGCATCTATAATCCTTGTAACTTATATAATTTATTGAGTCTTTGATAATTTTTTTAGTAAGTTGAGCAGGCTTATTCAAAATTATCCATATCCGTTTTCTAACCTCGAAATGAAGGCTCAAGTTCATCTATTGTTCCAAACAATTTAATAAACTTTAAATCATTTCATGTAGAAAATAAAATTCAGTTCACTTCTAATTTAATTATGCATTAAATAGGCAGGCTCTAATACCACTGTTAGGAACTAATAGCCACTTTGAACATGCATAACAGGTATGGCGGAAATTCAAAACTTTGTCCCTTGTCCCAACTCCTATCAGTTGCATATAAATTAATTAAAACCTTTACTAAATAAATTCTCTACTTAAGTTAGCATGCATAGGCTAGGCGTACCATAATTCTAAATTATATCCTAGCATAAATATATTTTATACGAAGCATGTTATAACTCTAAGTTATGGTTTAAGTATAAAATAAACTAAGCATGTAAAACAACCTAAGCATAATAATTATTAAGTCTAAAAATGCTTAAAGAGAAGGACTTAATAATTAAAGGAGAATTAAAAGACTTACCAGTTGAAACGTACTTTAGTAAAACCTTCTTACACAAGCCTCCAAGTGTAGGATAGCCTTTATGAGTATTCACATGAACCCCACCAACCGAAACCTCCCAATGAGGAAGAACTGCAGAGCTTTGAGTAGCTGCTAGACCACTCTAAAAGGCCCACCCAAAAATATTAACAAAGAAATCCCTCTTAGTTCGTTGAGAAAAATGTTTGAAGAATCTCAAAGATAAAACTAGAGAGAGGGGAGAAGAGTTAATTGTATGTGTTGAAATAATGAGGAGGAGAGGTTTATATAGGGAGAATGGGAGCTCCCCTCAATAATGTGGGATGTCTAAAACACCTATCCCACCCCTATACTTGGGCGACAAGCTCATGCTTGCCGCCCAAGTTGGCATATGGCAAGCCCTAATGGGCTTGCCATGGCTGCAAGCTTGGGCTTACGGCTCATGCCGCAAGCCCAGCTTGTGGTAAGCCCTATTGGTTAACCCTTTTTACATATATGGACCCTATGAATAAATTCATTGGTCCATGGAAAAATTCTCTTTCAATCCTCCCTTCTTTCAATTTACTTATGACTCTAATAAAATTAGTTACCGGACAAAATAGATTACTAGCTTAACCAGAAAATAATTTAATCATTTTATTTTATTTATAACCCTAATAAAATTAGTTGTCAGTCAAAATAAATTCCTAGCTTAACGAGAAAATGATTTAATCATTTTAATCAACACTTTAATTTATTTATGACCCTAATAAAATTAGTTACCGGTCAAAATAAATTCTATGTCTAACCAGGTCATAGTCTAACCATCCCACATTTAATATTCTCATAATAGACTAAGTCTATTAATTCTTTTCTCAGTCCGATGAAAGTTCTATGTGTGTGACCTTATAGGATCATGAAGTATTGAGCTGTTATGGTTTGACCAATCCTTATTCTATAAGAACTATTGGCTCAAGGTTCTAGACCGTGAATATAACTTGATTACCTTAAACTACTGTAGTACGCCTTTAGCAAGGGTCCACCATCCCCCATTACTTGAAACATCATTTGTTCTTATGACTTAGTCCTGGTTTATGCAAAAGTTGTCTAATGCGATGAATTCCTTCCATTCTTTAATATTAGTACCATCTAGTTTATTGGGTTCAGTTAAAGTGTTAACCCACTAATAGCGAGGTTGCTCCAAGCTATCCTAGTTATTTACTTGTTACCAACGTATATTACTTTTTACCATAATGTGTTTTGATTAGAAACTATTTCTATCAATCACATACTCTGATCAGAGGTTTATAGTAATCAGCACTTCAACAAGCGGCCAGGTACAACTCCTTAATATATCCGGAGTGATGGATTATTTTCGACTACATAGGTTACCAACGTGATATCATCACTATACTCGTAATCACCTGTGGCAACTTAAATTAATGAGTGAATAAATATGACCCAAAGTATAGCGACAGTACCATACAAGGTAACTACTCAACTATGAGGATATTCGCAAAGCTACTGCATGAAGATAAACACGAACACATTGATATTTATACCAAGTATTTATCTTATTAAAGTTTCCAATATATCTTCCTGATATATCCATGTGTTAAACTCAAGGCACCACCTTTAGTCTTTAAGAGGTTAACTACTTGGATCCTTTCCAATAAAGTTGACCACATGGTAGTCTTACTGTTCTATCAATATCCTTTCTTGATGAAACTATGACTAGGGATAGTTTAGACATAATCACAATTGCACATGAAGCAGGCCTCACAAAACATAGTCCCACTTTGATATCTCTCACTTCATGTTATGTTTATGTCAAGGACTTTTGTACAAAGATATTAATGAATATGTTTTAACTAGTGTTAATATATATGACCAGATTGATATAAAGAAAAAAATAAATGCCTTTATTAATTAAATAAATTATTCATTCTAATACATAATTAAGATACATAACCCTAATTGCCTTAAAGGCATACATCATATCTAACATATCGTACTTAAGAAAGAGGACTCAGCTAGAAGTTGGTGCTTTTGGTTGTATATCCTACATTCGAAAGAGAAACCATCCTCTAAAGACAACGTGGAAAGGACTCAGCTATAAGTTGGTGCTTTTGGTGGTATATCCTACATCCGAAAGAAGGAAGATTCTACAAAGACAAGCTATAAAGGACTCAGCTAGGCTAGGGATTAGTTTGGTGGTATATCCTACATCTGGAGGAGAAGAAATCTCTGGAGATAATTGTAAAGGCTTGATTTCTGCCCGTGAAAGAAATAATACTAGTGGATTAAGCTCGGAGGAGGAAACTCTAGGGACTGGATGTAGGCATGGTCGAACCAGTATAAAAATCACTGTGTTTGATTTCCTTTACCTTCAAATTTTACATTGAGTGCACATTTTTTAATACCTGCATCATTTGGATCCCATAACTCTATAATATATTATTGCACGCTACACTTGACTTTTCAAAAGTCCAATATTCAGCAAAAATGGTTCTTCACCCCCCTTTGACCCTAGACATATATGCATAGGGACAAGGAACCATTTCTTTTCAAGTTGTGTGTAGATCAGGTTGTAAGAAGATGTGTTTCCGAGGAGGAAACTCAAGCAATAATTTCCATGTGTCATAGAAAAGAAGCAGGAGGACATTTTAGTGGGAATAGAACAGCAACAAGGGTTCTGGAAAGTGGTTTGTATTGGCCAACAATCTTTAAATATTGCCAAAGGTTTGTTATGGTGTATAATGAGTGCCAAAGATCAAGTAATATCTCAGCCAAGAATACTATGCCCTTGAATAATATTGTTGTGTTAAATTTTTTATGTTTGGGGCATTGATTTCATAGGCCCATTTCCAAATTCATATGGTACCAAATACATTCTTCTTGCTATTGAGTATATGAGTGAATGGGTAGAGGTAATTGATAGTCCTACAAATTATGCTAGGATAATGGTAAAATTCTTGAAAAAACTTTTTACTTATTTTGGAGTACCTAGGACAATTATAAGAGATCAAGGAACTCAATTTTTCAATAACCAATTAGAGATATTACTTAAAAAATATGGGGTAACTCACAGAATTGCCACTCCTTACCACCCACAAACAAGTGGCCAAGCTAAAATTTCCAATAGGGAAATCAAAAGAAACCTAGAGAAAACTATTAGTAATGATACAAAGGATTGGGCAAATAAGTTTTATAATGCATTGTGGGCTTATAAAACTGCTTATAAGACTCCTATAGGGATGTCCCCATTTAGATTGCTCTATAGAAAAGCATGCCACCTACCTATTGAATTGGAATTTAAAGCATTGTGAGCACTCACTTAGTTAAATTTTGACAACAATGAAGTTGGAGAGGAAAGAAGGTTGTAAGGTTGCAACTCAATGAATTAGAGGAATTTAGGTTGTTTAGCTATGAGAATGCCATGAATTACAAAGAAAAGACCAATAAATGGCATGATATAAGGATCCAAAACAAAGACTTTCACCCTAGGCAGCAAGTACTTTTGTTCAACTCAAGAATAAAATTATTCCCGGGAAAGCTTAAATCAAGGTGGACAGACACATTATTTTATTCTATAAGTCTTCCCCCATAGAGCTATGAAGATTGATTGTGAGCACTATAGGGAAAACATTCAAAGTGAATGGACAAAGACTAAAGCCCTGTCTAGCTGATGAACCCTCAAGGATTATTATGGAAACACAACAATTACACTCACCTTGAAAGCAACCACTAACTTGGTGTCCACTCTAAACACCAATTGGAGCAATCATTGAGCCCAAGCTCAATCTCTTAACCTTGTAAATACTTGTTTCTTTCCTTTATTTATAGTATTTTTATGTTTTTTATTTTCCATTTTGCAGGGACAAATTGACCAAGTAAGGGAAGGCAACACCAAGTAACTACTCATCTACATTCTTGTTGTTTCTCTTAGGCCGAATGCTCTCTAATTCCCCCCGACTTGCATACTTTTGCCTTAGACATACCCAAACTTTAAAGTGGACCTTCGAGGTACCTAAACTTGTAAAAAGTGGACCTCCATGCTACCTCTGGCTGACGTGGTAGGTAAGGTGTCCCCTTTAACCAAGGGGGCGTGTGTTTGACCTAAAAATGACTTAAAATTTATATCAATTCAATAATTAATAAAAAATCATTAAAAAATCCCTAAACTTTTTTTTGGTAAAAGATAGAGGCCAACTAGAAAAATAAGGTTAATACGAGATGAGGGAAGAAATTAGATGTTGAAGGAGCATGTAGGAAAGAGTCCAGGGAGAATGGCTAAAGTGGTTTTCACACTTACACAACTTAACCAACCGAATTGGAGTTAAAGGCATTCCATCATACCACTATTTACTCTGGTCCGGTCCCAAAAACCTACACACCCCCCAACTAACCCAAACCCTGCCCTGAAATTAACCCTACCAAAACTAGCCAGGCTCAAATAAAATAAATGAAAAAAGATCGTAATGTTGAATGCAAATCAAAATCGGCCAATAAAAAAAGCAACAAACCCATAAATTCGGCCAAGAAACATAATCCTCAGTAATAAAATTATCAATAAAGGGCGGGTGTGAGGGCCACCAACTATCACCATGTAAGCCACCATGTCTGGCAAGAGCATCAGCTGCTTGGTTACCTTCCCTGTAGATGTGAGTAACGAACATCTCCATGGAAGCCAAATGCATCAAACACTTTTCCCATTTCACTTTTAATGACCATGGCACCTTACCATTTCTGCACCGGAATAGCTACACAACATAAGTAGAGTCAGACTCAAGCCAAAGTCGCATGCAACCCATGTAAAAGCTCTATCAATGGCATAAATAGCAGCTGCCAGCTCAGCCTCAAAAGCGAAACCCCTCTCAATACGACCCGAGAAACATCCATGGGGAAAACCCCTATAATTATGAAAAATGTCTTAAAATCTGGCAGTTCCTAGTGCCCCTAGAGCCGAGCCATCCATGTTTACCTTTATAAAACCAATAGAGTGAGGTCTCCAAATAACTTCAATAGCGTTGCTAGCTTGGTGAGGGAGAATTTAAAACCCCAATTGCTTAAGAACTCAAAAGTCAGCGATATGTTTGGTACTTCCCGCTCTAAAATATTCAACTTCCTTCAAAGCCATCTACAACAATCGAAGATAGCCCTTAACCTTAGGTGTAACATTTTCAAATATTTTGAGGTTCCTAGTATGCCAAATGACCCAAAAACAAGATAAAATAGTGACATTCTAAACAGCAAACAATTGAGAGTCACACCAGTGAACATTAGCTTAGGTTATCAACACTTTAACTCCCTCATTTCTTAGAATAGAATGACCAAAAAGATTCAAAATAGCTTCCCAAAGTTTGGAGGAAAACTCACAAAGAAAAAATAAGTGCTCAATAGTCTCAATTGAATTTCCATAAAACGAGCAATGAGAAACCGAAATAATACCTTTTCATTGCAAAATGTCATCCGTCGAAAATACCCATTCACAAGTCTCCAATAAAGAGTGGATCTCGAAGGCCGCAGAAAGGCCTTCCAAATAAATGAATGCAAAGCATCCAGTTGTCTTATGCCACACAAAATTCGGTAAATATCCTTAACTCAAAAAACACCATCCACAGCAGGCTTCCAAACACATATGTCAAGGTCCCCAGGCAGCCTATATAACTCATGGATCTCATCGATAATATCATTCGATAAACCATCAGGAAGATTCCAGTCATTTCCAGCTAAGAAAGTAGTGACACTGAAGTGGAATCTATGTGAATCATGGACCAAAAGATTCCCCCTTGCCACGAAGTTCCGTCCAGACCAATTATCAAACAAAAAATTAACTCTAACGCCCTTAGCAATCAGCCATAAAAATTGGGAACGGATAAAGTCAAAGCTAGATTTAAACAAGCTCCATATGGAAGACGCAATAGGCACCCTACGTGCATCCCCCAATTTTTGAAAGAAATGCAATTTAAGGATAGCCATGACCCAAGACGCATCATTCAACATTTTAAAATTTAGCTTACATAACAAAGTCTTATTGAGTTTCCTCAAGTTCTTGACACCCAAGCCACCACTATTGACCGGCTTGCATCAAGTGCTCCAAGGGACCGTAATGAGCTTGCATTTCACGATACCCTTTACAGATGAAGTTACGAATAGCACGTTCCATATCCTTCAAAAGGTTATTAGGCCAACAATATATAGAAAAAGAATGCAAAAAATAGCTTTGAATAACAAAGTTAACAAGGCATGGCCGGCCAGCCATAGATAAAAAGGATCCATGCCAACCATTAAATTTCCCTAAAATCTTATCTGCAATAGGTTTTAAAGCTGATTGTTTTGGAGCACCCCAAAAAAAGGAACACCAAGGTAATCAAAAGGTATATCCAAAATATGTAAGTCCAATAGAGAAGAAATGCATCGAGCTCTATTCGCACTAACACCTCGCCCAAAAAAATATAGAAGACTTGTTCCAATTCACAACCTGGCCTGAAATCGCAGAATATTCCTCAAATAAATGTTGGATAGCTTTTAAATTTTTCACAGTAGCCTTCCCAAAAATCACTATATCCTCCACGTAGAGAATGTGTGTAGGAAAGCTAATACCAGCCGAGTAACCCATAGGAGTGAATCCGCCATTCTTAAACAAAGTGGCAAGCCTGCGACTAAGATACTCCTCCACTATGCAAATTAAAAGTGGTGATAGGGGGTCCCCTTGCCTAACCCCCCTAGAACACCCAAAATACCCAGAAAGATCACCATTAATCACAATCAAAATACGGCAAGACGCGAGTATTTCCCGAATCCAATCGCGAAACTATAAAGAAAAGCCAAAGTTATCCATGACATCAAGCAAGAAACACCAATCTGTAGTGTCAAAGGCTTTCTTAATGTCAATTTTAAGGGCCATCGACCACCAAACTCTTTCTTGTTAATAACATTAATTCCCTCCAAAGTAAGCGAGATGGCATGAGAGATTTTTCTACCCTTAATAAAAACCAAATTGACGCCTTGAGATAATGCGAGAGGTAATCTCCCTAAGGCAATCAGCAGAATCTTAGTAATGATTTTGGAAATAAAATTGGAGCAAGCAATAGGCCTGAATTTGTCAACACTATCCGCTTCCTCCTCCTTAGGAATCAACACCATAACACTCGAATTAATACCCGTAGTGAGACGATCATGATAAACAAACCACCAAATGAATTTACAAACATCCTCCCCTACCACGTCCCAGAAGGATTGATAGAATTTTCCATTGAACCCATCAGGCCCAGGAGCACTATCGGACTTCATATCAAACACCACATCCCTAATTTCCTTAAAAGGTGGATGCCTAGTAAGACCCTCATTGTCCCTATTAGCTACCGAACAAGGAATGACCTTTTAAATTTGCTCTAAGTTAGGCCTGATATCACCCGGATTTCGAAAGAGGTCGACATAAAAATTATAATATGCCCTTTAATCACATCAATGTCTGAAAACATATCACCATTCACCCTTAAACTGGAAATACCCGAACTCATGCTCCTAATCTTAGCATTCCTATGAAAAAATTTAGAGTTTTTATCCCCCGCTGAAAGCCAAGCAACTCTTCCCTTTTCCTTTAGAAAAATTTCCTCTTATTTGAGCACCGTGTCTAAATCGGCATGTGCTTTAATTTCCCGGCTTGCAAGATCCATCGAAAACCTATTAGCCTCAATCTCCGAATTAATTTCCAAAAGAGAAAATTGATAAGAAGAAATTCGAAGGGAGAGATTTCCTAACACCTCTCTATTCTAAAAAAGAATTTTTTTTACATAAGAATTTCAATTTGTATGTAACTGCATGCATGGGAGACATATTAGGGCAAGCTATCCAATTATTAGCATCAAAAGTATGAAAATCAGCATGGGTTAACCACATGGATCGAAATCAAAACCTAAACCGCAACATCGAACCAAACGAGCAACCAACTAGTAACGGATTCTGATCCGAATGGTGCCTAGGTAAAGCCAAACATGTCACTTTGACCCAGGTACTAAAAAAATCAGCATTTACCAAACCCTTATCCAGCCTACATTGAATATTATCAACACCTCTATGACCATTAGTCAAAGTGAACTTAGCCTCGCTAGTAGGTAAGTCCCTAAGGTCAGCATTGTTAGAGAAGGCAATAAAATCACAGCAAGCATATGTATTAACATTACCCCTAGACTTTTCATGCAAGCCTTTAACAACATTAAAATCACCAAGAACCAACCAAGGGCGAATAGTAGATAGGGATAATAAATTCCTCCAAAGGCCCCTACGGACGCTAGCCACTTTACTACTATTCATAAAAGAAACCATCATTTGCTTGCCAAAAATGACCATGTCAACCAAAACATGTTGATCAGAATAGAGAATATTATTAACAATCACTCCATTCATCACAAAAACCCAAATAGAAGGTAAGGGCTTGTTATTCATACCAACCAAGTAATAACCGTTATGATTCCAATCCCTAGGAGAATAAGGAACCATAGGCTCAGCTAAACAAATAAAATCAGGATGATAAAGATGATAAAAATTAGAAAGAGCTAATTTAGTAGAGGTATTAGCAATACCTCGGTAATTCTAATAAAGGAATTTCATTGGGTAGGTTGGGAAGGATTTTAACGTCCATGACCCCTAGAAGCTTAACTCTTACCACGACTCGGTGGTCTTCCTCTCCCCCTTTTGGCTGATTGGTTTTCAATCTTTCTACTATTAGGCCTAGGCTCCTCATCTTTAGAAAATTCTGCCCATAATCTTCCCTTTACCGAGGCGTGGTCAACAGTAGTCTTGTCTTTACCTAGGTTACCCCTAGGAAGTACCACCTCTTGGGTTTCAATACCTAAGTTAGAATCTCCTTCCACATCCGACACATCCATAAATTTCCCATCCTTAGAACCAATAATCGTAACATTAATGGCTTGTTTTACCGAATTAAAAACTATCTCTATAACGACATTTTCAGGTTTAGAAACATCTATCCTCCCCTAAATGGCGTTATTTACTTCAGGTATAACCTGATTTAAATCATCCTATATAAGTTATTGAACTTTCTCCAATGGAACTATAGCTTCCACATTACCCCCTTCTAGAACTTTCCCAACTTCAACCTACGTTTGGACCGTTCCTCCTCTACTCTAGGTTTCCATCTGAACTTCAGAGACTTCCTTGTCATTCTACTTTTCAGAAGTTTGCTTAGGATTAATGACATTCTTGTTATGTCGACAATCACGCCAAGAGTGGCTTATATTCGCACAAAGCTTATAAAACGCAGGAATGTTCTCATACTCCACGCTCAACCAAAGTAGCCTACCTTCGCATTCTATACCAATAGTACTTGGAATATCCTTTGCAAGATCAATATCAATAAGGATCCATGCAAAGTGTCCAAAATCTCCTTCCAAAGTGGATCTATCAACTCTAATAAAATTTCCCACTCCCTTGGCGATACATGTGAGGATCGAAGCATCCTAATATTCCCAAGGTAAGTTATGTAAATGAACCTAAACAAGCGCCCTAGTAGTTTTCTATTCTGCTGGATTGAAGTCTAGTTGCCATGGTTGAATTCTAAACGTTCTAGGTTTAAGACCGAGAATTCCCCATTTCTAAACTTTATCCTTTGAGTCTTGCGATCCAAGCAAGATATGATAATACCCCTTGCCTAAGGATATTAGACGCTAAGACGCTTTAAGGCCCTAAATCGAATTCAAGGTTTCTTTGAAGTCACCTAACTTATAAGGTTTGACGCCTTTCTATAAAATCAGCCGACCTATCAAAGAATTGGCACACATCGTAATTTGTTTTTCAATTAACCCTTGAGGAATCTTAATCGAGGTAAACCGTCCCTTGGTGATCACCTCTATTTTCTCCGTTAAAGGAGCGTCAACATGTAGTGATGAGTCAGGAATTTTATTACCATTAGCAACTACCGCGTAATAGGTAGACTTGGGGCTAGGGTTAACGCTAGCCATAACACCCTTCATGGCTTTTAAGAAACCATCTCTACTGAACATTGAAGTGATGCTAAAGTCGGCCTCTTGGTTAAAACGTTGCAATTTTGAACTTGCACCGGTAGCAGGTTGAAGCAGAGTTCTGGAATTCTAATTAGTAGTTTCTTTCATATAACTGGGTCTACTAAACAAACTACTGATGTTAGAGTCATGTATTGGTAGGGGTTGAGAAGTCCCCGAGTTAGCCCCGACGTACGGCATGGCCGGAGATAGAAAAAATCAGTCGCAAAAGGCTAGGGTTTCAGATCACGAAAAATTGCAAAATGACCCACTTCCTCCTTTAGGGTGTGTTTGGAAAGCTCACATTTTCTAAAAAATTCTTGCACAAAATTTATTTTCTTTCTTTTCCGAATATTTCGTAATTTTTTTGGAGTTTTTGATTTTTTACGAAACCGGGCCCCGAAACGTATTTTCACATTTTTGGGCCCTTCCATAAATATTTTCTGAAAAATTCTCACACCAAATTTATTTTATTTATTTTTCAAATATTTTATAATTTTTTTGGGATTTATTGATTTCTTGCGTAACCGGGCCCCGAAATGTATTTTCACATTTCGGGCCGTTTCGAAAATATTTCCTGAAAAATTCTTGCACCAAATTTAATTTCTTTCTTTTCCAGATATTTTATAATTTCTTGGGATTTTTTGATTTTTTACGAAATAGGGCCTCAAAACGTATTTTCACATTTTTGGGCCCTTCCGGAAACATTTTTTGAAAAATTCTTATACCAAATTTATTTTCTTTATTTTCCGAATATCCCATAATATTTTCGAATTTTTTGATTTTACGAAACCGGGCCCCAAAACATATTTTCACATTTTCGAGCCCTTCCTGGAACATTTTCTAAAAAATTCTTGCACCAAAGATCTATCATAATTTTTTGGGATTATTTTATTTTTTATGAAACCGGGCCCCTTAATGTATTCACATTTTGGGCCCTTCCGGAAACATTTTCTGAAAAATTCTTGCACCAAATTTATTTTGTTTATTTTCTGGATATTTCATATTTTTTGGAATTTTTTGATTTTGTACGAAACTAGGCCCCGAAACGTATTTTAACATTTTCGGGCCCTTCCGGAAACATTTTCTAAAAAATTCTTTCACCGAGTTTATTTTTCGGATATTTCATAATTTTTTGGGATTTTTGATTTTTTACGAAACTGGGCCCCGAAACGTATTCCACATTTTCAGGCCCTTCCACAAACATTTTCTAAAAAATTTATGCATCAAATTTATTTTCTTTATATAATAAAAGTTATAGGAAATTAAATGAATTTTATTAAGTTTTTTTAAAATCAATTGTAGAAGATGATTTTTTGGTTGAATTAATATTACAGGGACTTAAAAAGTTTTGTCATGTTTTTTGGAAATTTATTAGTCTCTGCCACATGTCGTTATGCCATTGGTTTGACTTTTCCAAATTTTTGGTATTTTTTGGTTAAAATAAAATTATAGGGATTCAAAAGAAGTTTTGTCAAGGTTTTTTTTTAAATTTGATAGTTAATGTCACGTGTCATTCACTCATTGGTTTGACTTTTTCAAATTTTTCACATTATCATTGAGTGTATTACACTCTCCATTCTGCGACTAGGCAAGTAGGATTGATGTAGCGCGAAGGATCACTTTTGACAAGTTTAGGTACCTCGGAAGTCCACTTTTAAGTTTGCGTATGTCTAAAGCAAAAGTGTATAAGTTGGAGGGTATTAGATAGCATTCGTCCTTTCTCTTACTTAAACCTTATTCTATTTTAAATCATTTCAAATTTGATCATTTTTCCAACTATAGGATAAAGTAATAAACATGAAAGTTTTTGAAAAATGGGAGGGCTCCAATTTTTGAACTTTCCTAAAGAAATTCATTTTGAGGAATGATCACTATAAGTAATTGCTCTGTGACTACCACAACAATTTTTCTCTCTCATCAGATTTTTCACCAAAAGAAAATACATAAAATTTAATTTTTGCATGCTAAGGGTGACGTGTCATTATGTTAATAAGAGTAGGTGATGAGTTGTCATCATTACACTTTTACCTTTTTTGTGCCCTACACTCATGCATGCATTGTGATTAAACAATTTAATTCTCCTTTTTAAATTTGCAACACAAATTCATTAACTTGGTTTTCTCTTACGATCTTTCAAAGTCACGGTTTGCAAAAGAAGAATTTTTAACTTTTAAAAATTTTCAAATTCCCTCAAATTCATCTCTTTCTGTCTCCTATTTCACTCACTGTTCATCTCCTTTCTCTCCTGATTTTTCTCCATTTTCAAACCTTCAACCATGGTGTCCACTTGACAATAAAAGGTTTCTTCTAATACTCTGGCAAAATCCTCAACGCCAATTCTGATTGAAGACTCCTCTAAACCAAACTCAAATCTAATTTTGGAGAAAATGAAAGAATCCAAGGATGCTTGTGAGGGATTTTACAGTCCCTCTCGCGAGACGATGATGACGTATGCTCGATTTTACTCCTCATGATAAAAATTCTTTTTTTGGAATTTTTATTACCGATATAAAATTCCCTGCAAATTTTGTTCTCGAAAAAATTCAGTTCGATGTGTCCGATAATGCTTCCGGTGGTAGCTCAGACCAATGATTTACACCCAAAAAATAATCTAGTCCAACATACCCATTAAAAGATAAAAATACACCCCAATATATCAGTTTTTCCATTAAAATCACCTTTTGCTGGATTTTCTCTCCCTTTTCTCGATTTTAGGCTTGAATCGTGGAAGCCTTTTAGATCTATCAGAAGAGCGAGGCCGCCGGCGGTATCATTCATGTCACTAGTGGCGTGGCCTTCAGCTGCAGACAACTGGGTGCTTTTTTTGCTCGATATCTGTCGGATAATTGATCCAAGGCAATTTCTAACGGATTTTAGCCTATATAAACAACATTTCCTAGCTATTTCAAGGGTTCCACTCTCCCTCAACTCAAGATTTCAAGTAAATTTTGAGCATTCTACCTAGCTTTAGTGGGATAAAGTTTAGAAAAGGCAAGAAAAGAGGATTCAATTCATCTTTTCTTGGTTTTTCTCTACTGAACTCTCTGATATCAAGGTGCATTTTAAGTTCACAAATCACTAAAATTAGGATATAGAGACCAAATCACCCCTTAGTTCCCAAAATCATCATTTGAGCTCCCCGGAGGTGTCATACGGATGATGAAGAGGTAGATTCACGGCCCTGCAGTAAAAATTCTAAGTCTCATAGCTCTTTGGCTTCCATTTACTTATTTGTTGTGTTTGGTTGTTGTTTGTGCTTAGTTTTGGGTTTTTAGTCGCATTTTGGCCAAAAGCAACTACTGCAAGAAACTGAAGCCACCGAAGGTAGTTGAAGTCACCGGCGCTATCAACCATGCCGCCAACGGGCTAGTTGATACCGCCAATGGCCTCATTCGCCCCCAGTGGCCCCATTTTCTTATAGGACCCTTTCTTTATGGTATCCAAAAAGTCATATAGCTTGCCTATGTATCTGATACCGCCCACGGCATCATTGATGCCGCCAGTGGCCTCAGTCATGCCACCGGCAGCCTCAGTCATGCCGTCTGTGGCATGGCCTTCTGAATAGTAGTTTTGCTTTCGCTTATTTCATGACCTAGTTTAAATTTTTGAAGCTAGAATGTATAGTGCAACAACGAAGGTTCGAAACCTCCTAAAAAAAGACCCCACCCGTACCATGTGGCATTTTCACTAATAATGCGGTTAAAATAATGATCGAGTCTAAAATATGGGTATAACAGAATTTTCACGCATATGCTGTTTAAATCTCATTTTTAGCCTTCCAATTAGGCTTTATAAACTGTAAATAAAATATGCCATGTTCATGCTAACTCGGGTCTTATTCGGTTTATTAACTATGGATGTTACGTAATATACCTCGTACAATATGCCATATTTGTGCTAACTGTTTTGTGCAAGTAGATTTAGGTTAGATGAATGCTAGGCTTTTAGGTATTTTACTTATTGTATAGATAAATGTATATGATTTGGAAAGCCTTATAATAATTTTTATTTCCGCATTTTATTTGGGATGACTGTAATAATTTTTTTATTTACCGCTTTGAATGGTTGATAAATGCAAAAACAACATATAAATCGAAAACACAATAAATAGGGTGGATTAAAACTAATTAAGAAAGAATGAAATCTTTAACTTAGCCTAATGTAAAATAGATAACAACGTCCGAACTTAGAATCTCTATTTTAAGGTATAGTCTAACCGCCCGGTGGGAATATCGTACCCTAATTCTTAGTGGAGCTTAATCAGGTGGTGACTCTAATTTTAAATACGGGATTTCAAGTCTCGTATCTCTTAACATGCAAATTGGACTTAAACTCAACGTCAGCATCAATTTTATCAATCCATCTTTTTATCACGCTAAAATGAGGAATAATCCCTCGGCCTGCTTTATAGCGCTTGTTATTTCCTCTCGTGCTACGCATCTCACGCGATCCTTACGAGAAAATGTCATCCGCTCACAGTGGCAACTTTGCTGGGGATTGATCTCTCTAACTTTAAGCTTAAAATTTTCAATAAGTTTAAAGAATTTTGATGATGTATTGAAATCATTGGTGAAATTAAAACTTCATTCTTTTTCATGACATTTTGTCCTTATGTGTGTAGATAGTTCGGTAATTTTTGGTGCCCTATTTTTACCCGAGAAGCTCGTAAAAGTATCACTCATACCCTGTTTGGAATTTAGTGTGCCTAGTGTGTGGATCATTAGTTTTAACCAACACGTAAACTCCTGCAATCATACCTATTTGGAGAGTAGTTGAGTAATGTAGAATCAAGGTAATCAAGAACATTCTACATCAACAACCATACCAAAGCCACACTAGAAAGCCTTAACACTTCAATCCTTTAGGACTACCAAAAAAAAATGAATATAATTGGGATGCACTTCCTTTGCCACTACCAGTGAATAAGTCAAACTCTATCCTTTTCGAAGAGGCGTTATGCGGGAGTCATAACGTTGGAAGAGGGGTGCTTTGTGCGCTATGTGCTACGTGCTCATACATCCCCCATGCATCAGCTTCAAGAGCCAAAATCAACTTTATAGATCTCCATTTCTAGAAGAGGTTTAGCAACATCTGTAGGACCTCTTTCATACCCCCGTTAAGTCATGACATATCACCATACGTGACAACGGGGTACAAATGTCCCATGGATGTTAGAGGGATAAGCTGCCACATCATCTCTAACCACATCTACATGCAGCCATACATACCATGCATCAGTTATTAGACAAAGATCATTCACCCATCCATGACATCATGCAGTCCATGCATGATCCGATCTGCTACCTACCATTTTAGCTCGGAGGAGGTGGAATTATCATCACACCTCGATTTGGAAAAGGCCAGACCACCGTCTGATTCATTATTCTCTCACCCCGGTTGTCATCATGAAAGTTGAAGGGGTTCCATATACCGATTCCAGTGGGGAGTCAGATTCAGATCAGGTTCGATTGGGTCAAGATTTCTTTTAGTCAGCTATATCTTTTCTGAGCAATGATGAAAACCCTCCTCCGCCTAAGGAGCAAGTCGGTCCTACTCCAACCTCGGGAGCGGCCTCTCACCCCTCTCCTGGTTTTGATTTTACCAGTGCTATGGTGCATTTTTTCAATTCAGATGCATTCCAAGCTTCTATCCAAGACACTTTCCAAGCGGATGTTAAGCAAGCCCTCGAGGATAGGAATTCTAACCAGGTCTCCAAGTCCGACATTCAAGCTCAGAATGGTTTAGTGTAGATGTTGGTCGGTCCGATAGGGACAAGACCCATTACACCTATTTTTAACCTAGCTCCCTCGACTCAGCCTATGGCAAGCTAATTTTAGTTCGGGCAAGCTTTTGATTTCCTGCCAACCTTGACAACCCTGTCGATTGTTCCTTTAAACCTAAGACCTTTTGCTGAAAGCTCAATTCCTCTAGCGTTCACTCATCAGTTGACAGCTTCTTCTAATGGGTTAATCCAGCCGTCATCCATTACTCCTCCACAATTTATTTTGACTCCCAAAGGCACCACTTACCCCTAAAACCCTTTCAGCAGCCAGATGGTCCCTCATCCTTCACCATCTCCACCAATTAACAATAAGGTCACGCAGCCTTTGGGAGTGACACCTGAAGTTACTGCTTTTATTTGCCAGATGATGGCCTCCCAGATCAATGACTAGGTTATGCATTCTCCGGGCATGACACCCAAAGCCATAGCTTTCTCTTAACTGATCAATGACCAGGTCACACAGCCTCGGAGAATGACACCAGAAATTCAAACCTACATCAACCACCTCATAGATGCCAAGGAATCTGAAAGAAATAAAGACCGGGTCCCTGATAATTTTACTATGACGAATATGGCCCGTTATGATGGTTTTGGTGCATTTGCATCCCATATTATTATGTATGAAAGAGCTATGCATGTAAAGAAATTAAGTGATAAAGTGCATGCTGAAATGTTTCCTTGTTTCCTTTGGGGCCCTGCTCTTGAATGGTATCATACTTTACCGCAGCATATTGTCACTGATTGGAAACTTCTTTCTAAGGCCCTAAAAGTTCATTATGGTTTTAATACTATGATGGAAACAACCATTCAACACCTCAAGGGGGTTCACCAAATGCCCAATGAAACCTGTGAGCACGGGATTTTGTAGTCCCTCTTGCGAGACAATGATGATGTGTTCCTGATTTTATTCCTCATGATAAAAATTCTTTGGAGTTTTTATTACCAATATAAAATTCCCCGTGAATTTTATTTCTCGTAAGAATTCAATTTGGCGTGTCTTATAACACGTCTGGTAGGAGCTTAAACCAATGATTTGCACCCAAAACTCAAATAATCTCTTAATCCCCATTAAAATAGCATTAAAATTCAAATATCCCGCTTTGACCCCTTTGACCCATGTTTGGCAGCTTTTTAGGCTTGTAGGCCCGCTGGCAGTCAGCTTTTTGAAAGCTGATGCCGCCAGCAGTATCGCCCCATACCGTCGGCGGTGTCATCCATGTCACCGCCAGCATGGCCAAATTGGGTCTCTGCAGACAGCTTTCTTCTTCCTCCTTGGGATAGTCTCTTTTTTGTCATTTCGGTGAAAATGGTTGAAAGGTCTCGAAGACCACCCCAATTTGCTATAAAAACACACCTTAGGGTTTCAAAATAGGGGGAGAACACAAGAACAATATGAAATTTGAATTTACAGAATTCTAGAGCGAGAAAATAGATTTTAGTGAGATAAGAATTAGAAAAGGTAGGAACAAGGATTCGGATTTATTTTTCCTGATTTTTCTTCTTTGAAATCTCAGATATTAAGCTTAAAATCAATAGAACTTTAGGATTAAAATCAACTTAATAGGAATTTAGAGACTTAAACTCTTAAATTTACTACCAAAATCACTCTTTGAAGCTCCATGGAGGTGTTCCTTGGTTCACGAAGAGGAGGATTCACGGCCCCGAGGTAAAAATTATGAGTCTTATAGCTCGTTGGCATTATTATTGCTTGTTTGCGCTAATTCTTGTCGATTTGCATTCATTTTCGGGTTTTCAGTCATTTTCTAAACCGTTACCTGCTGCTGCTGTAAGAAATTGAAGTCATCGGAGACATGTAATATCGCTGGTGGTATCACTCATGTCGCCAGAGATATAACTGATACCACTAGCGACATCATATTCCCTAGAAGCCTAATTTCCTTGTAGGTCCCTTTCTTTATGGTACTCAAAAAGCCATGTAACTTGCCTATAAACTGATGCCTCCAATGACATCATTGACGTCGCCGGTGGCATGGCCTTCTAGATAGCTGTCTAATTTCTTTCATTTTTAACCTAGTTTATTTTCCAAAGCTAGGAAACACAATGCAACAATGGAGGTCCAAAACCTTCTAAAAATAGACCCCACCCTATACCAAGCGTCATTTTCACTAATAATCCGGCTAAAACAACAATCGAGTCTACAATTTAGTTAAAAATGGAATTTTCTCGAAAATGCCATTCAAATCTCATTTTAGCCATCCAACCAGGCTTTATAATATTGTAAAAGAAATATGCCATGTTCACGCTAACTCGGGTCTTGTTTGGTTTGCTAACTATACATGATTAGTGATATATCTTGTACAATGTACCGTATTTATGCTGACTGTTTTATGCAGGTAGATTTAGGTTAGATGCATGTCTAGGCCTTTGGGTATTTCATTTATCGCATAGAAAAATGTGTAGGATTCGAAAGCCCTATAATAATTTCCATTTCTGCATTTACTTTTGGAAGACTGTAATAATTTCTTTATCACTTCAATGCTTGATAAACGCAAAAACAACATATAAACCGGAAATACAACAAATAGGGTGGATTAAAACCGATTAAGAAAGAATGAAATATTTTAACTTGGCCAAATGAAAAATAGATAACATCATCTGAACTCAAAATCTCTACTTAAGGTATGGTCTACCACCTGGTGGAAAAATAGTACCAAAATTTCTCGATTGAGCTGAACCGGGCGGCGACTCTATTTTAAGTACGAGATTTCAATCTCGTATTCTTTAACATCTAAATTGGACTTAAATCCAACTTTAACATCAGTGCTTTCATCATGCCTAAAGTAAGGATCAATCCCTCAGCATGCTTCACAACGCCAGTTATACATTCCTCCGTGCGACACATCTCACACAGTCCTCGTAGGGCGGGAAAAAGGGCATCCGCTCACAATGGCGACTCTACTGGGGATTTATCTCTCTAAAATTGAACTTATCTTTTCATAAAGTTTAAAGGATTTTTGATGATGTATTGAAATCATTGGCTAAATTAAAACTTCATTCTTTTTTACAATGTTTTATCCTTAAACATGCGAGTAGATAGTTCAGTAATTTTTAGGTGCCCCATTTTACCCGAGAAACTCACGAAAGTATCACTCATGCCCTATTGGAATTCAGGATACCTAGTGGGTGGATCACTCATGCCCTATTGGAATTCAGGATACCTAGTGGGTGGATCACTCATTTTAACGAACACATAAACTCCTGCGATCGTACCTATTTAGGGAGTGGTTGAGTAACGTGGAATCAAGGTAAACGAGAACCTTCTACATCAACAACCCTATACCAAAGCCGTGCTAGAAAAAGCCTTAGCACTTTATCCCTTTAGGATTACCAAAACAATAAAAAATAATTAGGATGCACTTCTTTCACCTTTATCGGTGAAGAGGCTAAACTCCATCCTTCCAAAGAGGCATTACACGGGAGTTATAAGGTCGGAAGAGGGACTTTTTATGTACTATATTTGCATCCACCATGTATCGGCCTTATGGGCCAAAAAATAAATCAACTTACCCTTACTACTCCTGCTCGTGGAAGAAGTTTAGCAACATGCATAAGACTTCTTTTTGTACCTTCGTTGCATCACCACATATCATTATGTGTGGCGTGAGATACAAACATCCTATATATGTTGGAGGGATAAGCCGTTGCATCATCGCTAACCATATTTACGTGCAGCCATACATATCACGCACCGCTTCCAAAAATAAAAAGCATGTATACCATCCATGCCATTTACAACCCATTCATGGTCTGACCCATGGTTCATGATCCTAAACAGTCTTCAACCCAAATTCGGACCTTCACAACCAACCATGTCTTTTCCTCGCAACGATAACTCTACCTCGCCTAGAGAACAAACTAGTCCTCCTCCCACCTCAAAAATAGCAGCTTACCCTTCGTCCCTTAGGTCAAAATTCACCATCGCTATCATCCAATTTCTGAACTCATATCTATTCCAAAACATCAATCGGGAACTAGTTCAGACAGCTATATAGAAGTCCATCAAGAAAGCCCTAGAAAGCCAGAACTTTGATTAGGTCATGCAATCTCTGAGCATGACACCTGATAGTGAAACACTCTGGCAATCACCACAAACTGCTTACCCCAGACAAAGGGAAGGAGCCCAGAGTCTAATTCTTTCATCATTATCTGGCATCTTGCCCCCGATGTTAGTCACTCCATCACAATATATACTCCCCATAACCTTGATACCTCCTCAGTACGACCAGGTCATAAAGTCTCCGAGCATGACACCTGAAGTCGAAACCCTCTTACATCAGTTGATAGTGGCTAATTAAGATTAGAAAGAGCAGGTTCCCAAGAGCTCCGATATGCGCTCATTAACTGGCGATGATAGAGCAAGCACATCCTTCTCTCAGTTCAAGATGAGTAAGAAGACCTCTCAAAAGCCAACCTTAACCTCTACTACCCCACCAAATAATATTCCTACAGGTAGCATAAACCCATGGATTTTACCTCTCAATGTGATATTCGTCGGCCTAAGAAAGGACGGGCTTCTTGAATCCGTCCCTGAGTGCAAACCCCCCACGAGAGAAGATAGGAAAAACTTTTACGGATATCATGTCTTGCCAGGGCATTACACCAATGAATGTAAGGTCCTACTAAGTGCCATACAATGTCTGATAAGGGATAAGAAGTTCGTGGAACCCAAAAGGGAACCTAGCAACGCAAATTCTCTCCTACCAAAGTTTAACGTCCAAATTGGGGTGATTAATCCTAGGTTACCTAAACAAGGGAATGGGCTACAGGAACTCATGAAGGCCATCTGTTCTAAGGGGAAAGAAAAATCAAGCTCCGACGATAAGGACAAGGAGTTAATCAATAAAGAGGCCAGGGAGGTTATGGCCACCATGATCAAAGCTATGACAGTTTTAGCAAAGAAGCATGGTCAAAAAGAAGCAAAGAACCCGATGATCAAGGCCATGATACAGTTCACCGAGGTCAACACCGGGGAGTCAAGTCAAGTGAGAGACTCCTCACCTAGTGCCAAGCAGAATAAGACTTAGTTCACCACTAACATGAACAATGAAGTCCCTCCACCTGTGGAGGATGATAAGCCTTGATTTGTAATCTTTAGATTGCTTTCGGTTTGAACATTTTATGTACCAAACTTTGAGCTCCATGAGCAACTTCTATTTTTCTTACTTATGTTATGTTTCTACCATTTGATCCACGCATTCATATGAGCATACCCATGATGCTTCCAGTATTAAGGATATTTTACTGTACGAAATAAATTTGTGTATAAATGAAGGCTCTTATGTGGCAATCAACTCTAATAATTTAACTCATGTCAAACACATGTGAGATCATAAAGTGCTTAAAGTCCGTGATAACGCTTTTTGTTTGGTCCCCGAATCAATAGTCAAATTATTGAACACCATGGGTCTCTTTCAGAATTAATTCAGCAACCCTACAACGGTACACCTTTAAGCTACCAAATAAGTATCAACTGGTTCCCTGAAAGGGAAAATCATGGCATACATTTTCACCCACCCACCCCTTTCCCTTTTTCAAACCTTATCCCACACTTCTTCACTACTTGGCCATCCTTGGCATGGGGGCATAAACGACTGATGAATCCCAACCTCCATCAAATAAACACCGTAGCCGAATCTTACACCAATGTCACCGCCAAGGAAATGACCAAAGTTATAGAGAAACACATCTTCACCTAGCGCAAATTAACCCTCATTAAACCCCTCGAGGAACAAAGACCAAAGGGAAACCACTGCCAAGAGCATAAAGTATGAGAGCAAGCACCTTTACCCCACAAGCCACAAACATAAGCGCATGACTAAAGTCGCGATCCGCTTGCTAAGTAAACCAGCAAAACAAGCTACCATTTCACCTTTCAAAGGCACCAAGTGAAAGGCCCCCGAACCAAATTTCACTTGGTCAAAACCCTCCACCAACGGTATAAGGGGCAAATTTAGGCCTAACCAGGAAGGGCTATACAAACCGCAGACTGAAGGAGCAATCAAAATAAAAATTAGAATGGCAATCAAACCAACTAAGAAAGCTCTGTATAAACGCTAAAACTCCCACAAACTAAACTCCTGGTAATGTGGCCAATCAAAATCAAAGCAAGATTACCTAATGTAACTTTGAAAGTAAGAATGAATCAGGTGGTCTAGGTGAAATCGAACGGACACTAAGAACCTTAGAGAATCTGTAAAGGAACAATCGAGCATACAACAGCAAGTCAGATACCTAATACCCTCGCCAAGAGTCATAGCTTTTGTAATTCTCTTAATGATTGAAATTGAAATTGAAGATGGGAGATGGGAGAGTTAATCATATAGCCATACATCTCATCCGTCTTCTGTAAGCTGTAAGCCGCGGGAACCGGGAGAAGCTTTAACCCATCCATGGTTGAATCGGGCAAGCTTTCCCTTGCCTTTGCTGCCTTTCCCTTGATAGCTTTTGTAATTCTCTTAATGATTAAAATTGAAAGAAAAAATATGGAAGGAATTTGAGGAAAGAAGAAGAAAATGGGAAGAATGGAACAGACGGCTGTTTCTATAAAGGAATAAAGAGGAGAGTTTTACTCTCTTAAAACTGCCGAGTGGAATTCGAGGAGTTTCAATTTATCTAAAACTGTCACTCGATGCCGCCGGCGGCATCATCCCACACCGCCAAGACATCAATCATACCGCCAGCAACATTATATCCATCGATTTGAATTTTGAATGTGTTTGACCAATCAAAGCTGCCATATGGCAATTACATCACTGGCGACATCACCTCAAATTGTCACCGGCGATATCAACTCCTCTCCATGCCTTTTTTCAGCCAATCTCGATGAAATCTCGGCTCTAGCCCTAACATCCCAGGACTTCTAAAACCCTTGTACTTTTTATTATTATGTTTTTACTATTGATCGAAGGGGCAAAAATATTTTTGTTTCACAAAATTGATCAAGCAGTAAAAATGTCCTCTAAAATATGTCTAATCTTTTCTCAGTCTACTCTTTGCAGGCACAAAACCACAACGGCCAGCCCTATATGTTCATTCTGTACGCTACCCGAAGATTAAGGCATGACCCGGTACATGTCAATCTTCGGGTTCACCCTTCGAATGCCAACTAAAGGTCCCTGACAAAGTCTCCGTATAAGTCACCCTTTGGGTTCACCCCTGGAATGCCAACTAAAGGTCCCTAATATAGTCTCCATATGTGTCACCCTTTGGGTTAACCCCAAGAACGCCAGTTGAAGGCCCCTAATATAGTCCCCATACATGTCACCCTTTGGGTTCACCCCTGGAATGCCAACTGAAGGTCCCTGATACAATCTTCGTATGCATCACCCTTTGGGTTTACCCCTGGAACACCAACTGAAGTTCCCTGACATAGGCTCTGTGCATGTCACCCTTTGTCACCCCTAGAACATCATTGAAGATTATAAAATGACCCTGTATGTTCTGATCTTCAAATTCACCCCTGTCCACTAATCCAAGATTACGGCATGACCCTATACATACCGATCTTTGGATTCATCCCTCAGAGCATCATTAGAGATTATGGAATGACCCTATATGTTTTAATCTACAAGTTCACCCCCTATCCTCTAACCAGAGATTACGGAATTCATCCCCTAGAACATCATTAAAGATTGTGGAATGACCTTGTATGCTATAATCTTCAAGTTCACCCCCTGTCCACTAACTGGAGGTTACGGCATGACCCTGTACATACCGATCTTTGAATTAATCCCCTGGAACAACATTGGAGATTATGGAATGACCCTGTACATTCTGATCTTCAAGTTCACCCCCTATCCATAAACTGGACAGTACGACATGACCCTGTACATACCAATCTTTGGATTCATCCCCCAAAGCATCATTAGAGGTTACAGAATGACCCTATATGTTCTGATCTTCAAGTTCATCCCTAGAATGTCAATTAAAGGTCCCGACCAAGGGGCAACCAATCTCTGTAAAGCATAAGTCCGACTAAGGGGCAAATAATCTACAAAGGATAAGTCCGACCAAGGGGCAACCAATCTACAAAGCATAAGTTCGACCAAGGGGCAATCTCTCCGTAAAGCATAAGTCCAACCAAGGGGCAACCAATCTCAATAAAGCATAAGTCCAACTAAAGGGCAATCTCTCTGCAAAGCTAAAGTCCGACCAAGGGGCAACCAATCCACAAAGCATACGTCCGACCAAGGGGCAACTATTCTATAAAGCACAAGTCCGACCAAGGGGCATCCTTTCCACAAAGCACAAGTCTGACCAAGGGGCATCCTTTCCATAAAGCACAAGTTTGACCAAAGGGCAACCAATCCATAAAGCATAAGTCCGACCAAGGGGCAATCTCTCCGCAAAGCTCAAGTTTGACCAAGGGGCGATCTCTTAGCAAAGCTCAAGTCCGACCAGGGGGCAACCAATCCATAAAGCATAAGTTCGACCAATGGTCATCCTTTCTACAAAGCATAAGTCCGACTAAGGGGCAAACCAGTCATCCATCAAGTATCATTCCTATCCTTTGCTCTTTTGTGCGATCATACTAACATGGGGCAGCAGTGATCACCTAAGGGGCAGCCTGTGAGCATGGGATTTTGCAGTCCCTCTCACGAGATGATGATGACGTGTTCTCGATTTTATTCCTCACGATAAAAATTCTTTGAAGTTTTTATTACTGATAGAAAATTCCCTGTAAATTTTTTTTCTCACAAGAATTCAATTCGGTGTGTCCTATAACGTATCCGGTAGGAGCTTGAACCAATGATTTGCACCTAAAACTAAAACAATCTCTAAATCCCTATTAAAATATCAATAAAATTCAAATATCTCGCTTTGACCACTTTGACCCGTGCTTGCGGGCCTGTTGGCAGTCAGCTTTTTAAAAGCTGATGTTGCCAGCGGTATCGCCCCATGCTGCCGATGGTATTAGCCATGTCGCCGGTGGCATGGCTATACCGGGCCTCTATAGACAGCTTTCTTCTTCCTTCTTAGGATAGTCTCTTTTTTTCCATTTCGGTGAAAATGGCTGAAAGGTCTCGAAGACCACCCCAATTTGCCTATAAAAACACACCTTAAGGTTTCAAAATAAGGGAAGAACACAAGAACATTATGAAATTTGAATTTGCAGAATTCTAGAGTGAGAAAATAGATTTTAGTGAGATAAGAATTAGAAAAGGTAGGAAAAAGGATTCTGATCCATTTTTCCTGATTTTCTTCTCTGAACTCTCTGATATTAAGCTTAAAATCAGTAGAACTTTAGGATTAAAATCAACTTAATAGGAATTTAGAGACTTAAACTCTTAAATTTACTACCAAAATCACCCTATCAAGCTCCCAAGAGATGTTGTTTGGTTCATAAAGAGGTGGATTCATGGCCTCGAGGTAAAAATTCTAAATCTCATAGCTCTTTGGCATTATTATTACTTATTGTGCTGATTCTAGTTGATTTGCATTTATTTTTAGGTTTTCAGTCGTTCTTTGAACCATTACCTGCTACTGCTATAAGAAATTGAAGTTGCTGGAGACATGTAATATCGTCAGCAATATCACTTACATCGCCAAACATATAGCCGATACTGCTAGCGACATCACATTCCCTAAAAGTCTCACTTCCTTGTAGGACCCTTTCTTTATGGTACTCAGAAAGCCATGTAATGCCTCCAGCGACATCATTCATATCACCGACAGCATCATCCATACAGCTGTCTTATTTCACCCATTTCTGACCTTGTTTATTTTCCAAAGCTAGGATATACAGTGCAATGATGGAGGTCCAAAACCTTCTAAAAGTAGACCCCACCCCATACTATAAGGCTTTTTCACCAACAATCCTGTTAAAACAATAGTAGAGTCTAAAATTTAGTTAAAAATGGAATTTTCCCGCAAATACTGCTCAAATCTAATTTTAGCCATCCAACCGGGCTTCATAATATTGTAAGTGAAATATGCCATGTTCACGCTAACTCGGGTCTTGTTTAGTTTGCTAACTATACATGCTTCGTGATATATCTCATACAATATGTTGTATATATGCTAACCGTTTTGTGCAGGTAGATTTAGGTTAGATGCATGTCTAGGCCTTCAGGTATTTCATTTAACGCATAGAAAAATGTAATAGGGTGGATTAAAATCGATTAAGAAAGAATGAAGTATTTTAACTTAGCCTAATGAAAAATAGATAACATCATCCAAACTCAGAATCTCTACTTAAGGTACGGTCTACCACCTGGTGGGAAAATCGTAACAAAATTTCCCGATTGAGCTGAACCGGATGGCGACTTTATTTTAAGTACGGGATTTTGATCTAGTATTCTTTAACACCTAAATTAGACTTAAATCCAACTTCGACATCAGTGCTTTCATCATGCCTAAAATAAGGATCAATCCCTCGGCACGTTTCACAGTGGTAGTTATATTTCCCACCGTCCAATACATCTCATGGGATCCTAGTAAGGCGAGAAAAAGGTCTTCCGCTCATAAAACCTTTAAGCAATATATTAACTGATGGATGTCAACCTAGGTTTTAATGAAAACTAGGCTGAGCCTTGAGGAGATGATTGCTAAAATCCTAGAGAGATCTCTTCCCCTATTTCATAAAGAAATGACTACCGATTCCTTCCTGTCTTGCAAGGCTATATTTGAAAAAGCCTAGAAAATTAAGCGCAAGAAGGCAGAAAAGGCAGGGAAACCCTAGTTTAGGAAGAATAATGATGCTCAGCCTTGAGCTCTGGCACCTACTATGCCTAAATCCCCAGCTGCAGTTCAGGCAATTTTTCAAGCCTTGCTACACCCGTAGCAATCACTCCAGCTCCGCCGGCAGTTGCTACAGTTCAACCCCCTTATCCTCCTTTTATTTTGGCCAATTTGTACAAGTTGCCTCTTCGGATTATCTTTAAGCGTTTGAGGGAAGCAAGTTTCATCTTGTCCCTCCAGGAGTATAAGCTGCCTAAACCGAAAGATAAGAACAATTTCTGTAATTACCATATGTAGGTGGGTCACCAAACCAACAATTACAATGCTTTACTTTTAGCTATTTAGCATCTGGTTAGTGAAGGGAAGATTGCTAAACCTAATAAGACCCCAGCACCATTAACAATCCCTTGCTTAATTTTGGGAACAAGGTGGGAATGATCTAGTCTAGCTTGCCTTAAGCCACAATCTTTAAGATAATCACCCAGGGTCCGAGCAATAGTAATTCTTTTCTGGTTATTGGATTCGGTCTCCCGTCTAACTTAGTTTTTTATCTGATTAGTCAAGCAAATCCGAGTGGTAATTTAGTTTAGGGCATGGATGTTGACCCAAACCCCCCTGAGCAAGAAAGCCATAAAACTCAGCCTTTTGTGGCTAAGAGAATGAAAGTTAAGAAAAAGTCACTCTCCAGCATAGATTCCTTTGTTTTAAAGGACGACTATTTAGATGAAGATGAGGGAGTAGTCGAAGTAGCCAAGGCTATAAGCACTAAACTGTTTAGGGTTGATTCAGCTACTAATGAGAAGCCGAATGAATTATTCAAGGTTGACCAATATTGGCCTTTCAAAGTGGATGAGTATGAGTTATAGGACCCAGATTCAGACTCTGACGAATCGCCATACCTGTTCGAAACATGAGCCACTCAAAGTGTCTTGATTAATAATGTTCTTAACATTACTCAGAGTGGCCATGTATATCAGCCTGTGGATCATCATCTCCATCTGGATAAGGACCCGGTCCCTAAGAGGATCGGCACCACTACCAGGCCTCCACCTCCACCTCCACCTCCACATGTCCTAACCAGTCTCAAAGTTAATCCTATCATTACTCAGCTCAAAAACACTCAAGCCCCTTATAGCATATGGTAGCTGGTAATTGATTCTGACAGGCATTGCAAGGGATTGATCAAGCGATTGGTTGACTTGGAGGATACTCCAACCACTTCTATTGTTGAGATATATGCCAAGGTCGGACAAGGTATACCTCCAAGGAAGGGACAGCAGATTGTGTTTGACCATTTTGATCTTTTGCTTGAGGGCAAGAACCATAATAGGGCCTTGTTCATCCGTATTTAGATCCTTGATAAGGTTATCCCCTGTATCATGGTTGATGATGGCTTTGTCCTAAATCTCTATCCATGAAAAGTCCTATCTCACTTGGGATTATGGGAGGAAATGCATGAAAAATCCAATACTATTATCCGAGCTTCTGATGATTTGAAGCACCATGTAATTGGGGCCTTTCAGGCAGAAGTCACTGTTAGAGGTGTTACGAGCACGGTACGGTTCACCATACTTGACATTGCTATTACTTACTCTTTGCTGCTTAGCTAACCTTGGCTCCATACCTTATGCGTAGTTCCCTCCACTCTCCATTAGCAAATCAAGTTCATTCACAAGGATAAACTGATAACTATCGAGGCCGATCCCACTTCTGTTATAGCTGTTATAGAAGCCAAAGCTAAATTAGAGGAAGGTCTTCAGATCACTACAGTTAGTAAGACTGAAAAATCTCCTCCCCATTGGCACAGTTATCTCTACTCTGGTATGGGGAAGCTGATGAAGAAAGCTGGGTATAAGCTTGGTAGAGGCTATAGAATGTTCAAGTAGGGAATTATTAAGGCCTTAGAATCGAAAGTGCTGGTCCGCCAAGCAGGATTAAGATACAAGCCTAGAAAAGCCTATCCACGTGTTCCTTCCTACTACTATTGAATGGTGACTATTTATAAGATTCAAGCCAACATGCCTTACAATGGAGAGCCCGAGCTTGTTGAGCAAGAAGGGAAAATATGGCCTGGCTTTGAGATCTTTAAGGATGTCTATGACTTTGAAGCTGGCTACATGGTTATATCTATTGAACCTGACCTTATTGAGCCTGTTACACCTGTCAATATTATTTCTAATAAGGCTATGGGGAAGGGAAAGATAAACCTGAAGGATGACTCTGGGGGAAGTAATAAAGAGTTTATTGATCCAGAGGTTGAAGGTGTTGTGGCTACCATGACCAGGGCTATGGAATTTCTAATGAAGAAAGGTTGGAGGGGTGAGGGAACTGGGGAAGTGAATGCCATGACGGAGATCATGGGCAAGCTCGCTAGTGCCCTAGCCGAGAAAGCCAACTTGTATGAAGAACCAACCCTCATCGTCAACCAAAAAATAGCTCTAGACCATGACCTAGACACCATTCTGATGAAGACTACAGAGGATGCTCCTCCTATTACTGCCACCACCATCGAAGATCCTCCACCTATAGAGGAGGATGACATAGATGATGTAATTTTTAATATTTCTGATGTATTTGATGAGAACGATATTGCCTACAAGGCTTTTAATGCAATGAATGACTCTCGTTTTGCTTACTTGTTTGATGTTTTTCCTGATGGATCCATGCATTCACAAAACAATACGCGTAATGTTTTTTGGCATTAGCGACACATCTTTAAGTGAAATAAACTTAAGTACCGATGATAATCCCAAAATGGTAACCATTTCCAACGATTTAACTCTTAAGGAAAAAAGTGAGATAATAAAAGTGCTTAAAAATCATGTTACCTCTTTTGCCTTGTCGTATGATGATATGCCCAAGGTAGAACGTCAAATCACTAAGCATAGAATTCCTACTGATCCCAAGTTTAGGCCTGTTAAGCAAAAGCTCCGCCGATTAAGGCCAGAATGTGTTGATCAGGTTAAGGTAGGGGCTTTGAGGTTGACTGAAGCTCAATTCATTAAAGTTGTAGAATATTTAACTTGGTTATCCAACATAGTTTTAATTCCAAAGAAGGTTGGTAGGGTCTGAGTTTGTGTTGACTTCCGAGATCTTAATAAAGATTCACCTAAAGACGACTTACCGCTTCCTCACATTGACATCTTGATTGACAGCACTGCCAGGGCAGCTATGTATTCCTTTATAGACAGATTCTCTGGTTATAATTAGATTTTAATGGATATTATTGACAAGGTCAAAATAACATTCATTATCGAAATGGGGGTTTATTACTACAAAGTGAAGCTGTTTAGGTTAAAGAATGTCGGGGCCACTTATCAGCATGCTGTAATGCCCTTTTGCACAACATGATCCATAAGGAGGTGGAGGTATATGTGGACAATATGATTATGAAGTCTATAACTTGAGAAGAGCACCTTGCTATTCTCGACAGATTCAGGACTCTTATCAAGAAATACAATCTCTACCTGAATCCGAAGAAATGTGTGTTTGGGGTCACTTCAGGAAACTACTAGGACATGTGGTCAGTCCAAAAGGAATTGAGATGGATCCCAATAAAGCCAAAGCCATTAGGGATATGCCTCCTCCTAAGATAGAAAGAGAGGTCTGATCATTTCTAGGGTCTTTGCAGTATGTCAGTTGGTTCATTTCCTGCCTCACTACCATGTACGAACCCATCTTTAAGTTGTTAAGAAAGTGGCAGCTAGTGGTATGGAATGATCAGTCTCAAGTGGCATTTGACATAATAAAAGCTTATCTTATTGACCCACCCATTCTGAAACCCCCATCCCTAAGAAACCTTTGATCTTATACCTGGCCATTGAAGAATTTTCTATAGGGGCAATGCTTGGCCAAGAGCATGATGATAAGTTGGAGCATGCAATCTACCTCTTGAGCAAAAAGTTATTGGGCTATGAAACTCGGTATTTAATTGTGGAGAAAACTTGCACCTCCATAGTTTGGCTCACTAAGTAGTTGCGCCATTATTTCCAATCCTACTGTGCCCAAGCTGTGGCTAAGATTGACCCCATGAAGTATCTTTATCATTCTCCTACCCTCGCTGGAAATCTTTCTCGCTGGTTGTTGCTCCAATCCAAGTTTGACATTGAGTATGTCATAAAGCAGTTTATGAAGAGGCTGGCACTGGCTGAATTCCTGGCCAACCAACCCCTTAATTCTAATTATGTAGAGAACTTTGAATTTCCTGATGATCAGCTTGCCTTTGTCCAAAGCCTTGAGCATATGTAGACTATGTACTTCGATGGTGTTGTGAACCGACGGGGAGCAAGCCTTGGAGTTATTATAGTCACACCAGATAATGAAATCATCTAGTTGTCCAAATGCCTGGAATTTACTATCACTAATAATGGCACTGAATATAAAGCTTATCTCTTCGATCTTGAGACTCTCCTTTAGATCAGGGCCCGTATGGTATCTATCATTAGTGATTTGGCTCTCGTAATTTGTCAGGTAGTTGGGGGTTGGGAAATGAAGGAGGAATCTCTCCATCCTTTTGTTAAGGTAGTCTAAGGCTTATCTAAGAAGTTCTCCTCCTGTTTGTATCGCCACATTCCCCGGGATGCGAATAAAATGGCTGACCCTCTGGCTACCTTAGCCTCCTTATGGGAAGGACCCTTATAGAACCTTATCCATCCTTTGGTTCTGTTATACACTAAGACCCCCTACCATGCCCAGCCAGTTCAACCGATCCTCGTTATCTTAACCGAACCCTATTAGTACTATGACATTATCCTGTTCCTCCAAACCGGCCAATATCACCCATATTCCTCTAACTCAGACCGTACCACTCTCAGGCGGCTCGCTGTTCAATTCTGGATTATCGATAATGACCTCTTCAAGCGCACTAGTGATGGGTTACTACTTCAATGCTTAACTGAATCAGAGGCTCAGAAAGTAATTGATCAATTCTATGTCGGTGATTGTGGCTCTCATATGAATGGTCTTGGTCTCGCAAAGAAAATTCAGCGGTTGGGATACTTTTAGCTCACCTTAACGGCCGATTGCATCGTTCAAGTCAAGCGGTGCCATCAAAGCCATATTTATGGCGATATGCAGCATCTGCCACCTACTGAGCTCCATCATTTATCTACTCCTTGGTCATTCTCGGTGTGGGGGATAGACACAATCAGTGAAATTTGTCCTTCATCAACAAAGGGGCAC
The DNA here is from genome assembly GCA_947683365.1 of Euphorbia pulcherrima. Taxonomy (NCBI): domain Eukaryota; kingdom Viridiplantae; phylum Streptophyta; class Magnoliopsida; order Malpighiales; family Euphorbiaceae; genus Euphorbia; species Euphorbia pulcherrima. The sequence continues at coordinate 40,777,340 of CANTUS010000008.1, read as the reverse complement.
CGGTTCATCGTGGTAGCATATTTCTAGAAATGGGTAGAGGTTGAATCCTACACCAATGTCACCGCCAAGAAGATGGCTAAGTTTATAGAAATGCACATTTTTGCTCGGTATGGACTTTCGCATCAAATAGTATCGGACAATAGGCTACAGTTTCAAGGAGCAACCGCCAATCTGATCAAGAAATACAGGATTGAACATCATAGATCTTCTCCTTACAGACCGCAAGCTAATGGTGTTGTCGGGGCTGCTAATAAATTGGTAAAGAAGATCCTTTCTAAGATGATAGCCGGTTATAGGGATTAGGCAAATAAGCTACCTTTCACTATTTAGGGATATCCCACAAGCGTCTGTGAGCGGATGACCTTTTCCCCTCCCACGAGGGCTGCGCAAGATGTGCCACACTGGGGGAAATAACAACTGGCGCTGTAAAGCGTGTTGCGAGATTGATTCTTATTTTAGGCGTGATGAAAGAACTGATGTGAATTTGGATTTAATTCCAATTTCCTTGTTAATGGATAAAGGACTTGAAATCCTGTATTTTGAAATAGAGTCGCCACCCGGGTAAAGCTCCACCGGGAATTTTGGTACAATATTCCCACCGGGTGGTTAGACCATACCTTAAAATAGAGATTCCAAGTTCAGATGATGTTATCTATATTACATTAGGCCAAGTTAATTCTTTCTTAATCGGTTTAAATCCTCTCTATTTATTGTGTTCTTGGGTATATTCTGTTAGCGTGTTATCAAACAATCAAAAGCAGTAAATAAATAAATTATTACGAGGCTTTCAAATCCTATACATTAGTCTAATGCAAGAAAACAAAATATCTGAAGGCCTAGCATGCATGTATCCTAAATCTATCTGCATCCACAAAGGTTAGCACAAATATGACAAATAGGCGAAATACATCACACTAAATAGGTTTGAGAAAATCAAACGCTTGCCTCTATGCCGTGATTCCACCTCTTCAAGATCCAATGACGCCTCCGGAAAGCATATAAATAGTATAGTATAGTAATAGTAGTAATAATACAATATAATAGGACTACAAAGATAATTACATTAGTAAAATAATAAAAGTAAAGAAGTGAATAACAGCTATACTAATAATATTACTATCTAGTAATAATAAAAACACTAAAATCAATAACACAAATAATAATAATAATAATAATAATAATAATAATAATAATAATAATAATAATAATAATAATAATAATAACAACAACAACAACAAAACCAGGCTCATATTACAGGACACTAATAATGATAATAATAGTATGAATAAGGCAACATCCAATAACTATAACACAAATACCAATACTAACAATATAATAATAATGGTATAGAATAGTAATAGAGACATGTACAATAATAATAATAATAATAATAATAATAATAATAATAATAATAATAATAATAAATAGTAGCAATAATTAGGTACAAAAAAATAGTGAATATAACGCTAACTCTACTAAAAATATAATACTATTAGAAAATAATAAGAAAACTAGTAATATTAGTTTTAACACTATTACTGTACTTAATACATATTAAGTACGAAAATAATGAACATACTAACAACATAAAAACATTGATAATAATACTAATACAACTAAAAATATTAATTCTAACAACAATAAGGACAATAATAGAAATACTACCAATAGTAACACCATATCAAAACAAGTAAACCAAACTTGAAAATAAAAAAGTGAAAGTAGAGGGATTTGATACCTCTCAGAGGTTGCCTTTGATTTTCGTAGTCGAATTTAGGTGAATTTCCAGGATCGATCCTTGAAGCCTTTGCCAAATTTTATTGAGCTGGATCTATCCAAAATGAACCGTCGATACCCGTATACCAGTGTTAGGAGTTGGATTTTTTGGTTTTATGTTTGGTGTTTGGTGTTTGGTGTTTGGAATTCAAATGTGTTTGAACATGGTTGAGTGAATTGGTGAACTTTAATATAGTTGGATTAGTTAATGAATGAACTAGAGAAGTGGAAATGGGAACTAACAAACCTAAATATTTGCTACCTTAACTCTCACTCTCAGTCTTTCTAATCCTAATGTGCAGCCCCCTCATTTTTTGACAAATGAGCACTCCTCCCAATTTTTTGTGGTTGTGCCGTTTTTCCAAAATGAAATCAAAAAACTCCCTCCTCATTACGTGCTAAATGGTTCCTTTTATATTACCTCTAAAACCCTACAATACTTCCCACTTTTTCTTTATTCCCAAAAAGCTCTCCTACTGACCGAGACCTTACTTGGTCAAAGTCTATCAAGAGCACTAGCCTCCTTTGGTAATTGAATTTCACTTTCTCTATCCCCAATTGACGCCACCTCCTACCCTTTTCCAATTCCTAGTAAGCCATTATCCTAAGAAAAGCCTACACACTTTTATTTTTACTTTATCCTAACAAAAGTCAACCCTCTTATTATTATTTTTTTCTTTCTTTCTTTATTTTTTTTGATTTGTTTTCTTACATTTCTTTCGTTTTTAAGTATTGACTAACATAACATAATTAGGCTACTAGACATTAGGGGATTATCAAATCATTTAGGGGATGCGTAATATGGATCTAATGAATTACGAGTTCGTCGTTATTTCGGTTGACTCGATGCTCGTTGAAATCCAATTAGGCTTCTTGGACGAGTACCCGTGAAAACTCAAATAAAGGATAACCATGTATATCTCATCATCGAGGCTGAACAAAATCTCATGCTCACAGCGTCCGTAACCCAATTGGTCAAACTCCATTCTCCCTGGTCTATAGAATGGAAGCGATCTTGCCAGTTGAGACTCAGGTAACCTCACTAAGGGTCGCATTAGAGGCTAAGTTGAAGGAATCCAAATGGACTCAAGCGAGGTTTGAACAGCTAAATATGATGGATGAGCAGAGATTAAGCACTCTTATTATCTCACATTTGTTTTTAACAGGAGTTAAATTATTGGAAAGGGTTACCACTTGGGAGGTTCATTTGTACTCGAATTAATTTCATGCAGTAAAGTATCACGAATACTGAAAACATCATGCGTATGCTTATATGAATGCGTGGATCAATTGGTGAAAACATGAAACTAACAAAACATAGGCTGCTCATTAAGCTGAAACTTTTAATGGTGAAATTGTTCAAAATAAAATAAAATTACATATTTAGATAGTCATCATCCACATGTAGAGGGTCTTCATCGGTCAGTAGGGAGGTCGGACTTGATATACTCGTTGCTGAATTCCTGTAGGGGATTTTTCCTTACACTGGGTGACTTTTCTAGTTCGACCATCTTACCTTCCTCCACCAATTACTGGATGGCGAGAATCAGAGCATGACATTCGTTGGTCCGGTGGCCCGGCTGGATGTGATACCCGTAAAAATTCTTCCTTTCGTCCTTCCCGAGGAGCTTATACTCTTGCAGGGGTTTGAGAAGGTTGACCTTACTTAACTCAGTAAAGATCGCATTGAGTGGCAGCTTGTATGGACTTACATTGACCATGGGGTCCTTGCCAGGTTGAGCAGTGGCGATTGCGGGGGTAGCACTAGAGGCTTCATTATTCTTCTCAAACCAAGGAATTTTGGTACGATATTCCCATCGGGTACGATATTCCCACCGAGTGGTTAGATTGTACCCTAAAACAGAGATTCCAAGTTCGGATGATGTTATCTATTTTACATTAAGCCAAGTTAAAAGATTACATTCTTTCTTAATCGGTTTAAATCCTCTCTATTTATTGTGTTTTCGGGTATATTCTGTTAGAGCGTTATCAAACAATCAAAAGCAGTAAATAAATAAATTATTATAAGGCTTTCAAATCCTATGCATTAGAATAATGCGAGAAAATAAAATATCCGAAGGCCTAGCATGCATGTATCCTAAATCTATCTGCATCCACAAAGGTTAGCACAAATATGACAAATAGACGAAATACATCACACTAAAGAGGTTTGAGAAAAACAAACGCTTACCTCTATGCCGTGATTCCACCTCTTCAAGATCCAATGATGCCTCCGGGAAGCATATAAATAGTATAGTATAGTAATAGTAGTAATAATACAATATAATAGGACTACAAAGATAATTACATTAGTAAAATAATAAAAGTAAAGAAGTGAATAACAACAATACTAATAATATTACTATCTAGTAATAATAAGAACACTAAAATTAATAACACAAATAATAATAATAATAATAATAATAATAATAATAATAATAATAATAATAATAATAATAATAATAATAATAATAATAATAATAATAATAATAATAATAATAATAATAATAACAGAACATGGCTCGTATTACATGGAAACTAATAATGATAATAATAGTATGAATAAGGCAACATCCAATAACTATAACACAAATGCCAATACTAACTATATAATAATAGTATAGAATAGTAATAGAGACATGCATAATAATAATAATAATAATAATAATAATAATAATAATAATAATAATAATAATAATAATAATGACGTAAAATAGTAGAAATAATTAGGTTAAAAAAAATAATGAATATTATGCTAACTCTACTAAAAATATAATACTATTAGAAAATAATAAGAAAATTAGTAATATTAGTTTTAACATTATTACTCTACTTAATACATATTAAGTACGAAAATAATGAACATACTAACAACATACAAACATTAATAATAATACTAATACAACCAAAAATATTAATTCTAACAACAATAAGGACAATAAAAGAAATACTACCAATACTAACACCACATCAAAACAAGTAAATCAAACTTGAAAATAAAAAAGTGAAAGTAGAGGGATTTTATACATCTCAGAGGTTGCCTTTGATTTTCGTAGTCGAATATAGGAGAATTTCTAGGATCGATCCTTGAAGCCTTTGTTGGATTTTATTGAGTTGGATCAACCCGAAAGGAACCGTCGATACCCATATACCCGTGTTAGGTGTTGGATTTGAAATGGCTTTGATTTTGTGTTTGGTGTTTGGTGTTTGGTGTTTGGAATTCTAATGCGTTTGAACATGGTTGAGTGAATTGGTGAACTTTAATGTGATTGGATTAGTTAATGAATGAATTAGAGAACTGGAAATGGGAACTAAGGAACCCAAATATTTGCTACCTTAACGCTCACTCTCACTCTTTCTAATCCTAATGTGCCGCCCCCTCATTTTTGACAAATGAGCTCTCCTCCCAATTTTTTTGTGGTTGTGCCGTTTTCCCAAAATGAAATAAAAAAGCCCCCCTCCTCATAGTGTGCTAAATGGTTCCTTTTATATTACCTCTAAAACCCTACAATACTTCCCCACTTTTTCTTTATTCCTAGAAAGCCCTCCTACTAACCGAGACCTTGCTTGGTCAAAGTCCATCAGGAGCACTTTCCTCCCTTGGTAATTGAATTTCACTTTCTCTATCCCCAATTCACGCCACCTCGTGCCTTTTCCAATTGCTAATAAGCCATTATCCTAAGAAAAGCCTACTCACTTTTCTTTTTACTTTATCCTAACAAAAGTCAACTCTCTTATTACTATTTTTTTCTTTCTTTTTTTTTTCATTTGTTTTCTTACATTTCTTTCATTTTTAAATAATGACTAACATAACATAATTAGGCTACTAGGCATTAGAGGATTATCAAGTCATTTGGGGGATGCGTAATATGGATCTAACGAATAATGAGTTCGTCGTTATTTCGGTTGACTAGATGCTCGATAAAATCCAATTAAGCTTCTTGAACGAGTACCTGTGAAAACTCAAATAAAGGATAACCATGTATCTCTCATCATCGAGGCTGAGCAAAATCCCATGCTCACAACATCCGTAACCCAATCGGTCAAACTCTATTATCCCTGGTCTACAGAATGGAAGTGGTCTTGCCAGTTGAGACTGAGGTAACCTCACTAAGGGTCGCATTAGAGGCTAAGTTGAAGGAATCTGAATGGACTCAGGTGAGGTTTGAATAGCTAAATATGATGGATGAGCAGAGATTGAGGGCCCTAGATAATCACCAGATGTACCAACAGCTCATGGCTTGAGCCTATAACGGTCGGGTGAGACACCAGAAGTTTCCCCTAAAAGTTGGAGATCTAGTCCTCAAACAGCTTGAATCTTCCACTATCGATGCAAGGGGCAAGTTCAAGCCGAACTGGGAAGGACCGTATGTGATAAAGAAGATGCTTAGTAAAGGTGCAGTTAAGCTTATGGATATGGATGGGAATGAGTTTGTGAACCCCGAGCGTTATCACATCTAAATCAAAAGAAATTAGTCAGAAAAAAGCAGCACACAAAAAATAGATGAAATAAACCACCCGTCTTTCGGTCTTTTACTGATCAGGCAAAAATTAGGGTGACACCCGTTGGTCGGTATTCTACAAATTGGTCATGCAAAAATTAGGGGATGAGTCAAACTCGCTAGATCGAAAACCCAAAAAGGGAGATACATGGTTATCCTTTATTTGAGTGCCTTCTAGAAAACAAATCTAGGCTAGTTGGCATCAGGAGTTAAATAAATGGGAATGATAACCAAACATCATGTACTTTGTTTTACTTCACTTAATGAAAGTATCTCTTTTGTTAAATTTTGAATGCTTATGTGTATGTGAATTTTATATCCATACAGTTAAAACAACTCAAGTAAGCCTAATGCAGAGTTCACATTATTCTAAATTAAATGTGCAATAAATAAAAAATAATTCTGATACACTGAAAAGAGCAAGGTCCATGCAAAAGTCAGAATAAGTCTGCTGGATTGAAAACCCTAAAAGGGCGGTCCAGACAAAAATTAAGACAAGGTTCGATAGATTGAAAACCCCAAGGGGCAGTCTATGCAAAAGTAAGAACCAAATAAAAGACTTATAATAAAATAAAGTTCGATAGGTCTGTCACCCTGACAAGCTTACGCAAAAGATAGAACTAAAAGAAAGTGCACTTGAAGCCGAACTCCCCGCATCCTTGTCATAACACCTAGAAATCCTCTGTAAGGTGGAAGTGATAAAAGGCTTATGTTCGTACTCTGCTCGCTCTCCCTCAAAGATGGCCCACGATCGCTTTGATCGGGTCATCAGACGTCTAAGCTCGACGAGCCATCCTTTGTAGGGTATGTCAGTCTCAATGATCTCTACGTAATCATAGTCCAGAGTCTCAAATATGGCCTTCCTGTCCCACTTCTCCCCTAATATGGTTCACCCACCTGGCTTTGTAAACTCTAATTTGGTTATAAGGTAGCTTGATCGGGACTCTCTATCGCTTGTCATACTGACGACACAACCGAAAAGGGGTATAGAATGAGGACCTCTCCAAACCTATCAGATGAACACAGGATCCCTAAGACTCTACGACCACATCTCGGATCCTCCACCATGGGTTAACCCACTGAATTTGTGAACCTGTATATTCCCTTAGAATAGGCATCCAACTATCGAATTTCAATTGATCAAAATCTGCTCGCATAAGCCCTCTTTCCCTCAAATAAACGGGTAAGTACTTCTTCGGGTTCCCCCGTGGCGCCTCCTCCAATTTCAGCTTCTCTATTAGCCATACCTATAATTTAGTTTCAGATAAGAGCAGAAGCAAGTGAATAATTTGCAAAGTGGGAGAATGAATTCTATAGTAGTATAAGATGGTCACCGATAAGAGTCGGGTCGGTGGAAGCAGCGTCTGTATTAAGCAGGATCTCGGCTAGTCCTACAGATATAGGAGAAAACCCTGTCAATATAGGACCAATAAGGGAAATCAGCCTGAATGGGGCGATTGGGCCCACTCTGTACATAAACTCTGCCATAAGTAATAGTGCCACCATGAAAGGCCAAGCAAGGTGAGATCTAGGGGCCCCGTGACATCACTCTAGCATCCCACTAAGCCAGAATCTAGGTTTGTCAGGCAATTAGGATAAGAAGGGTCCCACAAAATCCAAATTCTATAACCCCTAGGGGACGCCATCTGCGCCAAAATGAAACTCCGGGAGCACTAGGGGCATGCGCTTGGGGCATGGAACCCCTAATATATTTTTGATACTCTTAAAGTAAGGGGCATAACTCAAATAAAGAAAATCAGAATACATGGTTCGTCCGATCCCAAAAGGTCATCGTCGCCCAAAGAAATTCGGGGCTTACAGGCCACATTGCAACATATTGGAAGCCCCATAGCCTAAATTTTTCTATCTTCTTCCAGTCTACATTTCCTAGGCTTTACAAGAAGCCCCGTAGCTGCTGGTTGTGGTTTGCCATAATTGAATTAGAGAAAATGGCCGAATTGGGATTTTTGGCAAAGTGATGCCCCCCACGGTATGACTTAGCTTGCAGGGGGTATGGCCCAGGTTGTCAGTGGTATGGATTTGCGGGCTGTTTTGTCTATATTATTTAACAAATTATAATTTCATGAAGTTGGCGATATTAGTGATGTCGCCGGCGATATGGCCATAATTTCTGCGAATTTCTACTCTTTTTTAGACAGTTAAGACCTGCAAACAACCTATAAAAAATCTGCAATCTATTTCCAGAACACATCTAAGCATAAAGTCTAAATTTTATTCAAATCAAAAGCCCAAAGGCATAAACCATCCAAATATCCAAACCCTTAGCCTAAACAAGGCCAAAATTATCCGAAATTATCCAAACCAAAATCAAAAGCCCAATGTATCAAACGCGTACAAAACTAAAAAAAACAAAATCCAAAAATAACAAAAACAAAGGGAAAATCCAATCAGCAGCTAGATCTAAATCTGGCCGCCACTGCCCGACGGGTGAGATAAAACATCCTCCTTACTGAGAAGATAAGTGCCAAAAACATCTTCTTTGGTCCCCGGGAAGCTCTAAGAGCTCTCAGGAAATGCCTCTATAGTGGCGCCCGGCTGTCACCTTGCTTCCCCTTTGGCTAGGCTCTCCCAAGAGTGCATGATCCATGTTGTGTTTTCTCCACCTCTCATGTTCTGTGGCATCGAACTGGTTCTCCAACTAGCTCACTCAGTCCCGGAGTGCCCTTATCACTTCTTGATATCTCCACGGAGCCTTATTGGCATCCAATAGCGTGAGGGCTATAAAATCCTGCAAACCACAATGACAACAATCCATATCATTCATATCATCCATTTATGCATTTTATTCTAATGTCATATTTCTATATGGAATATACATGAGCAACCAGAGTCGGGGAAACTAATATGTCCCTAACAGTAAAAGCATTTCCTACCAATCGCTCCGCCTCGGCACGAGAAACCTAAAAAATCCAAGGACCAATCAAAAGAAATTCATAAGGGGTCAGTCATATGGTTTTGTTTGCACAAGGCTTACATAAGTGGTGTTTATGGCATAAAGTTTAGCGAGTGACTGCTGGAGGGTATCTCCCTAGTCCAAAAGTCGCCTCTTGAGTTCATCAGTAAGAAATAAGTCTCTAAGATGGTTGAGAGGTGCCCCTCCACAAATTTAATACCCTCAGGCATGCCATGATATCGCATCCACAATCATCAGCCTGACCACTCTTCCTGAAGGGTACCTGAAAAATCCAAAAAGCTAACATAAGCAACTATTTTAGCCCAAGCATATGGCATAAACATAATTATAAAGCAAAGAAAGGGTGCATTCTTACATCATAGGAATTGTATCCCTCGTGAGCCGTTGAGGCATTCGGGCTAACCTCTCCCTACCTCTCAGCATGGCCCTCACCACCGCCAATCCCTTCCTCATCATGATCCTCAATGATAATCCCACGCCTTTGCTTTTTTAGCTCCTTCTCCTTCTTCTTCCTATGGTAGGAAATGGAATCATTATCGTGAATGCGGGGGCATCTGTGCTAGGACGGCCCTAGGCCAATTCTTCCCCTCGATGGCCTTGACATCCTCAACCACTAAAATCAGCCTATAATTGACTTTGTTGCTCGAGACTGAGAAGAACAGCACAGTCAACAAAGAGATGATAAAGGAGCAAAATCTCGATCGGTCTTGGGGATCACTCCAATCCCCTTCTAATACTCATGCAGATCTCCATAGCAAAATCTCCCCACCTTGGGCTTTAACCTAAAAAGCTCAATCACCTCCTCACCACCGATCCCTTAAGGTGGTTCCTCTCCATGTACACATCAAAATGGATCACTTCCTAGGTCCATGGTAGCCCCGGTCATTGCTACCATATCAAAAAGGGTAATAGTAACCTCCTCAATCTAGAAATGGAAGGTGTGAGAGGTCTCGGACCACTTTTCAACCAAGGCGGTCAGGGCTAAGCGAGACAGCTTAGGCATCAGCAAAGGTATGGTTTGGGCTAAATCCCTAAATCTCGTATCTTCAATTATAACCTCAATCTTCGAATCCTTATTAGCAATATGTTTCCACCACTCTTCGATGGTTCCTATACCCTTAGTGTAGGTTTGCGTATGTGGCTGCAAAATCAGAAAAGAGCATATCAGCTAAGCATTTCAAATTCTATGTCATTTTTCTTTTGGAAAGATGTTGATGCCATTGCTGGGGGCATTGATGTCACTAGTGACATCACTGAAACCAGTGGCAACATGGCACACTTCTAGCCTCTTTTGAAGGCCTGAAGCAGCTGGCGATAACACTGATGTCGCTGGCGGTATCGTTTTTACGGGCAGAATTCAGTCTTGCCTAAAATCGCCCAATATCGCACCAAATCACAAAAAATCACAATTAATCGAACCCAAAGCATAAAAATAATAAAAAAATCAAACCTATGGCATACAATATTAGTTTTTAAACAATAAATTAGTGCTTTATAGCCCCTATTATAGCAAATTTTGAGCCTAAGGCCGAAATCAAAACTTAACATAAAGATTCAAGTTTTGTAGGATTACCTAGATGTTAGAGATTTGATTCTTCTTATTCGAGATGAGTTCGTCGATAGGAGCCGCTATCGTATACCCAAAGATAATGTTAGACTCCTTAAAGCCATATCCCATATGAATTGGGCAGAGTTTCAGCACTTCGATCGAAGAAACGGGCAAGTATTCAGACTTAGAACTTCTAGATTTTCGGCCAAAGATCTTCTTCGTGGTTGAAAATTGCAAGAAAAGAGAGAGATTTAAGTTTGAATGAGAATCGAGAGAAGAAAGGGATTTTCTGCTTCTATAGATGTTAAAATAGGTGAAATAGAGTTTAATCCCATGTTGAACACCCGCGCGAAATTTAAAGAGTTTGATTTTATCTGAAACTGCTGAACCTTGCCACCGGCAGCATCATTCACATCACCAGCGCAGCCAGACCGCCGGCGGCCTTAACTTTCCCAATTTGAAATTTTGAATTTGTTTGCCCAATCAAAGATGCTATGTGGCACCCAAACCACCGGCGGTATCAATCCAAATTGCCGGCGGTATCAGCCAGGCCGCCGGCGACATCAAGTTTTCTCCTTACATTTACAGCAATTTTAATGTTATCCCGGCTCTAGTCCCGATATCCCAGGACTTTTAAAACCATTATGCTTTTTGTTATTTTACATTTTTACTATTAATCGAAGGGGTAAAATTTTTTTTTTCATAAAATAGATCAAGCAATAAAAACATCATATAAAATCAGCCCAATCTCTATTTACTAGTCATTTGTTATAGGAATGACGCTCCGTAATATCGAATACGGAAACCCTAAGCCCCACTTTGCAAATCTTAAAAGCCTAAGCCCCACTTGGTAAATCCTGAAAGTCTAAGCCCTGCTTGGCAAATCCAGAAAGCCCAAGCCCCGGTTGGCAAATCCTGAAAGCCCAAGCTCTGCTTGGCAAATCCTGAAAGCCCAAGCCTCGCTTGGAAAATCATGAAAGCCCAAGCCTCACTTAGCAAATCATAAAAGCCCAAACCCCACTTGGCAAATGCTGAAAGCCCAAGCCCCGCTTGGCAAACCCTGAAAGCACAAGCCCCGCTTGGTAAATCCTAAAAGCCCAACCCCTGCTTGGCAAATCCTGAAAGCTGAAGCCCCGCTTAGCAAATCTTGAAAGCCCAAGCCCCACTTGGCAAATCCTGAAACCCAAAGCCCTACTTGTTAAATCCTGAAAGCCCAAGCCTGGCTTGGCAAATCCAAAAACCTCGAGCCTAACTAAGGGGCAAATTCAGTCTCAAAGCTCGACCAAGGGGCAAACCAATTTCAAAATCTCAAGCCCGACCAAGGGTCAAATCAATCTCAAAGCCTAAGCCCCCCTTGGCAAACCAATAAAGCTTAAAGCCTAAATAAGGGGCAAATCAGTCTCAAAGCCTAAGCCCCGCTTGGCAAACCAACGAACCTCAAGCCCGACCAAGGGGCAAACCAGTCACTAAATGGAGTCACTGATGGAATCAAAACTTCATCAACCATCATGTACAATTCCTATCCCTTGCTCTTTCATGAGATCATACTGGCATGTGATAGTAGTGATCCCCTAAGGGGCAGCCTATGAGCAGGGGATTTTACAGTCCCTCTCGCGAGACGATGATAACGTATGCCTGATTTTACTCCTCATAATAAAAATTCTTTTTTTGGAAATTTTACTACCAATATAAAATTCCATGTGAATTTTATTTTCAAAAAAATTCAGTTTGACATGTCTGATAACGTGTCAGGTGGTAGCTCAAATTGATGATTTACACCTAAAAATAATCTAGTCCAAAATACGCATTAAAAGTCAAAAATACACCCCAATATCTTAGTTTTTTCATCAACATCACCTTTTATCGGACTTCCTTTCCCTTTTCCTGATTTCGGGCTTGAATCGTGCAAGCTTTTTAGATTTGTTAGAAGCGCGAGGCCACTGGTGACCTCGCTGATATCATCGGTGGCATCATTCATGCCAGCAATAGCATGACCTTCAGCTACAGATAGCTGTGTGCGTTTTTTGCTCGTTATCTGTCAGACAATTGATCTAAGGCAATTTCTAATGGATTTTAGCCTACATAAACAATATTTCCTAGCCATTTCAAGGGTTCCACTCTCCCTCAACTAATGATTTCAAGTAAATTTTGAGCATTCTAGCTAGCTTTAGTGGGATAAAGTTTAGAAAAGGTAAGAAAAGAGGATTCAATTCATCTTTTCTTGGTTTTTCTCTACTGAACTCTCTGATATCTAGGTGCATTTTAAGTTTAGAAATCACTAAAATTAGGATTTAGAGACCAAATCACCACTTACTTCCTAAAATCATCATTTGGGCTCCCCGGAGGTGTCATACGGATCATGAAAAGGTGAATTCACGGCTCCGAGGTAAAAATTATGAGTCTTATAGCTCTATGGCTTCCATTTTACTTATTTAGTGTGTTTGGTTACTGTTTGTGCTTAGTTTTGGGGTTTTTATTACTTTCCAGCCAAAAGGAGCTGCTGCAAGAAACTGAAACTACCGAAGGTAGTTGAAGCCGACGGTGGTATCAACCATACTGCCAGCGGCCTCGTTGATACTACTAGTGGCCTTATTTGCCCCCAGTGGCCCTATTTTCTTATAGGACCCTTTCTTTATGGTATCTAGAAAGTCATGTAGCCTGCCTGTGTAACTGATACTGCTAGCGGCATCATTGATGCCACAAGTGGCCTTAGTCATGCCGCTGTCGGCATGGCCTTCTGGACAGCAGTTTTACTTTTATTTATTTCCTGACCTAGTTTAAATTTCTGAAGCTAGGATGTATAGTGCAATGATGATGGTCCGAAACCTCCTGAAAACAAACCCCACCCCGTACCATATGGTATTTTTAGTAATAATCCGGTTATAATAAAGATCGAGTCTAAAATATGGATATAATAGAATTTTCACGCAAATGCCATTTAAATATCATTTTTAGCCATCCAATTGGGCTTCATAAAATGTAAATAAAATATGCCATGTTCACACTAACTTGGGTCTTATTCGGTTTACTAACTATTTATGTTACATGATATACCTCGTACAACGTACCATATTTGTGCTAACTATTTTGTGCAGGCAGATTTAGGTTAGATAAATGCTAGGCCATCGGGTATTTTACTTATTGTATAGACAAATGTATAGGATTTGAAAAGCCTTGTAATAATTTTAATTTCCGCATTTTATTTGGGATGACTATAATAATTTATTTATTTACCGCTTTGAATGCTTGATAAATGCAAAAAAAACATATAAACTGAAAATACGATAAATAGGGTGGATTAAAACCGATTAAGAAACAATGAAATCTTTAACTTGGCCTAATGTAAAATAGATAACATCATCTGAACTGGGAATCTCTGTTTTAAGGTACGATCTAACCACCCGGTGGGAATATCATACCCAAATTCTCGATGGAGCTTAATCGGGTGGCGATTCTATTTTAAAATACGGGATTTCAAGTCTCATATCTCTTAACATGCGAATTGGACTTAAACTCGATCCTTTTATCACGCTAAAATAAGAATCAATCCCTTGACCCGCTTCATAGCTCTCATTATTTCCCCTCGTGCTACGCATCTCATGAGGTCCTTATGGGAAAAATGTCATCCGCTCACACTTACCCGAAGAGTATTTTCGATTTCTTTAAAGATGATGAGTTTGAGCCTTCAAGATCTTTCAACAGGGGATTTCTCAAGGAAATGAAATTGGCTGATGTAATTTTGGCCATGCTTAAAGGGGCTAGATTGGAAGAATTTGCAAAAAATGAAGAACCGGCCTACAGGGAACTCACCCAAGATTTTATTTGTACCCTTTTAGAAAAAGAGGAAGACTTGAAAAGTAACAATTTGAGTAAGTATGTTATCCACTTTTTCGATAAAAAAGGAGAATGTCCCTTGATGATCTAAACAAGTTTGTCATAGTTCCAGAAGATATGCTCTTAATTAATGGCTACCAAAATGCTCATCGGAGAATCCTATAAGACTTTGACAAGGACCAATATTAGCTTGAGCCCACTAGAAGAACCTATGAGAAAGAGAAGTGCTCTAGAAATTCAAAAAGTACAAGCATAAGATCATTCATAAGTTTCTAGCAAGCACTTTTTTGGTTGCCATAATCAGTCTACTATGAATGTGGATGATCTTTTTGTTCTCTATTGCATGGAAAAGGGTGAGAAGATTAATGTGTGGGGAGCTTCTTCATAGATTATATTCTTAGTCTTCCAAACAAAGGAAATAAGCACATTCTAGTGGGCTCTTGTGTCACAAAAAAGCCAAAAATATGCTCACCATATTTTCTGCCTATGGTCTCATAATAATGGGTTATCCGGAGCTAATAGGGTTCAATAATATGAACAAGTTCAGAATTTGCAAGACTTTTAACAAGAAATGGTATTTGTGGCATGAGGCAGAAGCTTTAGATGCAAGGAAAGAGAAAAGGAAGGTCGTGAAGACAGAAACTCCTACCCCTACATCAAAGAGGAGAAAGACCATAACCAAAATCTCTCTTACTAAGCTAGGGAAGCAACTAGCTAAAGATGAGAAGCTAGCAATTTTGGACAAATGTGCTAGCATGTCCATAAAAGATCTGCTCCCTATCATTGAGGAATTGGTGGAGGAAAGAAATGAATACCACTCTTGGAGAATTGAGGTGGAAAGAAGTTTGAGAAGGTTGGAGGATGAAGGAATGAGCTCTATTCCCGAATTTGTCAAGAACAGCCCTACTGATAAGTTTACTGCTAGGCTCCAACTTCCTATGATTTTAGTTTCTGTAACCAATGATGACCCCATGGAAAGCAAGGAGTAATAGGAAGTGATGGTAGCCTAGAATCCCCTAAAGGCCTTTGAGTAAATTCCCTCTCCTCTTTTGATTTCAATTTTTATCTATCCCACTACTGAGGAAACATTTCACACTTGCTCTTTTGCTATCATCATTATGGTTGTTTGTATGCTTTGAGGACAACGCATTGAGTAAGTGCGGGGGAGTTGATGCCTTATAATTATTGTTTATGACTGCTACCTTGAAATTGCTGGCTATTGATGTGTTTACTTCGGTTAAATTACTACTTGTGATCTCCCATGCTTAAGACATTTGGTTGACTTTGAGTAATATTTTATCTATTTTTTGTGTTCTATTTTTTTATTTCTGATCATGTTGTTTGTAAGTAGCTTCACTTCTCTTTTGAATTTGTGGAATTTTTAACTTTTCCAAAAGTGTTTTCTATTTTGGCAATTAGCATGAGAAACTGTCTATTGTAAATATGTAGTCTAGGTAAAATACTCAAGGTTTGGTTAATAATGGTAAAATTACAATTAGCATGTTAACAAGATTGATAAAGCAAGTTAGACATAATTTGAAATTGTTTTTCAATAAATAAGACTAGGATAACCAACTGAAATGAATCCATTGTTTAGTGAGGACTTGAGCCTAAGTTTTTTTTTGATTTATCACTCACTTAAAACAATTTTGTATCTACTCAAAATTTTAATCTTTTCTTATACATAAAGTGCTAAAATTTTCAAAATCATTCTTTACTTAATCAAATTTTGAAATCATTTCTTTCTTAAAATAAATTGTTTGAATTCTTTGATGAGAGGGCTTACATATGAAACTTAAGGCTAGAATTTGATTTGGGAGAATTTGGATATAGTGCTTATTGAGACCACATCATTGATCACTACATGTGATGATTAAGGCGCTCGGATCACACCTCTTTTTACCCAAAAAGCCACCCTTACATAATATATCTGTTGTATTTCATGGATATGAACATAAAGAATTGAACGGGAACTTTGGTATTGAAAGTATGTATTTTATTTTCAATAAAATAGCTCTTTTATAGAGCTAAAAACATAACAATCAAAATATAAAAATCGCCTAATATCAAGCATGATTAACAATAAAAGACTAAGTCATTTAACTAATTATTTTCTCATATGAAAAATTTCCAAATAATCCAACAATATCCCCTAGTTAGCCCCCTTGAGCCTTAACCTTTTTCTTCATACAGCCAACAATTTAAACCCCACAACCTTTTTCTTTTTACTTTCCCTTTGCATTACACCTTTGATTTTACCAAGAATTTTCAAAACAACAAATTTAAACTACTATTGGTTGTTAACTTGTTTTCTAAATTATTCTCAAAGGAAAAACTTCAGTGAGCTTTCTTCAAATTCTATTCCAGCCCTATGCTTCATTATAAAAAAAAAAGAAAAAAACGGAAAAAAAGAAACAAAATAAAGAAGTTCATTTAGTTGTTATTTTTCAAAGCTGGGAAAGCAACCCAAACTCTTTTGATTTCCTTGTACAAAAGCTTGTTGTGTTTAATTACTTGATCCCCTCTGCTAGAATGTTTACCGCTAATTGCTACATGATTGCTCTATTTTTCCTTTGATTCCTTTAAGATGTAAACATCATTGTCCAATACAAGTTCGTAACCATGCATCCTATTGTACAAATCATCTATGCTTGCTTGGTAGAATCAATTTACACACAAAAAGCCTTTTAACACACCCCAACTGAGCCTACATTACAACCCAATTAAAGACTCTTTGATTATGTTGTGATCAATACTTTTAAGTGGTGGAGATGAGACTGATAACCAAGCCAATGGACTTAATGTTTGCTATGTGTTGCTAATGAGTGATTTCTCAAAACTCACCCTTTAAATACTTTGTGTGAATTGAGTGACACCTTTGGTGAGAAAGGTTGATTTTATCTTGGGAATATTTATTGATAAATCAGCTTTGAATTGTTGTTTTAACTTGTTTTTTAGATTGAGTTACATGCTAAGTGTGGGGGTATTCATCATTAACCTTAAACTTTGTATTTTGTGTAGATTACTGAATCTTCCTAAGATAGAATTGATTGCTAATTACTACCTTTGTTTTTATTCTGTTCTTTTTTCTTCTCTTTTTAACTTGTTGTAAAACTCTGTTTTATTCCCTTTTGTTTTTGCTTGAGGATAAGAAATTATCTAAGTCTGGGGGAATTTGATAAGTGTAATTTGTACCAAATAAATACTAGTCATATGGCCTTGAAATCCTTATAATTATAGTGAAAATATGTGATTTATTGGTGTTTTTGGCAATTATTTCATATCACTACTGGATTTCGCTGAGGTTACCACCAAGGAACAGGAAACTGGGCAAGGTGAGTATAGAACTGGACCAGAAGAAGAGCAGGTTGCTACAACCCACAAGGTTGATGACAAATGACCAAAGAACCATCTTCTAGAAGGATTTTGGGTGAGGTAAAAGAGAATTGCAAGTAGATGACGGTGGATGGTATCTTTTTGAGCAGTGGAGGATGACCTACTCTAACCCACTTTTGCAAGTTGCATATTACTCTTTTCAAAGACTCTGAAAACCTCTAGAAGCTTCATTTTGACTGGGTGATTATTATTTTGTTATTGTGAGCACGGGATTTTATAGTCCCTCTCACGAGACGATGATGACTTATACCCAATTTTATTCCTCATGATAAAAATTCTTTTTCAGGATTTTTATTACCAATATAAAATTCTCTACAAATTTTATTTCTAGAAAAATTCAGTTCAACGTGTCTGATAATGCATCCGGTGGTAGCTCAAACCGATAATTTGTACCAAAAAAATAATTTAGTCCAAAATACCGATAAAAAGTCAAAAAAGGCCCAATATTTCAAATCATCCCTCTTAAATTGCTTTTGGCCGAATTTTCTTGCTTTTGCCCTATTTTTATGCTTGATTCATCCATGCTTTTGAGACTTGTCAGGAGAGTGAGGCCGCTGGTGGCCTCATCGATACTGCCAGTAGTATCATCCACGCCGCCGCTGGCATGGGTTTTTGCTGTAGAACAGCTTTGTGCCTTTTTGCTCGATATTCGCCGGATAATTGATCAATATCAATTTCCACCGGGTTTTGGCTTATATTAGGAGGCATTTTCTGCTGGAAAAAGTGTTCAACACTTCCACCACTCAAAATCATTAGGAAATTTTGAGTATTTTAGTTAGTTATAGTGGGATAAAGTCTAGAAAAGGTAAGAAACGAGGATTCAATCCATCTTTTCTTAATTTTCTTTACTAAACTCTCTGATATTTAGGTAAAATTTGAGTTTAGAAATCACTAAAGTAGGATTTAGAGACCTAAATCACCCCTTTACTTCCCAAATCATCATTTAAGCTCCCCGAGGTGTCATTTGGATCACCAAGAGGTGGATTCACGACCCCGAGGTAAAAATTCTGAGTCTCATAGCTCTTTGGCTTTCATTTTACCTATTTGTTGTGTTTATTTGTTGTTTTGTGCTTAGTTTTAGGTTTTAGTCACTCTTCGGCTGAAAATAACTGCTGTAAAAAACTAAAGCCCTTGAGGTATTTGAAGCCGCCGGTGATATCAACCATACGCCGGCGACATCGTTGATACCGCTAGTGGCCTCATTCTCCTTTAAAGGCTCTATTTTCTTGCAAGATCCTTTCTTTATGGTATATAGAATGTCATACAGCCTGCCTGTGTAAATGAGAGCCCTAGCGGCATCAGTGATGTCGCTAGCTGCCTCATTCATATCGCCAGTAGTATGAATGAGGTAGTCTATTTTCATTTTATTTTCGACCTACTTTAATTCCAAAGCTAGGATGTATAGTGCGATGATGAAGGTACAGAACCTTCTGAAAGCAGACCTCACCCTATAACAAGTGGCATTTTCATTAATAATCTAGTTTAAATAATTATCGAGTCTAAAATATGGATATAACTGAATCTTCCCACTAACACTGTTTAAACCGCATTTTTAGCCATCCAATAGGGCTCCATAAATTGTAAAATGAATGTGCCATGTTCATGCTAACTCGGGTCTTGTTTGGTCTACTAACTATACATGTTACGTGATATACCTCGTACAACGTACTGTATTTGTTTTAACCATTTTCGTGTTGGTAGATTTAGGATAGATGTATGTTAGGCCTTCGAGTATTTTATTTCTTGTATAGAACAAATGTATAGGATTTGAAAAGCCTTGTAATTATTCTTCAATTTCAGCATTTTATTTGTTGGATGACTATAATAATTTATTTATTTACCGTTTTAAATGCCTGATAACGCGATAATAATATATAAACCAAAAACACAATAAATAAGGTGGATTAAAACCGATTAAGAAAGAATGAAACTTTTAACTTGGCCAATGTAAAATAGATAACATCATCCAAACTCAAAATCTCTACTTAAGGTATGGTCCACCACCCCGTGGGAAAATCGTACCAAAATTTCCCGATTGATCTGAACCGGGTGGCGACTCTATTTTAAGTACGGGATTTCGATCTTGTATCTTTTGGACAATAAAATATGTAAACCATTTTTACAATCACCATCACTCTCATCATTTTCATGTAGACCGGTCCTTCGGCCCGGCCTCACGCCCCATCCGAAAGGTCATTCACTCATAGTGGCAACTCCGCTGGGGAGTGATCTCTTTAAACTTCAACTTAAAATTTTCAATAAGTTTAAAGGATTTAGATGATATATTAAAATCATTGTCAAATTAAAACTTCATTCTTTTTCATGATGTTTTATCCTTACACATGTAGACAATTTTGTAAGATTAGGTGCCCCATTTTACCCGAGAAGCTCGAGAAAGTATCACGTATGCCCTATTTAGAATTAAGGATGCCTAGTAGGTGGATCACTCATTTTAACCAACACGTAAACTTCTATGATTGTGCCTATTTATGGAGTGGTTAAGTAATGTGTAATCAAGGTAAATGAGAACCATCTATATCAACAACCCTACACCAAAATCGTGTTAGAAAAAGCCTTAGCACTTCATTCCGTTAGGAATACCAAAACAATGAAAATAATTGGGAGGCACTTCTTTGCCATTCCCGGTGAAGAAGCTAACCTCCATCCCTTTAAAAGAGGCATTACGCGGGAGTCATAAGGTTGGAAGAGGGATGTTTTGTGTGCTATATGCTACGTGCTCATGCATCACCCATGCATCGGCTTCAAGAGCCAAAATTCAATTTAACTTACCCTTACCGATCTCCATTTGTGGAAGAGGTTTAGCAACATCCATAGGACTTCTTTTGTACCCTATTGAGTCTTGACATATCACTATACTTGATGAAGGGTACGAATATCCCACGTATGTTGGAGGGATAACTCGCCGCATCATCACTAACTAGGTCTACGTGCAGCCATACATATAATGCATCGAGTATTAGACAAAGGTCATTCACCCCATCCATGGCATCATACAATCCATGCATAATTTGATCCACTACCTATTGTTTTAGCTAGGAGGAGGCAAAATTATCGATGCACCCCGGTTTGGAGAAGGCCTAAGAACCTTCTGATTGTGGTTCTCTCACCCCTATAGTCACCACAAAAGTTGAAGGAGCTTTGTATATTGATTCTAATGGGGAGTTATAATTCCTCTTAGCCAGCCATGTCTTTCACAGAGTAATGAAGGAAACCTCCCTTCACCTGAGGATCCGTTGGGCCCTACTCCCACCTCATAAGCAGAATCTCAGCCCCCATCTAGTTTTGACTTCGCCAGTGCTATGGCTCAGTTTCTGAACTCAGATGCATTCTAAGCCTCTATCCAAATCACTATCCAAGAAGCAGTCAAGCAAAACCTTAAGGATAGGAATTTTGACCGGCTCTCTAAGTCCAATATGCAAACCCAGAACGGTTTAACACAGATGTTAGCCGGTCCTGTAGGGATAAGACTCACTGCACCAGTTTTTCACCCCACACCCTCAACTCAACCTATGGTAAGCCCATTTTAGTTTGGGTAAACCTATGCTTTTCTACAAACCTTGATAACCCCGTCGATAGTTCCTTACAATCTGAGACCTTTGGCTCAGAGCTCGGTCCCTCTAGTATTCACTCATCAGTTTTTGGCTTCTTCTAGTGGACTAATCCAGCCTCTGTCATCTTTTACTCCTTAGTTTGTAGTAACTCCCAAGGGCACTACTTACCAAAATCCTTTTATTAGCTAACTTATTGCTCGTCCTTGCCTGGACATTCCTCCTCTATCTCCACCACTCTCGATCCACGACTAGGTCATGTAGCCTCCGGGCATGACACTTAAAGTAGCTACTTTTATCCGCCAAATGATAGCCTCTTAGACCAATCATGACTAGGTCATGCAACCTCTGGGCTTAACACCTGAGGCCACAGCTTTTACTAACCAGCCGATCAACAGCCAGGTCATGTAACCTCTGGGTATGACACCAGAGATTCAAGCCTACATCAACTGTCTTATACCTACCAAGGTACCCAAAAGAGGAGTGGATTGGGTCCTCTATAATTTCACTATGCCAAATATGGCACACTATAATGGGTTTAGTGCCCATGCTTCCCACATTATCGTGTATGAAATGGTTATGCATGTAAAGAAATTAAGTGATAAAGTGCTTGCTGAAATGTTTCCTTGTTCCCATCGAGGCCCTGCTCTGGAATGGTATTATACTCTGCCTCAATATATTATCACTAATTGGAAACTTTTTTCTGAGCCTTTGAAAGTGCACTATGGTTTCAACACCATGATGGAAACCACCCTCTAACACCTTAAAGGAGTTCGTCAGCTGCCCACTAAAACCTTCAAGCAATATTTTAATCGGTGTATGTTAACTCAATTTTTGATGAAATCTAATCTAAGCCTTGAGGAGATGATTTTCAAACTCCTTGAGGGATCTCTTCCTCTTTTCTGCAAAGAAATGGCTACTGATTCATTCCTCTCTTATAAGGATGTGTTTGAAAAAGCTAAGAAAATTAAGTGTGAGGCAGAGCATGAAAAAGCAAAAAAGGTAGGAAAGCCCTGGTTCAGAAAGAATAATGATGCTCAGCCCACAGCCTCGGCACCTGCTAAACCTAAAGCCCTGGCTGTAGTCCAGGTAGTTTCTCAAGCCCCTACTACACCCCTAGAAATCAGTCAAGCTTTACTGGCAGTTGCTACAGCCCAGCCATCTTGTCCTCATTTCATTTTAGCCAATCCATACAAGCTTCCCCTCTGAATTATTTTCAAGCGTTTGAGGGAAGAAGGTATATCCAGTCCCTTCAGGAGTACAAACCGCCCAAACCCAAGGATAAGAACAATTTTTGCCATTACCATGTTCAAGTGGGTCACTAAACCAATAACTATAAGGCCTTGCTCTCAGCTATCCAGCGTCTTGTTAGCGAAGGAAAGATCGTTGAACTAGAAAGGTCCCAAGCACCATGAATAATCCTTTACCGAATTTCGGGAACAAGGTGGGCATGATCCAATTTAGCTTACCCAAAGCCACAGTCTTTGATCTCCTTACCCAAGAGGTAGGGGGCGATAATTCAGTTTTGGTTATTGGTTCTAGTCTCCCATCCAATTTAGTCTTTGATCTAATCAGCCAAGCCAATCCAGGAGTTAATTCGGTTCAGGGAATGGAAGTTAACCCAACTCCACCTAAGAAAGAATGTCACCAAATCTAGCCATTTATGGGTAAGAGAATGAAAGATGAGAAAGATCTTCAGCTTATATTCCTTTATTTCGAAGGATGACTATTTCGATGAAGATGAGGGAATAATCGAAGTAGCCGAGGTTGTAAGCACTGAACTATTAAGGGTTGATTTGCTTGCCAAAAAAAAGCCAAATTAACTATTTAGGGTTGACTAGAATGAAATTTTCAGTGTGGATGGGTATGAGTTACAAAACCTAGATGCAGACCTTGATGAACCGCGATATTTGTTTGAAAAATGAGCCACTTGAAGTGTCGTGCTTGATAGTGTTCTCAACATTACTCAGAGTGGTCATGTATATTGGCCCAAGGACCGTCGTCTCCATCTGGATAAGGACCCCTATCCCTAGGAGAATAGGCACCACTGCAAGGCCTCCTACTCTACCTCCACCTGTTCTAATAAGCCTCGAGGTCGATCCTCGCATTACCCAGCTCAAGAACACCCAAGCTCATTATAGCATCTGGCAATTAGTCATTGATTCTGATGATCATCGCAGGGGATCAATTAAGCGGCTGCTCAATTCGGAACCTACTCTGACAACTTTTATTGTCTACATATATGCCCTGGTTGGGGAAGCTATTCCTCTAAAGTAGGGACCACATATTGTATTTGACCATTTTGATCTCCCACTTGAGGAAAGGGATCACAACAGGGCTTTATTCATTCAAATTCAGATCCTTGATTAGACCATACCCTGTATCGTGGTGGATGATGGCTCCACCCTGAACCTCTGCCCCCTAAGAGTCCTTCCTTATTTGGGACTGTCAGAGGAAATGCTTGAGAAATCCATCATTGTTATCCGTGCTTATGATAATTCAAAGTGCAGTGTAATTGGAGCCCTTAAAGTAGAAGTCACTGTTGGAGGTGTTACGAGCAAAGTACAGTTCACTATACTCGACATTCCTATAACTTACTCTTTGTTGCTCGATTGACCTTGACTCTATGCCTTGGGTGTGGTTCCCTCCTTTCTCTATTAAAAAATAGAGCTCATTCACGAGAATAAATTAGTAACTATTGAGGCCGACCTACTTCTGTTGTGGCTGTTATGAAAGCCAAAGCTAAACTAGAGGAAGGTCTTCATATTTTTGTGATTCATAAGACTGAGATATCGCCTCCTATTTAGCACAGTTATCTCCACTATGGTATGCGAAAGCTGATGAAGCGCATTGGGTTTAAACTTGAAAAGGGTTGTAAATTTTATGAGCAGAGAATTATCGAGGCCTTAGAACCGACGGTGCTAGTTCGCCTGGCTGGATTGCGGTATAAGCCTAGAAAGACCTATCGTCGTGTTCCTTCCGGCTATTATTGTATGGTGACTATTTGTAAAATCCAAGGCAAGAGGCCTTATAAGGGGGAAGCTGAACCTATTGAGCATAATGGAAAAATGTGGCCTGATTTTAAGATCTTTAAGGATGTTTATAACTTTGAAGCCGATTGTATGGTTGTTTTTGTTGAACCTGATCCCGCTAAGCCTATTGCACCTATCAACATCATTTTTGATAAAGTCATGGGAAAAGGTAAGTTGTATCCTTAGAATAAGACTAGGGGAAGTAATGAAAAGTCCATCGATTGAGAAATTGAAAACGTTGTGGCTTCCATAACCAAGGCTATAGCAATTCTGATGAAGAAGGGTTGGAAGGGTAAGAGAACCGGGGAAGAGGATTCTATGACTGAGATCATGAAGAAGCTAGCCAGGGCCTTGTCTGAGAAAGCTAACATGTCCTGGAAACCACCCCTCACCGCCGACTAGGAAGCAGCTCTAAAACGTGATATAGATGCCATTCTAATAAAGAAAATAGAGGATGCTCCACCTGCTGCTGACATCACCACTAAAGCCCTTTTGCATATGGAGGAGGACAATATGGATGATGTAGTTTTTAATATTTCTGATGTAGTTGATGCAACCAACATCGCCTATAAGGCTTTCAATTCAATGAATGACTCTATTTTGCTTACTTGTTTGATGTTTTTCCTGATGGATCCATGCATTGACATAAACATATGCATAACATTTTTGGCATTAGTGATACTTGCTTAAGTTAAAGAAACCTAAATATTGATGACAATCCTAAAATGGTAACCATTTCCAATGACTTAACTCTGTAAGGAAAAAAGTGAGATAATAAAAGTGTTTAAAAACCATGTTAACGCTTTTGCTTGGTCATACGAAGATATACCTGGGGTTGATCATCAAATTATCGAGCATAAAATCCCAACCAATCCTAAGTTTAGGCCTGTTAAGCAGAAGCTCTGTCGGTTGAGACCAGAATGGGCGGATTAGGTTAATGCAGAGGTTTTGAGGTTGATTGAAGCTCGATTCGTCGAAGTTGTAGAGTACCCCACTTGGTTATCCAACATAGTCCCGATTCTGAAGAAAGATGGTAGGGTCCGAGTTTGTGTTGAGTTCTAGGATCTCAATAAATCTTTGCCTAAAGATGACTTCCTGCTTTCTCACATCGATGTTCTGATTGACAGTGCTACCAGAGTAGCTATATACTCATTTATGGATGGGTTCTCTGGTTACAATCAAATTTTGGTGGATATCATTGATAAGGTCAAGATAATGTTCATTACTAAATGGGGGGTTTATTGCTATAAAGTAATGCCGTTCAGGTTGAAGAATGTCGAGGCTACTTATTAGTATGATGTAACTGCCCTCTTGTATGACATGATCCATAAAGAAGTGGATATCTATGTGGATGACATAATTCTAAAGTCTGCTACCTGGGAAGAGCACCCTGCTATTTCGATAGATTCATGACTCATATCGAGAAGTATAATCTTCGCCTGAATCTAAAGAATTGCATGTTTGGGGTTACTTCAGGTTACTAGGACATGTGGTAAGTTAGAAAGGAATTAAAATGGATTTGGATAAGGCTAAATCCATCAGGGATATGCTTCTGACAAAAATAGAGAAAGAAGTCAGATCATTTTTTGGGTCCTTATAGTATGTCAGTCGGTTCATTACTCACCTCACAACCTTGTGCGAACCTATCTTTAAGCTATTAAGGAAGCAACTACCAGTGGTATGGAATGATCAATGCCAAGTGGCATTTGATAGAATCAAAGCTTATCTTATTGACCCACCCATTCTGAAACCCCCCATCCCCGGGGAACCTTTGATCCTATACCTGGCTATTAAAGAGTCTTCTGTAGGGGCAATGCTTGTCCAGGAACATGATGATAAATGGGAGCACATGATCTACTACTTGAGTAAGAAGTTATTGGATTATAAAACCCGGTATTCAATTACAAAGAAAACCTGCGCCACCATGGTTTGGCTCACTAAGAAGTTGTGCCATTATTTCTAATCCTACCGAGTCTAAGACATGGCTAAGATTGACCCCATGAAGTATCTTTGTCAATCCCTTACTCTTGTCGGTAAACTATCTCAATGGTTGCTACTTCTATCCGAGTTTGACATTGAATATGTAACGAAGAAGGTTATGAAGGAGAGGGTAGTGGCAAAATTCCTGGCTAATCAACTCCTTGACTCTAATTATGTTGAGAGCCTAGAGTTTCCTAATGAGTAGCTCGCCTCTGTTTAAATCCTCGAACATTTGTGGACTATGTACTTTGATGGTGTTGTGAACAGAAGGGGAGAAGTCCTGGGAGTTATCATAGTCACATCGGATAATGAAATCATCCCATTGTCCAAATGCTTAGAATTCACTGTCACTAACAATGGGGCTGTATATAAAGCATGTTTATTTGGTCTCGAAGCTCTCCTCCAGGTTGGAGCTTGCATGGTGTCTGTCATCGGGGATTCGGCTTTTATGATCCATCAGGTTGTCGGGGAATTGGAGATCAAAGAAGAATCACTCTATCCTTATGTTGAGATAGTCCGGGGCTTATCTAAGGAATTCACCTCATACTTGTATCGCAACAGCAGCCTCTCCGTCCTTTGGTTCTGTTGTCAACTAAGATACCCTACCATGCTCAGCCAGTTCAACCGGTCCTTACCATTTTAACCAAACCTTATTGGTACTCCAACATAGTCCTATTTCTCCAAACCGGACAATATCCTCCTGATTCCTTTGACTCAGACCATACCACTCTAAGAAGGCTCGATGTCTAATTCCGGATTATTGATAATTATCTATTCAAGCACACCAGTGACGGCTTACTTCTTTATTGCTTAACTGAATTAAAGGCTCAAAAGGTGACTGATCAAGTCCATGTCGATGATTGTGTCCCTAATATGAATGGTCTCGCTCTCGCAAAGAAAATTCAGTGATTGGCATATTTTTGGCTGACTCTAACGGCCGATTGTATCGCCCAAGTCAAGCGATGCCATGAATGCCAGATTATGGGGATATGCAGCATATATTGCCCACCTAGCTCTATCATTTATCTACTCCTTGGACATTCTCGGCGTGGGGGATAGATATAATCGGTGAAATTCATCCTTCATCAACAAACAAGCATAGATTCATTATGGTAGCAGTGGATTACTTCTCGAAATGGTTAGAGGCCAAATCCTACACCAATGTCAACACTAAGAAGATGGCCAAGTTCATAGAAAAGCATATTTTTGCCCGGTATGGACTTTTGCATCATATAGTCTCATATAATAGGGTACAATTTCAAGGGGCAACCATCAATCTGATTGAAAAGTATAGGATTGAACACCTTAGATCTTCTCTATATAGACCACAAGCTAATAGTGCTATTGAGGCAGCTAATAAATTGATAAAGAAGATCCTTTCCAAAATGATAGCCAATTACTGGGATTGGGCAGATAAACTACCCTTCACTATTTGGGGATATAACATGAGTGTCCATACCCCGACCTGTCAAACTCTGTTCTCCTTGGTCTATAGAAGGGAAGCGGTCTTACCAATTCAAACTCAAGTAACCTCGCTGAGGGTCGCATTACAGGGTAAACTGAGGGAATCTAAATGGACTCAAGTGAGGTTTAAGCAGCTAAACATAATGGATAAGCAGAGACTGAGAGCCCTAGATAATCTCCAAATGTACCAACAACACATGGCTCAAGCCTATAATAGTCTTGTAAGACACCAGAAGTTTCCCCCAAAAGCTGGAGATCTAGTCCTGAAACAGCTGAAACCTTCCACTACTAACACAATGGAAAAATTCAAGCCTAACTAGGAAGGACCGTATGTGATAAAGAAGATGCTTAGTAAGAGGGTGGTTAAGCTTATAGACATGGATGGGAATGATTTTGTGAACCCTGAGAACTAGGACAAGCTTAACCATTATCACATGTAATCCAAAAGAATAAATCAGAAAAAGTAGCATAAAAATAGATATAATAATCACTCATCCTTCGGTCTTTCACTGATCGGGAAAAAATTAGAGTGAAACTCGATGGTCGGTATTCTATAAACTGGTCATGCCAAAATTTGGGGATATGTCAAACCCGCTAGGCCAAAAACCCAAAAAGGGTGACCTAGGCAAAAATTAGGGTATGTGAGAAAAGAGAGAGTGCCTTCTAGAAAACCAATCTAGGCTAATTGGCACCGGGAGTTAAATCAATGGGAATATTAACCAAACGTCATGTACTTTATTTTACTTCCCTTAATGAAATATCTCTTTTGCTGAATTCTGATTATGTTTATGTGAATTTTGTATCTATATGGTCAAAATAGCTGAAGTAAACCAAATGCAAAATTCTCATTATTCCAAATCAAATGTGTGCAATAAATAAAAATAATTCTAATACACTGAAAAGCGCAAGGTCTATGCAAAAGTTAAAAAAAGTCTGCTGGATTGAAAACCCAAAAAGGGCAATCCAGGCAAAAATTAAGACAAGGTTTGATAGATTGAAAACCCCTAGGTGCAATCTATGCAAAAATTAGAACCAAATAAAAGAAATATAATAGAATAAAGTTCGATAGGTTCATCACCCTAACTAGCCTATACAAAAGATAGAACTAAAGAAAGTGCATCTCAAGCCAAACTCCCTGCATCATCATCATAATACCTAGAAATCCTCTGTAAGGTGGTAGTGGAAAAGGGCTCATGCCCCTGCTCAGCTCGCTCTCCCTTAAAGCGGGTCTATGATTGCTCGGATTGAGTCATCAGATGTCTAATCTCAGCAAGCCATCCTTTAGAATGTATGTCAATCTCAATGGTCTCCACATGAGCATAGTCTAGAGTCTCAAATATGGCCTCCCTAGCCCACTTCTCCCAGATATGGTTCACCCATCTGGCTTTGTAGACTTTGATTTAGTTCTCAGGTAGCTTGATTGGAACTTTTTATTGCTTGCCGTACTGATGGCGTAATCAGTATGGGGTATATAATGGAGGCATTTTCAGACCTATCAGCTAAATAAAGGATCCCCAGGACTCCACAACCACATCTCAGATCCTTCACCATGGGCTGACCCACTATATCTGCCAATTAGTATACCCTCTTAGGATAGGCATCCAACTATCGAATGTCAATCGATCAAAATCTTCTTGCATAAGCCCCCTTTCCCTCAGATGAACGGGTAAGTACTTCTTCGAGTTCCCCCATGGTGCCTCCTTTATCTTCAGCTTCTCTATCAGCCATACCTGTAAACCAATTTCAGATGAGGGTGGAAGGAAGTGAACAATTTAGAAGATGGGGGAAAATGAATACATGTAATAATTTAAGATGGTCACCAATAAGAGTTGAGTCTGTGGAAGCAGCGTCTGTGTTTAGCAAGATCTCTTCCGGTCCCATAGCCATGGGGGAAGCACATCTCAACATAGGACCGATAAGTAAAACCAGTTTGAATGGGGCAATTGGACCCACTCAGCATATGAACTCTGCCATAAGTAAAAGTGCGACCATGGAAGGCCAAGTGAGATGAGATCTAAGGCCCCCACGACACCACTCTAACGTTGCACTAAGCCGAAATCCGAGTTTGTTAGGTAGCCGGGACAGAAATGGGTACACAAAATCTGAGTTCTACAACCCTAGGGATATGCCATCCATGCTAAAATGAAATTCTAGGAGTGCCAGGGGCACGCGCTTGGGGACAGGGAACCCCTACTATGGCATGGAAGTCCTCAAGTATAGGGCACAGCTCAAATGAGGAAAATTGGAATACATGGTCCATCCTATCCCAGAAAGTCAATGTTGCGCGAAGGAATTTAGGATGTACGAGCCATGCCACGACATATCAAAAGCCCTATAGCCTAAATTTTTCTAACTTCTTCCAATCCGTATTTCCTAGGCTTTCCAAAAAACCCTATAGCTATTGATTGTGGTTTGCCGTGGTAGAATTTGAGAAAATGGTCAAATTTGAGTTTTTGGGTTAATGATGTCTGTAGCGATGATGGCGATGCCGCCGGCGGATGGGTCAGGTGGTCGGCGATATGAGGTGATGCCGCCGGCGGTATGGGCTGTAGGCAGCTTTTTCTATATTATTTGGCAGATCAAATTTTCAAACAGATGGCGATATCAATGATGCTGCCGATGACATGACAATATTTTCTATGATTTTTAGGTCTATTTTAACCAGTTTAGCCCTGTAAATAACCTATAAAAACCCTATAATCTGTTTTCAGAACATATTCAAGCATAAAATTCAAATCTTATTCAAACCTAAAGCCCAAAGGCACAAGAATACCAAAATATCCAAGTCCTAAGCCTAAACAAAACCGAAATCATCCAAAATCCAAAATCAAGTATTCAAACCTAATGTATCAAGGGCATATAAACCAAAAACTGTAAAAATAAAAGAAAAAGGAAACAGGGATCAACAGACAAATCTAGAACTGGTCGCCACCTTCGGTTGGGTGACATGTATACTCTAGCTCGTCCATGAGATAGTTATTAATGATGTCCTCCTCAGTCCCCAGGACACTCCAGGTACTCTTAGGATATACCCCATGGCGACGGCCAGTTGTCACCTTCCTCCCCTTACGGCTCAGCTCGGTCGGGGCTACATAATCCATGTTGTGGTTGCTTCTTCTCTCATGTAAATTAGCATCCAGCTGGCTCTCTAACTCACTCATGTGGTGTTAGAGCGTCCCTATCTCTTCCTGGTACCTTTACTGGGCCTTATCAGCATCCGACAGTGTAAGGGCCATAAAATCCTACAAAAAAAATAAACAATCCATATCATTTATAACATTCATACATGCATTTTATTTTATCACATCATAATAGGGGATATACTTGAGCAAGTTGAGTCTGGGAAATGAGAGTGTCCTTGAGAGTAAAGGCGTTTCCAGCCAAGTGCTCCACCTCATCACGAGTAACTTGAAAAATCCAAAAAGAGGCACTTAAAAGGAAGCCACCAAAGGAATTGTTATATGAGTATGTTCATGTTTTCACAAGACTTACATGAGATGTGTTCATAGGGATAAAGTTTAGCGAATGGCTGCTCGGGGTTATCTCCCATGGTCAAAAGTCACCCCTCGAGTTCATTAGTAGGAAATGGGGCTCCAAAGCAGTCAAGAGGTGCCCTTCCATGAATTTGCACTCCGCTATCCTCAAGCTGGCCCCTCTTCCTAGGAGGTGCCTGAAACTCAAAAGTAATATAGAAGCCAAGCATAAGCAACTATTTTGATCCAAGTGTATGGCATATATATATATAAAAAGCATAAAAAAAGGATGCGATCTCACATTAGAAGAATGGTGCCCCTCGTTAGTCATCAGTGCATCCTGGCCAACCCTGCCTTGCCCCTCGAGGTTGCCTTCACCGCCACCACATCCTTCATCATCATCACTCTCCTCAACAATACTGAACCTCTGTCTCTTCAGCTCTTCCTTCCTCTTTTTCACATGGAGGGTGGTAGAATCTTTAGGATGGATACAGGGCACATCATAAGCCGGCGTGATATATGGCCATTAAAGGGGCCGGGGACACTTTCAACCACTAGACCATTGCCCTCCAAAAAATCAGCCTTGTCGTTCGCACAAGCAATGGTCAAATAAGGCCACCAAAGTCCTGTGGGAGGATCCTCGGGCACTGGCCTAGCAGCAGGCATAAGCTCCCTCCACCCACAAACTCTCTCCCCCAAGTACTAAGGGAAAGCCAGGGGCCATTCCATCACCAACCTACAATCATCCACCTCCCACCAGACTGTAAGGATAGCAGTACGGTTGGACACCTCCTCGAAAGGGTCCCTGATGACCTAGCCAACCAAATAAAGCAAAAAGATAATGTAAGCAATTCAAATTCATAAATGTGTTTTTTGACTATTAATTTGTCGAATGTAAGATAGGGCTAAAAGTCAAAATAGCATACCGAGCAGATCTATAAGTTCTGCAATGCCTCCCTATATGTGGTAGAATACTTGCCCCATCCCTCAATGCTCTTGCACCACCGGGCAAGAAAATGCGAACCCAGTGGCACCATAGTATTGAACTTAACCGGTGGGAGGATCTAATGCTCGAAGGCCCAAACCTATTGTGAGCGGACGATATTTCAGATGGGCCACGAAGCCAAGCCTGAGGACCTTCTAAAAATATATGGGGTGGTGTGATGGTGTTCATGAAGATGGTTTATCATGTTTTATCTTCAAAAGATACGAGATTAAAATCTTGTACATAAAATAGAGTCACCACCCGGTTCAGCTCAACCGGGAAATTTTAGTATGATTTTCCCACCAGGTGGTAGACCATACCTTAAGTAGAGATTTCAAGTTTGGATGATGTTATCTATTTTACATTGGCCAAGTTAAAGTATTTCATTCTTTTTAATCAATTTCAATCCACCCTATTTATTGTGTTTTCAGTTTGTAGTTGTTTTCGTGTTATCAAGCATCTAAAAGCAGGAAATAAATAATTATTACAGTCATCCAATGAATAAAATGCAAAAAATAAAATAATAATTACATAACTTTCCAAATCCTATACATTTTTCTATCCAACAAATAAAAATACCTAAAGGCCTAACATTCATCTAGCCTAAATCTACCTGCACAAAACGGTTAGCACAAATACGGCATGTTGTACGAGATATATCACGTAACATGCATAGTTTGTAAACAAAAAAAGACCCAAGTTAGTGTGAACATGGCATATTTATTTATAATTTATGGAGTCCGGTTGGATGGGTAAAAATGAGATTTAAACGGCGTTTGCTAGAAAATTCCATTTTATTCAAATTTTAGACTCGATCGTTATTTTAACCAAATTATTAGTGAAAAGGCCATATGTTATGGTGTGAGATCTATTTTTAGAAGGTTCTAGACCCTCATCATTGCACTGTACGTTCTAACTTCAGGAATTTAAGCTAGGTCGGGAATAAGAAAAATGAAAATAAAACTACTGTCTAGAAGGTCATACCGTCGGAGGTATAGCTGAGGCCGCCGACGGCATCACTGATGCCTTTAGCGGTCTTAGTTATACAGGAAGGCTATATAACATTCTAAATACCATAAATAAAGGGTTCTATAAGAAAATTAGGCCAATGGGGGCAATTGAGGCCACTAGCGATATCTAAGATGTCGCTAGTGGCATTGTTGATATCACCGGTGGCTTCAAATGCCTCCGGCGGTTTTGGTTTCTTATAGCAGCTATTTTTTGCCAAAAAGCACAAACGGTAACTAAAACACAACAAACAAGTAAAATGAAAGCCAAAGAGCAATGAGACTCATAATCTTTACCTCAGGGGCTGTGAATCCTCCTCTTCGTGATCCGTATGACACCTTTAAGGAACTCAAATGATGATTTTGGAAGTAAAGGGTGATTTTGGCCTCTAAATCCTATTTTTGGTGATTCTAAACTAGAAAATCTACTTAATACTAGATAGTTCAGTAGAGAAAAACTAAGAAAAGATGAATTGAATCCTCTTTTCTTACCTTTTCTAAACTTTATCCCACTAAAACTAGCTAAAATGCTTAAAATCTCCTTAAGATTTTGAGTGGTGAAAGTGTTGAATTCCTTAAAATGGTAGAGAAATGTTGCTTATATAGGCTAAAATCTGTTGGAAATTGCCTTTGATAAGTTACCCAATATATATCGAGCAAAAACGCACACATCTGTTCTGTAGCTAAAAGCCATACCGCCGCTGACATGAATGATACCGCCGGCGATATCAACAAGGCTACTAGCGGCCTTGCTCTCCTTACAGGTCTGAAAAGCTAGCACGATTCAAGCCCAAAATTGGGGAAAGGGAGAGGAAATCCGGCAAAAGGGGATTTTGATGGAAAAACTAAATTATTAGGCTCCTTTTTTACTTCTTTAGGTATTTTGGACTAAATTAGTTTTTAAGTGTAAATCATCAGTCTAAGATGCCACCGGATGCGTTATCGAACACGTCAAACTGAATTTTTCCGAGAATAAAATTCACAGAGAATTTGATATCAGTAATAAAAATTCCTTTAAAAGAGTTTTTATCATAAGGAATAAAATCAGGCATACTTTATCATCATCTCGCAAGAGGGACTATAAAATCCTGTGCTCATAGGCTGCCCCTCGGGGGATCACTACTGCCACATGTCAGTATGATCGCGTGAAAGAGTAAGGGTTAGGAATTGTATCTAATGGATGACAAGGTTTTGATTTCTCTAGTGACTCCATTTGGATACTGGTTTGCCCCTTGGTCGGGCTTGAGCTTTGAGGTTGGATTGCCCCTTGGTCAAGCTTGAGCTTTGGAATTTCGAGATTTATGGAGCATCATTCCTGCAACAAGTGACAAGTAGACAAGATTAGGCTAATTTTTAGATGACATTTTTACTACTTGATCAATTTTGTGAAACAAAAATATTTTTGCCCCTTCGATCAATAGTAAAAATGTAATACTAAAAAGTACAAGGGTTTCAAAAGTCCTAGGGGATGATAGGATAGCGGTTGAAACCGAAGGCGGCACGTACAGGGTTGAACCTAAAGGTTGCATGTATAGGCTCACACTGTGATCTTCACTTGACGTTTAAGGGGAAAACCCAAAGGCTGCATGTATCGGGACTATACTAGGATCTTTAGTTAATGTTTAGTGATTAAACCTGAAGGACGGCTTGTACAGAGACTATACCATGATCTTCAATTGACTTTCTAGGGGTGAACCCAAAGGATGATACATACAAGGACTTGTATCAGGTGCTTCAGTTAGTTTTCCAGGGGTGAACCCAAAGGATGACATGTACGGAGACTATATCAGGACCTTCAGTTGGCGGTCTCGGGTGAACCTAAAGGATGACATGTACATAGACTGTATCGGGACCTTCACTTGGCATTCTAGAGGTGAACCTAAAGGATGACATGTATGGAGACTATATCAGGACCTTCAGTTGACATTTTAGGGGTGAACCCAAAGGATGACATGATAGAGACTATATTAGGACCTTCAGTTGACGTTCCAAGGGTGAACCTAGAGGATGACACATATATGGACTGTATAAGGACCTTTAGTCGGTATACCAGGGGTGAACCCAATGGCTGACACATATAGGGACTGTATCAGGACCTTGATTTGGTATTCCAGGCGTGAACCCAAAGGATGACATGTACGGAGACTATATTAGGACCTTCAGCTGGTGTTCTAAGGGTGAACCTAAAGGATGACATGTACAGGGACTGTATCAGGACTTTCAGTTGGCGTTCCAGGGGTGAGCCCAAAGGATAACACGTATAGGGATTGTATCAAGACCTTTAGTTAGCATTCCAGGGGTGAACCCAAAGGATGATACATACATGGACTCGATCAGGACCTTCGATTGGTGTTCTAGGGGTGAACCCAAAGGATGACACGTATAGAGACTATATTAAGACCGTCAGCTAGAGTCTCAAGGGTTAACCCTAAGGATGACCGGTATAAGGACTGTATTAGGACCTTTAGTTAGCATTCCAAAGGTAAGCCTAAAGAATGACACATACAAGGACTGTATTAGGACCTTCAGTTGGCTTTCCAAGGGTAAACCTAAAGGATGACACGTACAGGGACTGTATCATGACCTTCAGTCGGCGTTCTAAGGGTAAACCTAAAGGATGACACATATGGAGACTATATCAGGACCTTCAATTGGCATTACATGGGTGAACCCAAAGGATGATACGTACAGGGACTATATTAGGACCTTTAGTTGGTGTTCCAAGGGTGAGCCTAAAGGATGACACTTATATGGACTGTATCAAGACCTTCAATTGGCATTCCAGGGGTGAACCTAAAGGATGACACATACAAGGACTGTATTAGGACCTTCAGTTGGCATTCCAGGGGTGAAACCAAAGGATGACACATACAGAGACTATATCAGGACTTTCAGTTGGCATTCTAGGGGTAAACCCAAAGGATGACACATATAGGAACTATATCAAGACGTTCAATTAGAGTTCCAAGGGTGAACCTAAAGGACGACATGTACAGGGACTGTATTAGGACCTTCAGTTAGTGTTCGGTGCTGGTGGTGGCCCAAATAAGGATATTTAACTTGCCCATTTCAGTGGTACCTGCATTGAGTGATAAGTAAAACAAGATTAGGCTAATTTTTAGATAATGTTTTTACTGCTTGATCAATTCTATGGAATAAAAATAGTTTTGTCCCTTTGATCAACAATAAAAATGCAATAATAAAAAGTATAAGGGTTTCAGAAGTTCTGGGATGTCAGGGCTGGAGCCGGGATTCCATCGGACTTCTGAAAAAAGCCTGAAGAACCTTTGATGCCGGCGGCGGCTTGGCTGATGCCGCTGGCCATTTAGGGTGATACCGCTGGCAGTATGGGTGCCATATGGCATCTTTGACTGGTCAAGGAAATTCAAAATTGAAATTGGTGAGGGTGAGGCCGCCGGCAGCATGACTGAGACTGCTAGCAATTTAGTTGATGCCGGCGGTGGCATGGACAAATAGTTTTAGATTAAATTAAACTCCTCAAATTCTGCGCAAGTGTTTAATATATTAAACTCCCATTTTCTCCTATTTCAATGTTAATGAAGCTAAAAACTCCTCTTTTCTCTCGACTTTCCATCAAGCAAACTGAAATCTTTTTTCTTTCTTTCGATTTTCGAATCATGAAGAAGATTTTCAATCGCAAATCTAGTAGTTCCAAGTCCCGATGGCTACTAATTCTTCCATTGAAAGGCTAAAACTTTGCTCGGTTCATGTCGTATATGGTTTGAAGGTAACCGATAAGATGTATGGCTATAAAATGACTTCTCCTATAATTGACTTAAATCCTGAGAAGGAGAAACACCGCTGCTACGTCTAGGTAATCCTTCAAAAATCGAGTCTCCTTGTTCATGTTAAGTTTTGATTTAGGCGTTAGGCTCAAAATTTTACCATGATAGGGGTTATAAATATAAAATTGATAGTGTAGAAACTAATACTACATGCTATAGGTTTGATTTCTCTTTTTTTATGCTTCGGGTTTGATTAATTGTGTTTTATGATTTTGGTGCGATTTGGTTTAAGTTTTGGGGCAAAACTGAGTTCTGCCCGTAGGACTTGATGTCACCAGTGGCATAATTGATACTGCCAGTGGCATTAGGCATTGTAAAAGCCATTGGAATGCGATCGTAAGAATACTAAGGTATTTGTGGTGTACTTGTAATTATGGACTACACTATACAAGAGAACCTACTATACAAGAACCTACACGATTGTAAGAATACTAAGGTATTGGTGATATACTTCATTCGGCTTGAATTCTCGGTGAGGACCTCGGCGAACTATTTTATGGCCTTGGTATGAGCGGACGGCTGTTTGCGCGGCTGCGGCGCGGGGCCGGGCCCTGTAGGGCAGGCCCGCTTTTCGTGCGTCGGGGAGACGAGTGTGATGTGGTTGAAAAGAGAATGATTTTGCACATTGTAATGCTTAAAAGATACGAGATCGAAACCCCGTACTTAGAATAGAGTCGCTACCCGGTTCAGCTCAACCGGGAAATTTTCGGTACGATTTTCCTACCGGGTGGTTGGACCATACCTTAAGTAGAGATTCCGAGTTCGGATGATGTTATCTACTTTTCATTAGGCCAAGTTAGGATACTTCATTCTTTCTTAATCGGTTTAATCCACCCTATTTATTCGTATTTTCAGTTATTTTGTGGTTTTCGCGTTTATCAAGCAATCGAAACGATAAATAAAATATTTACAAAAGTAAGAGAAAAGTTAAGTGCGGAAAGTAGGATGGTATAGTTTATTTATAATATCATAAAGCCCGATTGGATGGCTAAAACGAGATTTGAATGGCGTTTGCAGGGAAATTCCATTTTTATCCAAATTTTAGATTCGGTCGTCGCTTTAATCAGATTACAAGTGAATATACCACTCATCGAGGGGCGGGTCTGTTTTCAGGAGGTTTTGAACCTCCATCGTTGCACTATAGGTCCTACCTTCAGAAAATAAATTAATTGGGAAACAAACGAAGGCAATACTGCTGTCCAGAAAGCCATGCCGCCGTCGGACATCTGATGCCGCCGATGACATAGGTGATGTCGCCGGCGGCATGGATGATGCCACCGGCGACATCAGTTGTGTCACGGGCGACATCAGCATGCAGACAGGCACAGGGCTTTCTGAGTTCCGTAAAAAAAAAGGTTTTCGTGAGAAAACGAGGTCTCCGGGGAATGCGACGCTAACGGCGGTATCCACGATGTCTCTCACGACATGGGTGTTACAGCCGGCAACATCATATGTCTCCGGTGACTTCAATTTTTCACAGCAGCAGCGGTTTGCAGTTAAAATAACCGAAAACTTAAAGCAAATACAAATCAACAAAAAATTGTGCAGAGCAATAATAATAAAGCCGAAGAGCTATGAGACTCAGGATTTTCACCTCAGGGTAGTGAATCCAACTCTTCGTCAACTGAACAATAACGCCTCCGGGGAGCTTGGAACGATAATTTGATTGTTAATTTAAAGGTTTTAGGTCTCTAAATTCTATCCGGTTGATTTAACCCAAAGACCCACTGGTTTAAGCTCACAATTAGAGAGTTCGAAGAAGAAAAACCGGGAAAAGTGGATTAGAATCCTTTTTCCTGCCTTTTCTAGTTCTTATCTCACTAAAATCTACTCTCGATTTCAGCTCTTAATTGCCCAATTTAGCTCCTTCCTTCTATAATTTCAGTCCCCCCCTGCAAATGCAGTTTTTGGGTGCCTTTTATAGGCAAATTGGGGTATTTTTCGAGACCTTTTTGACTTATTCCGCCGAAAGTGGCCGACATGCTGTCTGTGGAGAACCCATTTTCGCGCCATATCGCCGACGACATGATGATGTCGCCGGCGGTATGGTTCATGCCGCCGGCGGTATGGTGATGCCGCCGGCGGCATGAATGATGTCAGTGGTGACATCATTCTCCAGCATACCGACAAACAACGGGTTAAAAAGCCTAAAAAGTCGGGAAAAGTGGTTTATTAGTGGAAAAAGGCATCTTTATGGCTCTTAACAATATTTTAATGGACATTATTTAATTTGGGTGTAAATCATCGGTTCAAGCTCCTATCGAACGTGTTATCGGCCACGCCGAACTGGATTCTACCAATTATAAAATTCACAAGGAATATTATTTTGGTAATAAAAAATTCTGAAGAGAACTTTTATTTTCAGGTATTGAAATCGGGTACACGTCATCATCGTCTCGCGAGAGGGACTGCAAAATCCCGTGCTCACAGGCTGCCCCTCGGGAGATCACTGCTGACACAGGTCAGTATGATCACACGAAAGAGCAAGGGATAGGAACGATACCTGAAGGATGACTGGTTTGTCCCTTGGTCGGACTTATGCTTTGTCGACTGTTCGTCCCTTGGTCGGACTTACGCTCTGTTGATTGTTTGTCCCTTGGTCGGACTTACGCTCTGTCGATGGTTTGTCCCTTGGTCGGACTTATGCTCTGCGATTGTTTGCCCCTTGGTCGGACTTTAGCTTTGTCGTTCGTTTGTCCCTTGGTCGGACATACGCTTTGTCGTTTGTTTGTCCCTTGGTCGGACATACGCTTTGTCGTTTGTTTGTCCCTTGGTCGGACTTACGCTTTGTTGATCGTTTATTCTTTGGTTGGACTTATACTTTGTCTACTGTTCGTCCCTTGGTCGGACTTATAGTTCGTGGGGAGTTTGCCCTTCGGTCGGGCTTGTCACTTCATATAGTGATTGTCCTTTGGTCGGACGTTTCACTTTAAAGAGGTCGCCCTTCGGTTGGGTTTTCGTTCTGAAGAGATTGCCCTTCGGTTGGGCTTTCATTCTGAGGAGATCGCCCTTCGGTTGGGCTTTCATTCTGAGGAGGTTGCCCTTCGGTTGGGCTTTCATTCTGAAGAGATCGCCCTTCGGTTGGGTTGGTTTGAAGAGATTGCGCTTCGATCGGGCTCGTTTGAAGAGATCGCCCTTCGGTCGGGCTTGTTCTGTTGTGATCGCCCTTCGGTTGGGCTTGTTCTGTTGAGATTGCCCTTTGATTGGGCTCGTGTTTGGTATAGCGATTGTCCTTTGGTCGGACTTTCACTTTGAATAGATTGCCCTTCTGTTGGGCTTGTTCTGAAGAGATTGCCCTTCGGTCGGGCTTTTGCTCTGAGGAGGTTGCCCTTCGGTTGGGCTTTCATTCTGAGGAGGTTGCCCTTCGGTTGGGCTTTCATTCTGAAGAGATCGCCCTTCGGTTGGGTTGGTTTGAAGAGATTGCCCTTCGATCGAGCTCGTTGAAGAGATCGCCCTTCAGTCGGGCTTGTTCTGTTGTGATCGCCCTTCGGTTGGGCTTGTTCTGTTGAGATTGCCCTTCGGTTGGGCTGATTTGAAGAGATTGCCCTTCGATCGGGCTCGTTGAAGAGATCGCCCTTCGGTCGGGCTTGTTCTGTTATGATCGCCCTTCGGTTGGGCTTGTTCTGTTGAGATTGCCCTTCGGTTGGGCTT
This sequence comes from Euphorbia pulcherrima, assembly GCA_947683365.1. Taxonomy (NCBI): domain Eukaryota; kingdom Viridiplantae; phylum Streptophyta; class Magnoliopsida; order Malpighiales; family Euphorbiaceae; genus Euphorbia; species Euphorbia pulcherrima. The sequence goes on along the minus strand of CANTUS010000008.1, from coordinate 40,736,381 downwards.
TCGTTCTGAAGTGATCGCCCTTCAGTTGGGCTTGTTCTGTTGAGATTGCCCTTCGATTGGGCTCGTGTTTGGTATAGCGATTGTCCTTTGGTCAGACTTTCACTTTGAATAGATTGCCCTTCTGTTGGGCTTGTTCTGTTATGATCGCCCTTCGGTTGGGCTTGTTCTGTTGAGATTGCCCTTCGGTTGGGCTTTCGTTCTGAAGTGATCGCCCTTCAGTTGGGCTGGTTCTGAAGTGATTGCCCTTCGGTTGGGCTCGTTTTGAAGATCTAGTTTGGAGGGGCAATATTACCGGTGGCATGAGTTGATGTTTCTGGCGGTTTGAGTGATGTCGCCGGCGGCATGGGGTGATGTTGCCGCTGGTATGGAAGCCACGTGGCAGCTTTGACTAGTCAGATAATTTCAAAATTTGAACTAAATGAGGCGATGTCGGCGGCGGCCTAAGTGATATCGCCGGCGGCATGAGCTGATGTCGCCGGTGGTATGGATGCCACGTGGCAGCTTTGACTGGTCAGATAATTTCAAAATTTGAACTAAATGAGGCAATGTCGCCGGCGGCCTGAGTGATGTCGGCGGCGGCATGAATGATGTCGGCGGCGGCATGGATGGACAGTTTCAGATTAATTAAAACCCCTCGAATCCCGCGCGGCAGTTTAAAAAGAGATTGGAACTCTTTTCTTCCCCATTCTCTCTCAAAACCGTATCCCTTCTCTTCTCTCCCAAAGCCCTTTGATTTCTATCTTTGCTTTTTCAAATCATGAAGAGGATTAGCAAGGCTTTTAGGGGTAAATCCAAGGCTAGGGAGAGCCTGCCCGATTCTTCCGTTGAGGGATTGAAAATCCTTTCCGTTCCTACTGCATACGGTCTGAAGGAGACGGCCAAAATGTACGGCTATGGCATTAACTCTCCTATCACAAATCTGACTCCGGAGAAGGAGAAACACCTCTCTTATATCCAGGTAATTTCGCAACAAAACTTGAATTACTTCTTTTCGAATTCGATGTGATTTGGTCTCAGATTTGTAAACATGTTATGATAGGTTCGATTTTTGCTTTGTTGTTCGATTGATTTGGGCTTAGAGCGGAATATATCAGTCATATTGTATGCTTTTAGGATAGATTTTTGCCTTGTGGTTCGATTGATTTGGGATTTTTGTGATTTTTGGCATGGTGGGTGCGATTTAGGGAGAAAGTAGGTTCTGCCCGCGTAGAGTGATGCCGCTGGCGGCATGAGTGATGCCGCTGGCGGCATCAATGTTGTTGCTGGCGACATCAGCCTTTGTCAAAGGCTTTATGGGAATCTGATGTCGCTTCTGTTGAAGCTGATGTCGCCGGCGACACGATCCATGCCACTGGCGGTATGGGCTGATGCCGCCGGCGATATCGCTCTTAACAGAGGCGACATCAGCAGCCTTTTTGACAGAAATGCACAGAATTGATCCGTTTTGCTTTCGATTTTGCAGCCATACGAATTGACTTACACAGGAGGGATTGGCACCATCGGTGAGTGGTGGCATCATATTTCAGAGAATGATCCCGAGCTTGCGCTCGCGATTAACGAGACAGGGTTTGGGGATTTGGCTCGAATCATGCCTATGTTGATGCCTAAGCTACCTCATTCTTCGGTAACGGCCTTGACTGAAAGGTGGTCCGAGACTACCCACACCTTCCATCTCCCCTTTGGAGAAGTTACAATCACCCCTTCTGATGTGGTAGCCATGACCGGCCTTCCTTGGACGGACGAGGTTATCCATTTTAACGTCTACATGGACAAGTACCATGTTAAGAGGCCCGTGGTGAGGCGGGTAAAGGAGTTGTTTGGACTGAAGCCCGTTTCTGGGCCTGCTGTCCTACGGTGAGTTGTACCGTTATTGGACCCAAGTGGATGTGGTGCCTGAGGAGGAAAGGGAGGCATGTGTCCGTTCCTTTGTGATCTCACTACTCACCGTGCTGTTCTTCCTAATCTCGGGGAGTAAGATCAACTACATACTTATAACCGCGGTGGAAGATGTGCCGGGAATCAGGAGGAAGAATTGGCCGAGGGCCATCTTGGCCTAATTGTACCACGGGCTGGACGTGGGAGCCCGGAAGAATGAAAAAGCCCTTCGCCTTTGCCATCTGCTACTCCAGGTATAGATTTATTTATTATTATTTTTTTTTTTTATATATAACATGTGTTCTTATGACGTCTTTTGAATTGATCGGTCGTTATTTGTGCAGGCTTGGGCATTCGAGCATCAGATCCTTCCACCGATGGAGTTTAAGACGGTTGTGCCACCGGACTCTCATTTCCTTGCCCGCTGGTGCGGGTGCATCGGTGGGATGGCGAAGTACCTTACGCTGTATAGGGAGGTCCTAAGGAGCGTGCGACTGAGTTCGGTACGGTTTTTTTTTTTTTTTTAATTTATTTATTTATTTGGTCTATGGACTTATGTTGGTTGTTTTGATGTAGCTCGTCTTGGACCCGTTCGATGGGGTGGAGAACTTCGCTGAGGTTGCACGGGTTCGGAGGGAGGTGGACGACCGCCGATTTGTGATTGAGTGCCCCCTGTCCCAGCAGTGGTATCTGGGCGAGCGCGTCCGGGGCTGGAGGTCCCTTCCGGTTGTAGCTAGACCGGTGCCTGCCGATCCTCCGCGGGGCTTGTGGTGGCCTCATTTGGTGATTTCGGCCGAGGCCGACAAAGCTGATTACATTGAAGGAAATGGCCGTGTGATCCCTAGCGTTCCTGGCCTCTATGAGCGGCTTTTTCAGCGTCTACTCCCCGTGTGTCCTCGTATCCATGGCAACGATACAATTGAGTATCATAACGAGCAACGATTGGAGGATGAAAAGAGGCGCCTCGGAGGCGTTGTGGACGTTGAGGAGGAGGATGATGATGAGGATGAAGCGTTGGAAGGGGATGTTGCAGTCGACCCTGAGGGGGAGGATGAGGTAGGTGCGGGTGTAGCTGGCGGGAGTGTGCCGACGTCCCAGGGGGAACATCGTTCTTTCAAGGTATAATTGTGCTTGTGTGTATGATTTTGAAGTCGTTTAGGGATGTTGTTGACGTGTGACTTTTATGTTTTGCAGGAACCTGCGAGAAAGAGGGGTCGGGATAACCAGAGTGGGACCCGACATTATGGCGCGCCGGAGGGCATGACCTTCGTGGAGGGGAGATTGGTTAATCCGTTGGAAACCACCTTCCTGTTGATGAACTCGCGAGGCGAATTCACTCATAGGAATGTTGGTTCGAGCCGGCAAGCCCCGATTTTCATGCCTGAAGATACTACCTACGTAAGACCTAATAATTATTTTCTTATTAAGTCTTAGAAGTGGGTGTCTGAGGGTATGCTTTTTGGATTTTCTAGGTGGCACGGAGTCATGTGGAGCAGCTGGCGGAGAACAATTCTGTTCTCCGGGATACCCTTATTGGGCAATCGCTTCTTGTTCAGGTATTTTATGCACATGTTAAGATGGGATATATGCATGGATGTTTATGCATGATATGCAAGGCTGATATTTTCTCCGGTTTGCAGGATTTTTTAGCCCTTTCTATGTCTGATGCTGACGCAGCCCAGCGGCGGTATGAGGAGGAGACTGCAGCTTTACAGCGCCGCGTGAGCGATCTCGAGGGACAGCTGGCGGCCACCGCTCAAGAACAGAGAAGTAAGCAGAATCTGGACCGTGCGCATCCTGGGGGTACCAGTCGTAGGGGGGTTAAGAAGTCTGCCGGCCGACGTGCGTTTACCGCGGCTGAGGAGTCTAGTAGTGTTCCCATGATGGAGGGAAGAGAGGCAGACGATGTTGATGATTGGTTCGCAAGTCCCGATGACGTTTCATCACGTCCAGCCGGTAGTGGCGGATATGCTTAGTTTTGCTTTTCCTTTTTGTTTTGCCTTGTTCTTGTTTGTACCTCCTACACATTGGGGTTTTGATAATTTGATTTCGTCATGATGATTTAGTACAATTTAAGCAATTTGCACCTTCGGGCTTTTATAAAAGTGAATTGCTGTTTTGACAAGTCATTGGGAATGTAGCATATGATTGTTTACAGTTTTTGTACAGGTCTGAAATGGCTGAAATGCTTCTGATGCTGCCCAGAAAGTTGACCCTATGCCGCCGGCGGCATGACTCAAGTCGTCCAAATTGATCCTATATCGCCGGCGGCTTCAAATACATTGTCGGCGGTATCATGATATCGTCGGCGGTATCACTCTTATCGCCGGCGGCTTCAATCTTCCAGCAACCTGTTTTTGACCCTTCCGTCCGTTTCCGTCATGGCAACCCATAACCAAAAGCTGTGGGGTTTTTCGCAAAGCCTGGGGAACACAGATTTTGGGCTCCAATTTGACCCCATGGTTTGCATGGACTAACCTTTCGGGTGTTCGCCCTAACAGATTTATTCCGACCTTTGAGCGCGTAGTGTCTTCAATTAAGCTTACTTGCGATGTTTCCATCCTTCGATTGCCAGGCATTCACATAATCACAAGCACAGATGTTCCAATATGAAAGACCCTTTTATCGAGTGAACTTAATTTGAGTACAAGATGTTGGCAATCATTTCCATTAATGGGACCCCTGGTGTTAACCAGCCTTTACAGGTTTTCAAGTTAACATCTTATTGTTTTTCTCTCGTGCCCTAATTTTCGTCTGAACCGCCCTTTTTGGGTTTTCAGTTCAACAGGCGTTATTGACTTATCCCCTAATTTTTGTACAGCCGGTTTGCAGGATACCGACCGTCGGGTGTAACCCTAATTTTTGCCCAGTCAATAGAAGACCGACAGGCGGGCGATTATTGTATATATATATTTTTTTAGTGTGCCGCTTTTTCTGATTTATTTCTTTTATTTAGACCTGATAATGCTTAAGCTTGTCTTGGTCGACTAGATCGATGAACTTGCTTCTTGTCTACGCTCATGACTCTAACAGCCTCGCTTATTTGGTGCCATTTCTGATCATACGATGGTCTCTTCAATCTGATCTGAACTTAACCTTAGTACCGGAAGGTCTCAAACTTTTCAGTGCTGGGTCTATGACTCTTGGAAAGGGCATAAGATATCTGATTTGCTATTGTGCGCATAGTTGTGCTTTTACAGATTCTCCAAGTTCCTTGGTGCCCGTTCGATTTTTGTCTGGATCACCCAGTTCATTTTGACCTTCAAAGCTACGTCGGGAGCTTTTGGCTGACCTTGTTGCAAGCCGTTTTTAGTTTGGGGGAGTTTTTGGTACTTACTCCAAAGCTTCATCGATTGGTTTGATTGTCGTCCTGATCGCTATTTTGATTGATCCTTCAATCCGGGGTCTGCAGACTCGTATTCTGTGTTATGGGTGATGGGTTGTGAACAAGTGATGTTCGGCTTAAGGACCTTTTGTTTGGTGCCTTTGTAGTGGTTTTTTGCCTTGTTGGTTCATTTGGTAAGCCGATTGCGACATTTGTTGCACGATCGTCTTCGTGGCTTGTGGGATGAAGGTGTTTGCCTTTAGACTTGGTGTCTTTGGAAGTGGTTGCCCCCTGACCTTTGTTAGCCGAAGGGTTTGATGGGGTTGATTTGTACCGAGTGAAGATGTGTTTCTCTTCAAATTTGGTCGTGTTCTCGGTGGTGATGTTGGTCTGAGATTTTGGCTACGATGTTTGTTTGATGGAGGCTGGGCTCCGTTGGGTGTAAGCCTTGATTCTCTATTTCGGGGGACCGATTGATGCTTCGTTGGTGGCTTGAAGGTGTACCGATGTAGGCCCGTTGAGTCAATTCTAGAAGGGACCCATGGCGTTTCAACAATCCGATCATTGCAAAAGCATTATCATGGTCTTTAAGCACTTTATTATCCCTCATGTGTTTCACAGGGTTTAAATTATTGGATTTGATTACCACATAATGTACTCAATTTAATTCCATTTAATAAAAATTTCTTACACACTGAAAGCGTCGTACGTATGCTCATATGAAGACGTTGATCAAAAGGTACAGACACAATCATAAGTAAGAAAAATGGAAGTGGCTCATGGAGCTAAAAGGTCTGAAGTCCAAGGATAGCAAATCGGGATTATTCGTCCTCATCGTCAGAGCGTGATTTTCCCCCACCATTTGAGTAGATGGCCTTGATGAGATCTTGAGGAGCTTTCCGTTGTTTGGAAAAGCTGGGATTAATCATCCGTGTCCGATTGCCAGACTCTGGTATAGGGTAGGATACCCTTTCGGGGTCGGTAATCTTCTTTTCATCCACCAGTCGTTGGATGGTACGGACCAAAGCTTTGCACTGGTTGGTGTTATGACCTGATAACATGTGATATCTGCAAAAGCCTTTTCCTTCTTCTCTCATGGGGGGATTGAATTCGTGAAGAGGTTTAAGAATCCCAGCTTCCTTCAACCCGGTGAAGATTACATTAAGTGGCAGTTTCCACGGATTATTTCTATACTTAAGACCGTTGTTGGGCCGAATAATGGCAACAGGTGCCGACTTCTGGTGGGTCTCTTGGTCCACCATGATGTGAGGTGCGGGTGTGGGTGATTCAGTGTATTGAAAGAACTGGTCTTTCTCTGATTGGACCCTTCCCTGATAGCAGTCTGTTATCATCAACTGACGCAAGAAGTCTTCAACATTGTGTTGCATGACTTGGTCGTATTGAGGAAGCATCGGGGCAGCGGGGATTTTAAATTGTGATGGGGTGACCAAAGTTGGTGGTAAGGTGTTAGAGAATGGTGGAAGAATCGGATTCTGGGCTCCTTCTCTTTGTCCAGGGTAAGCGGTTGGCGGTGACTGCCAGAGTGTATCGCCATCAGGTGTCATGCCCGGAGATCGCATGACCTGGTCGAAGTCCTGTCTTTCTAGGACCTTCTTGACGGATACATACACTATCTCCTGAATGATGTTTCTAAACTGATCGGAGTTCAGAAACTGAATGATAGCAGCGGTGATTTCCGATCCAAGAGACGGCGGGTGAGCTGTTGCCCTTACGGTGGAGGGAAGGCTAGCTTGTCCTCTGGATGAGGTACGGTCGTCATCATGGGGAAGAGACATGGTTGGCTCGAAGGTCTCGGTTCAAGAGGAAGGCTGCTTAGAATCACGAGTCGCGGATCAGACCATGAATGAGTTGTAAATGGTATGAATGGTATGTATGTATGCCTTTCTATGCCCTGGGAGTGACGTGTAGTGCGCATGGCTGCACGTAGATGTGGTTAGAGATGATGTGATGGCTTATCCTTCCAACATATATGAGACGTGTGTACTTCACGTCATACATAGCGACATGTGGTGACGCAACGGAGGTACAAGAGAAGTCCCACACATGTTGCTAAACCTCTTCCACGGGTGGAAGTGATAAGGGTAAGTTGATTTATTTTCGGCTCTTAAAGCCGATGCATGGGGGTGTATGATCATAGAGCACTTAGTATGCGAATCGACCCTGTTCCAACCTTTTGACTCCCGCGTAACACCTCTTTGGTAGGATGGAGTTTGGCTACTTCACCGGTAATGGCGAAAGTAGCGCGTCCCAATTATTTTATTTGTTTTGGGTAATCCTAAGGGGGATGATGTGCTAAGGCTTTTTCTAACGCGGCTTTGGTATAGGGTTGTTGATGTAGAAGGTTCCCGTTTTACCTTGATTCCACGTTTACTCAATCACTACCCGAATGGGTGTGGTCATAGGAGTTTACGTGTTGGTTAAAACGAGTGATCCACCCACTAGGCATCCTCAATTCCAACAGGGCATGAGTGATACTTTGTGAGCTTCTCGGGTAAAATAGGGTACCTAAAATTACCGAACTATCTACACGCGTGAGGACAAGGCGTCATAAGAAAAGAATGAAGTTTTAATTTGGCCAATGATTTCAATACATCATCAAAGTCTTTTAAACTATGAAAGAAGGTTCAAGTTTAAAGGAAGTCCCAAGCAGAGTCGCCACTGTGAGCGGACGGCTGTTTGCGCGGCTGCGGCGCGGGGCCGGGCCCTGTAGGGCGGGCCTGCTTTTCGTGCGTCGGGGAGACGAGTGTGATGTGGTTGAAAAGAGAATGATTTTGCATATTGTAATGCTTAAAAGATACGAGATCGAAACCCCGTACTTAGAATAGAGTCGCCACCCGGTTCAGCTCAACCGGGAAATTTTCGGTACGATTTTCCCACCGGGTGGTTGGACCATACCTTAAGTAGAGATTCCGAGTTCGGATGATGTTATCTACTTTTCCTTAGGCCAAGTTAGGATACTTCATTCTTTCTTAATCGGTTTAATCCACCCTATTTATTCGTGTTTTCAGTTATTTTGTGGTTTTCGCGTTTATCAAGCAATCGAAACGATAAATAAAATATTTACAAAAGTAAGAGAAAAGTTAAGTGCGGAAAGTAGGATGGTATAGTTTATTTATAATATCATAAAGCCCGATTGGATGGCTAAAACGAGATTTGAATGGCGTTTGCGGGGAAATTCCATTTTTATCCAAATTTTAGATTCGGTCGTCGCTTTAATCAGATTACAAGTGAATATACCACTCATCGAGGGGCGGGTCTGTTTTCAGGAGGTTTTGAACCTCCATTGTTGCACTCTAGGTCCTACCTTCAGAAAATAAATTAATTGGGAAACAAACGAAGGCAATACTGCTGTCCAGAAAGCCATGCCGCCGTCGGACATCTGATGCTGCCGATGACATAGGTGATGTCGCCGGCGGCATGGATGATGCCGCCGGTGACATCAGTTGTGTCACGGGTGACATCAGCATGCAGACAGGTACAGGGCTTTCTGAGTTCCGTAAAAAAAAAAGGTTTCCGTGAGAAAACGAGGTCTCCGGGGAATGCGACGCTAACGGCAGTATCCACGATGTCTCTCGCGACATGGGTGTTACAGCCGGCAACATCATATGTCTCCGGTGACGTCAATTTTTCACAGCAGCAGCGGTTTGCAGTTAAAATAACCGAAAACTTAAAGCAAATACAAATCAACAAAAAATTGTGCAAAGCAATAATAATAAAGCCGAAGAGCTATGAGACTCAGGATTTTCACCTCGGGGTAGTGAATCCAACTCTTCGTGAACTGAACAATAACGCCTCCGGGGAGCTTGGAACGATAATTTGATTGTTAATTTAAAGGTTTTAGGTCTCTAAATTCTATCCGGTTGATTTAACCCAAAGACCCACTGGTTTAAGCTCACAATTAGAGAGTTCGAAGAAGAAAAACCGGGAAAAGTGGATTAGAATCCTTTTTCCTGCCTTTTCTAGTTCTTATCTCACTAAAATCTACTCTCGATTTCAGCTCTTAATTGCCCAATTTAGCTCCTTCCTTCTATAATTTCAGTCCCCCCCTGCAAATGCAGCTTTTGGGTGCCTTTTATAGGCAAATTGGGGTATTTTTCGAGACCTTTTTGACTTATTCCGCTGAAAGTGGCCGACATGCTGTCTGTGGAGAACCCATTTTTGCGCCATATCACCGGCGACATGATGATGTCGCCGGCGGTATGGTTCATGCCGACGGCGGTATGGTGATGCCGCCGGCGGCATGAATGATGTCGGTGGCGACATCATTCTCCAGCATACCGACAAACAACGGGTTAAAAAGCCTAAAAAGTCGGGAAAAGTGGTTTATTAGTGGAAAAAGGCATCTTTATGGCTCTTAACAATATTTTAATGGACATTATTTAATTTGGGTGTAAATCATCGGTTCAAGCTCCTACCGAACGCGTTATCGGCCACGCCGAACTGGATTCTACCAATTATAAAATTCACAAGGAATATTATTTTGGTAATAAAAAATTCTGAAGAGAACTTTTATTTTGAGGTATTGAAATCGGGTACACATCATCATCGTCTCGCGAGAGGGACTGCAAAATCCCGTGCTCACACTTGGTCAGTGGGTTGCTCATTTTGCTTTTCCGTGTTTCTTTCCTTTCTTTGTTAAATCCATCATGGCCTTAATCATCATGGCTATGACTCCTTAACCTCTCCATCATTTATTCCTCATCCTCACTGTTGGAGTAAAACTTTCCTTTGCTCTTGGAGTAGATGGCCTTATGAGATCCTGCGGCCCATTTCCTTGTTCAGGCAAACTGGGATTGGTCGTCCTTGTCTGGTTGTCAAACTCCGGTAAGGAAGAGTTCATAGCGCTAGATGGTCTTTCAAGCTCAACAATATTCCTATCCCTTACCAGATGTCGGATGGCATAAACCAAAGTCTTACATTTATTGGTCCGGTTACCCGACATAATGTGATATCTGCAAAAGCTTTTTCCCTCCTCTCTTATGGTGGTAGTTTCCATGGATTTATGCTACTTGTAGGACCGCTACTTGGCTGGATAGTGGTAGTTGGGGTCGGATTTTAAGAGGTCTTTTGGCCCATTCTGATTCGAGATGGGGACATGCATGAGTCAGGGTTCTAGAAGACCTGATCTTCTTCTGCTTGGACTTCCCCCTCTTTCTGGTCATAGTTAGCTGTCATTAGTTGATGTAAGAAGGCTTCTACTTTGGGTGTCATGCCTGGAGGTTGCATGAATTGGTCGTTATGAGGAGGCGTCGAGGCTACGGTAGCATAACTTGTGATAGAGTGACCAATGTTGGAGGCAAGATGCTAGAGAATGATGGAGGAACTAGACTTTGGGCTCCTTCCCTTTGCCTGTGGTAAATTGATAAGAGTGACTACAAGAGTGTTTCATCATTAGGTGTCATGCCTAGAGATTGAATGACCTGGTCGCTGGCTTGGGGGATAGTCAGTGTCGTGAGGTAGCCATAGCTACGGATGTCCCGCCCGGAGGATGCGTTACCTGGTCGGAGCTCTTATTTTCCAGGGAATGTTTAATAGCTATTTGAACATTTGCCTAAATTTGTTTCTAAATAGTGTTTTAAAAGAGGTCTGAACTGATAAACTGGACCATGGCGGTGGTGATTTTAGAGCCAAGAGGTGGCAGAGGAGCTATTCCCGAGGTTTGGGTAGGACTGGTATGCTCTTGAGGTAGGTCAGTGTCATCATCGGTGTGGGGAAGAGACATGGCTGGTTGTGAAGGTCTGGATTGGAAGAAAGACTATTTAGGACCATGAATTGTGGGCTAGACCATGAGTGGGTTATAAATGGTATAGATGGTATGTATGCTTTTTGTTATTTTGGGAAGTGATGCATAGTATGTATGGCTGTACGTAGACGTGATTAGCGATCATACGACGGCTTATCCCTCCAACATACGTGGGATGTTGGCACTCCTAACCATATATAGTGATATATTATAACTCAATGGGGGTGCAAAAGAAGTCCTACGGATGTTGCTAAACCTATTCCATGAATGGAGATTAGTAAGGGTAAGTTGATTGATTTTTAGCTCTTAAAGCTGATGCATGGGTGATGCATGAGCACGTAGTACAAAGCACATAAAACGTCCCTCTTCCGACCTTATGACTCCCGCGTAATGCCTCTTTGAAAGGATGGAGGTTAGCTTCTTCACTTGTAAATGGCAAAAGAAGTGTGTCCTAATTATTTTCATTATTTTGGTAGTCCTAAGGGAATGAAGTGCTAAGGCTTTTTCTAGCACGACTTCGGTATAGGATTCTTAATGTAGAAGGTTCTCATTTACCTTGATTCCCCGTTACTCAACCACTTCCTAAATAAGTGTGATCGCAGGAGTTTACATGTTGGTTAAAATAAGTGATCCACCTACTAGGCATCCTCAATTCCAAACAGGGCATGAGTGATACTTTCGCGAGCTTCTCGGGTAAAAACGGGGCACCTAATATTACTGAACTATCTACATGTATAAGGATAAAACATTATAAAAATGAATGAAGTTTTAATCTGGCCAATGATTTCAATACATCATCAAAATCCTTTAAACTTATTGAAAATTTTAAGCTCAAGTTTAGAAGATCAAATACCCAGCGGAGTCGCCCCTGTGAGCGGATGACATATCGGAAGGGCCACGTAGCCGAGCCGGAGGACCTTCTAAAAATATATCGGGTGGTGTGATGGTTTTTGTGAAGATAGTTTATCATGTTTTATGTTCAAAAGATACGAGATTGAAATCCTGTACTTAAAATAGAGTCGCAACCCAGTTCAGCTGAACTAAGAAATTTTGGTATGATTTTCCCACTGGGTGGTAGGCATACCTTAAGTAGAAATTCCAAGTTCGGATGATGTTACCTATTTTACATTGGCCAAGTTAAAGTATTTAATTCTTTCTTAATCGATTTTTTCTAGTAAAGTGAATAGTCAATAAGGTCATGAAGAAAGAATTCAATTTTTTTTAATTTCTTATTTTACGTGCAATGGATTTACTTGGACTAATACATGATTTACCTTTAGTTTTTTTGGGATTAGGTCTTATATTAGGAGGTTTAGGGGTTGTATTATTTACCAACCCAATTCATTCTGCCTTTTCATTTGGATAATTCACCCTATTTATTGTGTTTTTTGTTTATATGTTGTTTTCGTGTTATCAAGCATCCAAAAGCAGGAAATAAATAATTATTACAGTCATCCAACGAATAAAATACGGAAAATAAAATAATAATTTCATGGCTTTTCAAATCCTATACATTTTTCTATATGATAAATAAAAATACCCCGAAGGCCTAACATTCATCAAACCTAAATCTACCTGCACAAAATGGTTAGCATAAATACGACACATTGTACGAGATATATCACATAACATGCATAGTTAGTAAACAAAACAAGACCCGAGTTAGGATGAACATGGCATATTTATTTATAATTTATGGATTCCGATTGGATGGCTAAAAATGAAATTTAATCGACGTTTGCTGGAAAATTCCATTTTATTCAAATTTTAGACTCGAACATTATTTTAACCAGATTATTAGTGAAAATGCCATATGGTATAGGGTGGGGTCTACTTTCAGAAGGTTCTGAACCCTCATCATTGCAATGTACATCCTAACTTTGGGAATTTAAACTAGGTCAGGTGTGAGCATTGGATTTTAACGATCCTTCTCACAAAACGATGATGAGAGCTATATAATGCAATGTCTTTCAGGTTTTGTCCATCAGAGGTGTTCCTACAACTGTAGAGTTGAGTTTGGCCAAAGTGAGGAGACCTAGTCTGCCCTTACGGACCCGTATGGGTGCTGTTTGGTGGTACGGATCAACTGGCAGACCTGTATGGGTCATCCCTTCCATATGCCTGGGGGGACCCATATAGGTCCTTTACTACCCGTACAGGTGGGGCCCTACCCGTACGGGTACTTTTATTACCTAAATAGGCTCTTTTGGAAGGGAATCCTTTTCTATTTTGGGAAAAGGCAGGTCATGAATGCGATTTATTGCGTTCAGACCTCCTTTCCCTTATAAATAGGGCCCTTCTCTTCACATTTTCAACATAAACATTTCATACAAAAATTATACTAAAATTCTAGTAGCTTTTATAGGTATAGATAAGGTATAGTAGGGGTATAGGAGGTATAAAATAAGGAGAAAACCCATTCTTCGAAGTTTTGTCCATATTTTATTCATTCTTAACTTCATTCATTAGGATTTAGGGGAGGTTATGTCCACACAAACACTCACCTAAATAGTCCTATTTCACCATCTACTTTGGCCGAACTCTCTTAATAGTTAAGGGAACTTCTCAAAGTGGATTCACGCTACAAAGGTAACGCTCTTGAGTTTCAAAGAGACTTACATCTCAATTATTTCATTGTTATTATTCTCCATTTCTCCTATTTTTTTTGCTCCTTTCATTTCTTATTTTGGGTCTAGTCCTAACCCATATGAGCCTTGTTGGCACCATATATCCCCAAAGATATCAAATCTGTGTGCCATACTCATACGGAACGAAATCCCTTCTTATTTTATTTTTCTGCCATCAATCCATTAATCTGTTAATCTATAAACTAAACTGAACAGAGTTTTTCCATGGACCATATAGGACCTGTATGGGTACACCATACCTATACCGATCATTCCTGGTACCCATACGGGTCCCACCCACCAGTACGGGTACTAGTCCGAGGCAGATTCCAAAACTCATTGTAATCTGTTAAAAATCAATTCAATTCACCATTTTCCATGCGATCATTTTCACTAATAATCCGGTAAATCAACCCACAAAAAGTTAAAATATGTCTTAACAACGAAATACGTTGAAGTGCTGATTTATGATGTGCCATAAACTGTGCTAACGTCTATGGATGCAAGGGAATTTATTTTCATTTTTGTTTTATAACTTCGAACAAATGTATAGGTTCTCTTTGCAATTCCCCTATTTTTCCCCCGATTGTAATTTTTATCCCCCCATTTATTTCTTGTGCTTTATTGTAATATGTAAACGCATGCAACGAGTGTGAAGGAGTGTAGAAATAGGATTTCTGTGATAATTCCCCAAATGATGAAAACTAAAATGGTTTTACACAGTGAATGTAATTTTGAATCAACTAAATGAGAAATAAGTAACCCATCCGATACCCAAATCTCTGATCCAATAGGTATGAGTCTCCCGCCTAGAGGGAACCGTACCAAAATTCTTTCCCAAGTAGATAACTTGGGTGGTGACTCTATCAATTCTATCAAAATTTGGGTCTCCATTCTTTTATTCATTGAAATTAGCTTATTGTGCAAACTTGAACTAAAAATGTTTTATCACGCCTAAATCCAACCAAACCCCCAATAGGGCCTGCCTCTCACTGCTGTCTAGAAGGTCATATTGCCGGCGGTATGGCTGAGGCCACCTGCGGCATCACTGATGCCTCTGGCGCTCTCAGTTATGCAGGCAGGCTATATAACATTCTAGATACCATAAAGAAAGGGTCCTGCAAGAAAATGAGGCCATTGGGGGCAAATGAGTCCACTAGTGATATCAACAATGCTAGCGACGGTACGGTTTATACCGCCGGCAGCTTCAAATGCCTCCGACGGTTTCAATTTCTTGCAGCAGCTATTTTTGACCAGAAAGCAACCAAAAACCCAAAACTAAGCACAAACAGCAACTAAAACACAACAAACAAGTAAAATGAAAGCCAAAGAGCTATGAGACTCAGAATCTTTATCTCAGGGTCGTGAATCCACCTCTTCGTGATCCGGGTGACACCTTTGGGAAGCTCAAACGATGATTTTAGGAAGTAAGGGTGATTTTGGTCTCTAAATCCTATTTTTGGTGATTCTAAACCAGAAAATATACTTAATACCAGAGAGCTCAATAGATAAAAACCAAGAAAAGTTGAATTGAATCCTCTTTTCTTACCTTTTCTAAACATTATCCCACTAACACTAGCTAAAATGCTCAAAATCTCCTTAAGATTTTGAGTGGTGGAAGTGTTGAACCCCTCAAAATGGCTGAGAAATGCTGCTTATATAGCCTAAAATCCATTGGAAATTGCCTTTGATCAGTTACCCAATATATATCAAGCAAAAAGGACACAGCTGTTCTGCAACTGAAAGCCATGCCGCTAGCGGTATCAGCGAGGTCGTTGGCCTCATTCTCCTGATAGGTCTGACAAGCTAGCATGATTCAAGCGCAAAATTGGGGAAAGGGAGAGGAAATATGGCAAAAGGTGATTTTGATGGAAAAACTAAATTATTAGGCTCTTGTTTTTACTTCTTTAGGGCATTTTGGACTAAATTATTTTTTAGGTGTAAATCATCGGTCTGAGCTACCACTAGATGCGTTATCGGACATGTCGAACTGAATTTTTCTGAAAATAAAATTCATAAAGAATTTTATATTGGTAATAAAAATTCTCAAAAAAGAATTTTTATGATGCGGAATAAAATTGGGCATACGTCATCATCGTCTCGCGAGAGGGAATATAAAATCCCGTGCTCACACCTGCACAATTGGCAACCAATTAGTCCAAAAGCTCAACACACAAAAAAGAGAAAAGCAACTAACCATGATAATAAAGCAATATTCAAAAGGATATACCTGGAGGAGAAAATGGCTAAAGTGGAGGACCTTTTCCTTCTTTCGGGCTCCTACATCCAGCCCGTAATACATCTGAGCTAAGATGGCCCTAGGCTAGTTCTTCTTCTTGATAGTCGCTACATCCTCAAAAGCATAAATCAACCTATAGTTGACCTTGCTGCCTGAGACAGGAATGAACATCATAATCAACAATGAAATGATAAAGGAAAGGACGTAGGCATCCCGCTTTATCTCGGGGACCACTCCAACCCCCATCCAATACTCCTATAGCAACCCATAACACAATCACCCTGACTTAGGCTTCAAACTGAATAGCTCCATCACCCTTTTCACCATTGGCCCCCTAAGGTGGTTCATCTCCATATACACGTCAAAATGAATCACTTCCTTGGTCTAAGGTAGCCCAGTCATTGCCACCATGTCGGAAGGGGTAATGGTCACCTTGCCAATCTGGAAGTGAAAAGTATAAGTGGGCTCAGACCACTTCTCAATCAGAGCGGTCAAGGCTAGGTGGGAAATCTTTAGCATAAATAGGGTATAATATGGGGCTAGAACCCTAAAACCTATGTCATCTATGGCAGCCACAAGTGCATAATCCTTCTCCTCAATGTAGTGCCACCACTCGCCAATAGTCCCCATACCCCCGGTGCAAGTATGGATATGTAGCTGCAAAAAAATGAGAAAGAGCAACAGATGAGTAATTTTCTCTTTATATCGTAGCTTCAAGATTATTGTTGATGTCGTTGCTAGGGCAGTGATGCCACCGGCGACATCAGCCATACTGCCAGTGATATGGATGATATAGCTAGCGAGATCGTTGGATCAGCAGCGACATGGCAAAAGTTCGGCCCTTTTTGAAAGGCCTAAAGCCACTGGCGACAAGAGTGATGTCGCCGATAGCATCAATTTCTGTGGGTAGAATCCAGTTTTGACCAAAATCGCACCAAATCACCAAAAAAATAATTAACCAGTTTCGGGCATAAATCGAATAGAAAATAAACCTATAACATGCATTCTAACATATATCTCTTATTTTTAACCGTTATTCTATAATTTTTTGAGTCTAGAATCGAAATCTTCAAATAAAACAAAAAGTTTTGAGTTTTGTAGGATTACCTGGATGTAAGAGATGTGGATCTTCTTCTCCGGGACAAGATTGTAGATTGGAGTCGCAATCCCATACCCGAATACGATGTCGGATTCCTTGAAGCCATAACCCACATGAACTGGGCAAAATTTCAGCCCCTCAATAGAAGAAGTAGGTAGATCGTCAGACTTAGAAATGCTAGATTTACGCCCAAAGATCTTCTTCATGATTGGGAGTAGAAAGGAAAGAGATGAGAGATTATTTTGAGAAGTAGAGAGAAAAGGGAGAAGGAGTATTCGGCTTCTATAAACGCAGAAATAGGAAAATAAGAGTTTAAACCCATATTAAATACCTCATGAAATTTGAGGAGTTTAATTATATCTGAAATTGTCATTCCATAGCATCGGTGACATCAGCCAAATCGTCAGTGGTATCAGTCATGCTGCCGGAGGCCTCACCATCACCAATTTAAATTTTAAATACCCTTGACCAATCAAAGGTGGCACGTGGCACCCCATATAGCCAGCGGCATCGATCTATAGCACCACCATTATCATGCATTCCCTACATGCCAATTCACTAATCCGATGGAATCCCGGCTCCAGCATCGATATCTCAGGACTTCTAAAACCCATATACTTTTAATTTATCACGTTTTTACTGTTGATTGAAGGGGAAAAAATATTTTTTTTTATAAAATCGATCAAGCAGTAAAAACATCATCTAAAAGTCAGTTTAATCTTATTTTACTTGTCACTTGTTGTAGGAATGACGCTCCATAATCTCAAAACCTAAAAGCCCAAGCCTGCTTGGCAAATCAATAAAGCCCAAGCCCGACCAAGGGGCAAACCAAATCATCAAAGTCCAAGCCCGACCAAAGGGCAAACAAATTGTCAAAGCCTAAGCCCAACCAAGGGGAAACCAATCGTCAAAGCCCAAACTCGCTTGGCAAATCTACAACGCCCAAGCCCCAACCAAGGGGCAAACCAATCTTAAAGCTCAAGCCCGACCAAGGGGCAAGCCAATCACCAAATGGAGGCATTGGAGGAATCAAAACCTTATCATCCATCAGGTACATTTCCTAACCCTTGCTGTTTTCTTGCAATCATACTGACATGTGGCAGTAGTGATCCCCTAAGGGGCAGCCTGTGAGCACGGGATTTTATAGTCCATCTCGCAAGGCGATGATGACATATACCCGATTTTATTCCTCATGAGAAAAAAAAAATTTCAAAATTTTTATTACCAATATAAAATTCTCTACGAATTTTATTTTTGAAAAAATTCAGTTCGACATGTCCGATAACGCGACCGGTGTTAGCTTAAATCGGTGATTTGCAAAAAAAATAATTTAGTCCAAAATACCCATAAAAAGTAAAAAAAGAGCCCAATATTTCAAATCATCCCGCTGAAATTGCTTTTCCTCGGATTTTCTTTCTTTTGCCCCATTTTTAGGCTTGATTCATGCTTGCTTTTCAGACCTGTCAAGAGAGTGAGACCGCCGGCGGCCTCATCGATACCGCCGGCGGTATCATCCATGCCACTGACGGCATGGGTTTCCGCTATAAAACAGATGTGTGCCTTTTTGCTCGATATCCACAGGATAATTGATCACAGTCAATTTCCACAGGATTTTAGCCTATATAAGGAGGCATTTTCAGCTAGAAAAAGGATTCAACACTTCCACCACTCAAAATCTTAAGGAGATTTGGAGTATTTTAGTTAGTTCTAGTGGGATGAATTCTAGAAAAGGTAAGAAAAGAGGATTTAATCTATCTTTTCTTTCTTTTTCTTTACTCAACTCTCCGATATTTAGGTGAAATTTAAGTTTCAAAACTAAAATAGGATTTAGAGAGCTAAATCACCCCTTTACTTCCCAAATCATCATTTAAGCTCCTTGGAGGTGTCATTTGGATCACGAAGAGGTACGGCAGAAATTCAAAATTTTATCCCTATCCCCAGGAACTCCTATTAGTTGCATATAAATTAAATAAAGCCTTAACTAAATAATTATCTACCTAGGTTAGCATGCATAGGCTAGGCGTACCATAATTCTAAATTATATCCAAGCATAAATACTTTATATCAAACATATTATAACTCTAAGTTATAATTTAAATACAAAATAAATCAAGCATGCGTTATAACCTAAGCATAATAATTATTAAGTCTAAAATGCTTAAAGAAGAGGACCTAATAACTAAAATAAAACATACCAGTTGAAGCGTGCTTTGGCAGAACCTTCTTGCACAAGCCTCCAAGTACAGAATAGCCTCTATGAGTATCCACACGAACCCCACCAGCCGAAACATCCCGAGAGGAAAAACCAAGGAGCCTTGAGAGGTTGCTAGACCACTCTAAAATTCCCACCCAAAAATATAAACTAAAATATTTGAGTTCCACTTGAATTGGTGCATTTTACAAATGCGGAGGAGGCCCCGTTTTATTAGTGGAGCAAAGGCTCCACCTAATAAATGTGGGATGGGAAAATTCCCATCCCGCCCCTTAAGAACCACACAAATCCTAGCGGATCCAAGTGAATCCCAAGCTAACTTGGCTTGCTTACTAAGCCGGGTTACCGAGCTTGGCTAAGGCCGGCGCTTGCGAGCTTGCCTTGCCCCGTGAGCTAGGCCTCGGGGGCTTTCCCGCAAGCCTAGCTTGTGGATACCCCTTTTTGGCTGTACAAGCGCTGCTTGTGCTGCGATTGCTTAGCCCAAGCCGTATGCCCGCATAAGCTGGGCTTGCATGGCATGCGGCCCACGAGTGCACCATGCACTCGTGTGGCCTTTTAGTCATAAACCCCACAAGTCCTTTTGGGCTTACGGTGCCCATGTGCAAAGGTTCCAACCCTCGCTTTGGTAATCCGATATTTATGCTCTCCTAAATAAATCAATATTTTATTTAATGACCCTAATAAATTAGTTATCGGTCAATAAATAAAAACTTTTGGTCCAACCAGATAATAATCCAATTATTAATATGTTATATTTTCGTAATAGAATAAATCTATTAATTCTTTATTGAGTCCGAAGAATGTCCAACGTGTGTGACCTTATAGGATCCCCGAACTATTGAGCTGTTAAGGCTTAACCAACCCTTGTTATAATGGAACCATTACCTAGACAATGAATAGAACCCGATTACCTTAAATGACTGTAGTAGGCCTATAGCAAGGGTCTACCATCCCCCATTACTCGGAACATCATATGTGCTTATGACTTAATTCCGGTTAGTGTAATAGTTATCCAGTGAAACGAATTCCTTTCATTCTTTAATATTAGTACCATTTGGTTTATAGGCTTCGGTTAAAGTGTTAACCCACTAATAGCAAGGTTGCTCCATGCTATTCCAGTTATTAACTTGTTCCCGAAGTATATTGCCTTTTAACATAGTGTGTTTGACTAGAAATAATTTCTATCAAACACATACTCTGATCAGAGGTTTATAGAAATCATCACTTCAACAAGCAGCCAGGTATAACTCCTCAATATATTCGGAGCGATGGATTCTTTCCGACTATATAGCTTACCAACGTATTGTCATCACCATACCCCGTAACCACCCATGACACCCTAAGTGAATGAGTGTATAGCAATGACCCAAATTACAGCAATGGACCCACACAAGGTAACTGGCATCTCAAGTATGAGGATATTCGCAAAGCTTATTGCATGAAGATAAACACTAGCACATTGATATATACACCAAGTGTTTACCTTAATGCGGTCTCCAATATATCTCCCAAATATATCCATGTGTCAAACTTAAGGCACTACCTTCAGTCCTTAAGAGATTGACTGCTTGGACCCTTTCCAAGAAAGTTGACCGCGTGCTAGTCATTCCGCTTCATCAATATCCTTTTTTGATGAAACTATAACTAGGGATAGTTTAGACATAATCATAATTGCACATGAAGCATGTCTTACTAAATATAGTCCAACTATAATTTCTCTGACTTCATGCTATGATATGTCAAGGACTTATACATACATCAATGAATATGTTTTAACCAGCCATACTATATTTACAAGCACATCGATATAAACAAAAGATTAAACGCCTTTATTGATTAAACAAATTATTCATACCATTAGTTAATTAAGATATATCGCCCTAATTGCCTTAGGGGCATACATCATTTCTAACAAACTCCAACTTGCACTAAGGCCAATTAGCCATATGTCTTAATCCATATGCTTTAACATGCTGGTCATATTTGACTTGAGTTAATGACTTCATCAGACCACCCGTGAGGTTCTGATCAGTGGGTACATATTATAGATTTATAATCTTAGCATCAATAATCTCCCTAATTATATGATACTTTATGGATACATGTTTATTCTTCTAGTGAGACCATAGTTCCTTTGCCTGAGCTATAGCACCAGTGTTATCACAATGCAAAGTAATTGGATCAACAGTCTCAAGCACCACACTGAGATCACCAATAAATCCCTTTAACCAGACAGCTTCTTTTGCTACTTCGCATACAACAATGTATTCAGATTTTATGGTTGAATCAATAATAGTTTCTTGCTTAGAACTCTTTCAACATACCGCCCCTCCATTCAATATATACATAAAACCTGACTGAGACTTAAATTCATCCTTATCAGATTGAAAACTCACATCAGTGTAACCTCTAATTGTGAGTTCACCATCTCTATAAATTAACAACTCATCCTTAGTTCTTCTCAAGTACTTAAGAATTGCCTTGACGGCCATCAAGTGCTTTTCACCTGGATCTGACTGATTTCTGCTTGTAAAGCTCAAAGCCTGAGAGACATCTGGCCTAGTACATATCATAGGATATAATGGATCTTATCGCAGATGTATACGGAATATCCTTCATGCGCATTCTTTCTTGAGTTGTCTTCAAACTCTCAGCTTTAGATAGGTTAATTCCCTTTATTATCGGGAGATTACCTTTCTTCAAATGCTCAAGGTTGAACCTATTCAGCACCTTCTCTTTATATGTACTTTGAGAAAGACCTAATAGCCTCTTGGATCTATCCCTATAGATCTTTATACCTAGTATAAATGCTACTTCACCAAGGTCTTTCATGGAGAATTTTCTTGACAACCATACTTTAACATTTTAAAGAAGAGAAATGTCGTTTCCTATTAGTAGAATGTCATTGACATACAGTACTAAGAAAATGATGAACCTTTTTGCAAACACAAGGCTCATTAATGTTTGTACAGAAATTTAGTTCACGGATTGTCTGATCAAACCTTATATTCCAACTCCCGGATGCCTGCTTAAGTCTATATATGGATATTTGAATCTTGCATACCCTTAAGCCATTTTGAGATGAAAAACCCTTAGGCTATGTCATATACACATCTTGGTCTAAATCCCCATTTAGGAATGCTGTTTTAAAATCCATCTGCCAGATCTCATAATCGTAACGAGCAGCAATGGCGAGGAGTATCCTTATGGATTTAAGCATGGCTACTGTTGAGAAAGTTTCATCATAGTCAATACCTTCACGTTGACTATAACCTTTTGCCACCAACCTTGATTTATAGGTAATTACATTACCATACATGTCAGTCTTCTTCTTGAAGACCCATTTGCACCCGATCAGTCTAACCTCTTGCGGTGTATTAACCAAATTCCAAACTTGGTTCTCATACATGGAATCCATTTCTTATCCATGGCTTTTAGCCATTTATCAAAATCTGAGCTTTTCATTGCTTCATCATAGGTCCTTGGTTCATCATCCTCCAGGAGATATAGTTATTTATCATCAGTGATGATAAAAGCATATATGTCAGGACCTTTATGAACACGACCTGATCTTCACAATGTTTATATTTTGATAGGTTGTTCTTGGATCACACTTTCTTGTGTATCTAGAACAGGGTCAAATAGTTGATTATCTATTTCTTCCTCTTGAACCTCCAATTCAATATTGCTCCCACTGACTTTTGTAAGTAGCTGATCCTTTTCCAGGAAGCGAGCACTCTGAGACACAAATACCTCCTGTGATTCGAGTTGGTAAAATAAATACCCAATAGTTTCCTTTGGATATCCAATGAATAGATATTTGTTAGATTTATCACTTAGCTTATCTGATGCTATCCTCTTTACCATGGCAGGATAGCCTTATACTCTAAGGTGACTTAGAGATGGCTTTTCATTACACCATCTTTCATAAGGTGTAAAATCAACTGATTTAGAGGGTACTCTGTTTAATATATAAACTGCGCTCTCTGGTGCATATCCCTAAAAGGATTTACTGAGATCTGCTTGGCTCATCATGGACCAAACCATATCTAATAAAGTTTGATTCCTCCTTTCAAACACTCTATTGTGTCGGGGCGTATAAGTAGGGGTCTACTGGGGAACTATCCTGTTTTCCTGTAGATAATCTTAAAACTCCTGACTTAAGTACTCTCCACCTCGATCAGATTAAAGTGCTTTAATACTTTTCTGAAGCTATTATTCTACTTTAGTTCTGAATATTTTGTTCAAAACTTTCAGATTTGTGCTTCATTACGTTTAGATAACTATATCATGAATAATCATCAATAAAGGTTATAAAGTAGGAGTATCCTCCTAGTGCTTGAACACTCATTAGACCACACACATTAGTATGTATAAGTTCTAATGTAATCATGGCTCATTCACCCTTTCCATTAAAGGGCAACTTTTTCATTTTTCCTCTTAAACAAGGTTCGCAATCACCATAAGACTCCAAGTCTATTGGGCCTAAGTCACCTCGCTTATGTAGCTTGGTTAAGCGATCCTTGTTTATGTGGCCTAAACGACAATGCTAAAAGTAGAAGGAATTCTCATTATCTAATTTAACTTTCTTTACATTGTTTATATTAAAAACTTCTGTTTTAGTATCAAAAATATAAATGCCATCATTCAACATCCCATAACCATAAATAACATTATTCAAGCAAATCTGACAATTATTATTCAAAAATAAAATTTCAAATCCTTCTGCTGCTAAACACGCAATAGATACAATATTCTTAGTAACACTCAGAATGTAGTAATAATTATTCAAAACTAAAACAAGTCCACTTGGCAAAATAACATTAAAGCTTCCTACGGCTAATGAAGCAACTCGAGCTCCATTTCCCACATGCAGGTCCATTTCCCCTTTTGCAAGTCTTCTACTATTCCATAGTCCCTACACAGAAGTACAGATATGAGAACCACAACTAGTATCTAATACCTAAGTGGATTTACGAGGAAAAGTATCGTAGTTTTCAATTACAAACATACCTAAAGTAGATGCCTCTACAGGCTTCTTCTTCAAATGTTCAAAAGCAGGAGCTTTGTAATCCCTCTTCCAATGTCCCGATTTCCTTCACTAGAAGTAGACATACTTGCATGTCTTCTTTTCTTTCTTCTAATTGATTCTTTTCTTGGCACCTAGTGCTTGCTTCTTTGTCTTAGAAGCCTCGCCTTTCTCGACCAATAGTAGTGGTTTCTGATCTTTCTTGATCTGAGGTTCTACTATCTTCAGCATGTTGATTAATTCAGGGATAGTAGAATTAATCTTGTTCATGTAATGGTTAGTCATGAAGCCTGAGTAACTATCTGTTAAGGATATCAACACAAGGTTAATGCTCAAGTCATGATTCATCTCGAATCCTAATTGATTCAGCTTCTCAAGTTATCCCAAGAGTTTCAGTACGTGTTGAGAGGTAGAGGTGCCAACCTACATCTTGGTTCTAAAAAGGAGTTTGGAGGCCTCATACCTCTCTGTCCTTTCTCGCTCAGCAAAGAGCTCCTCAAGATAGAGAACCATGTCCTTTAAGGTCATGTTCTCATATTGCTTCTGAAGCTCAGGATTCATGGATCCTAACATAATGCATATTGCAATCTTACGATCCTTTCTATGCTTCAACTAGGCAGCATGTTCCACATGATCCTCATCTAGATAATAGGCGATTCCCTCGGATCTGAGAATTATTTTTGCAGCTCAAAACCAATCAGAAAAGTTTGAGCCATTTAGTTTTGTGTCAAGTAACAGACGAATATTAACGTTGGAAGTCATTTTCAACCTAAGATATAAGAAAAGAAAAATTGTTCTGATATTAGTTTATAGTACATGTATTTAATAAAAGGTCTTTAAATTTAATACATTTGTCCTACTATTTTCTTTAAAATTTACAATAGCCTATTCTATTGAATTCGGGGAATTTTGGTCCAGCTAAATTTCCTAGTAGGTAGCATCTATAACTAGTCTATTATGACCCCCAATTTTATGAGTCAAGTCATATTAGTATGTTATAGTTGGAATCCCATTCCATTTGCATTGTATGCAATTGCTAATACATTCAAGTTCCCTAACCCAAGGGACGTGTGCTCTTATTTTAGCATCTCCTTGATCATGTCTCAGTCTTATGGCTAGCCCCCAATTTTATGGTGGACTACCCATTCCTGTTAAGGCAGACCCTATCTCAATTTTTATAATCGATTAATGTGGACTAAAAGGAACACTTTACTCAACACTTTGATAGCCCAAAGAGATCGTATTATAAATTTGGGTAAGGAAGACTATAGCTTGCCTTAATATATTTACTTTAGGATTTTATTGGTGTTTAACGTCTCACCCAATCTAGAATTTTATTAGATGGTCATATTTATTATAATTTATATTAATTCAAGGAATTTTAGAATTAATTTATAAGGTCCAACCTTAGGTGGGTTCAAGTTCTTTATTATTATTATTTCATCAACCTAGATTATATGCAGAATAATTAACACTTTTATTTGTTATATTTATATTGCATTTCCTTTAAGCTTTTATTCAATAAATTTAATTTTTTACCTTTGTTATAGAAACATATATTTATATACTAGAAATAAATTAGTCCATTTTAATCTCCCATGTCAATTCGAGTTGCACCGATATAGGTTCCTAGGTAGGAGAGGTGCCCTTGAAGTGAGTAGAAACCAAGTCCAATCCTTAGCCAAAACAAATACGGCACAAACTCGAAGACCAATGGATCCTCTTGAACTAATAAATTTTCGTTCTTTCAATTCATGTAAATTAGAAGCATCTATAACCCATGTAACTTATATAATTTATTGAGTCTTATATAATTTTAGTAAGTTGAGATAACTATTTTCTAACCTTGAAATGAAAGCACAAGTTCAACTATTGTACCAAACAATTTAATAAACTTTAAAACATTTCATATAGAAAATAAAATTCAGTTCGCTTCTAACTTAATTATGCACTAAATAGGCAGGCTTTGATACCACTGTTGGGAACTGATAGTCAATTTGAACATGTATAACAGGCACAACGGAAATTCAAAATTTTGTCCCTGTCCCCAGGAACTCCTATTAGTTGCATATAAATTAAATAAAGCCTTAACTAAATAATTCTCTACCTAGGTTAGCATGCATAGGCTAGGGGTACCATAATTCTAAATTATATCCTATCATAAATATTTTTATATTAAACAAGTTATAACTCTAAGTTATAATTTAAATATAAAATAAATTAAGCATGCGTTATAACCTAAGCATAATAATTATTAAGTCTAAAACGCTTAAAGAAAATGACCTAATAATAAAAATAAAACATACCAATTGAAGCGTGCTTTGGCAGAACCTCCTTACACAAGCATCCAAGTATAGGATAGCCTCTATGAGTATCCACATGAACCCCACCAACCAAAACCTCCTGAGAGAAAGAACCAAGGAGCCTTGAGAGGTTTCTAGACCACTCTAAAATTCCTACCCGAAAATATAAACTAAAATATTCAAGTTCCACTTGAATTGGTGCATTTTACAAATGAGGAGGAGGCCCCCTATAATAGGTGGAGCAAAGGCTCCACCTAATAAATGTGGGATGAGAAAATTCCCATCCCGCCCCTTGAGAAACATGTGGATCCTAGTGGATCTATGTGAATCCCAAGCTAACCCAGCTTGCTCAACAAGCCGGGTTACCTAGCTTGCACAAGGCAGGCTCTTGAGGGTCTGTCTTACCCCGCGAGTTGGGCCTCACAAGCTATCCCGCGAGCCTAGCTCGTGGATGGCGCTTTTGGGCTATGCAAGCACTGCTTATGCAGCGCTTCCTCAGCCCAGGCCGCATGCCCACACAAGCTTGGCTTGTATGGTATACAGCCCACGAGTGCACCATGCACTCGTGTGGCCTTTTTGTCATAAATCCCACAAGTCCTTTCGGTCTTACGAGGACCTTGTGTGTAGGGTCCAACCCTCGCTTTGGCAATCCGATTTTTAAGCTCTCCTCAATAAATCAATATTTTTTTTATTGACCCTAATAAATTAGTTACCGGTCAATAAATAAAAACTCTTTTTCCAACCAGATAATTATCCAATTATTAATATGTTATATATTCAAAATAGAATAAATCTATTAATTCTTTACTCAGTCCGATAAATGTCCAATGTGTGTGACCTTATAGGATCCCAAATTATTGAGTTGTTAAGGCTTCGCCAACCCTTGTTCTAATGGAGCCATTGGCTCGAGGTTCTAGACCGTGAATAGAGCTTGATTACCTTAAACGACTATAGTACGCCTCTAGCAATCGTCTACCATCCCTCATTACTCAGAACATCATTTGTGCTTACGACTTAATCTCGGTTAATGCAATAGTTATCCAGTGCAATGAACTCCTTCCATTCTTTAATATTAGTACCATCTAGTTTATAAGGTTTAATTAAAGTGTTATCCCGCTAATAGCAAGGTTGCTCCAAGTTATCCCAGTTATTAACTTGTTGTCGAAGTATATTGCCTTTTTACCATAGTGTGTTTGACTAGAAACTATTTCTATCAGACACATACTCTGATCAGAGGTTTATAGCAATCATCACTTTAACAAGCGGCCAGGTACAACTCCTCAATATATCCAGAGCAGTGGATTCTTTCCAACTATATAGCTTACCAATGTGCATTCATCACCATACCCGACACCCTAAGTTAATGAGTGTATAGGAATGACCCCAAGTACAGCAATGGACCCACACAAGGTAACTAGGATTTCAAGTATGAGGATATTCGCAAAGCTTATTTCATGAAGATAAATACTAACTTATTGATATATACACCTAGTGTTTACCTTACTACGGTCTCCAATATATCTCCCATATATATCCATGTATCAAACTTAAGGCACCACCTTCAGTCCTTAGGAGATTGACTGCTTGGACCCTTTTCAAGAAAGTTGACCACATGCTAGTCTTTCCGCTTCATCAATATCATTTCTTGATGAAACTATGACTTAGGATAGTTTAGACATAATCATAACTGTACATGAAGCATGTCTGAATAAATATAGTCTAATTAAAATTTCTCTGACTTCATCCTATGATATGTCAAGGACTTTTGTATACATACATCAATGAATATATTTTAACCAGCCATAATATATTTACAAGCACATCAATATAAACAAAAGATTAAACACCTTTATTGATTAAATAAATTACTCGTACCATTACTTAATTAAGATATATTGCCCTAATTACTTTGAGGGCATACATCATATCTAACAGGATTCACGGCTCCGAGGTAAAAATTCTAAGTCTCATAGCTCTTCGGCTTTCATTTTACCTGTTTATTATGTTTTTTATGCTTAGTTTTGGGTTTTCGGTCGCTTTTCGGCTGAAAATGGCTGCTATAAGAAATTAAAGCCACTAGAGGTATTTGAAGCCGCTGGCAATACGACCCATACTGCCAGTGACATCGTCTATACTACTAATGGCCTCATTTGCCCCCAATGGCTCTATTTTCTTGTAAGACCCTTTCTTTATGGTATCCAGAATATCATACAGCCTACCTGTGTAAATGAGATCACCAGTGGCATCAGTGATGCCGCCGGTGGCCTCATTCATACCGCCGGAGGTTTGGAGTTCTAGACAGCAGTTTATTTTTATTTTATTTCTGACCTAGTTTAACCCCAAAGCTAGGATGTACAGTGCAATGATGAAAGTCCAGAACCTTCTGAAAATAGACATCACCCCATAACATGTGGCATTTTCACTAATAATCAGGTTAAAATAATTATTGAGTCTAAAATGTGGATTTAACGGAATCTTCCAACAAACGTCGTTCAAACCGCATTTTTAGCCATCCAATCGGGCTCCATAATTTTTAAAAAGAATATACCATGTTCACGCTAACTCGGGTCTTCTTTGGTCTACTAACTACGCATGTTATGTGATATACATCGTATAACGTGTCGTATATATGCTAACCATTTTCATGCTGGTAGATTTAGGATAGCTGTATGTTTGGCCTTCGGGTATTTTATTTATTGTATAGAACAAATGTATAGGATTTGGAAAGCCTTGTAATTATTCTTTAATTTCCGCATTTTATTTGCTGGATGACTGTAATAATTTATTTATTTACCGCTTTGAATGCTTGATAATGTGATAATAATATATAAACCGAAAACACAATAAATAGGGTGGATTAAAACCGATTAAGAAAGAATGAAACCTTTTAACTTAGCTAATGTAAAATAGACAACATCATCCGAACTTGAAATCTCTACTTAAGGCATGGTCTACCACCCGGTGGGAAAAATCGTACCAAAATTTCTCGGCTGAGCTAAACCGGGTGGCGACTCTATTTTAAGTACGGGATTTCGATCTCATATCTTTTGGACATTAAAATATGTAAACCATTTTCACAATCACCATCACGCTCATCATTTTCATGTAAACTGGTCCTTTAGCCCGACCTCACGGCCCGTCTGAAATGTCATCCGCTCACACTTATATTTTTTATAGTATGAGGTGGCATATCTAGAACTTTCTACCTTACACTATATAATTAGACAAGCCTTTCTTTTTGGCATGTACCATATTTCATATCCAGAAAAAGCCTTCCAATTGGCTATCTTTTGCTCTAAAAATACTTATTATATTATATATCATTATTATGGTTATTATTTCTAGAATTCTTTTTAGCCTTATTCCTATCTTTATAAGAAACTAATCTCCTATTGCTGAGCATTTCAAGTGAGTAGCAGATTGATGGTATGATTTACTTATTCTCTTATTTTAGCATCATCTATAGTGGATTGTTTAGTATTAAACTAAAACCTCATAAGAATAACTTATGTGGAGTGAGCAAGAAAAGCTGAGAAGTGACTTGTTCACAGACTAAAATACTAAACACACATCTAAAAAATTTGAAAGTGATTAGATCGTGCAAGGGGGTTCTGATTTAAAGAATGCATGCATAGAATTTAATGCTTAAAGTAAAACTACAAAGGGGAATCCAAGTAGTAAAGCTTTAAAGAACTAGGTAAAGGGGTGGTCACGGCTAGTATCTAAAGATGCAAGAAACCTAAATCCTTAAGTTCTAAACATGCTAAAATAAGAGGGAGTAATCATAACTAAATCTGTGTGATCACTGGGACTGCTTGCCATGTTAAAATTTTGGTCGTAGTAATCATTTATAGCAACCATTTTTATTTTCCTGCTTTTATTTTACTTTTTAGCCTTTTCATCAAAATCAACTTATTTAATATTGAACTCATACTCACTAATTTACATTTGGATTTAAATTATTTCTCTTGCTCTCTGTGGGATACAACGTTGTGCTTGCCACAAACTACTAATCACGACCTAGTGCACTTGCTAGATCGCATTCATTTGGCAACCAACATCTCTCTTGTGTGATTTATTTTCTTCTTCACCGCTATATATTTGTCTGATCTCATTATTCTCAGTGGCAATATCTCTCTGATCTCCAGCGAATCACCAATCGGATTTCCCACCTCCTTCGACGCCAATTGAGAATTCTCCCAAACAACAATCTGCTTATCGTAGAACTTATCCTCTTCAGGTAATTGAATCTCCATTGCAGTCAAAATGACAGATTCTTTTTCCTCCTATGTCAATTTTTCACAGAGGCTGAAGGTGGAGGAAAGTGACATGTATTGACTGTAGAGATTAGGCTGAGAAACTGTGGTGGCCGCGATGTTGGAAAAAAGGTAGATAATGAAAATCATGGCATTGATTAGTCAAAGATTAGAGAGTTGTTAATTGAATAGGTAGATTTAGTTGAAGAGTGGAAGAATTAATGGAGGTAATATGGAATAAATGAGTAGATTTTAGTAATTGGGAATATATTAAAAAATTTCGGAGAATAAGGTATAAATGAAAGAAGAGTTAAAATAAGGACTTTCATGAAACTATTTTAGCGATGTTTTAGAAATTTTTATGATAGATGCCAAGTGTCACATTTTTATTGGACTGACTTTTTAAAATTTTTTCATTTTGGAGCGAGTGTAATTCACTCTCCAAACTGAGATTGAGCAAGTCCGCTTTAAGGGGTTATGTTATACGGATTTGCCAACTTTAGGGGGTAAAGTGTTAAGGTTATAAGTTGGGGTGGTCAAAGCCGGTTAGCGCCAAATAATAAAAGTGACAAAGTTTTGATCACATGATTGTGTGCCTTTTTAGAGAATGAGTTCCATAAATTAGGCATGATGGACCCTAATTTACCATTTTTTGAGAATTGGAAATGATGAATCTCTCCATTCGAGTGGGAGAAATTTTGAGGTCCAAGAAAATGTTTAAACCTCAAATGGTCTAGATCAAATCTCAATCCTTGGTAAATATGTAGATCCAAGCTTCAGTGGGAGTATGGAATATAGTCCAAGTGGGAGCATATTGAATTAAGATGAGTATATATGTGATACATGTTTATCAAATTTTAAAAAAACATGCAGGTCTAAAAGACAAATAGTTGAATGTCGTTAATTTATAAATTGACAACATGCCTTTTTTGGTCAATCCGCAAGATGATGAAGAGTCTATAAGATAGTAAATAAATGAATATTACAAAGAGACTCTCTAATGCTCCATAAAAAGAATAATGGTTTAAAAAGTGATTTCCTTAAAATCCATAAGAACTCGAAAGGAATGAAGGCTATTGAGAATGTGTTCTCAAGTTCAAGCATTAAGATGATAGTAGTATCGAAAGATACATTGCCTAAATTGCTAAGGGCTACACACAATCTATTAGATTGATCCATGCTATCTTAATAAGTTTAGCTTTATAATTTCATCATGTGGATGTAATAGATTGTATCCTTTTTTCTCTTATGAGAAATGAACAAAAGAATCTACATAAAATGACATGTAGAATTCGTTGAAATAGGCATCAAACAAAAGGTTTGCAAATAATTTTTTTTATATGGCTTGAACCAGTCTTCTAGAGAATCATAAATTTTATTTCATAATGTGATGACATCAAATAGATTTGTAATTATGTCATTATATGGCATTCGGACAGCTGAAAATGACATGGAATGTGTTTTAAGATAAAAAAAATAGAGGTGAAATTGCTCACATTCTTGGGATTAAGATTCCGAGAGATTACTTAAAATTATTGACCTTATCTTAAGAGACATACACTAATAAGGTTCTTGAGCATTACGACATGATAAATTGTAACCTACATATAGCCCAATGGCTAAGGGAGTGAACCATAGCACTTACATGTGTCCAATAACATAACAAGAAATTTAACAAATGGTTAAAGTTCTATATGCGAGTGTTGTATGCATCGTCATATATACACTATAGTGTGTACGAAAATCTGATATTTGTCATGCGGTTGGTATGATAGGTAAATATCAGTCTTATCCAAGAAAAAGCACATTAAAAGTTGTGAAAAGGATACTGAGGTTCCTTAAAGGTAGAGTTAGCTAATATTTGTGTTATCAAAGGCATATGCCATTTGAGAGAAGATACACAAATGCAGATCTGGGCTAGAAACATGGATAAGAGAAAATATGGTTTCACTATTATCTTGTTGATTGATAATACTGTCATATTATAAAATAACAAGAAATAAATGTGTGTTGCCCTCTCCATAATAAAGGGAGAGTGTATGTGATACTCTACTTTGCCTAAGAAGCTGTTTATTTAAGAAGGTTAATGAACCATCTTAATGTTATTTCTACAAATGCTCCAAGTAGGGATAAAGAATGATAGTCAATCTTATATAGCTTTTGCTAAGGAATAAAGGTTTTATAGAAAGTTAAAGCATATATACATCAAATGTCATTTTTCTACAAAGCACGTAAAAAGTTCAACATGAAAGATGTTTTTGTTGAACATACTAGATCTGAGGGTTTGTACGGGATCTAGGTGATATATCTATATGTTTGAGAACTTTTTATTAAATAAATTTTTAACAATACATGACTCAAATACTATTTGGTAGTATTTGTTGTTGATAATTTGTGATGCATGTCGAATAGAGAAATAGCTCACTCACTCGAGCATTTACCCTTGTTCCATTATTAGTTGATAGATAAGAAGGGTGAGGATATTTTTGAACAAATGAGAGCTTGTTCAATAATATAACTCATCTTACTTTAAATACGAAAAGAGGTTTCATTAAAGTACAAGATTCACATGTTTGCAAAAGGCAAGTATGTAAGAGATTATGTGTAATCTAGAAGGCTTAATGCATCTCCAGCTACCTGAACTTGTCCGAAAAACTTACTGTCCCCCTGAAATTTCAAAGTGACCCCGTAGCTCCCTCAACTTTCCAAAAGTGCGCCACGTTGCTCCATAAATGCCACGTGTCAGCTTTTGATAGGTTTGACTCTTTAAATATGTCAATTTTCTAATTTTTTCTCTCTAATTAGAATCTAACACGCGACATTCAGGGAGCAAAGTGGAGCACTTTTTGAAAGTTGAGGGAGCTACAGGGTCACTTTAGAAGTTTAGGGGGGCAATAGGTTTTTAGGACAAGTTCAGGTAGCTAGATATGCATTAGGGCATTCTAAAAATCGACTTGTTACGAGTAACATGCTCCTATTCTACCTTTATAGACAAAAGTAGTTCCTAAAGTAAGCGAACTAAAGTTAGATGTTTTGACACATCTAACTAATGCTTTTGTATAGTGTGGTGAGACATGCACTTTTTTTAAGAGGAAAGAAAAGAACACCGTAACACATGATTGTTGGATATGACGTATACCTTTAAGGCAATTAAGGCGATATATCTTAATTATGTAATAGTATGAATATTCTGTTTAATTATTATAGGCATTTAATCTTTTGTTTTTATCAATATGTTTATAAATATATTATGACTGGTTAAATATATTTATTGATGTATATTTACAAAAGTCCTTGACGTATCATCGCATGAAGTCAGAGAAATTATAGTTGGACTATATTTGGTGGAACCTACTTCTTGTGCAATTATGATTATGTCTAAACTATCCCTAGTTACAGTATCATCAAGAAAGGATATTGATGAAGCGAAAAGACTAGCATGTGGTCAACTTTCTTGGAAGGGGTCCAAGCAGTTAATCTTCTAAGGACTAAAGGTGGCACCTTAAGTTTGACATATGGATATATGTGGGAGATATATTGGAGACCGTAGTAAGATAAACACTTAGGATATATATCAATGTGTTAGTGTTTATCTTCATGCAATAAGCTTTCTGAATATCCTCATACTTGAGATACTAGTTGCCATATATGGTACTATTGCTATACTTTGGGTCATTCCTATACACTCATTACTTTAGGGTGTTACGGGTGATTACGGGTATAGTGATGATAGCACGTTGGTAAGCTAAGTAGTCGAAAAGAATCCACCGCTCCGAATATATTAGGGAGTTGTACCTGGCCACTTGTTAAAGTGATAATTGCTAAAAACCTATGATCAGAGTATGTGTCTGATAGAAATGATTTCTAGTCAAGCACACTATAGTAAAAGGCAATATACTTCGGTACCAAGTTAATAACGGGGATAGCTTAGAGTAACCCTCCTGCTATTAGTGGGTTAACACTTTAACCAAACCCTATAAACTAGATGGTACTAATATTAAATAATGGAAGGAGTTCATCGCATTGGACAACTATTGCGTTAACTAGGATTAAGTCATAAGCATAAATGACATTCCGAGTAATGGGGGATGGTAGACCCTTGCTAGAGGCGTACTATAGTCGTTTAAGGTAATCGAGTTCTATTCATGGTGTAGAACCTTGAGCCAATGGTTCCATTAAAACAAGGGTTGGTTAAGCCTTAATAGCTCAATACTTTAGGATCCTATAAGGCCACACACATTGGACCTTCATCGGACTGAGTAAAGAACTAATAGATTTATTCTATTACAAAAAATATAACATGATAATAATTAGATTATTATTTGGTTGGACCAAGGATTTATTTTTGACAGGTGACTAACTAATTAGGGTCATAAATAAAATGGCTAAATTGATTATATCAATTTTATAAGCCAAGGAATTTATCTTTGATCGGTAACTAATTAATTAGGGTTGAAAAATAAATATTTATTTGAAAAGGATTAAAAGGGAAATTTTGCCACGACGAATTAAATTGGAGCGAGAGTACAAAAGTATTTTTACATAGGCTCGGGTGCGCGGGAGTGCACCGAAAGGTGCGTGAGCAATGCTGGGCACTGCTCGTGGCAGCCCATGAAAATGGTCTGCACATGCGCAGCCCATAAGGGTGTGCGAGGCAAGCCTATGGAACACACAGCATGCTATGCATACTTTGTGGGTGGGCTGTGACCCGTAGGCATAACCCGCGTGGGATGCGCAAGCCTATAAATAGGCTCCTATGCTCCCCCTTTTCAAATGCACCAAGTTTAAAAGTGTTTCCAATGATAAGGGTTATTTGAACAAGTTATATTTTGAGGAGCTTGCACCTCTAGTTTATATTTTTTAGGTGAGGCTTCTGGAGTGGTCTAGCAACTACACGAGGCTTCTTAGTTCTTCCTCTCGGGGAGGTTTTGGTTGGTGAGGTTCATGTGGATACTTATAAAGGCTATCCTATGCTTGGAGGCTTGTGCAAGAAGGTTTTGCTAAAGCACGCTTCAACAGGTAAGTTTTCTTTCTTTCTCTTTTAATTATAAGGTCTTTTTCTTTAAGCGTTTTTAGACTTAATAATTATGCTTAGGTTGTTTTGCATGCTTAGTTTATTTTATGCCTAGGTTATAGCTTAGAGTTATAGCACGCTTCGGCTATAGCTTAGAGTTATAACATGCTTAGTATAAAATATATGAGCTAGGATATAATTTAGAATTATGGTATCCCTAGCCTATACATGTTAACCTAGGTAGAGAATTATTTGGTTAAGGCTTTATTTAATTTATTTGCATCTATTAGGAGTTCCTGGGGATAAGGATAAAATTTTGAATTTTCGCCATGCCTGTTATGCATATTCAATTTAACTGTCAGTTCCCAACAGTGGTATCAGAGCCTGCCTATTTTAGTGCATAAGTAAGTTAGAAGCAAACTGAGTATTATTTTCTATGTGAAATGATTTGTTTATTTAGTTGTTTGGAATAATATATACGAACTTGTGCCTTTCATTTCAAGGTTAGAAAATGGTTATGAATAATCTTGAATAAGCCTGCTCAACTTACTCAAATTATACAAGTTTTAATAATTTATTTAAATTACATAGGTTATAGGTGCTTCTAATTTACATGAATTGGAAGAACGAAATTTATTAGTTCAAGAGAATCTATTGGTCTTCGAGTTTGTGCCCGTATTTGTTTTGGCTAAGGATTAGACTTGGTGTCTACTCCTCATAGGGAACCTCTCCTACCTAGGAACCTATATCGGTGCAGCTTGAATTGACCAACGAGGGGATTATATATGGACTAATGAGAATTCCTTCTACTTATGGCATTATTGTTTAGGCCACATAAACAAGGATCGGTTAACCAAGTTGCATAAACGTGGAGACTTGAGCCCAATAGACTTGGAGTCTTATGGTGATTGTGAACCTTATTTAAGAGGTAAAATGGCAAAGTTACCCTTTCAAGGAAAAGGTGAACGTGTCACGAGTACATTGAAACTTATACATACTGATGTGTGTGGTCCAATGAGTGTTCAGACATTGGGAGGATACTCCTACTTCATAACCTTTATTTATGATTACTCACGATGTGGTTATTTATACTTGATGAAGCATAAGTCTGAAAGTTTTGAAAAGTTTAAACTATTCAGAGCTGAAGTAGAAAAATAGCTTGAGAAAACTATTAAAACACTGCGATCAGATCGAGGTGGAGAATACTTAAGTCAGGAGTTTCAGGATTATCTAAAGGAAAATGGGATAGTTCCCTAATAGACCCCTCCTTATACACCCCAACACAATAGAGTGTCAAAAGGAGGAATCAGACTTTATTACATATGGTCTTGTCCATGATGAGCCATGTAGATCTCAGTAAATCCCTTTAGGGATATGCACTGGAGATCACAGTTTATGCATTAAAAAAATGCCCTCTAAATGAGTTGATTTTACACCTTACAAAAGATGGCATAATAAGAAGCCATCTCTAAGTCACTTAAGAGTATGGTGCTATCCTACTATGGTAAAGCGGATAACGTCAGATAAGTTAAATGCTAAATCTGACAAGTGTCTGCTCATTGGATATCTAAAGGAAACTATTAAATATCTATTTTACCAACCCGAAGCACAAAAGGTAGTTGTGTCTCGAAATGCTCACTTTTTGGAAAAGGAACACTTACTTACAAAAGTCAGTGGGAGAAATATGGAACTGAAGGTTTAAGAGGAAGAAATAGACAACCAACTGATTGACCCCATTTTAGATACACAAGAAAGTGTGATCCAAGAGCAACCTATCGAAATACAATCATTGTGAAGATCAGGTCAAGTTCATAAGGGTCCCAATAGATATGGGTTTATCATCAATGATGATAAGGAACTACATCTCATGGAGGATGATGAATCAATGACATATGATGAGGCAATGAAAAGCTCAAATTCTGATAAATGGTTAAAAGCCATAAAATTAAAAATGGATTCCA
This sequence comes from Euphorbia pulcherrima, assembly GCA_947683365.1. Lineage (NCBI taxonomy): Eukaryota > Viridiplantae > Streptophyta > Magnoliopsida > Malpighiales > Euphorbiaceae > Euphorbia > Euphorbia pulcherrima. The sequence continues at coordinate 40,698,677 of CANTUS010000008.1, read as the reverse complement.
TGTATGAGAACCGAGTTTGTAATTTGGTTGATGCGCCGTAAGAGGTAAGACCGATTAGGTGCAAATGGGTCTTCAAGAAGAAGACTGACATGGACGGTAATGTAATTACCTGTAAAGTAAGGTTGGTTATGAAAGGTTATAGTCAATGTGAAGGTATTGACTATGATGAAACTTTCTCATCAGAAGCCATGCTTAAATCCATAAGGATACTCCTCGCCATTGATGCTCATTATGATTATAAGATCTGGCAGATGGATGTTAAAACAACATTCCTGAATAGGGATTTAGACCGGGATGTGTATATGACACAACCTGAGGGTTTTACATCTTAGAATGGCTCAAAGGTATGCAAGCTGCAAAGATCCATTTATAGACTTAAGCAGGCATCAAGGAGTTGGAATATCAGGTTTGACCAGACAATCCATGAACTGGATTTTTGTCCACACGATAATGAGCCTCGTGTTTACAAGAAGGTTAGTGGGAGTGCAGTCGTTTTCTTAGTATTGTATGTTGATGACATTATACTAATAGGAAATAATATTTCTCTTCTTTAAAATGTTAAAGTATGGTTGTCAAGAAAGTTCTCCATGAAAGAACTTGGTGAAGCAGCATTTATACTAGGTATAAAGATCTATAGGAATAGATCAAGAAAGCTATTAGGTCTTTCTCAAAGTACATATATAGATAAGGTATTGAATAGGTTCAACCTTGAGCATTCTAAGAAAGGTTATCTCCTAATGACAAAGGGGCTGAACCTATCTAAGGCTGAGTGTCTGAAGACAGCTCAGGAGAGAATGTGCATGAAGGATATAGCCTATGCATCCACGATATGATCCATCATGTATGCTATGATATGTACTAGGCCAGATGTCTCTCAAGCTTTGAGCTTTACGAGCAAATATTAGTCAAATCCAGGTGAAAAGCATTGGATGGCCGTCAAGGCAATTCTTAAGTACTTGAGAAGGACTAAGGATGAGTTCTTGATTTATGGAGAAGGTGACCTCACAATTAGAGGTTATACTAACCCGAGTTTTCAATCTGACAAGGATGACTTTAAGTCTCGGTCAGGTTTAATGTATGTGTTAAATGGAGGGGCGGTATGCTGGAAGAGTTCTAAGCAAGAAACCACTACTGATTCAACCATAGAATCTGAATACATTGCTGCATGCGAAGTGGTAAAAGAAGCTATCTGGTGAAAGGGATTTATTGGTGATCTCGGTGTGGTGCCTGAGGCTGTTGATCCAATTACTTTGTATTGTGATAACAATGGTGCTATAGCTCAGGGAAAGGAACCACGGTCTCATCAGAAAAATAGACATGTATCTATAAAATATCATATAATCAGGGAGATTGTTGATGCTAAGATAATAAGACTAGAATATGTACCCACTGATTAGAACCTCACGGATGGTCTGACGAAGCCATTGACTCAAGTCAAACATGACCAAAATGTTTAAACATATGGATTGAGACATATGGCTAATTGGCCTTAGTGCAAGTGGGAGTTTATTGGATATGATGTATGCCCTTAAGGCAATTAGGGCGATATATCTTAATTATGTAATAGTACGAATACTCTGTTTAATTAATAAAGGCATTTAATCTTTTATTTATATCAATGTGTTTATAAATATATTATAACTGGTTAAATATATTCATTAATGTATGTTTACAAAAGTCCTTGACGTATCATAGCATGAAGTCAGAGAAATTATAGTTGGACTATATTTGGTGGAATCTACTTCATGTGCAATTATGGTTATGTCTAAACTATCCCTAGTCATAGTTTCGTCAAGAAAGGATACTGATGAAGTAGAAAGACTAGCATGTGGTCAACTTTCTTGGAAAGGGTCCAAGCAGTTAATCTCCTAAGGACTGAAGGTGGTGCCTTAAGTTTCATACATAGATATATCTGGGAGATATATTAGAGACAGCAGTAAGATAAAAACTTGGTATATATATCAATGTGTTAGTGTTTATCTTCATGCAGTAAGCTTTGTGAATATCCTCATACTTGAGATACTAGTTGCCTTGTGTGGTACTATTGCTATACTTTGGGTCATTCCTATAGACTCATTAATTTAGGGTGTTATAGGCAATTACGGGTGTAGTGATGACAGCACGTTGGTAAGCTGAGTAGTCGAAAAGAATCCATCACTCCGGATATATTAAGGAGTTGTACCTGGCCACTTATTGAAGTGATGATTGCTATAAACCTCTGAGCAGAGTATGTGTTTGATAGAAATGGTTTCTAGTCAAGCACATTATGGTAAAAGGCAATATACTTTGGTAATAAGTTAATAACTCGGATAGCTTGGAGCAACCTTGCTATTAGTGGGTTTACACTTTAACCGGACCCTATAAACCAGATGGTACTAATATTAAAAAATGGAAGGAGTTCATCGCATTAGACAACTATTGCATTAATCGCGATTAAGTCACAAGCATAAATGACATTCCGAGTAATGGGGGATGGTAGACCCTTACTAGAGGCGTACTACAGTCGTTTAAGGTAATCGAGTTTTATTCATGGTCTAGAACCTCAAGCCAAATGCTTCATTAGAACAAGGGTTGGTTAAGCCTTAACAGCTCAATACTTTGGGATCCTATAAGGTCACACACATTGGACCTTCATCGGACTGAGTAAAGAACTAATAGATTTATTCTATTACTAAAATATAACATGATAATAATTAGATTATTATTTGGTTGGACCAAGGATTTATTTTTGACACGTGACTAATTAATTAGGGTTACAAATAAATTGGCTAAATTGATTATATCAATTTTCTATGCCAAGGAACTTATCTTTGACCGGTAACTAATTTATTAGGGTCAAAAAATAAATATTTATTTGAAAATGATTAAAAGGGGCATTTTATCAGGGTGAGTTAAATTGGACCGATAGTACAAAAGTATTTTTGTACAGGCTCGGGTGTGCGGGAGTACACCGAAAGGTGCGCGAGCAATGCTAGGCATTGCTCGCAGCAGCCCATGAAAATGGGTTGCACATGCGCAGCCCATAAGGATCCGCCGGAGGCCTAGTTCGCATGCAAGGCAAGCCCGGGCTTGCCTTGCGGAACACATAGCGTGCTATGCAAGCTGTATGGGCGGGCTGTGGCCACGGGTATGCACATCCCACATCGAAAGTGGGGGAGCAATTTTTCTCCCTCAAGCCTATAAATAGGCTCATATGCTCCCCCTTTTCGAATGCACCAAGTTCAAAAGTAATTCCTACGATAAAGGTTATTTGAACAAATTATATTTTGAAGAGCTTGATTTTATTCGAGCACCTCCAGTTCATATTTTTCGGGTGAGGCTTCTGGAGTGGTCTAGCAACTACTCGAGGCTTCTTAGTTCTTCCTCTCGGGGAGGTTTTGGTTGGTGGGGTTCGTGTGGATACTCATAGAGGCTATCCTATGCTTGGAGGCTTGTGCAAGAAGGTTCTACTAAAGCACGCTTCAACTGGTAAGTTTTCTTTCTTTCTATTTTAATTATTAGGTCTTTTTCTTTAAGCATTTTTAGACTTAGTAATTATGCTTAGGTTGTTTTGCATGCTTAGTTTATTTTATACCTAGATTATAACTTAGAGTTATAACATGCTTAGGTTATAGCTTAGAGTTATAACATGCTTAGTATAAAATATATGTGCTAGGATATAATTTAGAATTATGGTATGCCTAGTCTGTGCATGCTAACCTAGGTAGAGAATTATTTGGTTAAGGCTTTATTCAATTTATATGCATCTATTAGGAGTTCCTGGGGACATGGATAAAATTTTGAATTTCCACCATGCCTGTTATGCATTTTTAATTTGACTGTCAGTTCCCAACAATGATTTCATACCATCTGTGCTTATCGACCATGAGATGGAAAAGAAATAATCTCAAATTTTCCTAGTGTGAGACTCACTCAATGAAACTATGGTTTTTATTTGCTTGCTATCCTCAGGGCCCTAACTTATTCTGAAAGGATAGTCTAATGTGCCTGTTTTGGAAGGAGACTCTAAAGAGGTTAAGTATGATTCGACCTTGAATGAGCCCGACTGGACAAGCGAGTTAGATTATAATGGAAGGAATATAGTAAAAGGGGAAGATTGTCATGTGTTCACATCTTGAGTTTCTATGCTTCACAATCCGGATAGTTATGCATGTGTGCATAACTGTGACGATAGAAAACTATGGAGATGAAATAATTATAGGGGATGTGATATGAGATCTAGAATAAGGCATACAACGCTTCGGTACTTAATCATCGAGCTGCTATATATATCTCCAACGAGTGTATAACATTAGAGCTCTTAAAGCATGTTGGTCGCACGAACTATTTCAAGTATGAAAGAGACAAAATTAATAGATTTATTCTATTACGTGCGAGTGGGAGATGATAGTTTTTGGAGCCAATCCACCCATATCAGTATAAGTAGGGTGTAGTTGGCCTACTATTACTTGTATAAATATAAGACTAAACTATTTATATAAAAAATGAAAGGTCAACAACCAGCTGCTCGACAGGCATTAATGGGATGGACATATATAAATATGCATAAGTTGTATATAGGAAATATAGAATAAGGAAAGAGAGCTTTCCTAAATTTACCCGATCGCTCCTTAGCTGTTTCTAGTTACTTTAGTTCGTGATTCTTATAACATTCTTTTAGAGGGTGTAATTCGTTATCGACTAGTATTATATAGTTCTCAATTATACTATTTCCACTGCATAGTTAATATATTTTTTTAAGAAGGTATTTAACTGACTTTTATTTAATGTATTATATATTAATATTATAATCTAACAATTTTAATTGGAGTTTTATTTAAAAGTGAAAATAACTTTATTAACACAAAAATAAAAGTTAAACTAATTTATTTATGCAAATTAAAGTTTTATCACTTTATAAATGGGTGCGAGTCTGACAAAATCATTTAATAGCAATAGTAATGGTACATCATATCATCAAATGATATACTTCATTTTATATACTTTTATGGAAGATTGCCTACTCGGGTTGGCCCTTTTTTTAAGATATAATATAGAATAATACCTCAACTTTGAAAATTGATCCCCTAATAATTAGGTTGTAAATATAATATTAAATTATAATTATTGTCGTTGGATTAGTTTATACTAATAGTAAGACTTTAAATATCAGATTATGTTAAAACATATTTATTGTATGTAGCAGCTTCTAACAAATGTTAATTCGATAACTAAAAAAAGATTGATAATATTTTATATCTCCTTTAAAAGTTATTTACAATGACGTTAAACATCATTTATAGTATTAAAATCAATACATCATAAAGCTATAGAACCCTAGAAATATATTAGAAGTTTCACTAAGGTCTATAAATTATTTAATTATTCATATATATATATATATATATATATATATATATATATATATATATATATATATAAAATTGAAAGAAATGCTTATAATTAAATTTAATTATAATTTGGTCATAAATAATATTATTTTATAATTAACTCTTTTTTAAACTTTTTTAAGTTTTCCCTCTTTTATTCACGCGAATCATTCTGTTTTTCCTCTCTTTTCTGTTCACGCGATTTCTTTTACTTGTTTCACTCATTTGTTTTCTGATCCTATTCCAATTGTTTATTGATTTCTGATCTCGATTTCTTCTTCAGATTCTACTTCGGTTTCAATTTTCGTGAATTAAAGTGTTAGTATTGTTTTGATTTTATTTTTTCTGGTTTTGATTTCTCCTGGATCATTCTGAGTCTCGATTCTTCATGTTTATTGTGTTTCTACGCTGATATTTTGCATTACTTGATTTTTTGAATTTTTTGTTTTTACAATTTTGCAGTACCTAATTCACTGTGTATTTTCAGCCACTTCAAATTCCTTTGGATTTGGTGGCCTCAACTCTGTTGTTGCCTTTGCAGCATTCAAGCCCTGAGCAATCCGGCTTTTCATCCATTGTTGTAGGAATCAATCTTGCCTACTTGAGAGTTTGGTTATGGAATAAAAGTTGAGGCTGCTTTATCGTTTTATAGCTTGAGCTTCAGATAATTATTCTCTTCCAATTAATTGTAGTTGTTACCCAAAAAGTATGGATTGTTCAGTTTAAATGTTCCAGAATAATTTTGTTTTGAATTTTTCGTTTTTGAAGCTACATTTTCATATTTCAGTTTTCTGCAAACATTACATTAAAGTCAACTGTGATATAATGCTAATATAAAACCATATAAAAGTAGTTATACTTGAATAAAAATTAATATAAAACTAGTTATACCTCTTTTATATTTGGTATAATATGTCTTATTCATGTGTTTTATTGATATTGGCTTTATTTGGACTAAACTGATATAATGCTAGCATAAAATTGATATAAAAGTGGTTATACCTAAATAAAAATTAGTATAAAATTAATTCTAATTTTTTTATATTTGATATAATATGTATTATATCTATGCTTTACTGATTATATTTGACTTTATTTGGACCAAACTAGTATAATGCTAATATAAAACTAATATAAAAGTGGTTATATCTATATTAAAATTGGTATAAAACTAGTTATACCTTTTTTTATATTTGATATAATATGTCTTATACATGTGTTTTATTGATTGTAGTTGGTTTTATTTGGACCAAACTAGTATAATGCTAATATAAAACTAGTATAATAGTGATTATACCTAAATAAAAATTGCTATAAAACTAGTAACTTTTTCTTATAATTTGTATAATATGTATCATACCTGTGTTTTATTGATTGTATTTGACTTTACTTGGATTAAATTGGTATAATGCTAATATAAAAGTGGTTATACCTGAATAAAAATTGGTATAAAACTAGATATACCTCTTTAATTTTTTATATAATATATATTATACCTGTGTTTTATTGATTGTATTTTAATTTAGTTGGATTAAACTGGCCTAATGTCAAGAACCTTAAAAAATAGTCATTGTTCTTTCAAATTCAAAGGAGGCATGTCATTGCTCGTTGTTGCAGTCAGAGTTAAGGAATTTATTGTTTGAAAACGATGAAGAAGACAATCAGTGGAGAGATTTGAACGCTGGTTTGAAAGAAATGAAGATTGTGTTTGGGGTTAGAGAGGTTTCACCTATATATCACTATTAAGTTTTTGAATGTGATTATTTTACAATTAGTAATTGTATGGGTCTAAATTATACGCCCATATTCCAGCATTTTTAAAAAAAGCACATTTATTTAAACAACATGGTTTTTCAATAATTTTACTAAAGATGAAAGAAATAACTTTCAACAAGAATTTTATGAGGAATTAGCTCATAAAAATATCAAAATATCTTTTGTTTATTGGTTTATAGCCAATCACGTAGAGAAATTTATTTCTGTTATAGAAAGGGATTTTAAAAATCCAACAGGGGAAACTATTAAACAAGTTTTTCCCCCAGTATATCCTTTCTCAATAGAAAGAGATAATGAAATAAGGCATTATAATGCTTTCCAAAAAATATTTGAAAATAAAATTATTCAGTCAACCACACTCTATTTAGTGGTTTATAATTTATTACCAATCTTGGTATACCTCTTTCTTTTTCTGCATGTTTATTGACATAGAAAGCGGTACAAGACCAAGGTGACTTAGAAGGTCTTATTAAGCCTTTATTTTGGAGATTATTAATCTCTTCTTTACATAAATTCAGATATTCTGAATTCGCTTCCATTACTATGTCTTCCCCTATAGAGGAAGCAGTTAAAGAAATATCTGGCTGAATTTCAATGCCAAAATTTTTCTTTAAGTCAGATCTCATGGCCTCCATATAGGCTGAAATCATCTGTTCCTTAGATACAGGTCCTTTCACTATCCTCGAAATTTAGAGGGGCTCTGTAATTAGAACATCACACTTGAAATAATAAAAAGTAAAAAAAATACATGATGTCAACATGAAAAAAAAGGGAAAAAGTTTTTATTGTTGTAAATAACTTGAATGATATTGTTCACTTTAGTTCAGTTTACGGTCAATCTCCTAGTTTTAAAATGTCACTTAAGTTAAGGCCTTCAGGGCTTTATTTATATACAATCTCATTGGATCTTTCGAGAGCGACATGGGATTCATTCCTAACACACCCTCTCATCGCGATCGTACTGATAACGTGTTGGTCCCGAATGGCTAGGTAGAGTACTAGAAGGGAGGTGAATAGTACTTTTAAGGATCTTAAGCTTAATAAAAAAATTCCTGCCTTGATGGATAAAATTACTCAATCTCAAAAATATAATTGTAATAAATATAAATGCTTAAATAATAAACTGCAAGTAAAAGGAGTAGGGTTAGAGAGATTGGCACAATGTAATTTTATACTGGTTCGGCCCCGACCTGATCGACCTCTAATCCCAAGTCAACTGGCTTGAGCTTATCCACTATGTGTTTTCTTTCCGGGCAGAAAACAAGCCTAATGATACTTTTGCGGGGTCAAGTATCAAACCTTACCATTCTTTTCCGGGCTCAGAATGAACTCAATAATTTTTCCGGGCTCAACTATCAAAACCTTACAACGTACTATTTTTTCGGGCCCAACAACAAAACCTAATTGTTGCTTATGTGGGCTCGACAACGAAACCTTTCTCTTGTTTTTCTAAGCTTAACAACATTCAATTACAGTTCCAATTTAATGTTGATTTGTGTAGTAGTTTCTCTTGAAGAAGCTTTTTCTCTTTTTAGCACTTGAAGAATTGCAAGGAAGACAAATCTGTTTGAAACTTGTTAATGTGTTTTTTGCTTTTAGTATTCCGATTTCCAAGTTTGAACTTATTCCCTTTTTATATTGTGCAGGAATATAGCAGTTGGAGAATATAGTCGTTACAAATATGGTCGTTGGAATACTCAAGTGATGAGGTGGAAAAATAGTTGTTAGATTATGAGTATTGAATTTATCTTCTTTTTTCACCTTCTCTTTCAAAGAATATTGTTATTGGGGTCATCTTCCTTTTTCAGTAGAGTGAAGCTATTGGAGAATATGACAGTTGCAAAACATAGATGATGACATATGGAATATAGTCGTTTAAATTCATCTTCTTTTTCTGAGATGAGTTGTCATCTTCTTTTTCTTCTTTTTCAAACATAAAAACAAGATGCTATCTTATCTTGTTTTTGTAACAATAAATGTTACCTTCCTTTTCATGAACCAGATGCTATCTTACAAGAAGAGGATGCTATCTTGTTTTTCACAAAAATAAGTTGCTACCTTAATTTTTGTATGTCATCTTATTATCATTATATGCCACATCATCTTTCACAAAACTAAGATGTCATCTTCTTTCTCTCTATCATTATATGTTAACCTTCTTTTTCTTGTAAACATGATAACAGCTAGACTCAATCTATTCCAACTTCTGCAATGTTTGAGTTCAATTTATATAACTGCTTGATTAGCTCCATAATAATTCTCAGTCTTCCATTCTTCATTATTGTAGCTTCTTCTTCATTAAATATACTTGAATATTTAATTAACATAATATATTATTTGTATTAATTTACTAAGTATGTTGTTGGTGCTTTGTCTATTTCGTCTACTATTGTAATCATCAAAATTAGACTCAACAATCTCCCCCTTTTTGATGATTACAACCCTTCTTGTATATCTTGCTAAGCACATAAGATGAACACACAAAGTATTCTTTTCTTCAGGACTTGAAAGTGATTGCAGTGTAAGCTCCTTCTGAATATATGCTCCATTGTACATAATCTCCCCTTGAATATGTGCGCGTTAACTTGAGAAGCTTCTGAATCCAATATGTCAAATTTTCGGTAGAGTTGTTGAAATTTTCTGCACAATAAAGATTTAAAAACAACTGAGTAGTATCATGAAAATATTTCAAAGATAAATACTTTTAAGCATAAAATATTTTCATGTTAAATATGTGAACTTATAAACTTTTACATATGCAATTAATTTTCAAGTAAGCTCTAAGTTTGCAAATTGTAATATATATATCATTAAAAATATTGCAAACTTAACAAGTATACAATATACTTAGGATTGAATATACTTGAGGCTATTGAATATACTTTTAACAATTTTAAGTTTATGAACCTCAAGATATATCAAACTCTTCTCCCCTTTAAAATCGTAAAAAAGGATAATACTTTAAGCATGTAAGGGGTAACACATAAAGATAAACATGTATTCATTAGAGCATGAGTATGTAATGGAAGAATTTTAAAAATAAGAGTAGAGAAACTTAGCTGGTTAGTAGAGGTTCTAGAATAGCTTCGCCTAGTGATGGCACAATCTTGCAACTTGTATGGTGAATATTCGCTGCTTGAAAATGAATCATGTGTTCATTTCACCAATAAGATTAGGAACCCAGTAGAAGAAGTTAAAGATATAACCATAGACTTGATCAACCTGTCCATACTCTCTTTATGTGAACAGAAGCCATATTTCATTTCCATGGGGTCTTCATTAATGAGTTTGGTCTTGTAAAAAAAAGGACCAAATATATTCTGTGAGGGGCATATTTTCCGTGGATTTTCAGAAGGTGAGCTCATATGCATGAGAATTCTCATTCATGTCATTTTGTATTTCCCGTGGACATTTCTTGCTCTTCAAAAAGTTCGTCATTTCTTCCCTTTTTTTTTTGGTTAACAACCTCCGTTTTTCTTATACCTCCCATATGTTTACTGTTGAGTTTAGGCAGAGACAATTCGTTCTCAGGCTTGATGAATTTTCAAGCTTTTACTCAATATATCTCAAGCTGAGTTTTCCTTTCCAAAAACATTTTTGGTAAGTAAATGTTTGTCTGATAAAAAACAAGAACTCAGTGTAACACCCCCTATAGGGAGCGCCACGGTAACTATAAACACCCAATAAACTACTCTACTCCACAATATAAAGTTCAATACTTATAGATTACAATATGTACAAATACCAATATAATGTTTGAGACTCCAAATTATTTCTCAGTGTTAATTATTCTCCAAATATTTCTCAATACCACTTTATATTTCTCACACTATCTAGTACATGCCATTATTCTACAAACCATAATATTTCATTAAATTACAAATTCACCTCGAGTTTTTCTTTATTTGCTCTTCAAGTAGATCCACTTATTCCACTTTGGTCCAAGCTATCTACAAGTTCTCCACCTACGTGTAGAAAAAAAACTACACGCTAAGCAATTTGCTTAGTGGTGTCCATAAAAGAAATACAATAACTTTGAACATTTTTAACACTTTAAAATGGAAATCAAGATTGTTCATTAGTCAAAAACAAATTAACCAACTTTATGGAACCAAATCACAAAACTTATATAGTAATCCTTTCAAAGTACAATCAAATTTGTATCCAATTTTTCCAAACACTTTAACCACATATTGCCTAAATTAAACAAGTCCTGAATAACGGTAAAATGGATACGGGAGCGGACAAGCCCGAAGCCAAAGCTTTAAAATCAATATATCGGTCAAGCCCGAAGCCGAAGCTTCAAATTCAATATATATCGGTCAAGCCCGAAGCCGAAGCTTCAAAATCAACATATCGGTCAAGCCCGAAGCCGAAGCTTCAATATCAATATATATATATATATATATATATATATATATATATCATAATATCGGCCAAAGCCCGAAGCCAAAGCTACAATTGTTTGTACAGTACTGTACCCCCCTTTATTGGCGCCAATCTACACTGACTCTTATTCTACTCGTTTAATAAGGGCAATAAATCAAAGTAACATCTTAAAAATTCCAGTATAAACCATCAATCATAATTCAACATAACTTCAGTAATTAAGAAATGCAAATCCCAAATTTTTAAGTATCAAACTACAATTAAAACTCAATAAAATCAATATTCATACTTTCCAGAATTTTTCCAGGTTTCGTAACCTGACTTCCCCGGCATTTTTCACTCTGAAAACATCACCCAATCGAAGAACTTTCTTCTAAACATAATTAGCCACATGTCGCAGCTTTCCAAAACCACCAGAATCACAGAAATCCAAATTGTATAACCAAAGTTATGATCAAAAAACTAAACAGTGTGCAAAGCTGAGATTTTCCGAAAATAGATTTCGTGACTCAGCTTCAAACGAAAATTTCACATTGAAAATGAACGAAATTCAACAAGGTTTCTTCTGAACATATATTCCTTACTTTCTGTAGATATCAATAAAATCAAGAATCGTTCAAATCGGATTTATATAACGAGAGAAAACATTAAAACAAAACAGGTATACAATCTGGAAAATTTTCCGAAAAACCGAGAAATCGAAATTTGAGACACAAACCTTTTTCTATGCTCTTTCTAGCTCTCTTCTACCCCTTTTGCCTTTGATTTGCTTGCACTAGCTTCCTCTACAACAACCATATATAATTCTATCAAGATATTGCACAAATAAACTTCCTAATACCATAAATATGCTTAATCTACCATGAATTCTACTAAGTAAGCTTTAATTTCACCAAAAATCACTCACCTCAAACTCGGGTTACTATTCATCCGAACCTTAAAATCTGAAATCATCCTCTTCTAGTCTTGATTGACTGAAATTGATGATGATAGAGGGCTTAAGGATCGATTTCTAAAAAGAATTCAAAGTTAAATCGAAGAAATCGGAAGTTTTTGGATTAGGGAAAATTAGATAAAGGATTTAGGAAGAGAGAAAAATGGAGAAGAAGATGAAGGGAAGAGAGAAGAGAAGAGAGGTTATTTAGGATTTTTCTTTTTTTTTTTCAATTTCCAATATTGCCCTTGGACAAATAATTAAATGCCCAATTCATCCCTCTTACTTAATTAGCTCTTATTTCCTCATGTCTTATATCCAATAACAATAATAGCAATAAAAATAATTTTCATGATATTTTAATACTATAGTAATTTATTATAAGCAAATTTTGAAAATTTCGGTTCGTTACACTCAGCGCATCCCCAATCCTCCCCTTCACTTTTTCCCCTATAATTCTATAATTTGAAGCAGCTACAGTATTTATTCTCCAACCCTACACTTTAAATTTTTATTTAAAAATATAAATATTATTATTTTATTCCTCTATACCTAACAAATAAATATTAACTCAACTAAATAAAATATAAAAGAAAAAGAAAATACAAGAGTAAAAAAAATTATTATTATAATGAATAGGGGAGCAACAATGTTGCTCTAAATATGGAGTAACACTATTGCTCCCTTTATTTTAAGGGAAAGAGCTCTATTCTGCATCTCCAAGCCCATTTTAGTGCTGGGTTGGAGATGTTGTAAGAAGAGATATTCAGATTTTTAAAAAAATCTTAGAAAAGGATCATGTGGCCCTGTCAGGAATATGGGAAAAAAAATTGTGAACCGAAAGAATAAGCTCCATGTCATTTGAACTTGATACTAAAAGAGGAGAGAGAGAGAGAGAGAGAGAGAGAGAGAGAGAGAGAGAGAGAGAGAGAGAGAGAGAGAGAGAGAGAGGAAAAAAGCTGTGCTCTGCTTTTTTGGACTGTTTTCAATTTCTAGAAATCTTCTTCCTCTTGGTTCATCAATTCTGTTGTTTCTTCAAATTCTTAATTTGTTAAGTACTGAGCGTAATGGTCTCTGCTAGGGTTTCCTACCCTAATCAGTTTTTGATTAGCAAAGATATCACGGCGCCGCTTCCGCCATGGCCGGATGAAGGCGGCGATCAAACTGGAAATAGAGGGGGGCTGAATGAGGATATGGAGGAGGCTGTGGTGGCCTTAAATAACTCTCCTAATCGTAAGATTTCTTTCAAAAACTCACTGTTGAACTCGAATATAGGGGGTGCTCTTATGATCACGATGCTGATATAAACCTTGATGATAGAGATGTGTGTATTGATACGCAGTCGAAAATCGCTTCTATATCTTTCTCGGGTAGGGTTTATAATTTAATGGCTGAAAATATGAAGCTTATAGTTTTTGTTAGTTTGATGGGGAGAACTATTGGGTTTCGTACCTTGAATGCGTAGCTTATGCGTATGCGGAGGATGAGTGAAGTGTTTTCTATGGCGGATGTAGGAAATAATTGCTTTATGATTCGCTTTGGGAGTTAGGTGGATTTTTACCTTGCGGTCCTTGAGGGGCCTTGGATGATTTTTGGTCACTATTTGGCGGTGCAACCATGGACTCCAAAGTTTAATCCTGCTAAAGCAAAGGTGCAATCGATTGTTGCTTGGATCTGGTTGCCAGGACTTTCGGTGCAATATCATGTATCGAGCATCCTAAGGGCGATTGGGGGAGTGGTCGGTTAAGCGATGAAGGTAGACAAGTATACCGAGACTGGCACTTATGGTCGGTATGCTCGTATGGTAGTTAATGTGAACCTGAGAAAGCCCCTAGTTTCAAAAATTTAGATAGAGGGTAGGGTATAACTTGTAGAGTACGAAGGGTTGCCCTCTATTTATTTCCATTACGGTATGTATGGGCACTTACGTGAGAATTGTGAGGACTTGAAGAATTGTTTAGGTGAGGGGGGGAGAAGGTAGAGGTTGTACCTAAAGGGCTTGTGATTGGGGATGGTTCTTTTAGCCCTTGGATGTAGGCTAGTCGTCGGAACATAAGGAGAGTAGAACTAGTGAAGCGTAGGGTAGATAGTGGGGTGCCAAAGGGAGCGGAATTGGGAAAGGAAGTGAGAGGGGAATCGCATGGCTCTCAGTTTTAGGTGTAGAAATCGAGGAATGGAAGGAGATGGTCCGAAAAGTAGAAACTGCCCAGGTGGAGGAGGAGGCCGCTTTGGCGATAATGGGAAAGGGGGATGGTGATGTGGAAGGGCGTGAGGTGATGGGTACTAGGGTAGGTGAGAAGGGGCAGTGCATGGAAGAAGAGTGCATGGGATTGCATGGGGATCGTGATAAAGGGCTTGAAGTACAATACTCTAATGGGTTATATAATGATAATATATGCATGGAAGTGTATGGGGAGGTTAGGGTGCACCAAGGGGGGAGATTGTGATGGGGGATACGATCCTTGACGGAGCTACTATGAGTGAGGAGAATCATGGGAATGGGGGGGAATTGAATGAAATTAGAGTTCCAGTAAAGGAGGTTATGTCTAAATTGTTTGGGTTAAAAGATGATGCTCATTCGGTTGCTCCTTTTAATATCCCTCTGACATTATCTTCCCATGTGAGCAAGTCGGATGCTAATGTGAGCTTTGGGTCGAACAAGAAACATAAAGAGAAGTTAGGGGTGGCGATTGGGAAGCAAAACAAAACCTTGAAGATCAATAGAAATAGTCTCAAGGTTCTCATAGGGAAAAGGGGCAAAGCCAATCGAGAGGGGCTAGGACCGCGCAGAATGGGGGTTCTTCGGCTTGTGTCCCTAGCACATAGGGGATACTTGGCATGTGGTTTTCTGATTTTATTTTTTATTTATGGAGTTAAATCTTTTAGTTTGGAATGCTCAGGGTGCTTGTAACTCAGTACGTGTCCTGAAAGAGTTGCTTGTTAGGTATAAACCGAATATTGTTGTGTTAACCAAACCTCGTATTAGTGGGAATGATGCTAATCGAATTATTAGTAAATTGCAATTTCCCAATTTGCATAGAGTAGAAGCAAGGGGGTTTTCGGGTGGCATTTGGGTCTTATGGCATGATTCGGTGTTAGTGAATATTATAGAAAATAATCTCTAATTTATTCATATGAAGATTAGTTGTAGGGGTTTGATGTTGGGTTCTTTACGGCTGTCTATGAGTGCCCCTATCCTATAGGGAGTCATAGCTTATGGGTAGATTTACAATGGATTACGGCGTCTATATTCGGTAGATGGTTGATTGCGGGTGATTTCAAAGCTTTACTTTCTGAGTCAGAGCATAGGGGAGGGCAGTCCAGGCATTCTCGTGTTTGTAATGAGTTTTCAAATTTGGTGTTTTTCCACGGCTTAATTGATCTAGGTTTTACTGGCCCGAGATTTACATGGAAGAGAGGTCTCTTATTTGAGCGGCTAGATAGGGCTTTGTGTAATGATAGGTGGTTGACTGGTTTCAAGAATACTCTGGTGCGTTACTTGCCAAGGGCGAGATCTGATCATTGTCCTTTATTGATATCGATTGGGGAGACGAACAGATCTGTTGGGAACTGACAGTTAAATTGAACATGCATAAGAGGCATGACGGAAATTCAAAATTTTGTCCCTGTCCCAGGAACTCCTATTAGTTGCATATAAATTAAATAAAGCCTTAACTAAATAATTCTCTACCTAAGTTAGCATGCTAAAGGACTAGGCATACCATAATTCTAAATTATATCCTAGCATATTTATTTTATACTAAGCATGTTATAACTCTAAGTTATAACCTAAGCATAAAATAAACTAAGCATTCAAAAATATAACCTAAGCATAATTATTAAGTCTAAAAACACTTAAAGAAAAAGACTTAATAATTAAAAGAGAAAGAAAAAGAACTTACCAGTTGAAGCGTGCTTTTGCAGGACCTTCTTGCACAAGCCTCCAGTCGTAGGATAGCCTCTATCAGTATCCACACGAACCCCACCAACCAAAACCTCCCCAAGAGGAAGAACTAAGAAGCCTCGAGTAGTTGCCAGACCACTCGAGAAGCCTCACCCAAAAATATAAACTAGCGGTGCCCGAATAAATTCAGGCTCCACAAAAATAACTTGCTCAAGTACCCGAGAGATTAATTATCTCGCTTAGGATTTATGCTTTGAGCTTGGTACAATTTGAAAGGAAAGGAAATAGCCTATATATATCCTAGCATATTTATTTTATACTAAGCATGTTATAGCTCTAAGTTATAACCTAAGCATAAAATAAACTAAGCATTCAAAAATAACCTAAGCATAATTATTAAATCTAAAAACACTTAAAGAAAAAGACTTAATAATTAAAAGAGAAAGAAAAAGAACTTACTAGTTGAGGCGTGCTTTTGCAGGACCTTCTTGCACAAGCCTCCAGTCGTTGGATAGCCTCTATCAGTATCCACACGAACCCCACCAACCAAAACCTCCCCAGGAGGAAGAACTAAGAAGCCTCGAGTAGTTGCTAGACCACTCTAGAAGCCTCACCCAAAAATATAAACTAGCGGTGCCACAATAAATTCAGGCTCCACAAAAATAACTTGCTCAAGTACCCGAGAGATTAATTATCTCGCTTAGGATTTATGCTTTGAGCTTGGTACAATTTGAAAGGAAAGGAAATAGCCTATATATAGGCTTGGGGGAGCAAAAATCCTCCCCTTTCATCGATGTGGGATGGGAGTATTACTCCCATCCCATTAATTAATATATATATATATATATATATATATATATATATATATATATATATATATATATATATATATATATATATATATATATATATATATATATATATATATATATGTTAATTTACGCCACTTTTCATGGGTTGCCTTTGTGCAGCCCATGAATAAGGGTTGCGCATTTTTCGGCAACTAACTTTGTACAAAATATTTTATACTTTTCGGTTCCAACTTATCAATGTAAAATTCCTTATAAATCCTTTATACTTTTCGGTTCCAACTTATCAATGTAAAATTCCTTATAAATCCTTTCAAATAAATTTTTATTTTTGACTCTAATAAATTAGTTACCAGTCAAAATAAATAATTTGGTCCAACCAAAATTGATCTAATCAATTATGATTTATTTATGACTCTAATTAATTAGTTATCGGTCAAAATAAATTCCTTAGTCTATCCAAAATTGATATAATCAATTTTAACCAATTAAACAATAATCCAATTATTATTCATGTTATATTTTTGTAATAGAATAAATCTATTAGTTCTTTACTTAGTCCGATGAAGGTCCAATGTGTGTGACCTTATAGGATCCCGAAGTATTGAGCTGTTAAGGCTTAACCAACCCGTGTTCTAATGGAACCATTGGCTCGATGTTCTAGACCGTGAATAGAACTTGATTACCTTAAACGACTGTAGTACGCCTCTAGCAAGGGTCTACCATCCCCCATTACTCGGAACGTCATTTATGCTTATGACTTAATCCCGGTTAATGCAATAATTATCCAGTGCGATAAATTCCTTCCATTCTTTAATATTAGTACCATCTGGTTTATTGGGTTCGGTTAAAGTGTTAACCCACTAATAGCAAGGTTGCTCCAAGCTATCCCAGTTATTTACTTGTTACCGAAGTATATTGCCTTTTACCACAGTGTGTTTGACTAGAAACCATTTCTATCAAACACATACTCTAATCAGAGGTTTATGGCAATCATCACTTCAACAAGTGGCCAGGTACAACTCCTTAATATATCCGGAGCGATGGATTCTTTCCGACTACTCAGCCTACCAACGTGTTGTCATCACTATACCCGTAATCACCCGTAGCACCCTAAATTAATAAGTGCATAACAATGACCCAAAGTATAGCAATAGTACCACACAAGGCAACTAGCATCTCAAGTATGAGGACATTCGCAAAGCTTATTGCATGAAGATAAACACTAACACATTGATATTTATACCAAGTGTTTATCTTGCTGCGGTCTCCAATATATCTCCCAGATATATCCATGTGTCAAGCTTAAGGCACCACCTTCAGTCTTTAGGAGATTAACTGCTTGGACCCTTTCCAAGAAAGTTGACCACATGCTAGTCTTTCCGTTTCATCAATATCCTTTCTTGATGACACTGTGACTAGGGACAGTTTAGACATAATCATAATTGCACATGAAGTAGGTTCCACCAAATATAGTCCAACTATAATTTCTCTGACTTCATGCTATGATATGTCAAGGACTTTTGTATACATACATCAATGAATATATTTTAACCAGCTATAATATATATGTATAGAAACACATTGATATAAACAAAAGAACAAATGCCTTCATTGATTAAATAAATTATTCGTACTATTATATAATTAAGATGTATCGCCCTAATTGCCTTAAGGGCATACATCATATCCAACAAACTCCCACTTGCACTAAGGCCAATTAGCCATATGTTTTAATCCATATGCTTTAACATGCTGGTCATGTTTGACTTGAGTCAATGGCTTTGTCAGACCATCCGCGAGGTTCTGATCAGTGGGTACGTATTCTAATCTTATTATCTTAGCAACAATAATCTCCCTGATTATATGGTACTTTCTGGATACATGTCTATTTTTCTGATGAGACCGTGGTTCCTTTGCCTGAGCAATGGCACCATTGTTATCACAATATAAAGTAATTGGATCAATAGCCTCAGGTACCACACCGAGATCACCAATAAATCCCTTCAACCAGACAGCTTCTTTTGCTGCTTCGCATGCGGCAATGTATTCAGATTCTGTGGTTGAATCAGCAGTAGTTTCTTGCTTGGAACTCTTCCAGCATACTGCCCCTCCATTTAACACATACATAAAACCTGACTGAGACTTAAAGTCATCCTTGTCAGATTGAAAGCTTGCGTCAGTGTAACCTTTGATAGTGAGATCACCTTCTCCATAAATCAAGAACTCATCCTTAGTCCTTCTCAAGTACTTAAGGATTGCCTTGACGGCCATCCAGTGTTTTTCACCTAGATCTGACTGATATCTGCTCGTAAAGCTCAAAGCCTGAGAGACATCCGGCCTAGTACATATCATAGCATACATGATGGATCCTATCGCGGATAAGTAGGGTATATCCTTCATGCGCATTCTCTCTTGAGCTGTCTTCGGACACTCAGCTTTAGATAGGTTAATCCCCTTTGTCATTGGGAGATAACCTTTCTTAGAATGCTCAAGGTTGAACCTATTCAACACCTTGTCTATATATGTACTTTGAGAAAGACCTAACAGCCTCTTGGATCTATCCCTGTAGGTCTTTATACCTAGTATAAATGCTGCTTCACCAAGGTCTTTTATGGAGAACTTTCTTGACAACCATACTTTAACGTTTTAAAGAAGAGAAATATCATTTCCTATTAGCAGAATGTCATCAACATACAATACTAGAAAAATGACTGCACTCCCACTAACCTTCTTATAAACACAAGGCTCATTTGCATTTGGACAGAAATCCAGTTCCCGGATTGTCTGATCAAACCTTATATTCCAACTCCTTGATGCCTGCTTAAGTCCATAAATGGATCTTTGTAGCTTGCATACCTTCGAGCCATTCTGAGATGTAAAACCCTTAGGTTGTGTCATATACACATCTCGGTCTAAATCCCCATTCAGGAATGCTGTTTTTACATCCATCTGCCAGATCTCATAATCGTAATGAGCAGCAATGGTGAGGAGTATCCTTATGGATTTGAGCATGGTTACCGGTGAGAAGGTTTCATCATAGTCAATACCTTCCCGTTGACTATAACCTTTCGCAACCAACCTTGCTTTATAGGTAATTACATTACCATCCATGTCTGTCTTCTTCTTGAAGACCCATTTGCTCCCAATTGGTCTAACCTCTTGCGGTGCCTCAACCAAATTCCAAACTTGGTTCTCGTACATGGAATCCATTTCTGATTTCATGGCCTTTTGCCATTTATCAGAATCTGAGCTTTTTATTACCTCATCATATGTCCTTGGTTCATCATCTTCCACAAGATATAGTTCCTTATCATTAGTGATAATAAACCCATATCTATCGGGACCCTTATGAACACGACTTGATCTTCGCAATGATTGTGTTTTGACAGTTTGTTCTTGGATCACACTCTCTTGGGTATTTAGAACGGGGTCAATCAATTGATCGTCTATTTCTTCCTGTTGAACTTCCAGTTCAATATTGCTCCCATTGACCTTTTCAAGTAAGTGTTCCTTTTCCAAAAAGTGAGCATTCCGAGACACAAATACCTTTTGTGCTTCAGGTTGATAAAACAGATATCCAATTGTTTCCTTTGGATATCCAATGAACAGACATTTGTCAGCCATGGCATTTAGCTTATCTGACGCTATCCTCTTCACCATAGCAGGACAACCCCATGCTCTTAAGTGATTTAGAGATGGCTTTTTGTTACATCATCTTTTATAAGGTGTAAAATCAACTGATTTAGAGGGCACTTTGTTTAAGACATAAACCGCGCTCTCAAGTGCATATCCCCAAAAGGATTTACTAAGAACTGCATGGCTCAT
The DNA here is from genome assembly GCA_947683365.1 of Euphorbia pulcherrima. Classification (NCBI taxonomy): domain Eukaryota; kingdom Viridiplantae; phylum Streptophyta; class Magnoliopsida; order Malpighiales; family Euphorbiaceae; genus Euphorbia; species Euphorbia pulcherrima. The sequence continues at coordinate 40,677,668 of CANTUS010000008.1, read as the reverse complement.
CATGGACCTGACCATATCTAATAAAGTCTGATTCCTCCTTTCTGACACTACATTATGTTGGGGTGTATAAGGAGGGGTCCACTGGGGAACTATCCCATTTTCCTTTAGATAATCCTGAAACTCCTGACTTAAGTATTCTCCACCTCGATCCGATCGAAGTGTTTTAATACTTTTCTCAAGCTGTTTCTCTACTTCAGCTCTGAATAGTTTGAATTTTTCAAAACTTTCAGACTTGTGCTTCATTAAGTACAAATAACCGTATCATGAGTAATCATCAATAAAGGTTATGAAGTAGGAGTATCCTCCTAGTGCCTGAACACTCATTGGACCACACACATCAGTGTGTATAAGTTCCAATGTACTCGTGGCTCGTTCACCCTTCCCTTTAAAGGGTAACTTTGTCATTTTTCCTTTTAAACAAGGTTCGCAATCACCATAAGACTCTAAGTCTATTGAGCCCAAGTCTCCACGCTTATGCAACTTGGTTAAGTGATCTTTGTTTATGTGGCCTAAACGAAAATGCTATAAGTAAAAGGAATTCTCATTATCTAATTTAACGTTCTTCACATTATTTATATTGAAAACTTCTGTTTTAGTATCAAGAATATAAATGCCACCTTTCAACATTCCATAACCATAAAGAATATTATTCAAACGAATCTGACAATTATTATTCGAAAATAAAATTTCAAATCCCTCTGTTGCTAAACACGCAACAGATACAATATTCTTAGTAACACTTGGAATGTAATAATAATTATTCAAAACTAAAACAAGTCCACTTGGCAAAACAAGACTAAAGCTCCCTACAGCTAATGCAGCAACTCTGGCTCCATTTCCCACACGTAGGTCCATCTCCCCTTTTGCAAGTTTTCTACAGTTCCTTAGTCCCTGCACAGAAGTACAGATATGAGAACCACAACCAGTATCTAATACCTAAGTGGATTCTTGTGGAAAAGTAGCAAAGTTTTCAATTACAAATATACCTGAAGTAGATGCCTCTGTAGGCTTCTTCTTCAAATGCTCAAAAGCAGGAGCTTTGCAATCCCTCTTCCAATGTCCCGATTTCCCACATTGGAAGCAGACATACTTAGATGCCTTCTTTTCATTCTTCTTCTTACTGATTCTTTTCTTGGCACCTAATGCCTGCTTCTTCTTCTTAGAAGCCTTGCCTTTTTCAACCAACAGTAGAGGCTTCTGGTCTTTCTTGATCTGAGGTTCTACTGTTTTCAGCATGTTAATTAATTCAGGGATAGTTGAATTAATCCTGTTCATGTAATAGTTAGTTACGAAACCTGAGTAACTATCTGTCAAGGACATCAACACAAGGTCAATGCTCAAGTCATGATTCATCTCAAATCCTAATCGATTCAGCTTCTCAAGGTATCCCAAGAGTTTCAGTACATGCTGAGAGGCAGAGGTGCCAGCCTGCATCTTGGTCCCGAAAAGGAGCTTAGAGGTCTCATACCTCTCTGTCCTCTCCCTCTCCGAAAAGAGTTCTGTAAGATGGAGAACCATATCCTCCAAGGGCATGTTTTCATGTTGTTTCTGAAGCTCAGAATTCATGGACCCCAACATAATACACATGGCAGTCTCACGATCTTTCCTGTGCTTCAACCAGTCATCATGTTCCACATGATCCTTAACATCAGGTTCTACAAGGAAAATTTCGCTTAGGACATAGGCAATTCCCTCATATCTGAGAACTATTCTCACTGCTCGGAACCAATCAGAAAAGTTCGAGCCATTCAATTTAGTGTTAAGTAACATACGGAGATTAAAATTGGAAGCCATTTTCAACCTAAGACATAAGAAAAGAAAAGTGTTTAGATATTAGTTTAAGCACATGTATTTAATATGAGGACTTTTAATTAAATACATTTTCCTACTATTTTCTTCGAAATTTACAATAGCCCATTCTATTGAATTCGTGAATTTTAGCCCAGCTAAATTTCCTAGTAGGTAGCATCTATAACTAGTCTATTACAACCCCCAATTTTATGAGTCAAGTGATAATAGTCAGTCATAGTTGGAATCCAATTCCATTTGCATCGCATGCAATTGCTAATTCATTCAAGTTCCCTAACCCCAAGGGACGTGTGCTCTTATATTAGCATCTCCTTGAATATGTCTCAGATCCGGGCCTAGCCCCCAATTTTATGGTGGACTACCCCAGCTCTGTTAAGGCAGACCTTATCTCAAACTTTACAACTAATCAATGTGGACTAGAAGGAACGCTTTGCGTAGCACTTTGATAGCCTAAAAAGACCGTATTATAAATTTGAGTAAGGAAGACTATAACTTACCTTAATATATTTACTTTGGGATTTTATTGGTGTTAAACGTCTCACCCAATCTAGAATTTTATCAGATGGACAAAATTATAATTACTTGTATTAATTCAGGGAATTTTAGAATTAATTTATAAGGTCTAACCTTAGGTGGGTTCAGCTCTTTATTATAATTATTCCATCAACCTAGATTATATGCAAAATAATTAACGCTGTAATTTGTTATATTTATATTGCATTTCCTTTAAGCTTTTATTCAATAATTTTAATTTTTTACTTTGTTATAGAAACACATATAAGCACCATCTTATATACTAGAAACAAATTAGTTCATATTAATCCCCCGATTGGTCAATTCAAATTGCACCGATATAGGTTCCCAGGTAGGAGAGGTGCCCTATGAGGAGTAGACACCAAGTCCAATCCTTAGCCAGAACAAATACGGGCACAAACTTGAAGACCAATGGATTCTCTTGAACTAATAAATTTCGTTCTTTCAATTCATGTAAATTGGGAGCATCTATAACCCATGTAATTTAAATAAATTATTGACACTTGTATAATTTGAGTAAGTTGAGCAAGCTTATTCAAAATTATTCATAACTAATTTCTAACCTTGAAATGAAAGACAGAAGTTTATATATATTGTTCCAAACAATTAAATAAACAAATCATTTCATTTAGAAAATAATATTTAGTTTGCTCCTAACTTAATTATACACTAAATAGGCAGGCTCTGATACCACTGTTGGAAACTGATAGTTAAATTGAACATGCATAAGAGGCATGACGGAAATTCAATTTTGTCCCTGTCCCAGGAACTCCTATTAGTTGCATATAAATTAAATAAAGCCTTAACTAAATAATTCTCTACCTAGGTTAGCATGCTAAAGGACTAGGCATACCATAATTCTAAATTATATCCAAGCATATTTATTTTATACTAAGCATGTTATAACTCTAAGTTATAACCTAAGCATAAAATAAACTAAGCATTCAAAAATAACCTAAGCATAATTATTAAGTCTAAAAACACTTAAAGAAAAAGACTTAATAATTAAAAGAGAAAGAAAAAGAACTTACCAGTTGAAGCGTGCTTTTGCACGACCTTCTTGCACAAGCCTCCAGTCGTAGAATAGCCTCTATCAGTATCCACACGAACCCAACCAACCAAAACATCCCCAGGAGGAAGAACTAAGAAGCCTCGAGTAGTTGTTAGACCACTCTAGAAGCCTCACCCAAAATATAAACTAGCAGTGCCCGAATAAATTCAGGCTCCACAAAAATAACTTGCTCAAGTACCCGAGAGATTAATTATCTCGCTTAGGATTTATGCTTTGAGCTTGGTATAATTTGAAAGGAAAGGAAATAGCCTATATATAGGCTTGGGGGAGCAAAAATGCTCCCCCTTTCATCGATGTGGGATGGGAGTATTACTCCCATCCCATTAATTAACATATATATATATATATATATATATATATATATATATGTTAATTCACGCCACTTTTCATGGGCTGCCTTTGTGCAGCCCATGAATAAGGGTTGCGCATTTTTCATGGAACTGAACTTTGTACAAAATATTTTATACTTTTCGGTTCCAACTTATTAATGTAAAATTCCTTATAAATCCTTTCAATTAAATTTTTATTTTTGACTCTAATAAATTAGTTACCAGTCAAAATAAATAATTTGGTCTGACCAAAATTGATCTAATCAATTATGATTTATTTATGACTCTAATTAATTAGTTATCGGTCAAAATAAATTCCTTGGTCTATCCAAAATTGATCTAATCAATTTTAACCAATTAAACAATAATCCAATTATTATTCATGTTATATTTTTGTAATAGAATAAATCTATTAGTTCTTTACTTAGTCCGATGAAGGTCCAATGTGTGTGACCTTATAGGATCCCGAAGTATTGAGCTGTTAAGGCTTAACCAACCCGTGTTCTAATGGAACCATTGGCTCGATGTTCTAGACCGTGAATAGAACTTGATTACCTTAAACGACTGTAGTACGCCTCTAGCAAGGGTCTACCATCCCCCATTACTCGGAACGTCATTTATGCTTATGACTTAATCCCGTTTAATGCAATAATTATCCAGTGCGATAAATTCCTTCCATTCTTTAATATTAGTACCATCTGGTTTATTGGGTTCGGTTAAAGTGTTAACCCACTAATAGCAAGGTTGCTCTAAGCTATCCCAGTTATTTACTTATTACCGAAGTATATTGCCTTTTACCATAGTGTGTTTGACTAGAAACCATTTCTATCAAACACATACTCTGTCAGAGCTTTATGGAAATCATCACTTCAACAAGTGGCCAGGTACAACTCCTTAATATATCCGGAGCGATGGATTCTTTCTGACTACTCAGCCTACCAACGTGCTGTCATCACTATACCCGTAATCACCCATAGCACCCTAAATTAATGAGTGCATAGCAATGACCCAAAGTATAGCAATAGTACCACACAAGGCAACTAGCATCTCAAGTATGAGGACATTCGCAAAGCTTATTGCATGAAGATAAACACTAACACATTGATATTTATACCAAGTGTTTATCTTGCTGCGGTCTCCAATATATCTCCTAGATATATCCATGTGTCAAGCTTAAGGCACCACCTTCAGTCCTTAGGAGATTAACTGCTTGGACCCTTTCTAAGAAAGTTGACCACATGCTAGTCTTTCCGTTTCATCAATATCCTTTCTTGATGACATTGTGACTAGGGACAGTTTAGGCATAAACATAATTGCACATGAAGTAGGTTCCACCAAATATAGTCCAACTATAATTTCTCTGACTTCATGCTATGATATGTCAAGGACTTTTGTATACATACATCAATGAATATATTTTAACCAGCTATAATATATATGTATAGAAACACATTGATATAAACAAAAGAACAAATGCCTTTATTGATTAAATAAATTATTCGTACTATTACATAATTAAGATATATCGCTCTAATTGCCTTAAGGGCATACATCATATCCAACAAGATCGACCGGGTCGCAAAGGCCTTTTCGCTTCTTTAAATGTTGGTTGGAGCATGATATCTTGATGGGGATGGTTAGGAATGCGTAGAACGGAAATGTGGGGGTGTGTGACAATTTGAGAAATGTGGCTAATATTCTTCAGGTTTGGAATCGAGATATTTTTGGGAAAATTTTTTATAGGAAGAGGAAAATGGAAAACCGTATTTTAGGGGTGCAACATTCTTTGGATAGAAACCCATCAGTATTTATGTGTAACCTCAAAAAGGACCTTCAGGCCGAGTATGAGGCTATTCTTTTACAAGAGGAGGCATTTTGGCAACAAAAAGCTCGAGGGGAATGGATGTTAAATAGGGATAGGAATACCAAATTTTTCCATAACTCAGTTATCTCGCGACATCGTAAAAATAAAATTCTTGGCATTATGTTAAGTGATGAGTGGTGTACGGATGATGATAAGATACAAAGGAAAGCTAGAGATTTTTACAGGAAGTTGTATTCAACTAGGGATGGTGTGCTTGGGGTGGATTCAGCTTTGCCTTCTAGGGTAGGGCACATGCGGGGCTTTTTTCCAACTGTCTGTCAGGTAGATAGGGAGGTTTTGGGGGTAGTTATTACGGATGAGGAGGTACGTACGGCGCTATTTAATATGCAACCTTAGAAGGATCTAGGTCATGATTGGTTTCAGGTAGGGTTCTATCAACATTTCTGGAGTGAGTTGGGGTCGTAGGTGTGTGAGTTTGTTCGACAGTGCTTTGAGGGGGAGATTGAGGAATGGGTGAACAGAACCCTTATTGTCCTTATTCCGAAAAAGGATAATCACAGTGCTTTTCTAATTTTAGACCCGTTAGCTTATGCACGGTGATCTATAAGATTGTTACGAAGGTGATTGCTAATAGATTGAAAGTGATTATGTAGAAGATTGTTCTTCCTAACCAATCGAGCTTTGTGCTAGGCAGGCATATTTCTGATAATGTGTTGATAACACAAGAGATTATACATTCTATGAAGGTTAGGAAGGGACGGATAGGATGGATGGCAATGAAGATTGATTTGGAAAAAGCTTATGATCGTCTAGAGTGGGGGTTCATTAAGGACACGTTATAGGATATTTGTATTCCTGATAGTCTGATAAAGGTGACCATGAATTGAATTTCTATTTCTTCAATGCAAATTATATGGAATGGTGTACCTACAGATTCGTTTAGGCCATCTAGAAGAGTGCGTCATAGTGATCCTATGTCACCTTATTTATTCGTTCTTTGCATGGAGAGACTTGCCCACGGGATTCGGAGGTCGACGGTGCTTGGGTCATGGAAGGCGATTAGGTTAAGCTGTGAGGGACCCTCTTTGACACACTTGTTCTTTGCAGATTATATGTTACTTTTCGGGGAGGCTAGCGTCAATCAAATATGCAGGTGAGACGGGTATTGGATTACTTTTGTGAGTTCTCAGGCGCAAAGGTGAGTGTGGGGAAGTCTAATATTATTTTTTCTTCGAATGTTTCGCTATCGTTGGGGAATGAAATTGCAAGACATATTGGGTTTCGAGTTTTGAGGTGCTTAGGCTCTTATTTGGGTACTCCGTTTTTAGAGGGTCAGGGCGAAAGTAGGGAAATTTTCAGGTTTGATAGAGAAAGTTTTGACCCGCCTCAATGATTATAATGCTCACTTTTTATCCTTGGCGGGTCGGCTTACTTTAGTAAAGGCGGTCCTTTGCTCTATCCCTTACTATACGATGCAAACAGTAAGGTTACCTGAGTCGGTGTGTTATCGCATTGAGGAAATTGTGAGAAGATTTTTATGGGGGGGTTCGAGTGAGAATAGGAAGATCCACTTGGTGAATTGGAACAATGTTCGTAAGCCACTCTATCAGGGTGGTCTCGGGGTTAGAAAACCAAAGTTGATGAACTCCGCTTTCCTTATAAAGCTTGGGTTTGCTCTCTTATCTGACTCCTCGTCATTATGGGCTAGAGTGGTTTTGGGGAAGTATCGTTGTGGTAATTTCTCGAATGCTCAGATCCATCCAGGTCAACAGGTTTCAAAGATATGGCGTGCTTTGGTGCAAGTAAGGGATGATGTTATGCTTGGGGTGAAGTGGAGCGTGTCATCGGGTGTGGGTGTTCGATTTTTTTCAGACGCTTGGGTGAGGGACATCAGTCCGTTGTGCTTGTTATCTACTTTTATTCTCTTCCCCAATGAGCTCAATGTTAGTGTTCGTGATATGAGGAGGGATAATGGGGAGTGGGATTGGGATCGCTTTAAGGAAAAACTGCCATGTTTAGTCTTGTTTGCTATAGCTGCTTGTCGGATTCCTTCAGAGGGTGATGGTGTTGATAAATGTTATTAGAATGGTACCTCTTCAGGCTCCTTTTCAGTAAAATCAGCCTATTCCCAACTTATTGAGGAGTGTGGAAGGGGGGTTCGACAGATGAATGGAGAGTGGTGTGGAAAGGTGTGGGTCGGAAAGAGTTAAGACTTTCCTATGGTTGTGTTTTAAAAATCGTCTTTTGACTAATGAGGAGTGGGGGAGGAGGCATCTTACTACTAACATGACTTGTAGTAGGTGCCATGACTCATCTGAGAGTCTTTCACATATTCTACGAGTGTGCCCAACGGCTAGGGAAATGTGGGGTGGTATTGTTGGGGAGGATCAAGTCATCAGATTTCTAAGCTGTGATTTGTTGACATGGATGAGTAATAACTTATGGGGAAAATATAAATTTAGCTTTCATAATTGGGGATTATTCTTTAGCATATCTTGTTGGTTGCTTTGGAGGAGGAGGAACCTGCTCGTTTTTGAAGATGTTGAACAATCGACCTCTTCTCTAGTGGCACAAGGCGCGGGGATAGGGAAAGCTTTCACCAAGGCCGAGAGGTGTGGGGGGAAGGGTAGGACAGATTGCGTGTAGAGTCAAATCGGGTGGTCGGCATCGCTAGAAGATTGGATCAAACTTAATAGTGATGGCTCGGTCGTAGGAGCGGACTATAGGGCTTCATCGGGAGGAGTTTTACGAGACCTTAATGGCCGATGGATAGGAGGTTATGCTAGGAATATAGGGCGGTGTTCTATCGCTAATGCGGAGCTATGGGGGGTGCTCGATGGTTTGTTGCTTGCGTGGGTCTTGGGGGTGAGGAAGTTGGTGGTTGAGGTTGATAATAGATATGTGTTTGATATGATAACTAGGGAAGATAATGGGGTCAATGCAAATTTTGCAATCATTGTCGAGATAAGAAGACTTCTTCAACGAGATTGGACGATCAGACTTCAACATTTCTACCGAGAGGAAAATCAGTGTGCGGATCTTTTAACGGCTCATGGTGCAACTCTTCCAATTAGATGCTTCTTCTTCGACATTCCTTTCCCGAGTATTCGTGATATCCTCCGTCAAGGCATTATGAGAGTGACATTTCCAAGGCTTATTATTTAATAACTTGTTCTTTTTCTTTTCTTTCTTAAAAAAAGAAAAAGAAGAAAATGATTTTGGAAGGACGACACGTGTATCAAAGGGAAATAGTTTTTAGAAAAGATGATACAGTGAAAATAAGGTCACAACGGTCGGAGAAATAAGTGTACGGTGATCATTTTGGGGTGGAATACACTTGCTAACAAGAGAGTAAGGCTTGTCCTCTCTTTTTATTTCTATTTGCCACAAATCAAGATGCTCATTTTTTCTGTGTTTTTCATTTTCCTAGAGTTCATCTTATTTTTCTTTCTTTGTTTTCCCTCACTGAATGAACTGAAAAAAATTATCACTAGAGGAAAATTAAAGACGGAGCATAAAGGGGTGCTCTTTGAAGGTTAGATCAGTATCTATTGAAAATAGATGAGTGACAGTCTTAGATTGAAACAAGAGTGGACATGAGAATGAGATATGAATTCGTTTTATGAAAGGATAGCCATATCATTATATGAAGTACAGTGGCACTAAGTAGGCTTACCTTTGTTTAAAAGGAAATCGGGGAAAAGGACAAAAAAATAGAAAGTGGGACTTAGGGTCTGTTCTTTTTAACTTATAAGTAGCAGTACTGAACTGAACTGAACTTATCAGTATTTATTTTAGTGTAAATTTATATGTATGCAGTACTGATAAGTACTGAACAATACTGAACTGAACTGAATATAAGTTGAAAAGATCAGGGCCTTAGGCTTTTAAGTGTGATTGGGGAATTTTATCAAAAAAAAAGTGTGATTAGGAAAAAAACCAATATTTTATAAAAGTTAATGTCTTTTAAATCTCATTAAACCATGTTAAAGCCATATACCCCATAAATATCATACTCTTGAATGCCTTCCACTAACACTTTTTTCTTCACTCTTTCACTCTTGATAAAAAATCCAGCTGATATTTGTATTTGTTTACTTTATGATTTATTTTCTGTTTTTCATTTTAAAAATATCTCTCAAAGTTTTCATTCATTTTATAAGAAGGTTACTTAGTATTAGGTTCTTGTGAATTGCTCTTCACACAGTTAGAGTTGCCTACGATTGCGGTAGTATCATGAGAGACAAATTCACCGGTAGTGAATGAATAATTGTTATAAGGAAGCTGAGTTTCAGGCCTCCATAATAAGCTTCTTCTTCTGTGAAAGGTTTAAGTATTTTTATACTATAATTGTTACATTTCTATAACTTTGAGAATCATATTGTAATATGTACTTATTCTTAATGAAATATAGTACTGTTTATTTTATTCAATACAGCTACTAACAAGTTTCTAACAATCTTAAGACAATTATGTTTATATTTTTTTTAGATTTAAATGCAAGTTACATTGGATTTCTTGAAGATGTTTTTAAAACAAATCGTTATTCATAGAAAGAAAAAACAGTAAATTGCTTTTCATAAAAAATAAAAATTCTCTTTCTTTTTTTTATTAGTTTTTCTCATTTACAAGTTTCTGACTCACTCTTTAGTATTTCAGATTGTGAATTGAGAATAATATGGATTTTATATTACCGAGTGGAGGTAATGATTCTAAAACGGTTCTAGACCAGAATAGCCAAAATGGACAAATTGGTCCTATTGATGCTGGACCTAATGTAAATAAATTTAAAAGTTTAACGATTGTTATACCTAATGATCATGAGGTTACTTTGGGATTATATCTTATTTCAACTCTTAAAAGATCAGAGAAATTTTGTGGATCAAATTTTAAAATTTGGTAATGTAAAATATTTTTCTATTTGACAAACATGAGACACCATAATATATTGAAAGGTGACTCTCTTGTTGGAGTGGTTAATGGTTCTTTTCAATTATTTATGGATGGTTGGAATCATATGAATTTTCTTTACAAAAATCATATCTTGAATGACTTAGTCATTAACCTATATAAGGTGTGTAATATTAAACGTATTGCAAAAGAATTGGGGGATTCCTTAAATAAAAAAATTTCTATTGCTAATCAAGTTTTGGCGAAAGCTATCGTGGTGGAGGTCATTAGAGACTCCAAAAAGGGCAAACAACATATTAAACATAAGTTCAAAATTGGACAAAACAGAAGCATATCCAAGAGGCAAATGTTAAATGAAAAATGCTTAAATTACAAAAAGATGAGACAAAAATCATTTGTTTGTAAATTGACAAAAATGGTCAATAACATTGATGTAAATGTTATGAAAGAAATTACAAAAGATGTATATGACATCAACGTATGTGTAATTTTGAGGTCAATATGATTGACTCAAACCCAACGGAGTGGTGGCTTGACACTGGTGCTACTCGTCATATATGTTGTGACAAAGAGTCTTTTGTTAAACTGACTTTTATTGAAAATGGGGAGAAGCTCTTTATGGGCAATTCTGCTACCTCTAAAGTTAAAGGACATGGAACGGTGATTCTAAAAATGACTTCCGGCAAAGAAGTAAATTTGCAAAATGTCTTGTATGTACCTAACATGAAGAAGAATCTGGTTTCTGGGAGCCTATTGAGTGCACATGGCTTCAAGATTGTATTTGAATCTCAAAAACTTATTTTTCCTAAGGGAGACATGTATGTGGGAAAGGGGTATAAATATAATGGGATGTTCAAATTTCATTATATCTCTTATAAGCAAAATTCTATTAATGAGAATAACGTTGTTGCTTATATGATTGAGTCTACTAATTTATGGCATAGTAGACTTGGACACGTTAATTTTGATACATTACAACGTTTAATTAACTTGAATCATATACCCACATTTCATATCGATATATCACATAAATGTGAAACGTGTGTTGAGAAAAAATTAACAAGATCGTAATTTCAATCTGTTGAAAGAAATTCTAAATTACTCGGTCGAATACATACCGATATTTGTGACTTGAAATACGTTCAATCAAGAGGAGGCAATAAATATTTTATTACCTTCATAGATGATAGCACAAAATATTGCTATGTGTATTTGCTTAAAAGCAAAGATGAGGCTTTAGAGAAATTTATACTCTATAAGCAAGAAGTAGAAAACCAACTTAATAAGAAAATTAAGAAGGTTAGAAGCAATTGTGGTGGTGAACACAGTGCACCATTTTGCTAGTTTTGCTCTCAAAGTGGAATTGGTCACGAAGTAATACCACCTTACTCTCCACAATCAAACGGTGTAGTTGAAAGCAAAAATTGTACTCTAAAAGAGATGATGAATGCAATGTTAACCAGTTCTGGTTTAGCACCAAACATGTGGGCTGATGTTGTTTTGTCAGAAAATTATCTTTTGAACAAGATACCACGTACGAAATAAGATAAGACCCCTTATGAATTATGGAAGGGTAGAAAACCTTCTTATAATTACTTGAAAGTGTTGGGGTGTCTTACAAAGGTAATTGCACCATTACCTAAACGTATGAAAATAGGTCTAAAACGGTGGATTGTATTTTCATTGGCTATGCTAGTAATAGTAACGCAAATTGGTTTCTTGTGCATGAATCTAAAAAACCCGGATGTACACAAGAAAACTTTGATAGAGTCAAAGGATGCTTCATTTTTTAAAGATGTATTTCCATGTAAGGGAAAAGGCGAAGTGTTGGGAACTAAAAGGTCTCGTGAACTTATTGTAAGTGACGGTCAAGTTGATCAACAAGATGTTGATAACTATGATCATCTTCAATCAATGATTGAAGAAGATGATAAAAATTCTAAAGAAGAGAATAATAAGGATCATAAGGTAGAACCTAGAAGAAGTAAATGGGAAAGGGTTAAAAAATACTTTGGTCCCAATTTCTTAACATATATGGTTGAGGCAGAACCTCAAGCGTACAAAGAAGCTATTAGCTCTATGGAAAGTCCTTTATGGAAAGAGGCCATAAGGAGTGACATTGATTCCATTTTGCAAAATCATACATGGGAACTAGTGGACCTTCCTCCCGGAACTAAGCCACTAAGCTCTAAATGGATTTTCAAACGTAAGCTAAAAGCTTATGGAACAACTGATAAGTACAAGGCTCGTTTAGTCATAAAAGGTTATAGACGAAAAGAAGGTCTTGATTACTTTGATACATACTCTCTAGTGTCGATAATAACTTCCATTAGAATGATAATTTCAATTGTCGCTTTGCGGAATCTTGAAGTACATCAAATGGATGTGAAAACAGCTTTTTTAAACGGAGATCTTGAAGAAGAAATCTATATGGAACATCCCGAGGGTTGTGTAGCTTCTGGTCAAGAAAGAGAATTATGTACATTGGTAAAGTCTTTATATGGTTTAAAGCAACCACCAAAACAATGGCATAAGAAATTTGATGATGCCATGATGGTAAGTGGCTATCGTATAAATGAGTGTGACAAATGTATATATGTAAAAACTACGAATGAAGGTATGTTATTCTATGTTTGTATGTTGATGACATACTCATTGTTGGAAGCAATAAGAATATGGTAAAATGTACCAAGGATATGTTAAATTCTAAATTTGACCTGAAAGATATGGGACTAGCTTATGTAATTTTAAGCATCAAAGTTCAACGTTCACCTAACGGGCTCATATTGACACAGTCACACTAGGTGGATAAGATACCTGACAAGTTTAACAAAGGTGATATTGGTATAGCCAAAACACCATTAGACATTAGTCTAAATTTGTCCAAGAACAAAGGTGAATGCATAGACCAAGTGGAATTTGCAAGATTATAGGCAGTCTAATGTACCTTACAAGTTGTACAAGGCCTAATATTGCTTATAATGTAAGTAGTTTAAGCAGATTTACGAGTAACCCAGGTAAAAGCCATTAGGATGAAATTGTAAGAATACTAAGGTATTTGCGATATACTCATAATTTTAGACTGCACTATACAAGAGAACCTGTTGTACTAGAAGCATATTCTGATGCTAGTTGGATAGCTGACATCAAGAATTCTAAAGGTATAAATGTTCACTCTAGGAGGAGGAGCAGTATCTTGGAAATCCTCAAGGAAAACGATTATAACTCGTTCCATAAAGGAAGATGAGTTTGTAGCCTTGGATAAAATTGGAGAAGAAGCCGAATGGCTATGTAACTTCTTAGAGGATATTCCAGAATGGCCTAAGCCTGTGCCCACAATTTGTGTACATTGCGATAATCAAGTAGCGATTAAGAGAGCACAAAATGTTATGTATAATGGTAAGTCGAGATACATGAGTCGTCGACGTAATACTGTAAGACAACTGATCTCAACATCAGTTATCTTTATTAATTTTATAGGATCAAAGGATAACATTACAGATCCGCTAACCAAAGGGTTAAACCGAGATCAAGTCGAAAAGACATCTAAAGGAATAGGACTAAAGCCCATAAATATTTAAGGCGCTATGTGAAGGAAAATCCAACCATGTTTGACTGGAGATCCCAAGATCTTGGTTCAATAGGACAACCTAATTGCATAGACCTTGTGTGGTCACCGTGGGGGTAACCCCGGGTCCATTCCTGTGATGTAAATAGTGACAAAATGGGTTAAGGTTAAGCTACATGCTTTTAATGATCCTTTGTGCATCAATGGTTGAGCAAAAGAGATCACCTATGTGAGAGTAAAGTGGGGTCGCTTCAAAGGATACTATTAGGGTATAGTAGTCTAAAACTCTTGCAAAACCATGAGATGTTCATGACCATAACGAACATAACCAAGGGAACAAAAAACCGTGATGTGTTATTATTTGTGTGGGGTATATAATCGTTTACACAAACTGTAGAATAGTTCAAGGACATCGCATCTACTAGTCAGCCAATAAAGTAAATATACTTTCACAAGGTAAGGTTCACAGGCTGTAGCCAACCTATTCTATGCAAATATTGTCCGAAGAGCATTTTCGCCCTTCGAATTTTGAAAAATGTCCATGTTGTTTTCAATTTTCATTCACATGGGGGATTGTTGGAAATATGGCATAAGTGATAATGATGTGCATTATCAACTTTAGGCTTAATTATAATATGGAAAAGCTATGATTTGAATAATATGAAATATTTTCATTGTATTCTACGCTTTGAGAGCAATCTAACGACATATTATACACCTAAAACGGATTAACGGTGAATGAGAAATTGTAGTTTAAAGTTTGAACATCTGTCAAACTTAGACGCTCTAAATCGGTGATTCGGTATTTAAAAAAATATTGTCTCGTCATTTTTTTTTACCAGATTTTTATTATGGATTAATAGGTGATAAATTCCTTAATCAATAATATTTTTCATAACATTTACCATAAATTTGTGGTTACAAAAGTTAATGTCTTTTAAACTTCATTAAGGAATGTTAATGCCATATACCCTATAAGTACCCTACTCTTGTATGCCTTCCACTAACACTTTTTTCTACACTCTTTCACTCTTGAAAAAAATCCAGCTAGTATTTGTGTTTGTTTATTTTGTGATTTATTTTCTATTTTTCATACTAAAAATATCTCTCAAAGTTTTCATTCCTTTTACAAAAAGGCTACTTAGTATTAGCTTCTTGTGAATTGCTCTTCACACGGTTAGAGTTCGCCGATGATTGCGGTTGTATCCTGGGAGACAAATTCACTAGTAGCGAACGAATAATTGTCTTAAGAAAACTGAGTTTCAGGCCTCCGCAATAAGATTCTTCTTCGTTAAAAGGTTTAAGTATTATTGTATTATAATTATTATATTCTTATATCTTTGAGAATCATATTGTAATATGTACTTATTTTTAATGAAATATAGTATTATTTATTTTATTCAATACCGCCATTAACAAGTTTGTAAGTCAGTAAAAAAGAGTACTCTCTCTTTTGTGAATAGTCCTACATAGAGTTTATCTTCTTTTTCTTTGGTATTGACGAAAACTCATCTTGTTTTTCTCTATTGGTTTCTGGAGATCAATCAAACCTTCACCTAATTTTTTGTCCAAAACTTCATCTATTATTCTTTTGTTTCTACCCTTCTAAGCTTCATCTTATTTTTATTTGGCATTCATTTCTTCCTGGGAATAATTTATTCATCGATCTCATTGACAGAGCTCTTCTTCAAGATCAGGAAGATCAAAGGTAAAAGTTCTCTTTTCCTTATAACTCGATGATTTTCGCCGGAGAATAATAACTGTAGGGCAGAGCTTGTCTTCCATTCTCATAAAGAATTTATTCTCTTTATTTTCCATTTGTAGATCAACCTTTTTTTCCCATATAGTTCGATCAATTTGCTGAGATAATTCTTCTTCGAGTGGTTGAACTTAATGACAAGATATTTGATATCTGTAGTCAGAAAATTATTCAGCTCAGAGTCCATGGATGCAGCAAATACTGAGTTATAATACTCTATCGAGGTATAAGTTTCTGCTCTTGATCATCAAAGTTTCACTCCTCAAGGTTTATCTTTTGTATTTGACCCTTTTCTTCATGAATTTTCTTGTTGCAGATAAGACAGTGCTCAAAGATGGATAAGAGAAAAAGCAAATTCTTCAAAAGATCAGATGACTTCTTATTTTTGAAAAATTTCCTTCTCATGGTTTGAAAAGAATCTCTTTTGGATTAGAGTAGAGAAGTTGCAAAGGATGTAGTTCAGATAATAGTCAAGCAATTTGAGCACGAGATGCTAAAGATAGGGATCTTTTCGTGACTTTTATTTTTTTTAATGAAAGAACTCCTATTAATTGTGTATAGTCTGAACTTTTCTTTCTGGGCTTGATCAGGCTTAAAAGATCAGAGTAATCAATGAGCTTGAAAGAATAAAAGAGGGAAGCTCTTTGTAAAATAGGTATCCTCAAAAGAACTGTGTAAAATAGAGCATTTGAGATTATGAACTTGGAATGGCTAGTTGGGTACTGCATATAGTGAAAAGAAATGGCTTTTTGAGAGTAATTGAGTTTCTTTTGATAAACAGAAATTTAGGATAAGATATTGGAACTTAATTTTTGGAGATTTGATACTTAATTAATCAATTGAAAATTTTTATTCACAATCCATTCCAATAACAAAACTTACTCGCCTTTACGTAATCAAGACTTGCAAACAAATCAATCTCTTAGTTAATTATTTTCTTGAATATGATTAGTCATCTCAATTTTTATTCTAACTTTGAAAATGATTTTCACTTGAAGGTATAGTGAAAATATTTGTAATATGATCTTTAGTTGAGATATAATTCAAGAACAATATCTCCTGTTATTGATGATACTTGATGTTGATGTGCTTTACCCTTAAATTATTTCTCTCTTTGTTTGATTGGTAGATTCTCATTGAATAACACCTTTCAAAGAAATACTGACTTCTCATAAAATCATTCTTTGTACCTCAGAAGTTCCATATTTTGAAGCCCTTTGCAATATCTTTGAAAAAGTTGCAAACATTTTGATACAACTTTTTGTGTCCTTTGAGATTCAATCAATAGCTTCCAAATCAATTCCATGTTCAGAACATCCAATCACTTTAATAATCTGGTATAGTTTTTGGATATACCTGCAAAAGCAAACTATATAGATATCCGTACCCAACTAATGTTGAGTCCTTTTGGGTTAGTAACAATCTTGTATAGTCTATTGATATACCTGCAAAAGCAAACTATATAGATATAGGCACCCAACCACTATTCAGTCATTTTGGGTTAGTAACAATCTGGTATAGTTTATTGATATACCTGCAAAAGCAAACTATATAGATATTGGTATCCAACCATTCTTGAGTACTTTTGTGTTAGTCATAAATTGTTCATTCTTGGGAACCACTTCAATTTTTCTCTTTGAATAACTCCGAAAAAAAAATTTTTTAAACAGGTTTTATTGCAAAGATTAAGAAAACTTTCACTTCCCTCATTGAAAAATAGAAAAAAATAAATTAAAAGGAATTTGTAAAACCTAAAAGATAGCTAAGAACTTATCTTAAAAATATAAGTCAAACTTTATGATTGAAACTTCGAAAAAAATATTTTTTAAAAGACATGAGAATATATCTTTGTTTTAAAGAGAAGAGAGAAGATTGATAATTTTGAAAAATTCCACGAGAAAAGCTACAAATGAACTTGTGTATTTCTTTTTTAAAACAAAATAGTTTTGTAAAGAGAGTAACGAATAAATTACGAGATAAAAAATATAAGACAAAGATTTGTCCTTCTAGATATGAGTATTTCAAACTCTTTTTATTTTTCATGTAAAGAAGACATTTTTCATCATAAATAACTTTAATTAGTCCTAAAAGATGGTAAAACATAATGAAAGTAAAGATGTTGTACTCTGGACTTTTTAATAGACTTTGTGAATCATCACATATAGTTTATTCCTATCTTAAAAAGATTAAATTTATCTCCTTTGTAATTTTTCAAAAACTCAAGATAAAAATGACACAATGTTTCGAGATTAAAATAAGATACAGTTGGACAACATACCTTGATTTTGTTCTCTTTATTATTACGATCAGTTGGACAACATACCTTGGTTTTGTTCTCTTCATTATTACAATCAATTCGTTGATCACATGTTGTGGTGCATGATGTTGTGGTGCATGTTTCTCCATGATTAGAGCTCGAGTTTACGTTTTCCACATATATGACTCTGTTTCTTTCTTTCGCAGATCGATTCCCATAACCTTCTTGATCTTGATATTCCTGATTCTCAAGGTATAAAACATTTCTTACCTTATCCTCTTTTTCATGCTCTAGACAAATTTTGAATTCTTCATTTTCTCCTTCAATATTTTCAACAAAGTGATGAATAGCTGTAGATGACACTTCTTCATATTTTTCACCATTTGAGCTCGAGTTAATAATTTTTGTGTGCACCATATTGTTTCCCTCCTTGGGATGATTTTCATGAAAATAGCAATCCTGCTTCTCGAAATATAAATTTCTTTCTCTTTCAACAATTCTCTTCCTGATTTTCTTTTCGAATTCTTGAATTAGCAAGATTTCATCTTCAGTGTAAATTTCTGATTCATCATTTGAATCATCATCAAATTGATAAGTTTCTCCATATATTTGCTCTAGCTTTTCCCAAATTTGTTTAGCTGTACAACACTCAGAAATTAATTCAAATTAATTAGTAGATAAAACACTATATAAGAAATGGATAGCTCTGGAGTTTAGAGAAACTTTGTGTTGGTCTAGATTAAGGGTTTTAACATGTAAAACAAGCAGCGGAAATTCAAAATTTAATATAGAGTCCAAGCTCTCCTATGCATGATATGATTGATAACATAAATTAGTCTATTATTATTCTAGGTCATAAACACTTATAAAAGGACCTAATAATAATTGAACTACGTACCAGTTAAAGCGTGAATCCCATTATCAGTAGAATGACCCCATTAGCTACGTGCACAGACACCAAAGTAGAAGCCCTCTATGCATAGTCCACATGAGCACTACCGACTAAAACCTTCTAAAAAGGAAGTACCGATAAATAAGTGGAAGATAGCTAGATCTTCCCTACTAATTTATTCTAGAAGAAATTCCCTTGGTTTTCTATTCTAAGCAAATACGTCTTTTGACGGATTACTTTTAGGAACCAGAACAACTAAAAGAATAAAGAGAGAAAGAGAGAAACTTTCGAATATGGGATGGAAAATAATGAAGGGGGGATTCTATTTATAGTAGTTAGGAAATATTCAAAGGACAATAAAGTCTCTAACCTCAACTAATCATAAATAAAATAAACATAACCTTTTAGTCATTTACTAAATAAGAAAGAGTTAGAATAAATTAATCTTCATTTATTATTATTCTATTCAATTAATTAATCCAATTAATTAATTAATAGAATAAATAATTCATATTTAATAGGAAATAAAATTAGACTTGAATTACAACTCTGATTAAATAATTATTCAACTAATTAATAATCAATTAATTAAATTAACAATTGATTAATTAATTAAAGAATTATTAAATCTTAATTAATAAATACTATTAAAATAGAAACAGAACAAAATTAGACTCTGAGTTCAAGTGGGACACTGCTGGCTAAAGCCAGCAGTGTTGCGTGGGCTCATAACCCGCGCATGGCCCTATACCAATGGGTAGGCCCAGCCCACATGGCGCACATCCTTTATGGGCTGTAAAGCCTATGCGCTGGGCCTAGCACTGACTGCTCTAAGTAGCCCGCTATGCACAAGGCCTGTGGGCCTTGCGCAATGCTCTAAGCATTGCCAAGGCCCACACGCAGGCCTCCCGCAAGTGCTGTGCTACAGCACTCCTGCAGGCCCACTTATGCGAGACTACACAGTAAATTACCATAGACCCCACTACACAGTTTTTGTTTCTCTTATGCCTCATCATTATTATTGGTACATTGGTCCAACTAGTAAAATTGGTTCAACCATCAAAATGGTCTAACCATTTATTTCTCGGTATACTAGTCCAACCAGTAAAAATTGGTCTAACCAATTAAAATGGTCTAACCATTTATTTCTCTTCTAGATTAGACCTAGTCTAACAATTCTTTACATAGCTCGGTCATAACTCAAAATGTGTGACCTTAGAGGATCCCGTAATATCGAGCCGTCAAAGTTTGACCTAGTTCAAATTCCTTTACAGGAATTTGACTAGCTCAGAGCTCTAGACCGTTGTGGACTCCGATGACTTTGATCGGTCATAGTGGCTCTTTAGCAAAGGACATATGACCCCTCAATATTTGGAATGTCTCGTGCATGTGACTTAATCCCGGTTCTGTAATAGTATCAATATAATTCACTCCTTCTATCAGTTATTATGTAGCATCTAGTTTCTTGAACTCGGTTTAAGTGTCAGTCCACTAGTAGCCTTAGAGGCTACCCCAGTAATTTAGTCTTACTACCAAAGTACACTACTCAACCATATTAATGTGTTGATTAGGATCTCATCCTATCAACCCATACTCTGTAGAGGTTTACGAGTGTGTCACTTCTAACAAGTGGCTAAGGTACAACTCCCTTGTATTGCTATAATGGAGTGACTGATTTCATCTTGACTACTCAGCTTACCAACGGATAGACATCAAATATACTTGTAATAATTCGTATCACCCAGTCTATAGAGTATTTAGGTATGAACCAAAGTATAGCAACATCTGAACAAGGTAACTAGTACCTCAGGTTGAGGATATTCGTATTGCTATTGCAACACATAATATAGATTATCGAGTGTTATCTCATAGCAGTCTCCAATGTGTTTCCTTGAATACATTCGTGTGTTAACCTAAGGTACCACCCTCTAGCACTGGAGATATGCTACTCTGAATCAAATTCAAGAGGTATGACGACACATGCTAGTCTATTCGTATTCACCAATGTCCTGTCTTAATGATACTATCACTAGGGATATTTAGACAAATCATAATTGCCCACGAACCAGTTCTCACCAACATAGTCCCACTATGCTCTTGCAATACGTGCTATGATTTTGTCAAGGACTTTTGTAAACACATCAATGAATATATTCTTAACCAGCCATAATATATTTTTGCTGTCATCGATGTAACAAAAGAAATGTCTTTACATTTTTTCGTACAAATTTAACTAACTAAAATATATCGCCCTGATTATTTTAGGGCATACATCATATCTAACACTTTGTTCTAATCATCATTATTAAATTTATTTTCATCTTTTAACACAGTTTTGCCGGTAGCAACTTTTGTTATATCAATATTCCCTTCTTTAACAATTTTCCACATTTGACTATCAATGGATTTTAAATAAAATTTCATTTCAAGTTTCCAAAAATTGTACCTTTCAGAAATCAAATGTGGAGGAATAGTATAACGAAGTTCATCAAAGGGAATAAACAAAATTTCATCACTGCATAAGCTAGCCATGTTAGGATCACTCTAAGAATTTTACTCCTTCTGTTTAGAGTCAAGCTCTGATATCAATTATTGGTTCCAAATTGCTAGGTAGAGTACTAGAGGGGGGTGAATAGTACTTTTAAGGAGCTTAAGTTTAATAAAAAATTTCCTGCCTTGATGGATAAAATTACTCAATCTCAAAAATATAATTACAATAAATATAAATGCTCAAATAATAAATTGCAAGTAAAAGGAGTAGGGCTAGAGAGATTGAAACAATGCAATTTTATATTGGTTCGGCCCCGACCTGACCTACCTCCAGTCCCCAAGTCAACTAACTTGAGCTTATCCACTATGTGTTTTTTTTCTGGGCAGAAAACAAGCCTAACGATATTTTTTGCGGGGTCAAGTATTAAACCTTACAATTCTTTTCCGAGCTCAGAATTAACCCAATAGTTTTTCGGGCTCAACAATCAAAACCTTACAACGTGCTGTTTTTTCGGGCTCAACAACAAAACCTAACTACTGCTTTTATGGGCTCAACAACGAAACCTTTAATTCCAATTGAATGTTGATTTGTGTAGCAGTATCTCTTGAAGAAGCTTTTTCCCTTTTTAGCACTTAAAGAATTGCAGGGAAGACAAATATGTTTGAAACTTGCATAATGTGATTTTTGTTTTTAGTCTTCCAAGTTTCCAAGTTTGAATTGATTCCCTTTCTATACAAGAGCAGGAATATAGCTGTTGGAGAATATAGCTCTTACAAATATGGCCATTGGAATACTCAAGTGCCGATGTGAAAAAATAGCTGTTAAAATATGGTTGTTGAATTTATCTTCTTTCTCCACCTTCTCTTTTATGGAATATTACTGTTGGGGTCATCTTCCTTTTTCAGTAGAGTGAAGTTGTTGGAGAATATGACAGTTGCAAAACATAGATGATGACATATAGAATATAGTCGTTTAAATTCGTCTTCTTTTTCTTGAATGAGTTGTCATCTTCTTTTTCTTCTTTTTCCAACATCAAAATAAGATACTATTATATCTTATTTTTGTAACAGTAAATGTTACCTTCCTTTTCATGAACCAGATGCTATCTTCCAAGAAGAGGATGCTTATCTTGTTTTTCACAAAAATAAGATGCCACCTTATTTTTTGGTATGTGATCTTGTTATCATTATATGTCACATCATCTTTCATAAAGTTAAGATGCCATCTTCTTTCTCTCTATCATTAGATGTTTACTTTCTTTTTCTTGTAAACATGATAACAGCTAGACTGAATCTATTCCAACTTCTGCAATATTTGAGTTCAATTTGTATAACAGCTTGATTAACTTCATAATAATTCTCAGTCTTTTATTCTTCATTATTGTAGCTTCTTCTTCATTAAATATACGTGTAGATATTTGATTAACATAGTATTTGTATTAATTTATCAAATATATTGTTGGGAGATCGCAATGATGACTCCTTGTGGTCAATGTACTGTGTTCGGCGTTATGGGGTTAGTTCGTGGCATGAAATGACTCTTCTCGACCCCAAGTTTGTCTCTCCGTTATGGCGTGGAATTCTAAAATGCTGCTTTAAAAATGAGAGAATTTGGTCCTTCTTCTCATCACAGGTGCGTGTTCAAGTGGGAGACGGCCAAAACGGTTTGTTCTGGCACGATAATTGGACCTCAAACACTCCAATCAAATCACTCTTCCCCGACTTATTTGCTATTTGCAATAGGAAATTCTCAACCATTTTTGATGGGTGTAGCTATATTTTTTGTAACGAACCGAAATTTCCAAAATTTTGCTTATAATAAATTACTATGGTATTAAAAATATCATAGAAATTATTTTTATTGTTATTGTTGTTATTGGATATGAGGCATGAGGAAATAAGAGCTAATTAAGTAAAAGGGATGAATTGGACATTTAATTATTTGTCCAAGGGCAATATTGGAAAAAAAAACAAAAAACAAAAACTCAATACATTGCAGCCACTTCTCTTCTTCTCCATCATTTCATCAATTTCTCCATTTCTTCCTTTCCTTTAACCAAAATTCTCCCTAATCCAAAAACTTCCGATTTCTTCGATTCAACTTCGAATTCTTGTTAGAAATCGATCCTTAAGCCCTCCATCATCATCAATTTCAGTCAATCAAGACTAGAAGAGGAGGATTTCAGAAATTAAGATTCAGATGAATAGTAACCCGAGTTTGAGGTGAGTGATTTTTGGTGAAATTAAAGCTTAATTAGTAGAATTTATGGTAGATTAAGCATATTTATGGTATTGGGAAGTTTATTTATGCAATATCTTGATAGAATTATATATTGCTATTGTAGAGGAAGCTATTGCAAGTAAATCAAAGGCAAAAGGGGTAGAAGAGAGCTAGAAAGAGCATAGAAAAAGGTTTGTGTCCCGAATTTCGATTTCTCGGTTTTTCGGGAAATTTTCCAGATTATATACCTATTTTGTTTTAATGTTTTCTCTCGTTATATAAATCCGATTTGAATGATTCTTGATTCTATTGATATCTACAGAAAGTAAGGATCATATGTTAAGAAGAAACCTTGTTGAATTTCTTTCGTTTTCAATGTGAAATTTTCGTTTGAAGTTGAGTCATGAAATCTGTTTTCGGAAAATCTCAGCTTGGTACACTGTTTAGTATTTTGATCATAACTTTGGTTATAAAATTTGGATTTCTGTGATTCTGGTGGATTTGGAAAGTTGAGACACGTGTCTAATTATGTTTAGAAGAAAGTTCTTCGATTGGATGATGTTTTCATAGTAAAAAATGCAGGGGTAGTCAGGTTACGAAACCTGGAAAAATTCTGGAAAGCATGATATTGATTTTATTGAGTTTTAATTGAAGTTTGATGCTTAAAAATTTGGGATTTGGATTTCTTAATTACTGAAGTTATGTTGAATTATGATTGATGGTTTATACTGGAATTTTTAAGATGTTACTTTGATTTATTGCCCTTATTAAACGAGTAGAATACGGGTCAGGGTAGATTGGCGCCAATAAAGGGGGGTACAGCACTGTACAAACAATTGAAGCTTTGGCTTCGGGCTTTGGCCGATATTATGATATATATATATATATATACATATATATATGTATATATATATATATACATACATATATATATGTATATATATATATACATACATGTGTATATATATATATACATACATGTGTATATATATATATACATACATGTGTATATTTATATATACATATATATATGTATATATATATATATATGTATATATATATATACATATATACACATGTATGTATATATATATATATACATACATATATATATGTATATATATATATACATACATGTGTATATATGTATATATATATATACATGTATATATATATATATATATGTATATATATATATATACATATATATATGTATGTATATATATATATACATATATATACATGTATATATATATATGTATGTATATATATATATATGTATATATTGATATTGAAGCTTCGGCTTCGGGCTTGACCGATATATTGATTTTTGAAGCTTCGGCTTCGGGCTTGACCGATATATTGATTTTTGAAGCTTCGGCTTCGGGCTTGACCGATATATTGATTTTGAAGCTTTGGCTTCGGGCTTGTCCGCTCCCGTATCCATTTTACCGTTATTCAGGACCTGTTTACTTTGGGCAATATGTGGTTAAAGTGTTTGAAAAAATTGGATATAAATTTGATTATACTTTGAAATGATGACTATATAAGTTTTGTGATTTGGTTCCATAAAGTTGGTTAATTTATTTTTGACTTATAAATATACTTTGTTTCTATTTTAAAAATATTCAAAGTTGTTATTTTTTTTATGGACACCACTAAGCAAATTGCTTAGCGTGTAGTTAATTTTTCTACGCGTAGGTGGAGAACTTGTAGATAGCTTGGACCAAAGTGGTACAGGTGGATCAGCTTAAAGAGCAATTAAGGAAAGATTCGAGGTGGATTTATATTTTAATGTAATATTATGGTTTGTAGAATAATGGCATGTACTAGAGAGTGAGAAATGTAAAGTGACATTGAGAAATATTTGGAGAATAATTAGCATTTGGAGAATAATTTGGAGTTTAAAACTTTATATTGGTATTTGTATGTATTAAATCTATAAGTATTGAACTCTATATAGTGGAGTAGAGTTGTTTATTGGGTGTTTATAGTTACCGTGGCGCTCCCTATAGGGGGGTTACATTTGTTGGTATCAGAGCTGAGGTTTAGGCGATTCTAGGACTAAGATGTACATGCCATTAAGGATATAAATATGTTATGTTAGTTGATTGATCCACTTTGGTGTAATTTTTAGGAATAAGAATGGCTAGTAATAGTCACAACTAGAGTAAGAAAGAGGATGTTGAGAGTACGGTCCATATTAGAAAAGGGGATGAACAAAGACATGAACCTCTACCAGTTCATGGCTTTCCTGAATAACCTACTCCGGCACAAGCTGCTTTACTTCAGCATATGACTACTGAAGTAATCACACAAGTACTATAAAATATACAAATCCCTCAAGTTCCTATAGTACCTCACATTGAAAGAAGAGAGGAGAGAACTCCTCTTGAAAGAATCAAGAAGCTTTCAGCTGATGATTTTAAAGGGGATACAGTGAATCCTGCAATTGCAGAAGATTGGCTTGATCATACTAAATGGTGTATGACTAGGCTTCATTTTACAGATGAAGAGAGATTAGACTGTGTGCAAGGTCTACTTAAAGAACAAGCTAGGAGGTGGTGGGATAATATTGTGAGAGAAAGGCGACCCGGAGAAATCACTTGGGGTCTTTTCTTGGAACAATTTGACAAGAAATACGTTAGCGAATGATTTAAGGATGAGCAGAGGAAATTGTTCTTATCTTTGAGACAGGGACGAATGACTGTATCAGAATATGAGTTCAATTCCTCAAACTCAAGAGGTATGCTCGTGATATCGTTGACAATGAAGTAAGGCAATGTAAGAGATTCAAGGATGGGCTGAATGATGAAATTAGAGTACATTACTTGCACAAAGGATTAGGGTGTTCAATGACTTGCTTGATGCTGCTACGGGCATTGAGAAGATTAATTCAGATAGACAACAAAGAATGGCTAAAAGGTCTGGATTTCAAAAGGGATCACAGGGTCCAGCTAGTTCAGAATCTCCAAGTAAGAGACAGAAGGGAACATCAGAACAAACACAATCTTATTTTAGAGGGTTTTCACCGAGTCAAACCATAAGTATGGGATCAGCGGCTAGCGTACCTTCAGGTAGAGGCAGAGGAAATATTCCACAATGTTCTAATTGTGGAAGGATTCATATAGGGGAATGTTGGGGAAAAGGTAGAGTCTGCTTTAAATATGGGAACATTTGATTGCAAATTCTCCTCAAAAACAGATAAGTACATCTGCACCTGTAGTAGTTCCTACTCCTATAATGCAAGGTGGAAGAGGAAGGGGCAGAGGAAATGCTAGTGGTTCAAGTGGACATGATATGGCTCAACAAGCACAGCAGAGTGGTAGACCGGGAGGAATGGCGCCAAGTTATGCAATCCGAGGGCCTGAGACTAGAGAATCTACCGAAGTTATTGTCGGTAAATTTTCATTCTTTAATCATGATGTTTATGCTTTGATAGATCCTGGTTCATCTCATTCATATATATGTACTGCATTAGCACAAGAGAAAGGGTTGCATGTAGAAGAATTAGGAGAAAATATTAAAGTGACTAATCCTTTAGGACATAGTGTGATAGTAAACAAAGTGTATATGAATTGCCCTATTATGATTCAACATCAACTTTTCAATGCAAATTTAATTGAGTTACCTTTCCGAGATTACGATGTTATCTTGGGAATGGATTGGTTATCGGAACATCGAGCTATGATGGATTGCAAAAATAAAAGAATGTCACTTCAAGTTTCTAATGGAGAAGAAATAGTTATCGTGGGGGAAAGATCAGATTTTCTCTGTAACATAATTTCTTTTATGAAGACTAAAAGGCTGGTTAGGAAGGGATGTCAGGCCTACCTAATCTTCACTCTAGAATTGAAGGAAGGTGAGTTAGAATTGCAGAATATTCCTACGGTATGTGATTTTCCTGATGTATTTCCAGAAGAACTACCGGGGTTGCCACCAAAAAGAGAGGTAGAATTCGCAATTGATGTATTGCCGGGTACCGCACCAGTATCCAAAGCACCATACAGAATGGCACCTGCTGAACTGAAAGAGTTGAAGATTCAGTTGCAAGAATTGTTAGAGAAAGGATTCATACGCTCGAGTATATCCCCATGGGGTGCACCAGTGTTGTTTGTTAAGAAGAAAGATGGGTCGCTCCGATTATGTATTGATTACCGGGAGTTGAATAAATTGACAGTGAAGAACAAGTATCCATTACCGAGGATTGAAGACTTATTTGATCAACTCAAGGGTGCCAAATACTTCTCCAAGATTGATTTAAGATCGGGCTACTATCAGATGAGAGTGAAAGATGATGATATTGTAAAGACGGCTTTCCGAACCAGATATGGGCACTATGAATTTTTGGTGATGCCATTTGGTCTAACTAATGCACCAGCATCATTTATGGACCTTATGAACCGTGTCTTTTACTTATATTTAGACAGGTTTGTAGTGGTTTTCATTGATGACATTTTGGTGTATTCTAAGTCACGGGAAGAGCATGATCAACATTTGCGAATAGTCTTCCAAACTTTAAGGGAAAATAAATTGTATGTCAAACTTAGCAAATGTGAGTTTTCGCTTGAAGAAGTTTCTTTCTTAGGCCATGTTGTTCCTGCCGAAGGAATTAAAGTGGATCCTAAGAAGATAGAAGCAGTTGTAGAATGGAAACCACTAAAGAACCCTACGGAAGTCAGGAGTTTCCTTGGCTTAGCAGGGTATTACAGAAGATTTGTGAAAGGATTTTCAGTCATTGCTGCCCCACTGACGAAACTGCTTCAAAAGAATGCAAAATTTGAGTGGAATCACAAGTGTCAAGAAAGTTTTGAGAAGTTGAAAGTGATGTTAACAGAAGCACCCATCCTTACCCAACCAGAACCTGGAAAAGATTTTGTAATCTATAGTGATGCTTCATATAGTGGTCTTGGGTGTGTTTTGATGCAAGAAGGAAAAGTGATTGCCTATGCTTCCAGGCAATTGAAGAATCATGAAAGGAATTATCCTACTCATGATTTGGAAATGGCTGCAATAGTCTTTGCCTTGAAAATTTAGCAACACTATCTTTATGGAGAAAAATGTTATATTTACACAGATCACAAAAGTTTGAAATATTTGCCAACACAGAAAGAGTTGAATTTAAGGCAAAGAAGGTGGATGGAATTCATTAAAGATTACGATTGTCTTATTAATTACCATCCAGGAAAGGCTAATGTAGTGGCAGATGCTCTCAACCGAAAGACAATAATGGCACTAAGGGCTATGAATACGGGGTTAGCTCTTACTAGTAGTGGAGCCTTAATTGCAGAATTAAAGATTCAACCTATACTACTACAACAGGTGAAGCAAGCACAAAATGAAGATGATGACTTCAAGGTCATTCGAGCAAGGACACAAGTGGGTATCATAGACGACTATATGGTTCGAGAAGATGGATGTCTATATTTTAAAGATAGACTGTGTGTGCCAAATAATAAAGAATTAAAGAAGAATATCTTACATGAGGCGCATAGTAGTCCTTATGCGATGCATCTAGGAGCAAACAAGATGTACCAAAATTTGAAGAGCCATTATTGGTGGAATGGAATGTAGAAAGACATTACTAACTATGTTGCTCAATGTCTAACTTGTCAACAGGTGAAAGCAGAACATCAAGTTCCTTCTGGATTGTTGCAACCTATAACAATTCCAGAATGGAAATGGGAAAGAATCACAATGGACTTCGTGACGTCTTTACCACTTACACAGAAGAAACATTATGCAGTGTGGGTTGTTGTAGATAGATTGACAAAGTCTTCCCACTTTCTTCTAGTTAGGATGGATTATTCACTTGATAGGTTAGCTCAGTTATATGTAGATGAGATAGTAAGGCTACACGGAGTGCCTATTTCAATCATTTCTGACCGAGATCCAAGATTTACTTCGAGATTTTGGAAGAAGTTGCAAGAGGCCTTAGGTAGCAAACTTCATTTCAGTACTTCATTTCATCCTCAAACAGATGGTCAATCTGAAAGAGTAATTCAGGTGTTAGAAGACATGATGAGAAGTTGTATCATTGAATTTGGGGGAAGTTGGGATAAGTATTTGTCCCTCATGGAGTTTGCTTATAATAACAGCTATCAGTCAAGCATACAAATGGCGCCATATGAAGCATTGTATGGAAGAAAATGTCGAACTCCATTATATTGGACCGAACTTAGTGAAAACAAGATTGTGGGAGTGGATTTGATTCAGGAGACAAAAGAGAAGGTAAAACTTGTTCAAGAAAGATTGAAGGCTGCATCGGATAGACAAAAATCTTATGTTGATCTAAAAAGAAAAGACATTACTTATGAAGTGGGAGATAAAGTGTTTCTCAAAGTATCTCCTTGGAAGAAAGTCCTGCGATTTGGCAAGAAAGGCAAGCTCAGTCTGAGATTCATTGGCCTATATGAGGTTATAGAGAAGGTTGGACCGGTAGCTTATCGGTTGGCACTACCCCCAACACTCGATAAAATTCATAATGTGTTCCATGTGTCAATGTTAAGGAGATACAGATCAGATCCATCACATATCTTATCTCCTGATGTCATAGAAATCGAACCCGACCTGACGTATGAAGAGGAACCGGTACAAATCTTGGCGAGAGAGGTTAAACAATTGAGAAACAAGTCTATTCCTTTGGTAAAAGTACATTGGAGGAATCATAAGGTTAAAGAAGCAACTTGGGAACTGGAGGATACAATGAAAACTCAATATCCGCAATTGTTTTCAGGAAATTTTCGGGACGAAAATTCATAAGAGGGGGAGAATTGTAACGAACCGAAATTTCAAAAATTTTGCTTATAATAAATTACTATGGTATTAAAAATATCATAGAAATTATTTTTATTGTTATTGTTGTTATTTGATATGAGGCATGAGGAAATAAGAGCTAATTAAGTAAAAGGGATGAATTGGACATTTAATTATTTGTCCAAGAGCAATATTGGAAAAAAAAACAAAAAACAAAAACTCAATACATTGCAGCCACTTCTCTTCTTCTCCATCATTTCATCAATTTCTCCATTTCTTCCTTTCCTTTAACCAAAATTCTCCCTAATCCAAAAACTTCCGATTTCTTCGATTCAACTTCGAATTCTTGTTAGAAATCGATCCTTAAGCCCTCTATCATCATCAATTTCAGTCAATCAAGACTAGAAGAGGAGGATTTCAGAAATTAAGATTCGGATGAATAGTAACCCGAGTTTGAGGTGAGTGATTTTTGGTGAAATTAAAGCTTAATTAGTAGAATTTATGGTAGATTAAGCATATTTATAGTATTATGAAGTTTATTTATGCAATATCTTGATAGAATTATATATGGCTGTTGTAGAGTTAGCTATTGCAAGTAAATCAAAGGCAAAAGGGGTAGAAGAGAGCTAGAAAGAGCATAGAAAAAGGTTTGTGTCCCGAATTTCGATTTCTCGGTTTTTCGGGAAATTTTCCAGATTATATACCTGTTTTGTTTTAATGTTTTCTCTCGTTATATAAATCCAATTTGAAAGATTCTTGATTCTATTGATATTTACAGAAAGTAAGGATCATATGTTCAGAAGAAACCTTGTTGAATTTCTTTCGTTTTCAATGTGAAATTTTCGTTTGAAGTTGAGTCATGAAATCTGTTTTCGGAAAATCTCAGCTTGGTACACTGTTTAGTATTTTGATCATAACTTCGGTTATAAAATTTGGATTTCTGTGATTCTGGTGGATTTAGAAAGCTGAGACATGTGTCTAATTATGTTTAGAAGAAAGTTCTTCGATTGGATGATGTTTTGATAGTGAAAAATGCAGGGGAAGTCAGGTTACGAAACCTGGAAAAATTCTGGAAAGCATGATATTGATTTTATTGAGTTTTAATTGAAGTTTGATGCTTAAAAATTTGGGATTTGGATTTCTTAATTACTGAAGTTATGTTGAATTATGATTGATGGTTTATACTGGAATTTTTAAGATGTTACTTTGATTTATTGCCCTTATTAAACGAGTAGAATACGGGTCAGGGTAGATTGGCGCCAATAAAGGGGGGTACAGTACTGTACAAACAATTGAAGCTTTGGCTTCGGGCTTTGGCCGATATTATGATATATATATATATATATATATATATATATATATATATATATATATATATATATATATATATATATATATATATATATATATATATATATATATATATATATATATATTGATATTGAAGCTTCGGCTTCAGGCTTGACCGATATATTGATTTTTGAAGCTTCGGCTTCGGGCTTGACCGATATATTGATTTTTGAAGCTTCGGCTTCGGGCTTGATCGATATATTGATTTTGAAGCTTTGGCTTCGGGCTTGTCCGCTCCCGTATCCATTTTACCGTTATTCAGGACTTGTTTACTTTGGGCAATACGTGGTTAAAGTGTTTGGAAAAATTGGATATAAATTTGATTATACTTTGAAATGATGACTATATAAGTTTTGTGATTTGGTTCCATAAAGTTGGTTAATTTATTTTTAACTTATAAATATACTTTGTTTCTATTTTAAAAATATTCAAAGTTGTTATTTTTTTTATGGACACCACTAAACAAATTGCTTAGCGTGTAGTTAATTTTTCTACGCGTAGGTGGAGAACTTGTAGATAGCTTGGACCAAAGTGGTACAGGTGGATCAGCTTAAGGAGCAATTAAGGAAAGATTCGAGGTGGATTTATATTTTAATGTAATATTATGGTTTGTAGAATAATGGCATGTACTAGAGAGTGAGAAATGTAAAGTGACATTGAGAAATATTTGGAGAATAATTAGCATTTGGAGAATAATTTGGAGTTTAAAACTTTATATTGGTATTTGTACGTATTAAATCTATAAGTATTGAACTCTATATAGTGTAGTAGAGTTGTTTATTGGGTGTTTATAGTTACCGTCGCGCTCCCTATAGGGGGGCGTTACATTTTTTCCAATTGTTCCCAAACCCGCCCCTTTTGGAAAAGAAGCCTTCGCATTACGAACCAACAACGATGCAATGAACTGAAAACCTGGATATCGATTTCATGCCCAACACTCTTCCAAGCTCATGGAATCATGAACAGCCCCACTTTCTTCCCGAGAGGAGATTGCTTCCTATGGGACATTGGAGTCCCGAAAAAATATTCAGCAGCGTCCTTTTATCATGGATATTATCAACAACGGTTATGGTCGAACCCGCGAGAGACTTTACACTCATTTGGACCTCCCACATGCTCCCCAAGATAAAAAAATTTCGGCTGGTTGGTCTTTCACAATAGGTTACCGACATGTGAGTTCCTTTTTCATCGGGGATATCGTATGCTAACTAGCGCATGTTGTCCGTTCTGTCCACTACCTGAATCTTTGGAACACAGCCTTTTTCTATGTCACGCGAATTATCAGATTTGGAGAGATGCATTCCGTTGGCTGGATATTCAGGTTGTGATGCCGAATGATGGATACAACTTCCTTCTCTTATGGTGCACATTCTTCAAACCTGGAATCTTCCGCGATTTTGGTAGGTCTCTCTGGTTCATTATATCATGGAATCTTTGGAAGCGCCGCAATAAGAAGATTTTTCGAGATGAAACTGATGATGGGGATATTTTAATTGCTAGTATCAATTTTTGTTGGTTTCTTTTTCATTCCTACAAGCGCAATGTTAGCCTTTCGGTTTCTGATTTGTTTACGAACCCGAGGATTCTTATTATGTAACTTTGATGTACTTTTGATTCTTGTTTTGAGAACCATTATTAATAAAAGCGGGGTGGGTGTTTTGTAGGTAAGCAGAGGAACCAACCTAGTTGGGTACTCTGCCCCAAAATTTTCACCCACTCCAATCTTTTAGCCGTTGGGGAGATACACTGTCTCTCCAAGGGTTTTTTAAAAAAAAATATTGTTGGTGTTTTGTCTGTTTCACCTACTGTTGTAATCATCAAAATTAGACTCAACATAACGTGTTGTAAACAACTTGAACGATATTGTCCGCTTTGGCTCAGTTTATGGCCAACCTCACGACTTTAAAATACGTCATTCAATCTCACTAAATCTTCCGAGAGGGATATGAAATTCATTCCTAACATTTACTAAATTTTTAATAAATTCCGAATATTCAACAATTTGTCCTTGTCATTAAATTAATTTACTTAAATTGTAAGACCTACTAAATTGAATGTTGATTATGTTCACTAATTTTCATTCCTTCCACAGACTCTATTTTATAAAATATACAGTGATTTTATATCAACTATCTTCCTTTTTTTATTCTCTATATTACATTCTCCAAATATAATAATAATTTATTATTATTATATCATATATATTCTAATTTATCAGCAACGTAATTAAAAAATAAAAAATAAAGTAAATATTATTAATTTGATATATATGTTCTAAAATAAAATTTATAATATATAAAGAATCTAATTATATATATATATATATATATATATATATATATATATATATATATATATATAATTTTCTGTGGTTAATTCTATCTTTTGTCTAAGTTCTAAAATTCTATTCATACTTAAGTATTTAAAGAATTCTAAAGGATATATCTTCGTTCTCAGATAGAACTAAAGATAAGGATGAGTCATACTTGCAATAATACATATCCATGACGCAAGCAATGACGATATAAAAGATTCGGTAATCAACAAGTTACCGGTATACTTCTCCTTTTTCAGCTACAAATAAGACTAAGTTTCTGCTTAATACACACACCACCTGAATTAAGGCTTCAATTAAAAACGTATATTAAAATTATTAGATTCAGATAAAATAATTGAAGTTAATTCAAGATTATAAGATTTTAATTCAGATTCTAACTTTTCTCTAGTAATTCTAAGTTGAATTATTCGAGTAGTATATTCTTTTATTCTGAGTTTATGCCAATTATATAACTCAAAAAATCCTTTATAAGTTATAAGTTCATTATTATAAAATTCTAAACTGTTTTGACAAAATTCATAGTTATGATTTATCCTTATTATATTTTCTGTGGTTAATTCTATCTTTTGTCTAAGTTCTAGAATTCTATTCATACTAAATTATTTAAAGAATTCTAAAAGATATATCTTCGTTCTCAGATAGAACTAAAGAAGTTAATTCTAAATTTAGTTCTCGTATTTCCCTTTCTAGGATATGTATTTTTTCAGTATAAAGAGCTAATTTTTCTGTATATTGATCTATTGTTCTTTTCATCCAGTCTAATAATATATGATAAAATCTATAAACTCTTTCTTCTCTTAGTTCTTCAGTATGTACTTTTATTCTATCAGTATAAAATCTAATTAAAATTCTACATCGCTGCAGTTCTAAGTCCTTTCTCTCTAGTTTATCTTTTATTTCTAAAATTTTGTTCATAGTAAAACAAATTTTCTCGTCACTTATCTGGAAAGATCACGCAAGGTGCAGTCCAGAAAGGAGAGGATACTTATATGAATATATAAACAGAGTATTAAATTATACCTTTTCAGCTTTTGTTTCTCAATATTGACTGATTTCTGCAATCTATAAAATATTTGTAAGCTTTGTGGTGGTGTGTGTATTAAGCAGAAACTGAGTCTTATTTATAGCTGAAAAAGGAGAAGTATACCGGTAACTTGTTGATTACCGAATCTTTTATATCGTCATTGCTTGCATCATGGATATGTATTATTGCAAGTATGACCCATCCTTATCTTTAGCTTCTGTCTGAATTATTATGTTGGTTATATCGTCATTGCTTACGTCATAGATATTTATTATTGCAATTTTGTCTTTTATCTCTTTGTCTGAATTATAGGTGTTATTATTATTACAAGTATTCTAATCTTTATCTTTCTATTCGAATTATTTTATAAGTATATAGAAAGAGTATTATTAATTTATTATTTAGGCTTTAAACCTTACTAAAATTTAAATATTTTATGGATTCTTCATAAGAAATTCTTTATTGAAGACACCTAACCTGGATTTTTTCCAGATAACCTTCAAATAGGTTTTTTAATAAGGAATTTAAAATTCAACTTTAAATTTCTTCTTAAAATCCATTCTTCCATTTAAAATCAATTGTTATTCCTACATCCAGATTCCTTTAAAATTTAAAAATTTCTTATTTTTAGCTCATCCAACTGGTACTTTTCAAAGAGGGACTTACAAACTTTGCCCAAAATTTTCCGAAGGCCTTTTGCTATTCTAAATTTAAATTGTTAAACTTAAAGAAATCCTTTTGTAAATTAAAATGACAACCGAGCCAACAGGAATTATAAATCTTTATTACAAAAATTATAGTATTACAAAATTATAACAAAACTAGCCGAAGGCTTATATTTGCCAACGGTTATAAAACAAGAGTATAAGTGGTTAATCGTTCTAAGTTTGTATATTAACCTTTCTTGAGTATTGAGGCTAAAAATTAGTCTCTTGAGTATTGAGGCTATTTTTTCTTTTAGGCTAGTTTTAGCACAAAAGGTTTTTACCAGAAATTGAGGGGGGTCCTGAATTAAGGCTTCAATTAAAAACGTATATTGGAATTATTAGATTCAGATAAAATAATTAAAGTTAATTCAAGATTATAAGATTTTATTTCAGATTCTAATTTTCTCTAGTAATTCTAAGTTAAATTATTCTAGTAGTATATTCTTTTTTTCTGAGTTTATGCCAATTATATAACTCAAAGTATCCTTTATAAGTTATAAGTTCATTATTATAAAATTCTAAACTATTTTGACAAAATTCATAATTATTATTTATTCTTATTAAATTTTCTGTGGTTAATTCTATCTTTTGACTAAGTTCTAAAATTCTATTCATACTTAAGTATTTAAAGAATTCTAAATGATATATCTTCGTTCTCAGATAGAACTAAAGAAGTTAATTCTAAATTTAGTTCTCGTATTTCCCTTACTAGGATTGGTATTTTTTCAGTATAAATAGTTAATTTTTCTGTATATTGATCTATTGTTCTTCTCATCCAGTCTAATAATATATGATAAAATCTATAAACTCTTTCTTCTCTTAGTTCTTCAGTATGTACTTTTATTCTATCAGTATAAAATCTAATTAAAATTCTACATCGCTGCAGTTCTAAGTGCTTTCTCTCTAGTTTATCTTTTATTTCTAAAATTCTGTTCATAGTAAAACAAATTTTCTCGTCACTTATCTGGAAAGATCACGCAAGGTGCAGTCCAGAAAGGAGAGGATACTTGTATGAATATATAAACAGAGTATTGAATTATACCTTTTCAGCTTTTGTTTCTCAATATTGACTGATTTCTGCAATCTATAAAATATTTGTAAGCTTTGTGGTGGTGTGTGTATTAAGCAGAAACTTAGTCTTATTTATAGCTGAAAAAGGAGAAGTATACCGGTAACTTGTTGATTACCGAATCTTTTATATCGTCATTGCTTGCGTCATGGATATGTATTATTGCAAGTATGACTCATCCTTATCTTTAGCTTCTGTCTGAATTATTATGTCGGTTATATCGTCATTGCTTATGCCATAGATTTTTATTATTGCAATTTTGTCTTTTATCTCTTTGTCTGAATTATAGGTGTTATTATTATTGCAAGTATTCTAATCTTTATCTTTCTGTTCGAATTATTTTATAAGTATATAGAAAGAGTATTATTAATTTATTATTTTGGCTTTAAACCTTACTGAAATTTAAATGTTTTATGGATTCTTCATAAGAAATTCTTTATTGAAGACACCTAACCTGGATTTTTTCCAGATAACCTTCAAATAGGTTTTTTCATAAGGAATTTAAAATTCAACTTTAAATTTCTTCTTAAAATCCATTCTTCCATTTAAAATCAATTGTTATTCCTACATCCAGATTCCTTTAAATTTAAAAATTTCTTATTTTTAGCTCATCCAACTGGTACTTTTCAAAGAGGGACTTACAAACTTTGCCCAAAATTTTCCCAAGGCCTTTTGCTATTCTAAATTAAAATTGTTAAACTTAAGGAAATCCTTTTGTAAATTAAAATGACAACCGAGCCAACAGGAATTATAAATCTTTATTACAAAAATTATAGTATTACAAAATTATAACAAAACTAGCCGAAGGCTTATATTTGCCAACGGTTATAAACAAGAGTATAAGTGGTTAATCGTTCTAAGTTTGTATATTAACCTTTCTTGAGTATTGAGGCTAAAAATTAGTCTCTTGAGTATTGAGGCTAAAAACCTTTTGTGCTAAAACTAGCCTAAAAGAAAAAATAGCCTGCTTATTAAGATTTTACAGACAAATTTATAGTATAAAATTGGTGGGGACATATTCCCACTACATTACAATTATTCCTATTCTAGTCTTTACAGCTGTCTTTCTTGTGTACTCTGGAATCCTCTAGAGAGGAATATTCCTTTTCTTTGAGCTGGCCGAGCTTTCTTCTCTTTGGGCCTTATGGGCTTCACCTTCTGTTGAAGTTCCTAGAGTCTCATCTTTCTGCCCAAATTCTAAATCCATATTTTGAGTAGTATTAAAATTTTTGTTAGGCCTTTGTAGTTTTAACTGCAACTGACTTGGTAGCTCGAATATCTTATTGAACCAGTCAGCCCATCCTTCTGAGGGTTGAGTATCTATAGTCTCTAATCCCTTTATTACATTATTTTGCATTTTTTCTATTTCCTCAGTAGTATTTTTTACTTCTATTGACACTTCTTTGGTAGTCTCAGTATTTTCATATATCATATCTAACTTTTCTAGTATTAGATCTTCCTTGGTCTTTCCTTGATTGCTTATAACTCCTGCATATGAAGTCTGATTTTTGCAGTGTTCTAGTCTAGTTTCTAAATCCTGTATCTTCTTCTTTAAGAGGTTCTCTTCTTCTTCCTTATCAATTATCTGTCCTTCTAGCTCATGTATTTTCTTCTTCATATTTATCATTTCTTGTGGTATATCCTTTGGTATTTCGACTTGCATGCTCAGTATGTCTTGAGTATCTATGGTTGTCCTATTATCTCAAGACTAGTATAAAAAGTGGTCAAGTATTTCTTTGCCTCGGTATAGGCTTCTTGTATGGATAAATATTTTTTATATTTAGGGTCTTTATGCTTGGTATTTTGTATTACTTGCTCCCATGTCTTATAGATCCCTGGTTGAGGACCATTGTATATAACATAAGCGATATTATTTTTATTTCTTTGGGTAAAGTATAGAGTAAACCCATTTATAGCTGCAATAGCGTGTTTATCATCCTTTCTCTTAACCGCTACCTATAGATTGTCTAATAAAATTCTTTCAGTATCATTAAGTATTGTTCCCTTAGGGTAGTTAAATGCCCAAGTTGTCTCTCCAAAGTCTGCAAAATTTAGTTTTTCTAAGAAAACTAAAGCCTTAGGTATAGGCTGATTTCTGTTTATCATTTGTATGTCTTCTAGTAACTGTCTACTGTCTGATGTATTTATCAAATTGTCTATAGTAGGTCTTGATGAAGTATTTCCTTGGTATTTAGTTATTTTTCCTCTGTCTCTGTTAGAGGCTCTCATTTTCTTTTGCTTCTCTTCTTCTACTTGATATTTCCTGCCAAATTATCAAATTGTAAGAGTCTAGATAGTATATCAGCAATTTTATTATGTTCACCCTGTATATGTTCTAACAAAGGTTTATATCCCTTTTGTAATAAGAGTGATGTTAACTTATGCCATCTTTTATAAGAAGATCTTTTCTTTTCTTTCTTTAAATTGTTATAGTATTTAACAATAGCAATGCAGTCTGTTCTAATTGTGAATTCAGTCTTACCAATTATAAAGAATTCAAATGATTCTAAGGCATAATATATTGCTAATAATTCTGAGTCTATAGTACTAATTTCTCCCTTTTCTTTAAAGGATCCACTAGTGTATCTGCAAATTCTTTCTTCAGTCTTATTAGAGGTCTTATGGGGTTTGCTTATTAAAACAGCTCCCCATCCAGATGCTGATCCGTCTGTTTCTATTATCAAATAATCTGTGTCTAAAGGAATTTCTAGTTTTGGTAAATTCCTTACCCTTTCTTTCAGATTTCTAATTATTTCGTAATCTTTATAATTTAATTTCTCAAATATTTCTTTACTAGTTTTTAGGTATAACGGTTTTAAGTATTTAGATAAGTCTTTTATAAAAGGTCTAGCATAATTCAACAATCCTAGAAATTGTTGAAGTTGTTTCTTTTCTTTTATATTTTCTGGAAAATATAGTATTTTAGTAGTTATATGAGGTTGTAATTCTATTTGTCCTTCTCCAATTACAACTCCCAGAAAGTTTATTTTTGTCTTTCCCAATTCTATCTTTTTCTTAGATATTATCAGTCCATTCTCTTCAAATTTCTTAAAAACTTATTTAAGATGTCTATTATGATCTTTAGCAGTTTTGCTAAAAACTAGTATATCATCTATGTATACTGCAGTAAAATCGGTAAATTTTTCAAATATTTTATCCATTCTTTTTTGAAAAACTGCAGGTGCATTCTTGAGACCTAATGGCATTACTGTCCATTCCTAATGTCCTATGGGGTTTGGACAAATAAATGCAGTCCATTTTATCGAGTCTTTATGCATTCTAATTTGATAGTATCCTGATTTTAGATCAAATTTACTCATGAATTTTGATCCTTGTATTTTATTAATAAGCATTTCTTTATTAGGTATATCGTATCCATTATTTTCAGTATTATCATTTAGCTGTTTATAATTTATAACCATTCTAGGTTTTCCTCGTTTCTTTTCTGCATTATTATTAACAAAGAAACTAGGGGATCTATGTCTTGATTATGATCGTCTAATAAATTTATTTTTTATAAGTTCTTCTAAAGCTTCTTTATACCATTCTAGCTCTTGATTATTAGCCGGTATTGCTTTTGCTCGTATAGTTATATCGGGGTTTATAATTTCTAATTTATATTCTGTTGGGTTTTTATTCCAGTATTTCTGAGGATTCTCACCTATTATTTCCAATTTTTCAAGTCTGGATTGGTATTGTAAAATCTCATTGTCTAAGACTATATTATTCAATTGATTTGAATAAATATAATCTGATTCTATTTCATAGAAATCTGGTTGTTTTTCCAGATAGTCTTCATCAGTATATGTTTATTTATGTATGGGTAGTATATTTTTGTTTTCTAACCTTTCACCCTTGTCGAAAAAAGTTTTAGGAACAATTGGTATGGAAAAATTATTGAAACTAAAACTTATATAGTCTTTTGTTATAACTGTCATTCTATTATCATGTATAAGATAGTCTAAGCCTAAAATAGCCAAATATCCCAGTTGGTATAGGTTTCTTATTGGAATATTTGTTATAGTAGTTACTAATTTATCTTTGTTTATATCTATCATTTCTATTAAGATTTCTGGTATATATTGTGAACACGTAGTTATACTACCATCCATTTGTCTTCCAATGGTAGGTCTTTCTAAGTTATGTTTATATTTTAGAGGAATTAGTTTATCATATATTTTGGACGTTGAACATCCAGAGTCTATTAATGCTAATCCTTGTATTTTGAAATCTTGTATTATACATGTTATTTTAATAGTATAGCTTGTATATGGCGCTTCATAAGGCTGTCTATTAATTCTATGGTAGTGAAATCTCTTTTCGTATAAGTCTAATAGGATCTCATCGTTTATGTCTAATTCTAGTAATTCTAGAATATTTTTCTGACTATTTTCTTGTATATATTGTTCTAATTTGTCTTCTTCTAATAGACTAATTCTTTCTTCTAAATTAGCAATTCTATCTTCCATTAGTCTGAATCTTTCTCTCCAAGATTTTTGCTCTATATTATCTTTGAAAGTATAAGAGTTTCTAGCTTCTATTATTAATGCTGGCCATTCTAAATTATTATTTTCTTCCCAACAATATTTACAAACTTCGGTATAACAATTATAACGTTGAGCTCTCAATTCTATAATTGGGTATAAATGACATTTATAACATCTTTATCATTATTTCCTTTTCTATAGCTCCAGGTATGTTCTGTACATTCTGTTTTATCCATGAATTCTATGTTTATATTTTTATATTTTTCCATTACTTCTAATAAGTCTGTTGGTTCATTATCATCTTCTTCTTCAGAAGTGTATTTTTCTATTTCACTTACAATTGAGTATATTGTTTCAGTATCACTAACTTCTTCGGTTTTTGCTAGTAGATCTAAGTTAATATTTTCTACTAATCTTGATTCTCTAGTATGTATATTATGTTTATTAGGACATTTAGTTGATAAATGACCTATTTCTCCACATGCATAGCATGTAATAGTATCTTTATATTGTCTTTTATCATTAAATCTTCTATCATGTCTTTTGGGATTTAAAAAAGGTTTTCTAGCATTAGTTTTTGATTTTCTAATATAGTATGATTTTCTTGTTTTGTTATATGGTTTTTCTTTTTTATAATATCTATTATTTTTTCTTCTTGGTTTTCTATTGCAAGAAGTACAAGCTTCCGGTCCATATTGTTGTGGTGTATAAATATTATTACAAAATCCGTAATTGTCTTTCATTTGTCTTTGTATACTTATTTCTGTGCATTTCTTTTCTAAGTGTTTCATTATTTGATATATTAAAGTATTTATATTTAAAGTATAATTGCTTTCTTTCTCTAAAAATTTATTTCCTTCTTCTTGTATTTCCTGTCCTAATGGTCCAGGTAATTTAAGGAGTAATTTCTTCATAAATTCTTTATTATAAGTATTTTGGCTTTTGGCTGTGAAGTGTATATAGTCGTTTAAAAACGGTACTAT
The DNA here is from genome assembly GCA_947683365.1 of Euphorbia pulcherrima. Taxonomy (NCBI): domain Eukaryota; kingdom Viridiplantae; phylum Streptophyta; class Magnoliopsida; order Malpighiales; family Euphorbiaceae; genus Euphorbia; species Euphorbia pulcherrima. The sequence goes on along the minus strand of CANTUS010000008.1, from coordinate 40,635,287 downwards.
ATATTTCCAGTCATTAAGCTTCAATTGTTCTAGATTTCTTACTGCTTCTTTTTGTTGTATAATTGATCCTATATTAGGGTCTGTAGCAGTCAACAGATTGCTTATAGTATTACAAAAATTCCATGGATTATTTCCCACGTTTATTAATCTAGTATATTCTTGTGGAAAGTTGATTTTAAAATCATCCCATGCTCTTTTTGCAGTATTTCCTAAAGTAGTTTCAAGGAAACTATACATTTGTTCTGGAGTATGATTAAAATTCTTTTCTAAGTAATTCTTAACGGTTAAACTTTTCCATTGCTGTATAACTTCAGGCCATACTTGAGGCGAGTATTTTTCTAATTGCAATAGACTTTCTTCTTTATATATTCCTACAGGAAATCTATTTCCTTTAGATTTATATTTTCCATTATCAAATTGGTATTCAGTATATTGTCTTGGGGGTATATTCCCTCTATTATAGTTTACAAAAGTAGGTCTATTTCTTGGGGGTTCTAAAGGTGTTTCTGTTTTTGCACCTGAAACTCCTTCCATCAATTCTTTTGGTAAATTATTAAGAAATTCTTCCATTTCTTCTATATCCATCAAATTTCTAGTATAATTGCTTTGAGTTTCTTCAATTTCTAAGACTTATAATTTCTTATAAATATATTCTTTTTTCAAAAATATTTATTATTTCTTGAGGTCTCTTATTTTCGTATGCTTTCTTAATCCATTCTTGTCTTTCTTCTATAGTCTGATTCATAAATTGTATAACAATATTATTATAATTTTCTCTGGTTTTAAAATATTCTTCATCATATAAATCAAAGAATATTATTTCTAAAGGGTCTAACTTTATATCTACTAAATCCATATTTTGGTTATTAATACTCTGATCATTAATAGCCCAAGAACTATTAGATTGAGTATCAGTTTCTAAATTTTCTGAGTAATTTTTATAATTATCAAATCTTATACTAATTCTTCCTTTATTATCTTCAAAGATTTGACTTTGGTCTGGTATTAATTTTATTTGACTTTCTTCAAATAGTCTAGTTATATTCCATTCTATTCCAGCATGAGTTTCTGCTGAAAATTTTGGTGGCTTTATAAATCTAATACCTTTCGATACTAGAGCTTGTATTATATCTTCCACCTTACATTTATATTTTATATTAGTTGAATTAATTGATTTATCAATTAATCCAATTGTTATAACAAGATTATTTCTGTTTATTAAACCATAACCTTTAGTCATGATTCCTATCTTTATTTGATGTAAGTCTTTTGATTCTAAGAAAAATTCTGGAACGCAATAGAATAATCCTCTATTGTCATTCATGTCTATATCCATTATACTTATTAGTTTTTTAGTCTCTTCCTGTATAGAATCATCGTATATTGTTATTACAGTATGTGCTCCTAGATCTTGTCTAGTCATGCCCTTTATTCCTATTATAATGAGGCCTAAATGAGTATATTTATATCCATCTTTAGCTATTTGTTTAGCTACAGATTTCTCAAGTAGTGGTATTCTAACTATGTCTTCATCTCCACATTTTATAGATTTTTCTTCTGTTTTTCTAAGAAGTCTATAATTTTCTGTCCAGTTTCCCTTCTGATAGAGTATTTTTGGGTTTAATAATTTCTTTTCATTTTGTTTATAATTTTCTAAGTCTTTTTCAATGTCTATTACTTCTGTCAAATTTATTTCTTCTGTATGTTCTTTTGGTTTTATTCCAAAAATTCTCTTTATCTTATTCTCACTTTGTATTTCCGTATTAGTAGCATTACTACTACTACCTCTCAAAGTATAACTCCTTCCGAAGAATTTATTATTCATTGTCTGGTGGATTATAAGTTATAAAAGTATCTGTTATAATTGGGTTCAGTCTATTCTGCCCTTGATCTGTTAAATTCTTTATTATATTATTTTGATTATTTATTATTATATTTGATAGACTATCTAGTCCTTCGTTTTTATTTTTTACGTCTTTATATATATTTTCTAATAAATTTTCTAAATTCTTTAATTGTGGTTCTAAATTATCAGGTATTTGGGAGTCTTTAGGTATTAATTCAAGTTTAGTATTTATTTCTTCTAATTTTAATAAATTTTCCTTAAAAAATTTATTAGTATCAACAATTAGTCTTTCAATTTCGTTTAATTTTTTATTTATTTCTATTAATTGTATAGAGTTATTAGGTTGTATTTCCTGATTATGAAAAATCCTGTCTAATTTAGTATTAACTGCTTCTAATGTTCTTTCTATTACTTGTTTCTCAGCTTTAGATTCTAACTGAAGTTCTTTTATAGTATGTGTTAGGTATTGTAGCTGATCGTCTAAGTCTGAAAATCCTATAGTCCCAAGTGCTATAAGATTATTAAGTTGACTAGTTTGTATTTTATCTTGTTTAGTAGCAAATTGACTACTATTTACTAGTCCGTCTGGATTATCTTGATTATATTCTCTAGTAGCTTGTTTAGCTTTGTTGTATAGTATTATTTGCTTATTATTCATTCACCAATATAAGTTCTTTTGTATTCTGAAATCTGTTTCTGAATTTGGTCTATTTTCTCTTTTATTTCTTTTCTTAATTCTTCTAAGATTCTCTGAGTTTGCCTTTCTAACTGTTCTGGTAGTATAAGTAATTCTTTAATTTCTTTTTTATTAGGGAATTTATTAGCTTTATTTAGAGTTTTTTCAACTCGATTTCTAAGAGTTTCTATCTGAGTCTTAAAGTATTCCTGATTATTTATATTTTGAGACTTAGTAAGCGTTGTTAGTAGTTCTATTATAAATTTATCAGTCTTATGTAAATTTTCTGATAGATTTATAATTATGTCTACAACAGTATTTAGCTGATATGCTAAAGTATTTTCTTCAGTATTATGATAAATATGAAGGTACGCGTTATTAAAATTACAAGTATTAGAGGTATGTATTTTATTTGGTATTTCTAAATTTCAGTATTCTAACTTTCTATATTTTTTCAGTATATCTACTTCCGTCGCTCTGATACCAGAAATTGAGGGGGTCCTGAATTAAGGCTTCAATTAAAAATGTATATTAAAATTATTAGATTCAGATAAAATAATTGAAGTTAATTCAAGATTATAAGATTTTATTTCAGATTCTAACTTTTCTCTAGTAATTCTAAGTTGAATTATTCTAGTAGTATATTCTTTTATTCTGAGTTTATGCCAATTATATAACTCAAAAAATCCTTTATAAGTTATAAGTTCATTATTATAAAATTCTAAACTATTTTGACAAAATTCATAATTATGATTTATTCTTATTAAATTTTCTGTGGTTAATTCTATCTTTTGTCTAAGTTCTAAAATTCTATTCATACTTAAGTATTTAAAGAATTCTAAAGGATATATCTTCGTTCTCAGATAGAACTAAAGAAGTTAATTCTAAATTTAGTTCTCGTATTTCCCTTTCTAGGATTGGTATTTTTTCAGTATAAAGAGCTAATTTTTCTGTATATTGATCTATTGTTCTTCTCATCCAGTCTAATAATATATGATAAAATCTATAAACTCTTTCTTCTCTTAGTTCTTCAGTATGTACTTTTATTCTATCAGTATAAAATCTAATTAAAATTCTACATCGCTGCAGTTCTAAGTCCTTTCTCTCTAGTTTATCTTTTATTTCTAAAATTCTATTCATAGTAAAACAAATTTTCTCGTCACTTATCTGAAAAGATCACGCAAGGTGCAGTCCAGAAAGGAGAGGATACTTATATGAATATATAAACAGAGTATTAAATTATACCTTTTCAGCTTTTGTTTCTCAATATTGACTGATTTCTGCAATCTATAAAATATTTGTAAGCTTTGTGGTGGTGTGTGTATTAAGCAGAAACTTAGTCTTATTTATAGCTGAAAAGGGAGAAGTATACCGGTAACTTATTGATTACCGAATCTTTTATATCGTCATTGCTTGCGTCATGGATATGTATTTTTGCAAGTATGACTCATCCTTATCTTTATCTTTTGTCTGAATTATTATGTCGGTTATATCATCATTGCTTACGTCATAGATATTTATTATTGCAATTTTGTCTTTTATCTCTTTCTCTGAATTATAGGTGTTATATTATTGCAAGTATTCTAATCTTTATCTTTCTATTCGAATTATTTTATAAGTATATAGAAAGAGTATTATTAATTTATTATTTTGGCTTTAAACCTTACTGAAATTTAAATATTTTATGGATTCTTCATAAGAAATTCTTTATTGAAGACATCTAACCTGGATTTTTTTCAGATAACCTTCAAATAGATTTTTTAATAAGGAATTTAAAATTCAACTTTAAATTTCTTCTTAAAATCCATTCTTCCATTTAAAATCAATTGTAAACTTTGCCCAAAATTTTCTCAAGGCCTTTTACTATTCTAAATTAAAATTGTTAAAATTAAAGAAATCCTTTTGTAAATTAAAATGACAACCGAGCCAACAGAAATTATAAATCTTTATTACAAAAATTATAGTATTACAAAATTATAACAAAACTAGCCGAAGGCTTATATTTGCCAACGGTTATAAAATAAGAGTATAAGTGATTAATCGTTCTAAATTTGTATATTAACCTTTCTTAAGTATTGAGGCTAAAAATTAATCTCTTGAGTATTGAGGCTATATATATATATATATATATATATATATATATATATATATATATATATATATATATATATATATAACATGAAGGGATTAGTTCTGTTGCCTAATTTTAGGACCTAATAATTGTGATTGAATCTGACAAAAGCAAACATAATTATGGAACTGTCAGTATACACATAGCGTAATTATGTAGGATGTCCATTAATATGGTGCCGCATGCCTATTTTCGGTTCACTTTATACGTGGAACAATTCTAATAAAGCAACTTACTTTATTATGTTTTGATATTAACTTTTATATCAAACGGTAAAAAAATTAAAATAAGAAGTTGTTATGTAAATATTTATAAATCTTAAATTAATTAAGTTATATTATAAATAATTTAAATAAAAAGTAAAAATAGGAAAAGTAATTATATGATTATGGTGTATATATGTGAAATCTCAGCATCAGCATGTGCATGTTTAATTATAATTTTTTTATCTTATTTTACATGTATTTTTTTAATTATTTATTTTTTTAATATATCATTTTAAAATTTTTTATTTGTCTCTTTTTTATTTTTGAAATGATATGTATTCTGACATTTTTTGAAAATTTTCTACTGATAGACATCTGATTGATGTCTAGTAAAAATCTGGTAGCAATTTAATACAAGTCCAATCACCTAATGCTACAATTGCTCGAAATATATGCTGAACTTTACCCCTATCTCTTACTGTTAAAGTTTCTATTAAATTGTTTTGCTTTGTTTTACATTTATCTTATAAACCGTTCATTTTTTCGAAATGCTGCTTTAGAATATTTTTTTCATCTATTTTTTTTATCTTTGAATCGGCATCCACTGTGACATTTTCGTAAATTTTCAACAGGTAGAAATTTGATAGATGTCTGGTAAACGTCAAGTAGATGTCCGGTAGATTTCCGGTAGATGTCTTGTAGATGTTTAATAGACATCTGGTAGACGTCCAGTAGATGTACAATCATAAGGCTACAATTGCTGAATTCGAAATTTGAGCAACAAATAGAGCAAAGCCTCATCGAAAATCCAAAGCAGCACTAGACCCATTCAAAGAAACAACAACACAATCTAGCATAATGGTACCATAAAAAACTATTAGAACTTAGATATATCAGAGATGTACTAGATATCTACCAGATGTCTACAAGATATCTACTAGATGTCTACCAGTTGAAAAAGTTCGAAAATATCACAGTGGATATCATTCTAAAGATTAAAACAAAATGAACAAAAACCTCTAAAGCGGCATATCGAAAAAATCAATGGTTTGAGAGATAAATGAAAAATAAGAAAGAAAATCAAAAGAAAAAGAGGGAGAAACAAGTAGATGACATAACATATAAATAGAATTAAAGGGACCGTATATTTAATAATAGTTTAACTTAATAATAAATTTATATATATTTTAGTAAGGTGCGAATAATATTGATAATTATTTATAAAATAATAATGTTTTAAAATATAAAAATGGCTGATGTGGGCTTCAATTGCTTTATGGTCCGTGTTGGAGGTAGATCTGATTTTAACAAAGCTATCACTAAGGGTCCTTGAATGTTTATGCGCATAGCTGTGAAAACCTGATAGGCCGGTTGAACCGGGTTCAACCAGAACTGGCCATATATCCGATCGATTTTATTAACTTTTACTGACTTAATTAGCTGTTGTCTTTGTATTTGAATAAGTCGTTGATAAGCTTTATTTACTACTAATTTTTAGGAGACATTTTATGTTATTTTGGAGGCAGATAATTTGTCAAGTAGTTCAATTATAGTAGTACGAGTAAACACATCTCCTTTTAATAATATCATCCACTTTTCCATATCAAATATACATCTCTATCTTCTATATACTAACAGATTGGTATCATGAGCATCTGATTTGAAGGGATCTGTGAAGTTAAAAATATAAAAAAAAAAAAAAAATACAAACACAACCATGGATTCAGAATTCTCTTTTACTAATTTGATTTCTCCTCTAGCTTTTTATGGAATAAATTAACAAAGGTGGGCAGGGAGGATGGAAGCATATTTCGATGTCGATGACTTATGGAAAACTGTAGAGAATGTGTATGAAGTTCCTGAATTACCAGCCAATCCAACAGTGGCTCAACTCAAAAGCTGAGAAAATCGAAGTCCAAATCAGTTTTGTTCACTGCTGTTTCACATGTTATTTTCAATCGAATAATGACATTAAAAACAACAGATGAGGTTTGGGAATTGAAGGAAGTGAAAGAATCAAAGGGTTGGAAGCAATCAATCTAATTCGAGTTGCAAAGAATGAAGGAGACTAAGACAATTCAACATTATGTAGACAGACTTTCCAGCATTGCCAATAAGGTGAAACTTCTCGGTACTGATTTCTCCGATTCAAAAATTGTTCAAAAAATTCTTGTTACATTTCCTGAGAAGTGCGAAGCAACAATTAGTTCTCTTGAAAACTCAAGAGATCTAAATAACATCACCTTAGTAGAATTATTGAATCCTTTACAAGCTCGAGAGCTAAGATGACTCATGAGGCATGAAGGTTCGGTAGAAGGAGCTTTGATAGCCAAAACTTGTAATCGCTATAGTGGCAATAAAAAGAAGAATAAGAATATTTTTGAGGCTAAAAGCTCAAGCAGCAATAACACAAGCAATGCTAACATGTCCTCTCAAGATTTTCCACCGTGTCCTCATGGTAAGAAAACTAATCATATCCAGAGGAACTGTTGGTGAAGGCCTAATGTAAGTTGCAACAAGTGCGGTCAGCTTGGGCACATGGAGAAGATCTGTAAGTCACAACGACAACAACAACAATAACATGAAGTTAAGGCTATAATTCAACAACCACAAGAAGAGCAGCTCTTTGTTGTGTCTTATTTTGCCACTACGAGCTTTGTAGAGAGTTGGTTGATAGATAGTGGTTGTACAACTCATATAACGTATGAGTGGGAGCTATTCAGAGATCTTGACACAACCTTCATCTCCAAAGTCAAAATTGGTAATGGAGAATGTATAGCAACAAAAGGCAAATGAACAATTGCATTAGAAAGTTGCAGAGGTTTGAAACCCATCTCTAATGTCTTATATATTCGTGAGATTAATCAGAACTTGTTAAATGTTGGGCAACTCTTGGAAATAAATTACAAGCTTCTTTTTAAAGAAAAACAATGCATGATCAAAGATGCAGTAGACCGAGAGTTATTCAAGGTACAAATGAAAGACAAAAGCTTTGCCTTGAATTTGATAGAAGAAGATCATGTTGCAGTACACAAGGAAGAAAATGATACAATGCTTTGGCATAAGTGGTTGGGCACTTTTACCATGAAGATTTGTTGTACATGAAGAAGAACAATCTTGCGGAAGGTCTTCCTAATTTTAAAGATGAGTTACCTATGTGTGTTGCGTGTCAATATGGTAAGAAAACAAGGCTGCCCTTTCTGAAAGATAATGTTTGGAGAGCATCATGCAAGCTGCGATTGGTGCATACAGATTTGGGAGGACCTCTGAATACACCATCCTTGAATGGCAGTATATATTACATTGCTTTCATCGATGATTATACACATGTGTTGGATTTATTTCATGAAACAAAAATCTGAGGTTGCTGACATATTTTTTGAGTTTAAAACTTAGGCTGAAAGATAAAGCGGAAGAAAAATGCAGATGATCAGGTCTGATAATGGAATTGAATATACATCCAAGAAATTCAACAAGTTTTGTGAAGATACAGGCATTGAGTACCAGTTGACAGCCTCTTACACGCCGCAGCAAAACGAGGTTGTGGAAAGAAAAAATTGGACAATAATGGAGATGCCACATTGCTAACTTCATGAAAAAGACTTGCCAAAAAAGTTTTGGGCGGAAGTTGCAAATACGGTAGTGTTCTTATTGAATCGGCTGCCATCGAAAGCTCTTCCTGGAAAAATCGTATTGTGTGTTTTATAAATATATTAAAAAATACCGATGAAGAATACATTTCAAAGTGATTGTTTATACCTTGTCTACACTAACTTTGTTTTTGCTTTAAAAGGGAGACTTAAATTTTTATTCCTAGTCTATAGTGATTTTATATGACTAAGACGAGTGTTAAGACGTATTTAAAGCATTTGAGTGGAATTTTGGAGTACAATTCTGCGCATCATGAGTGGGTAAGCCTTATATAGTCATTATTTTATGTTATGCAAATGTTATAAGTAGATTAATTTCTAAGTTCTTATGTCTAAGTATGGAAAAATGCTATGAGTGTTTTTAATAATCTTTTGAAGTATGATAAAGAGATAGGATATGGAGGAAACTATAGCGATAATACTTGAGGTATTGATCAATAAAGGATGAGGGTATTGTTTTGAGAGTTAAAAGATTTAGAGGATAGCCAATGAGCTATGAAAGAGGTGAGGAATGGTACGGAGCGTAAAATGCAACCATTCATTGAGAGAAAAGACAAATGCATAAGCACGAAAAATGGGTGCACACACGAAATACAATGAGTGTGAAAAAGTCTATGCAATATTGGCAATGCACGAAAAATTGGTGCAATACGAAAAATTGGTGCATTTTAAGTAGAATGGAACATAAAATGCAACTACTTTGATCAAGCTTATATATACAATGTATATATACTATGTTGCCAAATGTGAGAAGTGGTATGGAGCATAAAATGCAACCACTTGTGAGTGTTAGATATCCTTGGTTACCTAAAACTGCCTTGAGATCATACTAAAATAGTATGTTTTTCTTTGTCCATAGTATCTTAGATTTTGACTATGGTATAGACTGATGATTTTAAGCAAGCATATCATTCTCCATGTGAAGACATGACTTAGTAACCTCTCTCTAAGTATAATTCTAGCAGGAGGAATATGAGTACTTATTGCGAAATCTCTATATTATGCAAATAGGCAAGTTAGAATGTTTCTTTGTTTTACCTTAAGGACAAGGCAAAAGTTAAGTGTGAGGGGTGTGATAAGTGTTAAAACTACACTTATCATTTGGCTAAACAATTCTCAATTGTAGATACTTCTTGGGTGTTATTATTTTATTTATAAGATTTCACGTGGTATGTTGTTGTTTTAGATGCATTTTCAGGAAATAGGTGAATCTCATAAGGAATTTGCTCGGAAATGGATTTTGGACTAAAAGTATGAGAAGTTAGCAGGAATGAACTTATTTTGATATAAATTTGGCTAAGTGTTTGATGCATGGAAAGAAGTCAAGGTCAACATGAAGACTCTTGCAAAATCATTGTTCGTGACCGCGACATCCATAGCCACGATCGCGATAATGCTAATTCGAAGACAGAAGGTTTTGCATAATAAAGCCACGAGCATGACATCCAATGTCACGATTGCGACATGCTAAGATAATGGCTGCACAGATATTCTTCCAAGAGGCATTTCAACTGCCATTAAATGTCATAGATATTCATCAACCAATGACATGAAGAGATGCAACTTTTCACCCTCTATCAATAGGGCATCGCGGCTACTGCAATAGGGGGATGATCTAATTTCACAATTGTCAGACATTAGTCATAGATAGAGAGAAAAATCTACATAATTCTTAGGTTGCTTAGTTATTCTCGAGAGTGTTGTTTTATAGTGTACTTGCAAAACACTTTTGAATAAAATTCATTGTTCTTCATCAAATATTCTATTCTATTATCAATAATTTGTTCTATCCGAAAGATTAATGCATTTGGGGATTCAAGTAGAAGAAGGGCCACGATCGAGGATTGACAACCCATCTAAGAAGTCGGTTTGATCTAACTTAATTCTTTAATTTCATTTATTGCATCATACTTAATTCTTATTCGTTTCATATCACCTTTCCTTTCTACTTGTGCTTAATACCTTTTATGATTGAATATATGATATGATGTGCTTTTTGTATTGAGCTCGTTTTGTTGTTATGCATGTGAATTTGAATAGAATTAGTAGTATTGGTCTTGCGTTAAAAGCGCGGACATTCTATTCATATTCAAGTAACTTCAAATTGGTGTTTATTCATAATCTTGTTAGTCAAGTTCGGTATAGTCCTACTCGGATATATTTATCTTTACTTGCACGACTATAGTTTATTTGAGAGTCATCCTTACTATACATAATATATTTGGTATTTGGGTTTGCATGCATGATAATAAATAGACTCTAGATCATAAAATAGAACATATATGATATATTTGTATATGTTAATAAAACATAATAAAGGTGTTGAGCAGAATAACTTTGTACCTAATTACTTTGTGATTCTCTACTCTTTGTTGTTTTGTCTCTAGTATATCCCCAATTCACCTACCTATCATTTTATCCGTTTTATATGAATTTTGATTAAATTAAGTTCGTTTCTTTCCTTATGGGATAGATAATCTTTTGAAACTGCAAAACTACATCACAACCGTATACTTGCAGTTTCCTCTTTTCTACTTTTGCACTAACGACACTGATATCACCTATTTATTCAAAGAACTCCGACTAACATCTGGAAATCCAACTTTTTATGTTTTCTTCCTTTCTTCCCATATTTTTTCTTACAAATCATTACACCCATTCTCTTGTAATCCAAGAAGCCTCTCCCTTTCCATTAAGTTGAAAATTAAAAGAAAACAAAATCTATGATTTTATTCCGTCAATCATAATAATATAATTTAGAAAAATTTAAGAAATTTTTTTTAAAGACGCCACTGATTAAACTATTATATAATAATGAATAAAAAAGTCCATATTAAAATATACATTACATCAATATAATTAATTTTGATGACATGAGCCACACGTGTTAAATAATAAATGCCAATTACAACCTTATGAATTTGATTCAAATGGTGCATTTTTCTTTTAAATTTTTACTTCTTTTCATTAACTCCCTTAAATTAATAAAAGTGTATTAATTTTTTTTTAAATCTCTCGTGTTAACTTTTGATTGATTTAATTTTTTAAGAATATAATTTTTTTTTCTTAATCAGAAATTGATATATGGTATTTAAGGATTTTTATAGAGGGCACCGGGTATTTTATACGTACCCTTCTCATTGAATGATTGATACGTAACCACTTACTATTATTATAATATAAAAAATAGTTACGTGTCAGTCATCCAACGCTCTATATAATTTTCCAACATTAAGAAAAAATTAGTACTCTTTTACTAAATTCAAACGTCTAAAAAAAATTTTCAAAAGTTGTGGGATGCAATAAAAAACATGGGATAAGTTCGTGAGGTATTTAATGTAGTGGGCATGTAATAAACATTATTTTCAATGCCATCGTCCGCACAAATGTTTATTAAATTAGGACTTAATTAATTAAGTCTAAAAACATGCGGACCCCGGTTAGATTTAACTATTTTTTATCATCCTAAACTTTTAAGTAGGATGACACTTTATCTCTCTAAAGTTGGCAAAACTGATATAGTTTGCTCCATCGGTGTCATATGTTAGCTTCTGATTAAAGAGAAAAAAATCAGAAATATTTCATCTTTAAAAAGTCAAACCAATCAAAAACTGACACGTGGCATTGAGGGGGCAAACTGTATTAGTTTTGCCAACTTTAAAGGGTAAAGTGTCAAATTTAAAAATTCGAGACAGCCAAAAAAATTAAAGCCAACTTTAAAGGAGTCCGTATGCATAACATCCATGATTTTAATATCGATTGATATTGTGAATAAATTACACATTATTAGCATAGAGATTAAGACTGATTTGAAATCTCTATAGGCTCAAATTCGAGTCATGTACAAAATGTGGAGTCATTTTTTTTATTTACTGTAATTGCAGTTGTGCAAATTTAAAAAAAACAAGCTTATATAGATGTACAAATTAATTTTATTGTTCTCATTTTAGTGTGTCATTCAATGTTTAGAATCCCACTACATGAATTTTAGTATTTAATACTTTTTATTTTCTCTCTCATAAAAAAATCATAAATATGATTTTAAATGGGATACACCACACCAAAACCACACTAACAAAAATTCAAAACCATCATGAATTTACGAGGTTTCATTAATTTTACAAATAATTTTAGGTGTGTATGATTGCCGCCCATGTTTTATAATTACCACCCCTTAAAATTATTTACACGTGTTGATAAATAATGATCCGAAAGAATCACATTAAAAATAAATTCGGATTAAGTTTGAAGTAAATAAGACCTCTAAGTCCAAAAATAATACATCCGGATATATATATTGAAGACAACAAATCACTAAGTCCATGAAGAAAGCATTCGGTTAAAGTTTAAAAAGGAAACAAACTTTTAACTCCTTAAAAATAGCATCCGGAGAAAGAGACTGATTGAAGAGAATCCGGATAAGTTTGAATATGAAGACATCAGGAAGATTCAATTTACACGATAAATAGGAAAATAAATTCAAATTAACTTTTCCCTCCATATTGGTCCGATGTCAACGATCTTTTTGTCTTGAAGAATGAAAAAGTGATAACTTGCACGCTTTTCAGAAAAAGACATATATCTAACTTGAAAAAAGAAAAAGGCAACAACCTTTTTAACCTAGACCAATTAGATGGCCCATGGAGCTTACATAACTGATAAAGCTTGCCTAGAATTTGACAGTGCATAAAATGCCAAATAAACGCCAACTAACACCTTTGTCTCACCAATCCTAAGGATTCAACACAGGTCAATTAATGAGTCTAACGGATTAATCAATGGCTCCGGAAGTGCCACCTCATACTTGATCAACGTTGAAGATTCAAGATCAACCTCAACGGTACACAACGGCTACATTTATTATCAAAGCCTATAAAAGGGAAGTTTCACATATTGAGAATGTGCTGGTTGTTTTCATTAAAAGCTATCACATCGAGAATTCAAGATATTCAATCAGTAATCTTAATCCCTCTAAGAAAAGAGCATTCAAACCTGTTTGTAAGAATTCACAAGTAAAAATTATAAACTTGAAGAATTCAAAACCCTCTTTTTAGAAATCCAATTGTAAAATCTCATACTTAGGTGAGTATTGAGAGTGAGACTTAGCTTAAACTAGGAAAGTTTAAGTGGTATATCCTTGCGGGACTCAGCTTAAAATTGGGTAGATTTTAAGTGGTATATCCTGCTAAAGCAAAAGGAATCAGCCAGAAGTTTGTGCTTTTGGTGCTACATCCCACATTAGGAAGAGAGGTCATCATGCAAAGACAACCAGAAAGGACTCAGCTGAAGATTGATGTCTTTAGTGGTATATCTTACATTCAGAAGAGAAAAAATCTCCGGAGACAACTGTAAAGGCTTGAATCTTGCCGGTTGAAAGCAATCTCACTAGTGGACAAAGCTCGGAGGAGGAAACTCTGGGGACTGGGCGTAGGCAGAGCCGAACTAGTATAAATCTCTTGTGTTTGATTTTCATTTCATCTTTTACTTTATTGCATTATATTTCATATCTGCATCATCCGTACTTATTAACTCCGAACTAAAATCAAACGCACTACACAAGACTTTTATAAGTCCATAAATTCCATGAAAAATGGCCATTCACCCCCCTCTGACCCTAAATACATAGGCACATGGACCAATAAGTGGTATCAGAGCAATTGTTCACAATTAGAGACTTAACAATCTCAAGCTAAAGATCCAATTTAGTCCCTAAAAGCAACATGAGTTTCAACAACTCTTAGCTTCGTTAAGAGGGTATGCCCATTACCCTTCTCCACTCTTCATCGGTGAACACTACACATTTTGGAAAAAGTGGATGAAGAATTTTATTTAAGCATAGAGCATGCTAGCATGATGGCCATTAAAGATGGCCAATATGTCCACACCTTGAAGTTGAGGGCATCACCATATAGAAACCCTCTAATCAATGGGATGGAAATGATTATAAAAAATTGCGTGAAACTGCAAATGCTATTAACATGCTTCATTGTACTCTTAGTGCAACTGAGTTTAATAGGATATCAGGATGCAAGACCGCACAAGAAATCTGGCAAAAACTTGAAGTGACCTATGAAGGAACCAACAAGGTCAAGGAAGCCAGAATTGATCTCCTTTAGCAAAAATTGGAAACCTTCAATAAGGAACCAATAGAGTCAATCAATAGCATTAAAACCAAGTACACAAACCTAGTAAATGAAACGAAAAGGCTGGGAAAGGAGATTACTGAATAAGAAATGGTGAAAAAGATCCTTTAGAGTCTGCCATTGAAGAAGCCCATGATCTTAAGTTCTATAGCTATGATGAGCTCATTGGTAATCTCTCAACTAAAGAACCATCCCTGGAAAGATATAGCCAACAGGAGAAAAATTCTGAAGAGAAAAGAAAGGAATCGCTCTCAAAGCAGATTCTTCCGGATCAGCTTCTTTTAAAACAGAAAAGCATTCAAGGGGATCTCACTATAACAAAGAAGAAATGGCTATGCTAGCCAAAAAGTTCAATAGATACCTAAGAAAGGAAGGAGAATCTCTAGAAAATTTGATTCTAGAAGAAATAAAGAAAGCTCCTTTAGAAAACACGAGTTCGAAAAAGCGCCAAAAGAAAAGAAAGATCCGAAAAAAGAAATAGCATGCATTGAATGTGGAGATAAAGGGCATTTCAAATCTAAATGTCCTAAGTTGAAGAAGGAAAAGAGATACAAAAAGAAGGCTATGGTAGCCACGTGGAGCAACAGTGAAGAAAGCAGCAGCTCATCCTCTACAGAGGCAGAAGAAGAAATTACCAACTGTGCGTTTATGGCATTAATCGATCCGAAAGAAAGTCTGTCGGGAAGAAAAACATCGAAGCATATCACTGAGAAATTCGAAGAATCAGAATCGGAAATAAACAGCACTAGTAAACTCTTACTCTAATTCTATAACTAATCTTGATCTTGCTAGAGCTCTAGGCATTATGATCAATAATGTAAGGAAGAACACCAAGGCCATAAAATCCCTTCAAAGGAAAGTGATGGAGCTGATAGAGGATGCGAAAGCAATGGCACAAGATATCAATCTCATCAGGACTACAAAGCACATTGATGCTGTTAAAGAGAACTTCCTGAGAAATCAGGTTGAAATACTCAATGCCAATGTGTTTGGCCTAGACAAAGAACTAACCTTCATAAAGGAAGCTACTGGAAGAAATCTGAAGTCAACTCTGAAAGAAAACGAGGACATTTAAATCAAATGAGGAATCTGGAACCTCCTGAGCAAAAGAAAGTTTGGAATTAGCCTCAAGCATAAAAGCATAATGTTCCACCAGGTAAAAGAACTCAAACTCAAAGATTCATAGCTACTCAAAAAGGAAAAGCTGTAACAGTCTGCGATGATCAATCCATGAAGCAAAAGAAAAACTATAGAGTAGAAGTTGCAACTCCAACCAACTACCGGATCCAAACCAAACAATCAAGTCCGGATCTATGCAAACCAGGGTATTTCGGAGACTATGGAAAGAGGGATCTATAAAAGACTGAGTAGAAGCTCGAGCAGAACAAACCAATCGCTATGTGTAGGTTTTGGGGAGCAAATAACCATATGACTAAACCATGTAGTTTTAAAAATGGTTATTGTGATATTTATCCTTGGCCTAAAATGGTTGATAACCCGAGAGGACCCAAATCTGATTGGGAACCCAAACCCACTTGATCTATTTTACAGGTATGCCTTAGATCCACTGAAGAATAACAAACATGGTACATTGATAGTGAATGCTCAAGGCACATGACTGGTGATGAGAAATCCTTCATCACTTTAATCCGGAAGAAAGGACTGGTGATGAGAAAACCTTCATCACTTTAATCCGAAAGAAAGGTGGAAAAGTAAGCTTTAGAGACAATCAAAAGGGCCAGATCATTGGGCAAGGAACCATTGGATATGAGTTAAAGATAGAAGATGTTTCACTAGTTGATGGATTGAAGTTCAACCTGCTTAGTGTAGCACAACTCTACGATAAAGGGGGAAAAGTCACGTTTGACTCCGGAGGCTGCCCAATCATTGATAGTAAGTCAAATCAACTCATTCTTTATGCACCTAGAGAAAACAATGTCTATTTTATCAATATTAAAAATGAGAAAAAGAATATATGCTTGGTGTCTAAAGAAGAAGAATCATGGCTATGGCACCGAAGGTTAAGACATGTTAGCGTGAACCTACTGTCCAAACTAGCTAGAAAGGAATTAGTTATGGGTTTGCCTAAGGTTGCTTTTGAAAAGGATCATATCTGCACTGCATGTCAATTAGGTAAACAAACTAGAAAAATTTTCCCTTCCATTTCCTATATACCTTCCAAGAGTGTTCTTGAACTCTTGCATATTGATCTTTTTAGCCCAATCAAGCCAATTAGTTTAGGTAAAAGAGCATATACTATAGTCATAGTAGATGATTATTATCACTAAACTTGGGTTGCTATGCTAACAATCAAAGATGAAGCCTTTGACCACTTTTCTAAAATATTTATCTAGATAGAAGTAGAACATGGCATAAGCAGTGCAAGCATTTAGAGTGATAAAGGAGGGGAATTTAAAAATAAGCATTTTGCTGAATTCTGTGAATCTAACGGCAGTGAGCACCACTTTTTTGCTCCTCATACACCTCAGCAAAATGGGGTTGTTGAAAGGAAAAACAGAATAATATAGTTGAAATGGCTCGAATAATGCTAAATGAAAATAGATTGCCTAAGTACTATTGGGGTGAGGTCGTAAACATTGCATGTTAAATCTTAAATAGAGCTCTCATTAGAAAGACCATAGAGATAACCCCATATGAAATTTAGAAGGGAAGGAAACCCAAAATTGGGTACTTCAAGGACTTTGGATGTAAATGCTACATCCTAATTTATAGAGAGCAACTAGGAAAATCTGATTTTAAAGCTGATGAAGCAATTTTCCTTCGCTACTCAGTACATAGCAAAGCTTACAGAGTATATAACAAAAGAACTCAAACTGTGGTATAGTCAATACATGTAGATTTCGATGAGAAGAACCATGCATGAAAGAAAAGTTAAGATTTGGATGACATAATTCTAGATGAAGCACGATCAGAAAAAGTTTCAGATCCATTCCAAATAAAGAAGTACAAAGAAGAGGATGATCAAATCAATTTTAACAATTATGAATCTCTAGAGAACCTTCATGAAATCAACTTCAATGATGAATAAGGACTAGATGAAGAAGTTGACATGAATGAAGAGTAAGCCCCACAATAGCGTGAGGATCTTCAAAGGGAAACCAGGACTCAAAGGAATCATTTGGTGGAAGCTTTTTGGACAATATCCAAAATCCATTTAGGACAAGAGGACAACTCAACATAATGATGAGTCATGCTACTTTTTTCTCACTCATAGAACCAAAGAAGTTTTAAGATGCAAAAGGACATGAAAGCTGGATGATGGCTATGTAAGAAGAGATTGATCAATTCACTAGAATTGATGTATGTGATCTAGTTCCACCTCTAGAAGGATAGTCAATCATTGACACCAAATGAGTATTCCGAATAAGCTAGATGGATTCGGAGTTGTGGTGAGAAATAAAGCAAGATTGGTTGCTTAAGGCTACAATCAGTAAGGAGGCATTAATTTTGAAGAAACATTTGGATCAGTAGCAAGATTGGAAGCAATCAGGATCCTGTGTTCTTTTGCATCATTTATAGGATTTACTCTGTTTCAAATGGATGTCAAAAGTGCTTTTCTAAATGGAGTCATTTAGGAGGAAGTCTATATTAAGCAACCACCTGGATTTGAAGATCCAAAGCATCTAGAGCATGTGTACAATTTGAAGAAGACCCTCTATAGGCAGAAGTAGGCCCCAAGAGCTTGGTGTGAGAGACTTACTTTATTTCTCATATTCAAGGGATACATCCAAGGTAAAGCAGACATAACCCTCTTCATCAAGAAGAAAAAGGGTTATGTCATTATTATCTAAATATATGTGGATGATATCATCTTTGGAGCATTAGATGAAAAGATGTGTGAAGAATTCATCACTCAAATGCAGAAGGAATTTGAGATGTTAGTGATGGGAGAACTAAACTTCTTCCTTGGTCTTCAAATCAAGCAGAGTTAGGATGAAATTTTTATAAACCAGTCCAAGTATACCAAGGAGATTCTAAAGAAGTTTGAAATGGATAAGAGCAAGCTAATTTCCACTCCTATGGGATCAGATGCAGTCCTCTCAGGATTGTGATGGAGAAGATGTAGACCAGAAGCTTTACAGAGGGATGATTGGATCATGTTGGAAAACAATGATCCAGAAGAACTAATTCAAAAACATATCCGGATCAGGTGTGAAGAAAACAAAAAACACAGAAGTCAAAGACAAGCCATTCGGACATATATTAAAGACTTCAAATACCTAAGTCCATTTTGAAAGTATCTGGATAAAGTTTGGAAAGGAAACAAACTTCTAACCCCTCAAAGATAGCATCCGGAGAAAGACTGATTGAAGAGAATCTGGACAAGTGGAGTTTGAAGATATCCGGAAGACTCAATTCTCAAGATAAAGAGAAATTATTTAAAAATCAATATTCCTTTAGTCTGAAGTCAATGGTCCTTTTTGCCTTGAAGAATGGAAAAGTGACAGCTTACACACATTTTATAAAAGGATAAATATCTGACTTGGAAAGGGAAAAAGGCAACCACCTTTTTAACCTAGACCAATTATATAGCGCGTCGAGCTCACTCAACTAACAAATCACACCTAGAATTTGGCAGTGTGCAAAAAGCCAAACAAACAACTACTGGTAGATTTTTACGTCAATCCCAAAAATTCAAACGGGTTAAAATATGTCTCTAACGGATTAATCAATGGCTCTGGATTCGCCACATCATTCCTGATCAACAGTGAAGATTCAAGGTCTACCTCAACGGTACTCAATGGCTACATTTATGATTGAAGCCTAAAAAAGGAGATCTTCACACATTGAGAAGGAGTTGGTTGATTTCACAAGAAGCAATTACAAAGAGAATCCAAGCTAATTCAATCAGTCAACAAAATCGCTCTAAAAACTAGAAAACTTTAAATTTATTTTTGTAAGAATTCTCAAGTGTGTTATAAATTTGAAGAATTCAATAACCAAACCCTTGATAAAATCAGTTGTAATATCTTATACTTAGGTGAGTATTAAGAACGGGACTCAGCTTAGAGTTGGTGCTTTAATTGGTATATCCCTGTAAGACTCAGCCTAGGTTTAGGTAGAATCTAAGTGGTGTATCCTACTAAAGAGAAAGGACTCAGCTAGGAGTTGATACTTTGAGTGGTATATCCTACATCCGGAAGAGGGGTTACCTTTCGGAGACAAGCTCAAGAGGAATCAACCAGGAGTTGGTGCTTCTAGTTGTATATCCTACATCATGAGGAGAATAAATCTTCGGAGACAATTGTAAGGCTTGATTCCTGCTAGTTGGAAAGGAATTACACTAGTGGACAAAGCTCAGAGGAAGGAAACTCTAGGGACTAGAGTAGGCGGGGCCGAACTGTGATAAAATCATCGTGTTTGATTTTCTTTAACTTTTTACTTTATTGCAAATTATTTTATATTTGCGTCATCCAGATCTATTATATCCGGAACATATCAAACACGCTACACAAGACTTTTTAAAGTCTGTGAATTCTACAAAAAAGTCATTCACCCCCCCTGACCTTATAAACATACGTACAAGGACCAATAGATCACTTCTATACTAAACAACTAGCAAACTTGACATACATTTTGCAGTTTTCTGCTGTGCAAGGTATCAAGCAAATCCAAAGGATTCACATCTTAAAGTTGTAAAAAGGCTTAGTATCCTAATAATGGCAATTTCACATTGCAAGGCTACACTGATGGTGATTATGGTAGAGATATGCTTGAGAGAAAGAGCATGTCCAGAGGCTGTCATTTTCTTGGAGATTGCTTGTACAACAAGAAGCAAACTTTAGTAGCATTATCAACCATAGAATCTAAATATATGGCTGCAGGAAGTTGTATTTCTCAACTCTTATAGATCAAGCAGCAGTTGGACGATTATAGTGTCTAAGCAGGATGTGTTGAGGTTATGTGTGACAATAAAAGTGCAATTGATGTGTCAAATAATCTAGTGCTACATAGCAAGATGAAGCATGTCAATATCAAGCACCATTTCATCAGAGACCATGTCATGAAGAAGGATGTCACTTTGATCTACATTCCAAGAAATGAGCAAAGGGCAGATATATTTATTAATCTATTAAGAAAAGATCAATTCAACAAGCTAAGGGAAGCAATTGGAATATCAAATCCAATTTGAAAAAGGGCCCGAAAGACAAACATCAGTGATTTCAGTCTTCTACAAATCAAGGAATCAAGGAAGAAAAGAAAAAGTAATTTAACTCTAGATCCAGAAGGAATATTTCCAGCTTAACAGACAAGGAGTGATAAATGGTAGTAAAAGCGCGAAAAAGTAACTATACACGTTTTTTAATTTCAAATGTTTATTAGGCAAAGCTTGCATGGTAAAATTACAATAGTTATGAGAGAATAAACTGTTCTAATTCTCCAGTGTAAACGCAATTAACCTCTCACCTCCTTTTTAACTGTCAAGTCATCAATCAAGTTAACTTTAACTACTTCTGGATTACCAAAATATCCTCACCTTGAAAACTCTATAAAAACCCTCAAATTCCCTCTTCTTCTTCAAGCGAGCAACTAATCTACTATTACTATGTAAAATTAATCTCAGAAACCCTAAATTCCCGAATCCTTTCTTTCTAAACCTTTCAAATGGCAAAAACTTAAACTAAAAGAACTCCTCCTCCAATGAATACCTTCAAGGTGGAAGACCTTTGTGACACGGATTTCATTCCTATCAAAAGAGTAAGCTCAGATACAAATCATCCCTTATATTACCTTTGTGATAACTTTTTATTCTCCACCGAACCCTATGCCTAACTTTTAAAAGACCAAAATTTAGAGTTCTTACTCAAGATGAACAACCCAACTTACCCAGTTCTCGTAAAATAGTTCTATAATAATCTCAAAACCCATACCTATTATGATGCTCTCTGGACTATAGTGGAAGGAAAAGCTATAACTCTAACTCTGGAATTCTTTATCACTTATATTGACATAAAGAATGATGGATTGATGATAGGACTGATGGTGATGAACAAACCGTCAAATATAATCCAAATTTATGGGTACCTGAGTGATTCTTTGGAGACAAGTGTTCAGCTCTACGGCTAGAAACCCCAAGACCGCTCTAGTTCATTCTGGCCAAGTTTGTGTTGATCTAGAGGGGATCCTCCAACATTATATCTTCCTTCCAACATTGTTTCATTTAACACTAGATGGAGAGTAGAGTTATCAACATGCCAGTGCTCTTAATCCACTACATCCGGTAATATAAATACTCCCATTGAGGCCTTATCACCAAAATCCTAATTGAGAATGGTATAGATCTCATTGAAGAGGAGTCAGTGGAAGGCAAGGTAATTCTAGAGAAGAACTTCCAAAAGTTGACCTTTGGTGAGACTTGGGATAAGGAGAAGGCCCTGAGTTAGAGGAAAGAAAATCAGGAAAAGAGTAGGGTCCGGAAGGCCTAAAATACTGAGGAAAAAGCTTCGGTACTAAAAAGGGCTAGGATCACAAAGCCCAAGGCTCAGAGAAAGATAAATTTAAAGCCTGTGGTGGAAGAAGTGGAGGAGGTTGATGAGGACAAGATGACCCTCAACCAGATTATGAAGCAGACTCCGAAAAAGCCAAGAAGGATGCTTATTAAGGCTGCGGCCAAAAAGAGGAAAGTAGTTGACTTGGAGGACTTAGAGGCCACTGAGGAAATAGCTGTTGCTACTGCTGCTGTTAGAATTGGAAGAAAAAAGGGTACTTATCAGTCTTATAAAGAGATCATTGAGCAACAAAGTGCCTCAAGCAGTGAGACTAAAGAAGAAGAACTTGTTCTAAGAAAGCCACTTTTAAAGAAGGGGCCAACTTTTACACAAGGCCTTCAAGCCAAAAGAGCCAAGCTAACCACACAAAGGGCTGCCTCTAAATCACAATAAGGGAACCAGCTCCTCAAAGAAGTCCTATTGTACCAACAGAGGATCTGGAGTACAACAATATGATGGCTGCTATTGAGGCTAATCGAAGAGCAAATCAACCTCCCCTATCCATTGAAGGTCCCAGAAGCACATCTGAAATAACAGATCAAGTCACCCTTCTGGTATCTCCTACTCCAAGAATAGCCATCTCTCCTTAAGTGCTACAAGAGGGAAACAGTGACAAGGATTTATTTATATTGAATGCTAGAATAGAACCTCTCCCTGATTCTCTTCTTCTTTCCGAGGTTGAAACAGCTACAGTTAAAAGTCCTTAAAAGGCATTTGAAAAGGATGCTACGGACACTACCAACATTCTCTAAAATATTGAAGAAGTCATAACCAAAAGTCCTAAAAAGGCATTTGAATGGGAGATTGAGGACAATACCGATCTTTCAAAAGTTGAGGTGCAAAAGGAAACTAAAGAAGCAATAGAGCCTAAAGAACAAATAAACCATGAGGTAACTTTTGAACTTAGCTTAAATACTGCTGCTACTATGGCTGGTAATGCCACTAAAAATCAGAGCAACTTGGATGCAACTAACACACCCAGAGCATCCAAGGTAGTTGAGCCTAACCTAGAGCAAACTACTCTGGAGGAGGGAGTTGGTTTGGGATCCAATGAGCATACTATTATAGTGGACTCACAGGGCTAGGTCACTCTAGAGGATAGGTTGGAGGAAAAGAGAGAAGAAGAGAAGGATAATAAGGAAGAAGGATCCTCTAGCTCTGAGGAAACTGGAAGCAGCTCCAAATCAAAAGAAGAATCCTCCTCTGATAGTGAGGTAAGGAAGAAGATTACAAATCCAAACCCACTAGAGCTGAGAAGGTAAGAATGGCCTAAAGCCTACTGGAACAAGCCACCTTAGAAGGATAAAAAGAGGATGAATTAAAGCCCATGCTTCGAGAAATATGCCAAAGAGTAAGAACTGTGCAAAATCTGCTAAGAAATCAGTCTATGGCTCCGGATCTGGAAGAAGAGTTAGGAGGAATAAAGACAATAGTGGAGAATATTAAAAAGAGGGTAAATCAATTCCCAAATTATAATCAAGTTGTAGAAACTTCACTCTCAGAGATCACTCGAGTCCTAAATCAGCTAACTTTAAATATTTCAGAGGCAAATTGCTATGTTACCAAAGATGCAATAGGAGCTGATGATAATTGTGCATCAATCATGGAGTAGATTACCTCCACCTCCTCTGATATCAAAATAGAGCTTAAAGAGCATATTGATCAGAGATTTCAAGAACTAACAAACTCTCTCCCAACTGTCATTACAAAAGGAGGGAGTTCAATAACCTCCAGACTCTCTGATCTCAAGGTGGAATAGCAGGCTTCTCAAGATTTGCTCAAACTATTTCTCAAGATTGATCAACCCAAATTACTAGCAAAAGCATCAGAAGATATTGGCCATGATTGCAAGAACAGTCCAGCTAATGTCAACACCAATATTGGCAACTGAAAGAGCGCCTTTGACATTGAGCTTTAGCATCTAAACAAAAGCATTAATAATGCCAAGAAAGGAGTTATTGAGCAGGTCTAAAAACTATGCTCTGATATGACTCAACTATCTCCTACTGCTGCTTCTTCTTTTAGACCTCAACCTACCATTCCAAAGATCTGGCTACTTCTAATTTTCTAAGATCTAGTTCAACTCATCGAAGATACTGGTTTCTTTAGGTATAAATGCCAGCTTACAATGCTGAAAGCTCTGTTCCCATTCTTTGAGGAAGAAGACAGATAACATGCTCTGACTATGCACCCAAACCTTGTAAAATCCTATGCTCAACTCCGGAAACTAATTGAGCCACTTCATCTCATCCCTCCAATAGTAGACAAAATCATTGAGAAACGTATGATAGGAGAAGAAGATTACTTTATCTACTTTAGAGCCTGGGAAAAGAAATAGGATGGGTGATCCTATATGGTCATAGACTCCTCCACAAATGCACAAATAGATCCAAACAAAAGGGGGAGAAAGGCAAAGGCAAGGAAGGTGAAGCTTCTAGGAAAGACAAGGAGTACTAATAGTTGGTTAGAATAGCTATTTTACTTGTAAACAGAATATGTAATAGCTAGTTCTAATAGTTTTCACTTATATTCTTCTGTAATCTATAATTTAAAACTTCTATGATATTAACCATTGTTAACAATAGAAGTATATATAGTGAAAATATATATTCAAATATTTTATTCTAAGTACAACCATCAATTGTACTTCAAAAAATGCAAAAAGATTGGTTGAGTTAGGATCCTAGAATTATAGGGGAGTTAAATTTGCAAATGACTAAGTATCAAGAATCATACTTAGCTCATATTCCCTATTGTCTATAATCACCGTACTTAGGTTTTTGTTTCTATCAAATGGGGGAGATTGTTGGGAAACAATGATTTGGAAGAATCACATTAAGAACAAATCTGGATCGGGTTTGAAGTAAAAAAAACCTCTAAGTCTAAGAAGAATACATCCTGATATATATTGAAGACAACAAATCACTAAGTCAATGAAGAAAGCATCCGGTAAGAGTTTGGAAAGGAAACAAACTTCTAACTCCTTAAAAACAGCATCCGGAGAAAGATACTGATTGAAGAACATCCGAATAAGTTTGAATCTAAAGACATCCGGAAGATTTAACTTACATGGTAAAAAGGGAAAAATTCAAATTAACTTTTCCCTCCACATTGGTCTGAATTCAAAGTTATTTTTGCCTTGGAGAATGAAAAAGTGGCAGCTTGCACGCTGTCCAGAAAAGGATAAATATCTGACTTGGAAAGAGAAAAAGGAAACAACCGTTTTAACCTACACTAATTAGATGGCGTGTGTAGCTCACATAACTGACAAAGCTTGCCTAGAATTTGGTAGTGAATAAAATGCTAAATAAACGACAACTGACACCTTTGTCTCACCAATCCCAAGGATTTAAACGGGCCAATTAATGAGTCTAACATATTAATCAATGGCTCTGGAAATGCCACCTCATACCTGATCAACAGTAAAGATTCAAGATCAACCTTAACGGTACGCAATGGCTACATTTATTATCAAAGCCTATAAAAAGGTAGATTCACATGTTGAGAAGGTGCTGGTTGTTTTCATAAAAAGCTATCACATTGAGAATTCAAGCTATTCAATTGGTAATCTTAATAATAGAGCATTCAAACCCGTTTGTAAGAATTCACAAGTAAAAATTATAAACTTGTAGAATTCAAAACCCTCTTTTTAGAAATCCAATTGTAAAATCTCATACTTGGGTGAGTACTGAGATTGAGACTTAGCTTAAACTAGAAAAGTTTAAGTGGTATATTCCTGTGGGACTCAACTTAAAATTGGGTAGATTTTAAGTGGTATATCCTGCTAAAGTACATGGACTCAACTAGAAGTTGGTGCTTTTGGTGGTATATCTTACATTCGGAAGAGAGGTCATCATCCGAAGGCAACCAGAAAGGACTCAGCCAAAGATTGGTGTCTTTAGTGGTATATCCTACATCCAGAGGAGAAAACATCTCCGGAGATAACTGTTGTAACGTTTTATTAACGTGTGGGTCTAGATTGGCGCCTGGGTGAGAGGCGGGGCCCATAGATGGTTAGTTAGATTTAGGCGTGACAAAATATATTTAGTTCAAGTTTGCACAAATAGCCAATTTTAATGAATAAAATAATCAAGACCCAAATCTTGATACAACTGATAGAGTCGCCACCCAAGTTGTCTACTTGGGAAAGAGTTTTGGTATAGTTCCTATTAGGTAGCAGACTCATACATATTGAAACAGAGATTCGGGTATCGGATGAGTCACTTATTTCTTATTTAGTTAATTCAAAATTACATTCGCCGCGTAAAACCGTTTTGTTTTCATCATTTGGGGAATTATCATAGAAATCTATTTATCTACACTCTTTAATGCATGATATAATTTATATTAAAGTACAAGCAGTAAAAGGTGGAATAAAATTACAACTGGGGGAAATGGGGGAAATTGCAAGAGAACCTATACATTTGTTCTAAGTTATAAAATAAAATAAAATAAATTCTTCTGCATCCACAAAGATTAGCATATTTTATAGCACATCATCAGTCAGCATTTTATTGAGAAAAATGTGATTATGTTAGCGTGGCAGTTTTACGATCAATAGTGCCCGGACAGCTTCTAGGATCGAAGAGAAATAACAAGTCTTCAACGTATTTTGTTATAAAAACACATTTTAACTTTTATGGGTTGATTTATCAGATTATTAGTGAAACGATTGCATGGAAAATGGTGAGTTGGATTGATTTTAACAATTAAAAATGGAATTCTGGGTTCTGCCTGAGGGCCGGTGCTCGTATGGATGTGTGGGACCCATACAGCTACCGGGGAGGACAGATACGGGTATGGGGGACCCATATGGGTCCTGTCTGGTCTCGGGCAGAAGCTTTTTTAATTTAATAACTGGATTAATTAGAGAAAAAATGAAATAAAAATGGGATTTCCTTCCGTATGAGGATGGCGCACCAGTTTAATACCCCTGGGGATATAGGGTGCCAATAAGGCTCATATAGGTTAGGACCAGACCCAAAACAAGAACAAAAGAATAGATATAATAGACGAGGCAGAGAATAATGATAGAATAACTGAGATGTGAGTCTCTTTGAAACTCAGGAGTATACCTTTACGCGGTGAATCCACTTTAGAGCGATTCCAATGCCAAATGGAAACTTTGTCAAAGTAGATGATGAAATGATGGTTTTAGAATTGTTTTAGGTGAGTATTTGTGTGGATGGAATCTCCCCCAATCCTAAATATGAAGTAAGAAAGGAATAGAATGTAGGCAAAACCAATGTGGAAGGGTTTTCCCCCTATTTTATAACTTCTATACCTCTTCTACACCCTTGCTATATAACCTCAAGAACTTTACTAGAATAATTTACCTATAATAGTATTGGCTTTCTATTATAATTTCTCAGTTGTATCTGTTGTTGTTGTGAAATGAGGAAAATGGCCTCTATTTATAGGGAAAAAAGGCCTGACGTATTAAATGGTTGATTTTATGCATTTATGGCAGATTATATTCTTTTATGTCAAATTGTATTCGCTTATGGCAAATTATATTTGCTATATGGTAAATTATATTTACTATATCGAATTATATTCTTTTATGGAAGAATATATTCGCTTGTGGCAAATTATATTTGCTTATGGCAAATTATATTTACTATATCAAATTATATTCTTTTATAGCAGAATATATTTATTTATACACTTCAGCATATAAACCAGGTTTTCCTTGTATAATCGTCAAGGAAATAGGAATTTTTCATTTTTTCCCTTGATCGGCATTTCTCTTGGGGCTAAATTTTACATGGCAGATTTGGGCATTAAAACCGACTATTTAGGTGTCTGGGGGACCGGTACAGGTGGTCTAGGACCGTATAGGTCCCATTGGTACCTAATTGGGTAATTCGGGAAGTTTTTGGACCAGTATGGATGGGATGGATCTGTATGGGTTTAAACGGTCCACTTGTATAGATTCAGGTCCACCCGTATGGATCCGTATGGATTGGTACAGACCGATTCGACTGGTTTTGCTCAAAACTTCTAAAAACTACTTGAAATCACCCAAAACTGATCGATTTTAATTGGTTTTGACCTATTTTAACCATTTTAGACCTTTTAGGGCTTTGGCACTAGTTTTCTGAGGTTTAGGTTTGACAAAGCTTGACCAAACTGCATTAAAACCACTCTAAGTAGATAACACCTTTAGAAGGATGCATAATATAGCTTGTGTCATTGTTTTGTGAGAAGGATCATTAAAATCCAGTGCTCACAGATTGCCCCTCGTGGGATCACTGAAGATACAGATCTGTATAATCTCATGATGTAAGCGAGGGTTTAGAAATTGTACCTGAGGCGATGATATGGGTGAGTTCCTTTCTTAAGGTGAACTCCTTTCCCGGGTGTCCCTTTCTTATAGCGGACGACTTTTCTTACTAATGTGTATCCCTTTTTGAGGTGGATGACTTTCCTTTATCGATGCATATCCTTTTCTTGAGGTGAATGACTTTCCATTGCTGATTTGTATCCCTTTCTTGAGGCGGATCACTTTCCTTTACTGATGCATATTCATTTCTTAAGGCAGATGACTTTCCTTTACCGATGCGTATCCCTTTCTTGAGGCGGATGAATTTCCTTTATCAATAGATATCCCTTTCTTGAGGTGTATGACTTTTCTTTGCTGATGCGTATCCCTTTCTTGAGGCGGATGACTTTTCTTTGCTAATGCGTATCCCTTTCTTGAGGCAGATAACTTTCCTTTACTATTGTGCATCCCTAGTGACTCTACTGGGGAAGGTGTGTGTATCCCTTTCTTAAGGTAGATCGACTTTCCTGACTGACATATCCCTCTCCTAAGGCGGATCAACTTTCTTGGATGTCGTATCCCTTTATTAAGGCAAATTGACTTTCCTGGCTGATGTATCCCTTTCTTAAGGAGGATCAACTTTCCTGGCTGATGTATCTCTTTCTTAAAGCAGATTGACTTTCCTGTTGGGGAATTTGAATAACCTGAAAAGAGACAACAATCAAACACCGAGTTAGTCATCATCCAAGCAGACACATCTTTATTCTTGATTGACTTTTATAAAAATAAAAAATATTTTTACCCCTTTAATTAAGAATAAAGATGTGTGGAGGGGGTTAGCCCCTAAAATAAACAGAAAACTAAGTGCGAGAAATGTCGGGTTGCTTTAGGGATGGAATGCCCCTTAGAGAGTTCCTCTCAGGGAATGCCCCTCATTGGTTCTACTGCTAGGGAATGAGCCTAGGGCTTTTGATGATAGGGGCATGCTCTTGATTGATTCCACTGCTGGTGAATGGGTGGATGCCCCTGGATTGGCTGGTTCTGCTGTTGGGAGATAGGGGGATGCCCCTGGATTGGTAGGGAGATGCCCCTTGGTTGACTCCGCTGCTGAGGATTAAAGTAATATCGTTTGGCAAAACCTCTTCTGCTAGGGAACTCTTTCTTGGTAAGATTTATTTGCTGGGGAAGAATTCCTGTGCTAGGATGGATCTGCATAAAAAAAATCACCCTCAATAGTGATCAATTAAAAAATGGCTTATCTTGATCTTGATTGACTTTTATGAAAACAAAAATATTTTTCCCTTTCAATCAAGGATCAAGGTGAGCTAGGGGGCTTGCCCCAAATTTAACTGTAGTGATTAAGTGAAGAGATGTTAGGTTGGTCCCAACTTGACTTGGTGTGCCCCTAGTGTGCCCCTTCTACTGGCTGGCACTCCCTCTTGGTAAGAAATCTAGCTTTAAAAATGGAAGTGAGAGCCCGTACGCTTGCTGGGGATAGGCTTGAGTTGAGCTTGAATCTAACTAGTTTGCCCCTATAAAGGTTTTTATAATGGTGTGATATGGGTGGGTTCCTTTCTTGAGGTGAACTCCTTTCCTTGGTGTTCTTTTCTTAAGGCGAACATCTCTCCTTTGTTGTGCATATCCTTTTCTTAAGGTGGATAACTTTACTTTAACTGATACTGGCATATCCCTTTCCTAAGGCAGACGACTTCTCCTCGTATCCCATTCTTAAGGAGGATCAACTTTCCTGGTTGATATTGCATCCCTTTCCTAAGGCAGATGATTCTCCTATTGCTGATGTATCCCTTTCCTAAGGTGGATGACTCTCCTGATGCTGATGTATCCCTTTACTAAGGCGGATGACTCTCCTACTATTGGTGTATCCCTTTCCTAAGGTAGATGACTCTCCTGCTGCCGCTGTATCCCTTTCCTAAGGGGGATGACTCTCCTGCTGCTGGTGTATCCCTTTCCTAAGGTGGATGACTCTCCTATTGCTAGTGTATCCCTTTCTTAAGGAGAATGACTCCTGCTGATGGTTTTGAGCTACCTGTCAAAAAGACAATAAAAACATTGCATTAGTTACTGTCTAAAATGATACACCTTAATTCTTGATTGATTTTGTGGTAAATAAAAAATTTTTGCCCCGTCAATCAAGAATGAAGATGTGTGGATGGGGGTTAGCCCCTGAATAAACTGTAAATTGTGTTTAGAAATGTTGGATTTGGCCCAACACGAATCGGGGTGCCCCTAGGGAGCTCGCTGCTGAGGAGATAGTTTTTGAATGGCTAGTCTATTTAGACTGCTGGGGAGAAACTGCTCGGGGGCAATTTCAGTTATTTGGACAAAGGTGATCTTGGGACATCCTAGCTGCTGGGGAGTGTCCTTGGAAACCATCTCGAGAAAGCTTGACTAGTTAGGGGGTGCCCTTTGGATACTACTCTGATTGAGGGGAATGATTCCTTTTACCATTTTATCATCGGGGATAGGGATTGACTTCTTGTGGGGATAGGGGGGATGCCCCTGGAACGTTCCGCTGTTGAGGAATGAACTATCCTAATGCGGATGCTCTATTAGAGAAAAGTTCCCCTTTGGCTGGCATTTAGGTTTTGTCTTGTCTGACCTGCAGGGGAAAAACAAGTTTTATCAAAAGATGACCTGAAAAGGTACATCTTAATTCTTGATTGACTTTATGACGAATAAAGATTTTGTCCCTTCAATTAAGTATTAAGACATACTAGAGTTCTGCCCCTAATTAACTGTAAAGAGTGACTAAAGAGATGTTGGGTTAGTCTCAATCCTATTTTGGTATGCCCCTGGAGTGGCCTGGCTACTGGGGAAAAATAGGCTATCAGTGTCTTAACTGCCTGGAAGCAAGTCTCCTAGATGACTTGGATTGCTAAGGGGTCCCTCTTGGAAAGGGAAACTTAGCTATCGGGGGGTTCCCCTAGAAATTACCTTGGGTGGCTTGACCAGTTGGGGGGATGCCCCTCGAGTGGTTCGCTTGCTGGGGGTAATGATCCCTCTAACAATGTAGTTGCTGGGAATGCTTCTTGGGAAGATACCCCTCAGCTGGTGCCCCTCGGATGGCACCTTTGTTGGGTATGTCCTTTGAATGATGCCCCTTAGGTAGCAGTATAGCTGTGAGAATTCCTTCTAATCCTATGGATACCTCTCCTTAGGTTCCTACACATGATAAAGGAACTGGTTAGTAAGCTTTGAGATACGCGGGTTAGGACTTGCCCCGATTCAAGATCAACCTTAACGGTACACAACGGCTACATTTATTATCAAAGCCTATAAAAGGAAAGATTCACATGTTAAGAAGGTGCTGGTTATAAAAAGCTATCACATTGAGAATTCAAGCTATTCAATCAGTAATCTTAATAATAGAGCATTCAAACCAATTTATAAGAATTCACAAGTAAAAATTATACACTTATAGAATTCAAATCCCTCTTTTTAGAAATCTAATTGTAAAATCTCATACTTGGGTGAGTATTGAGATTGGGACTTAGCTTAAACTAGAAAAGTTTAAGTGGTATATTCCTGTGGGACTCAATTTAAAATTAGGCAGATTTTAAGTGGTATATCCTGCTAAAGCAAAAGGACTTAGCTAGAAGTTCATGCTTTTGGTGGTATATCCTACATTCGGAAGAGAGGTCATCATCCGAAGATAACCAGAAAGGACTCAGCTAAAGATAGGTGTCTTTAGTAGTATATCCTACATCCGGAGGAGAAAACATCTCCAGAGACAACTATTGGAAGGTGTTGATGACATGTGGGTCTCCCTTGGTGCCTGGGTGAGAGGCGGAGTCCACTGGGGGTTGGTTAGATTTAGGCGTGATAAAACATTTTTAGTTCAAGTTTGCATAAATAGCCAATTTTAATGAATAAAAGAATCGATACCCAAATCTCGATATAAATGATAGAGTCGCCACCTAAGTTGTCTACTTAGGAAAGATTTTTGGTACGGTTCCCATTGGTTGGGAGACTTATACCTATTAGATCAGAGATTTGGGTATCAGATGAGTCACTTATTTCTCATTTAGTTAATTCAAAATTACATTCGCAGTGTAAAACCATTTCATTCTGATCATTTGGGGAATTATCATAGAAATTTATTTATCTACACTCTTTCAAGCATGATATAGTTTATAATAAAGCAAAAGCAGTAAAAGGGGGAATAAAATTATAAATGGGGGAAAATGGGGGAAATTGCAAGAGAATATATACATTTGTTCTAAGTTATAAAACAAAATAATCTAAATTCCCCTACATCCATAAAGATTAGTACAGTTTATAGCACATCATAAGTCAGCATTTTATTGGGAAAAATGTGATTATGTTAAGTTTTACGATCGATAGTGCCCGGATGGCTTCTATGATCAGAGAGAAATAACCAGTCTTTAATGTATTTTGTTATAAAAACACATTTTAACTTTTGTGGGTTAATTTATTGGATTATTAGTGAAACTGATCACATGGCAAATGGTGAGTTAGATTGATTTTAACTAATTAAAATGGAATTCTGGGTTCTACCTGGGGGCCGGTGCCCGTACCAGTGTGTGGGACCCATACGGCTACTGGGGAGGATCGATATAGGTATGGAGGGCCGGTACGGGTCCTGTCTGGTCCCGGGTAGAAACTTTATTTATTTTAATAACCGGATTAATTGGAGAAGAAATGAAATAAATAATGGGATTTCTTTCCATATGAGTATGGCGCACCAGTATAATATCCCTAAGGACATAGGGTGCCAATAAGGCTCATATGGTTTAGGACCAGACCCAAAACAAGAACAAAAGAACAGGTATAATAGAAGAGGCAGAGAATAATGATAAAATAACTGAGATGTGAGTCTCTTTGAAACTCAGGAGCGTACCTTTACGCAATGAATCCACTTTAGAGCGATTCCAATGTCGAATGGAAACTTTGTCAAAGTGGATGATAGAATGATGGATTTAGAATAGTTTTAAGTGAGTATTTATGTGGGCAGAACCTTCCTCAATCCTAAATATGAAGTTAGAAAGGAATAAAATGTGGGTAAAACCAATGTGGAATGGTTTTCCCCCTATTTTATAACTTCTATACCTCTTCTATACCCTGGCTATAACCCCAAGAATTTTGCTAGAATAATTTCCCTATAATAGTATTTGCTTTCTATTATGATTTCTCAGTTGTATCTGTTGTTGTTGGGAAATGAGGAAAATGGTCTCTATTTATAGGGGAAAAAGGTTTGAACGCATTAAATGGTTAATTTTATGCATTTATGGCAGATTATATTCTTGTATGTCAAATTATATTCGCTTATGGCAAATTATATTTGCTATATGGCAAATTATATTTGCTATATGGCAAATTATATTTACTATATCGAATTATATTCTTTTATGGCAGAATATTATATGGCAAACTATACTTTATCGAATTATATTCTTTTATGGCAGAATATATTCACTTATGCCAAATTATATTTACTATATTGAATTATATTCTTTTATGGCAGAATATATTCATTTACGGCAGATTGGGGCATTAAAACCGACTGTTTGGGCGTCTTGGGGACCTGTACGGGGTCCAGTTGGTACCTAATTGGGTAATTCGGGAAGTTTTCGGACCAGCAAGGATGGGATGGACCAGTACGGGTCTGGGGGACCCGTGCGGATCTAATCGGTCCACCCGTATGGATCCGAGTCAACCCGTACGGATCCGTACATACCGGTGCAGATTCGGGTCAACCCGTATGGAGCGATCCTACCGATTTTGCCTGAAACTTCCCAAAACTGCCTGAAACTGACCGTTTTTTACTGGTTTTGACCTGTTTTGACCATTCTAGACCCTTAAGGGATTAGGCACTAGTTTTCTAAAGTTTAGGTTTGACAAAGCTTGACCAAAATTCATTGAAACCACTCCAAGTAGATAACATCTGTAGAAGGATGCATAATATAGCTCTCATCCTTATTTCGTGAGAAGATCGTTAAAATCCAGTGCTCACAACTATAAAGGCTTGATTCCTTCCCGTTGAAAGGAATCTCACTGGTGAATAAAGCTCGGAGGAGGAAACTCTGAGGACTGGACGTAGGCAGGGCTGAACCTGTAAATTGGGGAACCTCAATCACGTTAATCAGTGAGAGAGTAGTCAATATATATTACTAGGGTTACATAATTACAAGTATAACCTTTATATAATTACAACATAATATAAAATACATTTATATGCTAACATTCCCCCTCAAGTTGAGCCAGGTTGGAAACAACGGCCAACTTATTTCATAAAATCTGAAACCGCATCGTAGGCAGAGGCTTGGTAAGAATATCGGAGACCTGATCATCTATAGATATATGATGAACAAGTAGTTGTTTCGAAGCTACTTGTTCACGCACGAAGTGGAAGTCAAGCTTAAGATGTTTAGTACGATGATGAAATACGGGATTCGCCGTTAGATAGGTTGCACTTAGATTATCACACCACAAGGTAGGAGTGGATGTAATAGGATAATCTATATCAGCAAGAAGCATACCTATCCAAGATAACTCCGATGTGGTAGTGGCAAGGGCTCGGTATTCGGCTTCCATAGATGACCGAGAGAATGTACGTTGCTTCCTCAAAGCCCAAGAAACAAGATTATTTCCATGGAAAATGGCAAAACCAGTCTTTGATCTCCTATCATCGGGATCACCCACCCAATCAGAGTCAGAAAAGGCATTGAGATGAATGTGGGGTTGCGGTGTGAATTTGATCCCATATGTCGGGCTCAATTTTCGATAATGAAAAATGCGCTTCAATGCTTGTCAATGTGAAATCAAGGGAGCTTGCATGTACTGTGCAACTTTATGCACCGCAAACGAAAAATCAGGCCGGGTGATAGTCAAGTACTGCAGTCCGCCAACAAGGCTGCGGTATAGGGTAGAATCGTCGAAGGGCGGGCTGCCTTTAATGGATAGCCTGTGTCTATGTGTTGTCGGTGTCAAGATGCCCTTGGAATCTACCAATTTGGCTTTAGTCAACAAGTTAGTGGCATTTTTTTGCTGATTTATGAATAAAGATCCCCTCGTGCGTGTCAATTCCATACCCAAAAAATACCTTGCTTGGCCTAGGTTTTTTATTGCAAATTCAGACTATAAATGGCTGATCACTTTTGTCTCGGTAGATGCACTATTGCTCAATATCAGGAGAACGTCTACATATATCAAGCAAAAAATGATTGTTGATCCATGACGATAGGAATATAACGATAAATCGGCTTTTGACACCTTAAAGCCGTAAGCAATAAGTACTTGAGTGAGTCGTCGATGTCACAATCCGGGAGATCGCTTGAGGCCATATAAAGATTTGAAAAGTCGACAAACATACTATGGGTGAGAGTTATCAACGAAGTCCGGCGGTTGTGTCATAAACACCGGTTCATCCAAGTCACCATGTAGAAATGCGTTTGAGACTTCTAAATGTGAAATTAGACCAATTGTAGGACACGGCTAGAGACAAAATTAGACGTATGGTGGTTGGCTTAACAACAGGACTAAATGTGTCATGAAAATCTAAGCCCGGTCTTTGATGAAATCCTTTTGCAACAAGACGAGCTTTGTAACGCTCTACCGAACCATCGACATTCAATTTGGTTTTAAACACCCATTTACATCCAATAGCATTTCCATTGGGTGGTGAAGGAACTAGTTGCCACGTTCCATTTGAAATCAAGCCATTGTATTCATCAGACATAGCCTTTAGCCAGCATTCATGCTTAGATGCTTCCGTGTAGCATGTGGGATCTCTAGGGATAACGGTAGTGTGAAAAAGGTTGGGTGGTTTAGGTAATTTGCTAGTGGATTGGCGAGTGATAATGGTCTTGGCTGGTGGGGTTGCTTTTTAGTGACCCTTTTTGGCTTAGGTGGGTTGGCATATTTGGACAAATCTATGACAAGGGACAAGTCAGTGGAATTGTTACAGGACGGTGAGGTAGGCTGTTGTTGAGCTAGGTGGGCTGTTGTTGAACTGGGTCACGGGTTGGTGAGGATGGCTGACATGGTGTGGGCCCACGGGCAGGAGAAGATGGCTGAGGTGGAATAGGTTCATGAGGCGGTAAATGAGGCAGTGAAGTGATTGGGTTAGGAAAAGCATGGGTCACTAACTGGTGAAGGAGGCCAAGAGTAGAATGGAGGTAAATTAATTTGTCTTAGAAGGGCAGCGGGTTGTATAGTGACCATTGGTAGATTATGTGAAGGGGAAGGATGAGAAGGCACCGTAGCAACCGAACCACGTAACTCTGAATAAGGAAAAACTGTTCAGAAAGACAACATGACGTGAGATATAAATTTTCTTGGATAGCGGATCCAAACAACGGTAACCTATATGAACCTTGCTATAACCAAGAAAGAGACACTTACGAGACCTATAATTTAACTTGTGAGACGAGTATGGATGCAACCAAGGATAACATAAACAACCGAAGACACGAAGAGACAAGTAATCAGGTTCATGTTGAAAAAGAGTAAAATAAGGAGATGAGTCGGTGAATTAGATAATGGGATGCGATTAATTAAGTAAACTGCTGTATCAAAGGCATTAGACCAGAATTGCATGGGAAGGGTAGCACGATTTAATAGTGCTAAACCAATTTCGACAATATGTCGATGTTTTCTTTCAGCAGCTCCGTTTTGTTCGGGTGTATAAGGACACGACATCCTATGATGAATGCCAAAATATTTGTCAACAACAGCACGAAATTGGATAAACATATTCAAGACTTCAGATTTACGACGTAAGAAATAAATCTAGCTGTAACTGCTAAAAGAATCATAAAATACCAAATAATATAAATAACCATCCTGAGATTCAACGGGGGAAGGCCCCCAAAGATCAGAACAAATCAAGTCTAAAGGTCGGGAAAAACAGACTTAGATAAAGCAAATGGTAACTTATGACTCTTACTAACTGCACAACTTGATCAAATAGTTGATGCAGAACTTCTATTTGAATCAAACTTAATGTGACGACGGCGAAGAAGACGAGTAACAACTAGAAGAGCAAGATGCCCAAGCCTATCATGCCATGTAAATAACTTTGTAAGATGACACCGAACCGGGACTCCACTATTCGATGAAAGCTCATACAACCCATTTCTATTCATGCCTATCAAAAAACTCAATTGAAACATCATTAGATCGAAAGGCAAACTGATAATGAATAGCGGCAGCTGTGGTGGTGTAAAGAAGAAGAAGCGGTTGAATTAGGGCTGTAAGCCAGAGGCGTCTGATACCATGTAAATTGGGAAACCTCAATCACGTTAATAAGTGAGAGAGTAGTCAATATATATTACTAGGGTTATATAATTACAAGTATAACCTGTATGTAATTACAACATAATATAAAATACATTTATATGCTACCAAAATCACTATAAATATCTAGTGTTTGATTTGCCTTTCATCTTTTATTTTATTACATTATATTTCATATCTGCATCATTCGGACTCATTAACTTCAGATTAAAATCAAACACGCTACATAAGACTTTTATAAGTCTATAAATTTCACGTAAAAGGATTATTCACCCCCTCTGACCCTAAATACATAAGCACAAGGACCAACAACATATCCTTTATATTTATTTATTACAATATAATTACTGTTATTTAATTCTCACTTTTACATTTTCGTCCCCAAAAATTATTTATATACCATTTTTATTTATTTACTAAAATACTATATTTCACCCAATTAAATCGTTTACAAAATCTTTTTTCCCAAAGCATCAGCTGAATAAAATATGGTTTAGCTCAACCATCGGTTAGTTAAACCCAATTGTCCGACTTCAAAAAATATTTAAATTGATTTAAAATAAAAATTTAATATATAAAATATTTTAAGTTAATAAGTAATCATAATAATAATTGTGAAAAATAAAAAAATTCAAAACAAAGAAATAAGTTGCTAACAAATAATTGTATTTGTATAAATTTATTTATATTGAATTTTATAAATGTTTTTAAATTTAAATTATTTATAAGGATATTTTTATTATTTTGGTGATGCTAAATTTAAAAAGGGAAAATGTATAATTTTTATTATTTTATTTATAAGGATATTTTTTTCATTTTTTGGGAGCGATAAGTATAAAAAAGGGTGGTAAATAGCAATCCAACTTTTCATCAAGTATTTGAATTCATAGGTATAGAATTTTTTAATTTTGTTATTTCTCACATTAACTATATTGTATGGTAATTAAGCCTCGTTAGTATGGTTCTAAATTATAATATGTTTTTTGATAGCATTGTTTTTTCATATATGGTATGGTTTTTCCATCGTTTTTCCGTGGTTAGTATGGTTCTCAAGAGTCATAACCATAAAAATCTAATTTTTTATGATTCATCACTGTTTTTTTTAAATTAAACTAATTTTTTTATAAAAAAATATCATATCATACTACACAATCTATCCAATCAAGAATTTTTAAAAAAATCATAACATATGATATTATATATCATATCATACTTCAATGAACCAGTAAACCATCAACCAAACATGGGCTAACATGCCAAGTAAATTTTAGAAAAACAAACGACTTTAGAATTCCTGAAAAAATCTTAATCATACTTTTCGGGGGACCCGTGTATTACATCACACACGAGAAAAACTTTTTAGTTAAAATACTATCAAAACAAAAATGTCATCTACCTAATATTTTGATATTATTGATTAGGTGACCAACTGCAAAATATATAAATGTTATGAGGCTTAGAATGTC
The DNA here is from genome assembly GCA_947683365.1 of Euphorbia pulcherrima. Classification (NCBI taxonomy): domain Eukaryota; kingdom Viridiplantae; phylum Streptophyta; class Magnoliopsida; order Malpighiales; family Euphorbiaceae; genus Euphorbia; species Euphorbia pulcherrima. Next base: position 40,596,114 of record CANTUS010000008.1, on the reverse strand, counting down.
CTATAATTATACTTAAAATGTAAATAAATGTAAAATGTTAGACGTAATGTAGGAACAAATCATTTTTTTAAATGGAGAGAAAATTATCATTTATAATGAAATAAGCAATACATTTTAATTGATACATTAGCAAAAACAAAGGAAATCAAATAAAATATTATATTAAATTCAGAAAAATAAAATCTCACTATATTTAGAGATTGAACAAACTTATCAAATGATTAAGAAGAAAACATAAAGAAAAATAAAAAGACAATAATTATTCTACGATCTATAATCTCTTAAGTTCCATCTTATATTATCATAGATCTATAATCATGTTTAAAAATTCCGACGTACTCTAAAATACCAACCAGTTTTGTAAATCCAAAGCGATCTTACTTAAAAGAAATAGTGGGGTGCCTTATTAGAAAGATGACATATAACTTTGACTAGGAAAAGATGGAGACCCAACGGTAAAACTATGAAAGTCGTATTGTTTAGCATTGTGTGTCTACAATTGAGAAAGAAAATCGTGTAGCGAAAACTTAATAAAATTATCAAATAGAGATTATTTCATACAAAAACTAGAACCATAAAAACTATAAAATAGAAAAATAGAAAAATATTCCACCTCGAAACTAAATACTATTCAAAGAAGAGAGATGAGATACTTTTACAAATTAATATCAATTTTCCAGTAACACATATAGTTAAATTTAAGTAAGAAATGACAAAATAATTTTTTAATATACAAAAATATTTATTATTTTATTTTGAGGTGGACTCATGCACACTAGCTAATAGGAGTGGAAGGGCTAGTTTGGTATTAGTTTTTGCACCTTTTTTAAATAGTTTTTCTGAAAATCTTTATTTTTAAGCTCTTTTTTAAGCCGCAGATTTGATTTTAAAAAAATAAATCTGACGGTTCCTAATTAATTAATATGAAAGATCAAAATATGTTATTTAAAATAAAAATATATAATTTAATTAAAAATTTATAAAAATAATTTATTTTAACAATAGTTTAAAAAGTAATATCAAGCGGAAGATTTCACGCTTTCATTTGGTGAAAGAGAAAGGGATAGGCTGCGACCAAATAATATGCTTATGAATAGAGCATTAAAAGTAGTATAAAACTCCAACAAATGGACCATAAAAATACAATATTTGAAACGCATATAATACACAATTTGATCTATAACATACATCAAAACGAGAGAGAAAAAAAATTAAATATGCATAAATTTTCAAATATATTATTAGCAAAGATAAACATAGCCTCAAATAAGATTTAAATAGGACAGAATGAGATAATAAGAAGGAATAGGAATCATACATAATATAATATGGAATAGTTGGGTCAGTTTTTATACTCACTATTTTGAAAATCTATTCAGGGTACTATTTTACTAGTTGCTATTTAGGGTAATATCAAACTCTTAGTCCATTTATTGCTACATAGTTATTGTCTATGCATTATCTTGTCCGGTATTTTTTTCACCAAGACTATCTTTACCCTCTTTTTAAGGGTTAGCTTTAAAAATTATTATGTAGTTTCACTCATTTTTTTAAAAGTTTTTATATTATTTTTTTAAAAGGGCCCTTGTGGTATTAAAAGTTAGCAAAAAATAAATTTTCTCTAAAATTAGTTGTGCTGAGTTGGTAAAGGGTATTTTCGTCAAATCCCAAATTTTCAAATTTTAAAGAAAAAAATATGATAATTCACCTTACCAATTCAACAAAACTAACTTTGTTATGAAAAAAATCCTTAATCGCTAATATTTGATATCACAAGGGTCTTTTTAAAAAAGAGTGAAACTACGTAAAAATTTTTTAAGTTAACCCTTTTTTCAATATATCAATATTTATAATAATAATAATAACAATTAAATTTTTAACCCACAAAAATTAATTCATTAACTAAAACTACTAACATCAAAATATTTTCACCATAAAAATCTTATTTTAAGTCTAATATTGAGAAATGGTATGCTCTAATTAAAAAATAATAAGGGTCTGACTCTCCAAATCAAGATAAGGAACTTAAAAAAATTATGTTTTTAATGAAATTTTTTAATACGTAAGAATTAACTAAATATAGTATTTAATTCAGCTACTTTTATCTTGAATATCTGTTATTATTTGTTAATAATTTCATACTATAACTTACATGTTAATTGAATTAATAATTTTAATATATCAGAAAGACTACCACCAACATTTTTCCTTTTATCTTAGTTTTCTTCTTCCTACCCAATCAATATTTTCTTACTTTAATGACATTTATAGGTGTGTATTTTCAAAACAGAATATATCAGAAAGACTACTACCAACATTTTTCCTTTCATTCTGTTTAGGGCCCTCAGGCTTTGTTTTTTTACTTTGATTTAGCTTTTCTACATATTTATAAATGTTCACCCAAGTGAGTTCAAATCAGCCTTTTAAATTTATAAATTTATACTAAAATAATTTTAATTCAATTTATAGAAATTCAAGTGATCATCGCCTAACTTAAATTTTTATTCTTTTAATACTACAATTGAAACCAATGTACTCATAGATTTCTTCTTCTTAATTTTATCCAAAAAAATAATTTTTTTATCGTTTTTATCTAAAGTTTGTACTCTGCTTATAAACTCATTATTATATTTTTTTTTCATTCTTTAAATTTCAATTATTATATAATTCATCAGATAATATTTTTTTATGTTATTAACAGAGATAACTTTCTTTTTATTAATTCCAAAAAAGTTAACAATCTGAATGATATGTGCAATAATTATAGCAACCTGTCTCTCAACATGGTGGAACGGCTAAGGCCCAAGAATTGGAATTCAATAAGAGGGTCACTTTTTATCATGGCACTTTTTTTTACTGAAAAGCATATTATAGTATATTAAATTAAATTAAATTAGAGATAATAATAACTCTCGTGTAACTTATAAATTTAATTCACTTTTTGATTGTTTTATGTGATAATTAAAATAATTTATTGCTGATTTTGTGCATATGTTGTGTATAATCAGGTTTTGGGTATTATTTGAGATACTTTAGCAGTTTCGGAATAAATGAAGCATTTTGGTAGTTGTTTTGGAGCTGAGTTGCAGTTAAACCTAGAGTTTAGGATATTCAGTCCAAAGTTAAAGTGATTGGAGCTTGAACGCGCAGCAAAATGTGTTGTTTTGGACTGTTTTCATTGACTTTATCTCTGCTGACCCGAAGCCTAAGTTGATAGTTGCTGTTGAGATTTTCTGATTCAAATAGAAGACTATTTTGGAGTTTTAGTTTTACTTAACTATCTCCTCAAGGAATTTCCAGATACATAGGCTATATTCTCTTTTTTTATCTCATTCCCATTTTATCTCTTTAGTTGTTTAGGAATTGGACAGTTGGGGATATTTTCCTTGTTTAGATAGAATTTAATTTTAGTTTAATTAGGCTAATTATTTTCCAACAAAATGATATCTTTTTGGCTGGACGTTATTTCTGCTCTAAATGTATTCTTTGCCAGGAACGCTGGTTTTATTTCAAATGGAAAATTCAGCTTATTTTTCATATATCATGAGCAGCTAATTATCCTTTTCTTTCAACCAAGGAGTTAATCGAAGTTAGTTGGTAATTGTGAGGCTTGTTCTTAATCTTTTTCTCATGTATTAATTTTTGAATCAAACCGGTAATATCTCTTCATTGTTATATTTTTGCAATTCCTCAATTCGGGTAATTGTGGTTTTTGATAATATAGCATATTGTTATTCTCTTGCGTTCATTCTATCATAACGTAGCGGAAATTCGGTGACAAACGATTTTCTTATGTTTTCGTGGTTTGATTTGATTTAATTCGATATTTTGTGCTATCATAATTTGTTGAATTAAAATTGGTTCTTTGTATTCAATGTTTTTTGAAGATTAAACCTTGTCAGCTATCTACAAGTGCGTCTTTAAATCGAGGGATTTGATTTAGCCATATAAGATCATTCCCATCTTTTCTTAAAAGATTTTAATCGTGATATTTCATGGTTAAGCCAATTAATTGCCATGATGAGATTTATCCTTTATGCCTGTGATCGATTACCATTTAGTTAAGAGTATCCTTAGTCGAGAGAGTTTTAAACCATACATTTTTATTTGTGAAATTCCAGCTTTTACATTTTATTTTATTTGCATTTTCAAACAATCTCTAAACCCCCATTTGTTTATTTTATCGTATTTTCTTGGTTATCAAACTTATCCAAATTGATTACTTGTTTCTTATGGAGATGATCCCACTTACCACTTTCACAAATTTCGTTTGTTTTAGAGCGAACGGGTTCTTTATTATTTTTGGCTATTTCGCCGCCCCTCAAATTTTGGCATCGTTGCCGGGGAATGAGTACCAATAAATCTTATTTGTTTTGATAGCCAGGATTGATCGACTCTAGAATTTCTAGAAGATGGCAGCTACCATGACACTTGAGGAAATGCTAGCAGCACTAGGAAGAGCACCACCTACGATTTTCTATGAATTTTGCGGAATTGTTGGACATGCGGTTAATACGTATCCATTACTTTTTGGAGAGGAGCATCAACCAAGAGCATTTTTTTCCAATTTCAATAGACAGACAATTGTTTCTTGTGAATTTTGTCGTGCTATTGGACACATGGGTAGTACGTGTTCACTAATTTTTGGAGAGGAGCATCAAGGTTCTCTATCTAGTCCAATCAACCCAAGCACTCCAAACTTTTCCGTAGTCCCTTACCATGGCAGCATGAATGTCAACCAGCTTTGAACAATAAAGGTATGACTCATGAGGATATGGTAATGTCAATGACAGAAAATACTCAAAGGACAGGAAAAAAGTCTCCAAAATTTGGAGAAACAAGTAAGTCAAGTGGCGACCTCACCAAGTATATTGGAACATCAAGGTAAGCATTCATCTCAAATAGAAGTTAATTTTGTATGTGAAAAAGAGGTTGAAATTTCACACAACAATGCTAACCTGGACTCTAAGGCAACCATGAATTCTGAAATAATTTCAAAGCAGCCATCTAGAGATGCAACTGTTTCAAAAGAACCAGATTCCTCGACTATGCAGCTACCTTTTCGTAAACGATTTGCAACACCAATTAAGGAAAAGGAGGATGGAAACTTAAGGGAAAATTTCAAGAACACTGAGCTTAAAATTCCAGTACCTGATAATGTTAAGAAAACTTCTGAACATGCTGAGATTTTAAAAGATTTATTCTCTAACAAAGAGGGACTTAATAGTGCTGAAAAATTTATAATTGGTGAAAAAGTTTATATCATGGATGAAGGTAAATTGATTGATGAAGGTATGGAGCAAGGTGTGAGTGATCCTATGTTGAATGATCATGAAATAATTTATATGAATCGATTTCAGGTGAAGAAAAGAATTTTACTTCATGATCTTAAATTTAATTTGCACTTAAACAGATTACACTTCCGGTGGAAAAGATTTATGTTTGTTATTGCTAATGCTTTTTCTCCGTGGTAGTTAAAAGCTTGGAAATTAGTAAGGTATTTCTTCTAAAACAATTTTATAAAGGTTTTCGAGCAGTTGGTCCTAAGAATTTCATCTTCAAGAAATTGAGCTCTGAGCCGTAACAAAGCAGCGGCAATGTCGGGTTAACAACGATAAGAAAATGCGCTCCTAGGAGGCAGCCCAATCTTAACCATGAACTCATGCTTATTCCTTTATCCTTTTTAGCTTAGCTCTTCTTGTTCTTTTCATTATTTTCTGTTATTTCAGTTTTCAGTTTAAAAGGGCATTAGTGTAAATTTTTCTTTTAGTCATCTTTAACCTTGGGTTTAATCTGAGAAATTTCTTTTATTTTTTTAGGGTACAGTGGGCTTTCATAGAGGATTCGATGCCTTGGAGTTTAAATGGGTCACAAAATATTTGTTGGTACGTACTAAAAAGGCATGGTGGTGAATGAGTTTGCTTTCTATTCACCAATTAACCCAATTCTTTCAAGCCCAATAACCCACCTCTACCCGTTACACCTTGCCCAATACCTAGACACTTTAACCCATAACCCACTTTCACTATCCTAACCCGACTACCCATATCACTTGACCTATTTATCACTCTCAACATAAACCGTAAACACTCTGACTCTTAGCCGCCACCCACACATCTCTCCAAACTCTCACCATCAGCGATCCTTGACCCCGCCACCCATTCTCGCTGCCGTTCAGTTGACCACCACCAATCAACCTAGCATCATTTACTCCTCATGGTTAGAACGAAAACTCAAGCATGTTGGATACCATAATCACGGCGGTAGAGCAAAATCCGACGAAGTCCCTCGTCGTTACAGGAACTAAATGCCATTGTTACACATCCGTGAGTTCTAACGAAGCGCTAGCACCTCCACAACAGCCGCCTATTTCACCGAGTAAAGACCCCATTCACATCCCGCTAGTAACTTCTCCTACGACAGCAAAAAAGGGCCTTCGGTAAATCACATGCAACACAGTCCACCACCTCTGATTCTCCAATAAATAAGGCAGCCACCATTAAATCATCTGTGAAGAAATTGATTCCAACACCACAGGCAAGTCCACTGGCAAGCAGAACATGTTCCTATTCAGTCCTAACTGAAATCTTGCCGACAAAGAATGTTACTCCTAAACTAAAACAGAAAAAATCAAGGGAGAAAGCCATAAACAAGAAGGTAGCAGCTTCTGGTTCCAAGAGGAAAGCAAAAACAGCAATACCTGATTGTTCCAGAACTCAGAAACGGGCTATGCTAGGGAAAGGCAAACCAGATAATTCCCCACCTCACGTAACATTCTCCAAATACCTAGATTCTAAGTTTTTGCATTATGATGCACTTGAGGTTCAATATTGGTTGGGATTCATTCTTTAAAATGCATTTGCCTTGTTATTAGGAGCTTATTGAGGAATTTTTAGGGAATTTCGTTTTTAATCCAAGGAATGCTAAAATTGATGTTGATGCTCCTAGAATGATCAACTTTTCTGTTTGTGGTAATAGATTTAGCTTAAGCATAACAGAATTTAATATTCATTTGGGGTTAATTACTGAATCTTTTACTGAATCTGAGGAATATAAGAATGGAATTTGTGATTTCCCTAAGGATTTTAGAGATACTGAGTTTTTTAGATTTTTGAGTGGCTTGGAGTTTGGTGTGTATAATTCTAGCAGATCCATTGATGCATGATTCACTGACTTTGCACTTAAGTATTTGCATTGGTTATTAGCTTTTCTGTTTTCTGGGCGAGTTACTGATTCTCCAATTATTTCTAAGACTGAGCTATTGTTTTTGTGGAGTATTTATCATGAGAAATATGTGAATCTAGGCTATTGGATTGCACTTCAAATTAAAACTGTAACCAAGGGTACTCGTTCCATTCTTTTAGGACATTTGGTGACTCAATTTGCAGTCAATCAAAATTTATTTAACCATGAGGACACAGAGTTCGATATTGTTTTTTCTATGCAACCCCTTGACTTGAATAGCTTGTGTACGATGTGATTGGTTGAGAATACCTCAGATGGGCATTTTGTTTTTAAAGTTGCAGGTTTTGTTGACGATCCCCTAGTCTAACATCTCCTTGTTGATAGACTAGATAAAGTCATACAACATCAAGAACTAATTATCACACTCTTACAACAACAAAATGAGCGATGAGACCAAATGCTCACGGTATTTCAGTAGCTTCAATAGCTCCAACAGCGGCCTCAATAGGTTGACCCGAGCATCCTCCACTGACAGGTTGCATCTTTTCTTAATTGCTTCTTTCATTTCTTTTGATTTGCGGATAAATGAGGGCATTTATGCCTATAAGTGTGGGGGAGGGTATTTTTTGTTGAAACTTTTTGCAGAAAATTTTTGGCAGAAAATTTTTGGCACTTGTTTTTGAATTATTTTTCATTTTGATTGTCCTCAATAAAGATAACTCTTGTAAAAGGAATGTCTCTTAATAGGCTCATTAAACAAGTACCAATTCTGGCTTATCTAGCCATATTTTGATATCGAGAACCAATTTAAGAAATGAATTTCCAATTGACTGAAATCTGAAAGTAGCTTTGTAAGATGTTTAGCCTTGATTGAATGTAGAAAAGTGAAACATGATTGTATAATTTGCATGTGCTCAATTTGGACTTAGCCTATATTTATGTTCTTTGTAACATGGAAGCTTTATCGAGAACTTACATTATCTCTAGAATTGATCTGGTGGTTATTTTATATTTGTTGGTTCCGAAAATAAACGAAACGAGCCTTACGTGGCGGCTAGCAACCAGGTAAAGTCTCTTTCATAGGTCCGCTAAAGGAAGAGCAAACTACGGCTAACAACCAAGTGAAGACTCTTTCATAGGAGAGAAAAAAATCGATAAATAGGCTGTGCTTTTAATTTTATTTATGCAAAAATAGGCAATAGAAAAAGTAGAAAAAATAGAAAGTTGCAGTAGAAAAAAAAAAGAGAAAAAAGTGGAAAAAAGAAAAAAAAGATGTATTGTGGCTAGATGTGTTATAGGGACCCCACCAAGTGCAATGTACAAAAACTTAAATATAAGATCGGAATAAATCTTCTCATAATTACAAAGAACTCTAAATAGAAAGCTAAGGTAAACTGTCAACCTTAATAGCAATTAACTGCATGTTTATGTTTATAATTGGTAAAAATTCTTGGGGTTAAGTTTTCGAGCAAGGCCATAAGCTTTCTAAAAGGAAATCTGTCAATTGGACTATCGTAGCTTTGAAAGGCTCTCTATCAAAATCTTGGTGAAAAAAAGTCAGTCTTTGCGAAAATGTTTAGGGCCTTTTATTTGATTTAGTTCCTTCTTCTTTTGAGTTTTTAATGTTTGCTCGATGACAAGCAAAAAGCAAAAGGCAATTATGAGGGAATTTAATAACTCGTAAATTTAACTCATTTTCTGGTTGTTTCATGTGATTATTGGAATGATTTACTGCTGATTTTGTGCATATGTTGTGTATATTCAGGTCTTGGGCATTATTTGAGATACTTTAGCAGTTTTGGAGTTAATGAGGCATTTTAATAGCTGTTTTGGAGCTGAGTTGCAGTTTAACCTAGAGTCTAGGATATGCAGTTTGAACTTAAAGTGATTGGAGCTTGAACGTACAACAAAATGTGTTGTTTTGGAGTGTTTTCGTTGACTTTATCTCTGCTGATCGGAAGCCTAAGTTGACAGTTGCTGTTGAGATTTCCTGGTTAAAATAGAAGATGTTATTGGAGTTTTAGTTCTACTTAACTATCTCCTCAAGGAATTTCCAGATTTACACTAGGCTATATTCCCTTTTTATCTCATTCCTATTTTATCTCTTTAGTTGTTTAGGAATTTGACAGCTCTTATTTTAGTCACAGACTTTAATTAGGGATCTTTTCCTTGTTTAGATAGAATTTGATTTTAGTTTAATTGGGCTGATTATTTTCCAACAGAATAATATTTTTTTTGTTGGGCATTATTTCTGCTCTGAACGTGTTCTTTACTAGGAACGCTGGTTTTATTTTGAATGAAAAATTCAGCTTATTTTTCATATAACATGAGCAGCTAATTATGCTTTTCTTTCAACTAAGGAGTTAATCGAAGCCAGTTGGTAATAATGAGGCTTGTTCTTAATCGTTTTCTCATCTATCAATTTTCAAATCAAACCGGTAATATCTCTTCATTGTTATATTTTTAATTCTTCAATCCGGCCAACTGTAATTTTTGATAATATAGCATATTGGTATTCACTTGGGTTCATGCTAACATAATGTAATGGAAATTCGGTGACAAACGATTTCTCATGTTTTTGTGGTTTGATTTGATTTACTTCGATATTTTGTGCTATCATAATTTGTTGAATTAAAATTGGTTCTTTGTATTCAATGCTTTTTTAAGATTAAACCTTGTAAGCTATCTATAAGTGCGTCTTTAAATCGAGGGATTTGATTTAGCTATCTAAGATCATTCCCATCTTTTCTTAAAAGATTTTAATAGTGTTATTTCATAGTTAAGCCAATTAATTTCCAATGTGAGATTTATCCTTTATGCCTGTGATCGATTACCATTTAGTTAAGAGTATCCTTAGTCGAGAGAGTTTTAAACCATACATTTTTATTCGTAAAATTCTAGCTTTTACATTTTATTTTATTTGCATTTTCAAATAATCTCCAAGCCCCCGTTTATTTATTTTATCGTATTTTCTTGGTTATTAAACTTATCCAAATTAATTTACTTGTTCCATATTGAGACGATCCTACTTACCACTTTCACAAATTTCGTTTGTTGTAGAGTAAACGGGGTTCTTTATTATTTTTGGATTTTAAAACTCATCAACCTCTAATTAAAAAGGTGAATAAATGTCTCTATGTGTTGAAGAATCAACTGCTTTAGTTAACAATGTGCAGCATGATTCACAGACTAATTAACGTAAACGGTTTAAAACTACTTTAAACATAAAACCAGAGTTAAAATAATAGATAAAACAACCAAAAAAATATACTAAACTTACTTTTATATAAGATAAAGAAGCCACAGAGCAAGACTACTAAAAAAACAAAAAAAATAATAGCAAATCAGTCACGATAATAGTCCTAATAATAAACCTTGATAGATTTATTTTTAAGTTCATGAAGTTAAAAATATCAAAACTTAATTGTTTTTGGTTAAACAGGAAATATCAATACTTAATTAATAATTATAGGATTCAACAATTATTTTAATAATGTTTTCCTTTCCATTATATTGTTATTATCTTAATAACATCTATATTTCTTTATCTCTTTTTCTTGGTCAATTCAATCATTGAACTAGAAAGGTTAACAGGTTGTCATTTTATGTATTAAAAAATTTTTTTTTTTATGAATTGTATTAAAAAAAAAATTAAACGTATTGATATAAACACTATGGTTGGTGGTTTTGTAACTAGATTCGCTAGCATACAGTGCAAATCATTTTTTTAATAAAGGTTGACCTCGGTAAATACCGACTATATTTATTAAATTAAAAAAGAAAAAAGCAATAATAAAAAAAAGAAAAAAAAAATAAAAAATATCTCTAGAATTTTAAAAAGTCATTCGCAACCTACTGTAATAATAATAAACTAAAGAACTGCAACAGTTACACTTGCTATAAACCAAAAACATCCTGGCAGTCACAAATAATGTGCAACCGGCAGGACCTTGCATTAAGCCAAACCAGAGGAGATGCTCCTTTGGATGAAAAAAGCGAGGAATCCAAGAAAATTCTTGTGATGCAAAATAGTCATTCCTTACGAGTAACGCCGAGGACGGTGAGACCTAAACAGCACCAATAATGTCAACATCATCGTAATAATCTATGTAAATTTGAGGTCTTAGCGTTAGAGTCACAACTTCGAAGCTCCGACAACCCAAAGCCACCCAACTCAAGGGGGGCTGTATTGAAACTGGAACCACAGGCTGTCCAATGATTGAAAAAAAAAACTACAGAGGAGGGTCACATCTGTCCGGGTAGAGAGTAGACGATGGACGACTAGGGTTCCGACGAGAAAAAACCCTAGCCGCCCAGATCAAAGAACGTTCCTTGTGAATCACTGGTAAGGAAAAGCCATAGTATAGGAACTGGAGGAGCCTATCATCTTCTACTGCCCCACGTCCCAATAAAAATGCCAGCAGCCCGCTAAACTGGCAGACGATAATCAAGCTGCCTAGTGTTGAACTTCAATCTCCAAAAAATCAGCAAAGAGAACACCAAGAAACCGCCAATAATTATCGGTAAGAAGCAGGGTCTGGGCGGCTAGGTTGCAAATAAGAACTCTAGCCGCCCAGGTTTTTTCCCTAGAGAACGTTTCCATATTTAAAGAATAAATTATAAACTATCAATTATTCTATTGCAGATCATTTTGATATTTAGTTCTTTAGTTTTAATGCTATTTTTTATTTGTAATTTAAAATATGATGTTTTCTTTTGAAATATCAGTTTTTTAATTAAAAGTTGAGAATCGGAGTCCGGTCTCTATTTATTAAAAAGGAAAATAAAAAAGACGAAAAAAGAAAAATAAAATAAAATACAGAAAACCAAGAAAATAAAAACAAAGAAACTCCTTGTGAAGGAGACTATCAGCCCAGTTTCCTACGGTCACATTTAGCTTGCTCCCTAGACACAATTACTAAGCCTAGCTTTTTCTAGACCGAAAATGGCTTCCATTTAGAGGCAGCGGTCTGCTAAACCATATTCGTGTTACATGTAGATTCACTTCCATTTGGGCTAGATCCCGTGCTTTTGGAAGCACTAGCAATAATAGAATCTATAAAAGCCTTCATTCTCGCATTCGGCGATAAACTCCACTGATTAGCTTTCTATTTGCTCTTGACTGTTTCCCATTTATTATCTCCTTCCGCAGCCACGTCCTGCTCCGAGGGCTGCTCTGAATTTGATTCACCGCTAGTTGGCGTGACAACTTTATCATGATATAGTTGCACCTCTCGATTGATCCCCTCGAGATTTATGATGTCGACTCAGGTGATAGGAGTATGTACTTCTTCCTCCACTTGAACAATGGCCATGTTCTGACCCCCCAATGGATTGCTCCTCCTCGAATTCCTCATCCACTAATTCTTCCGAGGAATTATCCGTATCATGATGTGAGGGCTCAATTGCCAACACCCTTCCTGTAGGTAAAATGTTTTTTAACATGCAAGTATTAAGGTCTTTCTGCAGTTGTTTACTCCTTGTGAACAGCCCAAAATTAGGGTTAGTGTGGCTCGGCTCAGGGTCCTTTTTTGATTTCATTGGTTGATTTATGACTTCCATTGGCTTTTTGTTCCGGCAGCATTCATATGCATGGTGGCTTACTGAATTATAGATCTTGCAGAATGCAGGAATCTTCTCAAAATAGAGTTCAACCCATAATTCATGTCCTTCCCATGCGACTCAAATTGTTTGAGGTAACGGGTTGGAAAGGTCGACATCCACCAGAACCTTAGCATAGTGCCCAAAGGATCCCTCAAGAATATTGTTATCCACACGAAGCAAAACCCCAAAACAGCTAGTTATATCCACTAGGGTTCGTGGATCATAGTACTCCCATGGAAGGGCTTGTAATCAAACCCAAAGTTGAGCATTTGTAGATTGTTGAGTGTAAGGATCAAAGTCCGAAACCCATGGCTGAAGCCTGAACACTCCCAATTTCAGGTTGAGGCTACCCCGGCTCCAAACCAAAGATTTTGAAGCCATCGAATCTAACATGATGTGGTAATATCCCTTCCCAATCAAAATCAGATTCTATTGTGATTTTAGTCCCCAAACGGTGCTAAGTTGGCTCTTCAAAGTCTCTAATTTTCTTGGATTATCTCCCTGATTAAGAATCAGTCTTCCAATAAGTAAAAATTCACATCGCTTAACCTAACATTCATAGATTTCCTGGGTGATTTAATAGATTTAAATCCCCTTTTATCGGTTACTATAGCAACCAATGGTGCAAAAATCGGCGTATGAACCTGTACAACCAGTGCATATGAAGGCTTTTTGGTTGTACATAAATGTTTACCTGATTTGTAGTCGATTTCATGGCGGCAGGATCGGCATCCGAGACGGTGACTGTTGAAGCAATGGGGACTGAATTTAGTGCGTTGCCATAGGAAATTGCAGACTTGTTCTTCTCAGCCTGTGCGATTGTTGTTTCCTTCAGAAAAGACCTTTTGTCAAAGAGGAGAGCTTTAACAAACCGAATTTCAAAATTTACTTATGATAAATTACTACGGTATTAAAACATCATGAAAATTATTTTTGTAGTTATTATTATTGTTATTGGATATAAGGCATGAAGAAATAAGAGTTAATTAAGTAAGAGGGATGAATTGGGTATTTAATTATTTGTTCAAGGGCACTATTAAAAATTGAAAAAAAAAACATATATCCAGCCTTTCTCTTCTTCACCTCCATCATTTTCTCCTTCTCTATTTCTCTCTTCCTTATCAAATTTTCCCTAATCTAAAAACTTCCGATTTCTTCGATTCAACTTCACATTCTTGTTAGAAATCGATCCTTAAGCCCTCTATCATCATCAATTTTAGTGAATCAAGACTAGAAGAGGAGGATTTCAGATTTTAAAATTTAGATGAATAGTAACCCGAATTTGACGTGAGTGATTTTTGGTGAAATTAAAGCTTAATTAGTAGAATTCATGGTAGATTAAGCATATTTATGATTTTAGGAAGTTTATTTATATAATATCTTGATAGAATTATATATGGCTGTTGTAGAGGAAGCTAGTGCAAGCAAAAGGCAAAAGAGGTAGAAGAGAGCTAGAAAGAGCTTAGAAAACGGTTTGTGTATCAAATTTCGATTTATCGGTTTTTCAGAAAATTTTCCAGATTTGTATCCTTGTTTTGTTTTAATGTTTTCTCTTGTTATATAAATCCGATTTGAATGATTCTTGATTTTATTGACATCTAGAAAAAGTAAGGAATATATGTTCAGAAGAAACCTTATTGAATTTCGTTCGTTTTCAATGTGAAATTTTCGTTTGAAGTTGAGTCATGAAATCTGTTTTCGGAAAATCTCAGCTTTGTACACTGTTTAGTATTTTGATCATAACTACGGTTATACAATTTGGATTTCCTTGATTCTGGCGGTTTTGGAAATCTGAGACATGTGGCTAATTATGTTTAGAAGAAAGTAATTCAATTGGATGATGTTTTGATAGTGAAAAATGCAAGGGACGTCAAGTCACAAAATCTGGAAATTTCTGGAAAGTATGAATATTGATTTTATTGTGTTTTAATTGAAGTTTTATGCTTTAAAATTTGGAATTTGAATTTCTTAATTACTGAAAATATGTTGAATTATGATTGATGGTTTATACTAGAATTTTTAAGATGTTACTTTGATTTATTGCCCTTATTAGTAGAATACGGGTCAGGGTAGATTGGCGCCAATAAAGGGTGGTACAGTACTGTACAAATAATTGATGCTTTGGCTTTATGCCTTGGCCGATATTCTGATATATATATGTATTGATATTGGAGCTTCGGCTTTAGGGTTGATCGATATATTGATTTTGAAGCTTCAGCTATGGGATTGACCGATATATTGATTTTGAAGCTTCGGTTTCGGGCTTGACCGATATATTGATTTTGAAGCTACAGCTTCGGGCTTGACCGATACATTGATATTGAAGCTTCAGCTTTGGTCTTGTCCGCTCCTGTATCCGTTTTACCGTTATTCAGGACTTGTTTACTTTGGGCAATATATGGTTAATGTGTTTGGAAAAAAAATTGGATATAAATTTGATTCTACTTTGAAAGGTTTATAATAAAAGTTTTGTGTTTTGGTTTTATAAAGTTGTTTAAATTTGCTTTTGACTTATGAACATACTTGGTTTCTATTTTAAAGTGTTAAAAATGTTCAAAGTTATTGTATTTCTTTTATGTACACCGCTAAGCAAATTGCTTAGCGTGTATTTTATTTTCTACACGCAGATTCTAAAGATTGTAGATAGCTTGGACCAAAGTGGTATAAGTGGATCAGCTTGAAGAGTAAATAAGGAAAGACTCGAGGTGGATTTGTATTTTAATATAATATTATGGTTTGTAGAATAATGGCATGTACTAGATAGTGTGAGAAATGTAAAGTGGCATTGAGAAATATTTGGAGAATAATTTGGAGTTTGAAACATTATATTTGTATTTGTACATATTGTAATCTATGAGTATTGAACTTTATATAGTGGAGTAGAGTTGTTTATTGGGTGATTATAGTTACTGTGACACTTCCTATAAAGGAGGTGTTACATGAGCTATGTTGAAATCCGACGATGATGGTGGTGGCGTGGTCGTAGTCATGTTCGGAGAGGCGTGGTGTTGGCGTTTATGAAAAAAAGGGGTGACGGCTAGGGTTTGTCATTGTCTCTCTTCCTTTTGAAATATCAGTCAATGTAATAATAAAGTGTAATTTCATTCATCAATTTTAAATTTTGAATCTCAATTTTAAACTCGCCCTTAGAGCCCTTATAATTTAGGAAGAGGCCTGAATAATAATAATAATAATAATAATAGTAATAATTTAGAAAGGGGCGTGAATAGTAGTAATAGTAGTAGTAATAATAATAATAATAATAACAATAATAATAATAATAATAATAATAATAATAATAATAATAATAATTGAAAGATTAGTCAAAGAAATGGTTCATCGGAC
Source organism: Euphorbia pulcherrima (assembly GCA_947683365.1). NCBI lineage: Eukaryota > Viridiplantae > Streptophyta > Magnoliopsida > Malpighiales > Euphorbiaceae > Euphorbia > Euphorbia pulcherrima. The sequence continues at coordinate 40,579,980 of CANTUS010000008.1, read as the reverse complement.
TAACCTTCATAGAAAGAATAAGGGTTTGCCTTCGCCAGATATGATGGCTGCAAGACAGAAAGAGCGTCAGGGCGACTAGCCGTGTGACCAGCGTAGCCTCTCCGATGCTTAAGTCAGCGATGGTAAAAAAGAGGAGGCAAGAGAGATAGAGAGCGGGTTTGTGAGTTTTGAATATGATACCAGAGCATGGGGGTGACCCCATATTTATAGCGTGTAGTTACCTTGCCATAATAGGAATGTATTTCCTCTATTGGTGGTGAGGAGTCCTTATCAGGTAAGGATCCTATTTAGGCATGATTTCCTCTGTAAGAAATTTCTTCGTATTTATCTGTTTAGGAAATGTATTATTCTTGTTTATATGTTTAGGAAAGGGGAGTAATGAATTGATTCGATCTCTTGATCAAGTCAGTGCGACCCCGGTTCTCTATACAGCTCCGTATCACCATTCGACTGTGATGCCGACTGGTCCTTGGCCATCTTGTGGTTCTTCCATCCGATATCTATAAAACACCAAATTATCAAAAGTCCTCATCAAGTTCTTATCAAATTCTTTAGGATTTTCTCTGACCAAATGTACATTTGGTCGGCCTTTTCTCCTTCTACGAATGTGTCAAATGCCGAGTGAGCCCTTGGTCCCAACTCTTCAGTTTCTGTACTGATCAATTTATGACAGCTATTTGATCATTAACTTCTTCTCGAGTGATGTGCGAGTCTTGGATGGCATGACATGAGGTGGTGATCAACTGTCAATTTTGAAGAGGCATCTTTTTACCGCTGCTTAAATAGCGCTTTTCCGCTCACTTTACATTTTTACACTTCATCTCCTTTGCTTTAAGACTTCTGATTTTACATTCTCTGGCAACTCAAGAACTTTCGGTGGTGCTTTCTAGCGGGCTTCTCGTCGCCGTTCTTCTTGTTTAAACTCCATTGAATCTCAAATCATCCTTATCATATTTTAGGTTTCTTATTTTGAGAAATGTTGTCGTGTTCATGCGAATTTCCAGAAATTTTGCCATGCTCTTGTTTTGACTTTGTTGCGTATGTTAATGCTTTATGCTTCCGAGAGTTCTGTGCCTTTGATTTTTGATTTGCGCCTTGTCTTCTTGCCTGAATTTTCCTTTGATTTGTATATGTTGCCGTTGATGCAATTTTTCTGGGACTTTCGCATATTTGTTCATCGTTGTTCTTCATTTTAGCGCCTTTAGATCTTTAACTCTTCTAGAAATGAGGAATAGATGTGATGCTTCTTCATCAAGGTTGTGCACCCCTTTGAAAGTTGATACATCTAATTACCGTCCCACTATTAGGGGTAAGCGCATAGCTAGAAGAAGGATGAGTAATTCAGATGTGTCCAGCCAGGTACGTTTGGAGGACGATATGAGTGTTGAGCATATGAGCCAAGTGAGTCTCCACAAGGATTCCTCTAAGGTCCTGGAGGACGTAGGGAACTATAGGGATGAGAAAGGTGTTCACCTAGTCGAAGAAGTTGGAACAAGTGGCCGAGTAGAGGAGGAGGACTCCCTCGAAGGAGAGGAGGGAGGAGAAGAAAGAAATATGACTCCCCGAGTGGATAATATGATCTTCTACATCTATGAGGATCACATAGAGAAAGAAGCTGTGATGTATCCATGGCTTAAGGATTGCCATGTTCTTCTACCAAGTGTGGACCAGCATGTGAATGCTCCTCCAACCAGCTATTTTAGCATATATCTGGATATCCTCAGAGGCAACTTCAGGTATCCGCTTCCTGCTTGGTTTGCTAATCTTTTGGATGTTTGGGGCTTGTGTTCGGCTGAGTTGCATCCAAACGCACGGGTAATGATGATGGGTCACCACCAGATGTGTCTTGACCTGGGCCTAAGTTTTGATGCGACCTTCTTTCACAAGATTTACTCTATCAAGTGGAATAAGGATGACGACCACTACCAATTTGGGAGGAAGAATGGTATGTATCGTTTCTCCAATCGGCCTTTTATAGTGAACCATTACAAGGAGTTCTGGTTCTACATCCGGGTGAATGATGACAGTCCTTCTTTTCCCACAACCTGGTCGATCATGACTCCACCCAAGAAGAGGGCTAAAGCTAACGACCTAAACCTACGGTAGCAAATTTTTCGCTCTTTCGAGCAAGAGAAGTGGAGTTTTAACTCAGCCGCTTGGGGCTTTATCTTTAGATATCATCTTCTTGCCCAAGGGCCGAATGGAATTATCTATCTTCCCTGGTTGATTGCTTCCACCAGTATATTTCTCTTATTACTCGTATTTTTTTCATTTCAGGTAACCATGTATGACCTTGAATCTGTTAATGCTTTTCAAGCGGCCAAGAAGTCATAGCAAAAGAACAACCGCACTAAAGCGGTGGCTATAAGTGGAGCGAAGAGGAAGCTGGTTGAGCTAGGGGGCTAGCAAATAGTTTTTGTGATGCTTCTGGACACTTCTTTTATGCCGGATACATATGATTCCTGTCATGAGGTATATTTGTAATGCAGTTTACTTTTTCTATATTGATCTGATAATTTTTATTTTGAGCAAGCTAATCCATCCGGCGAAATGACGGATGGTGGCTCTATCTCTCCCAACTCTTCTTCGAAGTTCACGTTGGTTGAGTTTTTTTTATCAATCCTTCCCCAACCTTCCATGCATGGATATGGTTGTGCAGGGTGCTTTGAAAACCGCCTTCCCCTTCCACGTGGATTTGGAGGTCTATAAGGAAGATCAGACTGCCTTGCTCTCTTCTCTTTTCTTTTAGGACATCACTCAAGTATTTTCCTTCTGCCTTTTTTTATCAATTTTCTAACGCATGGGTTTTATGCTACGTCTTTGTATTTATTTTTAGGCCATGTCTGGTGGCTCGGGGCTTACCTGGAGGGCCCGGGATAAAAGCAAGTCTAAGCTAAAGCTGAAAGAGAAAGAGCTCAATGATACCAAGCAAAAGCTCATGCTTGCTCAAAAGAGCATCCTAAAGCTCGAGGATGAGAGGGATGATGCTAGGAGGCTTCAGGTGGGGAGCAACCACTTGAAGGAAGAGGCGGAAACCAAGGTAGCCACTTTGGAGAAGGCATTTAGGGCTGCCCAAGAAGAAGCCGCCAAGGCGAAGGAGATGGCCAAAATGATCACTGACAAGCTTGGTGACTGCGATTATCTCTACTGCGATACGATTTTTCAAGCTTGCCAACGCCTTCACTTAGATCTCTTATAAGCACGGGATTTTGTAGTCCCTCTCGCGAGACGATGATGACGTGTACCCGATTTTAATGCCTCAAATTAAAAATTCTCTTTGGAATTTTTATTACCAAAATAATATTCCTCGCGAATTTTTATTTGGTAGAATACAGTTCGGCATTGCCGATAACGCGTTCGGTGGGAGCTTGAACCGATGATTGGTACCCAAATAATAAATACCCTTTAAAATATTATTAAAAGTCAAAAAGATGCCTTTTCACCTACTATTAAACCATTTTTCCTGACTTTTTTAGCTTTTTGGCCCGTTAGTTGTCAGTATGCTGGAGGCTGATGCCGCCAGCGGCATCATCCATGCCGCCAGTAACATCATCCATGCCGCCAGCGGCATCATCCATACCGCCAGCGGCATTACCATACCTCCGACGACATCACCATGTCGCCGACGGCACGACCTGAAACAGGTCCCTCCACAGACAGCCTTTCGGCCACTTTCGGTGGAATTGGTAAAAAAGGCCACAAAAAGCACCCCATTTCACCTATAAAAGTACACCTTGAGCTGCATTTTAGAGGAGGAACAAAAGGGAGGGGAATGGAATGTTAAGATTTTAATGTGGGAATAGATTTTAGTGAGATAAGAATTAGATAAAACAGAAAAAAAAGATTCGGATCCATTTTTCCTGGTTTTTCTTCTTTGAATTCTCTGATTGTGAGTTTGGAATCAGTAAGGCTTTAAGTTAAAATTAACTTAATCGGATTTATAAACCAAAAAGCACTTAAATCTATTGTTAAATCATCATAACAAGCTCCCCGGAGGCATTTCTTTTGGTTCACAAAGAGGTGGATTCACGACCTCGAGGTAAAAATCCTGAGTCTTATAGCTCTTTGGCATTAATATTACTGATTTGTGTTAATTTCTGTCAATTTATATTCGTTTTTGGGTTTTCAGCCATTTTTACTGCCACCACTACTGCCTACAAGCTGATACTGCCGATGACATAATTGATGTCGCCAGCGGCACCAGCCATGTCGCCAGCAACATCAGTCATGTCGCCGGTGGCATCATCTGTATCATCGGCGATATGACTTTTTGGACAGTAGTTTTATTTTCATTTATAATCTAGTTAAAGTAATGATTGAGCCTAAAAATTGGTTAAAATGGAATTTCCTCGAAAGCGTCGTTCAACTCTCATTTCGGCCATTCAATTGGGCTTTATAATACTGTAAACAAAATATGCTATACCCGAGCTAACAATCTTCTGCAGGCAGACACATATCGGGCATTCAGGTATTTTATTTATTGCATAGAAAAATGTATAGGGCTTGAAAACCTTGTAATAATTTTACTTTCCGCACTTATTTTTTTTTTATGGCTGTAAATATTTTATTCATTGCTTCAATTGCTTGATAAACGCGAAAAATAACAAAATAACTGAAAATACAAATAAATAGGGTGGATTAAACCGATTAAGAAAGAATGAAGTATCTTAACTTGGCCTAATGAAAAATAGATAACATCATCCGAACTTGGAATCTCTACTTAAGGTATGGTCCAACCACCCGGTGGGAAAATCGTACCCAAAAATTTCCCGGTTGAGCTGAACCGGGTGGCGACTCTATTTTAAGTACGGGATTTTGATCTCGTATCTTTTGAGCATTTAAACATACAAAATTATTTTCCAAACACATCACACTCATCCCCCGTCATTTAAATGGGCCGGCCCGACTGGGCCGGGCCCCGCTACCGCTGCGCGAAACGTCGTCCGCTCATAATGGCGACTCTGCTGAAGAAATGGTCTTTAAACTTGAACTTTCTTTCATAAAGTTTAAAAGATTTTGATGATGTATTGAAATCATTGGCCAAATTCAAACTTCATTCTTTTTTATAGCATTTTATCCTCACGCGTGTAGATAGTTCGATAATTTTAGGTGCCCTATTTTGCCCGAGAAGCTCATAAAGTATCACTCATGCCCTGTTGGAATTGAGGATGCCTAGTGGGTGGATCACTCGTTTTAACCAACACATAAACTCCAACGATTGCACCTATTCGGGTAGTGGTTGAGTAATGTAGAATCAAGGTAAACGAGAACCTTCTACATCAACAACCCTATACTAAAGCCGCGCTAGAAAAAGCCTTAGAACATCATTCCCCTTAGGATTACCCAAAATAAATAAAATAATTGGGACACACTTCTTTTGCCATTACCGGTGAAGAGGCCAAACTCCATCATTCCAAAGAGGCATTACGCAGGAGTCATAAGGTTGGAAGAGGGACGATTCGTGTGCTATGTGCTCTGTGATCATGCACCCCATGCATAGGCTTTAAGAGCCGAAAATGAATCAACTTACCCTTACCACTTCCACCCATGGAAGAGGTTTAGCAACACATGTAGGACTTCTCTTGTACCTCCGTTGCGTCACTACATATCGCTATGAATGACGTGAGGTACAAACATCCTATGTATGTTGGAGGGATAAGCCATCACGTCATCTCTAACCACATCTACGTACAGCCATGCTCATCACACATCATTCCCAAGGAATAAAAGGCATGCATACCATGCATACCATTCACCAATCCATTCATGGTCTGATCCACTGCCTACCATTTCAGCTAGGAGGAGGCGCACTGATCGTCGCACCTCAGCTTGGAAAAGGATAGAGCATCGCCTAATACGTCATCCTCTGACCCCAATTATCACCACAAAAGTCGAAGGAATTCCCCACACCGATTCCAGCAGGGAATTAGATACAGAATAAGTTCAGTTAATCCAAAATCCCTCTCGACCAGCCATGTCTTTCCCAAGAAATGAAGGGACCCCTCCTTCAGAATAGCCCTTTGACCCCCTTCTAGCTCGGGAACAGGATCCTAACCATCACCTGGTTTTGACTTTACCAATGCTATGATGCAATTCCTGAACTTGGACGCCTTCTAAGCTTCTATCCAAACTACGGTTCAGGCAGCTGTTAAGCGAGCTCTTGAAGACAGGAATTCTGATCGAGTATTGGCATCAGATATTCAGGCCCCGAATGGTTCGGCATAGATATTGACCAATCTGGTCGAGGCGAGACCCATCGCACCTACGTTTCAATCAACCCAACCCATGGCGAGTCCATTCCAGTTTAGGCAGGCTTCAGCTTTCTTGTCAACTTTGACCATCCTATCAGTTATGCCGAGACCCTTTGCCTAAAGCTCGACTCCTCTAGTATTCACTCACCAAAGCCCAGTTTCTCGACCACTACCCTCTTTTACACCTTCGCAGTTCATTGTAACTCTTAAAGGCACCATCAACCCCCAAAATCCATTTGCCAGCCAGCTGGCCAGTCGCCCTCCGCTACCTCCGACACTCAACGACCAGGTCACGCAACCTCCGGGCGTGACACCTGAGGTAGCCGCCTTTATTCAACAAATGATAGCTTCTCAAACCATCAACGACCAAGTCGCGCATTCTCCGGGTGCGACACTTGAAGCCCTGACTATCTCTCACAAACCTGCCAGTGACTAGGTCATACAGCCTCCGGGCATGACACCCGAGATCTAAGCTTATATCAACCACCTCATCACTAATAAGAAACCTCAGAGGGGCGAAGCTTGGGTCCCCAATAATTTTACTATACCAAACATGGCTCATTATGATGGCTCAGGAGCACCTGCCTCTCGCATTATAATGTATGAAAGAGTGATGGGCGTAAAGAAGCTGAGTGATAAGGTGCTTGCTGAAATGTTTCCCTACTTCCTTTGGGGTCCTAGCCTCGAATGGTATCACACTTTGCCACAACATATTGTAGCCGACTGGACTCTCTTATCCAAGGTATTGAAAGTGCATTATGGTTTCAATACTATGATGGAGACTACCCTCCAGCATATTGAGAGGGTCTGTCAAATGCCCAATAAAACCTTTAAGTAATACTTCAATAGGTGGATGTCGACTCAAGTCTTGATGAAGTCCAAGCTCAGCCTTGAGGCAATGATTGTCAAACTCCTCGAAGGGTCTCTCCCCCTATTTCGCAAGGAAATGGCTATAGATTCCTTTTTTTCTTACAAGGCTGTGTTTGAGAAAGCTGAAAAAATTAAGCGTGGGGCAGATCGTGTAAAGGCCGAGAGAGTGGGGAAACCGTGGATCAGGAAGAATGAAGCTCAACCCTCAGCCCTGGCGCCGGCTAAGCCAAAAACCTCGGCTATAATTCAAGCCATTTCTCACACCCCCGCTATGCCACTTATAGCCAATCTGGCTCCATCAACGATTGCCACAATCTAACCTCCTCGTCCCTCTTTTGTTTTGACCAACCCCTATAAATTGCCCCTGCGGGTCATCTTCCAGCGCTTGAAGGAAGCAGGTTTCATACAATCCCTTTAGGAATACAAGCCACCTAGACCTGAAGATAAGAATAACTTCTATAATTATCATGTTCAGGTAGGACACCAAACCAACAACTGTAAAGCCCTACTCTCAGTAATTCAACGGTTGCTTAGCGAAGCAAAGATCACTGAACTAGACAAGGCCCCAAGCACTATGAATAATCCTTTATCGAACTTTAGAAGTAAGGTCGGTATGGTTTAATCTGGTTTATCCAAAGCTACAGTCTTTGATCTCCTTGCTCGGGGGCCGGATAGTAGTAAATCTATCCCGGTCATCGGTTCGAGTCTACCATCTTGCTTGATTTTTAACCTTATCAATCAAGCCAACCTGGGAGTCAACTCCATTCAGGGAATGGAAATTGATCCAAACTAATCAAAGCAAGAGAGTCGCGGGTCTAAACCATTTATGACAAAAAGAAAGAAAGACGAGGGGAAAGCACTATTTAGCGTGGATTCCTTTGTTTCGAAGGAGAACTATTTTGATGAGAATGGGGAAATGGCTCGAGAGACCAAGGCCATAAGCACCGACTTGTTAAAGGTTGATCACCATGACCTTTTTAGTGTGGACGAATATGAGCTACAAGACCTGGGTTCAGACTCCGAAGAGCAATAGTACCCATTTGAAATACGAGCCACTAAGAGCGTCTTGCTTAATAATGTCCTCAATATTACCTGGAGTGGTCGCGTATATCAGTCGGAAGATCGATATTTTTACCTAAACAAAGACCCGATTCCTGGCAGAGTTGGAACTACTACAAAACCCCTTTCTCCATCTCCGCCTATCCCTACCTGTCTTGAGGTTGACCCCCTTATTACCCAGCTGAAAAACACCTAAGCCCGATACAGGATTTGGCAACTGGTAATTGACTCTGAAAGGCATTACGAGGGTTTGATCAAGTGGCTCCTAGATTTGAAAGCTAATCTGACCACCTCGGTCGTTAAGATGTGTGTCATAATAGGAGAAGGCATTCCCCTAAGAAAAGGGCCTCAGATTATGTTTGACAATTTTGATCTTACGCTCGAGGGAAGGGATCACAATAGAGCCTTATTCATCCAAATCCAAATTCTTGATAAGGTCATCCCGTGCGTCATGGTGGATGATGGCTCTACTCTAAACCTATGCCCTCTAAAAATCCTTCCTCATCTGGGGCTGTTAGAGGACATGCTTGGAAGGTCCAGCATGATTATTAGAGCTTATAATGATTCAAAGCGCAATGTAATTGGGACTTTTGATGTAGAAGTCACTGTCGAAGGTGTGGCAAGCAATGTGCATTTCACTGTACTTGACATTTCTGTTACCTATTCTTTGTTGCTTGGCCGAACATAGCTCCATGATTTAGGCATAGTACCCTCTACACTGCACCAAAAAATCAAGATAATTCATAATGATAGAATGGTGACTACAGAGGCCGATCCTACTTCCATTATAGCTGTTATAGAAGTCAAAGCGAATCTAAAAAAGGGCCTTCAGATTGCCATGATTAGCAAGGCTCAAAAGCCTCCTCTCCTTTGGTACAGCTACCTTCATGCGGGTATGGGCAAATTAATGAAGAAATCTAGTTACAGGCCTGGCAGAGGTAGAGGAATACACGAACAGGGAATTATTGATGCATTGAAGCCGAAGATCCTTATTCATGGAGTTAGATTAGGATATAAGCCTAGAAAAGCCTACCGCCGCGTCCCTTCTTGCTATTGCCTCATGGTCACTATTTCTGAGATCCAAGACAAGAGGCCTTATAAGGGGGAGCCTGAGCCAATTGAGTATAGCAGGAAAATATGGCCCGACTTTGAGATCTTTAAAGATGTCTATGACTTTGAACTGGTCATATGATAGTTTCTGCTAAACCCAAGCCTACTGAGCCTGATGCACCTGTTAATGTTATTTCTGATAAGGCTAAAGGGAAAGGTAAGATGTATTCTGAGGATGAGCCTATCGATCCAAAAATTAAGAATGCTGTGGCAACCATGACTAAAGCTATAGCATTACTGATGAGGAAAGGCTGGAAGGGTAACAGGGAAGAAGATGCTATGACAGCCATAGTAGAAAAGCTCGCCAGGGCTCTTACTAAAAAGGCCGACCTGTCTGAAGAGTCATCACTCACCATTACCCAAAAGACCACTCTGGAGCTCGACCTAAGCACCATCCTGACAGATAATACAGAGGACACTTCTCCCGTCTATATTGCCAATGTAGCCCCTCCGCCTGTGGAGGAGGATATGGACGATGTAATTTTTAATATTTCTGATGTTTTTTATTCAAACAATGTCGCTTATGAGGCTTTAAATGCAATGAATAACTCCCGTTCTGCTTACTTGTTTGATGTGTTTCCTGATGGGTCCATGCATTCACATAATAATACGCATAATGTTTTTGGCATTAGTGATACATTATTAAGTGAAATAAACCTAAGTACAGATGACAATCCCAAAATGGTAAACATTTCTAAAGATTTAACTCCCGAGGAAAGAAGTGAGATCATAAAAGTGCTTAAAAATCATGTTAACACTTTTGCTTGGTCATACAAAGACATGCCTGGGGTCGACCGACAAATCCCCGAACACAGAATCCCAACTGATCCTAAATTTTGACCTGTCATGCAGAAGCTCTGCCGGTTGAGACCTGAATGGGCAAAACAAGTTAAGACAGAGGTTTCAAGGTTCATCGAAGCTCGATTTATAGAAGTGGTAGAATACCCGACTTGGTTGTCTAACATCGTCCCAGTATCGAAGAAGGATGGTAGGGTCCGAGTCTGTGTGGATTTTCGAGACCTTAATAAAGCCTCACCAAAAGACGGCTTCCCTCTCCCACACATTGATGTCCTAATTGATAGCGCTGCCAGGGTAGCTATATATTCATTCATGGATGGGTTCTCAGGGTACAATCATATTCTGGTTAATATTGTCGACAAAGTCAAAACAGCTTTCATCACTGAACGGGGGGTGTATTGCTACAAGGTATTGCCATTCGGGTTGAAAAATGTCGGGGCCACTTATTAGCGAGCTATAACTGCCCTCCTACATGACATGATCCGTAAAGAAGTGGAAGTGTATATGGACGACATAATTGTGAAGTCCGCCACTCGAGAGGAGCACCCTGTTGTTCTCTACAAGTTCATGACTCGCATTAAAAAGTATAATCTTTGTCTAAATCCAAAGAAATGCATATTTGGAGTTACCTACGGTAAGCTATTGGGATACGTGGTTAGCCAAAAAGGGATTGAAATGGATCCAGACAAAGCTAAAACCATCAGGGACATGCCTCCCCCCAAGACAGAGAAGGAGATCCGATCGTTTTTAGGGTCCTTGTAGTATGTTAGTCGGTTCAATGCTCGCCTCACTACTGTCTACGAACCCATCTTTAAAATGTTAAAGAAATAGCAACCTATGGTATGGAACGATCACTGCCAAGTAGTGTTTGATAGAATCAAGGCATATCTTGTCGATCCACCCATCTTGACACCCCCCATCCCAGGGAAACCACTCACCCTTTATCTGGCCATTGAGGAAACTTCCGTCGGGGCCATGCTTATCCAGGAACATGATGATAAACATGAACATGCCATCTACTATTTGAGCAAGAAGTCGTTAGATTATGAAACCCGGTATTCGATTATGGAAAAGACCTGTACCACCATGGTTTGGCTCACTAAGAAGTTGCGACATTATTTCCAATCTTATCGCGCCCAAGCCGTAGCCAAGATTGATCCAATGAAGTTTCTTTGTCAATCCCTCACTCTAGCCGGTAAATTATCTTGATGGCTACTTCTCCTATCTGAGTTTGATATTGAATATGTAACCCGGAAGGTCATTAAGGGGCAAGCCGTGGCTGAATTCCTGGCTAATCAACCCCTCAGCTCCGACTATAACGAAAATTTAGAGTTTTCAGATGAACAGCTCGCCTCTGTTACAACCCTTGACAATGATTGGATAATGTATTTTGACGGCGCTGTGAACTGCTAGGGAGCAGGTCTCGGGGTCATCATCGTCACACTAGATAATGAGATAATCCCATTATCCAAACGTTTAGAATTCGCTATCACCAACAACGGTGCTGAATACAAAGCTTTCCTGTTCGGCCTTGAGGCTCTTCTTTGGGTTAAGGCATGCCATGTATCCGTCATCGGAGATTCGGCTCTGGTTGTCCGTCAGGTCATTAGAGATTGGGAAGTTAAAGAAGAATCTCTCCTTCCTAATGTTGAGGCTGTCCGTGAATTATCTGAGAAGTTTACCTCATGCTTGTACCGCCATGTCCCTCGTGATGAGAATCAAATGGCAGATGATCTTGCCACTCTCACGTCCATGTGGGAAGGACCCCAACAGCAACCTATCCACCCTTTGATTTTGCTATCCACCAAGATCCCATATCATGTTCAATCGACTCCTCCAGTTCTCGCCATTTCATCCGAACCTTATTGGTATTCTGACATCATCCTATTTCTTTAGACCGATTAATATCGCATAGATTCTTCTAACTAGGACCGTACCACCCTACGGCGGCTCGCTATCCAGTTTCGCATTATGGATAATGATCTATTCAAGCACACCAGCGACGACCTACTTCTTTATTGCCTCACTGATTCTGAGGCTCAGAACATAATGACCCAAGTCCATGCCAGTGACTGTGGCCCTCATATGAACGGTCTTGCTCTCGCAAAGAAAATCTAGCGACTAGGGTATTTTTGGCTCACTCTCACAGCCGATTGTATCGCCCAGGTCAAATGCTGCCACCAATGCCAGGTTTACGGAGATATGCAGCATCTACCACCTACCGAGCTCCATCACTTATCCACCCCTTGGCCATTCCCTGCATGAGGTATAGATATAATTGGTGAAATCCGTCCTTCCTCAATAAATGGCCACAAATTCATTATGGTAGTAGTAGATTACTTTTTGAAATGGGTGGAAGCCGAATCCTTCACTAATGTCACCGCCAGGCAGATGGCCAAGTTCATAGAAAAGCACATCTTTGCTCGGTATGGGCTCCCACACCATATAGTCTCAGACAATGGAGTACAGTTTCAAGGAGCAACTGTTTCACTAATTGAGAAGTATAGGATCGAGCACCATAGGTCTTCTCCATACAGACCACAAGCCAATGGAGCTGTTGAGGCAGCCAATAAATCGGTATAGACGATTCTTTCTAAGATGATAGCCGGTTACAGGGATTGGGCGGATAAGCTACATTTTGTTATCTGGGGATATCGCACTGGTATAAGCACCCCGACGGGCCAAACTTTGTTTTCCCTAGTCTACGGGATGGAAGCAGTCTTGCTAGTTAAAACTCAGGTGACCTCATTAAGAGTTGCTCCAGAGGCTAAGTTAGAAGAATCCGAATGGACTCGAGCGAGATTTGAATAGTTGAACATGATGGATGAGCAGAGGCTGAAGGCCCTCGACAGCCTCCAGATGTATCAACAACTTATGGCTCGGGCATATAACAGTCGGGTAAGACATCAAAAGTTCCCCCTGAAGGCCGGAGATCTAGTCCTTAAGTAGTTGAAACACTCTACCACTGATGCGAGGGGTAAATTCAGGCCAAACTGAGAAGGACCATATGTAATAAAGAAGCTGCTTAGCAAAGGGGCAGCTAAACTTATGGACATGGATGGGAACGAGTTTGTAAATCCCGTAAACCAAGACAGGCTTAAGCGTTATCATATTTAATTTAAAAGAAACAAATTAGAAAAGCAGCACACTAAAAAAATATACACGTGATAATTACCCGCCTTTCAGTCTTTTACTGATCGGCCAAAAAATTAGGGTGACGCCTGACGATTGGTATCCTTTAAACCAACCGTGCAAAAATTAGGGTTTGAGACAAACCCGCTAGATCGAAAACCCAAAAAGGGCAATCTAGGCAAAAGTTAGGGTATGTGAGCAAAGAGCGAGTGCCTTCTAGAAAACTGATCTTGGCTAGTTGGCACCGGGAGTTAAATCAATGGGAATGTCAACCAAACATTACGTACTTTATTTTATCTCAATTAATAAAAGTTCTCTTTTGTTAAAATCTAAATGCTTATACTCATGTGGACACTGTATTCATAAGATTAAGACAACTTTGGCAAGCCATGGACAGAGTTCATTTTATTTCATTTTAGATTATAGAAAAAGGAAGAAGACCTCATGGTTCTGACAAAAGCGAGGCTTAAATCAAACTTCATGCATCATCTTCGCAGTACCTAGAGACCCGCCTCGGTGTGCTAGTAGAAAAGGAGTCCTCTCCCTGCTCCGCATGTTCTCCCTTAAAATGGGCCCATGACCACTTCCGATGGGTCAGCAAGTCTCTTATCTCAGCAAGCCATCCCCTGTAGTGTGTATCAGTTTCGATGGTTTCCATGTGATCATAATCCAGAATCTCAAATACAGCCTCCCTAGACCACTTCTCTCAAATATGGTTAACCCACCTAGCTTTGTAAACTCTGATCTGGTTATGAGGTAGTTTGATTGGTACTCTTTGCCTCTTGCCATACTGATGACACAGCTGGTAAGGGGTATAAAATGAAGATTTCTCCAGACCTATCAGTTGAGCACATGCTCCCCAAGATTCTACAACCACATCCTAAATTCTCCACCTTGGACTAACCTACTGAACCTGCGTGTTAGTATACCCCCTCAAAATAGGCACCCAATCATCATATGTCAACTCGTCAAAATCAGCCCGCATAAGCCCTCTCTCCCTCAGATGGACGGGAAGATACTTTTTTGGATTCCCTTATGGCGCCTCCCTCAAATTCAACTTCTCCATCAGCCATACCTATAATTCAAAACTCAGGTAAGGATTGGGGAAGGAAATGTGCGGGATCAGAAAGAACAAAAGATACCTATAATAATATGAGTTAATCTCCGATAAGTGACGAGTCAACAGAAGCAGCATCCAAGTTTAGCAAAACATCGGCCAATCCCACAGCTACGGGGGAAGCCCCTGTCTATATAGGGCTGATGAGCGAAATCAGCCTGAGCGGAGCAATCGGGCTCACTCCGCACATAAACTCTGCCATGAGTAGTAATGCCACCATAAATGGCCAAGCAGGATGGGATCGGGGCACTCCACGGCACCACTCTAGAATTGCTCCGAGCTGAAACCCAGGTTTATCGGGCAACTGAGAGAGAAATGGGTCCATAGAATCCAAATTCCATAACCCTCATGGAATCCTATCTATACCAAAATGATAGTCCGGCAATGCCAGTGAAATGCGTTTAGGACATAGTGTCCCTAAAATAGCGTGGAATTCTTCGAGCAAGGGGCAAAGCTCGAAGAATGAAAATCGAAAAATATGGTCCATTGGATCCTAAAAAGACAGTGTCGCTCGAGGGAATTCGCAGCTTACGGGCCACGTCGCGATATATTAAAACCCCTAAAGCCTGAATTTTTCAAGCCTCTTCCAGTCCGCATTCCCCAGACTCTGTAGAAAACCCCGTAGCTTTTGATTGCCGGTTACCATGACAGGAATGGATAGAATAGTCAAAATCAGATTGCTGGAAAATTGATGCCACTAGCGATATGGGTGATGCCGCCGGCGATGTAATTGATGCCGCCGGCAATATAGACCAATTTGGGCGATATCAGATGATGTCGCCGGCGATATGGTCTTTCAGATAGCCCTGTATATATATGATTTAGGCTGGATGGGTTTGGGTGATATGGGTCATGCCGCCGGTGACATGAAGTGAATTTTTCGGCTACATCAGAAACATTTCTTCCATTTTAGACCTTTACAAAACCTGTAAACAATCCTATACTATGTTTCCAATGCCTTTCCAAATAGCGACCCATTCTTATTCAAAATAAAAAGCCCGAAGGCGCAAACCATCCAAAAATTCTGAATTTCTAGACCATGAAAAAAAATAAAAACCCCAATGTATCAAGGGTATAAACAAGCAAATAAAAAAAGAGAGAGCAAAATAAACTAAGCATGCCCGCCACTACCGGCTGGGCAAGATAAAATGTCATCAGGGCTTATAAGCCAATCTTCAACATCGTCCTCATCTTCCTCCCTTCCCTCTGTCACGGGCACACTGCTAGACTCCTCAGCCACGGCAGGCGGGCATAAGTCGGCAGACATCTTGATCCCCCTAAGACTGGTGCTGCCAGGGTGCTCGCGGTCCAGGTTTTGCTTACTTCTCCGTTCCTGAATAGTGGCTGCCAGCTGACCCTCAAGATCACTCACGCGATGCCGTAGGCCTGCAGTCTCCTCCTCGTATCGCCGTCGGGCTGCATTAGCATTTAACAAGGAAAGGGCTAAGAAATCCTGCAAATTAGAGAAAATATCAGTAGTGCATATCATTCATAACATCCATACATGCATCCCATCTTAACATATGCATAAAATACCTGAGCAAGGAGCGATTATCCGATGAGTGTATCCCAGAGAACAAAATTTTTCTCTACAAGCTGCTCCACATGGCTCCGCGCCACCTAGAAAATCCAAAAGGCAAATCCTTAGACGCCCGCATCCAAGGCTAAACAAGAAAATAATTATTAGGCCTTACATAAGTAGTATTTTTAGGCATGAAAATTGGAGCTTGTCAGCTCGAGCCAATATTCCTAGGGAGGAACTCGCCCCGGGAATTCATCAGTAGGAAAGTGGTTTCCAACGGATTGAGCAGATGCCCCTCCATAAAGTTTATGCCCTCCGGCACACTATAGTGTTGTGTCCCACTCTGGTTATCCCGGCCTCTCTTCCTAGCGGGTTTCTGGAAAAAAACATGAAAGCCACACGTCAACAACGTTCCTAAATAATTTCAAAATCATACACAATCATACCTCAAAAGAATGTTGCTCCCCTTAGGACATTGGCGTGCTCCCGCCGGCTACGTCTGAGCCCACCTCATCCTCCCCTTCAGGGTCAATCGCTATATCCCCTTCAAGCGCCTCATCTTCATCATCATCTTCCTCTTCAACGTCAACAATGCCTTTGAGGTGCCTTTTCACATCCTCCAACTGTTGTTCATTGTGGTACTCAATCGTATTATTTTTGTAGATGCGAGGACACACTAGGAGTAGACACTGCTGAAGCTGCTCGTAGAGGCCAGGGACGCTAGGGATCACTCGACCATTCCCCTCAATGTAATCAGCCTTATCAGCCTCAGAGATGATCACCAAATGGGGCCACCATAAGCCCCTTGGAGGATCAGCAGGCACCGGTCTAGTAGCCATCGGGGACAGACCTCCAGCCCTGGATGCGCTTACCTAGGTACCACTGCTGGGACAGAGGGCACTCAATCATGAACCAACGATCATCTACCTCCCTCCTGACCCTTACGACCTCTGCTAGATTCTCCACCCCATCGAATGGATCCAAGACAAGCTACATGAAAATAACCAATATAAGTCCATAAGCGATTTTTGTTTTGTCTAAATGTAAAAAAAAGACTAAATAAAAAATTGCATACCGAGCTCAACCGTACGCTCCTCAAGACCTCCCTATATTTCGTAGGGTACTTGGCCTTCCCACCGACACCCCCGCAAGTGAGCGAGGAAGTGAGAGCCCGGAGGCACAATCTTCTTAAACTCCACCGGCGGGAGGATATGATGCTTGAAGGCCCAGGCCGGCACAAATAATGACTAGTCAATTCAAAAAGCGTCATATAATAAATAAGAACGTGTACTATCAGGTAAAATACTTCTAAAAAGATGTACCTGGAGTAACAGGTGGCAAAGGCGAAGTGTTTTCTCCTTCTTCTGGGCTCCCACGTCCAGTCTATGGTACAATTGAGCCAAGATGGCCCTCGGCCAATTCTTCCTCCTAATGCCCGCCACGTCCTCCATAGCAGTTATAAGCATATAATTGATCTTGCTCCCCGAGATTGGGAAGAACAGCACAGTAAGTAGAGAAATCACGAAGGACCGGATGTAAGCCTCCCTCTCATCCTCGGGCACTACATCCACCCGGGTCCAGTGATGGTACAACTCTCCATAGGACAGCCGCCTAGAAACGGGCTTCAGATCGAACAACTCCTTTACCCACCTCACCACGGGCCTCTCAACATGGTACTTGTCCATGTAAGCATCAAAATGTATGACCTCGTTCGTCTAAGGGAGGCCGGTCATGGCTACGACATAAGAGGGGGTAATCGTAGCTTTCCCGAAGGAGAAGCAAAAAGTATGGGTGATCTCGGACCACCTCTCGGTTAGGGCCATTACTACTGAATGAGAAAGCTTAGGCATTAACATTGGCATTATCCAGTCCAAGTCCCCGAATCCTGTCTCATTGATGGCAAGCGCGAGCTCGGGGTCGTTCTCTGAAATACGGTACTACCATTCACCGATGGTGCCCATTCCCCCTGTAGAGGTCAGTTCATATGGTTGCAAAAGTAGAAACAAAATGGATCAGTCCTGCTTATTTTTCATTACAAAAGTTGCTAGTGTCGCTTCTACTAAAAGCAATGTCGCTGGCGGCATCACTCCATACTGCCAGCATCATGGATGATGCCGTCGGCGACATCACTTTATATAGAAATGACATTAGACTCCTATAGGCCCTTTTACAAGGACTGATGCCTCCAGCGACATCACTCATGTCACCGGCGACATCACTGTGTGTGGGCAGAACCTGTTTTTTCCCCAAAATCGCACCCATCGTGCCAAAACCACAAAAATCACAATCAATCAAACAATAAGCCCAAAAATGGTAAAAATTGATCCTAAAAGCATGCAATATGGTCAATCTATTTCACACTAAAACTCCTATCATGGCACGATTTCAAATCTAAAGCCAAATCAAACTGAACCCAAAAAGGGGAGATTCGGGTTTCATGGGATTTCCTGAACGTAGCAAAGGTGCTTCTCCTTCTCTGGGGTCAGATTGGTGATGGGAGAATTGATCCCATAACCATACATCTTGGTCGTCTCCTTCAGGCCATAAGCAGTAGGGACGGAGAGAATTTTCAATCCCTCAATAGAAGAATCAGGCAGGTTCTCCCCAGACTTTGTAGATTTGCCCCTGAAAGCCTTGGTGATTCTCTTCATGATTTGAAAGACAAAGAAAAAAATCAAAAAAACTTTGGAGAAGAGAAGAAGAGGGGGGTATAGTTTCTGAATAGTGAGGAAGAAGGGAGTTTTAATTCCTTTTAAACTACTGAGCGGAATTTGAGGAGTTTTAACTTATCTGAAACCGTCCACTCATGCCGCCGACGGCATCACCCCATACCGCCAGCGACATCACTCATGCCACCGACGACATCGCCCCCTTTCAGTTCAAATTTTGAAATTACTTGACCAGTCAAAGCTGCCACGTGGCACTCATGTCACCGGCGGCATCGATTCATACCGCCAGTGACATCATTCATGCCGCCGGCAACATCGCTCCTCCAATTCAAATTTTGCATAAGTCCGACCAAAGGACGACCAATCTACAAAACACAAAACCCGACCAAGGGACAATTTCTCCATGAAGTATAAGTTCGACCTAAGGACGACCAATCTACAAAACACAAAACCCGACAAAGGGACAATTTCCCCGCAAAGCATAAGTCCGACCAAAGGGCAACCAATCTATAAAACATAAAACCTGACCAAGGGACAATTTCTCCGTAAAGCATAAGTCCGACCAAAGGGCAACCAATATATAAAACACAAAACCCGACCAAGGGATAATTTCTCTGTGAAGTATAAGTCCAATCAAAGGGCAACCAATCTATAAAACACAAAACCCGACCAAGGGACAATTCCCCCGCGAAGCATAAGTCCGACCAAAGGGCAACTAATCTATAAAACACAAAACTCGACCAAGGGACAATTTCTCCGCAAAGCATAAGTCCGACCAAAGGGCAACCAATCTATAAAACATAAAACCTAACCAAGGGACAATTCCCTCATGAAGCATAAGTCAGACCAAAGGGCAACCAATCTACAAAACACAAAACCCGACCAAGGGACAATTTCCCTATGAAGCATAAGTCCGACCAAAGGGCAACCAATCTACAAAACACAAAACCCGACCAAGGGACAATTCCCCTACGAAGCATAAGTCCGACCAAAGGGCAACCAATCTACAAAACACAAAACCCAACCAAGGGACAATTTCCCCGTGAAGCATAAGTCTGACCAAAGGGCAATAAATCTACAAAACACAAAACCCGACCAAGGGACAATTCCTCCGCAAAGCGTAAGTCCGACCAAAGGGCGTCCTTTACATAAAGCTCAAGCCCAACGAAGGGGCAATTCCTCCATAAAGCTTAAGCCCGACGAAGAGGCAACTGCTCGACAAACCACAAGGTCTGACCAAGGGTCAAACCGGTCACCCATCAGGTACATTCCTATCCCTTGCTCTTTCTTATGATCATACTGACCTGTGGCAGCAATGATCCCCCGAGGGGTAGCCTATGAGCACAGGATTTCGCGGTCCCTCTCACGAGATGATGATGACGTGTACCCGATTTTAATGCCTTAAATTAAAAGTTCTCTTTGGAATTTTTATTACCAAAATAATATTCCTCGCGAATTTTTATTTGGTAGAAGACGGTTCAGCGTGGCCGATAAGGCGTTTGGTGGGAGCTTGAACCGATGATTGGCACCCAAATAATAAACACCCTTTAAAATATTATTAAAAGTCAAAAAGATGCCTTTTCACCCACTATTAAACCACTTTTCCCGACTTTTTTGGCTTTTTGGCCCGTTAGTTGTCTGTATGCTGGAGGCTGATACCGCCAGCGGCATCATCCATGCCCCCGACGACATCGGCCATACTGCCGGTGGCATCACTATGTCGCCGACTGTATGACCCAAAATGGGTCCCTCCACAGACAGCCTTTCAGCCACTTTCTGTGGAATTGGTCAAAAAGGCCTCAAAAAGTAACCCATTTCACCTATACAAGCATACCTTGAGCTGCATTTTAGGAGAGGAATAAAAGGGAGGGGGATGGAATGTCAAGATTTTAATGTGGGAATAGATTCTAGTGAGATAAGAATTAGATAAAACAGAAAAAAAAAGATTCGGATCC
Source organism: Euphorbia pulcherrima (assembly GCA_947683365.1). Taxonomy (NCBI): domain Eukaryota; kingdom Viridiplantae; phylum Streptophyta; class Magnoliopsida; order Malpighiales; family Euphorbiaceae; genus Euphorbia; species Euphorbia pulcherrima. The sequence goes on along the minus strand of CANTUS010000008.1, from coordinate 40,559,497 downwards.
ATTTTTCCTGGTTTTTCTTCTTTGAATTCTCTAATTGTGAGTTTGGAATCAGTAAGGCTTTAAGTTAAAATCAACTTAATCGGATTTGAAAATCAAAAAGCACTTAAATCTATTATTAAATAGTCATAATAAGCTCCACGAAGGCATTTCTTTCAATTCACGAAGAGGTGGATTCACGACCTCGAGGTAAAAATCCTGAGTCTCATAGCTCTTTGGCATTAATATTACTTATTTGTGTTAATTTTTGTCAATTTATATTCGTTTTTAGGTTTTTGGCCATTTTTACTGCCACCACTACTGCCTACAAGCTGATACCGCCGATGACATAATTGATGTCGTCGGCGGTATAAGCCATATCGCTGGCGGCATCATCTGTATCGTCGGCGATATGACTTTCTGGACAGCAGTTTTATTTTCATTTATAATCTGGTTAAAGTCATGATTGAGCCTAAAAATTGGTTAAAAACGGAATTTCCTCGAAAATGTCGCTCAACTCTCATTTCGGCCATTCGATCAGGCTTTATAATATTGTAAATAAAATATGCTATACCCTAGCTAACAATCTTCTACAGGCAGACGCATATCGGATATTCAGGTATTTTATTTATTGCATAGAAAAATGTATAGGGCTTGAAAACCTTGTAATAATTTTACTTTCCGCACTTATTTTTTTTTATGGCTGTAAATATTTTATTCATTGCTTCAATTCCTTGATAAACGCAAAAAATAACAAAATAATTGAAAATACAAATAAATAGGGTGGATTAAACCGATTAAGAAAGAATGAAGTATCTTAACTTGGCGTAATGAAAAATAGATAACATCATCCGAACTCGAAATCTCTACTTAAGGTATGGTCCAACCACCCGGTGGGAAAATCGTATCGAAAATTTTTTCGGTTAAGCTGAACCGGGTGGCGACTCTATTTTAAGTACGGAATTTCAATCTCGTATCTTTTAAGCATTTAAACATACAAAATTATTTTCCAAACCCATCACACTCATCCCGCATCATTCAAATGGGCCGGACCGACTGGGCCCGGCCCCGCTGCCGCCACGCGAAACGTCGTCTGCTCACATCTCTCTTAGTCCATCACTGATGATGTGGAAGCTGCTTATAATGTCGCTCAAGCGGAGGCTGAGAAGGAAAAGGGAAGAAATTCTGGACTAGGTGGATCTAGGCCAGGCCAAGGATATAGAGGCGGTAGTGAATGATGCCAATGAGAATGCTGAGAAGGCTTCTAGAGAGAACCCTGATGTTAGGTTGAAGGATGTCACTCTGCCAGCTGAATGAATTTTTTATATTTTATATTTATTCAGGCCTTTGGGTCTTGATTTTTCTAATATTTGTACAATTACCCTTTGTGGCTTTATATTTTATGGTACTTCGACTTTCTCCATCTGCATGCTTGCCGAATGAATTTACTTGTGTTTTTTATTGAATATTTCTGCTATGTTTGCCTCCCCGATCCATTTAACATGAATGTTTACATTTAGTCTTATGGAGGGTTGTTTTGAAAATGTCTTCTAGTGCTCGCACTTGGTTGTAGGGTCGAGTGCCTTGACTTAAAATTTTTTGTTTACGTAAGTTTGCATGCTGTGGTGAATTGATTTTGAGATTTTCTTAAGCGTGCTCCATTCAATTGCAGTGACAGGTGTAGCGTTTGTTAAGATGTTTGGCGATGTTTCATTTAGTTTTAAGGATGAATTATCTGACTTAGATATATATTTTTTTGGTGCCATAAGTCTTATTGCTTCCTTAGGACTTTAGAGGAATGCATGTGGGCTTACAAATGGCTAAGGACTTTTAATATACCTGAGGGCTCAAGTGTAGCCTAGGTCTTACAAAATACACCTAAAAGCTTATAGAGCTCACGTCTTTTTGTCATGCATGCAGGCTTATAAATGGCCTAGGGCTTTTCAATTTTATATGATGGCTTCTGAGGCTTAGGACTTTTTGGGACGCATGTGGTCTTACAAGTTTAGCCTAGGACTTTTAACATTCCCGAGAGCTCAAGTGTGGTCTATGACTTTTTATCTCGCTTGAGGGCTTAAGTGGCCTATGACTTTTTATAGAGTCGGGTGCGCATATCCGGTTTAACGCCGACTCTGTGGTCGGGTGAAGTGCTTAGAGAGTTTGATCAGAACTTCTAAGATGCACAAGTATGAAAAGTGAATCTTTATTTATTAGAAAAATAGAAAGAATACAATAACTAGGCTTATAATGCGATGCCGGATGGAGATCCGCTTAGGGAGTGTTGCCTCGTTAAAAACCTTATTATAGAAAAAACCCAATGGGAAAAAATCTATAGCAAGGGAAAAAGAGTGCAAACACTTGGCCCCTAAGGGTTTGCGTCTACATTGTATTTTCTAAGACTAGTTATGTTCTAAGTTCTGAGGAGTTCTTTTCCATCCATCCTACTGAGTCGGTAGGTAGCGGGTCCTATGAATTGAGTGACTTTGTAAGGTTTTTCCCAATTGGCACTTAGCTTATTTTTTCCTTCCCTGCTTTTTGATACTGTCACATCTCTGAGCACTAAGTCGCCTTCTTTAAGCTTCACTTCTCTAACCTTCTTGTCATGGTACTTGGCTATTTTGGATTTGTATGCGGCCATCAGGATGTAGGCTCTATCTCTGCTCTCTTCTAAACTATCCAGGTGGTGCTTCATATTGATGTCATTTTCATCCTCCATTTATTAAACCACTTTGTCTGAAGGAGCGCTAATCTCTACGAGTATAACTGCATCTACTCTATAGACTAGGGAAAACAGGGTTTCTCCAGTCGGCTTGCGGAGTCTTCTTGTACAACCAAAGGACATTGTTTAATTCTTCTAGCCATGAACCTTTCTTTCCCTCCAGTCATTTTCTCAACCATTCACCCAGCATCTTGTTGGTTATCTCCGTATGTCCATTCATCTACGGATATGCAACGGATGAGAAATGATTTCTAATCTTCAGTCCTTCACAGAATTTTTGAAACTTCTCAGAGATGAACTATGATACATTGTCTGAGACAATCTTATTGGGAATACCAAAGAGGATGATGATGTAGTCCCAAACGAAATCAATCACCTTCTTAGGAGTGATGGTGCTGACGGCTACTGCTTCGACCTACTTTGAAAAATGGTCAATTATAACAAGGATGAAGTTCTTTTGCCTTATGGCCTCTGGTATTGGCCCAACAATGTCAATTACCCATGTAGCGAATGACCACCCAATTAAGAGAGGTTTTTGGACTATATGTGGGACATGTGACTTTCTTGCGTGTATCTAACATTAGTGGCAAGACTACACATACTCGGTTGAATCTACGTCCATAGTTGACCAATAGTATCCTAAAAGCTTGGCCCTCCGAGTGATGGTGGAGACCGCTTGATGGGAGCCACAGTTCCCTTCGTGTATTTCCTAAATTATGCATCTTCCCTCTTTCGGTGTGATGCATTTAAGTAAAGCGTCTGAGTAGGAGCATTTTTTACAGTGTTTGGTTAGTGACCAAGTATCTTGATGACTTCTTCATGATCCTAACCGCTTCAACTTTGTCTTCCAGAAGGACATCTTTATCCAAGTAATCAATCAAGGGTTTCATCCATTTAGGTTTCTTTTGTTTTATCAGCATCATGTTCTGAACTTCTATTGTTGGGGTGTGAATAACCTTATATGGGCAGCTGAGGTTTTTCTAACTGTCTGTACTTGCTGCATCTTTAGCTAGCCTATATGCTTTCTCATTTTCCTCTCTAGGGATATGTTCAAGTATCCACACGGTGCCTTTTATTTCAAGCTCCTTTAGCAATGTTTCCACTTTGTCCAAGTACTTTACCATTCCTTCTTCTTTTGATGCATAATTTTTGTTGATTTGATTAGAAACGACTTCAAATAACTCCTTATGCTTATTGTATCTGGGCTATCTCTTTAGCCAGTTCTAGGCCTTTCATCATAACCTCATACTCCATGGCGTTATTGGTAACCGGAAAGGCTAGTTTTGCTGCATAGCCCATCCGGATCTTTTTCGGTCCTTCTATCCAGATCCAAACTCCAGCTCCTTCGTGGAAGGAGGCCTCGTCTACGTACATGTACCGTGACTCGATCTTAAGGCCGAATGAATGTTCAAGCCTTGCAAATTGTTGAATATGATGTATGCCCTTAAGGCAATTAAGGCGATATATCTTAATTATGTATTAGTATGAATAATTTATTTAAATTAATAAAGGCATTTAATCTTTTATTTATATCGATGTGTTCATATATATATATATATATATATATATTATGACTAGTTAAAATATATTCATTGATATCTATGTACAAAAGTCCTTGATATATCATAACATGAAGAGAGAGATATCATAGTAGGACTATGTTTAGTGAGACCTTCTTTATGTGCAATTATGATTATGTCTAAGCTATCCCTAGTCATAGTTGTTGAAATTGTCTCCAAAGCTGATGTTTGAAAGAGTCTAGATTTGTTTTTGAAATAGTCTTAGCTTTATTTTATGCTATTTTTATGTGATATTATCTTATTTTTAGCAGATTTTTCTACATATTTAGTTATGTTTTGGTGTATAAATAGGTGATTTTATGATCAATAAAAATACACTCTTTCCCTTTCATCTTTTTATACTCATGCTCTATATTTTTAAAACATGGTATCCGAGCCTATTTTCTTGAGGGATCTGTGAGGTGAATAAGCTTCTCTCTCTCTCTCTCTCTCTCTCTCTCTATATATATATATATATATATATAGCCATAACCACAATCTTATAAACACAAGCCAAATTACCATTGAAGTAGTTGAAGAAGACTATAAAGTTCCCCTATTACCAATAATCTCATTATTGTTAAGATGCAGAGCCACAAACAAATAAAGCTACAAAAATTCAAAGGAGCCATGAATACCCAATAAGAGGATAAGCTTTCCATTCAAAGCTCATGTCTATAACAATGCCCATGACCTATATCTATATCCATGCCCATGATCCATTCTTATATGACCCATGCCTATGATCCATAGCTACGACCCATGCCTATGACCCATATCAATGATCCATAACCATGACCCATGCTAATGAACCATAACATGAACCATAACCATGACATATGATTTCAAATAAAATCAGCTTCAGAGCCAAGGAGGAGTGTTGAAATTGTCTCCAAAGCCGATGTCTGAAAGAGTCTAGATTTGTTTTTGAAATAGTCTTAGCTTTATTTTATGTTATTTTTATGTGATATTATCTTATTTTTAGCAGATTTTTCTACATATTTAGTTATGTTTTTGGTGTATAAATAGGTGATTTTATGATCAATAAAAATATACTCTTTCCCTTTCATCTTTTTATATTCATGCTCCATATTTTTAAAACGATAGTTTCATCCAGAAAGGATATTGATGAGATAGTAAGACTATCATGTGGTCAACTTTCTTAGAAAAGGTCCAAGCAGTTAACCTCCTAAGACTGAAGGTGGTGCCTTAAGTTTGACACATGGATATATTTGGAAGATATATTGGAGACCTCAATAAGATAAACACTTGGTAAATATATCATAGTGTTAGTGTTTATCTTTATGCAGTAGCTTTGCGAATATCCTCATACTTGAGAAACTAGTTGCCTTGTGTGGTACTATCACTGTACTTTGGCTCATACCTATACACTCATTAATTTTAGGTGTCACGGGTGGTTACGGGGATAGTGATGACAAAACGTTGGTAAGCTATGTAGTCGGAAAGAATCCAACGCTCCGGATATATTAAGGAGTTGTACCTAGCCACTTGTTGAAGTGATGATTGCTATAAATCTCTTATCAGAGTATGTATTTAACAGAAATAGTTTCTAGTCAAACACATTATGGTAAAAAGCAATATACTTCGAACAAGTAAATAACTGGGATAACTTAGAGCAACCTCACTATTGGTGGGCTAACAATTTAATCGAACCCAATAAACCAGATGGTACTAATATTAAAGAATGGAATGAATTCATCGCATTGGGAAACTATTGCATTATGGAAGGAATTCATTGCATTGGGAAACTATTGTATTAACTAGGATTAAGTCATAAGCACAAATGATATTCCGAGTAATGGAGGATGGTGTACCCTTGCTAGAGGCGTACTATAGTCGTTTAAAGTAATCAAGTTCTAACCATAGTCTAGAACCTCGAGCCAATAGTTCCTATAGAACAAGGATTAGTTCAGCCTTAACGACTCAATACTTCAGGATCTTATAAGGTCACATACATTGGAATTTCATCGGACTGAGTAAAGAATTAATAGACTTAGTCTATTATGAGAATATTAGATGTAGAATGGTTATACCATTACTTGGTTAGACCAAAGAATTTATTTTCACTGTAACTAATTTTATTAGCATCATAAATAAATTAAAGTGTCGATTAAAATGATTAGATCATTTTTGGGATAAGCCATGAATTTATTTTGACCGATAACTAATTTTATCAGGGTCATAAATAAATTAAAATGTTGATTAAAATGATTAGATCATTTTCTAGTTAACCCAGGAATTTATTTTGACCAGTAACTAATTTTATTAGGGTCATAAAATAAATTAAAAGAAAGGAGGATTAAAAGTGAATTTTGCCATGGACGTATTAATTTATTTATAGGGTCCATATATGCAAGCTTGCGCCCAAGGCAAGCCCATTAGGGCTTGCCTTGCGCCAAGCTTGGGCGGCAAGCCAAGCTTGTGCTTGCCGCCGGGTGGGATGCCCATCCCACATTAATGAGGAGAGCTCATCCTTTACCTGGAGCTATCCTCCTCCTCATTTCAACTCACCAAATATCCTCTCCTCTCTCTAGTTTTATTTTGAGATTCTTCAAATAATTTTCTCAACTAACTAAGAGAGATTTCTTTGAAGAGCTTGAATTTATTCGAGCACCTCTAGTTAATATTTTTTGGGTGGGCTTTTGGAGTGGTTTAGCAGCTACTCAAGGCTCTGCAGTTCTTCCTCATTGGGAGGTTTTGGTTGGTGCCCATAGAGGCTATCCTACATTTAGAGGCTTGTGCAAGAGGGTTCAGCCAAAGCACGCTTCAACTGGTGAGTTTTCTTTTTCTCTTTTAATTATTAGGTCTTTTTCTTTAAGCGTTTTTAGACTTAATAATTATTATGCTTAGGTTGTTTTGCATGCTTAGTTTATTTTATGTTTAGGTTATAACTTAGAGTTATAACATGCTTGTATAAAATATAATTATGATAGGATATAATTTATAATTATGATATGGCTAGCCTATGCATGCTAACCTAGGTAGAGAATTAATTTAGTTAAGCCTTTAGTTAATTTATATGCGACTAATAGGAGTTCTTAGGGACAAGGGACAAAAATTTTGAATTTCTGCCATGCCTGTTATGCATGTTCAAAGCGACTGTCAGTTCCTACACAAATTTAGTGACAAAGTCTGCCAAGACTTGCACCTTCAGTGCTTTTCTCCCCTCAAATCATATGTCATTTTCTCCTATCCGGATGGCCCATCTAGCTAATCTTTCGAAGGTTTCTGGCCTCTGCAATACTTTTTTTAGAGGAAAATTGGTTCTGATAGAAACTGTGTAAGCCTGAAAGTATGGTCGAAGCCTTTCTGCTGCTGAGACTAAGCCAAAAGCTAACTTCTCGATCTTCGGGTATGTGAGTTCTAGATTCTTCCACACCTTGCTTTGTAGTATATCGGGTGCTAATTCCCATCTTCCTCTCTGATTAGTAGCAATCCACCAGCTTCATCTGCTGCTGCCAAATACATGATTAGCCCTTTATCCTTCTCTGGCTGACTTAAGAATGGGGGTGTACGTAAGAATGATGTTTTTAAAGGGCTCTTGGTAGTGTTTATTATAGCTAAATGCTTTGTCTTTCTTAATGGCTCTATAGAATGGGAGACACCTCTTGGCCGAGAAAGAGATGAATCGGCCATGTGCATTCACCCTCCCATTCAGCTTTTGGAGCTCGTTTAATATCTTGGGTGGTTCCATCTTCATAATTGCTTCTATCTTTTCTGGGTTTGCCTCTATTCCCATTTGAGAGATGGAAAACCGAGGAACTTACCACCTTTTATGCCAAAAGTGCACTTTTCTGGATTCAGCTTGAGCTGATATTGCTGTAGTGTCTTTAACACGGCTTTAATGTCTTATACATGCTCCTCCAGGCTTATTCTTTTGATTATCTTATCATCAATATAGAATTCCACTGTTTCTCCTATTTAGCCTTTGAACATCTCATTCACAAGGCGTTGATAGGTGGCTCCAACGTTCTTCAAGCCGAATGGTATGACGGTGTAGTAGTTTGTCCCCTCATGCATTATGAGGGATATTTTTTCCTCATCAGCCGGGTCCATGGGAATTTGGTGATATCGAGCCTTTGCATCTAGCAGAGAATATGTAGTGTACCCGACCTTTGAATCTACTAGCTTGTCATTACTTGGAAGCGTATAGTTATCCTTAGGCATTATTTAGTCGAGATGTAAAGTCCACACATATTTGCCAAGCTCCGTTGGCCTTCTTTACTAAGACCACATTCCCTAACCACTGAGGATAGTGCATCACTCAGACGTGATTTGCTTTCGGAAGCTTCAAGATCTCTGCTTCGATCACCTTCTGCCTATTCGGTGCATGATTTTGCTTTTTTGTTTAATAATAGATACCTCCGGGTCGAAGTTCAAGCTATATCAAATTATCTCAGGTAGTACGCCATTAAGGTCTTCATTCGTCCAGGAGAAAGCGTGTTGTTCTTCTATTAGCACACAACTTATGTCTGCTTTCACCTACTCTAAGAGGTCAATGGCCATGCATACTTATCGATTTGGTCCCATTGTCAATGTTTCTACAAGACTGACTGACTTATCATTTTCTATTTCTTCTAGTTTCATGACTGCTTCATCTGCCTTTAATGATGCTAAGTAAGTTTCTTAGGCCACTTGTGGATTTCATGAGTCTATCACGACTCCTCTAGTGGTAGGATTTTGCATGACCATGTGCTTGATTAAAATCAATGCATCTGGCTCAGCTAGAAAAGGTCTCCTCAAGATGATGTTGTAGCTGATTGGTACATTAGTGATTATAAAATCCAGTTTTACTCTCCACTTAATTTTATGGTCACCAAGCTCAATCTCCAGAGTGAATTGTCCGAGTGCCGGAACTGAATGGCCACTAAGGCCCACGAGTGGTGAGCGAGCTGGTAGCATCTGGCTGTGATAAACTTCTAGCTTATCTATCACTTCCTTTCTAATTAATTTGATCGAGCTAACAGTGTCCACGATGATCCATCTAACAATGTACCTACCCTTCTACCAAGGCCTCTAGTACAAATGGTTTGACATGTGGGTGCTTTACTGGGCTTTGCTTATGGAAAGGCCTGCAGAATTCTGAGTTTCCTTCAGTATCTGATCTTTTGCGCTTAGAGTATCTTCCCTTTGTGGGAGATCCTTCAAACCCTAGTCCGCCTATGGACACTATCACAAGCCCCCTTGACTTCTGCGAGGACTTGTCCTCATTATCCTTCTTTGACCTGAAACTGCTTTCTTTAGTGATCCCTTTTACGAACAGCTCAGGAGTTACCCTTGGGTATTTAAAGGATCTTTTATCATCACTCTTCTGTACAGCTAATAAGACATCGCGTAAGGTAGCGTTAATTCTGGCTTGTATCTACTTTGGGTCGAGGGTTGCTCGCGATAACTTCCCCCTCTCTTTTTCATCTTTCAGTCTTTAGGTTAAGCTTTTTCAGTTGACTTGTGTGGTCTACCACTTCATCTATTTTGATCAAGTTTTTCTCAATAGTAATCATTTGATCTAGCTTCTTAGGTTGCCTCTGGATGAGCTCTATGCGGAGCCTTTCATTCCGAGGGCCTTTAATCATAGCTTCCCTAGCAGTGTTGAAGTCCAAGCCTCATACTTGCAGGAAGGATTTGTTGAATAGCTCAATGTACGAGAGGAGTGACTCATTCGATTTATGGGTGATCTCATTGAGGGTATGGGTGGTAGTTCCAACTGAAATGGAGCCGATAAATTGAATACAAAATTTCTACCTTAAGTCACTCGAGGAGTCTATGGACTCGGCAGGCAATAAATCGAACCAGTGGGCAGGCGAGCCAATCAGTGTGTTTGGGAAATTCCTGTAAGTGTGCGCTTCAGAGGAGTAGGCCAAATCCATCTTGTTTTTATACATTCAGGCATGGGTCTGGGGTTCCATGTCACCACTACAATTGTCGATGAAAGGTATCTCGATGTGGGAGTTGAGTGGTTCTTCAAGAATTTTTGCACTGAATGGAGAGTCGGACATTTCAAGCAGAGGTTCTTGTAGAGAAACAGCATAACCATTAAGTCCTTCTTTAAACATCTTCTAGAATTCAGGATCGTCCTAGTATCTGAACTTTTTAGGCTCCGACTGTGAGTTGAGAGGAGATGGGGGAGGGAGACGAGTGGATTGAATAGGGCCTTGATACATACCACTCGAGTGGAAGTAGCCCGAAGGGGTAGGCTGCGAGGGTGGTGTATGCCATATACGGGCTCATTCTGCGCCCATTTACTTTGGTGTGCCTTTGACATTTCGATCAGATCCCTTCCCGAGGGAACCTCCATGCTTCTATCTACAAAGGATGAGTGAAGGCTGGTGATGTTTTGTGCCGGCTGGGTTGAAAAGGTGCTAGCCCCATGTACTACTGTAGTGTAACCGTCTGGGTGGGCATTGTGTGGCCCTATTAGATGAGCATTGTGTGGCTCACCCTGGTAAGTGCTGAGTGATCCCACTAGATGGGCGTTGTGAGGCCCGATGGAATGGGTGGTTGGACGGATGAGGGTATCTGTATGGCGAAGCGGTCCATGGGTGATGTACCCAGCCATTCCTTCCTTCATTACACCAGATAGGTTTCTTCATAGTTGATTCTGATCTTCGGGGGATACCTAATAGCGTTGAGCAAAGCTTTCAAAGAATGCCATCCCTGTCGCGGAGTGAGCTAGTGGCGTCACAGTTGAATTCATGGCCGGAATAGTGGCCGAGAGAGATGCTGCTGCTGTTGATTGGGAGGTGATGGTCGCTCCTGAGTCATCGGCGTTGTCGTTGGCCGCTGATCAAGATTCTAGTTATTGTTCATTATATCGAAGTTTGCCGGAGCAAGTAAATTTATCCACACTCACCGCACCACGGAAAGATTAGTCAAAGAAAGGTTCCTCGGACTAACCTTCACAGATAGAATAAGGGTTTGCCTTCATCGGAGATGATGGCTGCAAGATAAAAATAGCGTTAGGGCAACTAGCCGTGTGACCGGCGTAGCCTCTCAGATGCTTAAGTCAACGATAATAAAAAAGAGGAGGCAAGAGAGATAGAGAGAGGGTTTGTGAGTTTTGAATGTGATACCTGAGCATAGGGTGACCTCATATTTATAGCATATAGTTACCTTGCCATAATAAGAATGTATTTCCTCTATTAGTGGTGGGAAGTCCTTATCAGTTAAGGATCATATTTAGACATGATTTCCTCTATAAGAGGTTTCTTATTATTTATATATTTAGGAAAGGATATTATTCCCGTTTATCTGTTTAGGAAATGAGGAGTAATGACTTGATTTGATCTCTTGATCAAATTGGTGCGACCTAGCTTCCCCATGCGGCTAGCCATATCACCATCCAGCTGTAAAGCCGACTGGTGCTTAGCCATCACGTGGTTCTTTCATCCGGTTGTAAAATACTAAGTTATCAATAATAATAATAATAATAATAATAATAATAAAAAAAAAAAAAAATAGTTGAAGTCCCACCAAAGAGAACACATTAATTTTCTCAAAAGAAAAACTAAAACACAATAATGGTATATATGGAAATCTAGCGTCCCACGATTTATCATTTGCCACCACTGCCTCCACCAACCATATCTTTTTATTTATTTTGCTTCCCCACAAAATTTTTCATTAATTGAATTTGTCCATTTTCTTGGGAAATTAATTATCCCATTTATTCATATTCACGGTTTACAATTCATTACTATTTTCCTGCACCATATTTCACTACAGCGGAGATAATGGCTTAATACATTTTTAGTTATTTCAACTTGTCTCAATAATTGTATTACCTTTTAAATTTTTAAATTGACTCTGTAGCACCTTCGACTTTCAAGAAGTGCATATATTTATATATTCAAATATTAAAACTAAATCAATAAAAATAGCATTTTCACACTTTTCCATTTAATATATACTATACAATTTTGTTATTATGAAATTAATTTTATTAGTATTACAACAATATTTTTACAAAGTATTTTGAATTGCTAAGGTGTTGGGTTTTTTAATTTAAACGAGTAATGCCTAATTTTCTATAATTTTTAATCATCCGAGTCCGAATAAATGAAGGTTCATGGTTTTGACCATCAAATTGGTTAATATAGTACAATATTGAAAACATCGGTCTCAACCGAACAGTTCACCTACAAAAATTGTATTATATAATTTACCCAAGGATGCGTAATAGAATAGATATATACTGAACCGAATTTAATCATTTGGCCAGAGAATGTTATAGCCATGGAAGCAAACAATAGCTTGGATTTTGTACTTTAGATAACCAACTGATTTAGACAAAACAAACTAGCTTAGAGTCACTGCTTCCTTGTTCTGCTTAGAATCTCCTATATACCATTTATTTATCCTTGCACGGGCTATTATTACCTGCATAGTTCATCAATTTTTTCAATTTTATTTATTTTAATCAATTTTCTATAACTATCCGTAATTAATTTCATAAATGCTAAATTATTATTTTAGTGGGGTAATTTTATAATACCTGTTTTTCCCAGTCGGTTTTGTAGGTAATTATGATAAGAGCAATAGTTTGAGTAAATGTTCCAATAATCATCCCCATCCAAACACCCTGCAATTAATTGAAAATTAAAATTTAAGAAAGTGACAAAAAAAGTAAAATAGAGAATTTTATTATTAAAATTTAAAAGAACAGCTGAAAAAGCTCTAATTACCTTGACTTGGAAGCCTAGAACATAACCAAGTACAACTCCAACTGGAATACCAATAAGGTAATAACAGGCCACATTAACATATGCTACTATGCTTTGCCATCCAGCTCCCACAGCAACTCCTGCACCGCAAAATCGTGTTATTTCGATTTTGGTAGAAAAAAAATGTTTGATTTTGGCAGATTCGCTAGTGAATGTACGTTTCATTTTATAGGCTTAATGCATATGGACCGTTGAAGTCAGCACTAGACTTATGATGTTGCCCTGAACTGTCAAAACTTCTAATAAACCCATGAACTTGCGAAACCCTCAATGCTACATGTTAGCTTCTGATTGGAGAATATAATCAGGAAAATGACTTTGAAATGTCAAACAAACCATAAGCTGACAAGTCACACGTGTCATTGAGAGGGAAAACATATTCGCTATTTTTGCGGGTGACATCAGGCATTTAGAGACGACTTCAAGGTCCTTGATATATTAGGTCTATTTTATAATGTGGACCAGAAAAACGGTGGTATGCACATACATTATCATTTATGCCGATATGTAACTGAAGTTTACCGGAGAGAACGGGCTGGATGCTGTTCATGAGTATAGAGAAAGCGAGCAGTGGAGAGAGATCCGCCACGGCTTCAGCAACTGGTTGACTTTCAGTAAAAATGTAAGCTAGTTGTCCTCTCAAGAACAAGAAAGCCACAAACAGAATAAATCCAATTACAAATGATGTAAGCACTGTTATCACTACTGAGAATTTGGCTGCTTTTGAGCTTCCTCTTCCTAGCTCATTTGATACTCTAACACTGCAATTGGTTTTAACAAATATGTTACACTGTAATTAATTTTACTTTTTAGTACTAACAATATCAACAATAGTCAGTTAGTACCTTGCAGCAGCTAAGAAACCCAATGATATCATCATTTCCCAACCATTGATGTTAATGCTGCAAATTAAAATCCATCGAGATTAGTCGACTCGGGTTATTGAATATCTTTCTTCACATTTTTATAGTAAAAGTATTTTTTTTTCTTATATTCTGACTTATAATTTTATTAACAAATAATCCATTTTCTAATTTATACAGTCATAAATCAGAGGAAAATATATGAAAATACATTTATAGTCTAAATTGACAAATAGAAAAGAACAAAATAAAAAAGTTAAAGCAAGAGTCATTTTGGAACCGAGGGACTATAAGCTAAGGGGAAAATGTTTTAACCTAACAAACATTTTCTATAAAGGGGGAAATGGACTTTTGTATAATGTTTGTAGTCCTTGTCCTAACAAGGACCTAAACACCTGTGACTCAGTGTTGGAATATAACCAAGTACAAGGACCTGTACTAAAAAATCATATTTTTCATATACAGACAACTAGATAGAAAAGATCTTAAAAAGTCAAAGACAAAATAATATACTGTACCAAATAGCAAGTGCATCAATGGAGACTTCTGCATTTTTCAGATTCCCTGTCAGCAGTACCAGAACAGTGTTGTACCAAAGCTCCAGGCTGTCGACACCAAAACCAAATTGACCAGGTCAAATTAGCTTAATTAGTACTAATGATCAAGTTAAGGGATCAAAACACCTATTCGACCCTGTAGTAGAGCTAACAAACCCTTTACCATACTATGCCTGAAGCAGTCACCACAGGAGAATTTTACAACTAGTCGTCCGGGTCGAAATATGGCTTTCAAATTAAGTTCCGAGTTAGTGGATGCTGCCAAAGGGAGTGGTGATGCCATACGCAAAAAGGAAGAGACTCATAGAATGGCAGAGGCAAATAGAGCTTTTGCACATTTTCGTTAATCCATGAACAGGATCTATATAGACACATAGACTCGTGGAGCCATCCATCGGGTATTTGGAATACAGGCTTCCAATGCATGATATTTGTCCCACTAACTCTAATCTGGGACAGATACTTGGAAGCAGAGTGTATATATACCAGCTTCCGGTAAAGAAACCCAATCATCGAGGCGGCATAGTTGGGTGGTGTATTGGCCCCACCCCAACCGCGCAGTTTATAGATTTTCCATCGTTTTGTTCGAGTGCCCCCAAAAGTATTGAGGATAAGGAGGCAGTGGCAGTGTCAATGCTCCACCCCAATGGCCACCCCAGCATCGCCACTGTTAATCATGCAGGCACCCATCTTAGCCAAATTTAATGGAATACGAATGGTCCATACAATTCGGCCCAAATTTTGGGCAAAGTCCAATCATATTCCTCATTTTTAATCATTGAATTCCATTTTACAGTATCTACAGTATTTTTTCTCCAATCATCTTCACTATTTCCATTACCCAAATTAAATTCGTTTAAAAAAAACTTACTATTATTATATTAATGTTCTTAGAAACTACCAAAAGAATAATACAACAAAAACTAAAAAGTAAATAAAAAAGAAAAAATTAATATTATTTTAAATGAGGATCTTCATTTTGGCATATACTATACTAGAAATGGTTGCATCAATCAATTCCTCATATTCGTCCCCCATTTTGAAGAATACCGCATAACGGGGAAGATTTGGACATGCTCTTAGTAATATCACATAGTAATAAAGTGCAAACTGGCTATACCACAGAGCACAAAAAGATGTTTCGGGTTAAAGGATTATTTTACCTGAGCATAGCACCAGATGACAAAGAAAGCTTGATAATAGGCCAAAGATCCCGAAAAGCCAACATAGAAAACCCCTTCCAAGTCTCGCTACAACTCCCACAAACGACAAACAAAAGCTGGCCAATATTCGGAATCCAATAAGCCAAAAGAGTGGACACCAAAGCTCCAACAAGTCCAAACTTTAATTTAACAGTAAGAAGCCATGAAAGGAAAACATGAAGCGACAGCGAAAACGCGGCTAAGTAAGCGATGATCATGTTCTTGCTCTGAGCTTGCAGGAACATTTGGCAAGTAAATGAAACAACAAAGCTGAATAGAACAGGGATTAGCCACAGAGAAATGTATCCTGATACTTTTGCTATGTCTGGATCTTGGCCTAAAGTGATTAAAATCGGAGTAGTGAAGATGAAGAGAGGCAAAAGGAAGAGACAACATGTTAATAGAACAATCCAAGATCTTTGGAGGTAGACACCAAGCATGTTATACTGTTTTGCTCCATAGGATTGTCCACATAGTGTTTCCAATGCACTTGCCATGCCTAGCTGCATAACCCATTTTCAGAAAAAAAAAATTAAGGATTTGAATCTAACATAGTAACTGAAATATTTGGAAAGCGAAAATCACAAGATTTAATTTTTGGGTGTTAATTTACTTTTTGTAGTTTCTAACTTGCCAGTTTGGGATTAATTCCCCTGTTACTTTTACTTTTACTAAGAGCTCCATTTTTAAGTTATTCCAACCTGTTATTACGAAAAGTTATGAAAATTAATAATGAGCAGTTTTCAATTACTCTTAATTAGTATTAAAAGTCAAAATTTTTATTCCAATATGAAAATATATTGTTACATTAAAAATTTGTAAGAGAAATTTTTTTTACCACAACTCTAATAACGGTTTCAGACAACCCCTTACCCATGTGGGTTGTCAAAGGGCAAAAGACGAAAATGCCCTTCAGGCCATAACTTTCTTTTCTTTCTCATTTCATATGCAAATCCAAAAACAGACAAATAAGGACGCGTGAAGAACACAGATCCAACAGGATTTTTTTGATATAAATTTCTTCAAAAGTCTAAAAAAATTCAAAATTATCCAGCCTGACCGTTCACAAGAAACGCCCAAGCCATAGTGTATGAGTTTTTCTTGAATCCCTGCACCGAGGCGTGTCTTTGTGCACCCGCAAGCCTAAAGTACAGTCATTTTACTAATCAGGGTGAGTTTGGCCTTTTTGTTGCGCCGTGGTTAGCTCACCTGACTATAATAAATGAGTCTATAAATGGAGATTTTCTTCATTCATAAAGTTTGAACCTGGGTTAAAAAATGCGAAATCACTTAAACTTCCACCGACCCGTTGGGAAAAACGAAACTGACATGTATATTTCTTCTAGTAACTAGGAGCATCTCTTTTTCCAAATTTGTAACCCTACGAAACCCATGAATCTCAGATCTAGCTAAAAGATTCAGCGAAGTTGAACAAGTAAAAAAGAAGAAAAAAAACGTACCAGAACGCCATTAGCAAACCTCAAAAGAACAGTGAAGACAAGGGAATAGGCAGCAAGTTCAGTAGAGCCAACGTGACCAACAAAAGCTTGAGTAATAATAGTAATTCCAAAAGTTGAAAATCTTGTGAAAATTGCAGGCCCTGCAACTCTCCACATCTTCTTCGTTTCGATCCATACTTTCTTCTTCAACTCTTGCTCCTCTTCTTCTTCTTCATTTCTATTGATTAAAAGGTTTTGTTTTATTTCTCCCTCCATTTAAATTGGTTCTAAATTGATTCGAAGATGTATACCAAATATGGGTAGCAAAGGATGTTCAAATGTAGAGAGAGAGGGCTTAATAATTGTATAGTGACAAATAACAAATTCCACCACGGAACTTCGTTTCAGTTTCTCTGTTGTCTTCTTACGGTTTTTGGTCTCAATTTCCTATTGATTTGGATTCGTGAAATAGGAAATTATAGTCATACAAAATAAATGGCTCTGATTTTTTTTAAAAAAATTATTTATTTTTTGTTTAAAAAAATCACCTATAATTTAATAACTTCACTCTCTCTAGAAGAGATCCTAATCCATTTCTTACTATTACTTTCTATATATTGATGGAAATATATATATTAATAATTTATTAGTATTACATAACAAAAAAGTAAGAAAAGTTCAACTAATAAAGTTACAATCCTTTTGTAAAAAAGTAAAGTGATAAACATTGTACTTTCGTATTTAGCATCAATTAATAATTTTAAATATTTAATCATAGATATTGAACAAATTTTTACTGTTTGAAAACTAACATTTATTTTTAAGTGAAAAGGCTATAAAATATCTGGGGCTCATTTCCAATGTAAATAAATTTTAAGATTTGATGAAATAACATATCAAGCTCATAACATTATCTTCTAATCTCGTACAAGTATATTAATTTGTCATCTGAATTTATGTTAACTTTTTATTGATTCGATATTTTAAATATGTTATTATTTTGATAACTCTCTCTCAAAATATAAGTTAATACATTGTATTAATAGATCAAACTGATACATTTGTGTAAAACTGAAAAATTTATAACAACAAATTCAAAGTTCAGAAAGCATTCAAAACATATATTGTGGCTAGTAGAAGACAATGTTAGTCTATATTAACATTGTAATTATACATTTCTATTAACAAACCCTCACTATAAATTGAAAATTTGAGCATTTTTAATCCGACGACGCACGGAAAAGCTTTTCTTAATTTATTTACATCTCACGGAAAAGTTTATT
This sequence comes from Euphorbia pulcherrima, assembly GCA_947683365.1. Taxonomy (NCBI): domain Eukaryota; kingdom Viridiplantae; phylum Streptophyta; class Magnoliopsida; order Malpighiales; family Euphorbiaceae; genus Euphorbia; species Euphorbia pulcherrima. Next base: position 40,541,158 of record CANTUS010000008.1, on the reverse strand, counting down.
TTTTATTTTTTATTTCAAATATGAATAATGTGTCATATTTGAAATCTTTCCATTCATTTTTATTTCTATTCCACGAAAGATGATTTCCGCGAATCAAACCTTAGTATAAGTGTGATGATGAACTTTTATTTTGGTGTTAATACTCAGGTAAGTTATTTTTATTTCTTAGATATCAATGTAACACCTCCGTTTTTCATATTTATGTATGTCGTTGAAGATGATGGTGTCATATTCATAACACTATATTTCGATTTTATTTTAATTGGAGTTTTATCTAAGAGTGAAAATAAAATTATTTACACAAAAATAAAAGTTAAACGAATTTATTTATACAAATCAAATTTTTGTCAACTAATAAATGTGTGCGAGACTAACAAAATCATTTAATAACAATAATAATATCAATAATAGTACATCAAATCATCAAATGAGATACTTCATATTATATACTTTTGTGGAAGATTGCCTACCTCTGATTGGCCCTTTTTTTGAGATAGAATATAGAAGAATAATAATAATACCTCAACTTTAAAAACGGTTCACCGAATAATTATGTTGTAAATATAATATTAAAAGATTATAATTATTGTTGTTCAATAATAATAATACCTCAACTTTAAAAACGGTTCACCGAATAATTATGTTGTAAATATAATATTAAAAGATTATAATTATTGTTGTTCAATTAGTTTATACTAATAGTAAGACTTCAAATGTCAAATTATGTTGAAACATATTTGATAGACCCAATTCAGAAGAAGATTCTCAGAGCATAAAGAAGTAAAGTCAGAAGTTAAGTTTGAAGATAACAGAAGATGTAAATTGTGTTAGAAAATTTACTCTTTAAAACTTTGTTCCGGCGTTGCTTTCAGACAGAGGCAACGCTTTTCTTTAATAATTGTTGCAGAAGCTCAAAACTGGATCAGAGGCAACATTCATTGTTCAAAATCTGTTGCAATAGATCCGGAGGCAACACTTCTGGAGGCAACACTTCTGGATGAAAAATGATCCGGACTGATCCTAATGGATCCGGACTGATCCGCATGGATCCGGAGGCAAACTGATCCGGATTGATCCGGAGGCAAACTGGAAGAAAGGCAACTCTTTTTAGAAACTGTTGCAGTAGCTTTGAAACTAGACCAAAGGCAACGCTTTACTTACAAAAGACAACACTTTCTGCTGAAATTGATAATGACATTCAAAAGCTGTAAATAATGATCTTAACCACTTGGAACATCACTGAAACATCAAGAACAAACTTTTAAGCGTTAGGATGAGTTGAGTCGAGTAGGAGAATCTGTCCTTAAAGGATACTTCGTAGTTCCTTTCAGGATTAAACAACTCCTTCAAACTCGATTTGAGTTTGGATACAGAAATCATAAATGCTTATCATATCCAAAAATTTTGGGAGGAACACAAGTATAAAAATTCTGTTCCCTTCACATATGGAAAAATCCACCAACCTTTTTATAGGTAATAAAATGGTTGTTATAAAATAATAAATAAAATGCCTTTGAAACTATAACCGACGGTAGTTACAAACACTTAATCAAAATATAACTTTTGGAGAATTAAACTCACTTAAAACTCACTTTAATGAAGAAAATAAAGTTTGTAACTTCCACCATAAATAATTTTTACCACAAGATATTTTTCTCAACAGAAATATCACAAAATATCATTTTGAAAGTATCATAAAATTCTCATTTTTCCAATAATCCCCCACAACTTTCAAAAGAAGATTTAATAAAAAGAATTTTCTTGATATCTCGAGTTTGACATATAATGCATGGAACTAGTGTCTTGTGGACTATGAACTAGAACTTGATAGATAAAATTTAACTTACGGAATATTCGGTGAAACATATAGTTTCTATGAACCCAATAAGCGCTATTGTAAGATAGGGATTTTACCATATCGCATTATATCAAGTACATTTCTGTTCATCGCGATTTTGTGCGAATAGGCCGTGCACGTGCCTGGCCTTTTGTTGAGTGCTCTAGAGATATTGCCAATATTATATCTCATAGAAGCTGTAACACCCTGAGTTTGACCGACTGCCCCCACAAACCAACACGAGTCTTTCCAGTGAGCTTTGTCCTCACTCGCTCACTTCCTGAAAATTGCTTCCCAGGAGGTCACCCATCCCGAGACTGCTCCAAGTCAAGCACGCTCAACTTTAGAGTTCTCCCGAGTAGGCTCCCGAAAAGAAGGTGCACCTTATTGGTATAGGTAGTAACAATCAAATCTCTTAAGTCTCTCTCAATTGTAATGTCCCATACCATAACAATATCGAAACCCTCTCTTTCGGGTGTGAATTCGGTTCATTCCTGTCCCCATCGACATCCTTCATGGCCACTCTTTGCTCAGGTCTTCTACCCCGACGCCACCCCTCTTAGGACCGGGTCGCTACAGGCCCACCAGCTTCCGCCTGGTTCGTCGACCACACTGTACTAAGAGAGAGCTGGCTTTGATACCATTCTGTGACACCCCGAGTTTGACCGACTACCCCCACAAACCAACACGAGTCTTTCTAGTGAGCTTTGTCCTCACTCGCTCACTTCTTGGAAATTGCTTCCCAGGAGGTCACCCATCCCGAGATTGCTCCAAGTCAAGCACGCTCAACTTTAGAGTTCTCCCGAGTAGGCTTCCAAAAAGAAGGTGCACCTTATTGGTATAGGTAGTAACAATCAAATCTCTTAAGTCTCTCTCAATTGTAATGTCTCATACCATTACAATCTCGAAACCCTCTCTTTCGGGTGTGAATTTGATTCATTCCTGTCCCCATCAACATCCTTCATGGCCGCTCTTTGCTCAGGTCTTCTACCCTGGCACCACCCCTCTTAGGACCGGGTCGCTACAGAAGCAGTCCTACTTCACACTCACATAGGTGATATCATCAAGTGTATATTGCACTTTATACACCACTCATAAGAGGTTTGAAATCTCATTAAGAGTCCTTTTGACTCAACCTTTCAAGATATGCAATATAGCACTTTTCACACATCTAGGATTTGGGACAATATTTTTATAGTGCTCGCAGAACTAACATAAGGCTTGTTAGTACCCATATGAACCTATTCCATTGGATCTCCACTCATGTAGGTAGGGTTCCCACCCTTCATTAATTTCAAATTGGCTTAAGTCTCATCCTCTCTGATGTATTAAAAATAAATTTCTTTTTCAAAAATTTATTTCTCAAATATTAGTCAGATGATTTGATCAGAATCACTCTAGACTTAAATGGATAAAATTCCATCTCAATAATATGTCTAAAACGTATACGTATACTTTTGCCATTATAAGTCTTATTTCTCAAAATATATATTATATCTTGGCATTCTCAATATATTTTGCAATCTCAATACATTGCATATGTTATAACACTTACTAAGAAAGTTTTTCCGACCACTTAGTCTGATTTTATATTTCAACTCTCAAGCAACTAACTTTTAACATAGTTTGCTTATAGTTGGTTTTCATGTTATTGTTCTACCACCAAATGTGAGAACATGACCACTAATGAAATTATTCTCATATGAATTAAAAATTCACTCAACGTCATTGTTCCCCTCAAGAACAATGGGAAATTCACTAATGAACTTCTTCTCATATGAATCAAAGATTCACTCAACATCATTGTTCCTCTCAAGAACAAATGGGAAATTCATTACATAGAGTACCATATTTAATGGTTTCTCTCAAATATTTCTCAAGCCTCAATATGGCTTCTCTATAATCAATGATTATATTATGTGTATACTTGCTCACATAGCATATGCTATGTCTCAATGTGTGAAACTCATCAAGTACAGATGCATACTTGGATTTAGCCACTAGATCACAATTATCTTCCCTTGAGTATTGGAATCATAAGGGATACTCACATGATTTAGATCATAAAATTCAAACTTCTTAAGAAGTTTCTCAACATAGTGTTCTTGTGTTAATAAGATACTCTCATTCATCCTTATGATTTACATACCCAAAATCACATTGGCTTCTCTTGTGTCTTTCATGACAAATATTGATAATAAGATTATCTTTATTCTATTGACAACACCAATACTCGGAATAAAGATAAACACACATATACTATTATTCACTTTAGTATATACGCAGATATCCACCTCAAATGATTATACTTATCGCGTCGCTATTTAGTTGCTTGTCAATAAACCATATAAAGACTTTCTCAACTTTCCATTCATGTCCAGGCTCTACATACCCCTCAAGTTGCACCATATATAAAAACTTTATTTTGAAAGGGAATTTTAACACCCATGTGGTGAACTCAATTGTAAAAAGAAGCTATAGCAAAAAAAATATAGAAGGAACATATTTATCGGATCATAAAACCAAAGATTTTCTTGTAGAAAATAAATACCACTTGTAACCAACGGATTTAGCTTCGGAGGATCATAAGCTAAAACACAAGTTCTATATTCCAAAGAATAGAAACAAAGTCAAAATAAAAAGCTTCTTGCAAACACTTTGATTCGGAAGATGAAATAGCTCCATAAAAATAAAGGTTCATCTTCAATCAAACACTTATAAAAATTTTCACCAAAACTTTCTTTTCAAAGTTCTCTTGTCTTTCCTCAAAAACATCATTCCCAAAGTCAGTTTGAAAAATAGGTGCAACCGGGTCAACATCCGAAATAATACTTAAAAATGGAAACCTCTCTAGTCTTTATTGAAAACATTCACGAAGAATTTGTGTTCTTTGTCTCAAAGATATTATTTTCAAGCACATCATTATGTTCAACATAACATATGAATATATAAACATAAAATTTTGTACCTATTTCTCTTTATATAGGTTCAAGAATAATAACCTTAATAAGACACCCCCACACTTTTGAATATTTCAAATTAGGATGATAATCCTCTCATTTTCTCATATGGTGTCTTACTGGTTTCTCATGTGAAATTCTATTTGTATAGAAAACTTAACAAATAGTTCTATCTCAAGTATATATCTAACATATTAAATATGATACTCACATATATACTTAATAATAACTCATAACATGTTCTCATGTGCCTCAAGTTTACTAGAAATTATAAACCATCAAATTTCAAGGTAAATGCACCAAAATTATACTCATATAACCACACATGGTTACTAACAATTTTGCAAACCTGAAATCTGCTCAGTTCCGGATTTCGTGAGTCCACTTCAACTCAAATTTTAAACATGTAAAAGAAGTTATTTGACAAAACTTTGTTTTACTTATAAAAACATATATGTCATAAGTTTCCAACGCCACTAAAAACACATAAAAACGATTTGTATAACTAAAGTTATGCCACAAACAATCAGTTGCGCTCAAAGCTGAAATTCTAGAAAAACGAGATTCTTATCTCAACTTCAATAAATATTTCAACCTACTAAATGAAAGAATTTCAAAAACATTCCTTCTAAATATATCTTCATATATATCTCATAAAACCATAGAAATAAGAATCACTCAAAACGGAGTTGTAAATCTCAAGAAAACTCTAAACAACCAAGGGTGTTCTAAGCTAAAATTTTCAGCAAATATAAAACAAAAGTTTTATCACAAATTGTATATCAACAAAACTTCAATAAACTTGAAATCAAGATATCTCAAAACAAATTAATTCAAAACATATTAAACCACATATAGTATATTAAAATCTCATTTATTTCTCAACAAATAAATATTTTGATTCAACACAAATAGGCAAAGAAGAGCAAACACGTAAATTAATAATCTTAAAAATTATTCTATGATTCATATAGCTCATTCCGACAACACACTATCTTTGGTTATTAAAACCTTGTCGGACTCAAAGTTACCTTTACTCCATATTTGCCTAAAAGGCTCGCTAGAACCAATTGGGTTTTAAACATTGGGAACTAGTAGCACCTCATTATGTGCTAAAGATGTGAGCTTAAGGAGAACCTTTATTCTCCACTTTCAACTTGAGTATATATGACTACGGAGAATTTTTATTTACTCCCAAAAATGTGCCTCATTACTCCATAGTCAACAACCCACTCATTCACATCAATCACCATGTTTACTTGTGAAATGACTACAAAAATAATATCATTTACTTAACTGTAAGTTGAGTAGGATTGTCACATTTCACAACTCTTTTTCTCCATTTGGGAGCATGGTGATCACATGTATAAAATTTCCCCATTTATATTATATAAGGTTTTATTACTTTTGAGCTTTGTAAATTAACTATAGAGAAATTCGTACCTTTTTCCTTAGTTAGGATTGGTATCCACGATGTTTGCCTTTGAGACTATCTCCTTCCCTTTGGTCATTTTGTCTCTTTCCAATCAACATCTTCTAGCCCAATGACAAACTTTTGATCACCAATATTAATTTGAAAATCAAAGATTCTCAAACCTCTTTAGCATCACCATGTGAAATTCCCACTATTGAATATCTCAATTTTTCAAGAAAAGACTTAACTTATAATGGAATAGCTAGTGGAGGAACAACTATTCTTATAGTTTCGAAAGAATTGGTTCCCCATGGAGTAGTATAATTTTCCATTACGGAATATCCTTTAAGATTGTTGGAAAATTTTCCCTTTAAAACTTTGTTCCGACGTTGCTTCCAGAGAGAGGCAACGCTTTTCTTCAATAACTGTTGCAGAAGCTCAAAATTGGATCAGAGGTAACACTTCATTGTTTAAAACTATTGCAATAGATCCAGAGGCAACACTTCCGAAGGTAATACTTCCAGATGAAAAATGATCCGGACTGATCTGGAGGCAAACTGATCCGGATTGATCCGGAGGCAAACTGGATGAAAGGCAACTCTTTTAAAAAACTATTGCAGTAGCTTTGAAACTGGACCAAAGGCAACGCTTTACTTACAAAATGAAACACTTTCTGCTGAAATTGATAATGACCTTCAAAGCTGTAAATAATGATCTTAACCACTTGGAACATCATTGAAACATCAAGAACAAACTTTTAAGCATTAGGATGAGTTGAGTCGAGTAGGAGACTCTGTCCTTAAAGAATACTTCGTAGTTCCTTCGAGGATTAAACAACTCCTTCAAACTTGATTTGAGTTTGGATACAAGAATCATAAATGCTTATCATATCCAGAAATTTTGGGAGGAAGACAAGTATAAAAATTTGGTTCTTTCCACATATGGAAAAACCCACCAACCTTTTTATAGGTAATAAAATGGTTGTTATAAAATAATAAACAAAATGCCTTTAAAACTGTAACCGACGACAGTTACAAACACTTAATCAATATATAATCGTTAGAGAATTAAACTTACTTAACACTCACTTTAATGAAGAAAATAAAGTTTGTAACTTCCACCATAAACAATTTTTACCATAAGATATTTTTCTCAACAAAAATATCACAAAATATCCTTTTGAAAGTATTATAAAATTCTCATTTTTTTCAACAAATTGCATTGCACACTCAGGAAATAGATAAAGTTAAAAGACAAAGAAGCTCATAAGTATCCAGAAAGAAGGATATCTATTGGATCAACAAAGTTGAAGCTCTCTTAGTTATACAAAACACATATTTATATAATCAAAGAGCATCTCTCCAATGGCAAAAGATAAATTCTCAGAAGAAGGTTTGACAAGCTATCTCTCAAAAGACAAAGTGATAATCACTTTGTCAAAAGGACGAACTCAGAGGTTTGGGCTATCAAGCAAATATCATCCAAAGAATGCCTAAGCTCAGAAGAACAATCAAAATTATATTCAAAGCAAGTTCAGAAGATGGGAAAAATCAAATCAAGACTCTAAAAAGAATCTAGCATTCACGAGTCCGAAGCATGAAAAGAACCTTAAATGTTAAGATCATCAAATATCTTAACTCTTAAAGTATGACACCAAGGACAAACACTATAATCAAAGAAATCAGTCAGAAGAAAGAACAAGAGACTAACTCCAAAGAGAAATAATATTTTCTCAGAGTCAAATGTGCTAGAAGGAGCGTAACAAACTGACATCTGGTCTCATAGGCTATCTCTTATACCTAAATCTGGTCTCATAGGTTATCTCTTCAAAGACAACACTCCGAGACTTAAAAGTGCTCGAGCATCAAGTTTCTTAGAAGCATCAAATATCTCTGAGAAATTAAAGATCCCTAGGCCACTCACATGATTCCACTTTTCTAAGAGTAGTTGTCTCGATCTCTGCAATCCTAAAAAGTTACATATCTAACCTTCACTAAAAGAGATAATACACCACCAAAAAAGTGAGTTGACAAGCAAGGGCAAAAAGTTACTTTTAGCCACCTGATGCGCGAAAAGCAAAAGTATGAAAAAGGTGTAACTATTGGAAGTCAAATAACAGAGGACAGAGCTAACTAGTTTTAATTCATCTAACGGGAAGATTGACTACAATCTATCAACAAATAGACCGTCACAAAGAATTGGTGTTGTTTAGAGATAACGGTAAAGAAGTTCTCAGAATGAAGCCGTTCAGAGAAATGTACTTATTGTTGGATAAACAATGACAAAATATAAAACAAAGAAATAAATCTTCGATCTCGGATTTTCTCTATCAAATGTAGGGATGCCAAACTCATTGGGATGTCCGCCTAGTATAGTGTTTCCCGGTCTCCACCTTGCATTCAACAATATAATATAATTAATAGAAATGATGTAGAATAATATTATAGAAATTTATAAGCAAGTATAAGAACGCGAGCACCGATAAGCTGAGTCATATCGAACGGCATTGTCCTTAAATGATACTTGTAGTTCCTTCCAAGATTAAAAAACTTTTTCAATCAAATTGATTGGAGCAAGAACAGAAACTCTAATATATATCCAGAATATAAGAACAAGAATAGAACGAGAATATAGAGAAAGCGATTGTATTGATCTATGTCTCAAAAACAATAAGCAATAGCCTTTTATAGGCATATGAAGAAAAACGTTAATAACGTTAACAAAATCAATGCCATATTTAATGGGATATTAAAATCTCAACCTTATTTGACTATATCAATCGCTTGATAAAGATTGCCCCTAATTAGAATTAGTCAAATGCAATTAAAACAATAAAATCATGATTTTGTTTCCTTATTTTTTCATGTAAATTACCTTATAATTCCAAAAAGTAATTAAGACAAAAAAAGATATAAGCAATATAATTATAGTAACATAAATATATTTAATAATAAACTTTTAATATTTCTTTTGAAATAAAATTAAATGAAAATTTCCAACACTTATCTCAGATCAACGAGCACAAAGGAAATTTTCTTGCAAGGCGCGCAACAACGGTCATCTACAAGTTAAGAGAGTATAAATAAGAATCTATGCAGCACGAGCAAATGAGACGAGCTAATCACAAAGGCACTTACAAAAGGCAATCACAAAGTGCAATATAAAAAGCAAACAATCTTCCTTTATATCAGTTTGAAATCAAAAGCTCGTCAGAACATAAAAATCTATATCTGTTGTAAAAAAGTGTATCTTGCGACAAAAAGATCTAAGAACATTAAATCTCTTTTCATATCCACTAGAATGTGATCAAGACTAGGCAAATGTGACTTGGTGAGGTCTTTGATTCACATTAGACTAAGCACGGGTACTGAGGTCTTCAATCCTAAACACAACTTGGAGAAGTTGGAATTTAAATGAATCTAAGAGGAGAAAACTCTTAGATCGGGGAATTAAAAGCAGCAAGAGAAAGGTACTCTATGTGGACAAAGAATTTCAATTTGTAAAGGCTTTCCCGCCTCAGAAGGAGTGACTAATAGTGGATTAAAGATTGAAGGAGGAAACTCCGGGGACTGGATGTAGGTAGAATTAAACCAGTATAAAATATTCTTATTTAGTTTTCTTACTTTGCCTTTATTTACTTAAAGCATTTATTTTTTGCTTATATATATTATGCTCAAATAAATAATTAACTTAAATCAAACATCATTCATCAATAGACTATAAATTAATCATTATATTAAAATTCATTTGACCAAAAAGTCTATCATTTCATATATAATTTAAAAGGAGCCATTCGCCCTCTAACTCCTCCATCACCCATTAAGAGGGACCAACAATATTTATTGTATATTGTAGCAACTAACAAACGATTCGACAACTAAAAAAAGGCAGATTGCTTTTTGTATATCACTTTTAAGTTTTATTTATGTTAACGTGAAATATTATTCATAGTATTAAGATCGATACATTTTAAAGTTATAGCAACATAAATGGTAGTCAGGGCAGACTTTGAATATATGTTAAAAGTTGATTGAAAGGGGTCTATAATAAATTTTTTTAATTATTCATATATGTTTATATATAAGCTTTAAAATTTATTTAAACATATTCAAGGTATGTAAGTTAGATACTTGAATTTGAAATATATCAAATTAATTTTTTATTTAACATTATTTTACGTAGAAAATATTAATCAAATATATCACTATTTCTTATATAGCTTACATCCCTCAAAATATCAGTGGGTTCTGTAATTACAACATCACATTCGAAATAATAAAAGTAAAAAAAATACTAAATGTCAAAATGATAAAAATTAAAGCGAAAAAAAAGTTTTTACTAAATTTTAGAATATTCAACAATCTGTCCTTATCATTAAATTAATTTACTTAAATTGTAAGACCTACTAAATTGAATGCTAATAAATGTGAATGATCTGACAACAGCAAACATAATTACTGTATGAAATTCGGATTTCCCTCTTCTGTTATTTTGTCAGTATACACATAGCGTAATTATGTAGGCTGTCCATTTATATGCTGCCGTATGCCTATTTTTTGTTTACTTTATACGTGGTACAATTCTAATAAAGCAACTTACTTTACTTTATTTTGATGTATTAACTTTTAAGTCAAACAGTCAACTAAAATTTCAAAAAAAAAAACAGTCAACTAAAATAATGTAAGTAATTATAACATTTTCTGAATTTTAATTAAATATAATAGTAGATCTCTCTATTTTATAAAATAATTTATATTTTTATTTATTTTACCTAACTTTTACACATTTTAAATTATGTGTTTTTAAATTAAATTTATTAATATAATATATATTTATTAGTATATTTAATTTAATTTTATTAATTTTATGAGTCTGCAATCATAAAAAATATTTTAAAATTATGTATAAGATATTTTTACAGCTTTTAATATATGATTGCATTAATTAAAATAATAATAAAAAAATTATTTTTTAGTACATTAAATTCGTAACATCTCAAAATATGATACATGATACTAATTTTTAATCATAAATAAATGTTATCTTAAAAAATTTAATACAAATAAAGATAACAAAAAGTAGAAAAGTTAGTATGAAAAAGATAAAAGAGGGGTATAAATTATTTTTTAAAACAAATGAAGGTATTAGTTTATTTGTTCACAACTCGATGAAGATATAATTCTTTTATCCATAAGATAATGATGTTTTAAAATATAAAGATTATTTAAAAAAATAAAAAAAATGTGGACATAATATGTACTTAAATACTATTAAAACAATGAATACATATCAAATTTTTTTTACAAAAATTATCGCATTTGGGTTTATAATAATAATAAAGAAAAATTTTATCTCATCTCACCTGAATGTGGACTCAAACCTACCATCTTTAGGATCAAACTTCAAGGCTCAACTATTAAACCAAGCTTTTGCTACATATCAAACTTAATCAAACTAAAAGAAAGTTTTCTATACTTTTAAAGTAAGATTTATGAATCATAGATTCATAATAATTACTAATTAATTATTTACAATAATACTAAATAATTACATAGTAATAAAAAGTGATAAAATATGCACGTATAAGACTCGAATAAGATTACAACAGTCAAGAATATTCGAGAATTTATACATTTAGTGCATTAGATACACTAAAAGTGGAAATTCACAGATAAAAAATAAAAAAATAAGAATGAATTCGTGATTATAATAATAAGGATAAACTAATTATTTTAGAGTTAGAAATTGGGGCCTTCAATAAGTACAATTCAAGTAAGGAATTTATCACCGTTATCACTTTTTTACATATTTATTAAAATATCTACAAGATTATGAATATATTTTAACTTTCTTTTTTTTTAATTTTATTTACATAATTACCATGTTGCTAGTTTTTTGATTTTTTTCCTTATTTTTTATTTATCTCTCAAACCGTTTATTTTTTTGACATGTCGCTCTAGAGCTTTTTGTTCGTCTTATTTTTATCTTTGAAATGACATCCACTGTGTTTTTCATCATTTTTTTATCCAATAGATTTCCTATAGATCATCTATAGATATCCAATAGATCACTAGATATTTCGTTGTATCCATCGTTATGCGGTTACTTTATAAACTGATACCATTGAGATCATTGCTAATATTTTACAGGTATAATTTAGGTGTCCTCTACGTTTTAAAATTGGACATTCATGTGTAATTTAAAGGTCTTTTAGTTTTACTGATTTCTATTGGACTTCTATTAGATATCTGACAGTTAAAAAAACTCGATAAAAGTATATCATCGTAGATATACTATCGAAGATAAAAAAGAGATGAACAAAAAACTCTAAAGCGGCATATCGAAAAAATGGACGGTTTGAAAGATATAAGCAAAACAAATCAAAAAATTAAAAAAGAAAATGGAACAGTGCCGTGTATTGGGTAGGAGAGGTGTGGGCGTTGTAATTATTTTGCAAGCATGATATATTTGAAATTATTTTTCCCTGTTATGGCATTTGACCCAAATTTTTTTTTCATTTATGTAAAAGCCCCATTAAACTAATTTAGAGGCAAAAAATAGGGAAAAAACAATAGTTCAAGTATTTGGACAAAATCCTAGGTAAAAAGTAGTCCATAAGAAAATTAGTCTATAAGGGCAAGTCTAATGATACTCTATATTTAGAGTAAATGCTATATTTAAAGTAGGGTTTACGTCCAACCCTATTAGAAATTGGGGCCTTTAATAAGTAGAATTCAAGTAAGGAATTTATCATGGTTGACCACTTTTTTACATATTTGTTAAAATATCTACAAGATTATCATGGTTTTTGAATATATTTTAACTTCCTCTCTTTTTCAATTCTATTTACACAATTACCATGTTGCTGGTTTTTTTGATTTTTTTTCCTTATTTTTCATTTATCTCTCAAATCGTTTATTTTTTCGATATGCCGCTCTAGAGCTTTTTGTTTGTCTTATTTTTTATCTTTGAAATGACATCCACTATGATTTTTCATCATTTTTTTTATCCAATAGATTTCCTATAGATCATCTATAGATATCTAATAGATCACGAGACATTTCGTTGTATCCATCGTTATGCGGTTACTTTATAAACTGCTACCATTGAAATCATTGCTAATATTTTACAGGTATCATTTAGGAGTCCTCTACCTTCTAAAATTGGACATTCATGTGTAATTTAAAGGTCTTTTAGTTTTACTGATTTCTATTGGACTTCTATTAGATATCTGACAGTTAAAAAGACTCGATTGAATTATATCATCATTGATATACTATCGAAGATAAAAAAGAGATGAACAAAAAACTCTAAAGCGGCATGTCGAAAAAATGGACGGTTTGAAAGATGTAAGCAAAACAAATCAAAAAATTAAAAAAGAAAATGGAACAATGACGTGTATTGGGTAGGGGAGGTGTGGACGTTGTAATTATTTTGCAAGCATAATATATTTGGAATTATTTTTCCCTGTTATGGCATTTGACCCAAATTATTTTTTTTTCATTTGTGTAAAAGCCCCATGAAACTAATTTAGAGGCAAAAAAATAGGGAAAAAACAATAGTTCAAGTATTTGGACAAAATCCTAGGTAAAAAGTAGTCTATAAGAAAATTAGTCTATAAGGGCAAGTCCAATGGTACTCTATATTTAGAGTAAATGCTATATTTAGAGTAGGGTTGACGTCCAACCCTATTCCAAATCCTTTAAATATAGAGTAAGTTGTGAGTTACTCTAAACTAGAGTAACTCATACTTTACTCTATATTTGGAGAAAATTATTTTAATATTACTTTTTACTTTTTGTTATTTAATTACAATGATTTAGTTGATTAAAGGTACAAAAAGTTGATATAATAATAAAATATTGTTTGATGAGAAGATTCTTTTTTTAGATTAGAAAAATGGAGTAATGGGTTGGAGTGAATTTACTGTAGTAACTGTATAAATAAAGTAAATACTATTAAAATAGAGTTTAGAGTAGACAATATAGAGTAATGTGTTGGACATGGCTTAAGGGCAAGTCCAATGGTACTCTATATTAGGAGTAGATGCTATATTTGGAGTAGGGTTGTGTTAGATATGATGTATGCCCTTAAAGCAATTAGGACGATGTATCTTGATTATGTAATAGTACAAACAATTTGTTATAATTAATAAAGTCATTTAATCTTTTATTTATACCAATGTGTTCATATATATTGTGAATGGTTAAAATATATTTATTGATATCTATGTACAAGAGTCCTTGACATATATGATAGCATGAAGAGAGAGAGAGAGAGAGAGAGATCATAGTTGGACTATGCTTAGTGCTTCGTATGTAATTATGATTATGTTTAAACTATCCCTAGTCATAGTTTCATCAAGAAAGGATATTGATGAAGTAGTAAGACTAGCATATGGTCAACTTTCTTGGAATGGGTCCAAGCAATTAATCTCCTATAATTGAAGGCGGTGCCTTAAGATTGACATATGGATATATCTGGTAGATATATTGAAGACCGCTATAAGATAAACACTTGGTGTGTGTGTGTCTGTGTGTGTGTGTGTCTATATATATATATATATATATATCAAGGTGTTAGTGTTTATCTTTATGCAGTAGCTATGCGAATATTTCTCATACTTGAGGTACTAGTTACCTTGTGTGGTACTATCACTATGCTTTGGGTCATACCTATTCGCTCATTGATTTAGGTTGCCATGGGTGATTACGGGTATAGTGATGATAGCATGTTGGTAAGCTATGTAGTCGGAAAGAATCCATCGCTCCAGATATATTAAGGAGTTGTACTTGGCCACTTGTTGAAGTGATGATTGCTATAAACCTCTGATTAGAGTATGTGTTTGATAGAAATAGTTTATAGTCAAACACATTACGATAAAAAGCAATATACTACGGTAACAAGTAAATAACTGGGATAGCTTGGAGCAACCTCGCTACTAGTGGGTTAACACTTTAACCGAACCCAATAAACCGAATGGTACTAATATTAAAGAATGGAAGGAGTTCATCGCATTGGGCAACTATTGCATTAACTAGGATTAAGTCATAATCACAAATGACGTTCAGAGTAATAGGGATGGTGGACCCTTGCTAGAGGCGTACTATAGTCGTTTAATGTAATTGAGTTCTAATTATGGCCTAGAACCTCGAGCCAATTGTTCCTATAGAACAAGGATTGGTTAAGCCCTAACAACTCAATACTTTGAGATCCTGTAAGTTCACATACATAAAACTTTCATCGGATTGAGTAAAGAATTAATAGACCTAGTCTATTATGAGAATATTAAATGTAGAGTGGTTAAACCATTACCTTATTAGACTAGAGAATTTATTTTGACCGGTAAGTAATTTATAAGGGTTATAAATAAATGCTGAATTAAAGGGAGCTAAAATTGGATTGCCAAACTACCAGGTTGGACCCTGAGAAAATTAGGCCACGCAGGCATTAGATGCTTGCATGGGCTGCCACGTGTTACATGAGTGCCATTTGGTACTCATGGACCATAGGCCATGCAAGCACTACCTAAGTAGCGCATGCAAAGGCCTATATGTGGCAGGCCTTGCAAGCGCTGTGGTAGGCAACGCTTGCGCAACCCATAAGGCCACCCGCGAGTTGGGCTCGTAGGAGGAGCTGCGAGGCCTAGCCCTCGGGACAAGGTAGGCTCGCAAGAGCCTGCCTTTTACGATAAGCTGCATGGCTTGCTAAGCAAGCCAAGTGCTGCTATGACCCGCAGATCCACTAGGATCCACCTATCACACCTAGTGGGATTGGACGGTTTTGTCCAATCCCACATTGACTTGGGGAGCAAGTTTTTCTCCCCCTTCTCTTATAAAAGGAGCTCTCCCCCTCCTCTATTTAGTGCACTAGTTCTTCCTTTGAGCTCTGACTTGCGATTCTAACGCGTTTTCTCAAGTCAACTTAGAAGAACAAAATTAGGGATTCCTAATTATTTAAGGAGTCCCTTTAGTTAATATTTTCGGGTGGGTTTTCGAGTGGTCTAGCAGCTACTCAAAGCTCCGCAGTTCTTCCTCTTAGGGAGGTTTCTGTTGGTGGGGTTCGTGTGGATACTCGTAGAGGCTATCTTACACTTGGAGGCTTGTGCAAGGAGGTTCTGCTAAAGCACACTTCAACTAGTAAGTTTCTCTCTTAATCTTTAAGCAATTTTAGACTTAATAATTATGCTTACATTATTATTAGCATGCTTAGTATATTTTATGCTTAGGTTATAGCTTAGAGTTATAACTATTAGATATGATGTATGCCCTTAAGGCAATCAGGACGATATATCTTAATTATGTGATGGTATGAATAATTTGTTTAATTAATAAAGATATTTAATCTTTTATTTATATCGATGTGTTTATAAATATATTATGACTGGTTAAAATATATTCATTGAAATATGTATACAAAAGTCCTTGACATATTATAACATGGAGTCTAGGAAATTATAGTTGGACTCTGCTTAGAGAGATCTACTTCATGTGCAATTATGATTATGTCTAAACTATCCCTAGTCATAGTTTCATCAATAAAGGATATTGATGAAGCAGCAAGACTAGCATGTGGTCAACTTTCTTAAAATGGGTCCAAGCAGTTAATCTCCTATAGCTGAAGGTGGTGCCTTAAGATTGACACATGGATATATCTGGTGGATATATTGGAGACTGCAATAAGATAAACACTTGGTATAGATATCAAGGTGCTAGTGTTTATCTTTATACAGTAGCTTTGCGAATATCCTCATACTTGAGACACTAGTTAACTTGTGTGGTACTATCGCTATGCTTTGGGTCATACCTATTCGCTCATTGATTTAGGGTGCCACGGGTGATTGCGGGTATAATGATGACAACACGTTGGTAAGCTATATAGTTGGAAAGAATTCATCGCTCCGGATATATTAAGGAGTTATACCTGGCCACTTGTTGAAGTGATGATTTCTATAAACCTCTTATCAGAGTATGTGTTTGATAGAAATAGTGTCTAGTCAAACACATTATGGTGAAACGCAATATACTTCGAACAAGTAAATAACCGGGATAGCTTGGAGCAACCTCGCTATCGGTGGGTTAACAATTTAACCAAACCCAATAAACCAGATGGTACTAATATTAAGGAATGGAAGGAGTTCATCGCATTGGTCAACTATTGCATTGACCAGGATTAAGTCATAAGCACAAATGACATTCCGAGTAATGGGGGATTATAGACCCTTGCTAGTGGCATACTACAGTCATTTAAGGTAATCGAGTTCTATTCACGGTCTAGATACTGATCCAATAATTCCTATAGAACAAGGATTAGTTAAGCCTTAACAGCTCAATACTTCGGGGATCCTATAAGGTCACACATATTGGACCTTCATCGAACCGAGTAAAGAATTAATAGATTTATTCTATTACAAAAATATGACATAATAATAATTGGATTATTATTTGGTTAGAATAGATATTTATTTTGACTCGTAACTAATTTTATTAGGGTCACAAATAAATTGATTAAAATGATTAGATCATTTTTCGGTTAAGTCAGGAATTTATTTAGATCGGTAGCTAATTTTATTAGGGTATATATATATATGTTAAAAGGGATTTCCCTTATCCCACATTGGAAAAATGGGGAAGCATTTTGCTTCCCCAAGCCTATAAATGGGCTTCTCCATGCTCATTTTCAAATCGCACCATTTGCTCTCTTCTATTGTTGACTTGAGATTTCAACGTCATATCTCTCAAGTTGACTTTAGAGCATAGTTCTTCTTGATGGGTTTGAATTTATTCGAGCACCTCTAGTTAATATTTTCGATTGGGATTTTGGAGTGGTCTATCAACCATTGAAGGTACTTCAGTTCTTCCCCATTGGGAGATTTTGGTTGGTGGAGTTCGTGTGGATACTCATAGAGGCTATCCTATACTTGGAGGTTTGTGCAAGGAGGTTCTGCTAAAGCACGCTTCAACCAGTAAGTCTTCTTCCTTTCTCTTTTAATTATTAGGTCTTTTTCTTTAAGCGTTTTTAGACTTAATTATTTTGCTTCGGTTGTTTTGCATGCTTAGTTTATTTTATGCTTAGGTTATAACTTAGAGTTATAATATGCTTAGTATAAAATATTTGTGCTAGGATATAGTTTAGGCTTATGATATGCTTAGCCTGTGCATGCTAGCCTAAGTAGAGAATTAATTTAGTCAAGGCTTTAATTAATTTATATGCAACTGATAGGAGTACCTAGGGACACGGGACAAAATTTTAAATTTCCACCATGCTTATTATGCATGTTCAGAGTGACTATCAGTTCCCAATAGTGGTATCAGAGCATGCCTATTTAGTGCATAATTAAGTTAAAAGCAAACTGAATTTTATTTTCTATATGACATGATTTATAGTTTATTAAATGTTTTGGAACAATACATGAACTTAGATTTTCATTTCAAGGTTAGAAAATGGTTATAGATCATTTCGAATAAGCCTGCTCAACTTACTCAAAATTTATCAAAGACTCAATAAATTATATAAGTTATGTGGGTTATAGATGCTTCCAATTTACATGAATTGAAAGAACGAAATTTATTAGTCCAAGAGGATCCATGGTCTTAGAGTTTGTGCCTGTATTTTTTCTGGCTAAGGATTTGACTTGGTGTCTACTTCTCCTAGGGCACCGCTCCTACCTCGGAACCTATATCAATGCAGCTTGAATTGACCAAGAGGGGATTAAAATGGACTAATTTATTTCTAGTATATAAGATGGTTCTTATATATGTTTCTATAACAAAGTAAAAATTAAATTTATTGAATAAAAGCTTAAAGAAAATGCAACATACATAAAACAAATCAAAATGTTAATTATTTTTCATATAATTTAGGTCGATGGAATAATTATAATAAAGAGCTTGAACCCACCTAAGGTTGGACCTTGTAAATTAATTCTAAAATTCCCTGAATTTATATAAATTATTATAAATATGTTCATCTGATAAAATCCTAGATTGGGTGAGACGTTTAATACCAATAAAATCCCAAAGTAAAGATATTAAGACAAGTTATTGTCTTCCTTACCCAAATTTATAATATGGTCTCTTTGGGCTACAAAAGTGTTGCGAAAAGCGTTCCTTTTCATCCACATTGATCGGTTATAAAATTGAGATAGGGTCTGCCTTAACAGGACTGCGATAGTCCACCATAAAATTGGGGGCTAGCCACAGGACTGAGACATATTCAAGGAGATGCTAATATAAGAGCACACGTCCCTAGGAAATAGAGGAACTTGAATAAATTAGCAATTGCATATGATGCAAATGGAATGAGATTCCAACTATAACTTACTAATATGATTTGACTCATAAAATTGAGGGTTGTAATAGACGAGTTATATATGCTACCTACTTGGAAATTTAGCTAGGCTAAACTTCCCGAATTCAATAGAATGGACTATTGTAAATTTCAAAAAATGGTAGGATAAATGTATTTAATTAAAATCCTTATATTAAATACATGTACTATATACTAAAATCTAAACAATAATAGTTTTCTTATATCTCGGTTGAAATCTTTATTCAAATACAAACATTCGCGTTGTTGACTAATTTTGATTGGCTCTAGCTCTAAGGGTTTGTTTAGAAATGTGGGGATCTTTCTTAAAGCATAAGGCTTGACCCATACACTATATGAGCCCAACACTAAACAACATGATGCAACCACTTCTACTTTATGTAAGAATGCTGGTAATGCTTGACGAAAACTAGGATACAACACCGTGGAGGTTGTTAACATCCCTGTTACCTTATGTAAGTAGCCGACAGGAGACAAGGATAAACATCAAGTCAGATGTTAGGATCCATGTTACCTATAAGCTACAAGGGCATCATAAAATCATGGACTTGAAAGTCTATGTCTTTACATCTTAGAGAAAGGATTTTCTATTATGGAAAATTTGAACCAAAATATTTTTGATGGAAAATTAGTGGACCAATTAGTCAGAAATTTAAATGGTTCATATCTCAAAGAAGTAAAGGGACACATAGTGTCTAGTATTGAAGTAGTGTAGAGCAAAGTGATGAGAAAAGTAAAAGGAATACTGAAAATTTTGCCTTGGTGACAAAAACGATTATTTTCTATGTGAAATATTGGAAGCAAGATTAGAATGGTGGCTAAAGTCCCATAGCATGAGAAGAAGAGACTTGGAACCTTCCACTTCAAGATGTTTGATATTGAGAATTTCTATATCTCAAGGGAATTCTAAATTGGTGTGGAATACCTAATGAGAATCATATATCCATACAAATGTATAGATATATATGAGGAGTATAGGTTTGGCAAAAGGAGAGTTGTACCTACAAAAGATCATTCGGGCTTAGAGGTTACTAATGATGTAGGAACTTAAAATCTCCATTTGAATGAATTTGTAATAAGACAAAGTGATAAGCAATTGTTATTATAAAATATTATTTCCTGCTTCACAACAGATGGAATTTTATTCCACTTTGATAAAAGGTATTATCAAAATTATGAATGATATTTTATTGTAATATGACAAATGATATTTTGTAATTACAAAAGCATATTCTCAAATACAAACATTGCTAAGAGAAAAATTAGATAATGAGAAATCTTTCTACTTATGGCATTGTCGTTTAGGCCATATAAACAAAGATCGCTTAACTAAGTTGCATAAGCGTGGAGACTTGGGCCCAATAGATTTGGAGTCTTATGGTGATTGTGAACCTTGTTTAAGAGTAAAAATGACAAAGTTACCCTTTAAAGGAAAGGGTGAACGAGCCACAAGTACATTGGAACTTATACACACTAATGTATGTGGTCCAATGAATGTTCAAGAACTAGGAGGATACTCATACTTCATAACCTTTATTGATGATTATTCATGATACGGTTATTTGTACTTAATGAAGCACAAGTCTAAAAGTTTTGAAAAGTTTAAACTATTTAGAAATGAAGTAGAGTAACAACTTGAGAAAAATATTAAAGCACTTCAATTTGATCGACGTGGAGAATACTTAAGTCAGGAGTTTGAGGATTATCTAAAAGAAAATGAGATAGTTCCCTAGTGGACCCCTCCCTATACATCCCAGCACAATAGAGTGTCTGAAAGGAGGAATTAGACTTTATTCGATATGGTTTGGTCAATGATGAGCCATGCTGTTATGCACTAGAGAGCGTAG
Organism: Euphorbia pulcherrima; assembly: GCA_947683365.1. Taxonomy (NCBI): domain Eukaryota; kingdom Viridiplantae; phylum Streptophyta; class Magnoliopsida; order Malpighiales; family Euphorbiaceae; genus Euphorbia; species Euphorbia pulcherrima. The sequence goes on along the minus strand of CANTUS010000008.1, from coordinate 40,519,771 downwards.
TTTATCTATTAAACAGAGTGCCCTTTAAATCAGTTGATTTTACACCTTACGAAAGATGGTGTAATAAAAGGCCATCTCTAAGTCACCTTAGAGTAAGGGGCTGTCCTGCCATGGTAAAGAGGATAGCATCAGATAAGCTAAGCACCAAATCTGACAAGTGTCTATTCATTGGATATCCAAGGGAAACTATTGGGTATTTATTTTACCAACCCGAGATGCAAAAGGTATTTATATCTCAGAGTGCTCATTTTCTTGGAAAAGAACATTTACTTGTAAAAGTCAGTGGGAGCAATTTTGAACTGGAAATTCAAGAGAAAGAAACAGACAATCAACTAATTGACCCCGTTCTAGATATACAAGAAAGTGTGATCTAAGAACAACCTGTCGAAACACAAACATTGCGAAGATTAAGTCATGTACATAAAGGTCCCGATGGATATGGTTTTATCATCACTAATGATAAGGAACTATATCTCACGGAGGATGATGAACCAAGAACCTATGATGAAGCGATGAAAAGCTCAGATTCTGATAAGTGGCTAAAAGCCATGAAATCAGAAATGGATTCCATGTATGAGAACCAAGATTGGAATTTGGTCGATGCACCGGAAGAGGTTAGACCTATCAGGTGTAAATAAGTCTTCAAGAAGAAGACTGGCATGGACGGTAATGTGATTACCTATAAGGCAAGTTTGGTTATGAAAGGTTATAGTCAACGTGAAGGTATTGACTATGATGAAACTTTCTCATCAGTGGCCATGCTTAAATCCATAAGGATACTCCTCGCTATTGCTGCTCATTATGATTATGAGATATGGCAGATGGATGTTAAAACAACATTCCTAAATGGGGATTTGGACTGGGATGTGTATATGACATAACCTGAGGGTTTTACATCACAAAATGGCACAAAGGTATACAAACTACAAAGGTCCATATATGGACTTAAGTAGGCATCCAGGAGTTAGAATATAAAGTTTGATCAGACAATCCGTGAACTAGATTTCTGTCCAAACATTAATGAGCCTTGTGTTTACAAGAAGGTTAGTGGTCATTTTCTTAGTATAATATGTCGATGACATTCTACTAATAGGAAACGATATTTCTCTTCTTCAAAATATTAAAATATGGTTGTCAAGGAGGTTCTTCAAGAAATACCTTGGTAAAGCAGCATTTATACTAGGTATAAAGATCTATAAGGATAGATCCAAGAGGCTGTTAGGTCTTTCTCAAATTACATATATAGATAAGGTATTGAATAGGTTCAACCTTGAGCATTCGAAGAAAGGATATCCCCAGATGACAAACGGAATTAACCTATCTAAGGCTGAGTGTCCATAGACAACTCAGGAAAGAATGCGCATGAAGGATTTACCCTATGCATCCGTAATAGGATCCATCATGTATGCTATGATATGTACTAGGCCAGGTGTCTCTCAAGCTCTAAGCTTTATGAGTAGATATCAATCGTATCCAGGTGAAAAGCACTGGATGGCCGTTAAGACAATTCTAAAGTACTTAAGCAAGACTAAAGATGAGTTCTTGATATATGGAGATGGTAATATCAGAATTAGAGGTTACAAAGATTCGAGTTTTCAATCTAACAAGGATGACTTTAAGTCTCAGTCAAGTTTTGTGTATGTGTTAAATGGAGGGGCGGTATGCTGGAAAAGTTCTAAGCAAGAAACTACTACTGATTCAACCATATCCGAATATATTTTTACTTGTGAAGTAGCAAAAGAAGCTATCTGGTTAAAGGGATTTATTAGTGATCTCGGTGTGGTGCCTGAGATTATTTATCCAATTACTTTGTATTGCGATAACAATGGTGCTATAGCTCAGGCAAAGGAACCACGGTCTCACTAGAAAAACAGACATGTATCCAAAAAGTATCATATAATCAGGGAGATTGTTGATGCTAAGATAATAAGACTAGAATATGTACCCACTGATCAGAACCTCACGGATGGTCTGACAAAGCCATTGACTCAAGTCAAACATGACCAGCATGTCAAAGCATATGGATTAAGAAATATGGCTAATTGGACTTAGTCTAAGTAGGAGTTTGTTAGATTTGATGTATTCCCTTAAGGCAATTAGGGTGATATATCTTAATTATGTAATGGTATGAATAATTTATTTTATTAATAAAAGCATTTAATCTTTTGTTTATATCGATGTGTTTATAAATATATTATGACTGGTTAAAATATATTTATTGATATATGTATACAAAAGTCCTTGACATATCATAGCATGAAGTCAGAGAAATTATAGTTGGACTATGCTTAGAGAGATCTGCTTCTTGTGCAATTATGATTATGTCTAAACTATCCCTAGTCATAGTTTCATCAAAAGCGAATATTGATGAAGCAGCAAGACTAGCATGTGGTCAACTTTCTTAGAATGGGTCCAAACAGTTAATGTCCTATAACTGAAGGTGGTGCCTTTAGATTGACACATGGATATATTTGGGGGATATATGGGAGACCACAATAAGATAAACACTTGGTATAAATATGAAGGTGTTAATGTTTATCTTTATGCAGTAGCTTTACGAATATCCTCATACTTGAGATACTAGTTACCTTGTGTGGTACTATTGCTATACTTTGGGTCATTCCTATACACTCATTAATTTAGGGTGTCACGGGTGATTATAGGTATAGTAATGACAACAGGTTGGTAAGATATGTAGTCAGAAAGAATCCATCGCTCCGAATATATTAAGGAGTTATACCTAGCCACTTGTTGAAGTGATGATTGCTATAACCTCTGATCAGAGTATGTGTTTGATAGAAATAGTTTCTATTCAAACACATTATGGTAAAAAGCAATATACTTCTGTAAACAAGTAAATAACTAGGATAACTTGGAGCAACCTTGCTATTAGTGGGTTAACACTTTGACCGAACCCAATAAACCAGATGGTGCTAATATTAAAGAATGGAAGGAGTTTATCGCATTGGGCAACTATTACATTAACCTGGATTAAGTCATAAACACAAATGATATTCCGAGTAATGGAGGATGGTAGACCCTTGCTAGAGGCGTACTACAGTCATTTGAGGTAATCGAGTTCTATTCACGGTCTAGATACTTGAGCCAGTAGTTCCTATAGAACAAGGATTGGTTAAGCCTTAACAGCTCAATACTTCGGGATCCTATAAGTCACACACATTGGACCTTCATCGAATTGAGTAAAGAATTAATAGATTTATTCTATTATGAAAATATGACATAATGATTGGATTATTATTTGGTTAGAACAAATATTTATTTTAATCGGTAACTAATTTTATTAGGGTCGTAAATAAATTAAAGTATTGGCTAAAATGATTAGATCATTTTGGATAAGCCAGATATTTATTTTGACCGGTAACTAATTTTATTAGGACTATAAATAAATTGAAGTATTGACTAAAATGATTAGATTATTTTTCGGTTAAGCCAGAAATTTATTTTGACTAATAACTAATTTTGTTAGAGTCATAAATAAATTAAAGTGTTGATTAAAATGATTCGATCATTTTTTGGTTAAGCTAGGAATTTCTTTTGACCGATAACTAATTTTATTAGGGTCATGACTAAATTAAAAGAATGGAGAATTAAAAGATATATATATATATATATCCCCTATCCCACATTGAAAAAATGGTGAAGCATTTTGCTTCCCTAAGCCTATAAATAGGCTTATCCATGCTCTTTTTCAAATCGCACCATTTGCTCTCTTCTAGTATTGACTTGAGATTCCAACGTGATATCTCTCACATTGACTTTAGAGCATAGTTCTTTTTCAGGAGCTTGAATTTATTCGAGCACCTCTAGTTAATATTTTTAGGTGGGATTTCAGAGTGGTCTAGCAACCACTCAAGGTTCTTCCCCATTAGGAGGTTTCGGTTGGTGGGGTTCGTGTGCATACTCATAGAGGCTATCCTACACTTAGAGGCTTGTGCAAGGAGGTTCTGTTAAAGCACACTTCAACTGGTAAGTTTTCTTCCTTTCTTTTTTAATTATTAGGTCTTTTTCTTTAAGCATTTTTAGACTTAATTATTTTGCTTCGGTTGTTTTGCATGCTTAGGTTATAGCTTAGAGTTATAACGTGCTTAGTATAAAATCTTTGTGATAGGATATAGTTTAGAATTATAGTATGCCTAGCCTATGCATGCTAGTCTAAATAGAGAATTAATTTAGTTAAGGCTTTAATTAATTTATATGCAACTGATAGGAGCTCCTAGGGACAAGGGACAAAATTTTGAATTTCCACCATGCCTGTTATGCATATTCAAAGTGACTGTCAGTTCCCAACAATAAAATGCTTAGTATAACATATTTATGCTTGCATATAACTTAGAGTTATGGTATGTCTAGCCTATGCATGATAACCTAGGTATAGAATTAATTTAGTTAAGGCTTTAATTAATTATAAGCAACCAATAGGGGTTCCTAGGGACAAGGGACAAAACTTTGGATTTCCGCCATACATGTTCAAAGTGACTGTCAATTCCCAATAGTGGTATTAGAGCCTACCTATTTAGTGCATAATTAAGTTAGAAGCAAACTGAATTTTATTTTCTATATGAAATGATATAAGTTTTATTAATTGTTTGGAACAATAGATGAACTTAGGCTTTCATTTCAAGGTTAGAAAATGGATATTGATAATTGGAATAAGCTTTGCTCAACTTACTCAAAACTTATCAAAAACTCAATAAATTATATAAATTACATGGGTTATAGATGTTTTCAATTTACATGAATTGAAAGAACAAAATTTATAAGTTTAAGAGAATCCATGGTCTTCAAGTTTGTGCCCTTGTTTGTTCTGGCAAGGATTGGACTTGGTGTTTACTTCTCATAGGGCACCTCTCCTACCTAGGAACCTATATCGGTGCAGCTTGAATTGATCAATGAGAAGATTAAATATGAACTGATTTATTTCAAGTATATAAGATGGTTCTTATATATGTTTCTATAACAAAGTAAAAATTAAATTATGAATAAAAGCTTAATGGAAATGCGAAATATATAACAAATAAAGAGTGTTAACAATTTTGCATATAATATAGGTTGATGGAATAATTATAATAAAGAGCATTGAACCCCTTAAGGTTAAACCTTTTAAATTAATTTTAAAATTCCCTGAATTAATAAAAATTATTATAAATATGTCCATATGATAAATCCTAGATCGGGTGAGACGTTTAACACCAATAAAATCCCAAAGTAAATATATTAATGCAAGTTATAGTCTTCCTTACTCAAATTTATAATATGGTCTTTTTGGCCATAAAGTGTTGCGCAAAGCATTACTTTCGTCTACATCGACCATTATAAAAATTGAGATAGAGTCTGCCTTAATAGGAATGGGGTAGTCCACCATAAAATTGGGGGCTAGCCATAGAACTGAGACATATTCAAGGAGTTGCTAATATAAGAACACACGTCCCTTTGAATTAGGGAACTTGAATAAATTGGCAATTGCATGCGATGCAAATGGAGTGGAATTCCAACTGTAACTTACTAGTGTGGCTTAGATCATAAAATTGAGGGTCATGTTAGACTAGTTGTAGATGCTACCTACTTGGTGTTGGGAACTGACAGTCACTTTGAAAATGCATAATAGGCATGGCGGAAATTTAAAATTTTGTCCCTTGTCCCTAGGAACTCCTATTAGTTGCATATTAAATAAAGCTTTAACTAAATAATTCTCTACCTAGGTTAGCATGCATAGGCTAGGCATACCATAATAAATTATATCCTAGCGTAAATATTTTATACTAAGTATGTTATAACTCTAAGCTATAACCTAAGCATAAAATAAATTAAGCATCCAAAACAACCTAAGTATAATTATTAAGTCTAAAAATGCTTAAAGAAAAAGACCTAACAATTAAAATTGAAAGAAAGGAAACTTACTAGTTGAAGCGTGCTTTAGTAGAACCTCCTTGCACAAGCCTCTAAGTGTAGGATAGCCTCTATGAGTATACACACGAACCCCAACAAACGAAACCTCCCAATGAGAAAGAACTAAAGAACCTTGAGTAGTTGCTAGACCACTCTAAAAGCCCACCCAAAAATATTAACTAGAGGTTCCTCAAAATATTCGAGGCCCCTAAAAAGAACTTGGTCAAGTCGACCCGAGAGATTTCACTTTAGGAATCTCAACTTAGGATTTATGATTTGAGCTTGGTGCTTTTGAAAAGGGAGAAGGCAAAGCCTATTTATAGGCTTGGGGGAGCAAAATTGCTCCCCCATTTTCGATGAACATATCCCACGCGGATCGCACTATCCGTGCACTTCAGCGCGGTGCAGCGTGCGGAGTTTCTCGCACGGTGCCACACACCCATTGTGCACCTAGTGTGCTATGTGCGGGAAGTGTGTAGTGTTCCTTGCATAACGTCGCACATCCGCACACCCTCGGTGCACTGGTGTGCGAGTCAGTGTGTAGTGCGCGGTGCTGCTCCAAACAGCCCCTTGCATCATGTGCACCCACCGTGCACTGCCTAAGTAGTGCCGTACACCCACGCTTGCACCAGTATCGCTTCGAATCGCTATTTATCTTTTAGGTCCCTCTTAAATAAATATATTTATTTATGACCCTAATAAAATTAGTTACCGGTAGAAATAAATATCTGGCTTAACCAACAAATGATCTAATCATTTTAATCAACACTTTAATTTATTTATGACACTAATAAAATTAGTTACCGGTCAAAATAAAATCTTGGTCTGACTAAATAATAATCCAATTATTATTATGTTATATTTTCATAATATAATAAATCTATTAATTCTTACTCAATCTGATGAAGGTCCAATGTGAGTGACCTTATAGGATCCCGAAGTATTGAGCTATTAAAGCTTAACCATTCCTTGTTCTATAGGAACTATTAGCTTGAGGTTCTAGACCATGAATAGAACTCGATTACCTTAAACGACTATAGTACGCCTCTAGCAAGGGTCCACCATCCCCCATTACTCAGAATGTCATTTGTGCTTATGACTTAACCCTGATTTATGGAATAGTTGTCCAATGCGATTAACTCATTCCATTCTTTAATATTAGTACCATTTGGTTTATAGGGTTCGGTTAGAGTGTTAACCCACTAATAGTAAGGTTGCTCCAAGCTATCCCAGTTGTTTACTTGTTTACCAAAGCATATTGCTTTTTACCATAATATGTTTGACTAGAAACTATTTCTATCAAACACATACTCTAATAAGAGGTTTATAGCAATCATTACTTCAACAAGTGGCCAGGTACAACTCCTTAATATATCCGGAGGGATGGATTCTTTCCGACTATATAGCTTACCAACGTGCTATCATCACCATACCCGTAATCACCCGTGACACTCTAAATTAATAAGTGCATAGGAATGACCCAAAGTATAGCAATAGTACCACACAAGGTAACTAGTACCTCAAGTATGAGGATATTCGTAAAGCTACTGCATAAAGATAAACACTAACACCTTGATATATATACCAACTGTTTATCTTATTGCAATCTCCAATATATCCACCATATATATCCATGTGTCAATCTTAAGGCACCACCTTCAGTTATAGGAGATTAACTACTTAGACCCATTCCAAAAAAGTTGACCACACGCTAGTCTTACTGTTTTATCAATAACCTTTCTTGATGAAACTATAACTAGGGAAGTTTAGACATAATCATAATTGTATATAAAGCATATCTCTCTAACCATAGTCTAACTATGCTCTCTCACTTCATGCTATGATATATGTCAAGGACTTTTGTATACAGATATTAATGAATATATTTTAACTAGTCATAATATATATGGACACACTGATATAAATAAAAGATTAAATGCCTTTATTAATTTAAATAAAATTATTCGTACTAAAACATAATTAAGATATATTGCCCTAATAGCCTTAAAGGCATACATCATATCCAACAATTGGAAATTTAGCTTTGCTAGATTTCCCGAATTCAATAGAATGAGCTATTATAAATTTTAAAAAATGGTACGATAAATGTATTTAATTAAAAGTCCTTATATTAAATACATGTACTATATACTAAAGTCTAAACAATTTTTCTTTCTTACATCTTAGGTTGAAAATGCTCCCTTAGACAAACTATCTTGTTGACACTCGAATTCTTGAAAGGAACTTGTTTAATGCAAGAAATTACCATGAGTGGTTTTGGATATTGCGAAGAGTCCTTAAGGATTCTAAACTGGATTATGTATTGGATGATCCTAACCCCATGTATCCAGGTATAGAGAGTTTCATATATGAATTGGATGATTTCAAATGGCATAAAAATGACTGTAAGTTTGTTAAGAACTTGATGGTCAAGTTTATGGATCCAAATCAACAATCTAGATACAAAGAGATGGATTTTTAATTCTTGCTCGTCCTTCTTAAGGAAGCTAACTATCTCAAGCAGATTCTTGTTTAATCTTAAGATGTCAGATGATGCCTTAGCTATTGAATATGGTCCAAAGGTATTCGACATCTCTATTCAGATGGGACATCTTGGAATACAATTTAGTCATAATGTTCTTAAAGCCATTGTTTTGAAACATCTGCCTTCTAGGTATGAGAAATTCAAACAAGAGTTTGCCCTTGTGGGGGATGATTTTAAGCTGTTAGAAATGATAAGCTTGCTGGAACATTATGAAATTCAACATAGAGATGAGTTAGAAAACTAACTCATTGCTGAAAATCTTAAACTTAAAAGTGTTAAAGGTTTGAAAGTCAAGAGAATGCTCATGGAAATTAAAGAAAAGGATAATGGTACTAGATTTGAAACTTGGAATGAATTTGGAAAGGATGAGGCTTTTAAACATAAGAATACAAAGCTAAAAGAGGCTCATACTTCAGGTATGTTTGTAATTGAAAACTATGCTACTATTCCTTGTGAGTCAACTTCGGTATTGGATACTAGTTTTGGTTCTCACATTTGTACTTCTGTGTAGGGACTAAGGAACAGCAGGAGGCTGGCAAAAGGGGATATGGTCCTACATGTGGGAAATGGAGCCTGAGTTGCTACATTAGCTATAGGAAGCTTTAGTCTTTTTTTGCCGAGTGACCTAGTTTTAGTTTTGAATAATTGCTACTATATTCCGAATGTTACTAAGACTATTATCTCTGTGCATTTAGCAGTAGAGGGATTTGAAATTTTATTTTTGAATAATAATTCTCAAATTCATTTAAATAATGTTCTTTATGGCTATGAAATGTTGAATAGTGGCGTTAATATTCTTGATACTAAAACAGAAGTTTTTAATATGAACGATGTGAAGAAATTTAAATTAGATAATGAGAAATCTAACTACTTATGGCACTGTCATTTAGGCTATATAAACAAAGATCGCTTAACTAAGTTACACAAGCGTGAAGACTTAGGCCCAATTGATATGGAGTTTTATGGTGATTGCGAACCTTGTTTAAAAGGAAAAATGTTGAAGTTACACTTTAAAGGTAAGGGTGAATGAGCCACAAGTACATTGGAGCTTATACATACAGATGTATGTAGTCCAATGAATGTTTAGGAACTTGGAGGATACTCCTACTTAATTACCTTTATCAATTATTACTCACGATATAGCTATCTATGTTAGGAACTAACAGTCAAATTGAACATGCATAACAGGGATGGTGGAAATTCAAAATTTTGTCCCTGTCCCCAGGAACTCCAAATAGATGCATATAAATTAAATAAAGCCTTAACTAAATAATTCTCTACCTAGGTTAACATGCAAAAGGGCTAGGCATACCATAATTCTAAATTACATCATAGCACAAATATTTTATACTAAGCATATTATAACTCTAAGCTCTAACCTAAGCAATTCATAACTCTAAGCTATAACCTAAGCATAAAACAAACTAAGCATGCAAGATGACCTAAGCATAATTATTAAGTCTAAAAGCGCTTAAATAAAGAGACTTAATAATCAAAAGAGAAATAAAAACATACTAGTTGAAGCGTGCTTTAGCAAAACCTCCTTGCACTAGCTTCTAAGTGTAGGATAGCCTCTATGAGTATCCACACGAACCCGACCAACCGAAACCTCCCAATGAGGAAGAACCGAGGAGCCTTGAGTAGTTGCTAGACCACTCCAAAATTTTGACCCAAAAATATAAACTAAAATATTCAAGTTCCACTTGAATTGGTGTGTATAACAATGAGGATGAGCCCCTTTTTACAAGGGGAGCATGAGCTCCCTGAAATAAATGCGGGATGGGAAAATTCCCATCCCACCCCTTGAGAAACACATGGATCCTAGTGGATCCATGTGCTCGCTAAGCTAACCCGGCTTGCTAGGCAAGCTGGGTTAGTGGGCTTGCATATGGTAGGCTCTTGCGAGCCTGCCTTGCCCCGTGAGCAGGGCCTAGCGGGCTTGCCCGTGACCCCAGCTCACAGATGGCCCTTTTTGGCTTTGCAAGTGCTGCTTATGCAGCGCTTTGCTCAACCCAGGTCGCATGCCCGCGCAAGCTGGGCTTGCGCGGCATGCGGCCCATGAGTGCACCATGCACTCATGTGGCCTTTTGTCACAAGCCCCTCAAGTCCTTTTGGGCTTGCGGGGCCTATATGCTCAGGGTCCAACCCTCGCTTTGGCAATTCGATTTAGCTCTCCTCAATATTTTATTTTTTGACCCTAATAAATTAGTTATCGGTCAAAAATAAATTTCTTGGTTTATACAAAATGATCTAATAATTTTTAACCAATTAAATAATAATCCAATTTTTCGTAATAGAAGAAATCTATTAATTCTTTAATCAGTCCGATGAAGGTCCACTGTGTGTGACCTTATAGGATCCCAAAGTATTGAGCTGTTAAGGCTTAATGAACCCTTGTTCTAATGGAACCATTGGCTCAAGGTTCTAGACCATGAATAGAACTCAATTATGTTAAACGGCTGTAGTACGCCTCTAGCAAGGGTCTACCATCCCCCATTACTCGGATTGTCATTTATGCTCATGACTTAATCCTGGTTAATGCAATAGTTGTCCAATATGATGAACTCCTTCTATTCTTTAAATTTAGTACCATCTGGTTTATAGGGTTTGGTTAAAGAGTTAACCTACTAATAGCAAGGTTGCTCCAAGCCAGTTATTAACTTGTTACCGAAGTATATTGCCTTTTACCATAGTGTGCTTGACTAGAATCCATTTCTATCAAACACATACTCTGATTAGAGGTTTATAGCAATCATCACTTCAATAAGCGGCCAGGTACAACTCCTTAATATATCCAGAGCGATGGATTCTTTCCAACTACTCAGCTTACCAACGTGTTGTCATCACTATACCCGTAATCACCTATAACACCCTAAATTAATGAGTGTGAAGGAATGACCCAAAGTATAGCAATAGAACCACACAAGGTGACTATTATCTCAGGTATGAGGATATTCGCAAAGCTTATTATATGAAGATAAACACTAATAATTGATATATACACCAAGTGTTTATCTTACTGCTCTCTTCAATATATCTCCTAGATATATCCATGTGTCAAACTTAAGGCACCAATTTCAGTCCTTAGAAGATTGACTGCTTGGACCCTTTCCAAGAAAGTTGACCACATGCTAGTCTTTCTGCTTCATCAATATCTTTTCTTGATGAAACTATGACTAGGGATAGTTTAGACATAATCATAATTGCACATGTAGCAGGTTCTACCAAATATAGTCCAACTATAATTTCTCTGACTTCATGCTATGATATGTCAAGGACTTTTGTATACATATATCCATGAATATATTTTAACCAGCTATAATATATTTATAAGCACATCGATATAAATAAAAGGTTAAATGCCTTTATTGATTAACAAAATATTCATACTATTACATAATTAAGAAATATCACCCTAATTGCCTTAAGGGCATACATTGCACTAAGGCCAATTAGCCGTATGTCTTAATCCATATGCTTTAACATACTGGTCATTCTTGACTTGAGTCAATGGCTGTGAGGTTCTGATCAGTGGGTACATATTCTAGTCTTATTATCTTAGCATCAACAATCTCCCTGATTATATGATACTTTCTGGATACATGTCTATTTTTTTATGAGATCGTGGTTCCTTTGCTTGAGCTATAGCACCATTGTTATCACAATACAAATTAATTAGATCAATAGACTCAGGCACCACACCGAGATCACCAATAAATCCCTTTATCCAGATAGCTTCTTTTGCTGCTTTGTATGCAATAATGTATTCAAATTCCGTGATTGAATCAACAGTAGTTTCTTGCTTGGAACTCTTGCAGCACACCATCCCTTCATTTAACACATATATAAAACCTAACTAAGACTTAAAGTCATCCTTGTTAGATTGAAAAATCACATCTATGTAACCTCTAATTGTGAGGTTACTTTCTCCATAAATCAAGAACTCATCCTTAGTCCTTCTCAAGTACTTAAGGATTGCCTTGACGGCCATCTAGTGCTTTTCACCTAGATCTGACTAATATCTGCTCGTAAAGCTCAAAGCCTGAGAGAAATCTGGCCTAGTACATATCATAGCATACATGATGGATCCTATCGCAGATGCATAGGGTATATCCTTCATGCGCATTCTTTCTTGAGCTATCTTCGAACACTCAGCCTTAGATAGGTTAATCCCATTTGTCATCGGGAGATAACCTTTCTTTGAATGCTCAAGGTTGAACCTATTCAATACCTTGTCTATATATATGCTTTGAGAAAGACCTAATAGCCTATTAGATCTATCCCTGTAGATCTTTATACCTATTATAAATGCTGCTTCACCGAGGTCTTTCATGGAGATTTTTCTTGACAACCATACTTTAACATTTTGAAGAAGAGAAATATCATTCCCTATTAGTAAAATGTCATCGACATATAATACTAAGAAAATGATTGCACTCCCACTAACCTTCTTGTAAACACAAGGCTGATTAACATTTGGACAGAAATTCAGTTCACGGATTGTCTGATAAAACCTTATATTCCAACTCCCGGATGCCTACTTAAGTCTATAAATGGATCTTTGTAGCTTGCATACCTTTGAACCATTATGAGATGTAAAACCCTCAGGTTGTGTCATATACACATCCCAATCTAAATCCTCATTCAGGATTACTATTTTAACATCCATCTGCCAGATCTCATAATCATAATGAGCAGCAATGGCAAGGATTATCCTTATGGATTTAACCATGGCTACTGGTGAGAAAGTTTTATTATAGTCGATACCTTCACGTTGACTATAACCTTTCACAACCAACATTCCTTTATAGGTAATTACATTACCATCCATGTCAGTCTTCTTCTTGAAGACCCATTTGCACCCAATTGGTCTAACCTCTTATAGTACATCAACCAAATTCCAAACTTAGTTCTGATACATAGAATCCATTTCTGATTTCATTGCTTTTTGCCATTTATCAGAATCTGAGCTTTTCATTGCCTCATCATATGTCCTTGGTTCATCATCTTCCATGAGATATATTTCCTTATCATCAGTGATGATAAAATAATATCTATCGAGACCTTTATGAACATGACCTGATCTTTGCAATGATTGTGTTTCGACAGGCTGCTCTTGGATCACACTTTCTTGTGTATCTAGAATGGGGTCAATCAGCTGATTGTCTATTTCTTCCTCTTGAACTTCCAGTTCAATATTGCTCCCATTGAATTTTGCAAGTAAGTGTTCCTTTTCTAAAAAGTGAGTATTCTGAGACACAAATACCTTCTGTGCTTCAGGTTGGTAACACAGATATCCAATTGTTTCCTTTGGATATCCAATGAACAGACACTTGTCAGATTTATTGTTTAGCTTATCTGATGCTACTCTCTTTACCGTAGCAGGATAGCCCTATACTCTTTAGTTACTTAGAGATGGCCTTTTGTTACACCATCTTTCATTAGGTGTAAAATCAACTGATTTAGAGGGCACTCAGTTTGATATATAAACCGCGCTCTCTAGTGCATATCCCCAAAAGGATTTACTGAGATCCATATGGCTCATCATGGACCGAACCGTATTTAATAAAGTCCAATTCCTCCTTTTTGATACTCCATTGTGTTGGGGCATATATAGAGGGGTCCACTGGGGAACTATCACATTTTCCTTTAGATAATCCTGAAACTCCTGACTTAAGTATTTTCCACCTCCATCCGATCGAAGTGTTTTAATACTTTTCTCAAGCTATTTCTCTACTTTGGCTCTGAATAGTTTGAACTTTTTAAAATTTTCAGTCTTATGCTTCATTAAGTACATATAACCATATCATGAATAATCATCAATAAAGGTTATGATGTAGGAGTATCCTCCTAGTGCCTGAACACTCATTGGACCACACAGATCAATATGTATAAGTTCCAATGTACTCGTGGCTCGTTCACCCTTTCCTTAAAAGGGTAACTTTGTCATTTTTCCTCTTAAACAAGATTCGCAATCACCATAAGACTCCAAGTATGTTGGGCCCAAGTCTCCATGCCTATGCAACTTAGTTAAGCGATCTTTGTTTATGTGGCCTAAACGTCAATGCCATAAGCAGAAGGAATTCTCGTTATCTAATTTAACTTTCTTCATATTGTTTACATTAAAAGACTTTTGTTTTGGTATCAAGAATATAAATGCTAGCTTTCAATACCCCTTAACCATAAAGAACATTATTCAAACAAATCTGATAATTATTATTCAAAAATAAAATTCCAAATCCTACTGCTGCTAATTACGTAATAGATACAATATTCTTAGTGACACTTGGAATGTAGTATCAATTATTCAAAACTAAAACAAGTCCACTTGGCAAAACAAGATTAAAGCTTTCTATGGCTAATGCAGCAACTCTGGCTCCATTTCCCATACGTAGGTCCTTCTCCCCTTTTGCAAGTTGTCTACTGTTCCTTAGTCCCTAGACAGAAGTACAGATATGAGAACAACAACCTGTATCTGATACCTAAGTGGATTCATGAGGAAAAGTAGCAAAGTTTTCAATTTCAAACATACCTGAAGTAGATGCCTCTGTAGGCTTCTTCTTCAAAAGCTCGAAAATAGGAGCTTTATAATCCCTCTTCCTAGGTCTCGGTTTCCCACACTAGAAGCAGACATACCTAGATGTCTTCTTTTCTTTCTTCCTTTTAAACGCTTTAACTACTCCTTTGGTGATAGTATTCTCCGGGCCATTTTCTGGAGAATATTTGTTTGTAGAATTACTTGAAAATTCTTTGCTTTTGGCATCGAATTTTCTCAACGTATAAATCAATTTTGGGAACATACAGTCATGAACTTTGAAGCAATGTTCCTTTACAAAGTCAGCATAGCTGATGGGTAAAGAATCCAACATTATATCCATCCCCAAGGATTGACTAACTGTAGATCCCAGTGATTCCAATTTCACCTTGAAATTTCTAATCTTATTGATGTGTGCTACAATACTTGTCCCTTCCTTCATCTTAGAGTTGGAAAGTTCATTAGTCAACTTGAATCTTTTATACCTTGCCTTTTCAGGCAAACCCTTCAGATGGATCAACATGGTTTCTAGACTCATGTGGTCGTACTATGAACTATCACATGATTCATAGTATCTAACAATAAGTGTGACACATAAACTGAATCGTTCAGATATTTCAACCATGCCTGCTTAATTACAGCCTGTGTATCAGTGCTAGGAATTTTTATGAATGGATTTTCAAGAAGATATGCCAATTCATAATCCTTAAGGATGTCCCTTACATCCTTGATCCATTCATGGTAGTTAATTGCTGTTAAAACTTGGATGTATTTGAAACGAATTTTTAAAATGGAGTTCATATTCAACCTAAGATATAAGAAAAAAAAGGATTTTAGATATTAGTTTAAGTACATGCATTTAATATAAGGACTTTTAATTAAATACATTTGTCCTACTATTTTCTTTGCAATTTACAATAGCCCATTCTATTGAATTCAGGAATTTTAGCCTAGCTAAATTTCCTATTAGGTAGCATCTATAACTAGTCTATTATAACCCCCAATTTTATGAGTCAAGTCATAATAGTAAGTTGTAGCTGGAATCTCATTCCATTTTCATTGTATGCAATTGCTGATTCATTAGAGTTCCCTAATCCCAAGGGACGTGTGCTCTTATATTAGCATCTCCTTGAATATGTCTCAGACCTGGGCCTAGACCCCAATTTTATGGTGGACTACCCCAGTTCTATTAAGGCAGACCCTATCCTAAACTTTACAACCAATCAATGTAGACTAGAAGGAACGCTTTGTGTAGCACTTTGATAGCCCAAAGAGATCGTATTATAAATTTGAGTAAGGAAGACTATAACTTGCCTTAATATATTTACTTTGGGATTTTATTGGTGTTAAATGTCTCACCCAATCTAGGATTTTATCAGATTGACATATTTAAGTGAGTAGACACCAAGTGCAATCCTTAGCTAGAACAAATACGGGCACAAACTTGAAGACCAATGAATTCTCTTGAACTAATAAATTTTATTCTTCCAATTCATGTAAAATGGAAGCATCTATAATCCATGTAATTTAAATAAATTATTAAAACTTGTATAGTTTGAGTAAGTTGAGCAGGCTTATTCAAAATAATTCATAACCGTTTTCTAACATTGAAATGAAAGGCACAAGTTCATATATATTGTTCCAAATAATTAAATAAACAATAATCATTTCAAATAGAAAATAATATTCAGTTCGCTTCTAACTTAATTATGCACTAAATAGGCACACTCTGATACAACTATTGGGAACTAACAGTCAAATTGAACATGCATAACAGGCATGGCAAAAATTCAAAATTTTTTCTCTATCCCAGGAACTCCTAATAGATGCATATAAAATAAATAAAGCCTTAACTAAATAATTCTCTACCTAGGTTAGCATGCAAAAGGGCTAGGCATACCATAATTCTAAATTACATCCTAGCACATATATTTTATACTAAGCATATTATAACTCTAAGCTATGACCTAAGCATGTTATAACTCTAAGCTATAGCCTAAGCATAAAATAAACTAAGCATGCAAGACAACCTAGGCATAATTATTAAGTCTTAAAATGCTTAAAGAAAGAGACTTAATAATTAAAAAAGAAATCAAAACATACCAGTTGAAGCGTGCTTTATCAGAACCTCGTTGCACTAGCTTCCAAGTGTAGGATAGCCTCTGTGAGTATTCACATGAACCCCACCAACCAAAACCTCCCAATGAGGAAGAACCGAGGAGCCTTGAGTTGTTGCTAGACCACTCCAAAATTCCCACTCGAAGATATAAACTAAAATATTCAATTTCCACTTGAATTGATGTGTAAAACAATGAGGGGGAGCCCCCTTTTTATAGGGGGAGCATGAGCTCCCAAAAATAAATAAGGGATGGGAAAATTCCCATCCCGCCCCTTGAGAAACACGCAGATCCTAGTGGATCCGTGTGCTCTCCAAGCTAACCCAGCTTGCTTCGCAAGCGGGGTTAGTGGGCTTATGCAAGGCAGGCTCTTACGAGGTTGCCTTGTCCCATGAGCCTAGCTTGCGGATGGCCCCTTTGGGCTTTAAAAGCGTTGCTTGTGCAGCACTTTGCTCAGCCCATGCCTCATGCCCATGCAAGCTGGGCTTGTGCGGCATGCGGTCCATGAGTGCACCATGCACTTGTATGGATTTTTATCATAAGCCCCTCAATTCCTTTCGAGCTTGCGGGGCCTATGTACGTAGGGTCCAACCCTAGCTCTGTCAATTCGATTTATAGCTCTCCTCAATATTTTTTTTACCCTAATAAATTAGTTACCGTTCAAAAATAAATTTCTTGGTTTATACAAAATGATCTAATCATTTTTAACCAATTAAATAATAATTCAATTATTATATTATATTTTCGTAATAGAATAAATCTATTAATTCTTTACTCAGTCCGATGAAGGTTCAATGTGTGTGACCTTATATGATCTCGAAGTATTAAGCTGTTAAGGCTTAACCAATCCTTGTTCTAATGGAACCATTGGCTCGAGGTTCTAGACCGTGAATAGAACTTGATTACCTTTAATGACTATAGTACGCCTCTAGCAAGGGTCTACCATCCCCCATTACTCAGAATGTCATTTATGCTCAAGACTTAATCCCGATTTATGCAATAGCTATCCAATGCGAGGAACTCCTTCCATTCTTTAAATTTAGTACCATATAGTTTATAGGGTTTGGTTAAAGTGTTAACCCACTAATAGCAAGGTTGCCCCAAGCTATCCCAGTTATTAACTTGTTATCGAAATATATTGCCTTTTACTATAATGTGCATGACTAGAAACCATTTCTATCAAACACATACTCTGATAAGAGGTTTATAGCAATCATCACTTCAACAAGCGGCCATGTACAACCCCTTAATATATCTGGAGAGATGGATTCTTTTCAACTACTCAGCTTACCAACGTGCTGTCATCAGTATACCTATAATCACCCATAACACCCTAAATTAATGAGTATGTAGGAATGACCCAAAGTATAGCAATAGTACCATAAAAGGTAACTAGTATCTTAAGTATGAGGATATTCGTAAATCTTATTACATGAAGATAAACACTAATACATTGATATATACACCAAGCGTTTATTTTACTGCGGTCTCCAATATATCTCCCAAATATATCCAAGTGTCAAACTTAAGGCACCACCTTCAGTCCTTAGGAGATTGACTGCCTGGACCCTTTCCAAGAAAGTTGACCACATGTTAGTCTTTCCGCTTCATCTATATCCTTTCTTGATGAAACTATGACTAGGGATAGTTTAGACATAATCATAATTGCACATGAAGTAGGTTCCACCAAATATAGTCCAACTATAGTTTCTCTGACTTTATGCTATGATATGTCAAGGACTTTTGTATACGTATATCAATGAATATATTTTAACTAGCTATAATATATTTATAAGCACATCGATATAAACAAAAGATTAAATGCCTTTATTGATTAAACAAAATATTCATACTATTACATAATTAAGATATATCACCCTAATCGCCTTAAGGGCATACATTATATCCAACAATCTGTACTTAATAAAGCATAAGTCTAAAAGTTTTGATAAATTCAAAATATTCAGAAACGAAGTAGGGAAATAACTTTGTAAAAGTATTAAAGCACTTTGATCTGATTGAGGTGGCGAATACCTAAGCCAAGAGTTTCAGGATCATTTACAAGAACATGGGATAGTTCCCCAGTGGACCCCTCTTTACACACCCCAACATAATGGAGTTTCTGAAAGGAGGAATCAAACTTTATTGGATATGGTTCAGTCCATGATGAGCCAAGCAAATCTAAGTAAATCCTTTTAGGGATATGCACTAGAGAGGGTGCCCTCTAAATCAGTTGCTTTTACGCCTTATGAAAGATGGTGTAGTAAAAAGCCATCTCTGAGTCACCTAATAGTTTGGGGTTGTCCTGCTATGGTAAAGAGGATAGCATTAGATAAGCTTGACACTAAAAATGACAAATGTCTATTCAAAAGATATTCAAAGGAAATTGTCGGATATTTATTTTACCAACCCGAGGCACAAAAGGTATTTTTATCTCGGAGTGCTCACTTTCTCGAAAAGGAACACTTACTTGTAAAAGTCATTAGGAGCAATCTTGAGCTGGAGATTCAAGAGGAAGAAACAGACAATCAACTGGTTGACCTTATTCTAGATACATAGGAAGGTGTAGTCCAAGAATAACCTGTTGAAACACAATCATTGCAAAGATCAGGGCATATTTATAAAGGTCCCGAAAGATATGGTTTCATCATCACTGATGATAGGGAACTATATATCATAGAGGATGATGAATCGAGAACATATGATAAAGCATTGAAGAGCTCAGATTCAGATAAATGGCTTAAAGCCATGAAATCAGAAATGGATTCCTTGTATGAAAACCAAGTTTGGAATTTGGTCGATGCACCTAAAGAGGTTAGACCTATAGGGTGTAAGTGGGTCTTGAAGAAGAAGACCGACATGGATGGTAATGTAATTACCTATAAGGCAAGGTTGGTTGCGAAAGGTTATAGTCAACGCGAAGGTATTGACTATGATGAATACCTTGTTACTCATTATGATTATTAGATCTTGCAGATGGATGTTAAAACAACATTCCTGAATGGGGATATAGACCAAAATGTGTATATGGCACAACCTGAGGGTTTTACATCTCCAAATGGCTCAAAGGTATGCAAATTAAAAAAAAAAATCTATTTATGGACTTAAGCAAGCATCCATGAGTTGGAATATTAGGTTTGATCAGATAATCCTGAACTGGATTTCTTTCTAAACATTAATTAGCCTTGTGTTTACAAGAAGGTTAGTAGGAGTGCAGTCATTTTCTTAGTATTATATGTTGATGATATATTACTAATAGGAAACGACATTTCTCTTCTTCAAAATATTAAAGTATGGTTGTCAAGAATATTCTCCATGAAAGACCTTGGAGAGGAAGCATTTATACTAGGTATAAAGATCTATAGAGATAGATCCAAGAGGCTATTACGTCTTTCTCAAAGTACATATATAAACAAGGTTTTGAAAAGGTTCAGCCTTGAGCATACGAAGAAGGGTTATCTCCCGATGATAAAGGGGATTACCTTATCTAAGACCGAGTGTCCGAAGACAGCTCAAGAAAGAATGCGCATGAAGGATATACCCTATGCATCCATAATAGAATCCATCATGTATGCTATGATATGTACTAGGCTAGATGTCTCTCAAGCTCTAAGTTTTACGAGTAGATATCAAACAGGATCGAGTGAAAAGAACATGATGGCTGTCAAGGCAATTCTAAATTATGTAAGAAGGATTAAAGATGAGTTCTTGATATATGGAGAAAATAACCTCACCATCAGAAGTTACACAGATGCAAGTTTCTAATCTGACAAGGATGATCTCAAGTCCCAATCATGTTTTGTGTTTGTATTTAATGGAGGGGTAGTATGCTAGAAAAGTTCCAATCAAGAAACTACTACTAATTCAACCACGAAATCTGAGTACCTTGCTGCCTGTGAAGCAACAAAAGAAGCTTTCTGGTTAAAGGGATTTATTGGTGATCTCGATATGGTGCCTGAGATTGTTGATCCAAATACTTTGTATTATGACAGCAATGGTGCTATTGCTCAGGCAAAAGAACCATGGTCTCACCAGAAAAATAGACATATACTTCGGAAGTATCATATAATTTGGGAGATTGTTGATTGTAAGATGATAAGACTAGAATACGTTCCCATTGATCAGAACCTCGCGGATGGTTTGACAAAGCCATTAACTCAAGTTAAACATGACCAACATGTTAAAGCATATGGAATAAGACATATGGCTAATTGGCCTTAGTGGAAGTGGGAGATTGTTAGATATGATGTATGCTCTTAAGGAAATTAGGGCGATGTAAATATTTGTTTTAATTAATAAAGGCATTTAATCTTTTTTTATATCAATGTATTCATATATATTATGACTGGTTAGAATATATTCATTGATATCTATGTACAAGAGTTCTTTACATATATCATAGTTGGACTATGCTTAGTGAGATCTATTTCATGTGCAATTAAGATTATGTCTAAACTATCCCTAGTCATAGTTTCATCAAGAAAGGATATTGATGAACTAGTAAGGCTAGTATATGGTCAACTTTCTTGGAATGAGTCTAAGCAGTTAATCTCCTATAATTGAAGGCGGTGCCTTAAGATTGACATATGGATATATCTGGTAGATATATTGGAGACCGCTATAAGATATACACTTAGTATATATATCAAGGTGTTAGTGTTTATCTTTATACAGTAGGTTTGCGAATATCCTCATACTTGAGATACTAGTTACCTTATCTGGTACTATCACTATGCTTTGGGTCATACCTATTCACTCATTGATTTAGGATGCTGTGGGTGATTACGAGTATAGTGATGATAACACGTTGGTAAGCTATATAGTCGGAAAGAATCCATCACTCCGGATATATTAAGGAGTTATACCTAGCCACTTATTGAAGTGATGATTGCTATAAACCTCTAATTAGAGTATGTGTTTAATAGAAATAGTTTATAGTCAAACACATTACGGTAAAAAGCAATATACTTTGGTAACAAGTAAATAACTGGGATAGCTTAAAGCAACCTCACTATTAGTCTGTTAACACTTTAACCGAACCCAATAAACCAGATGGTACTAATATTAAAGAATGGAAGGAGTTCATCACATTAGGAAACTATTGTATTAACTAGGATTAAGTCATAAGCACAAATGACGTTCCAAGTAATGGGGGATGGTGGACCATTGCTAGAGGCGTAGTACAGTCATTTAAGGTATTCAAGTTATAATTATAGTCTAGAACCTTGAGCCAATTATTCTTATAGAACAAGGATTGGTTAAGCCTTAATAGCTTAATACTTCAAGATCCTATAAGGTCACAAACATAGAACTTTCATTGGACTGAGTAAAGAATGAATAAACCTAGTCTATTATGAGCTTAGTGAGATTATTGGAAAATAATGATCCGAAAGAATCATATTAAGTACAAGCATCCAGATCAGGTTTAAAGCAAACAAAACCACTAAGTCCAAGAAGAGCATTCAGATACATATTAAAGATAACAAATCCCTAAGTCCATGAAGGAAGCATCTGGTTAGAGTTTGGAAAGGAAAAAACTTCTAACACCATGAAGAACAACATTCGGAGGAAGAACTGATTGAAGAACATTCGGTCCAGGATTGAGTCTGAAGATATCCAGAAGACTCAACTCTCAAGAAAGGGAGTACTTTAAATCTTGTGCCACCCTCAATTGGTCTCAAGTCAAATAACCCTTTCTGCCTCAAAGAATGTAAAATTGACAGCTTGCAAGCATTTCATAAAGGGACAAAAGTTCTCACTTGGAAAGAGAAAAAAGTAACAACCTTTTTAACCTAGACCAATGGTGTAGTGCATGGAGCCCAAATAAAAGACAAATTCGCATAAAAGTTGGTAGCGCACAAAAATCCAAATAAATGCCAATTGATAACTTTGTCTCACCAATCTTAAGAATTCAAACGGGTCAATTATTAGTCTAAAGGACTAATCAACGGCTCTGGAAGTGCCACTTCATATCCGATCAACGGTGAAGAATCAAGATCATACCAATAGCATTCAACGGCTACATTTATGATCCAAAGCCTATATAAGGGAACCTTCACAAGTTGAGAAGATGCTGCTTGATTTTGCAAAACGCTATTACATTGAAGTCCAAGCTATTCAATCAGTAATTTAATCCCTCCAAGAACAGAACACTCACATTTATTTTTAACAATTCACAAGTAAAAGTTATAAACTTGTAGAATTCAAAATCCTCTTTTTAGAAAACCAAGTGTAAAATCTCATACTTGGGTGAGTATTCAGATTGGGACATAGCTTAAACTAGGGAAGTTTAAGTGGTATATCCCTGTAGGAATCAACTTAAATTTAGGTACAATTTAAGTGGTATATCCTGCTAAAGAGAGAGGACTTAGCTAGAAGTTGGTGCTTTTGGTGGTATATTCTACAGCCAGAAGAAGAGATCTCGGGAGACAATTATAAAGGCTTGATTCTTGCACGTTGAAAGGAATCTCACTAGTGGATGAAGCTCAGAGGAGGAAACTCTGAGGCCTGGAAGTAGGCAGGGCCGAACCAGTATAAATCTCTATGTTTGAATTTACTTACTCTATCTCTCCAATAATTACATTTTCATCTATACTTGCACCATCCGGATCAAATATATCCGGATAATTTCAAACATGCTACATAGACTTTTAATAAGTCATTAAATTCTGCAAAAAGGGCCATTCACCCCCCTCTGACCCAAAATACATATGCATAAGGACCAATAAGTGGTATCAAAGCAGGTGCTCATAACTAGAGACTTAATAATCTCGAGCTAAAGGTCCAATTTAGTCCCTAAAAGCAACATAAGTTTCAACAACTCTCAGCTTCTTCTGGAGGGTATGACCATTACCCGTCCTCTGCTCTTCACTAGTGAACACTATACATTTTGGAAAAATTAGATGAAGAATTTAATTCAAGCATAGGTCATGCTAGCATGGATGGCCATTCAAGACTGCCCATATGTCCCTACTTATGAAGTTGAGGGTATCACCACAAGAAAACCCTCTAATTAGTGGGATGAAAATGATTATAAAAAATTATGTGAAAATGTAAATGCTATTAACATGCTTTATTGTGTTATTAGTGCAGTAAAGTTTAACAGGATATCAGTATATGACACTGTATAAGAAATCTGGCAAAAGCTTAAAGTGACCTATGAAGGAACCAACATGGTCAAGGAAGCCAGGATTGATCTCCACCAGCAAAAATTAGAAACCTTAAAGATGGAACCAAAGGGGTCAATCAATAGCATGAACACTAGATACTAAATATTTGGTAAATGAAATGAAGAGGATGGTAAAGAAAATCACTAAAGAAGAAATGGTGAAAAAGATCCCCCAAAGCCTCACAAAAGAATGGGATAATAAGAAGACTACCAATGAAGAAGCCCATGATCTTAAGTTCTACAGCTATGATGAGATCATTAGCAATCTCTTGACTCAAGAACTATCCCTAGAAAGATATGACCAGCAAGAGAAGAAGCTTGAAGAGAAAAAGAAAGGAATTGCTCTCAAAGTTGATTCTTCCAGAACAGAAAAGCATTCAAGGGAATCTCACTATAATAAAGAAGAAATGGTTATCCTAGCCAAATAGTTCAATAGATTCCTGAGAAAGGAAGGAAGGAAAAGCTCTAAAAAATTTGATTCTAGAAGAAAGAAGGAAAGCTCCTCTAGAAAGGACAAGTTCAGAAAGGCACCGAAAGAAAAGAAAGATCCAGAGAAAGAAGTTTTGTTTCGAATGCTGAGAAAAAGGACACTTTAAATCAATGTCCTAAACTCAAAAAGGATAAAAGATACAAGAAGAAGGCAATAGTGGACACATGGAGTGACAATAAGGAAAGCTGTAACTTATCTTCCATAGAAGAAGAAGAGATTGCCTACTGTGTTTTCATGGCAATATCTGATCCGGAGATAGAGTAGTCTAGAAGAAAAGCCTCGAAGCAAGTCACTGAGAAAATTGATGAGTCAAAGTCTAAGATAACCAATACTAAGGTAAACTCTCACTCTAATTTTATATCTAACCTTGATCTTACTAGAGCTTTAGAGATTGTGATCAACAATATAAAGAAAAATGAAAAAGCCATAAAATCCCTTCAAAGACAGGCGATGGAGCTCGCTGAAGATGCTGAAGAAATGGCTCAAGATATCAATCTCATAAGAGGCATAAAGCATATGGACACTGTTGAAGAGAACTTCATAAAGAATCAAGTCCACATACTGAGTGCAAATGTGTTTGGTTTAGATAGAGAGCTAACCTTGATAAAGGAAGCTGCTAGAAGAAACTTAAAGCAAGCTCATGGAAGAAAACCAATATCATCAAATCAAAGAAGGAATCCAGAATCTTTAAAGACAAGGAAGATCTGGAACAACCTCAAGCATAAATGAACTCAGTGCCTTAAAATAGAAGACCTCAAGCTTAAAAGTACACAGCTGCTCAAAAGGGAAAAGCTGTAGCAATCTATGATCAGTAACCACTCAAACAAAGAAAGAATCATAGAGTGGAAATAGCCCCTCCAGCCAATTATTGGATTCAAAAATAATAAGGAGAATCATCATTGTCTAAGGATGGATACTCTGGACACTATAGAAAGGAAGATCTAAAAAACATTGAGAAGAAGTTTGAACAGAACAATCCAATCTCTAGATGTAGGTTTTGTGGTAGAAATAACCATTTGACTAAAATGTGTAGATTTAAAAATGGTTATTATAAGGATCTAAATTTGATTAGGTACCCAAAACCACTTGATCTGCTTTGTAGGTATGCCTTAAGTTCATTAAAGATCAATAAACATGGTATATTGATAGTGGATGCTCAAGGCTTATGACTAGTGATGAGAAAGCCTTCATCACTTTAATCTGGAAGAAAGGAGGAATAGTAAGCTTTAGAGATAAGCAAAAGGGACAGATCATTGGGCATGGACCATTATATCTGAATTAAAAATAGAAGGTGTCTCACTAGTTGAAGGACTGAAGTTCAACCTGCTCAGTGTAGCACAACTCTGTGATAAAGGGAGGAAAGTCACCTTTGACTCCAGAGGCTACTCAATCATTGATAGTAAGTCAAATTAACTCATTCTTTATGCACCTACAGTAAATAACGTCTATTTTGTTAACATTGAAAATGAGAAAAAGAATACATGCTTGGTATCTAAAGAAGAAGAATCATGGCTTTGGCACCGGAGTTTGGGACATGTAAGCATGAAGCTCCTATCCAAACTAGCCAAAAATGAATTGATTTTAGGTTTGCCTAAGGTTGCTTTTGACAAGAATTATATTAAAACTGCATGTCAATTAGGTAAACAAACTAGAAAAAGTTTCCCTTCCATCTCCTATGTACCTTCCACAAGAGTTCTTGAACTCTTGCATATTGATCTCTTCGGCCTAATCAAGCCAATGATTTTAGGTAGAAGAGAATACACTATGCTTATAGTAGATGATTATACTCGCTATACTTGGGTTGCTTTGCTAGCTAGCAAAGATGAAGCCTTTGACCACTTCTCTAAAATATTTATCAGGATAGAAGTAGAACAGGGTATAATCATTACACGATTTCATAGCAATAATGGAGGAGAATTCAAAAATAGGCATTTTACTGAATTCTATGAATCCAAAGGCATTGAGCACCACTTTTATCCTCATACACCTCAACAAAATGGGGTTATAAAAATGAAAATAGAACCATAGTTGAAATGGCTCGAACAATGTTAAATGAGAATAAATTGTCTAAGTACTTCTAGGGTGAGGCCATAAATGCTGCATGCTATATTTTAAATAGAGCTCTCATTAGAAAGACCATAAACAAAGCCTCATATGAAATTTGGAAAGGAAGGAAACCCAAAATTAGGTACTTCAAAGCCTTTAGATGTAAATGCTACATCCTAAATGATAGAGAACAATTAAGAAAATTTGATCCTAAATCTGATGAAGAAATTTTCCTTGGCTACTCAGTACATAGCAAAGCTTATAGAGTATATGAAAAAAGAACTCAAACCGTGGTAGAGTCAATACAAGTAGATTTCGATGAGATAAACCATGCAGGAAAGAAAAGTCAAGATTTGGATGATATAGTTCTAGATGAAGCAGAATTAGTAAAGGCTCACGATCATTTTCAGATAAAGAAATACAAAGAAGAGAATGATCAAATCAACTTCAATGGTGATCCACCATTAGAAAATCTCCATGTTGAAGAAAATAACTTTAATAATGGACAAGGACCAGAAGAAGAAGTTAATGTAAATGATGAACATGTTCCATAACCTCATAAATAACTTCAGAGAGAGATCCGGATTCGCCGGGACCATCCAATTGAAGCTATTTTAGACAATGTCTAAAATCCAGTTAGGACCAGAGGACAACTCAACAGGATGATGAGCCATGCTCATTTGTCTCCCTTATTATGCTAAAGAAATTTCAAGATGCAAAAGGATATGAAAGCTGGATGATGGCTATGCAGGAAGAGCTAGATCAATTCAAAAGAAATGATGTATGGGATCTAGTACAACCCCCAGAAGGAAAGCCAATCATTGGAACCAAATGGGTATTCTAGAAGAAGCTAGATGAATCTAGAGTTATGGTAAGAAATAAAGCGAGATTAGTTGCTTAAGGCTACAATCAGCAAGAAGACATTGATTTTGCAGAAACATTTGCCCCAATAGCAATATTGGAGGCAACCAAGATTTTATGTGCCTTTGCATCATTCATGGGATTCACCCTGTTCTAAATGGATGTCAAAAGTACCTTTCTAAACAAAGTCATTCAGGAGGAAGTCTATGTCAAACAACCACCTGGATTTGAAGATTCAAAGCATCTGGAACATGTGAACAAGTTAAAGAAGGCCCTCTATGGACTGAAGCAAGCACCAAGAGCTTGGTATGAGAGACTTACTTCATTCCCATATCCAAGGGTTACATCCAAGGAAAAGCAGAAACTACCCTATTCATCAAGAAGAAAAAGGGTGATGTCATTCTTGTCCAATTCTATGTGGATGATATAATCTTTGGGGCAACTGATGAAAGGATATGTAAGGAATTCAACACTCAAATGCAGAAGGAATTTGAGATGCCTATGATGGGAGAACTCAACTTCTTCCTTGGTCTTTAGATTAAGCAAAGTCTAGATGGGATCTTCATAAACTAGTCTAAATACACCAAGGAGATATTAAAGAAGTTTGAGATGGACAACAACAAGCCAATGTCAACACCTATGGGATCAGACACAGTTTTGTCTAAGGATTATGAAGGAGAAGATGTAGATCAGAAACCTTACAGAAGGATGATTGGATCACTTCTATACTTAACAGCTAGCAGACCTGACATATATTATGCAACTTGCTATATGTAGTTTGCTATTGTGCAAGGTATCAAGCCAATCTAAAGGATTCACATCTCAAACCTATGAAAAGGGTTCTTAGATACCTTTTAAGAACTGCTGAAGTTAGTCTATGGTATCCTAGTAATGGCAATTTCACATTGCAAGGGTACACTAATGGAAATTATGGTAGAGATATGTTTGAAAGAAAAAGCACATCCGAAGGCTGCCACTTTCTTGGAGACTGCTTAGTGTCTTGGTACATCAAGAAGTAAACTTTAGTAGCTCTTTCAACCACAGAAGCAGAATATATGGTTGCTGGAAGTTGTGTTGCTCGACTCCTATGGATTAAACAACAGTTAGAATATTATGGAGTTTTAGCAGGATGTGTAGACATAATGTGTAAAAGTAAAAGTGCAATTGATGTGTCAAAGAATCAAGTTTTACATAGCAGGATGAAGCAAGTTAATATCAGGCACCATTTCATCAGATATCATGTCATGAAGAAGGATGTAATTTTAGTCTACATTCTGATAAATGAGTGATGGGTTGTATTTTCAACATGTTTTAAAGCTCATTTCCATATCATTGAGACAATGTTTTTAGTCTTTTTGTCCACTATTACTTCATTTTCTATCTTTTCAGGTTTTTAAGGAGAAAACATGTGATAGTTGGACAAAAAGACCCTTTCACCGATACCTAATATAGACAGTAGGAGCGATAGTTGGTACTAGTGATTCTAGAACACTTCAGAGCGATAGAGATATCAATACCATAACACGTAGAGTTCCAGATCTGGAAGGTCACCTAATTTGGGCAAATCCTATTCAGGAGGTGTCCAATTGAAGAAGGAAGTTTAATCTCTATCCTAATTCCATAAAGACGGGGATTTTACTACCATTTGAAGAAAGTGACTAAAAGGAAACAAATCCTAAAGAAAATACAAAGAGTCCTATTCTATCACAAAAGAGGAAGCATAATGAGAGGCTTTAGCTATAAATACCAAGGCCAACACACTTCAAAGGATCATCCTGTTTTCATAATAGTCTTCATCATTTCATTTTTAGCCTAGTTTTAGGTTCTAGTTCTTAATCTCTTAACTTTCAAGCACTTTAGATTTCTAAATTTTTGATTTTGGATTCTATTTAATAAGCAATTTCTTTTCCAGTTTAATCGCTTTTAAGTTTTATTTCAATTTCAGTCTTTATACTTTCAGCATGATTTACTTTCAGCCTCTTTATATTTTATTACATTTGAATTCAGTCATGTGTGAGCACGGGCTTTTTGGTGACCCGGGGAACAATAACTTGCTGCTCTAACCTCTTATGGACCAGTTGTTCTATTCTTTGAAATTCGAATCACATTTGGCAAGCACCTTTTGATGATTTCGGACCTTTGACCATGCTTAAAAATCATTAATATACCTTTAAAAATTAACTATAATCTGTCTCTAGCGTGCAGTGAACTGTTTCATGATTTTTGCTTAAACCAGATCTTTTTTTGGAAGTCCCGTTATTTTCCTTAAATTTTATACTCTCTGAGGTTTCCAAAATGTTAAAAATCGCTCAAATCGGATAACCGTAGTGAAATGTATGATTTTTTGAAGTTTAGCAAAATTTGCATCAAAGTGCAGATTTTTTCACCGCTCTTCTCGTCGGCCGGAGTCGCCGCCACCGCCTGCGGCGGCGGTAGTGCTCCGATGGCGACGGTGACCGCCGATGTGGTGGCAGCCACCGCCGCCATTGTGACCACCCCCGTTGTAGCCATCCTTGCTACTAAGGTAGCCTTCTTCACTACCTTAGTAGCGGCCACCGCTATAGCTATAGCGGTGACCGCCATAGCGGCGGGTGGCGACCGCTATAGCGGTAGCGGTCACCTTAGCATGAAGAGATTTGAGCCATGCCCCTTCTTTTTCTCTCTCTTTTGTGATTTGGCCACATATTTTCTACCGAATTTCACCCAAAGTCGGTGTATTTTGGAGTTTGAGACTATTTAAACCCATCTAAGAGAGAGATCACGGGACTTTTTTTCCAGAATTTGAATTAAAAATCTGAATTTAGAGAGAAAATAAGGATAAGAGAGAGAAAGGGAAGAACTAGAGAGAGAAAGCTTAAGAAAAACGTAGAATCCGGGCTTAATTCCTTCTAATCTCGATTCTTAGTTGTTCTTAGGCTTAATCTCGTAGCTTAAACACTAAAATCAATTAGAGTTCATAGGTTAAAATGGATTAAATATAATTTTAGAGACTTTTCTCAAATACCGTGTCACTGATTCTGTCACGACTTCTGTCACTGTTTCGTCCAAAATCATAAAAAAGACCTCGTCAAGGGTTGATTCGAGTACCTAAAGTTAGATTCATGGCCTAGAGGTAACAAAACTGAGTTCTATTATCTATTTACTTATTTTTATCGCTTTTTGCTGCTGTTCTTGGTGATTTTGGTGCTTGTTCGTTTGCTTTTCTTTGGTGTTCGTGCAAAATCATCAAAAAATGTTCTAACCTCTAAAGGGATAGCCTTTACCGCTATCCCTATAGCCTTGGCCACTACTCCTATGGCGGTGAAGGCTATAGCTATAGAGGTGAACTCTACCCCTATAGAGGTTACATCATTTTTTGCAAATTTTGGGTATTTTCTCACCCAAATCCATAGAATCAACATTATTTGTGCGGTTTTATGTCTAGATCTATTGAAATAATGATTGATTATGACTTAAAACCTTGATGATTTTGAGATTATGGATGTAAAAACACCCGGTTTCCCCCGTAAAAGAGAATTTTGATGACAAGGCTATAGTTATAGCCTTGGCCGCCGTTGCTATAGCGGCGACCTCTAAAGCTATAATAGTGGCCACTATAGCGATAGCGGTGAAGGCTATCACTATAACATTGTGTCTGAGTTTACTTTTAGCTCCTTTTCGATTCATTTTTCAATCATTTTTTGCGTTTCTCTCATCGTTTTGCACTTGAAAAATTTTCTAAAAATCGCAAAAAATATGAAATAAATTAAAATTATTTTTAATATGATTTATTTTATTTATTTATTATTTAATTGATTAAATAGCCATTAAATGCTTAAAAATGCCTTTTTAACTCTAAAAATTTCCTAAAAATGTTTTTCTTCATGATAAAATTTGCTTTTCTGCCTTTAATTATTTATGCATTATTTGTGATTTATTTATCATGTTTTGAGCCATTTTAGTGCTGGTAAGTTCAGTTGAGGCCCGATTTTGGTCTCTTTAATCGCTTTATTTATCTGCTCTTTCACTTTTCCCGCATCAGAAAAAAATGTATAGGTATTTGTAAAGCCATGTAATAATTTATTTACTTCTTTATTTATTGCTTTTTTTATGATGTATGGCCATATAAACTGAAAACTCTAAAATTAATTGAATTTAAAAAGCATAAGAACTAAAGTCGTGCTTATTAAAATGTAAACGGTTTGATTTAATAAATGAAAAGTAAGCAACATCATCCGGACTCGGAATATCTGTTTTAAGGTACGGTCCAACCACCTGATGGAAATATCGTACCCAAATTCCGGATAGAGCTAAATCGGGTGGCAACTCTGTCTTAAAATATAGAATTTCAACTCTCGTATCTTTTTAACCTATAAACTAGATCTAAATATCAACTTGAACATCATTTTCAGCAATATTTTACTCACATGCCTAAAATGAGGGTCCATCCTCTGGCTCGCTTTGCTGCGCTCATTTTTTTTCCTACACCCTTAAGGGTCGGGGAAAAGGTTGCCCGCTCACATCATGTCTAGCTGAATTCTTTATGACTTGACCAAGTATGGGTCAAGGCTGGGTTTACCTAGTGTGAGGATCATAATTGAATACAAAAATCTGCAAGGTGACCTATTTGCCAATCTCGGTACTTCAAGGGTTTTATGGTAAGAGTATCACCTAGTCTCACTATTTGGCCTGATCAACCATTTGGTAAGTCTTTGTGATTATTGTTAATCTTAATTCTTGCATCCATAGTTATGCCTGAAAAGGGATAAAGTAACAACAGTCTCAATCGAGATTAGAGAAAGGTAATCTTACGCCTGATGGGAGTGCTTCACTAACTTTCAGCAAGGATTTAGGCTTTTCTAATATTTATTACTATCCATTGCCGAGTTCTCTAGCGTAAAATCAAGAGACACAATGAGTAAGAGGGGGGTCGTGATGAAAAGTCTGGTCTCTATACACAGTAAGGAAGAGTTTCTAGTACTGTACGATGCATGAGTGCTAGTGTAACTAAATCTAGGTACTGGTGCAATTAGTTTCTTATCCCATGATCACCATAGTATTTAGTCTTGTTCTGCTTTTGTTGAGTCATTGTTTCTCATTGATTTATTACCTGATCTATTTAGTTTTAATCTACAAATTCCCATTAAGAGTACTTTTAGGTCACGCTGTGTGTTATCTTCAAAGAATAACGTTGTGAAATACCGTTCCTTGTGGGATTGACCTGTGCTCACTACTAACTACCAGTTTATTTTATACAGGGATTTATTTTTTGTGCTCTTCACACCCATCAAATTTTGGTGCCGTTACCGGGGAATGATTTCTTTTAACCAGTTATTCGACGTGGATGACTATAGCTATAGGTCATTACAACGAATTCTTCTACGATCCTAAAATTGAAAGATCCAACAGAGCTCGCGCTAAGCAACCTCGAGAGTGTAGGGAGTCTAAACATCAAGAAAAAACTTCAAGCGGACCCAATGATGACCTAATCAATATAGAAGGACAGTTTGACGATCCAAATGACTTAGATTCAGAACCTAAAATAGCCATCGTGACCATGGCTAACCAAGAACAGTCAATCCAAGAACTTACATAGGTTCCGGTAGATTAACAACCACTTTATATCACTTATGTGACTGAGATTGATGATAACAACTTTGAGATGACATCTGGGTTTGTCCATAGCTTACCCAAATTCCCCGGAAGGGTCACTGATGACCCTTATAAACATTTACAGAAGTTCCATTTGATGATGTGTTCAATAAAGCCACTAAAGGTCGACTTAGACCTTAGAAAATTGAAGTCCTTTTCTTGAGGACTCAGCCAACGACTGGTTTTATCATTTGAAATAAGGATCCATTACATCATGGGACCAGAGGTCGAGAGTCTTTCTTGATAAGTAATTTCCAGCATCAAGAGTTACTACTTTGAAGAGGCAGATCTATTCGACCAAGAAGAAAGACATGGAGAGTCTCCATGAGTATTATGAGTGATTATAACACCTTTTGGCAGCTTGTCCACCCTATGGATTCACTGATCAATCTAGACTTTCCATGAGGGGCTCCCGTTCAACCAGCGATCTATGATGGATGTCGCTAGTAGGGGTGCTCTCATCAACAAGATCCCAACTTAGGCTTAGGAACTCATCAGGACTATAGCAGAAATCCCTCAATAATTTAGCAATTGTGTAGGGAAGACTACTTCAAGAATAGTCAATGGGATCAGATCCTATAATCTCAATGACAAATTAAAGAGACTCATTGAACACATATACAAGATAGCTTTCTAGAATGAGGTCGCAAAGGAGTGTGAGCTTTGTAAGAAGACCACCTATCCTATCGAGGAGTGCCCTCGTATTGGAGACCCTGAATTTGAGCAAGTCAATGCCATGGGAAACTATAGGAACTATAGGAACTATAGAAACTATAGTAACTATGGTAATCAGGGGAATAAATAACCGTACATTCCACCACCATAGAGAAATTAGATCGGGTAGAGAGATCGACTAGCACTCGCTTAGGGAAACAATAATCGCCAACAACCACAGGGACCACAGAATCAACTCGTGCTGAGGAATTATGAGCACAGGATTTTGCAGTCCCTCTCGCGAGATGATGATGATGTATATTCGTATTTTTATCCTCAATATAAAAATTCTTTTCAAATTTTTATTACTGAGAAAAAATTCTATATGAATTTTAATTTTTGGAAATATTCAGTTTGGCGTGTCCGATCACGCGTCCGGTGGGAGCTCAAATTGATGATTTGCACCCAAACATTAATTTAGTCCTAATTCCCCTATAAAAAATAAAAAATAACCCTAATTATATTAAAATCCTGCTAAAATCACTTTTTGGGTAGATTTGACCCCTAAACACCTTTTTTGGCTAGGCCATGCCTTGCTTTTTAGATATGGCAGAGCTTGAAGCCGCCCGTGCCTTTAGTGTTATCGTCGACGGTATCATCCATACGGCCGGTGGTCTGACTTTTGTCGGCAGACAGCTTTTTGCCATGCTTTGCTCGATACCCACTGGATAATTAAGAAAAGTCAGCTCTTTCCTTATTTTAGCCTATATAAGGACCCTTTCCAAACATTTTCAAAGGTGGGAAACTTTACAATTTTATTTTAGAGAGAATTTTAGGGAGATTTTAGTGAGACAAGGTGAAGAATAGGTGAGAAAAGAGGAATCACTCCATCTATTCTTGATTTTTCTTTTTTGAACTCTCTTAGAATTAACTTAAAATTAGTAGAACTTAGATTTAAAATCAATCTTAATAGGATTTAAAGGCTTAAATCTTAAGTTCACTACCCAAATCATCACTTCGAGCTCCCCAAAGGTGTCATTTGGATCATGAAGAGGTGGATCCATGGCCCCAAGGTAAAATTCCGAGTCTAATAGCTCTTTGGCATTTATTTTTATTGTTGATGTGTTTATATAATGTTTTGTGCTTAGTTTTGGGTTTTCGATCATTTTTCGACCGTTAACTGCTGCTGCTGCAAGAAGCTAAAACCGCTGATGATAAGTGAAACTGCCGGTGGTATTATTCATGTTGTCAGCTACATCAACATTATCGCTAGAGGCTTCCTTTATCACCAATGGCTTTATTTTCTTATGGGACCCTTTCTTTAAAGTACCCAAAATGTTATTTTGCACGTCTGTGTAAGTGAAATAGCCTGCGACATCAATGATGTTGCCGACGATTTCACTCATACCACAGGCTGTATGACATTCTAGACAACATATTTATTTTCCTTTTCATTTTGACCTAATTTAATTTTCGAAGCTAGGTTGAACAATGCAATGATGGGTATCCATATTACCCCGAAAACAGTCCTCACCCCCCACAACATGTGGCATTTTCACTAATAAACTAGTTAAATAACAATCGAGTCTAAAAATGTAAAATAAAGTGAGATTTTCTCACAAACGCCATTCAAACACCACTTTCGGCCATCCAATCGGGCTCCATAACTTATGCCATGATCACGCTAACTCGAGTCTTATTTTGTCTAGTAATTATGCATGCTATATATGATATATCCCATATACGTGCCATACTTGTGCTAATGTTTTCATGCAAGTAGATTTAGGATAGATGCTTTTTAGGCCTTTGGGTATTTTATTTCTTATTTAGACAAATGTATAGGATTCGGAAAGCCTTGTAACTATTATTTTGATTTATGCATTTATTTTGGATGACTGTAATGATTTATCGCTTTGAACGCTTGCTAAAACTCGCGAACACAACATATAAATCGAAAACACGAAAGTAGGTTCGATTATAACTGCACAAGAAAGAATGATACTTTTAAATTGGCCAATGTAGAATAGATAGCATCATCTGAACTCGGAATCTCTATTTAAGGTATGGTTTACCGCCCGGTGGGAAAATTGTACCTAAATTTCTCGGTTGAGCTGAACCGGGTGGCGACTCTATCTTAAATACGGTATTTGAATCTCGTATCTTTTAAGCATTAAAATATGCAAAACCATTTTCTCCCATCACATCATACCCACATATATTAACTTTTAGAGGTCGGTCCTCTGACTCGCTTCACAGTCGTCCAAAACGTTATTCGCTCATAGTGGCGACTCTACTGGGGATCTATCTCTTTAAAGTTGAAACTTATAATTTTCAATAAGTTTAAAAGATTTAGATGGTGCATTAAAATCAGTGGCCAAATCAAAACTTTAATATTTCTTATAATGTTTTATCCTACGGGTGTAGATTATATTATTAGGTAAAGGTACCCTATTTTACCCGTGAAGATCGCAAAAGCATCACTCATACCCTATAGGAATTGAGGATGCTTAGTGGGTGGATCACTCATTTTAACCAATACGTAAACTCCTGTAGTAGCACTCATTTGAGGAGTGGTTAAGTAATGTGGAATAAAGGTAAACGAGAACCTTCTACATCAACAACCCTATACCAAGTCGCGCTAGTAAAGCCATCATAGTTTTTTCCCTTTAGAACTAAAACATGTAAATAAAATAATGGAATACACTTCTTTAACATTTGTTGGTGTTGAAGTTAAACTTCACCCATTTCCAATGGCATTATATGGGAGTCATAAGGTCGAAAGAGGGACACTTCATGTGCTATGTGCTATGTGTTCACGCATTACCCATACATCAGCTTCAAGGGCCCAAATCTTAATAAACTAACCCTTACCAATCTCCATTCGTGGAAGAGGTTTAGCAACATCTGTAGGACTTCTTTTGTATCTCCGTTGAGTCACAACAAATCACCATGTATGATGAGAATTGCACTCATCCCACTTATATTGGAGGGATAAACCTTCACATTATAACATCACCCCCTGCATCGCAACCATCCTCGCGAGCATATTATGCATTGCTTCCTAAAAACTAAAGTCATTTATACCATCCATGGCATTACATAATCCACGTATGATCTAATCCACTACCTGCCATTTTAGCTAGGAGGAGGCAAAGCTATCGTAGCACCTCGATCTAGAGAAGGCCTGAACACCATTTGATCCATCGTTCTCTCACCCTAGTAGTCACCTTAGAGATTGAAGAGGTTTTGTACACCAATTCTAGTAGGGAGTCAGATTCAGAATAGATTTAATTAGGTCAGAATTCCTCTGGCCTAGCCATGTCTTTTTCAAACAACGAAGATAACATCCTTCCACCTGAGGATCAGTTAGACCCCTCTTCCACCTTGGGAGCAGGATCTAAGCCACCCCCTAGTTTTGACTTTGCCAATGCTATAGCCCAATTCATGAATTCGGATGTATTCTAGGATAGGCTTTAGGTCTTCATGCAAGCTACTATTTAAGAAGCTATTAGGCAAGCCCTAGAAGATAAGAACACAGGTCGGGTTTCAGAATTAGACATGCAAGCTCAGAACGGCTTAGCTCAGAACCCTTTGAGCCCTATTGAGGTAAGGTTTTTTTAGCCAATCGTTTAATAAGCCTCGTCAGCTACTACCCTAACACCACCAAACCCATTCTAATTTGGCCAGGCCACCACTTTCTTGCAAACTTCAGTGCCTTTGCCAATTTTCCCCCTTGTGCCCTAGAATCCGAGGACCTTAGCTCAGAGCTCAGTTCCACTTGTGTACACTAACCAATATCCAGCTTCCTCCAATGGATTAGCCCAATCTCCACCATCTTTCGGCCTTACCTAAATCATCATAGCTACCAGGGGAACGACTTACCCCTAGAATCCTTTCAGCATCCAACTGATCACCCATCCTTGCTTGGACATACCTCTACCATCTCCACCTATTCTGAACCATGACCAGGTCACACAAACTTCGGGCATGACACTTGAAGTAGATGTCTTTATGCGTCAGATGATGGGCTACCGAGCCAATGACTAGGTCACTCAATCTCCGGGCGTGACACCCGAGGCCGAATCTCTCATCCGCCAGCGGATCAGTGACTATGTCACATAACCTATGGGCATGACACTTAAGATTGAAGCCTATATCCTTCAAGTGCTGACTGCCAACTCCGGTCAAAGCATAAAACCTAAATGGGGTAAAGATTGGGTTCCTGATAACTGTACTATGCTTAGTATGACACACTATGATTGGTCAGGTGCCCCTGCCTCCCACATCATTATGTATGAGCATGTAATATGAGTAAAGAAGTTGAGTGATAAAATAGTTGCTGAGTTGTTCCCATGCTTTCTTCGGGGTCCAGCTCTTGAATTGTATAACACCTTGCCTTATCACATTGTCACCAATTGGAAACTTCTCTCAGAAGCTTTGATTGAGCATTATGGCTTCAACACCAAGATGGAAATAACCCTCTAGCACCTTAAAGGAGTCCGCTAGTTCCGTAGTGAAACCTTCAAGCAATATTTTAACCGATGGATGGCAACCCAGGTTCTAATGAAGTGCAAGCTCACCCTAAAGCAAATGATGTCAATCCCTTAGAAGGGGCACTCCCCGGTTTCTAAAAGGAGAAGACCATTGACTCCTTCCTATATTATAAGGCTGTTTATGAGAAAGATAAGAGAATCGAGTGCAAGATTGAGAGCAAGTGAGCTAAGAAGTCAAGGAAACCCTGGTGAAAAAAGAATAATGATGCTCTAGCTGCAACCCTGGCTCCTGCCAAACTTAGAGCCCCGACTGTAGTTCAGGCAGTCACTCAAGCCCCTCTGTAGTCACTTAAACCCCATCAGGGGTTGCCGCATTCTAACCACCTCATCCTTCTTTTGTCTTGGCTAACCGATACAAGTTGCCACTCAGGGTTATCTTTAATTGCTTATGGGAAGCAGGTTATATCCAGTCTCTTAAAGAATATAAATTGCCCAAACCTAAGGATAAGAACAATTTTTATAATTATCATGTTCAAGTAGGTCATCAAACCAACAACTGTCAAACTTTGCTTTCGGCCATCCAGCTTCTGGTAAGTGAATGGAAGATCGTCGAACTAGAAAAGGCTCCTAGCAAAATGAACAATCCCTTATCGAATTTCGAGAATAAGGTGGGAATGATCAATTTTGGCTTACCCAAAGCCACAATCTTTGAGCTAATCACCCACATGCAAGGAAAAGGTGATTCAGTTCTAGTCATCGATTCTGGCATCCCATCCAGCTCAGTCTTTGACCTAATTACCCAAGCCAATCCTAGGGTTAACTCAGTTTAGAGTATGGATGTAAACCTATATCCGCTTAAGAAGGAAAATCGTAGAGCCCAGCCTATCGTGGTTAAGAGAATGAGAACCATAAAAGAGCCCCTTTTCAGTGTCAATTCCTTTATTCTAAAGGGGGATAATTCTGATGAGGAGGATGTAATTATCAAGGAGGTGACTGAGCTGTTTAAAGTTGATCAGGATGAGCCTTTCAGTGTGGATAAGTATGTGATATAAGACCCAGCCTCGGATTTTGATGAGCCTCTCTATCCTTTTGAGATACGAGCCACTCATAGCTTCCTGCTTGATAATGTCCTCAACATCACGAGGAGTGGCTGCGTATACCAGCCTCAGGACCGTTATCTTTGCTTGAATAAAGACCATATCCATAAAAGGGTAGGCACCACTATAAGACCTCCCTCTCATCCTCTTTCTGTTCTGATAAGCCTTGAGATTGATCCCCTTATCGCCCAACTCAAGAACACCCAAACCCGCTATAGAATATGGCAATTAGTCATTGATTTAGATGGGCATTGTAGGGGTCTGATTAAGTGGCTGCTCAATCTAGAAGCCACCCCAACCAGCTCTGTTGTTGAAATGTGTGCTAGGTTGGAGAGGCTATTCCTCCAAAGAAGGGACCCTAGATTATGTTCAATAATTTTGACCTCCCACTTGAGGGTAAAGATCACAACATGGCTCTGTTTATCCATATCCAGATTCTCGATAAGACCATACCCTATGTCATGGTAGATGATGGCTTCGCCGAAATCTCTACCCTCCAAAAGTCCTTCCTCAGCTTGGCCTATCAGAGAGAATACTGGAAAAATCCAACAATAAAATATAGGCTTACGATGACTCAAAGCGCAATGTAATTAGGGTCTTTAAAGTAGAAGTTACTGTCGAAGGGGTTACAAGCAAAGTGTAGTTCACCGTGCTCGACATTCCAGTCACCTACTCCTTGTAGCTTGGTCAACCTTGGCTCTACGTCCTAAGGGCAGTACCCTCCACTCTCTATTGGAAAGTTAAGTTCATATACAAGAATAAGCTTGTGACAATCAAGGCTGATGCCACTTCTATTGTGGCTGTCATAGAAGCCAAGGCCAAGTTAGATGAAGGCCTCTATGTTGCTGTGATTCGCAAATTCAAAAGATCAACCCCTATTTGGCATGACTATCTCCACCCTACCACTGGCAAATTGATGAAGTGAGTTAGGTTTAAGCCTAGAAAGGGTTATGGAATGTATGAACGAGGAATTATCAAGGCCTTAGAACCAAAGGTGCTTGTCCTCCTCGTAGGATTAGGATATAAGCTAAAGAAGACCTACTGCTGTGTTCACATTGGCTATCGTCATATAGTGACTGTCTGTGAAATCTAAGGCAAGAGAGCTTATAAGGGGGAACCTGAGCCTGTCAAGCACAATGGAAGAATGTGGCCTGGTTTTGAGATCTTCAAGGATGTCTATAATTTCGAAGCTGGCTACATGATCGTTTGTGCTGAACCCAAACCGACTAAACCCATTGTGCACGTGAATGTCATTGCTGATAAGGTTAAGGGGAAGGGTAAGATGTATCCTAAGGATAAGGCTAGGTGAAGTAATAAAGAACCCAATAGACTAGGAAGTTAAAGATGTTATGGCTGCTATGACTAAGGCTATGGCAATTCTAATGAAGAAGGGTTTGAAGGTGAGAGAACTAGGGAAGATGACTCCATGACTGAGATAGTAGTGAAGCTTGCCATGGCCCTAATCAAGAAAGCCAATATGTCAAAGTAATCACCACTCACCGCCGAATAAGAGACGGCTCTCGAACGTGACCTGGATGCTATTCTAATGAAGACCATAGAGGATGCTCCACCAGCTGCTGACATCGCCACTAAAGCCCCTCTTCCTGTGGAGGAGGAAAATATGGATGATGTAATTATTAATATTTCTAATGTATTCGATGCAAACAATGTTGCCTATAAGGCTTTCAATTCAATGAATGACTCTCATTTTGCTTACTTGTTTGATGTTTTACCTAATGGATCCATGTATTCACATAACCATATGCATAATGTTTTCGATATTAGCGATACTTATTCAAATGAAATAAACCTAAGTATAACGATAACCCCGACCAAAATGGTAGCCATTTCCAACGACTTAACTCCCGAACAAAAAAGTAAGATAATAAAAGTGCTTAAAAGACATGTTAATGCTTTCGCCTGGTCATACGAAGACATGCCTGGGGTTGATCATCACATTATCGAGCACAGAATCCCAATCGATCATAAGTTTAGACCTGTCAAACAGAAGCTCCATCGATTAAGACCAAAATAGGATGAGCAAGTGAAGGTAGAGGTTTTAAGGTTAATCGAGGCTCATTTCGTCGAGGTTGTAGAGTACCCAACATGGTTGTCCAACACTATTCTGGTTCTAAAAAAGGATGGTAGTGTCTGAGTTTGTGTTGACTTCCAGGATCTCAATAAATCTTCCCCTAAAGACGACTTCCCACTTTCCCACAATGATGTCGTAATTGATAGTGCCACCAGGGTAGCTATATACTTATTTATGGATGGGTTCTCGGGTTATAATCAGATCATGTTAAACATCAATGACAAGGTTAAGACATCGTTCATTACCAAATGGGGGGTTTATATC
Organism: Euphorbia pulcherrima; assembly: GCA_947683365.1. Lineage (NCBI taxonomy): Eukaryota > Viridiplantae > Streptophyta > Magnoliopsida > Malpighiales > Euphorbiaceae > Euphorbia > Euphorbia pulcherrima. The sequence continues at coordinate 40,477,871 of CANTUS010000008.1, read as the reverse complement.
TACAAAGTAATACCGTTTGGGTTGAAAAACGTTGGGGCCACTTACCAACACGCCGTGACTACTCTCCTACACAACATGATCCATAAAGAGGTAGAGGTGTATGTGGATGATATGATCTTTAAGTCTTCTATCTGAGAAGAGCACCCGGCTATTCTTGATAGATTCATGACTCTTATTGAGAAGTATAATCTCCACCTGAACCCAAAGAAGTATGTGTTTGGAGTTACTTCAGGACACATGGTCAGTCAGAAAGGAATCAAAATGGATCTTGATAAGGCCAAAGCCATCAGGGATATGCCTCCACCAAAAATAGAGAAAGAAGTCCGTTCATTTCTAGGCTCCTTACAGTATGTTAGTCGGTTCATTATCCATCTCACTACTGTGTTCGAGCCCATCTTTAAGCTATTAAGGAAGCAGTAACCAGTCATAATGATCAGTGCCAAGTGGCGTTTGTTAGAATCAAAGCTTACCTTATCCACCCGCCCATTCTAAAACCGCCCACCCTGGGGAAACCTTTGATCTTATACTTGGCTATCGAAGAGTCTTCTGTAGGGGCAATGCTTCTCTAGGAACATGATGATAAACGGGAACACGCGATCTACTACTTGAGCAAGAAGTTGTTGGATTACAAACTTAGTGCTTGATTGTGGAGAAAACTTGCACCACCATGGTCTGGCTTACTAAGAAATTGCGCTACTACTTTCAATCCGACTGAGTCCAAGACGTGTCTAATATTGACCCTATGAAGTATCTTTATCAATCCCCCACTCTGGTTGGTAAACTCTCTCATTAGTTATTAATTCTCTCTGAGTTCGAAATTGAATATGTAATAAAGAAGGTTATTAAGGGTCGGGTCATGGCAGAATTCTTAGCCAATCAACCTCTTGACTCCGATTATGTTAAGAACTTGGAACTTCCCGATGAACAGGTCACTGCTATCACCATCCTTAAGTGTATGTAGTCTATATACTTTGATGGTAATAAGAATAAAAGCGGAGCAAGCCTTGGAGTCATCATAGTCATACCAGATAATGAAATCATTCCGTTGTCTAAATGCCTAGAGTTTGCTGTTGTGAGCACTAAATTTTAACGATCCTTCTCATGAAACTATGATGAGAGCTATATGATGCAATGTCTTTTAGGAGGTGTCCATCAGTGGTGTTCCTACTACTGTAGAGTTGAGTTTGGCTAAAGTTTGGAGACCTAATTTGCCCTTAGGGACCCGTATGGGTGTTGCCTGGTGGTTCGGATCCACTAACGGCCTCGTACGGGACATTCCTTCCATACGCCTAGGGGGGACCCGTACGAGTCCTCTTGTTGCCTAAACATGCTCTTTTGGAAGGGAATCCTTTCCTATTTTGGGAAAAGGCAGGTCATGGATGTGATTTATTGCGTTCAGACCTCCTCCCCCTATAAATAGGGCCCTTCTCTTCACATTTGACAAAGACATATCATATGAAAATCATACTAAAATTCTAGTAATTTCTATAGGTATAGAAATGGTATAGTGGGGGTATAGGAGGTATAAAATAGGTAGAAAACCCTTCTTTTTAGGTTTTGTCCACATTTTATTCATTCCTAACTTCTTTTATTAGGATTTAGGGGAGGTACTGTCCATAAAAATACTCACCTAAATAATCCTATTTCACCATCTACTTTGGCCGGACTCTCTCAATAGTAAAGGGATCATCTCAAAGTGGATTCACGCTGTAAAGGTAATGCTCCTGAATTTCAAAGAGACTCACATCTCAATTATTTCCTTATTATTATTGGTTGTTCCTTCTATTATATGTATTCCTTTCATTTCTTGTTTTGGGTCTGGTCCTAACCCGTATGAGCCTTATTAGCACCATATACCCCTAAAGATATCAAATCGGTGCGCCATACTCATATGGATGGAAATCCCTTTTTATTTTATTTTTTCCACCACCAGTCTGTTAATCTATAAACTGAACTAAACAAAGTTTCTACCTGGACCAGACATGACCCACACAGGTACACCATACCTGTACCAGTCCTCTCTAGTAGCCATATGGGTCCCACCCATCCATACGTGTGCCAGCCCCAAGCAAAATGTAGAACTCATTTCCAACTGGTTAAAAATCAATCCAACTCACCATTTGCCATACGATCATTTTCACGAATAATCTAGTCAAACAACCAACAAAAGTTAAAATGTGCTTTCACCACAAGATACACTAAAATGCTGATTTATGATGTGCCGTAAACTGTTCTAACATCTGTTGATAAAGGGGAATTTATTTTCATTTCATTTTATAACTTAGAACTAATGTATAGGTTCTCTTTACAATTTCCCCCGGTTGTAATTTTTATTTCCCCATTTATTGCTTATGCTTTATTGTAATTTGTAAATGCATGTAACGAGTGTGAAAGAGTGTAGAAATAGGATTTCTGTGATAATTCCCTATAAGATGAAAAGTAAAACGATTTTACCTGGTGATGTAATTTTGAATCTACTAAATAAGAAATAAGTGACTCATCCGATACCCAAATCTCTGATCTAATAGGTATGAGTCTCCCGCCTAGAGGGAACCGTACCAAAATTGGGTGGCAAATCTATCAATTGTATCGAGATTTGGGTCTCAATTCTTTTATTCATTAAAATTTGCTTATTGTTCAAACTTTAACTAAAAAATGTTTTATCATGCCTAAATCCAACCAAACCCCCAGTGGGCGCTGCCTCTCACACAAGCGCCAAGGGAGATCCATACATCATTGACACCTTACAGCTGTCACCAATAATGGCACTGAATATGAAGCATGTCTATTTGGTCTTAAAGCTTTACGACAGGTCGGGGCCCAAATAGTGTCTGCCCTTTGGGATTCAGCTCTTGTCATTCGTCAGGTTGTTGGGCATTAGGAAATCAAGGAGGACTCTCTTCACCCTTATGTCGATGCAATCTAAAGCTCATCCAAGAAGTTTAGTTCTTACTTGTATCACCATGTACCCCGAGATGATAACCAAATGGGTGACTCTCTTGCCACCATGGCTTCCTTATAGGCAGGACCCTAGTAACAACCTATCTACCCATTGATTCTATTGTCGACTAAGACACCCTACCATGCTCAGTAAGTTTAATAGGCCCTTACCATTTTAATCAAACCTTATTGGTACTTTGACATCGTCCTATTTCTTCAACATGGATAGTATTCTCTAGATTCCTCATACTCGGACTGTACCACTCTACAGCGGCTTACCGTCTAATTTCAGATAGTCAATAATGAGCTCTTCAAGTTCACCAGTGATGGTTTACTACTTTACTATTTAACCGAGTTGGAAGCTCAATAAGTGATTGATCAGGTCCATGTCGGTGAGTGAGGCCCTCATACGAATGGTTTCACTCTCACAAAGAAAATACAACGGTTAGGGTATTTCTTGCTCACTTTAACGGCTGATTGCATCTCCCAAGTTAAATGGTGCCATCAATGCCAGATTTATGAGGATATGCAATAACTAGCACCTACCGAGCTCCATCACTTATCTACTCCCTGGCCATTCTCGATGTAGGGGATAGACATAATCGGTGAAATTCATCCTTCATCGATAAACGGGCACAAGTTCATTGTGGTGGCTGTGTACTATTTCTCTAAGTGGGTGGAAGCTCGGTATGGACTTTCGCACTAATGTCACTGCCAAGAAGACGACCAAATTCATAAAAAACCACACATTCGCTCGGTATGGACTTTTGCACTATATAGTCTCAGACAATAGGGTACAGCTTCAAGGGGCAACTGCTGAACTGATTGAAAAGTACAAGATTGAGAACCATAGATCTTCTTTGTACAGACCACAAGCTAATGGTGCTATTAAGGCATCCAATAAATTAGTGAAGAAGATCCTCTCCAAGATGATTGCAGGCTATAGAGATTGGGCCGATAAGTTGGCTTTTGCTATTTGGCATTATTGCATGAGTATCCGGACCCCAACCGATCAAGCTAGAAGAATCCCAATGGACTAAGGCAAGGTTTGAACAACTGAACATAATGGATGAAAAGAGGCTAAGGGCTCTAGATAGTCTCCAAATGTACCAACAATGCATGGCTCAAGCTTACAATATCAGAGTTAGACACTATAAATTCTCGCTAAAGGCCGGAGATCTAATCCTTAAACAGTTGAAACCTTGCACCATCAATGCGAGGGGCAAGTTCAGACTCAATTAGGAAGGACCATACGTAATACAGAAGATTCTCAGTAAAGGGACAGTCAAGTTTATGGATATGAACTAAAATGAATTTGTGAATCCTATGAATCAAGACAGGCTTAAACGTTACCATGTTTAACCAAAAGAAATAGATTAGAAAAAGCAGCACAAAAACAAAAAATATATAATAAATCACCCAACTTTTTTATCCTTTACCGATCGAGCAAAAATTAGGGTGACACTCGACGATCGATATTCTACAAACTAGCTGTGCAAAAGTTAGGGGACATGACAACCTGCTAGATTGAAAACCCCAAAAGGGTGATATAGGAAAAATTTAGGGTAAAGTGAGAAAAAAGAGTGTTCTTTCTAGAAAACCGATCTAGCCTAGTTAGCACCGGGAGTTAAATCAATGGGAATGATTACCAACATCATGTACTTTGTTTTGCTTCATTCAATAAAGGTGTCTTTTTTGCCACATCCTGAATGCTTATGTTTATGCGAATGTTTGTACTCATATGGTTAAAATAACTCAAGTAAAGAGAATGCAGAATTCACATTATCTTGATCATTGTACAATAAAGAAAAATAATGAATAACAGACAAATAATTCTGATTGACTGAAAAGAGCAAGGTCAATGTAAAAGATAGAATAAGCCTACTAGATTGAAAATCCAAAAAGGGCGGTCTAGGAAAAAGTAAAGGTAAGGTTTGATAGATTGAAAACCCTAGGGGCAGTCTATGCAAAAGTCAGAACCAAATAAAAATAACACAATAAGTTCGATAGGTCTATCACCATAACTAATCTATGCAAAAGATAGAACTAATAAAAGTGCATCTCGAGCCAAATTCCCTACATCATCATCATAGTACCTCGCAATCCTCTACAAAGTGGTCGTATGAAAAGGCTCGAATCCCTACTCGACTCGATCCCCCTCTAAGAGGGCCCACGATCATTCAGCTTGAGTCAACATGCATCTGGTCTCAATAAGCCATCCTTTGTAGTACTCATCAGTCTTAGTGGTCTCCATATTGTCATAATCAAAAACCTCATATATAGCCTCCCTAGCCTACTTCTCACGAATGTGAGTCACCCAATAAACATTGAAGAAGCCATTATGTTCCTTAGGTAGCTTGTATGGAACCCTCTATCATTGACCATACTGATGGAAGAGCCGATATGAGGTATAGAAAGTAATCCTCCATAGGTCTAACAACTGAACACAAGATCCCCAAGACTCAACGGCCACGTCTCAGATCCTCCACCATAGACTAGCCCATTGTATCTGTTAGTCATCATACCCCCCAAAGAATAGACACCCAATTCTCAGCTGTCAGTCGGTTAAAATCTCCTCAAATCGGCCTCTCTCTCTAAGGTGAATGGGTAAGTACTTCTTTGGGCTAACTTGCGGTGCTAAAGTTAGGTTGAATTTCTCTATAAGCCATACCTGCAAAATGTCTTCGTATAAGAGTTGGAATTGGCAATGGACCCAAAATAAGAAGGGATATACCTCTAGCAGTGAGAAATGGTTGACAATCAGGTTGGGATTAGAGGAGGCCATGTCTATGTTTAGTAGTGTCTCGGCCAGTCCTACAGCTATGGGGGAACCCCCACCAATATGGGTCTGATGATGGAAACCAGCCAAAATAAGGCGACTGAGCCGACTCCATACATAAACTCAGACATGATCAGCAATACGACCATGCATGTCTAGGAAACATGAGTCCTAGGGGCACCCTTGCACCAATCTAGTACCACACTAAGATAAAATCTTGGCTGACCAAGTGTTCGAGAAAGAAAATGATCCGTCAAAGCCAAGCTCCATAAACATGTCAACTGGTCATTTGCACCGAATACAAGCTCTAAAATCACTAAAGGAACGCATTGGGTCATGAGATCTCCAGAATGGCATGGAACTCCTCAAATAAGGGACACAGCTCGAATGAGGAGAAGCGGAATATGTGGTTCATCCGATCCCGAAAAGCAAGTGCTCCTCAAGTAAATGCCGGATTAAACCATTGCAAAGCAACATATCAAAAACCCATAGCCCAAACTTCTGTAATTTCTTCCAATTTGCATTTCCCAGGGTTTTCAGGAAGTTCCTTACCTTCTTGTTGTGGCTCTCCATGGCTGAATCTGGAAAATGGCCGAAAATCTGTGTTTTTTGGTAGTGAAGCCGCCGATAATATGGCTGAAGCCATCGGTGATATGAATTTTGAAACCGCCGGCGGTATGAGTTGCAGATGTTATTGTCTATATTATTTACCAGATCAGATTTTTCATACAGATGGCGATATTAGCGAAGCCACCGGTGGTACGACAGTATTTCTTGTAAATTTTAGGCCTATTTTGGCTAGTTCATACCTATTTATAACCTGTAAACATCTTATAATCTGTCTCTAAATGCAATTCAAACCAAAAATTCATTTTATTCAAACCAAAAGCTCGAAGGCGCGAATGTACCAAATCCTAAACCTAAACAATCCATAAACCAAAACAAAGCAAAATATTCCAAACCCCAATGTATCAAGGGTACAAATCAAAACCAAAACAAAGCTAGGATCAACCAATCAAAGTTAAAATACAGTAAAACTAAAGCAGTCCACCACCATCCATCGGTGAGATGTGAACTTCATCTCATCCACAAAGTAATGGTTGATTTCCTTATCCTCCTCCCTCCCCTCAGTCATTGAGATACTACTCAAATCGACAGGTTTAGTAGTAGGACACCGGCCAACTGCCACCTTCTTTCCCCTACGACTGGTCCTAGTTTGAAGTGCACGGTCGAGGTTATGGTTGCTCATCCTCTCATGCATAGTGGCATCTAATTATTGCTCCAGCTCACCAACCTGATACCTAAGCTCTTAATTTGTAGCTCCCTCCTCCTAGTATCTTGCTTGAGCCTAGTTTGCATCGAAAAGTGACAGTGACAAGCAATAACAGTCCACATAATTCATAAGATTCATACATGCATTATTTAAATTACAACATCATTCAAACACACAGGTACCTTGGAAAATAAAGTATGCGAGACAAGGGTATCCCTAAGAGCAAAAGTGTTCCATGCCAGCAGCTCCGCCTCCTTTCGCGTACTCTCAAAAATCCAAAAAGAAAAAAAGGGGCAGTCAAATCGTGATCCCAAAAGAGAAATCGCATGCATAAAAAGAGTCGTTTCGTGTTTTCACAAGGCTTACATGTTTAGTTTACGAAGGCATGAAGTCCATTGAGTGAGCACTCGGAGTTATTTCCCTTATCCGAAAGTCACCATTAGGGCCCATAAGCAGGAAGGATTCCTCCAAAGCTATCGAGAAGCGCCCTTCCACTCTGCCGATATCCTTAGGCCTACCCCGGCCACGCAATCTAATAGTCTCAGGCCTAGTCCTTTTCTTAGAGGTACCTGCAAGTCACCAATACAACTGTGAGCAGGCGAGGTATTATTTATGGAAGCACGTGGGGTGCGGTGTGCAGGGCGGGTTTTGGTTCAGTTTGAGATAACTGCAGCGTTGCTTTAAATGCGTATGTCTACTTTTATAATAAAATGCTTTAAAGATAAAATTATTTTATTATTTTTTACGTAAATTTATTCAGTGTGAAAAACATGGCTTTTTATAAGCAAAAATGTGATTATATCGAGACATGTATTTGCACATTTTATTAAAAGAAAATATTTTTAAAATAAAGAGTTTTTACTTTATTTAAAAATAAAATAGCGTCGCCACCTAGTTTAGCTCCACCAGGAATTGTGGTATACTGATCCGAAATGGGGTTTTTATACCGAAAAGAAAATGAGATTCTAAGTTTGGACATGATAGTTACTCCTATTGTTCAAATTATTTGGATTAATTTTAGAATTTTAAAATTTGTGGTTATTTCCGCATTACAATGGCTTTATTTAAGAAATAAATTTAAGAAATAAAAAAGACATTATAACGGCATAATAAATAAATATTTGCTACCAAAATTTTGGCAGAGTAACGGTAGCATTTGGGTTTTGGCCTAAAAACTCGGATAGAGTTTTCTCACATTCTGGATGTTTGTCCATACCTATGAGCTTATTTACACATATCATAGTTTAAGTGGCACAAGTTGCTCACTTAACTAGAGAAATGGAATGCAATATGCAATAATAAAAGTAATAAAAATGAATTTTAAAGTTAGGCTTAGAGCCAATTATCCTTTATGTACCTTTTGTTCTGTCCAGGATGACTTGAGAGCCTATGCAGGACAGAAGTTGTCAGAGAGTGTGGTTTGTTTGGAAAATATGTTTAACCTAAGCTACGGCTATAATCTAGGATTATTCCTGTAAGAAATGCATGGATTTTTAAGAATTAAGTAGTTTTTAGAACAAAGATCACTGTGAGATCTTAATCAAAAAAGACAGAAAAATGAGTTTACACATAATGTCGGTGATAAAACATGAGTTTAGGATTGTGTTGACAGAGTTTCAGGGCTTTTAGGACTCCTGGAACAAAATGGGACGAATAGATTTTTCTTTTCTTTTCATCTGTTGAAAAATGAGAGGTAAAGTCCTCTATTTATAGAGGGGTGGTAATTAGCCCGTGGGCTAATTGCCTATCTGACAAGATCTTACTTTAATCCCGTAAATCCTTGCAGATCTCAGTAAGATTGGATTTTTTTCACTGTATAGAGGTAATTAGCCGGTGGGATGATTATCTATATTTGACCAAATTTTGTCTTTTTGATTTTTTAGTAGAAAATGCTAAATCGAAGCTTCCGTGGAATATGGATTTTTTAAATTCAAATTTTGGATGACAATTCGGTCCTTTTTGGCTCTTTTGTCTAATCACTGAACGAAATATACATAATTCCTCATCAGGTCAGAACGAACCTGAACTAACAGTTTGCCCTCATATACCTAAATTTCGTACTAGAAATTTTGTCGTATGCAAAACAAACAAAATTATGTGTGTGAAATGCAATGAGTTAAAGTATTTTAAATCCACAAATTTTGAAACAAAATATATTTTGCCCCTTCGATTAAAAATTTATTAATGAGTTGCATGAAATTGAAATTGACCGAGGGTCGGAATGAATATTTTTGGGCGCTTACTGCATGAATGACTGTGTAAAAACAGTTTTTAGGTCCGCTTGTTTTATAAACAACGCAGAAAATGGATGAAATATGTAAAATTTCAAAAATTTTCAAAATACAAGTAGTTAGCCGCCGGGCTAATTACTTGCAGGCTAGGTAACGTGTGAGCGCGTGACAGCTGGCTAGGTAATTAGCCGGCGGGCTAATTACTTGCAAGCTATAAATTCAGCAGCTTGGCCCTCATTTTCTTCACACCACAATTCTCTTCTTCTCTCCTTGCTAATTTCACTTGTTTGCTTCAAAAATTTTCACCTCCTAACTATTTTTTACGATGATTTCTTTCATTTTCTTCCCCTTTTACTCTGATTTTATGGGGTCTCCATGTGGTATAAGCTTTATAATGTCTGCTTAGATTTACCGGCCGTCCAAGTGACCAGGTGCAATGTGGTAATCGAAGGCCAACAAGTGGAACTTTCTGAGGTTCCCGCCGAGGCACTATACGGGCTTCCATCGACCTAGAGGTATCATAGGATCGCTCATAGGGATTTTATTCCGCCTGCTTTGAAGCCCTCCGATCATCTCTCTCGAATTTTGGTAAGCCTTATTGTATTATTTATTATTTATTTTATTGCTTTTTTAATTATGGCATGAATTTATCAAATGCAATGACTTTCGATAATCATGTGACTTATCGAAGATTGATGTGTGATTAGTGTACATGCATTATTTTTGTAGGTCATTGGCCATGAGGGTGGCAGTATTTCCCACTTTTACAAGTTGTACAAGGCACTATCCCCTGGTTCTAGAACCATTATTGATGGGACATCTTTAGGGAGTATGGAGAGGAATTGCCGGTAAGTGAGGTCCCGCATGTATTCGTACATCCTAACTAGTACTTCTACCCATATCTTGAGTAGATGGTCTAATACTACCCGCACTTTTCATTTCTGTTGTGGGGAGTACACTATCACTTTGTTGGATTATTGCGCAATCACAGGTCTTCCCTTCCATGGTAACGTGATTCATTTTAATGCCTGCTTTACTTATGATAGCTTTAATGTGGAGACCATTAAGGCTTTGATTGGCGATTCTAGGGATAAGCCCGGGCGTGACCATTTCGACCACTAGGGATAGAAGGCACTTGACTTCTGCTTGCAAGGCTAGAGCGTTTATGGCTGCTACATTGTCTTGGTTGCATTTTCCTACCGGGTGTTTTATCATTAACCTCTACATTCTGCCCACTTTTATCGATCCTACCTACTTTGATGAGTATGCCTGGGGCCGAGCTGCATTGGGTCATTTGTATTAGGCCCTTAATTAGCATGTGAGGAACAAGATTGGCAAGTTCAACTCCTGTCTTCAGATTGTCTATGTAAGGACCTGACTCCCTTTTCCCTCTTCACGAGCTTTCTCACTTTATATGAATTTTTTTGCAGATTTAGTTCTTTGAGATGGGGATTCTTCCAAGGACTAAGCTGGTGCAGAATAGTAGCTATCCGTTCTACCATCATTTGCCATACTACCGGTACGGTTGGGAGATCGAGTCTCCTTCTACTCTTTCTACCCGCCCTCGCACTTTGTCTTCGGAGCATGTACACTTCTCATCTTTTTTTTGACTTGCTACAATCGCTATATCTTCTATAATTGTTGTATCAACTCTTCATTTCTTTTCTTTCTTTTAGATCAAGTTGCAGCCTTAGGGGCACGAGCTTCACTGGTCGAAAGTCATAAGATTATCTGGGGAGGCCGTGCATATGCAGTTGATTTTAGAGACTCATTTCTCCTTAGAGTGGTACATTAAGGAGAATATCTAGGGTTGGCATCTTCCTTCCAGGTCGTGTTCCATCCCTCCTGATGTGCCCCAATGGATCTTTTGGCCTTATAGCTCACCCAACTTTGCACGACTGGCTTTTAACAGCTTACCTAGTGCCTTCCTGGAGCGAATTGAGGGGTATGAGGAGTTTTGTTGTTCGCAGCTTCTTGGATGGCTAGAGACAAACCCTATTCCCATCACTCCCCATCTAGACATTCACAACCCCTCTAAGGGCGATGCTCCTTTGACTTCTAACCCTTGGATGGCTGCCCTTGGATGTATCCCTTGGAACCATTCTAGAAGAGCGCATAAAGGCTAAGACATTAACCTTTATGCGCTCTTCCAGAATGGGACTGAAGCTACTACTAGGGCAGCAGACTTCTCCTTTAGGTAAATTCTATTTGAGCCTTTCTTTTTGCATGAACTGCCTTTTTGGGTTTTCGATTCATCAGGCTTGCCTTAACTTTTTCCTGGATTTTTTTTTCAGGTTTTCTATCCAGCAGGCCTCTCTTTTTTCTTCTTTTTTTCTTTTCTTTTTCTTTTTTCTTATTTTTCTTTTATATTGCTTTTGTAGCTTCGGCTTTGGGAGAAGCTTTCTGTATTATTAGTTCCCATGAGCATGGATTGTTATCTGAATGCTTACTGGGCATGGGGTTCTATAGTTTGCATCGAGGATCGTTCTAATAGAGAGTTCACTATCGAGGAGTGGTTTGAGTTTATGGCGATTCGAGCTGCTAAGGACATATGTTAGGTTTGCCCTTAGTGGGTGATCATGCATGTGACTGCCGATATTGCTAGAGATGCCGTAGTCCTTATTGGTATTTCCATGATCATCACCTACTCTCTTGATCGCTTGTGTAGGCAGTATGGTTGTCCTTAGGGGTTTCCGACATCCTTATGCACCCTTCTCATCTCTAATATTTCTTACACTCTAGTTTATCGTCATGAAGTGAGGTAGGTCAATCACTCTCGAGTGGAGGTGAACTATTCTATTCCTTTTAACGTCTATCCTTCAGAGGCTTATTGCATCTGGGTTGCGAGTACTCATGGGATTGCCACCCTTGAGGAGAGGCTTGCCAAGACTAAGAGACTCCTTAGTTTCCTTATGGATCATTGAGCTTGTCATTATGTCTTTCGTCTTTGTGGGGCAATAAAGACTTCAGGCCTCATTGTTTGCCTTTGTCACTTTCATTTCCTGTTTGTAATGCACTTTATGTGTAATAAAGACAAGAAATGCAATTTGAATGCATGTTTTATTAAACAATTCACAGTTTCCATTTAATGCACTCATGCAATATTTTTAAAATGAACATGCTACTATAAAAGATATTACTTGAACATGAAGGATAAATGGTATTTATTCTAAAGAAATGCTAATCATCGCCTAAGGTTCTGAATGGATTTTTCCTAAGGCCTCACTCTTTTATTTTTGGGTCTTTATTTTTGCTCAAGAGCCCTCACTAGCTTTTGACAGACATTTTTCTTTTTTCTTTTTTTTTACATGAGATAGTGCTTCAGCTTGTCGCGATTTACTGGATTCACAAATTTGTTGCCGTCTAGATCTGAGATTTTGACTGCCCCTTTATTGAGAGTCTTCTTTACTACGTATGGTCCTTCCCAATTTGGTTGGAACTTCCCTATGAGATTATTTTAAGACCAGATCACCTATTCTCAGGGATTGATCTTGCCTTTTGACTTTATGATTATAACCTTTAGCCATGCGCTGTTGGTATAACTGTAGATTCTCCAATGCAATTAATCATTTCTCATCGATCAAAGTCAACTCTTTGGGTCTTGCCTTTACCCATTCATCTTCAGGAAGTCTTGCTTCAAGGGCTATGTGCAAAGACTTGATCTCCATTTCAATGGGCAATACTGCCTCCATCCTATAGATGAGAGAAAAATGAGTCTGACCTGTAGGAGTTTTGATGCTGGTTCTGTACCCCCAAAAGGCATAAGGCAAATGGTCAGCCAAATCTCGATAATTAGCGATAATTTTGGAGAGGATCTTCTTAATGGCCTTATTAGCTACTTCTACAGCCTTATTGGCTTGAAGGCGATGGGGTGAAGAGTGATGATGCTCAATTTCACGTTTCTCAATAAGATCAGTTATTTCTCCTTAGAATTGTACACCATTGTCACTCACTACATGATAAGGAATGAAGTATCTAGCAAAGATATGTCATTGAATAAACCAGCCATTTTCTTAGCTATGATGTTCGTATACAATTCTGCTTCAACCCATTTGGAAAAGTAATCGACTGCCACTATTATGAAGCGATGGTCGTTGATCGAAGATGGTCTTATCTCGCTAATGATATTGATTCCCTAGGCCGAGAATGGCCAAGGCATTGTTAAACTATGCAATGTCATTGGGGGTAAGTGGCTCACATCCCCATATTTCTAATAGGCATGCCAAGTCTTTACTTATTGAATATAGTCAGCTAGCATAGTTAACCAAAAGTACCCCATTCTTTGAATTTTCTTTTCCATCATGATACCGTTCATATGTAGACTGCAGTCTATTGAATGTACTTCTTTCATTACCTTCTCTGCTTCTTGTTGAGTCAAACATTTTAACAGTAAGCCATCAGACGACCTTTTAAACAAATCTCCCTTAATTAGGCAGAAATGAACAGTAAGCTTCCTTAGCGTATTTCTATCAGAATTTGTAGCTTCAGCCGGGAATTCGCCATTTTTAAGTAACTTAATAATGTCAGAATACCACGGTTTCTCCTTGTCCGTGATGCCTTCTATTAGAGGGATGTAGTACATGGATTGGGTTATCTCCATAACAAGGAGTTTGATTGGTTGTCTTAGAGCCCTGCCTAGATAGAGGCTAGAGTGGCCAATTCATCCGCTATCTGATTCTCCTCTTGGGGCATTTGATAAAATTCACATTTGCTGAACATTATGGCTTTCCTCTATATGGCCTCTAAGTAAGCCATAAGGGATTCCTCCTTCAGTTCCAGTCTCCCATGACATGTTTGATGACCAAAGCTGAATCACCAATAATTTTCACTTTGTGCAGTCTAAGAGTAACTAGAGCAGACATTCCGAATAGGCAGGCTTTATATTCTTCCCCATTGTTTATAGTGAGAAATTCTAATTGCTTTGAGAGAGGTATGAGTGCTCCATCTAGTGTAATGATGATAACTCCCAAGCCAGCTCCTCGCTTGTTAATGGTACCATCGAAGAACATGGTCCATTTTTTAGATTTGTCTGTAGTTGCTGTAGCATAGCCCAACAATAATTTCCACAACAATACAAGTGTCCAATTCCACAAGTTTCAACAACATAAATACGTTCCATACGCCTTAAACAACATAAATATGTTCCTCTCCAACAGCTCATGCACAAGACATGTTTTTTTTTATTTTCTGTTCTTATTTTTCATTTATCTCTCAAACCGTTTATTTTTTTGACATGCCACTCTAGACTTTTTTGTTCGTCTCATTTTTATATTTGAAACGCCATCCACTGTGATATATTTTTTTCCAAACTTTTCGTCACCAGGTAAAATGCTGGTATATTGCTGTTAATGCTGGTATTTTGCTGGTAAAATGCTGGTATAAAGGGGTTTTTATTTGATTTCTTTCATAAAATAGATGCTTATATTTGGTTCTTCACACCTTGTATAATGCTTGTATAATGATGATATAAAGTGGCTTTTGTTTGGTTTCTTTCATAAAATAGATGCTTATGTTTTGTTTAATTTTTCACACATGGTAAAATGCTGGTATAAAGTGATTTTTGTTTGATTTCTTCATAAAATGCAAGTTTATGGGTTATTTTCATCACACCTAGTATTTTGCAGGTATAAATCTGGTATGAAGTGGTTTTTGTTTGATTTCTTCATAAAATGCAAGTTTATGAGTTATTTTCATCACACCTTATATTTTGATGGTATAAATCCGGTATAAATCTGTTATTAAGTGGTTTTTATTTGATTTCTTCCTAAAATGCAAGTTTATGGGTTATTTTCATCACACCTAGTATTTTGCTGGTATAAATCTGGTATACATCTGGTATGAAGTGGTTTTTGTTTGATTTTTTTCATAAAATGCTATTTTATGGGTTATTTTCATCACACATAGTATTTTGGTGGTATAAATCTGGTATGAAGTGGTTTTTGTTTGATTTCTTCATAAAATGCAAGTTTATGGGTTATTTTTATCACACCTAGTATTTTTCTGGTATAAGGTCCTGTTCTTTTCAACTTATATTCAGTCCAGTTCAGTTCAGTACTTCTACTTATAAGTTGAAAAGAACATGGCCTAAATCTGGTATAAATCTGGTATGAAGTGGTTTTTGTTTGATTTCTTCGTAAAATGCAAGTTTATGGGCTATTTTCATTGCACATAGTATTTTGCTTGTATAAATCTGGTATGAAGTGGTTTTTATTTGATTTCTTCACAAAATATAAGTTTATAGGTTATTTTCATCACCCCTAGTATTTTACTGGTATAAATCTAGTATGAAGTGGATTTTGTTTGATTACTTCATACAATGCAAGTTTATGGGTTATATTCATCACACCTAGTATTTTGCTGGTATAAATCTGGTATAAAGTGGTTTTTGTTTGATTTCTTCATAAAATGCAAGTTTATGGGTTATTTTCATTACACCTAGTATTTTGCTGGTATAAATCTGGTATGAAATGGTTTTTATTTGATTTCTTCCTAAAATGCAAGTTTATGGGTTATTTTCATCACACTTAGTATTTTGCTAGTATAAATCTGGTATAAATCTGGTATGAATTGGTTTTTGTTTGATTTCTTCATAAAATGCAAGTTTATGAGTTATTTTTATCATACCTAGTATTTTGCTCGTATAATTCTGGTATAAATCTAGTATAATGCTGGTTTTTCATACCTTGTAAAATGTTGGTGAAATGATTTTTTAGAGCAGGTAAAATACTGATAAAATGCTGGTATAAATAAAAGTTTGAAAAAAGTATATCATCATGTATCTAGTTTCGAAGATAAAAATGAGACGTACAAAAAACTCTAAAGCGGCATATCAAAAAAATCAACGGTTTGCGAGATAAATACAAAACAAAGTAAAAAAATAAAAAAGGGAAGGAATCACATATATAGGGAGGAACGTACATAATGAAAAGAGAAAGTTTAAAAGATGACCAAACAGTTATTTATAAAATTAAATGGCAAAGAGGTAAATATTTTACCCAACTCCTATATTTAATAGAATTTCCCAATAACTATTATCTAAACAATAACTCAAATTCAAAATGACCATTAATTATGATTGTAATTAGTGCAATTAGAACTCAAAGCCTTGGTGGATCATTAAACCAAAGAAACTAAAGATACGTAATGAAAAACTTACTAATTTATATATAAAAAAAATTTACTCAAGATTTAGCAAGAATATTTACTAAAATATGCTTAATTTTTTTTATCATTAACCATCAAATGTTGTTAGTCTAGAATAATGGATTTATATTAAATTAAATAATATTAAATTGCATACTGTTAGATTTTTCAGTATTTATTTTTTAATTTTCCGTTGGTACAACCAACAAAGAAATTTTAAAAGCTGGAAAAAGTTTAATGCAGAGTAACATTTAAAAGTAAATGAACATATAATAGTTTATTTAAGGTGCATTCATAGGTTACTTTGTTACAATTTTTATAATTTTTTCCACCATTAGATAAATGTTCTAAACTATGAATCTAATAGTAGTTAGAATCAAAGTAATTATAACAAAACAAAATAATCATAAAAACTTCCAATTTAAAGGCTAGAATTTGTTTTCATCAGTAAAAAATTAAGGCAGTGTGTATATAGAGTCTTGTGCCACGTTACTGGTTCTGTCAAGGGCTTTAGTATTAGTCGTTTTTAATTATCATTTTTAATTCTCACCTTCAAACGACATAGTGGAAAATTAATTAAAATAAATAGGGGCGGATAGGTCTCCTTCTACAACAACCAGTGGCCACCATTGCATCCGCAGTAGCTGAAACAGAGGACCTTCTAGGGAGTCTTTTGGTCAGGAATATTTCTTCCAAAGCAATCTGATTTCACTCTACTATAGAGAGGCGGTCGTAGAAATTGAAGTAGAGGCATACGATGGGTAAAATTTGTTGGTGGAGAGGGTGGGCAGCGGCTGACCTTCACCGCCCACCGGCTCCGCCAGTGGTACTGATATTAAAGAATGGAGGGAGTTTATCGCATTTGGCAACTATTGCATTAACCAGGATTAAGTCATAAACACAAATGACGTTCCGAGTAATGGGGGAAGGTAGACCCTTGCTAGAGGCGTACTATAGTCGTTCAACGTAATCGGGTTCTAATTACGGTCTAGAACCTCGCGCCAATTTTTCCTATAGAACAAGGATTGGTTAAGCCTTAACAGCTTAATACTTCCGGATCCTATAAGGTCATACACATAAAACTTTCATCGGACTGCAGTAAAGAATTAATAGACCTTGTCAATTACGAGAATATTAAATGTAGAATGGCTAGACCATTATCTGATTAGACCAGAGAATTTAATTTGACCGATAATTAATTTACTAGGGTAATAAATAAATACTGAATTAGAGGGAACTAAAATCGAATTACCAATCTGCCAGGGTTGGACCCTGAGAAAATTGGGTCACGCAGGCATTAAATGCCTACGTGGGATGCCACATGTCACATGAGTGCCATTTGGCACTCATGGACCGCAGGCCACGCAAGCCCTGCCCAAGCAGCGCATGCGAAGGCCTGCATGTGGCCGGCCTTGGAAGCGCTGCAATGTGTAGCGCTTGCGTGGCCCATAAGGCCACCCGCGAGCTGGGCTCGCGGAAGGACCCGCAAGACCCAGCCTACGAGATAAGGTAGGCTCGCAAGAGCCTGCCTTTTGCGACAAGGCGCGTGGCTTGCGTATGACCCGCGGATCCACTAGGATTCGCGTGTCATACCTAGTGGGATTGGGCGGTTTTGTCCAATCCCACATTGACTTGAGGAGCAAGTTTTGCTCCCCCTTCTCCTATAAAAAGAGCTATCCCCCTCCTCTATTCAGTGCACTAGTTCTTCCTTTGTGGTCTGACTTAAGATTCTAATGAGTTTTCTCAAGTGAGCTTAGAAGAACAAAATTAGGGATTCCTAATTATTTAAGGAGTCCCTTTAGTTAATATTTTTGAGTGGATTTTGGAGTGGTCTAGCCCTGTTGGCTTGAAGGCGATGGGGTGAAGAGTGATGATGCTCAATTTCACGTTTCTCAATAAGATCAGTTGTTTCTCCTTAGAATTGTAAACCATTGTCACTCACTACATGATAAGGAATGAAGTATCTAGCAAAGATATGTCATTGAATAAACCAGCCATTTTCTTAGCTGTGATGTTCGTATACAATTCTGCTTCAACCCATTTGGAAAAGTAATCGACTGCCACTATTATGAAGCGATGGTCGTTGATCGAAGATGGTCTTATCTCGCTAATGATATTGATTCCCTAGGCCGAGAATGGCCAAGGCATTGTTAAACTATGCAATGTCATTGGGGGTAAGTGGCTCACATCCCCGTATTTCTAATAGGCATGCCAAGTCTTTACTTATTGAATATAGTCAGCTAGCATAGTTAACCAAAAGTACCCCATTCTTTAAATTTTCTTTTCCATCATGATACCGTTCATATGTAGACTGTAGTCTCTTAAATGTACTTCTTCCATTACCTTCTCTGCTTCTTGTTGAGTCAAACATTTTAACAGTAAGCCATCAGACGACCTTTTAAACAGATCTCCCTTAATTAGGCAGAAATGTACAGCAAGCTTCCTTAGCGTATTTCTATCAGAATTTGTAGCTTCAGCCGGGAATTCGCCATTTTTAAGTAACTTAATAATGTCAGAATACCACGGTTTCTCCTTATCCGTGATGCCTTCTATTAGAGGGATGTAGTACATGGATTGGGTTATCTCCATAACAAGGAGTTTGATTGGTTGTCTTAGAGCCCTGCCTAGATAGAGGCTAGAGTGGCCAATTCATCCGCTATCTGATTCTCCTCTTGGGGCATTTGATAAAATTCACATTTGCTGAACATTATGGCTTTCCTCCATATGGCCTCTAAGTAAGCCATAAGGGATTCCTCCTTCAGTTCCAGTCTCCCATGACATGTTTGATGATCAAAGCTGAATCACCAATAATTTTCACTTTGTGCACTCTAAGAGTAACTAGAGCAGACATTCCGAATAGGCAGGCTTTATATTCTTCCCCATTGTTTATGGTGAGAAATTCTAATTGCTTTGAGAGAGGTATGAGTGCTCCATCTAGTGTAATGATGATAACTCCCAAGCCAGCTCCTCGCTTGTTAATGGCACCATCGAAGAACATGGTCCATTTTTTAGATTTATCTGTAGTTGCTGTAAAACATTCGTCAGGGAGCTTAAGGTTTTCCAATTCTCCTTCCTCGAGTGGTTGATTAGCTAGGAATTTAGCCACTGCTCTTCCTTTGATGGTCTTCTTAGTGACGTACTCGATATCAAATTCTGACAGAAATAAAAGCCACCTTACCAGTTTTCAGGTTTGCGAGGGAGACTCGTGTGAGGTGTCGATGACGTGTGGGTCTCCTTTAGTGCCTGTATGAGAGAGGCAGGGCCCATTAGGGTTTTAGTTAGATTTAGGCGTGACAAAACATTTTTTAGTTAAAGTTTGAACAATAAGTTAATTTGAATGAATAAAAGAATTGAGACCCAAATCCTAATACAATTGATAAAGTCGCCACCCAAGTTGTGTACTTGGAAAAGAGTTTTGGTATGGTTCCCTCTAGGTGGGAGACGCATACCTATTGGATCAGAGATTTGGGTATCGGATAAGTCACTTATTTCTCATTTAATTGATTCAAAATTACATTCACTATGTAAAACTGTTTTAGTTTTCATCATATAGGGAATTATCACAGAAATCCTATTTCTACACTCTTTCACGCTTGTTACATGCATTTACATATTACAATAAAGCATAGGCAATGAATGGGGGAAATAAAATTACAACCGGGGGAAAATAGGGGGAATTGTAAAGAGAATATATTCTAAGTTATTAAACAAAATGAAAGTAAATTCCCCTGCATCCACAGGTGTTAGCACAGTTTGTAGCATGCTATAAATGAACAATTTAACGTATTTTGTTGTAAAAACACAATTGAAATTTCGTGGGTTGATTTACCGGATTAATAGTGAGAATGATCACATGGCAAATGGTGAGTTGGATTGATTTTAATCGATTTAAAATATGAATTCTGGATTCTACCTAGGGACTGGTACCCGTACGGTAGGTGGGACCCGTAAAGCTACCAAGGAGGATCGATATAGGTATGGGGGACCCATACGGGTCCTATCTAGTCCGATAGAACCTTTGTTCGATTTACTTTAATAGATTAATGGAGGTGAGATGAGTAAAAAATGGGATTTCCTTTTATACGAGTATGGTGTACCAGTACAACCACTATAATGGTATATTAGGTGCCAATAAGGCTCGTATTAATCAGAACCAGACCTAAAAGAATTTTTACATGTAGATTCAATATAATGAACAGTAAAATAAATAAAGATCAATATAGCAAAATGGGATTTCCCTCCCTATGAGTATGGCGCATCCATATAACCTTTATGAGGATGTATAGGTGCCAACAAGGCCCATAGGGTTAAGCTGGACCCAAAATAAGTAAGGGACGATAATCAAACCAAACAATAAAAGATGCAATTAAATAAATTGAGTGTGAGTCTCTTTGAAACTTAGGAGCGTTACCTTTTCGACGTGAATCCACTTTGAGGTGATCCCTTTACTGTTGAGAGAGCCCAACCAAAGTAGATGGAATAGGACTATTTAGGTGAGAATCTCCCTTAAATCCTAATGAACGAAGCTAGGAATGAATAAAATATGGACAAAACCTCAAAAGAACGGTTTTCTCCCTCTTTTATACCTCCTATACCCGTACTATACCTTTTCTATACCTATAGAAATTGCTAGAGTTTTAGTATAATTTTCATATGAAATCTGTGTGTGTTCAAATGTGAAGGGAACACCCCCTTTTTATAGGGAAGAGGAGGTCTAAACACAATAAATCACGTTTAAGACCTGCCTAAATGGTAAAAGACTACTATCAGAAAAGCCTAAATAGGAAACAATCATACCTATACAGGTGGGGCCCCACTAGTACCGGTACTAGGGGACTCATATGGGTCCCCCCTAGCTGTATGATAGGTAGTCACCCGAACGGGCCTGCGAGTCGATCCATACTACTATCCAGCACCCGTACGGGTACCTAAGGTTAGTCTAGGTCACTGTGCCATGGCCAAACTCAACTCTATAGTAGTAGGAACACCTTGGATGGACAACACCTTAAAGATATTATATCCTATAGCTCTCATCATAGTTTCATGAGAAGGATCTTTAAAATCCAATGTTCGCAGACTGCCCCTCATGGGATCATTGCAGATACGGATCTATATGATCTCATGATATAAGTGGGGGTTTAGAAATCATACATGAGGTGATGACATGGGCTAGTTCCTTTAAGGCGAGCTTCTTTCCTTTGCTAATGCGCACCCCTCGTAACTCTACTGAGGAAGGTATGTGTATCTTTTTCTTGAGACACAAGACTTTCCTTTTGTCAATATGTATCCCTTTATTGAGGCAGATGACTTTCCTTTACTGATGCATATCCCTTTCTTGAGGAGGATGACTTTCCTTTACTACTGTGCATCCCTAGTGACTCTACTGAGGAATATGTATCCCTTTCTTAAGGGGAATGACTTCTCCTTATATCCCTTTCCTAAGGCAGATCGACTCTCCTAACCAATGATGGTGTATCCCTTTCCTAAGGTGAATGACTCTCCTACTGGGGAATTTTGAATGACCTGAAAAAAATAATAATCAAACACCGAATCAGTTGTTGTCTAAGCAGATGCCTTTTTTATTCTCAATTGTCTTTTGTGGAAACAAAAATATTTTTGCCCCTTCAATTAAGAATAAAGAGGTATGGATCAAAAATCATGTGTGGGAAATGTCTGGTTTGGCCCATTCGCCTCTTATTTTGCCGCTGGGGAATACCCGTAGGGTGAGTACCCCTAGGTCAGTTAGTGGATGCTCTTCGAATAATGAGGGGATGCCCTTGGATGTGATCCCGCTATTAGGAGATAGGGGGATGCCTCTGGATTTGATCTTGTTACTGGGAGGTAAGGGGAGGCCCCTGTATTAGATCCCATTGCTGGGAGGTGGGGGATGCCCTTGGATTTGATCCTACTATTGGGAAGTAGGGGGATGCCCCGGGATTTGATCTCGTTACTAGGAAGTGGGGGGATGCCCCTGGATTTGATCTTGCTACTAAAAAGTGGGGGGATGCCCCTGGATTTTATCCCGCTACTGAGAAGTGGTGGGATCCCCCTAGATTTGATCCTGCTACTAGGAAGCGTGGGGATGCCTCTAGATTTGATCCCACTACTAGGAAGTAGGGGGATGCCCCTAGATTTGATCCTACTACTGAGAAGTGGGGGTATGCCCTTGTATTTAATCCCGTTACTAGGAAGTGGGGGGGATTCCCTTAGATTTGATCCTCCTACTGGGAAATGAGAGGGATGCCCCTGGATTTGATCTCGCTACTGGGAAGTATAGTAATGCTCTTTTTGGGTGAATTCTTTTATGCTGGGGAAATCTCTTCTCGTAAGAATTGTTTTCTAGGGAAAAATTCCTGTGTTGGCGATGGACCTGTATAAAAATCATCCTTATAAGTGACCAATTCAAAAATGGCTTACCTTGATTCTTGATTGACTTTTGTGAAAAAAAAAATATTTTTGCCCCTTCAATCAAGGATCAAGGTGAGCTAGGGGGCTTGCCCCGAATATAACTATAATGATTGAGTTTAGGAGAAGAAGGGTTTGCATGATTCTAGACCGGATGTGCCCTTGTAAAGGTCTTTATAATGTTGTGATACGACTGGGTTCCTTTCTTGAGGCAAACTCCTTTCCTTGGTGTTCTTCTCTTAAGGCAAACAACTCTCCTTTGTTATGTGTATCCCTTTCTTAAGGCGGATGATTCTCCTGCTGATGGTGTATCCCTTTCCTAAGGCAGATGACTCTCCTGATGCTGGTATATCCCTTTCTTAAGGTGAATGACTCTCCTGATGCTGGTGTATCCCTTTCCTAAGTCGGATGGCTCTCCTGATACTGATCTTGAGATACCTGCCGAAAAGCTAATAAAGATGTTGCGTTAGTTATTATCTAAGATAATATATCTTAATTTTTGATTGACTTTGTGGTAAACAAAAATTGTTTGCCCCTTCAATCAAGAATGAAGATGTATGGATCAGGATTGGTCCCTAATGAAATATTAACTTAGTTTAGATATGTTGGGTTTAGCCTAACTAATTTGAGCTGGAGTGCTCGTCAAGGGGTGCCCCTGGGGGAGCTGACTGCTAAGGAGATAGCCTTTAAAGGGCTAGTCCATTTGGATCACCGGAGAGAAACTTCTCAGGGCAATTTCACTTGTTTAAAGGAAGGTGTTCTTGGGACATCCTGACTGATGGGGAGTATCCTTGGAAACCATCTCAAGGAAGCTTGACTAGTTAGGGAGGTGCCCCTAGAACTTTGCCCTTGGGAGGCTTTAGGGTTGATGCCCCTTGGGTACTCTTCTAACTGAGGGAATGGTTTCTCTAACTGCCTAGTCACCAGAGAAAAGGATTGACTCTTTATAGGGATAGGAGGAATGCCCCTTGAATGTTCTGTCTGCTGGGGAACAAGTTATCCTGATATGGATGCTTTATTAGAGAAAAGGTGCCCCTTTGGATGGCATTTAGGTTTCGACTTGTCTGACCTACAGGGGAAAACAAGTTTTATTAGAATATAACCTAAGACATATCGGGGTTCTCCCTAATTAACTAAAAAGATAGAGTGAAGAGATGTTGGGTTGGTCCCAATTCTGCTTTGGTATGCCCCTAGAGTGGTCTGACCATTGGGGGAAAATAGCCTATGAGTGGCTTAACTGCTTGGGAGCAAGTCTTCTAGATGACTTGGAATTCTAGGGGGTGCCCTTTGGAAAGGCAAACTTAGCAGCCGGGGGTTCCCTTAAAACTTACCTTGGGTGGCTTGACCGGTTGGGGGGGAATGCCCCTTGGATGGTTCACTTATTGGAGAAATGATCCTCAAGTGGTCTGGTTGCTAGGAATGCTTCTTATGTAAATGCCCCTTGGCTGGTGCCCGCGGACGAAACCTTTATTGGATATGTCCTTTGAATGTTGCCCCTTGGGTGGCAGTATGGCTTGGGGAATTCCTTCTTTCCCTACAGATACCTCTCCTTCAGTTCCTGCCCATGATAATGGAATTAGTCACTAAAACTTTGAGATATGCAGGTCAGGATTTTCCCTGATTAAAAGAAAAGACTGAGTTTAGTGATTTAGGGTTGGTCCCAACTTGAATCGGGGTGTCCCTGATGTGCCACTTCCATTGGCTGGCACTATTGGGGAGTGCCCCTAGGGTGCTTGATGATAGGGGGATACCTCTCAATTGTGTCACTTTGGGGAGTGCCTCTAGGGTGGGTGCCCCTATGGTGTTAGATGATGAGGGAATGCCCCTCGACTGACTTCTTTGCTGGGGAGGTATCTTCCTAGATGATTTTTCTACTGAGGATTTCTTCTAGGTTATTACTTCCTAGGTTTGGGCCATAATCTCTTGTCTTGTGGGGATCGTTTCCCCTTGATGTTTTCACAGCTTAGGGATCCCCCCCTCGAATGAACCTTCACAAGAAAACGTATTCACATTAACAATTGTTTTGACATGGCTTACCTTGATTCTTTATTGACTTTATGTGGATAAAAAGGTTTGCCCTTTCAATCAAGGATCAAGATGAGCTAGGGTTTAGCCCCTAATTAGCTGAAAGACTGGGGTTTTATAAGTAGGGTTTGCCCCAGTTAGGATCTGATGTGCCCTTACCACTGAGTAGTTCTGGTTTCACTTGGAAAACATCTCTAAAATAGGAGGGAGGACCCATATGGATAGGTAGGAGCCGTATGCCTAATACTGACCCATATGGCTGAAGAAGCTATTGGATGGGATGCTTGCGCCTGTTGTTTGAGGAATCCTGTTCCTATTTGAAAAATGGCCCCAAGTGTGAGGAGTGGACTTGTACAGGTGGCATTTTATCGAGGTGAGACCCATAAGGGTGGGGATGGACCCGTACGGTTCCCTTCTTCAGGGAAAAATGTCTGAAATTGGGTTTTTTATAACCTTTTTCTGATGGATGAGGGCTTTGGTAGCATCAGGCTTGTTGGGTGAGGGGGACTGAGTGATGCAGGTGGAGGGATCCTATACTGAGCTCAATGATCCTTTGCTTCTTCCTCCTTATGAGAGGATCCATTTTAAGGACATCACCCTCGAGTTCCACTAGAGCAATAGCTGAGGTAGAGAGGATTGCTAGGGGTTTCTTCTTCATCCGAGACCTGCAGCTAGCTCAGGACATACTAGCCTCGATAAGTTTCTTTTACCTATAAAATATAATAAACTATACATACCATGAGATTTATATACGTGTTTATGATTTCCATTGCTGAATCTATTAGCCATAGAGTATGGTGGTCCGCTGCCAAGGAGAGGGCGAGATTCTTAGAGGAGCAGCTGCGGGCCGAGACTGCTGAGGCTGATTAGGCTAGGGCTGAGACTGCTCGAGCTAGGATTAAGATTAAGATGTTATGGGGTCAGTTGGCACAGACGACTAAGGACAGACAAAGACCAGAGCCGCCTAATCTTGTGTCCGAGGAGGACCTTTCTACGTATCGAGCAGCACTGGGCTTGACCTAGAGGGGTGGATTCGAGCAGAAGGTGGATCAGCGTGCTAGGGTAGCTGATGTTGCGGCAGTGGGTGTCATGTGGAGTGATGACCATGTGATGATCAACACGGGTGACCTGCTGGCGAACTCGCAGGACCATACTCTAGGGGGGTGCTCGGGACAGGATTCCCCACTAGCTTAGACCATGATATACTTTCATTTTCTGGATGTTTGATACTTTTGGGTCCTGTGTGGCATACTTTGCTGTGAACTTGGATTGATGCATGTTGAACCTTTCTTTCTCTGAATGATGTTCTAATTTTTGCATAGGCCTTTCGGTGTGAGATGACCTATCGCTTTTATTTGCCTAATTTTTGCTTGAACTATCCTTGATGGCTCAGCTCAGCAGACTTTTCTTTTCTTTGCTTTAACTCTTGCCTGGACCGCCCTTTCGGGTTTTCAATCCAGGAAGCTTTTTCTTACTTGTGTAAGCCTTTGATTGATCCTTTGCCTCGAGGACATTGTTGTCTTGTCCTTCTTTGATAAAGGCTTAATTTGCTGGTGAATTTGACTGGTAACCAAACTTTTGAAGCTTCAGATTATTGAGAGACTGGCCTGATTGAGAGCAATGAGTATTACCAAGATTTTGGATGAGATCCATATACCTGTTGTAGACTTGTATGGATGCCTATACTTCTTTGTACTGGCGACTCGATTAGATGAGATTCATTCTTTGTACATTAGGGGAATGTGTCTTCAAGGTGTCCAAACTGTAACATGGTGGAAGCTGGATGATGCTAGTGGAAACACTTAGCACTTCGGATGATGTGTGCTATCGAGTAGCCTTATAGTGGGTAAGCTAAACTTGAGGGATCCTAATTGTGAAATATTGCTATTACAAATGATGCTTGAAGAACAAAAGTAAGTGCAAAATACTGGCATTTTTGAATTGAGTTCTAACTTTTGCATAGACCGCTTAATGTGATGCGATCTATCGAACTATTTTTGTATTTTTCTTGTCCTAATTTTTGCCTGAATGGTCCTTGGTGGCTCAACCAGCGTACGTTCTCTTTCTTTTCTTTTGTCTTAACTTTTGCCTGAACTGTCCTTGGTGGCTCATTTCAGCAGACTTTTTCTGACTTTTACATAGGCCTTACTTTTTTTCTTTTTTTTTGTAACCTATCGGTATCTTTGTCTTTTGTTGAATGATACCCGCAGTACATATAATTACAAAGAGCACAGAATGTATAGAAGAAATTGATGTTCATATACTTGCGATTATTTCACCTAAAGACATGCATGCATTCATAAGACCAAGATTCTTAGCAAATCATAACATGTTCATCAATGAAATTAAATTTGAGTGCACAGGCAATGACTATAGTTTCCAATGGATAACCCTCACCTGCTTTCTGGTCTTTTTATAGATTTTCCAGAAAGCAACTGACGTTTTTCTCTCGATGCCCTAACTTTTGCCTAAGCCGCCCTTTTCGGGTTTTCCACTTAGCGGGCTTTATTTTTGTTGGAGTACCCTAACTTTTGCCTGACCGATTTATGGAATATCGATCAGCGGGTTGCACCCTAATTTTTACCCAAGCAGTAGAGGACCACTCACAGGGTGATTTATTCTTTATTTCTTTTTTTTATTATGCTGTTTTTTGGTGATTTAGTTCTTTTAACCTAGACATGATAGCGCTTAAGCCTTTCTTGATTCATAGGATTCATGAACTCATTTCTATCTGTGAGCTTGATTCCTCCCCTACCCAGGATTTTCTCAACCATGAACGACCCTTCCTAATTAGGCCTGAACTTGCCCCTACCATTGATGTTGACTTGGTGTAGTGGTTTGAGAACCATATTACCTACCTTGAGGGGTTGCTTTGGGTATCTGGCTCTATTTTTTGGTAAGCTTGGGCCATTTAGTGTTAGAATGAATAGGTTCCTCTCTTTTGTGAAAGAAAGAGGCCATGTTAATATGGGGAAGGTTTGGGATCATTATGTAGGGTGAGGGATCTTCTTTCTTTTGAAAAAATGGAGAAAGCATTTTTAGAGGGATATTTTGATGGGAATATAGGTCCAAAGGAGGTACCTACATTGGTAAGAAATTCCCACTTGTTGGATGTGATTGTTTACCCTATTGGAGGTTTTGGAAGAGCATTGGATTTAAGCTTGCCTTGATTTTGGATTTGCGTTGTAAGATCTTTTCCTTCAATGGTGTTTTTGATATGAAGTATGTCTTCCTCCTTTATTTTTTTAGACTCTTGGCTTTCTTTCTTAGTGATGTGTATCTTCCTCCCCCTTATGAAAAGATGAGCTAAGACCCAAGGCTATCATGTTTTCTAAGCACTTTTCATCTCTTTTTTTTGTAAGTTTTAACCATTGGAACCTTATGCCATTGCGATGTACTCATATTCAATTTCTTTAATAAATATGATGAGATTTTTAAAAATGTTGATTTTCTAGAGTGCACGAAATCTTTAAGAATGAAATTCTTAAACATAATGTGAATGCATCAATTTATTCGTGACATGCTTTATAAGTGGAATCATTTTGTATCAAAGCACTAGCAACGTTTAAAGGTTACCTTATCCTTGAAGTCATCCCCCAGATTTGGAGGGTCTTTATTTTCGATCTTGGTAGGATATATCGGTGAATCGGTAGTCTCCCAATTCTGAGCTTCTACTTATCTTGGCACTAATCTTCTTCATGGTTTGGATTGAAGGAGAAGATCTTTGAGCACTTGTAGTCACACCAAAGGGTAGACTTGTTAGATGATGGAAGGTTGTCCCCTTAGGTATGGCTACGCAGTTGGGATCCAAGCTAGATCTCCCAAACTGAAACATTAACACCACAAATCCTTTGCTAGGCTGAATAGACCGGCTGACGGCTGGTGGAACTATCATATCCCCTAAATCATACAGACCAACTGAACCCCACTGTCCAAACTGACTGGATGATGGATCGCTGAGAGACAGAGGTGGCAATTCATCCCCTGCCTGAACTAAATTAGGTCGAATTGAAACCGAAATGCGGACCAAATGAAGTTGAGATTGTTGCCAAACTTTGATTAGTTCTCAGGTGAGAACAACATGATCAATACATGCATGGTGATTTTTGCATGCACAAATCACAATGATGCATGGTTGGGTTAATTAAAAAGATACATAAAACAACACATATGAATTAATCGATTCTGTCCTTATTCCTCCCATCAGTTCTAAGGATATTCTTCCTTAGTCTAATCTCACACTAAAATGGGTACCTAAAAGGTAAAATTATAAGGCTTTTGATAAGAATGGCATAGGGACATATCGAAAGTTTGATGTAGAAGGTTCCCATCGCATGAAGCCTCTTTTGGAGGGAGAAGGCAATGAGTGCTCCACCCACTAAGGTGTTCCCAATATCCCTGGCGGTCATAGGTATCACCATTGCAAGTGTCGCAGAAATAATAGGGCACCCTAACCTAGCGCTAGAAGAAGAGTGCATCTAACTAAAGAGAGAAGGAGATGAGAAGATAGAGTGTGATAATTTTCCCAAACGATGAAAACAAAAATGGGTTGAATGAAGTAAATGATTTTCGGTGCTCATCTTAATCTTTTAAGCTTTTAAAACAAACCAACATTTTGCAAGTTAAAAGAATACCTCCCCAGCGGAGTCGCCACTATGAGGTGTCGATGACATGCAAGTCTCCCTTGGCGCTTATATGAGAGAGGTAAGGCCCACTGGGTTTTAGTTGGATTTAGGCGTGACAAAGCATTTTTTAGTTAAAGTTTGAATAATGAGTTATTTTTAATGAATAAAAGAATCGAAACCCAAATCCTGATACAATTGATAGCGTCACCACCCAAGTTGTCTACTTGGGAAAGAGTTTTGGTATGGTTCCCTCTGGGCCAGGAGACGCATACCTATTGCATCAGATATTCGGGTATCGGATGAGTCACTTATTTCTCATTCAATTGATTCAAAATTACATTCACCGCGTAAAACCATTTTAGTTTTCATCATTTAGGGAATTATCACAGAAATCCTATTTCTACACTCTTTCACACTTGTTACGTGCATTTACATATTACAATAAAGCACATGCAATAAAATGGGGGAAATAAAATTACAACTAGGGGAAAATGGGGAGAATCGCAAAGAGAACATATACATTCATTCTAAGTTATAAAACAAAAAGAAAGTTAATTTCCCTGCATCCGTAGGTGATAGCACAGTTTATACTACACCATAAATCAACAATTTAACATATTTTGTTGTAAAAACACAATTTAAATTTTGTGGGTTGATTTATCGGATTATTAGTGAAAATGATCGCATGGCAAATGGTGAGTTGGATTGATTTTAACCGATTTAAAATATGAATTCTTGATTCTTCCTGGAGATCGATACCCATATGGGTGGGTGGGACCCGTATGCCTATCAGGGAGGATCGGTATGGGTATGGGGGACCCATACGGGTCCTATCTAGTTCGACGGAACCTTTATTCGATTTTCTTTAACAGATTAATGGAGGAGAAATGAGATAAAAATGGGATTTCCTTTTATATGAGTATAGCGTACCCGTACAACCACTATAATGGTATATTAGGTACCAACAAGACTCGTATTAATCAGGACCAGGCCTAAAAGAATTTTTACATGTAGATTCAATATAATGAACAATGAAATAAATAAAGATCAATATAGCAAAATGGGATTTCCCTCCCTATGTGTATGGCGCATCCGTATAACCTTTATGAGGGTTTATAGGTGCCAACAAGGCCCATAGGGTGAGGACAGACCCAAAATAAGAAGAGGAGGAGAATCAAGCCAAACAATAAAAAAAATAAATTGAGTGTGAGTCTCTTTGAAACTCAAGAGCATTACCTTTTCAACGTGAATCCGCGAGGTGACCCCTTTACTGTTGAGAGAGCCCGACCAAAGTAGATGGAATAGGACTATCTAGGTGAGAATCTCCCCTAAATCCTAATGAACGAAGCTAGGAATGAATAAAATGTGGATAAAACCTAAAAAGAAGGGTTTTCTCCCTATTTTATACCTCCTATACCCCCACTATACCTTTTCTACACCTAGAGAAATTGCTAGAGTTTTTGTATAATTTTCATATGAAATCCGTGTATGTTCAAATGTGAAGGAAAGACCCCTTTTTATAGGGAAGAGGAGGTCTGAACATAAAAAATCATGTTTGAGACCTACCTTGTCCTAAAAATGGTAAGAGACTACTTCCAAAAAAGCTTGAATAGGAAACAACCATACCTATTTGGGTGAGGCCCCATCCATACCAATACCAGGGGATTCGTACAGGTCGTCCCAGTCGTGAGGTAGGTAGTCACCCGTACGGGCCTGCGAGTGGATCTGTACCACTATACAGAACCCCGTATACATACCTAAGGTCATTCTAGGTCACTGTGCCATGGCCAAACTCAACTCTGCAGTAGTAGGAACAACTTGGATGGACAACACCTAAAAGATATTACATCGTATAGCTCTCACCATAGTTTCGTGAGAAGGATCATTAAAATCTAGTGCTCACAACTGGCACAAATACTTTATCGGATCCACCTTTGTAATTGCTTGAATCCTATAAGATTGGAAGTAATGTTTGAGTTTCTTGGTTAGCGAGACCATGACGGCACAGGTTTTCTCCTCAATGGTGTATTGAGTCTCATACTCTAGTAATTTGTTGTTGAGATAATAAACTGCATGTTCCTTCTTATCTTCCTGCTCCTAAACTAACATGGCTCCTATAGATGTTTCTTCTATTTCTAAATAGAGAATGAGTGGCTTTTCGAGAATCGGTTGCCTTAGTACAAGTGGGTTCATTAGGTACGCGTTGATCCTATCAAAGGCTTCTTAAAATTGGTAGTTCCATTATATTGGTTACTGTTCCCTCAAGAGCTTGAATATAGGCTTGCATGTGGTAGTTAACCGTGCTATGAAGCATCTGACATACTGTATGGACCCCAAGAAGCTCCTCACTTCTTTCTCAGTCTTTGGTAGGGGCATTTACTTGATGGCGTTGGCTTTATCAGTATCCATCTCTATGCCTCTTTTACTAACCACCTGCATTGTATTTCTCAATTCTTGTGAGGAATCGCTCTAACACTACTAGGTGTTCTTCTGGCAATGCGTATTTTACAAGCATGTCATCTATATAGACTTTGACTTCTTTGTGGATCAAATTATATAGTAATGTCGTGACTACTTGCTGGTAGGTTGCCCCTACGTTCTTGAGCCTAAAAGGCATCACCTTAAAGCAATACGTTCCCTATTTTAAGATGAATGCAGTTTTGAACTTGTCTGTTACGTTCATGAGGATCTGGTGGTATTCAGAGAACCCATCCATGAAGAAATCCATAGCCGCTCTTGCCGCGCTATGTACCAAAATGTCAATGTGTGGCAACAGAAAATCATCCTTAGGGGTAGACTTGTTCAGGTCCCTAAAGTTGACACAAACTCTGATGTCGCCATTTTTCTTAGGTACAAGGACTACATTAGATAGCCAAGTGGGATATTCGACGACTTCTATGAAGTTAGTCTTGATCTATTTAGCTACTTCTGCTTTGACTTTTTCTGCCCATTCCGGATGCATTCTCCTTATCTTTTGCTATACCAGATGTATCTTTAGGTCCGTGGGAATCTCGTGTTCGGTGATGTGCCGATCAAGTCACCGCATGTCCTCGTGAGACCAAGTGAAGGCTAAAATGTGGTTTTTAGTACTTTTATCAATTCTCTCTCTCTCTCTTGTTTGATGGGCAATTCATTGGAATTGTACACCAATTTTGGATCATCCTCAATGTTTAAGTCAATTTCTTTTGAAACATCATTATTAATGTTAAAGATGCTAGATTAATGCTTGAATGGATGCATGGAATCATAATCAGAAACACAATCCAAATAAGGAAAGTTCTTCATCCTATTATCATCATAAAATACATTATTCATTTCGAACATATTGGAAATGGAAACAAAAGACTCATCCTGATTGGTAGGGTCTGGCTTTGCAGCAAATGATTCCTCCATGGCAGCTAGCTTCAGCAGGATGTCCTCAATGTCTTCCTCTTCTGCCTTTGTGTTGTCCTTCATGGCCTTGATCATGTCCATGACGACCTGGTTCAAGTAACCTCCCTTATTTCTTACTTCCTTTGATATCTTAAGTTGTGCTTGGAGGTGTTTGGTTAGAGTTTCAAGGATTTCCTCTTCTTTGCTCAGCTTGTTGATCTTCTTTAGGTGCCCCTATTCATCGATCTTGGTCTAATTGGGGATTGCCCCAGCATCTAGCTGATGATTTGCTTTCTTCATCACACAAGCAATGGAACTTTAACCGCACTTGCCATAGTCGACCAAATCTGAGAAAATCTCAAATCCCAGAACTATCCTCCCTTGGTGAGTAACATGTTTAGGGGTTCCTTTGTAGGGTTGCTCTGACTTCTTATGAAAGACCATTTTATTGGTGATTCTTTTGGCGCCTTTATGGCTGAGTCTTGCAGGTTTCCGTTCTCCTTCCCCTATATTGAAAGTTAGCATTCCCTACTCATGGGCACCTAGTCCTTTCCTAGGAGTATGATGTTTCTACATGTAACCTTGAACCCAAGGGCCCCAATGCACTTCTGGTTGCTTGTTTGTTCTTAACTGATGGCGGCTATGGTAAATCCTTTCATATGGCTTTCTTCTATCTTTAGTGCTGCCACCACTTATGCCTTATCAGCCTCTAAAGCAATGATCTTTCCATGGGGTGGAATTTTGATTTTCTAGAGAAGAGTGGATGGAACTGCTTTTAGAGCATGGAACCATGGTCGTCCGAGCAGTATAGAGAAAGTCATCGGGATGTCTATAACTACAAGAAGCATAATAGACGAGACTTCTCTAATAGTAACTTCGGTTTCAAACATACAAATGACGGTTCTCTTAGAATTGTCATAGGCCTTGATGACCGTTGTGGATCTCTTCAAGTCCCTCTCGGTTAGTCCTAGATTGGCAAAATATCCTTAGGACATATATTCAGCGACGAGCTATCATCGACCATTACGCACGGTATTATGCGCCTAAAAACACTTGCCTTTAAGTAGAGAGCCTTATTATGGCGAATGCCCTTATCGGGTAAATCTGAGCTTAAGAGAATAATATTGGGATAATAATGCTGGTCTCAGTGATAAGCAGCGTACAAACTTATTCCAGCGATGCTAGGGGAGACATTTCCATCTCCATCAGCTTTTTCACGATGGCAAGCCTATAGTTTCAGAACCAAGAAGAAGGACCTAGATGCTCATCTTAATGGTAGTGGCCTTTAACTATTTTACAATTGGACTTTCTATTTGTTTCGAGGACTTGACAAAAGTAGGAGGTGCTAGAGGCTCCGTTCTTATCATAGTAAGGGCTACTAACACAATGATTTTCCCTCCTCAGGTGATTCGACTAACAACCTGGGTAGGCAAGTTTTTTGTTTTGAAGACTTCAAACTCATCAAAATCTTCATTATGCGGTATTTCTCCCAAGTCAGTCGGCTTGTTCACAGAGGATGGTGCTTTGGTGGTGAAGGGCCATTGCATAAAGGGAACCTTTTCAGGTTGTCATTCCGGGACAATAGGATTCTCTTATAGGATTTAGCATAAAATGGGGTTGGAGTCTTGCCCAATCATGTGAATGGATGAGTGTGAGCACGGAATTTTACAGTCCCTATCGCGAGATCATGATGATGTATACCCGATTTTATTCCTCATGATAAAAGTTCTTTTTTGGAATTTTTATTACCAATAAAAAATTATCTATGAATTTTATTGTTAGAAAAATTCAGTTTAACGTGTCCGATAACGCGTCCAATGGTAGCTCAAACCGATGATTTGCACTAAAAAAAATAATTTAGCCCTAAATACCCTTAAAAAGTAAAAAAAAAGAGCCCAATAATTCAAATCATTCCACTGAAATCCCTTTTGGTCGGATTTTCTTCCTTTTTCCCCAATTTTAGGCTTGATCCATTATTACTTTTCAGACCTCTTAGGAGGATGAGACCGACAGCGATCTCATCGAAACCGCCGGTGGTATCATCCATGCCGCCGGCAGCATGAGTTTCAGCTACAGAACAGCTGTGTGCCTTTTTACTCAATATCTACGGATAATTGATCAAAGTCAATTTCCATCGGATTTTAGCCCATGTAAGGAGGCATTTAATGCTGGCGAAAGGGTTCAACACTTCCACCATTTAAAATCTTAAGGAGATTTTGAGTATTTTAGTTATTTCTAGTGAGATAAAGTCTAGAAAAGGTAAGAAAAGATGATTTAATCCATCTTTTCTTCGTTTTTCTTTACTGAACTCTCTGATATTTAGGAGAATTCTTAGGTTTAGAATCAGTAAAATAGGATTTAGACACCTAAATCACCTCTTTACTTCCTAAATTTTTATTTGAGCTCCCTGGAGGTGACATTCGGATCACGAAGAGGTGGATTCACTGCCTCGAGGTAAAAATTCTAAGTCTCATAGCTCTTTGGTTTTCATTTTTACTTGTTGGTTGTGTTCAGTTGCTATTTTGTGCTTAGTTTTGGGTTTTTGGTCGCTTTCCGGGCAATAATAGCTGCTTCAAGAAACTGAAGCCGCTGGCGGTATCAACCATGTCGCCAGCGGCATCGTTGATATCGCCAGTGGCCTCATTTGTCCCCAATAGCTTTATTTTCCAGTAGGACCCTTCTTTATCGTATCCAAAACATCATACAGTCTACCTGTGTAAATGAGATCGCCAGCAGCATCAGTGATGTCACCAATGGCCTCATCCATATCTTTGGCGATATGGAGTTCTAGATAGCAGTTTGTTTTTTTATTTCTGACCTAGTTTAATTTTCTGAAGCTAGGATGTACAGTGCAACAACGGGGGTCCAAATACTCTTGAAAACAGACCTCACCCTATAACATGTGGCATTTTCACAAATAATCTAGTTAAAATAATTGTCGAGTCTAAAATATGGACATAACGGAATTTTCCCGCAAATACCGTTTAAACCCCATTTTTAGCCATCCAACCTGGCTCCATGAATTTTAAAATGAATATGCCATGTTCACGCTAACTCGGGACTTGTTTGGTTTACTAACTATGCATGTTATATGATATACCTCATACAACGTGCCATATTTGGGCTAACCATTTTTGTGCAGGTAGATTTAGGTTAGATGTATGTTAGGCCTTCGGGTATATTTATTTTTGTATAGACCAAATGTAAAGGATTTGGAAAGCCTTGTACTTATTATTTAAATTTCTGCATTTTATTTGGGATGACTGTAATAATTTATTTATTTCCTGTTTGAATGCTTGATAACGTGATAATAATATATAAACCCAAAACACAATAAATAGTGTGGATCAAAACCTATTAAGAAAGAATGAAATCTTTTAACTTGGCCAATGTAAAATAGATAACATCATCCGAACTCAGATACTCTGCTTAAGGTATGGTCTACCACCCGGTGGGAAAATCGTACCGAAATTTCCCAGTTGAGCTGAACCGGGTGACAAATCTATTTTAAGTATGGGATTTTTATCTCGTATCTTTTATACATTAAAATATGCTGGGGAACCATCTCTCCAAACTTGAAACTTAAAATTTTGAATAAGTTTAAAATATTCTGAAGATGTATTGAAATCATTGGCCAAATTAAAACTTTATCACACCTTTTTGGGGAGGGGTTGAGTAATGTGGAATTAAGGTAAATGAGAACCTTCTACATCAATAACCTTGTACCAAAGGCAAGCTAGAAAAAGTTTTAGCACTTATTCCCTTAGGACAACTAAAATAATGAAAATAATTGGGACACACTTCTTTCACCACTTACTGGTGAAGAAGCTAACCTCCATTACTCATGCAACAGCTTGAAGAGGTACGTTTTGTGTGCTATGTGCTACGTGCTCATACATTACTCATGCCAAAGATCAATCAACTTACCCTTACTAATCTCTATTCGTGGAAGAGGTTTAGCAACATCTATAGGACTTATTTTGTACCCCATTGATCACGACATATCACTATGCATGACAATGGGTACGAGCATCCCACGTATGTTGGAGGGATAAGCCTTCCCACCATCACTAAACACGTTAACGTATAGCCATACATACCATGCATTGGTTATTAGACAAAGGTTATTCACCCTATCTATGGCATCACTCAATCCATGCATAATTTGATCTACTGCCTACCGTTTCAGTTAGAAGGAGGTGAAGTTATCGTCGCACCTAGGTTTGGAGAAGGCTTGAGCACCATTTGATTCATTATTCTCTTACCCCAGTAGTCACGATGGAAGTTGAAGGGGTTCCATTAGGGAGTCAGATTTAGAGCATATTCAGTTGGGTCAGAATTCCTCTCAGCCAGTCGTGCCTTTCTCGAACAATGATGGAAACCTCCCTCCAGCTGAGGTTTTTTTAGGCCCTACTCCCATCTCAGGAGCAGCGTCTCAGCCCCCTCCTAGTTTTAACTTTGCCAATGCTATAGCTCAGCTTCTGAACTCAGATGCATTCCAAGGCTCTATCCAAACCGCTGTCCAGGTAGCCATCAAGTAAGCCCTAGGGATAGGAATTCTGAATGGGTCTCTGAGTCTGATATGCAAGCCCAGAATGGTTCAACGCAGATGTTGGCTGCTCTGATAGGGACAAAACCCATTGCACTAGTTTCTCACCCCACGCCCTCAACTCAGCCCATAGCAAGCCCGTTTTAGTTTGGGCAGACATTTGCTTTTCTGTGAACCTCGACAACCCTGGCGATTGTTCTTTACAATCTAAGACCCTTAGCTTAGAGCTCGATTCCTACAGTATTCACTCATTATTTTTTAGCTTCCTCAAGTGGGCTAATCCAACGTCTATCATCTTTTACTCCTCCTCAGTTTGTTGTAACTCCTACGGGCACCACTTATCCCGATAATCCTTTCAGTAGCTAGATAATTGTTCATCATCGCCTTGACATTCCTCCACCATCTCCACTAATCCCGATCAATGACCAGGTCATGCAACCTCTAGGAGTGACACCTGAAGTAGATGTATTTGTTCGCCAGATGATGGTCTCTTAGACTAACCATGTCTAGGTCACACAGCCTTTCGGGCATGACACACTAGGCCATAGCTTTCACTCACCACCTGATCAATGACTAGGTCATGTAACCTCTGGGCGTGACACTAGAGATTTAATCCTACATCAACTGTCTTATAGCTGCTAAGGAACCCGAGAGAGGAGAAGATTAGGTCCCCGATAATTTCACAATGCCAAATATGGTGCATTATGATGGGTCTGCTGCCCCTGCTTTCCACATTATTATATATGAAAGAATGATATGTGTGAAGAAATTAAGTGATAAGGTGCTTGCTGAAATGTTTCCTTGTTCCCTTTGTGGCCCTGCTCTTGAATGGTATCATACTCTACCTCAGCACATTATCACTGATTAGAAACTTCTTTTTGAGGCTTTAAAAGTGCACTATGGTTTCAATACAATGATGGAAATAACCCTCCAACACCTTGAGAGAGTCTGCCAAATGCTTTCCGAAATCTTCAAGCAGTACTTTAACTAGTGGATGTCAACCCAAGTTCTGATGAAATCTAAGCTAAGCCTTAAGGAGATGATTGTTAAAGTCCTAGAAGGTTCCCTTCCTCTTTTCAAAGAAATGGCTACTGATTCATTTGACTCTTATAAGACTGTGTTTAAAAAGGTTGAGAAAATTGAATGTGAGGTAGAGCGTAAAAAAGCAGAAAAGACATGACAACCCTAGTTTAGAAAGAATAGTAATACTCAGCCTGCAGCTCCGACACCTGCTAAAACTAAAGCTTTAGCTGTAGTTTAGGCAGTTTCTCAAGCCCCTATTGCACCCTTAGCAATCACTCAAGCCCCGCCAGTAGCTACCGTAGTCCAGCCTCCTCATTCTCCTTTGGTCCTCAATAATCCGTACAAGCTACCCCTCTGAATTATCTTTTAGTGCTTAAGGGAAGCAGGTTATATCCAGCCCCTTCAGAAGTACAACCCATCTAAACTCGAGGATAAGAACCATTTTTGTAATTACCATGTTCAGGTGGGTCATTAAACCAACAATTGTAAGAGCTTGCTTTTAGCCATTCAGTATCTAGTCAGTGGAGGAAAAATTACTGAACCAAAAAGGTCCCGAGCACCATGAATAACCCTTTGCCAAATTTTGGGAACAAGGTAAGCATGATCTATTCCGGCTTACCCAAAGCCATAATGCTTGATCACCTCACTCATAGGCCAAGGAATGGCAATTCAGTTCTGGTTATCAGTTCCGGCCTCCCATCCAATTCAGTCTTTGATCTAATTAGCCAAGCTAATATGTGGGTTAATTCGATTTAGGGTATGGAAGCTAACCCGACTCCTCCTAAGAAAGAAAGCCTTAAAACTCAGCCTTTTATGGCTCAGAGAATGAAAATTGAGAAGAAGCCGCTCTTTATTAGATTCCTTTATTTTGAAGGATGACTATTTCGATGAAGATGAGTGAGTAGTTGAAGTAGACAAGGCCATAAGCACTAAATTATTTAGGGTTGATTCGCCTGCCAACGTAAAGCTAAATGAACTATTTAGGGTCAACTAGAATGAGCTTTTCAGTGTGGATGGGTATGAGTTGTAAAACCTAGATTCAGGCCCTAATGAACTGTAATATCTGTTTGAAATGCAAGCCACTCGGAGTGTCCTACTTATAACATTCTCAACATTTCTCGGAGTGCTCATTTGTATCAGTATGATGATTATTATAGCCATCTGGATAAGGATCCTGTCCCTAGGAGAATAGACACCGCTACAAGGATACCTTCTCCACCTCCACTTGTTCCCACCAGTCTAGAGTTTGATCCTCTCATTACTCAACTCAAGAACACCTAAGCTCGATACAGCATCTAGTAGTTGGCTATTGATTTTGATGGGCATTACAGGGGATTGATTAAGCAATTACTCAATTTAGAAGCTACTCTGATCACTTCTATTGTTGAGATGTGGGCTATAGTTGGGGAGGCTATTCCTCTAAAGAAGGGATCGCATATTGTATTTGATAATTTTGATCTCCCACTTGAGGGCAAGGATCATAATAGGGCCTTGTTCATCTGAATTCAGATCCTTGATAAGACCATACCCTGTGTCATAGTGGATGATGGCTCCACCCTGAACCTCTATCCTCTAAAAGCCCTTCCTCATTTAGGACAGTCAGAGGAAGTGCTTGAGAAATCCAACACTAT
This sequence comes from Euphorbia pulcherrima, assembly GCA_947683365.1. NCBI lineage: Eukaryota > Viridiplantae > Streptophyta > Magnoliopsida > Malpighiales > Euphorbiaceae > Euphorbia > Euphorbia pulcherrima. Next base: position 40,437,875 of record CANTUS010000008.1, on the reverse strand, counting down.
TATCTGTATAATGATTCGAAATGCAGTGTGATTGAGGCCTCTGAAGCAGAAGTCACTGTTGGAGGTGTTACAAGCAAAGTGCGATTCACTATACTCATCATCCCTATTAATTACTCTTTATTGCTTGGCCGACCTTTGCTCCACGCCTTGGGTGCAGTTCCCTCCAGTATCCATTAGAAAATTAAGTTCATTCATGTGAATAGGTTGGTAACTATCGAGGCTTACCACACTTCCATTATGGCTGTTATGGAAGCTAAAGCTAAATTAAAGGAAGATCTTCATGTTGTTATGATTAGTAAGATTGAGAAATCACCTCCCATTTGGCATAATTATCTCCACTATAATATGGGAGAACTGATGAGGAGAGCTAGGTATAAGCCTAGCAGAGGCTATAGAATGCATGAGCAAGGAATTATTGAGGCCTTAGAGCCAAAAGTACTTGTCCGCCAAGTAGGATTAGGGTATAAGCCTAGAAAGACCTATCATCGTGTTTGTTCTGGCCACTGTTGTATGGTGACTATTTGTAAAATTCAAGGCAAAAGGCCTTATAAGGGGGAAGTTGAACCCATTAAGCATAATTGGAAAAATGTGGCCTGGTTTTGAGATCTTCAAGGATGTCTATGATTTTAAGGCCGGCTGTGTGGTTATTTCTGCTGAACCCAAACCCGCTAAAATTGTTGCACCTATCAATGTCGTTTTTAATAAGGTCAAGGGTAAAGGAAAGATGTACCCTAAGAATAATACTGGGGGAAGTGAGGAAGAGATTGTGGATCTAGAAGTTGAAGACGTTGTGGCCACCATGGCCAAGGCTATGGCATTTCTAATGAAGAAGGGTTAGAAGGGTGAGAGAACCAGGGAAGAGGATGGCATGACTGAGATCATGAAGAAATTCGCTAGTGCCCTAACCAAGAAAGCTAACTTGTCCGGGGAACCACCACTTACTGCCGACCAGAAAATGACTCTAGAACATATCTTGGATGCCATTTTGATGAATACTATAGAGGGTGCTCCACCTACTGCTGACATCAGCACTGAAGCCCCTCTGCCTGTAGAGGAGGACAATATGGATGATATAATTTTCAATATTTCTAATGTATTTGATGTAAACAATGTCGGCTATAAGGCTTTCAATTCAATGAATGACTCTCATTTTGCTTACTTGTTTGATGTTTTTCCTGATGGATCAATGCATTCACATACGCATAACATTTTTGGCATTAGCGATACTTCCTTAAGTGAAATAAACCTAAGTACTGATGACAAACCTAAAATGGTAACCATTTCTAACAACTTAAATCTCAAAGAAAAAGTGAGATAATAAAAGTGCTTAAGGATCATGTTAATGCTTTAGCCTGGTAGTACGAGGATATGCCTGGGGTTGATCATTAAATCACCGAGCACAAAAATTCAACCAATCCTAATTTCAGACCTGTCAAGTAGAAGCTCCGTCGGTTAAGACCAGAATGGGAAGATCAGGTTAAGGCAGAGGTTTCGAGGTTAGTTGAGGCTTGCTTTGTTAAAGTTGTGGAATACCCGACTTGGTTGTCCAATATAGTTCCAATTTCAAAGAAAGAGGGTAGGGTCCGAGTTTGTGTTGACTTCCAAGACCTCAATAAGGCTTCACCTAAAGATGACTTCCCACTTCCTCACATCGATTTTCTAATTGATAGTGCCACTAGGGCAGCTATGTATTCGTTTATGGATAGAATCTCGGGTTACAATCAGATCCTAGTGGATATCATCGATAAGGTTAAAACAACGTTCATTTCCGAATGAGGGGTTTATTACTACAAAGTAATGCCATTTGGGTTGAAGAATGTTGGGGCCACTTATTAGTGAACTGTAACTGCCCTCTTGCATGATATAATCCATAAAGAAGTGGAGGTGTATGTAGATAATATGACCGTGAAGTCTGCTACCTGAGAAGAGCACCCTGCTATTCTCGATAGATTCATGACTCATATCGAAAAGTATAATCTCCGGCTGAATTTGAAGAAGTGTGTGTTTGGGGTTACTTCAGGAAAATTACTGGGACATGTGGTTAGTCAGAAAGGAATTGGAATGGATCCTGATAAGGCTAAAGCCATTAGGGATATGCCTCCTCCAAAGATAGATGAAGAAGTTTGATCATTTCTAAGGTCCTTATAATATGTCAGTCAGTTCATTGCCCACCTCACTACCACATGTGAACCCATCTTTAAACCATTAAGAAGTAGCAACTAGTGGTATAGAATGATTAGTGCCAAGTGGCATTCAACAGAATCAAAGCTCACCTTATTAACCCACCCGTTCTGAAACTCACCATTCCTATGAAACCTTTGATCGTGTACCTGGCTATCAAAGAGTCATATGTAGGGGCAATGCTTATCCAGGAACATGATGATAAATGGGAGCACATGATCTACTACTTGAGCAAGAAGTTGTTGGATTATAAAACCCAATACTCAATTAGGGAGAAAACTTGCACCACTATGGTTTCGCTCACTAAGAAGCTACGCCATTACTTTTAATCCTACCGAGTCTAAGCCGTGGGTAAGATTGACCCCATAAAGTATCTTTGTCAGTTCCCCACTCTAGCTAGTAAACTGTCTCACTGGTTACTACTTCTATCAGAATTCTACATTGAATATGTCATGAAGAAGGTTATTAAGGGATGACTAGTGGCAGAATTCCTAGTTAGTCAACCCCTCGACTCGGATTATTTTGAGAACCTAGAGTTCCCTAATGACCAGCTCACCTTTATTACAATCCTTGAGCGTGTGTGGACTATATACTTTGATGGCGTTGTGAATCGATGGGGAGCAAGCCTTGGAGTTATTATAGTCACCCCGGATAATGAAATCATCTCATTGTCCAAAAGCTTGGAATTTGTTATCACCAATAATGGGGCTAAATATGAAGCATGACTATTCGGTCTTGAAGATCTCCTTCTGGTTGGGGCCCGTATGATGTCTACAATTGGAGATTTGGCTCTTATGATCTATCAGGTTGTCGGGGATTAGGAAATCAAAGAAGAATCTCTTCACCCTTATGTCAAGGCAGTCTAAGGCTTATTCGAGAAGTTCACCTCGTGCTTGTATCGCCACGTTCCCTAGGATGAGAATCAAATGGCTGACTCTTTGGCCACCCTGCCCTCCTTATAGGAAGGAACCCAGCAGTAGCCTATTCATCCTTTGGTTCTGTTTTTGACTAAGATCCCCTACCATGCTCAGCCGGTTCAGCAGGTCCTCAATATCTTAACGGAACCCTGTTGGTACTCTGACATAGTCCTATTTCTTCAAATCGGACAATATCCTCCGAATTCTTCTGACTCAAATCATACCTCTCTAAGGTGGCTCGCTATCCAATTCAGCATTGTCGATAAAGATCTATTCTAGTGCACCAATGACAGTTTACTGCTTCATTGCTTAACTGAATCAGAGGCTCAAAAGGTGATTGATAATGTCCATTATAGTAATTATGGCCCTCATATGAATGGTCTCACTCTTACAAAGAAAATTCAATAGTTGGGATACTTTTGGCTCACCCTACCAGCCGATTGGATCGCCCAAGTCAAGTGGTGCCACCAATGCTAAATTCATGGCGATATGCAGCATCTACCACCCACCAAGCTCCATCATTTATCTATTCCTTAGCCATTCTCGGTGTGGGGATAAACATAATCAGTGAAATTCATCCTTCATCAACAAATGAGCACATATTCATTGTGGTAGCAGTGGACTATTTCTCTAAGTGGGTAGAGGCCGAATCCTACACCAATGTCACCGCCAAGAAGATGACCAAGTTCATAGTAAAGCACATTTTTGTTCAGTATAGACTTTCGCATCATATAGTCTCATATAACACGATACTGTTTCAAGGGGAAACCACCAATCTGATTGAGAAATACGGGATTGAACACTACATATCTTCTTTGTACAGACCACAAGCCAATGGTGCCATTGAGGCAGTTAACAAATTGGTAAAGAAGATCATTTCTAAGATGATAGCCGGTTATAGGGATCGAGCAGACAAGCTACCTTTCGCTATTTGGAGATATAGTACAAGCGTCCGTACCCCGATCGATCAAACTCCATTCTCCCTAGTCTATAGAATGGAAGCGGTCTTACAATTCAAGACTCAAGTAACCTCACTTAGGGTGGCATTAGAGGCCAAATTGAAGGAATCTAAATGGACTCAAGCAGGGTTTGAGTAGCTAAATATGATGGATGAGCAGAGGTTAAGGGCTCTAGATAATCTCTAGATGTACCAGCAACGCAAGGCTCGAGCCTGTAATAGTCGAGTAAGACATCAGAGGATTCCCCTAAAAGCAAGAGATCTAGTCCTCAAACAGCTGAAACCTTCCACCACTGATGTAAGGGCAAATTCAAGCCTAACAAGAAAGGACCGTATGTGATAAAGAAAATGCTTAGTAAAGGGGTAGTTAGGCTTATGAACATGGACTGGAATGAGTTTGTGAACCTCGTAAACCAGGATAGGCTTAAGCGTTATCACATCTAATCCAACAGAAATAAATCACAAAAAGTAGCAGAAAAAAAAAATAGATATAACAATCACCCGCCTTTCAATCTTTTACTGATTGGGCAAAAATTAGGGTGACACCCAACGGTCGGTATTATGCAAATTGGCCGTGCAAACATTGGGGGATATGACCAACCTGCAAGATCAAAAATCCAAAAAGGGCGATTGAGGCAAAAATTAGGGTATGTGAGAAAAGAGAGAGTGAGTGCCTTCTAGAAAACCAATCTAGGCTAGTTGGCACCGGGAGTTAAATCAAAGGAAATATTAACCATACATCATGTACTTTGTTTTACTTCACTTAATGAAAGTATCTCTTTTGCTGAATTCTGAATGCTTATGTTTACGTGAATTTTGTATCCACACGGTCAAAATACCTCAAGTAAACCGAATGCATAATTCACATTATTCCAAATCAAGCGCGCAATAAATAAAAATAATTCTGATAGACTAAAAAGAGCAAGGTCTATACAAAAGTCAAAAAATTCTACTAGATTGAAAACCCAAAAAGGGCGCTCAAGGCAAAAATTAAGACATGGTTCGATCGATTGAAAACCTCCAGGGGAATTCTATACAAAAATTAGAACCAAATAAAAGGCATGTAATAAAATAAAGTTTGATAGGTCTGTCACCCTGACTAGCCTGTGCGAAAGATAGAACTGAAGAAAGTGCATCTCAATCCGAGCTCCCCGTATCATCATCATAATACCTAGAAATCCTCCACAAGGTAGTAGTGGAAAAGGGCTCGTGTCCCTGCTCAGCTCGCTCTCCCTCAAAGAGGCCCTATGATGGCTTAGATCGAGTCGTCACACATCTAATGTCAGCAACCCATCGTCTGTAGTGTATATTAGTCTGAATGGTCACCACATGAGCATAGTCTTGAGTCTTGAATAAGGCCTCTCTGGCCCATTTCTCCCAAATATGGTTCACCCACCTGGCTTTGTAGACTTTGATCTGGTTCTCATATAGCTTGATTGGGACTCTCAGTTACTTACCATACTGGCGATGCAACCGATACCTGGTATAGAACGAAGACCTCTCCAGACCTATCAACTGAACACAGGATCCCCAAGACTCTAACACCACTTCTCGGGTCCTCTACAATAGGCTAACCAACTAAATTTGTGAATCTATATACCCCCTCAAAATAGGCATCCAATTATTGAATGTCAACCAATCGAAATGTGCTCGCATAAGCCCATTTTCCCTCAGATGAATGGGTAAGTAATTTTTAGGGTTACCCCATGGTGCCTCCTACAGCTTCAGCTTCTCTATCAGCCATACCTGTAAACCAATTTCAAATAAGGGCAGAAGAAAGTGAACAATTTAGAAGATGGGGAAAATGAATACCTACTGTAGTGTAAGATGGTGATCGATAAGAGTCGGGTCAGTAGAAGTAGCATCTATGTTATTAGGATCTCTGTTAGTCCCACAGCTATAGGGGAAGCCCCTATTGACATAGGACCTACAAATAAAATCAGCCTGAATGGGGCAACTAGGCCCACTTTTGCACATTAACTCCGCCATAAGTAAAAGCGCGATCATGAAAGGCCAAGCAAGATGAGATCTGGATGCCCCACGGCGTCACTCCAGCATAGCACTAAGTTGAAATCCGAGCTTGTCAGGAAGATGGGATATAAATAGGTCCACGGAGTCTAAATTCTATAACCCTTGGGGCACGCCATCCGTATCAAAGTGACACTCTAGGAGTGCCAAGGGCATATGCTTGGGGTATAGGACCCCTAATATGGCATGGAACTCCTCAAGTAGGGGGCATAGCTCAAATGAGGAAAATCAAAATACATTGTCCATCCGATCAGAGAAAAACGACACTGCAAGAAGGAATTCGGGACTTACGGGCTAAGCTGCGACGTATTGAAAGCCACATTGGCCAAATTTCTCTAACTTCTTCCAATTTGCATTTCCTAGGCTTTCTAGGAAACCAGCCATAGCTGCTGATTGTGGTTTGCCATGGTTGAATTTGAGAAAATGACTAAATCTGAGTTCCTGGATTAGTGATGTCGCCGGCGATATAAGTGATGCCTCCAATGGTATGGGTCAAATCTCTAGTGATATGGTGTGAAGCCGCTAGCAGTATGGGTTGCTGGTAGCTTTGTCTATACTATTTAGCAGATCAGATTTTCGTGCGGATAGCGATATCAATAATGCCACCTGTGGGATGATAGTATTTTCTATAAATTTCATGCCTGTTTTAACTAGTTTAGATATGTGAATAGCCTGTAAAAACCCTGTAATCTATTTCTAGAACATATTCAAGCTCAAAATCCAAATTTTATTCAAAAACCAAAGACCCGAAGGTGCAAATCATCCATATATCTAAATCCTAAGCCTAAACAAAACTAAAACCATCCAAAAGTTCAAAATCCAAAATCAAACCCAAACATTCAAACCTAATGTATCAGGGGCACAAATCCAAACCACCAAAATCCATAAATTAAATAAAAAGAAAAGGGCTCAGCAAATGAATCTAGAACTGGTCGGGCAGGCGAGATAAGGCATCTGCATCATCAATGAGATAACAGTTGGCAACATCCTCCTCAGTCCCCACAATGCTCCACGTGCTCCTGAGCTCAATGCTAGATTGACGTCCAACTGTCAGTTTCCTCCCCCTATGGCTAGGCTGAGCTAGAGTTGTACAATTCATTTTTTTTGCTTCTCCTTTCATGCAAAGTATCATCTAGCTAGCTCTCTAGCTTGCTCACGCAGCGTCGGAGCACCCCTGTCTCTTCCTAGTACCTCCGCTGGGCCTCATCAGCATCCTATAGTTTGAGGGCCATAAAATCCTACAAATAGAGAAACCGCAACAATCCATATCATTCATAACATTCATACATGCATTTTATTTTGCAATGTCACATCATATCAAGGGACATACTTGAGCAAGTAGAGTCTGGAAAATGAGAGTGTCCTTGAGAGCAAAGGCTTTTCCAACCAAACACTCTACCTCAGCACGAGTAACCTAAAAAATCTAAAAAGAGGCAGTTAAAAGGAACCACCTAAGGAATTTTCATATGAATATGTTCGCGTTTGCACAAGACTTACATGAGTTATGTCTATAGGCATAAAGTTCAGCGAATGGCTACTGGGGGTTATCTCCCTAGTCCAAAAGTCACCTCTCGAGTTCATGAGTAGGAAGTGGGTCTCCAAAGTAGTCGAGAGGTGCCCCTCTACAAATCCAGCACCCTCGGGGTATGCCTTGGCCCCACACTCTGCTATCCTTGGGTTGACCTCTCTTCCTGGGAGGTGCCTAAAAATTAAAAGCAACACAAAGGCAAGTGTAAGCAACCGTTTTGATCCAAGCATATAGCATATATATATAAAAGTAAAAGAAAGGCACGATCTCACATTAGAAGAATGGTGCCCCCGTGAGCCATCAGTGCATCCCGGCCAACCACACCCTACCCCTCGGGATTGCCCTCACTGCCACCACTTTCTGCATCATCCTCTTCACTCTTATTAACAATACCGCACATTTATCGTTTTTGCTCTTCCTTCCTCTTTTTTGTATGGAAGGCTACAGAATCGTTAGCATGGATGCAGGGGCACATAATAAGCAAGCGCGAAATATGGCCATTATAAGGCCAAGGACACTCCCATCCACACAACCGTTGCCCTCCAAATAATTAGCCTTATCGGTCGCACTAGTAATAGTTAAGTAAGGCCACTAGAGGCCTGCAAAGGGATCCACAAGCATTGGCCTAGCAGCAGGGATAAGCTCCCTCCAGCCATAAACTCTCTCCCCTAAGTACCATGGCAAAGCTAGGGGGCATTTCATCACAAACCTACGGTCATCCACCTCTCGCTGGCCCGTAAGGATAGTAGCATAGTTAGAGACCTCCTTGAAAGGGTCCCTAATGACTTGGCCAGTCAAAACAAGAAGAAAGTTAAAATCCTCCCTGTATGCAGTAGAATACTTGCCAAGTCCTCCAATGCTCCCGCACCACCGGGTGAGACAATGTGAACCCGATGGCATTGTAGCATTAAACTTAACTACGATGAGGATCTGATGCTTAAAGGCCCAATCCTGCACAATTGATAACCAATCAATCCAAAAACTCGATACACCAAAAAAAGAAGAGAGCAACTAACCATGATAAAAAAGCACTATTTAAAAGGACATACCTGGAGCAGCAAATGGCTCATGTGGAGGACCTTTTCCTTCTTTCAGGCTCATATGTCTAGCCCATAGTACATCTATGCTAAAATGGCCATGAGGTATCGATGATGTGTGGGTCTCCCTTAGTGCCTGCGTGAGAGGCGGGGTCCACTAGGGGTTTTTCTGGATTTAGGAGTGGCAAAATATTTTTTAGTTAAAGTTTGCACAACAAGCCAATTTTAATGAATAAAAGAATCGAGACCCAAATCTCGATACAATTGATAGAGTCGCCACCCAAGTTGTCTACTTGAGAAAGAGTTTTTACGGTACCCTCTGGGCAGGAGATTCATACCTATTAGATCAGAGATTCGGTTATTGGATGAGTCACTTATTTCTCATTTAGTTGATTCAGAATTACATTCACTGATTAAAACCATTTTAGTTTTCATCATTTAGGGAATTATCGTAAAAATCCTATTTCTACACTCTTTCACACTCGTTACATGTGTTTACATATTTCAATAAAGCACAAGTAATAAATCAGCGGACAAAAATTACAATCGAGGGAAAAATGGGGATAATTGCAAAGAGAATCTATACATTTGTTCTAAGTTATAAAATAAATTGAAAATAAATTCTACTACATCCACATATGTTAGCACAGTTTATAGCACGCCATAAATCAGCACTTCAGCATATTTTGTTGTAAAAACATATCTTAACTCTTGTGGGTTGATTTACCAGATTATTAGTGAAAATGATCGCATGGAAAATGGTGAGTTGGGTTGAATTTAATCGATTAAAAATGAGTTCGGGGTTCAACCTGGGGGTCGGTACCCATACGGATGGGGGGTACCTGTATAGGTACTAGGGAGGATCAGTACGAGTCTGGTGTACTCATACGGGTCCTATCTGTCCCAGACAAAAACTCAATTCAGCTAAGTTATAGGATACAGATCAATAGATAGGCGGTAGAAAAATAAAATAAAGAGGGATTTCCTTCCATATGAGTATGGTGCACCAAATTGATATCCTTGGGGATTTATAGGGCCAACGAGGCTTATACGGGTTAGGACCAAACCCGAAACAAGAAATGAAAACAACAAATATAATAGAAGTAACAAGCAATAATAATAATGAATAACTGAGATGTGAGTCTCTTTGAAACTCAAGAGCGTTACCTTTTTGACGTGAATCCACTTTGAGGTGATCCCTTTAAAGATTAGTTCATATACGATCGTTAGCTTGGCAATGAAACGACCCATGTACTGGAGTGATCTAAGGAATGACCTGACTTCCTTTTTAGTTCTAGGAATAGGCATTTCTTGAATAGCCCTAACCTTATTAGGGTCAACCTCGATTCCCCTTTGACTAACAATGTGCCCCAAGAGCTTTCCCAATGTAACCCCAAACACACACTTCTTTGGATTCAAGTGTAGATTGTACTTCTCGGTTCTAGTCAAGAATCTCTCTAAAATCTCAGGGTGGTCTTCTCTCGTGTTAGATTTTACTAGCAAGTCGTCCATATAAACCTCAACCTCTTTATGGATCATGTCGTACAATAAGGCTGTCACTGCTCTTTAGTAGCTTGCCCCTGCACTCTTTAGGCCAAAGGGCATTACCTTATAACACAACACCCCCTATTCTATGACGAAGGCCATCTTGAGTTTATCGATGATGTCCATTAAAATTTGATTGTACCAAGAGAACCCATCTAAGAATGAATACATTGCAGCCCTAGCGGCGCTATCCATCAATACATCGATGTGTGGTAACGGAAAGTCATCCTTGGGGGATGCCTTATTTAGATCGCAAAAGTCGACACACATTCTGACCTTTCCATCTTTCTTAGGGATTGGGACAACATTTGCTAACCATGTCGGATACTCAATCACTTTGATAAACTTGGCTTCCAGTAATCTAGCAACTTCAGCTTTGATTTTATTAGCCCATTCTGGACACAACCTTATTAACTTTCGTTTGATCGGTTGGGATACAATGTTTGGCGATTTGGCGATCTACCCTAGGCATGTCTTTGTAGGACCAGGCAAAAGCGTCAACATGTTTTCTAAGCACTTATATTATCTCTCTTTTTTCGATAGGGGTTAGATCATTGGATATGGTTACCATTTTTGGATTTTCCTCGGTTTTCAAATTAATGTCATGCAATGAAGCGTCATGAATGCTAAAAATGTTATGTGTATGGTCAGATGAATGCATGCTGCCATTAGGCAAAACATCAAACAAGTAAGCAAAATCATTATCATTATCATTAGGATAACCGAAGGCTACATTATTTTCATTACATATAATTGCATTATCATCCTTCAAAGGCGGAGGGCCTTCTTGGTCACTTATTAGAATGTGAGTCAGATCACGATCCAGGTCTTGTAACTATTTCTCTGTCAACACATCATTCACAGCTTTCTGTGTGGCTTGGGCCAGGTTTCTGAAGGCTTCCTAAATCAGTGTCTTCTTCTTTTCCCCCCAACCTTAAGATAGTGTATATCGAAGTGGTCAGGGTATCAATGGCTTTGTCTACTTCAATCTTTGATGGGTCACTGTCTTCCCTTTGTTTGGTACATTTTCCTGCTTCTATAGCTACTTTGTAGCTTTTAGGGATAGTTTTGTATGTACTCATGAATGCTATCCTGGAGAGGTGTGGAGATAACCCAAAGATGAACCGATCAGCTAATTCCTTTTCCTGAGGTTTCCTTTTAAGAGATAGCACGGTCGTTAATAATCTCTAAAAGTAATCATAGACAGGTTCCCCACTCCACTATCTGATAGCTATAATATCAAATATGGATGGCTCTTCTCTTGCCTCCTTGGTCTCCATAATGTATTTTCGTACCTCACTTTCTTCCAATCCCGAGTTGATTATGGCTACCCTATCTCCTCTCGTTTGAGGCTCATAGACTTTTCCTTTGACAATTAGTTCTATGATGGCTTTAAGGAGATTCTCACATGTCCTAGTTGGATGACCAAGACTGACATGATATATGCAGAATATGCCCCTCTCTTTGGGTTTTGGCAGAATATACTATCAGAAATGATCAATCAATTGGTATTTCTTCTGCTTCTTGAAAAGGCTCAATAGAGGAGTATCCTAGTGTGAGATGTCATCTACAGTCATAGGACGAATCACTTGGTCATAGGTCATGCCATAGGGTAAACCCATGAAGTAACGGAGGATTGTACCCTTTGGCATGACCACGAAGTCCGACAGCCGAGTGAAATCCTTACTGCAGTGACACTACAGAATAGCCTCTTGATGGAGTGTACGAGTCCCCCTACTGACTGTGCCAAGCGTTAGGTTTGCTGGTTGAACTGACTAAGCTGAGCTGAGCTATGACAGTGAGGGGGATGAGTGCTGGGTGAAACTGCCGGTTTTTGTCTTAAATCGAGCGAGTAACCAAGAGATCAGTACATGCATGAGATGCGTTATGCATGCATATATTACAACGATCCATGGGGGGTTAATCACAATAAATGCGAATCAATCAATTCCGTCCTTATTTCTCCCGCCGAGTCTGAGGGTATTCTTCCTTAATCTAATCTTACATAGAAACCAGGGTACCTAGTGGGGAAAATACTATATCTTTCAATAAGAATGGTGTAGAGACATATCGGAAGTTGATGTAGAAGGTTCCCATCGCCTCAAGCCTCTTTTGGAGGGAGATGGCAATGAGTGCTCCACCCACTAAGGTATACCCAATATCCCTACCAGTCATAGGTATCACCGTCATGAGTATCATAGAAATACTAGGGCACCCTATCCTAATGCTAGAAGAAGAGCGCATCTAACTAAAGAGAGAAGGAGATGAGAATATAGAGTGTGATAATTTTCCCATATGATGAATATAAAAGCGGGTTGAATCAAGTAAATGATTTTTGGTGCTCATCTTAATCTTTTAATCTTTTAAAATAAACCAACATTTTGCAAGTTAAAAGATTAAGTCCGCAGCAGAGTCACCACTGTGAGGTGTCGATCACATGTGGGTCTCACTTGGCGCCTGTGTGATAGGCGGGGCCCACTGGGGGTTTGTTTGGATTTAGGCGTGATAAAACATTTTTTTGTTAAAGTTTACACAATAAGCCAATTTTAATGAATAAAATAATGGAGGCCTAAATCTCGATACAATTAATACAGTCGCCACCCAAGTTGTCTACTTCCGAAACAGTTTTGGTACGTTTCCCTCTGGGCGGGAGACTCATACCTATTGGATCAGAGATTTGGGTATCGGATGAGTGAGTTATTTCTCATTTAGTTGATTCAAAATTACATTCACCGCATAAAACTATTTTAGTTTTCATCATTTAGGGAATTATCACAGAAATTCTATTTCTACACTCTTTCACACACGTTACATGCATTTACATATTACAATAAAGCACAAGTAATAAATAGGGGGATAAAAATTACAACCAGGGGAAAAATGGGGGAAATTTCAAAGAGAACCTATACATTTGTTCTAAGTTATAAAACAGAACAAAAATAAATTCCCCTGCATCCACAGATGTTAGCATAGTTTATAGCACACCATAAATCAGTACTTCAGCATATTTTATTGTGAAAACGTATCTTAACTCTTGTGGGTTGATTTAACAGATTATTAGTGAAAATGATCGCATGGCAAATGGTGAGTTGGGTTGATTTTAACCGATTAAAAATGAGTTTTGGGTTCTGCATAAGGGTCGGTACCTATATGGATGAGGGGTACCCATACGGGTACAAATGAAGATCGGTACAGGTGTGGTGTACCAGTACAGGTCCTGTCTGGTCCTAGACAGAAACTTAGTTTAGCTAAGTTATAGATTATAGATCAACACATTGGTTGTAGAAAAATAAAATAAAGAGGGATTTCCTTCCGTATGAGTATGGTGCACCAAATTGATATCCTTGTGGATATATGGTGCCAACGAGGCTCAAACGGGTTAGGACGAGATCCAAAACAAGAAATGAAAATAATAAATATAATAGAAGTAACAAGTAATAGTAATAATGAAATAACTGAGATATGAGTCTGTTTGAAACTCAGGAGCGTTACCTTCTCGACAGGAATCCACTTTGAGGTGATCCCTTTACTGTTGAGAGAGCCCGGCCAAAGTAGATGGAATAGGACTATTTAGGTGAGTATTTGTGTGGACAAAACCTCCCTTAAACCCTAATAAAAGAAGCTAGGAATGAATAAAATATGGACAAAACCATTTTCTCCCTATTTTATACCTCCTATACCCCCGCCAGACCTTTTCTATACCTACAGAAATTGCTAAAGTTTTACTATATTTTTTATATGAAGAATGCGTGTGTAAAATGTAAGGGGAAGAGCCCTTTTTATAGGGAGAGGAGGTTTGAATGCAATAAATCACTTTTAAGAACTGCCTTTCCAAAAAAAGGAAAGGATTTCCTTCTAAAAAGTTTGTTTAGGCAATAAGAGTACTCGTACGGGTGAGGCCCCACTCATACGGGTACTAGGGGACCCATACATGTCCCCCCGGTGTACGAAAGGGATGACCCATATGGGTCCCTTAGTGGATCCGTGTCACCAGGATGTGCCTGTATGGGTCCCTAAAGGCAGACTAGGTCTCTAAACTTTGGCCAAACTCAATTACGCAATGGTAGGAATACCCCTGATTGACAACACCTAAAAGATATTACATCATATAGCTCTCATCATAGTTTCGTGCAAAGGATCACTAAAATCTAGTGCTCATAATGGCCATAGGCCAATTCTTCTCCTTGATGGTCGCCAAGTCCTCGACGGCAGAAATTAACCCGTAGTTGACCTTGTTGCCTAAGACAGGTAAGAATAGCACGGTCATTAATGAAATGCTAAAATAGTGAAAGCAGGCATCCCACTCCATCTCGGGGACCACTCCAACCTCATCCAATACTTCCACAACTCACCATAGCACAATCTCTCTGACTTGGGCTTCAATCCAAAGAGCTCTATCACTCTTTTCACCACCGACCCCCTGAAGTGGTTCTTCTCCATATAGACGTCGAAAAGAATAACTTCTTTGGTCCATGGTAGCCCAATCATTGCCACAATGTCGGAAGGGGTAATAGTCACCTCGCCAATCTAAAAGTTAAAGGTATGAGTAGCCTCAGACCACTTCTCAGTTGGAGTGGTCAAAGCTGGGTGAGAAAGCTTTAGCATCAGTAGGGGCATAACACAGCTTAAATCCCCATAACCCCGTGTCATCAATGGCAGCCACAAAGAGCAGAATCCTTCTTCTTAATGTGCTGCCACCACTCGCTGATAGTCCCCATACCTCTAGTACAAGTCAATGTGTGAGGCTGTAAAAAATTGGAAAGGAATAAATAAGTTATGTAATTCTAATTCTATGTCATTTAGCTTCTGGAATGCTGCTGATGCCGCTGCTAGGGCAGTGATACCGCCAATGACATCAACCATACCACCGGTAGTATGATTGATGTCGGTAGCGACATCACTAAAATCAGCAGCGATACGGCATGATTCTGGCCTTTTTTGGAAGGCCTGAAGCCGCCGATGACAAGAGTCATGTTGCCGGCATCAACAATTTCTGTGGGTAGAATCCAGTTTTGCCTAAAATCACACCAAATCACCAAAAAATGCAATTAATCAGTTTTGGGGCATATATCTCTTGTTTTTTAACCTTTATTCTACAATTTTTTAAGTCTAGAATTGAAATCTTCAAACAAAATGAAAAGGTTTAAGTTTTGTAAGATTACCTGGATGTAAGAGATATGGTTCTTCTTGTCCGGGATAAGATTATCGGTTGGAGCTGCAATCCAGTACCTGAATACGATGTTGGATTCCTTGAAGCCATAGCCCACTTGAACCAGGCAAAGTTTCGGCCCCTTAATGGAAGAAGCAGGCAGATCGTCAGACTTAGAACTACTAGATTTACGCCCGAAAATCTTCTTCATGATTAGGAGTAGAAAGGAAAGGGAAAGGTTGAGTTTCTTTTTGAAGAGTAGGGAGGAAGAAGAGGAGTGTTTTTGGCCTCTATTACTCAAATAGGAGAAAATGAGTTTAAACCCATATTAAACACCCGCACAGAATTCGAGGAGTTTAATAATATCTGAAACTATCATTCCATACCGCCGGCGATATCAGCTAAATAGCTAGTGGTATCAATCATGCCACTGGCGGCATCACCATCACGAATTTGAATTTTGAATTTCTTTGACCAATTAAAGATGCCACGTGGCACCCCATACAACCGGCGGCATTAACCAAATCGCCAGCGACATCACTCTAAGTCGCCGGCGATATCAATTTCTCCAGGGGCATTTTAGTTGACTTTTCAATAGTTCAGCAGGATCCCGACTCAAACCTCGACACCCCAAGACTTCTAAAACCCTTATACTTTTAATTATAAAAATATTTTTGTTCCATAAAATCGATCAAGAAGTAAAAACTTTATTTAAAATTCTATCTAACCTTGTTTTACATATCACTTTTTACAGATCAAACTTGAAAGCCCAAGCCCGGCTTGGCAAACCTAAAAGCCCGGGCCCCATTTGGCAAACTTGAAAGCCCATGCCCCGCTTGGCAAACCTGAAAGCCTAGGCCTAAGCTTGGCAAACCTGAAAGCCCATGCCCACTTGGGAAACCTCAAAACTCAAGCCCAACCAAGGGGCAAACCGATCATCAAATGAAGGTCTTGATAAAGCCAGAATCCAGTCATCCTTGGGGTCAAACCCACCAATCATCAAAGCCCAAGCCCAACTAAAGGGCTAGCCAATCACAAAGTGAAGGTACTTGCAGAAGTAGAATCTTGTCATTCTTCAGACCTAGCACACCGTCCATCAGGTACAATTTCTAACCATTGCTCTTTTTTGTGCGATCATACTAATTTGTGTCAGCAGTGATCCCCCAAGGGGTAGCCTATGAGCATGGGGTTTTGCAATCCCTCTCGCGAGACGATGATGACGTATACCTGATTTTATTCCTGATGATAAAAATTCTTTTTTAGAATTTTAATTACCGATAAAAAAGTCTCTACGAATTTTATTTTCTAAAAAATTCAGTTCGACATGTCCGATAACAAGTCCGGTGGTAGCTCAAACTGATAATTTGCACCCAAAAAATAATTTAGCCCTAAATACCCTTAAAAAGTAAAAATAGAGCTCAATAATTCAAAGCATTCCGCTGAAATCCCTTTTCGTGGGATTTTCTGCCTTTTCCCCCATTTTAAGGCTTAATCCATGCTTACTTTTCAGACCTATCAGGAGGATGAGACCGCCAGCAGCCTCATCAATACCACCAGCGGTATCATCCATGCCGGCGGCGGCATGAGTTTCTGCTGTAGAATAGTTGTGCGCCTTTTTGCTCGATATCCGTCGAATAATTAATCAAAGTGAATTTCCACCAAATTTTAGCCTATATAAGGAGGCATTTTCAGCTGGAGAAAGGGTTCAACACTTCCACCACTTGAAATCTGAAGGAGATTTTGAGTATTTTAGTTAGTTCTACTGGGATAAAGTCTAGAAAAGGTAAGAAAAGAGGATTCAATCCATCTTTTCTTGGTTTTTCTTTACTGAACTATCTGATATTTAGGAGAATTCTTAGGTTTAGAATCACCAAAATAGGATTTAGAGACCTGAATCACCCCTTTACTTCCCAGATCATCATTTGACCTCCGCGGAGGTGCATTTGAATCTTGAAGAGGTGGATTCACGGCCCTCAGGTAAAAATTCTGAGTCTCATAGCTCTTTGGCTTTCATTTTTATTTGTTTATTGTGTTTAGTTGCTGTTTCGTGCTTAGTTTTGGGTTTTTGGTTGCTTTCCAGCCAAAAATAGCTGCTGTAAGAAATTGAAGCCGTCGGAGGCACTTAAAGCCGTCAATGGTATCAACCATATCACCAACGACATCATTGATACCTCTACTGGCCCCATTTACCCCCAATGGCTTTATTTTCCTACAGGACCTTTTCTTATAGTTATCAGAACATCATATAGCCTGCCTATGTAAATGCGATTGCCAGCAACATCAGTGATGTCATCGACGGCCTCGTTCATACTGCCGGCGGTATGGAGTTTTGGACAGTAGTTTCATTTTCATTTTATTTCTGACCTAGTTTAATTTTTCGAAGCTAGGATGTACAGTGTAATGACGGAGGTCCAAAACCTCTTGAAAATAGACCTCACCCCATAACATGTGGCATTTTCACTAATAATCCGGATTAAATAATTATCTAGTCTAAAATATGGACATAACAGAATATTCCCGCAAATGTCATTTAAATCCCATTTTTAGCCATCCAACTAGGCTCTATGAATTATAGAATGAATATGCCATGTTCACGCTAACTCGGGTCTTGTTTGGCTTACTAACTATGTATGTTACGTGATATACCTCATACAATGTGCCGTATTTGGGCTTACCATTTTTGTGCAGGTAGAATTAGGTTAGATGTATGTTAGGCCTTCGGGTATTTTTCTTTTTGTATAGACCAAATGGAAAGGATTTGGAAAGCCTTATAATTATTATTTCAATTTCCGCATTTTATTTAGGATAACTGTAATAATTTATTTATTTCCCGCTTTGAATGCTTGATAATGCGATAATAATATATAAAGTGAAAATATAATAAATAGGGTGAATTAAAACCGATTAAGAAAGAATGAAATCTTTTAACTTGGCCGATGTAAAATAGATAACATCATCCAAACTCGAAATCTATACTTAAGGCATGGTCTACCACCCGGTGGGAAAATCGTACCAAAATTTCCCGGTTGAGCTGAACCAGGTATCGACCCTATTTTAAGTACAAGATTTTGATCTCGTATCTTTTGAACAATAAAATATGCAAAACCATGTTCATAATCATCATACTATTATCAAGAGAACGGTCCGCCGGCCTGGCTTTGCGGCCTGTTTAAAATGTCATCTGCTTATAATAAGGAAGCTCCATCAGTTAGATCCTGACCATTGTTCTTCTAGATAATTAGAGTGCCTATTCATGTACCAAGGATATTCCTTTGTGGACTTCATCGATGTAGGGCATACCATGTTAGTTGCTTTCCATTCCCAATATAACATCGGGTTTTCATGATTAATCTAGCTCATGAGTTGTACCCTCTGGCGGGTCTACCCTGGTGAAGTAATTGATGAATTGTCTAGCCAGCGTATTCTAAAATGACTTTTGGTAAAATATCACACCTTCTTACTAGATGATTGCTTTCTTTCGTAGAGTCAAGTGGAACCTTTCGGGCTAATGGGCATAGTGATGTATCCATCATTCATCATTTGCACGAATTCACGGATGTGAGGGCGTGGCCTTGTGTTTCCATTATAGAATATGGGATAAACTTCCATCAAGTCTGGACTTCAAATTCGATAATTGGCTTGAGCTAATTCATTTTCTGTACGGATTCTCTCCATGATGTACTCTTAAGAAGGTTCTTACCCCTCGTCTTGGATCATATTAATAAAGTCTTACTGCTTGAGTCAAAGTCTGTAAAGTATCCTAAATAATCACTTGTCGCATACCATAGGGCGCCTGGGGAGTCATGTTCTAAAGACGAGGCATAGTTCTTGCGAACACGAGATTTTACAGTCCCTCTCGCCAGACGATGATGATGTATGCCCAATTTTATTCCTCATAATAAAAATTCTTTTTTAGAATTTTTATTACCGATATAAAATTCTCTACGAATATTATTTTCGAAAAACTCATTTCAGCGTGTCTGGTAACGCATCCGATGGTAGCTCAGACCAATGATTTATACCTAAAAAATGATTTAGTCCAAAAGACCCTAAAAATAGTAAAAAAAGCCCCCAATAATTCAGTTCTTCCTATTGAATTTGCTTTTGGCCTGATTTTATTACTTTTCCCCGATTTCTAGCACGAATCGTGCTTACTTTTTAGACCTGTCAGGAGAGTGAGGCTGCCGGCGGCCTCACCCATAACGCCGATGGTATCATCCATGCCGCCGGCGATATGACCTTTTACTGTAGAATACTTGTGTGCCTTTTTTGCTCAATATCCGACGGATAATTGATCCAAGTTAATTTCCAACAAATTTTAGCCTATATAAAGGCCATTTCTCAGCCAAAACAAGGGTTTAAAAGTATACACTTGAGTTTTAGGGAGATTTTGATTAGTTTTAGTGGGATAAGGTGAAGGAAAGGTAAGAAAAGAGGATTCACTCCATCTTTTCTTGGTTTTTGTTCATTGAACTCTCTGATATTAACTTAAAATCAGTATACTTTAGGGTTAAAAATTAATTTAATAGGTTTTAGAGCCATGAACACCCCATTCATTACCTAAATCATCATTTAAGCTCCCCGGAGGTTTCATACGAATCATGAAGAGGTGGATTCACGGCCCTGAGGTAAAAATTCTGAGTCTCATAGCTCTTTGACTTTCATTTTACTTGTTTGCTGCATTTTAGTTGTTGTTTGTGCTTAGTTTTGAATTTTTGGTCGCTTTTCGGCTAAAAATAGCTGGTACAAGAAATTGAAGCCGGCAGAGGTATTTGAAGGCGTCGGTGGTATCAACCATGCCGCCAGCGGCATCGTTGATACTGCCAGTGGCCTCACTTACCCCCAGTAGCCCCATTGTCTTGTAGGACCATTTTTTATGGTATCCAGAAAGTCATGTAGCCTGCTTGTATAACTGATGCCGCTGGCGGTATGGAGTTCTTGACAGGAGTTTATTTTTTGTTTATTTCCAACCTAGTTTAATTTTCAAAGCTAGGATGCATAGTATCATGATGGGAGTCCAGAACTCCCCGAAAATGGTCCAAACCTCACAACATGTGGCATTTTCACTAATAAGTTGGTTAAAAAAATAATCGTGTCCGAAATGGACTTTTCCCTACAATTCATTCCGAAAATGAATTTTTCAAAGGGAACTTATATTCAAAAATAAAAAATTTTGGAGCTAACATGGTAGGTCGACTCCAGCCTAGGGCTCAGCTTCCAAACCCGGTCCGAGGCACTGCCCCAGAACCCCGTGAGTGGCTACCGCCCCTCAACTCCATCGGGGGTGCTGCCCCTCAACCCCACCAACTGCGCTACCCCCTTGGACCCCGTGAGGGGCTGCCGCCCCCCAACCCCGCTACCGTGGGTGCTATTTTTGGGTGATATACCCTGTATACGTGCCGTATTTATGCTAAACTTTTCGTGCAGGTAGATTTAGGTTAGATGAATGCTAGGCCTTCGAGTATTTTATTTATCGTATAGAAAAATGTATAAGATTTTAAAAGCCTTGTAATTATTATTTTATTTTCCACATTTATTTTTGGATGACTATAATAATTTATTTGTATACCGCTTTGAATGTTTGATAAACGCGAAAACAACATATAAACCGAAAACACAATAAATAGGGTGGATTAAAACCAATTAAGAAAGAATGAAACCTTTTAACTTCGCCCAATGTAAAATAGATTACATCATCCGAACTTGTAATCTCTACTTAAGGTATGGTCTACCAACTGGTGGGAAAATTGTACTAGAAGTTTTCTGGTTGAGCTGAACCGGGCGGCGACTCTATTTTAAGTATGAGATTTTGATCTCGTATCTTTTGGACATGCAAATTGGACTTAAATTCAACATTAACAATCAATCTTTTTATCTCGCTAAAGTGAGGATTAATCCCTCAGCTCGCTCCAAGTAGCTAGTTATTTTTCTCCACATGCTATGCATCTCACACAATCCTTATGGGAAAAAGGTCGTCCGCTTATAGTGGTGACTCTGCTGGGGACTTATCTCTTTAAACTTGAACTTAAAATTTTTTTTCAATAAGTTTAAAAGATTTTGATTATGTATTGAAATCATTGGCCAAGTTAAAACTTCATCCTTTTTCATGATGTTTTATCCTTATGCATGTAGGTAGTTCGGTAATATTAGGTGCCCTATTTTACCCTAGAAGCTCGCGAAAGTATCACTCATGCCCTATTTAGAATTGAGGATGCCTAGCGGGTGGATCACTCATTTTAACTAACATATAAACTCCTACGATTACACCTATTTGGGGAGTGGTTGAGTAATATGGAATCGAGGTAAACAAGAGCCTTCTACATCAACAACCCTATAACAAAGCCACGCTAGAAAAAGCCTTAGCACTTCATCTCCTTAGGATTACCAAAATAATCAAAATAATTGGGATGTACTTCTTTTGCCATTATCGATGAAGAAGCCAAACTCCATCCTTCTGAAGAGGCATTACGTGGTAGTCATAATGTTGGAAGAGGGATGTTTCATGTGCTATGTACTACATGCTCATGCATCACCCACGCATCAGCTTCAAAAGCCAAAACTCAAACTTACCCTTACAAATCTCCATTCTTAGAAGAGGTTTAGCAACATCCTTAGGACTTCTTTTATACCCCTATTGTGCCATGACATATCACTTTGTTTGACAAGGGGTGCAAACGTCCCGCGTATGTTATAGGGATAAGCCGTTGCATCATGTGCAGCCATACATGTCATGCATCGCTTCCCAAAAACAAAGAGCATGTATACCATCCATACCATTTACAACCCACTCATGGTCTGACCTTTGATTCATGATCCAAACAGTCTTCCTTCCGATCTGAACCTTCTTAACCAGCCAAGTGTTTCCTAAACAACGAAGGAAATATCCCTCCGCCCCAGGATCCGTTAGACCCTACTCCCTCCTTAAGAGAAGGATCTCAGCTGCCCCCTGGTTTTATCTTTGCCAGTGCCATGGCTCAGTTTCTGAACCTTGATGCATTTAACGCCTGCAAACAAACCATTATCCAAGAAGCCGTCAAACAAGCCCTTGAGGATAAGAATTTAGATCAGGTTTCTGAGTTTGACATGTAAGCCCCGAACAGTTCAAAATATATGTTGTCTGATCTGCTTGGGGAAAGGCCAGTTGCTCCTATTTTTTAGCCAACACCCTTGACTCAACCTATGAAAATCCTATTTCAGTTTGGGCAAACTTCTGCTTTTCTGCAAACCTCAACATCTGGGGGAATGACTCACCTCCAGAATCCTTTTGCCAGCCAACTGATTACTCACCCTCACTTGGATATTTCTCTATCATCCCCTCGGGTTCTAAATCGTGACCAGTCACGAAGCCTCCAGATGTGACACCTAAGTTGGAGGCTTTCGTTCGACAAAGGATGAGCCTTCAAATCACCGACCAGGTCATACAGCCTCAGGGCGTGACACCTGGAGTCAACACACTGGTGAGAAAACTGATCAAAGACCAGGTCATGCAACCTTCGGGTGTGACACCCTAAATCTAAGCCTATGTCCATCCTTTGATGACGGCTAACTCAAACCGAGACAAAGAACCCAAACGGGATAAAGATTGGGTTCCCGACAATTTCACCATGCCTAATATGGCACACTATGATGGGTCTGGGGCCTCAGCTTCCCACATCATTATGTATAAAAGGGCATTGAGGGTGAAGAAGTTAAGCGATAAGGTCCTTGCTAAAATGTTTCCATGCTCTTTATAAGGCCTAACACTCGAATGGTACCATACTTTGCCTTAACATGTGGTGACTAACTAGAAGGTCCTCTCAAAGGCCTCAATTGACCACTACGGTTTTAACACCATGATGGAAACAACCATTCAACATCTTAAGGTCGTCCAATAGTTGCCTGGTGAGACCTTTAAGCAATACTTCCACCGTTGGATGGCCACTCAGGTGTTGATGAAATCTAAGCTCAGATTGGAAGAGATGATTGCTAAGCTTATTGATGGATCCCTTCCTCTCTTCAAAAAGAAGATGGATACTGACTCATTCCCCTAGTACAAGGTGGTTTTTGAGAAGGCCGAAAAGGTCGAATGCAAGGCTGAGCATGAGCTAGTCGCAAAGGTAGAAAAACCTTAGTTTAAGAAGAATAATGAAGACTCTAGCGCTACCCCTACAATTGCCACGGTTCAAACTATCAAGGACCCCATGGTCAGTGTAAGTCTATGTAGGCTGCCACTCAATGCAATCTTCACCGAGTTAAGAGAGGCCAACCTTCCCAAAACCCTTCAATAGTATAGGCCCCCTGGGAAGGAGGAAAGGAAGAATTTTTACGGGTATCACATCCAACCGAGTCATCGCACCAATGAATGTTAGGCTCTAATTCTCGCCCTCCAACAATTGGTGGAAGACGGTAAGACGGACGAATCGAAAAAAGCACCCAGCACGATGAATAATCCCCTACCAAAATTTAGTAATGGGTAAGGATGATCGAGTCCAACCTCCCTGCGGGCCGATGAAGAACCTCCGTATGTAGAGGATGACTACTTAAACATGTAATTTTGTTTAGTTTTGAACAGTTCCGCTATTAAAACTTTCAATTCGATGAACAATTTCATTTCCAATAATTTAACTCCTGTTAAAACAAATGTGAGATAATAAAAGTGCTTAATGATCATGATAATGCTTAAGCCTGGTCATACGAAGATACGCTCAAAATAGGCTACCAAATGTCCAAGCATCCCATCCTTGAGGGTATCGTGTGCAAGCCAGTCGAGCAAAAGCTTCATCATTTACAACCACCACACGAACCATCTCAAAAAAAAGATTCAGCGGGTGTTCTATTCCTTACAATACCCAAATTGCCAATTGCATCATCAAGGTAAGAAGTTGGCACCAATAATGGATTCATGGGAATTATCAACACCTTCCTCCTATCGGACTTCAGAGTTTTTATACTCTTTTTTTAGCCTTCCCTGTCACAAAGGATAAATATGATCGATAAGATTCAACCATCATCAATTCTTGGACACAAGCTCACGAAAATGGTCATGAAATATTTCCCAAAGCAGCCAAAAGTCGAATCCTACACCAGTCTAAGGATCGAGAAGACGACCAAATCTGTGAAGAAACATTTCTTGGCTCGGTCCAATGCATCCCGCCATATTGCCACACACAAAGAATTCCAATTTCAAGGGGACTCCCAAATAAAATGGGATAAACATCTCTTGGCTCAGCGTAACATGCCTCGTCATTTTCAAGGGGGGCACCTTCCGAATTAATCAAGAGATATGCAACTAAGCACAACCCTCTCCGCATAAACAACATTTAAGAAACAGTCAAAATGGCAAACAAGCCAATCAGGAAGGCACTTTACAAGCATCAAAACTCTCATAAACCAAATTCTTGCGATATTACCAATCAAAGTCTGAATGAAACCCTCGCACGATCAAGAAAGTACTCAATAAACAAGACAGTCAAGATCATGAGCATGGACAAGAGCGGGTTCGTGGACCTGGTCAACTAGGACAAGCTTAAGCATTATCAGATCTAAATGAAAAGAAATAAATTAGAAAAGCGATACATAAATTATATAAATATAATAAATCATCTGCCTTTTGGTCTTTTACCAATTGGGCAAAATTAGGATGACACCCGACGGTTCGTACTCTACAAACTGGCAGTGCAAAAATTAGGGAATCTCTTAGAAAATCACCCACTAAAATAAAAACTTGAAAAGGGGGGTTCAGGCAAAAATTAGGGAAAGAGAGAAAAATAGTAAGACGCTAACTTGAAAATCTATAAAGGCTGGTTAACACCAGGAGTTTGATTAATGGAAATGGTTACCAACATCTTGTACTCTGATTAAATTCATTCACTGAAAGTGTCTTTCGTACTGAAATCTTTATGATTATGATTGTATGAAGGCCCGACAACCAAATGGTGGAAACATCGCAAGTAGACTTAACAAAGGGTACTCGAAGCCCATCCATAATAAGTGCACATATCAAAAAGACAAATAAATCCGGATAGGCTTATAACATACAGGTCTATGCAAAAGTCAAAAATAAGTCTGCTGGATTGAATACCTAAAAAGGGCGGTCCAGGAAAAAAAAAGACTACACTAACAAAAAAGGAAAATAGTGAAAAAAATAAACAAAAAGAGAAAGAAAAAAAGAAGATAGGCTGAAAATCCGAAAAGGACGATCTATGAAAGAAACATGTCTGCTGGATTGAAAACCTGAAAGGGGCGATCCAGGCAAAAGTTAAGACAATATTCGATAGATTGAAAACCCCTAGAGGCAGTCTATGCAAAATTTAGAGCTAAAACAAATGCAAAGGTACGTCGTCACTAGGAAGAAGACAAACATCATTCGCACTCCCCATAAAAAGATTGAGCCTCAAACTGGACTCAAACATAGGTCTAAGCCCTTTATTGTAATCATCCTTAAGGAACTTAATTCCTATCACACAAGCCTACCTTATCACTATAGAGGCATTATTTGCTCATCCAACATGATTCAACAGAATACCGCATAATCATGCATCTTTAATACATACATTTCATGCATACACTCTTGTAATCCCTATTTCTCAGAATATCCAAAGGAAAACTATCAAGGAACGAAAGCTAGGGGCAAGATCCCAAAAACGTCGATCAAGCTACACCAACCAATTATCCAACACCCACCGATCAACAAGGGGTATTTGGAAGGGGCACAGTTTCCTCCAGCTACTTGGGATCATCCACAAATCAACAAGAAGCACTTGGAAGGGGCAAAGTTCTCCCCAGCTACTTGGAGTCATCTACCGATCAAAAATAAACCGCAAAGGGCACGCTCAAGATAGTTTAGAATACCCGTCAAACTTCCACAATGACTCCTCCGGATCCTCCAGAAAATCCTAACTCAATTTGCTATTTTATACTTCTGTTTTTATTGTTTTTCAAAGGGGAAAAAATATTTTTATTTCACAAAATTGATCAAGCAGTAAAAACATCACTTATACTTCAACTAACCCGTTTTCTCTGATTTCTAATATAGGGGCACCTTATGCAATTTATAAATGACACTTGATGTAAAATAAATGACACGTGATGAAAAACAAATGACACTTGACACTTGATGCAAAAAAACTGACACTTGATGTGAAATAAATGGCACTTACTGCAAAATAAAAGAGCACCTACTGCAAAACTAGGGGCACCCCATGCAGAAAACCTAAGTCATCTGGCAATCCAAATACTTGGCAAAAAACCATCAATCACCAAAGGGCACTTCATGTAGCAATTACACGCTTGATGTGAGAATCCCCGGGGCAATGATAAAATGGAAGGCACTTGATACCAAAGATCACTAAAGGGCACTTGATGTAGCAATTTTCACGCTTGATGTGAGATTTCCTGAGGTAATGATCAAATAAAAGGCACTTGTTGCACAATAGAGAGCACTTGTTGCAAAATGGAAGGCACTCGATACCAAATATCACTAAGGGGCACTTGATGTAGCAATTTAGCACTTGATATGAGACTTCCTGAGGCAAAGATAAAAAAATGGCACTTGCTGCACAACAAAGGACACTTTTTGCTCAATAAATGGCACTTGCTGCTCAATAAATGGCACTTACTACACAACATTCCGCACTTGATGACAAAGATTATCGGGGGCACCCCATGCATGAAAGACAAACCTCAAAGCCAAGTTTGCTTGTCAAATCTTAAAGCTCAAGCCTAACCAAGGGGTAAATCAATCTCAAAGCCCAAGCCCAACCATGGGGCAACCAAATCTACAAACCCAAGCCCGACAATGGGGCAACCAAATCTACAAAGCTCAAGTCCGACCAAGTGCTAAATCAATCCTCAAAGCTCAATCTCGACCAAGGGGCAAACCTTACCATCGATCAGGTATCATTCCTAAACCCTTGCTCTTTTGTACAATCATATTGACATATGGCAACAGTGATCCCCCAAGGGGAAACCTATGAGCACCGGATTTTACAGTCCCTCTCGGGAGACGATGATGATGTATGCCCGAATTTATTCCTTATATTAAAAATTGTTTTTTGGATTTTTTTACTACCGATATAAAATTCTTTATGAATTTCAGTTTCGAAAAAATTCAGTTCTGCATGCCCGGTAATGCGTCCGGTGGTAGCTCAGACCAATTATTTACACCTAAAAAATAATTTAGTCTAAAATACCCTAAAAGAAGTCAAAAAGCCCTCAATAATTCAATTCTTTTCGTTAAATTTGCTTTTGGCCGGATTTTATTTCTTTTTCCCTGATTTCAGGCACGGATCATGCTTACTTTTAGACCTGTCAAGAGAGTGAGGCCATCGACGACCTTACCTATACTATTGGCGGTATCATCCATACCGTCGGTGGCATGACCCTCTGCTATAGAATAACTGTGTGCCTTTTTTGCTCAATATTCGATGGATAATTTATCCAATTAAAAGCCATTTCTCAGCCAAAACAAGGCTTGGAAAATATACACTTGATTTTTAGGGAGATTTTGATTAGTTTTAGTAGGATAAGGTGAAGAAAAGGTAGAAAAGAGGAATCACTCCATTTTTCTTGGTTTTTGTTCATTAAACTCTCTAATATTAAATTAAAATCAGTAGACTTTAGGATTAAAAATTAATTTAATAAGTTTTAGAGCCTTGAACACCTTCACTACCCAAATTATCATTTGAGCTCCCTAGAGGTGTCATACGGATCACGAAAAGGTGGATTCGTGGCCCCGAGGTAAAAATTTTGAGTCTCGTAGCTCTTTAGCTTCCATTTTACTTGTTTGTTATGTTTTAGTAGCTGTTTGTGCTTAGTTTTAGGTTTTTAGTTGCTATTCAGCCAAAAACAGTTGCTGTAAGAAATTAAAGTTGTCGGAATTGAAGCCTCTGGCAGCATCAACCATGCTGCTAGTGGCATCTTTGATACCTCCAGTGGCCTCATTTGCCCCCAGTGGCACCATTTTCTTGCGGGACCCTTTCTTTATGGTATTCAAAATGTCATATGGCCTGCTGTATAACTAATACCACCAGTGGCATCAATGATGCCGCTGGTACCCCCAGTCATACCGCCGGCGGTATGGAGTTCTAGATAGTAGTTTATTTTTTGTTTATTTCTGACCTATTTTAATTTCTAAAGCTAGGATGTACAATATCATGACGGGAGTCCAAAACTCCCCAAAAATGGTCCAAACCCCATAACATGTTGCATTTTCACTTATAATTTGGTTAAAATAATAATCGTGTCTGAAATGGACTTTTCCCTAAACTTCGTTAGGAAAATAAATTTTTCGAAGGGAACTTATATTCAAAAATCAAAAATTTTTGAGCTAACATGGTAGCTCGACCCCAGCCTAGGGCTCTGGCCCCAGACCCCATCCGGGGCGCTGCCTTGGAACCCTGTGAGGGGCTACCGCTCCTCGACCCCATTGGGGGTGCTGCCCCTAGATCCCGCCGTGAGCGCTGCCCCTTGGACCCCGTGAGGGCTACCACCACCAACCCTGCTGTCGGGGCACCGTTTTTGTGTGATATTCCCTATATATATGCCGTATTTATGCTAACCTTTTCGTGTAGGTAGATTTAGGTTACATGAATGCCAGGCCTTCGAGTATTTTATTTATTGTATAGAAAATTGTATAGGATTTGGAAAGCCATGTAATTATTATTTTATTTTCCATATTTATTTTTGGATAACTTTAATAATTTATTTATTTACCACTTTGAATGCCTGATAAAAGCGAAAATAACATATAAACCGAAAACAAAATAAATAGGATGGGTTAAAACCAATTAAGAAAGAATGAAACCTTTTAACTTGGTCAAAATGTAAAATAGATAACATCATCCAAACTCAGAATCTCTAATTAAGGTATGGTCTACCACCTAGTAGGAAAATCGTACCAGAAATTTCCCAGTTAAGCTAAACTGGGTGGCGACTCTATTTTAAGTATGGGATTTTGATCTTGTATCTTTAAGACATGCAAATTGGACTTAAATTCAACATCAACAATCCATCTTTGTATCACACTAAAATGAGGATCAATCCCTTGACTAGCTTCACGGCGCTAGTTATTTTTCCCCACGTGCTACGCATCTCACTGATCCTTATGGGAAAAAGGTCGTCCGCTCACAGCTCTTCGCACAATCATAGTCGACTGTCATGCCATTAGGGAAAGGAGCCTCGTATTCAAAATCCCCTAGCAAGTATTTTAGCTTATTGTCTGAAAAGATCTCAAGTTCGTACCCTAGATTATCTACTTCGCTTTTATCTTCATGATTCAATTCGTCGGAGTCCTCAAATTCTTGTACTTCTTCATCTAAATCATTGAAAGGTTATTGTTGAAAGACCTAAATTGGCTCATGTTCATTGGCATATCATCATCAAAATCTTCTTCAAGATCTTCCTTAAGGTCTTCCTGGAGATCCTCCTCGGGATCTTCCTCAAGATCTTCCTCGGGATCTTCCTCTATTGCATTTCCTACTGCATTTACTCCGACCTCAACTCCTGTGATAGCTGTGCAAAGGTCAAAGATCATGCCTCACATGCTGGTGAATGTCTCTTATACATGGGCACTATGCTATAATGTTCCTACAAACCCCTTCAAATGGGTTACATAGCTCGATGTTTACTTAGTTTCTGCGGTTTATTTCTGATGCCATCATGATTACTCTAGGCTTATTCAAGATTATATAGCTCTTGATTTCCTGGTCGTGTTATCCCAGAAGAACTTCTAAATTTAAATAGATTTGCCCCAATGTATTTAGGACTCATATAATCTGGGGCAGTATACATGGAAGGCTGTAGAGGAGGAACATCCTGCCAACCAGCGTTGTGTTGATCTACTTGAGGAGCCAACCACTAGCAGAGCAAATTTAGGTATGACTAAGAAGGCATGAAGTAGTGGAGGAAAGATCTCTCCATATAGTACTAGTTCCAATGTCCTTCTGGTGGCATTGCATTATACCAGCCCATAGCTGCACCTTCTAAGAAACGGGGGAATTGAGGTTCAAAACCCATCATAGAAGTATCTTATTTGTGTATAAATCGAATGAATTCTTCTACATATTCATTAGGGTCTGAACCTCCTCAAATTATGAGGTGTGGTGGCACTAGATACTGGTCCAGCCCTTCTCTCCTCATTCTCAAGACATATTGATCAACCATGTAGATGATGTCCATATTATCAAAAATCATATTATCCCCCCATCATGGGTCATGTCGGAAGTTATCCGTCACATCAATACCATATTCGTCTGCCTCTACCTGGGTATTGATGGCATTTACCGCAGCCTCGAAGTTTGGCAGGGGATTAGTCTGCGTGCTCAATTTCTTCTTAGGCTCTTTCATCCTCCCATCGGCTATCGTATGTTGTAAATCATTCAGTAGTTGGGTGCATTCATTAGTGCGATGCCCCTTAGTCATATAATGGGCATAAAAGTTATCTTTATCTACCGTAGCAGGTGGAATAAACGGTTTGATGCTCTGAAGCTATTCGAAATTTCTTAGTTTGGTGAATATGTATGATAGTTACTCCATCCATGGGGAGATGGATTGATGAGTTTGCACCTGAGTGGCTGCTATAACCTTAGATGGAGCTTTTAAGGACTCGGAGCTGCCTTGTTTGGAAGACCTACCCTTTTCCCAATATCTGGGTTTAGTGTGAGCCTGCTGCCCTTGCTTCTTCATCCGGTCTTCTTCCTCATACTTTTCTAGTCTTTTAGCATAGTCTACCACCTCATTAAAGGTATCAACCCTTTTCATCTTTATGTTTTCCTGGTACCTTTGGCTGGATCCATCAATAAGCTTTACTATTAAGGCTTTTTAGTTGGGTGCCCCAGTCACAAGTACATGAACAACCATCCATCTCAAGTAATATTCCTCAAAGGACCCATTCATGCATTGCTTAACCCCTTCAAGATCTTATAGAGTAGTTTTGACTTATAGTTTAAAAGCGTAGTTCTCCAGAAATGTAGAATATAGCTTTTTCCAATCAGATTTTACGTCTATTAGCTTCCTCAAGTACCATTCAAAAGCTGGTCCACGTAGAGCAGCTTAAAATAGATTGAATATATGAACCTTAAGGATGTTCGTACTATTCATGATCCAAAGATAACTCTCTATATACGTATGAGGAGGCCTAGTGTTGATATATTAGGCTATGTAAGGCATCACAAAGTTAGCCGGGAGGGCTTCCAATTCCTTCGGTGAGAACCAGTCAATGTCTATATACTGCTCGATGGAGGGAGCAACAGACTTGTCTTTTGTTGGGGATAAATTTTCCATGTCTACCATCTTTGCCTTCAATGCCGCTATCTCCACCTCTTATTCTTAGGCTTTCTAAGCATTAGAAGCTCTCAGCCTTTCCCAAACATGATAGAATTCCGGAGCATCTAGAATCCTTCTAAGGGACTGTCCAACTACATCATTATCTGCCATTGCAATTTCAGGTTCTGAGGGACTATCTAACTGCATTATCGTCTGCCATTATAATTTTAGAATCTAGCTAAAGAATCGACTGGTGGTGGGGGTCTAACTTTTAGGCTACCTGTAATACATCTTAACCTCCTTCTCGCTTGCTTCCAACCTGAAAATGCAAGAGATCAAGTGTTAGTAAGTGTATCGGGTGTGGCTTTAAGCCTAACTTACCTTGCTCGTTAGAATGAATGGGTTAATGAGTGAATGAATGGGTGAATGAATCAATGAGTAGATATATATAAATAGTGGGGAGTTGGGTGTATGCCAACTATTTATGGAAGAACCGGTAAGGGCAGCCTATAATATTTGTGGAACACCACAAAC
The DNA here is from genome assembly GCA_947683365.1 of Euphorbia pulcherrima. NCBI lineage: Eukaryota > Viridiplantae > Streptophyta > Magnoliopsida > Malpighiales > Euphorbiaceae > Euphorbia > Euphorbia pulcherrima. The sequence continues at coordinate 40,405,756 of CANTUS010000008.1, read as the reverse complement.
ACGCGGCTCAAAAACCAGGGCTTTAACTAAATCTAGTTTGACTCGATGGTCAGGGGTGAGTTGACTCGCTGGTCACTCGGGGATTGACTCTATAGTCCAAGTGAGCTGACTCACTAGTCACTTGAGGATTGACTCTATAGTCCAAGGTGAGCTTACTCGCTGGTCACTCGGGGATTGACTTTTTTATCCAAGGTGAGCTGATTCACTTATCACTTAGGGATTGACTCTATAGTCTAAGGTGAGCTGACTCGCTGGTCACTCGGGGATTGACTCTATGGTCTAAGGTGAGCTGACTCGCTGGTCACTTGGGGATTCACTCTATGGTCCAAGGTGAGCTGACTCGCTGGTCACTCGAGGATTGACTCTATGGTCTAAGGTGAGCTGACTTGCTGGTCACTCGGGGATTGACTCTATGGTCAAAGGTGAGCTGACTCGTTGGTCACTTTGTGATGTTGAGCCTAAATAGGCTAACTAGTCTTGGTTATTTTGGCTCATGGGCTGAGCCTAGGTAGACTCACCGGTCTTGATTATTTCGGTTCATGGGCTGAGCCTAGGTAGACTCACTGGTCTTGATTATTTCAGCTCATGGGCTAAGCCTAGGTACACTTACTAGTTTTGATTATTTGGGCTCATGGGCTAAGCCTAGGTGGACTCACTGGTCTTGTTTCACTTTTACATTCTTATAACAAAGGAAATGAAATGGCATGGCACACATTAATGTCATGGCTGAATAAAAATGTGGTTAGTTTTCACAACACCATGATGCTTATGATGTTCGTTTTCAGTTTATTTATATTTAGAAAACTTGCACATGTAGCAAATGGTTAGATCATGTCTACCGCCCTTTTAACTCTATTAGGTTACTTTGCTTTAAAGCTAACGGGGGACTTAGAGAAGTCTGCTCGCGTGCACTAAAGATTTTTGGGTAAACCTATGGGAGAGTGTCTATGGTTCATCTATATGCGGGTTTCGGTCTCAGGATTGGGTACGATTTAGGTACCCTGAGCCTTTGTGTATCGAGTCCTAGTGGCCCTAAGCAAACTAAAGGAAACTTTTCCACATATAATATACTCGGGTAGTCTTGCCCTTAAGTGAGCAAGGCCCTTATACGTTATGTAGGGGGTGTGATTGGATCCATACCCCTCAAGCCCTAAGCAAACTTGGAGATACTTCACCAAAGGACACCTAAATTGGTTTAGGGGTAAAGAATGCAGATGCGATGCAATCCTACAGTTAATGTAATGTTGAAATTACCACATGTTCCGTAATTCTAAAGTTTAATTTGAACAATATTTTAATTATCATGTCAAAAAAAGAATTTTTTTTAAAATTGGGTTTTTATAAAAATAATTGTATCCCCAGCTGAGTCACCACTGTAAGTAGGCAAGGTTTTATTTATGGGATTATTATACGGAAAAGAAAATGAGATTCTGAGTTCGGACATGATAGTTACTCATATTGTTCAAATTATTTGGATTAATTTTGGAATTTTGGAATTTGTAGTAATTTCCGCATTGCAATGGCTTTATTTAAGAAATAAATTCAGGAAATAAAACTGGCTTTCTAACGGCATAATAAATAAATTTTTGCTACCAAAATTTTGGCAGAGTAAGGGCAGCATTTGGGTTTTGGCCCGAAAACTCGGATAGAGTTTCCTCACATTTTAGATGTTTGTCCGTATTTACGAGCTTATTTACACATATTATAGTTTAAGCGACACCAGTGGCTCACTTAACTAGAGAAATGGAATGCAATAAGCAATAATAAAAGTAATAAAAATGAATTTTAAAGTTTGGCTTAGAGCCAACTACCCTCAGTTTACTTTTCCGTCTGTCCAGGATAACTTGAGAGCCGGTGCGGGACCGAAGTTGTCAGAGAGTGTAGTTTGTTTGGAAAATAGGTTTAACCCAAGTTATGGCTATAATCTTGGATTATTCCTATAAGAAATGCAGGAATTTTAAGAATTAAGTCGCTTTTAGATCCAAGATCACTTTGAGATCTTGGTCTAAAAAGACAGGAAAATGAGTTCATGCCAAATATTGGTGATAAAGCTCGAGTTTAGGAGTGTTTTGACAGAGTTTTGGGGCTTTTAGGACTCCTAGAACAAAAGGGGACGAAAGGATTTTTCTTTTCTTCTGTTGAAAAATGAGAGGCATAGTCATCTATTTATAGAGGGGTGGTAATTAGCCTCTGACAAGATCTTACTTTAATCCCGTAAATCCTTGGCAGATCTCGGTAAGATTTGATTTTTTTTACTATAGATAGGCAATTAGCCGGTGGGATGATTACCTATGTTTAACCAAAATTTGACTTTTTGATCTTTCCGTAGAAAATGCTAAATCAAAGTTTCCCTGGAATGTGGATTTTTTAATTTCAGATTTTGGATGACAATTCAGTCCTTTTTGGGTCTTTTGTCTGATCACTAAACGAAATAGGCATAATTCCTCATCGAGCCAGAATAGACATGTGCTAACAACATAAAAGGAAAACATAAGCAACCATCTTGGACCAAATAAGGTTAAATGTGTGAACAAGCATGGTCTTACATCAGAGGAATAATGCTCCTCATGGGCCATCGGCTCCTCCCCAACTGCCTCGTCATCTCCCTCGGGGTCACCCTCACCAGCACCCTCTTCTTCCTCCTCTCCGTCACTACTTACATAGCCACCAGCTATTCGTCTTACTATATTTAAAAGAATTTTACTAAAAAATATAATTGCAGGCAAAATTTAGACATTTTGTATAGAATTTGTAATTTTTTCAATTTAATTTATAAAATATTAAAAGAAAAAATAATCTATAGGCCATGGGCCGGGTTTGGGAATGCTTAGTAAGCCCAGACAGAGCCCGAAGTTCTAAATTATGGGCTTGGGTCGGGCTTAGGTTAATTTTTTTTATTTATAGCCCGACGAGCCCAGCCTGACACGCCCCGATGAACAGGTCTAGTAGGGGGCATAATGTCCCACCAACAGCGTACTCGCTACCCCAAGTACAACTTAAGGGACAGGGGGCACTCCATCACGAATCTCCGATTGTTCACATCCTCCTAGACCGAAAGCACCTCAACGCGATTGGACACCATTTTGAATAGGTCTCTGACAACCTGAACAAACAATTAGATAAAAAATCAGTGTAAGCACAATTTAAATTCACAAATGCATTTGTGACTAATGTTTTGTTTAGTGTGAGACAGGGATAAGAGCTAAAGTCATATACCGAGCTGATCTACAACCTTCTCAAAGTCTCTCTATAGCTGATAGGATATCTGCTGCAAGTGAGAAAGTGAGAACCTGCGGGCACTTTCGTCTTGAATTTCACCGGGGGAAGAATCTAGTGCTCAAAAGCCCAAGCCTACACAATTAATAACTATTCAATCCAAGACATCCAAAAAGGGAAACGGGGAAAAAACGATAAAAGGTACAAAGGAAATAATTAAATGCTCTTGGAAAGGCATACCTGTAGGAGTAAGTGGCTCGATCCCGTTGTGAGAATGGGATTTTACAGTCCCTCTTGTGAGATGATGATGACATATATATGATTTTATTCCTCATTATAAAAATCATTTTTTTGGAATTTCTATTACTGATAAAAAATTCTTTACGAATTTTATTTTTGGAAAAAATCAATTCGGTGTGTCTGATAACACGTCCGATGGTAGCTCGAACCGATGATTTGCACCCAAAAAATAATCTAGTCCTAAATACCCTTAAAAATTTAAAAATAACGCTAATTGTACAAAAAAAATCCCACTAAAACACCTCTTTAGGCAGATAATGGCGGTTATGCTTACTTTTCAGACCTAGCAGTAGTTAAAGCTACCAGCGGCTTCAGCGATACCGCTGACGGTATCATCCATGCCATTGGCGACATGAGTTTCTGCAATAGACAGCTTTTTGCCATGCTTGCTCGATACCCGCTGAATAATTGATCAAAGTCAATTTCCACCTGATTTTACCCTATATAAAGAGCCATTTTCAGTTGAAAAATGGTTGGACTCTCCCTACTTGAAATCTAATAGAGAGTTTAGCAGGTTCTAGTTAGTTTTAGTAGGATAAGGTATAGAAAAGGTAAGAAAAGAGGAGTTAGTCCATCTTTTCTTGGTTTTTCTTAACTGAACTCTCTGATATCTAAGTAGATTTTAGGTTCAAAATCACCATAATAGGATTTAGAGAACTAAATACCCCACTAACTACCCAAATCATCATTTGAGCTCCCCGGAGGTGTCATTCGGATCACGAAGAGGTGGATTCAAGGCCCCGAGGTAAAAATTCTAAGTCTTATAGCACTTTGGCTCCCATTTTACTCATTTATTGCATTTATCTGCTGTTTTGTGCCGAGTTTTGGGTTGTCAGCCGCTTTTCAACCATTAACTACTGTTGCTGCAAGAAATTGAAGCTGCCAGGGACACTTGAAGCAGCCGGCCGTATCACTCATGTTACTAGTGACATCAGTGATACAGCCAGGGGCTTCCTTTGACCCTAACGACTCTATTTTCTTATGGGATCCTTTCTTTATGGTATCTAGAATGTCATCCAACCTGCCTGTGTAAAAGAAATCGCCCGCGGCATCATTAATGCCACCGGCGACTTCATTCATACCGCCGACGGTATGAGGTTATGGACAACATGTTTGTTTTTGTTTTTTTCATTTTTGGCCTAGTTTAATTTCTAAAGCTAGGATGTACAGTACGACGATAGAACTCCCTGAAAATAGTCCTCAACCTATAACATGTGGCATTTTCACTAATAATCCAATTAGAATAACAAATCGAGTCTAAAATGTGGATAAAACGGGATTTTCTCATAAACACCTTTCAAACACCATTTTTAGCCATCCAACCTGGCCCCATGAATTGTAAAATAAAATATGTCTTGCTCACGCAAACTCGAGTCTTATTTGGTCTACTAACTATGCATGTTACTTGATATACCTATACAACGTGCCATATCTGTGCTAACCGTTTTATGCAGGTAGATTTAGGTTAGATGAATGTAGGCCTTCGGGTATTTTATTTATTACATAGAAAAATGTATAGAATTTGAAAAGCCATGTAAGTATTGTTTAATTTTTGCACTTTTATTGGGGATGACTGTAATAATTTATTTATTTACTGCTTTGAATGCTTGATGACGCGCTAACGTAATATATAAATCGAAAACATAATAAACAGTGTAGATTAAAACCGAATAACAAAGAATGAAACTTTCAACTTGGTCAATGTAAAATAGATAACATCATCTGAACTTGGAATCTCTACTTAAGGTATGGTCTACCACCCGGTGGAAAATCGTACCAAAAGTTCCAGACTGAGCTAAACCGGGTGACGACTCTATTTTAAGTACGGGATTTTGATCTCGTATCTTTTGGACACTAAAATATGCAAAACCATTTTCTATCATCATGATCATGCCTTTATTTTTAGGAGACTGGTCCTCTAGCCCAGCTTTGTAGCCTGTCCAAAATATCTTCCGCTCACAGTGGCGACTCTGCTGGGGATCCATCTCTTTAAACTTAAACTTAAAAATTTTCAATAAGTTTAAAAGATTTAGATGATGTATTGATCATTGGCCAAATTAAAACTTCATTATTTTTTTATAACATTTAGCCTTACGCTTGTAGATAGTTTTGTAAAATTAGGATCCCCCATTTTACCCGAGAAGCTCACGAACGTTTCATTCATGCCCTACGGGAATTGAGGATGCCTAGTGGATGAGTCACTCGTTTCAACCAACAGGTGAACTCCTGCGATCACACCTATTTGAGGACTAGTTGAGTAATGTAGAATCAAGGTAAATGAGAACCTTCTACATCAGCACTATAACAAAGCCGCATTAGTAAAGCCATCATAGTCATTCCCCCTTAGGAACCAAAATAATAAAAAAAAAAATTGGATGCACTTTTTTGCCGTTTGTTGGCGTCAAAGTTAACCTCCATCCTTTTTGATCGGCGTTACGCGAGAGTCATAAGGTCGGAAGAGGGATGTTTCATGTGCTATGTGCTACATGCTGATGCATCGTCTTCAAGGGCTGAAACTCAATCAACTTACCCTTACCAATCTCCATTCATGGAAGAGGTTTAGCAACATTTGTAGGGCTTCTTTCGTACCTCCACTGAGTCACGACATATCACTATACATGATGAGGGGTACAAATGTCCCACATATGTTGGAGGGATAAGCCTTTGCGCCATCACTAACCATATTTGCATGTAGCCATACAGGTCTCGAATCAGTTATTAGACAAAAATCATCAACTCCATCCATGGCATCACATAATCCATGCATGATCTGATCCGCTACCTGCCATTTTAGTTAGGAGGAGGCAAAGTTATTAATGCACCCAAGTTTGTAGAAGGCCTGAGCATCGTTTGATTCATCATTCTCTCACCCCAGTAGTCACCACAGAATTTAAAGGGGTTTCATGTAGTGATTCTAGTGGGGAGTCAGATTTAGAGTAGATTCAACTGCGTCAAAATTCCTCTCAGCCAGCCATGTCTTTCCTAAATAATGAAGGAAAACTCCCTCCACTAGAGGATCAACTAGGCCCTACTCCTACCTCGGGAGTAGGATCTCAGCCACCTTTTCGTTTTGACTTCACCAGCGCTATGGCTTAATTTCTCAATTTGGATGCATTCCAGGCCTCTATACAAGCTGCTATTTAGGCCGCCGTCAGGCAAGCCCTTAAAGATAAGAACTCAGATCCGGTCTCTGAATCCAATATGCAAGCTTAAAACGGCTCGGCTCAGATTTTTTCCAGCCCAATAGGGGCAAGGTCAGCTGCACTTGTTTTCCACCCAGCACCCTTAACTCAACCTATGCCAAGCCTGTTCCACTTTATGAAATCTTCTACTTTTCTAAAAGCTTTGACAACCCCATTGATCATTTCTTATAATCCGAGACATTTAGCTCAAAGCTCGGTTCCTCCTGTGTTTACTCACCAACATCTGGCTTTCTTCCCAAACTAGCCTAGATATTGCCATCCTTTACTCCTCAGTTTGTTATAACTCCTTAGGTACTACCTACTCCCAGAATCCTTTCAGTAACAACTGGTCGCCCATCCTCACTTAGATATACCTCCACCATCTCTATCTATCCCAAACTGCGACTAGGTCACGCAGCCTCCGGGTGTGACACCTGAAGTAGCATCCTTTGTGCGCCAAATGATTACCTCCCAAACCAACGACCAAGTCAAGCATTGTTTGGCTGTGACACCTGAGCTGAAGCTCTCATTTAGTAGCCAATCAATGACCAGGTCATGCAACCTCTGGGCGTGACACCCAAGATCCAAGCTTACATCCATTGGATAATAACCGCTAAATCAAGCTGAGGCAAAGAACCCGAGCAAGGTGAGGATTAGGTCCCCGACAATTTTACCATGCCTAGTATGGTACATTATGATAGGTCAGGTGCCCCTGCCTCTCACATCATTATGTATGAGTGTACAATGTGAGTAAAGAAGTTTAGTGATAAAATTCTTGTCGAGTTATTCCTGTGCTCTCTTTGAGGACCCGCTCTTGAATGGTATCACACCTTCCCTAATCATATCATCGCTAATTGGAAACTTCTCTCAAAAGCTCTAATTGAACATTGTGGCTTCAATACCATGATGAAGGCAACCTCTAACATCTTGAAGGGGTTCGCCAGCTGCCTAGTGAGACTTTCAGACAATACTTCAATCGCTGGATGGCAACCCAAGTTCTGATGAAGTCTAAGCTCAGCCTTGAGGGAATGATTTTCAAACTCTTAGAAGGGGCACTCCCTGCTATCTGAAAGTAAATGGCAACCGACTTCTTCCTGTCCTATAAAGCTATTTATGAGAAAGCGGATAATATTGAGCCTGAACGAGAAGAAAACGCAGGGGAGCCCTAGTTTAGAAAGAATAATGATACCCAGGGTCAAGCTAACTCAGTTCTAGTTATTGGGTTAGGCATCTCATCCAACTCAGTCTTTGATTTGATTAGCCAAGGTAATCCAGGTGTTGATTCAGTTTAGGGTACGGAAGTAGATCCGACTCCTCCTAAGAAGGAAGACCGTAGAACCCAGCCTTTGTGGCTAAGAGAATGAAAACCAAGAAAGAGCCGCTTTTCATTGTCGATTCCTTTGTTACAAAGGAAGATTACTCCGATGACAATGATGGAGTAGTCGAGGAAACTAAAGTAGTTCGTACCAAATTGTTTAGGGTTGATGCACCCATGGCTGTTAAGCCTAATGAATTGTTGATAGTTGACGAAAATGAGCTTTTCAGTGTGGATAAGCATAAATTGCTAAACTCAGATTCGAACCTTGATGAACCACATATTCTTTTCAAAACATGAGCCACTCAGAGTGTCCTACTCGATAATGTCCTCAACATCACTAGGAGTGGCAGCGTGTACTAGCCCGAGGACCATTATCTCTGCTTGAATCAAGAACTGGTCCTTAAGAGGATAGGCACTTCTGCAAGGCCTCCTTCTATGCCTTCGAATGTCCCGACAAGCCTCGAGGTTGATCCTCTCATCACCCAGCTCAAGAATACCCAAGCTCGCTATAGCACCTAGTAGTTGGTCATTGATTCTAATGGGCATCACAGGGATAGAATCAAGCGACTACTCGATCTTGAAGCTACCCCGACCACCTCTGCTGTGGAAATGTGTGCCAGGGTCGAGGAGGCTATCCCTCCGATAAAGCCACTACAGATTGTATTCAGTGATTTTGATTTTTGGTCAAAGGTAAAGACCATAATAGGGCTTTTTTATTCATATTCAGATTCTCGATAAGACCATACCCTATATCATGGTGGATGACAACTCTACATTGAATCTCTGCCCCCTTAAAGTCCTTCCTTACTTGGGGCTGTTAGAGGAGATGCTTGAGAAATTTAACACTATAATTTATGCTTATGACGACTTAAAGCGCAGTGTAATTGGGGCATTTGAAGAGAAAGTTACTGCCCGATGGGTACCAAGCAAAGTGTGGTTCACTGTCCTTGACATCCTAATCACCTACTCCTTATTACTTGGTCGACCTTGGCTCCATGCCTTGGGAGCAGTACCCTCCAATCTCCATCAGAAAGTTAAGTTCATACATGAGAATAAGCTAGGAGTGATTGAGGCTGATGCTGCATCTGTTATAGTTGTCATGGAAGCCAAAGCTAAGTTGGATGAAGGCCTTCATATTGCTGTAGTCCGCAAAGCCAAAAAGTCAGCTCCTACTTGGTATAGTTACCTCCACCCTAGCATGGGAAAACTAATGAAGCATGCTAAGTTTAAGCCTAGAAAGGGCTGTGGAATGTATGAACAGGGAATTATTAAGGCCTTCGAGCCAAAGGTGCTAGTCCTCTAAGTAGGGTTAGGGTATAAGCCTAAGAGGATCGACCGACGTATTCGTGCCGGCTACTGTCGGATGGTGACTGTCTGTAAAATCTAAGGCAAGAGGCCTTACAAAGGGGAACCTGAGCCCGTAGAGCATAATGGAAAATGTGGCCCGATTTTGAGATCTACAACGATATCTATAATTTTGAAGCCAGCTGCATGGTCATTTCTACTGAACCTAAATCCATTGAACCTATAGATCCTATCTATATTGTTTCTGATAAGGTCAAGGGAAAGGGGAAGATGTATCCTAAGGATAAGACTAGGTGAAGTGATAAAGAGCCTCTAGATCAGGAAGTTAAAGACGTTGTGGCTGCTATAACCAAGGCTATGGCATTCCTCATGAAGAAAGGTTAGAAGGGTGAGAGAACCGGGGAAGAGGACTTCATGACTGAGATCGTGAAAAAGCTTGCCAGGGCCCTGACCGAGAAAGCCAATCTGTCCAAGGAACCACCACTCACTGCTGACTAGAAGATATCTCTAGAACGTGACCTGGATGCCATATTGATGAAGCCTACAGAGGATGCTCCACCTGCTGCTGACATCGCCACTGACCCACTCCGCCTTTGGAGAAGGACAACATGGATGATGAAATCTTTAATATTTCTGATGTATTTGATGCAAACAATGTCGCCTATAAGGCTTTCAATTCAACGAATGACTCTCATTTTGCTTACTTGTTTGATGTTTTTCCTGAAGGATCCATGCATTTACACAACCATATGCATAATGTTTTCGATATTAGCGATACTTCATTAAATGAAATAAACCTATGTACTAATGATAACCCTAAAATGGTAACCATTTCCAACGACTCAACTCTCAAAGAAAAAAATGAGATAATAAAAGTTCTTAAAAGACATGTTAACACTTTTGCTAGGTCGTACAAAGATATGCCTGGGGTTGATCATCACATTACCGAGTACAGAATTTTGACCGATCCTAAGTTTAGACCTGTCAAATAGAAGCTCCGTAGCTTAAGACTAGAATGAGTAGATCCGGTTAAGGATGAGGTTTTAAGGTTAATCGAGGCTCATTTCATCGAAGTTGTGGATTACCTGACTTGGTTGTCTAACATAGTTCCAGTTTCGAAGAAAGATGGCAGGGTCTGAGTTTGTGTTAACTTTTGGGATCTTCATGAAGCTTCGCCTAAAGATGACTTCCCGCTTCCTCACATTGATGTTCTGATTGACAGTGCCACTAGGGCAGCCATATACTTGTTTATGGATGGATTCTCGGATTATAATTAGATTCTAGTGGATATCATTGACAAGGTTAAGACAACGTTCATTACCAAATGGGGAGTTTATTGCTACAAAGTAATACCGTTTAGGTTGAAGAATGTCGGGGCTACTTATTAGCTGCCTTAACTACACTCTTGAATGACTTGATCCATAAGGAGGTAGAAGTATATATGGAAGATATGATCGTGAAGTCTGCTACCCGATAAGAGCACCCCGCTATTTGCAACAGTTTCATGACTTGTATCGAGAAGTATAATCTCTGCCTGAATCCAAAGAAGTGTGTGTTTGGGGTTACTTTAGGCAAGTTGCTGGGACATGTGGTTAGTTAGAAATGAATCAAAATGGACCCATATAAGGCCAAAGCCATTAGGGATATGCCTCTACCAAAACTATAGAAAGAAGTCCAGTCGTTTCTATGCTCCTTACAGTATATCAGTCGATTCATTGGCTGCCTCAATACTGTGTGCGACCCATCTTTATACAATTGAGTAAGAAACAACTAGTGGTATAGAACGATCAGTGCCAAGTGGAGTTTGATGGAATCAAAGCTTATCTTGTTGACCCATCTGTTCTAAAACTGCCCATCCCAGGAAAACCGTTGACCCTGTACCTAGTGTGAGCACTGGATTTTAATAATCCTTGTCATGAAATGATAATGAGAGCTATATGATGCAATTTCTTTCAGGTGTTGTCCATCAGAGGTGTTCCTACTACTGCAAAGTTGAGTTTGGGGTACTCTTGTTGCCTAAACAGGCTCTTTTGGAAGGGAATCCTTTCCTATTTTGGGAAAAGGCCGGTCATGAATGCAATTTATTGCGTTCTGACCTCCTTTCCCCTCTAAATAGGGCCCTTCTCTTCACATTTTCAACATACACATTTCATACAAAAATTATACTAAAATTCTAGAAGTGGCTATAGGTATAGTAGAGGTATAGGATGTATAAAATAGAGAGAAAACCCATTCTTTGAGGTTTTGTCCATATTTTATTCATTCCTAACTTCATTCATTAGGATTTAGGGGAGGTTCTGTCCACACAAGTACTCACCTAAATAGTCCTATTTTACCATCTACTTTGGCCAGACTCTCTCGACAGTAAAGGGATCATCTTAAAGTCGATTCACGCCACAAAGGCAACGCTCCTGAGTTTCAAAGAGGCTCACATCTCAATTATTTCATTGTTATTATTCTCCATTTCTCCTGTTTTATCTATTCCTTTCATTTGTTGTTTCGGGTCTGGTCCTAACCCTTATGAGCCTTCTTAGCACCATATATCCCCAAAGATATCAAATCGGTGTGCTATACTCATACAAAGGAAATCCCTTTTTATTTTATTTTTCTGCCATCAATCCATTAATCTATTAATCTGTAAACTGGACTAAACAGAGTTTTTGCCTAGACCAGACTAGACCCATATGGGTACACCATACTCGTACCGGTCCTCCTTAGTACCCATACAGGTCCCACCCACCCATACGGGTACCAGCCTCAGGCAGATTCCAAAACTCATTTTAATCGATTAAAAATCAATTTAACTCACCATTTTCCATGCGATCATTCTCACTAATAATCCGGTAAATCAACCCACAAAAAGTTAAAATTTGTTTTAACAATGAAATATGCTGAAGTGCTGATTTATAATGTGCCATAAACCATGCTAATGTCTGTGGATGCAAGGGAATTTATTTTCATTTTTGTTTTATAACTTAGAACAAATGTACAGGTTCTCTTTGCAATTCCCCCATTTTTCCCCCAGTTGTAATTTTTCCCCCTGTTTATTGCTTGTGCTTTATTGTAATATATAAACTCATGTAACGAGTGTAAAAGTGTGAAGAAATAGGATTTATATGATAATTCCCCAAATGATAAAAACTAAAATAGTTTTATGCGGTGAATGTAATTTTGAATCAACTAAATGAGAAATAAGCGACTCATCTGATACCCGAATCTCATATCCAATAGGTATGAGTGTCCCGCCCAGAGGGAACCATACGAAAACTCTTTCCTAAGTAGATAACTTCGATAGCAACTCTATCAATTGTATCAAGATTCGGATCTCGATTCTTGTATTCATTAAAATTGGCTTATTGTGCAAACTTGAACTAAAAATGTTTTATCACGCCTAAATCCAACTAAACCCTAAGTGGGCCCCGCCTCTCATATAGGCACCGAGGGAGACCCACACATCATCGACACCTCACAGTGGCGACTCTGCTGGGGAAATAATCTTTTAGCTTGTAAAATATTGGTTTATTTTAAAAGCTTAAAAGATTAAGATGATCATCGAAGATCATTTAATTTATTCAACCCGCTTTTATTTTTATCATTTGGGAAAATTATCACACTCTATCTTCTCATCTCCTTCTCTCTTTAGTTAGATGTGCTCTTCTTCTAGCGCTAGGTTAGGGTGCCTATTATTTCCATAACACTTGAGACTGTGATACCCATGACGGCCAGGGATATTGGGTACACCTTAGTGGGTGGAGCACTCATTGCCATCTCCCACTAAAAAAAGACTTGATGCGATGGGAACCTTCCACATCAACTTCTGATATAGAAAGCTATAGAATTTTATCCTTTAGGTACCATGATTTCTGTGTGGGATTAGACTAAGGAAGAATACCCTCAGACTCGGCGAGAGAAATAAGGACGGAACCAATCAATTCGTATATGTTGTGTTATATACCCCTATGATTAACCCCACCTTGCGTCGTTGTGATTTATGCATGTATACCATATCCCTTGCATGTACTGATCTCTTGGTTATCACCTCATCCAAAACCAAACCTCAAAGAGAAAGAGCTTGGCGATCCGGCTCCTCTAGTTCTATTAATGGTTGCTCGCTCTCTATCTATGAGTTTTCCATCTAGCAGTCAGTTTAGTTTGTTTATTCTTTTTGCCTATCATTTTTAGGAGTTGTCTCATATCCTGACTCTAGATGGCCAAATTGATGTTGAGGTTGAGGATGTTGAGATTGGTGAGGAGGCAAATGCATTGAGGGCTGAGGTTAGGTCGGAGATCGTAAATGGCATCTCATAGTGCTTAGAAAGTAATCAGTTTTTGGACCGAATAAATAATAATATATTGGCCTCATCAAGGCGATCATGGCTGAAGAGAGATTGGCCAATGCTCCTCATAGCATGCCTATCAGTGCTCCAGTAGTGAATACAGTGATTAATGAACAAGTATCTAGGGTCACTCATAATTCGTTCACCCAATTTTGATTATTGCTAGTACAGACTCATGGGGATTCTTCCAGTCAGCTTGGTCAGTTGGGTTCTTTGGATCCAGTTAGCTTGCCATTTTAGTCAATGGGTATAGTGGCTCCTCCGGTCATTAGTAAGTTTGCCCAACCTAGTCAGGGGTTTGTGCCACCGCCATTTCAGTTTGGGGCATCTGATTCGATCCTAAATTTTATGGTCATACCTAAAGGGATGACCTATCCTCAATCAACGCGTTTACCCTTAGGTGTGATTACTCAATCAGAGGGATCCTCTTTATCCTCAAAATTGTATGATCTACTTCAAAAATTGCTTGTTGCTAATCCCAGCTACAAACCATCATCACTATCCATCTAAGTAGTTAGAGAGGAGGATTGGGTCTCTAAAAACTTTAGTATGCCTAGCATAGCAAAGTATAACGGAACTGGTCTGCCTCAATGTCACATTACAGCCTATCAAAGGGTTATGAGAAGCAAAAATTTAAGTGATAAGGTCCTAGCTAAAATGTTCCCTTACACCTTGGAAGGTCTTATTATAGAATGGTACAACACTTTATCAGATGAAGTGAACGAAAACTAGAAAGCTTTATCGGAGGCTTTTATCGAGCAGTATGGTTTCAATGCCATCATTAAAACTATAATACAGAAATCGGAGGCTATTAAGCAGGCCCCCAATGAAAATTTCAAACCCTACTTGAAAAGGTGGATGGCCACTCAAGTTCTATTGAAGGATAGTCTAAGTCTCCCGGAGATGATAATAAAATTGATGGATGGCACCCTACCTGCTTATCGTAAGGTTCTTGGTGTGGATAAATTCTCTAGCTACGTTGAGGTCTTTGAAAAAGCTGAGAAGTGGGAAAGGATCGAGGAAATAGAAAAGGCGAGTATGCCGGCCAAACCTTGGTTAAAAAAGAATGACCCTTCAGCCCCAGCCCATGCTTCTAAGTTAAAACCTGGCTCTGATCCTAAATAGTAGTAGTACGAGAAGAAGTGGTTGTAGTCTGCTCCATTGAAGATGGTATTTCCCCCTAGAAAGCATCTCTACCCGCCATCTTCACTAAGTTCAGGGCACTTGTTCTTCTTCAGAGTATCAAGCTCTATGTCCCCCCCAAACTTGAAGACAGGGATCAGTTTTATGATTACCATGTTCGCAAGGGGCATTGCACTAGTGCCTGTAGGGATCTACTTAAGGCATTTTGAGGTTTGATTAGGGAAAAGAAGATTTAGGAACCAAAACTTAAACCCAGTACCATGAATAATCCCCTTTCAAATTTTGAGAAACAAGTTACAGCTATCGAATCAGGATTGCCCTCCTACTATGTCTTTAATATGATCTCTCAACCTAATCCTATAGTTGATTCGGTCGTGGCCTTACCAAACAAGCCAATCCCCATTGACATCGATGCATTCGAATTAGAAGGAATTCATGATGAGGAAGCTATATTGGTTCAAGCAGGGCTAATTGATATCGATGCTTATATATTGAAGAATGATATGCACGAAGGACCTGTCTTGATGGTGGAAACTTCTGAAGGGAGACGTTATATGAAAGACATGGTGCTACATGTTACCTGAAGTGGGAGGATCCCTTTTGACCCTATCCCAAAGATAAGAAAGGGCAGAGACATGGATATCCAGGTCATTCAAAATATCAATTAGGGTCCAATCTTTATGCCCTGGTCAGTATTGAAAAGAAAGTCACCCCTCTAGTCCAGCAATTATAAGTTACCCCTACTAAGTACGACATCTGGCAGCTCCTTATTGACTCTAAAGAACATTGCAAGGGTCTGATAAAAAAAGTAATTAAGTATGGAAGCTACACCTTTTACTAATCTAGTTGAGGTATTCTCAGTTATCGGGGATCTCCTCCTGATCAGATCAAACCCATCAAGTTATATCAGCCAAACCTCCCAACCGAAGGGAATAAGTATAACAAGGCACATTTTATTAAGGTGTAAATCTTTGATCATTCTATCCTGTGTGTTATGGTCGACGATGGTTTTGCCCTTAATCTCTGCCCTGCTAAGATCCTTCCTCACTTAAGGCTGGATGAATCCATGTTGAAGAAGTCTAATACTATCATAAGGGCATATGATGATATGAAGAGAAGTGTTATTAGGGTCTTTGAAGCTGAAGTTACAGTTGGGGAAGTGAAGTCTAAGGTCTTATTTACTGTTCTCAATAATCATGTCACCTACACATTACTGTTAGGTTGACCTTGGCTCTATGCATTAAGGGATGGCCCTTCCATGGTTCATCAAAAAGTTAAGATCATCCACAATGGCAAGCTGGTGACCATTAGTGCTGATAAGCCATTTATCATAGCGACCATGGAGGCCGAGGAAAAGGAATCTAGGGTGGCTATAGCTCACCAAGGTACAAAGTTTTTGATTAAGAGGTATATATCACTTAAGATAGAGAAGATTATGATGAAGTAGGGTTGCGTACAGGGTAGAGGACTTGGAAAGAATCTATAGGGAATGCTAGAACCCCTCTTACCTCTTCCATGGCCATTCAGACTTGGTTTAGCGAATCTCCTAAGTGCCAAAAAGTCCAAGCCTAAATCCTACCTTATGATAGGGTCTAAAATCAAGCAAGGGGAATTCTCAGGTGAAGAAGAACCTGTCAAAGTAAGTGGGAAGAAAGTCCCCGATTTTGAGATCTTCAATGATGTATATGATTTCAAGAATGGCTGCCTAATTAAAACCTCCGTTTTTATGGAAGTATGTAGGAATGCTGAAGAAGATGAAATGAATGAGGTGTCGAGTCCATCACTAAAGCACTAGCGGTACTCATGAGGAAGAATTGGAAGAGAAATGAGAAAGGAAGTCCCATCAGCAAGGCTGTCAAGAACTTAGCAAAAGCAGTGGCCGAAGAAACACAAGCAAACTTGCACACTAGGGCTACCAGTTTAGTTGTCAATCAATGAGGCCCTCCGCCTATGGAGGATGATTCAAATGATGTAATTTTTAATATTGCAAACATTTTTTATGCAAACAATGCCACTTATAAGGCATATCATGAATAAAGTGTAAGCATCAGTATCTTTATTTTTAATATGTCATTGATGCACCTATCATTCACATTTCACTTGAGTATTTCATTCTAATGATGTCATGCACTCATAACAACAACATTCTCAAACTATCATCATATTCAATAATGAAGTTGACCTTAAGTATAATGCAATGGTATAAACGTCCAATGGTTAAAACCTATCATCAAAATAAAGATATTGAAAAGTGCTTAGCAAACATGATGACAAATTAGCCTAGGTGCTTCTTTCTTCATAGGGAGGAAAGCATACAAAAACACACATCATCAAGAAAGAAGACCCAGAAGCACCAACAATAGGTCAACTTTGATCATAAAAAGTGGAAAGGACATCTTGAGTCACAAATTAACCATCTCAAGAGCTCTAAAGGGAAGGTAATCAGTCAAGAAGATTATTTCAAAGACAGTGGCTACGTATAGAGTTTGGGCTGAAAAGCTTCCATTTATAGTTTGGAGGTATAGAACTACTGTAAGAACTCCAACCAATCAAACACCTTTCTCCTTAGAATATGGAAAGGAAGCCATGTTACAGGTCAAAACAGAAGTAAGATCTCTAAGAGTGGCACTTGAAATGCAGTTAAAAAAATTAGATTAGACAAGAGCCAGGTATGAACAATTGAATGCAATAGATGAAAAGCAGCTCAGGGCACTTGACCATTTCCAGATGTACCAATAGCGCATGGCTCAAGCTTACAATAATAGAATTAGATACCCGAAACAACCTCTCAAAGCAGGTGATCTGGTCCTCAAGCAGCTACACCAAGTCAACACTGACGCTAGGGACAAGTTTAGGCCTAATTAGGAAGGACCATTCGTCATGAAGAAAGTCCTTGGTATAGGAGGAGTCAAGCTTATGGACATGGATGGAAATGAGTTTGAGAATCTAGTGAATCAAGATAGGTTCAAGCGTTATCATGTCTAGGTCAAAAGAATTAAATCATAAAAAAGCAGCGCAAAGAATAAAAGAAATAAAGGATAAAACACTCGGCGAGCGGTCCTCTACTACTCGGGGAAAAAATTAGGGTGCAGCCCGCTGATCGGTATTTTGCAAATCGATCAGGCAAAAAACAGGGCACTCCAACGCAAATAAAGCCCGCTAAGCTAAAAACCCAAAAAGGGCTGCTTAGGCAAAAGTTAGGGCATCAAGAGAAAAATGTCTGTTGCTTTCTAGAAAATATATAAATGACCAGTAGGTAGTAGAGGTTAACCATTGGAAATTGTTACCATTGCTTATGTATTCAAATTAATTTCATCAATGAACATGTTATGATTTTGCTAAGAATCTTGGACTTATGAATGCATGCATGTCTTTAGGTGAAACAATTACTGGTATGTGAACATCAAATTTTCTCTATGTGTTATGCATCATTGTATTCACTTTTATCACACATTTACAATATTTAGAAAAGCCTACTGGATTGAAAACCCGAAAGGGCGATCCAGGAAAAATTTAAGGCAAAATGAAAAGTCTGCTGGATTGAGCCGTCAAGGACAATTCAGGCAAAAATTAAGACATCCTACGGGATTGAAAACCTAAAAGGGCGATCTTAGTAAAAATTAAGGCAAAACGAAAGAGAAAAGCTTGCTAGGTTGAAAACCCGAAAGGGCGGTCTAGGCAAAAGTTAAAGCTAAAAAGAAAAAGATCCGCTGGGCTAAGACATCAAGGATAGCTCAGGCAAAAATTAGGACAAAAAGAAAGGAAAACAAAAATAAATGTTCGATGGGTCCCCTCACATTGAGTGGCCTATGAAAAAGTTACAATGTCACCTTATATCCACACTATAAAATCACTCGACAAAATACATATTCATAAGGTAATAATATTCAATAGTCTCAATTCAAAAAAATCCATAAGCATAAAGGAAGTATCAAAAGTACTAATTCAAACATCATAATCAAAGCAAGCCATGCGGGGCCCAAAAGTATCAAATAGTTTAGTTCATAATCATGATCTAAGCGGCCGAGGGATCCTGTCACTGGCAACCCTCCTGAGGCTGATCCTAATTATCCACCAGCAGGTAATGTAAATCTATGGTCATATGGTCATTACCAGTATCTATAACTGGCTGGGCAGGCCCTAGTCTCTAAGGTCCATACAGTAGCTCCGACAACAGCACTCCCCTTAACACACTAATCTACGCCCCTCTAAGTCGCTAGATATGCAGAAAGATTATCCTCGAACTCGTCATCAGAAGGGACCGGTGTCTGCCTATCCTCAGTCATCCTTACTAGCTGACCCCTCAGCGTCTCAGTCTTAGCCCTAGCCTGATCAGCCTCAGTAGTGGCTACCCTTAGCTGCTCCTCTAAAAACTTGGCTCTCTCCTTCTAAGAGTCCAAATCCTGGGCAGACCTGCTGCGCTCCATGGCTAATAAAGTCTGTAATGGAAATCATAAGATTAATACACATATATAAATGTCATGGCATGCATGCATAGTTTGTTGAAATTTTACAAGTAAAAGAAACTTACTGGAGGTAAAGAATCCTTGGCTAACAGTAGATCCCGCACTGAAAAATAACCCAGGGCTATCTTCTCGGCCTCGAAAATAGGCAAAGGATTCCTTACATGGGTGGAGCTAGAAGGAGTGAAACCAATAGGCTGGACTGACTCCTCAAGCTTCTTGATAGCTCGATTCCCCGAATGGTTAAGGAGTCAGAAGAAAGCATCTAGCTCAGCCCAAAGGGCGCCCTCCCTTATAGATTCGGAGGCTCAAGACAGCTTTACTGGCGGCTCAAGAGTAATAGTAGTAACGGTAGCAGCAGACCTCTTCTGCATGGAAGCGGGAGGCTGTGGCAACAATGAATCAGACTTAAGTTTACATTCAATTTAATAAGCAACCAAGTATTGATGAAGGCTAAGTTAGAGGCATACCTGAGAAGAAGGGGTAGCAGACCTAGCCGAACCCCTAGTGCTCTACACTATAGATGGACCCCTGTGATTACCCCTTGATCCTCCCTCCTCCTCCTCCTCATCATCATCCTCACTATCGCTCTAGTGAAACTCTAACAGCTCATCCTCATGGTGGATCCTGTCATAGGGTGGTAGGAGGGAGGAATCAATAAACTCAGCATAAGGGCCCTCAATAAATAGTGCACAAGCTCCCTCGCCCAACAAGTATAACCCCTAATTGATCCCCGACATGAGATGAGGCCAAACGATGCTCGCTAGTATCCAAGGAGGGATCGTTCTCCCTACTATGGCACTGGTCCGCCACCCTCAAACCTGCTTGCTGAAATACCACTCATAGGAGAGTGGTTACTCTAGGACAAAGAAGTGGTCATCCATTCCGGCCCGTATCTGCTCGATGGCTCCATACGTGACCAATCTCTCCCACGGGTCTCGAATGACCTATAAGAAATAAATGCACTGTAAGTATCATAACCTAGTGAATACAGTTTCCACTAATGGTTTGTAGAAATGTAAAATGCAAGTTTAGTAGAAGAAGTTTACCCGATTTGAGAACAGCTAGCGTAAGAACTCTCGGTACTGAGCTGTGGTCAGGGGCTGATTCTGCCAAGGCCCCATCTAACTAGATATGATATGTGGCACCTCAGGCTGTAGGGGCAAGCCTGGTCTAGGAATCAACCTATGATTAAAAGCCCAGATCTGCAAGACAAAGCAAGGATTAGTTGTAGCACAAGTTCAGATAAAGTGTTAGAGCACAAGAGATCGGGTTGGGATTTACTAGTAGTGTCAGATGGTAGATCTTGAGCTCAGACTACTTACCCCGGACCCTGCCATCCAATCTATAATATAGTTATGCTAAAATAGCCCGGCACTAGTTCTTGTTGGGCATAGTTGTAAGATCTTCTATAGCAGAGAGCAAACCATAGTTGAGGTTGCTCGAGTAGACGGGAAAGAAGATTATGGTAAGGAATGTCTGCAGGAAGGATCGAGCATACTGATCCCTCCTATCAGCCGTAATAGGACTCGGTTGCCCGATCTAGTGAGCATGAAAATACCCATACTTAAGCTTATTCATCCTGCCCAGATAAAGCTCAAGTAGCTTAGTAATGTAGGCCTTCACCTCAGGCTGAGAATGCCTCCAGTCGGTATAAACATTGAAATGGACCACATCCTCACCCCTCTCTAGGCCTGTCATGACACACACATCCGAGGGAGTGATGGTGACCTCCCCTATAGGCAAGTGAAAGGTATGGGTCATCTCCAACCACCTCTCAATTAAAGCTGAAACAACACTGGGTGCCAATGTCTAAGGGGACTGAGGAATGGCCCTGGTAATATCATTAAAGCCGAAGGAATCAATGCGGGTCAGCAACTCAGTATCCCCTACGGCACGAATCTTCTCATACCATTTCTTGTAGAAGCTCGGGCCTCCCACAGTCTTATACTAAAACTACAATGGCATAATTATAGTTTAACAGGGTTAGAATACAATAGACAAGCCAATAATCATAAAAGGATTGCAGAAATCAAAGAAAATAGCAACTTGTCCCTAAGGACAGGACCTGTACGGGTAGGCCCCACCCGTATGGGTCAATGAGCAGAACTTGTATCTAAAATAGGACCTATATAGGTCCACCCTCACTAGTTTGGGTCCCTTGCAAGCAGTTCCTATGCAGTCAAAACTCCAAAAAATCCAAAATCACCCAATTTCAACCAAAGTTTATCCAAAACTATCCTAAAAGCATCCTATGCTAAAGTTACATTTATCGAACTCTATTCCAAAGTCTAAAACACCCTAATCTATGCCAAAATTTGAGAAATTGTCAAAAGTTCAAATTGAAAAACGAAGAATCGGGTGAAATTACCTGGAGTTTTGAGGCATGGGTCTCTAGAGAAGGGCTGAGAGGCTCTTCAAAAAGCGGGAGTAAGTCCAAAAAATGAATCTCCCTCATGAAATGCATACCTGACTGAAATTAGGCATTCTTGAAGCCCCAAGTCATCCACTGGGGCATGTCCTCGAGTTGAAGGAAGAAACGGCCGATCTAGAGGATCTTTCTATACATCTTTAGTTGGTTTTTTGGAAGAAAATTGCCAAAAAATGCAAAATGGGAAGTTTCGGTTTAAGGCGGGATACAAGGGGGCTAATCTACCTTTTGAACCCCCCTATAGGGGCCCATATGGGTCCCACCTTACCCGTGTAGGTCCCTCACTTTCAAAAATTGTACCTATAAGGGTCTAGCCCACCCGTACGGGCACTCCCTTGCCATCCAGGGACATATTTGGGCGTCGATATTTCAGCAAGCACCAGAAATTCAACCAGTCCAAGCTCAGGGCCAATCCCGCTCTTCTTCACACCCACATTTCAATTATATTTGCTTACCTTGATACTTGATTGAAGGGGCAAAAATATTTTTTTGTTTCCACAAAAGTCAATCAAGAATCAAGGTAAGCCATGTTTGAATTGAACACTAATCAGGAAAATTTTTATGTATAGGTCCACCTAGCACAGGAGTTCTTCCCCTGCTAATGAATGTTTTACAAAAAAAAGGGCCTCCCTAGTAGAAAGAAGTTTTACTAAAGGATATCACCCTACTCTCTAACAGTGGAGTGAGCCAATCAATGGGTATATTCCCCGTTCCTCAGCAGTGAAATCATTCAAGGGGCACCTCCCACCAATCTAGGGACATCCCCCATGCCCCAGCAGTGGAGTCCATCAATCAAGGGACATCCCCTATCTTCCAGTGATTGAATCACTCAAGGGGCATTACCCCCATTATCAAGAATCCTAGGGGCACCTTACCCCAGGGTCATTCCCTAATAGAAGAATCAGGTCCCAGGGCCAACCCCCAGCAGACCTAGGGGCATCCCCCTCACTTCCCAGTAGTGGAATAATCAGGTCCTAGGGGCATCCCCCCACTTCCTAGTAGTAGGAGAATCAGGTCCTAAGGGCATCCCTCCGTAGACCTAGGAGCATCCCCAGTAGTAGAATCATTAGATCCTAAGGGCATCCCCTCACCGACCTAGGGGCATTCCCCCTTCCTTTAACGGAAAAGGTCAATCTAGGGGCATCCCCCTATTAGAGGTATTCTTTTTTAGGCACCCCTCCAAAGGGTATTTCATTATAGAGCGATCAGGCCAAAGCCGACATTTCCCACACATAATTTTCATTTATCTCATCCAAACTTCTTTATTCTTAATTGAAGGGGCAAAAATGTTTTTGTTTTCATAAAAGTAAATTAAGATTAAAGAAGTGTCTGCTTGGACAATGACTAACTCGATCTTTGATTGTTATCTCTTTTTAGGTTATTCAAATTCCCCAGTAGGAGAGTCATCCACCTTAGGAAAGGGATACATTACTAGTCAGGAAAGTCGATCTGCCACAAAAAAGGGACACATCAATCAAGAAAGTCAATCCGCCTTAGGAAAGGGATACATCAGTCAGCAAAGTCAATCTACCTTAGGAAAAGGATACATCACCAGTCAGGAAAGTCGATCAACCTTAGGAAAGGGATACACTAGTTAGGAAAGTCATTTGCCTTAGGAAAGGGATATGCTAGTTAGGAAAGTCATCTGCCTTAGGAAAGGGATACACCTATTAGAAAAGTCGATCCACCTTGAGAAAAGGATACACACATCTTCGCTAGAGAAGTCATCAGCAAAAGGAAAGTCATCCGCCTCAAGAAAGGGATACGCATTGAAAAGGAAGGTCATCCACTTTAGGAAAGGGATATGCACGGTAGTACAAGGGAATTCATGCACCTCAGGAAAGGGATATGCGTAGTAGTGAAGGAAAGTCATCCGCCTCAGGAACATGATATGCATTGGCAAGGAAAGTCATCCGCCTCAGGAAAGGGATACGTATTCCCTAGTAGAGTCATAAAGGGCATGCATCAACAAAGGAAAGAAGTTTGCCTCAAGGAAGGAACTCCCCCATGTCATCACCTCAGGTATAATTTCTAAACCCTCACTTACATCGTAAGATCGTACAGATTCGTATCTGCGATGATCCCATGAGGGGCAGTCTGTGAGCACTGGATTTTAACAATCCTTCTTATAAAATAATGATGAGAGCTATTTGATGCAATGTCTTTCAGGTGTTGGCTATCAGAGGTGTTCCTACTATTGTGAAGTTGAGTTTGGCCAAAGTTAAGAGACCTAAACTACCCTTAGGGACCCTTATGGGTGCTGCTTGGTGGTACGGATCCACTAGTAGACCTGTATGGGTCATCCCTTCCATACGCCTGGGGAGGACCCATATGGGTCACCTAGTACCTGTATGGGTACTCTTGTTGCCTAGATAGGCTCTTTTGGTAGGGAATCCTTTCCTATTTTGGGAAAAGGCAAGTCATGAATGCAATTTATTACGTTCACACCTCCTTTCCCCTATAAATATGGCCTTTGTCTTTGCAATTTCTACACATATTTCATACAAAAATTATACTAAAATTCTAGAAGTTTCTATAGGTATGGTAGGGGTATAGGAGGTATAAAATAGAGAGAAAACTCATTCTTTGAAGTTTTGTCCATATTTTATTCATTCCTAACTTCATTCATTAGGATTTAGGGGAGGTTCTGTCCACACAAATACTCACCTAAATAGTCCTATTTTACCATCTACTTTGGCCGGACTCTCTCAAAAGTAAAGGGATCATCTCAAAGTGGATTCACGCCATAAAGGTAATGCTCCTGAGTTTCAAAGAGACTCATATCACAATTATTTCATTATTATTATTCTCCGTTTCTTCTATTTTATTTATTCCTTTCATTTCTTATTTCGGGTCTGGTCCTAACCCATATGAGCCTTATTGGCACCATATATCCCCAAAGATATCAAATTGGTGCACCATACTCATACGGAAGGAAATCCCTTTTTATTTTATATTTCTTCAATCAATCCATTAATCTGTTAATCTGTAAACTGAACTGAATAGAGTTTCTGCCTAGACCAGATAGGACCCATATGGGTACACCATACCCGTATTGATCCTACCTGGTACTTGTACGGGTCCCACCCACCTGTACGGGTACCAGCCCCTGATAGATTCTATAACTCATTTAATTGGTTAAAAATCAATTTAACTGACCATTTGCCATGCGCTCATTTTCACTAATAATCTGGTAAATCAATCCACAAAAAGTTAAAATGTGTTTTGACCACAAAATACGCTGAAGTGTTGATTTATGATGTGTCATAAGCTGTGCTAACGTCTACGGATGTAGGGGAATTATTTTTATTTTTGTTTTATAACTTAGAACAAATGTATAGGTTCTCTTTGCAATTTCCCCATTTTCCCCTGGTTGTAATATGTATCCCCCCATTTATTGCTTGTGCTTTATTGTAATATGTAAAATCATGTAACGAGTATGATAGAGTGTAAAATATTATTTCTGTGCTAATTCCCCAAATGATGAAAACTAAAATGGTTTTACATGATGAGTGTAATTTTGAATCAACTAAATGAGAAATAAGTGACTCATCCGATACCCGAATCTCCGATCCAATAGTTTTGAGTCTCCGGCCTAAAGGGAACCGTAGCAAAACTCTTTCCCAAGTAGACAACTTGGGTGGCGACTCTATTAATTATATCAAGATTTGGGTCTTGATTCTTTTATTCATTAAAATTGGCTTATTATGCAAACTTGAAATAAAAATGTTTTGTCACGCCTAAATCCAACCAAACCCCCAGTGGGCCCCGCCTCACACATAGGCACTAAGGGAGACCCATACATCATCGACACCTCACACCTGGATATCAAAGAGTTTTCTGTAGGGACTATGCTTGTCCAAGAGTATGATGATAAATGGGAACATGCAATCTGCTACTTGAGCGAGAACTTGTTAGATTATGAAACTCGGAACTCGATTGTGGAGAAAACTTGCACCACCAAAGTTTGGCTCACTAAGAAATTGCGCTACTACTTTCAATCCTACAGAGTCTAAGCTATGGCTAAAATTGACCCCCTGAAGTATCTTTGTCAATCCCTCAATCTAGCCGATAAACTCTCTCGATGGTTGTTACTTCTCTCCGAGTTCGACATTGAGTATGTAACGAAGAATGTTATTAAAGGCGGGCAGTGGCAGAATTCTTAGCTAATCCACTGCTTGACTCTTATTATGTTGAGAACCTGGATTTTCTTAATGAGCAGCTCATAACCATTACCATCCTCGAGCATGTATGGACTATGTACTTTGATGGTGCTGTGAATAGAACGGGAGCAAGCCTTGGAGTTATCATAGTCGTACCGGATAACAAAATCATCCCGTTCTCAAAATTCTTGGAATTTGTTGTCACCAATAATGGAGCTGAATACGAAGCATGTTTGTTCGGTCTTGAGGCTCTCCTATAGGTCGATGCTTGTATGGTGCCTGTAATTAGAGACTCAGCTCTTGTTATCCATCAAGTTGTTAGGGATTTGGAAATTAAGGTGGATTCTCTTCACCCTTACATCGAGGCCGTCCGAGGCTTATCTGAGAAGTTCACCTCTTATTTGTATTACTATGTCCTTAGGGATGAGAATCAAATGGCTGACTCTTTAGCCACCTTAGCCTCCTTATGGGAAGGATACCAACAACAACCTATTCATCTATTGGTTTTGCTGTCCACTAAGATCCCCTGCCATACTCAGTAGCTTTTGCAGGTCCTCATCATCTTAATCGAACCCTATTCGTACTCTGACATAGTCCTGTTTCTCCAAAATGGACAATATCCTCCTAATTTATCTAACTCAGACCGTACCACTCTACAGGGCTCGTAATCCAGTTCCAGATTATTGATAATGATCTATTCAAGCGCACTAGTGATGGTTTACTACCTCATTGCTTAACTAAATCAGAGGCTCAGAAGGTGATTGATCAGGTCCATGTCGGTGATTATGGCCCTTGTATGAATGGTCTCGCTCTCACAAAGAAAATTCAGTGTTTGGGGTATTTTTGGCTCACTTTAACGGCTGATTGCATTGCCTAAGTCAAGTAGTGCCACCAACATCTACCACCCACCAAACTCCATCATTTATCTACTCCTTGGCCATTCTCGGTGTGGGGGATAGATATAATCGGTGAAATTCACCCTTCATTGATAAATGGGCACTAGTTCATTATGGTAGTAGTGGACTATTTCTCTAAGTGGGTAGAGGCCAAATCCTACACCAATGTAACTGCCAAGAAGATGGCCAAGTTCATAGAAAAGCATATATTCATTCGATATGGACTTCTACACCACATAGTCTAAGATAATGGGGTGCCATTCCAAGGGGCAACCACTGATCTGATTGAGAAATACGAGATTGAGCACCGTAGAACTTCTCCACACAAACCATAAGCCAATAGTACTGTCTAGGCAGCCAATAAATTGGTAAAGAAGATCCTCTCTAAGATGATAGCCGGTTATAGGGATTGGACAGACAAGCTACCTTTCGCTATTTGGGGATATCGCATTAGTGTCCGCACCCTGACCGGTCAAACTCCATTCTCCCTGGTCTATGGAATTGAGGTAGTTTCAACAATTGAAACTTAACTAAGCTCATTGAGGGTTGCATTGGAAGCTAAGCTAAATGAATTTGAATGGACCCAGGCAAGGTTTGAGTAGCTGAACATGATGGAAGAGCAGAGGCTGAGGGCTTTATATAATCTCCAGATGTATTAGCAACGTATGGCTCGAGCTTACAACAGCAGGATGAGATACTAGAAGTTTCCACTGAAAGCTAGAGATCTAGTCCTTAAGTAGCTGAAATCTTCCAGCACTGATGTAAAGGGAAAATTCAGGCCTAATTAAGAAGGACCATATGTAATAAAAAAAATGCTTAGTAAAGGGGCAATTAAGCTTATGGATATGGACTGGAATGAATTTGTAAACCCCATGAATCAAGGCATGCTTAAGCGTTACCACATCTAATGAAAAGAAATAAATTAGAAAAAGTAGCACAAAAAATAGATATAATAATCACCCACCTTTCGGTCTTTCACTGATTGGAAAAAATTAGGGCGACACCCGATTGTTGGTATTCTACAAATTAGCCGTGCAAAAATTAGGGGATATGAAAACGTGCTAGATCAAAAACCTGAAAAGGGCGATCTAGGCAAAAATCAGAGTAAGTGAGCAAAGAGGGAGTGCCTTCTAGAAAACCAATCTACGGGGAGTTAAACCAATATTTACCAAACATCATGTACTTTGTTTTGCTTCAGTTAATAAAAGTATCTTTTTGTCGAATTTTGAATGCTTATGTTTATGCAAATTTTGCATCCATACAGCCAAAATAGCTCAAGTAAATAGAATACAGAGTTCACATTATCCCAAATAAATGTGCAATAAACAAAAGACAAATAATTCTGATAGACTGAAAAGAGCAAGGTCTATACAAAAGTTAAAATAAGTCTGCTAGATTGAAAACCCAAAAAGGGCAGGCCAAGCAAAAATTAACACAAGGTTCGATAGATTAAAAACCCCTGGGGACAGTCTATGCAAAAATTAGAACCAAATAAAAATATGAATAATAAAATAAAAGTTTGATAGGTCTATCACCATGACTAGCCTATGCAAAAGATAGAACAAATGAAAGAGCATCTCATGCCGAGCTCCTTGCATCATCATAATATCTCAAAATCCTCCGCAAGGTGGTAGTATGAAAAGGCTTGAATCCCTGCTCAACTCGCTCTCCCTCCAAGCAACCCCATGATCGCTCAGATCCGGTCGACAAGCACCTAGTCTCAGTAAGCCATCCTCTGTAGTGCTCATCGGTCTCAATGGTCTCCACATGAGCATAGTCTACAGTCTCCAAGATAGCCTCCCTGGCCTACTTCTCCTGAATATGGTCCACCCATTTGATCTTGTAGACACTGCTATAGTTTTTTGGTAGCTTGATCAGGACTCTTTGCCCTTGCAGTACTGATGGTGAAGCCGATATAGAGTATAGCAAGTAATCCTCTCCAGGCTAGGATCCCTAAGACTCCACAACCACATCCTGGATCGTCCACAACGGACTGACCCACTGTATCTATGAATCAGTATAACCCCTTAAAATGGGCATTCAATCCTCGGTTGTCAGCTGATGAAAGTCCCCTTGGCTTAATCCTTTCTTGCTAAGATGCACGAGCAGATACTTCTTTGGACTGATACGCGGTGCTAAGATCAGCTTAAATTTCTCTATAAGCCATACCTATAAACAATTTCTATATAAGTATAGGAATTGGTAATATACTCGAAATTGTAAAGGGCATACTTGTATCATCAAGAAGTGATCACCAATCATGGTAGGATTAGTGGAGGCCGCATCCAATTTCAGCAGCATCTCGGCTAATCCTATAGCTATACGGGAAGCCCCCATCGATATGGGCCTAATGAGGGTAATCAGCCTGAACAGTGCAATAGCCCCCACACCGCACACAAACTCAGCCATAAGTACTGGTGCAACCACAGAAGGCCAAGTGAGATGAGATGTGGGAACCCTGCGGCACCACTCTAGCACCATGCTAAGTTGAAATCCTGGTTGGTCAGGTGGGCAGGACAGGAAGGGGTCTATAGAGTCCAAATTCTGTAACCCTCTTGGCATGCCATTAGTACCAAAGTGAAACTCTAGAATTGCCAAAGGGACGCATTTGGGGCACGGGATCCCTAGAATAGCATGAAACTCCTTGAATAGAGGACACAACTCAAATGAGGAGAGGTGGAACATGTGATCAATCTAATCCCAGAAAGTGAGTGCTCCATCGATAAATGCCAGGTTAACTGGTCACAAAGCAACATACCAAAAGCTCAAAGTCTGAATTTTTTATAGTTCCTTCCAATCTGCATTTCCCAGGGTTTCCAAGAAGTCCCGTAGCTATTGGTTGTGGGTTGTCATGCCTGAATTTGGGAAAATGATCGAAATATAAATTTCTAGGGATTGAAGTCGTCGGCATTATGGATGAAGCCGCCGGCAGTATGAGTCAAATCAGCGGTGATATGGAGTTGAAGCCACTGGTGGTATGAGTTACAGGTGGTTTTGTGTATATTATTTAGTAGATTGATTTTTCACATGCACACGACGATATCGGTGAAGCCGCCAGTGGTGTGACACTATTTCCAGTAAATTTTAGGCCTATTTTAACCAGTTCGGACCTGTATATAACCTATAAATCACCCTGTAATCTATTTACATATGCAATTAAAACCTAAAATCCAAATTTATCCAAACCAAAGGCCCAAAGGTGCAAATGTAGCAAAACATTCCATCCTAAGCCTAAACAACTCCAAAATGAAAATCCAAAATCATCCAAACAAAGCAGAAATTATCCACACGCCAATGTAATAGAGGTACAAGCCAAGCAATAAAGCAGAAAATGAAAATAAAATCTAACGCATCCTGCCACCACCCGACGAGTGTGATGTAAACTCTGAATCGTCCACCGGGTATCGGTTGATGACATCATCATCCTCCTCCCGATCCTCAGTCATCAAGGCCCTGCTCGATTTGGTGAGCTCAGTGGTAGGACGCCGACTAGCTATTATCTTCCTTCCTCTATGACTAGTCTCGGTCGGGGGTGTGAGATCCATGTTGCCCTTGCTCCTTCTCTCTTGAACGGTAGCCTCCAACTACCCCTCCAGTTCACTGACATGGTGCTTAAACTCTTAGTTCGCAGCTACTTTCTCTTCATATATGGCTTGAGCCCGATCGATGTTAGAAAGGAACATGGCCATAAATTCCTATGAAAGAAGCGATAATAATTCACATCATTCATAACTTTCATACATGATTTTTAAAAGTTACAACATCATTCAGGCATACAGTTACCTTGGCAAATAAAGGCTGGGAAACTAAAGTGTCTCGGAGTGTAAAGGCATTCCCTGCTATCCGCTCTTCCTCTTTGCAATTAACCTGAAAAATCCAAAAAACAAACAATCAAAAGGTGAATCAATAAGGGGTGGCATGCGTAAAGTGGCAGTTTAATGTTTTTAAAGCTCACATGTGTTGTGTTGTGAGGCATGAAGTCATTGGAGTGAGCAATAGGAGTTATGTTCCTAATGCTGAATTCACCCCTGGCACCCAAAAGGAGGAAGGACTCCTCCAAATTAGTTGAGAGGCGCCCCTCCGTTATATCAATGTCCTCGGGCCTACCCCAACCCCTTACTCTGCTGATCTTAGGCATGTTTCGCTTCCTAAGAGGTGCCTGAAAAACAAAGACAGCACAAAAGGCAAACATAATCAACCATTTTTGGACTAGATAATATGGCATATAAGTAAAAAAGCATAGTGTTACATCAAAAGAATGGCGTCCCTCATGTGCCACCAGAACCTCCTTATAGGCCATCAGAGCATCCTCATCAGCCTCATCCTCCCCCTTGGTGTCACCCTCACCATCACCTTCCTCCTCCTCCTCCTCCTCCTCATCCTCACTACTACTCACTTGGCCATCGAGTAGCCATTTTTGCTCCTTTCTCTTCTTCTTCAAGTGGTACTCAATCATGTCGTCTCTATGGATGGAAGGGCACATGGGAAGTAAGTGTTGCATGTGGTTGTCATAGGAGCCAGGGACACTCTCTACAATAGGGCCATCCCCATTGAGATAAGTAACTTTATCAGCCTGAGCAGTAATGGCCAGGTGGGGGCATTAGAGACCCATGGGTGGTGCCAGAAGCACTAGCCTAGCAGAAGGGGCAACATCACTCTAGTTGCGCACCCGCTCCACTAAATACCACTCCAAGGACAAGGGGCACTCCATAACAAACCTCTGGTCATCTACGTCTTTTTGGACCGTGGCCATCTTGAAAAGGTTGGACACCTTATCAAATAGGTCCCGAATGACCTACACAAACAACCAGACAAACAACCAAGTAAGCATAATGTGAATTTATAAATATATTTTGTTTACAAATGGTTTGTTGAGTATGAAACCGGGATAAGGGTCAAAGTTGCATACCGAGTTAATCTGCAAGCCCCTCAATGACTCCCTATAGCTTGTGGGATACTTGCTAAGTCCCCTAATGTTACCAAACCACCGAGTGAGAAAATGTGAACCTGTCGGTGCTTTGGTCTTGAACTTCACCGGTGGGAGAATCTGGTGCTCAAAATCCCAAGCCTACACAATCAATTATTAGTCAGTCCAAAACATTCAAAAGAAGTAAACATGCAAGAGCAAGTAAAAGCTTGAAGGGGAATGATGAAGTGCTTTTAGAAAGGTGTACACGTACTAGCAAGTGACCCAATCAAAGGACCTTTCCCTTCTTTCTAGCTCCTGCATCCAGGCCACGGTAAATCTACGCAAGAATAGCCCTAGGCCAATTCTTCTCCTTTATCTTCTTCATGTCGTCATCATTAGAAATCAACCCAAGATTGATCTTACTTCTTAAGACAGGAAAGAACAGCACCATCAATAGGGAGATCATAAAGGAGTGGACATAGGCATCCCACCGGGTCTTGGGAACCACTCCAACTTCCATCCAATACTTTTAGAGCTCTCAATATGATAGCTGCCCCAAGATAGGGTTCAAGCTAAAGAGCCCAGATACTCTCCTGGTCACAGGCTTTTGTAGATAATATTTCTCCATGTGAACATTAAATTAATGACGTTCTTAGTCCAACGCAGCTCAGTCATAACCACCACATCAGAAGGCGTGATGGTCAGCTCATCGATCAAAAGGTGGAAAGTGTGAGTGGTCTTTGACCACTTCTCAGTCAATCCAGTAAAGGCCCAGTGAGAGAGCTTTTGCATTCTGTTGGGCAGAGTCCTTTTTAAGTCCTCAAAGTCGGTAGCGTCTACGGCATCTCTAAGCGCAGGGTCCTTCTCATCGATATGGGTCCACTACTCTCCGATGGTCCCCATACCCCCTGGGGGTGTAAGCTTATACGGCTATAAAATAGAATCAAATAGAAGATAGATAAATAATCGGTTTGTTATTCATGTTCCTTTAGCTGATGGAACTGACCGATACGCTATTGGAGCAGTGATACTGCCGGCGACATCAGCTATACCGTTGGCGGTATG
This sequence comes from Euphorbia pulcherrima, assembly GCA_947683365.1. Taxonomy (NCBI): domain Eukaryota; kingdom Viridiplantae; phylum Streptophyta; class Magnoliopsida; order Malpighiales; family Euphorbiaceae; genus Euphorbia; species Euphorbia pulcherrima. Next base: position 40,373,028 of record CANTUS010000008.1, on the reverse strand, counting down.
GATAATGCCGCCGGCGATATCGCTATAAGCAGCAGTGACATGGAGAGTTTTTTAAGCCTTTTACAAGGCCTACAGCCATTGGCAGTATGAGTGAAGCCGCCAGCGGCATCAACTCTACGGGCATAATCACAGATTTGCCAAAAATCGCACCAAAATCACCAAAAATGCAATTAATCACACCCAAAGCATAAAATAAGTAAAAATAGACCCTATGGCATGCAATTTTAGTCTATATGCTTTCAATTTCATATTTTCAACCCCTATCATGGCAAATTTTGAGTGTAAGGCCGAAATCAAAACATAAGGAAATAAAGAGATTCGGGTATTACAGGATTACCTAGATATAGAAGAAATGTTTCACCTTCTCAAGGGTTAGATTTGTTATGGGAGAAGCAATCCTATAGCCATACATCTTGTCGGTTTGCTTTAAACCGTTCACCACGTGCACGGGGCAAACTTTCAGCCCTTCTACAGACAAAGCGGGAAAATTTTTTGGTCTCATGCTTGTAGATTTTTGCCTAAAAACTTTCTTCAGCACTATGAAGTAAAGAAAGGAGAAGATATAGAAGTTTGAACGGAAGTGGTAGAGTGGTTTTCAGTATTTTGCCATCCAAATAGGAAGAAATAGAGTTTTAATTCGTATTAAACACCCGCATGGAAATCAAGTAGTCTGAAATTGTCCCTCTAAGCCACCGGCGGTATCAGCTCATGTCACCGACGGTATCACTCAAGCCATCATCGGCTTCACTCTCACTAGCAGCAATTTTGAATTCCTTTGACTAGTCAAAGGTGCCACCTATCAGTCCATACCACCAGCATCATCATCCATACTACCAGTGGTATCATTCAAGCCGCCAGTAGCATTAAAAATCCTCCTGGTCTATTTCAGATGCCTTTTCAACAATTCAGTTGAATCTCAGCTCAAGCCCTCAACATTTCAGGACTTCTAAACCCTTGTTTTTTTAATTATTGCATTTTTACTCTTGATCAATGGGGTAAAATTATTTTTGTTTCTCAAAATCGATCAAGCAGTATAAACATTGATCAGACCTTGACTAACTCCATTTTTATCTTGTTTCTCACATAGGTTTGGCGCTCTATGATCTTAAAACCCTAAAATCCCAAGCCCGCTCTTGGAAAACTTCAAGCCTAAGCCCACTCTTGATAAACCTTAAAAGCCCAAGCCCACTCTTGGCAAACCTAAAAAGCCCAAGCCCGATCTTGGTAAACCTGAAAAGCCTAAGCTCGCTCTTGGAAAACCTGACAAGCCCAAGCCTGCTCTTGGCAAACACCGAATAAAGGTCTTAATGAAGCTAGAATCTTGTCATCCTTCTGGTCTTGCCCACTAAATACCGAATAAAGGTCTTGACGGAGCTAAAATCTTGTCATCCTTCGAGTCTATCCTACCAAACACTGAATGAAGTTCCTGACAGAGCCAGAATCTTATCATCTTTTGGGACCAGCCCACCAAACACTGAATGAAGGTCATGACGAAGCCAGAATCTTGCCATTCTTTGGGTCCTGCCCACCAAACACTAAATAAAGCTCCTAACAGAGCCATAATCTTATCATCCTTCAGGTCTAGCCCACCAAATACCAAATGAAGGTCCCAATGGAACTAGAATCTTGTCATCCTTCGCATCCAACCTACCATATATTAGGTATAATTCCTAAACCCTTGCTCTGTTTATGCAATCATGCTAACCTGTGGCAGCAGGGATCCCCCAAGGCGCAGCTTGTGAGTATGAGATTTTACAGTCCCTCTTGTGAGATAAATGATGACGTATATTCAATTTTATTCCTCATTTTACCAATAAAAAAATTCTTTACAAATTTTATTTTTAAAAAAATTTAGTTCGACGTGTTCGATAATGCATCCGGTGGGAGCACGAACCGATGATTTGCATCTAAAAAATGATTTAGTCCTAAACACCCTTAAAAATTCAAAAATAACCTTAATTATAAAAAAAATCCCGCTAAAACACCTTTTTAAGCAGATTATGGCACCTTTTCACCTTTTTAGGCCAAGACATGCTTACTTTTCAGACCTGATAGAATTGAAGCCGCCAGCGGCTTCAGCAATACCACCGGCGGCATGAGTTTCTGCAGTAGATAGCTTTTTCCCATGCTTGCTCGATACCTGCTAGATAATTGATCAAAGTCAATTTTGATCAGATTTTAGCCTATAGAAGGAGCCATTTGCAACTGAAAAACGGTTGGACTCTCCCTGGTTGAAATCTTATAGATATTTTAGCAAGTTTTAGTTAGTTTTCGTAGGATAAGGTATAGGAAACATAAGAAAAGGGGAGTTAATCCATATTTTCTTAGTTTTTTTTAACTGAACTCTCTAATATCTGAGTAGATTTTAGGTTTAAAATCACCAAAATAAGATTTAGAGACTTAAATCCCCCACTTACTACCCAAATTGTCATTTAAGCTCCCCAGAGGTGTCATTCAGATCACGAAGAGGTGGATTCACGGGTTTGAGGTAAAAATTCTGAGTCTTATAGCTCTTTGGCTTCCTTTTTACTCGTTTATTATGTTTAACTGCTATTTTGTGTTGAGTTTTGGGTTATCGATCGATTTATAACCATTAAATTCTGCTGCTATAAGAAAGTGAAGTAGCCGGAGACACTAAAAGCCGTCGGCGGTATCACTCATTTTGCCAGCAACATCAGTGATATTGCAAGGGGCTTCCTTTATCCCCAATGACTCTATTTTCTTGTGAGACACTTTCTTTATGGTATCTAGAATGTCATACAGCCTGCCTATGTAAATGAAATCGCCAGCGGCATCATTGATGTCGCCAGTGGTATGAGGTTCTGGACAGCATGTTTATTTTTTTTTTTCATTTTTGGCTTAGTTTAATTTTGAAGCTAGGATGTACCATGAAATTACGGGAGTCCAAAACTCCCTAAAACAATCCTCACCCTATATAACATATGGGATTTTCAGTAATAATCTGGTTAAAATAACAAATCGAGTCTGAAATTTGGATAAAATGGGATTTTCTCACAAACGCCGTTCAAACACCATTTTTAGCCATCCAATCGGGCTATATGAATTGTGAAATAAAATATGCCACACTCACGCTAACTCGGGTCTTATTTGGTCAACTAACTATACATGTTATGTGATATACCTCATATAACGTATCGTATCTGTGCTAACTGTTTTGTGCAGGTAGATTTAGGTTAGATGTATGTTAGGCCTTCGAGTATTTTATTTATTGTATGGAAAAATGTATAGAATTTTAAAAGCCATGTAATTATGCTTTAATTTCAGCATTTTTATTCAGAATGATAGTAATAATTTATTTATTTACCATTTTGAATGCTTGATGACGCGCTAACACAATATATAAATCAAAAACACAATAAACAGGGTGGATTAAAACTGAATAACAAAGAATGAAACTTTTAACTTGGTCATTGTAAAATAGACAACATCATCCAAACTAGAAATCTCTACTTAAGGTATGGTCTACCACCCGATGGGAAAATCGTACTAAAATTTCCCGATTGAGCTGAACCGGATGGCGACTCTATTTTAACTACGGGATTTCGATCTCATCTCTTCTGTACACTAAAATATGCAAAACCATTTTTCTATCATCATGATCATGCCATTATTTTTAGGAGACTGGTCCACTGACCCGGCTTCAAAGGCCATCCAAAATGTCATCAGCTCATACTAATGCTCTTGAAGCTCGCCATAAGATAACCGCCCCACGGTGAGCTTCAAACCAAATAGCTCCATCACTCTCCTTATCTCTGACTTTTAGAGGTAGTACTTCTCCATGTAGACGTCAAAGTGGATAACATGCTTGGTCCATGAAAGCCCGGTCATTACCACCACATCTGAAGGAGTGATGGTCAATTCACCAACTGTAAAGTGAAATGTATGTGTGGTCTCTGACCATTTCTCGGTCAAGGCCAAATGGGAAAGTTTTGGCATCCTCATGGGCAAAATCCTAGCCAAGTCTTCTAAACTCGTGGCATCTATTATAGCTCAAAGTGCGCAGTTTTTTGCATCAATGTATGTCTACCACTAGATGATGGTACCCATACCCCTAGTACAAGTAAGCTCGTTCGGCTGTAAAAAGGAATAAATCAGTAGATAAGTTGTTTTATTTTCCTTTCATCATGTCATTGGGCTACTAAAACCTTGCTGATATCCCTACCGAAGTAATGATGTCATTGACAACAAATGAGCAATGGATTTTAATGATCCTTCTAACAAAACTATGATGAGAGCTATATGATGCAATGTCTTTTAGGTGTTATCCATCAGAGGTGTTCCTACTACTGCAGAGTTGAGTTTGGCTAATGTTTAGAGACCTAGTCTGCCCTTAGGTACCCGTACGGGTTCTACCTGGTGGTACGGATCCACTGGCAGACCAATACAGGCAAATTCTTCCATATGCATGGAAGGGACCTATATGGGTCCCCTAGTGCCTATATACGTCCTCTGATTTCCTAACCAGCCTCTTTCGGAAGCTATCTCTAACCATTTTTGGGAAAAGGCAGGTCTTGAATGCGGTTTATTGCCTTCAGACCTGACTCTCACCCCATAAATAGGGCCTTTTCCCCTCATTCCAACACACACATCTAATATGAAAATTATACTAAAACTCTAACAATTTCTATTAGTATAGAAAAGGTATAGCTGGGGTATAGGAGGTATAAAATAGGGAGAAAACCCTTCCTTTGAGGTTTTATCCACATTTTATTCATTCCTAGCTTCTTTTATTAGGATTTAGAGGATGTTCTGTCCATATAAATACTTATACAAATAGTCCTATTTCATCATCTTTGGCCAGACTCTCTCAATAGTAAGTGGATCATCTCAAAGTGGATTCACGCCGCAAAGGTAACTGTCCCGAGTTTCAAAGAGACTCACATCTCAGTATTTTATTATTATTATTCTCTATTTCTTCTACTATATATGTTCCTTTCATTTACTATTTTGGGTCTGGTCCTAACCCATATGAGACTTGGTGGCACCATATATCCCCAAAGATATCAAATCGGTGTGCCATACTCATATGGAGGGAAATCCCTTTTATTTTATTTTCATGCCATTAATTTGTTAATCTGAAAACTTAACTGAATTGCGTTTCTGCCTGGGACTAGACAGGACCCATACGGGTCCCCTTACACTCGAACTAATCCTCCCTAGTACCCGTATGAGTACCCCCCCCTTTCGTACGGGTACTAGCCCCCAGACAGAACCCATAATTCACTTTAAATAGGGTAAAAATCAATCCAACTCACCACATGCCATGCGATCATTTTCACTAATAAGCTGGTAAATCAACCCACAAAAGTTAAAATGTGTTTTCATAATAAAATACGTTGAAGACCCGTTATTTCTCTCCGATCCTAGAAGCCGCCCGGGCACTACAAATTGCAAAACTGCCACGCTAATATAATCACATTTTTTCGAATCAAATGATAACTTCTGATGTGCTATAAACTATGCTAATCTTTGTGGATGCAGGGGAATCTATTTTCATTTTGTTTTATAACTAGAACAAATTTATAGGTTCTCTTTACAATTTCCCCCATTATTCCCCTGTTGTAATTTTTATTCCCCCATTTATTGCTTGTGCTTTATTATAAAATGAAAATGCATGTAATGAGTGTGAAAGAGTGTAGAAATAGGATTTCTGTGATAATTCCCTAAATGATGAAAACTAAAACAGTTTTATACGGTGAATGTAATTTTAAATCAACTAAATGAGAAATAAGTGACTCAACTGATACCCGAATCTCTGATCCAATAGGTATGAGTCTCCCGCCTAGAGGGATCTGTACCAAAACTCTTTTCCCAAGTAGACAACATCGGTGGCGACTCTTTCAATTGTATTGAGATTTAGGTCTCAATTGTTTTATTTATTAAAATTGGCTTATTGTGCAAACTTTAACTAAAAAATGTTTTGTCATGCCTAACTCCAACCAAACCCCAATGGGCCCCACCTATCATATAGGCGCCAAGGGAGACCCACACATCATCGACACCTCAAAGTGGTGACTGTGCTAGGTAATTAATCTTTTAACTTGCAAAATGTTGGTTTATTTTAAAAGCTTAAAAGATTAAGATAAGCACCAAAAATCATTTACTTGATTCAACCCGCTTTTGTTTTCATCATTTGCGAAAATTAGCACACTCTATATTCTTATCTCCTTCTCTCTTTAGCAAGATGCACTCTTCTTCTAGCACTAGGTTAGGGTGCCCTATTATTTCCGCAACAATCACGAAAGTGTTACCCATGCTTGCCAGGAATTGGGGACACTCTAATGGGTGGAGCACTCATTGCTATCTCCCTCCAAAAGAGGCTTGATGCAATGGGAACCTTCTACATTAACTTCTGATATGTCCCTACACCATTCTTATGGAAAGCCATAGAATTTTTCCCTCTAGCCACCCTAATTTCAGTGTGAGATTAGACTAAGGAAGAATACACTCAGACTCGACGGGAGAAATAAGGACGGAATCAATCGCTTTACATGTGTTGTGTTACATACCCTTATGATTACCCCGATCATGCATCATTGTAATTTATACATGTATAACACATCCCAGACATGTACTGATCTCTTAGTTATTACTTCAGTTAAAACTAAACCTGAAAGGGAAAAAGCTTGACAACGATCTTAAATCCGTTTGACTCGCATTCCAGCTCCTTTATTTCTGTTAAGGATTACTCTGTCTCTGTCTATGGGTATTTCATCTAGTAGTTAGTTTAGTCCAGCTGATCTTTCTACCTACCATCTTAAGGAAATGTCTTGTATCCTGACTTCAAAGGGCCAGATTAATATCGAGGTTAAGAATGTTGCTACTGGTGAGGAGGCAAATGCATCAAGGGTCAAGGTTAGGTCAAAGATCCCAAATGTCGTTCCTACAGCACTTGGGAAGTGATCAATTTGTGGACCAATTGAATGATAAGATTTTAGCCTCCATCAGGGCGATCATGGCTGAAGACAGAATGGCCAGTGCTCCTCATAGCATTCCTGTCAGTGCTCTAATAATGAATGCAATAATTAGTGAACAAGTTTCGAGGGTTACTTATAATCCATTCACTCAGTTTCAGTTGCCACCTGTGTGGACTCACGGGGATTTATCCAATCAATTTGGTCAGTTGGGTTCCTTAGGTCCATTTGGTTTAGTTAGCCAGTCATTCCAGTTAGTGGGTACAGTGGTTCTGCTAACCGTCAATCAGTTTGCACAGCCTAGCCAGGGATTTATGCCACCTCTGCTTCAGTTTGGGGCATCTAGCCTAACCCCTAATTTTGTGGTCACGCCTAAGGGAACAGTCTTTCCTCAATCAACAGATTTACCCTTGGGAGTGGTTACTCAATCAAAGGGGTCATCCTTGTTGGTAGAATTACATGACCTACTTCAGAAAATGCTTATCACTAATCCCAGTTCCCAACCACCATCACTATTCATCTAAGCAGCTAGAGAAGAAGATTGGGTCACTAAAAACTTTAGTATGTCGAGCATAGCGAAGTATAAGGGAACTGGTCTGCCTTAATCTCACATCGCAACCTATCAGAGGGTTATGAGAATCAGAAAGTTAAGTGATAAGGTCCTAGCTAAAATATTCCCTTGCACCTTGGAAGGTCCTGTTATCAAATGGTACAACACTCTATTAGATAAAGTGTTCGAAAACTAGAAAGCTTTATCGGAGGCTTTTATTGAGTAGTATGGTTTCAATGCCACCATTAAACCTACCATATAGAATACGAAGGCTATCAAGCAGGCCCCTAATGAGAAGTTCAAACCCTACTTCAAAAGGTGGATGGCCACTCAAGTTCTATTGAAGGATAGGCTAATGGACGGTGCCCTTTCTATTTATTGTAAGGTCCTTAGAATGGATAAATTCTCTAGCTACGTTGAGGTCTTTGAAAAGGCTAAGAATTTGGAAAGGATTAAGGAAATGGAGAAGGTAAGTGTACCGGCCAAACCTTGGTTCAAAAAGAATGACCCTTAAGCCCCAGCCCACTTCTAAGTCAAACTTCGGCTCCAATCCTAAAATAGAAATAGTGCGAGAAGAAGTAGTTGCAGTCCGCTCCATTAAAGATGATATCTACCCCTAGAAAGCATCTATGCCCGCCATCTTCACTAAGTTGAGGGCGCTCGATCTTCTTGAGAGTATCAAGCCCTATGTCCTACCCAAACCTGAAGACAGGGAACAGTTTTATCCTTACCATGTCAGCAAGGGGCATCGTACTAGTGCCTGTAGGGATCTACTTGAGGCTATTCATGGTCTGACTAGGGAAAAGAAGATTCAAGAACTCGAGATTAAGCTGAGTACCATGAATAACCCCCTGTCAAACTTTGAGAAATAGGTTGTAGCTGTGGAGTCAGGCTTACCCTCCTATCATGTCTTTAATATAATCTCGCAAGCTAATCCTATGGTTCACTCAGTAGTGGCCTTGCCTAATGAACCAATCCCTATCGACATCGATGCATTCAAGTTAGAAGGAGTTCAGGATGAGGAAGCTATATTGGTCCAACCAGGACCAATTAATATTGATCCTTATTTACTGGAAAATGATGAGCTCGAAGGAACACCCTTATTCGTCAAAACTTCCAAAGGGAGGAGTTATATGAAAGATGGAGTATCACATGTCACCTAAAGTTAAAGGATTCCTCCTGATCCTCTCCCAAAAAGAAGAAGGGCTAGATATGTAGATATCTGGGTCATTCCAAGTATTAATCAAGCTCTAATCTTTACACCTGCTTCAGTCGGTAATGAAAAGAAAGATCCAAAAGTCGCCCCTCTCATCCAGCAATTGCAAGTTACCCCTGCTAAGTACAACATTTGGGAGCTCCTCATTGACTCTGAAGAACATTGATAGGGTCTGATATAAAAGTTATTGAGTATAGAAGCTACGCCGTCTACTACTTTGGTTTAGGTATTCTCAGTAATTAGGGGATCTCCTCCTGATCAGGTTGAGCCCATTAAATTCTATTCGTCAGATCTCCCAGCCGAGGGGAATTAACATAACAAGAAACTTTTCATTAAGGTATAAATCTTTGATCATTCTATCCCATTTGTTATGGCAGATAATGGTTCCTCCCTCAATCTTTGACCTGCCAAGATCCTTCCTCACTTAGGGCTGGATGAATCCATGCTGGAAAATCCAATACTGACATAAGGGCATATGATGATACAAAGAGGAGAGTCATTGGGGTCTTCAAAGCTAAAGTTACAGTTAAGGGAGTGAAGTCCAAGGTATTATTCATTGTCCTTGATATTCCGGTTACCAACTCATTGTTGTTTGGTCAACCTTGGCTTCAAGCATTAGAAGTTGTCCCTTCCATAGTCCATCAAAAAGTTAAACTCATCCACAATGACAAGCTGGTAACCATTGATACGGACATACCATCTGTCATAGCAGCTATGAAAACTAAAGAAAATGAATCTAAGGTGGCTATAGTTTACCAAGTTAAGAAGTTTTTGGTTAAGGGATACATATCACTTAAAATTGAGAAGATTATGATGAAGGAGGGTTACGTAAAGGGTAAAGGACTCGAAAAGAATCTATAGGGAATACTAGGACCCCTCTTGCCTCTTCCACGGCCATCCAGACTTGGTTTAGAGACTCACTTAGTTGCCAAAAATTCCAAGCCTCAGTCCTGCCTCATGATAGAAGCTGAAGTCAAGCAAGGGGAATTCAAGGGTAAAGAAGAACTTGTCAAGGTGAGTGGCAAGAAGGTCCCCGGTTTTGAGATCTTCAATGATGTATATGATTTCAAGAAGGGCTGCCGAATTCAAGCCTCAGTTTCTTTGAAAGTATATGGGATGCTGAAGAAGATAAAATGAATGAGGCAATCGAGTCCATCACTAAAGCACTAGCGGTACTTACGAGGAAGAATTGGAAAAGAAATGAGAAAGGAAATCCCATCAGCAGGGCTGTCAAGAACTTAGCAAAAGTAGTGGCCAAAAAAATGCAAGCAAACTTGCACACCAGAGCTACTAGTTCAGTTGTCAATCAATAAGGCCCTTGGCCTGTGGAGGATGATTCAAATAACATAATTTTTAACATTGCAAACATTTTTTATACAAACAATTTTGCTTATAAGGCATATCATGAATAAGTTATAGCATCAGTATTTTTATTTTTAACATGTCATGAATAAATTGATGCACCTATGATTCATATTTCACTCGAGTATTTCATTCTAATGATGTCATGCACTCATAACAACTACATTCTTAAAATATCATCGTATTTATTAATGATATTAACTATAAGTATAACGAAATGGTATAAACATACGATGGTAAAAACCTATCATCAAAAGAGAGATAATGAAAGGTGCTTAGCAAACATGATGACAATTATCCTAGGTCCTTCTTTCTTCATGAGGGGGAAAAGCATACAAGAGCATACATCATCAAGAACGAAAACCAAAAAGGCTCAGAGAAGCACCAACAATAGGTCGACTCTGGTCATGAAAAATGGAAAAAGCATCTTGAGTGACAAATTGACCATCTCAAGAGCTCTAAAGGGAAGCTGATCAGTTAAGAAGATGTTGTCAAAAATAGTGGCTACCTACAGGGATTGGGCTGATAAACTTCCATTTATAGTTTGGGGGTATAGAACTAGTGTAAGAACTCCCGCCAATCAAACACTTTTCTCCTTGGTATATGGAATAGAAGTCGTGTTACCAGTTAAAATAGAAGTAAGATCTCTAAGAGTGGCACTTGAATTGTAGTTAAAAGAATTAGATTGGGCAAGAGCTAGGTATGAATAGTTAAATGTGATAGATGAAAAGTGACTCAAGGCACTTGACCATCTCCATATGTACCAAAAGCGCATGGCTCAAGCTTACAATAATAGAATTAGATACCCGAAACAACCTCTTAAAGCGGGTGATCTAGTCCTTAAGCAGCTACGCTAGGTCAACACTGACACTAGGAACAAGTTTAAGTCTAACTGGGAAGGGTCGTTCATTGTAAAGAAATTCCTCGATAAGGGAGGAATCAAGCTTATGGTATGGATGGAAATGAGTTCGTGAATCAAGTGAATCAAGATAGGCTCATGCTTTATCATGTCTAGGTTAAAAGAATTAAATCATAAAAAAGCAGTACAAAGAATAAAAGAAATAAAGAATAAAACACCCGGCGAGCGGTCCTCTACTACTCGGGGCAAAAATTAGGGTGCAGCCCACTGATCGGTATCTCGTAAATTGGTCAGGCAAAACTTAGGGCACTCCAACACAATAAAGCCCATTAAGTTAAAAACCCGAAAAGGGAGGCTTAGGCAAAAGCTAGGGCATCGAGAGAAAAATGCCAGCTACTTTTAGGAAAATCTATTAAAGACTAGTAGGCAGTAGGGGTTAACCATTGAAAATTGTTACCATTGCCTATGTACTCAGATTAATCTCATCGATGGACATGTTATGATTTTTCTAAGAATCTTGGTCTTATGAATGCATGCATGTCTTTAGGTGAAATAATCGATGGTATGTGAACATCAATTTTTCTCTACATATCACGCATCATGGTTATTTATTCCTTTCACATGTAATCCAATGGAAATGAAAAGTTCCAAAGAAATCAAGCATATGTAAATTCAGACAAAGTCTGCTGGATTGAGCCGTCAAGGACAATTCAGGCAAAAATTAAGACAGTCTGCTAGATTGAAAGCCCGAAAGGGCGGTCCAGGCAAAAGTTAAGACAGAAAGAAAGAAAAATAAATATTCGATAGATCATCTCGCATTAAATGGCCAATGCAAAACTTAGAACATCACTTAGTCCTCTCACTACAAAATCGCTGGGTATGGGTTCACAAGGCAACAATACTCATCAATCTCAATTGAAGAAAAATCCATAAGCATAAAAGAAGTATCAAAAGTACCAGTCCAAAGTTCATAATAAAAAATAAGCCACACAGGGCTCAAAAGTATCAATCAGTTCAGAAAGACAATCATAACCTAAGCTGCCGGGGGATCCTGTCCCTGGTGAACCTCCTAAGTTTGATCCTGAGTATCTGCCAGCAGATAATCTACATCTATAGTCATATGGTCCTCGATATCACTAGCACTAATAGCCGGCTAGGTAGGGGCCCTAGTCTTTGAGGTCCCTGCAGCAGCCCCAACAGCATCCCTCCCCTTAACATGCTGATCTGCACCCCTCTGAGTCACTCGATATGCAGAAAGATCATCCTCAGACTCATCATCAGAAGGAACCAACGTCAGCCTATCCTTAGTCATCCTTGGTAGCTGAACCCTCAGCATCTCAATCTCGGCCCTCTCATGAGCAGTCTAGGCCCTAGCCTGTTCGACCTAAGTAGTGGCTGCCCGCAGCTGCTCCTCTAAAAATATAGCTCTCTCCTCACAAGCATCCAAATCCTAGGCGGATCAGCTGCACTCCATGGCCATCAAAGTTTGTAATGGAAATCATAAGATCAGTACACATATATAAGTGTCATAGCTTATATCATGCATAGTTTGTTGAAATTTTGCAGGTAAAAAACTTACTGAAGCTAGTGCGTCCTAGGCCAACGGCAGATCCTGGATAGAAAAATAACCTCGGGCTATCCTCTCAGCCTTGAAAATGGTCACCTAAAAGGAAAAGTTCACATCAGGATAAGACATCCTAAGTAATTACAGTAATGGACAAAATCAAAGGTAAAGGATTCCTTACATGAGTAGAGCTGGAAGGAGTAAAATCGATAGGCTAAACCGACTCCTCGAGCTCCTTGACAGCTTGCTTCCCCAAATGTTCAAGGAGTCGGAAGAAAGTATCTAGCTCAGCTTAGAGGATGCCCTCCCTCATAGATTTAAAAGCTCAAGACCGCTTTGCCGATGGCTTAGGGGCAACAGCACCGGCAATGATAAATCTCTTTTACGTGGAAGTGGGAGGCTATAGCAACAAAAAATCAAACTCAAGATCATAGTCAATTTCAAGAAGCAGTAAGATGTTCATAAAGGCCAAGTTAGAAGCATACTTTAGAAGAAGGGGTAGCAGACCTAGTCGAGGCTGCACTACCCTAGACTATAGATGGACCCCTAGGATCGTTCCTCGGTCCACCCTCCTCCTCCTCATCATCACCATCATCATCATCATCATCATCATCATTATCATCCTCACTATCACTCTAGTGAAACTTCAGAGGCCTATCTTGTGATGAATCCTCTCATAAGGTGGAAGAAGGGCAGAATCAATGAACTCAGCATAACAACCCTCTACAGACAGCACGCGAGCTCCCTCACCCAATAAGTACAGCCCCTGATCAGTCCCAGGTAAGAGATAAGGCCAGAAGATGCCTACTGGGATTGAGGGAGGAATCAGTCTCCCCACCATGGCACTGGTCCTCCACCCACAGACCCGCTCATTGAAATACCACTCATAGGAGAGTGGTGACTCCAAGATAAAGCATCGATCATCCACGCCAACCCATATCCGCTCGATAGCTCTATATATGAGCAATCTCTCCCACGAGTCTTGAATGACCTGTATGAAAAAAATGCACCATGAGTATCGCAACCTATTAAAAATAGTTTCTAGTAATGGTTTATTGAAGTGTAAAATGCGAGTTTACCCGATCTGAGTGCAGCTGGGGTAAAACTCTCGGTACTGCACTATGGTCAAGGGTTGATTCTGCAAAAGCCCCATCCATCTAGATATAATGTGCTGCATATCAAGTTATAGGCATAAACCTGGTCTAGGAATCAACAGATGCTTGAAAGCCTAAATCTGCAGGACAAAGTAAGGATTAGTTCAACACAAGTTCAAACAAAAGGTTAAAGCATAAGAGATCAGTTTGGGATATATCAGTAGTATCAAATGGAAGATCTTAAGCTCAAACTGGTCACCCCAGCCCCTGACATCTAGTCCATATTATAGCTATGCGAAAATGGCTCAACACCAGTTCTTATAGGGCACAACTGCAAGATCCTTCAAGGTAGAGAGCAAACCATAGTTGAGGTTGCTCAAGTAAACAGGGAAGAAGATGGTAAGGAACATCAGTAAGAAGGATCGAGCATATTGGTTGCTCCTATCAGCCATAATAGGACTAGGCTGTGGAATCTAGTGAGCATGTAGGTTACCGTACTTAAGCTTGTTCATCCCGCCCCGGATGAAGCCCAAGTAATCTAGAAATGTAGGCCTTCACCTCAGGGCAAGAATGCCACCGGTCGGTGTAAACATCAAAGTGGACCACATCCCCGCTCCACTCTAGGCCTATAGTAGCATGCACATCCGAGGGACTGATAGTGACCTCCCCAATGGGCAAGTGGAAAGCTTGGGTCATCTCCGACCACCTCTCCATTAGAGCTGAAATAGCACCCGGGGCCAATGTCTTAGGGGCCTGTGGGGGGTGGTCCTAATAATGTCACTGAACCTAAAGGAATTGATGAGGGTCAATAACTCCATATCCCCTACAGTATGGATCTCCTCGTACTAATTTTTGCAGAAGCTCAAGGCTTCCACAGTCTTATATTAAAACTATAAAGATAGAATTATAGTTTAACAGGGTTAAAACATAGTGGAAAAGTCAGAAATTAAAAAAGGATTGTAGAAAGCGGAGTTGCCAACATTCTATCCTTGAGGATAAGACTAGTACAGGTAAGCTCCACCCATACGGGTCCTAGAGGAGCACTCGTATAAAAAAAGGGATAAATAAGGGTCCCTCCTCATCCATATAGGTCCCCTGCAAGCAGTCTCTCTACAAAAAATCTCCTATAAATCTAAAATCATCCAATTTCAACCAAAGTTCATCCAAAACTATCCTAAAAGCATCCTAGGCTAAAGTTACATGCATCAGGCTCTATTCCAAGGTCTAAAACACCCTAATTCATGCCAAAATTTGAGAAATCACAAAAGGTTCAAAAATGGAAAATGGAGAATCAAGCAAAATTACATGAAGTTTTGAGACATGGGTCTCAGGAGAAGAGATTAATGGCACTTTAGAGATAGGAGTAAGCCCTAGGAATGAGTCCCCTCCATGAAACACATACCTGACTGAAATCGAGCATTCTTGAAGTCCTAAAGTTCCAACCAGGGGCAAATCCTCAAGTCTAAGGGAGAAATAGCCAGTCTTTCGGATCTTTTTGTACATGTTTGGTTGATTGTAGGAAGAAAATCATCGGAATTACAAAATGAGAAGTTTTGGTAGGAGGCTGGATATGAGGGGCTTATATGCCTTTTGAAACCCCCGTCGGGGACCTGTATGGGTCCCACCCCACCCATATGGGTTCCCACTTTTGAGAACCTTACCCGTACGGGTCTGGCCCACCCATACAGGCCCTATTTTACCACCTTGGGATAGATTTTTGCATCAGTATTTCAGCAAGTACCAGAAATTCATCTAGTTCAAGTTCGAGGCCAACCCCACTCCCTCTCAACCTTACATTTCTGTCATATTCGAGACAAGTCCCTACGCTCACCTTGATCCTTGATTAAAGGGGCAAAAATATTTTTGTTTTCACAAAAGTCAATCAAGAATCAAAGTAAGCTGTTTTTAGTTGACCACTGACTAGGAAATTTTATGTACAGGTCCATCCTAACACAGGAGTTCCTCCCCACCAAATGAATTTTACAAGACATGGCCTCCCAAGCGGAAGAGGCTTTACCTAAAGGATATCACTTCCGTTCCCAGTAGCAAAATCATGTCTAGGGTTATCCCCCTACTTTCCAATAGTGGAATCAGATCCATGGGCATCCCCCCACTTCCTAGAAGTAAAATTAGGTCCAGAGGAATCCCTCCACTTCTTGGTAGAGGAATCATTAGGTCCCAGTGGCATTCGCCCATAGATTTGGGGTCATCCCCCTATTTCCCAGTAATGGAGTTGTCGGACCCTAGGGGCAGCCACCGTAGGAGCATTCCCCAGCAATAAAATAAGCATCGATCAGGCCAAACCCGACATTCCCCTCACATAGTTTATAGTCTATCTTATCCACAGAGCTTTATTCATACTTGAAGGGGAAAAAATATTTTTTGTTTTCATAAAAGTCATTTAAGAATAAAGAGGTGTCTGCTTAGGCAATGACTAACTCAGTGTTTGGTTGTTGTCTCTTTTCAGGTTATTTCAAATTCGCCAGTTAAGAGAGTCAATCCACCTTAAGAAAGGGATACAAGGAGAAGTCATCTACCTTAGGAAAGGGATATATCATTAGTCAGGAAAGTCATCCACCTCTGGAAAGGGATACGCCAGTCAAGAGAGTCAATCCGCCTCATAAAAGGGATATGCCAGTCAGGAAAGTCATCCGCATTAGGAAAGGTATACGCCAATCTGGAGAGTCGATTCGCCTTAGTAAAGAGATACACATTCCCTAGTATAGTTATAAGGGGTACGCATCAGTAAAGGAAAGAAGTTCGCCCCAAGAAAGGAACTAACCCATATCATCACCATAGGTACAATTTCTAAACCCTCGCTCACATCGTGAGATCATATAGATCCGTATCTGTAGTGATCCCATGAGGGGCAGTCTGTGCGCACAAGATTTTAATGATCCTTCTCACGAAACTATGATGAGAGCTATATGATGCAATTTCTTTCAGGTTTTGTCCATCAGAGGTGTTCCTACTACTGTAGAGTTGAGTTTGGCCGAAGTCTGGAGACCTAGTCTGCCCTTAGGTACCCATACGTGTTCTTCCTGGTGGTACGGATCCATTGGCAGACCCGTATGGTAGATTCCTTCCATACACATGGAGAGGACTGATACGGGTCACTTAGTACCCGTACAAGTGGGGCCCCACCTGTACAGGTCCACTAATTTCCTAATCAGCCTCTTTTGGAAGCTATCTCTTACCATTTTTGGGAAAAGCCAGGTCTTGAATGCGGTTTATGGCATTCAAACCTGACTCTCACCCTATAAATAGGGCCTTTTCCCCTTATTTCAATACACACATCTCATATGAAAATTATACTAAAACTCTAGACATTTTAATAGGTATAAAAAAGGTATAGCGGGGGTATAGGAGGTATAAAATAGGGAGAAAACCCTTCCTTTAAGGTTTTGTCCACATTTTATTCATTCCTAGCTTCTTTTATAAGGATTTAAGGGAGGTTCTGTCCATACAAATACTCACCTAAATAGTCCTATTTCATCATATACTTTGGTAGGACTCTCTCAACAGTAAAGGGATCATCTCAAAGTGGATTCACACTGCAAAGGTAACGCTCTTGAGTTTCAAAGAGACTCACATCTCAGCTATTTCATTATTACTATTTTGTGTTTCTCCTATTATATCTATTGCTTTCATTTCCTATTTCGGGTCTGGTCCTAACCCATATGAGCCTTGTTGGCATCATACGTCCCCAAAGATATCAAATCGGTGCCCCATACTCATATGGGGGGGGAAATCTTTTTTATGTTATTTTTGTGCCATTAATTTGTTAATCTGCAAACTAAACTAAACTGAGTTTCTGCCTAGGACAAGATAAGACCCATACGGGTCCCCTTACACCTGTACCAGTCCTCCCTGGTACATGTATGGGTACCCCCCATCCATACGGGTATAGCCCTCAGACGGAACCCAAAATTCACTTTTAATTGGGTAAACATCAATCCAACTCACCACATACCATGTGATCATTTTCACTAATAATCCGGTAAATCAACTCGTAAAAGTTAAAATGTGTTTTCATAACAAAATACGTTAAAGTGTTATTATTTCTCTCTAATCTTAGAAGTCGCCCGGGCACTATCGATCGCAAAACCGCCACGCTAAAATAATCATATTTTTCCTAATGAAATGCTGACTTACAATGTGCTATAAATTGTGCTAATCTTTGTGGATGTAGGGGGATTTATTTTCATTTTATTTTATAAATTAGAACAAATGTATAGGTTCTCTTTGCAATTTCCCCCATTTTTCCCCGGTTGTAATTTTTATTCCCCCATATATTGCTTGTGCTTTATTGTAAAATGTATACGCATGTACCGAGTGTGAAAGAGTGTAGAATAGGAATTATGTGATAATTCCCTAAATGATGAAAACTAAAACAATTTTATGCGGTGAATGTAATTTTGAATCAACTAAATGAGAAATAAGTGATTCATCTGATACCTGAATCACTGATCCAATAGTTATGAGTCTCCCGCCTAAAGGAAACCATACTAAAACTCTTTCCCAAGTAGACAACTTGGGTGGTGACTCTATCAATTGTATCGAGATTTGGGTCTCGATTCTTTTATTCATTAAAATTAGCTTATTATGTAAACTTTAAATAAAAAATGTTTTGTCATGCCTAACTCTAACCAAACCCCCAGTTGGCCCCGCCTCTCACACAGGCGCTAAGGGAGATCCACACTCATCGACACCTCACACAACATCAGCCATATCACTGGCGATATGAATGATGCCACTGGTAACATCGCTAAAATCGGCAACAACATGGTAAGGGTTGGGCTGCTTTGGGAGAGATGGAAGCCACTAGCGACATGGATGATGCCACCGGCGGCATCACTTTCTACAGGCAGAATCACAGATTTTGCCCGAGATCGAACCAAAATCACCCAAAATGCAATAAATCCATTCCAAGTCTTAAAATCATGCAAAACAACCCTATATCATGCAATTTTAGTTTATGTACTCTTAGATTTCATATTTTTAACCCTTATTATGGCACATTTCGAGTCTAAGGCTACAAATCAAAATAAACAAAATAAAAAGATTGGACTTTTGCAGTAATACCTGGACAAAAGAGATGTGTTTCTTCTTTTCGGGGGTCAGATTATCTATGGTAGTAGTAATCCCATACCCGTACATCTTGTCAGAATCCTTCAAGTCGTATACCACATGAATCGGGTAGATTTTCAGCCCTTTGATGGAGGAATCGGGCAAATCATCAGGCTGCATATCGCCGGGTTTACATTTGAATACTTTCTCTAACATGGGAAATTGAAGAGGGGAAAAATATATGTAGTTAGTGAAGAGAGGGAGAGATTTTCATCTTCTGCCATTCGAAATAGGGAAATAAGGAGTTTTAATTCATATTAAAAACCCGCATGGAAATCGAGGAGTTTAATTAAATCTAAAACTGCCACCCCATACTGCCGGCGATATCACCTCATGTCATTGGTGATATCATTCAAGCCGCCAAAGGTTTCACTCTCAGCAGGGGCAATTTTTTAATTTCTTTGACCAATCAAAGATGCCACATTGCACCTCATATCATCGGCGGCTTCAGCCGAGCCCCTAGCCGCCGGTGGTATCAAATCTTCCAGGGCTATTTTAGAATCCTTTTCAACAAGAACAATGGATCTCAGATTGAGCCCTCGACATTCCAGGACTTCTAAGACGTTTTTTTTAATTATCACATTTTTACTATTGATTAAAGGGGCAAAAATCTGATCTTACTTTACTCGGTTCTTATTACAGGTACAACCGCAAGGGGAAAACTAAATATCCTCATTCTTTAGGCCATCGCCCACCATAGAATGCCAACTAAAGGTCGTGATATAGTCAGTGTACATGTCATCCTTTCGGTTCTCCCCCATAGAATGCCTACTAAAGGTTGCGATGCAGTTAGTGTATGCATCATCCTTTGGGTTCACCCCTATAGAATGTCAACTAAAGGTCATGATACAGTCAGCGTACATGTCATCTATTGGGTTCTCCCTCACCGAATATTAAATAAAGGTCATGATGTAGTCAATGTACGCATCATCCTTTGGGTTCACCCCTATAGAATGTCAACTAAAGGTTGTGATATAGTCACTGTACATGTCATCCTTTGGGCTCTCCCTCACCGAAGGTCAAATGAAGGTCATGATGAAGTTAGTGTACGCGTCATCCTTTGGTTCTACCCTATGGAATGTCAACTAAAGGTCGTGATATAGTTAGTGTACATGTCATCCTTTAGGTTCACCCCTATGGAACATCAACTGAAGTTCATGATATAGTTAGTATACATGTCATCCTTTGGGGTTCTCCCTCATCGAATGTCGATTGAAGATTGTGATGTAGTTAGTGTATGCGCCATCCTTTGGGTTCACCCCTATGGAACATCAACTAAAGGTCATGGTGTAGTCAGTGTATGCATCATCCTTTAGGTTCACCCCTATGGAATGTCAACTAAAG
Source organism: Euphorbia pulcherrima (assembly GCA_947683365.1). Taxonomy (NCBI): domain Eukaryota; kingdom Viridiplantae; phylum Streptophyta; class Magnoliopsida; order Malpighiales; family Euphorbiaceae; genus Euphorbia; species Euphorbia pulcherrima. Next base: position 40,352,974 of record CANTUS010000008.1, on the reverse strand, counting down.
GTCATGATATAGTCAGTGTACATGTCATCCTTTGGCTTCTCCCTTACCAAACTCTAACTAAAGGTCGTGATGCAGTCATTGTATGCATCATCCTTTTGGTTCTTGCCTACCAAAAATTGATTAAGGGTCGTGATATGAGTCAGTGTACCCATCATCGTTCGAGCTAAGAACATCATCTGTCAGGTACAATTTCTAAACCCTTGCTCTATCCATATGACCATACTGACTTATGGCAGCTGTGATCTCTAGAGGGGCAGCCTGTGAGTATGGGATTTTACAGTCCCTCTCGTGGGATGATGATGACGGATATTCGTATTTTTATCCTCCATATAAAAATTCATTTTGAATTTTTATTACTGACAAAAAATTTTCTATAAGTTTTTATTTTTTAAAATATTCAGTTCGGCATGTCCGATAACGCGTCCGGTGGGAGCTTGAATCGATGATTTGCGTCCAAAGATTAATTTAGTAAAAAATCCCCTAAAGAACTCAAAAATAACCCTAATTATATTAAAATCCCGCTAAAATGACTTTTTGGGCGGATTTTGACCCCTAAACACCTTTTTAGGCCATGCCATACCTTACTTTTCATATCTGGCAGAGCTTGAAGCCTCCCGCAGCTTTAATGATACCATCGGCGGTATTATCCATACTGCCAACGGTCTGACTTTTGCAGGCAGACAGCTTTTTACCATGCTTTGCTCGATACCAGCCGGATAATCAAGAAAAGTCATCTCTTTCAGGATTTTAGCCTATATAAGAAGCCTTTCCAGATATTTTCAAAGGTGGGAAACTCTAAACTTGAATTTTAGGGAGGTTTTAGTGAGATAAGGTGAACAAAAGGTAAAAAAAAGAGGAATTACTCCATCTTTTCTTGGTTTTTCTTTGTTGAACTCTCTTACAACTAAATTAAAATCAGTAGAACTTAGGTTTAAAATCAATCTTAATGGGATTTAGAGACTTAAATCTTTAGTTCACTACCCAAATCATCAGTTCGAGCTCCCTAGAGGTGTCATTTGGATCACAAAGAGGTAGGTAGATTCACGGCCCTGAGGTGAAATTCTGAGTCTCACAGTTCTTTGGCATATATTTTTGTTATTTGTTGTGTTTATTTGTTGTTTTGTGCTTAATTTTGGGTTTTCGATCATTTTTTGACCTTTAATTGCTGCTGCTGCAAGAATCTGAAACTGCCTGTGATAAGTGACATGAATGATACCGCCAGAGGCTTCCTTTATCACCAACGACTTTATTTTCTTATAGGACCCTTTCTTTATGGTACCCAAAATGTTATTTTGCAAGTCTTTGGAAGAGAAATCGCCAGCAGCATCAATGCCGTTGGTGCCTTCACTCATACTGCAGATGGTATAACATTATAGACAGCATATTTATTTTCCTTTTTATTTTGACCTAGTTTAATTTCAGAAGCTAGGATGAATAGTGTAATGACGGGTATCCAAATTACCCCAAAAATAGTCCTCACCCCATAACATGTGGTATTTTCACTAATAAATTGGTTAAAATAACAATCAAGTCTAAAAATGTAAGTAAAACGAGATTTTCTCACAAACAATGTTCAAACACCATTTTCGACCATCCAACCGGGCTCTATAACTTATGTCATGATCATGTTAACTTGAGTCTTGTTTTATCTACTAATTATGCATGTTATATGTGATATGTCCTGTATACGTGTCGTACTTATGCTAACATTTTCATGCAGATAGATTTAGGATAGATGCTTGTTAGGCCTTCAGGTATTTTATTTCTTGTTTAGACAAATGTATAGGATTTTGAAAGCCTTGTAATTATTATTTTGATTTCCGCATTTATTTTGGATGACTGTAATAATTTATCGCTTTGAATGCTTGGTAAAACGTGCAAACACAACATATAAATCAAAAATACGAAAGTGGAATAGGTAGCATCATCCGAACTTAGAATCTCTATTTAAGGTATGGTACACTGCCCGATCGGAAAATCATACCTAAATTTCCCGATAAAGCTGAACTGGATGGCGACTCTGTCTTAAATATGGGATTTTGATCTCGTATCTTTTAAGCATTAAAATATGCAAAACCATTTTCTACCATCACATCACACCCACATATATTAACTTTTAGAGGTCGGTCCTCCGGCCTACTTTACAGCCATCTGTAATGTCGTTCGCTTATAGGAATCAGTAGAATGCAATCATACCAAGACCTCCTCAACAGGTTAAAATCTAAGCCAACCCATCATAGTAGCCATAATGCAATCCTTATGAACTTTTCACCGCTCTCACTGAGGGCTCCAATAAGTGGTTTGAGTTGGTAGCTGATCGGATACAGGGACTGTAAGGTGATTTCTCAAACTTGGAAAAGTAGATAGCCCAGATAGCTAGCACTCTCTCTAAGATCGAGAACATGGGGAGACTTCCATCTCAAATGGAGGACAATCCAAGGGAGAATGTCAGCATGATCATGCTGAGGGATAAGAAAAAGGTCCAACCAGAACCATCGAGAGATGAATTAGAAGATGAGATCATTCAGATACCAGATGGAGAGGAAAAACCAGTGGTTTCTACCGAGACCATACCTCCTTTTCTAGAGAGACTAGTAAAGACCAAGAAGATAAAAGAAGAGAAGGTAATCTTCAAGACCATGAGGAAAGTTGAGATCAACATCACATTGCTCGATGTGATAAGACGGATACCCAAATATGTGAAATTCCTCAAGGACCTATGCACCAACAAGAAGAAGTAGCATGACCTGGATAAGGTCGTGATAGGGGAGAATTTATCTACCATAACCCAATGCAAATTACCCCCTAAACTGAAGGACTAGGGAATGTTCGCGGTCAATTGCACTATAGGCTAGGTTGGAATTCAAAAGGCTATGTGTGATCTCGGTGAATCTATAAGTGTCATGCCTTCCTCTATCTACCAGCAGATATCAGCCAACCACAATATGCCTCTCAATCATACTAGGATAGTCTTGCAACTCAAGGATTATTCTATCGTCTACCCTAAGGTAATTTTGGAGGACGTATTGGTCAAGGTAAATGATTTTTTTTCCCGCTAACTTTTATATTCTTAATATGTGTGATGTAGATTAGAAGAGAAACTCAGATTTACTGTTAGGGAGACCATTCTGAAGCACTGCCAAGACATAGATCGATGTAAATAATGGTTCTCTCACTATAGAGTTCAATGGAAAAGTAGCCCCTTTCAATGTTTATGATGCCATGAAGTCCCCAGAAGAAGATTCGAGCCTACACAGCATTGATGGTCTTGATCCTATCATTCAACAAATTTTAGAGGTCAATCTCGTAAATAAGTACTTGGTTGCACTGAATGAGGCACTCGTTATCAAGATTCTTGATGATATAAATTTTTACGAGAAGGTGAAAGAGGCTATCCACAGTCTCGACTCACCTTAACCTACAACAAGACCTGGATCGAAGCTCGCCCACCTTTCCAGAGGCTCACTCCTTCCATCATCCAACCACCAGAGCTTGAATTTAAAAGTTTGTCGAGTCACCTCAAGTATGCTTTATTAGGGAATAATGATACACTTCCGATGATCATTTCTAGTAAGTTAAGCCCTAGTGAAGAAAAGTGGCTAATCTCTTTGCTCCAACAACACGAGGCAATTGTGTGGACTATAGCCATGTGAGCACAGGATTTTGCAGTCCCTCTTGCGAGACGATGATGACATGTACTCGATTTTAATGCCTCATAATAAAAGTTCTCTTTAGAATCTTTATTACCTATATAATGTTCCTTGCGAACTTTATTCTCGATAGAACCTAGTTCGGTGTGGCCGATAATGCGTCCGGTAGGAGCTTAAATCGATGATTTACACCCAAACTAAAATAATCTCTAAATACCCATTAAAATATCATTAAAATTCAAAAATCCCGCTTTGACCCCTTTGACACATGTTTGGAAGCTTTTTAGGCTTGTGGGCTCACTGGTAGTCAGCTTTTTGAAAGCTCATGCCGCCAGCAATATCGCCCTATGCCACCGGCGGCATGGCCAAATTGGGCTCCATAGATACCTTTCATCTTCTCCTTGGGACAGTCTCTTTTTTGCCATTTCGGTGAAAATGGCTGAAAGGTCTCGAAGACCACCCCAATTTGCCTATAAAAACACACCTTAGGTTTTAAAAAGAAGGGGGAAAACACAAGAACAATCTACAACTTGAGTTTATAGAATTCTAGAGTGAGAAAATAGATTTTAGTGAGATAATAATTAGAAAAGGTTGGAAAAAGGATTCTCAATCCATTTTTCCTGGTTTTTCTTCTCTGAACTTTTTGATTGTGAGCTTAAAATTAGTAGACATTAAGTAAAAATCAATCTAAATTCAAACTTAGAGACTTAAGTACCTAATTTACTACCAAATCATCATTACAAGCTCCCTAGAGGCGTTCCTTCTTTCATGAAGAGGTGGATTCACGACCCCGAGGTAAAAATCCTGAGTCTCAAAGCTCTTTGGCTTTAATATTGCTGGTTTGTGCTGATTCTTGTTGATTTGTGTTCGTTTTTGGGTTTTTGGTCATTTTTTGACTGTTACCTGCTGCTGCTGCAAGAAATTAAAGTCGCCGGAAACATGTGATGTCACTGGCTATATCACTCATGTCACTAGAGACATCATTGATACCGCTAGCGACATCACATTCCCTAGAGGCCTCACTGTCTTATAGGACCCTTTCTTTATGGTACTCCAGAAAGCCATGCAACCTGCCTAAAGACTAATGCCTCTGGCGACATCATTGATGTTGCTGGCGGTATCAGCCATGTCGCCGGCGGTATGACCTTCTGGACAGCTATTTTATTTCATTCATTTCCGACCTAGTGGCATTTTCACTAATAATCCGGAGGTCCAAAACCTTTTGGAAACAGACCCCACCCCAAACCATGTGGCATTTTTACTAATAATCCGGATAAAATAACAATCGAGTCTAGAATTTGGTTAAAAATGGAATTTTCCTCAAACGCCGTTCAAATCTCATTTTAGCCATCCAACCGGGCTTCATAATGATATAAATACTTATGTCATGTTCACACTAACTCGGGTCTTGTTTGGTTTGCTAACTATACATGATACGTGATATATCTTGTGCAATGTGCAGTATCTGTGCTAATCATTTTGTGCAGGTAGATTCAGGTTAGATGGATGCTAGGCCTTCGGGTATTTTATTTATCGCATAGAGAACATATAGGATTTGAAAGCCCTGTAATAATTTTAATTTCTGCATTTACTTTTGGATGACTGTAATAATTTATTTGATGCTTGATAAACACGATAACAACATAATAACCAAAAACACAAATAAACAGGATGGATAAAACTGATTAAGAAAGAATGTAATATTTTAACTTGGCCCAATGAAAAATAGATAACATCATCCGAACTCGGAATCTCTACTTAAGGTACAGTCTACCACGTGGTGGGAAAATCATACCAAAATTTCTCGATTGAGTTGAACCGGGTGGCGACTCTATTTTAAGTATGGGATTTCAATCTCGTATCCTTTAACACCTAAAATGGACTTAAATCCAACTTCAACATCAGTGCTTTCATCACGCCTAAAATAAGGATCAATCCCTTGACATGCTTCACAGCGCTGGATGTTTTTTTCCCTGTGCGGTACATCTCACGCGGCCCTCGCGGGCGGGGAAAAGGTCGTCCGCCCATATTGGTGACTCTGTTAGGGATTTATCTCTTTAAACTTGAACTTAATATTTTCATAAAGTTTAAAAGATTTTGATGATGTATTGAAATCATTGGCCAAATTAAAACTTTATTCTTTTTCATGATGTTTTATCCATAAACACGTGTGTAGATTGTTCGGTAATGTTTTAGGTGCCCCATTTTACCCCAGAAGCTCACAAAAGTATCACTTATGCCCTGTTAGAATTGAGGATGCCTAGTGGGTGGATCACTCATTTTAATCAACATGTAAACTCATGCGATCACACCTATTTAGGGACTGGTTGAGTAACGTGGAATTAAGGTAAATGAAACCCTTCTACATCAACAACTTTATACCAAAGCCACGCTAGAAAAAGCCTTAGCACTTCATTCCTTTAGGATTACCAAAATAATAAAAATAATTGGGACACACTTCGTTCGCCATTACCGGCGAAGGAGCCAAACTCCATCCTTCCAAAAAGGTGTTACGCAGGAGTCATAAGGTTGGAAGAGGGACCATTAGCATGTTATATACTCCGTGATCATGCACCTCCCATGCATCAGCTTCAAGAGCAAAAAATGAATCAACTTACCCTTACTACTTCTGCCCGTGGAAGAAGTTTAGCAACATATGTATGACTTCTTTTTATACCTCCGTTACATCATTGTGTGTGGCGCGGGATACAAACATCCCACATATGTTGGAGGGATAAGCTATCGCATCATCTCTAAAAACATCTACGTGCAGCCATACATATCACACACCGCTTCCAAAAATAAAAAGCATGCACACATCCATGCCATTTATAACCCATTCATGGTCTGACCCACGGTTCATGATCCTAAATAGTCTTCCTCCCAAGATCTTTGCAACAAACCATAACTCTGCCTTATGATGACGACCTTGCCCTGATCGACGACGAAGCTAGTTCCACCCCTACCATGGGACTAGTTCTTCCGCCATCTCTCAGCACAGAAATGACCTCCGCCATGACCTAATTTATCTATTCAGATCTCTTCTATAACACTATTCAGGAACAAATCCAGACAATAGTGCAGTTATTTGTCAAGCAAGCCCTAGTAAATGAGAACACCAGTTGGATTTTAGAATTAGGTTGTCAGCCTCAGTATTAGAGTGGTTTCATTTGGGATGGCTGAGACTAAGTTTTAGGTAGCCCACAAAGGGCTCGGCCAGCTCGGTTCATTCGACCTCCTATCTAGTCAGTTCCAACTTAGCCCCAGCCTGATTTATTCTAACTTAATTAGACTCCAATAACTCAGCCAGGTTTCTCTTTCTTACCACCAAGCCCAAGGCATATGGCCCAAAACTCAATCCTTCTTCCATTCCCTAACGAACTTACCCAGCAAATCTTAGCTCTCCCTAGAGGATCGACCCGACCAGCAATGCCACCATCACCTTTTGACATGGCACCTCAGGGGATGACTACCAGCCAAACCTTTTTGGCAATGATTTGATGGCTGGCCCCTGACTTGATCAACTAACTCCTTATCCCTATAGTCAGTTCAGAAACCACGACCAAGTCATGCAATTGCAGGGTATGACACTTGAAGCCATGAATCAACCAAACAACGGCTAGCTCATACAACCTCGGGGCATGACACATGAGGTGGAAGATTTTTTTACACCAACTAGTGCCAGCATGTCAAAGGGAAAGGGAACCTAAAGAAAATAGTTGTCGGGTCTCCAAGGGTTCTAGTATACACGAGGCAGAATGCTATAATGGGTCAAGAACATTGCCATCTTAGGCCAAGAGGAGCCAAAAAGCCTCTCAAGAACCTATCCCAATTGTAATTATAAACCGTTGGGTTTTACCCCTTAATGTGATTTTCACCAGATTAAGAAGAGATGGTCCCAATGAACCCCTTCATGAGTACAAAAACCCAACGGAAGGCAAGGAGGGAAACTTTTATGAGTATCATGTCCAGTAGGGACATCACATGAATGAATGCCAAATCTTGGCCCGAGCTATACATCGTCTGGTGAAGGAAGGAAAGATAGCCGAGTCGTATAGAATGCCTAGGGTCACAAAGCTTGTCGACTAAGCAAGTATGACCGTTTCTGGTATGCCTAAATGAGCGATTGGGCCACAAAGGCTCACTGGGGTTGTTAGTTCTAATGATAAGGCCGGCGAAAAGAGGAAAATGTACCTTGACAATAAAGCTAGGAAGGCTAGATTTAAGCGAACTAGGAGGATGGAAAATGTATGGCTCAGAAAAGATGATGATGTCCAGGCAACAGCCACCCAAGCTTTTTCGACAAGGGATGCAGTCCAGACAAACCGCCCACCTTTTGCCCTGGGGAAAGCCCCCAACATCTCACTCCTGTTCCATTCCAGCCCAAAGGTAGGATCTTGCAAGGCCCTCCGCCTGTGGAGGTTGTTGTTTCTTTTAATATGTAATCGTTAGGTTTTTTTGCTTTGTTTTGTTGAACTTTTTATGTACCAAACTTTGAGCTTTATGAGCAACTTCTATTTTTCTTACTTATGTCATATTTCTACCATTTAATCCACACATTCATATAAGCATACGCATGATGCTTCCAGTATTCAGGATATTTTACTGTATGAAATTAATTTGAGTACAAATGAAGGCTCTTTTGTGGTAATCAGCTCCAATAATTTAACTCCTGTCAAACACACGTGAGATAATAAAGTGCTTAAAGACAACAATAATGCTTTTGCTTGGTCCCCAAATCAATAGTCAGATTGTTGAACACCTCGGGTCTCTTCTAAAATTAATTTAGCAACCCCGCAACAGTACACCTTCAAGCTATCAAAGAAGTATCAACTGGTCCTCTGAAATGGAAAATCACGGCATACATTTTCACCCACCCAGAATTTTCCCTTTTTTAAAACCTTATCCAACACTTCTCCTCTCCTTGGCCATCCTTGGCATGGGGTCATAAATGATTGATGAAACCCAACCTCCATCAAATAAACACCGTAGCCGAATCTTACACCAATGTCACCGCCAAGGAAATGACCAAGATCGCAGAGAAACACATCTTCACCTAGCACAAATTAACCCACATCAAACCCCTCGAGCAACAAAGATCAGGGGGCAACCTCTACCAAGAGCATAAAGTTTGAGAGCAAGCACCTTTACCCCATAAGCCACAAAGATAAGCACACAACTTAAGTCATGATTAGCTTGCTAAGTAAGCCAACAAAACAAGCTACCATTTCACCTTTCAAAGGCACTAAGTAAAAGGCCCCGAACCAAATGTCACTTAGTCAAAACCCTCCACCACCGGTATAAGGGGAAAATTCAGGCCTAACTTGGAAGGGCTGTGCAAACCGCATACTGAAGGAGCAATCGGAATAACAATCAGAATGGTAATTGAGCCAACCAAGAAGGCTCTGTGTAAGCGCCAAAACTCCCACAAACTAAACTCCTTGCAATGGGGCTAATTAGAATCAAGGCAAGGTTACTCGATGTAACTTTGAAGGTCAGAATGAATCGGGTGATCTAGGCATAAACCGAATTGACTATAAGAACCTTGGAGAATCTGCAAAGGCACAACCAAGTGCACAACAACAAATCAGATCCTAATACCCTCGCCAAGAGTCATAGACCAGGTGTTGAATCATCTGGAACCTTCCGACAGTGACGTTAATAAAAAGTTTAGACCAAATTGAGAAAGTTGTCATGTAGCCAAAGGTGATACTGAATGAGCAGGGCTATCAAAGTCATAAGCATGGATAAGAACGAGTTCATCGATCTAGTCAACCAGGATAGGCTTAAGCATTATCAGGTCTAAACAACAGAAATAAATCAGAAAAGTGGCACACCAAAAAATATATATGATAATCACCCGACTTTCGGTCTTTTACTGATCGGATAAAAATTAGGGTGACACCCGACGGTCGGTATCCTACAAATCAGTCGTGCTGAAATTAAGGGATAAGTCAATATCACCCGCTAAATTAAAAACCCAAAAAGGGCGATTCAGACAAAAATTAAGGCACAAGAGAAAAATAGTAAGATGTTAACTTGAAAATCTGTAAAGGCTAGTTAACATTAGGAGTTCGATTAGTGGAAATAATTGCCAACATCTCGTACTCAAATTAAATTCACTCAATAAAAGTGTCTTTTGTACTGAAGACTCTATGCTTGTGATTGTATAAATGCCTGGCGACCAAGAGAAGGAAACATCACAAGTAAGCTTAATTGAAGATGCTCCAAGCTCATCAGTGTTCAATTTAAAAATCTGAATAGACTGAAAATATCTAGGTCTATGCAAAAGTCAAAATAAGTTTGCTGGGTTAAAAACCCGAAAGGGCGGTTTAGGCAAAAATTAAGACGAGGCTTGATAGATTGAAAACCCCTTTGGGCAGTCTATGGAAAAGTTACAGTCAAAAAAAAGAAAGAGCCTGAATTTCTCTAGTTCCCTCCAATCTGCATTCCCCAGGCTTTGCAGGAAGCCCCATAGCTATTGAGTGTGGCTTGCCATAGCAGAATTTGAAGAAATGGCCGAATCTGTGTTTCTAGGCAGTTGATGTTGTCGATGATATGAGCGATGCCGCCAATGACATGGGTGATTGGGTGCGGGCGGTTTTAAGGTGATGCACCCGGCGGTATGAATGATGCTGCCAGTGGCGTAGAATTAATTTCTGGCAGTATCAGAAGCATGTTTTTCATTTTAGACCTATACAAAACCTATAAACAACCCTATAATCGATTTCTAATACTTGTTCAATTGCAATCAATTTTATTCAAAGTAAAAAGCTCGAGGGCGCAAACCATTCAAATATTCCGAATTTCTAGCCGGGTCCTTGCCATAAAAGCCAGGCTCTTGCGAGCCTGCCTTGTCCCGTGGGCTGGGCCTCGCGGGCTCTCCCGTGAGGCTCTTGCGAGCCTACTATGAGCACGAGATTTTGCAGTCCCTCTCGCGAGACGATGATGACGTGTACCCGATTTTAATACCTCAAAATAAAAGTTCTCTTCAGAATTTTTATTACCAAAATAATATTCCTTGTGAATTTTATAATTGGTAGAATCCAGTTCGACGTAGCCGATAACGCGTTCAGTAGGAGCTCGAACCGATGATTTACACCCAAATAATAAATACCCTTTAAAATACTGTTAAAAGTCATAAAGATGCCTTTTTTCCACTATTAAGCCACTTTTCCCGACTTTTTAGGCTTTTTGACCCATTGGTTGTCGGTATGCTGGAGAATGATGTCGCCACCGACATCATTCATGCCGCCAGCGGCATCACCATACCGCCGGCGGCATGAACCATACCGCCGGCGACATGATGATGTCGCCGGCGACATGGCACTAAATGGGCCCTCCACAGACAGCCTTTCGGCCACTTTTGGCGGAATAAGTCAAAAAGGTCTCGAAAAGTACCCCAATTTGCCTATAAAAGGCACCCAAAAACTGCAATTAGGAGGGGGGGCTGAAATTATAGAGGGAAGGAGCTAAAATTGAGCAATTAAGAGGCTGAAATCGAGAGAGTAGATTTTAGTGAGATAAGAACTAGAAAAGGCAGGAAAAAGGATTCTAATCCATTTTTCCCGATTTTTCTTCTTCGAACTCTCTGATTGTGAGCTTAAACTAGTGGGTCTTTGGGTTGAATCAACTGGATAGAATTTAGAGACCTTAAACCTTTAAATTAACAATTAAATTATTGTTGCAAGCTCCCCGGAGGTGTTATTGTTCAGTTCACGAAGAGTTGGATTCACTACCCTGAGGTGAAAATCCTGAGTCTCATAGCTCTTTGGCATTATTATTATTGTTTTGCACTAATTTTTGTTGATTTGTGTTCATTTTAAGTTTTCGGTCACTTTGACTGCAAACCACTACTGCTGCTGCAAGAAATTAAAGTCGCCGGAGACATGCGATGTTGCCAGCTGTATCACCCATGTCGCGAGAGACATCGTTGATACCGCCGTTAGCATCGTATTCCCCGGAGACCTCGCTTTCTTGCGGGACCCTTTCTTTATGGTACTCAGAAAGCCCTATGCCTGTCTGCATGCTGATGTCGCCCGTGACATAATCGATGTCTTGGGCGGCATCATTGATGCCGCCAGCGACATCAACTTATCTTCGGCGGCATCAGATGCCCCATGGCGGCATGGCTTTCTGGACAGCAATATTGTCTTCGTTTGTTTCCAAATTAATTTATTTTCTGAAGCTAGGACTTATAGTGTAACGATGGAGGTTCGAGACCTCCTGAAAACAGACCCGCCCCGCGATGAGTGGTATATTCACTTGTAATCCGATTAAAGCAACGATCGAATCTAAAATTTGGATAAAAATGGAATTTTCCCGCAAACGCCATTCAAATCTCATTTTAGCCATCCAATCGGGCTTTATGATGTTATAAATAAAATATGCCATATTTGTGTCAACCATCCTCTGCAGGTAGATGTATATTGGACATTCGGGTATCTCATTCGTTACGTAGAAAATGTACAGGACTCGAAAACCTTGTAATAATTCCATTTTCCGCACTTACTTTTTTTTACGATTGTAAATATTTTATTTACCGCTTTAATTGCTTGATAAATGCGAAAACAACAAAATAACTGAAAATACAAATAAATAGGGTGGATTAAACCGATTAAGAAAGAATGAAGTATCCTAACTTGGCCTAATGAAAAGTAGATAACATCATCCGAACTCGGAATCTCTACTTAAGGTATGGTCCAACCACCCGGTGGGAAAATCGTACCGAAAATTTCCCGGTTGAGCTGAACCGGGTGGCGACTCTATTCTAAGTACGGGGTTTCGATCTCGTATCTTTTAAGCATTACAATATGCAAAATCATTTTCTTTTCAACCACATCACACTCATCCCTGACACACCTAAAAACGGGCCGGCCCGACCGGATCCGGCCCCGCGCCACAGCCGCGCGAACCGTCGTCCGCTCACAGTGGCGACTCCGCTGGGGACCATTCTTTAAACTTGAATCTTCTTTCATAGTTTAAAAGATTTTGATGATGTATTGAAATCATTGGCCAAATTAAAACTTCATTCTTTTCTTATGACGTCTTGACCTCACGCGTGTAGATAGTTCGGTAATTTTGGGTACCCTATTTCACCCGAGAAGCTCACAAAGTATCACTCATGCCCTGTTGGAATTGAGGATGCCTAGTGGGTGGATCACTCGTTTTAACCAACACATAAACTCCTGTGACCGTGCCCATTTGGGCAATGGTTGAGTAACGTGGAATCAAGGTAAACGGGGACCTTCTACATCAACAACCCTAAACCAAAACCGCGCTAGAAGAAAAAAGCCTTAGCACATCATTCCCCTTAGGATTACCCAACACGAATAAAATAATTGGGATGCGCTTCTTTTGCCATTACCGGTGAAGAAGCCAAACTCCATCCTACCAAAGAGGTGTTACGCGGAAGTCATAAGGTTGGAACAGGGCCGATTCGCATACTATGTGCTTTATAATCATACACCCCCATGCATCGGCTTTAAGAGCCAAAAATAAATCAACTTACCCTTATCTCTTCCACCCATGGAAGAGGTTTAACAACATACATAGGACTTCTCTTGTACCTCTATTGTGTCACCACAAATTGCTATGTAAGACGTGAGATACGAACGTCCCATGTATGTTGAAGGGATAATCCATCACATTATCTAACCACATCTGTGTGCAGCCATACATATCACGCACCACTTCAAAAAAAAATATACATACATACCATCCGTACCATTTACAACCCATTCATGGTCTGATCTGCGACTTGTGATCCTAAGCAGCCTTCCTCTAGAACCGAGACCTTCACAACCAGCCATGTTTCTTCCCCATGATGACAACCGTACCTCATCCAGAGGACAAACTAGCCTTCCCTCCACCGTATGGGCAACAGCTCATCCGCCGTCTCTTGGATCGGAGATCACCGCTGCTATCATTTAGTTTCTGAACTCCGATCAGTTTAGAAACATCATTCAGGAGATAGTGTATGTATCCGTCAAGAAGGTCCTAGAAAGACAGGACTTCGACCAGGTCATGCGATCTCCGTGCATGACACCTGATGGCGATACACTCTGGCAATCACCGCCAACCGCTTACCCTGGACAAAGAGAAGGAGCCCAGAGTCCAATTTTTCCACCATTCTTTAACACCTTACCACCAACTTTGGTCACCCCATCACAATTTAAAATCCCCGCTGCCCCGATGCTTCCTCAATTCGACCAAGTCATGCAACACAAAGTTGAAGACTTCTCACGTCAATTGATGACAATAGACTGCTATCAGAAAGAGTGAAGGGTCCAATCAGAGAAAGACCAGTTCTTTCAAAACACTGAATCACCCATACCCCCACCTCAAATCATGGTGGACCAAGAGACCTATCAGAAGTCAGCACCAGTTGCCGTTATTCGGTCAAACGACGGTCTTAAGTATAGAACCAATCCGTGAAAATTGCCACTTAATGTAATCTTCACCGGGTTGAAGGAAGCTGGGATTCTTAAACCTCTTCACAAATTCAATCCCCCCATGAGAGAAGAAGGAAAAGGCTTTTACAGATATCACATGTTGTCGGGTCATAACACCAACCAGTGCAAAGCTTTGGTCCGTACCATCTAACGACTGGTGGATGAAAAGAAGATTAGCGACCCTGAAAGGGCATCCTACCCCTTACCAGAGTCTGGCAACCAGACACGGACGATTAATCCCGGCTTTTCCAAATAACGGAAAGCTCCTCAAGATCTCATCAAGGCCGTCTACTCAAATGGTGGGGGAAAATCGCGCTCGGACGGTGAGGACGAAGAATCCCGATTTGCAATCCTTAGAGTTCAGACCTTTTAGCTCCATAAGCCACTTCCATTTTTCTTACTTACGTTGTGTCTGTATCCTTTGATCAGCGTCTTCATATGAGCATACGTACGACGCTTTCAGTGTTTAAGATATTTTTATTAAATGGAATTAAATTGAGTACATTATGTGGTAATCAAATCCAAAAATTTAAACCCTGTCAAACATATGAGGGATAATAAAGTGCTTAAAGACCATGATAATGTTTTTGCTCAGTGCCATAATTGGATTGTTGAAACGCCATGGGTCCCTTCTAGAATTGACTCAACGGCCCTACAACGGTACACCTTCAAGCCACCAATGAAGTATCAATCGGTCCCTCGAAACGGAGAATCAAGGCTTACACCCAACGGAGCCCAACCTCCATCAAATAAACATCGTAGCAAAAATCTCAGACCAACATCACCACTGAGAACACGACCAAATTTGAAGAGAAACACATCTTCACCCGGTACAAATCAACCCCATTTGGCCCTTCAACTACCAAAGGTCAGGGGCAACCACTTCCTAGAACACCAAGTCTAAAGGCAAGCACCTTCATCCCACAAGCCATAAAGACGATCGCACAACCAATGTCGTAATTGGCTTACCAAATGAACCAACAAGGCAAACAACCACTACAAAGGCACCAAACAAAAGGTCCTTAAGCCGAACATCACTTGTTCACAACCCATCACCCCTAATACAGAATACGAGTTCAGGCCTAAACAAGAAGGGCTCTGCAGACCACGAATTGAAGGAGCAATCAAAATAGCGATCAGGACGACAATCAAACCAATCGATGAAGCTTTGGAGTAAGCACCAAAAAATCCCGCAAACTAAACGGCTTGCAATAAGGTCAGCCAAAAACTCCCGACGTAACTTTGAAGGTCAGAATGAACTGGGTGATCCAGGCGAAAATCGAACGGGTACCAAGGAACTTGGAGAATCTGCAAAAGCACAGCAATGCGCACAATAGCAAATCAGATATCCTATGCCCTTTCCAAGAGTCATAGACCTAGCACTGAAAAGTTTGAGACCTTCCAGTACTAAGGTTAAGTTCAGATCGGATTGAAGAGACCATCATATGATCGGAAAAGGCACCAAATAAGCGAGGCTGTTAGAGTCATGAGCATAGACAAGAAGCGAGTTCATCGATCTAGTCGACCAAGACAAGCTTAAGCATCATCAGGTCTAAACAAAAGAAATAAATCAGAAAAAGCGGCACACTAAAATATATATATATATATATATATATATATATATATATATATATATATATATATATATATATATATATATATATATATATATATATATATATCACCTGCCTGTCAGTCTTCTATTGGCTGGGCAAAAATTAGGGTTACACCCGACGGTCGGTACCCTGCAAACCAGCTGTACAAAAATTAGGGGATGAGTCAATAACGCCTGTTGAACTGAAAACCCGAAAAGGGCAGTTCAGATGAAAATTAGGGCACGAGAGAAAAACAATAGGATGTTAACTTGAAAACCTGTAAAGGCTGGTTAACACTAGGGGTCCCATTAATGGAAATGATTGCCAACATCTTGTACTTAAATTAGATTCACTCGATAAAAGTGTCTTTCATATTGAAACATCTGTGTTTATAATTATGTGAATGCCTGGTGATCGAAGGATGGAAACATCACAAGTAAGCTTAATCAAAGACACTATGCGCTCAAAGGTCGGAATAAATCTGTTAGGGCGAAAACCCGAAAGGATAGTCCATGCAAACCATGGGGTCAAATTGGGGCCCAAAATCTGTATTCCCCAAGCTCTGCAGAAAACCCCATAGCTTTTGGTTATGGGTTGCCATGACGAAAACGGACGGAATGGTTGAAAACAGGTTGCCGGAAGATTGAAGCCGCCGGCGATGAGAGTGATACCGCCGGCGATAAGAGTGATGCCGCCGACGATATCATGATACCGCCTGCGATGTAATTAATGCCGCCGGTGATATAGGATTGATTTGGGCGACTTGGATGATGCCGCCGGCGGCATAGAGTAACTTTTTGGGCGGCATCAGAAGCATTTCTGCCATTTCAAACCTATACAAAAACTGTAAACAATCCTATGCTACATTTCCAAGAACTTGTCAAACAGCAATTCATTTTTTATATTCAAAATAAAAGCCCGAAGGCGCAAATTTCTCAAATTGTACCAAATCATCTAGCCCGTGACAAAATCAAACCATCGAAACCCCAATGTATCGGAGGTACAAACAAGAACTCAAGGGCAAAACAAAAATGAAAAGTAAAACTAAGCATGTCCGCCACTACCGGCTGGACGGGATGAAACGTCATCAGGACTTGCGAGCCAATCGTCAATATCCTCTTCCTCTCTTCCCTCCGTCATGGGAACACTACTAGACTCCTCAGCCGCAGTAAACGCACGTCGGCCGGCAGACTTCTTGACCCCCCTACGACTGGTACCCCCGGGGTGCGCATGGTCCAGGTTTTGTTTACTTCTCTGTTCTTGAGCGGTGGCCGCCAGCTGACCCTCGAGATCGCTTATGCGGCGCTGCAAAGCTACAGTCTCCTCCTCATACCGCCGCCGGGCTGCGTCAGCATCAGACAAAGAAAGGGCTAAAAAATCCTGCAAACCGGAGAAAATATCAGCCTTGCATGTCATGCATAACATCCATACATATATCCCATCTTAACATGTGTATAAAATACCTGAACGAGAAGCGATTTCCTAATAAGGGTATCCCGGAGAACAAAATTGTTCTCCGCGAGTTGCTCCACATGACTCCGCGCCACCTAGCAAATCCAAAAAGCAAATCCTTAGACACCCGAATCTAAGACTTAATAAGAAAATAATTATTAGGTCTTACGTAGGTTGTATTTTCAGGCATGAAAATTGGGGCTTGCCGGCTCGAGCCAACATTCCTATGAGAGAATTCGCCTCGGGAGTTCATCAACAAGAAGGTGGTTTCCAACGGATTGACCAATCTCCCCTCCACGAAGTTCATGCCCTCCGGAGCGCTATAATGTCGGGTCCCACGTTGGTTATCCCAGCCCCTCTTTCTCGCAGGCTCTTGCAAAACGTGAAAGTCATACGTCAACAACATCCCTAAACGACTTTAAAATCATACACACAAGCATAATCATACCTCGAAAGAACGTTGCTCCCCCTGGGACGTCGGCACACTCCCGCCAGCTACACCCGCACCTACCTCATCCTCCCCCTCAGGGTCGACCGCAACATCTCCTTCCAGCGCTTCATCCTCATCATCATCCTCTTCATTAACATCCACAACGCCTTTGAGGTGCCTCTTTTCGTCCTTCAATCATTGCTCGTTGTGATACTCAATTGTATTATTGCCGTGGATGCGAGGACATATAGGGAGTAGGCGCTGAAAAAGCTGCTCGTAGAGGCCAGGAACGCTAGGGATCACTCGGTCATTCCCTTTAATATAATCAGCTTTATCGGCCTCGGCAGAAATCACCAAATGAGGCCACCACAAGCCCCGCGGAGGATCGGCAGGCACCGGTCTAGCTGCAACCGGAAGGGACCTCCAACCCCGGACGCGTTCGCCCAGATACCACTGCTGGGACAGTGGGCACTCAATAACAAATCGGCGGTCATCCCCCTCCCTCCGGACCCGTGCAACCTCAGCCAAGTTCTCCACCCCATCGAACGGGTCCAAGATGAGCTACATCAAAAGAACCAACATAAGTCCATAGACAAAATAAATAAATAAATTAAAAAAAAATTTGCATACCGAACTCAACCGCACGCTCCTTAGGACCTCCCTATACTGCGTAGGGTACTTTGCCTTCCCACCGATACCCCCGCACCAGCGAGCAAGGAAATGAGAGCCCGGCGGCACAACCTTCTTAAACTCCACCAGTGGGAGGATCTGATGCTCAAAGGCCCAGGCCTGCACAAATGACGACTGATCAATTCAAGGGACGTCATGCAATAAATAGGAACGCATGTTATCGAGGGAAATGTTTCAAGAAAATCTATACCTGGAGTAGCAGGTGGCAAAGGCGAAGGGCTTTCTCCTTCTTTCGGGCTCCCACGTCCAGCCCGTGGTACAACTGGGCCAAGATAGCCCTCGGCCAATTCTTCCCCCTGATTCCCGGCACATCTTCCACTGCGGTTATAAGCATGTAGTTGATCTTACTCCCCGAGATTGGGAAGAACAGCACGGTGAGTAGTGAGATCACAAAGGAACGAACACAAGCCTCCCTCTCCTCCTCGGGTACCACATTCACCCGGGTCCAATAATGGTACAACTCATCATAGGACAGCCGCCCAGAGACGGGCTTTAAACAGAACAACTCCTTTACCCGCCTCACCACGGGCCTCTCGACATGGTACTTGTCCATGTAGACGTCAAAATGTATAACCTCATCCGTCCAAGGAAGGCCGGTGAAGGCTACCACATCAGAAGGGGTAATTGTAACTTCCCCAAGGGAGAAATGGAAGGTATGGGTTGTCTCGGACCACCTTTCAGTCAGGGCCATCACTGAAGAATGAGGAAGCTTAGGCATTAACATGGGCATGATCCATGCCAAATCTCCAAACCCTGTCTCGTTAATTGTAAGCGCGACCTCGGGATCGTTCTCTGAGATATAGTGCCACCACTCACCGATGGTACCCATCCCCCCCGTGTAAGTCAGTTCGTATGGCTGTAAAATCGAAAACAAAATGGATCAATTCTATGCATTTCTGTCAAAAACGCTGCTGATGTCGCCTCTGTTAAAAGCGATATAGCCGGCGACATCAGCCCATACCGCCAGCGGCATGATTCATGTCGCCGGCGACATCAGCCCATACCGCCAGCGGCATGGTTCATGTCACCGGCGACATCAGCTTAAACAGAAGCGACATCAGACTCCTATAAAGCCTTTGGCAAGGACTGATGTCACCAGTAACAACACTAATGTCGCTAGCGACATCACTCATGCTACCAGCGGCATCACTCTGCGCGGGCAGAACCAGTTTTCTCCCTAAATCGCATCCATCGTGCCAAAATTCACAATCAATCGAACAACAAGGCAAAAACTGATCCTAAAGCATGCAATATGACTGAGATATTCTACATTTTAAACCCCTATCATGGCATGTTTTCAAATCTAAAGCAAAATCACATCGAATTCGAAAAGAAGTAATTCGGGTTTTTTGTGGTATTACCTAGATATAACAGAGGTGTTTCTCCTTCTCCGGAGTCAGATTGGTGATAGGAGAGTTAATGTCATAGCCATACATTTTGGCCGTCTCCTTCAGGCCGTATGCAGTAGGAACAGAAAGGATTTTTAAACCCTCAACAGAAGAATCGGGCAGGCTCTCCCTAGGCTTGGATTTGCCCCTGAAAGCCTTAATAATCCTCTTCATAATTTCAAAAACAAAGGAAGGAATCAAAAAGCTTTGGAAGAGAAGAGAGGGAGATGCGGTTTATGAATAGTGAGAAAGAAGGGAAGTCCCATCTCTTTTTAAACTGCCGCACGGAATTCGAGAAGTTTTAATTTATCTGAAACTGTTGCTCCATGTCGCCGGCGGTATCAATCCATACCGCCAGCGACATCACTCATGTTGCTGGCGATATCACTCATTTTAGTTGAAATTTTGAAATTATCTGACCAGTCAAAGCTGCCACGTGGCATCCATACCGCCGGCATTATTAATCCACGCCGGCGGCGATATTAATCCAAGCTGCCGGCGATATCAGTCATGTCGCCGGCGACATTGCCTCATTTAGCTTGAATTTTAAAATTGTCTGACCAGTGAAACCTGCCACGTGTCATCCAAGCCGCCGGCGATATTAAACCATGTCGCCGTCTATATCATCCATACCGCCGGCGATGTTGTCCCTCCAAACTAGATTTTCAGAATGAAAGCCCAACCGAAGGGCAATCTCTTCAGAATAAAAGCCCAACCGAAGGGCAATCTCTGCAAAGTGAAAGTCCGACCAAAGGACAATCACAGTACCAAATGAAAGCCCAATCGAAGGGCGATCTCTACAAAATGAGCCCGACCGAAGGGCGATCTCTTCATGGTGAGCCCGACCAAAGGGCAATCTCTTCAGAATAAAAGCCCAACAGAAGGACAATCTCTGCAAAGTGAAAGTCCGACCAAAGGACAATCACTGTACCAAATAAAAGCCCAATCGAATGGCGATCTCTTCAAAATGAGCCCGACCGAAGGGCGATCTCTTCATAGTGAGCCCGACCAAAGGGCGATCTCTTCAAACTCAAGCCCAATCGAAGGGCAATCTCTGCAAAGTGAAAGTCCGACCAAAGGACAATCACTGTACCAAACGAAAGCCCAATCGAAGGGCGATCTCTTCAAAATAAGCCCAACCGAAGGGCGAGCTCTTCATAGTGAGCCCGACCAAAGGGCGATCTCTTCAAACTCAAGCCCAACCGAAGGGCGATCTCTTCAAGTGAGCCCGATCGAAGGGCGATCTCTTCAAAATGAGCCCGACCGAAGGGCGATCTCTTTAAAGTGAAAGTCCAACCGAAGGACAATCACTATACCAAACACGAGCCCAACCGAAGGGCAATCTCTTTAGAACGAAAGCCCAACTGAAGGGCAAACCTCTCTATTCAAAATGAAAGCCCAATCGAAGGGCAAACCTCTCTATTCAAAGCAAAAGCCCGATCAAAGGGCAAACCTCTCTATTCAAAGCAAAAGCCCGATCAAGGGGCAAACTTATCTCTTCAAAACAAGCCCAACCGAAGGGCGATCTCATCAAAATGAGCCCAACCGAAGGGCGATCTCTTTAAAATGAGCCCAACCAAAGGGCGTGCTAACAAAATGAGAGCCCAACCGGAGGGCAATCTCTACAAAGTGAAAGTCCAACCGAAGGACAATCGCTATACCAAACACAAGCCCAACCGAAGGGCAATCTCTTCAAACAAGCCTAACCGAAGGGCAATCTCTTCAAAATGAGCCCAACCGAAGGGCGATCTCTTCATAGTGAGCCCGACCGAAGGGCGATCTCATCAAAATGAGCCCGTCCGAAGGGCGATCTCTTCAAAATGAGCCCAATCGAAGGTCGATCTCTTCAAAGTGGAAGTCCGACCAAAGGACAATCACTATACCAAAATACAAAAGCCCAACCGAAGGGCGATCTCATCAA
Organism: Euphorbia pulcherrima; assembly: GCA_947683365.1. NCBI lineage: Eukaryota > Viridiplantae > Streptophyta > Magnoliopsida > Malpighiales > Euphorbiaceae > Euphorbia > Euphorbia pulcherrima. Next base: position 40,331,394 of record CANTUS010000008.1, on the reverse strand, counting down.
GGTGAGCCCGATCAAGGGGCAAACTTATCTCTTCAAAGTGAAAGTCCGACCAAAGGACAATCACTATACCAAAATACAAAAGCCCAACCGAAGGGCGATCTCTTCAAAGTGATCCCGATCAAGGGGCAAACTTATCTCTTCAAAGTGAAAGTCCGACCAAAGGACAATCACTATACCAAAATACAAAAACCCAATCGAAGGGCGATCTCATCAAAATGAACCCAACCGAAGGGCGATCTCTTCAAAACGAGCCCAACCTAAGGGCAATCTCTTCAAAACGAGCCCGACCGAAGGGCAATCTCTTCATAGTGAGCCCGACCGAAGGGCGATCTCTTCAAATTAAAAGTCCGACCAAAGGACAATCACTATACCAAAATACAAAAGCCCAACCGAAGGGCGATCTCATCAAAGTGAGCCCGATCAAGGGGCAAACTTATCTCTTCAAAGTGAAAGTCCGACCAAAGGACAATCACTATACCAAAATACAAAAACCCAACTGAAGGGCGATCTCATCAAAACGAGCCCAACCGAAGGGCGATCTCTTAAAAATGAGCCCAACCGAAGGGCAATCTCTTCAAAACGAGCCCGACCAAAGGGCGATCTCTTCATAGTGAGCCCGACCGAAGGGCGATCTCTTCAAATTGATTATCCGACCAAAAGACAATCACTATACCAAAATAAAAAGCCCAACCGAAGGGCAATCTCTTCATAGTGAGCCCGACCAAAGGCCGATCTCTTCAAATTGATTGCCCGACCAAAAGACAATCACTATACTAAAATAAAAAGCCCAACCAAAGGGCAATCTCTTCATAGTGAGCCCGATCGAAGGCCGATCTCTTCAAAGTAAAAGTCCGACCATAGAACAATCACTATACCAAAATACAAAAGCCCAACCGAAGGGCGATCTCATTAAAATGAGCCCAAACGAAGGGCGATCTCATCAAAACGAGCCCGACTAAAGGGCAACCCCTTCAAAGTGAAAGTCCGATCAAAGGACAATCACTGTACCAAACGAGAGCCCGACCAAGGGGTAAACCTCTCAATTCAAAGCAGAAGCCCGACCAAGGGGTAAACCTCTCTATTCAAAGTAGAAGTCCGACCAAGGGACAAATTCTCTACGAAGCACAAGTCCGACTAAGGGACAAATTCTCTACGAAGCACAAGTCCGACCAAGGGATAAATTCTCTTCGAAGCATAAGTCCGACCAAGGGACAATCGACAAAACGTATGTCCGACCAAGGGACAATCTACAAAGCACAAGTCCGACCAAGGGATAAATTCTCTTCGAAGCACAAGTCCGACCAAGGGATAATCTACAAAGCACAAGTCCGACCAAGGGACAAAATCCCTACAAAGCATAAGTCCGACCAAGGGACAATCTACAAAGGACAAGTCCGACCAAGGGACAATTTCTCCATAAAGCGTAAGTCCGACCAAGGGACGAACAGTCGATAAAGCGTAAGTCCGACCAAGGGACGAACAAACAACAAAGCGTATGTCCGACCAAGGGATAAACAATCGACAAAACGTATGTCCGACCAAGGGACAAACAAACGACATATCGTATGTTCGACCAAGGGACCAACAAATGACAGAGCATAAGTCCGACCAAGGGGCAAACAAATGACAGAGCGTAAGTCCGACCAAGGGGCAAACAATCGACAGAGCGTAAGTCCGACCAAGGGGTAAACAATTGACAGAGCATAAGTCCGACTAAGGGACAAGCCATTCATCCTTCAGGTATCATTCCTATCCCTTGCTCTTTCGTGTGATCATACTGACCTATGGCAGCAGTGATCCCCCGAGGGGCAGCCTATGAGCACGGGATTTTGCAGTCCCTCTCGCGAGACGATGATGACATGTACCCGATTTTAATACCTCAAAATAAAAGTTCTCTTCAGAATTTTTATTACCAAAATAATATTCCTTGTGAATTTTATAATTGGTAGAATTCAGTTCGGCTTAGCCGATAACGCGTTCAGTAGGAGCTTGAACCGATGATTTACACCCAAATAATAAATACCCTTTAAAATATTGTTAAAATTCATAAAGATGCCTTTTTTCCACTATTAAGCCACTTTTCCCGACTTTTAAGGCTTTTTGACCCGTTGGTTGTCGGTATGCTGGAGAAAGATGTCGCCACCGACATCACTCATGCCGCTGGCGGCATCACCATACCGCCGGCGGCATGAACCATACCGCCGGCGACATCATCATGTCGTCGGCGACATGGCACGAAATGGGTCCTCTACAGACAGCCTTTCGGCCGCTTTCGATGGAATAAGTCAAAAAGGTCTCGAAAAATACCCCAATTTGCCTATAAAAGGCACCCAAAAACTGCAATTAGGAGGGGGGCTGAAATTATAGAGGGAAGGAGCTAAAATTGAGCAATTAAGAGGCTGAAACTGAGAGAGTAGATTTTAGTGAGATAAGAACTAGAAAAAGGCAGGAAAAAGGATTCTAATCCATTTTTCCCGATTTTTCTTCTTCGAACTCTCTGATTGTGAGCTTAAACCAGTGGGTCTTTGGGTTAAATCAACTGGATAGAATTTAGAGACCTTAAACCTTTAAATTAACAATCAAATTATCGTTGCAAGCTCCCCAGAGGTGTTATTGTTCAGTTCACGAAGAGTTGGATTCACTACCCCGAGGTGAAAATCCTGAGTCTCATAGCTCTTTGGCATTATTATTATTATTGTTTTGCACTAATTTTTGTTGATTTGTGTTCATTTTAAGTTTTCGGTCACTTTGACTGCAAACCACTACTGCTGCTGCAAGAAATTGAAGTCGTCGGAGACATGCGATGTTGCCAGCTGTATCACCCATGTCGCGAGAGACATCGTTGATACCGCCGTTAGCATCGTATTCCCCGGAGACCTCGCTTTCTTGCGAGACCCTTTCTTTACGGTACTCAGAAAGCCCTGTGCCTGTCTACATGCTGATGTCGCCCGTGATATAATCGATGTCGCCGGCGGCATCATTGATGCCGCCGGCGACATCAACTTATCTTCGGCGGCATCAGATGCCCCATGGCGGCATGGCTTTCTGGACAGCAATATTGTCTTCGTTTGTTTCCAAATTAATTTATTTTCTGAAGCTAGGACTTATAGTGTAACGATGGAGGTTCGAGTCCTCCTAAAAACAGACCCGCCCCGTGATGAGTGGTATATTCACTTGTAATCCGATTAAAGCAACGATCGAATCTAAAATTTGGATAAAAATGGAATTTTCCCGTAAACGCCATTCAAATCTCATTTTAGCCATCCAATCGGGCTTTATGATGTTATAAATAAAATATGCCATATTTGTGTCAACCATCCTCTGCAGGTAGATGTATATTGGACATTCGGGTATCTCATTCGTTATGTAGAAAATGTACAGGACTCGAAAACCTTGTAATAATTCCATTTTCCGCACTTACTTTTCTTTTACGATTGTAAAGATTTTATTTACCGCTTTAATTGCTTGATAAATGCGAAAACAACAAAATAACTGAAAATACAAATAAATAGGGTGGATTAAACCGATTAAGAAAGAATGAAGTATCCTAACTTGGCCTAATGAAAAGTAGATAACATCATCCGAACTCAGAATCTCTACTTAAGGTATGGTCCAACCACCCGGTGGGAAAATCGTACCGAAAATTTCCCGGTTGAGCTGAACCGGGTGGTGACTCTATTCTAAGTACGGGGTTTCGATCTCGAATCTTTTAAGCATTACAATATGCAAAATCATTTTCTTTTCGACCACATCACACTCATCTCCCCGACACACCCAAAAATGGGCCGGCCCGACCGGATCCGGCGCCACGCCGCAGCCGCGCGAACCGTCGTCCACTCACACAGCCTTATCCCACGGGCTGGGGGACTTCCCGCGTTACTGCATGCTAGCACAACCCTAGCTTTCACCGCTTACAGCCCACGAGTGCTCGTGTAGGCCCGCAAAGCCTTCGAGCTTCAAGTCCTATTAGCGAAGGGTCCAATCCTCGAATTTTACAGTTCTAGCCTTTTCTCCAAATCAAATAAATATTTATTTTATGACCCTAATTAATTAGTTACTAGTCAAAATAAATTTCTTGGTCCAACCAAAATTGATCTAATCAATTATAAATTATTTATGACTCTTATTAATTGTTATCGGTCAAAATAAATTCCTTGGTCTATCCAAAATTGATCTAATTAATTTTAACCAATCAAATAATAATCCAATTATTATTTATTTTATATTTTCGTAATAGAATAAATCAATTTGTTCTTTACTTAGTCCGATGAAGGTCCAATGTGTGTGACCTTATAGGATCCCGAAGTATTAAACTATTAAGGTTTAACCAACCCTTGTTCTAATGGTACCATTCGCTCAATGCTTTAAACCGCGAATAGAAATCGATAATCTTAAATGACTGTAGTATGCCTCTAGCAAGGGTCTACCATTCCCCATTGCTCGAAACGTCATTTGTGCTTATGACTTAATCTCGGTTAATGCAATAGTTATCCAATACGATGAACTCCTTCCATTCTTTAATATTAGTGCCATCTAGTTTATAGGGTTTGATTAAAGTGTTAACCCACTAATAGCAAGGTTGCTCCAAGCTATCCTAGTTATTTACTTGTTACTGAAGTATATTGCCTTTTACTAAGTGTTTGACTAGAAACCATTTCTATCAAACACATACTCTGATCAGAGGTTTACGGCAATCATGACTTCAACAAGTGGCCAGGTACAACTCCTTAATATAACCGAAGCGATGGATTCTTTCTGACTACTCAGCTTACCAACGTGTTGTCATAACTATACCCGTAATCACCCGTAGCACCCTAAATTAATGAGTGTATAGAAATGACCCAAAGTATAGCAGTAGTACCACACAAGGTAACTAGTAACTCAAGTATGAGGATATTCACAAAGTTTATTACATGAAGATAAACACTAACACATTGATATATACACAAAGTGTTTATCTTACTAAGGTCTCCAATATATCTTCCAGATATATCCATGAGTCAAACTTAAGGCACGTCAAACTTAAGGCACCACCTTCAGTCCTTAGGAGATTGACTACTTGGACCCTTTCCAAGAAAGTTGACCACATGCTAGTCTTTTCGCTTCATCAATATCCTTTCTTGATGAAACTATGACTAGGGATAGTTTAGATATAGTCATAATTGCACGTTAAGCAAGTTCCATCAGATATAGTCCAACTATAATTTCTCTGACTTCATGCTATAATATGTCAAGGACTTTTGTATACATACATCATTGAATATATTTAACCAGCTATGATATACATATACACAGAAACACATTGATATAAACAAAAGAACAAATGCCTTTATTGATTAAATAAATTATTCGTACTATTACATAATTAAGATATATCGCCCTAATTGCCTTAAGGGGATACATCATATCCAATAAAATCCCACTTGCACTAAGGCCAATTAGTTATATGTCTTAATCCATATACTTTAACATGCTGGTCATGTTTGACTTGAGTCAATGGCTTTGTCAAACCATCCGTGAGGTTCTGATCACTGGGTATATATTCTAATCTTATTATCTTAGCATCAATAGTCTCCCTAATTATATGATACTTTTTGGATACATGTTTGTGTTTCTAATGAGACCGTGGTTCTTTTGGTTGAGCTATGGCACCATTGTTATCACAATACAAAGTAATTAGATCAACAGCCTCAAGCACCACACCGAGATCATTAATAAATCCTTTAACCGGATAGCTTGTATTACTGCTTTGCATGTAGCAATGTATTTAGATTCTGTGGTTAAATCAGCATTAGTTTCTAACTTAGAACTCTTCCAACATACCGCCCCTCCATTTAACACATACAGAAAGCCTGACTGAGACTTAAAGTCATCCTTGTCAGATTGAAAACTTGCGTCAGTGTAACTCTAATTGTGAGGTCACCTTCTCTATAAATCAAGAACTCATCCTTAGTCCTTCTCAAGTACTTAAGGATTGCCTTGACGGCTATCCAGTGCTTTTCACCTGGATCTGACTGATATCTGCTCGTAAATCTCAAAGCCCGAGAGACATCCAACCTAGTAAATATCATAACATACATGATGGATCTCATTGCTGATGCATAGGGTATATTCTTCATGTGCATTCTCTCCTAAGCTGTCTTTGGACATTTAGCCTTAGATAGGTTTATCCCCTTTGTCATTAGGAGATAACCTTTCTTAGAATGCTCAAGGTTGAACCTGTTCAATACCTTGTCTATATATATACTTTGAGAAAGACCTAACAGCCTCTTAGATCTATCCCTGTAGATCTTTATACCTAGTATAAATGCTGCTTCACCAAGGTCTTTCATGGAGAACTTTCTTGAAAACCACACTTTAACATTTTGAAGAAGAAAAATGTCATTTCCTATTAGCAGAATTTCATCAACATACAATACTAGAAAAATGACTGCACTCCCACTAACCTTTTTGTAAACACAAGGCTTATTAGCATTTGGGCAGAAATCTAGTTCCCGGATTGTTTGATCAAACCTTATATTCCGACTCCTGGATGCCTTCTTAGGTTCATAAATGGATCTTTGTAGCTTGTATATGTTCGAGCCATTCTGAGATGTAAAACCCTCAATTTGTGTCATATTCGGGTCTAAATCCCCATTCAGGAATGTTGTTTTTACATCCATCTGCCAGATCTCATAATCGTAATGACCAGCAATAGCAAGGAGTATCCTTATAGATTTAAGCATGGCTACTGGTGAGAAAGTTTCATCATAGTCAATACCTTCTCGTTGACTATAACCTTTCGTAACCAACCTTGCTTTATACGTAATTACATTACCATCCATGTTTGTCTTCTTCTTGAAGACCCACTTGCACCCAATTGGTCTAACCTCTTGCAATGCATCAACCAAATTCCAAACTTGGTTCTCTTACATGGAATCCATTTCTGATTTCTGGACTTTTAGCCATTTATCAGAATCTGAGCTTTTCATTACCTTATCATATGTCCTTGGTTCATCATCCATTATAAGATATATTTCCTTATCATTAGTTATGATAAACCCATATCTATCAGGACCCTTATAAACACGACCTAATCTCCGCAATGATTATGTTTTGATAGGTTGTTCTTGGATCACACTCTCTTGTGTATCTAGAACGGGGTCAATTAGTTGATTGTCTATTTCTTCCTCTTCAACTTCCTGTTCAATATTGGTCCCACTGACTTTTGCAAGTAAGTGTTCCTTTTCCAAAAAGTGAGCATTCCGAGATACAAATACCTTTTGTGCTTTAGTTTGGTTTGGATATCCAATGAACAGACATTTGTAAGCCTTAGCATTCAGCTTATCTGACACTATCCTCTTTACTATAGCAGGACAGCCTCATACTCTTAAGTGACTTAGAGATGGCTTCTTATTACACCATCTTTCATAAGGTGTAAAATCAACTGATTTAGAGGGCACTCTGTTTAAAATATAAACTGACTCTCTAGTGCATATCCCTAAAAGGTTTTACTAAGTTCTGCATGGCTTATCATGGACCTGACCATATCTAATATAGCCTGATTCCTCTTTTCTGACACTCCATTGTGTTGGGGTGTATAAAGAGGGGTCCACTAGGAAACTATCCCATTTTCCTTTAGATAATCCTGAAACTCCTGACTTAAGTATTCTCCACCTCAATCCGATTAAAGTGTTTTAATACTTTTCTCAAGCTATTTCTGTACTTCAGCTCTGAATAGTTTGAACTTTTCAAAACTTTCATACTTGTGCTTCATTAAGTACAAATAACCATATCGTGAGTAATCACCAATAAAGGTTATGAAGTAGGAGTATACTCCTAGTGCTTGAACATTCATTGGACTACACACATCAGTATGTATAACTTCCAATGTACACGTGGCCCGCTCACCCTTTCCTTGAAAGGGTAACTTTGCCGTTTTTCCTTTTAAACAAGGTTCACAATCACCATAAGACTCCAAGTCTATTGGGTCCAAGTCTCCACCCTTATGCAACTTGGTTAAGCGATCTTTGTTTACGTGGCCTAAACGACAATTCTATAAGTAGAAGGAATTCTCATTATCTAATTTAACTTTCTTCTCATTGTTTATATTAAAAACTTTTGTTTTAGTACCAAGAACATAAATGCCACCTTTTAACATTCCATAACCATAAAGAATATTATTCAAACGAATCTGACAATTATTATTCAAAAATAAAATTTCAAATCCCTTTGTTGCTAAACACGCAATGGATATAATATTCTTAGTAACACTTGGAATGTAGTAACAATTATTCAAAACTAAAACAAGTCCACTTGGCAAAACAAGACTAAAACTCCCTACGGCTAATGCAACAACTCTGGCTACATTTCCCATGTATAGGTCCATCTCCCCTTTTACAAGTTTTCTACAGTTCCTTAGTCCCTACACAGAAGTACAGATATGAGAACCACACCCAGTATCTAATACCCAAGTGGATTCAAGCGAAAAAGTAGCAAAATTTTTTATTACAAATATACCTGAAGTAGATGCCTCTGTAGGCTTCTTCTTCAAATGCTCAAAAGTAGGAGCTTTTCAATCCCTCTCCAATGTCCTGGTTTTCCATATTAGAAGCAGACATACTTAGATGCTTTCTTTTCTTTCTTCTTCTTACTGATTCTTTTCTTAGCACCCTATGCCTGCTTCTTCTTCTTAGAAGCCTTGCCTTTTTCAAACAATAGTAGAGGTTTCTGATCCTTCTTGATATGAGGTTCTACCTTTTTCAGTATGTTGATTAATTCAGGGATAGTAGAATTAATCTTGTTCATGTAATAATTAGTCACGAAGCTTGAGTAACTATCTGTCAAGGACATTAACATAAGGTCAATGCTCAAGTCATGATTCATCTCGAATCCCAATCAATTCAGCTTCTCAAGGTATCCCAAGAGTTTCAGTACTTACTGAGAGGCAGAGATACCAGCCTGCATCTTGGTCCCAAAAAGGAGCTTGGAGGTCTCATACCTCTCTGCCCTTTCCCTCTCCAAAAAGAGTTCTTCAAGATGGAGAACCATGTCCTCCAAGGGCATGTTCTCATGTTGTTTCTGAAGCCCAGGAACTAATCATAAAAGTACGAGCCTTTCAATTTTGTGTCAAGTAACATACGGAGGTTAACATTGGAAGTCATTTCCAACCTAAGATATAAGAAAAGAAAAAGAGTTTAGATCTTAGTTTAAGTACATGCATTTAATATAAGGTCTTTCAATTAAACACATTTGTCCTACTATTTTCTTTGATATTTATAATAGCCCATTCTATTGAATTCAAGAATTTTAGCCCAGCTAAATTTCTTAGTAGGTAGCACCTATAACTAGTCTATTACAACCCCCAATTTTAAGAGTCAAGTCATAATAGTAAGTCATAGTTGGAATCCCATTCCATTTACATTGCATGCAATTGCTAATTCATTCAAGTTCCCTAATCCCAAGGGACGTGTGCTCATATATTAGCATCTCCTTGAATATGTCTCAGATCTAGGCCTAGCCCCCTGTTTTATGGTGGACTACCCCAGATTTGTTAAGGTAGACCCTATCCCAAACTTTACAACCAATCAATGTAGACTAGAAGGAATGCTTTGCGTAGCACTTTGATAGTCCAAAAAGACCGTATTATAAATTTGAGTAAGGAAGACTACAACTTGCCTTAATATATTTACTTTGGTTTTATTGGTGTTAAATGTCTCACCCAATCTAGGATTTTATCAAATGGACAAAATTATAATAACTTGTATTAATTCAGGGAATTTTAGAATTAATTTATAAGGTTTAACTTTAGGTGGGTTCAGCTCCTTATTATAATTATTCCATCAACCTAGATCATGTGCAAAATAATTAATACTTTTATTTGTTATATTTATATTGCATTTCCTTTAAGCTTTTATTCAATAAATTTAATTTTTTTACTTTGTAATAGAAACATATATAAGCATCATCTTATATACCAGAAATAAATTAGTTCAAATTAATCCTCCGGTTGGTCAATTCAAATTTCACTGATATAGGTTCCCAGGTATAACAGGTGCCCTATAAGGAGTAGACACCAAGTCCAATCCTTAGCCAGAACAAATATGGGCACAAACCTGAAGACAAATGGATTCTCTTAAACTAATAAATTTCGTTCTTCCAATTCATGTAAATTGGAAGCATCTATAATCTATGTAATTTAAATAAACTATTGACACTTGTATAATTTGAGTAAGTTGAGCACGCTTATTCAAAATTATTCATAGCCATTTTCTAACCTTGAAATGAAAGGCACAATTTCCTATATATTGTTCGAAACAATTGAATAAATAAATCATTTCATATAGAAAATAATATTTAGTTCACTTCTAACTGAATTACGCACTAAATAGGCAGGCTCTGATACCACTATTGGAAACTGACAGTCAAATTGAACATGAATAACAGGCATGGCAAAAATTTAAAATTTTGTCCCTGTCCCCAGGAACTCCTATTAGTTGCATATAAATTAAATAAAGCCTTAACTACATAATTCTCTACCTAAGTTAGCATGCAAAAGGGTCAGACATAATATAATTCTAAATTATATTCTAGCATAAATATTTTGAACTAAGCTTGTTATAACTCTAAGCTATAACCTAAGTATAAAATATACTAAGCATGCAAAATAACCTAAGCATAATTATTAAGTCTAAAACGCTTAAAGAAAATGACTTAATAATTAAACGAGAAAATAAGGACATACCAGGTGAAGCGTGCTTTAGCGGAACTTAGTTACACAAGCCACCAAGGTAGGATAGCCTCTATGAGTATCCATACGAACCCCACCAACCGAAACCTCCCAAAGAGGAAGAACTGAAGAACCTTGAGCAATTGCTAGATCGCTCTAAAATTCCCATCCGAAATATATATCTTCTAAAGATTCAAGATCCACTTGAATTTTGTGCACTGAACAATGGAGAAAGGGGGCACAATATATAGGGGGAGCCAGGGCTCCCCGTATTTAATCTGGGATGGGGGAAAATCCTTATCCCGCCCTTGGCAACAGGCGGATCCTATAGGATCCGCGTGCTGCCCATGCCGACCCGACTTGCTCTGCAAGTTGGGTCCTTGCCATACAAGTCAGGCTCTTGCGAGCCAGCCTTATCTCGTAGGCTAGGCCTCAAGGGCTCTCCCGTGAGACCAACTCATGGGTTGGCAAGGGGTGCACAAGGCAGGCTCATAAAGGCAGGCTCTTGCGAGCCTGCCTTGTCCTGTAGGCTGGGCCTCACTTGACTGCCCACGAGCCAAGCTCGCGGGTGGCCATGCTGTAGGCTAGCGTAAGCCTAGTTTGCGCCTCCTATAGCCCACGAATGCTCTTGCACTCGTGCGGGCTCGCATAGGCCCGCAAAGCCTTCGGGCTTGCGAGTCCTATTAGCAAATGGTCCAATCCTCAAATTTTGCAGTTCTAGCCTATTTCCAAATCAAATAAATATTTATTTTATGACCCTAATAAATTAGTTACCAGTCGAAATAAATTTCTTGGCGCAACCAAAATTTACATAATCAATTATAATTTATTTATGACTAATTAATTAGTTACCGGTCAAAATAAATTCCATGGTCTATCCAAAATTGATCTAATCAATTTTAACCAATCCAATTATTATTTATGTTATATTTTTGTAATAGAATAAATCTATTAGTTCTTTACTTAGTCTGATGAAGGTCCAATGTGTGTGACCCTATAGGATCCCGAAGTATTGAGCTGTTAAGGCTTAACCAACGCTTGTTTTAATGGAACCATTGGGTCGTTGCTCTAGACCCTGAGTAGAACTTGATTACCGTAAATGACTGTAGTACGCCTCTAGCAAGGGTCTACCATTCCCCATTACTTGGAACGTCATTTGTGCTTATCACTTAATCCCGGTTAATGCAATAGTTATCCAATGCAATGAACTCCTTCCATTCTTTAATATTAGTACAATCTGGTTTATAGGGTTTGGTTAAAGTGTTAACCTACTAATAGTAAGGTTGCTCCAAGCTATTCCAGTTATTTACTTGTTATCGAAGTATATTGCCTTTTACCATAGTGTGTTTGACTAGAAACCATTTCTATCAAACACATACTCTGTTCAGAGGTTTATGGAAATCATCACTTCAACAAGTGGCCAGGTACAACTCCTTAATATATCCGGGGCGATGGATTCTTTTTGACTACTCATCTTACCAACGTGCTGTCATCACTATACCTATAATCACCTGTAGCATCCTAAATTAATGAGTGTATAGAAATGACCTAAAGTATAGCAATAGTACCATACAAGGCAACTAGCATCTCAAGTATGAGGATATTCGAAAAGCTTATTGCATGAAGATAAACACTAACACATTGATATATACACCAAGTGTTTATCTTACTGCAATCTCCAATATATCTTCCATATATATCCATGTGTCAAACTTAAGGCCCCACCTTTAGTCCTTAGGAGATTGACTGCTTGGACCCTTTCTAAGAAAGTTGACCACATGCTAGTCTTTTCGCTTCATCAATATCCTTTCTTGATGAAACTATGACTAGGGATAGTTTAGATATAATCATAATTGCACATGAAGTAGGTTCCACAAGATATAGTCCAACTATAATTTCTCTAACTTCATGCTATGATGTGTCAAGCACTTTTGTATATATACATCAATGAATATATTTAACCAGCTATAATATATGTATATATATATACACACAGAAACACATTGATATAAATAAAAGAATAAATGCCTTTATTGATTAAACAAATTATTTATACTATTACATAATTAAGATATATCGCCCTAATTGTCTTTAGGGCATACATCATATCCAACAATAACAAAAAAAAGCCAGGAGAATCGGTCCCAAGAAGAATACAAAGTGGGTGGAGGGTTTGCATTGACTTTCGCAAGCTCAATGCCGTGACTAAGAAGGACCATTTCCCACTGCCATTCATTGATGAAATGGTGGAGAGATTTGTAGGCAAGTATCATTTTTGCTATCTCGATGGAATGTCATGTTTCTATCAGATCCCGATTGCTCTAAAAGATCAAGAGAAGACAACATTTACGAGTTCCTTTGGCACCCTTGCTTATAGATGAATACTTTTTGGTCTCTGCAGTACTCCCACTACATTCTAGAGGTGTGTAGTTAGTATATTTTCTAATTACATGGACAACATCACTGAAGTCTTCATGGATGATTTTACAGTGTATGGTGATTCTTTTGACGCATATCTCGATAACCTTGGTAAGATCCTTAAATGTTGTATTGAGTCTGACTTAGTGCTTAGTTATGAGAAGTGGGGCTTCATAGTAGACCAAGGTATAATATTGGGCTATGTTGTATCTAAGAAGGGTGTTGAGTTAGATAAAGCTAAAATTGATGTTAATCAATCCTTACCCTACCCTACTTCTATAAAGAAAGTTAGCTCTTTTCTTGGGCATCCAGGTTTTTATCGCAGGTTCATCAAGAACTTTTCAAAGATCACCGAGCCCCGATATAGACTACTTTAGAAAGATGCTAACTTTGAGTTTGGAGATCCTTGCAAAGAAGCCTTTGACACCATCAAGAAAAAGCCGGTCTCTGTGCCTATTATCCAAGCACCCAACTGAGACCAGCCTTTCGAGATCATGTGCAATGCAAGCGATAAAGGAGTAGGAGCAGTGTTGGGACAAGGGGTTGGCTGGAAACCTCATGTCATTTATTATGTCTCCCGGACTCTCGATGCAGCTCAGCAGAATTACACCAAGACCGAGAAAGAACTCCTTGCTATCATTTTTGCATTGGAGAAGTTTCGTTCCTACCTTCTATATTCCAAGGTCATTATATACTTAGACCATGCTGCTTTGATGTACCTTATAACCAAGAAAGATGCTAAACTAAGACTAATTTGATGGATCCTTTTTCTTCAAGAGTTTAACATCAAGATCAGAGATAAGAAGGGGACAGAGAACCTGGTGGCCAATCATCTTAGCAAGCTGACCAATTGAGAAGAACCAAGGGAAGTCCAGGATGAATATTCGGGGGAGAGTCTCTTTGCTAACACTGAGACTCCATGGTACACAGATCTTGTCAACTTTCTTGCCATCGGGGAGTTTCTAGGGGATTTCACATGCAATGACAAGGAGAAGATGAAGAGGGAAGCCAGTAAGTACTTTTGGGATAATCCTTATTTATGGAGACACGGGAAGAAATACTGAGACTTTTACAAGCATGTCATTCTAAGGTTTGCGGAGTTCATGGTGGGCCAAGGAGACTTTTGCAAGCATGTCATTCTAAGGTTTACAGATTTTATTGGCCCCACATCTTTTGTGACTCCTATACTTTTTGCAAGGCATGCGACAACTATCAACAGGTTAATAATCTTCGACGTCGAGATCAGCTCTCGATGACTCCCATTTTGGGCATCGAGATCTTTGATGTCTGGGGTATCGATTTCATGGGCCCTTTTCCTCCTTCTTATAGGTTCAAATACATCCTCCTTGCACTAGATTATATCTCTAAATGGATAGAAGCCAAGGAGACCAGAAATGATGATGGAAAGACCGTAACTGACTTCCTTAAAGATAGCATCATTTGCACAGACAAGACATAGAGACTACTTATTAGTGATCGTGGTACACATTTTTGCATATTATCTCAGCGTTACTGACAAAATGGGTAGTCAAGCATATGACTTCTATAGCATACCACCCATAGAAAAATGGGCAAGTTAAAGTGAGAAATAGAGAGATTAAGATCTTCTTGGATAAAATAGTCAATCCCAATAGGAAAGATTGGAGTCTCCGTCTCTTTGAATCTCTCTAAGCAGTCCATACGGCATGGAAAGTCCCCATCAGGATGTCACCTTATAGAGTTGTCTATAAGAAAGCATGTCACTTACCTATTAAGATCGAGCATAAGGAATTTTTGGCCATTAAAGAGTCCAATTTTAGGCTTGATGCGGCCAAGAAGCACAGGAGGTTACAACTATTGAACTTGAGGAAATCCGCTGTGACGTCTATGAAAGGAACAAGACCTATAAGGAGAACACTAAGCACCACCATGATCTTTTTGCTTCTTGGAAAGTCTTCAATGTGGGATAGATAGTCCTTTTATTCCAATCTCATCTCAAACTATTTCCTGGAAAGTTGAGGTCTCGATGGGCTGGACCATACATCGTGACTAAGGTGTTTCCATATGGAGCAGTCATTATATAGAGCATCACGACTGGAAAAATTTTAAAAGTCAATGAGCATCGCCTCAAGCCCTACTATAAAGGATTCCAAGCTCACTCTGAGGAGATCACTCTCACAGAGACTCTTGATGCCATATCGTGATATCGGTGTGGTGCGTCGAGCTCATCGACACTAAACAAAGCATTCTTGGGAGGCATTCTTGGGAGGCAACCCAAGCATTTTTGACTCTTTAACTCTCTTTTATTTTCTAGTTAGCTTTTATTAGTTATATCTTGACTAGGACTAATCTCTCTCTCTCTCTCTCTCTCTCTCTCTCTCTCTATCTTTATTATTTCTTTTAAATATAGGTCTCTATACATACTCTAGGAGCCAAAGCATCATATGCCAAGAGACGTGATTGAGAGGATAAGGGATGTGAAACTACACACGCACCTTGGTACTTACACAGTAGATGACGTAGCAGTCATGCGAATATCATGGAGGTTTATGATGGTTTATACTAAATCGAGGGCATGATTGCTCCTACTCTCATTAATGCCCTATGAGCCGACCCCTTTGAATGCCAATCTTCCATGCTTAAACCTTTCCCCTCACTCTCAACAGTCATGCTCTCTTTTAAACCCTCAAAGCTCCCTCTCGAAGCAAACATCTTCTCCGACAAACTTTCCCCTCATTCTCAATAGTCACGCTCTCTTTCAAACCCTTAAAGCTCCCTCTAAAGGCAATTCTTAAGTAATTGAGAAGAACTAAAGATGAGTTCTTGATATATGGAGATGGTGACCTCACAATTAGAGGTTATATTGATGCGAGTTTTTAATCTGACAAGGAAGACTTTAAGTCTTAGTCGGGTTTTATGTATGTGTTAAACGGAGGGGCGGTATGCTGGAAGAGTTCCAAGCAAGAAACTACTACTGATTCAACCATGGAATCTGAATACATTGCTGCATGCAAAGCAACAAAAGAAGTTGTCTGGTTAAAGGGATTTATTGGTGATCTCAACGTGGCGCCTGAGACTGTTGATCCAATCACTTTGTATTATGATAACAATGATGCTATAGCTCAAGCAAGGGAACCACGGTCTCACTAGAAAGATAGACATGTATCCAAAAAGTATCATATAATCAGGGAGATTATTGATGCTGAAATAATAAGACTAGAATATGTACCCACTGAGCAGAACCTGGCGGATGGTCTAACAAAGCATTGACTCAAGTCAAACATGACCAGCATGTTAAAGCATATGGATTAAGACATATGGCTAATTGGCCTTTGTGCAAGTGGGAGTTTGTTGGATATGATGTATGCCCTTAAGGCAATTAGGGCAATATATCTTAATTATGTAATTGTACGAATAATTTGTTTAATTAATAAAGGCATTTAATGTTTTGTTTATATCGATGTGGTTATAAATATATTATGACTGGTTAAAATATATTCATTGATGTATGTATACAAAAGTTCTTGATGAATCATAGCATTAAGTTAGAGAAAATATAGTTGGACTATATTTAGTGAGACATGCTTCATGTGCAATTATGATTATGTCTAAACTATCCCTAGTTATAGTTTCATTAAGAAAGGATGCTGATGAAGCGGCAAGACTAGCATATGGTCAACTTTCTTGGAAAGGGACCAAGCAGTTAATCTCATAAGGACTAAAGGTAGTGCCTTAAGTTTGACACATGGATATATCTAGGAGATATATTGGAGACCGTAGTAAGTTACACACTTGGTGTATATATCAATGTGTTAGTATTTATCTTCATGCAATAAGCTTTGCGAAGATACTCATACTTGAGATACTAGTTACCTTGTGTGGTACGAGCATTATAATTTGGGTCATTCCAATACACTCATTAATTTAGGGTGTCATAGGTGCTTACAGGTATAGTGATGACAACATATTGGTAAGCTATGTAGTCGAAAAGAATCCATCACTCCAGATATATAAAGGAGTTGTACCTGGCCACTTGTTGAAGTGATGATTGCTATAAACCTCTTATCAGAGTCTGTGTTTGATAGAAATAGGTTTTAGTCAAACACACTATGGTAAAAGGCAATATACTTTGGTAACAAGTTAATAACTGGGATAGCTTAGAGCAACCTAGTTATTAGTGGGTTAACACTTTAACCCAACCCTATAAACCAGATGGTACTAATATTAAAGAATGGAAGGAGTTCATCGCATTGGGCAACTATTGCATTAGTCGCGATTAAGTCATAAGCATAAATGATGTTCCGAGTAATGGGGGATGGTAGACCCTTACTGGAGGCGTACTACAGTCATTTAAGGTAATCGAGCTCTATTCACGGTCTAGAACCTCGAGCCAATGGTTCTGATAGAACAGGGGTTGGTTAAGCCTTAACAGCTCAATACTTTGAGATCCTATAAGGTCACACACATTAAACCTTTATCGGACTGAGTAAAGAATTAATAGATTTATTCTGTTACAAAAATATAATATAATACTAATGGGATTATTATTTCGTTAGACTAAGATTTTATTTTGACCGGTAACTAATTTTATTAGGCTCATAAATAAATAAAAAATGTTTATTAAAATGATTAGATCATTTTCTGGTTAAGCCAGATATTTATTTTGACAGATAACTAATTTTTATTAGGGTCATAAATAAATATATTCATTTGAGACTTAAAAGGTAAATAGCCATTGGAAGCGATACTAGTGCATGCGAGGGTGTGTGGCACTGCTTAGGTAAGTGCACGGTGGGTGCGCGGGGTACATGGGCTGCTTAGAGCAGCATCGTGCACTGCACACTACCTTGCACACCAGTGCATGAAGGGTGCATGTGGTGCATGAGAAATAGCGTGCACTGTCCGTGCACCGCATAGAGATGCAGGAGAAACTCCGCAAGTTGCACCGCGCATTGCAAAGAAGAGCGCGGGCAATGCGCAGATCCACGTGGAATATGTGCATTTGCACATATCCCACATCAGAAATGGGAGAGGGTTTTCCCTCTCCGTTGGGCTACATAAGGAGCTCTTTGGCTCCCCTTTCAAAGCACTTCAAGTTCACATCTTTATGGCATTTTTTGAGAGTCTTCAGTGAGGATTCTTGAGCCGTTAAAGAAGAAATTTTTTATCCTCATGGATAATAGTTTGAGGATCCTAAATTATATTTTAATTTGGGGACCTCTAGTTTATATTTTTAGGTGGGCTTCTGGAGTGGTCTAGCAGCTACTCAAAGCTCTGCAGTTCTTCCTCTCAGGGAGGTTTTGGTTGGTGGGGTTCGTGTGGATACTCATAGAGGCTATCCTATACTGGGAGGCTTATGCAAGGAGGTTCTGCTAAAGCACACTTCAATAGATAAGTTTGCTTTCTTTCTCTTTTAATTATTAGGTCTTTTTCTTTAAGCATTTTTAGACTTAATAATTATGCTTAGGTTGTTTTGTATGCTTAATTTATTTTACGCTTAGGTTATAGCTTAGAGTTATAACATGCTTAGTATAAAATATTTATGCTAGGATATAATTTAGAATTATGGTATGCCTAGCCTATGCATGCTAACCTAGGTAGAGAATTATTTAGGTAAGGCTTTATTTAATATGCAACTAATAGTAGTTCTTGGGGACAGAGAAAATATTTTGAATTTCCGCCATGCTTGTTATATATGTTCAATATGACTGTCAGTTCCCTACAAAAGAATCATCCTACTTTTCACAATAGTCTTCATCATTTCATTTCTAGCCTAGTTTTAGCTTTTAGTTCTTAATCTCTTTACTTTCAAGCACTTTAGATTTCTAAGTTTTTGATTTCAGATTCAGTTTAATAAGAAAGTTCATTTCTAGTTTAATCGCTTTTAAGTTTCATTTCAATTTCATTCTTTATACTATTAGCATGATTTACTTTCAGTCTCTTTATATTTTAGCACATTTAAATTCAGTCATGTCTAGCTAAATTCTTTATAACTTGACCAAGTAAGGGTCAAGGTTGGGTTTAAATGGTGTGAGGACAGTAATTGAATACAAAAATCTATTAGGCGACCTATTTACCAATCTCGGTACTTCACGGGGTTTTATAATAAGAGTTCACCTAGTCTTGCTGTTTGGCCTGATCAACTATTTGTAAGTTTTTGTGATTATTGTCAATCTTAATTCTTGCATTTGTAATTGTGCCTGAAAAGGGATAAAGTAACAACATCCTCCATTAAGACTGGAGAAAGGTAATCTTTTGCCAGATGGGAGTGCTTCACTACCTGTCGGTAAGGATTTAGGCTTTTCTAATATTTATTGCTATCCATTGGCGAGTTCTCTGGCGTAAAGTCGAGAGTCACAAGGAGTAAGAGGGAGGTCATGGCACGAAGTCCCGTCTCCATACACAATAAGGAAGAGTTGCTAGTACTATACAGTGCATGAGTGCTAGTATAACTAAATCTAGGTCCTGGAGCAATTAAATCCTCATCCTATTATCACCATGATATTCAGTCTTTCTCTGCTTTGGTTCACTCATTGTTTCTCGTTATTTTATTGCCTGATTTATTTAGTTTTAATCTATAAATTCCCATCGAGAGCACTTCTAGGTCACACTGTGTGTTATCTTCTAAGAATAACTTTGTCAAATATTGTTCCTTGTGGGATTGACCTCTACTCGCTACTAACTACCAGTTTATTTTATGCAAGGATTTATTTTTTGTGGTCTCAACACCCATCAATGAGCAAAGAATAGATATCTTTACTAAACCGTTAAGTAAAGATCAATTCAACAAGCTAAGGGAGGAAATTGGAATGTCAAATCTAATTTGAAGAAGAATCCGAACGACAAATAGCAGTTATTTCGGTCTTCTACGAATCAAGGAACCAAGGAAGAAAAGAAAAGTGATTTAATTCTCAATCTGGAAGGGAATATTCCCAGCTTAATAGAAAAGAGTGATAAATGGCAGTAAAAGCGCGAAAAAATAATTGTACACATTTTGAATTTCAAACGTTTATTAGGCAAAGCACGCGCAGTAAAGTTACAACAGTTATGAAAGAATAAACCGTTCTAATTCCCCACTTTAAACGCCATTAACTTCTCTCATCAAAATTTAATTGCTGCATCATTAATGCAGTTAGTTTTAATAGCTTCTAGATTACTATTTTACCCTCATCTTGAAAATTTTATAAAAAGCCTTCAAAATCCCTCTTCTTCTTCTCACAAGCAATTAATGTATTGATACTCTGCAAAATTAATTTCAGAAACCCTAAACTCACAAATCCTTCTTTCTAAACCACTCAAATGGCAAACACTCAAACCAAATCTACACCTCCTCCCAAAAACACATTCAAGGTGGAAGATCTAAGTGATACTAATTATATTCCAGTGAAGCGAGTATGCTCAAATATAATCATCCCCTTCGATTGCCTGGGTGATGACTTTTTATTCTCCACCAAACCTTATGCCTAACTTCTAAAAGACCAACATCTAGAGGTCTTCCTCAAGATGAAAAACCCAACTTACCTTATTCTAGTGAAAAAGTTTTATGAGAATCTCAAAACCCACACCTACTATGATGCACTTTGGAATATAGCGGCAGGGACAGTAATAACTCTAACTCCAGAATTCTTTGTCACTCATCCTAATAAGAAGAATGAGGGAGTAACGATGAGGACTAATGGGGATCAACAAACGGTGAAGTATAATCCCAATCTATTACTTCTAGAGAGAGTCTTTAGAGACAAGTGTTCAACTCTATGGTCCGAAATCCCAAGACTGCTTCAGTTTTTTGGCCAAATTTATCTTGATCTGAAGAGGCTCCCTAAACACTACTTCCTCTTTCTAGCAATGTGTTCTTCAACACTGAGTGGAAAGTAGAGTTCTAAATATGCTCATGCTACTCATCCACTATATGAGATAACATAAGTACTCCTATGGAGGCCTGATCCTCAGAATCTTGGTTGAAAATGGGATAAATCTCATTAAAGAAGAGTCGGTCGAAGGCAAGGCAATTCTAGAGAAGAACTTTCGGAAGTTGACCTTTGGTGGGACTTGGGATGAGTAGAAGGCTCTGAGACAGAGGAAAGAAAAGTAGGAGAAAAGCAGAGTCCGGACGGCCGGAAGCACCGTGGAGAAGGCTCTAGTGCCCAAGAAGCCAAGAACCATAAAACCCAAGGCCCAAAAGTAGATAAATTTAAAGCCTATGGATGAAGAAGCTATGTAGGAAATTGATGAGGATACCATGACCCTTACTCAAATCATAAAACAGAAGTCTTCGGAGAAGCCTAGAAAGAGGCTTATCAAGGCTGCCGCCAAAAAGAAGAAAGTAGTCGATCTAGAGGCAACAGAGAGAATAGCAGTTGCACCTACTGCTATAAGAGTAGGGAGAGAAAAGGGTATGAATCAATCATTTAGGGAGATTATAGAGCAATTGAGTTCCTCAAGCAGTGCTAATGAAGAAGAAGAAGAGCCTGCTCTAGAAAGAGCATTGATAAGGAAAGACTTTTACTAAAGCACTAAGGCTTAGAGAGCTAAGTTAACCATACAAAGGCCTGCCTCTAGAATCGCTATAAGGGAACCTGCTCCTCAAAGCAAACCCATAGAACAAATAGAGGATCTGGAGTATAATAACATGATGGCTTCTATTAAGGCTAATCGAAGAGCAAATCATCCTCTCCTATCTATTGAAGGTCCCGGAAGCACATCCGAAGCAGCAACACAAGTCACTCCTCCAGGCTCTCCCACTCCAAGAATAGCCATCTCTTCCTTCGATCTTCAAAGACTACAAGAGGGAAACAGTGAATAAGATTTATTCATCTACAAAGCACGTTCAAAACCTCTCTAAGACTCCTTTTTAAATCCTGAGGTTGAATCAGATGTATTCGTAAGCCCTGCAATGGTAGAGGAAGCAAGAATGAAAAGTCCTAAAATGAAACTAGTAGGGGAGATTGAGGACACTACCAATCTTCTGAAAGTTAAGGTGGAAGAGAGAACTGATGAGGAAGTAGAGCAGTCAGAATAACTCCATATTGAGGTAACTCTCGATCTTAACTCCAATATTGTTATTGCTATGGATAATGATGCCACTGAAAATCAAGGCAACTTGGATGCCACTAACACTCGAAGTGCATCCAAGGTAGTTGAGCCTAGCCTGATGCTAAATGCACCAAAGGAGGGAGAAGGTCTAAGGACCACTGAGCACACTAATATAATGGACTCTCAAGGTGAGGCCACTCCAGCAGTTAGGGTGGAAAAGCAAGGAAAGGAGAATGCAGATAAGGAGAAATAATCAGAGGAATCTAAAAGTGGCTCTGGATCTGACTCAGAAAGCTCTGAATCTAAAGAAGAATCCTTATTAGATAGTGAGGTGAGGAGGAATATAACCAAAGAAAATATTCCACTAAACTTCTCCACCAATAGAGCTAAAAAAAAGTGCGCATGGCATTGAATTTACTATAACAAGCTAATCTGGAAGGGAAAAAATGATGAATTCAAGCCCATGCTTTGGGACATATATAGTAAGCTAATTTCAGTAGAGAAGCTAATTAGAGATAAATCTATGGCTTTGGATCTGAAAGCAGAGTTGGGAGGAATAAAAATAATAGTTGGGAACATTGAAAAGAGCGTGAATCTATTCCCCAATGCTGATCAAGTTGTAGAAATGTCCCTTTCAAAGATCACTCCTACCCTAACCCAACTCACTTCTACAATAACAATAGTAAATAGATCAACAACCCAAGCTGCTACTATAGCAGAAAATAATTTTGCTACTATTATGTGACATATTACCTCTACCTCCACTGAACTTAAAATAGAGATGAAGGAGTACTCAAATACCAAGTTTGAAAACTTGCAAAAATTCATTCCCAATGCTCTCACTGAATCATCCAAAGACATCTCATCCAGAATAACATCCTTCACTGAATTACAACAAGCCTTCAAGGATCAACTCTTCAAGTTTCTCAAGGATGAATAATAAAAATCCTTGAGAAAGCTGTGGATGACATGAGTAGTGATTGTCAAACTTAACTCTCTAGCACTGAAAAGTTGATTGGAACCTGGAAGGAGACTTTTGATATTGAACTCCGACACATTAATGAGAGCATCCACAATAGAAGGAAAGCAGTAATTGAGGAGGTTCAAAAGCTCTGCTCTAGTATGACTAATTTAAGCCTTATTGCTACTTCTTCTTCTTCTAGACCTTCATCTGCTATTTTGGAGAGCCTACTCCTACCAATCCTCCAAGACTTAGTTCAACACATTGGAGACACCGACTTATTTAGGTACAAATGCTCACTCACACTTCTCAAAGCAATGTTTCCAATATTTGAAGAAGAAGATAGACAACATGCTATCACTATGCACCCAAACCTTGCTAAATCATATGCATAGCTCCGGAAGATTATAAAGCCACTCCATCTCATCTCTGCAACTGTAGATAAAATTATTGAGTAACGTCTACCAGGGAACGTAAATTACTCAATTATATCTAGAACCTAGGAAAAGAAATGGGATCAACTATCCTACATGGTTATAGAACCCCTAGCATATGCAAACAAAAAGGGGGAGAAAGGCAAAGGCAAAGAGGGAGAAGCATCTGGAAAGGAATAGGAGTAGTATTGTTGACTAGAATAACTATTTTAGTGTAAAAAATTGTAATAGCTAGTTCTGCAATCTTTCACTTATATTGTTCTATAATTTGTAATCGTGAACTTAATTGATGTTAACCATTGTTAACAGCAGAAGTAATATATGGTGAAAATACTTACTCAAAAACTGCTTCTAAGTATAACCATCAAGTGTACTTCAAAAACTTAGAAGCTAGAATGCAAAGACATTGGGGGAGTTAGGATGCTAGAATTATGGGGGAGAAAATTGTAAATGACTAAGTATCAAGAATCATACTTAGCTCATATCCTTACATTCTTACTGAACTTAGGTTTACATTTCCATCAAATGGGCAAGATTGTTGGAAAATAATGATCCGAAAGAATCATACGAAGAACAAGCATCCGAATCAGGTTTGAAGTAAACAAAATCTGTAAGTCTAAGAAGATCATCCGGATACATATTGAAGATAACAAATCCCTAAGTCTATGAAGGAAGCATCCGATTAGAGTTTAGAAAGGAAAAAAACTTCTAACACCATGAAGAACATCATCCGGAGGAAGAACTGATTGAAGAGCATCCAATTCAGGATTGAGTCTGAAGATATTCGAAAGACTCAACTCTCAAGAGAAAGGGAATACTTAAATCCTAAGCTACCCTTCCAACATTGGTCTTAAGTCAAATAACCCTTTCTACCTCGAAGAATGAAAAAGTGACAACTTGCACGCATTTTATAAAAGGAAAAAAGGCCTAACTTGGAAAGAGAAAAATGTAACAACCTTTTTAACCTAGGCCAATGGTGTAGCAAGTAGAGCCCAAATAAAAGACAAATTTGCATAAAAGTTAGCATTGCACAAAAAACCAAATAAATGCCAACTGATAAATTTATCTCACCAATCCTAAGAATTCAAATGAGTCAATTATCAATCTAATGGACTAATCAATGGCTCTGAAAGCGCCACTTCATATATGATCAACGGTGAAGAATCAAGATCATACCAATGGCATTCAACGGCTACATTTATGATCCAAAGACTATACAAGGGAACCTTCACAAGTTGAGAAGATGCTGCTTGATTTTGCAAAAAGCTATTACATTGAAGTCCAAGCTATTCAATCAGTAATTTTAATCCCTCTAAGAATAGAACACTCACATTTGTTTGTAAGAATTCACAAGTAAAAGTTATAAACCTGTAGAATTCAAAATCCTCTTTTTATAAAACCAAGTGTAAATCTCATACTTGGGTGAGTATTGATATTGGGACTTAGCTTAAACTAGGGAAGTTTAAGTGGTATATCCCTATAGGACTCAGCTTAAATTTGGGTAGAATTTAAGTGGTATATCCTGCTAAAGGGAGAGGACTCAGCAAAAGTTGGTGCTTTTGGTGGTATATCCTACATCCAAAAGAAGAGATCTCTGGAGAAAAATGTAAGGCTTGATTCCTGCCCATTGAAAGGAATCTCACTAGTGGATGAAGCTTGGAGGAGGAAACTCTGGAGACTGGAAGTATGCGGGGCCGAATCAGGATAAATCTCTATGTTTGAATTTACTTACTTTATCTCTGCATTAATTATATTTTCATCTATACTTGCATCATCCAAATTAAATAAATCTGGATCATTTCAAATACACTATGCATACTTTTTATAAGTCATTAAATTTCCAAAAAGGGTCATTCAACCCCCCCTCTAACCCAAAATACATATGCACAGTGACCAACAGAGATCTGCTTCATGTGCACTTATGATTATATCTAAACTATCTGTGAGCACGTCCACCTGACCTGATGATGATTAATACCTATTCACATAGGTGTCCAAATGTCTAAAGTGCTATAAATCGGATGACTCTTTTCCTTGTCCCAAATCCCTTGAATAATCCTCAAATATATCCTAAACGAAAGAACCTCAAACGAGCAATAACCTGTCTGAACTTCTACCTTCCACAGAATTCTCTCCAGAACTCCAAATAAAATTTCCAATGGTCAAATGTTAGCCCTAGATGTTAAAAACCATCTATCAAAATTTCAAAATGTTCCAACGGTTGGATAAGCATCAATCGATGGTTCTTATGTCGATCATCGCTTATTGCTGCTGACACTTGTCGAGTCTAGCAACGACTCAGCAAACCTACACATATGTGATGATCGACGATCATATACGATGATCAATGGTTCTTGGAAAAGTGTCGAGTCTAGTGATGACTCAGAGAAGCCATAACCTCCTAAGATGCGTCGATCGATGCTCCTAGATGTGTCGATCGACGGTTCTAAAATACCTATAAAAAGAGTGCGACCCCTGCTCATTTTCAGCAACTTCCAATAGTGAAGAACACTGAATCCTCTGAATTCAAGCAATCCCCTCCTCATAGCATTGAGGATATACCAAAAATCCCTTCCTTTATCCTAAAACTATGCTCAGGTATAGAACCCTTCCCTCGGCAAGTTTAAGTTATAAACTGGCCTAGCCTTATTTCCTAAACACCATCCCGATATTATTGTTCAATATCATTGACAGGTTTTGGCTATAAACCTTCCTCTTATTATCCTTCAAACACCAACTATACCTAGTTATAGTCCATTATTCTCGATAGTCTTTAGTTATAAACCGTCTTTGCAGATCCTAAGGTTCTCAACCTTAATCTTCCAATCATTCGGTTCTAGCACGTATCGGCCTTTAGGACACTCGAAAGGGAACTGAGGGTAATTGGATTCTATCCCACTTTTATTGCATTCATTTTTATTTTATTCATATTTATTAAATCGGCTGGAGCACCCAAAGCAGAGGAATCCATCGCCAAGGTATAAACATGTATCCTTTCATTTTTGTTTGTTTTAATTGTTTATTTATTCCTAAGTTTTACAAACAAAAACAATATATGAAAACTATTTTTAATAAACCAATTAAACATAAATATCTCTAATCAAATATACAAGTAACTATTTTATCCGAACTAAGAATCACTGTTTTATAGATATAGGAATCCAACCCAGATCAGCCATAACATTATTTACCGCTAGAGCTGAATCGGGTGACGACTCTTATATTTAACAAAATAAAGCTTCTAACTCTATTTTAATTTACTTGTTTTCATCAAAAGAATTCTCTAAAGACCAATCACTAGAGGGGGACCCACAGTCCCTGTTTCCAAGCATCCCAAAATGTAAATGAGCCCCACGCTCAAACTGCAATGGCTCATCATAAAAAAATCGAGAGCCTGTGCACCTAGCACATAAAATTCTGCCCGTTCATACTATCCCTAGTCATAGTTTCATCAAGAAAGGATATTGATGAAGCAGTAACACTAGCATGTGGTCAACTTTCTTGGAATGGATCCAAGAAGTTAATCTCCTATAACTGAAGGTGGTGCCTTAAGATTGACACATGGATATATGTGGTAGATATATTGGAGACCGCTATAAGATAAACACTTGGTATATATATCAAGGTGTTAGTGTTTATCTTCATGTAGTAGCTTTGCGAATATCCTCATACTTGAGATACTAGTTACCTTGTGTGGTACTATCGCTATGCTTTGGGTCATACCTATTCACTCATTAATTTAGGATGCCTCGGGTGATTACGGATATAGTGATGACAGCACGTTGCTAAGCTATGTAGTCGAAAAGAATCCATCGCTCCGGATATGTTAAGGAGTTGTACCTTGACACTTGTTGAAGTGATTATTGCTGTAAACCTCTGATCAGAGTATGTGTTTGATAGAAATAGTTTCTAGTCAAACACATTACGGTAAAAAGCAGTATACTTCGATAACAAGTAAATAA
This sequence comes from Euphorbia pulcherrima, assembly GCA_947683365.1. Lineage (NCBI taxonomy): Eukaryota > Viridiplantae > Streptophyta > Magnoliopsida > Malpighiales > Euphorbiaceae > Euphorbia > Euphorbia pulcherrima. The sequence continues at coordinate 40,303,899 of CANTUS010000008.1, read as the reverse complement.
CTGGGATAGCTTGGAGCAACCTCGCTATAAGTGGGTTAACACTATAATCGAACCCAATAAACCAGATGGTACCTAATCAGTGGCGGAACCAGAATCTCATAGGAAGGGGGGCGAACTTTAATAAAAAACATTTTTGATGAAATAATTATAGGAAAAGTATATAACTATAGCATAGCCCAACAATAATTTCCACAACAATACAAGTGTCCAATTCCACAAGTTTCAACAACATAAATACGTTCCATACGCCTTAAACAACATAAATATGTTCCTCTCCAACAGCTCATGCACAAGACATGTTTTTTTTTTTATTTTCTGTTCTTATTTTTCATTTATCTCTCAAACCGTTTATTTTTTTGACATGCCACTCTAGACTTTTTTGTTCGTCTCATTTTTATATTTGAAACGCCATCCACTGTGATATATTTTTTTCCAAACTTTTCGTCACCAGGTAAAATGCTGGTATATTGCTGTTAATGCTGGTATTTTGCTGGTAAAATGCTGGTATAAAGGGGTTTTTATTTGATTTCTTTTATAAAATAGATGCTTATATTTGGTTCTTCACACCTTGTATAATGCTTGTATAATGATGATATAAAGTTGCTTTTGTTTGGTTTCTTTCATAAAATAGATGCTTATGTTTTGTTTAATTTTTCACACATGGTAAAATGCTGGTATAAAGTGATTTTTGTTTGATTTCTTCATAAAATGCAAGTTTATGGGTTATTTTCATCACACCTAGTATTTTGCTGGTATAAATGTGGTATGAAGTGGTTTTTGTTTGATTTCTTCATAAAATGCAAGTTTATGAGTTATTTTCATCACACCTTATATTTTGATGGTATAAATCCGGTATAAATCTATTATTAAGTGGTTTTTATTTGATTTCTTCATAAAATGCAAGTTTATGGGTTATTTTCATCACACCTAGTATTTTGCTGGTATAAATCTGGTATACATCTGGTATGAAGTGGTTTTTGTTTGATTTTTTTCATAAAATGCTATTTTATGGGTTATTTTCATCACACATAGTATTTTGGTGGTATAAATCTGGTATGAAGTAGTTTTTATTTGATTTCTTCATAAAATGCAAGTTTATGGGTTATTTTTATCACACCTAGTATTTTTCTGGTATAAGGTCCTGTTCTTTTCAACTTATATTCAGTCCAGTTCAGTTCAGTACTTCTACTTATAAGTTGAAAAGAACATGGCCTAAATCTGGTATAAATCTGGTATGAAGTGGTTTTTGTTTGATTTCTTCGTAAAATGCAAGTTTATGGGCAATTTTCATTGCACATAGTATTTTGCTTGTATAAATCTGGTATGAAGTGGTTTTTATTTGATTTCTTCACAAAATATAAGTTTATAGGTTATTTTCATCACCCCTAGTATATTACTGGTATAAATCTAGTATGAAGTGGATTTTGTTTGATTACTTCATACAATGCAAGTTTATGGGTTATATTCATCACACCTAGTATTTTGCTGGTATAAATCTGGTATAAAGTGGTTTTTGTTTGATTTCTTCATAAAATGCAAGTTTATGGGTTATTTTCATTACACCTAGTATTTTGCTGGTATAAATCTAGTATGAAATGGTTTTTATTTGATTTCTTCCTAAAATGCAAGTTTATGGGTTATTTTCATCACACTTAGTATTTTGCTAGTACAAATCTGGTATAAATCTGGTATGAAGTGGTTTTTGTTTGATTTCTTCATAAAATGCAAGTTTATGAGTTATTTTTATCATACCTAGTATTTTGCTCGTATAATTCTGGTATAAATCTAGTATAATGCTGGTTTTTCATACCTTGTAAAATGTTGGTGAAATGATTTTTTAGAGCAGGTAAAATACTGATAAAATGCTGGTATAAATAAAAGTTCGAAAAAAGTATATCATCATGTATCTAGTTTCGAAGATAAAAATGAGACGTACAAAAAACTCTAAAGCGGCATATCAAAAAAATCAACGGTTTGCGAGATAAATACAAAACAAAGTAAAAAAATAAAAAAGGGAAGGAATCACATATATAGGGAGGAACGTACATAATGAAAAGAGAAAGTTTAAAAGATGACCAAACAGTTATTTATAAAATTAAATGGCAAAGAGGTAAATATTTTACACAACTCCTATATTTAATAGAATTTCCCAATAACTATTATCTAAACAATAACTCAAATTCAAAATGACCATTAATTATGATTGTAATTAGTGCAATTAGAACTCAAAGCCTTGGTGGATCATTAAACCAAAGAAACTAAAGATACGTAATGAAAAACTTACTAATTTATATATAAAAAAAATTTACTCAAGATTTAGCAAGAATATTTACTATAATATGCTTAATTTTTTTTATCATTAACCATCAAATGTTGTTAGTCTAGAATAATGGATTTATATTAAATTAAATAATATTAAATTGCATACTGTTAGATTTTTCAGTATTTATTTTTTAATTTTCCGTTGGTACAACCAACAAAGAAATTTTAAAAGCTGGAAAAAGTTTAATGCAGAGTAACATTTAAAAGTAAATGAACATATAATAGTTTATTTAAGGTGCATTCATAGGTTACTTTGTTACAATTTTTATAATTTTTTCCACCATTAGATAAATGTTCTAAACTATGAATCTAATAGTAGTTAGAATCAAAGTAATTATAACAAAACAAAATAATCATAAAAACTTCCAATTTAAAGGCTAGAATTTGTTTTCATCAGTAAAAAATTAAGGCAGTGTGTATATAGAGTCTTGTGCCACGTTACTGGTTCTGTCAAGGCCTTTAGTATTAGTCGTTTTTAATTATCATTTTTAATTCTCACCTTCAAACGACATAGTGGAAAATTAATTAAAATAAATAGGGGCGGATAGGTCTCCTTCTACAACAACCAGTGGCCACCATTGCATCCGCAGTAGCTGAAACAGAGGACCTTCTAGGGAGTCTTTTGGTCAGGAATATTTCTTCCAAAGCAATCTGATTTCACTCTACTATAGAGAGGCGGTCGTAGAAATTGAAGTAGAGGCATACGATGGGTAAAATTTGTTGGTGGAGAGGGTGGGCAGCGGCTGACCTTCACCGCCCACCGGCTCCGCCAGTGGTACTGATATTAAAGAATGGAGGGAGTTTATCGCATTTGGCAACTATTGCATTAACCAGGATTAAGTCATAAACACAAATGACGTTCCGAGTAATGGGGGAAGGTAGACCCTTGCTAGAGGCGTACTATAGTCGTTCAACGTAATCGGGTTCTAATTACGGTCTAGAACCTCGCGCCAATTTTTCCTATAGAACAAGGATTGGTTAAGCCTTAACAGCTTAATACTTCCGGATCCTATAAGGTCATACACATAAAACTTTCATCGGACTGCAGTAAAGAATTAATAGACCTTGTCAATTACGAGAATATTAAATGTAGAATGGCTAGACCATTATCTGATTAGACCAGAGAATTTAATTTGACCGATAACTAATTTATTAGGGTAATAAATAAATACTGAATTAGAGGGAACTAAAATCGAATTACCAATCTGCCAGGGTTGGACCCTGAGAAAATTGGGTCACGCAGGCATTAAATGCCTACGTGGGATGCCACGTGTCACATGAGTGCCATTTGGCACTCATGGACCGCAGGCCACGCAAGCCCTGCCCAAGCAGCGCATGCGACGGCCTGCATGTGGCCGGCCTTGCAAGCGCTGCAATGTGTAGCGCTTGCGTGGCCCATAAGGCGCAAGACCCAGCCTACGAGATAAGGTAGGCTCGCAAGAGCCTGCCTTTTGCGACAAGGCGCGTGGCTTGCGTATGACCCGCGGATCCACTAGGATTCGCGTGTCATACCTAGTGGGATTGGGCGGTTTTGTCCAATCCCACATTGACTTGAGGAGCAAGTTTTGCTCCCCCTTCTCCTATAAAAAGAGCTATCCCCCTCCTCTATTCAGTGCACTAGTTCTTCCTTTGTGGTCTGACTTAAGATTCTAATGCGTTTTCTCAAGTGAGCTTAGAAGAACAAAATTAGGGATTCCTAATTATTTAAGGAGTCCCTTTAGTTAATATTTTCGAGTGGATTTTGGAGTGGTCTAGCCCTGTTGGCTTGAAGGCGATGGGGTGAAGAGTGATGATGCTCAATTTCACGTTTCTCAATAAGATCAGTTGTTTCTCCTTAGAATTGTAAACCATTGTCACTCACTACATGATAAGGAATGAAGTATCTAGCAAAGATATGTCATTGAATAAACCAGCCATTTTCTTAGCTGTGATGTTCGTATACAATTCTGCTTCAACCCATTTGGAAAAGTAATCGACTGCCACTATTATGAAGCGATGGTCGTTGATCGAAGATGGTCTTATCTCGCTAATGATATTGATTCCCTAGGCCGAGAATGGCCAAGGCATTGTTAAACTATGCAATGTCATTGGGGGTAAGTGGCTCACATCCCCGTATTTCTAATAGGCATGCCAAGTCTTTACTTATTGAATATAGTCAGCTAGCATAGTTAACCAAAAGTACCCCATTCTTTGAATTTTCTTTTCCATCATGATACCGTTCATATGTAGACTGCAGTCTCTTAAATGTACTTCTTTCATTACCTTCTCTGCTTCTTGTTGAGTCAAACATTTTAACAGTAAGCCATCAGACGACCTTTTAAACAGATCTCCCTTAATTAGGCAGAAATGTACAGCAAGCTTCCTTAGCGTATTTCTATCAGAATTTGTAGCTTCAGCCGGGAATTCGCCATTTTTAAGTAACTTAATAATGTCAGAATACCACGGTTTCTCCTTATCCGTGATGCCTTCTATTAGAGGGATGTAGTACATGGATTGGGTTATCTCCATAACAAGGAGTTTGATTGGTTGTCTTAGAGCCCTGCCTAGATAGAGGCTAGAGTGGCCAATTCATCCGCTATCTGATTCTCCTCTTGGGGCATTTGATAAAATTCACATTTGCTGAACATTATGGCTTTCCTCCATATGGCCTCTAAGTAAGCCATAAGGGATTCCTCCTTCAGTTCCAGTCTCCCATGACATGTTTGATGATCAAAGTTGAATCACTAATAATTTTCACTTTGTGCACTCTAAGAGTAACTAGAGCAGACATTCCAAATAGGCAGGCTTTATATTCTTCCCCATTGTTTATGGTGAGAAATTCTAATTGCTTTGAGAGAGGTATGAGTGCTCCATCTAGTGTAATGATGATAACTCCCAAGCCAGCTCCTCGCTTGTTAATGGCACCATCGAAGAACATGGTCCATTTTTTAGATTTATCTGTAGTTGCTGTAAAACATTCGTCAGGGAACTTAAGGTTTTCCAATTCTCCTTCCTCGAGTGGTTGATTAGCTAGGAATTTAGCCACTGCTCTTCCTTTAATGGCCTTCTTAGTGACGTACTCGATATCAAATTCTGACAGAAATAAAAGCCACCTTACCAGTTTTCAGGTTTGCGAGGGAGACTCGTGTGAGGTGTCGATGACGTGTGGGTCTCCTTTAGTGCCTGTATGAGAGAGGCAGGGCCCACTAGGGTTTTAGTTAGATTTAGGCGTGACAAAACATTTTTTAGTTAAAGTTTGAATAATAAGTTAATTTGAATGAATAAAAGAATTGAGACCCAAATCCTAATACAATTGATAAAGTCGCCACCCAAGTTGTGTACTTGGAAAAGAGTTTTGGTATGGTTCCCTCTAGGTGGGAGACGCATACCTATTGGATCAGAGATTTGGGTATCGGATAAGTCACTTATTTCTCATTTAATTGATTCAAAATTACATTCACTATGTAAAACTGTTTTAGTTTTCATCATATAGGGAATTATCACAGAAATCCTATTTCTACACTCTTTCACACTTGTTACATGCATTTACATATTACAATAAAGCATAGGCAATGAATGGGGGAAATAAAATTACAACCGGGGGAAAATAGGGGGAATTGTAAAGAGAATATATTCTAAGTTATTAAACAAAATGAAAGTAAATTCCCCTGCATCCACAGGTGTTAGCACAGTTTATAGCATGCTATAAATGAACAATTTAACGTATTTTGTTGTAAAAACACAATTGAAATTTCGTGGGTTGATTTACCGGATTAATAGTGAGAATCATCACATGGCAAATGGTGAGTTGGATTGATTTTAACCGATTTAAAATATGAATTCTGGATTCTACCTAGGGACTGGTACCCGTACGGTAGGTGGGACCCGTAAAGCTACCAAGGAGGATCGATATAGGTATGGGGGACCCATACGGGTCCTGTCTAGTCCGATAGAACCTTTGTTCGATTTACTTTAATAGATTAATGAAGGTGAGATGAGTAAAAAATGGGATTTCCTTTTATACGAGTATGGCGTACCAGTACAACCACTATAATGGTATATTAGGTGCCAATAAGGCTCGTATTAATTAGAACCAGACCTAAAAGAATTTTTACATGTAGATTCAATATAATGAACAGTAAAATAAATAAAGATCAATATAGCAAAATGGGATTTCCCTCCCTATGAGTATGGCGCAACCATATAACCTTTATGAGGATGTATAGGTGCCAACAAGGCCCATAGGGTTAAGCTAGACCCAAAATAAGTAAGGGACGATAATCAAGCCAAATAATAAAGGATGCAATTAAATAAATTGAGTGTGAGTCTCTTTGAAACTTAGGAGCGTTACCTTTTCGACGTGAATCCACTTTGAGGTGATCCCTTTACTGTTGAGAGAGCCCAACCAAAGTAGATGGAATAGGACTATTTAGGTGAGAGTCTCCCTTAAATCCTAATGAACGAAGCTAGGAATGAATAAAATATGGACAAAACCTCAAAAGAAGGGTTTTCTCCCTCTTTTATACCTCCTATACCCCTACTATACCTTTTCTATACCTATAGAAATTGCTAGAGTTTTAGTATAATTTTCATATGAAATCTGTGTGTGTTCAAATGTGAAGGGAACACCCCCTTTTTATAGGGAAGAGGAGGTCTAAACACAATAAATCACGTTTAAGACCTGCCTAAATGGTAAAAGACTACTATCAGAAAAGCCTAAATAGGAAACAATCATACCTATACAGGTGGGGCCCCACTAGTACCGGTACCAGGGGACTCATATGGGTCCCCCCTAGCTGTATGATAGGTAGTCACTCGAACGGGCCTGCGAGTGACTATACAGCACCCGTACGGGTACCTAAGGTTAGTCTAGGTCACTGTGCCATGGCCAAACTCAACTCTACAGTAGTAGGAACACCTTGGATGGACAACACCTTAAAGATATTATATCCTATAGCTCTCATCATAGTTTCATGAGAAGGATCTTTAAAATCCAATGTTCGCAGACTGCCCCTCATGGGATCATTGCAGATACGGATCTATATGATCTCATGATATAAGTGGGGGTTTAGAAATCATACATGAGGCGATGACATGGGCTAGTTCCTTTAAGGCGAGCTTCTTTCCTTTGCTAATGCGCACCCCTCGTAACTCTACTAAGGAAGGTATGTGTATCTTTTTCTTGAGACACAAGGCTTTCCTTTTGTCAATGTGTATCCCTTTATTGAGGCAGATGACTTTCCTTTACTGATGCATATCCCTTTCTTGAGGAGGATGACTTTCCTTTACTACTGTGCATCCCCAATGACTCTACTGAGGAATATGTATCCCTTTCTTAAGGGGAATGACTTCTCCTTATATCCCTTTCCTAAGGCAGATCGACTCTCCTAACCAATGATGGTGTATCCCTTTCCTAAGGTGAATGACTCTCCTACTGGGGAATTTTGAATGACCTGAAAAAAATAATAATCAAACACCGAATCAGTTGTTGTCTTAGGAGATGCCTTATTTGATTCTCAATTGTCTTTTGTGGAAACAAAAATATTTTTGCCCCTTCAATTAAGAATAAAGAGGTGTGGAGCAAAAATCATGTGTGGGAAATGTCTAGTTTGGCCCATTCGCCTCTTATTTTACCGCTGGGGAATACCCGTAGGGTGAGTACCCATAGGTCAGTTGGTGGATGCTATTCGAATAATGAGGGGACGCCCTTGGATGTGATTCCGCTATTAGGAGATAGGGGGATGCCTCTGGATTTGATCTTGTTACTGGGAGGAAGGGGGAGGCCCCTGTATTAGATCCTATTGCTGGGAGGTGGGGGATGCCCTTGGATTTGATCCTACTATTAGGAAGTAAGGGGATGCCCCGGGATTTGATCTCGTTACTAGGAAGTGGGGGGATGCCCCTGGATTTGATCTTGCTACTAAGAAGTGGGGGGATGCCCCTGGATTTTATCCCGCTACTGAGAAGTGGTGGGATCCCCCTAGGTTTGATCCTGCTACTAGGAAGTGTGGGGATGCCACTAGATTTGATCCACTACTAGGAAGTAGGGGGATGCCCCTAGATTTGATCCTACTACTAGGAAGTGGGGGTATGCCATTGGATTTAATCCCGTTACTAGGAAGTAGGGGGGATTCCCTTAGATTTGATCCTCCTACTGGGAAGTGAGAGGGATGCCCCTGGATTTGATCCCGCTACTGGGAAGTATAGTAATGCTCTTTTTGGGTGAATTCTTTTATGCTGGGGAAATCTCTTCTCGTAAGATTTGTTTTCTAGGGAAAATTTCCTGTGTTGGCGATGGACCTGTATAAAAATCATCCTTATAAGTGACCAATTCAAAAATGGCTTACCTTGATTCTTGATTGACTTTTGTGAAAACAAAAATATTTTTACCCCTTCAATCAAGGATCAAGGTGAGCTAGGGGGCTTGCCCCGAATATAACTATAATGATTGAGTTTAGGAGAAGAAGGGTTTGCATGATTCTAGACCGGATGTGCCCTTGTAAAGGTCTTTATAATGTTGTGATACGACTGGGTTCCTTTCTTGAGGCAAACTCCTTTCCTTGGTGTTCTTCTCTTAAGGCAAACATCTCTCCTTTGTTATATGTATCCCTTTCTTAAGGCGGATGATTCTCCTGCTGATGGTGTATCCCTTTCCTAAGGCAGATGACTCTCCTGATGCTGGTATATCCCTTTCTTAAGGCGAATGACTCTCCTGATGCTGGTGTATCCCTTTCCTAATTCGGATGACTCTCCTGATACTGATCTTGAGATACCTGCCGAAAAGATAATAAAGATGTTGCGTTAGTTATTATCTAAAATAATATATCTTAATTTTTGATTGACTTTGTGGTAAATAAAAATTGTTTGCCCCTTCAATCAAGAATGAAGATGTATGGATCGGGATTGGTCCCTAATGAAATATTAACTTAGTTTAGATATGTTGAGTTTGGCCTAACTAATTTGAGCTGGAGTGCTCGTCAAGTGGTGCCCCTGGGGAAGCTGACTGCTAAGGAGATAGCCTTTAAAGGGCTAGTCCATTTGGATCACCGGAGAGAAACTTCTCAGGGCAATTTCACTTGTTTAAAGGAAGGTGTTCTTGGGACATCCTGACTGCTGGGGAGTATCCTTGGAAATCATCTCAAGGAAGCTTGACTAGTTAGGGAGGTGCCCCTAGAACTTTGCCCTTGGGAGGCTTTAAGGTTGATGCCCCTTGGGTACTCTTCTAACTAACGGAATGGTTTCTCTAACTGCCTAGTCACCAGAGAAAAGGATTGACTCTTTATAGGGATAGGAGGAATGCCCCTTGAATGTTTTGTCTGCTGGGGAACAAGTTATCCTGATATGGATGCTTTATTAGAGAAAAGGTACCCCTTTGGATGGCATTTAGGTTTCGACTTGTCTGACCTACAGGGGAAAACAAGTTTTATCAGAATATAAACTAAGACATATCGGGGTTCTCCCTAATTAACTAAAAAGATAGAGTGAAGAGATGTTGGGTTGGTCCCAATTCTGCTTTGGTATGCCCCTGGAGTGGTCTGACCATTGGGGGAAAATAGCCTATGAGTGGCTTAACTGCTTGGGAGCAAGTCTTCTAGATGACTTGGAATTCTAGGGGGTGCCCTTTGGAAAGGTAAACTTACCTGCCGGGGGGTTCCCTTAAAAATTACTTTGGGTGGCTTGACCGGTTGGGGGGGAATGCCCCTTGGATGGTTCACTTATTGGAGAAATGATCCTCAAATGGTCTGGTTGCTAGGAATGCTTCTTGGGTAAATGCCCCTTGGCTGGTGCCCCGCGGACGGAACCTTTATTGGATATGTCCTTTGAATGTTGCCCCTTGGGTGGCAGTGTGGCTGGGGGAATTCCTTCTTTCCCTACCGATACCTCTCCTTCAGTTCCTGCCCATGATAATAGAATTAGTCACTAAAACTTTGAGATATGCAGGTCGGGATTTTCCCTGATTAAAAGAAAAGACTGAGTTTAGTGATGTTGGGTTGGTCCCAACTTGAACCGGGGTGTCCCTGATGTGCCACTTCCATTGGCTGGCATTGTTGGGGAGTGCCCCTAGGGTGCTTGATTATAGGGGGATACCTCTCAATTATGTCACTTTGGGGAGTGCCTCTAGGGTGGGTGCCCCTATGGTGTTAGATGATGAGGGAATGCCCCTCGACTGACTTCTTTGCTGGGGAGGTATCTTCCTAGATGATTTTTCTACTGAGGATTTCTTCTAGGTTATTACTTCCTAGGTTTGGGCCATAATCTCTTGTCTTGTGGGGATCGTTTCCCCATGATGTTTTCATAGCTTAGGGATCCCCTCGTCGAATGAACCTTCACATGAAAATGTATTCACATTAACAATTGTTTTGACATGGCTTACCTTGATTCTTTATTGACTTTATGTGGATAAAAAGGTTTGCCCTTTCAATCAAGGATCAAGGTGAGATAGGGTTTAGCCCCTAATTAGCTGAAAGACTGGGGTTTTATAAGTAGGGTTTGCCCCAGTTAGGATCTGATGTGCCCTTACCACTGAGTAGTTCTGGTTTCACTTGGAAAACATCTCTAAAATAGGAGGGAAGACCTATATGGCTAGGTAGGAGCCGTATGCCTAATACTGACCCGTATGGCTGAAGAAGCTATTAGATGGGATGCTTGCACCTGCTGTTTGAGGAATCCTGTTCCTATTTGAAAAATGGCCCCAGGTGTGAGGAGTGGACTTGTACAGGTGGCATTTTATCAAGGTGAGACCCATAAGGGTGGGGATGGACCCGTACAGTTCCCTTCTTTAGGGAAAAAATGTCTGAAATTGGGTTTTTTATAACCTTTTTCTGTTGGATGGGGGCTTTGGTAGCATCAGGCTTGTTGGGTGAGGGGGACTGAGTGATGTAGGTGGGGGGATCCTATACTGAGCTCAATGATCCTTTGCTTCTTCCTCCTTATGAGAGGATCCATTTTAAGGACATCACCCTCGAGTTCCACTAGAGCAATAGCTGAGGTAGAGAGGATTGCTAGGGGTTTCTTCTTCATCCGAGACCTGCAGCTAGCTCAGGACATACTAGCCTCGATAAGTTTTTTTTACCTATAAAATATAATAAACTATACATGCCATGAGATTTATATAAGTGTTTATGATTTCCATTACTGAATCTATTGGCCATAGAGTATGGTGGTCCGCTGCCAAGGAGGGGGTGAGATTCTTAGAGGAGCAGCTGCGGGCCGTGACTGCTGAGGCTGATTAGGCTAGCGCTAAGACAGCTCGAGCTAGGATCAAGATTAAGATGTTATGGGGTCAGTTGGCACAGACGACTGAGGACAAACAAAGACCAGAGCCGCCTAATCTTGTGTCCGAGGGGGACCTTTCTGCGTATCGAGTGGCACTGGGCTTGACCTAGAGGGGTGGATTCGAGCAGAAGGTGGATCAGCGTGCTAGGGTAGCTGATGTTGCGGCAGTGGGTGTCATGTGGAGTGATGACCATGTGATGATCAACACGGGTGACCTGCTGGCAAACTCGCAGGACCATACTCTAGGGGGGTGCTAGGGACAGGATTCCCCACTAGCTTAGACCATGATATACTTTCATTTTCTGGATGTTTGATACTTTTGGGTCCTGTGTGGCATACTTTGCTGTGAACTTAGATTGATGCATGTTGAACCTTTCTTTCTCTGAATGATGTTCTAATTTTTGCATAGGCCTTTCGGTGTGAGATGACCTATCACTTTTATTTGCCTAATTTTTGCTTGAACTATCCTTGATGGCTCAGCTCAGCGGACTTTTCTTTTCTTTGCTTTAACTCTTGCCTGGACCGCCGTTTCGGGTTTTCAATCCAGGAAGCTTTTTCTTACTTGTGTAAGCCTTTGATTGATCCTTTGCCTTGAGGACGTTGTTGTCTTGTCCTTCTTTGATAAAGGCTTAATTTGCTGGTGAATTTGACTGGTAACCAAACTTTTGAAGCTTCAGATTATTGAGAGACTGGCCTGATTGAGAGCAATAAGTATTACCAAGATTTTGGATGAGATCCATATACCTGTTGTAGACTTGTACAGACATGTATGGATGCCTACACTTCTTCGTACTGGCGACTCGATTAGATGAGATTCATTCTTTGTACATTAGGGGAATGTGTCTTCAAGGTGTCCAAACTGTAACATGGTGGAAGCTGGATGATGCTAGTGGAAACACTTAGCACTTCGGATGATGTGTGCTATCGAGTAGCCTTATAGTGGGTAAGCTAAACTTAAGGGATCCTAACTGTGAAATATTGCTATTACAAATGATGCTTGAAGAACAAAAGTAAGTGCAAAATACTGGTATTTTTGAATTGAGTTCTACCTTTTGCATAGACCGCTTGATGTGATGCGATCTATCGAACTATTTTTGTATTTTTCTTGTCCTAATTTTTGCCTGAATTGTCCTTGGTGGCTCAACCAGCGGACTTTCTCTTTCTTTTCTTTTGTCTTAACTTTTGCCTGAACTGTCCTTGGTGGCTCATTTCAGCAGACTTTTTCTGACTTTTACATTGGCCTTACTTTTTTTCTTTTTTTTGTAACCTATCGGTATCTTTATCTTTTGTTGAATGATACCCGTAGTACATATAATTTCAAAGAGCACAGAATGTATAGAAGAAACTGATGTTCATATACTTGCGATTATTTCACCTAAAGACACGCATGCATTCATAAGACCAAGATTCTTAGCAAATCATAACATGTTCATCAATGAAATTAAATTTGAGTGCACAGGCAATGACTATAGTTTCCAATGGATAACCCTCACCTGCTTTCTGGTCTTTTTTATAGATTTTCCAGAAAGCAACTGACGTTTTTCTCTCGATGCCCTAACTTTTGCCTAAGCCGCCGTTTTCGGGTTTTTCACTTAGCGGGCTTTATTTTGTTGGAGCACCCTAACTTTTGCCTGATCAATTTATGGAATATCGATCAGCGGGTTGCACCCTAATTTTTACCCAAGCAGTAGAGGACCACTCATAGGGTGATTTATTCTTTATTTCTTTTTTTTATTGTGCTGTTTTTTGGTGATTTAGTTGTTTTAACCTAGACATGATAGCGCTTAAGCCTTTCTTGATTCATAGGATTCATGAACTCATTTCTATCTGTGAGCTTGATTCCTCCCCTACCCAGGATTTTCTCAACCATGAACGACCTTTCCTAATAAGGCCTGAACTTGCCCCTACCATTGATGTTGACTTGGATTAGTGGTTTGAGAACCATATTACCTACTTTAAGGGGTTGCTTTGGGTATCTGGCTCTATTTTTTGGTAAGCTTGGGCCATTTAGTGTTAGAATGAATAGGTTCCTCTCTTTTGTGAAAGAAAGAGGCCATGTTAATATGGGGAGGGTTTGGGATCATTATGTAGGGTGAGGGATCTTCTTTCTTTTGAAAAAATGGAGAAAGCATTTTTAGAGGGATATTTTGATGGGAATATAGGTCCAAAGGAGGTACCTACATTGGTAAGAAATTCCCACTTGTTGGATGTGATTGTTTACCCTATTGGAGGTTTTGGAAGAGCATTGGATTTAAGCTTGCCTTGATTTTGGATTTGTGTTGTAAGATCTTTTCCTTCAATGGTGTTTTTGATATGAAGTATGTCTTCCTCCTTTATTTTTTTAGACTCTTGGCTTTCTTTCTTAGTGATGTGTATCTTCCTCTCCCTTATGAAAAGATGAGCTAAGACCTAAGGCTATCATGTTTTCTAAGCACTTTTCATCTCTTTTTTTTGTAAGTTTTAACCATTGGAACCTTATGCCATTGCGATGTACTCATATTTAGTTTCTTTAATAAATATGATGAGATTTTTAAAAATGTTGATTTTCTAGAGTGCACGACATCTTCAAGAATGAAATTCTTAAACATAATGTGAATGCATCAATTTATTCGTGACATGCTTTATAAGTGGAATCATTTTGTATCAAAGCACTAGCAACGTTTAAAGGTTACCTTATCCTTGAAGTCATCCCCCAGATTTGAGGGTCTTTATTTTCGATCTTGGTAGGATATATCGGTGAATCGGTAGTCTCCCAATTCTAAGCTTCTACTTATCTTGGCACTAATCTTCTTCATGGTTTGGATTGAAGGAGAAGATCTTTGAGCACTTGTAGTCACACCAAAGGGTAGACTTGTTGGATGATGGAAGGTTGTCCCCTTAGGTATGGCTACACAGTTGGGATCCAAGCTAGATCTCCCAAACTGAAACATTAACACCACAAATCCTTTGCTAGGCTGAATAGACCGGCTGACGGCTGGTGGAACTATCATATCCCCTAAATCATACAGACCAACTGAACCCCACTATCCAAACTAACTGGATGATGGATCGCTGAGAGACAGAGGTGGTGATTCATCCCCTGCCTGAACTAAATTTGGTCGAATCGAAATCGAAATGCGGACCAAATGAAGTTGAGATTGTTGCCAAACTTTGATTAGTTCTCAGGTGAGAACAACATGATCAATACATGCATGGTGATTTTCGCACGCACAAATCACAATGATGCATGGTTGGGTTAATTAAAAAGATACGTAAAACAACACATGTGAATTAATCGATTCTGTCCTTATTCCTCCTATCAGTTCTAAGGATATTCTTCCTTAGTCTAATCTCACACTAAAATGGGTACCTAAAAGGTAAAATTATAAGGCTTTTGATAAGAATGGCATAGGGACATATCGAAAGTTTGATGTAGAAGGTTCCCATTGCATCAAGCCTCTTTTGGAGGGAGAAGGCAATGAGTGCTCCACCCACTAAGGTGTTCCCAATATCCCTGGTGGTCATAGGTATCACCATTGCAAGTGTCGCAGAAATAATAGGGCACCCTAACCTAGCACTAGAAGAAGAGTGCATCTAACTAAAGAGAGAAGGAGATGAGAAGACAGAGTGTGATAATTTTCCCAAACGATGAAAACAAAAATGGGTTGAATGAAGTAAATGATTTTCGGTGCTCATCTTAATCTTTTAAGCTTTTAAAACAAACCAACATTTTGCAAGTTAAAAGAATATCTCCCCAGCGGAGTCGCCACTATGAGGTGTCGATGACATACGAGTCTCCCTTGGCGCTTATATGAGAGAGGTAAGGCCCACTGGGTTTTAGTTGGATTTAGGCGTGACAAAACATTTTTTAGTTAAAGTTTGAATAATAAGTTATTTTTAATGAATAAAAGAATCGAAACCCAAATCCCGATACAATTGATAGCTTCACCACCCAAGTTGTCTACTTGGGAAAGAGTTTTGGTATGGTTCCCTCTGGGCCAGGAGACGCATACCTATTGCATCAGATATTCGGGTATCGGATGAGTCACTTATTTCTCATTCAATTGATTCAAAATTACATTCACCGCATAAAACCATTTTAGTTTTCATTATTTAGGGAATTATCACAGAAATCCTATTTCTACACTCTTTCACACTTGTTACGTGCATTTACATATTACAATAAAGCACATGCAATAAAATGGGGGAAATAAAATTACAACTAGGGGAAAATGGGGAGAATCGCAAAGAGAACATATACATTCATTCTAAGTTATAAAACAAAAAGAAAGTTAATTTCCCCGCATCCATAGGTGATAGCACAGTTTATACTACACCATAAACCAACAATTTAACATATTTTGTTGTAAAAACACAATTTAAATTTCGTGGGTTGATTTATCGGATTATTAGTGAAAATGATCGCATGGAAAATGGTGAGTTGGATTGATTTTAATCGATTTAAAATATGAATTCTTGATTCTGCCTGCAGATCGATACCCATACGGGTGGGTGGGACCCGTATGGCTATCAGGGAGGATCAGTACGGGTATAGGGGACCTATACGGGTCCTATCTAGTTCGACGGAACCTTTATTCGATTTTCTTTAATAGATTAATGGAGGAGAAATGAGATAAAAATGGTATTTCCTTTTATATGAGTATGGCGTACCCGTACAACCACTATAATGGTATATTAGGTACCAACAAGACTCGTATTAATCAGGACCAGGCCTAAAAGAATTTTTACATGTAGATTCAATATAATGAACAATGAAATAAATAAAGATCAATATAGTAAAATGGGATTTCCCTCCCTATGGGTATGGCGCATCCGTATAACCTTTATGAGGGTTTATAGGTGCCAACAAGGCCCATAGGGTGAGGACCAGACCCGAAATAAGAAGAGGAGGAGAATCAAGTCAAAGAATAAAAAAAATAAATTAAGTGTGAGTCTCTTTGAAACTCAAGAGGATTACCTTTTCAACGTGAATCCGCGAGGTGATCCCTTTACTGTTGAGAGAGCCCGACCAAAGTAGATGGAATAGGACTATCTAGGTGAGAATCTCCCCTAAATCCTAATGAACGAAGCTAGGAATGAATAAAATGTGGATAAAACCTAAAAAGAAGGGTTTTCTCCCTATTTTATACCTCCTATACCCCCACTATACCTTTTCTATACCTATAGAAATTGCTAGAGTTTTGGTATAACTTTCATATGAAATCCGTGTATGTTCAAATGTGAAGGGAAGACCCCTATTTATAGGGAAGAGGAGGTCTGAACATAATAAATCATGTTTGAGACCTACCTTTTCCTAAAAATGGTAAGAGACTACTTCCAAAAAAGCTTGAATAGGAAACAACCATACCTATTTAGGTGAGGCCCCATCCGTACCAATACTAGGGGATTCGTACAGGTCGCCCCAGTCGTGAGGTAGGTAGTCACCCGTACGGGCCTGCGAATGGATCTGTACCACTATACAGAACCCCGTATACATACCTAAGGTCATTCTAGGTCATTGTGCCATGGCCAAACTCAACTCTGCAGTAGTAGGAACAACTTGGATGGACAACACCTGAAAGATATTACATCGTATAGCTCTCACCATAGTTTC
The DNA here is from genome assembly GCA_947683365.1 of Euphorbia pulcherrima. NCBI lineage: Eukaryota > Viridiplantae > Streptophyta > Magnoliopsida > Malpighiales > Euphorbiaceae > Euphorbia > Euphorbia pulcherrima. Next base: position 40,286,729 of record CANTUS010000008.1, on the reverse strand, counting down.
GTGAGAAGGATCATTAAAATCTAGTGCTCACAACTGGCACAAATACTTTATCGGATCCACCTTTATAATCGCTTGAATCCTATAAGATTGGAAGTAATGTTTGAGTTTCTTGGTGAGCGAGACCATGACGGCACAGGTTTTCTCCTCAATGGTGTATCGAGTCTCATACTCTAGTAATTTGTTGTTGAGATAATAAACTGCATGTTCCTTCTTATCTTCCTGCTCCTAAACCAACATGGCTCCTATAGATGTTTCTTCTATTTCTAAATAGAGAATGAGTGGCTTTTCGAGAATCGGTTGCCTTAGTACAAGTGGGTTCATTAGGTACACGTTGATCCTATCAAATGCTTCTTAAAATTGGTAGTTCCATTATATTGGTTACTGTTCCCTTAAGAGCTTGAATATAGGCTTGCATGTGGTAGTTAACCGTGCTATGAAGCATCTGACATACTGTATGGACCCCAAGAAGCTCCTCACTTCTTTCTCAATCTTTGGTAGGGGCATTTACTTGATGGCGTTAGCTTTATCAGTATCTATCTCTATGCCTCTTTTACTAACCACCTGCCCTAGTAATTTGCTTGACGTGACACCAAATATACACTTCTTTAGGTTAAGACGAAGATTGTATTTCTCAATTCTTGTGAGGAAATGCTCTAACACTACTAGGTGTTCTTCTGGCAATGCGTATTTTACAAGCATGTCATCTATATAGACTTTGACTTCTTTGTGGATCAAATTATATAGTAATGTCGTGACTACTTGCTGGTAGGTTGCCCCTACGTTCTTGAGCCTAAAAGGCATCACCTTAAAGCAATACGTTCCCTATTTTAAGATGAATGCAGTTTTGAACTTGTCTGTTACGTTCATGAGGATCTAGTGGTATTCAGAGAACCTATCCATGAAGAAATCCATAGCCGCTCTTGCCGCGCTATGTACCAAAATGTCAATGTGTGGCAACAGAAAATCATCCTTAGGGGTGGACTTGTTCAGGTCCCTAAAGTTGACACAAACTCTGTTGTCGCCATTTTTCTTAGGTACAAGGACTACATTGGATAGCCAAGTGGGATATTCGACGACTTCTATGAAGTTAGCCTTGATCTATTTAGCTACTTCTGCTTTGACTTTTTCTGCCCATTCCGGATGCATTCTCCTTATCTTTTGCTATACCAGACGTATCTTTAGGTCTGTGGGAATCTTGTGTTCGGTGATGTGCCGATCAAGTCCCCGCATGTCCTCGTGAGACCAAGCGAAGGCTAAAATGTGGTTTTTAGTACTTTTATCAATTCTCTCTCTCTCTCTCTTGTTTGATGGGCAATTCATTGGAAAAGTACACCAATTTTGGATCATCCTCAATGTTTAAGTCAATTTCTTTTGAAATATCATTATTAATGTTAAAGATGCTAGATTAATGCTTGAATGGATGCATGGAATCATAATCAGAAACACAATCCAAATAAGGAAAGTTCTTCATCCTATTATCATCATAAAATACATTATTCATTTCGAACATATTGGAAACGGAAACAAAAGACTCATCCTGATTGGTAGGGTCTGGCTTTGCAGCAAATGATTCCTCCATGGCAGCTAGCTTCAGCAGGATGTCCTCATTGTCTTCCTCTTCTGCCTTTGTGTTGTCCTTCATGGCCTTGATCATGTCCATTCTCCTTCCCCTATATTGAAAGTTAGCATTCCCTACTCATGGGCACCTAGTCCTTTCCTAGGAGTATGATGTTTCTACATGTAACCTTGAACCCAAGGGCCCCAATGCATTTCTGGTTGCTTGTTTGTTCTTAACTGATGGCGGCTACGGTAAATCCTTTCATATGGCTTTCTTCTATCTTTAGTGCTGCCACCACTTATGCCTCATCAGCCTCTAAAGCAATGATCGTTCCATGGGGTGGAATTTTGATTTTCTAGAGAAGAGTGGATGGAACCACTTTTAGAGCATGGAACCATAGTCGTCTGAGCAGTATAGAGAAAGTCATCGGGCTGTTTATAACTATAAGAAGCATAATAGACGAGACTTCTCTAATAGTAACTTCGGTTTCAAACATACAAATGACGGTTCTCTTAGAATTATCATAGGCCTTGATGACCGTTGTGGATCTCTTCAAGTCCCTCTTGGTTAGTCCTAGATTGGCAAAATATCCTTAGGACATATATTCAGCGACGAGCTATCATCGACCATTACGCACGGCATTATGCGCCTAGAAACACTTGCCTTTAAGTAGAGAGCCTTATTACGGCGAATGTCCTTATCGGGTAAATATGAGCTTAAGAGAATAATATTGGGATAATAATGCTGCTCTCAGTGATAAGCAGTGCACAAACTTATTCCAGCGATGCTAGGGGAGACATTTCCATCTCCATCAGCTTTTTCACGATGGCAAGCCTATAGTCTTCAGAACCAAGAAGAAGGACCTAGATGCTCATCTTAATGGTGGTGGCCTTTAACTATTTTACAATTGGACTTTCTATTTGTTTCGAGGACTTGACAAAAGTAGGAGGTGCTGGAGGCGCCGTTCTTGGCATAGTAAGGGCTACTAACCCAATGATTTTCCCTCCTCAGGTGATTCGACTAACAACCTGGGTAGGCAAGTTTTTTGTTTTGAAGACTTCAAACTCATCAAAATCTTCATTATGCGGTATTTCTCCCAAGTTAGTCGGCTTGTTCACAGAGGATGGTGCTTTGGTGGTGAAGGGCCATTGCATAAAGGGAACCTTTTCAGGTTGTCTTTCCGGGACAATAGGGTTCTCTTATAGGATTTGGCATAAAATGGGGTTGGAGTCTTGCCCAATAATGTGAATGGATGAGTGTGAGCACGGAATTTTACAGTCCCTATCGCGAGATCATGATGATGTATACCCGATTTTATTCCTCATGATAAAATTTCTTTTTTGGAATTTTTATTACCAATAAAAAATTATCTACGAATTTTATTGTTAGAAAAATTTAGTTTAACGTGTCTGATAACGCGTCCAGTGGTAGCTCAAACCGATGATTTGCACTAAAAAAAATAATTTAGCCCTAAATACCCTTAAAAAGTAAAAAAAAGAGCCCAATAATTCAAATCATTCGACTGAAATCCCTTTTGGTCGGATTTTCTTCCTTTTTCCCCAATTTTAGGCTTGATCCATTATTACTTTTCAGACCTATTAGGAGGATGAGACCGACAGCGATCGCATCGAAACCGCTGGTGGTATCATCCATGCCGTCGGCGGCATGAGTTTCTGCTACAGAACAGCTGTGTGCCTTTTTACTCGATATCTATGGATAATTGATCAAAGTCAATTTCCATCGGATTTTAGCCCATGTAAGGAGGCATTTAATGCTGGCGAAAGGGTTCAACACTTCCACCACTTGAAATCTTACGGAGATTTTGAGTATTTTAGTTATTTCTAGTGAGATAAAGTCTAGAAAATCTTCCGGGCAATAATAGCTGCTTCAAGAAACTGAAGACGCTGGCGGTATCAACCATGTCGCCAGCGGCATCGTTGATATCGCCAGTGGCCTCATTTGTCCCTAATAGCTTTATTTTCCTGTAGGACCCTTTCTTTATCGTATCCAAAACATCATACAGTCTACCTGTGTAAATGAGATCGCCAGCGGCATCAGTGATGTCACCGATGGCCTCATCCATATCTTTGGCGATATAGAGTTCTGGATTGCATTTTTGTTTTTTTTTTTATTTCTGACCTAGTTTAATTTTCTGAAGCTAGGATGTACAGTGCAACAACGGGGGTCCAAATACTCTTGAAAACAGACCTCACCCTATAACATGTGGCATTTTCACAAATAATCTAGTTAAAATAATTGTCGAGTCTAAAATATGGACATAACGGAATTTTCCCGCAAATTCCGTTTAAACCCCATTTTTAGCCATCCAACCTGGCTCCATGAATTTTTAAATGAATATGCCATGTTCACGCTAACTCGGGACTTGTTTGGTTTACCAACTATGCATGTTATATGATATACCTCATATAACATGCCGTATTTGGGCTAACCATTTTTGTGCAGGTAGATTTAGGTTAGATGTATGTTAGGCCATCGGGTATATTTATTTTTGTATAGACCAAATGTAAAGGATTTGGAAAGCCTTATACTTATTATTTAAATTTCTGCATTTTATTTGGGATGACTGTAATAATTTATTTATTTCCGGTTTGAATGCTTGATAACGTGATAATAATATATAAACCCAAAACACAATAAATAGGGTGGATCAAAACCTATTAAGAAAGAATGAAATCTTTTAACTTGGCCAATGTAAAATAGATAACATCATCCGAACTCGGATACTCTGCTTAAGGTATGGTCTACCACCCGATGGGAAAATCGTACCAAAATTTCCTAGTTGAGCTGAACGGGGTGGCAAATCTATTTTAAGTATGGGATTTTGATCTCGTATCTTTTATACATTAAAATATGCTGGGGAACCATCTCTCTAAACTTGAAACTTAAAATTTTGAATAAGTTTAAAATATTCTGAAGATGTATTGAAATCATTGGCCAAATTAAAACTTTATCACACCTTTTTGGGGAGTGGTTGAGTAATGTGGAATCAAGGTAAATGAGAACCTTCTACATCAATAACCTTGTACCAAAGGCAAGCTAGAAAAAGTTTTAGCACTTATTCCCTTAGGACAACTAAAATAATGAAAATAATTGGGACACACTTCTTTCACCACTTACTGGTGAAGAAGCTAACCTCCATTACTCATGCAACAGCTTGAAGAGGTACATTTTGTGTGCTATGTGCTACGTGCTCATACATTACTCATGGCAAAGATCAATCAACTTACCCTTACTAATCTCTATTCGTGGAAGAGGTTTAGCAACATCTATAGGACTTATTTTGTACCCCATTGAGTCACGACATATCACTATGCATGATAATGGGTACGAGCATCCCACGTATATTGGAGGGATAAGCCTTCCCACCATCACTAAATACGTCAACATGCAGCCATACATACCATGCATTGGTTATTAGATAAAGGTTATTCACCCTATCCATGGCATCACTCAATCCATGCATAATTTGATCCACTGCCTACCGTTTCAGTTAGAAGGAGGTGAAGTTATCGTCGCACCCAGGTTTGGAGAAGGCTTGAGCACCATTTGATTCATTGTTCTCTTACCCCAGTAGTCACGATGGAAGTTGAAGGGGTTCCATTATGGAGTCAAATTTAGAGCATATTCAGTTGGGTCAGAATTCCTCTCAGCCAGTCATGCCTTTCTCGAACAATGATGGAAACCTCCCTCCACCTGAGGATTTGTTAGGCCCTACTCCCATCTCAGGAACAGCGTCTCAGCCCCCTCCTAGTTTTAACTTTGCCAATGCTATAGCTCAGCTTCTGAACTCAGATGCATTCCAAGCCTCTATCCAAACCACTGTCCAGGTAGCCATCAAGCAAGCCCTAAGGATAGGAATTCCAAATGGGTCTCTGAGTCTGATATGCAAGCCCAGAATGGTTCAACGCAGATGTTGGCTGGTCCGATAGGGACAAAACCCATTGCACTAGTTTCTCACCCCACGCCTTCAACTCAGCCCATAGCAAGCCCGTTTTAGTTTGGGCAGACATTTGCTTTTCTGTGAACCTCGACAACCCTGGCGATTGTTCTTTACAATCTAAGACCCTTAGCTTAGAGCTCGATTCCTACAGTATTCACTCATTATTTTTTAGCTTCCTCAAGTGGGCTAATCCAACATCTATCATCTTTTACTCCTCCTCAGTTTGTTATAACTCGTACGGGCACCATTTATCCCGATAATCCTTTCAGTAGCTAGATAATTATTCATCGTCGCCTTGACATTCCTCCACCATCTCCACTAATCCCGATCAATGACCAGGTCATGCAACCTCTAGGAGTGACACCTGAAGTAGATGTATTTGTTCACCAGATGATGGTCTCTCAGACTAACCATGTCTAGGTCACACAGCCTTTGGGGCATGACACACTAGGCCATAGCTTTCACTCACCACCTGATCAATGACTAGGTCATGTAACCTCTGGGCGTGACACTAGAGATTTAATCCTACATCAACTGTCTCATAGCTGCTAAGGAACCTGAGAGAGGAGAAGATTAGGTCCCCGATAATTTCACAATGCGAAATATGGTGCATTATGATGGGTCTGCTGCCCCTTCTTTCCACATTATTATATATGAAAGAATGATATGTGTGAAGAAATTAAGTGATAAGGTGCTTGCTGAAATGTTTCCTTGTTCCCTTTGGGGCCCTGTTCTTGAATGGTATCATACTCTACCTCAGCACATTATCACTGATTAGAAACTTCTTTTTGAGGCTTTAAAAGTGCACTATGGTTTTAATACAATGATGGAAATAACCCTCCAACACCTTGAGAGAGTCTGCCAAATGCTTTCCGAAATCTTCAAGCAGTACTTTAACTAGTGGATGTCAACCCAAGTTCTGATGAAATCTAAGCTAAGCCTTAAGGAGATGATTGTTAAAGTCCTAGAAGGTTCCCTTCCTCTTTTCAAAGAAATAGCTACTGATTCATTTGACTCTTATAAGACTGTGTTTAAAAAGGTTGAGAAAATTGAATGTGAGGTAGAGCGCAAAAAAGCAGAAAAGACAGGATAACCCTAGTTTAGAAAGAATAGTAATACTCAGCCTGCAGCTCCGACACCTGCTAAAACTAAAGCTTTGGTTGTAGTTTAGGCAGTTTCTCAAGCCCCTATTGCACCCTTAGCAATCACTCAAGCCCCGCCAGTAGCTACCATAGTCCAGCCTCCTCATCCTCCTTTGGTCCTCAATAATCCGTACAAGATACCCCTCTAAATTATCTTCTAGTGCTTAAGGGAAGCTTGTTATATCCAGCCCCTTCAGAAGTACAACCCACCTAAACTCGAGGATAAGAACAATTTTTGTAATTACCATGTTCAGGTGGGTCATTAAACCAACAATTGTAAGAGCTTGCTTTTAGCCATTCAGTATCTAGTCAGTGGAGGAAAAATTACTGAACCAAAAAGGTCCCGAGCACCATGAATAACCCTTTGCCAAATTTTGGGAACAAGGTGGGCATGATCTATTCCGGCTTGCCCAAAGCCATAATGCTTGATCTCCTTACTCATAGGCCATGGAATGGCAATTCAGTTCTGGTTATCGGTTCCGGCCTTCCATCCAATTCAGTCTTTGATCTAATCAGCCAAGCAAATATGTGGGTTAATTCGATTTAGGGTATGGAAGCTAACCCGACTCCTCCTAAGAAAGAAAGCCTTAGAACTCAGCCTTTTATGGCTCAGAGAATGAAAATTGAGAAGAAGCCGCTCTTTATTAGATTCCTTTATTTTGAAGGATAACTATTTCGATGAAGATGAGGGAGTAGTTGAAGTAGACAAGGCCATAAGCACTAAATTATTTAGGGTTGATTGGCCTGCCAACGTAAAGCCAAATGAACTATTTAGGGTCAACTAGAATGAGCTTTTCAGTGTGGATGGGTATGAGTTGTAAAACCTAGATTTAGGCCCTAATGAACCGTAATATCTATTTGAAATGCAAGCCACTCGGAGTGTCCTACTTATAACATTCTCAACATTTCTCGGAGTGGTCATTTGTATCAGTCTGATGATCATTATAACCATCTGGATAAGGATCCTGTCCCTAGGAGAATAGGCACCACTACAAGGATACCTTCTCCACCTCCACTTGTTCCCACCAGTCTAGAGTTTGATCCTCTCATTACTCAACTCAAGAACACCTAAGCTCGATACAGCATCTAGTAGTTGGCTATTGATTTTGATGGGCATCACAGGGGATTGATTAAGCAATTACTCAATTTAGAAGCTACTCTGATCACTTCTATTGTTGAGATGTGGGCTACGGTTAGGGAGGCTATTCCTCTAAAGAAGGGATCACAGATTGTATTTGATAATTTTGATCTCCCACTTGAGGGCAAGGATCATAATAGGGCCTTGTTCATCCGAATTCAGATCCTCGATAAGACCATACCATGTGTCATAGTGGATGATGGCTCCACCCTGAACCTCTATCCCCTAAAAGCCCTTCCTCATTTAGGACTGTCAGAGGAAGTGCTTGAGAAATCCAACACTATTATCTGTATAATGATTCGAAATGCAGTGTGATTGAGGCCTCTGAAGCAGAAGTCACTGTTGGAGGTGTTACGAGCAAAGTGTGATTCACTATACTCAACATCCCTATTACTTACTCTTTATTGCTTGGCCGACCTTTGCTCCACTGCTTGGGTGTAGTTCCCTCCAGTGTCCATTAGAAAATTAAGTTCATTCATGTGAATAGGTAGGTAACTATCGAGGCTTACCACACTTCCATTATGGCTGTTATGGAAGCTAAAGCTAAATTAGAGGAAGATCTTCATGTTGTTATGATTAGTAAGACTGAGAAATCACCTCCCATTTGGCATAATTATCTCCACTATAATATGGAAGAACTAATGAGGAGAGCTAGGTATAAGCCTAGCAGAGGCTACAGAATGCATGAGCAAGGAATTATTGAGGCCTTAGAGCCAAAAGTACTTGTCTGCCAAGTAGGATTAGGGTATAAGCCTAGAAAGACCTATCATCGTGTTTGTTCTGGCTACTGTTGCATGGTGACTATTTGTAAAATTCAAGGCAAAAGGCCTTATAAGGGGGAAGTTGAACCCATTAAGCATAATTGGAAAAATGTGGCCTGGTTTTGAGATCTTCAAGGATGTCTATGATTTTAAGGCCGGCTGTATGGTTATTTCTGCTGAACCCAAACCTGCTAAGATTATTGCACCTATCAATGTCGTTTTTAATAAGGTCAAGGGTAAAGGAAAGATGTACCCTAAGAATAATACTGGGGGAAGTGAGGAAGAGATTATGGATCTAGAAGTTGAAGACGTTGTGGCCACCATGGCCAAGGCTATGGCATTTCTAATAAAGAAGGGTTAGAAGGGTGAGAGAACCAGGGAAGAGGATGGCATGACTGAGATCGTGAAGAAATTCGCTAGTGCCCTAACCAAGAAAGCTAACTTGTCCAGGGAACCACCACTTACTGCCGACCAGAAAATGACTCTAGAACATATCTTGGATGCCATTTTGATGAATACTATAGAGGGTGCTCCACCTACTGCTGACATCACCACTGAAGTCCCTCCGCCTGTAGAGGAGGACAATATGGATGATATAATTTTCAATATTTCTAATGTATTTGATGCAAACAATGTCGGCTATAAGGCTTTCAATTCAATGAATGACTCTCATTTTGCTTACTTGTTTGATGGTTTTCCTGATGGATCCATGCATTCACATACGCATAACATTTTTGGCATTAGCGATACTTCCTTAAGTGAAATAAACCTAAGTACTGATGACAATCCGAAAATGGTAACCATTTCTAACAACTTAAATCTCAAAGAAAAAGTGAGATAATAAAAGTGCTTAAGGATCATGTTAACGCTTTAGCCTGGTAGTACGAGGATATGCCTGGGGTTGATCATTAAATCACCGAGCACAAAAATTCAACCAATCCTAATTTCAGACCTGTTAAGTAGAAGCTCCGTCGGTTAAGACCAGAATGGGAAGATCAGGTTAAGGCAGAGGTTTCGAGGTTAGTTGAGGCTCGCTTTGTTAAAGTTGTGGAATACCCGACTTGGTTGTCCAATATAGTTCCTATTTCGAAGAAAGAGGGTAGGGTCCGTGTTTGTGTTGACTTCCAAGACCTCAATAAGGCTTCACCTAAAGATGACTTCCCACTTCCTCACATCGATGTTCTAATTGATAGTGCCACTAGGGCAGCTATGTATTCGTTTATGGATAGAATCTCAGGTTACAATCAGATCCTAGTGGATATCATCGATAAGGTTAAAACAACGTTCATTTCCGAATGAGGGGTTTATTACTACAAAGTAATGTCATTTGGGTTGAAGAATACTGGGGCCACTTATTAGTGAACTGTAACTGCCCTCTTGCAGGATATGATCCATAAAGAAGTGGAGGTGTATATAGATGATATGACTGTGAAGTCTGCTACCTGAGAAGAGCACCCTACTATTCTCGATAGATTCATGACTCATATCGAAAAGTATAATCTCCGGCTGAATTTGAAGAAGTGTGTGTTTAGGGTTACTTCAGGAAAATTACTGGGACATGTGGTTAGTCAGAAAGGAATTGAAATGGATCCTGATAAAGATAGATAAAGAAGTTTGATCATTTCTAGGGTCCTTATAATGTGTCAGTCGGTTCATTGCCCACCTCACTACCACATGTAAACCCATCTTTGAACCATTAAGAAGTAGCAACTAGTGGTATAGAATGATTAGTGCCAAGTGGCATTCAACAGAATCAAAGCTCACCTTATTAACCCACCCGTTCTGAAACTCACCATTCCTATGAAACCTTTGATCCTGTACCTGGCTATCAAAGAGTCATATGTAGGGGCAATGCTTATCCAGGAACATGATGATAAATGGGAGCACATGATCTACTACTTGAGCAATAAGTTGTTGGATTATGAAACCCAATACTCAATTAGGGAGAAAACTTGCACCATTATAGTTTCGCTCACTAAGAAGCTAGGCCATTACTTTCAATCCTACCGAGTCTAAGCCGTGGGTAAGATTGACCCCTAAAGTATCTTTGTCAGTTCCCCACTCTAGCTAGTAAACTGTCTCACTGGTTACAACTTCTATCAGAATTCTACATTGAATATGTCATGAAGAAGGTTATTAAGGGGTGAGTAGTGGCAGAATTCCTGGTTAGTCAACCCCTTGACTCGGATTATTTTGAGAACCTAGAGTTCCCTAATGACCAGCTCACCTTTATTATAATCCTTGAGCATGTGTGAACTATATACTTTGATGGCGTTGTGAATCGATGGGGAGCAAGCCTTGGAGTTATTATAGTCACCCCGGATAACGAAATCATCTCATTGTCCAAAAGCTTGGAATTTGTTATCACCAATAATGGGGCTAAATATGAAGCATGTCTATTCGGTCTTGAAGATCTCCTTCAGGTTGGGGCCCGTATGATGTCTATAATTGGAGATTTGGCTCTTATGATCTATCAGGTTGTAGGGGATTAGGAAATCAAAGAAGAATCTCTTCACCCTTATGTCAAGGCAGTCTAAGGCTTATTCGAGAAGTTCACTTCGTGCTTGTATCGCCACGTTCCCTAGGATGAGAATCAAATGGCTGACTCTTTGGACACCCTGCCCTCCATATAGGAAGGAACCAGTAGCAGCCTATTCATCCTTTGGTTCTGTTGTTGACTAAGATCCCCTACCATGCTCAGCAGGTTCAGCAGGTCCTCAATATATTAACGGAACCCTGTTGGTACTCTGACATAGTCCTATTTCTTTAAATCAGACAATATCCTCCGAATTCTTCTGACTCAAATCATACCTCTCTAAGGTGGCTCACTGTCCAATTCAGCATTGTCGATAAAGATCTATTCTAGTGCACCAATGATAGTTTACTACTTCATTGCTTAACTGAATCAGAGGCTCAAACGGTGATTGATAAGGTCCATTATGGTAATTATGGCCCTCATATGAATGGTCTCACTCTTACAAAGAAAATTCAATAGTTGGGATACTTTTGGCTCACCCTACCGGCTGATTGGATCGCCCAAGTCAAGTGGTGCCACCAATGCCAAATTCATGGCGATATGCAGCATCTACCACCCACCAAGCTCCATCATTTATCTATTCCTTGGCCATTCTCAGTGTGGGGGATAAACATAATCAGTGAAATTCATTCTTCATCAATAAATGAGCACATATTCATCATGGTAGCAGTGGACTATTTCTCTAAGTGGGTAGAGGCCGAATCCTACACCAATGTCACCGCCAAGAAGATGACCAAGTTCATAGAAAAGCACATATTTGTTCAGTATAGACTTCTGCATCATATAGTCTCATATAACACGATACTGTTTCAAGGGGAAACCACCAATCTAATTGAGAAATACGGGATTAAACACTACATATCTTCTTTGTACAGACCACAAGCCAATGGTGCCATTGAGGCAGTTAACAAATTGGTAAAGAAGATCATTTCTAAGATGATAGCCGGTTATAGGGATCGAGCAGACAAGCTACCTTTCGCTATTTGGAGATATAGTACAAGCGTCTGCACCCCGATCGATCAAACTCCATTCTCCCTAGTCTATGGAATGGAAGCGGTCTTACAATTCAAGACTCAAGTAACCTCACTTAGGGTGGCATTAGAGGCCAAATTGAAGGAATCTAAATGGACTCAAGCAAGGTTTGAGTAGCTAAATATGATGGATGAGCAGAGTTTAAGGGCTCTAGATAATCTTTAGATGTACCAGCAACGCAAGGCTCGAGCCTGTAATAGTCGAGTAAGACATCAGAGGTTTCCCCTAAAACCAAGAGATCTAGTCCTCAAACAGCTGAAACCTTCCACCACTGATGCAAGGGCAAATTCAAGCCTAACAAGAAAGGACCGTATGTGATAAAGAAAATGCTTAGTAAAGGGGTAGTTAGGCTTATGGACATGGACTGGAATGAGTTTGTGAACCCCGTAAACCAGGATAGGCTTAAGGGTTATCACATCTAATCCAACAGAAATAAATTACAAAAAGTAGCAGAAAAAAACAAAAAAAAATAGATATAACAATCACCCGCCTTTCAGTCTTTTACTGATTGGGCAAAAATTAGGGTGACACCCAACGGTCGGTATTATGCAAATTGGCCGTGCAAACATTAGGGGATATGACCAACCTGCAAGATCAAAAACCTAAAAAGGGCGATTTAGGCAAAAATTAGGGTATGTGAGAAAAGAGAGAGTGAGTGCCTTCTAGAAAACCAATCTAGACTAGTTGGCACCAGGAGTTAAATCAAAGGAAATGTTAACCATACATCATGTACTTTGTTTTACTTCACTTAATGAAAGTATCTCTTTTGCTGAATTCTGAATGCTTATGTTTACGTGAATTTTGTATCCACACGGTCAAAATACCTCAAGTAAACCGAATGCAGAATTCACATTATTCCAAATCAAGCGCGCAATAAATAAAAATAATTCTGATAGACTAAAAAAAGCAAGGTCTATACAAAAGTCAAAAAATTCTACTAGATTGAAAACCCAAAAAGGGCTCTCTAGGCAAAAATTAAGACATGGTTCGATCGATTGAAAACCTCCAGGGGAATTCTATACAAAAATTAGAACCAAATAAAAGGCATGTAATAAAATAAAGTTTGATAGGTCTGTCACCCTGACTAGCCTGTGCGAAAGATAGAACTGAAGAAAGTGCATCTCAATCCGAGCTCCCCGCATCATCATTATAATACCTAGAAATCCTCCACAAGGTAGTAGTGGAAAAGGGCTCGTGTCCCTACTCAGCTCGCTCTCCCTCAAAGAGGCCCTATGATGGCTTAGATGGAGTCGTCATACATCTAATGTCAGCAACCCATCGTCTGTAGTGTATATTAGTTTGAATGGTCACCACATGAGCATAGTCTTGAGTCTTGAATAAGGCCTCTCTGGCCCATTTCTCCCAAATATGGTTCACCCACCTGGCTATGTAGACGTTGATCTGGTTCTCATGTAGCTTGATCGGGACTCTCAGTTACTTACCATACTGGCGATGCAACCGATACCTGGTATAGAACGAAGGCTTCTCCAGACCTATCAATTGAACACAGGATCCCCAAGACTCTAACACCACTTCTCGTGTCCTCTACAATAGGCTAACCAACTAAATTTGTGAATCTGTATACCCCCTCAAAATAGGCATCCAATTGTTGAATGTCAACCAATCGAAATGTGCTCGCATAAGCCCATTTTCCCTCAGATGAATGGGTAAGTAATTTTTAGGGTTACCCCATGGTGCCTCCTTCAGCTTCCGCTTCTCTATCAGCCATACCTGTAAACCAATTTCAAATAAGGGCAAAAGAAAGTGAACAATTTAGAAGATGGGGAAAATGAATACCTACTGTAGTGTAAGATTGTGACTGATAAGAGTCGGGTCAGTAGACGTAGCATCTATGTTTAGTAGGATCTCTGCTAGTCCCACAGCTATAGGGGAAGCCCCTATTGACATAGGACCTACAAACAAAATTAGCCTGAATGGGGCAACTAGGCCCACTTTTGCACATTAACTCCGCCATAAGTAAAAGTGCGACCATGAAAGTCCAAGCAAGATGAGATCTGGGTGCCCCTCGGCGTCACTCCAGCACAGCACTAAGTTGAAATCTGAGCTTGTCAGGAAGATGGGATATAAATAGGTCCACGGAGTCTAAATTCCATAACCCTTGGGGCACGCCATCCATATCAAAGTGACACTCTAGGAGTGCCAAGGGCATATGCTTGGGGTATAGGACCCCTAATATGGCATGGAACTCCTCAAGTAGGGGGCATAGCACAAATGAGGAAAATCAGAATACATTGTCCATCCGATCAGAGAAAAACGACACTGCAAGAAGGAATTCAGGACTTACAGGCTAAGCTGCGACGTATTGAAAGCCACATTGGCCAAATTTCTCTAACTTCTTCCAATCTGCATTTCCTAGGCTTTCTAGGAAACCAACCATAGCTGCTGATTGTGATTTGCCATGGTTGAATTTGAGAAAATGACTAAATCTGAGTTCCTGGATTAGTGATGTCGCCGGCGATATTAGTGATGCCTCCGATGGTATGGGTCAAATCGCTAGTGATATGGTGTGAAGCCGCTAGCGGTATGGGTTGCTGGTAGCTTTGTCTATACTATTTAGCAGATCAGATTTTCGTGCGGATAGCCATATCAATAATGCCACCTGTGGGATGATAGTATTTTCCATAAATTTCAAGCCTGTTTTAACTAGTTTAGATATGTGAATAGCCTGTAAAAACCCTGTAATCTATTTCTAGGACATATTCAAGCTCAAAATCCAAATTTTATTCAAAAACCAAAGGCCCGAAGGTGCAAATCATCCATATATCTAAATCCTAAGCCTAAATAAAACTAAAACCATCCAAAAGTTCAAAATCCAAAATCAAACCCAAACATTCAAACCCAATGTATCAGGGGCACAAATCCAAACCACCAAAATCCATAAATTAAATAAAAAGAAAAGGGCTCAGCAAATGAATCTAGAACTGGTCGGGCAGGCGAGATAAGGCATCTGCATCATCAATGAGATAACAGTTGACAACATCCTCCTCAGTCCCCACAATGCTCCACTTGCTCCTGAGATAAATGCTAGATTGACGTCCAACTGTCAGTTTCCTTCCCCTATGGCTAGGCTGAGCTAGAGTTGTACAATTCATATTTTGTTTGCTTCTCCTTTCATGTAAAGTAGCATCCAGCTAGCTCTCTAGCTTGCTCACGCAGTGTCGGAGCACCCCTGTCTCTTCCTAGTACCTCCGCTGGGCCTCATCAGCATCTGATAGTTTGAGGGCCATAAAATCCTACAAATAGAGAAACCACAACAATCCATATCATTCATAACATTCATACATGCATTTTATTTTGCAATGTCACATCATATCAAGGGACATACCTGAGCAAGTAGAGTCTGGAAAATGAGAGTGTCCTTGAGAACAAAGGCTTTTCCAACCAAACACTCTACCTCAGCACGAGTAACCTAAAAAATCTAAAAAGAGGCAATTAAAAGGAATCCACCTAAGGAATTTTCATATGAATATGTTCAAGTTTGCACAAGACTTACATGAGTTATGTCTATAGGCATAAAGTTCAGCGAATGGCTACTTGGGGTTATCTCCCTAGTCCATAAGTCACCTCTCGAGTTCATGAGTAGGAAGTGGGTCTCCAAAGTAGTCGAGAGGTGCCCCTCTACAAATTCAGCACCCTCGGGGTATGCCTTGGCCCCACACTCTGCTATCCGTGGGTTGACCTCTCTTCCTAGGAGGTGCCTAAAAATTAAAAGCAACACAAAGGCAAGTGTAAGCAACCATTTTGATCCAAGCATATAGCATATATGTATAAAAGTAAAAGAAAGGCACGATCTCACATTAGAAGAATGGTGCCCCCGTAAGCCATCAATGCATCCCGGCCAACCACACCCTACCCCTCGGGATTGCCCTCACTGCCACCACTTTCTGCATCATCCTCTTCACTCTTATTAACAATACCGCACATTTATCATTTTTGCGCTTCCTTCCTCTTTTTTGTATGGAAGGCTACAGAATCGTTAGCATGGATGTAGGGGCACATAATAAGCAAGCACGAAATATGGCCATTATAAGGGCCAAGGACACTCCCAACCACATAACCGTTGCCCTCCAAATAATTAGCCTTATCGGTCGTAATAGTAATAGTTAAGTAAGGCCACTAGAGGCCTGTAAAGGGATCCACAAGCATTGGCATAGCAGCAGGGATAAGCTCCCTCCAGCCACAAACTCTCTCCCCTAAGTACCAAGGCAAAGCTAGGGGGCATTTCATCACAAACCTACGGTCATCCACCTCTCGCTGGCCCGTAAGGATAGTAACATAGTTAGAGACCTCCTTGATAGGGTCCCTAATGACTTGGCCAGTCAAATCAAGCAGAAAGTTAAAATCCTCCCTGTATGCAGTAGAATACTTGCCAAGTCCTCCAACGCTCCCGCACCACCGGGTGAGACAATGTGAACCCGATGGCATCGTAGCATTAAACTTAACTGCGATGAGGATCTGATGCTCAAAGGCCCAATCCTGCACAATTGATAACCAATCAATCCAAAAACTCAATACACCAAAAAAAGAAGAGAGCAACTAACCATGATAATAAAGCACTATTTAAAAGGACATACCTGGAGCAGCAAATGGCTCATGTGGAGGACCTTTTCCTTCTTTCAGGCTCATATGTCTAGCCCATAGTACATCTATGCTAAAATGGCCATGAGGTATCAATGATGTGTGGGTCTCCCTTAGTGCCTGCGTGAGAGGCGGGGTCCACTAGGGGTTTTTTTGGATTTAGGAGTGGCAAAATATTTTTTTGTTAAAGTTTGCACAACAAGCTAATTTTAATGAATAAAAGAATCGAGACCCAAATCTCGATACAATTGATAGAGTCGCCACCCATGTTGTCTACTTGAGAAAGAGTTTTTATGGTTCCCTCTGGATAGGAGATTCATACCTATTAGATCAGAGATTCGGTTATTGGATGAGTCACTTATTTCTCATTTAGTTGATTCAGAATTACATTCACTGATTAAAACCATTTTAGTTTTCATCATTTAGGGAATTATCGTAAAAATCCTATTTCTACACTCTTTCACACTCGTTACATGCGTTTACATATTTCAATAAAGCACAAGTAATAAATCGGCGGACAAAAATTACAACCGAGGGAAAAATGGGGATAATTGCAAAGAGAACCTATACATTTGTTCTAAGTTATAAAATAAAATGAAAATAAATTCTACTATATCCACATATGTTAGCACAGTTTATAGCACGCCATAAATCAGCACTTCAGCATATTTTGTTGTAAAAACATATCTTAACTCTTGTGGGTTGATTTACCAGATTATTAGTGAAAATGATCGCATGGAAAATGGTGAGTTGGGTTGAATTTAATCGATTAAAAATGAGTTCGGGGTTCTACCTTGGGGTCGGTACCCATACGGATGGGGGGTACCTGTATAGGTACTAGGGAGGATCAGTACGAGTCTGGTGTACTCGTACGGGTCCTATCTGTCACAGACAAAAACTCAATTCAGCTAAGTTACAGGATATAGATCAATAGATAGGTGGTAGAAAAATAAAATAAAGAGGGATTTCCTTCCATATGAGTATGGTGCACCAAATTGATATCCTTGGGGATTTATAGGGCCAACGAGGCTTATACGGGTTAGGAACAAACCCAAAACAAGAAATGAAAGCAACAAATATAATAGAAGTAACAAGCAATAATAATAATGAATAACTGAGATGTGAGTCTCTTTGAAACTCAAGAGCGTTACCTTTTTGACGTGAATCCACTTTAAGGTGATCCCTTTACTGTTGAGAGAGCTCAGCCAAAGTAGATGGAATAAGACTATTTAGGTGAGTATTTGTGTGGACGGAACCTCCCCTAAACCCCAATAAAAAAGCTTGGAATGAATCAAATGTGGATAAAACCTCAATAAAAGGGTTTTCTCCCTATTTTATACCTCCTATACCCCCGCTATACCTTTTCTCCACCTATAGAAAGTGCAAGAGTTTTAGTATATTTTTTATATGAAGAATGCGTGTGTAAAATGTGAGAGGAAGGGCCCTTTTTATAGGGGAGAGGAGGTCTGAATGTAATAAATCACGTTTAAGACCTGGCTTTTCCTGAAATAGGAAAGGATTTCCTTCCAAAAAGGCATGTTTAGGCAATAATAGTTCCCGTATGGGTGGGCCCCTACTCGTACAGGTACTAGGGGACCCTTAAGGGTCCCATTAGGCGTATGGAAGGGATGACCCGTACGGATCCCCTAGTGGATCCGTACCACCAGGATGTGCCCATACGGGTCCCTAAAGGCAGACTAGGTCTCCAAACTTTGGCCAAACTTAACTCTACCGTAGTAGGAACACCCCTGATGGACAACACCTGAAAGACATTGCATCATATAGCTCTCATCATAGGCAATGGTAACAATTTCCAATGCCCTAACTTTTGCCTAAGCCACCCTTTTTAGGCTTTCAGCTCAGCGGGCTTTATTAGAGTGCCCTAACTTTTGCCTGATCAATTTATAGAATACCAATCAGCGGGCTGCACCATAATTTTAGCCCGAGCAGTAGAGCACTACTCGTCGGGTGTTTTATTCTTCATTTCTTCTATCTTGATATACTAGATTCACAAACTCATTTCCATCCATATCCATAAGCTTGATTCCTCCTTTTCCAAGGACTTTCTTCATGATGAATGGACCTTCCCAATTAGGCTTGAACTTGCCCCTAGCGTCAGTGTTGACCTGGAGTAGTTGCTTGAGGACCAGATCACCAGCTTTAAGAGGTTGTTTTGGGTATCTAATTCTATTGTTATAAGCTTGTGCCATGCACTGTTGGTACATCTAGAGATGGTCAAGTGCCTTGAGTCACTTTTCATCTATCGCATTCTACTGTTCATACCTAGCCCTTATCCAATTCGATTCTTTTAACTATGATTCAAGTGCCACTCTTAGAGATCTTACTTTTATTTCAATCGGTAATATGACTTCCATTCCATATACCAAGGAGAAAGGTGTTTCATCAGTAGGAGTCCTTACACTGGTTCTATACCCCCAAACTGCAAATGGAAGTTTCTCAGCCCAATCTCTATAAGTAGCTACCGTTTTGGACAAAATCTTATTGATTGACTTATTGGCAGCCTCAACTTCCCCGTTAGATTGTGTTCTATATGGAGAAGATCTGTGAGGCCCAATGTTGAATTTCTCAAATAACTTAGCTGTGGCCCCTTGAAATTGAACTCCATTGTCAGAAACTACATGGTGCAAGATTCCATATCTTACACAAATATGCCTCTCTATGAACTCGACCATTTTCTTGGCGGTAATATTGGTTTAAGATTCGGCCTCTACCCATTTTGAGAAATAATATACTGCAACTAAGATGAATCGGTGACCGTTGGTTGATGATGGATAAATTTCACCAATTATATCTATCCCCCACACCGAGAAAGGCTTAAGTGTAGACAAATTATGAAGTTTGGAGGAAGGGAGATGTTGTATGTCCCCATGAATTTGACATTCATGACATTTCTTGACCTTGTCGATGCAGTCAACGTTCATTATGGTCCAGTAGTACCTCATTCTCTGAATCTTTCTGGCTAGAGCCATCTCGTTCATATACGGGCCTTAATCCCTTGAATGCACCCGATTCATTACCCTGTCTGCTTCCTCTTTTATCAAACATCTCAACAATAATCCTTCAGCTATTCTTCTGAAGAGAACTTTATCAACTAGTCTGAACTGGGTTGCCAATCTCTTGAGACTTAGCCAGTCTGACCCTGATAACCCCTCAAGGCACTTTCCTCCTTTAAGATTTCTCTTAATATCATTATACCAACAGGGCTTTTATTCCTCTGCAATCATAACCTGAACCTTCTCATGAAATGAAGAGCGAGCTGTTTCTACTATAAGTGGATGGATAGGTTGAGCCTCTTCTCCTCCCTGTATAGAGGCTAGGGTAGCTAAGGAATCTGCTATCAGATTCTTATCCCTTGGTATATACTAGAAGAGGCACTGACTAAACTATGTTGTCAAGTCCCAAACTACTTCTACATATGGCCTGAGTGACTCTTCCCTAACCTCCCACTCCCCCACAACGTGCTTTATTACTAGCAAGGAATCTCCTATTACCCTGACTTCCTTTGCCCCTATTTGTAGAAGAGCATCAAGACCGAAGAGGCAGGCTTTATATTCGGCCCCATTGTTAGTGACTGGGAATTCCAATCACTTGCTTATTGGAATAACTTCACCTTATGGCGTGGGGATGATTACTCCAAGGCCAACACCCTTTCAATTCATAGTTGAATCGAAATGCATAGTTCATTCCGTTTTCTCAGCTTTCACTTCTGGTAACTGCTTGTCGGGGAAATCTAGATTTTTGACATAGGTAGAATCTAGGGGTTGACTTGCCAAAAACTCAGCCACTGCTCTCCCCTTAATGACCTTTTTTGTGACATACTTGATATCCAACTCAGACAATAATAGGAGCTAATGGGAAAGTTTCCCTGCCAACGTAGGGGATTGACAAAGATACTTTATCGAATCAACTTTTGTAACTGCTTGGATTTCGTAGGATTGGAAGTAATGCCTCAACTTCTTAGTCAACCATACCATCATCGTATAGGTCTTTCCACCACTATGTACTTTGTCTCATATTCCAACAACTTCTTACTTAAATAGTATACGACATGCTCGCTCTTATCCTCTTGCTCTTGGACCAGCATTGCCCCTATAAAGAATTCTTTTATGGCCAAGTAGACAATCAATTGCTTTCCAGGCATTGGAGGCTTCAAAACTGGGGGGGTTTATAAGATAAGCTTTTATCTTGTCAAATGCTCTCTAGCATTGCTCATTCCACTCTCTCAATGGCTTCCTTCTTAACAACTTAAAGATTAGTTCACATACGATCGTTAGCTTGGCAATGAAACGACCCATGTACTGGAGTGATCTAAGGAATGACCTGACTTCCTTTTTAGTTCTAGGAATAGGCATTTCTTGAATAGCCCTAACCTTATTAGGGACAACCTCGATTCCCCTTTGACTAACAATGTAACCCCAAACACACACTTCTTTGGATTCGAGTGCAGATTGTACTTCTCGATTCTAGTCAAGAATCTCTCTAAAATCTCAGGGTGCTCTTCTCTCGTGTTAGATTTTACTAGCAAGTCGTCCATATAAACCTCAACCTCTTTATGGATCATGTCATACAATAAGGCTGTCACTGCTCTTTGGTAGCTTGCCTCTGCACTCTTTAGGCCAAAGGGGCATTACCTTATAACACAACACCCACTATTCTATGATGAAGGCCATCTTGAGTTTATCGATGATGTCCATTAAAATTTGATTGTACCAAGAGAACCCATCTAAGAATGAATACATTGCAGCCCTAGCGGCGCTATCCATCAATACATCGATGTGTGGTAACGGAAAGTCATCCTTGGGGGATGCCTTATTTAGATCGCAAAAGTCGACACACATTCTGACCTTTCCATCTTTCTTAGGGATCGGGACAACATTTGGTAACCATGTCGGATACTCAATCACTTTGATAAACTTGGCTTCCAGTAATCTAGGAACTTCAGCTTTGATTTTATCAGCCCATTCAGGACACAACCTTATTAACTTTCGTTTGATCGGTTGGGATACAATGTTTGGCGATTTGGCGATCTACCCTAGGCATGTCTTTGTAGGACCAGGCAAAAGCATCAACATGTTTTCTAAGCACTTATATTATCTCTCTTTTTTCGATAGGGGTTAGATCATTGGATATGGTTACCATTTTTGGATTTTCCTCGGTTTTCAAATTAATGTCATGCAATGAAGCGTCATGAATGCTAAAAATGTTATGTGTATGATCAGATGAATGCATGCTGCCATTAGGCAAAACATCAAACAAGTAAGCAAAATCATTATCATTATCATTAGGATGCCCGAAGGCTACATTATTTTCATTACATATAACTACATTATCATCCTTCAAAGGCGGAGGGCCTTCTTGGTCACTTATTAGAATGTGAGTCAGATCACGATCCAGGTCTTGTAACTATTTCTCTGTCAACACATCATTCACAGCTTTCCGTGTGGCTTGGGCCAGGTTTCTCAAGGCTTCCTAAATCAGTGTCTTCTTCTTTTCCCCCCAACCTTAAGATAGTGTATATCGAAGTGGTCAGGGTATCAATGGCTTTGTCTACTTCAATCTTTGATGGGTCACTGTCTTCCCTTTGTTTGGTACATTTTCCTGCTTCTATAGCTACTTCGTAGGTTTCTAGGATAGTTTTGTATATACTCATGGATGCTATCCTGGAGAGGTAAGGAGATAACCCAAAGATGAACCGATCAGCTAATTCCTTTTCCTAAGGTTTCCTTTTAAGAGATAGCATGATCGTTAACAATCTCTAAAAGTAATCATAGACAGGTTCCCCACTCCACTATCTGATAGCTATAATATCAAATATGGATGGCTCTTCTCTTGCTTCCTTGGTCTCCATAATGTGTTTTCGTACCTCACTTTCTTCCAATCCCAAGTTGATTATGGCTACCCTATCTCCTCTCCTTTGAGGCTCATAGAATTTTCCTTTGTCAATTAGTTCTATGATGGCTTTAAGGAGATTCTCACATGTCCTAGTTGGATGACCAAGACTGACATGATATATGCAGAACATGCCCCTCTCTTTGGGTTTTGGCAGAATATACTATCGAAAATGATCAATTAATTGGTATTTCTTCTGCTTCTTGAAAAGGCTCAACAGATGAGTATCCTAGGGTGAGATGTCATCTACAGTCATAGGATGAATCACTTGGTCATAGGTCATGCCATAGGGTAAACCCATGAAGTAACGGAGGATTGTACCCTTTAGCATGACCACGAAGTCCGGCAGCCGAGTGAAATCCTTACTGCAGTGAAACTACAGAATAGCCTCTTGATGGAGTGTACGAGTCCCCCTACTGACTGTACCAAGCGTTGGGTTTGCTGGTTGAACTGACTAAGCTGAGCTGAGCCATGACAGTGAGGGGGATGAGTGCTAGGTGAAACTGCCGGTTTTTATCTTGAATCGAGCGAGTAACCAAGACATCAGTACATGCATGAGATGCATTATGCATGAATATATTACAACGATCCATGGGGGGTTAATCACAATAAATGCGAATCAATTAATTCTGTCCTTATTTCTCCCGCCGAGTCTGAGGGTATTCTTCCTTAATCTAATCTTACATAGAAACCAGGGTACCTAGTGGGGAAAATACTATAGCTTTCGATAAGAATGGTGTAGAGACATATCGGAAGTTGATGTAGAAGGTTCCCATTGCCTCAAGCCTCTTTTGGAGGGAGATGGCAATGAGTGCTCCACCCACTAAGGTATACCCAATATCCCTACCAGTCATAGGTATCACCGTCACGAGTATCACAGAAATACTAGGGCACCCTATCCTAATGCTAGAAGAAGAGCGCATCTAACTAAAGAGAGAAGGAGATGAGAATATAGAGTGTGATAATTTTCCCATATGATGAATATAAAAGCGGGTTGAATTAAGTAAATGATTTTTGGTGCTCATCTTAATCTTTTAATCTTTTAAAAATAAACCAACATTTTGCAAGTTAAAAGATTAAGTCCGCAGCATAGTCACCACTGTGAGGTGTCGATCACTTATGGGTCTCACTTGGCGCCTGTGTGATAGGTGGGGCCCACTGGGGGTTTGGTTGGATTTAGGCGTGATAAAACATTTTTTAGTTAAAGTTTACACAATAAGCTAATTTTAATGAATAAAATAATCGAGACCCAAATCTCGATACAATTAATACAGTCGCCACCCAAGTTGTGTACTTGCAAAATAGTTTTGGTACGTTTCCCTCTGGGCGGGAGACTCATGCCTATTGGATCAGAGATTTGGGTATCGGATGAGTGAGTTATTTCTCATTTAGTTGATTCAAAATTACATTCACCGCATAAAACTATTTTAGTTTTCATCATTTAGGGAATTATCACAGAAATTCTATTTATACACTCTTTCACACACGTTACATGCATTTACATATTACAATAAAGCACAAGTAATAAATAGGGGGATAAAAATTACAACCAGGGGAAAAATGGGGGAAATTGCAAAGAGAACCTATACATTTGTTCTAAGTTATAAAACAGAACAAAAATAAATTCCCCTGCATCCACAGATGTTAGCATAGTTTATAGCACACCATAAATCAGTACTTCAGCATATTTCAT
Source organism: Euphorbia pulcherrima (assembly GCA_947683365.1). NCBI lineage: Eukaryota > Viridiplantae > Streptophyta > Magnoliopsida > Malpighiales > Euphorbiaceae > Euphorbia > Euphorbia pulcherrima. Next base: position 40,262,399 of record CANTUS010000008.1, on the reverse strand, counting down.
TATGAAAACGTATCTTAACTCTTGTGGGTTGATTTAACAGATTATTAGTGAAAATGATCGCATGGCAAATGGTGAGTTGGGTTGATTTTAACCGATTAAAAATGAGTTTTGGGTTCTGCCTGAGGGTCGGTACCTATATGGATGAGGGGTACCCATACGGGTACAAATGAGGATCGGTACAGGTATGGTGTACCAGTACAGGTCCTATCTGGTCCTAGACAGAAACTTAGTTTAGCTAAGTTATAGATTATAGATCAACACATTGGTTGTAGAAAAATAAAATAAAGAGGGATTTCCTTTCGTATGAGTATGGTGCACCAAATTGATATCCTTGTGGATATATGGTGCCAACGAGGCTCAAACGGGTTAGGACGAGATCCAAAATAAGAAATGAAAATAATAAATATAATAGAAGCAACAAGTAATAGTAATAATGAAATAACTGAGATATGAGTCTGTTTGAAACTCAGGAGCTTTACCTTCTCGACAGGAATCCACTTTGAGGTGATCCCTTTACTATTGAGAGAGCCCGGCCAAAGTAGATGGAATAGGACTATTTAGGTGAGTATTTGTGTGGATAAAACCTCCCTTAAACCCTAATAAAAGAAGCTAGGAATGAATAAAATGTGGATATAACCATTTTCTCCCTATTTTATACCTCCTATACCCCCGCTAGACCTTTTCTATACCTATAGAAATTGCTAAAGTTTTAGTATATTTTTTATATGAAGAATGCGTGTGTAAAATGTAAGGGGAAGAGCCCTTTTTATAGGGAGAGGAGGTTTGAATGCAATAAATCACTTTTAAGAACTGCCTTTTCCAAAAATAGGAAAGGATTTCCTTCTAAAAAGTTTGTTTAGGCAATAAGAGTACCCGTACGGGTGATGCCCCACTCGTACGGGTACTAGGGGACCCATATATGTCCCCCCGGTGTACGAAAGGGATGAGCCATACGGGTCCCTTAGTGGATCCGTGTCACCAGGATGTGCCTGTACGGGTCCCTAAAGGCAGACTAGGTCTCTAAACTTTGGCCAAACTCAATTATGCAATGGTAGGAATACCCCTGATTGACAACACCTAAAAGATATTACATCATATTGCTCTCATCATAGTTTCGTGCGAAGGATCGCTAAAATCTAGTGCTCATAATGGCCATAGGCCAATTCTTCTCCTTGATGGTCGCCAAGTCCTCGACAGCAGAAATCAACCCGTAGTTGACCTTGCTGCCTAAGACAGGAAAGAATAGCATGGTCATTAAAGAAATGCTAAAATAGTGAAAGCAGGCATCCCACTCCATCTCGGGGACTACTCCAACCTCATCCAATACTCCCACAACTCACCATAGCACAGTCTCCCCGACTTGGGCTTCAATCCAAAGAGCTCTATCACTCTTTTCACCACCGACCCCCTGAGGTGGTTCTTCTCCATATAGACGTCGAAAAGAATAACTTCTTTGGTCCATGGTAGCCCAATCATTGCCATAATGTCGGAAGGGGTAATAGTCACCTCGCCAAACTAAAAGTTAAAGGTATGAGTAGCCTCAGACCACTTCTCAGTCGGAGTGGTCAAAGCTGGGTGAGAAAGCTTTAGCATCAGTAGGGGCATAACACAGCTTAAATCCCCATAACCCCGTATCATCGATGGCAGCCACAAAGAGCAGAATCCTTCTTCTTAATGTGCTGCCACCACTCGCTGATAGTCCCCATACCTCTAGTACAAGTCAATGTGTGAGGCTGTAAAAAATTAGAAAGGAATAAATAAGTTATGTAATTCTAATTCTATGTCATTTAGCTTCTGGAATGCTGCTGATGCCGCTGCTAGGACAGTGTTACCGCCAATGACATCAACCATACCACCGGTAGTATTATTGATGTCGGTAGCGACATCACTAAAATCAGCAGCGATATGGCATGATTCTGGCCTTTTTAGAAGGCCTGAAGCTGCCGATGACAAGAGTCATGTTGCCGGCGTCAACAATTTCTGTGGGTAGAATCCAGTTTTGCCTAAAATCACACCAAATCACCAAAAAATGCAATTAATCAGTTTTGGGGCATATATCTCTTATTTTTTAACCTTTATTCTACAATTTTTTAAGTTTAGAATAGAAATCTTCAAACAAAATGAAAAGGTTTAAGTTTTGTAAGATTACCTGGATGTAAGAGATATGGTTCTTCTTATCCGAGATAAGATTATCGATTGGAGCTGCAATCCAGTACCTGAATACGATGTCGGATTCCTTGAAGCCATAGCCCACTTGAATCAGGCAAAGTTTCGGCCCCTTAATGGAAGAAGCAGGCAGATCGTCAGAGTTAGAACTACTAGATTTACGCCCGAAAATCTTTTTCGTGATTGGGAGTAGAAAGGAAAGGGAAAGGTTGAGTTTCTTTTTGAAGAGTAGGGAGGAAGAAGAGGAGTGTTTTTGGCCTCTATTACTCAAATAGGAGAAAATGAGTTTAAACCCATATGAAACACCCGCACAGAATTCGAGGAGTTTAATAATATCTGAAACTATCATTCCATACCGCCGGCGACATCAGCTAAATCGCTAGTGGTATCAATCATGCCACTGGCGGCATCACCATCACGAATTTGAATTTTGAATTTCTTTGACCAGTTAAAGATGCCACGTGGCACCCCATACCACCGGAGGCATTAACCAAATCGCCAGCGACATCACTCTAAGCCGCCGGCGACATCAATTTCTCCAGGGGCATTTTAGTTGACTTTTCAATAGTTCAGCAGGATCCCGACTCAAACCTCGACACCCCAAGACTTCTAAAACCCTTATACTTTTAATTATAAAAATATTTTTGTTCCATAAAATCGATCAAGAAGTAAAAACTTTATTTAAAATTCTGTCTTACCTTGTTTTACATATCACTTTTTACAGATCAAACATGAAAGCCCAAGCCCCGCTTGCCAAACCTAAAAGCCCAGGCCCCATTTGGCAAACTTGAAAGCCCATGCCCTGCTTGGCAAACCTGAAAGCCTAGGCCCAAGCTTGGCAAACCTGAAAGCCCATGCCCACTTGGGAAACCTTAAAACTCAAGCCCAACCAAGGGGCAAACCGATCATCAAATAAAGGTCTTGATAAAGCCAGAATCCAGTCATCCTTGGGGTCCAACCCACCAATCATCAAAGCCCAAGCCCAACTAAAGGGCAAGCCAATCACAAAGTGAAGGTACTTGCAGAAGTAGAATCTTGTCATTCTTCAGACCTAGCACACCGTCCATCAGGTACAATTTCTAACCATTGCTCTTTTTTGTGCGATCATACTAATTTGTGTCAGCAGTGATCCCCCAAGGGGTAGCCTATGAGCATGGGGTTTTGCAATCCCTCTCGCGAGACGATGATGACGTATACCTGATTTTATTCCTGATGATAAAAATTCTTTTTTAGAATTTTAATTACCGATAAAAAATTCTATACGAATTTTATTTTCTGAAAAATTCAGTTCGACATGTCCGATAACAAGTCCGGTGGTAGCTCAAACCGATAATTTGCACCCAAAAATTAATTTAGCCCCAAATACCCTTAAAAAGTAAAAATAGAGCTCAATAATTCAAAGCATTCCGCTGAAATCCCTTTTCGTGGGATTTTCTGCCTTTTTCCCCATTTTTAGGCTTAATCCATGCTTACTTTTCAGACCTATCAGGAGGATGAGACCGCCAGCAGCCTTATCAATACCACCAGCGGTATCATCCATGCCGGCGGCAGCATGAGTTTCTGCTGTAGAATAGTTGTGTGCCTTTTTGCTCGATATCCGTCGAATAATTAATCAAAGTGAATTTCCACCGAATTTTAGCCTATATAAGGAGGCATTTTCAGCTGGAGAAAGGGTTCAACACTTCCACCACTTGAAATCTCAAGGAGATTTTAAGTATTTTAGTTAGTTCTACTGGGATAAAGTCTAGAAAAGGTAAGAAAAGAGGATTCAATCCATCTTTTCTTGGTTTTTCTTTACTGAACTATCTGATATTTAGGAGAATTCTTAGGTTTAGAATCACCAAAATAGGATTTAGAGACCTAAATCACCCCTTTACTTCCCAGATCATCATTTGACCTCCGCGGAGGTGCATTTGAATCTTGAAGAGGTGGATTCACGGCCCTGAGGTAAAAATTCTGAGTCTCATAGCTCTTTGGCTTTCATTTTTATTTGTTTATTGTGTTTAGTTGCTGTTTCGTGCTTAGTTTTGGGTTTTTGGTTGCTTTCCAGCCAAAAATAGCTGCCGTAAGAAATTGAAGCCCTCGGAGGCACTTAAAGCCGTCAATGGTATCAACCATATCACCAACGACATCATTGATACCTCTACTGGCCCCATTTTCCCCCAATGGCTTTATTTTCCTACAGGACCCTTTCTTATAGTAATCAGAACATAATATAGCCTGCCTATGTAAATGCGATTGCCAGCAACATCAGTGATGTCATTGGCAGCCTCGTTCATACTGCCGGCGGTATGGAGTTTTGGACAGTAGTTTCACTTTCATTTTATTTCTGACCTAGTTTAATTTTTTGAAGTTAGGATGTACAGTGCAATGACGGAGGTCCAAAACCTCTTGAAAACAGACCTCACCCCATAACATGTGGCATTTTCACTAATAATCCGGATTAAATAATTATCTAGTCTAAAATATGGACATAACAGAATTTTCCTGCAAATGTCATTTAAATCCCATTTTTAGCCATCCAACTAGGCTCTATGAATTATAGAATGAATATGCCATGTTCACGCTAACTCGGGTCTTGTTTGGCTTACTAACTATGTATGTTACGTGATATACCTCATACAATGTGCCGTATTTGGGCTTACCATTTTTGTGCAGGTAGATTTAGGTTAGATGTATGTTAGGCCTTCGGGTATTTTTCTTTTTGTATAGACCAAATGGAAAGGATTTGGAAAGCCTTATAATTATTATTTCAATTTCTGCATTTTATTTGGGATAACTGTAATAATTTATTTATTTCCCGCTTTGAATGCTTGATAATGCGATAATAATATATAAACTGAAAATATAATAAATAGGGTGAATTAAAACCGATTAAGAAAGAATGAAATCTTTTAACTTGGCCGATGTAAAATAGATAACATCATCCAAACTCGAAATCTATACTTAAGGCATGGTCTACCACCCGGTGGGAAAATCGTACCAAAATTTCCCGGTTGAGCTGAACCAGGTATCGACCCTATTTTAAGTACAAGATTTTGATCTCGTATCTTTTGAACATTAAAATATGCAAAACCATGTTCATAATCATCATACTATTATCAAGAGAACGGTCCGCCGGCCTGGCTTTGCGGCCTGTTCAAAATGTCATCCGCTTACAATAAGGAAGCTCCATCAGTTAGCTCCTGACCATTGTTCTTCTAGATAATTAGAGTGCATATTCATGTACCAAGGATATTCCTTGGTGGACTTCATCGATGTAGGGTATACAATGTTAGTTGCTTTCCATTCCTAATATAACATCGGGTTTTTATGATTAATCTAGCTCATGAGTTGTACCCTCTGGCGGGTCTACCCTGGTGAAGTAATTGATGAATTGTCTAGCCAGCGTATTCTAAAATGACTTTTGGTAAAATATCACACCTTCATACTAGATGATTGCTTTCTTTCGTAGAGTCAAGTGGAACCTTTCGGGCTAATGGGCATAGTAGATGTATCCATGGTTCATCATTTGCACAAATTCATGGATGTGAGGGCGTGGCCTTGTGTTTCCATTATAGAATATGGGATAAACTTCCATCAAGTCTGGACTTCAAATTCGATAATTGGATTGAGCTAATTCATTTTCTGCACGGATTCTCTCCATGATGTACTCTTAAGAAGGTTCTTACCCCTCGTCTTGGATCATATTAATAAAGTCTTACTGCTTGAGTCAAAGTCTGTAAAGTATCCTTAATCATCACTTGTCGCATACCATAGGGCGCCTGGGGAGTCATGTTCTAAAGACGAGGCATAGTTCTTGCGAACACGAGATTTTACAGTCCCTCTCGCGCAGACGATGATGATGTATGCCCAATTTTATTCCTCATAATAAAAATTCTTTTTTAAAATTTTTATTACCGATATAAAATTCTCTACGAATTTTATTTTCGGAAAACTCAGTTCAGCGTGTCCGGTAACGCATCCGATGGTAGCTCAGACCAATGATTTATACCTAAAAAATGATTTAGTCCAAAAGACCCTAAAAATAGTAAAAAAAGCCCCCAATAATTTAGTTCTTCCTATTGAATTTGCTTTTGGCCTGATTTTATTACTTTTCCCCGATTTCTAGCACGAATCGCGCTTACTTTTTAGACCTGTCAGGAGAGTGAGGCTGCCGGCGGCCTCACCCATAACGCTGGTGGTATCACCCATGCCGCCGGCGATATGACCTTTTACTGTAGAATACTTGTGTGCCTTTTTTGCTCAATATCCGACGGATAATTGATCCAAGATAATTTCCAACAAATTTTAGCCTATATAAAGGCCATTTCTCAGCTAAAACAAGGGTTTGAAAGTATACACTTGAGTTTTAGGGAGATTTTGATTAGTTTTAGTGAGATAAGGTGAAGGAAAGGTAAGAAAAGAGGAATCACTCCATCTTTTCTTGGTTTTTGTTCATTGAACTCTCTGATATTAACTTAAAATCAGTATGCTTTAGGGTTAAAAATTAATTTAATAGGTTTTAGAGCCATAAACACCCCATTCATTACCTAAATCATCATTTAAGCTCCCCGGAGGTTTCATACGAATCATTAAGAGGTGGATTCATGGCCCTGAGCTAAAAATTCTGAGTCTCATAGCTCTTTGGCTTTCATTTTACTTGTTTGCTGCGTTTTAGTTATTGTTTGTGCTTAGTTTTGAATTTTTGGTCGCTTTTCGGCTAAAAATAGCTGGTACAAGAAACTGAAGCCGGCAGAGGTATTTGAAGGCGTCGGTGGTATCAACCATGCCGCCAGCGGCATCGTTGATACTGCCAGTGGCCTCACTTACCCCTAGTGGCCCCATTGTCTTGTAGGACCATTTTTTATGGTATCCAGAAAGTCATGTAGCCTGCTTGTATAACTGATGCCGCTGGCGGTATGGAGTTCTTGACAGTAGTTTATTTTTTATTTATTTCCATCCTAGTTTAATTTTCAAAGCTAGGATGTATAGTATCACATCGGGAGTCCAGAAATCCCCGAAAATGGTCCAAACCTCACAACATGTGGCATTTTCACTAATAAGTTGGTTAAAAAAATAATCGTGTCCGAAATGGACTTTTCCCTACAATTCGTTCGGAAAATGAATTTTTCAAGGGGAACTTATATTCAAAAATAAAAAATTTTGGAGCTAACATGGTAGGTCGACTCCAGCCTAGGGCTCAGCTTCCAAACCCAGTCCGAGGCACTGCCCTAGAACCCCGTGAGTGGCTACCGCCCCTCAACTCCATCGGGGGTGCTGCCCCTCGACTCCACCAAGGGCGCTACCCCCTTGGACCCCGTGAGGGGCTGCCGCCCCCCGACCCCGCTACCGTAGGTGCTATTTTTGGGTGATATACCTTGTATACATGCCGTATTTGTGCTAAACTTTTCGTGCAGGTAGATTTAGGTTAGATGAATGCTAGGCCTTCGAGTATTTTATTTATCGTATAGAAAAATGTATAAGATTTTAAAAGCCTTGTAATTATTATTTTATTTTCCACATTTATTTTTGGATGACTATAATAATTTATTTATATACCGCTTTGAATGTTTGATAAACGCGAAAACAACATATAAATCGAAAACACAATAAATAGGGTGGATTAAAACCAATTAAGAAAGAACGAAACCTTTTAACTTGGCCCAATGTAAAATAGATAACATCATCCGAACTTGTAATCTCTACTTAAGGTATGGTCTACCAACTGGTGGGAAAATTGTACTAGAAGTTTCCCGGTTGAGCTGAACCGGGCGGCGACTCTATTTTAAGTATGAGATTTTGATCTCGTATCTTTTGGACATTCAAATTGGACTTAAATTCAACATTAACAATCAATCTTTTTATCACGCTAAAGTGAGGATTAATCCCTCAGCTCGCTCCAAGTAGCTAGTTATTTTTCTCCACATGCTATGCATCTCACACAATCCTTGTGGGAAAAAGGTCGTCCGCTTATAGTGGTGACTCTGCTAGGGACTTATCTCTTTAAACTCAAACTTAAAATTTTTTTTCAATAAGTTTAAAAGATTTTGATTATATATTGAAATCATTGGCCAAGTTAAAACTTCATTCTTTTTCGTGATGTTTTATCCTTATGCGTGTAGGTAGTTCGGTAATATTAGGTGCCCCATTTTACCCTAGAAGCTCGTGAAAGTATCACTCATGCCCTATTTAGAATTGAGGATGCCTAGCTGGTGGATCACTCATTTTAACTAACACATAAACTCCTACGATTACACCTATTTGGGGAGTGGTTGAGTAATATGGAATCGAGGTAAACAAGAACCTTCTACATCAACAACCCTATAACAAAGCCAAGCTAGAAAAAGCCTTAGCACTTCATCTCCTTAGGATTACCAAAATAATGAAAATAATTGGGACGTACTTCTTTTGCCATTATTGATGAAAAAGCCAAACTCCATCCTTCTAAAGAGGCATTACGCGGTAGTCATAATGTTGGAAGAGGGATGTTTCATGTGCTATGTACTACATGCTCATGCATCACCCACGCATCAGCTTTAAAAGCCAAAACTCAAACTTACCCTTACCAATCTCCATTCTTAGAAGAGGTTTAGCAACATCCTTAGGACTTCTTTTGTACCCCTATTGAGCCATGACATATCACTTTATTTGACAAGGGGTGCAAACGTCCCGCGTATGTTAGAGGGATAAGCCGTTGCATTATGTGCAGCCATACATATCATGCCTCGCTTCCCAAAAACAAAGAGCATGTATACCATCCATACCATTTACAACCCACTCATGGTCTGACCTTTGATTCATGATCCAAACTGTCTTCCTTCCAATCTGAACCTTCTTAACCAGCCAAGTGTTTCCCAAACAACGAAGGAAATATCCCTCCGCCCCAGGATCCGTTAGACCCTACTCCCACCTTAAGAGAAGGATCTCAGCCGCCCCCTGGTTTTATCTTCGCCAGTGCCATGGCTCAGTTTCTGAACCTTGATGCATTTCATGCCTCCAAATAAACCATTATCCAAGAAGCCGTCAAACAAGCCCTTGAGGATAAGAATTTAGATCAGGTTTCTGAGTTTCACATGTAAGCCCCGAACAGTTCAAAATAGATGTTGTCTGATCTACTTGGGGAAAGGCCAGTTGCTCCTGTTTTTTAGCCAACACCCTTGACTCAACCTATGAAAAGCCAATTTCAGTTTGGGCAAACTTCTGCTTTTTAGCAAACCTCAACATCTGCGGGAATGACTCACCTCCAGAATCCTTTTGCCAGCTAACTGATTACTCACCCTCACTTGGATATTTCTCTATCATCCCCTCGGGTTCTAAATCGTGACCAGTCACGAAGCCTCCATACGTGACACCTAAGTTGGAGGCTTTCGTACAGCAAAGGATGAGCCTTCAAATCACCGACCAGGTCATACAGCCTCAGGGCATGACACCTGGAGTCAACACACTGGTAAGAAAACTGATCAAAGACCAGGTCATGCAACCTTCGGGTGTGACACCTAAAATCTAAGCCCATGTCCATCAATTGATGACTGCTAACTCAAACCGAGACAAAGAACCCAAACGGGATAAAGATTGGGTTCCCGACAATTTCACCATGCCTAATATGGCACACTATGATGGGTCTGGGGCCTCAGCTTCTTACATCATTATGTATAAAAGGGCATTGAGGGTGAAGAAGTTAAGCGATGAGGTCCTTGCTAAAATGTTTCCATGCTCTTTATACGGCCTAACACTCGAATGGTACCATACTTTGCCTTAACATGTGGTGACTAACTAGAAGGTCCTCTCAAAGGCCTCAATTGACCACTACGGTTTTAACACCATGATGGAAACAACCATTCAACATCTTGAGGCCGTCCAATAGTTGCCTGGTGAGACCTTTAAGCAATACTTCCACCGTTGGATGGCCACTCAGGTGTTGATGAAATCTAAGCTAAGATTGGAAGAGATGATTGCTAAGCTTATTGATGGATCCCTTCCTCTCTTCAAAAAGAAGATGGATACTGACTCATTCCCCTAGTACAAGGTGGTTTTTGAGAAGGCGAAAAGGTCGAATGCAAGGCTGAGCATGAGCTAGTCGCAAAGGTAGAAAAACCTTAGTTTAAGAAGAATAATGAAGACTCTAGCGCTACCCCTACAATTGCCACGGTTCAACCTATCAAGGACCCCATGCTCAGTGTAAGTCTATGTAGGCTGCCACTCAATGCAATCTTCACCGAGTTAAGAGAGGCCAACCTTCCCAAAACCCTTCAATAGTATAGGCCCCCTGGGAAGGAGGAAAGGAAGAATTTTTATGGGTATCACATCCAACCGGGTCATCGCACCAACGAATGTTAGGCTCTAATTCTCGCCCTCCGACAATTGGTGGAAGACGGTAAGTTGGACGAATCGGAAAAAGCACCCAGCACGATGAATAATCCCCTACCAAAATTTAGTAATGGGTAGGGAATCAAGTCCAACCTCCCTGCGGACCAATGAAGAACCTCCGTATGTGGAGGATGACTACTTAAACATGTAATTTTGTTTAGTTTTGAATAGTTCCGCTATTAAAACTTTCAATTCGATGAACAATTTCATTTCGTTTACTTATATCTTGTTTTGCCCAGTTGGTCCACGCATTCATATGAGTATACACATGACATTTTCAGTATTCAAGATACTTTATTGCATGAAATTAATTCGAGTACGAATGGAATTTCTCAAGTGGTAACCATTTCCAATAATTTAACTCCTGTTAAAACAAATGTGAGATAATAAAAGTGCTTAATGATCCTGATAATGCTTAAGCCTGGTCATACAAAGATACGCTCAGAATAGGCTACCAAATGTCCAAGCATCCCATCCTTGAGGGTATTGTGTGCAAGCCAGTCGAGCAAAAGCTTCATCATTTACAACCACCACACGAACCATCTCGAAAAAAAGATTCAGCGGGTGGTCTATTCCTTACAATACCCAAATTGCCAATTACATCATCAAGGTAAGAAGTTGCCACCAATATTGGATTCATGGGAATTATCAACACCTTCCTCCTATCGAACTTCAGAGTTTCTATACTCTTTTTTTAGCCTTCCCTGTCACAAAGGATAAATATGATCGATAAGATTCAACCATCATCAATTCTTGGACACAAGCTCACGAAAATGGTCATGCAATATTTCCCAAAGCAGCCAAAAGTCGAATCCTACACCAGTCTAAGGATCGAGAAGACGACCAAATCTGTGAAGAAACATGTCTTGGCTCGGTCCAATGCATCCCGCCATATTGCCTCACACAAAGAATTCCAATTTCAAGGGGACTCCCAAATAAAATGGGATAAACATCTCTTGGCTCAGCGCAACATGCCTTGTCATTTTCAAGGGGGGCACCTTCCGAATTAATCAAGAGATATGCAACTAAGCACAACCCTCTCCGCATAAACAACATTTAAGAAACAGTCAAAATGGCAAACAAGCCAATCAGGAAGGCACTTTACAAGCATCAAAACTCTCACAAACCAAATTCTTGCGATATCACCAATCAAAGTCTGAATGAAACCCTCGCACGATCAAGAAAGTACTCAATAAACAAGACAGTCAAGATCATGAGCATAGACAAGAGCGGGTTCGTGGACCTAGTCAACTAGGATAAGCTTAAGCATTATCAGATCTAAATGAAAAGAAATAAATTAGAAAAGCGATACACAAATTATATAAATATAATAAATCATCTGCCTTTTGGTCTTTTACCAATTGGGCAAAATTAGGATGACACCCGACGGTTCGTACTCTACAAACTGGCAGTGCAAAAATTAGGGAATCTCTTAGAAAATCACCCACTAAAATAAAAACTTGAAAAGGGGGGTTCAGGCAAAAATTAGGGAAAGAGAGAAAAATAGTAAGACGCTAACTTGAAAATCTATAAAGGCTGGTTAACACCAGGAGTTTGATTAATGGAAATGGTTACCAACATCTTGTACTCTAATTAAATTCATTCACTGAAAGTGTCTTTCGTACTGAAATCTTTATGATTATGATTGTATGAAGGCCCGGCAACTAAATGGTGGAAACATCGCAAGTAGACTTAACAAAGGGTACTCGAAGCCCATCCATAATAAGTGCACATATCAAAAAGACAAATAAATCCGGATAGGCTAAAACATACAGGTCTATGCAAAAGTCAAAAATAAGTCTGCTGGATTGAATACCTAAAGAGGGTGGTCCAGGAAAAAAAAAGACTACACTAACAAAAAAGGAAAATAGTGAAAAAAATAAATGAAAAGAGAAAGAAAAAAAGAAGATAGGCTGAAAATCCGAAAAGGACGATCTATGAAAGAAACATGTCTGCTGGATTGAAAACCTGAAAGGGGCGATCCAGGCAAAAGTTAAGACAATATTCGATAGATTGAAAACCCTTAGGGGCAGTCTATGCAAAATTTAGAGCTAAAACTAATGCAAAGGTACGTCGTCACTAGGAAGAAGACAAACATCATTCGCACTCCCCACAAAAAGATCGAGCCTCAAACTGGACTCAAGCATAGGTCTAAGCCCTTCATTGTAATCATCCTTAAGGAACTTAATTCCTATCACACAAGCCTACCTTGTCACTACAGAGGCATCATTTGCTCATCCAATATGATTCAACAGAATACCGCATAATCATGCATCTTTAATACATACATTTCATGCATACACTCTTGTAATCCCTATTTCTCAGAATATCCAAAGGAAAACTATCAAGGAACGAAAGCTAGGGGCAAGATCCCAAAAACGTCGATCAAGCTACACCAACCAATTATCGAACACCCACCGATCAACAAGGGGTATTTGGAAGGGGCACAGTTTCCTCCAGCTACTTGGGATAATCCACAAATCAACAAGAAGCACTTGGAAGGGGCAAAGTTCTCCCCAGCTACTTGGAGTCATCTACCGATCAAAAATAAACCGAATAGGGCACGCTCAAGATAGTTTAGAGGACCCGTCAAACTTCCACAATGACTCCTCCGGATCCTCCAGAAAATCCTAACTCAATTTGCTATTTTATACTTCTGTTTTTATTATTTTTCAAAGGGGAAAGAATATTTTTATTTCACAAAATTGATCAAGCAGTAAAAACATCACTTATACTTCAACTAACCCATTTTCTCTGATTTTTAATATAGGGGCACCTTATGCAATTTTAAATGACACTTGATGTAAAACAAATGACACGTGATGAAAAACAAATGACACTTGACACTTGATGCAAAAAAACTGACACTTGATGTGAAACAAATGGCACTTGCTGTAAAACAAAAGAGCACCTACTACAAAACTAGGGGCACCCCATGCAGAAAACCTAAGTCATCTGGCAATCCAAATACTAGGCAAAAAACCATCGATCACCAAAGGGCACTTGATGTAGCAATTACACGCTTGATGTGAGAATCCCCGGGGCAATGATAAAATGGAAGGCACTTGATACCAAAGATCACTAAAGGGCACTTGATGTAGCAATTTTCACGCTTGATGTGAGATTTCCTGATGTAACGATCAAATAAAAGGCACTTGTTGCATAATAGAGAGCACTTGTTGCAAAATGGAAGGCACTCGATACCAAATATCACTAAGGGGCACTTGATGTAGCAATTTAGCACTTGATATGAGACTTCCTTGGGCAACGATAAAAAAAAATGGCACTTGCTGCACAACAAAGGATACTTATTGCTCAACAAATGGCACTTGCTGCTCAATAAATGGCACTTACTACACAACATTCTGCACTTGATGACAAAGATTATCGGGGGCACCCCATGCATGAAAGACAAACCTCAAAGCCAAGTTCTCTTGTCAAATCTTAAAGCTCAAGCCTAACCAAGGGGTAAATCAATCTCAAAGCCCAAGCCCAACCATGGGGCAACCAAATCTACAAATCCCAAGCCCGACTATGGGGCAACCAAATCCACAAAGCTCAAGTCCGACCAAGTGCTAAATCAATCCTCAAAGCTCAATCTCGACCAAGGGGCAAACCTTACCATCGATCAGGTATCATTCCTAAACCCTTGCTCTTTTGTACAATCATATTGACATATGGCAACAGTGATCCCCCAAGGGGAAACCTATGAGCATCGGATTTTACAGTCCCTCTCGGGAGACGATGATGACGTATGCCCGAATTTATTCCTCATAATAAAAATTGTTTTTTGGATTTTTTTACTACCGATATAAAATTCTTTATGAATTTCAGTTTCAAAAAAATTCAGTTCCGCATGCCCGGTAACGCGCCCGGTGGTAGCTCAGACCAATGATTTAAACCTAAAAAATAATTTAGTCTAAAATACCCTAAAAGAAGTCAAAAAGCCCTCAATAATTCAATTCTTTTCGTTAAATTTGCTTTTGGCCGGATTTTATTTCTTTTTCCCTGATTTCAGGCACGGATCGTGCTTACTTTTAGACCTGTCAAGAGAGTGAGGCCATCGACGACCTTACCCATACTATTAGCGGTATCATCCATACCGTCGGTGGCATGACCTTCTGCTATAGAATAACTGTGTGCCTTTTTTTGCTCAATATTCGATGGATAATTTATCCAATTAAAGGCCATTTCTCAGCCAAAATAAGGCTTGGAAAATATACACTTGATTTTTAGGGAGATTTTGATTAGTTTTAGTGGGATAAGGTGAAGAAAAGGTAGAAAAGAGGAATCACTCCATTTTTCTTCGTTTTTGTTCATTAAACTCTCTAATATTAAATTAAAATCAGTAGACTTTAGGATTAAAAATTAATTTAATAGGTTTTAGAGCCTTAAACACCTTCACTACCCAAATTATCATTTGAGCTCCCTAGAGGTGTCATACGGATCACGAAAAGGTGGATTCGTGGCCCCGAGGTAAAAATTCCGAGTCTCATAGCTCTTTAGCTTCCATTTTACTTGTTTGTTGTGTTTTAGTAGCTGTTTGTGCTTAGTTTTAGGTTTTTAGTTGCTATTCAGCCAAAAACAGCTGCTGCAAGAAATTAAAGTTGTCAGAATTGAAGCCTCTGGCAGCATCAACCATGCTGCCAGTGGCATCTTTGATACCTCTAGTGGCCTCATTTGCCCTCAGTGGCACCATTTTCTTGCGGGACCCTTTCTTTATGGTATTTAAAATGTCATATGGCCTGCCTGTATAACTAATACCGCCAGTGGCATCAATGATGCCGATGGTGCCCCCAGTCATACCGCCGGCGCTATGGAGTTCTAGATAGTAGTTTATTTTTTGTTTATTTCTGACCTAGTTTAATTTCTGAAGATAGGATGTACAATATCATGACGGGAGTCCAAGAGTCCCCAAAAATGGTCCAAACCCCATAACATGTTGCATTTTCACTTATAATTTGGTTAAAATAATAATCGTGTCTAAAATGGACTTTTCCCTAAACTTCGTTAGGAAAATGAATTTTTCGAAGGGAACTTATATTCAAAAATCAAAAATTTTTGAGCTAACATGGTAGCTCGACCCCAGCCTAGGGCTCTGGCCCCAGTCCCCATCCGGGGCACTGCCTTGGAACCCTGTGAGGGGCTACCGCTCCTCGACCCCATTGGGGGTGCTGCCCCTAGATCCCGCCGTGAGCGCTGCCCCTTGGACCCCGTGAGGGCTACCACCACCAACCCTGCTGTCGGGGCACCGTTTTTGTGTGATATTCCCTATATATATGCCGTATTTATGCTAACCTTTTCGTGTAGGTAGATTTAGGTTACATGAATGCTAGGCCTTTGAGTATTTTATTTATCGTATAAAAAATTGTATAGGATTTGGAAAGCCATGTAATTATTATTTTATTTTCCATATTTATTTTTGGATAACTTTAATAATTTATTTATTTACCACTTTGAATGCCTGATAAAAGCGAAAACAACGTATAAACCGAAAATAAAATAAATAGGTTAGGTTAAAACCAATTAAGAAAGAATGAAACCTTTCAACTTAATGAAACCTTTCAACTTAGTCAAAATGTAAAATAGATAACATCATCCAAACTCAGAATCTTTAATTAAGGTATGGTCTACCACCTGGTAGGAAACTCGTACCAGAAATTTCCCAGTTAAGCTAAACTGGGTGGCGACTCTATTTTAAGTATGGGATTTTGATCTTGTATCTTTTGGACATGCAAATTGGACTTAAATTCAACATCAACAATCCATCTTTGTATTACACTAAAATGAGGATCAATCCCTTGACTAGCTTCACGGCGCTAGTTATTTTTCCCCACGTGCTACGCATCTCACGTGATCCTTATGGGAAAAAGGTCGTCCGCTCACAGCTCTTCGCACAATCGTAGTCGACTGTCATGCCATTAGGGAAAGGAGCCTCTTATTCAAAATCCCCTAGCAAGTGGTTTAGCTCAGTGTCTGAAAAGATCTCAAGTTCGTACCCTAGATTATCCACTTCGCTTTTATCTTCATTATTCAATTCGTCGGAGTCCTCAAATTCTTGTACTTCTTCATCTAAATCTTTGAAAGGTTGTGGTTGAAAGACCTAAATTGGCTCGTGTTGAATTGGCATATCATCATCAGAATCTTCTTCAAGATCTTCCTTAAGGTCTTCCTCGAGATCCTCCTCGGGATCTTCCTCAAGATCTTCCTCGGGATCTTCCTCTATTGCATTTCCTACTGCATTTACTCCGACCTCAACTCCTGTGATAACTGTGCAAAGGTCAAAGATCATGCCTCGCATACTGGTGAATGTCTCTTTTACATGGGCACTATGCTATAATGTTCCTACAAACCCCTTCAAATGGGTTACATAGCTCGATGTTCACTTAGTTTCTGCGGTTCATTTTTGATGCCATCATGATTACTCTAGGCTTATTCAGGATTATATAGCTCTTGATTTCCTGGTCATGTTATCCCAGAAGAACTTCTAAATTTAAATAGATTTGCCCCAATGTAGTTGGGACTCATACAATCTGGGGGAGTATACATGGAAGGCTGTAGAGGAGGAACATCCTACCAACCAGCGTTGTGTTGATCTACTTGAGGAGCCAACCACTAGCAGAGCAAATTTAGGTATGACTAAGAAGGCATGAAGTAGTGGAGGAAAGATCTCTCCATATAGTACTAGTTCCAACGTCCTTCTGGTGGCATTGCATTGTACCAGCCCATAGCTGCACCTTCTAAGAAACGGGGGAATTGAGGTTCAAAACCCATCATAGAAGTATCTTATTTGTGTATAAATCGAATGAATTCTTCTACATATTCATTAGGGTCGGAACCTCCTCGAAATATGAGGTGTGGTAGCACTAGATACTAGTCCAGCCCTTCTCTCCTCATTCTCAAGACATATTGATCAACCATGTAGATGATGTCCATATTATCAAAAATCATATTATCCCCCCATCATGGGTCATGTCGAAAGTTATCCGTCACATCAATACCCTATTCATCGGCCTCTACCTGGGCATTGATGGCATTTACCGCAGCCTCAAAGTTTGGTAGGGGATTAGTCTGCGTGCTCAATTTCTTCTTAGGCTCTTTCATCCTCCCATCGGCTATCGTATGTTGTAAATCATTCAGTAGTTGGGTGCATTCATTAGTGCGATGCCCCTTAGTCATATAATAGGCATAAAAGTTATCTTTGTCTACCGTAGCAGGTGGAATGAACGGTTTGATGCTCTGAAGCTATTCAAAATTTCTTAGTTTGGTGAATATATATGATAGTTACTCCATCCATGGGGAGATGGATTGATGAGTTTGCACCTGAGTGGCTGCTACAACCTTAGATGGAGCTTTTAAGGACTCGAAGCTGCCTTGTTTGGTAGACCTACCCTTTTCCCAATATCTAGGTTTAGTGTGAGCCTGCTGCCCTTGCTTCTTCATCCGGTCTTCTTCCTCATACTTTTCTAGTCTTTTAGGATAGTCTACCACCTCATTAAAGGTATCAACCCTTTTCATCTTTATGTTATCCTGGTACCTTTGGCTGGATCCATCGATAAGCTTTACTATTAAGGCTTCTTAGTTGGGTGCCCCAGTCACAAGTACATGAACAACCATCCATCTCAAGTAATATTCCTCAAAGGACTCATTCATGCATTGCTTAACCCCTTCAAGAACTTATACAGTAGTTTTGACCTTTAGTTTAAAAGCGTAGTTCTCCAGAAATGTAGAATATAGCTTTTTCCAGTCAGATTTTACGTCTATTAGCTTCCTCAAGTACCATTCAAAAGCTGATCCACGTAGAGCAGCTTAAAATAGATTGAATATATTAACCTTAAGGATGTTCATACTATTCATGATCCAAAGATAACTCTCTATATACGCATGAGGAGGCCTAGTGTCGATATATTAGGCTATATAAGGCATCACAAAGTTAGCCGGGAGGGCTTCCAATTCCTTCGGCGAGAACCAGTCAATGTCTACATACTGCTCAATGGAGGGAGCAACAGACTTTTCTTTTGTTGGGGATAACTTTTCCATGTCTACCATCTTTGCCTTTAATGCCGCTATCTCCACCTCTTATTCTTAGGCTTTCTAAGCATTAGAAGCTCTCAGCCTTTCCCAAACATGATAGAATTTCGGAGCATCTAGAATCCTTCTAAGGGACTGTCCAACTACATCATTATCTGCCATTGCAATTTCAGGTTTTGAGGGACTATCTAACTGCATTATCGTCTGCCATTATAATTTCAGAATCTCGCTAAAGAATCGACTAGTGGTGGGGGTCTGACTTTTAGGCTACCTGTAATACATCTTAACCTCCTTCTCGCTTGCTTCCAACCCGAAAATGCAAGAGATCAAGTGTTAGTAAGTGTATCGGGTGTGGCTTTAAGCCTAACTTACCTTGCTCGTTAGAATGAATGGGTTAATGAGTGAATGAATGGGTGAATGAATCAATGGGTAGACATATATAAATAGTAGGGAGTTGGGTGTATGCCAACTATTTATGGAAGAACCGGCAAGGGCAGCCTATAATATTTGTGGAACACCACAAACACGCGGCTTAAAAACCAGGGCTTTAACTAAATCTAGTTTGACTCGATGGTCAGGGGTGAGTTGACTCGCTGGTCACTCGGGGATTGACTCTATAGTCCAAGTGAACTGAATCACTAGTCACTTGAGGATTGACTCTATAGTCCAAGGCGAGCTTACTCGCTGGTCACTCGGGGATTGACTTTATTATCCAAGGTGAGCTGATTCACTTGTCACTTAGGGATTGACTCTATAGTCTAAGGTGAGCTGACTCGCTGGTCACTCGGGGATTGACTCTATGGTCTAAGGTGAGCTGACTCGCTGGTCACTTGGGGATTTACTCTATGGTCCAAGGTGAGCTGACTCGCTGGTCACTCGGGGATTGACTCTATGGTCTAAGGTGAGCTGACTTGCTGGTCACTCGGGGATTGACTCTATGGTCAAAGGTGAACTGACTCGTTGGTCACTTTGTGATGCTGAGCCTAAATAGGCTAACTGGTCTTGGTTATTTTGGCTCATGGGTTGAGCCTAGGTAGACTCACCGGTCTTGATTATTTCGGTTCATGGGCTGAGCCTAGGTAGACTCACTGGTCTTGATTATTTCAGCTCATGGGCTAAGCCTAGGTACACTTACCAGTTTCGATTATTTGGGCTCATGGGCTGAGCGTAGGCGGGCT
This sequence comes from Euphorbia pulcherrima, assembly GCA_947683365.1. Lineage (NCBI taxonomy): Eukaryota > Viridiplantae > Streptophyta > Magnoliopsida > Malpighiales > Euphorbiaceae > Euphorbia > Euphorbia pulcherrima. Next base: position 40,242,675 of record CANTUS010000008.1, on the reverse strand, counting down.
CACTAGTATTGATTATTTTTGCTCATGGGCTGAGCCTAGTTGGCCTCACTGGTCTTGATTCACTTTTACGTTCTTATAACTAAGGAAATGAAATGGCATGGCACACATTAATGTCATGGCTGAATAAAAATGTGGTTAGTTTTCACAACACCATGATGCTTATGATGTTCATTTTCAGTTTATTTATATTTAGAAAACTTGCACATGTAGCAAATGGTTAGATCATGTCTACCGCCCTTTTAACTCTATTAGGTTACTTTGCTTTAAAGCCAACGGGGGACTTAGAGAAGTTTGCTCGCGTGCACTACAGATTTTTGGGTAAACCTATGGGAGAGTGTCTATGGTTCATCTATATGCGGGCTTCGGTCTCAGGATTGGGTACGATTTAGGTACCCTGAGCCTTTGTGTATCGAGTCCTAGTGGCCCTAAGCAAACTAAAGGAAACTTTTCCACATATAATATACTCGGGTAGTCTTGCCCTTAAGCGAGCAAGGCCCTTATACGTTAAGTAGGGGGGTGTGATTGGATCCATACCCCTCAAGCCCTAAGCAAACTTGGAGATACTTCACCAAAGGACACCTAAATTGGTTTAGGGGTAAAGAATGCAGATGCGATGCAATCCTACAGTTAATGTAATGTTGAAATTACCACATGTTCCGGAATTCCAAAGTTTAATTTGAACAATATTTTAATTATCATGTCAAAAAAAGAATTTTTTTTAAAATTGGGTTTTTATAAAAATAATTGTATCCCCAGCTGAGTCACCACTGTGAGTAGGCAAGGTTTTATTTATGGGAGCATGCAAGGCGCGGGATGTGGGGTGCGGGGCGTGTTTTGGTTCGGTTTGAGAAAACTATAGCGTTGTTTTAAATGTGTGTGTCTATTTTTATAATAAAATGCTTGGTTTTATTAAAGAGAAAATTATTATATTATTTTTCGCATAAACTTATTGAGTGTGAAAAACATGGCTTTTTATAAGTAAAAAATGTGATTATTTTGAGAAATATATTTACACGTTTTGTTAAAAGAAAATATTTTTAAAATAAAGCATTTTTTCTTTATTTAAAAATAAAATAGAGTCGCCACCCGGTTCAGCTCCACCGGAAATTATGGTATACTGATCTGAAATGGGATTATTATACGGAAAAGAAAATGAGATTCTGAGTTCGGACATGATAGTTACTCATATTGTTCAAATTATTTGGATTAATTTTGGAATTTTGGAATTTGTAGTAATTTCCGCATTGCAATGGCTTTATTTAAGAAATAAATTCAAGAAATAAAACTAGCTTTCTAACGGCATAATAAATAAATATTTGCTACCAAAATTTTGGCAGAGTAAGGGCAGCATTTGGGTTTTGGCCCGAAAACTCGGATAGAGTTTCCTCACATTCTGGATGTTTGTCCGTATTTACGAGCTTATTTACACATATTATAGTTTAAGTGATACCAGTGGCTCACTTAACTAGAGAAATGGAATGTAATAAGCAATAATAAAAGTAATAAAAATGAATATTAAAGTTTGGCTTAGAGCCAACTACCCTCAGTTTACTTTTTCGTCTGTCTAGGATGACTTGAGAGCCGGTGCGGGACCGAAGTTGTCAGAGAGTGTAGTTTGTTTGGAAAATAGGTTTAACCCAAGTTATGGCTATAATCTTGGATTATTCCTATAAGAAATGCAGGAATTTTTAGAATTAAGTCGCTTTTAGATCCAAGATCACTTTGAGATCTTGATCTAACAAGACAGGAAAATGAGTTCATACCAAATGTTGGTGATAAAGCTTGAGTTTAGGAGTGTTTTGACAGAGTTTCGGGGCTTTTAGGACTCCTAGAACAAAAGGGGACGAAAGGATTTTTCTTTTCTTCTGTTGAAAAATGAGAGGCATAGTCATCTATTTATAGTGGGGTGGTAATTAGCCTCTGACAAGATCTTACTTTAATCCCGTAAATCCTTGGCAGATCTCGGTAAGATTTGATTTTTTTACTGTAGATAGGCAATTAGCCGGTGGGACGATTACCTATGTTTAACCAAATTTTGACTTTTTGATCTTTCCGTAGAAAATGCTAAATCAAAGTTTCCCTGGAATGTGGATTTTTTAATTTCAGATTTTAGATGACAATTCAGTCCTTTTTGGGTCTTTTGTCTGATCACTGAACGAAATAGGCATAATTCCTCAACGAGCCAGAATAGACATGTGCTAACAACATAAAAGGAAAACATAAGCAACCATCTTAGACCAAATAAGGTTAAATGTGTGAACAAGCATGGTCTTACATCAGAGGAATAATGCTCCTCATGGGCCATCGGCTCCTCCCCAACTGCCTCGTCGTCTCCCTCGGGGTCACCCTCACCAGCACCCTCTTCTTCCTCCCCTCCGTCACTACTTACATAGCCACCAGCTATTCGTCTCACTATATTTAAAAGAATTTTACTAAAAAATATAATTGCAGGCAAATTTTAGACATTTTGTATAGAATTTGTAATTTTTTTAAATGTAATTTATAAAATATTAAAAGAAAAAATAATCTATAGGCCATGGGCCGGGTTTGGGAATGCTTAGTAAGCCCGGACAGAGCTCGAAGTTCTAAATTATAGGCTTGGATCGGGCTTGGGTTAATGTTTTTTTATTTATAGCCCGACGAGCCCAGCCTGACACGCCCGATGAACAGGTCTAGTAGGGGGCATAATGTCCCTCCAACAGCGCACTCGCTACCCCAAGTACCACTTAAGGGACAGGGGGCACTCCATCACGAATCTCCGATTGTTCACATCCTCTTAGACCGAAAGCACCTCAACGTGATTGGACACCATTTTGAATAGGTCTCTGACAACCTGAACAAACAATTAGATAAAAAATCAGTGTAAGCACAATTTAAATTCACAAATGCATTTGTGACTAATGTTTTGTTTAGTGTGAGACAGGGATAAGAGCTAAAGTCATATACCGAGCTGATCTGCAACTTTCTCAAAGTCTCTCTATAGCTGATAGGATATCTGCTGAAACCCCCGACACTCCCACACCATCTAGCGAGAAAGTGAGAACCTGCGGGCACTTTCGTCTTGAATTTCACCGGGGGAAGAATCTAGTGCTCAAAAGCCCAAGCCTACACAATTAACAACTATTCAATCCAAGACATCCAAAAAGGGAAACGGGGAAAAAACGATAAAAGGTACAAAGGAAATAATTAAATGCTCTTGAAAAGGCATACCTGTAGGAGTAAGTGGCTCGACCGAAGGACCTTGCCTTTTTTGTTAGCCCCCGCGTCCAATCCGCGGTATATGTAGGCAAGAATGGCTAGAGGCCAATTCTTTTCCTTGATCGTCTTTACATCCTTAATGGCAGAAAGCAGTCCATAGTTGATTTTGCTGCTAGAGATTGGAAAGAATAGCACAGACAACAAAAGAAATCACAAAAGAGTGGACATAAGTGTCTCACTAAGTCTTGAGGACCACACCAACCTCCATCCCGTTGTGAGAATGGGATTTTACAGTCCCTCTTGTGAGATGATGGACGTATATATGATTTTATTCCTCATTATAAAAATCATTTTTTTGGAATTTCTATTACTGATAAAAAATTCTTTACGAATTTTATTTTTGGAAAAAATCAATTCGGTGTGTCTGATAACACGTCCGATGGTAGCTCGAACCGATGATTTACACCCAAAAAATAATCTAGTCCTAAATACCCTTAAAAATTTAAAAATAACGCTAATTGTACAAAAAAATCCCACTAAAATACCTTTTTAAGCAGATAATGGCGGTTATGCTTACTTTTCAGACCTAGCAGTAGTTAAAGCTACCAGCGGCTTCAGCGATACCGCTGACGGTATCATCCATGCCATTAGCGACATGAGTTTCTGCAATAGACAGCTTTTTGCCATGCTTGCTCGATACCCACCGGATAACTGATCAAAGTCAATTTCCACCTGATTTTACCCTATATAAAGAGCCATTTTCAGTTGAAAAATGGTTGGACTCTCCCCACTTGAAATCTAATAGAGAGTTTAGCAGGTTCTAGTTAGTTTTAGTAGGATAAGGTATAGAAAAGGTAAGAAAAGAGGAGTTAGTCCATCTTTTCTTGGTTTTTCTTAACTGAACTCTCTGATATCTAAGTAGATTTTAGGTTCAAAATCACCATAATAGGATTTAGAGAACTAAATCCCCCACTAACTACCCAAATCATCATTTGAGCTCCCCGGAGGTGTCATTCGGATCACGAAGAGGTGGATTCAAGGCCCCGAGGTAAAAATTCTAAGTCTTATAGCACTTTGGCTCCCATTTTACTCATTTATTGCATTTATCTGCTGTTTTGTGCTGAGTTTTGGGTTGTCAGCCGCTTTTCAACCATTAACTACTGTTGCTGCAAGAAATTGAAGCTGCCAGGGACACTTGAAGCAGCCGGCCGTATCACTCATGTTACTAGTGACATCAGTGATACTGCCAGGGGCTTCCTTTGACCCTAACGACTGTATTTTCTTATGGGATCCTTTCTTTATGGTATCTAGAATGTCATCCAACCTGCCTGTGTAAATGAAATCGCCCACGGCATCATTAATGCCACCGGCGACTTCATTCATACCGCCGACGGTATGAGGTTATGGACAACATGTTTATTTTTATTTTTTTCATTTTTGGCCTAGTTTAATTTCTAAAGCTAGGATGTACAGTGCGACGATAGAACTCCCTGAAAATAGTCCTCACCCTATAACATGTGGCATTTTCACTAATAATCCGATTAGAATAACAAATCGAGTCTAAAATGTGGATAAAACGGGATTTTCTCATAAACACCTTTCAAACACCATTTTTAGCCATCCAACCTGGCCCTATGAATTGTAAAATAAAATATGTCATGCTCACGCTAACTCGAGTCTTATTTGGTCTACTAACTATGCACGTTACTTGATATACCTTATACAACGTGCCATATCTGTGCTAACCGTTTTATGTAGGTAGATTTAGGTTAGATGTATGTAGGCCTTCGGGTATTTTATTTATTGCATAGAAAAATGTATAGGATTTGAAAAGCCACGTAATTATTCTTTAATTTTTGCACTTTTATTGGGGATGACTATAATAATTTATTTATTTACCGCTTTGAATGCTTGATGACGCACTAACATAATATATAAATCGAAAACATAATAAATAGTGTAGATTAAAACCGAATAACAAAGAATGAAACTTTTAACTTGGTGAATGTAAAATAGATAACATCATTCAAACTCGGAATCTCTACTTAAGGTATGGTCTACCACCCGGTGGAAAATCGTACCAAAAGTTCCAGATTGAGCTAAACCGGGTGACGACTCTATTTTAAGTACGGGATTTTGATCTCGTATCTTTTGGACACTAAAATATGCAAAACCATTTTCTATCATCACGATCATGCCTTTATTTTTAGGAGACTGGTCCTCTAGCCTAGCTTCGTAGCCTGTCCAAAATATCTTCCGCTCACAGTGGCGACTCTGCTGGGGATCCATCTCTTTAAACTTAAACTTAAAAATTTTCAATAAGTTTAAAAGATTTAGATGATGTATTGATCATTGGCCAAATTAAAACTTCATTATTTTTTTATAACATTTAGCCTTACGCTTATAGATAGTTTTGTAAAATTAGGATCCCCCATTTTACCCGAGAAGCTCACGAACGTATCACTCATGCCCTACGGGAATTGAGGATGCCTAGTGGATGAGTCACTCGTTTCAACCAACAGGTGAACTCCTGCGATCACACCTATTTGAGGACTAGTTGAGTAATGTAGAATCAAGGTAAATGAGAACCTTCTACATCAGCACTATAACAAAGCCGCATTAGTAAAGCCATCATAGTCATTCCCCCTTAGGAACCAAAATAATAAAAAAAATAAATTGGATGCACTTTTTTACCGTTTGTTGGCATCAAAGTTAACCTCCATCCTTTTTGATCAGCGTTACGTGAGAGTCATAAGGTCGGAAGCGGGATGTTTCATGTGCTATGTGCTACATGCTGATGCATCATCTTCAAGGGCTGAAAATCAATCAACTTACCCTTACCAATCTCCATTCATGGAAGAGGTTTGGCAACATCTGTAGGACTTCTTTCGTACCTCCACTGAGTCATGATATATCACTATGCATGATGAGGGGTACAAATGTCCCACATATGTTGGAGGGATAAGCCTTTGCGCCATCACTAACCATATTTGCATGTAGCCATACAGGTCTCGAATCAGTTATTAGACAAAAATCATCCACTCCATCCATGGCATCACATAATCCATGCATGATCTGATCCGCTACCTGCCATTTTAGTTAGGAGGAGGCAAAGTTATTAATGCACCCAAGTTTGTAGTAGGCCTAAGCATCGTTTGATTCATCATTCTCTCACCCCTGTAGTCACCACAGAATTTAAAGGGGTTTCATGTAGTGATTCTAGTGGGGAGTCAGATTTAGAGTAGATTCAATTGCGTCAAAATTCCTCTTAGCCAGCCATGTCTTTCCTAAATAATGAAGGAAAACTCCATCCACTAGAGGATCAACTAGGCCTTACTCCCACCTCGGGAGTAGGATCTCAGCCACCTTTTCGTTTTGACTTCACCAGCGCTATGGCTTAATTTCTCAATTTAGATGCATTCTAGGCCTCTATACAAGCCGCTATTTAGGCCGCCGTCAGGCAAGCCCTTAAAGATAAGAACTCAGATCGGGTCTCTGAATCCAATATGCAAGCACAAAATGGCTCAGCTCAGATTTTTTCCAGCCCAATAGGGGCAAGGTCAGCTGCACTTGTTTTCCACCCAGCACCCTTAACTCAACCTATGCCAAGCCTGTTCCACTTTATGAAATCTTCTACTTTTCTTTAAGCTTCGACAACCCCATTGATCATTTCTTGTAATCCGAGACATTTAGCTCAAAGCTCGGTTCCTCCTGTGTTTACTCACCAACATCTGGCTTCCTTCGCAAACTAGCCTAGCCTCTGCCATCCTTTACTCCTCAGTTTATTATAACTCCTCAGGTACTACCTACTCCCAGAATCCTTTCAGTAACAATTGGTCGCCCATCCTCACTTAGATATACCTCCACCATCTCCATCTATCCCAAACTGCGACAAGGTCACGCAGCCTCCAGGTGTGACACCTGAAGTAGCATCCTTTGTGCGCCAAATGATTACCTCCCGAACCAACGACTAAGTCAAGCATTGTTTGGCTGTGACACCTGAGCTGAAGCTCTCATTTAGTAGCCAATCAATGACCAGGTCACGCAACCTCTGGGCGTGACACCCAATATCCAAGCTTACGTCCATTGGATAATAACCGCTAACTCAAGCCGAGGCAAAGAACCCGAGCCAGGTGAGGATTAGGTCCCCGACAATTTTACCATGCCTAGTATGGTTCATTATGATAGGTCAGGTGCCCCTACCTCTCACATCATTATGTATGAGTGTATAATGTGAGTAAAGAAGTTCAGTGATAAAATTCTTGCCGAGTTATTCCTGTGCTCTCTTTGAGGACCCGCTCTTAAATGGTATCACACCTTCCCTAATCATATCATCACCAATTGGAAACTTCTCTCAAAAGCTCTAATTGAACATTATGGCTTCAACACCATGATGAAGGCAACCTCTAACATCTTGAAGGGGTTCACCAGCTGCCTAGTGAGACTTTCAGACAATACTTCAATCGCTGGATGGCAACCCAAGTTCTGATGAAGTCTAAGCTCAGCCTTGAGGGAATGATTTTCAAACTCTTAGAAGGGGCACTCCCTACTATCTGAAAGTAAATGGCAACCGACTTCTTCTTGTCCTATAAAGCTATTTATGAGAAAGCGGATAATATTGAGCCTTAACGAGAAGAAAACGCAGGGGAGCCCTAGTTTAGAAAGAATATTGATACCCAGGGTCAAGCTGACTCAGTTCTAGTTATTGGGTTAGGCATCTCATCCAACTCAGTCTTTGATCTGATTAGCCAAGGTAATCCAGGTGTTAATTCAGTTTAGGGTACAGAAGTAGATCCGACTCCTCCTAAGAAGGAAGACCGTAGAACCCAGCCTTTGTGGCTAAGAGAATGAAAACCAAGAAAGAGCCGCTTTTCATTGTCGATTCCTTTGTTTTAAAGGAAGATTACTCCGATGACAATGATGGAGTAGTCGAGGAAACTAAAGTAGTATGTACCAAATTGTTTAGGGTTGATGCACCCTTGGCTGTTAAGCCTAATGAACTATTTAGAGTTGACGAAAATGAGCTTTTCAGTGTTGATAGGTATGAATTGCTAAACTCAGATTCGAACCTTGATGAACCACCTTATCTTTTCAAAACATGAGCCACTCAGAGTGTCCTACTCGATAATGTCCTGAACATCACTAGGAGTGGCAGCGTGTACCAGCCCGAGGACCATTATCTCTGCTTGAATCAAGAACTGGTCCTTAAGAGGATAGGCACTTCTGTAAGGCCTCCTTCTATGCCTTTGAATGTCCCGACAAGCCTTGAGGTTGATCCTCTCATCACCCAGCTCAAGAATACCCAAGCTCACTATAGCACCTAGTAGTTGGTCATTGATTCTAATGGGCATCGCAGGGATCGAATCAAGCGACTGCTCGATCTTGAACCTACCCCGACCACCTCTGCTGTGGAAATGTGTGCCAGGGTCGAGGAGGCTATCCCTCCGATAAAGCCACTACAGATTGTATTCAATGATTTTAATTTTTGGTCAAAGGTAAAGACCATAATAGGGCTTTTTTATTCATATTCAGATTCTCGATAAGACCATACCCTATATCATGGTGGATGACAACTCTACATTGAATCTCTGCCCCCTCAAAGTCCTTCCTTACTTGGGGCTGTTAGAGGAAATGCTTGAGAAATTTAACACTATAATTTATGCTTATGACGACTTGAAGCGCAGTGTAATTGGGGCATTTGAAGAGAAAGTTACTGCCGGATGGGTACCAAGCAAAGTGTGGTTCACTGTCCTTGACATCCTAATCACCTACTCCTTATTACTTGGTCAACCTTGGCTCCATGCCTTGGGAGCAGTACCCTCCAATCTCCATCAGAAAGTTATGTTCATAAATAAGAATAAGCTAGGAGTGATTGAGGCAGATGCTGCATCTGTTATGGTTGTCATGGAAGCCAAAGCTAAGTTGGATGAAGGCCTTCAAATTGCTGTAGTCCGCAAAGCCAAAAAGTCAGCTCCTACTTGGTATAGTTACCTCCACCCTAGCATGGGAAAACTAATGAAGCATGCTAAGTTTAAGCCTAGAAAGGGCTGTGGAATGTATGAACAGGGAATTATTAAGGCCTTCGAGCCAAAGGTGCTAGTCCTCTAAGTAGGGTTAGGGTATAATCCTAAGAATATCTACCAACGTATTCGTGCCGGCTACTGTCAGATGGTGACTGTCTATAAAATCTAAGGCCAGAGGCCTTACAAAGGGGAACCTGAGCCCGTAGAGCATAATGGGAAAATGTGGCCCGGTTTTGAGATCTACAAGGATATCTATAATTTTGAAGCCAGCTGCATGGTCATTTCTACTGAACCTAAATCCATTGAACCTATAGATCCTATCTATATTGTTTCTGATAAGGTCAAGGGAAAGGGGAAGATGTATCCTAAGGATAAGACCAGGTGAAGTGATAAAGAGCCTCTGGATCAGGAAGTTAAAGACGTTGTGGCTGCTATAACCAAGGCTATGGCATTTTCTTGAAGAAAGGTTAAAAGGGTGAGAGAACCGGGGAAGAGGACTTCATGACTGAGATCGTGAAAAAGCTCGCCAGGGCCCTGACCGAGAAAGCCAATCTGTCCAAGGAACCACCACTCACTGTTGACTAGAAGATATATCTAGAATGTGACCTGGATGCCGTATTGATGAAGCCTACAGTGGATGCTCCACCTGCTGCTGACATCGCCACTGACCCACTCCGCCTATGGAGAAGGACAACATGGATGATGAAATCTTTAATATTTCTAATGTATTTGATGCAAACAATGTCGCCTATAAGGCTTTCAATTCAACGAATGACTCTCATTTTGATTACTTGTTTGATGTTTTTCCTGAAGGATCCATGCATTTACACAACCATATGCATAATGTTTTTGGTATTAGCGATACTTCTTTAAATGAAATAAACCTATGTACTAATGATAACCCTAAAATGGTAACCATTTCCAACGACTCAACTCTCAAAGAAAAAAGTGAGATAATAAAAGTTCTTGAAAGACATGTTAACACTTTTGCTAGGTCGTACAAAGATATGCCTGGGGTTGATCATCACATTACCGAGTACAGAATTTTGACCGATCCTAAGTTTAGACCTGTCAAATAGAAGCTCCGTAGCTTAAGACTAGAATGGGTAGATCCAGTTAAGGATGAGGTGTTAAGGTTAATCGAGGCTCATTTCATCGAAGTTGTGGATTACCTGACTTGGTTGTCTAACATAGTTCCAGTTTCGAAGAAAGATGGTAGGGTCTGAGTTTGTGTTAACTTTCGGGATCTTCATAAAGCTTCACCTAAAGATGACTTCCCACTTCCTCACATTGATGTTCTGATTGACAGTGCCACTAGGGCAGCCATGTACTTGTTTATGGATGGATTCTCGGATTATAATTAGATTCTAATGGATATCATTGACAAGGTTAAGACAACGTTCATCACCAAATGGGGAGTTTATTGCTACAAAGTAATTCCGTTTAGGTTAAAGAATGTCGGGGCTACTTATTAGCTGCCTTAACTACACTCTTGAATGACTTGATCCATAAGGAGGTAGAAGTATATATGGATGATATGATCATGAAGTCTGCTACCCGATAAGAGCACCCCGCTATTTGCAACAGATTCATGACTTGTGTCGAGAAGTATAATCTCTGCCTGAATCCAAAGAAGTGTGTGTTTGGGGTTACTTTAGGCAAGTTGCTGGGACATGTGGTTAGTTAGAAATGAATCAAAATGGACCCATATAAGGCCAAAGCCATTAGGGATATGCCTCTACCAAAACCAGAGAAAGAAGTCCAGTCGTTTCTGGGCTCCTTACAGTATATCAGTCGATTCATTTGCTGCCTCAATACTGTGTGCGACCCATCTTTATACAATTGAGTAAGAAACAACTAGTGGTATAGAACGATCAGTGCCAAGTGGAGTTTGATGGAATCAAAGCTTATCTTGTTGACCCATCTGTTCTAAAACTGCCCATCCCAGGAAAACCGTTGACCCTGTACCTAGTGTGAGCACTGGATTTTAACAATCCTTATCATAAAATGATAATGAGAGCTATATGATGCAATTTCTTTCAGGTGTTGTCCATCAGAGGTGTTCCTACTACTGCAAAGTTGAGTTTGGCCAAAGTAAGGAGACCTAGTCTACCTTAGGGACCTGTACGGGCACTACTTGGTGGTACAGATCCACTGATAGACCCGTACGGGTCATCCCTTCTATAGGTTTAGGGAGGACCCCGTACAGGTCCCTAAGTACCCGTACGGGTGGTTCCTCACTCGTACGGGTACTCTGGTTGCCTAAACAGGCTCTTTTGGAAGGGAATCCTTTCCGATTTTGGGAAAAGGCCGGTCATGAATGCAATTTATTGCATTCAGACCTCCTTTCCCCTCTAAATAGGGCCCTTCTCTTCACATTTTCAACATACACATTTCATACAAAAATTATACTAAAATTCTAGAAGTTGCTATTGGTATAGTAGAGGTATAGGAGGTATAAAATAGAGAGAAAACCCATTCTTTGAGGTTTTGTCCATATTTTATTCATTCCTAACTTCATTCATTAGGATTTAGGGGAGGTTCTGTCCACACAAATACTCACCTAAATAGTCCTATTTTACCATCTACTTTGGCCAGACTCTCTCAACAGTAAAGGGATCATCTTAAAGTCGATTCACGCCACAAAGGCAACGCTCCTGAGTTTCAAAGAGACTCACATCTCAATTATTTCATTGTTATTATTCTCCATTTCTCCTATTTAACTGTTCCTTCCATTTGTTGTTTCGGGTCTGGTCCTAACCCGTATGAGCCTTCTTAGCACCATATATCCCCAAAGATATCAAATCGGTGTGCTACACTCATACGAAAGGAAATCCCTTTTTATTTTATTTTTCTGCCATCAATCCAATAATCTATTAATCTGTAAACTGGACTAAACAGAGTTTTTGCCTGGACCAGACTAGACCCATATGGGTACACCATACTCGTACCAGTCCTCCTTAGTACCCATATAGGTCCCACCCACCCATACGGGTACCAGCCTCAGGCAGATTCCAAAACTCATTTTAATCGATTAAAAATCAATTTAACTCACCATTTTCCATGCGATCATTCTCACTAATAATCGGGTAAATCAACCCACAAAAAGTTAAAATTTGTTTTAACAATGAAATACGCTGAAGTGCTGATTTATAATGTGCTATAAACCGTGCTAATGTCTGTGGATGCAAGGGAATTTATTTTCATTTTTGTTTTATAACTTAGAACAAATGTATAGGTTCTCTTTGCAATTCCCCCATTTTTCCCCCAGTTGTAATTTTTCCCCCTGTTTATTGCTTGTGCTTTATTGTAATATATAAACTCATGCAACGAGTGTGAAAGTGTGAAGAAATAGGATTTATATGATAATTCCCCAAATGATGAAAACTAAAATAGTTTTATGCGGTGAATGTAATTTTGAATCAACTAAATGAGAAATAAGCGACTCATCTGATACCCGAATCTCAGATCCAATAGGTATGAGTGTCCCGCCCAGAGGGAACCATACCAAAACTCTTTCCCAAGTAGATAACTTCGACGGCAACTCTATCAATTGTATCAAGATTCGGATCTCGATTCTTGTATTCATTAAAATTGGCTTATTGTGTAAACTTGAACTAAAAATGTTTTATCACGCCAAAATCCAACCAAACCCCAAGTGGGCCCCGTCTCTTATATAGGTGCCGAGGGAGACCCACACATCATCGACACCTTACAGTGGCGACTCTGCTGGGGAAATAATCTTTTAGCTTGTAAAATATTGGTTTATTTTAAAAGCATAAAAGATTAAGATGATCATCGAAGATCATTTAATTTATTCAACCCGCTTTTATTTTTATCATTTGGGAAAATTATCACACTCTATCTTCTCATCTCCTTCTCTCTTTAGTTAGATGTGCTCTTCTTCTAGCGCTAGGTTAGGGTGCCTATTATTTCCGTAACACTTGAGACGGTGATACCCATGACGGCCAGGGATATTGGGTACACCTTAGTGGGTGGAGCACTCATTGCCATCTCCTACTAAAAAAAGGCTTGATGCGATGGGAACCTTCTACAACAACTTCTGATATAGAAAGCTATAGAATTTTATCCTTTAGGTACCATGATTTCTGTGTGGGATTAGACTAAGGAAGAATACCCTCAGACTCGGCGAGAGAAATAAGGACGGAACCAATCAATTCGTATATATTGTGTTATATACCCCTATGATTAACCCCACCATGCGTCGTTGTGATTTATGCATGTATGCCATATCCCTTGCATGTACTGATCTCTTGGTTATCACCTCAGCCAAAACCAAACCTCAAAGAGAAAGAGCTTGGCGATCCGGCTCCTCTAGTTCTATTAAGGGTTGCTCGCTCTCTATCTATGAGTTTTCCATCTAGCAGTCAGTTTAGTTTGTTTATTCTTTTTGCCTATCATTTTTAGGAGTTGTCTCATATCCTAACTCTAGATGGCCAGATTGATGTTGAGGTTGAGGATGTTGAGATTGGTGAGGAGGCAAATGCATTGAGGGCCGAGGTTAGGTCAGAGATCGTAAATGGCATCTCATAGTGCTTAGAAAGTAATCAGTTTTTGGACTGAATAAATAATAATATATTGGCCTCATCAGGTCGATCATGGCTGAAGAGAGAATGGCCAATGCTCCTCAGAGCATGCCTGTCAGTGCTCCAGCAGTGAATACAGTGATTAATGAACAAGTATCTAGGGTCACTCATAATTCGTTCACCTAATTTTGATTATTGCTAGTACAGACTCATGGGGATTCTTCCAGTCAGCTTGGTCAGTTGGGTTCTTTGGGTCCAGTTAGCTTGCCATTTTAGTCAATGGGTATAGTGGCTCTTCCGGTCATTAGTACGTTTGCCCAACCTAGTCAGGGGTTTGTGCCACCGCCATTTCAGTTTGGGGCATCCGATTCGATCCTAAATTTTATGGTCACACCTAAAGGGATGACCTATCCTCAATCAAAGCGTTTACCCTTAGGTGTGATTACTCAATCAGAGGGATCATCTTTATCCTCAAAAGTGTATGATCTACTTCAAAAATTGCTTGTTGCTAATCCCAGCTCCAAACCATCATCACTATCCATCTAAGTAGTTAGAGAGGAGGATTGGGTCTCTAAAAACTTTAGTATGCCTAGCATAGCAAAGTATAACGGAACTGGTCTACCTCAATGTCACATTACAGCCTATCAAAGGGTTATGAGGAGCAGAAATTTAAGTGATAAGGTCCTAGCTAAAATGTTCCCTTACACCTTGGAAGGTCTTATTATAGAATGGTACAACACTTTATCAGATGAAGTGAACGAAAACTAGAAAGCTTTATCGGAGGCTTTTATCGAGCAGTATGGTTTCAATGCCATCATTAAAACTATAATACAGAAATCGGAGGCTACTAAGCAGGCCCCCAATGAAAATTTCAAACCCTACTTGAAAAGGTGGATGGCCACTCAAGTTCTATTGAAGGATAGTCTAAGTCTCCCGGAGATGATAATAAAATTGATGGATGGCACCCTACCTGCTTATCGTAAGGTTCTTGGTGTGGATAAATTCTCTAGCTACGTTGAGGTCTTTGAAAAAGCTAAGAAGTGGGAAAGGATCGAGGAAATAGAAAGGGCGAGTATGCCGGCCAAACCTTGGTTAAAAAAGAATGACCCTTCAGCCCCAGCCCATGCTTCTAAGTTAAAACTTGGCTCTGATCCTAAATAGCAGTAGTATGAGAAGAAGCGGTTGTAGTCTGCTCCATTGAAGATGGTATTTCCCCCTGGAAAGCATCTCTACCCACCATCTTCACTAAGTTGAGGGCACTTGGTCTTCTTCAGAGTATCAAGCTCTATGTCCCCCCTAAACTTGAAGACAGGGATCAGTTTTATGATTACCATGTTCGCAAGGGGCATTGCACTAGTGCCTGTAGGGATCTACTTAAGGCTATTTGAGGTTTGATTAGGGAAAAGAAGATTCAGGAACCAAAACTTAAACCCAGTACCATGAATAATCCCCTTTCAAATTTTGAGAAACAAGTTAGAGCTATCGAATCAGGCTTGCCCTCCTACTATGTCTTCAATATGATCTCTCAACCTAATCCTATAGTTGATTTGGTCGTGGCCTTACCAAACAAGCCAATCCCCGTTGACATCGAGGCATTCGAATTAGATGGAATTCATGATAAGGAAGCTATATTGGTTCAAGCAGGGCTAATTGATATCGATGCTTATATATTGAAGAATGATATGCACGAAGGACCTGCCTTGATGGTGGAAACTTCTGAAGGGAGAAGTTATATGAAAGACATGGTGCTACATGTTACCTGAAGTGGGAGGATCCTTTTTGACCCTATCCCAAAGAGAAGAAAGGGCAGAGACATGGATATCCAGGTCATTCAAAATATCAATTAGGGTCCAATCTTTATGCCCTGGTCAGTATTGAAAAGAAAGTCACCCATCTAGTCCAACAATTATAAGTTACCCCTACTAAGTATAACATCTGGCAGCTCCTTGTTGACTCTAAAGAACATCGCAAGGGTCTGATAAAAAAGTAATTCAGTATGGAAGCTACACCTTTTACTAATCTAGTTGAGGTATTCTCAGTTATCGGGGATCTCCTCCTGATCAGATCGAACCCATCAAGTTATATCAGCCAAACCTCCCAACCGAAGGGAATAAGTATAACAAGGCACATTTTATTAAGGTGTAAATCTTTGATCATTCTATCCTGTGTGTTATGGTTGACGATGGTTTTGCCCTTAATCTCTGCCCTGCTAAGATCCTTCCTCACTTAGGGCTGGATGAATCCATGTTGAAGAAGTCTAATACTATCATAAGGGCATATGATGATATGAAGAGAAGTGTCATTGGGGTCTTTAAAGCTAAAGTTACAGTTAGGGAAGTGAAGTCTAAGGTCTTGTTTACTATTATCGATAATCATGTCACCTACACATTACTGTTAGGTTGACCTTGGCTCCATGCATTAAGGGATGGCCCTTCCACGGTTCATTAAAAAGTTAAGATCATCCACAATGGCAAGCTGGTGACCATTAGTGCTGATAAGCCATTTATCATAGCGACCTTAGAGGCCGAGGAAAAGGAATCTAGGGTGGCTATAGCTCACCAAGGTACAAAGTTTTTGATTAAGAGGTATATATCACTTAAGATAGAGAAGATTATGATGAAGTAGGGTTGCGTACAGGGTAGAGGACTTGGAAAGAATCTATAGGGAATGCTGGAACCCCTCTTACCTCTTCCATGGCCATTCAGACTTGGTTTAGCGAATCTTCTAAGTGCCAAAAAGTCCAAGCCTAAATCCTACCTTATGATAGGGTCGGAAATCAAGCAAGGGGAATTCTCGGGTGAAGAAGAACCTGTCAAAGTAAGTGGGAAGAAAGTCCCCGATTTTGAGATCTTCAATGATGTATATGATTTCAAGAATGGCTGCCTAATTAAAACCTCCGTTTTTGTGGAAGTATGTGGGAATGCTGAAGAAGAAGAAATGAATGAGGTGTCGAGTCCATCACTAAAGCACTAGCGGTACTTATGAGGAAGAATTGGAAGAGAAATGAGAAAGGAAGTCCCATCAGCAAGGCTGCCAAGAACTTAGCAAAAGCAGTGGCCGAAGAAACACAAGCAAACTTGCACACTAGGGCTACCAGTTTAGTTGTCAATCAATGAGGCCCTCCGCCTATAGAGGATGATTCAAATGATGTAATTTTTAATATTGCAAACATTTTTTATGCAAATAATGCCACTTATAAGGCATATCATGAATAAAGTGTAAGCATCAGTATCTTTATTTTTAACATGTCATTGATGCACCTATCATTCACATTTCACTTGAGTATTTCATTCTAATGACGCCATGCACTCATAACAACAACATTCTCAAACTATCATCATATTCAATAATGAAGTTGACCTTAAGTATAACGCAATGGTATAAACGTCCAATGGTTAAAACCTATCATCAAAATAGAGATATTGAAAAGTGCTTAGCAAACATGATGACAAATTAGCCTAGGTCCTTCTTTCTTCATTGGGAGAAAAGCATACAAAAACACACATCATTAAGAAAGAAGACCCAGAAGCACCAACAATAGGTCAACTTTGATCATAAAAAGTGGAAAGGACATCTTGAGTCACAAATTAACCATCTTAAGAGCTCTAAAGGGAAGGTAATCAGTCAAGAAGATTATGTCAAAGACAGTGGCTACGTACAGAGTTTGGGCTGATAAGATTCCATTTAGAGTTTGGAGGTACAGAACTAGTGTAAGAACTCCCACCAATCAAACACCTTTCTCCTTAGAATATGGAATGGAAGCCATGTTACAGGTCAAAATAGAAGTAAGATCTCTAAGAGTGGCACTTGAAATGCAGTTAAAAAAATTAGATTGGACAAGAGCCAGGTATGAACAATTGAATGCAATAGATGAAAAGCAGCTCAGGGCACTTGACCATTTCCAGATGTACCAATAGCGCATGGCTCAAGCTTACAATAATAGAATCATATACCCAAAACAACCTCTCAAAGCAGGTGATCTGGTCCTCAAGCAGCTACACCAAGTCAACACTGACGCTAGGGACAAGCTTAGGCCTAATTAGGAAGGACCATTCATCATGAAGAAAGTCCTTGGTATAGGAGGAATCAAGCTTATGGACATGGATGGAAATGAGTTTGAGAATCTAGTGAATCAAGATAGGTTCAAGCGTTATCATGTCTAGGTCAAAAGAATTAAATCATAAAAAAGCAGCGCAAAGATTAAAAGAAATAAAGGATAAAACACTCGGCGAGCGGTCCTCTACTACTCGGGGAAAAAATTAGGGTGCAGCCCGCTGATCGGTATTTCGCAAATCGATCAGGCAAAAATCAGGGCACTCCAATGCAAATAAAGCCCGCTAAGCTAAAAACCCAAAAAGGGCGGCTTAGGCAAAAGTTAGGGCATCAAGAGAAAAATGTCTGTTCCTTTCTAGAAAATATATAAATGACCAGTAGGTAGTAGAGGTTAACCATTGGAAATTGTTACCATTGCTTATGTATTCAAATTAATTTCATTAATGAACATTTTATGATTTTGCTAAGAATCTTGGACTTATGAATGCATGCATGTCTTTAGGTGAAACAATTACTGGTATGTGAACATCAATTTTTCTCTATTTGTTATGCATCATTGGATTCACTTTTATCATACATTTACAATATTTAGAAAAGCCTGCTGGATTGAAAACCCGAAAGGACGATCCAGGAATAAGTTAAGGCAAAATGAAAAGTCTGCTGGATTGAGCCGTCAAGGACAATTCAGGCAAAAATTAAGACATCCTACAGGATTGAAAACCTAAAAGGGCGGTCTTACTAAAAATTAAGGCAAAACGAAAGAGAAAAGCTTGCTAGGTTGAAAACCCGAAAGGGCGGTCTAGGCAAAAGTTAAAGCTAAAAAGAAAAAGATCCGCTGGGCTAAGACATCGAGGATAGCTCAGGCAAAAATTAGGATAAAAAGAAAGGAAAACAAAAATAAATGTTCGATGGGTCCCCTTACATTGAGTGGCCTATGAAAAAGTTAGAATGTCACCTTATATCCTCACTATAAAATCACTCGACAAAATACATATTCATAAGGTAATAATATTCAATAGTCTCAATTCAAAAAAATCCATAAGCATAAAAGAAGTATCAAAAGTACTAATTCAAACATCATAATCAAAGCAAGCCATGCAGGGCCTAAAAGTATCAAATAGTTCAGTTCATAATCATGATCTAAGCGGCCGAGGGATCCTGTCACTGGCAACCCTTCTGAGGCTGATCCTAATTATCCACCAGAAGGTAATCTAACTCTATAGTCATATGGTCATTACCAGTATCTATAACTAGCTGGGAAGGGGCCCTAGTCTCTACGGTCCATGCAGTAGCTCCGGCAACAGCACTCCCCTTAACACACTAATCTACGCCCCTCTAAGTTGCTAGATATGCAGAAAGATTATCCTCGAACTCGTCATCAGAAGGGACCGGTGTCTGCCAATCCTCAGTCATCCTTACTAGCTGACCCCTCAGCGTCTCAGTCTTAGCCCTAGCCTGATCAGCCTCAGTAGTGGCTACCCTTAGCTGCTCCTCTAAAAACTTGGCTCTCTCCTTCTAAGAGTCCAAATCCTGGGCAGACCTGCTACGCTCCATGGCTAATAAAGTCTGTAATGGAAATCATAAGATTAATACACATATATAAATGTCATGGCATGCATGCATAGTTTGTTGAAATTTTACAAGTAAAAGAAACTTACTAGAGGTAAAGAATCCTTGGCTAACAGCAGATCCCGCACTGAAAAATAACCCAGGGCTATCTTCTCGGCCTCGAAAATAGGTAAAGGATTCCTTACATGGGTGGAGCTAGAAGGAGTGAAACCAATAGGCTGGACTGACTCCTCAAGCTTCTTGATAGCTCGATTCCTCGAATGGTTAAGGAGTCAGAAGAAAGCATCTAGCTCAGCCCAAAGGATGCCCTCCCTTATAGATTCGGAGGCTCAAGATAGCTTTACTGGCGGCTCAAGAGTAATAGTAGTAACGGTAGCAGTAGACCTCTTCTGCATGGAAGCGGGAGGCTGTGGCAATAATGAATCAGACTCAAGTTTACATTCAATTTCAATAAGCAACCAAGTATTGATGAAGGCTAAGTTAGAGGCATACCTGAGAAGAAGGGGTAGCAGACTTAGCCGAACCCCTAGTGCTCTACACTATAGATGGACCCCTGTGATTACCCCTCGATCCTCCCTCCTCCTCCTCCTCATCATCATCCTCACTATCGCTCTAATGAAACTCTAAGGGCTCAGCCTCATGGTGGATCCTGTCATAGGGTGGTAGGAGGGAGGAATCAATAAACTCAGCATAAGGGCCCTCAATAAATAGCGCACAAGCTCCCTCGCCCAACAAGTATAACCCCTAATTGATCCCCGACATGAGATGAGGCCAAACGATGCTCGCTGGTATCTAAGGAGGGATCGTTCTCCCTACTATAGCACTGGTCCGCCACCCTCAAACCCGCTTGCTAAAATACCACTCATAGGAGAGTGGTTACTCTAGGACAAAGCAGTGGTCATCCATGCCGGCCCGCATCTGCTCGATGGCTCCATACGTGACCAATCTCTCCCACGGGTCTTGAATGACCTATAAGAAATAAGTGCACTGTAAGTATCATAACCTAGTGAATACAGTTTCCACTAATGGTTTGTAGAAATGTAAAATGCAAGTTTAGTAGAAGAAGTTTACCCGATTTGAGAACAGCTAGCGTAATAACTCTCGGTACTGAGCTGTGGTCATGGGCTGATTCTGCTAAGGCCCCATCTAACTAGATATGATATGTGGCACCTCAGGCTGTAGGGGCAAGCCTGGTCTAGGAATCAACCTATGATTAAAAGCCCAGATCTGCAAGACAAAGCAAGGATTAGTTGTAGCACAAGTTCAGATAAAGTGTTAGAGCACAAGAGATCAGGTTGGGATTTACTAGTAGTGTCAGATGGCAGATCTTGAGCTCAGACTACTTACCCCGGACCCCGCCATCCAATCTATAATATAGTTATGCTAAAATAGCCCGGGACTAGTTCTTGCCGGGCATAGTTGCAAGATCTTCTATAGCAGAGAGCAAACCATAGTTGAGGTTGCTCGAGTAGACGGGAAAGAAGATTATGGTAAGGAATGTCTGCAGGAAGGATCGAGCATACTGATCCCTCCTATCAGCCGTAATAGGACTCGGTTGCCAGATCTAGTGAGCATGAAAATCCCCATACTTAAGCTTATTCATCCTGCCCAGATAAAGCTCAAGTAGCTTAGTAATGTAGGCCTTCACCTCAGGCTGAGAATGCCTCCAGTCGGTATAAACATTGAAATGGACCACATCCTCACCCCTCTCCAGGCATGTTATAACGCACACATCCGAGGGAGTGATGGTGACCTCCCCTATAGGCAAGTGAAAGGTATGGGTCATCTCCAACCACCTCTCAATTAAAGCTGAAACAACACTGGGTGCCAATGTCTAAGGGGACTGAGGAATGGCCCTGGTAATATCATTAAAGCTGAAGGAATCAATGTGGGTTAGCAACTCCGTATCCCCCACGGCACGAATCTTCTCATACCATTTCTTGTAGAAGCTCGGGCCTCCTACAGTCTTATACTAAAACTACAATGGCATAATTACAGTTTAACAGGGTTAGAATACAATAGACAAGCCAATAATCGTAAAAGGATTGCAGAAATCAAAGAAAATAGCAACTTGTCCCTAAGGACAGGACTTGTATGGGTAGGCCCCACACGTATGGGTCAATGAACAGAACCTGTATCTAAAATAGGACCTATATAGGTCCACCCTTACTAGTTTGGGTCCCTTACAAGCAGTTCGTATGCTGTCAAAACTCCCAAAAATCCAAAATCACCCAATTTCAACCAAAGTTTATCCAAAACTATCCTAAAAGCATCCTATGCTAAAGTTACATTTATCAAACTCTATTCCAAAGTCTAAAACACCCTAATCCATGCCAAAATTTGAGAAATTATCAAAAGTTCAAATTGAAAAATGAAGAATCGGGTGAAATTACCTGGAGTTTTGAGGCATGGGTCTCTGGAGAAGGGCTGAGAGGCTCTTCAAAAAGCGGGAGTAAGTCCAAAAAAAGAATCTCCCTTATGAAATGCATACCTGACTAAAATTAGGCATTCTTGAAGCCCCAAGTCATCCACTAGGGCATGTCCTCGAGTCGAAGGAAGAAACGGCCGATTTGGGGGATCTTTCTATACATCTTTAATTGGTTTTTTGGAAGAAAAATGCCAAAAAATGCAAAATGGGAAGTTTTGGTTTGAGGCGGGATACAAGGGGGCTAATCTACCTTTTGAACCCCCCTATAGGGGCCCATATGGGTCCCACCTTACCCGTGCGGGGTTCCTCACTTTCAAAAATTGTACCTATAAGGGTCTAGCCCACCCGTACGGGCACTCCCTTGCCATCCAGGGACATATTTGGGCATCGGTATTTCAGCAAGCACCAGAAATTCAACCAGTCCAAGCTCAGGGCCAACCCCGCTCTTTTTCACACCCACATTTCAATTATATTTGCTTACCTTGATCCTTGATTGAAGGGGCAAAAATATTTTTTTGTTTCCACAAAAGTTAATCAAGAATCAAGGTAAGCCATGTTTGAATCGAACACTAATCAGGAAAATTTTTATGTATAGGTCCACCTAGCACAGGAGTTCTTCCCCAGCTAACGAATGTTTTACAAAAAAAAGGGCCTCCCTAGCAGAAAGAAGTTTTACTAAAGGATATCACTCTACTCTCTAACAGTGGAGTGAGCCAATCAACGGGTATATTCCCCGTTCCTCAGCAGCGAAATCATTCAAGGGGCACCTCCCACCAATCTAGGGACATCCCCCATGCCCAGCAGTGGAGTCCATCAATCAAGGGACATCCCCTATCTTCCAGTGGTTGAATCACTCAAGGGGCATTACCCCCATTATCAAGAATGCTAGGGGCACCTTACCCCAGGGTCATTCCCTAATAGAAGAATCAGGTCCCAGGGCCAACCCCCAGCAGACCTAGGGGCATCCCCCTCACTTCCCAGTAGTGGAATCATCAGGTCTTAGGGGCATCCCCCCACTTCCCAGCAGCAGGAGAATCAGGTCCCAAGGGCATCCCTCCGTAGACCTAGGAGCATCCCTAGTAGTGGAATCATTAGATCCCAGGGGCATCCCCTCACCGACCTAGGGGCATTCCCCCTTCCTTTAACAGAAAAGGTCAATCTAGGGGCATCCCCCTATTAGAGGTATTCTTTTTTAGGCACCCCTCCAAAGGGTATTTCATTATAGAGCGATCAGGCTAAAGCCGACATTTCCCACACATAATTTTCAGTTTATCTCATCCAAACTTCTTTATTCTTAATTAAAGGGGCAAAAATGTTTTTGTTTTCATAAAAGTAAATTAGGATTAAAGAGGTGTCTGCTTGGACAATGACTAATTCAATCGTTGATTGTTATCTCTTTTTAGGTTATTCAAATTCCCCAGTAGGAGAGTCATCCACCTTAGGAAAGGGATACATTACCAGTCAGGAAAGTCAATCTGCCATAAAAAAAGGGATACATCAATCAAGAAAGTCAATCCGCCTTAGGAAAGGGATACATCAGTCAGCAAAGTCAATCTACCTTAGGAAAAGGATACATCACCAATCAGGAAAGTCGATCCACCTTAGGAAAGGGATACACTAGTTAGGAAAGTCATCTGCCTTAGGAAAGGGATATGCTAGTCAGGAAAGTCATCTGCCTTAGAAAAGGGATACACCTATTAGGAAAGTCAATCCACCTTGAGAAAAGGATACACACATCTTTGCTAGAGAAGTCATCAGCAAAAGGAAAGTCATCCGCCTCAAGAAAGGGAAACGCATTGAAAAGGAAGGTCATCCAATTTAGGAAAGGGATATGCACGGTAGTACAAGGAAATTCATCCACCTCAAGAAAGGGATATACGTAGTAGTGAAGGAAAGTCATCCGCCTCAGGAACATGATATGCATTGGCAAGGAAAGTCATCCGCCTCAGGAAAGGGATACGTATTCCCTAGTAGAGTCATAAAGGGCATGCATCAACAAAGGAAAGAAGTTTGCCTCAAGGAAGGAACTCCCCCATGTCATCACCTCAGGTATAATTTGTAAACCCTCACTTACATCGTAAGATCATACAGATTCGTATCTGCGATGATCCCACGAGGGGCAGTCTGTGAGCACTGGATTTTAACGATCCTTCTCATAAAACAATGATGAGAGCTATTTGATGCAATGTCTTTCAGGTGTTGGCTATCAGAGGTATTCCTACTATTGTGAAGTTGAGTTTGGCCAAAGTTAAGAGACCTAATCTACCCTTAGGGACCCTTATGGGTGCTGCTTGGTGGTACGGATCCACTAGCAGACCTGTATGGGTCATCCCTTCCATACGCCTGGGGAGGACCCATATGGGTCCCCTAGTACCTGTATGGGTACTCTTGTTGCCTAAATAGGCTCTTTTGGAAGGGAATCCTTTCCTATTTTGGGAAAAGGCAAGTCATGAATGCAATTTATTACGTTCATACCTCCTTTCCCCTATAAATATGGCCTTTGTCTTTGCATTTTCTACACATATTTATACAAAAATTATACTAAAATTCTAGAAGTTTCTATAGGTGTGGTATGGGTATAGGAGGTATAAAATAGAGAGAAAACTCATTCTTTGAAGTTTTGTCCATATTTTATTCATTCCTAACTTCATTCATTAGGATTTAGGGGAGGTTCTGTCCACACAAATACTCACGTAAATAGTCCTATTTTACCATCTACTTTGGCCGGACTCTCTCAACAGTAAAGGGATCATCTCAAAGTGGATTCACGCCACAAAGGTAATGCTCCTGAGTTTCAAAGAGACTCATATCATAATTATTTCATTGCTATTATTCTCCGTTTCTTCTATTTTATTTATTCCTTTCATTTCTTATTTCGGGTCTGGTCCTAACCCGTATGAGCCTTATTGGCACCATATATCCCCAAAGATATCAAATTGGAGCGCCATACTCATACGGAAGGAAATCCCTTTTTATTTTATATTTCTTCAATCAATCCATTAATCTGTTAATCTGTAAACTAAACTGAATAGAGTTTCTACCTAGACCAGATAGGACCCATATGGGTACACCATACCTGTATTGATCCTACCAGGTACCCGTACGGGTCCCACCCACCTATACGGGTACCAGCCCTTGACAGATTCTATAACTCATTTAATCGGTTAAAAATCAATTTAGCTGACCATTTGCCATGCGCTCATTTTCACTAATAATCCGGTAAATCAATCCACAAAAAGTTAAAATGTGTTTTAACCACAAAATACGCTGAAGTGTTGATTTATGATGTGTCATAAGCTGTGCTAACGTCTATGGATGTAGGGGAATTGTTTTTATTTTTGTTTTATAACTTAGAACAAATGTATAGGTTCTCTTTGCAATTCCCCCAGTTTTCCCCTGGTTGTAATATGTATCCCCCCATTTATTGCTTGTGCTTTATTGCAATATATAAAATCATGTAATGAGTGTGATAGAGTGTAAAATATTATTTCTGTGATAATTCCCCAAACGATGAAAACTAAAATGGTTTTACTAGATGAGTGTAATTTTGAATCAACTAAATGAGAAATAAGTGACTCATCCGATACCCAAATCTCCGATCCAATAGTTATGAGTCTTCGGCGAAAAGGGAACCGTAGCAAAACTTTTTCCCAAGTAGACAACTTGGGTGGCGACTCTATTAATTGTATCAAGATTTGGGTCTTGATTCTTTTATTCATTAAAATTGGCTTATTATGCAAACTTGAACTAAAAATGTTTTGTCACGCCTAAATCCAACCAAACCCCTAGTGGGGCCCGCCTCACACACAGGCACTAAGGGAGACCCATACATCATCGACGAAGAGTTTTTTGTAGGGACTATGCTTGTCCAAGAGTATGATGATAAATGGGAACATGCAATCTGCTACTTGAGCGAGAAGTTGTTAGATTATAAAACTCGGAACTCGATTGTGGAGAAAACTTGCACCACCATAGTTTGGCTCACTAAGAAATTGCGCTACTACTTTCAATCCTACAGAGTCTAAGATGTGGCTAAAATAGACCCCCTGAAGTATCTTTGTCAATCCCTCAATCTAGCCGATAAACTCTCTCGATGGTTGTTACTTCTCTCCGAGTTCGACATTGAGTATGTAACGAAGAATGTTATTAAAGCCGGGCAGTGGCAGAATTCTTAGCTAATCAACTGCTTGACTCTTATTATATTGAGAACCTGGATTTTCTTAACGAGCAGCTCACAACCATAACCATCCTCGAGCATGTATGGACTATGTACTTTGATGGTGCTGTGAATAGAACGGGAGCAAGCCTTGGAGTTATCATAGTCGTACCGGATAATAAAATCATCCCGTTCTCAAAATTCTTGGAATTTGTTGTCACCAATAATGGAGCTGAATACGAAGCATGTTTGTTCGGTCTTGAGGCTCTCCTATAGGTCGATGCTTGTATGGTGCCTGTAATTAGAGACTCGGCTCTTGTTATCCATCAAGTTGTTAGGGATTTGGAAATTAAGGTGGATTCTCTTCACCCTTACATCGAGGCCATCCGGGGCTTATCTGAGAAGTTCACCTCTTATTTGTATTACTATGTCCTTAGGGATAAGAATCAAATGGCTGACTCTTTAGCCACCTTAGCCTCCTTATGGGAAGGATACCAACAATAACCTATTCATCCATTGGTTTTGCTGTCCACTAAGATCCCCTACCATACTCAGTAGCTTTTGCAAGTCCTCATCATCTCAATCGAACCCTATTCGTACTCTGACATAGTCCTGTTTCTCTAAAATGGACAATATCCTCCTAATTTATCTAACTCAGACCGTACCACTCTGCAGGGCTCGTAATCCAGTTCCAGATTATTGATAATGATCTATTCAAGCGCACTAGTGATGGTTTACTACCTCATTGCTTAACTAAATCAGAGGCTCAGAAGGTGATTGATCAGGTCCATGTCGGTGATTGTGGCCCTTGTATGAATGGTCTCGCTCTCACAAAGAAAATTTAGTGTTTGGGGTATTTTTGGCTCACTTTAACGGCCGATTGCATTGCCTAAGTCAAGTAGTGCCACCAACATCTACCACCCACCAAACTCCATCATTTATCTACTCCTTGGCCATTCTCGGTGTGGGGGATAGACATAATCGGTGAAATTCACCCTTCATTGATAAATAGGCACTAGTTCATCATGGTAGTAGTGGACTATTTCTCTAAGTGGGTAGAGGCCAAATCCTACACCAATGTCACTGCCAAGAAGATGGCAAAGTTCATAGAAAAGCATAATGGGGTGCCATTCCAAGGGGCAACCACTGATCTGATTGAGAAATACGAGATTGAGCACCATAGAACTTCTCCACACAAACCATAAGCCAATAGTACTGTCTAGGCAGCCAATAAATTGGTAAAGAAGATCCTCTCTAAGATGATAGCCGGTTATAGGGATTGGACAGACAAGCTACCTTTTCCTATTTGGGGATATCACATGAGTGTCCGCACCCCGACCGGTCAAACTCCATTCTCCCTGGTCTATGGAATGGAGGTAGTTTCAACAATTGAAACTTAACTAAGCTCATTGAGGGTTGCATTGGAAGCTAAGCTAAATGAATTTGAATGGACCCAAGCAAGGTTTGAGTAGCTGAACATGATGGAAGAGCAGAGGCTGAGGGCTTTATATAATCTCCTGATGTATTAGCAACGTATGGCTCGAGCTTACAATAGCAGGATGAGACACTAGAAGTTTCCACTAAAAGCTAGAGATCTAGTCCTTAAGTAGCTGAAATCTTCCACCACTGATGTAAAGGGAAAATTCAGGCCTAATTGGGAAGGACCATATGTAATAAAAAAAAATGCTTAGTAAAGGGGCAATTAAGCTTATGGATAGGGACTGGAATGAATTTGTAAACCCCGTGAATCAAGACATGCTTAAGCGTTACCACATCTAATGAAAAGAAATAAATTAGAAAAAGCAGCACAAAAAATAGATATAATAATCACCCACCTTTCGGTCTTTCACTGATTGGAAAAAATTAGGGTGATACCCAATTGTTGGTATTCTACGAATTAGCCGTGCAAAAATTAGGGGATATGAAAACGTGCTAGATCAAAAACCTGAAAAGGGCGATCTAGGCAAAAATCAGAGAAAGTGAGCAAAGAGAGAGTGCCTTCTAAAAAACCAATCTACGGGGAGTTAAACCAATATTTACCAAACATCATGTACTTTGTTTTGCTTCAGTTAATAAAAGTATCTTTTTGTCGAATTTTGAATGCTTATGTTTATGCAAATTTTGCATCCATACAGCCAAAATAGCTCAAGTAAATAGAATACAGAGTTCACATTATCCCAAATAAATGTGCAATAAACAAAAGACAAATAATTTTGATAGACTGAAAAGAGCAAGGTCTATACAAAAGTTAAAATAAGTCTGCTAGATTGAAAACCCAAAAAGGGCAGGCCAAGCAAAAATTAACACAAGGTTCGATAGATTAAAAACCCCTGGGGGCAGTCTATGCAAAAATTAGAACAATAAAAATATGAATAATAAAATAAAAGTTTGATAGGTCTGTCACCATGACTAGCCTATGCAAAAGATAGAACAAATGAAAGAGCATCTCATGCCGAGCTCCTTGCATCATCATAATATCTCAAAATCCTCCGCAAGGTGGTAGTATGAAAAGGCTTGAATCCCTGTTCAACTCGCTCTCCCTCCAAGCAACCCCATGATCGCTCAGATCCGGTCGACAAGCACCTAGTCTCAGCAAGCCATCCTCCGTAGTGCTCATCGGTCTCAATGGTCTCCATATGAGCATAGTCTACAGTCTCAAAGATAGCCTCCCTGGCCTACTTCTCCTAAATATGGTCCACCCATTTGATCTTGTAGACACTGCTATAGTTTTTTGGTAGCTTGATCAGGACTCTTTGCCCTTGCAGTACTGATGGTGAAGCTGATATAGAGTATAGCAAGTAATCCTCTCCAGGCTAGGATCCCTAAGACTCCACAACCACATCCTGGATCGTCCACAACGGACTGACCCACTGTATCTGTGAATCAGTATAACCCCTTAAAATGGGCATTCAATCCTCGGTTGTCAGCTGATGAAAGTCCTCTTGGCTCAATCCTTTCTTGCTAAGATGCACAGGCAGATACTTCTTTGGACTGCTACGCGGTGCTAAGATCAGCTTGAATTTCTCTATAAGCCATACCTATAAACAATTTCTGTATAAGTATAGGAATTGGTAATATACTCGAAATGGTAAAGGGCATACTTGTATCATCAAAAAGTGATCATCAATCAGGGTAGGATTAGTGGAGGCCATATCCAATTTCAGCAACATCTCAGCTAATCCTACAGCTATACGGGAAGCCCCCATCGATATGGGCCTAATGATGGAAATCCGCCTGAACAGTGCAATAGCCCCCACACCGCACATAAACTCAGCCATAAGTACTGGTGCAACCACAGAAGGCCAAGTGAGATGAGATGTGGGAACCCTGCGGCACCACTCTAGCACCATGCTAAGTTGAAATCCTGGTTGGTCAAGTGGGCAGGACAGGAAGGGGTCTATAGAGTCCAAATTCTGTAACCATCTTGGCATGCCATTAGTACCAAAGTGAAACTCTAGAATTGCCAAAGGGACGCATTTGGGGCACGGGATCCCTAGAATAGCATGAAACTCCTTGAATAGAGGACACAACTCAAATGAGGAGAGGTGGAACATGTGATCAATCTAATCCCAGAAAGTGAGTGCTCCATCGATAAATGCCAGGTTAACTGGTCACAAAGCAACATACCAAAAGCTCAAAGTCTGAATTTTTTATAGTTCCTTCCAATCTGCATTTCCCAGGGTTTCCAAGAAGTCCCGTAGCTATTGGTTGTGGGTTGTCATGCCTGAATTTGGGAAAATGATCGAAATATAAATTTCAAGAGATTGAAGTCGCCGGCATTATGGATGAAGCCGCCGGCAGTATGAGTCAAATCACCGGTGATATGGAGTTGAAGCCACTGGTGGTATGAGTTGCTGGTGGTTTTGTCTATATTATTTAGTAGATTGACTTTTCACATGCACACGACGATATCGGTGAAGCCGCCAGTGGTGTGACACTGTTTCCGGTAAATTTTAGGCCTATTTTAACCAGTTCAGACCTGTATATAACCTATAAATCACCCTGTAATCTATTTACATATGCAATTAAAACCTAAAATCCAAATTTATTCAAACCAAAGGCCCAAAGGTGCAAATTTAGCAAAACATTCCATCCTAAGCCTAAACAACTCCAAAATGAAAATCCAAAATCATCCAAACAAAGCAGAAATTATCCACACGCCAATGTAATAGAGGTACAAGCCAAGCAATAAAGCAGAAAATGAAAATAAAATCTAACGCATCCTGCCACCATCCGACGAGTGTGATGTAAACTCTGAATCGTCCACCAGGTCTCGGTTGATGACATCATCATCCTCCTCCCTATCATCATCCTCCTCCCTATCCTCAATCATCAAGGCCCTGCTTGATTTGGTGAGCTCAGTGGTAGGACGCCGACCAGCTATTATCTTCCTTCCTCTATGACTAGTCTCGGTCGGGGGTGTGAGATCCATGTTGCCCTTGCTCCTTCTCTCTTAAACGGTTGCCTCCAACTACCCCTCTAGTTCACTGACATGGCGCTTAAACTCTTAGTTCGCAGCTACTTTCTCTTCATACATGGCTTGAGCCCGATCGATGTTAGAAAGGAACATGGCCATAAATTCCTACGAAAGAAGCGATAATAATTTACATCATTCATAACTTTCATACATGATTTTTAAAAGTTACAACATCATTCAGGCATACAGGTACCTTGGCAAATAAAGGCTGGGAAACTAAAGTGTCTCGGAGTGTAAAGGCAATCCCTGCTATCCGCTCTTCCTCTTTGCAATCAACCTGAAAAATCTAAAAAACAAACAATCAAAAGGCAAATCAAAAAGGGGTGGCATGCGTAAAGTGGCAGTTTAATGTTTTTAAAGCTCACATGTGTTGTGTTGTGAGGCATGAAGTCATTGGAGTGAGCAATAGGAGTTATGTTCCTAATGCTGAATTCACCCCTGGCACCCAAAAGGAGGAAGGACTCCTCCAAATTAGTTGAGAGGCGCCCCTCCATTATATCAATGTCCTCGGGCCTACCCCAACCCCTTAATCTACTGATCTTAGGCATGTTATGCTTCGTAAGAGGTGCCTGAAAAACAAAGACAGCACAAAAGGCAAACATAATCAACCATTTTTGGACTAGATAATATGGCACATAATTAAAAAGGCATAGTCTTACATCAAAAGAATGGCGTCCCTCGTGTGCCACCAGAACCTCCTTATAGGCCATCAGAGCATCCTCATCAGCCTCATCCTCCCCCTTGGTGTCACCCTCACCATCACCTTCCTCCTCCTCTTCCTCCTCATCCTCACTACTACTCACTTGGCCATCGAGTAGCCATTTTTGCTCCTTTCTCTTCTTCTTCAAGTGGTACTCAATCATGTCGTCTCTATGGATGCAAGGCCACATGGGAAGTAAGTGTTGCATGTGGTTGTCATAGGAGCCAGGGACACTCTCTACAATACGACCATCCCCATTGAGATAAGTAACTTTATCAGCCTGAGCAGTAATGGCCAGGTGGGGGCACTAGAGACCCATGGGTGGTGCCAGAGGCACTGGCCTAGCAGAAGGGGCAACATCACTCTAGTTGCGCACCCGCTCCACTAAATACCACTCCAAGGATAAGGGGCACTCCATAACAAACCTCTGGTCATCTACGTCTTTTTGGACCGTGGCCACCTTGAAAAGGTTGGACACCTTATCAAACAGGTCTCGAACGACCTGCACAAACAACCAGACAAACAACAAAGTAAGCATAATGTGAATTTATAAATATATTTTGTTTACAAATGGTTTGTTGAGTATGAAACTGGGATAAGGGTCAAAGTTGCATACCGAGTTAATCTGCAAGCCCCTCAATGACTCCCTATAGCTTGTGGGATACTTGCTAAGTCCCCTAATGTTCCCAAACCACCGAGTGAGAAAATGTGAACCTGTCGGTGCTTTGGTCTTGAACTTCACCGGTGGGAGAATCTGGTGCTCAAAATCCCTAGCCTACACAATCAATTATTAGTCAGTCCAAAACATTCAAAAGAAGTAAACAGGCAAGAGCAAGTAAAAGCTTGAAGGGGAATGATGAAGTGCTTTTAGAAAGGTATACACGTACAAGCAAGTGACCCAATCAAAGGACCTTTCCCTTCTTTCTAACTCCTGCATCCAGGCCACGGTAAATCTATGCAAGAATAGCCCTAGGCCAATTCTTCTCCTTTATCTTCTTCATGTCGTCGTCATTGGAAATCAACCCAAGATTGATCTTACTTCTTAAGACAGGAAAGAACAGCACCATCAATAGGGAGATCATAAAGGAGTGGACATAGGCATCCCACCGGGTCTTGGGAACCACTCCAACTTCCATCCAATACTTTTAGAGCTCTCCATATGATAGCTGCCCCAAGATGGGGTTCAAGCTAAAGAGCCCAGATACTCTCTTGGTCACAGGCTTTTGTAGATAATATTTCTCCATGTGAACATTAAAATTAATGACGTTCTTAGTCCAACGCAGCTCAGTCATAACCACCATATCAGAAGGGGTGATGGTCAGCTCATCGATCAAAAGGTGGAAAGTGTGAGTGGTCTTCGACCACTTCTCAGTCAGCCCAGTAAAGGCCCAGTGAGAGAGCTTTTGCATTCTGTTGGGCAGAGTCCTTTTTAAGTCCTCAAAGTCGGTAGCGTCTACAGCATCTCTAAGTTCAGGGTCCTTCTCATCGATATGGGTCCACTACTCTCCGATGGTCCCCATACCCCCTGGGGATGCAAGCTTATGTGGCTATAAAATAGAATCAAATAGAAGACAGATAAGTAATCGGTTTGTTATTCATGTTCCTTTAGCTGATGGAACTGACCGATATCGCTATTAGAGCAGTGATACTGCCGGCGACATCAGCCATACCGTTGGTGGTATGGATAATGCCGCCGGTGATATCGCTATAAGCAGCAGTGATATGGAGAGTTTTTTAGGCCTTTTACAAGGCCTACAGCCATTGGCGATATAAGTGAAGCCGCCAGCGGCATCAACTCTACGGGCATAATCACAGATTTGCCAAAAATCACACCAAAATCACCAAAAACGCAATTAATCACAC
The DNA here is from genome assembly GCA_947683365.1 of Euphorbia pulcherrima. Classification (NCBI taxonomy): domain Eukaryota; kingdom Viridiplantae; phylum Streptophyta; class Magnoliopsida; order Malpighiales; family Euphorbiaceae; genus Euphorbia; species Euphorbia pulcherrima. The sequence continues at coordinate 40,209,661 of CANTUS010000008.1, read as the reverse complement.
CCAAAGCATAAAATAAGTAAAAATAGACCCTATGGCATGCAATTTTAGTCTATATGCTTTCAATTTCATATTTTCAACCCCTATCATGGCAAATTTTGAGTGTAAGGCCAAAATCAAAACATAAGGAAATAAAGAGATTCGGGTATTACAGGATTACCTAGATATAGGAGAAATGTTTTACCTTCTCAAGGGTTAGATTTGTTATGGGAGAAGCAATCCTATAGCCATACATCTTGTCGGTTTGCTTTAAACCATTCACCACGTGCACGGGGCAAACTTTCAGCCCTTCTACAGACAAAGCGGGTAAATTTTTTGGTCTCATGCTTGTAGATTTTTGCCTAAAAACTTTGTTCAGCACTATGAAGTAAAGAAAGGAGAAGATATAAAAGTTTGAACGGAAGTGGTAGAGTGGTTTTCAGTATTTTGCCATCCAAATAGGAAGAAATAGAGTTTTAATTTGTATTAAACACCTGCATGGAAATCAAGTAGTCTGAAATTGTCCCTTCAAACCACCGGCGGTATTAGCTCATGTCACCGACGGTATCACTCAAGCCGTCGTCGGCTTCACTCTCACTAGCAGCAATTTTAAATTCCTTTGACTAGTCAAAGGTGCCACCTATCAGTCCATACCGCCAGCATCATCATCCATACTATAAGTGGTATCATTCAAGCTGCCAGCAGCATTAAAAATCCTCCTGGTCTATTTCAGATGCCTTTTCAATAATTCAGTTGAATCTCAGCTCAAGCCCTCAACATTTCAGGACTTCTAAACCCTTGTTTTTTTAATTATTGCATTTTTACTCTTGATCGATGGGGTAAAATTATTTTTGTTTCTCAAAATCGATCAAGCAGTATAAACATTGATTAGACATTGACTAACTCCATATTTATCTTGTTTCTCACATAGGTTTGGCGCTCTATGATCTTAAAACCCTAAAATCCCAAGCCCGCTCTTGGAAAACTTCAAGCCCAAGCCCACTCTTGACAAACCTTAAAAGCCCAAGCCCACTCTTGGCAAACCTAAAAAGCCCAAGCCCGATCTTGGTAAACCTGAAAAGCCTAAGCTCGCTCTTGGAAAACCTGACAAGCCCAAGCCTGCTCTTGGCAAACACCGAATAAAGGTCTTGATAAAGCTAGAATCTTGTCATCCTTCAGGTCTTGCCCACTAAATACTGAATAAAGGTCTTGACGGAGCTAAAATCTTGTCATCCTTGGAGTCCATCCTACCAAACACTGAATGAAGTTCCTGACAGAGCCAGAATCTTATCATCTTTTGGGACCAGCCCACCAAACACTGAATGAAGGTCATGACGAAGCCAGAATCTTGCCATTCTTCGGGTCTAGCCCACCAAACACTAAAAGAAGCTCCTAACAGAGCCATAATCTTATCATCCTTCAAGTCTAGCCCACCAAATACCAAATGAAGGTCCCAATGGAACTAGAATCTTGTCATCCTTCGCATCCAAACTACCATATATTAGGCATAATTCCTAAACCCTTGCTCTGTTTATGCAATCATGCTAACCTGTGGCAGCAGTGATCCCCCAAGGCGCAGCTTGTGAGTACGAGATTTTACAGTCCCTCTCGCGAGACAAATGATGACGTGTATTCAATTTTATTCCTCATTTTACCAATAAAAAAATTCTTTACAAATTTTATTTTTAAAAAAATTTAGTTCGACGTGTTCGATAATGTATCCGGTGGGAGTACGAACCGATGATTTGCACCTAAAAAATGATTTAGTCCTAAACACCCTTAAAAATTCAAAAATAACCTTAATTATAAAAAAAATCCCGCTAAAACACCTTTTTAAGTAGATTATGGCACCTTTTCACCTTTTTAGGCCAGGACATGCTTACTTTTCACACCGGACAGAATTGAAGCCGCCAGCGGCTTCAGCAATACCGCCGGCGGCATGAGTTTCTGCAGTAGATAGCTTTTTGCCATGCTTGCTCGATACCTGCTAGATAATTGATCAAAGTCAATTTTGATCAGATTTTAGCCTACAGAAGGAGCCATTTGCAACTGAAAAATGGTTGGACTCTCCTTGGTTGAAATCTTATAGATATTTTAGCAAGTTTTAGTTAATTTTCGTGGGATAAGGTATAGGAAACGTAAGAAAAGTGGAGTTAATCCATCTTTTCTTAGTTTTTTTTAACTGAACTCTCTAATATCTGAGTAGATTTTAGGTTTAAAATCACCAAAATAAGATTTAGAGACTTAAATCCCCCACTTACTACCCAAATTGTTATTTAAGCTCCCCAGAGGTGTCATTCAGATCACGAAGAGGTGGATCCACGGGCTTGAGGTAAAAATTCTGAGTCTTATAGCTCTTTGGCTTCCATTTTACTCGTTTATTATGTTTAACTGCTATTTTGTGTTGAGTTTTGGGTTATCGATCGATTTATAACCATTAAATTCTGCTGATATACGGAAGTGAAGCAGTCAGAGACACTAAAAGCCGCCGGCGGTATCACTCATTTCGCCAGCAACATCAGTGATATTGCAAGGGGCTTCCTTTGTCCCCAATGACTCTATTTTCTTGTGAGACACTTTCTTTATGGTATCTAGAATGTCATACAGCCTGCCTATGTAAATGAAATCGCCAGCGGCATCATTGTTGTCGCTAGTGGTATGAGGTTCAGGACAGCATGTTTATTTTTATTTTTTCATTTTTGGCTTAGTTTAATTTTGGAAGCTAGGATGTACCATGCAATGACGGGAGTCCAGAACTCCCTAAAACAATCCTCACCCTATAACATATGGCATTTTCACTAATAATCTAGTTAAAATAACAAATCGAGTCTGAAATTTGGATAAAACGGGATTTTCTCACAAACGCCGTTCAAACACCATTTTTAGCCATCCAATCGGGCCTATATGAATTGTGAAATAAAATATGCCACACTCACACTAACTCGGGTCTTATTTGGTCAACTAACTATACATGTTATGTGATATACCTCATATAACGTATCGTATCTGTGCTAACTGTTTTGTGCAGGTAGATTTAGGTTAGATGTATGTTAGGCCTTCGAGTATTTTATTTATTGTATAGAAAAATGTATAGAATTTTAAAAGCCATGTAATTATTCTTTAATTTCAGCATTTTTATTCGGAATGATAGTAATAATTTATTTATTTACCATTTTGAATGCCTGATGACGCGCTAACACAATATATAAATCAAAAACACAATAAACAGGGTGGATTAAAACTGAATAACAAAGAATGAAACTTTTAACTTGGTCATTGTAAAATAGACAACATCATCCAAACTGGAAATCTCTACTTAAGGTATGGTCTACCACCCGATGGGAAAATCGTACTAAAATTTCCCGATTGAGCTGAACCGGATGGTGACTCTATTTTAACTACGGGATTTCAATCTCATCTCTTCTGTACACTAAAATATGCAAAACCATTTTTCTATCATCATGATCATGCCATTATTTTTAGGAGACTGGTCCTCTGACCCGGCTTCAAAGGCCATCCAAAATGTCATCAGCTCACACCAATGCTCTTGAAGTTCCCCATAAGATAACTGCCCCACGGTGAGCTTCAAACCAAATAGCTCCATCACTCTCCTTATCTCTGACTTTTAGAGGTAGTACTTCTCAATGTAGACGTCAAAGTGGACAACATGCTTGGTCCATGAAAGCCCGGTCATTACCACCACATCTGAAGGAGTGATGGTCAATTCACCAACTGTAAAGTGAAATGTATGTGTGGTCTCTGACCATTTCTCGGTCAAGGCCAAATGGGAAAGCTTTGGCATCCTCATGGGCAAAATCCTAGCCAAGTCTCCGAAACTCGTGGCATCTATTATAGCTCAAAGTGCGCATTCTTTTGCATCAATGTATGTATACCACTAGATGATGGTACCTATACCCCTAGTACAAGTAAGCTCGTTCGGCTGTAAAAAGGAATAAATCAGTAGATAAGTTGTTTTATTTTCCTTTCATCATGTCAATGGGCTACTAAAACCTTGCTGATATCCCTACCGAAGTAATGATGTCATTGACAACATATGAGCATTGGATTTTAATGATCCTTCTAACAAAACTATGATGAGAGCTATATGATGCAATATCTTTTAGGTGTTATCCATCAGAGGTGTTCCTACTACTGCAGAGTTGAGTTTGGCCAAAGTTCAGAGACCTAGTCTGCCCTTAGGTACCCGTACGGGTTCTACCTGGTGGTACGGATCCACTGGCAGACCAATACAGGCAAATTCTTCCATATGCATGGAAGGGACCTATATGGGTCCCCTAGTGCCTATATGCGTCCTCTGATTTCCTAACCAGCCTCTTTCGAAAGCTATCTCTAACCATTTTTGGAAAAAGGCAGGTCTTGAATGCGGTTTATTGCCTTCAGACCTGACTCTCACCCCATAAATAGGGCCTTTTCCCCTCATTCCAACACACACATCTAATATGAAAATTATACTAAAACTCTAACAATTTCTATTAGTATAGAAAAGGTATAGCTGGGGTATAAGAGGTATAAAATAGGGAGAAAACCCTTCCTTTGAGGTTTTGTCCACATTTTATTCATTCCTAGCTTCTTTTATTAGGATTTAGAGGATGTTCTGTCCATATAAATACTTATATAAATAGTCCTATTTCCTCATCTTTGGCCAGACTCTCTCAATAGTAAGTGGATCATCTCAAAGTGGATTCACGCCGCAAAGGTAACTGTCCCGAGTTTCAAAGAGACTCACATCTCAGTATTTATTATTATTATTCTCTATTTCTTCTACTATATATGTTCCTTTCATTTACTATTTTGGGTCTGGTCCTAACCCATATGAGACTTGTTGGCACCATATATCCCCAAAGATATCAAATCGGTGTGCCATACTCATATGGAGGGAAATCCCTTTTATTTTATTTTCATGCCATTAATTTGTTAATCTGAAAACTTAACTGAATTGCGTTTCTGCCTGGGACTAGATAGGACCCATACAGGTCCCCTTACACTCGAACTAATCCTCCCTAGTACCCGTATGAGTACCCCTCCCCCTTTCGTACGGGTACTAGCCCCCAGACAGAACCCATAATTCACTTCAAATAGGGTAAAAATCAATCCAACTCACCACATGCCATGCGATCATTTTCACTAATAAGCTGGTAAATCAACCCATAAAAGTTAAAATGTGTTTTCATGGTAAAATACGTTGAAGACCCGCTATTTCTCTCCGATCCTAGAAGCCGCCCGGGCACTATAAATTGCAAAACTGCCACACTAATATAATCACATTTTTTCAAATGAAATGATAACTTCGATTGTGCTATAAACTGTGCTAATCTTTGTGGATGCAGGGGAATTTATTTTCATTTTGTTTTATAACTTAGAACAAATGTATAGGTTCTCTTTACAATTTCCCCCATTATTCCCCTGTTGTAATTTTTATTCCCCCATTTATTGCTTGTGCTTTATTATAAAATGAAAACGCATGTAATGAGTGTGAAAGAGTGTAGAAATAGGATTTCTGTGATAATTCCCTAAATGATGAAAACTAAAATAGTTTTATGCAGTGAATGTAATTTTAAATCAACTAAATGAGAAATAAGTGACTCATCTGATACCCTAATCTCTGATCCAATAGGTATGAGTCTCCCGCCCAGAGGGATCTGTACCAAAACTCTTTTCCCAAGTAGACAACATCGGTGGCGACTCTTTCAATTGTATTGAGATTTAGGTCTCAATTCTTTTATTCATTAAAATTGGCTTATTGTGCAAACTTGAACTAAAAAATGTTTTGTCACGCCTAATTCCAACCAAACCCCCAGTGGGCCCCACCTGTCATATAGGCGCCAAGGGAGACCCTCACATCATCGACACCTCAAAGTGGTGACTGTGCTAGGTAATTAATCTTTTAACTTGCAAAATGTTGGTTTATTTTAAAAGCTTAAAAGATTAAGACAAGCACCAAAAATCATTTACTTGATTCAACCCGCTTTTGTTTTCATCATTTGGGAAAATTAGCACACTCTATATTCTCATCTCCTTCTCTCTTTAGCTAGATGCACTCTTCTTCTAGCACTAGGTTAGGGTGCCCTATTATTTCCGCAACACTCACAAAAGTGTTACCCATGCTTGCCAGGAATTGGGGACACTCTAATGGGTGGAGAACTCAGTGCTATCTCCCTCCAAAAGAGGCTTGATGCGATGGGAACCTTCTACATTAACTTCTAATATGTCCCTACACCATTCTTATGGAAAGCCATAGAATTTTTCCCTCTAGCCACCCTAATTTCCGTGTGAGATTAGACTAAGGAAGAATACACTTAGACTCGATGGGAGAAATAAGGACGGAATCAATCGCTTTGCATGTGTTGTGTTACATACCCTTATAATTACCCCGATCATGCATCATTGTAATTTATACATGCATAACACATCCCATACATGTACTGATCTCTTATTTATTACTTCAGTCAAAACTAAACCTCAAAGGGAAAAAGATTGATGATGATCTTAAATTCGTTTGACTCGCATTCCAGCTCTTTATTTCTGTTAAGGATTACTCTGTCTCTGTCTACGGGTATTTCATCTAGTAGTTAGTTTAGTCCAGCTGATCTTTCTACCTACCATCTTAAGGAAATGTCTTGTATTCTGACTTCAAAGGGCAAGATTAATATCGAGGTTAAGAATGTTGCTACTGGTGAGGAGGCAAATGCATCAAGGGTCGAGGTTAGGTCAAAGATCCCAAATGTCGTTCCTACAGCACTTGGGAAGTGATCAGTTTGTGGACCAGTTGAATGATAAGATTTTGGCCTCCATCAGGGCGATCATGGCTGAAGACAGAATGGCCAGTGCTCCTCAATGCATTCCTGTCAGTGCTCTAATAATGAATGCAATAATTAGTGAACAAGTTTTGAGGGTTACTTATAATCCATTCACTCAGTTTCAGTTGCCACCTGCGTGGACTCACGGGGATTTATCCAATCAATTTGGTCAGTTGGGTTCCTTAGGTCCATTTGGTTTAGTTAGCCAGTCATTCCAGTTAGTGGGTACAGTGGTTTTGCTAGCCGTCAATCAGTTTGCACAGCCTAGCCAGGGATTTATGCCACCTCTGCTTTAGTTTGGGGCATCTGGCCTAACCCCTAATTTTGTGGTCACACCTAAGGGAACAGTCTTTCCTCAATCAACAGATTTACCCTTGGGTGTGGTTACTCAATCAAAAGGGTCATCCTTGTTGGTAGAATTACATGAGCTACTTCAAAAATTGCTTATCACTAATCCCAGTTCCCAACCACCATCACTATTCATCTAAGCAGCTAGAGAGGAAGATTGGGTCCCTAAAAACTTTAGTATGTCGAGCATAGCGAAGTATAAGGGAACTGGTCTGCCTTAATCTCACATCGCGACCTATCAGAGGGTTATGAGAATCAGAAAGTTAAGTGATAAGGTCCTAGCTAAAATATTCCCTTGCACCTTGGAAGGTCCTGTTATCAAATGGTACAACACTCTATTAGATAAAGTGATCGGAAACTGGAAAGCTTTATCGGAGGCTTTTATTGAGTAGTATGGTTTCAATGCCACCATTAAACCTACCATATAGAATATGGAGGCTATCAAGCAGGCCCCTAATGAGAAGTTCAAACCCTACTTCAAAAGGTGGATGGCCACTCAAGTTCTATTAAAGGATAGGCTAATGGACGGTGCCCTTTCGATTTATCGTAAGGTCCTTAGAATGGATAAATTCTCTAGCTACATTGAGGTCTTTGAAAAGGCTAAGAATTTGGAAAGGATTAAGGAAATGGAGGAGGTAAATGTACCGGCCAAACCTTGGTTCAAAAAGAATGACCCTTAAGCCCCAGCCCACTTCTAAGTCAAACTTTGGCTCCGATCCTAAAATAGCAATAGTGCGAGAAGAAGTAGTTGCAGTCCGCTCCATCAAAGATGATATCTACCCCTAGAAAGCATCCCTGCCCGCCATCTTCACTAAGTTGAGGGTGCTCGATCTTCTTGAGAGTATCAAGCCCTATGTCCTACCCAAACCTGAAGACAGGGAACAGTTTTATCCTTACCATATCAGCAAGGGGCATCGTACTAGTGCCTGTAGGGATCTAGTTGAGGCTATTCATGGTCTGACTAGGGAAAAGAAGATTCAAGAACTCGAGATTAAGCCGAGTACCATGAATAACCCCCTGTCAAACTTTGAGAAACAGGTTGTAGCTATGGAGTCAGGCTTACCCTCCTATCATGTCTTTAATACAATCTCGCAAGCTAATCCTATGGTTCACTCAGTAGTGGCCTTGCCTAATGAACCAATCCCTATCAACATCGATGCATTCAAGTTAGAAGGAGTTCTGGATGAGGAAGCTATATTGGTCCAACCAGGACCAATTAATATTGATCCTTATTTACTGGAAAATGATGAGCTCGAAGGAACACCCTTATTCGTCAAAACTTCCAAAGGGAGGAGTTATATGAAAGATGGAGTATCATATGTCACCCAAAGTTAAAGGATTCCTCCTGATCCTCTCCCAAAAAGAAGAAGGGGTAGATATGTAGATATCTTGGTCATTCCAAGTATTAATCAAGCTCTAATCTTTACACCTGCTTCAGTCGGTAATGAAAAGAAAGATCCAAAAGTCGCCCCTTTCATCCAGCAATTGCAAATTACCCCTGCTAAGTAGAGCATTTGGGAGCTCCTCATTGACTATGAAGAACATTGCTCGGGTCTAATATAAAAGTTATTGAGTATAGAAGCTACGCCGTCTACTACTTTAGTTTAGGTATTCTCAGTAATTAGGGGATCTCCTCCTGATCAGGTTGAGCCCATTAAATTCTATTCGTCAGATCTCCCAGCCGAGGGGAATTAACATAACAAGAAACTTTTCATTAAGGTATAAATCTTTGATCATTCTATCCCATTTGTTATGGCAGATAATGGTTCCGCCCTCAATCTTTGACCTGCCAAGATCCTTCCTCACTTAGGGCTGGATGAATCCAAGCTGGAAAAATCCAATACTGTCATAAGGGCATATGATGATACAAAGAGGAGAGTCATTCGGGTCTTCAAAGCTAAAGTTACAGTTAAGGGAGTGAAGTCCAAGGTATTATTCATTGTCCTTGATGTTCCGGTCACCAACTCATTGTTGTTTGGTCAACCTTGGCTTCAAGCATTAGAAGTTGTCCCTTCCACAGTCCATCAAAAAGTTAAACTCATCCACAATGGCAAGCTGGTAACCATTGATACGGACAAACCATCTGTCATAGTAGCTATGAAAACTAAAGAAAATGAATCTATGGTGGCTATAGTTTACCAAGATAAGAAGTTTTTGGTTAAGGGATACATATCACTTAAAATTGTGAAGATTATGATGAAGGAGGGTTACGTAAAGGGTAAAGGACTCGAAAAGAATCTATAGGGAATACTAGGGCCCCTCTTGCCTCTTCCACGGCCATTCAGACTTGGTTTAGGGACTCACCTAGTTGCCAAAAAGTCCAAGCCTCAGTCCTGCCTCATGATAGAAGCTGAAGTCAAGCAAGGGGAATTCAAGGGTAAAGAAGAACTTGTCGAGGTAAGTGGCAAGAAGGTCTCCGGTTTTGAGATCTTCAATGATGTATATGATTTCAAGAAGGGCTGCCGAATTCAAGCCTCAGTTTCTTTGAAAGTATATGGGATGCTGAAGAAGATAAAATGAATGAGGCAATCGAGTCCATCACTAAAGCACTAGCGGTACTTACGAGGAAGAATTGGAAAAGAAATGAGAAAGGAAATCCCATCAGCAGGGCTGTCAAGAACTTAGCAAAAGTAGTGGCCAAAAAAATGCAAGCAAACTTGCACACCAGAGCTACTAGTTCAGTTGTCAATCAATAAGGCCCTTGGCCTGTGGAGGATGATTCAAATAACATAATTTTTAACATTGCAAACATTTTTTATACAAACAATTTTGCTTATAAGGCATATCATGAATAAGTTATAGCATCAGTATTTTTATTTTTAACATGTCATGAATAAATTGATGCACCTATGATTCATATTTCACTCGAGTATTTCATTCTAATGATGTCATGCACTCATAACAACTACATTCTTAAAATATCATCGTATTTATTAATGATATTAACTATAAGTATAATGAAATGGTATAAACATACGGTGGTAAAAACCTATCATCAAAAGGGAGATAATGAAAGGTTCTTAGCAAACATGATGACAATTATCCTAGGTCCTACTTTCTTCATGAGGGGGAAAAGCATACAAGAGCACACATCATCAAGAAAGACAACCAAAAAGGCTCAGAGAAGCACCAACAATAGGTCGACTCTGGTCATGAAAAATGGAAAAAGCATCTTGAGTCACAAATTGACCATCTCAAGAGCTCTAAAGGGAAGCTGATCAGTTAAGAAGATGTTGTCAAAAACAGTGGCTACCTACAGGGATTGGGCTGATAAACTTCCATTTATAGTTTGGGGGTATAGAACTAGTGTAAGAACTCCCACCAATCAAACACCTTTCTCCTTGGTATATGGAATAGAAGTCGTGTTACCAGTTGAAATAGAAGTAAGATCTCTAAGAGTGACACTTGAATTGTAGTTCAAAGAATTAGATTGGGCAAGAGCTAGGTATGAATAGTTAAATGTGATAGATGAAAAGTGACTCAAGGCACTTGACCATCTCTATATGTACCAAAAGCGCATGGCTCAAGCTTACAATAATAGAATTAGTACATAAAACAACCTCTTAAAGCGGGTGATCTAGTCCTTAAGCAGCTATGCTAGGTCATCACTGACACTAGGAACAAGTTCAAGCCTAACTGGGAAGGGTCGTTCATTGTAAAGAAATTCCTCGATAAGGGAGGAATCAAGCTTATAGTATGGATGGAAATGAGTTCGTGAATCCAGTGAATCAAGATAGGCTCATGCTTTATCATGTCTAGGTCAAAAGAATTAAATCATAAAAAAGCAGTACAAAGAATAAAAGAAATAAAGAATAAAACACCTGACGAGCGGTCCTCTACTGCTCGGGGTAAAAATTAGGGTGCAGCCCACTGATCGGTATCTCGTAAATTGGTCAGGCAAAACTTAGGGCACTCCAACACAATAAAGCCCATTAAGTTGAAAACCCGAAAAGGGAGGCTTAGGCAAAAGTTAGGGCATCGAGAGAAAAATGCCAGCTACTTTCTTGAAAATCTGTTAAAGACTAGTAGGCAGTAGGGGTTAACCATTGAAAATTGTTACCATTGCCTATGTACTCAGATTAATCTCATCGATGAACATGTTACGATTTTTCTAAGAATCTTGGTCTTATGAATGCATGCATGTCTTTAGGTGAAATAATCGATGGTATGTGAACATCAATTTTTCTCTACATGTCACGCATCATGGTTATTTATTCCTTTCACATGTAATCCAATGGAAATGAAAAGTTCTAAAGAAATCAAGCATATGTAAATTCAGACAAAGTCTGCTGGATTGAGCCGTCAAGGATAATTCAGGCAAAATTAAGACAGTCTGCTAGATTGAAAACCCGAAAGGGCGGTCCAGGCAAAAGTTAAGACAGAAAGAAAGAAAAATAAATATTCGATAGATCATCTCGCATTAAATGGCTAATGCAAAACTTAGAACATCACTTAGTCCTCTCACTACAAAAGCGCTCGGTATGGGTTCACAAGGCAATAATACTCATCAATCTCAATTGAAGAAAAATCCATAAGCATAAAAGAAGTATCAAAAGTACCAGTCCAAAGTTCATAATAAAAAATAAGCCACACAGGGCTCAAAAGTATCAATCAGTTCAGAAAGACAATCATAACCTAAGCTACTGGGGATCCTGTCCCTGGTGAACCTCCTAAGTTTGATCCTGAGTATCTGCCAGCAGATAATCTACATCTATAGTCATATGGTCCTCGGCATCACTAGCACTAATAGCCGGCTAGGTGGGGGCCCTAGTCTTTGAGGTCCCTGCAGCAGCCCCAACAACATCCCTCCCCTTAACATGCTGATCTACACCCCTACGAGTCACTTGATATGCAGAAAGATCATCCTCAGACTCATCATCAGAAGGAACCAACGTCAGCCTATCCTTAGTCATCGTTGGTAGCTGAACCCTCAGCATCTCAATCTCGGCCCTCTCCTGAGCAGTCTAGGCCCTAGCTTGTTCGACCTTAGTAGTGGCTGCCCGCAGCTGCTCCTCTAAAAATCTAGCTCTCTCCTCACAAGCATCCAAATCCTAGGCAGATCGGCTGCACTCCATGGCCATCAAAGTTTGTAATGGAAATCATAAGATCAGTACACATATATAAGTGTCATAGCTTATATCATGCATAGTTTGTTGAAATTTTGCAGGTAAAAAACTTACTGAAGCTAGTGTGTCCTAGGCCAATGGCAGATCCTGGATAGAAAAATAACCTCGGGCTATCCTCTCAGCCTCGAAAATGGTCACCTAAAAGGAAAAGGTCACATCAGGATAAGACATCCTAAGCAATTACATTAATGGACAAAATCAAAGGTAAAGGATTCCTTACATGAGTAGAGCTGGAAGGAGTAAAATCGATAGGCAAAACCGACTCCTCGAGCTCCTTGACAGCTTGCTTCCCCAAATGTTCAAGGAGTTGGAAGAAAGTATCTAGCTCAGCTTAGAGGATGCCCTCCCCCATAGATTTAAAAGCTCAAGACCGCTTTGCTGGTGGCTTAGGGGCAACAGCAACGGCAATGATAAATCTCTTTCACGTGGAAGTGGGAGGCTATAGCAACAAAAAATCAAACTCAAGATCATAGTCAATTTCAAGAAGCAGTAAGATGTTCATAAAGGCCAAGTTAGAAGCATACTTTAGAAGAAGGGGTAGCAGACCTAGCCGAGTCTGCACTACCCTAGACTATAGATGGACCCCTAGGATCGCTCCTCTGTCCACCCTCCTCCTCATCATCATCATTATCACCATCATCATCATCATCATCATCATCATCATCCTCACTGTCACTCTAGTGAAACTTCAGAGGCCTATCCTTGTGATGAATCCCCTCATAAGGTGGAAGAAGGGCAGAATCAATGAACTCAGCATAACAACCCTCTACAGACAGCACGCGAGCTCCCTCACCCAATAAGTACAGCCCCTGATCAGTCCCAGCTAAGAGATAAGGCCAGAAGATGCCTACTGGGATCGAGGGAGGAATCAGTCTCCCCACCATGGCACTGGTCCTCCACCCACAGACCCGTTCATCGAAATACCACTCATAGGAGAGTGGTGACTCCAGGATAAAGCATCGATCATCCACGCTAACCCGTATCCGCTCGATAGCTCTATATATGAGCAATCGCTCCCACGAGTCTTGAATGACCTGTATGAAATAAATGCACCATGAGTATTACAACCTATTAAATATAGTTTCTAGTAATGGTTTGTTGAAGTGTAAAATGCGAGTTTACCCGATCCGAGTGCAGCTGGAGTAAAACTCTCGGTACTACACTATGGTCAAGGGTTGATTCTGCCAAAGCCCCATCCATCTAGATATAATGTGCTGCATATCAAGTTGTAGGCATAAACCTGGTCTAGGAATCAACCGATGCTCGAAAGCCTAAATCTGCAGGACAAAGTAAGGATTAGTTCAACACAAGTTCAAACAAAAGGTTAAAGCATAAGAGATCAGTTTGGGATATATCAGTGGTATCAAATGGAAGATCTTAAGCTCAAACTGGTCACCCCAGCCCCTGACATCCAGTCCATACTATAGCTGTGCGAAAATGGCTCGACACCAGTTCTTGTAGGGCACAACTGCAAGATCCTTCAAGGTAGAGAGCAAACCATAGTTGAGGTTGCTCAAGTAAACAGGGAAGAAGATGGTAAGGAACATCAGTAGGAAGGATCGAGCATATTGGTTGCTCCTATTAGCCATAATAGGACTAGGCTGTGGAATCTAGTGAGCATGTAGGTTACCGTACTTAAGCTTGTTCATCCCGCCCTGGATGAAGCCCAAGTAATCTAGAAATGTAGGCCTTCACCTCAGGGCAAGAATGCCACCGGTCGGTGTAAACATCAAAGTGGACCACATCCCCACTCCACTCTAGGCCTGTAGTAGCATGCACGTCCGAGGGACTGATAGTGACCTCCCCAATAGGCAAGTGGAAAGCATGGGTCATCTTCGACTACCTCTCCATTAGAGCTGAAATAGCACCCGGGGCCAATATCGTAGGGGCCTGTGGGGGTGGTCCTAATAATATCACTGAACCTAAAGGAATTGATGAGGGTCAATAACTCCATATCCCCTATAGTATGGATCTCCTCGTACTAATTTTTGCAGAAGCTCAAGGCTTCCACAGTCTTATATTAAAACTATAAAGATAGAATTATAGTTTAACAGGGTTAAAACATAGTGGAAAAGTCAGAAATTAAAAAAGGATTGTAGAAAGCGGAGTTGCCAACATTCTATCCTTGAGGATAAGACTAGTACGGGTAAGCTCCACCCATACGGGTCCTAGAGGAGCACTCGTATAAAAAAAGGGATAAATAAGGGTCCCTCCTCATCCATATAGGTCCCCTGCAAGCAGTCTCTCTACAAAAAATCTCCTAAAAATCTAAAATCTCCTAAAAATCTAAAATCATCCAATTTCAACCAAAGTTCATCCAAAACTATCCTAAAAGCGTCCTAGGCTAAAGTTACATGCATCAGGCTCTATTCCAAGGTCTAAAACACCCTAATTCATGCCAAAATTTGAGAAATCACAAAAGGTTCAAAAATGGAAAATGGAGAATCAAGCAAAATTACATGAAGTTTTGAGACATGGGTCACAGGAGAAGAGATTAATGGCACTTTAGAGATAGGAGTAAGCCCTAGGAATGAGTCCCCTCCATGAAACACATACCTGACTGAAATCGAGCATTCTTGAAGCCCCAAAGTGCCAACCAGGGGCAAATCCTCATGTCCAAGGGAGAAATAGCCAGTCTTTCAGATCTTTTTGTACATGTTTGGTTGATTGTAGGAAGAAAATCATCGAAATTACAAAATGAGAAGTTTTGGTAGGAGGCTAGATATGAGGGGCTTATATGCCTTTTGAAACCCCCATCGGGGAATTGTATGGGTCCCACCCCACCCATATGGGTTCCCACTTTTGAGAACCTTACCCATACGGGTCTGGCCCACCTATACAGGCCCTATTTTACCACCTTGGGATAGATTTTTGCATCAGTATTTCAGTAAGTACCAGAAATTCATCTAGTCCAAGTTCGAGGCCAACCCCACTCCCTCTCAACCTTACATTTCTATCATATTCGAGACAAGTCCCTACGCTCACCTTGATCCTTGATTAAAGGGGCAAAAATATTTTTGTTTTCACAAAAGTCAATCAAGAATCAAAGTAAGCCATTTTTAGTTGACCACTGACTAGGAAATTTTGTGTACAGGTCCATCCTAACACAGGAGTTCCTCCCCACCAAATGAATTTTACAAGACATGGCCTCCCAAGCAGAAGAGGCTTTACCCAAAGGATATCACTTCCGTTCCCAGTAGCAAAATCATGTCCAGGGTTATCCCCCTACTTCCCAATAGTGGAATCAGATCCATGGGCATCCCCCCACTTTCTAGAAGTAAAATTAGGTCCAGAGGAATCCCTCCACTTCTTGGTAGAGGAATCATTAGGTCCTAGTGGCATTCGCCCATAGATCTGGGGTTATCCCCCTATTTCCCAGTAATGGAGTTGTCGGACCCTAGGGGCACCCACCGTAGGAGCATTCCCCAGCAATAAAATAAGCATCGATCGGGCCAAACCCGACATTCCCTACTCATAGTTTATAGTCTATCTTATCCACACAGCTTTATTCTTACTTGAAGGGGAAAAATATTTTTTGTTTTCATAAAAGTCATTTAAGAATATAGAGGTGTCTGCTTAGGCAATGACTAACTCAGTGTTTGGTTGTTGTCTCTTTTCAGGTTATTCAAAATTCGCCAGTTAAGAGAGTCAATCCACCTTAAGAAAGGGATACAAGGAGAAGTCATCTACCTTAGGAAAGGGATATATTATTAGTTAGGAAAGTCATCCACCTCTGGAAAGGGATACGCCAGTCAAAAGAGTCAATCCGCCTCATGAAAGGGATATGCCAGTCAGGAAAGTCATCCACATTAGGAAAGGTATACGCCAATCTGGAGAGTCAATTCGCCTTAGTAAAGAGATACACATTCCCTAGTATAGTTATAAGGGGTACGCATCAGTAAAGGAAAGAAGTTCACCTCAAGAAAGGAACTAACCCATATCATCACCACAGGTACAATTTCTAAACCCTCGCTCACATCGTGAGAGATCATACAGATCCGTATCGGTAGTGATCCCATGAGGGGTAGTCTGTGAGCACAAGATTTTAATGATCCTTCTCACGAAACTATGATGAGAGCCATATGATGCAATTTCTTTCAGGTTTTGTCCATCAGAGGTGTTCCTACTACTGAAGAGTTGAGTTTGGCCGAAGTCTGGAGACCTAGTCTGCCCTTAGGTACCCGTACGTGTTCTGCCTGGTGGTACGGATCCATTGGCAGACCCGTATGGTAGATTCCTTCCGTACACATGGAGGGGACCGATACGGGTCACTTAGTACCCGTACGAGTGGGGCCCCACCTGTACAGGTCCTCTAATTTCCTAATCAGCCTCTTTTGGAAGCTATATCTTACCATTTTTGGGAAAAGCCAGGTCTTGAATGCGGTTTATGGCATTCAGACCTGACTCTCACCCTATAAATAGGGCCTTTTCCCCTTATTTCAATACACACATCTCATATGAAATTATACTAAAACTCTAGACATTTTAATAGGTATAAAAAAGGTATAGCGGGAGTATAGGAGGTATAAAATAGGGAGAAAACCCTTCCTTTAAGGTTTTGTCCACATTTTATTCATTCCTAGCTTCTTTTATAAGGATTTAGGGGAGGTTCTGTCCATACAAATACTCACCTAAATAGTCCTATTTCATCATATACTTGGTAGGACTCTCTCAACAGTAAAGGGATCATCTCAAAGTGGATTCACTACAAAGGTAACGCTCTTGAGTTTCAAAGAGAGTCACATCTCAGCTATTTCATTATTACTATTTTGTGTTTCTTCTATTATATCTATTCCTTTCATTTCCTATTTTGGGTCTGGTCCTAACCCATATGAGCCTTGTTGGCATCATACATCCCCAAAGATATCAAATCGGTGCCCCATACTCATATGGGGGGGAAATCTTTTTTATGTTATTTTTGTGCCATTAATTTGTTAATCTGCAAACTAAACTGAATTGAGTTTCTGCCTAGGACAAGACAAGACCCGTACGGGTCCCCTTTTACCTGTACCAGTCCTCCCTGGTACATGTATGGGTACCCCCCATCCATACGGGTATAGCCCTCAGACGGAACCCAAAATTCACTTTTAATTGGGTAAACATCAATCCAACTCACCACATGCCATGTGATCATTTTCACTAATAATCCGGTAAATCAACTCGTAAAAGTTAAAATGTGTTTTCATAACAAAATACGTTGAAGTGTTGTTATTTCTCTCTAATCTTAGAAGTCGCCCGGGTACTATCGATCGCAAAACCGCCACGCTAAAATAATCATATTTTTCCTAATGAAATGCTCACTTACAATGTGCTATAAATTGTGCTAATCTTTGTGGATGTAGGGGGATTTATTTTCATTTTATTTTATAAATTAGAACAAATGTATAGGTTCTCTTTGCAATTTCCCCCATTTTTCCCCGGTTATAATTTTTATTCCCCCATATATTGCATGTGCTTTATTGTAAAATATATACGCATGTACCGAGTGTGAAAGAGTGTAGAATTGGAATTATGTGATAATTCCCTAAATGATGAAAACTAAAACAATTTTATGCGGTG
The DNA here is from genome assembly GCA_947683365.1 of Euphorbia pulcherrima. Lineage (NCBI taxonomy): Eukaryota > Viridiplantae > Streptophyta > Magnoliopsida > Malpighiales > Euphorbiaceae > Euphorbia > Euphorbia pulcherrima. Next base: position 40,191,834 of record CANTUS010000008.1, on the reverse strand, counting down.
AATGTAATTTTGAATCAACTAAATGAGAAATAAGTGATTCATCTGATACTTGAATCACTGATCCAATAGTTATGAGTCTCCCGCCTAAAGGAAACCATACTAAAACTCTTTCCCAAGTAGACAACTTGGGTGGTGACTCTATCAATTGTATCGAGATTTGGGTCTCGATTCTTTTATTCATTAAAATTAGCTTATTATGTAAACTTTAAATAAAAAATGTTTTGTCATGCCTAAATCTAACCAAACCCCCAGTTGGCCCCGCCTCTCACACAGGCGCCAAGGGAGATCCGCACTCATCGACACCTCACACAACATCAGCCATATCACTAGCGATATGAATGATGCCACTAGTAACATCGCTGAAATTAGCAACAACATGGTAAGGGTTGGGCTGCTTTGGGAGAGATGGAAGCCACTAGCGACATGGATGATGCCACCGGCGGCATCACTTTCTACAGGCAGAATCACAGATTTTGCCCGAGATCGAACCAAAATCACCCAAAATGCAATAAATCCATTCCAAGGCATAAAATCATGCAAAACAACCCTATAGCATGCAATTTTAGTTTATGTACTCTTAGATTTCATATTTTTAACCCTTATCATGGCACATTTCGAGTCTATGGCTGCAAATCAAAATAAATAAAATAAAAAGATTGGACTTTTACAGTAATACCTGGACAAAAGAGATGTGTTTCTTCTTTTTGGGGGTCAGATTATCAATGGTAGTAGTAATCCCATACCAGTACATCTTGTCAGAATCCTTCAAGTCGTATACCACATGAATCGGGTAGATTTTTAGCCCTTTGATGGAGGAATCGGGCAAATCATCAGGCTGCATATCGCCGGGTTTACATTTGAATACTTTCTCTAACATGGGAAATTGAAGAGGGGAAAAATATATGTAGTTAGTGAAGAGAGGGAGAGATTTTCATCTTCTGCCATTCGAAATAGGGAAATAAGGAGTTTTAATTCATATTAAAAACCCGCATGGAAATCGAGTTTAATTAAATCTAAAACTGCCACCCCATACCGCCGGAGATATCACCTCATGTCATTGGTGATATCATTCAAGCCGCCAAAGGTTTCACTGTCAGCAGGGGCAATTTTTTAATTTCTTTGACCAATCAAAGATGCCACATTGCACCTCATATCACCGGCGGCTTCAGCCGAGCCCCTAGCCGCCGGCGGTATCAAATCTTCTAGGGCTATTTTAGAATCCTTTTCAATAAGATCAATGGATCTCAGAATGAGCCCTCAACAATCCAGGACTTCTAAGATGTTTTTTTTAATTATCACATTTTTACTATTAATTGAAGGGGCAAAAATTTGATCTTACTTTACTCGGCTCTTATTGCAGGTACAACCGCAAGGGGAAAACTAAATATCCTCATTCTTTACGCCATCGCCCACCATGGAATGCCAACTAAAGATCGTGATATAGTCAGTGTACATGTCATCCTTTCGGTTCTCCCCCACAGAATGCCTACTAAAGGTCGCGATGCAGTTAGTGTATGCATCATCCTTTGGGTTCACCCCTATAGAATGTCAACTAAAGGTCATGATACAGTCAGCTTACATGTCATCTGTTGGGTTCTCCCTCACTGAATATTAAATGAAGGTCGTGATGTAGTCAATGTACGCATCATCCTTTGGGTTCACCCCTATAGAACGTCAACTAAAGGTTATGATATAGTCACTGTACATGTCATCCTTTGGGCTCTCCCTCACCGAATGTCAAATGAAGGTCATGATGAAGTTAGTGTACGCGTCATCCTTTGGTTCTACCCTATGGAATGTCAACTAAAGGTCGTGATATAGTTAGTGTACATGTCATCCTTTAGGTTCACCCCTATAGAACATTAACTAAAGTTCATGATATAGTTAGTATACATGTCATCCTTTGGGGTTCTCCATCATCGAATGTCGACTGAAGATTGTGATGTAGTTAGTGTACGCGCCATCCTTTGGGTTCACCCCTATGGAACATCAACTAAAGGTCATGATATAGTCAGCGTACATGTCATCCTTTGGGTTCTCCCTTACCAAACGCTAACTAAAGGACGTGATGCAGTCATTGTATGCATCATCCTTTTGGTTCTTGCCTACCAAAAATTGATCAAGGGTCGTGATATGAGTCAGTGTACCCATCATCGTTCGAGCTAAGAACATCATCTGTCAGGTACAATTTCTAAACCCTTGCTCTATCCATATGATCATACTGACCTATGGCAGCTGTGATCTCTAGAGGGGCAGCCTGGGAGTATGGGATTTTACAGTCCCTCTCGTGAGATGATGATGACGGATATTCGTATTTTTATCCTCCATATAAAAATTCATTTTGAATTTTTATTACTGACAAAAAATTTTCTATAAGTTTTATTTTTAAAAATATTCAGTTCGGCATGTCCGATAATGCGTCTGGTGGGAGCTTGAATCGATGATTTGCGCCCAAAGATTAATTTAGTCAAAATTCCCCTAAAGAACTCAAAAATAACCCTAATTATATTAAAATCCCACTAAAATGACTTTTTGGGCGGATTTTGACCCCTAAACACCTTTTTAGGCCATGCCATACCTTACTTTTCATATCTGGCAGAGCTTGAAGCCTCTCGCAGCTTTAATGATACCATCGGCGGTATTATCCATACTGCCAACGGTCTGACTTTTACAGGCAGACAGCTTTTTACCATGCTTTGCTCGATACCAGCCGGATAATCAAGAAAAGTCATCTCTTTCAGGATTTTAGCCTATATAAGAAGCCTTTCCAGATATTTTCAAAGGTGGGAAACTCGAAACTTGAATTTTAGGGAGGTTTTAGTGAGATAAGGTGAAGAAAAGGTAAAAAAAAGAGGAATTACTCCATCTTTTCTTGGTTTTTCTTTGTTGAACTCTCTTACAACTAAATTAAAATCAGTAGAACTTAGGTTTAAAATCCATCTTAATGGGATTTAGAGACTTAAATCTTTAGTTCACTACCCAAATCATCATTTCAAGCTCCCTAGAGGTGTCATTTGGATCACAAAGAGGTAGATTCACGGCCCTGAGGTGAAATTCTGAGTCTCACAGTTCTTTGGCATATATTTTTGTTATTTGTTGTGTTTATTTGTTGTTTTGTGCTTAATTTTGGGTTTTCGATCATTTTTTGGCCTTTAATTGCTGCTGCTGCAAGAAGCTGAAACTGCCTATGATAAGTGACATGAATGATACCGCCAGAGGCTTCCTTTATCACCAACGGCTTTATTTTCTTATAGGACCCTTTCTTTGTAGTACCCAAAATGTTATTTTACAAGTCTTTGGAAGTGAAATCGCCAGCAGCATCAATGCCGTTGGTGCCTTCACTCATACCGCAGATGGTATAACATTCTAGACAGCATATTTATTTTCCTTTTTATTTTGACCTAGTTTAATTTCAGAAGCTAGGATGAATAGTGTAATGACGGGTATCCAAATTACCCCGAAAATAGTCCTCATCCCATAACATGTGGTATTTTCACTAATAAATTGGTTAAAATAACAATCAAGTCTAAAAATGTAAATAAAACGAGATTTTCTCATAAATAATGTTCAAACACCATTTTCGACCATCCAACCGGGCTCTGTAACTTATGTCATGATCATGTTAACTTGAGTCTTGTTTTATCTACTAATTATGCATGTTATATGTGATATGTCCTGTATACGTGTCGTACTTATGCTAACATTTTCATGCAGATAGATTTAGGATAGATGCTTGTTAGGCCTTCAGGTATTTTATTTCTTGTTTAGACAAATGTATAGGATTTTGAAAGCCTTGTAATTATTATTTTGATTTCCGCATTTATTTTGGATGACTGTAATAATTTATCGCTTTGAATGCTTGGTAAAACGTGCGAACACAACATATAAATCAAAAATATGAAAGTGGAATAGGTAGCATCATCCGAACTTAGAATCTCTATTTAAGGTATGGTACACTGCCCGGTTGGAAAATCGTACCTAAATTTCCCGATAAAGCTGAACCGGATGGCGACTCTGTCTTAAATATGGGATTTTGATCTCGTATCTTTTAAGCATTAAAATATGCAAAACCATTTTCTACCATCACATCACACCCACATATATTAACTTTTAGAGGTCGGTCCTCCGGCCTGCTTTACAGCCGTCTGAAACGTCGTTCGCTTATAGGAATCAGTAGAATGCAATCATACCAAGACCTCATCAACAGGTTAAAATCTAGGCCAACCCATCACAGTAGCCATAATGCAATCCTTATGAACTTTTCACCGCTCTCACTGAGGGCTTCAATAAGTGGTTTGAGTTGGTAGCTGATCGGATACAGGGACTGTAAGGTGATTTCTCAAACTTGGAAAAGTAGATAGCCGAGATAGCTAGCACTCTCTCTAAGATCGAGAACATAGGGAGACTTCCATCTCAAATGTAGGACAATCCAAGGGAGAATGTCAGCACGATCATGTTGAGGGACAAGAAAAAGGTCCAACCTGAACCATCGATAGATGAATTAGAAGATGAGATCATTCAGATACCAGATGGAGAGGAAAAACTAGTGGTTTCTATCGAGACCATACCTCCTTTTCTAGAGAGACTAGTAAAGACCAAGAAGATAAAAGAAGAGAAGGTAATCTTCAAGACCTTGAGGAAAGTTGAGATCAACATCACATTGCTCGATCTGATAAGACGGTTACCCAAATATGCGAAATTCCTCAAGGACCTATGCACCAACAAGAAGAAATAGCATGACCTGGATAAGGTCGTGATGGGGGAGAATTTATCTACCATAACCCAATGCAAATTACCCCCTAAACTGAAGGACTAGGGAATGTTCGAGGTCAATTGCACTATAGGCTAGGTTAGAATTCAAAAGGCTATGTGTGATCTCGGTGAATCTATAAGTGTCATGCCTTTCTCTATCTACCAGCAGATATCAGCCAACCACAATATGCCTCTCAATGATACTAGGATAGTCTTGCAACTCAAGGATTATTCTATCATCTACCCTAATGTAATTTTGGAGGACATATTGCTCAAGGTAAATGATTTTTTTTCCCGCTAACTTTTATGTTCTTAATATGTGTGATGTAGATTAGAAGAGAAACTTAGATTTACTGTTAGGGAGACCATTCTGAAGCACTGCTAAGACATAGATCGATGTAAACAATGGTTCTCTCACTACAGAGTTCAATGGAGAAGTAGCCCCTTTCAATGTTTATGATGCCATGAAGTCCCCAGAAGAAGATTCGAGCCTACACAGCATTGATGGTCTTGATCCTATCATTCAACAAATTTCAGAGGTCAATCTCTCAAATAAGTACTTGGTTGCACTGAATGAGGCACTCGATATCAAGATTCTTGATGATATAAATTTTTACGAGAAGGTGAAAGAGGCTATCCATAGTCTCGACTCACCTTAACCTACAACAAGACCTGGATCGAAGCTCGCCCACCTTTCCAGAGGCTCACTCCTTCCATCATCCAACCACCAGAGCTTGAATTTAAAAGTTTGTCGAGTCACCTCAAGTATGCTTTATTGGGGAATAATGATACACTTCCGATGATCATTTCTAGTAAGTTAAGTCCTAGTGAAGAAAAGTGGCTAATCTCTTTGCTCCAACAACACGAGGAAATTGTGTGGACTATAGCCATGTGAGCACAGGATTTTGCAGTCCCTCTTGCAAGACGATGATGACATGTACCTGATTTTAATGCCTCATAATGAAAGTTCTCTTTAGAATCTTTATTACCTATATAATGTTCCTTGCGAACTTTATTCTCGATAGAACCTAGTTCGGTGTGGCCGATAATGCGTCCGGTAGGAGCTTAAATCGATGATTTACACCCAAACTAAAATAATCTCTAAATACCCATTAAAATATCATTAAAATTCAAAAATCCCGCTTTGACCCCTTTGACACATGTTTGAAAGCTTTTCAGGCTTGTGGGCTCACTGGTAGTCAGCTTTTTGAAAGCTCATGCCGCCAGCAATATCGCCCTATGCCACCGGCGGCATGGCCAAATTGGGCTCCATAGATACCTTTCATCTTCCTCCTTAGGACAGTCTCTTTTTTGCCATTTCGGTGAAAATGGCTGAAAGGTCTCTAAGACCACCCCAATTTGCCTATAAAAACACACCTTAGGTTTTAAAAAGATGGGGGAAAACACAAGAACAATCTACAACTTGAGTTTATAGAATTCTAGAGTGAGAAAATAGATTTTAGTGAGATAATAATTAGAAAAGGTAGGAAAAAGGATTCTCAATCCATTTTTCCTGGTTTTTCTTCTCTGAACTTTTTGATTGTGAGCTTAAAATTAGTAGACATTAAGTAAAAATCAATCTAAATTCAAACTTAGAGACTTAAGTACCCAATTTACTACCAAATCATCATTACAAGCTCCCTAGAGGCGTTCCTTCTTTCATGAAGAGGTGGGTTCACGGCCCCAAGGTAAAAATCCTGAGTCTCAAAGCTCTTTGGCTTTAATATTGCTGGTTTTGTGCTGATTCTTGTTGATTTGTGTTCGTTTTTGGGTTTTTGGTCATTTTTTGACTGTTACCTGCTGCAAGACATCGTTGATACCGCTAGCGACATCACATTCCCTAGAGGCCTCACTATCTTATAGGACCCTTTCTTTATGGTACTCCAGAAAGCCATGCAACCTGCCTAAAGACTAATGCCTCTGGCGATATCATTGATGTTGCTGGCGGTATCAGCCATATCGCCGGCGGTATGACCTTCTGGACAGCTATTTTATTTCATTCATTTCTGACCTAGTTTATTTTTCGAAGCTAGGATACACAATGCAACGATGGAGGTCCAAAACCTTTTGGAAACAGACCCCACCCCAAACCATGTGGCATTTTCACTAATAATCCGGATAAAATAACAATCGAGTCTAAAATTTGGTTAAAAATGGAATTTTCCTCCAACGCCGTTCAAATCTCATTTTAGCCATCCAACCGGGCTTCATAATGATATAAATACTTATGTCATGTTCACGCTAACTCGGGTCTTGTTTGGTTTGCTAACTATACATGATATGTGATATATCTCGCGTAATGTGCAGTATCTGTGCTAATCATTTTGTGCAGGTAGATTTAGGTTAGATGGATGCTAGGCCTTCGGGTATTTTATTTATCGCATAGAGAACATATAGGATTTGAAAGCCCTGTAATAATTTTAATTTCTGCATTTACTTTTGGATGACTGTAATAATTTATTTGATGCTTGATAAACACGATAACAACATAATAACCAAAAACACAAATAAACAGGATGGATAAAACTGATTAAGAAAGAACGTAATATTTTAACTTGGCCCAATGAAAAATAGATAACATCATCTGAACTCGGAATCTCTACTTAAGGTACAGTCTACCACGTGGTGGGAAAATCATACCAAAATTTCTCGATTGAGTTGAACGGGGTGGCGACTCTATTTTAAGTACGGGATTTCAATCTCGTATCCTTTAACACCTAAAATGGACTTAAATCCAACTTCAACATCAGTGCTTTCATCACGCCTAAAATAAGGATCAATCCCTTGACATGCTTCACAGCGCTAGATGTTTTTTTCCCTGTGCAGTACATCTCACGCAGCCCTCGCGGGCGGGGAAAAGGTCGTCCGCCGATATTGGTGACTCTGTTAGGGATTTATCTCTTTAAACATGAACTTAATATTTTCATAAAGTTTAGAAGATTTTGATGATGTATTGAAATCATTGGCCAAATTAAAACTTTATTCTTTTTCATGATGTTTTATCCATAAACACCTGTGTAGATTGTTCGGTAATGTTTTAGGTGCCCTATTTTACCCCAGAAGCTCACAAAAGTATCTCTTATGCCCTGTTGGAATTGAGGATGCCTAGTGGGTGGATCACTCATTTTAATCAACACGTAAACTCATGCAATCACACCTATTTAGGGACTGGTTGAGTAACGTGGAGTTAAGGTAAATGAAACCCTTCTACATCAACAACTTTATACCAAAGCCACGCTAGAAAAAGCCTTAGCACTTCATTCCTTTAGGATTACCAAAATAATAAAAATAATTAGGACGCACTTCGTTCGCCATTACCGGCGAAGGAGCCAAACTCCATCCTTCTAAAAAGGTGTTACGCAGCAGTCATAAGGTTGGAAGAGGGACCATTAGCATGTTATATACTCCGTGATCATGCACCTCCCATGCATCAGCTTCAAGAGCAAAAAATGAATCAACTTACCCTTACTACTTCTGCCCGTGGAAGAAGTTTAGCAACATATGTATGACTTCTTTTTATACCTCCGTTAAATCATTGTGTGTGGCGTGGGATACAAACATCCCACATATGTTGGAGGGATAAGCTATCGCATCATCTCTAAAAACATCTACGTGCAGCCATACATATCACACACCGCTTCCAAAAACAAAAAGCATGCACACCATCCATGCCATTTATAACCCATTCATGGTCTGACCCACGGTTGATGATCCTAAATAGTCTTCCTCCCAAGATCTTTGCAACAAACCATAACTCTCCCTTATGATGACGACCTTGCCCTGATCGAGAACGAAGCTAGTTCCACCCCTACCATGGGACTAGTTCTTCCGCCATCTCTCAGCACAGAAATCACCTCCGCCATGACCCAATTTATCTATTCAGATCTCTTCTATAACACTATTCAGGAACAAATCGAAGTGCAGTTATTTGTCAAGCAAGCCCTAGTAAATGAGAACACTAGTTGGATTTTAGAATTAGGTTGTCAGCCTCAGTATCAGAGTGGTTTCATTTGGGATGGCTCAGACTAAGTTTTAGGTAGCCCACCAAGGGCTCGGCCAGCTTGGTTCATTCGACCTCCTATCTAGTCAGTTCTAACTTGGCCCCAGCCCGATTTATTCTAACTTAATTAGACTCCTATGACTCAGCCAGGTTTCTCTTTCTTACCTCCAAGCCCAAGGCATATGGCCCAAAACTCAATCCTTCTTCCATTCCCTAACGAACTTACCCAGCAAATGTTAGCTCTCCCTAGAGGATCGACCCGACCAGCAATGCCACCATCACCTTTTGAAATGGCACCTCAGGGGTTTACCTACCAGCCAAACCTTTTTGGCAATGATTTGATGGCTGGCCCCTGACTTGATCAACTGACTCCTTATCCCTATAGTCAGTTCAGAAACTATAACCAAGTCATGCAATTGCAGGGTGTGACACTTGAAGCCATGAATCAACCAAACAATGGCTAGCTCGTACAACCTCAGGGCATGATACATGAGGTGGAAGCTTTTTTTACACCAACTAGTGCCAGCATGTCAAAGGGAAAGGGAACCTAAAGAAAATAGTTGTCGGGTCTCCAAGGGTTCTAGTATACACCAGGCAGAATGCTATAATGGGTCAAGAACATTGCCATCTTGGGCCAAGAGGAGCCAAAAAGCCTCTCAAGAACCTATCCCAATTGTAATTATAAACCGTTGGGTTTTACCCCTTAATGTGATTTTCACCAGATTAAGAAGAGATGGTCCCAATGAACCCCTTCATGAGTATAAAAACCCAACGGAAGACAAGGAGGGAAACTTTTATGGGTATCATGTCCAGTAGGGACATCACATGAATGAATGCCAAATCTTGGCCCGAGCTATACGTCGTCTGGTGAAGGAAGGAAAGATAGCCGAGTCGTATAGAATGCCTAGGGTCACAAAGCTTGTCGACTAAGCAAGTATGACCGTTTTTGGTATGCCTAAATGACCGATGGGGCCACAAAGGCTCACTGGGGTTGTCGGTTCCAATGATAAGGCCGGCGAAAAGAGGAAAATTTGACAATAAAGCTAGGAGGGCCAGATTTAAGCGAACTAGGAGGATGGAAAATGTATGGCTCATAAAAGATGATGATGTCCAGGCAACAGCCACCCAAGCTTTTTCCACAAGGGCTGCAGTCCAGACAAACCGCCCACCTTTTGCCCTGGGGAAAGCCCCCAACATCTCACTCCTGTTCCATTCCTGCCCAAAGGTAGGATCTTGCAAGGCCCTCCGCCTGTGGAGGTTGATGTTTCTTTTAATATGTAATCGTTAGGTTTTTTTGCTTTGTTTTGTTGAACTTTTTATGTACCAAACTTTGAGCTTTATGAGCAACTTCTATTTTTCTTACTTATGTCATATTTCTACCATTTAATCCACACATTCGTATAAGCATACGCATGATGCTTCCAGTATTCAGGATATTTTACTGTATGAAATTAATTTGAGTACAAATAAAGGCTCTTTTGTGGTAATTAGCTCCAATAATTTAACTCCTGTCAAACATACGTGAGATAATAAAGTGCTTAAAGACAACGATAATGCTTTTGCTTGGTCCCCAAATTAATAGTCAGATTGTTGAACATCTCAGGTCTCTTCCAAAATTAATTTAGCAACCCCGCAACAGTACACCTTCAAGCTATCAAAGAAGTATTAACTGGTCCCCTGAAATGGAAAATCACGACATACATTTTCACCCACCTAGAATTTTCCCTTTTTTAAAACCTTATCCATCACTTCTCCTCTCCTTAGCCATCCTTGGCATGGGGTCATAAATGATTGATGAAACCCAACCTCCATCAAATAAACACCGTAGCCGAATCTTACACCAATGTGACCGCCAAGGAAATGACCAAGATCGCAGAGAAACACATCTTCACCTAGCACAAATTAACCCACATCAAACCCCTCGAGCAACAAAGATCAGGGGGCAACCTCTACCAAGAGCATAAAGTTTGAGAGCAAGCACCTTTACCCCATAAGCCATAAAGATAAGCGCACAACTTAAGTCACGATCAGCTTGCCAAGTAAGCCAACAAAACAAGCTACCATTTCACCTTTCAAAGGCACTTAGTAAAAGGCCCCGAACCAAATGTCACTTAGTCAAAACCCTCCACCACCGGTATAAGGGGAAAATTCAAGCCTAACTTGGAAGGGCTGTGCAAACCGCATACTGAAGGAGCAATCGGAATAACAATCAGAATGGTAATTAAGCCAACCAAGAAGACTCTGTGTAAGCGCTAAAACTCCCACAAACTAAACTCCTTGCAATGGGGCTAATTAGAATCAAGGCAAGGTTACCCGATGTAACTTTGAAGGTCAGAATGAATCGGGTGATCTAGGCATAAATCGAATTGACTATAAGAACCTTGGAGAATCTGCAAAGGCACAACCAAGTGCAGAACAGTAAATCAGATCCTAATACCCTCGCCAAGAGTCATAGACCAGGTGTTGAATCATCTGGAACCTTCTGACAGCGACGTTAATAAAAAGTTTAGATCAAATTGAGAAGGATGTCATGTAGCCAAAGATGATACTGAATGAGCAGGGCTATCAAAGTCATAAGCATGGATAAGAACGAGTTCATCGATCTAGTCAACCAGGATAGGCTTAAGCATTATCAGGTCTAAACAACAGAAATAAATCAGAAAAGTGGCACACCAAAAAATATATACGATAATCACCCGACTTTCAGTCTTTTACTGATCGGATAAGAATTAGGGTGACACCCGACGGTCGGTATCCTACAAATCAGTCGTGCAGAAATTAAGGGATAAGTCAATATCACCCGCTAAATTGAAAACCCAAAAAGGGCGATTCGGACAAAAATTAAGGCACAAGAGAAAAATAGTAAGAAGTTAACTTGAAAATCTGTAAAGGCTAGTTAACATTAGGAGTTCGATTAATGGAAATGATTGCCAACATCTCGTACTCAAATTAAATTCACTCAATAAAAGTGTCTTTTGTACTGAAGACTCTATGCTTGTGATTGTATAAATGCCTGGCGACCAAGAGAAGGAAACATCACAAGTAAGCTTAATTGAAGATGCTCCAAGCTCATCAGTGTTCAATTTAAAAATTTGAATAGACTGAAAATATCTAGGTCTATGCAAAAGTCAAAATAAGTTTGCTGGGTTAAAAACCCGAAAGGGCGGTTTAGGCAAAAATTAAGATCAGGCTTGATGGATTGAAAACCCCTTTGGGCAGTCTATGGAAAAGTTAGAGTCAAAAAAAAGAAAGAGCCTGAATTTCTCTAGTTCCCTCCAATCTGCATTCCCTAGGCTTTGCATGAAGCCCCATAGCTATTGAGTGTGGCTTGCCATAGGAGAATTTGAAGAAATGGCCGAATCTGTGTTTCTAGGCAGTTGATGTCGTCGACGATATGAGCGATGCCGCCAACGACATGGGTGATTGGGTTCGGGCGGTTTTAAGGTGATGCACCCGGCGGTATGAATGATGCTGCCAGTGGCATAGAATTAATTTCTGGCAGTATCAGAAGCATGTTTTTCATTTTAGACCTATACAAAACCTATAAACAACCCTATAATCCATTTCTAATACTTGTTCAACTGCAATCCATTTTATTCAAAGTAAAAAGCTCGAGGGCGCAAACCATGCAAATATTCTGAATATCTAGCCTACCGAAGCAAAACCAAACAACAATTCAAATTATTCAAACCCCAATATATCGAGGGTACAAACCAAAATCCAAAATAAAAAGCAAAATGAAGGTATTAATCTAGGCATGCCCGCCGCTGCCGACCTAGTTTATTTTTCGATGCTAGGATACACAGTGCAATGATGGAGTTCCAAAACCTTCTGGAAATAGACCCCACCCCATACCATATGGCATTTTCACTAATAATCCGGATAAAATAACAATCGAGTCTAAAATTTGGTTAATGAAATTTTTCTCAAACGTCGTTCAAATCTCATTTTAGCCATCCAACCGGGCTTCATAACAATATAAATACTTATGTCATATTCATGCTAAATCGGGTCTTGTTTGGTTTGCTAACTATACATGATACGTGATATATCTCGCACAATGTACTGTAGCTGTGCTAACCTTTTTATGTAGGTAGATTTAGGTTAGATAGATGCTAGGCCTTCGGGTATTTTATTTATCGCATAGAGAATGTATAGGATTTAAAAGCCCTGTAATAATTTCAATTTCTGCATTTACTTTTGGATGACTGTAATAATTTATTCAATGCTTGATAAATGTGATAACAACATAATAACTGAAAACACAAATAAATAGGATGGATTAAATCGATTAAGAAAAAATGGAATATTTTAACTTGGCTTAATGAAAAATAGATAACATCATCCAAACTCGGAATCTCTACTTAAGGTACGGTCTACCACCTAGTGGGAAAATCATACCAAAATTTCCTAGTTAAGCTGAACCGGGTGGCGACTCTATTTTAAGTACGGTATTTCGATCTCGTATCCTTTAACACCTAAAATGGACTTCTTTAGCATCAGTGCTTTCATCACACATAAAATAAGGATCAATCCCTCGACATGCTTCATAGCACCAGTTGGTTTTTTCCCCCCATGAGGCACATCTTACGGGGCCCTCGAGGGTGGGGAAAAGGTCATCCGCTCACAAGCCGATATCAAGGGGATTAGTCCTACCACTTGCATGCACAAGATCAAGCTAGTTGAAAATGCCAACAACTAGCACCAATTACAAAGGAGACTCAATCCTCTTATGATGGAAGTTATGAAGAAAGGTGTGATCAACCTCATGGAGGCTAACCTCATTTACCCTATCTCTAACAGTGAGTGGGTTAGCTCGGTACAAGTTGTTCCAAAGAAGAAGGGGATCATGGTGATAACTATTGGGAATTGACAGTGAGATTGAACATGCATAACAAGCATGGCGAAAATTCAAAATTTTGTCCATGTCCCCAGAAACTTCTATTAATTGCATATAAATTAAATAAAGCCTTAACTAAATAATTTTTCACCTAGGTTAGCATGCAAAAGGGCCAGACACACCATAATTCTAAATTATATTCTATCATACATATTTTGTACTAAGTATGTTATAACTCTAAGCTATAACCTAAGCATAAAATATACTAAGCATGCAAAATAACATAAGCATAATTATTAAGTCTAAAATGCTTAAAGAAAATGACTTAATAATCAAACGAGAGAATAAGGACATACCGGTTGAAGCGTGCTTTAGAAGAACTTTGTTACACAAGCCTCCAAGGTAGGATAGCCTCTATGAGTATCCACATGAACCCCACTAACTGAAACCTCCCAATGAGGAAGAACTGAAGAACCTTGAGCAATTGCTAGATCGCTCAAAAAATTCCCACCCACAAAAATATATATTCTAAAGATTCAAGATCCACTTGAATTTTATGCACTGAACAATGTAGAAAGGGGGCACAAAATATAGGGGGAGCTAGGGCTCCCAGCATTTAATGCGGGAAGCCCTAAAATCCCCATCTTGCCCTTAGCGACACGCGAATCCCATAGGATCTGCGTGCTACCCATGCCGACCTGACTTGCTCTACAAGCCAGGTCCTTGCCATACAAGCCAGGCTCTTACGAGCCTACCTTGTCCCGTGGGCTGGGCCTCGCGGGCTCTCCCGTGAGGCTCTTGCAAGCCTGCCTTATCCCATGGGCTGGGGGACTTCCCGCGTTACTGCAGGCTAGCACAAACCTAGCTTTCGCCGCCTACAGCCCACGAGTGCTTGTGTAGGCCCGCAAAGCCTTCGAGCTTGCAAGTCCTATTAGCGAAGGGTCCAATCCTCGAATTTTGCAGTTCTAGCCTTTTCTCCAAATCAAACAAATATTTATTTTTTGACCCTAATTAATTAGTTACTAGTCAAAATAAATTTCTTGGTCCAATCAAAATTGATCTAATCAATTATAAATTATTTATGACTCTTATTAATTAGTTGCCGGTCAAAATAAATTCCTTGGTCTATCCAAAATTGATCTAATCAATTTTAACCAATCAAATAATAATCCAATTATTATTTATTTTATATTTTCGTAATAGAATAAATCTATTTGTTCTTTACTTAGTCCGATGAAGGTCCAATGTGTGTGACCTTATAGGATCCCGAAGTATTAAACTATTAAGGTTTAACCAACCCTTGTTCTAATGGTACCATTGGCTCAATGCTTTAGACCGCGAATAGAACTCGATAATCTTAAATGACTGTAGTATGCCTCTAGCAAGGGTCTACCATTCCCCATTACTCGAAACGTCATTTGTGCTTATGACTTAATCTCGGTTAATGCAATAGTTTTCCAATGCGATGAACTCCTTCCATTCTTTAATATTAGTACCATCTAGTTTATAGAGTTTGATTAAAGTGTTAACCCACTAATAGCAAGGTTGCTCCAAGCTATCCCAGTTATTTACTTATTACTAAAGTATATTGCCTTTTACTATAGTGTGTTTGACTAGAAACCATTTCTATCAAACACATACTCTGATCAGATGTTTATGGCAATCATGACTTCAACAAGTGGCCAGGTACAACTCCTTAATATAACCGAAGCGATGGATTCTTTCTGACTACTCAGCTTACCAACGTATTGTCATCACTATACCCGTAATCACCCGTAGCACCCTAAATTAATGAGTGTATAGAAATGACCCAAAGTATAGCAGTAGTACCACACAAGGTAACTAGTATCTCAAGTATGAGGATATTCACAAAGTTTATTACATGAAGATAAACACTAACACATTAATATATACATCAAGTGTTTTATCTTACTACGGTCTCCAATATATCTTCCAGATATATCCATGAGTCAAACTTAAGGTACGTCAAACATAAGGCACCACCTTCAGTCCTTAGGAGATTGACTACTTGGACCCTTTCCAAGAAAGTTGACCACATGCTAGTCTTTTCGCTTCATCAATATCCTTTCTTGCTGAAACTATGACTAGGGATAGTTTAGATATAATCATAATTGTACATTAAGCAGGTTCCATCAGATATAGTCCAACTATAATTTCTCTGACTTCATGCTATAATATGTCAAGGACTTTTGTATACATACATCAATGAATATATTTAACCAGCTATGATATACATATACACAGAAACACATTGATATAAACAAAAGAACAAATGCCTTTATTGATTAAATAAATTATTCGTACTATTACGTAATTAATATATATCGCCCTAATTGCCTTAAGGGGATACATCATATCCAATAAAATCCCACTTGCACTAAGGCCAATTAGTTATATGTCTTAATCCATATACTTTAACATGCTGGTCATGTTTGACTTGAGTCAATGGCTTTGTCAAACCATCCGTGAGGTTTTGATCAGTGGGTATATATTCTAATCTTATTATCTTAGCATCAATAGTCTCCATAATTATATGATACTTTTTGGATACATGTTTGTGTTTCTAATGAGACCGTGGTTCTTTTGCTTGAGCTATGGCACCATTGTTATCACAATACATAGTAATTAGATCAACAGCCTCAGGCACCACACCGAGATCATTAATAAATCCTTTAACCGGATAGCTTGTTTTGCTGCTTTGCATGTAGCAATGTATTTAGATTCTGTGGTTAAATCAGCAGTAGTTTCTTACTTAGAACTCTTCCAACATACCGCCCCTCTATTTAACACATACAGAAAGCCTGACTGAGACTTAACGTCATCCTTGTCAGATTGAAAACTTGCGTCAGTGTAACCTCTAATTGTGAGGTCACCTTCTCTATAAATCAAGAACTCATCCTTAGTCCTTCTCAAGTACTTAAGGCTATCCAGTGCTTTTCACCTGGATCTGACTGATATCTGCTCGTAAAGCTCAAAGCCCGAGAGACATCCAACCTAGCAAATATCATAACATACATGATGGATCCCATTGCTGATGCATAGGGTATATTCTTCATGTGCATTCTCTCCTAAGCTATCTTTGGACATTTAGCCTTAGATAGGTTTATCCCCTTTGTCATTGGGAGATAACCTTTCTTAGAATGCTCAAGGTTGAACCTGTTCAATACCTTGTCTATATATATACTTTGAGAAAGACCTAGCAGCCTCTTAGATCTATCCCTGTAGATCTTTATACCTAGTATAAATGCTGCTTCACCAAGGTCTTTCATGGAGAACTTTCTTGAAAACCACACTTTAACATTTTGAAGAAGAGAAATGTCATTTCCTATTAGCAGAATGTCATCAACATATAATACTAGAAAAATGACTGCACTCCCACTAACCTTCTTGTAAACACAAGGCTCATTAGCATTTGGGCAGAAATCTAGTTCCCGGATTGTTTGATCAAACCTTATATTCCAACTCCTGGATGCCTGCTTAGGTTCATGAATGGATCTTTGTAGCTTGCATACCTTCGAGCCATTCTGAGATGTAAAACCCTCAAGTTGTGTCATATTCGGGTCTAAATCCCCATTCAGGAATGCTGTTTTTACATCCATTTGCCAGATCTCATAATCATAATGACCAGCAATAGCAAGGAGTATCCTTATAGATTTAAGCATGGCTACTGGTGAGAAAGTTTCATCATAGTCAATACCTTCCCGTTGACTATAACCTTTCGCAACCAACCTTGCTTTATACGTAATTACATTACCATCCGTGTTTGTCTTCTTCTTGAAGACCCACTTGCACCTAATTGGTCTAACCTATTGCAATGCATCAACCAAATTCCAAATTTGGTTCTCGTACATGGAATCCATTTCTGATTTCTTGGCTTTTAGCCATTTATCAGAATCTGAGCTTTTCATTACCTTATCATATGTCCTTGGTTCATCATCCTTCATAAGATATATTTCCTTATCATCAGTTATGATAAACCCATATCTATCAGGACCCTTATGAACACGACCTAATCTTCACAATGATTACGTTTTGACAGGTTGTTCTTGGATCACACTCTCTTGTGTATCTAGAACGGGGTCAATTAGTTGATTGTCTATTTCTTCCTCTTCAACTTCCAGTTCAATATTGGTCCCACTGACTTTTGCAAGTAAGTGTTCCTTTTCTAAAAAGTGAGCATTCCGAGATACAAATACCTTTTGTTCTTTAGTTTGGTTTGGATATCCAATGAACAGACATTTGTAAGCCTTGGCATTCAGCTTATCTGACACTATCCTCTTTACTATAGCAGGACAGCCTCATACTCTTAAGTGACTTAGAGATGGCTTCTTATTACACCATCTTTCATAAGGTGTAAAATCAACTGATTTAGAGGGCACTCTATTTAAAATATAAACTGACTCTCCAGTGCATATCCCTAAAAGGATTTACTAAGATCTGCATGGCTTATCATGGACCTGACCATATCTAATAAAGCTTGATTCCTCTTTTCTGACACTCCATTGTGTTGGGGTGTATAAAGAGAGGTCCACTAGGAAACTATCCCATTTTCCGTTAGATAATCCTGAAACTCCTGACTTAAGTATTCTCCACCTCAATCCGATTAAAGTGTTTTAATACTTTTCTTAAGCTATTTCTGTACTTCAGCTCTGAATAGTTTGAACTTTTCAAAACTTTCATACTTGTGCTTCATTAAGTACAAATAACCGTATCATAAGTAATCACCAATAAAGGTTATGAAGTAGGAGCATACTCCTAGTGCTTGAACATTCATTGGACCACACACATCAGTATGTATAACTTCCAATGTACACGTGGCCCGCTCACCCTTTCCTTGAAAGGGTAACTTTGCCATTTTTCCTTTTAAACAAGGTTCACAATCACCATAAGACTCCAAGTCTATTGGGTCCAAGTCTCCACCCTTATGCAACTTGGTTAAGCGATCTTTGTTTACGTGGCCTAAACAACAATTCTATAAGTAGAAGGAATTCTCATTATCTAATTTAACTTTCTTCACATTGTTTATATTAAAAACTTCTGTTTTAGTATCAAGAATATAAATGCCACCTTTTAACATTCCATAACCATAAAGAATATTATTCAAATGAATCTGACAATTATTATTCAAAAATAAAATTTCAAATCCCTTTGTTGCTAAACACGCAATGGATATAATATTCTTAGTAACACTTGGAATGTAGTAACAATTATTCGAAACTAAAACAAGTCCACTTGGCAAAACAAGACTAAAACTCCCAACGGCTAATGCAACAACTCTGGCTATATTTCCCATGTATAGGTCTATCTCCCCTTTTACAAGTTTTCTACATTTCCTTAGTCCCTACACAGAAGTACAGATATGAGAACCACATCCAGTATCTAATACCCAAGTGGATTCAAGCGAAAAAGTAGCAAAATTTTTAATTACAAATATACCTGAAGTAGATGCCTCTGTAGGCTTCTTCTTCAAATGCTCAAAAGTAGGAGCTTTTCAATCCCTCTCCAATGTCCTGGTTCCCCATATTGGAAGCAGACATACTTAGATGCTTTCTTTTCTTTCTTCTTCTTACTGATTCTTTTTTTAGCACCCTATGCCTGCTTCTTGTTCTTAGAAGCCTTGCCTTTTTCAAATAATAGTAGAGGTTTCTGATCCTTCTTGATATGAGGTTCTACCTTTTTTAGTATGTTGATTAATTCAGGGATAGTAGAATTAATCTTATTCATGTAATAATTAGTCACGAAGCTTGAGTAACTATCTGTCAAGGACATTAACATAAGGTCAATGCTCAAGTCATGATTCATCTCGAATCCCAATCAATTCAGCTTCTCAAGGTATCCCAAGAGTTTCAGTACTTGCTGAGAGGCAGAGATGCCAGCCTGCATCTTGGTCCCAAAAAGGAGCTTGGAGGTCTCATACCTCTCTGTCCTTTCCCTCTCCAAAAAGAGTTCTTCAAGATAGAGAACCATGTCCTCCAAGGGCATGTTCTCATGTTGTTTCTGAAGCTGAGGAACTAATCATAAAAGTACGAGCCTTTCAATTTTGTGTCAAGTAACATACGGAGGTTAACATTGGAAGTCATTTCCAACCTAAGATATAAGAAAAGAAAAAGAGTTTAGATCTTAGTTTAAGTACATGCATTTAATATAAGGTCTTTTAATTAAACACATTTGTCCTACTATTTTCTTTGATATTTATAATAGCCCATTCTATTGAATTCAAGAATTTTAGCCCAGCTAAATTTCTTAGTAGGTAGCATCTATAACTAGTCTATTACAACCCACAATTTTAAGAGTCAAGTCATTATAGTAAGTCATAGTTGGAATCCCATTCCATTTACATTGCATGCAATTGCTAATTCATTCAAGTTCCCTAATCCCAAGGGACGTGTGCTCATATATTAGCATCTCCTTGAATATGTCTCAGATCTAGGCCTAGCCCCCAGTTTTATGGTGGACTACCCCAGATTTGTTAAGGCATACCCTATCCCAAACTTTACAACCAATCAATGTAGACTAGAAGGAATGCTTTGCGTAGCACTTTGATAGTCCAAAAAGACCGTATTATAAATTTGAGTAAGGAAGACTACAACTTGCCTTAATATATTTACTTTGGTTTTATTGGTGTTAAATGTCTCACCCAATCTAGGATTTTATCAAATGGACAAAATTATAATAACTTGTATTAATTCAGGGAATTTTAGAATTAATTTATAAGGTTTAACCTTAGGTGGGTTCAGCTGTTTATTATAATTATTCCATCAACCTAGATCATGTGTAAAATAATTAATACTTTTATTTGTTATATTTATATTGCATTTCCTTTAAGCTTTTATTCAATAAATTTAATTTTTTTACTTTATAATAGAAATATATATAAGCATCATCTTATATACCAGAAATAAATTAGTTCATATTAATCCTCCGGTTGGTCAATTCAAATTTCACCGATATAGGTTTCCAGGTATAACAGGTGCCCTATAAGGAGTAGACACCAAGTCCAATCCTTAGCCAGAACAAATATGGGCACAAACCTGAAGACAAATGGATTCTCTTAAACTAATAAATTTCGTTCTTCCAATTCATGTAAATTGGAAGCATCTATAATCTATGTAATTTAAAAAAATTATTGACACTTGTATAATTTGAGTAAGTTGAGCACGCTTATTCAAAATTATTCATAGCCATTTTCTAACCTTGAAATGAAAGGCACAATTTCATATATATTGTTCCAAACAATTGAATAAATAAATAATTTCATATAGAAAATAATATTTAGTTCATTTCTAACTGAATTACGCACTAAATAGGCAGGCTCTGATATCACTATTAGAAACTGACAGTCAGATTGAACATGAATAACAGGCATGGCAGAAATTCAAAATTTTGTCCCTGTCCGTAGGAACTCCTATTAGTTGCATATAAATTAAATAAAGCCTTAACTACATAATTCTCTACCTAAGTTAGCATGCAAAAGGGTCAGACATAATATAATTCTAAATTATATTCTATCATAAATATTTTGTACTAAGCATGTTATAACTCTAAGTTATAACCTAAGTATAAAATATACTAAACATGCAAAATAACCTAAGCATAATTATTAAGTCTAAAACGCTTAAAGAAAATGACTTAATAATTAAACGAGAAAATAAGGACATACCAGTTGAAGCGTGCTTTAGCGGAACTTAGTTACACGAGCCACCAAGGTAGGATAGCCTCTATGAGTATCCATGCGAACCCCACCAACCGAAACCTCCCAATGAGGAAGAACTGAAGAACCTTGAGCAATTGCTAGATCGCTCTAAAATTCCCATCCGAAATATATATCTTCTAAAGATTCAAGATCCACTTGAATTTTGTGCACTGAACAATGGAGAAAGGGGGCACAATATATAGGGGGAGCCAGGGCTCCCCGTATTTAATCTGGGATGGGGGAAAATCCCTATCCCGCCCTTGGCAACAGGCGGATCCTATAGGATCCGCGTGCTGCCAAGGCCGACCCAACTTGCTCTGCAAGTTGGGTCCTTGCCATACAAGTCAGGCTCTTGCGAGCCAGCCTTATCTCGCAAGCTGGGCCTCAAGGGCTCTCCCGTGAGACCAACTCATGGGTTGGCAAGGGGTGCACATGGCAGGCTCGTAAAGGCAGGCTCTTGCGAGCCTGCCTTGTCCCGTAGGCTGGGCCTCACTTGACTGCCCACGAGCCGAGCTCGCGGGTGGCCATGCTGTAGGCTAGCGTAAGCCTAGTTTGCGCCTCCTATAGCCCACGAATGCTCTTGCACTCGTGCGGGCTCGTATAGGCCCGCAAAGCCTTCGGGCTTGCGAGTCCTATTAGCAAATGGTCCAATCCTCAAATTTTACAGTTCTAGCCTATTTCCAAATCAAATAAATATTTATTTTATGGCCCTAATAAATTAGTTACCAGTCGAAATAAATTTCTTGGCGCAACCAAAATTGACATAATCAATTATAATTTATTTATGACTAATTAATTAGTTACCGGTCAAAATAAATTCCATGGTCTATCCAAAATTGATCTAATCAATTTTAACCAATCAAATAATAATCCAATTATTATTTATGTTATATTTTTGTAATAGAATAAATCTATTAGTTCTTTACTTAGTCTGATGAAGGTCCAATGTGTGTAACCCTATAGGATCCCGAAGTATTGAGTTGTTAAGGCTTAACCAACGCTTGTTTTAATGCAACCATTGGCTCGTTGCTCTAGATCCTGAGTAGAACTCGATTACCGTAAATGACTGTAGTACGCCTCTAGCAAGGGTCTACCATTCCCCATTACTTGGAACGTCATTTGTGCTTATCAATTAATCCCGGTTAATGCAATAGTTATCCAATGCAATGAACTCCTTCCATTCTTTAATATTAGTACAATCTGGTTTATAGGGTTTGGTTAAAGTGTTAACCTACTAATAGTAAGGTTGCTCCAAGCTATTCCAGTTATTTACTTGTTATCGAAGTATATTGCCTTTTAACATAGTGTGTTTGACTAGAAACCATTTCTATCAAACACATACTCTGTTCAGAGGTTTATGGAAATCATCACTTCAACAAGTGGCCAGGTACAACTCCTTAATATATCCGGGGCGATGGATTCTTTTTGACTACTCATCTTACCAACGTGCTGTCATCACTATACCTATAATCACCTGTAGCATCCTAAATTAATGAGTGTATAGAAATGACCTAAAGTATAGCAATAGTACCATACAAGGCAACTAGCATCTCAAGTATGAGGATATTCGAAAAGCTTATTGCATGAAGATAAACACTAACACATTGATATATACACCAAGTGTTTATCTTACTACAATCTCCAATATATCTTACATATATATCCATGTGTCAAACTTAAGGCCCCACCTTTAGTCCTTAGGAGATTGACTGCTTGGACCCTTTCTAAGAAAGTTGACCATATGCTAGTCTTTCTACTTCATCAATATCCTTTCTTGATAAAACTATGACTAGGGATAGTTTAGATATAATCATAATTGCACTTGAAGTAGGTTCCACAAGATATAGTCCAACTATAATTTCTCTAACTTCATGCTATGATGTGTCAAGCACTTTTGCATATATACATCAATGAATATATTTAACCAGCTATAATATATATATATATATATATATACACACACACAAAAACACATTGATATAAATAAAAGAATAAATGCCTTTATTGATTAAACAAATTATTTATACTATTACATAATTAGGATATATCGCCCTAATTGTCTTTAGGGCATACATTATATCCAACAATAATAAAAAAAAGCCAGGAGAATCGGTCCCAAGAAGAATACAAAGTGGGTGGAGGGTTTGCATTGACTATCGCAAGCTCAATGCCGTGACTAAGAAGGACCATTTCCCACTGCCATTCATTGATCAAATGGTGGAGAGATTTGTAGGCAAGTCTCATTTTTGCTATCTCGATGGAATGTCATGTTTCTATCAGATCCCGATTGCACTAAAAGATCAAGAGAAGACAACATTTACGAGTTCCTTTGGCACCCTTGCTTATAGATGAATACTTTTTGGTCTCTGCAGTACTCCCACTACATTCTAGAGGTGTGTAGTTAGTATATTTTGTAATTACATGGACAACATCACTGAAGTCTTCATGGATGATTTCACAGTGTATGGTGATTCTTTTGACGCATATCTCGATAACCTTGGTAAGATCCTTAAATGTTGTATTGAGTCTGACTTAGTGCTTAGTTATGAGAAGTGCCACTTCATAGTCGACCAAGGTATAATATTAGGCCATGTTGTATCTAAGAAGGGTGTTAAGTTAGATAAAGCTAAAATTGATGTTAATTAATCCTTACCCTACCCTACTTCTATAAAGAAAGTTAGCTCTTTTCTTGGGCATGCATGTTTTTATCGCAGGTTCATCAAGAACTTTTCAAAGATCACCGAGCCCCGATATAGACTACTTTAGAAAGATGCTAACTTTAAGTTTGGAGATCCTTGCAAAGAAGCCTTTGACACCATCAAGAAAAAGCCGGTCTCTGTGCCTATTATCCAAGCACCCAACTAAGACCAGCCTTTCGAGATCATGTGCAATGCAAGCGATAAAGGAGTAGGAGCAGTGTTGGGACAAGGGGTTGGCTGGAAATCTCATGTCATTTATTATGCCTCCCGGACTCTCGATGCAGCTCAGCAGAATTACACCAAGACCGAGAAAGAACTCCTTGCTATCATTTTTGCATTGGAGAAGTTTCGTTCCTACCTTCTATGTTCCAAGGTCATTATATACTTAGACCATGCTGCTTTGATGTACCTTATGACCAAGAAAGATGCTAAACTAAGACTAATTTCTTCAAGAGTTTAACATCAAGATTAGAGATAAGAAGGGGACAGAGAACCTGGTGGCCAATCATTTTAGCAAGTTGACCAATTGAGAAGAACCAAGGGAAGTCCAGGATGAATATTCGGGGGAGAGTCTCTTTGCTAACACTGAGACTCCATGGTACACAGATCTTGTCAACTTTCTTGCCATCGGGGAGTTTCTAGGGGATTTCACATGCAATGACAAGGAGAAGATGAAGAGGGAAGCCAGCAAGTACTTTTGGGATAATCCTTATTTATGGAGACAAGGGAGGAAATACTGAGACTTTTACAAGCATGTCATTCTAAGGTTTATGGATTTCATGGTGGGCCAAGGAGACTTTTGCAAGCATGTCATTCTAAGGTTTACAGATTTTATTGGCCCCACATCTTTTGTGACTCCTATACTTTTTGCAAGGCATGCGACAACTATCAACGGGTTAATAATCTTAGATGTCGAGATCAGCTCTCGATGACTCCCATTTTGGGCATCGAGATCTTTGATGTCTGGGGTATCGATTTCATGGGCCCTTTTCCTCCTTCTTATAGGTTGAAATACATCCTCCTTGCACTAGATTATATCTCTAAATGGATAGAAGCCAAGGTGACCAGAAATGATGATGGAAAGACCGTAACTGACTTCCTTAAAGATAGCATCATTTGCACATACAAGACATAGAGACTACTTATTAGTGATCGTGGTACACATTTTTGCATATTATCTCAGCGTTACTGACAAAATGGGTAGTCAAGCATATGACTTCTATAGCATACCACCCACAGAAAAATGGGCAAGTTAAAGTGAGAAATAGAGAGATTAAGATCTTCTTGGATAAAATAGTCAATCCCAATAGGAAAGATTGGAGTCTCCGTCTCTTTGAATCTCTCTAAGCAGTCCATACGGCATGGAAAGTCCCCATCAGGATGTCACCTTATAGAGTTGTCTATAGGAAAGCATGTCACTTACCTATTAAGATCGAGCATAAGGAATTTTTGGCCATTAAAGAGTCCAATTTTAGGCTCGATGCGGCCAAACAACTATTGAACTTGAGGAAATCTGCTGTGACGTCTATGAAAGGAACAAGACCTACAAGGAGACAACTAAGCACCACCATGATCTTTTTGCTTCTTGGAAAGTCTTCAATGTGGGATAGATAGTCCTTTTATTCCAATCTCATCTCAAACTATTTCCTGGAAAGTTGAGGTCTCGATGGGCTGGACCATACATCGTGACCAAGGTGTTTCCATATGGAGCAGTCATTATATAGAGCATCACGACTGGAAAAATTTTAAAAGTCAATGAGCATCGCCTCAAGCCCTACTATAAAGGATTCCAAGCTCACTCTGAGGAGATCACTCTCACAGAGACTCTTGATGCCACACCGTGATATCGATGTGGTGCGTCGAGCTCACCGACACTAAATAAAGCATTCTTGGAAGGCATTCTTGGGAGGCAACCCAAGCATTTCTGACTCTTTATCTCTCTTTTATTTTCTAGTTAGCTTTTATTAGTTATATCTTGACTAGGCCTAATCTCTCTCTCTCTCTCTATCTTTATTATTTATTTTAAATATAGGTCTCTATACATACTCTAGGAGCCAAAGCATCATATGCCAAGAGACGTGATTGAGAGGATAAGGGATGTGAAACTACACACGCACCTTAGTACTTGTACAGTAGATGACGTAGCAGTCATGCGAATATCATGGAGGTTTATGATGGTTTATACTAAATCGAGGCCATGATTGCTCCTACTCTCATTAATACCCTATGAGCCGACCCCTTTGAATGCCAATCTTCCATGCTTAAACCTTTCCCCTCACTCTCAACAGTTATGCTCTCTTTTAAACCCTCAAAGCTCCCTGTCAAAGCAAACATCTTCTCCGACAAACTTTCCCCTCACTCTCAATAGTCACACTCTCTTTCAAACCCTCAAAGCTCCCTCTAAAGGCAATTCTTAAGTACTTGAGAAGAACTAAAGATGAGTTCTTGATATATGGAGATGGTGACCTCACAATTAGAGGTTATATTGACGCGAGTTTTCAATCTGACAAGGAAGACTTTAAGTCTTAGTCGAGTTTTATGTATGTATTAAATGGAGGGGCGGTATGCTGGAAGAGTTCCAAGCAAGAAACTACTACTGATTCAACCATGGAATCCGAATACATTGCTGCATGCAAAGCGACAAAAGAAGTTGTCTGGTTAAAGGGATTTATTGGTGATCTCGGCGTAGCGCCTGAGACTGTTGATCCAATCACTTTGTATTATGATAACAATAATGCTATAGCTCAAGCAAGGGAACCACGGTCTCACTAGAAAGATAGACAGTATCCAAAAAGTATCATATAATCAGGGAGATTATTGATGCTGAAATAATAAGACTAGAATATGTACCCACCGAGCAGAACCTCGCGGATGGTCTAACAAAGCATTGACTCAAGTCAAACATGACCAGCATGTTAAAGCATATGGATTAAGACATATGGCTAATTGGCCTTAGTGCAAGTGGGAGTTTGTTGGATATGATGTATGCCCTTAAGGCAATTAGGGCAATATATCTTAATTACGTAATGGTACGAATAATTTGTTTAATTAATAAAGGCATTTAATCTTTTGTTTATATCGACGTGGTTATAAATATATTATGACTGGTTAAAATATATTCATTGATATATGTATACAAAAGTTCTGGATGTATCATAGCATTAAGTTAGAGAAAATATAGTTGGACTATATTTAGTGAGACCTGCTTCATGTGCAATTATGATTATGTCTAAACTATCCCTAGTCATAATTTCATTAAGAAAGGATACTGATGAAGCGGCAAGACTAGCATATGGTCAAATTTCTTGGAAAGGGACCAAGCAGTTAATCTCATAAGGACTAAAGGTAGTGCCTTAAGTTTGACACATGGATATATTTAGGAGATATATTGGAGACCGTAGTAAGTTACACACTTGGTGTATATATCAATGTGTTAGTATTTATCTTCATGCAATAAGCTTTGCGAATATACTCATAATTGAGATACTAGTTACCTTGTATGGTACCAGCATTACAATTTGGGTCATTCCAGTACACTCATTAATTTAGGGTGTCATAGGTGCTTACTGGTATAGTGATGACAACATGTTGGTAAGCTATGTAGTCGAAAAGAATCCATCACTCCAGATATATAAAGGAGTTGTACCTGGCCACTTGTTGAAGTGATGATTGCTATAAACCTCTTATTAGAGTATGTGTTTGATAGAAATAGGTTTTAGTCAAACACATTATGGTAAAAGGCAATATACTTTGGTAACAAGTTAATAACTGGGATACCTTAGAGCAACCTAGCTATTAGTGGGTTAACACTTTAACCCAACCCTATAAACCAGATGGTACTAATATTAAAGAATGGAAGGAGTTCATCGCATTGGGCAACTATTGCATTAGTCGCGATTAAGTCATAAGCATAAATTATGTTCCGGGTAATGGGGGATGGTAGACCCTTACTGGAGGCGTACTACAGTCATTTAAGGTAATCGAGCTCTATTCACGGTCTAGAACCTCGAGCCAATGGTTCTGATTGAACAGGGGTTGGTTAAGCCTTAACAGCTCAATACTTTGAGATCCTATAAGGTCACACACATTAAACCTTTATCGGACTGAGTAAAGAATTAATAGATTTATTCTGTTACAAAAATATAATATAATACTAATGGGATTATTATTTGGTTAGACTAAGATTTTATTTTGACCGGTAACTAACTTTATTAGGCTCATAAATAAATTAAAAATGTTTATTAAAATGATTAGATCATTTTCTGGTTAAGCCAGATATTTATTTTGACTGATAACTAATTTTATTAGGGTCATAAATAAATATATTTATTTGAGACCTAAAAGGTAAATAGCCATTGGAAGCGATACTAGTGCATGCGAGGGTGTGTGGCACTGCTTAGGTAAGTGCACGGTGGGTGCGCGGGGTACACGGGCTGCTTAGAGCAGCATCGTGCACTGCACACTGCCTTGCACACCAGTGCATGGAGGGTGCATGTGGTGCATGAGAAATAGCGTGCACTGTCCGTGCATCGCACAGAGATGCAGGAGAAACTCCGCATGTTGCACCACGCATTGCAAAGAAGAGCGCGGGCAATGCGCGGATCCACGTGGAATATGTGCATTTGCACATATCCCACATCAAAAATGGGAGAGGGTTTTCCCTCTCCGTTGGGCTATATAAGGAGCTCTTTGGCTCCCCTTTCAAAGCACTTCAAGTTCACATCTTTATGGCATTTTTTGAGAGTCTTCAGTGAGGATTCTTGAGCCGTTAAAGAAGAAATTTTTTATCCTTATGGATAATAGTTTGAGGATCCCAAATTGTATTTTAATTTGGGGACCTCTAGTTTATATTTTTAGGTAGGCTTCTGGACTGGTCTAGCGGCTACTCAAAGCTCTGCAGTTCTTCCTCTCAGGGAGGTTTTGGTTGGTGGGGTTCGTGTGGATACTCATAGAGGCTATCCTATACTGGGAGGCTTATGCAAGGAGGTTCTGCTAAAGCACACTTCAACAGATAAGTTTACTTTCTTTCTCTTTTAATTATTAGGTCTTTTTCTTTAAGCATTTTTAGACTTAATAATTATGCGTAGGTTGTTTTGTATGCTTAATTTATTTTACGCTTAGGTTATAGCTTAGAGTTATAACATGCTTAGTATAAAATATTTATGCTAGGATATAATTTAGAATTATGGTATGCCTAGCCTATGCATGCTAACCTAGGTAGAGAATTATTTAGGTAAGGCTTTATTTAATATGCAACTAATAGTAGTTCTTGGGGACAGAGAAAAAATTTTGAATTTCCGCCATGTTTGTTATACATGTTCAATATGACTGTCAGTTCCCTACAAAAGAATCATCCTACTTTTCACAATAGTCTTCATCATTTCATTTCTAGCCTAGTTTTAGCTTTTAGTTCTTAATCTCTTTACTTTCAAGCACTTTAGATTTCTAAGTTTTTTATTTCAGATTCAGTTTAATAAGAAAGTTCATTTCCAGTTTAATCACTTTTAAGTTTCATTTCAATTTCATTCTTTATACTATCAGCATGATTTACTTTCAGTCTCTTTATATTTTAGCACATTTAAATTCAGTCTGTCTAGCTAAATTCTTTGTAACTTGACCAAGTAAGGGTCAAGGTTGGGTTTAAATGGTGTGAGGACAGTAATTGAATACAAAAATCTATTAGGCGACCTATTTACCAATCTCGGTACTTCAAGGGTTTTATAATAAGAGTTCACCTAGTCTTGCTGTTTGGCCTGATCAACTATTTGTAAGTTTTTGTGATTATTGTCAATCTTAATTCTTGCATTTCTAATTGTGCCTGAAAAGGGATAAAGTAATAACATCCTCTATTAAGACTGGAGAAAGGTAATCTTTCGCCAGATGGGATTGCTTCACTACCTGTCGGTAAGGATTTAGGCTTTTCTAATATTTATTGCTATCCATTGGCGAGTTCTCTGGCATAAAGTTGAGAGACACAAGGAGTAAGAGGGAGGTCATGGCACGAAGTCCGGTCTCCATACACAATAAGGAAGAGTTCCTAGTACTATACAGTGCATGAGTGCTAGTATAACTAAATCTAGGTCCTGGAGCAATTAAATCCTCATCCTATTATCACCATGATATTCAGTCTTTCTCTACTTTGGTTGACTCATTATTTCTCGTTATTTTATTGCCTGCTTTATTTAGTTTTAATCTACAAATTCCCATCGAGAGCACTTCTAGGTCACACTGTGTGTTATCTTCTAAGAATAACTTTATCAAATATTGTTCCTTGTAGGATTGACCTCTGCTCGCTACTAACTATTAGTTTATTTTATGCAAGGATTTATTTTTTGTGGTCTCAATACCCATCAATGAGCAAAGAGCAGATATCTTTACTAAACCGTTAAGTAAAGATCAATTCAACAAGCTAAGGGAGGAAATTGGAATGTCAAATCCAATTTGAAGAAGAATCCGAACGACAAATAGCAGTTATTTCGGTCTTCTACGAATCAAGGAACCAAGGAAGAAAAGAAAAGTGATTTAATTCTCAATCTGGAAGGGAATATTCCTAGCTCAGTAGAAAAGAGTGATAAATGGCAGTAAAAGCGCGAAAAAATAACTGTACACATTTTGAATTTCAAACGTTTATTAGGCAAAGCACGCGCAGTAAAGTTACAACAGTTATGAAAGAATAAACCGTTCTAATTCCCCACTTTAAACGCCATTAACTTCTCTCATCAAAATTTAATTGTTGCATCATTAATGCAGTTAGTTTTAATAGCTTCTAGATTACTATTTTACCCTCATCTTGAAAATTTTATAAAAAGCCTTCAAAATCCCTCTTCTTCTTCTCACAAGCAATTAATGTATTGATACTCTGCAAAATTAATTTCAGAAACCCTAAACTCACAAATCCTTATTTCTAAACCACTCAAATGGCAAACACTAAAACCAAAACTACACCTCCTCCCAAAAACACCTTCAAGGTGGAAGATCTAAGTGATACTAATTTTATTCCAGTGAAGCGAGTATGCTCAAATATAATCATCCCCTTCGATTGCCTGGGTGATGACTTTTTATTCTCCACCGAACCCTATGCCCAACTTCTAAAAGACCAACATCTAGAGGTCTTCCTCAAGATGAAAAACCCAACTTACCTTATTCTAGTGAAAAAGTTTTATGAGAATCTCAAAACCCACACCTACTATGATGCACTTTGGAATATAGTGGCAGGGACAGTAATAACTCTAACTCCAGAATTCTTTGTCACTCATCCTAATAAGAAGAATGAGGGAGTAACGATGAGGACTAATGGGGATGAACAAATGGTGAAGTATGATCCTAATCTATTACTTCTAGAGAGAGTCTTTAGAGACAAGTGTTCAACTCTATGGTCCGAAATCCCAAGACTGCTTCAGTTTTTTTTGGCCAAATTTATCTTGATCCGAAGAGGCTCCCTAAACACTACTTCCTCTTTCTAGCAATGTGTTCTTCAACACTGAGTGGAAAGTAGAGTTCTAAATATGAGATAACATAAGTACTCCTATGGAGGCCTGATCCTCAAAATCTTAGTTGAAAATGGGATAAATCTCATTGAAGAAGAGTCGGTGGAAGGCAAGGCAATTCTGGAGAAGAACTTTCGGAAGTTGACCTTTGGTGGGACTTGGGATGAGTAGAAGGCTCTGAGATAGAGGAAAGAAAAGTAGGAGAAAAGCAGAGTCCGGACGGCCGGAAGCACCGTGGAGAAGGCTCTAGTGCCCAAGAAGACAAGAACCATAAAACCCAAGGCCCAAAAGTAGATAAATTTAAAGCCTATGGATGAAGAAGCTATGTAGGAAATTGATGAGGATACCATGACCCTTACTCAAATCATAAAACAGAAGTCTTCGGAGAAGCCTAGAAAGAGGCTTATCAAGGCTGCCGCCAAAAAGAAGAAAGTAGTCGATCTAGAGGCAACTGAGAGAATAGCAGTTGCACCTGCTGCTATAAAAGTAGGGAGAGAAAGCGTATGAACCAATCATTTGAGGAGATTATAGAGCAATTGAGTTCCTCGAGCAGTACTAATGAAGAAGAAGAAGAGCCTGCTCTAGAAAGAGCATTGATAAGGAAAGACTTTTACTAAAGCTCTAAGGCTTAGAGAGCTAAGTTAACCATACAAAGGCCTGCCTCTAGAATCACTATAAGGGAACCTGCTCCTCAAAGCAAACCCATAGAACAAATAGAGGATCTGGAGTATAATAACATGATGGCTTCTATTAAGGCTAATCGAAGAGCAAATCATCCTCTCCTATCTATTGAAGGTCCCAGAAGCACATCCGAAGCAGCAACACAAGTCACTCCTCCAGGCTCTCCCACTCTAAGAATAGCCATCTCTTCCTTTGATCTTCAAAGACTGCAAGAGGGAAACAGTGAATAAGATTTATTCATCTACAAAGCACGTTCAAAACCTCTCTAAGACTCCTTTCTAAATCCTGAGGTTGAATCAGATGTATTCGTAAGCCCTGTAATGGTAGAGGAAGCAAGAACGAAAAGTCCTAAAATGGAACCAGTAGGGGAGATTGGTGGATGCTCTTCGAATAATGAGGGGATGCCCTTGGTTGTGATCCCGCTATTAGGAGATAGGGGGATGCCTCTGGATTTGACCTTGTTACTGGGAGGTAGGGAGAGGCCCCTGTATTAGATCCTAATGCTGGGAGGTGGGGGATGCCCTTGGATTTGATCCTACTATTGGGAAGTAGGGGGATGCCCCAGGATTTGATCTCGTTACTAGGAAGTGGGGGGATGCCCCTGGATTTGATCTTGCTACTAAGAAGTGAGGGGATGCCCCTGGATTTTATCCCGCTACTGAGAAGTGGTGGGATCCCCCTAGATTTGATCCTGCTACTAGGAAGTGTGGGGATGCCTCTTGATTTGATCCCACTACTAGGAAGTAGGGGGATGCCTCTAGATTTGATCCTACTACTGGGAAGTGGGGGTATGCCCTTGGATTTAATCCCGTTACTAGGAAGTGGGGGGGATTCCCTTAGATTTGATCCTCCTACTGGGAAGTGAGAGGGATGCCCCTGGATTTGATCCCGCTATTGGGAAGTATAGTAATGCTCTTTTTGGGTGAATTCTTTTATGCTGGGGAAATCTCTTCTCGTAAGATTTATTTTCTAGGGAAAATTTCCTGTGTTGGCGATGGACCTGTATAAAAATCATCCTTATAAGTGACCAATTCAAAAATGGCTTACCTTGATTCTTGATTGACTTTTGTGAAAACAAAAATATTTTTGCCCCTTCAATCAAGGATCAAGGTGAGCTAGGGGGCTTGCCCCGAATATAACTATAATGATTGAGTTTAGGAGAAGAAGGGTTTGCATGATTCTAGACCGGATGTGCCCTTGTAAAGGTCTTTATAATGTTGTGATACGACTGGGTTCCTTTCTTGAGGCAAACTCCATTCCTTGGTGTTCTTTTCTTAAGGCAAACATCTCTCCTTTGTTATGTGTATCCTTTTCTTAAGGCGGATGATTCTCCTGCTGATGGTGTATCCCTTTCCTAAGGCAGATGACTCTCCTGATGCTGGTATATCCCTTTCTTAAGGTGAATGACTCTCCTGATGCTGGTGTATCCCTTTCCGAAGTTAGATGGCTCTCCTGATACTGATCTTGAGATACCTGCCAAAAAGATAATAAAGATGTTGCGTTAGTTATTATCTAAAATAATATATCTTAATTTTTGATTGACTTTGTGGTAAACAAAAATTGTTTGCCCCTTCAATCAAGAATGAAGATGTATGGATCGAGATTGGTCCCTAATGAAATATTAACTTAGTTTAGATATCTTGGGTTTGGCCTAACTAATTTGAGCTGGAGTGCTCGTCAAGGGGTGCCCCTAGGGGAGCTGACTGCTAAGGAGATAGCCTTCAAAAGGGCTAGTCCATTTGGATCACTGGAGAGAAACTTCTCAGGGCAATTTCACTTATTTGAAGGAAGGTGTTCTTGGGTCATCCTGACTGCTAGGGAGTATCCTTGGAAATCATCTCAAGGAAGCTTGACTAGTTAGGGAGGTGCCCCTAGAACTTTGCCCTTGGGAGGCTTTAGCGTTGATGCCCCTTGGGTACTCTTCTAACTGAGGGAATGGTTTCTCTAACTGCCTAGTCACCAGAGAAAAGGATTGACTCCTTATAGGGATAGGAGGAATGCCCCTTGAATGTTCTGTCTGCTGGGGAACAAGTTATCCTGATATGGATGCTTTATTAGAGAAAAGGTGCCCCTTTGGATGGCATTTAGGTTTCGACTTGTCTGACCTACAGGGGAAAACAAGTTTTATCAGAATATAACCTAAGACATATCGGGGTTCTCCCTAATTAACTAAAAAGATAGAGTGAAGAGATGTTGGGTTGGTCCCAATTCTGCTTTGGTATGCCCCTGGAGTGGTCTGACCATTGGGGGAAAATAGCCTGTGAGTGGCTTAACTGCTTGGGAGCAAGTCTTCTAGATGACTTGGAATTTTAGGGGGTGCCCTTTGGAAAGGTAAACTTAGCTGCCGGGGGGTTCCCTTAAAAATTACCTTGGGTGGCTTGACCAGTTGGGGGGGAATGCCCCTTGGATGGTTCACTTATTGGAGAAATGATCCTCAAATGGTCTGGTTGCTAGGAATGCTTCTTGGGTAAATGCCCCTTGGCTGGTGCCCCGCGGACGGAACCTTTATTGGATATGTCCTTTGAATGTTGCCCCTTGGGTGGCAGTGTGGCTGGGGGAATTCCTTCTTTCCCTACAGATACCTCTCCTTAAGTTCCTGCCCATGATAATGGAATTAGTCACTAAAACTTTGAGATATGCAAGTCGGGATTTTCCCTGATTAAAAGAAAAGACTGAGTTTAGTGATGTTGGGTTGGTCCCAACTTGAATCGGGGTATCCCTGATGTGCCACTTCCATTGGCTGGCACTGTTGGGGAGTGCCCCTAGGGTGCTTGATGATAGGGGGATACCTCTCAATTGTGTCACTTTAGGGAGTGCCTCTAGGGTGGGTGCCCCTATGGTGTTAGATGATGAGGGAATGCCCCTCGACTGACTTCTTTGCTGGGGAGGTATCTTCCTAGATGATTTTTCTACTAAGGATTTCTTCTAGGTTATTACTTCCTAGGTTTGGGCCATCATCTCTTATCTTGTGGGGATCGTTTCCCCTTGATGTTTTCACAGCTTAGGGATCCCCCCCTCGAATGAACCTTCACATGAAAACGTATTCACATTAACAATTGTTTTGACATGGCTTACCTTGATTCTTTATTGACTTTATGTGGATAAAAAGGTTTGCCCTTTCAATCAAGGATCAAGGTGAGCTAGGGTTTAGCCCCTAATTAGCTGAAAGACTGGGGTTTTATAAGTAGGGTTTGCCCCAGTTAGGATCTGATGTGCCCTTACCACTGAGTAGTTCTGGTTTCACTTGGAAAACCTCTCTAAAATAGGAGGGAGGACCCATATGGCTAGGTAGGAGCCGTATGCCTAATACTGACCCGTATGGCTGAAGAAGCCATTGGATGGGATGCTTGCGCCTGCTGTTTGAGGAATCCTGTTCCTATTTGAAAAATGGCCCCAGGTGTGAGGAGTGGACTTGTACAGGTGGCATTTTATCGAGGTGAGACCCATAAGGGTGGGGATGGACCTGTACGGTTCCCTTCTTCAGGGAAAAAATGTCCGAAATTGGGTTTTTTATAACCTTTTTCTGATGGATGGGGGTTTTGGTAGCATCAGGCTTGTTGGGTGAGGGGGACTGAGTGATGTAGGTGGGGGGATCCTATACTGAGCTCAATGATCCTTTGCTTCTTCCTCCTTATGAGAGCATCCATTTTAAGGACATCACCCTCGAGCTCCACTAGAGCAATAGCTGAGGTAGAGAGGATTGCTAGGGGTTTCTTCTTCATCCGAGACTTGCAGCTAGCTCAGGACATACTAGCCTCGATAAGTTTCTTTTACCCATAAAATATAATAAACTATACATGCCATCAGATTTATATACGTGTTTATGATTTCCATTGCTGAATCTATTGGCCATAGAGTATGGTGGTCCGCTGCCAAGGAGAGGGCGAGATTCTTAGAGGAGCAGCTACGGGCCGTGACTGCCAAGGCTGATTAGGCTAGGGCTGAGACTGCTCAAGCTAGGATCAAGATAAAGATGTTATGGGGTCAGTTGGCACAGACGACTGAGGATAGACAAAGACCAGAGCCGCCTAATCTTGTGTCCGAGAAAGACCTTTCTGCGTATCGAGTGGCACTAGGCTTGACCTAGAGGGGTGGATTCGAGCAGAAGGTGGATCAGCGTGCTAGGTAGCTGATGTTGCGGCAGTGGGTGTCATGTGGAGTGATGACCATGTGATGATCAACACGGGTGACCTGCTGGCGAACTCGCAGGACCATACTCTAGGGGGGTGCTCAGGACAGGATTCCCCACTAGCTTAGACCATGTTATACTTTCATTTTCTGGATGTTTGATACTTTTGGGTCCTGTGTGGCATACTTTACTGTGAACTTGGATTGATGCATGTTGAACCTTTCTTTCTCTGAATGATGTTCTAATTTTTGCATAGGTCTTTTGGTGTGAGATGACCTATCACTTTTATTTGCCTAATTTTTGCTTGAACTATCCTTGATGGCTCAGCTCAGCGGATTTTTCTTTTCTTTGCTTTAACTCTTGCCTGGACTGCCCTTTCGGGTTTTCAATCCAGGAAGCTTTTTCTTACTTGTGTAAGCCTTTGATTGATCCATTGCCTCGAGGACATTGTTGTCTTGTCCTTCTTTGATAAAGGCTTAATTTGCTGGTGAATTTGACTGGTAACCAAACTTTTGAAGCTTCAGATTATTGAGAGACTGGCCTGATTGAGAGCAATGAGTATTACCAAGATTTTGGATGAGATCCATATACCTGTTGTAGACTTGTACAGACATGTATGGATGCCTATACTTCTTCGTACTGGCCACTCGATTAGATGAGATTCATTCTTTGTACATTAGGGGAATGTGTCTTCAAGGTGTCCAAACTGTAACATGGTGGAAGCTGGATGATGCTAGTGGAAACACTTAGCACTTCGGATGATGTGTGCTATCGAGTTGCCTTATAGTGGGTAAGCTAAACTTGAGGGATCCTAACTGTGAAATATTGCTATTATAAATGATGCTTGAAGAACAAAAGTAAGTGCAAAATACTGGCATTTTTGAATTGAGTTCTAAATTTTGCATAGACCGCTTGATGTGATGCGATCTATCGAACTACTTTTGTATTTTTCTTGTCCTAATTTTTGCCTGAATTGTCCTTGGTGGCTCAACCAGCGGACTTTCTCTTTCTTTTCTTTTGTCTTAACTTTTGCCTGAACTGTCTTTGGTGGCTCATTTTAGCAGACTTTTTCTAACTTTTACATAGGCCTTACTTTTTTTCTTTTTTTTGTAACCTATCGGTATCTTTGTCTTTTGTTGAATGATACCCGTAGTACATATAATTACAAAGAGCACAGAATGTATAGAAGAAACTGATGTTCATATACTTGCGATTATTTCACCTAAAGACATGCATGCATTCATAAGACCAAGATTCTTAGCAAATCATAGCATGTTCATCAATGAAATTAAATTTGAGTGCACAGGCAATTACTATAGTTTCCAATGGATAAGCCTCACCTGCTTTCTGGTCTTTTTATAGATTTTCCAGAAAGCAACTGACGTTTTTCTCTCGATGCCCTAACTTTTACCTAAGCCGCCCTTTTCGGGTTTTCCACTTAGCGGGCTTTATTTTTGTTGGAGTACCCTAACTTTTGCCTGACCGATTTATGGAATATCGATCAGCGGGTTGCACCCTAATTTTTACCCAAGCAGTAGAGGACCACTCACAGGGTGATTTATTCTTTATTTCTTTTTTTTATTGTGCTGTTTTTTGGTGATTTAGTTCTTTTAACCTAGACATGATAGCGCTTAAGCCTTTCTTGATTCATAGGATTCATGAACTCATTTCTATCTGTGAGCTTGATTCCTCCCCTACCCAGGATTTTCTCAACCATGAACGACCCTTCCTAATTAGGCCTGAACTTGCCCCTACCATTGATGTTGACTTAGTGTAGTGGTTTGAGAACCATATTACCTACCTTGAGGGGTTGCTTTGGGTATCTGGCTCTATTTTTTGGTAAGCTTGGGCCATTTAGTGTTAGAATGAATAGGTTCCTCTCTTTTCTGAAAGAAAGAGGCCATGTTAATATGGGGAAGGTTTGGGATCATTATGTAGGGTGAGGGATCTTTTTTCTTTTGAATAAATGGAGAAAGCATTTTTAGAGGGATATTTTGATGGGAATATAGGTCCAAAGGAGGTACCTACATTAGTAAGAAATTCCCACTTGTTGGATGTGATTGTTTACCCTATTGGAGGTTTTGGAAGAGCATTGGATTTAAGCTTGCCTTGATTTTGGATTTGTGTTGTAAGATCTTTTCCTTCAATGGTGTTTTTGATATGAAGTATGTCTTCCTCCTTTATTTTTTTAGACTCTTGGCTTTCTTTCTTAGTGATGTGTGTCTTCCTCCCCCTTATGAAAAGATGAGCTAAGACCTAAGGCTATCATGTTTTCTAAGCACTTTTCATCTCTTTTTTTTATAAGTTTTAACCATTGGAACCTTATGCCATTGCGATGTACTCATATTCAATTTCTTTAATAAATATGATGAGATTTTTATAAATGTTGATTTTCTAGAGTGCACGACATCTTTAAGAATGAAATTCTTAAACATAATGTGAATGCATCAATTTATTCGTGACATGCTTTATAAGTGGAACCATTTTGTATCAAAGCACTAGCAACGTTTAAAGGTTACCTTATCCTTGAAGTCATCCCCCAGATTTGGAGGGTCTTTATTTTCGATCTTAGTAGGATATATTGGTGAATCGGTAGTCTCCCAATTCTAAGCTTCTACTTATCTTGGCACTGATCTTCTCCATGGTTTGGATTGAAGGAGAAGATCTTTAAGCACTTGTAGCCATACCAAAGGGTAGACTTGTTGGATGATGGAAGGTTGTCCCCTTAGGTATGGCTACGCAGTTGGGATCCAAGCTAGATCTCCCAAACTGAAACATTAACACCACAAATCCTTTGCTAGGCTGAATAGACCAGCTGACAGCTGGTGGAACTATCATATCCTCTAAATCATATAGACCAACTGAACCCCACTGTTCAAACTGACTGGATGATGGATCGCTGAGAGACAGAGGTGGCGATTCATCCCCTGCCTGAACTAAATTTGGTCGAATCGAAACCGAAATGTGGATCAAATGAAGTTGAGATTGTTGCCAAACTTTGATTAGTTCTCAGGTGAGAACAACATGATCAATACATGCATGGTGATTTTTGCATGCACAAATCACAATGATGGTTAGGTTAATTAAAAAGATACATAAAACAACACATGTGAATTAATCGATTCTGTCCTTATTCCTCCCATCAGTTCTAAGGATATTCTTCCTTAGTCTAATCTCACACTAAAATGGGTACCCATAAGGTAAAATTATAAGGCTTTTGATAAGAATGGCATAGGGACATATCGAAAGTTTGATGTAGAAGGTTCCCATCGCATCAACCTCTTTTGAAGGGAGAAGGCAATGAGTGCTCCACCCACTAAGGTGTTCCCAATATCCCTGGCGGTCATAGGTATCACCATTGCAAGTGTCGCAGAAATAATAGGGCACCCTAACCTAGCGCTAGAAGAAGAGTGCATCTAACTAAAGAGAGAAGGAGATGAGAAGATAGAGTGTGATAATTTTCCCAAACGATGAAAACAAAATTGGGTTGAATGAAGTAAATGATTTTCGGTGCTCATCTTAATCTTTTAAGCATTTAAAACAAACCAACATTTTGCAAGTTAAAAGAATATCTCCCCAGCGGAGTCACCACTATGAGGTGTCGATGACATGCGAGTCTCCCTTGGTGCTTATATGAGAGAGGTAAGGCCCACTGGGTTTTAGTTGGATTTAGGCGTGACAAAACATTTTTTAGTTAAAATTTGAATAATAAGTTATTTTTAATGAATAAAAGAATCGAAACCCAAATCTCGATACAATTGATAGCGTCACCACCCAAGTAGTCTACCTGGGAAAGAGTTTTGGTATGGTTCCCTCTGGGCCAGGAGACGCATACCTATTGCATCAGATATTCGGGTACCGGATGAGTCACTTATTTCTCATTCAATTGATTCAAAATTACATTCACCGCGTAAAACCATTTTAGTTTTCATCATTTAGGGAATTATCACAGAAATCCTATTTCTACACTCTTTCACACTTGTTACGTGCATTTACATATTACAATAAAGCACATGCAATAAAATGGGGGAAATAAAATTACAACTAGGGGAAAATGGGGAGAATCGCAAAGAGAACATATACATTCATTCTAAGTTATAAAATAAAAACAAAGTTAATTTCTCTGCATCCATAGGTGATAGCACAGTTTATACTACACCATAAATCAACAATTTAACATATTTTGTTGTAAAAACACAATTTAAATTTCGTGGGTTGATTTATCGGATTATTAGTGAAAATGATCGCATGGCAAATGGTGAGTTGGATTGATTTTAACCGATTTAAAATATGAATTCTTGATTCTGCCTGGAGATCGATACCCATACGGGTGGGTGGGACCCGTATGGCTATCAGGGAGGATCGGTACGGGTATAGGGGACCCATACGTGTCCTATCTAGTTCGACGGAACCTTTATTCGATTTTCTTTAACAGATTAATGGAGGAGAAATGAGATAAAAATGGGATTTCCTTTTATATGAGTATGGCGTACCCGTACAACCACTATAATGGTATATTAGGTACCAACAAGACTCGTATTAATCAGGACCAGGCCTAAAAGAATTTTTACATGTAGATTCAATATAATGAATAATGAAATAAATAAAGATCAATATAGCAAACTGGGATTTCCCTCCCTATGGGTATGGCACATCCGTATAACCTTTATGAGGGTTTATAGGTGCCAACAAGGCCCATAGGGTGAGGACCAGACCCGAAATAAGAAGAGAAGGAGAATCAAGCCAAACAATAAAAAAAATAAATTGAGTGTGAGTCTCTTTGAAACTCAAGAGCATTACCTTTTCAACGTGAATCCGCGAGATGATCCCTTTACTGTTGAGAGAGCCCGACCAAAGTAGATGGAATAGGACTATCTAGGTGAGAATCTCCCCTAAATCCTAATGAACGAAGCTAGGAATGAATATAATGTGGATAAAACCTAAAAAGAAGGGTTTTCTACCTATTTTATACCTCCTATACCCCCACTATACCTTTTCTATACCTATAGAAATTGCTAGAGTTTTAGTATATTTTTCATATGAAATCCGTGTATGTTTAAATGTGAAGGGAAGACCCCTTTTTATAGGGAAGAGGAGGTCTGAACATAATAAATCATGTTTGAGACCTACCTTTTCCTAAAAATGGTAAGAGACTACTTCCAAAAAAGCTTGAATAGGAAACAACCATACCTATTTGGGTGAGGCCCCATCCGTACCAATACCAGGGGATTCGTACAGGTCGTCCCAATCGTGAGGTAGGTAGTCACCCGCACGGGCCTGCGAGTGGATCTGTACCACTATACAGAACCCCGTATACATACCTAAGGTTATTCTAGGTCACTGTGCCATGGCTAAACTCAACTCTGCAGTAGTAGGAACAACTTGGATGGACATCACCTGAAAGATATTACATCATATAGCTCTCACCATAGTTTCGTGAGAAGGATCATTAAAATCTAGTGCTCACTACTGGCATAAATACTTTATCGGATCCACCTTTGTAATCGCTTGAATCCTATAAGATTGGAAGTAATGTTTGAGTTTCTTGGTGAGCGAGACCATGACGGCACAGGTTTTCTCCTCAATGGTGTATCGAGTCTCATACTCTAGTAATTTGTTGTTGAGATAATAAATTGCATGTTCCTTCTTATCTTCCTGCTCCTAAACCAACATGGCTCCTATAGATGTTTCTTCTATTTCTAAATAGAGAATGAGTGGCTTTTCGAGAATCGGTTGCCTTAGTACAAGTGGGTTCATTAGGTACGCGTTGATCCTATCAAAGGCTTCTTAAAATTGGTAGTTCCATTATATTGGTTACTGTTCCCTCAAGAGCTTGAATATATGCTTGCATGTGGTAGTTAACCGTGCTATGAAGCATCTGACATACTGTATGGACCCCAACAATCTCCTCACTTCTTTCTCAGTCTTTGGTAGGGGCATTTACTTGATGGCGTTGGCTTTATCAGTATCCATCTCTATGCCTCTTTTACTAACCACCTGCCCTAGTAATTTGCTTGACGTGACACCAAATATACACTTCTTTAGGTTAAGACGAAGATTGTATTTCTCAATTCTTGTGTGGAATCGCTCTAACACTACTAGGTGTCTTCTGGCAATGTGTGTTTTACAAGCATGTCATCTATATAGACTTTGACTTCTTTTTTGGATCAAATTATATAGTAATGTCGTGACTACTTGCTGGTAGGTTGCCCCTATGTTCTTGAGCCTAAAAGGCATCACCTTAAAGCAATACGTTCCCTATTTTAAGATGAATGTAGTTTTGAACTTGTCTGTTACGTTCATGAGGATCTGGTGGTATTCAGAGAACCCATCCAGGAAGAAATCCATAGCCGCTCTTGCCGCGCTATGTACCAAAATGTCAATGTGTGGCAACAAAATATCATCCTTAGGGGTAGACTTGTTCAGGTCCCTAAAGTTGACACAAACTCTGATGTCGCCATTTTACTTGGGTACAAGGACTACATTGGATAGCCAAGTGGGATATTCGACGACTTCTATGAAGTTAGCCTTGATCTATTTAGCTACTTCTGCTTTGACTTTTTCTGCCCATTCCGGATGCATTCTCCTTATCTTTTGCTATACCAGACGTATCTTTAGGTTCGTGGGAATCTTGTGTTCGGTGATGTGCCGATCAAGTCCCCGCATGTCCTCGTGAGACCAAGCGAAGGCTAAAATGTGGTTTTTAGTACTTTTATCAATTCTCTCTCTCTCTCTCTCTTGTTTGATGGACAATTCATTGGAAATGTATACCAATTTTGGATCATCCTCAATGTTTAAGTCAATTTCTTTTGAAATATCATTATTAATGTTAAAGATGCTAGATTAATGCTTGAATGGATGCATGGAATCATAATCAGAAACACAATCCAAATAAGGAAAGTTCTTCATCCTATTATCATCATAAAATACATTATTCATTTCGAACATATTGGAAATGGAAACAAAAGACTCATCCTGATTGGTAGGGTCTGGCTTTGCAGCAAATGATTCCTCCATGGCAGCTAGCTTCAGCAGGATGTCCTTATTATCTTCCTCTTCTGCCTTTGTGTTGTCCTTCATGGCCTTGATCATGTCCATGATGACCTGGTTCAAGTAACCTCCCTTATTTCTTACTTCCTTTACTATCTTAAGTTGTGCTTGGAGGTGTTTGGTTAGAGTTTCAAGGATTTCCTCTTCTTTGCTCAGCTTGTTGATCTTCTTTAGGTGCCCCTATTCATCGATCTTGGTCTAATTGGGGATTGCCCCAGCATCTAGCTGATGTTTGCTTTCTTCATCACACAAGCAATGGAACTTTTACCGCACTTGCCATAGTCGACCAAATCTGAGAAAATCTCAAATCCCAGAACTATCCTCCCTTGGTGAGTAACATGTTTAGGGGTTCCATTGTAGGGTTTCTCTGACTTCTTATGAAAGACCATTTTGTTGGTGATTCTTTTGGCGCCTTTATGGCTGAGTCTTGCAGGTTTCCATTCTCCTTCCCCTATGTTGAAAGTTAGCATTCCCTGCTCATGGGCACCTAGTCCTTTCCTAGGAGTATGATGTTTCTACATGTAACCTTGAACCCAAGGGCCCTAATGTACTTCTGGTTGCTTGTTTGTTCTTAACTGATGGCGGCTATGGTAAATCCTTTCATATGGCTTTCTTCTATCTTTAGTGCTGCCACCACTTATGCCTCATCAGCCTCTAAAGCAATGATCTTTCCATGGGGTGGAATTTTGATTTTCTAGAGAAGAGTGGATGGAACCACTTTTAGAGCATGGAACCATGGTCGTCCGAGCAGTATAGAGAAAGTCATCGGGATGTCTATAACTATAAGAAGCATAATAGATGAGACTTCTCTAATAGTAACTTTAGTTTCAAACATACCAATGACGGTTCTCTTAGAATTGTCATAGGCCTTGATGACCGTTATGGATCTCTTCAAGTCCCTCTCGGTTAGTCCTAGATTGGCAAAATATCCTTAGGACATATATTCAGCGACAAGCTATCATCGACCATTACGCACGGCATTATGCGCCTAAAAACACTTGCCTTTAAGTAGAGAGCCTTATTATGGCGAATGCCCTTATCGGGTAAATCTGAGCTTAAGAGAATAATATTGGGATAATAATGCTGGTCTCAGTGATAAGCAGCGCACAAACTTATTCCAGCGATGCTAGGGGAGACATTTCCATCTCCATCAGCTTTTTCACGATGGCAAGCCGATAGTCTTCAGAACCAAGAAGAAGGACCTAGATGCTCATCTTAATGGTGGTGGCCTTTAACTATTTTACAATTGGACTTTCTATTTGTTTCGAGGACTTGACAAAAGTAGGAGGTGCTGCAGGCTCCGTTCTTGGCATAGTAAGGGATACTAACCCAATGAT
The DNA here is from genome assembly GCA_947683365.1 of Euphorbia pulcherrima. Taxonomy (NCBI): domain Eukaryota; kingdom Viridiplantae; phylum Streptophyta; class Magnoliopsida; order Malpighiales; family Euphorbiaceae; genus Euphorbia; species Euphorbia pulcherrima. Next base: position 40,147,145 of record CANTUS010000008.1, on the reverse strand, counting down.
TTTCCCTCCTCAGGTGATTCGACTAACAACCTGGGTAGGCAAGTTTTTTGTTTTGAAGACTTCAAACTCATCAAAATCTTCATTATGCGGTATTTCTCCTAAGTCAGTCGGCTTGTTCACAGAGGATGGTGCTTTAGTGGTGAAGGGCCATTGCATAAAGGGAACCTTTTCAGGTTGTCTTTCCGGGACAATAGGGTTCTCTTATAGGATTTGGCATAAAATGGGGTTGGAGTCTTGCCCAATCATGTGAATGGATGAGTGTGAGCACGGAATTTTATAGTCCCTATCGCGAGATCATGATGATGTATACCCGATTTTATTCCTCATGATAAAAATTTTTTTGGAATTTTTATTACCAATAAAAAATTATCTACGAATTTTATTGTTAGAAAAATTCAGTTTAACGTGTCCGATAACGCGTCCAGTGGTAGCTCAAACCAATGATTTGCACTAAAAAAAATAATTTAGCCCTAAATACCCTTAAAAAGTAAAAAAAAGAGCCCAATAATTCAAATCATTCCACTGAAATCCCTTTTGGTCGGATTTTCTTCCTTTTTCCCCAATTTTAGGCTTGATCCATTATTACTTTTCAGACCTGTTAGGAGGATGAGACCGACAGCGATCTCATCGAAACCGCCGGTGGTATCATCCATGCCGGCGGCGGCATGAGTTTCTGCTACAGAACAGCTGTGTGCCTTTTTACTCGATATCTACGGATAATTGATCAAAGTCAATTTCCATCGGATTTTAGCCCATGTAAGGAGGCATTTAATGCTGGCGAAAGGGTTCAACACTTCCACCACTTGAAATCTTAAGGAGATTTTGAGTATTTTAGTTATTTCTAGTGAGATAAAGTCTAGAAAAGGTAAGAAAAGATCATTTAATCCATCTTTTCTTGGTTTTTCTTTACTGAACTCTTTGATATTTAGGAGAATTCTTAGGTTTAGAATCAGTAAAATAGGATTTAGACACCTAAATCACCTCTTTACTTTCTAAATTTTTTATTTGAGCTCCCTGGAGGTGACATTCGGATCACGAAGAGGTGGATTCACTGCCTCGAGGTAAAAATTCTGAATCTCATAGCTCTTTGGTTTTCATTTTTACTTGTTGGTTGTGTTCAGTTGCTATTTTGTGCTTAGTTTTGGGTTTTTGGTCACTTTCCGGGCAATAATAGCTGCTTCAAGAAACTGAAGCCGCTGGCGGTATCAACCATGTCGCCAGCGGCATCGTTGATATCGCCAGTGGCCTCATTTGTCCCTAATAGCTTTATTTTCTTGTAGGACCCTTTCTTTATCGTATCCAAAACATCATACAGTCTACCTGTGTAAATGAGATTGCCAGCGGCATCAGTGATGTCACCGATGGCCTCATCCATATCTTTGGCGATATGGAGTTCTGGATAGCAGTTTGTTTTTTTATTTCTGACCTAGTTTAATTTTCTGAAGCTAGGATGTACAGTGCAACAACGGGGGTCCAATTACTCTTGAAAACAGACCTCACCCTATAACATGTGGCATTTTCACGAATAATCTAGTTAAAATAATTGTCGAGTCTAAAATATGGACATAACGGAATTTTCCCGCAAATACCGTTTAAACCCCATTTTTAGCAATCCAACCTGGCTCCATGAATTTTAAAATGAATATGCCATGTTCACGCTAACTCGGGACTTGTTTGGTTTACTAACTATGCATGTTATATGATATACCTCATACAACGTGCCGTATTTGGGCTAACCATTTTTGTGTAGGTAGATTTAGGTTAGATGTATGTTAGGCCTTCGGGTATATTTATTTTTGTATAGACCAAAAGTAAAGGATTTGGAAAGCCTTGTACTTATTATTTAAATTTCTGCATTTTATTTGGGATGACTGTAATAATTTATTTATTTCCGGTTTGAATGCTTGATAACGTGATAATAATATATAAACCCAAAACACAATAAATAGGGTCGATCAAAACCTATTAAGAAAGAATAAAATCTTTTAACTTGGCCAATGTAAAATAGATAACATCATCCGAACTCGGATACTCTGCTTAAGGTATGGTCTACCACCCGGTGGGAAAATCGTACCAAAATTTCCCAGTTGAGCTGAACCGGGTGGCAAATCTATTTTAAGTATGGGATTTTGATCTCGTATCTTTTATACATTAAAAATGCTGGGGAACCATCTCTCTAAACTTGAAACTTAAAATTTTGAATAAGTTTAAAATATTCTGAAGATGTATTGAAATCATTGGCCAAATTAAAACTTTATCACACCTTTTTGGGGAGTGGTTGAGTAATGTAGAATCAAGGTAAATGAGAACCTTCTACATTAATAACCTTGTACCAAAGGCAAGCTAGAAAAAGTTTTAGCACTTATTCCCTTAGGACAACTAAAATAATGAAAATAATTGGGACACACTTCTTTCACCACTTACTGGTGAAGAAGCTAACCTCCATTACTCATGCAACAGCTTGAAGAGGTACGTTTTGTGTGCTATGTGCTACGTGCTCATACATTACTCATGCCAAAGATCAATCAACTTACCCTTATTAATCTCTATTCGTGGAAGAGGTTTAGCAACATCTATAGGACTTATTTTGTACCCCATTGAGTCACGACATATCACTATGCATGACAATGGGTACGAGCATCCCACGTATGTTGGAGGGATAAGCCTTCCCACCATCACTAAACACGTCAACGTGCAGCCATACATACCATGCATTGGTTATTAGACAAAGGTTATTCACCCTATCCATGGCATCACTCAATCCATGCATAATTTGATCCACTGCCTACCGTTTCAGTTAGAAGGAGATGAAGTTATCGTCGCACCTAGGTTTGGAGAAGGCTTGAGCACCATTTGATTTATTGTTCTCTTACCCCAGTAGTCACGATGGAAGTTGAAGGTGTTCCATTAGAGAGTCAGATTTAGAGCATATTCAGTTGGGTCAGAATTCCTCTCAGCCAGTCATGCCTTTCTCGAACAATGATGGAAACCTCCCTCCACCTGAGGATTTGTTAGGCCCTACTCCCATCTCAGGAGCAGCGTCTCAGCCGCCTCCTAGTTTTAACTTTGCCAATGCTATAGCTCAGCTTCTGAACTCAGATGCATTCCAAGCCTCTATCCAAACCACTGTCCAGGTAGCCATCAAGCAAGCCCTAAGGATAGGAATTCCGAATGGGTCTCTGAGTCTGATATGCAAGCCCAGAACGGTTCAACGCAGATGTTGGCTGGTCCGATAGGGATAAAACCCATTGCACTAGTTTCTCACCCCACGCCCTCAACTCATCCCATAGCAAGCCCATTTTAGTTTGGGCAGACATTTGCTTTTCTGTGAACCTCGACAACCCTGGCGATTGTTCTTTACAATCTAAGACCCTTAGCTTAGAGCTCGATTCCTACAGTATTCACTCATTATTTTTTAGCTTCCTCAAGTGGGCTAATCCAACGTCTATCATCTTTTACTCCTCCTCAGTTTATTATAACTCCTACGGGCACCACTTATCCCGATAATTCTTTCAGTAGCTAGATAATTGTTCATCGTCGCCTTGACATTCCTCCACCATCTCCACTAATCCCGATCAATGACCAGGTCATGCAACCTCTAGGAGTGACACCTGAAGTAGATGTATTTGTTCGCCAGATGATGGTCTCTCAGAGTGACCATGTCTTGGTCACACAGCCTTTGGGGCATGACACACTAGGCCATAGCCTTCACTCATCACCTGATCAATGACTAGGTCATGTGACCTCTGAGCGTGACACTGGAGATTTAATCCTACATCAACTGTCTCATAGCTGCTAAGGAACCCGAGAGAGGAGAAGATTAGGTCCCCAATAATTTCACAATGCTAAATATGGTGCATTACGATGGGTCTGTTGCCCCTGCTTTCCACATTATTATATATGAAAGAATGATATGTGTGAAGAAATTAAGTGATAAGGTGCTTGCTGAAATGTTTCCTTGTTCCCTTTGGGGCCCTGCTCTTGAATGGTATCATACTCTACCTCAGCACATTATCACTGATTAGAAACTTCTTTTTGAGGCTTTAAAAGTGCACTATGGTTTCAATACAATGATGGAAATAACCCTCCAACACCTTGAGAGAGTCTGCCAAATGCTTTCCGAAATCTTCAAGCAGTACTTTAACTAGTGGATGTCAACCCAAGTTCTGATGAAATCTAAGCTAAGCCTTAAGGAGATGATTGTTAAAGTCCTAGAAGGTTCCCTTCCTCTTTTCAAAGAAATGGCTACTGATTCATTTGACTCTTATAAGACTGCGTTTAAAAAGATTGAGAAAATTGAATGTGAGGTAGAGCGTAAAAAAGCAGAAAAGACAGGATAACCCTAGTTTAGAAAGAATAGTAATACTCAGCCTGCAGCTCCGACACCTGCTAAAACTAAAGCTTTAGCTGTAGTTTAGGCAGTTTCTCAAGCCCCTATTACACCCTTAGCAATCACTCAAGCCCCGCCAGTAGCTACCATAGTCCAGCCTCCTCATCCTCCTTTGGTCCTCAATAATCCGTACAAGCTACCCCTCTGAATTATCTTTTAGTGCTTAAGGGAAGCAGGTTATATCCAGCCCCTTCAGAAGTACAACCCACCTAAACTCAAGGATAAGAATAATTTTTGTAATTACCTTGTTCAGGTGGGTCATTAAACCAACAATTGTAAGAGCTTGCTTTTAGCCATTCAGTATCTAGTCAGTGGAGGAAAAATTACTGAACCAAAAAGGTCCCGAGCACCATGAATAACCCTTTGCCAAATTTTGGGAACAAGGTGGGCATGATCTATTCCGGCTTACCCAAAGCCATAATGCTTGATCTCCTTACTTATAGGCCAAGGAATGGCAATTCAGTTCTGGTTATCGGTTCCGGCCTCCCATCCAATTCAGTCTTTGATCTAATCAGCCAAGCTAATATGTGGGTTAATTCGATTTAGGGTATGGAAGCTAACCTGACTCCTCCTAAGAAAGAAAGCCTTAGAACTCAGCCTTTTATGGCTCAGAGAATGAAAATTGAGAAGAAGCCGCTCTTTATTAGATTCCTTTATTTTGAAGGATGACTATTTCGATGAAGATGAGGGAGTAGTTGAAGTAGACAAGGCCATAAGCACTAAATTATTTAGGGTTGATTCACCTGCCAACGTAAAGCCAATTGCACTATTTAGGGTAAACTAGAATGAGCTTTTCAGTGTGGATGGGCATGAGTTTTAAAACCTAGATTCAGGCCCTAATGAACTGTAATATCTGTTTGAAATGCAAGCCACTCGGAGTGTCCTACTTATAACATTCTCAACATTTCTCAGAGTGGTCATTTGTATCAGTCTGATGATCATTATAACCATCTGGATAAGGATCCTATCCTTAGGAGAATAGGCACCACTACAAGGATACCTTCTCCACCTCCGCTTGTTCCCACCAGTCTAGAGTTTGATCCTCTCATTACTCAACTCAAGAACACCTAAGCTCGATACAGCATCTAGTAGTTGGCTATTGATTTTGATGGGCATCACAGGGGATTGATTAAGCAATTACTCAATTTAGAAGCTACTCTGATCACTTCTATTATTGAGATGCGGGCCATGGTTGGGGAGGCTATTCCTCTAAAGAAGGGATTGCAGATTGTATTTGATAATTTTGATCTCCCACTTGAGGGCAAGGATCATAATAGGGCCTTGTTCATCCGAATTCAGATCCTCGATAAGACCATACCCTGTGTCATAGTGGATGATGGCTCCACCCTAAACCTTTATCCCCTAAAAGCCCTTCCTCATTTAGGACTGTCAGAGGAAGTGCTTGAGAAATCCAACACTATTATCTATATAATGATTCGAAATGTAGTATGATTGAGGCCTCTGAAGCAGAAGTCACTGTTGGAGGTGTTACGAGTAAAGTGCGATTCACTATACTCAACGTCCCTATTACTTACTCTTTATTGCTTGGCCGACCTTTGCTCCACGCCTTGGGTGCAGTTCCCTCCAGTATCCATTAGAAAATTAAGTTCATTCATGTGAATGGGTTGGTAACTAACGAGGCTTACCACACTTCCATTATGGCTGTTATGGAAGCTAAAGCTAAATTAGAGGAAGATCTTCATGTTGTTAAAATTAGTAAGACTGAGAAATCACCTCCCATTTGGCATAATTATCTCCACTATAATATGGGAGAACTGATGAGGAGAGCTAGGTATAAGCCTAGCAGAGGCTACAGAATGCATGAGCAAGGAATTATTGAGGCCTTAGAGCCAAAAGTACTTGTCCGCCAAGTAGGATTAGGGTATAAGCCTAGAAAGACCTATCATCGTGTTTGTTCTAGCTACTGTTGCATGGAGACTATTTGTAAAATTCAAGGCAAAAGGCCTTATAAGGGGGAAGTTGAACCCATTAAGCATAATTGGAAAAATGTGGCCTGGTTTTGAGATCTTCAAGGATGTCTATGATTTTAAGGTCGGCTATATGGTTATTTCTGCTGAACCCAAACCCGCTAAGATTGTTGCACCTATCAATGTCATTTTTAATAAGGTCAAGGGTAAAGGAAAGATGTACCCTAAGAATAATACTAGGGGAAGTGAGGAAGAGATTGTGGATCTAAAAGTTGAAGACGTTGTGGCCACCATGGCCAAGGCTATGGCATTTCCAATGAAGAAGGGTTAGAAGGGTGAGAGAACCAGGGAAGAGGATGGCATGACTGAGATCGTGAAGAAATTCGCTAGTGCCCTAACCAAGAAAGCTAACTTGTCCGGGGAACCACCACTTACTGCCGACTAGAAAATGACTCTAGAACATATCTTGGATGCCATTTTGATGAATACTATAGAGGGTGCTCCACCTACTGCTGACATCACCACTGAAGCCCCTCCGCCTGTAGAGGAGGACAATATGGATGATATAATTTTCAATATTTCTAATGTATTTGATGCAAACAATGTCGGCTATAAGGCTTTCAATTCAATGAATGACTCTCATTTTGCTTACTTGTTTGATGTTTTTCCTGATGGATCCATGCATTCACATACGCATAACATTTTTGGCATTAGCGATACTTCCTTAAGTGAAATAAACCTAAGTACTGATGATAATCCTAAAATGGTAACCATTTCTAACAACTTAAATCTCAAAGCAAAAGTGAGATAATAAAAGTGCTTAAGGATCATGTTAACGCTTTAGCCTGGTAGTACGAGGATATGCCTGGGGTTGATCATCAAATCACCGAGCACAAAAATTCAACCAATCCTAATTTCAGACCTGTCAAGTAGAAGCTCCATCGGTTAAGACCAGAATGGGAAGATCAGGTTAAGGCAGAGGTTTCGAGGTTAGTTGAGGCTCGCTTTGTTAAAGTTGTGGAATACCCGACTTAGTTGTCCAATATAGTTCCAATTTCGAAGAAAGAGGGTAGGGTCCGAGTTTGTGTTGACTTCTAAGACCTCAATAAGGCTTCACCTAAAGATGACTTCCCACTTCCTCACATCGATGTTCTAATTGATAGTGCCACTAGGGCAGCTATGTATTCGTTTATGGATAGAATCTCGGGTTACAATCAGATCCTGGTGGATATCATCGATAAGGTTAAAACAACGTTCATTTCCGAATGAGTGGTTTATTACTACAAAGTAATGCCATTTGGGTTGAAGAATGCTGGGGCCACTTATTAGTGAACTGTAACTGCCCTCTTGCATGATATGATCCATAAAGAAGTGGAGGTGTATGTAGATGATATGACCGTGAAGTCTGCTACCTGAGAAGAGCACCCTGCTATTCTCGATAGATTCATGACTTATATCGAAAAGTATAATCTTCGGCTGAATTTGAAGAAGTGTGTGTTTGGGGTTACTTCAGGAAAATTACTGGGACATGTGGTTAGTCAGAAAGGAATTGAAATGGATCCTGATAAGGCTAAAGCCATCAGGGATATGCCTCCTCCAAAGATAGATAAAGAAGTTTGATCATTTCTAGGGTCCTTATAATATGTCAGTCGGTTCATTGCCCACCTAACTACCACATGTGAACCCATCTTTAAACCATTAAGAAGTAGCAACTAGTGGTATAGAATGATTAGTGCCAAGTGGCATTCAACAGAATCAAAGCTCACCTTATTAACCCACCCGTTCTGAAACTCACCATTCCTATGAAACCTTTGATCCTGTACCTGGCTATCAAACAGTCATATGTAGGGGCAATGCTTATCCAGGAACATGATGATAAATAGTAGCACATGATCTACTACTTGAGCAAGAAGTTGTTGGATTATAAAACCCAATACTCAATTAGGGAGAAAACTTGCACCACTATGGTCTCGCTCACTAAGAAGCTACGCCATTACTTTCAATCCTACCGAGTCTAAGCCGTGGGTAAGATTGACCCCACAAAGTATCTTTGTCAGTTCCCCACTCTAGCTAGTAAACTATCTCACTGGTTACTACTTCTATCAGAATTCTTCATTGAATATGTCATGAAGAAGGTTATTAAGGGGTGAGTAGTGGCAGAATTCCTGGTTAGTCAACCCCTTGACTCAGATTATTTTGAGAACCTAGAGTTCCCTAATGACCAGCTCACCTTTATTACAATCCTTGAGCGTGTGTGGACTATATACTTTGATGGCATTGTAAATCGATGGGGAGCAAGCCTTGGAGTTATTATAGTCACCCCGGATAACGAAATCATCTCATTGTCCAAAAGCTTGGAATTTGTTATCACCAATAATGGGGCTAAATATGAAGCATGTCTATTCGGTCTTGAAGATCTCCTTAAGGTTGGGGCCCGTATGATGTCTATAATTGGAGATTTGGCTCTTATGATCTATCAGGTTTTCAGGGATTAGGAAATCAAAGAAGAATCTCTTCACCCTTATGTCAAGGCAGTCTAAGGCTTATTCGAGAAGTTCACCTCATGCTTGTATCGCCACGTTCCCTAAGATGAGAATCAAATGGCTGACTCTTTGGCGACCCTGCCCTCCTTATAGGAAGGAACCCAGCAACAGCCTATTCATCCTTTGGTTTTGTTGTTGACTATGATCCCCTACCATGCTCAGCCGGTTCAGCAGGTCCTCAATATCTTAATGGAACCTTGTTGGTACTCTGACATAGTCCTATTTCTTCAAATCGGACAATATCCTCCGAATTCTTTTGACTCAAATCATACCTCTCTAAGGTGGCTCGCTGTCCAATTCAGCATTGTCGATAAAGATCTATTCTAGTGCACCAATGACAGTTTACTGCTCCATTGCTTAACTGAATCAGAGGCTCAAAAGGCGATTGATAAGGTCCATTATAGTAATTATGGCCCTCATATGAATGGTCTCACTCTTACAAAGAAAATTCAATAGTTGGGATACTTTTGGCTCATCCTACTGGCCGATTAGATCGCCCAATTCAAGTGGTGCAACCAATGCCAAATTCATGGCGATATGCAGCATCTACCACCCACCAAGCACCATCATTTATCTATTCCTTGGCCATTCTCGGTGTGGGGGATAAACATAATCAGTGAAATTCATCCTTCATCAACAAATGAGCACATATTCATCGTGGTAGTAGTGGACTATTTCTCTAAGTGGGTAGAGGCCGAATCCTACACCAATGTCACCGCCAAGAAGATGACCAAGTTCATAGAAAAGCACATTTTTATTCAGTATAGACTTCCGCATCATATAGTCTCATATAACATGATACTGTTTCAAGGGGAAACCACCAATCTGATTGAGAAATACGGGATTAAACACTACATATCTTCTTTGTACAGACCACAAGCCAATGGTGCCATTGAGGCAGTTAACAAATTGGTAAAGAAGATCATTTCTAAGATGATAGCCGGTTATAGGGATCGAGCAGACAAGCTACCTTTCGCTATTTGGAGATATAGTACAAGCGTCCGCACCCCGATCGATCAAACTCCATTCTCCCTAGTCTATGGAATGGAAGCGGTCTTGCAATTCAAGACTCAAGTAACCTCACTTAGGGTGGCATTAGAGGCCAAATTGAAGGAATCTAAATGGACTCAAGCAAGGTTTGAGTAGCTAAATATGATGGATGAGCAGAGGTTAAGGGCTCTAGATAATCTTTAGATGTACCAGCAACGCAAGGCTCGAGCCTGTAATAGTTGAGTAAGACATCAGAGGTTTCCCCTAAAAGCAAGAGATCTAGTCCTCAAACAGCTGAAACCTTCCACCACTGATGCAAGGGCAAATTCAAGCCTAACAAGAAAGGACCGTATGTGATAAAGAAAATGCTTAGTAAAGGGGTAGTTAGGCTTATGGACATGGACTGGAATGAGTTTGTGAACCCCGTAAACCAGGATAGGCTTAAGCGTTATCATATCTAATCCAACAGAAATAAATCACAAAAAGTAGCAGAAAAAAACAAAAAAAAATAGATATAACAATCACCCGCCTTTCAATCTTTTACTGATTGGGCAAAAATTAGGGTGACACCCAACGGTCGGTATTATGCAAATTGGCCGTGCAAACATTAGGGGATATGACCAACCTGCAAGATCAAAAACCCAAAAAGGGCGATTTAGGCAAAAATTAGGGTATGTAAGAAAAGAGAGAGTGAGTGCCTTCTAGAAAACCAATCTAGGCTAGTTGGCACCGGGAGTTAAATCAAAGGAAATGTTAACCATACATCATGTACTTTGTTTTACTTCACTTAATGAAAGTATCTCTTTTGCTGAATTCTGAATCCTTATGTTTACGTGAATTTTGTATCCACACGGTCAAAATACCTCAAGTAAACCGAATGCAGAATTCACATTATTCCAAATCAAGCGCGCAATAAATAAAAATAATTCTGATAGACTAAAAAAAGCAAGGTCTATACAAAAGTCAAAAAATTCTACTAGATTGAAAAACCAAAAAGGGCGCTCTAGGCAAAAATTAAGACATGGTTCGATCGATTGAAAACCTCCAGGGGAATTCTATACAAAAATTAGAACCAAATAAAAGGCATGTAATAAAATAAAGTTTGATAGGTCTGTCACCCTGACTAGCCTGTGCGAAAGACAGAACTGAAGAAAGTGCATCTCAATCCGAGCTCCCCGCATCATCATCATAATACCTAGAAATCCTCCACAAGGTAGTAGTGGAAAAGGGCTCGTGTCCCTGCTCAGCTCGCTCTCCCTTAAAGAGGCCCTATGATGGCTTAGATCGAGTCGTCACACATCTAATGTCAGCAACCCATCGTCTGTAGTGTATATTAGTCTGAATGGTCACCATATAAGCATAGTCTTGAGTCTTGAATAAGGCCTCTCTGGCCCATTTCTCCCAAATATGGTTCACCCACCTGGCTTTGTAGACTTTGATCTGGTTCTCATGTAGCTTGATCGGGACTCTCAGTTACTTACCATACTGGCGATGCAACCGATACCTGGTATAGAACGAAGACCTCTCCAGACCTATCAACTGAACACAGGATCCCCAAGACTCTAACACCACTTCTCGAGTCCTCTACAATAGGCTAACCAACTAAATTTGTGAATCTGTATACCCCCTCAAAATAGGCATCCAATTGTTGAATGTCAACCAATCGAAATGTGCTCGCATAAGCCCATTTTCCCTCAGTTGAATTGGTAAGTAATTTTTAGGGTTACCCCAGGGTGCCTCCTTCAGCTTCAGCTTCTCTATCAGCCATACCTGTAAACCAATTTCAAATAAGGGCAGAAGAAAGTGAACAATTTAGAAGATGGGGAAAATGAATACCTACTGTAGTGTAAGATGGTGACCGATAAGAGTCGGGTCAGTAGAAGTAGCATCCATGTTTAGTAGGATCTCTGCTAGTCCCACAGCTATAGGGGAAGCCCCTATTGACATAGGACCTAAAACAAAATCAGCCTGAATGGGGCAACTAGGCCCACTTTTGCACATTAACTCCGCCATAAGTAAAAGCGCGACCATGAAAGTCCAAGCAAGATGAGATCTGGGTGCCCCTCGGCGTCACTCCAGCACAGCACTAAGTTGAAATCCGAGCTTGTCAGGAAGATGGGATATAAATAGGTCCACGGAGTCTAAATTCCATAACCCTTGGGGCATGCTATCCGTATCAAAGTGACCCTCTAGGAGTGCCAAGGGCATATGCTTGGGGTATAGGACCCCTAATATGGCATGGAACTCCTCAAGTAGGGGCCATAGCTCAAATGACGAAAATCAGAATACATTGTCCATCCGATCAGAGAAAAACGACACCGTAAGAAGGAATTCGGGACTTACGGGCTAAGCTGCGACGTATTGAAAGCCACATTGGCCAAATTTCTCTAACTTCTTCCAATCTGCATTTCCTAGGCTTTCTAGGAAACCAACCATAGCTGCTGATTGTGGTTTGCCATGGTTGAATTTGAGAAAATGACTAAATCTGAGTTCCTGGATTAGTGATGTCGCCGGCGATATTAGTGATGCCTCCGATGGTATGGGTCAAATCGCTAGTGATATGGTGTGAAGCCGCTAGCGGTATGGGTTGCTGGTAGCTTTGTCTATACTATTTAGCAGATTAGATTTTCGTGCGGATAGCGATATCAATAATGCCACCTGTGGGATGATAGTATTTTCCATAAATTTCATGCCTGTTTTAACTAGTTTAGATATGTGAATAGCCTGTAAAAACCCTGTAATCTATTTCTAGAACATATTCAAGCTCAAAATCCAAATTTTATTCAAAAACCAAAGGCCCGAAGGTGCAAATCATCCATATATCTAAATCCTAAGCCTAAACAAAACTAAAACCATCCAAAAGTTCAAAATCCAAAATCAAACCCAAACATTCAAACCCAATGTATCAGGGGCACAAATCCAAACCACCAAAATCCATAAATTAAATAAAAAGAAAAGGGCTCAGCAAATGAATCTAGAACTGGTCGGGCAGGCGAGATAAGGCATCTGCATCATCAATGAGATAACAGTTGACAACATCCTCCTCAGTCCCCACAATGCTCCACGTGCTCCTGAGATCAATGCTAGATTGACGTCCAACTGTCAGTTTCCTCCCCCTATGGCTAGGCTGAGCTAGAGTTGTACAATTCATATTTTGTTTGCTTCTCCATTCATGCAAAGTAGCATCCAGCTAGCTCTCTAGCTTGCTCACGCAGCGTCGGAGCACCCCTATCTCTTCCTAGTACCTCCGCTGGGCCTCATCAGCATCCGATAGTTTGAGGGCCATAAAATCCTACAAATAGAGAAACCACAACAATCCATATCATTCATAACATTCATACATGCATTTTATTTTGCAATGTCACATCATATCAAGGGACATACCTGAGTAAGTAGAGTCTGGAAAATGAGAGTGTCCTTGAGAGCAAAGGCTTTTCCCACCAAACACTCTACCTCAGCACGAGTAACCTAAAAAATCTAAAAAGAGGCAATTAAAAGGAATCCACCTAAGGAATTTTCATATGAATATGTTCGCGTTTGCACAAGACTTACATGAGTTATGTCTATAGGCATAAAGTTCAGCGAATGGCTACTTGGGGTTATCTCCCTAGTCCAAAAGTCACCTCTCGAGTTCATGAGTAGGAAGTGGGTCTCCAAAGTAGTCGAGAGGTGCCCCTCTACAAATTCAGCACCCTCGGGGTATGCCTTGGCCCCACACTCTGCTATCCTTGGGTTGACCTCTCTTCCTGGGAGGTGCCTAAAAATTAAAAGCAACACAAAGGCAAGTGTAAGCAACCGTTTTGATCCAAGCATATAGCATATATATATATAAAAGTAAAAGAAAGGCACGATCTCACATTAGAAGAACGGTGCCCCCGTGAGCCATCAGTGCATCCCGGCCAACCACACCCTACCCCTCGGGATTGCCCTCACTGCCACCACTTTCTGCATCATCCTCTTCACTCTTATTAACAATACCGCACATTTACCGTTTTTGCTCTTCCTTCCTCTTTTTTGTATAGAAGGCTACAAAATCGTTAGCATGGATGCATGGGCACATAATAAGCAAGCGCGAAATATGGCCATTATAAGGGCCAAGGACACTCCCAACCACACAACTGTTGCCCTCTAAATAATTAGCCTTATCGGTCACACTAGCAATAGTTAAGTAAGGCCACTAGAGGCCTGTAAAGGGATCCACAAGCATTGGCCTAGTAGTAGGGATAAGCTCCCTCCAGCCACAAACTCTCTCCCTTAAGTACCAAGGCAAAGCTAGGGGGCATTTCATCACAAACCTACCGTCATCCACCTCTCGCTGGCTCGTAAGGATAGTAGCATAGTTAGAGACCTCCTTGAAAGGGTCCCTAATGACTTGGCCAGTCAAATCAAGCAGAAAGTTAAAATCCTCCCTGTATACAGTAGAATACTTGCCAAGTCCTCCAACGCTCCCGCACCACCGGGTGAGACAATGTGAACCCGATGGCATCGTAGCATTAAACTTAACTGCGATGAGGATCTGATGCTCAAAGGCCCAATCCTACACAATTGATAACCAATCAATCCAAAAACTCAATACACCAAAAAAAGAAGAGAGCAACTAACCATGATAATAAAGCACTATTTAAAAGGACAAACCTGGAGCGGCAAATGGCTCATGTGGAGGACCTTTTCCTTCTTTCAGGCTCATATGTCTAGCCCATAGTACATCTATGCTAAAATGGCCATGAGGTATCGATGATGTGTTGGTCTCCCTTAGTGCCTGCGTGAGAGGCGGGGTCCACTAAGGGTTTTTTTGGATTTAGGAGTGGCAAAATATTTTTTAGTTAAAGTTTGCACAACAAGCCAATTTTAATGAATAAAAGAATCGAGACCCAAATCTCGATACAATTGATAGAGTCGCCACCCAAGTTGTCTACTTGAGAAAGAGTTTTTATGGTTCCCTCTGGGCAGGAGATTCATACCTATTAGATCAGAGATTCGGTTATTGGATGAGTCACTTATTTCTCATTTAGTTGATTCAGAATTACATTCACTGATTAAAACCATTTTAGTTTTCATCATTTAGGGAATTATCGTAAAAATCCTATTTCTACACTCTTTCACACTCGTTACATGCGTTTACATATTTCAATAAAGCACAAGTAATAAATCGGCGGACAAAAATTACAACCGAGGGAAAAATGGTGATAATTGCAAAGAGAACCTATACATTTGTTCTAAGTTATAAAATAAAATGAAAATAAATTCTACTACATCCACTATGTTAGCACAGTTTATAGCACGCAATAAATCAGCACTTCAGCATATTTTGTTGTAAAAACATATCTTCACTCTTGTAGGTTGATTTACCAGATTATTAGTGAAAATGATCGCATGGAAAATGGTGAGTTGGGTTGAATTTAATCGATTAAAAATGAGTTCGGGGTTTTACCTAGGGGTCGGTACCCATACGGATGGGGGGTACCTGTATAGGTACTAGGGAGGATCAGTACAAGTTTGGTGTACTTGTACGGGTCCTATCAGTCCCAGATAAAAACTCAATTCAGCTAAGTTACAGGATACAGATCAATAGATAGGTGGTAGAAAAATAAAATAAAGAGGGATTTCCTTCCATATGAGTATGGTGCACCAAATTGATATCCTTGGGGATTTATAGGGCCAACGAGGCTTATACGGGTTAGGACCAAACCCGAAACAAGAAATGAAAACAACAAATATAATAGAAGTAACAAGCAATAATAATAATGAATAACTGAGATGTGAGTCTCTTTGAAACTCAAGAGCGTTACCTTTTTGACGTGAATCCACTTTGAGGTGATCCCTTTACTGTTGAGAGAGCTCAGCCAAAGTAGATGGAATAGGACTATTTAGGTGAGTATTTGTGTGGACGGAACCTCCCCTAAACCCTAATAAAAAAGCTTGGAATGAATCAAATGTGGATAAAACCTCAATAAAAGGGTTTTCTCCCTATTTTATACCTCCTATACCCCCGCTATACCTTTTCTCTACCTATAGAAAGTGCAAGAGTTTTAGTATATTTTTTATATGAAGAATGCGTGTGTAAAATGTGAGAGGAAGGGCCCTTTTTATAGGGGAGAGGAGGTCTGAACGCAATAAATCATGTTTAAGACCTGGCTTTTCCTGAAATGGGAAAGGATTTCCTTCCAAAAAGACATGTTTAGGCAATAATAGTTCCCGTATGGGTGGGCCCCTACTCGTACAGGTACTAGGGGACCCTTAAGGGTCCCATTAGGTGTATGGAAGGGATGTCCCGTACGGATCCCCTAGTGGATCCGTACCACCAGGATGTGCCCATACGGGCCCCTAAAGGCAGACTAGGTCTCCAAACTTTGGCCAAACTTAACTCTGCAGTAGTAGGAACACCCCTGATGGACAACACCTGAAAGACATTACATCATATAGCTCTCATCATAGGAAATGGTAACAATTTCCAATGCCCTAACTTTTGCCTAAGCCACCCTTTTTAGGCTTTCAGCTCAGCGGGCTTTATTAGAGTGCCCTAAGTTTTGCCTGATCAATTTATAGAATACCAATCAGCGGGCTGCACCATAATTTTAGCCCGAGCAGTAGAGCACTACTCGTCGGGTGTTTTATTCTTCATTTCTTCTATCTTGATATACTAGATTCACTAACTCATTTCCATCCATATCCATAAGCTTGATTTCCCCTTTTCCAAGGACTTTCTTCACAATGAATGGCCCTTCCCAATTAGGCTTGAACTTGCCCCTAGCGTCAGTGTTGACCTAGAGCAGTTGCTTGAGGACCAGATCACCAGCTTTAAGAGGTTGTTTTGGGTATCTGATTCTATTGTTATAAGCTTTTGCCATGCACTGTTGGTACATCTAGAGATGGTCAAGTGCCTTGAGTCGCTTTTCATCTATCGTATTTAACTGTTCATACCTAGCCCTTATCCAATTCGATTCTTTTAACTATGATTCAAGTGCCACTCTTAGAGATCTTACTTTTGTTTCAATCGGTAATATGACTTCCATTCCATATACCAAGGAGAAAGGTGTTTGATCAGTAGGAGTCCTTACACTGGTTCTATACCCCCAAACTGCAAATGGAAGTTTCTCAACCCAATCTCTATAAGTAGCTACCGTTTTGGACAAAATCTTATTGATTGACTTATTGGCAGCCTCAACTTCCCCGTTAGATTGTGTTCTATATGGAGAAGATCTGTGAGGCCCAATGTTGAATTTCTCAAATAACTTAGCTGTGGCCCCTTGAAATTGAACTCCATTGTCAGAAACTACATGGTGCGAGATTCCATATCTTGCACAAATATGCCTCTCTATGAACTCGACCATTTTCTTTGCGGTAATATTGGTTTAAGATTCGGCCTCTACCCATTTTGAGCAATAATATACTGCGACTATGATGAATCGGTGACCGTTGGTTGATGATGGATAAATTTCACCAATTATTTCTATCCCCCACACCGAGAAAGGCTTAAGAGTATACAAATTATGAAGTTTGGAGGAAGGGAGATGTTGTATGTCCCCATGAATTTGACATTCATGACATTTCTTGACCTTATCGATGCAGTCGACGTTCATTATGGTCCAGTAGTACCCCATTCTTTGAATCTTTCTGGCTAGAGCCATCCTGTTCATATACGGGTCGTAATCCCTTGAATGCACCCGATTCATTACCCTGTCTGCTTGCTCTTTTATAAAACATCTCAATAATAAACCTTCAGCTATTCTTCTAAAGAGAACTTTATCAACTAGTCTGAACTGGGTTGCCAATCTCTTGAGACTTAGCCAGTCTGACCCTGATAACCCCTCGGGGCACTTTCCTCCTTTAAGAATTCTCTTAATGTCGTTATACCAACAGGGCTTTTATTCCTCTGCAATCATAACCTGAACCTTCTCATGAAATGAAGTGCGAGCTGTTTCTACTATAAGCGGATGGATAGGTTGAGCCTCTTCTCCTCCCTGTATAGAGGCTAGGGTAGCTAAGGAATCTGCCATCAGATTCTTATCCCTTGGTATATACTAGAAGAGGCACTGACTAAACTATGTTGACAAGTCCCAAACTACTTCTACATATGGCCTGAGTGACTCTTCCCTAATCTCCCACTCCCCCACAACGTGCTTTATTACTAGCAAGGAATCTCCTATTACCCTGACTTCCTTTGCCCCTATTTGTAGAAGAGCATCAAGACCAAAGAGGCAAGCTTTATATTCGGCCCCATTGTTAGTCACTGGGAATTCCAATCGCTTGCTTATTGGAATAACTTCACCTTATGGCGTGGTGATGATTACTCCAAGGCCAACACCCTTTCAATTCATAGTTGAATCGAAATGCATAGTTCATTCCATTTTCTCAGCTTTCACTTCTGGTAACTGCTTGTCGGGGAAATCTAGATTTTTGACATAGTCAGATTCTAGGGGTTGACTTGCCAAAAACTCAGCCACTGCTCTCCCCTTAATGACCTTTTTTGTGACATACTTGATATCAAACTCAGACAATAATAGGAGCTAATGAGAAAGTTTCCCTGCCAACGTAGGGGATTGACAAAGATACTTTATCGAATCAACTTTTGTAACTCCTTGGATTTTGTAGGATTGGAAGTAATGCCTCAACTTCTTAGTCAACCATACCATCATCGTATAGGTCTTTCTACCACTATGTACTTTGTCTCATATTTTAACAACTTCTTACTTAAATAGTATACGACATGCTCGCTCTTATCCTCTTGCTCTTGGACCAGCATTGCCCCTATAAACAATTCTTCTATGGCCAAGTAGAAAATCAATGGCTTTCCAGGCATTGGAGGCTTCAAAACTGGGGGGCTTTATAAGATAAGCTTTTATCTTGTCAAATGCTTTCTAGCATTGCTCATTCCACTCTCTAGGTGGCTTCCTTCTTAACAACTTAAAGATTAGTTCACATACGATCGTTAGCTTGGCAATGAAACGACCCATGTACTGGAGTGATATAAAGAATGACCTGACTTCCTTTTTAGTTCTAGGAATAGGCATCTCTTGAATAGCCCTAACCTTATTAGGGTCAATCTTGATTCCCCTTTGACTAACAATGTGCCCCAAGAGCTTTCCCAATGTAACCCCAAACACACACTTCTTTGGATTGAAGTGCAGATTGTACTTCTCGATTCTAGTCAAGAATCTCTCTAAAATCTCAGGGTGCTCTTCTCTCGTGTTAGATTTTACTAGCAAGTTGTCCATATAAACCTCAACCTCTTTATGGATCATGTCGTACAATAAGGCTGTCACTGCTCTTTGGTAGCTTGCCCCTGCACTCTTTAGGCCAAAGGGCATTACCTTATAACACAACACCCCCTATTCTATGATGAAGGCCATCTTGAGTTTATCGATGATGTCCATTAAAATTTGATTGTACCAAGAGAACCCATCTAAGAATGAATACATTGCAGCCCTAGCGGCGCTATCCATCAATACATCGATGTGTGGTATCGGAAAGTCATCCTCGGGGGATGCCTTATTTAGATCGCAAAAGTCGACACACATTCTGACCTTCCCATCTTTCTTAGGGATCGGGACAACATTTGCTAACCATGTCGGATACTCAATCACTTTGATAAACTTGGCTTCCAGTATTCTAGCAACTTCAGCTTTGATTTTATCAGCCCATTCAGGACACAACCTTATTAACTTTCATTTGATCGGTTGGGATACAATGTTTGGCGATTTGGGGATCTACCCTAGGCATGTCTTTGTAGGACCAGGCAAAAGCGTCAACATGTTTTCTAAGCACTTATATTATCTCTCTTTTTTCGATAGGGGTTAGATCATTGGATATGGTTACCATTTTTGTATTTTCCTCGGTTTTCAAATTAATGTCATGCAATGAAGCGTCATGAATGCTAAAAATGTTATGTGTATGGTCAGATGAATGCATGCTGCCATTAGGCAAAACATCAAACAAGTAAGCAAAATCATTATCATTATCATTAGGATGCCCGAAGGCTACATTATTTTCATTACATATAATTGCATTATCATCCTTCAAAGGCGGAGGGCCTTCTTGGTCACTTATTAGAATGTGAGTCAGATCACGATCCAGGTCTTGTAACTATTTCTCTGTCAACACATCATTCACAGCTTTCCGTGTGGCTTGGGCCAGGTTTCTCAAGGCTTCCTAAATCAGTGTCTTCTTCTTTTCCCCCCAACCTTAAGATAGTGTATATCGAAGTGGTCAGGGTATCAATGGCTTTGTCTACTTCAATCTTTGATGGGTCACTGTCTTCCCTTTGTTTGGTACATTTTCCTGCTTCTATAGCTACTTCGTAGCTTTCAGGGATAGTTTTGTATGTACTTATGAATGCTATCCTAGAGAGGTGAGGAGATAACCCAAAGACGAACCGATCAGCTAATTCCTTTTCCTGAGGTTTCCTTTTAAGAGATAGCACGATCGTTAACAATCTCTAAAAGTAATCATAGACAGGTTCCCCACTCCACTATCTGATAGCCATAATATCAAATATGGATGGCTCTTCTCTTGCTTCCTTGGTCTCCATAATGTGTTTTCGTACCTCACTTTCTTCCAATCCCCGAGTTGATTATGGCTACCCTATCTCCTCCCCTTTGAGGCTCATAGACTTTTCCTTTGTCAATTAGTTCTACGATAGCTTTAAGGAGATTCTCACATGTCCTAGTTAGATGACCAAGACTGACATGATACATGCAGAATATGCCCCTCTCTTTGGGTTTTGGTAGAATATACTATCGAAAATGATCAATCAATTGGTATTTCTTCTGCTTCTAGAAAAGGCTCAACAGAGGAGTATCCTAGGGTGAGATGTCATCTACAGTCATAGGATGAATCACTTGGTCATAGGTCATGCCATAGGGTAAACCCATGAAGTAACGGAGGATTGTACCCTTTGGCATGACCACGAAGTCCGGCAGCCGAGTGAAATCCTTACTACAGTGAAACTACAGAATAGCCTCTTGATGGAGTGTACGAGTCCCCCTACTGACTGTGCCAAGCGTTGGGTTTGCTGGTTGAACTAACTGAGCTGAGCTGAGCCATGACAGTGAGGGGGATGAGTGCTGGGTGAAACTGCCAGTTTTTGTCTTGAATCGAGCGAGTAACCAAGAGATCAGTACATGCATGAGATGTGTTATGCATGCATATATTACAACGATCCATGGGGGTTAATCATAATAAATGCGAATCAATCAATTCCGTCCTTATTTCTCCCGCCGAGTCTGAGGGTATTCTTCCTTAATCTAATCTTACATAGAAACTAGGGTACCTAGTGGGGAAAATACTATAGCTTTCAATAAGAATGGTGTAGAGACATATCGGAAGTTGATGTAGAAGGTTCCCATCGCCTTAAGCCTCTTTTGGAGGGAGATGGCAATGAGTGCTCCACCCACTAAGGTATACCCAATATCCCTACCAGTCATAGGTATCACCGTCATGAGTATCACAAAAATACTAGGGCACCCTATCCTAATGCTAGAAGAAGAGCGCATCTAACTAAAGAGAGAAGGAGATGAGAATATAGAGTGTGATAATTTTTCTATATGATGAATATAAAAGCGGGTTGAATCAAGTAAATGATTTTTGGTGCTCATCTTAATCTTTTAATCTTTTAAAATAAATCAACATTTTGCAAGTTAAAAGATTAAGTCCGCAGCAGAGTCACCACTGTGAGGTGTCGATCACATGTGGGTCTCAGTTGGCGCCTGTGTGATAGGCGGGGCCCACTGGGGGTTTGGTTGGATTTAGGCGTGATAAAACATTTTTTAGTTAAAGTTTACATAATAAGCCAATTTTAATGAATAAAATAATCGAGACCCAAATCTCGATACAATTAATACAGTCGCCACCCAAGTTGTCTACTTGCGAAATAGTTTTGGTACGTTTCCCTCTGGGCGGGAGACTCATACCTATTGGATTAGAGATTTGGGTTTCGGATGAGTGAGTTATTTCTCATTTAGTTGATTCAAAATTACATTCACCACATAAAACTATTTTAGTTTTCATCATTTATGGAATTATCACAGAAATTCTATTTCTACACTCTTTCACACACGTAACATGCATTTACATATTACAATAAAGCACAAGTAATAAATATGGGGATAAAAATTACAACCAGGTGAAAAATGGGGGAAATTGCAAAGAGAACCTATACATTTGTTCTAAGTTATAAAACAGAACAAAAATAAATTCCCTTGCATCCACAGATGTTAGCATAGTTTATAGAACACCATAAATCAGTACTTCAGCATATTTCATTGTGAAAACGTATCTTAACTCTTGTGGGTTGATTTAACAGATTATTAGTGAAAATGATCGCATGGAAAATGGTGAGTTGGGTTGATTTTAATCGATTAAAAATGAGTTTTGGGTTCTGCCTGAGGGTCGGTACCTATATAGATGAGGGGTACCCATACGGGTACAAATGAGGATCGGTACAGGTGTGGTATACCAGTACAGGTCCTGTCTGGTCCTAGACAGAAACTTAGTTTAGCTAAGTTATAGATTATAGATCAACACATTGGTTGTAGAAAAATAAAATAAAGAGGGATTTCCTTCCGTATGAGTATGGTGCACCAAATTGATATCCTTATAGATATATGGTGCCAATGAGGCTCAAACGGGTTAGGACGAGATCCAAAACAAGAAATGAAAATAATAAATATAATAGAAGTAACAATTAATAGTAATAATGAAATAACTAAGATATGAGTCTGTTTGAAACTCAGGAGCGTTACCTTCTCGACAGGAATCCACTTTAAGGTGATCCCTTTACTGTTGAGAGAGCCCGGCCAAAGTAGATGGAATAGGACTATTTAGGTGAGTATTTGTGTGGACAAAACCTCCCTTAAACCCTAATAAAAGAAGCTAGGAATGAATAAAATGTGGACAAAACCATTTTCTCCCTATTTTATACCTCCTATACCCACGCTAGACCTTTTCTATACTATAGAAATTGCTAAAGTTTTAGTATATTTTTTATATGAAGAATGCGTGTGTAAAATGTAAGGGGAAGAGCCCTTTTTATAGGGGGAGGAGGTTTGAATGCAATAAATCACTTTTAAGAACTGCCTTTTCCAAAAATAGGAAAGGATTTCCTTCTAAAAAGTTTGTTTAGGCAATAAGAGTACCCGTACGGGTGAGGCCCCACTCGTATGGGTACTAGGGGACCCATACATGTCCCCCCGGTGTACGAAAGGGATGACCCATACGGGTCCCTTAGTGGATCCGTGTCATCAGGATGTGCCTGTACGGGTCCTTAAAGGCAGACTAGGTCTCTAAACTTTGGCCAAACTCAATTATGCAATAGTAGGAATACCCCTAATTGACAACACCTAAAAGATATTACATCATATAGCTCTCATCATAGTTTCGTGCGAAGGATCACTAAAATCTAGTGCTCATAATGGCCATAGGCCAATTCTTCTCCTTGATGGTCGCCAAGTCCTCGACAGCAGAAATCAACCCGTAGTTGACCTTGCTGCCTAAGACAGGAAAGAATAGCATGGTCATTAATGAAATGCTAAAATAGTGAAAGCAGGCATCCCACTCCATCTCGGGGACCACTCCAACCTCATCCAATACTCCCACAACTCACCATAGCACAATCTCCCTGACTTGGGCTTCAATCTAAAGAGCTCTATCACTCTTTTCACCACCGACCCCCTGAGGTGGTTCTTCTCCATATAGACGTCGAAAAGAATAACTTCTTTGGTCCATGGTAGCCCAATCATTGCCACAATGTCGGAAGGGGTAATAGTCACCTTGCTAATCTAAAAGTTAAAGGTATGAGTAGCCTCAGACCACTTCTCAGTCGGAGTGGTCAAAGCTGGGTGAGAAAGCTTTAGCATCAGTAGGGCATAACGCAGCTTAAATCCCCATAACCCCGTGTCATCGATGGCAGCCATAAAGAGCAGAATCCTTCTTCTTAATGTGCTGCCACCACTCGCTGATAGTCCCCATACCTCTAGTACAAGTCAATGTGTGAGGCTGCAAAAAATTGGAAATGAATAAATAAGTTATGTAATTCTAATTCTATGTCATTTAGCTTCTGGAATGCTGCTGATGCCGCTGCTAGGGCAGTGTTACCGCCAATGACATCAACCATACCACCGTAGTATGATTGATGTCGGTAGCGACATCACTAAAATCAGCTGCGATATGGCATGATTCTGGCCTTTTTTGGAAGGCCTCAAGCCGCCGATGAAAAGAGTCATGTTGCCGGCGTCAACAATTTCTGCGGGTAGAATCCAGTTTTGCCTAAAATCACACCAAATCACCAAAAAATGCAATTAATCAGTTTTGGGGCATATATCTCTTGTTTTTTAACCTTTATTCTACAATTTTTTAAGTCTAGAATTGAAATCTTCAAACAAAATGAAAAGGTTTAAGTTTTGTAAGATTACCTGGATGTAAGAGATGTGGTTCTTCTTGTCCGGGACAAGATTATCGGTTGGAGCTGCAATCCAGTACCTGAATATGATGTCGGATTCCTTAAAGCCATAGCCCACTTGAACCAGGCAAAGTGTCGGCCCCTTAATGGAAGAAGCAGGCAGATCGTCAGACTTAGAACTACTAGATTTACGCCCAAAAATCTGCTTCATGATTGGGAGTAGAAAGGAAAGGGAAAGGTTGAGTTTCTTTTTGAAGAGTAGGGAGGAAGAAGAGGAGTGTTTTTGGCCTCTGTTACTCAAATAGGAGAAAATGAGTTTAAACCCATATTAAACACCCGCACAGAATTCAAGGAGTTTAATAATATCTGAAACTATCATTCCATACCGCCGGCGACATCAGCTAAATCGCTAGTGGTATCAATCATGCCACTGGCGGCATCACCATCACGAATTTGAATTTTGAATTTCTTTGACCAGTTAAAGATGCCACGTGGCACCCCATACCACCGGCGGCATTAACCAAATCGCCAGCGACATCACTCTAAGCCGCCGGCGACATCAATTTCTCCAGGGGCATTTTAGTTGACTTTTCAATAGTTCAGCAGGATCCCGACTCAAACCTCGACACCCCAAGACTTCTAAAACCCTTATACTTTTAATTATAAAAATATTTTTGTTCCATAAAATCGATCAAGAAGTAAAAACTTTATTTAAAATTCTGTCTAACCTTGTTTTACATATCACTTTTTACAGATCAAACTTGAAAGCCCAAGCCCCGCTTAGCAAACCTAAAAAGCCCAGGCCCCGTTTGGCAAACCTGAAAGCCCAGGCCCAAGCTTGGCAAACCTGAAAGCCCATGCCCACTTGGGAAACCTCAAAACTCAAGCCCA
This sequence comes from Euphorbia pulcherrima, assembly GCA_947683365.1. Lineage (NCBI taxonomy): Eukaryota > Viridiplantae > Streptophyta > Magnoliopsida > Malpighiales > Euphorbiaceae > Euphorbia > Euphorbia pulcherrima. Next base: position 40,122,008 of record CANTUS010000008.1, on the reverse strand, counting down.
ACCAAGGGGTAAACCGATCATGAAACGAAGGTCTTGATAAAGCCAGAATCCAGTCATCCTTGGGGTCCAACCCACCAATCATCAAAGCCCAAGCCTAACCAAAGGGCAAGCCAATCACAAAATGAAGGTACTTGCAGAAGTAGAATCTTGTCATTCTTCAGACCTAGCACACCGTCCATCAGGTACAATTTCTAACCATTGCTCTTTTTTGTGCGATCACACTAATTTGTGTCAGCAGTGATCCCCCAAGGGGTAGCCTATTAGCATGGGGCTTTGCAATCCCTCTCGCGAGACGATGATGACGTATACCTGATTTTATTCCTGATGATAAAAATTCTTTTTTAGAATTTTAATTACCGATAAAAAATTCTCTACGAGTTTTATTTTCTGAAAAATTCAGTTCGACATGTCCGATAACGAGTCCGGTGGTAGCTCAAACCAATAATTTGCACCTAAAAAATAATTTAGCCCTAAATACCCTTAAAAAGTAAAAATAGATCTCAATAATTCAAAGCATTCCGCTGAAATCCCTTTTCGTGGGATTTTCTGCCTTTTTCTCCATTTTTAGGCTTAATCCATGCTTACTTTTCAGACCTATCAGGAGGATGAGACCGCTAGCAGCCTCATCAATACCACCAGCGGTATCATCCATGCCGGCGGCGGCATGAGTTTCTGCTGTAGAATAGTTGTGCGCCTTTTTGCTCGATATCCGTCGTATAATTAATCAAAGTGAATTTCCACCAAATTTTAGCCCATATAAGGAGGCATTTTCAGCTAAAGAAAGGGTTCAACGCTTCCACCACTTGAAATCTTAAGGAGATTTTGAGTATTTTAGTTAGTTCTACTGGGATAAAGTCTAGAAAAGGTAAGAAAAGAGGATTCAATCCATCTTTTCTTGGTTTTTCTTTACTGAACTATCTGATATTTAGGAGAATTCTTAGGTTTAGAATCACCAAAATAGGATTTAGAGACCTAAATCACCCCTTTACTTCCCAGATCATCATTTGACCTCCACGGAGGTGCATTTGAATCTTGAAGAGGTGGATTCACGGCCCTAAGGTAAAAATTCTGAGTCTCATAGCTCTTTGGCTTTCATTTTTATTTGTTTATTGTGTTTAGTTGCTGTTTCGTGCTTAGTTTTGGGTTTTTGGTTGCTTTCCAGCCAAAAATAGCTGCCGTAAGAAATTGAAGCCGTCGGAGGCACTTAAAGCCGTCAATGGTGTCAACCATATCACCAACGACATCATTGATACCTCTATTGGCCCCATTTACCCCCACTGGCTTTATTTTCCTACAGGACCCTTTCTTATAGTAATCAGAACATCATATAGCCTGCCTATGTAAATGCGATTGCCAGCAACATCAGTGATGTCATCAGCGGCCTCGTTCATACTGCCGGCGGTATGGAGTTTTGGACAGTAGTTTCATTTTCATTTTATTTCTGACCTAGTTTAATTTTTCGAAGCTAGGATGTACAGTGCAATGACGGAGGTCCAAAACCTCTTTAAAACAGACCTCACCCCATAACATGTGGCATTTTCACTAATAATCCGGATTAAATAATTATCTAGTCTAAAATATGGACATAACAGAATTTTCCCGCAAATGTCATTTAAATCCCATTTTTAGCCATCCAACTAGGCTCTATGAATTATAGAATGAATATGCCATGTTCACGCTAACTCGGGTCTTGTTTGGCTTACTAACTATGTATGTTACGTGATATACCTCATACAATGTGCCGTATTTGGGCTTACCATTTTTGTGTAGGTAGATTTGGGTTAGATATATGTTAGGCCTTCGGGTATTTTTCTTTTTGTATAGACCAAATGGAAAGGATTTGGAAAGCCTTATAATTATTATTTCAATTTCCGCATTTTATTTGGGATAACTGTAATAATTTATTTATTTCCCGCTTTGAATGCTTGATAATGCGATAATAATATATAAACTGAAAATATAATAAATTGGGTGAATTAAAACCGATTAAGAAAGAATGAAATCTTTTAACTTGGCCGATGTAAAATAGATAACATCATCCAAACTCGAAATCTATACTTAAGGCATGGTCTACCACCCGGTGGGAAAATCGTACCAAAATTTGCCGGTTGTGCTGAACCAGGTATCGACCCTATTTTAAGTACAAGATTTTGATCTCGTATCTTTTGAACATTAAAATATGCAAAACCATGTTCATAATCATCATACTATTATCAAGAGAACGGTCCACCGGCCTGGCTTTGCGGCCTGTTCAAAATGTCATCCGCTTACAATAAGGAAGCTCCATCAGTTAGATCCTGACCATTGTTCTTCTAGATAATTAAAGTGCCTATTCATGTACCAAGGATATTCCTTGGTGGACTTCATCGATGTAGGGCATACCATGTTAGTTGCTTTCCATTCCCAATATAACATCGGGTTTTCATGATTAATCTAGCTCATGAGTTGTACCCTCTGGCGGGTCTACCCTGGTGAAGTAATTGATGAATTATCTAGCCAGCATATTCTAAAATGACTTTTGGTAAAATATCACACCTTCATACTAGATGATTGCTTTCTTTCGTAGAGTCAAGTGGAACCTTTCGGGCTAATGGGCATAGTAGATGTATCCATCGTTCATCATTTGCACGAATTCACAGATGTGAGGGCGTGGCCTTGTGTTTCCATTATAGAATATAGGATAAACTTCCATCAATTCTGGACTTCAAATTCGATAATTGGCTTGAGCTAATTCATTTTCTGCACGGATACTCTCCATGATGTACTCTTAAGAAGGTTCTTACCCCTCGTCTTGGATCATATTAATAAAGTCTTACTGCTTGAGTCAAAGTCTGTAAAGTATCCTAAATCATCACTAGTCGCATACCATAGGGCGCTTGGGGAGTCATGTTCTAAAGATGAGGCATAGTTCTTGCGAACACGAGATTTTACAGTCCCTCTCGCCAGACGATGATGATGTATGCCCAATTTTATTCCTCATAATAAAAATTCTTTTTTAGAATTTTTATTACCGATATAAAATTCTCTACGAATTTTATTTTCAGAAAACTCAGTTCAGCGTGTTCGGTAACGCATCCGATGGTAGCTCAGACCAATGATTTATACCTAAAAAATGATTTAGTCCAAAAGACCCTAAAAATAGTAAAAAAAGCCCCCAATAATTCAGTTCTTCCAATTGAATTTGCTTTTGGCCTGATTTTATTACTTTTCCCCGATTTCTAGCACGAATCGTGCTTACTTTTTAGACCTGTCAGGATAGTGAGGCTGCCGGCGGCCTCACCCATAACGCCGGTGGTATCATCCATGCCGCCGGCGATATGACCTTTTACTGCAGAATACTTGTGTGCCTTTTTTGCTCAATATCCGACGGATAAATGATCCAAGATAATTTCCAATAAATTTTAGCCTATATAAAGGCCATTTCTCAGCCAAAACAAGGGTTTGAAAGTATACACTTGAGTTTTAGGGAGATTTTGATTAGTTTTAGTGGGATAAGGTGAAGGAAAGGTAAGAAAAGAGGATTCACTCCATCTTTTCTTGGTTTTTGTTTATTGAACTCTCTGATATTAACTTAAAATCAGCATACTTTAGGGTTAAAAATTAATTTAATAGGTTTTAGAGCCATGAACACCCCATTCATTACCTAAATCATCATTTAAGCTCCCCGGAGGTTTCATACGAATCATGACGAGGTGGATTCACGGCCCTGAGGTAAAAATTCTGAGTCTCATAGCTCTTTGGCTTTCATTTTACTTGTTTGCTGCGTTTTAGTTGTTGTTTGTGCTTAGTTTTGAATTTTTGGTCGCTTTTCGGCTAAAAATAGCTGGTACAAGAAACTGAAGCCGACAGAGGTATTTGAAGGCGTAGGTGGTATCAACCATGCCGCCAGCGGCATCGTTGATACTGCCAGTGGCTTCACTTACCCCCAGTGGCCCCATTGTCTTGTAGGACCATTTTTCATGGTATCCATAAAGTCATATAGCCTGCTTGTATAACTGATACCGCTGGCGGTATGGAGTTCTTGACAGTAGTTTATTTTTTGTTTATTTCCAACCTAGTTTAATTTTCAAAGCTAGGATGTATAGTATCACATCGGGAGTCCAGAACTCCCCGAAAATGGTCCAAACCTCACAACATGTGGCATTTTCACTAATAAGTTGGTTAAAAAAATAATCGTGTCCGAAATGGACTTTTCCCTCCAATTCGTTCGGAAAATGAATTTTTCAAAGGGAACTTATATTCAAAAATAAAAAATTTTGGAGCTAACATGGTAGGTCGACTCCAGCCTAGGGCTCAGCTTCCAAACCCAGTCCGAGGCACTGCCCCAGAACCCCGTGAGTGGCTACCGCCCCTCAACTCCATCGGGGGTGCTGCCCCTCGACCCACCAAGGGCGCTACCCCCTTGGACCCCGTGAGGGGCTGCCGCCCCCCAACCCCGCTACCGTGGGTGCTATTTTTGGGTGATATACCCTGTATACGTGCCGTATTTGTGCTAAACTTTTCGTGCAGGTAGATTTAGGTTAGATGAATGCTAGGCCTTCGAGTATTTTATTTATCGTATAGAAAATGTATAAGATTTTAAAAGCCTTGTAATTATTATTTTATTTTTCACATTTATTTTTGGATGACTATAATAATTTATTTGTATACCGCTTTGAATGTTTGATAAACGCGAAAACAACATATAAACCGAAAACACAATAAATAGGGTGGATTAAAACCAATTAAGAAAGAATGAAACCTTTTAACTTGGCCCAATGTAAAATAGATAACATCATCCGAACTTATAATCTCTACTTAAGGTATGATCTACCAACTGGTGGGAAAATTGTACTAGAAGTTTCCCGGTTGAGCTGAACCGGGCGGCGACTCTATTTTAAGTATGAAATTTTGATCTCGTATCTTTTAGACATGCAAATTGGACTTAAATTCAACATTAACAATCAATCTTTTTATCACGCTAAAGTGAGGATTAATCCCTCAGCTCGCTCCAAGTAGCTAGTTATTTTTCTCCACATGCTATGCATCTCACACAATCCTTGTGGGAAAAAGGTCATCCGCTTATAGTGGTGACTCTGCTGGGGACTTATCTCTTTAAACTTGAACTTAAAATTTTTTTTCAATAAGTTTAAAAGATTTTGATTATGTATTGAAATCATTGGCCAAGTTAAAACTTCATTCTTTTTCATGATATTTTTCCTTATGCGTGTTGGTAGTTCGGTAATATTAGGTGCCCCATTTTACCCTAGAAGCTCGTGAAAGTATCACTCATGCCCTATTTAGAATTGAGGATGCCTAGCGGGTGGATCACTCATTTTAACTAACACATAAACTCCTACGATTACACCTATTTGGGGAGTGGTTGAGTAATATGGAATCGAGGTAAACAAGAACCTTCTACATCAACAACCCTATAACAAAGCCACGCTAGAAAAAGCCTTAGCACTTCATCTCCTTAGGATTACCAAAATAATGAAAATAATTGGGACGTACTTCTTTTGCCATTATCGATGAAGAAGTCAAACTCCATCCTTCTAAAGAGGCATTACGCGGTAGTCATAATGTTGGAAGAGGGATGTTTCATGTGCTATGTACTACATGCTCATGCATCACCCACGCATCAGCTTCAAAAGCCAAAACTCAAACTTACCCTTACCAATCTCCATTCTTAGAAGAGGTTTAGCAACATCCTTAGGACTTCTTTTGTACCCCTATTGAGCCATGACATATCACTTTGTTTGACAAGGGGTGCAAACATCCCGCATATATTAGAGGGATAAGCCGTTGCATCATGTGCAGCCATACATATCATGCATCGCTTCCCAAAAACAAAGAGCATGTATACCATCCATACCATTTACAACCCACTCATGGTCTGACCTTTGATTTATGATCCAAACAGTCTTCCTTCCAATCTGAACCTTCTTAACCAGCCAAGTGTTTCCCAAACAACGAAGGAAATATCCCTCCGCCCCAGGATCCGTTAGACCCTACTCCCACCTTAAGAGAAGGATCTCAGCCGCCCCCTGGTTTTATCTTCGCCAGTGCCATGGCTCAGTTTCTGAACCTTGATGCATTTCACGCCTCCAAACAAACCATTATCTAAGAAGCCGTCAAACAAGCCCTTGAGGATAAGAATTTAGATCAGGTTTCTGAGTTTAACATGTAAGCCCCGAATAGTTCAAAATAGATGTTGTCTGATCTGCTTGGGGAAAGGCCAGTTGCTCCTATTTTTTAGCCAACACCCTTGACTCAACCTATGAAAAGCCCATTTCAGTTTGGGTAAACTTCTGCTTTTCTGCAAACCTCAACATCTGCGGGAATGACTCACCTCCAGAATCCTTTTGCCAGCCAACTGATTACTCACCCTCACTTGGATATTTCTCTATCATCCCCTTGGGTTCTAAATCGTGACCAGTCACGAAGCCTCCAGACGTGACACCTAAGTTGGAGGCTTTCGTACGGCAAAGGATGAGCCTTCAAATCACCGACCAGGTCATACAGCCTCAGGGCGTGACACCTGGAGTCAACACACTGGTAAGAAAACTGATCAAAGACCAGGTCATGCAACCTTCAGGTGTGACACCTAAAATCTAAGCCTATGTCCATCAATTGATGACTGCTAACTCAAACCGAGACAAAGAACCCAAACAGGATAAAGATTGGGTTCCCGACAATTTCACCATGCCTAATATGGCACACTATGATGGGTCTGGGGCCTCAGCTTCTCACATCATTATGTATAAAAGGGCATTGAGGGTGAAGAAGTTAAGCGATAAGGTCCTTGCTAAAATGTTTCCATGCTCTTTATAAGGCCTAACACTCGAATGGTACTATACTTTGCCTTAACATGTGGTGACTAACTAGAAGGTCCTCTCAAAGGCCTCAATTGACCACTACGGTTTTAACACCATGATGGAAACAACCATTCAACATCTTGAGGCCGTCCAATAGTTGCCTGGTGAGACCTTTAAGCAATACTTCCACCGTTGGATGGCCACTCAAGTGTTGATGAGATCTAAGCTAAGATTGGAAGAGATGATTGCTAAGCTTATTGATGGATCCCTTCCTCTCTTCAAAAAGAAGATGAATACTGACTCATTCCCCTAGTACAAGGTGGTTTTTGAGAAGGCCGAAAAGGTCGAATGCAAGGCTGAGCATGAGCTAGTCACAAAGGTAGGAAAACCTTAGTTTAAGAAGAATAAGGAAGACTCTAGCGCTACCCCTACAATTGCCATGGTTCAACCAATCAAGGACCCCATGGTCAGTGTAAGTCTGTGTAGGCTGCCACTCAATGCAATCTTTACCGAGTTAAGAGAGGCCAACCTTCCCAAAACCCTTCAATAGTATAGGCCCCCTGGAAAGGAGGAAAGGAAGAATTTTTATGGGTATCATATCCAACCGGGTCATCGCACCAATGAATGTTAGGCTCTAATTCTCGCCCTCCAACAATTGGTGGAAGACGGTAAGATGGACGAATCGAAAAAAGCACCCAGCACGATGAATAATCCCCTACCAAAATTTAGTAATGGGTAGGGATGATCGAGTCCAACCTCCCTGCGGACCGATGAAGAACCTCCGTATGTAGAGGATGACTACTTAAACATGTAATTTTGTTTAGTTTTGAACAGTTTCGCTATTAAAACTTTCAATTCGATGAACAATTTCATTTCGTTTACTTATATCTTGTTTTGCCCAGTTGGTCCACGCATTCATATGAGTATACACATGATATTTTCAGTATTCAAGATACTTTATTGCATGAAATTAATTCAAGTACGAATGGAATTTCTCAAGTGGTAACCATTTCCAATAATTTAACTCCTGTTAAAATAAATGTGAGATAATAAGAGTGCTTAATGATCATGATAATGCTTAAGCCTGGTCATACGAAGATACGCTCAGAATAGGCTAACAAATGTCCAAGCATCCCATCCTTGAGGGTATCGTGTGCAAGCCAGTCGAGCAAAAGCTTCATCATTTACAACCACCACACGAACCATCTCAAAAAAAAATTCAGTGGGTGGTCTATTCCTTACAATAACCGAATTGCCAATTGCATCATCAAGGTAAGAAGTTGCCACCAATAATGGATTCATGGGAATTATCAACACCTTCCTCCTATCGGACTTCAGAGTTTCTACACTCTTTTTTTAGCCTTCCCTGTCACAAAGGATAAATATGATCGATAAGATTCAACCATCATCAATTCTTGGACACAAGCTCACGAAAATGGTCATGCAATATTTCCCAAAGCAGCCAAAAGTCGAATCCTACACCAGTCTAAGGATCGAGAAGATGACCAAATCTGTGAAGAAACATGTCTTGGCTCGGTCCAATGCATCCCGCCATATTGCCTCACACGAAGAATTCCAATTTCAAGGGGACTCCCAAATAAAACGGGATAAACATCTCTTGGCTCAGCGCAACATGCCTCGTCATTTTCAAGGGGGGAACCTTCCGAATTAATCAAGAGATATGCAACTAAGCACAACCCTCTCCGCATAAACAACATTTAAGAAACAGTCAAAATGGCAAACAAACCAATCAGGAAGGCACTTTACAAGCATCAAAACTCTCACAAACCAAATTCTTGCGATATTACCAATCAAAGTCTGAATGAAACCCTCGCACGATCAAGAAAGTACTCAATAAACAAGACAGTCAAGATCATGAGCATGGACAAGAGCGGGTTCGTGGACCTGGTCAACTAGGACAAGCTTAAGCATTATCAGATCTAAATGAAAAGAAATAAATTAGAAAAGCGATACACAAATTATATAAATATAATAAATCATCTGCCTTTTGGTCTTTTACCAATTGGAAAAATTAGGATGACACCCGACGGTTCGTACTCTACAAACTGGCCATGCAAAAATTAAGGAATCTCTTAGAAAATCACCCACTAAAATAAAAACTTGAAAAGGGGGGTTCAGGCAAAAATTAGGGAAAGAGAGAAAAATAGTAAGACGCTAACTCAAAAATCTATAAAGGCTGGTTAACACCAGGAGTTTGATTAATGGAAATGGTTACCAACATCTTGTACTCTGATTAAATTCATTCACTGAAAGTGTCTTTCGTACTGAAATCTTTATAATTATGATTGTATGAAGGCCCGGCAACCAAATGGTGGAAACATCGCAAGTAGACTTAACAAAGGGTACTCGAAGCCCATCCATAATAAGTGCACATATCAAAAAGACAAATAAATTCGGATAGGCTTAAAACATACAGGTCTATGCAAAAGTTAAAAATAAGTCTGCTGGATTGAATACCTAAAAGGGGCAGTCCAGGAAAAAAAAGACTACACTAACAAAAAAGGAAAATAGTGAAAAAAATAAACAAAAAGAGAAAGAAAAAAAGAAGATAGGCTGAAAATCCGAAAAGGACGATCTATGAAAGAAACATGTCTGCTGGATTGAAAACCTGAAAGGGGCGATCCAGGAAAAGTTAGGACAATATTCGATAGATTGAAAACCCCTAGGGGCAGTCTATGCAAAATTTAGAGCAAAAACAAATGCAAAGGTACGTCGTCACTAGGAAGAAGACAAACATCATTCGCACTCCCCACAAAAAGATCGAGCCTCAAACTGGACTCAAACATAGGTCTAAGCCCTTCATTGTAATCATCCTTAAGGAACTTAATTCCTATCACACAAGCCTACATTGTCACTATAGAGGCATCATTTGCTCATCCAACATGATTCAACAGAATACCGCATAATCATGCATCTTTAATACATACATTTCAAGCATACACTCTTGTAATCCCTATTTCTCAGAATATCGAAAGGAAAACTATCAAGGAACGAAAGCTAGGGGCAAGATCCTAAAAATGTCGATCAAGCTACACCAACCAATTATCCAACACCCACCGATCAACAAGGGGTATTTGGAAGGGGCACAGTTTCCTCCAGCTACTTGGGATCATCCACAAATCAACAAGAAGCACTTGGAAGGGGCAAAGTTCTCCCCAGCTACTTGGAGTCATCTACCGATCAAAAATAAACCGCAAAGGGCATGCTCAAGATAGTTTAGAGTACCCGTCAACTTCCACAATGACTCCTTCGGATCCTCCAGAAAATCCTAACTCAATTTGCTATTTTATACTTCTGTTTTTATTGTTTTTCAAAGGGGAAAAAATATTTTTATTTCACAAGATTGATCAAGCAGTAAAAACATCACTTATACTTCAACTAACCCATTTTCTCTGATTTTTAATATAGGGGCACCTTATGCAATTTATAAATGACACTTGATGTAAAACAAATGACACGTGATGAAAAACAAATGACACTTGACACTTGATGCAAAAAAACTGACACTTGATGTGAAACAAATGGCACTTGCTGCAAAACAAAAGAGCACCTACTGCAAAACTAGGGGCACCCCATGAAGAAAACCTAAGTCATCTGGCAATCCAAATACTTGGCAAAAAACCATCGATCACCAAAGGGCACTTGATGTAGCAATTACACGCTTGATGTGAGAATCCCCGGGGCAATGATAAAATGGAAGGCACTTGATACCAAAGATCACTAAAGGGCACTTGATGTAGCAATTTTCACGCTTGATGTGAGATATCCTGAGGTAACGATCAAATAAAAGGCACCAGTTGCATAATAGAGAGCACTTGTTGCAAAATGGAAGGCACTCGATACCAAATATCACTAAGGGGCACTTGATGTAGCAATTTAGCACTTGATATGAGACTTCCTGAGGCAACGATAAAAAAAATGGCACTTGCTGCACAACAAAGGACACTTATTCTTAACAAATGGCACTTGCTGCTTAATAAATGGCACTTACTACACAACATTCTGCACTTAATGACAAAGATTATCGGGGGCACCCCATGCATGAAAGACAAACCTCAAAGCCAAGTTCGCTTGTCAAATCTTAAAGCCCAAGCCTAACCAAGGGGTAAATCAATCTCAAAGCCCAAGCCCAACCATGGGGCAACCAAATCTACAAAGCCCAAGCCCGACTATGGGGCAACCAAATCCACAAAGCACAAGTCCGACCAAGTGCTAAATCAATCCTCAAAGCTCAATCTCGACCAAGGGGCAAACCTTACCATCGATCAGGTATCATTCCTAAACCCTTGCTCTTTTGTACAATCATATTGACATATGGCAACAGTGATCCCCCAAGGGGAAACCTATGAGCACCGGATTTTACAGTCCCTCTCGGGAGACGATGGTGACGTATGCCCGAATTTATTGCTTATAATAAAAATTGTTTTTTGGATTTTTTTTACTACCGATATAAAATTCTTTATGAATTTCAGTTTTGAAAAAATTCAGTTCCGCATGCCCGGTAACGCGCCCGGTGGTAGCTCAGACCAATGATTTACACCTAAAAAATAATTTAGTCTAAAATACCCTAAAAGAAGTCAAAAAGCCCTCAATAATTCAATTCTTTTCGTTAAATTTGCTTTTAGCCAGATTTTATTTCTTTTTCCCTGATTTTAGGCACGGATTGTGCTTACTTTTAGACCTGTCAAGAGAGTGAGGCCATCGACGACCTTACCCATACTATTGGCGGTATCATCCATACCGTCGGTGGCATGACCTTCTGCTATAGAATAACTGTGTGCCTTTTTTGCTCAATATTCGATGGATAATTTATCCAATTAAAGGCCATTTCTCAGCCAAAACAAGGCTTGGAAAATATACACTTGATTTTTAGGGAGATTTTGATTAGTTTTAGTGGGATAAGGTGAAGAAAAGGTAGAAAAGAGGAATCACTCCATTTTTCTTGGTTTTTGTTCATTAAACTCTCTAATATTAAATTAAAATCAGTAGACTTTAGGATTAAAAATTAATTTAATAGGTTTTAGAGCCTTGAACACCTTCACTACCCAAATTATCATTTGAGCTCCCTAGAGGTGTCATACGGATCACGAAAAGGTGGATTCGTGGCCCCGAGGTAAAAATTATGAGTCTCATAGCTCTTTAGCTTCCATTTTACTTGTTTGTTGTGTTTTAGTAGCTGTTTGTGCTTAGTTTTGGGTTTTTAGTTGCTATTCAGCCAAAAACAGCTGCTACAAGAAATTAAAGTTGTCGGAATTGAAGCCTCTGGCAGCATCAACCATGCTGCCAGTGGCATCTTTGATACCTCCAGTGGCCTCATTTGCCCCCAGTGGCACCATTTTCTTACGAGACCCTTTCTTTATGGTATTCAAAATGTCATATGGCCTGCCTGTATAACTAATACCACCAGTGGCATCAATGATGCCGCTGGTGCCCCCAGTCATACCTCCGGCGGTATGGAGTTCTAGATAGTAGTTTATTTTTTGTTTATTTCTTACCTAGTTTAATTTCTGAAGCTAGGATGTACAATATCATGACGGGAGTCCAAAACTCCCTAAAAATGGTCCAAACCCTATAACATGTTGCATTTTCACTTATAATTTGGTTAAAATAATAATCGTCTCTGAAATGGACTTTTCCCTAAACTTCGTTAGGAAAATGAATTTTTCGAAGGGAACTTGTATTCGAAAATCAAAAAGTTTTGAGCTAACATGGTAGCTCGACCCTAGCCTAGGGCTCTGGCCCCAGACCCCATCCGGGGCGCTTCCTTGGAACACTGTGAGGGGCTACCGCTCCTCGACCCCATTGGGAGTGCTGCCCCTAGATCCCGCCGTGAGCCCCTTGGACCCCGTGAGGGCTACCACCACCAACCCTGCTGTCGGGCCACCGTTTTTGTGTGATATTCCCTATATATATGCCATATTTATGCTAACCTTTTCGTGTAGGTAGATTTAGGTTACATGAATGTCATGCCTTCGAGTATTTTATTTATCGTATAGAAAATTGTATAGGATTTGGAAAGCCATGTAATTATTATTTTATTTTCCATATTTATTTTTGGATAACTTTAATAATTTATTTATTTACCACTTTGAATGCCTGATAAAAGCGAAAACAACATATAAACCGAAAACAAAATAAATTGGATGGGTTAAAACCAATTAAGAAAGAATGAAACCTTTTAACTTGGTCAAAATGTAAAATAGACAACATCATCCAAACTCAGAATCTCTAATTAAGGTATGGTCTACCACCTGGTAGGAAAATCGTACCAGAAATTTCCTAGTTAAGCTAAACTGGGTGGCGACTCTATTTTAAGTATGGGATTTTGATCTTGTATCTTTTGGACATGCAAATTGGACTTAAATTCAACATCAACAATCCATCTTTGTATCACACTAAAATGAGGATCAATCCCTTGACTAGCTTCACGGCGCTAGTTAATTTTCCCTACGTGCTACGCATCTCATGTGATCCTTATGGGAAAAAGGTCGTCCGCTCACAGCTCTTAGCACAATCGTAGTCGATTGTCATGCCATTAGGGAAAGGAGCCTCGTATTCAAAATCCCCTAGCAAGTGGTTTAGCTCATTGTCTGAAAAGATCTCAAGTTCGTACCCTAGATTATCCACTTCGCTTTTATCTTCATGATTCAGTTTGTCGGAGTCCTCAAATTCTTGTACTTCTTCATCTAAATCGTTGAAAGGTTATGGTTGAAAGACCTAAATTGGCTCGTGTTGAATTGGCATATCATCATCAGAATCTTCTTTAAGATCTTCCTTAAGGTCTTCCTCGAGATCCTCCTCGGGATCTTCCTCAAGATCTTCCTCAGGATCTTCCTCTATTGCATTTCCTACTGCATTTACTCCGACCTCAACTCCTGTGATAGCTATGCAAAGGTCAAAGATCATGCCTTGCATACTGGTGAAAGTCTCTTTTACATGGGCACTATGCTATAATGTTCCTACAAACCCTTTCAAATGGGTTACATAGCTCGATGTTCACTTAGTTTCTGCGGTTCATTTCTGATGCCATAATGATTACTCTAGGCTTATTCAGGATTATATAGCTCTTGATTTCCTAGTCGTGTTATCCCAGAAGAACTTCTAAATTTAAATAGCTTTGCCCCAATGTAGTTGGGACTCATATAATCTGGGGGAGTATACATGGAAGCTGTAGAGGAGGAACATCCTGCCAACCAGCGTTGTGTTGATCTACTTGAGGAGCCAACCACTAGCAGAGCAAATTTAGGTATGACTAAGAAGGCATGAAGTAGTGGAGGAAAGATCTCTCCATACAGTACTAGTTCCAACGTCCTTCTGGTGGCATTGCATTGTACCAGCCCATAGCTGCACCTTCTAAGAAACGGGGGAATTGAGGTTCAAAACCCATCATAGAAGTATCTTATTTGTGTATAAATCGAATGAATTCTTCTACATATTCATTAGGGTCAGAACCTCCTCGAAATATGAGGTGTGGTGGCACTAGATACTGGTCCAGCCCTTCTCTCCTCATTCTCAAGACATATTGATCAACCACGTAGATGATGTCCATATTATCAAAAATCATATTATCCCCCCATCATGGGTCATGTCAGAAGTTATCCGTCACATCAATACCATATTTGTCGGCCTCTACCTGGGCATTGATGGCATTTACCACAGCCTCAAAGTTTGGCAGGGGATTAGTTTGCATGCTCAGTTTTTTCTTAGGCTCTTTCATCCTCCCATCGGCTATCGTATGTTGTAAATCATTCAGTAGTTGGGTGCATTCATTAGTGCGATGCCCCTTAGTCATATTATAGGCATAAAAGTTATCTTTGTCTACCGTAGCAGGTGGAATGAACGGTTTGATGCTCTGAAGCTATTCAAAATTTCTTAGTTTGGTGAATATGTATGATAGTTACTCCATCCATGGGGAGATGGATTGATGAGTTTGCACCTGAGTGGCTGCTACAACCTTAGATGGAGCTTTTAAGGACTCAGAGCTGCCTTGTTTGGAAGACCTACCCTTTTCCCAATATCTGGGTTTAGTGTGAGCCTGCTGCCCTTGCTTCTTCATCCGGTCTTCTTCCTCATACTTTTCTAGTCTTTTAGCATAGTCTACCACCTCATTAAAGGTATCAACCCTTTTCATCTTTATGTTATCCTGGTACCTTTAGCTGGATCCATCGATAAGCTTTACTATTAAGGCTTCTTAGTTGGGTGCCCCAGTCACAAGTACATGAACAACCATCCATCTCAAGTAATATTCCTCAAAGGACTCATTCATGCATTGCTTAACCCCTTCAAGATCTTATAGAGTAGTTTTGACCTTTAGTTTAAAAGCGTAGTTCTCTAGAAATGTAGAATATAGCTTTTTTAAGTCAGATTTTACGTCTATTAGCTTCCTCAAGTACCATTCAAAAGCTGGTCCACGTAGAGCAGCTTAAAATAGATTGAATATATGAACATTAGGGATGTTCATACTATTCATGATCTAAAGATAACTCTCTATATACGCATGAGGAGGCCTAGTGTCGATATATTAGGCTATGTAAGGCATCACAAAGTTAGCCAGGAGGGCTTCCAATTCCTTCGGCGAGAACCAGTCAATGTCTACATACTGCTCGATGGAGGGAGCAACAGACTTGTCTTTTGTTGGGGATAACTTTTCCATGTCTACCATCTTTGCCTTCAATGCCGCTATCTCCACCTCTTATTCTTAGGCTTTCTAAGAATTAGAAGCACTCAGCCTTTCCTAAACATGATAGAATTCCGGAGCATCTAGAATCCTTCTAAGGGACAGTCCAACTACATCATTATCTGCCATTGCAATTTCAGGTTCTGAGGGACTATCTAACTGCATTATCGTCTGCCATTATAATTTCAGAATCTAGCTAAAGAATCGACTGGTGGTGGGGGTCTGACTTTTAGGCTACCTGTAATACATCTTAACCTCCTTCTCGCTTGCTTCCAACCTGAAAATGCAAGAGATCAAGTGTCAGTAAGTGTATCTGGTGTGGCTTTAAGCCTAACTTACCTTGCTCGTTAGAATGAATGGGTTAATGAGTGAATGAATGGGTGAATAAATCAATGGGTAGACATATATAAATAGTAGGGAGTTGGGTGTATGCCAACTATTTATGGAAGAACCGGCAAGGGCAGCCTATAATATTTGTGGAACACTACAAACATGCGGCTCAAAAACCAGGGCTTTAACTAAATCTAGTTTGACTCGATGGTCAGGGGTGAGTTGACTCGCTGGTCACTCGGGGATTGACTCTATAGTCCAAGTGAGCTGACTCACTAGTCACTTGAGGATTGACTCTATAGTCCAAGGTGAGCTTACTCGCTGGTTACTCGGGGATTGACTTTATTATCCAAGGTGAGCTGATTCACTTGTCACTTAGGGATTGACTCTATAGTCAAAGGTGAGCTGACTCGCTAGTCACTCGGGGATTGACTCTATGGTCTAAGGTGAGCTGACTCGTTGGTCACTTAGGGATTCACTCTATGGTCCAAGGTGAGCTGACTCGCTGGTCACTTGGGGATTGACTCTATGGTCTAAGGTGAGCTGACTTGCTGGTCACTCGGGGATTGACTCTATGGTTAAAGGTGAGCTGACTCGTTGGTCACTTTGTGATGTTGAGCCTAAATAGGCTAACTGGTCTTGGTTATTTTGGCTCATGGGCTGAGCCTATGTAGACTCACCGGTCTTGATTATTTCGGTTCATGGGCTGAGCCTAGGTAGACTCACTGGTCTTGATTATTTCAGCTCATGGGCTAAGCCTAGGTACACTTACCAGTTTCGATTATTTGGGCTCATGGGCTGAGCGTAGGCGGGCTCACTAGTATTGATTATTTTTGCTAATGGCCTGAGCCTAGGTGGACTCACTAGTCTTGATTCACTTTTATGTTCTTATAACTAAGGAAATGAAATGGCATGGCACACATTAATGTCATGGCTGAATAAAAATGTTGTTAGTTTTCACAACACCATGATGCTTATGATATTCGTTTTCAGTTTATTTATATTTAGAAAACTTGCACATGTAGCAAATGGTTAGATCATGTCTACCGCCCTTTTAACTCTATTAGGTTACTTTGCTTTAAAGCCAACGGGGGACTTAGAGAAGTCTGCTCGCGTGCACTAAAGATTTTTGGGTAAACCTATGGAAGAGTGTCTATGGTTCATCTATATGCAGGTTTCGGTCTCAGGATTGGGTACGATTTAGGTACCCTGAGCCTTTGTGTATCGAGTCCTAGTGGCCCTAAGCAAACTAAAGGAAACTTTTCCGCATATAATATACTCGGGTAGTCTTGCCCTTAAGCGAGCAAGGCCCTTATACGTTATATAGGGGGTGTGATTGGATCCATACCCCTCAAGCCCTAAGCAAACTTGGAGATACTTCACCAAAGGACACCTAAATTGGTTTAGGGGTAAAGAATGCAGATGCGATGCAATCCTACAGTTAATGTAATGTTGAAATTACCATATGTTCCGTAATTCCAAAGTTTAATTTGAACAATATTTCAATTATCATGTTAAAAAAAGAAAATTTTTTAAAATTGGGTTTTTATAAAAATAATTGTATCCCCAGCTGAGTCACCACTGTGAGTAGGCAAGGTTTTATTTATGGGAGCATGCAAGGCGCGGGATGTGGGGTGCGGGGCGTGTTTTGGTTCGGTTTGAGAAAACTATAGCGTTGTTTTAAATGTGTGTGTCTATTTTTATAATAAAATGCTTGGTTTTATTAAAGAGAAAATTATTATATTATTTTTCGCATAAACTTATTGAGTGTGAAAAACATGGCTTTTTATAAGTATAAAATGTGATTATTTTGAGAAATATATTTACACATTTTGTTAAAAGAAAATATTTTTAAAATAAAGCATTTTTTCTTTACTTAAAAATAAAATAGAGTCGCCACCCGGTTCAGCTCCACCGGAAATTGTGGTATACTAATCCAAAATGGGATTATTATTATACGGAAAAGAAAATGGGATTCTGAGTTCGGACATGATAGTTACTCATATTGTTCAAATTATTTGGATTAATTTTGAAATTTTGGAATTTGTAGTAATTTCCGCATTGCAATGGCTTTATTTAAGAAATAAATTCAAGAAATAAAACTGGCTTTCTAACGGCATAATAAATAAATATTTGCTACCAAAATTTTGGCAGAGTAAGCGCAGCATTTGGGTTTTGGCCTGAAAACTCGTATAGAGTTTCCTCACATTCTGGATGTTTGTCCGTATTTACGAGCTTATTTACACATATTATAGTTTAAGTGACACCAGTGACTCACTTAACTAGAGAAATGGAATGCAATAAGCAATAATAAAAGTAATAAAAATGAATTTTAAAGTTTGGCTTAGAGCCAACTACCCTCAGTTTACTTTTCTGTCTGTCCAGGATGACTAGAGAGCCTGTGCGGGACCGAAGTTGTCAGAGAGTGTAGTTTGTTTGAAAAATAGGTTTAACCCAAGTTAGGGCTATAATCTTGGATTATTCCTATAAGAAATGCAGGAATTTTTAGAATTAAGTCGCTTTTAGATCCAAGATCACTTTGAGATCTTGATCTAAAAAGACAGGAAAATGAGTTCATACCAAATGTTGGTGATAAAGCTCGAGTTTAGGAGTGTTTTGACAGAGTTTCGGGGCTTTTAGGACTCCTAGAACAAAAGGTGATGAAAGGATTTTTCTTTTCTTCTGTTGAAAAATGAGAGGCATAGTCATCTATTTATAGAGGGGTGGTAATTAGCCTCTGACAAGATCTTACTTTAATCCCGTAAATCCTTGGCAGATCTCGGTAAGATTTGATTTTTTTTACTGTAGATAGGCAATTAGCCGGTGGGACGATTACCTATGTTTAACCAAATTTTGACTTTTTGATCTTTCCGTAGAAAATGCTAAATCAAAGTTTCCCTGGAATGTGGATTTTTTAATTTCAGATTTTGGATGACAATTCAGTCCTTTTTGGGTCTTTTGCTGATCACTGAACGAAATAGGCATAATTCCTCATCGAGCCAGAATAGACATGTGCTAACAACATAAAAGGAAAACATAAGCAACCATCTTGGACCAAATAAGGTTAAATGTGTGAATAAGCATGGTCTTACATCAGAGGAATAATGCTCCTCATGGGCCATCGGCTCCTCCCCAACTGCCTCGTCGTCTCCCTCGGGGTCACCCTCACCAGCACCCTCTTCTTCCTCCTCTCCGTCACTACTTACATAGCCACCAGCTATTCGTCTCACTATATTTAAAAGAATTTTACTAAAAAATATAATTGCAGGCAAAATTTAGACATTTTGTATAGAATTTGTAATTTTTTTCAATTTAATTTATAAAATATTAATAGAAAAAATAATCTATAGGCCATGGGCCGGGTTTGGGAATGCTTAGTAAGCCCGGACAGAGCCCGAAGTTCTAAATTATAGGCTTGGGTCGGGCTTGGGTTAATGTTTTTTTATTTATAGCCCGACGAGCCCAGCCTGACACACCCAATGAACAGGTCTAGTAGGGGGTATAATGTCCCTCCAACAGCGCACTCGCTACCCCAAGTACCACTTAAGGGACAGGGGGCACTCCATCACGAATCTCCGATTGTTCACATCCTCCTAGACCGAAAGCACCTCAACGCGGTTGGACACCATTTTGAATAGGTCTCTGACAACCTGAACAAACAATTAGATAAAAAATCAGTGTAAGCACAACTTAAATTCATAAATGCATTTGTGACTAATGTTTTGTTTAGTGTGAGACAAGGATAAGAGCTAAAGTCATATACCGAGCTGATCTGCAACCTTCTCAAAGTCTCTCTATAGCTGATAGGATATTTGCTGAAACCCCCAACACTCCCACACCATCCAGCGAGAAAGTGAGAACCTGCGGGCACTTTCGTCTTGAATTTCATCGGGGGAAGAGTCTAGTGCTCAAAAGCCCAAGCCTACACAATTAACAACTATTCAATCCAAGACATCCGAAAAGGGAAACGGGTAAAAAACGATAAAAGGTACAAAGGAAATAATTAAATGCTCTTGAAAAGGCATACCTGTAGGAGTAAGTGGCTCGACCGAAGGACCTTGCCTTTTTTGTTAGCCCCCGCGTCCAATCCGCGGTATATGTAGGCAAGAATGGCTAGAGGCCAATTCTTTTCCTTGATCGTCTTTACATCCTTAATGGCAGAAAGCAGTCCATTGTTGATTTTGCTGCTAGAGATTGGAAAGAATAGCACAGACAACAAAAGAAATCACAAAAGAGTGGACACAAGTGTCTCACTAAGTCTTGAGGACCACACCAACCTCCATCCCGTTGTGAGAATGGGATTTTACAGTCCCTCTTGTGAGATGATGATGACGTATATATGATTTTATTCCTCATTATAAAAATCATTTTTTTGGAATTTCTATTACTGATAAAAAATTCTTTACGAATTTTATTTTTGGAAAAAATCAATTCGGTGTGTCTGATAACACGTCCGATGGTAGCTCGAACCGATGATTTGCACCCAAAAAATAATCTAGTCCTAAATACCCTTAAAAATTTAAAAATAACGCTAATTGTACAAAAAAAATCCCACTAAAACACCTTTTTAGGCAGATAATGACGGTTATGCTTACTTTTCAGACCTAGCAGTAGTTAAAGCTACTAGCGACTTCAGCGATACCGCTGACGGTATCATCCATGCCATTGGCGACACGAGTTTCTGCAACAGACAACTTTTTGCCATGCTTGCTCGATACCCACCGGATAATTGATCAAAGTCAATTTCCACCTGATTTTACCCTATATAAAGAGCCATTTTCAGTTGGAAAATGGTTGGACTCTCCCTACTTGAAATCTAATAGAGAGTTTAGCAGGTTCTAGTTAGTTTTAGTAGGATAAGGTATAGAAAAGGTAAGAAAAGAGGAGTGAGTCCATCTTTTCTTGGTTTTTCTTAACTGAACTCTCTGATATCTAAGTGCATTTTAGGTTCAAAATCACCATAATAGGATTTAGAGAACTAAATCCCCCACTAACTACCCAAATCATCATTTGAACTCCCCGGAGGTGTCATTCGGATCATGAAGAGGTGGATTCAAGGCCCCGAGGTAAAAATTCTAAGTCTTATAGCACTTTGGCTCCCATTTTACTCATTTATTGCATTTATCTGCTGTTTTGTGCCGAGTTTTGGGTTGTCAGCCGCTTTTCAACCATTAACTACTGTTTCTGCAAGAAATTGAAGCTGCCAGGGACACTTAAAGCAGCCGGCCGTATCACTCATGTTACTAGTGACATCAGTGATACTGCCAGGGACTTCCTTTGACCCTAACGAATCTATTTTCTTATGGGATCCTTTCTTTATGGTATCTAGAATGTCATCCAACCTGCCTGTGTAAATGAAATCGCCCACGGTATCATTAATACCACCGGCGACTTCATTCATACCGCCGACGGTATGAGGTTATGGACAACATGTTTATTTTTATATTTTTCATTTTTGGCCTAGTTTAATTTCTGAAGCTAGGATGTACAGTGCGATGATAGAACTCCCTAAAAATAGTCCTCACCCTATAACATGTGGCATTTTCACTAATAATCCGATTAGAATAACAAATCAAGTCTAAAATGTGGATAAAACGGGATTTTCTCATAAACACCTTTCAAACACCATTTTTAGCCATCCAACCTGGCCCCATGAATTGTAAAATAAAATATGTCATGCTCACACTAACTCGAGTCTTATTTGGTCTACTAACTATGCATGTTACTTGATATACCTTATACAACGTGCCATATCTGTGCTAACCGTTTTATGCAGGTAGATTTAGGTTAGATGTAGGTAGGCCTTCGGGTATTTTATTTATTGCATAGAAAAATGTATAGGATTTGAAAAGCCATGTAATTATTCTTTAATTTTTGCACTTTTATTGGGATGACTGTAATAATTTCTTTATTTACCGCTTTGAATGCTTGATGACGCGCTAACATAATATATAAATCGAAAACATAATAAACAGTGTAGATTAAAACCGAATAACAAAGAATGAAACTTTTAACTTGGTCAATGTAAAATAGATAACATCATCCGAACTCGGAATCTCTACTTAAGGTATGGTCTACCACCCGGTGGAAAATCGTACTAAAAGTTCCAGATTGAGCTAAATCGGGTGACGACTCTATTTTAAGTACGGGATTTTGATCTCATATCTTTTGGACACTAAAATATGCAAAACCATTTTCTATCATCACGATCATGCCTTTATTTTTAGGAGACTGGTCCTCTAGCCCAGCTTCGTAGCCTGTCCAAAATATCTTCCGCTCACAGTGGCGACTCTGCTGGGGATCCATCTCTTTAAACTTAAACTTAAAAATTTTTAATAAGTTTAAAAGATTTAGATGATGTATTGATCATTGGCCAAATTAAAACTTCATTATTTTTTTATAACATTTAGCCTTACGCTTGTAGATAGTTTTGTAAAATTAGGATCCCCCATTTTACCCGAGAAGCTCACGAACGTATCACTCATGCCCTACGGGAATTGAGGATGCCTAGTGGATGAGTCACTCGTTTAAACCAACAGGTGAACTCCTACGATCATACCTATTTGAGGACTAGTTGAGTAATCTAGAATCAAGCTAAATGAGAACCTTCTACATCAGCACTATAACAAAGCCGCATTAGTAAAGCCATCATAGTCATTCCCCCTTAGGAACCAAAATAATAAAAAAAATAAATTGGATGCACTATTTTGCCGTTTGTTGGCGTCAAAGTTAACCTCCATCCTTTTTGATCGGCATTATGCGAGAGTCATAAGGTCGGAAGAGGGATGTTTCATGTGCTATGTGCTACATGCTGATGCATCATCTTCAAGGGCTGAAACTCAATCAACTTACCCTTACCAATCTCCATTCATGGAAGAGGTTTAGCAACATCTGTAGGACTTCTTTCATACCTCCACTGAGTCACGACATATCACTATGCATGATGAGGGGTACAAATTTCCCACATATGTTGGAGGGATAAGCCTTTGCGCCATCACTAACCATATTTGCATGTAGCCATACAGGTCTCAAATTAGTTATTAGACAAAAATCATCCACTCCATCCATGGCATCACATAATCCATGCATGATCTGATCCGCTACCTGCCATTTTAGTTAGGAGGAGGCAAAGTTATTAATGCACCCAAGTTTGTAGAAGGCCTGAGCATCGTTTGATTCATCATTCTCTCACCCCAGTAGTCACCACAGAATTTAAAGGGGTTTCATGTAGTGATTCTAGTGGGGAGTCGGATTTAGAGTAGATTCAATTACGTCAAAATTCCTCTCAGCCAGCCATGTCTTTCCTAAATAATGAAGGAAAACTGCCTCCACTAGAGGATCAACTAGGCCCTACTCCCACCTCGGGAGTAGGATCTCAGCCACCTTTTCATTTTGACTTCACCAGCGCTATGGCTTAATTTCTCAATTTAGATGCATTCCAGGCCTCTATACAAGCCGCTATTTAGGCCGCCGTCAGGCAAGCCCTTATAGATAAGAACTCAAATCGGGTCTCTGAATCCAATATGCAAGCTCAAAACGGCTCGGCTCAGATTTTTTCCAGCCCAATAGGGGCAAGGTCAGCTGCACTTGTTTTCCACCCAGCACCCTTAATTCAACCTATGCCAATCCTGTTCCACTTTATGAAATCTTCTACTTTTCTATAAGCTTCGACAACCCCATTGATCATTTCTTATAATCCGAGACATTTAGCTCAAAGCTCGGTTCCTCCTGTGTTTACTCACCAACATCTGGCTTCCTTCGCAAACTAGCCTAGCCTCTGCCATCCTTTACTCCTCAGTTTGTTATAACTCCTCAGGTACTACCCACTCCCAGAATCCTTTCAGTAACAACTGGACGCCCATCCTCACTTAGATATACCTCCACCATCTCCATCTATCCCAAACTGTGACTAGGTCACGCAGCCTCTGGGGGTGACACCTGAAGTAGCATCCTTTGTGCGCTAAATGATTACCTCCCGAACCAACGACCAAGTCAAGCATTGTTTGGCTATGACACCTGAGCTGAAGCTCTCATTTAGTAGCCAATCAATGACTAGGTCACGCAACCTCTGGGCGTGACACCCAAGATCCAAGCTTACGTCCATTGGATAATAACCGCTAACTCAAGCCGAGGCAAAGAACCCGAGCAAGGTGAGGATTAGGTCCCCGACAATTTTACCATGCCTAGTATGGTACATTATGATAGGTCAGGTGCCCCTGCCTCTCACATCATTATGTATGAGTGTATAATGTGAGTAAAGAAGTTCAGTGATAAAATTCTTGCCGAGTTATTCCTGTGCTCTCTTTGAGGACTCGCTCTTGAATGGTATCACACCTTCCCTAATCATATCATCACCAATTGGAAACTTCTCTCAAAAGCTCTAATTGAACATTGTGGCTTCAACACCATGATGAAGGCAACCTCTAACATCTTGAAGGGGTTCGCCAGCTGCCTAGTGAGACTTTCAGACAATACTTCAATCGCTGGATGGCAACCCAAGTTCTGATGAAGTCTAAGCTCAGCCTTGAGGGAATGATTTTCAAACTCTTAGAAGGGGCACTCCCTGCTATCTGAAAGTAAATGGCAACCGACTTCTTCCTGTCCTATAAACCTATTTATGAGAAAGCGGATAATATTGAGCCTGAACGAGAAGAAAACGCAGGGGAGCCCTAGTTTAGAAAGAATAATAATACCCAGGGTCAAGCTGACTCAGTTCTAGTTATTGGGTTAGGCATCTCATCCAACTCAGTCTTTGATCTGATTAGCTAAGGTAATCCAGGTGTTAATTCAGTTTAGGGTACGGAAGTAGATCCGACTCCTCCTAAGAAGGAAGACCGTAGAACCCAGCCTTTGTGGCTAAGAGAATGAAAACCAAGAAAAAGCCGCTTTTCATTGTCGATTCCTTTGTTTCAAAGGAAGATTACTCCGATGACAATGATGGAGTAGTCAAGGAAACTAAAGTAGTAAGTACCAAATTGTTTAGGGTTGATGCACCCACGGCTGTTAAGCCTAATGAACTGTTTAGAGTTGACGAAAATGAGCTTTTCAGTGTGGATAGGTATGAATTGCTAAACTCAGATTCGAACCTTGATGAACCACCTTATCTTTTCAAAATATGAGCCACTCAGAGTGTCCTACTCGATAATGTCCTCAACATCACTAGGAGTGGCAGCGTGTACCAGCCCGAGGACCGTTATCTCTGCTTGAATCAAGAACTGGTCCTTAAGAGGATAGGCACTTCTGCAATGCCTCCTTCTATGCCTTCGAATGTCCCGACAAGCCTCGAGGTTGATCCTCTCATCACCCAGCTCAAGAATACCCAAGCTCGCTATAGCACCTAGTAGTTGGTCATTGATTCCAATGGGCATCGCAGGGATCGAATCAAGCGACTGCTCGATCTTAAAGCTACCCCGACCACCTCTGCTGTGGAAATGTGTGCCAGGGTCGAGGAGGCTATCCCTCCGATAAAGCCACTACAGATTGTATTCAATGATTTTGATTTTTGGTCAAAGGTAAAGACCATAATAGGGCTTTTTTATTCATATTCCGATTCTCGATAAGACCATACCCTATATCATGGTGGATGAAAACTCTACATTGAATCTCTGCCCCCTCAAAGTCCTTCCTTACTTGGGGCTGTTAGAGGAAATGCTTGAGAAATTTAACACTATAATTTATGCTTAGGACGACTTGAAGCGCAGTGTAATTGGGGCATTTGAAGAGAAAGTTACTGCCCGCTGGGTACCAAGCAAAGTGTGGTTCACTGTCCTTGACATCCTAATCACCTACTCCTTATTACTTGGTCGACCTTGGCTCCATGCCTTGGGAGCAGTACCCTCTAATCTCCATCAGAAAGTTAAGTTCATACATGAGAATAAGCTAGGAGTGATTGAGGCTGATGCTGCATCTGGTTGTCATGGAAGCCAAAGCTAAGTTGGATGAAGGCCTTCATATTGCTGTAGTCCGCAAAGCCAAAAAGTCAGCTCCTACTTGGTATAGTTACCTCCACCCTAGCATGGGAAAACTAATGAAGCATGCTAAGTTTAAGCCTAGAAAGGGCTGTGGAATGTATGAACAGGGAATTATTAAGGCCTTCGAGCCAAAGGTGCTTGTCCTCTAAGTAGGGTTAGGGTATGAGCCTAAGAGGATCTACCGACGTATTCGTGCCGGCTACTGTCGGATGGTGACTGTCTGTAAAATCTAAGGCAAGAGGCCTTACAAAGGGGAACCTGAGCCCGTAGAGCATAATGGGAAAATGTGGCCCAGTTTTGAGATCTACAAGGATATCTATAATTTTGAAGCCAGCTACATGGTCATTTCTACTGAACCTAAATCCATTGAACCTATAGATCCTATCTATATTGTTTCTGATAAGGTCAAGGGAAAGGGGAAGATGTATCCTAAGGATAAGACCAGGTGAAGTGATAAAGAGCCTTTGCATCAGGAAGTTAAAGACGTTGTGGCTGCTATAACCAAGGCTATGGCTTTTCTCATGAAGAAAGGTTAGAAGGGTGAGAG
This sequence comes from Euphorbia pulcherrima, assembly GCA_947683365.1. Lineage (NCBI taxonomy): Eukaryota > Viridiplantae > Streptophyta > Magnoliopsida > Malpighiales > Euphorbiaceae > Euphorbia > Euphorbia pulcherrima. The sequence continues at coordinate 40,095,665 of CANTUS010000008.1, read as the reverse complement.
AATCGGGGAAGAGGACTTCATGACTGAGATCATGAAAAACCTCGCTAGGGCCCTGACCGAGAAAGCCAATCTGTCCAAGGAACCACCACTCACTGCTGACTAGAAGATATCTCTAGAACGTGACCTGGATGCCATATTGATGAAGCCTACAGAGGATGCTCCACCTGCTGCTGACATCGCCACTGACCCACTCCGCCTGTGGAGAAGGACAACATGGATGATGAAATCTTTAATATTTCTGATGTATTTGATGCAAACAATGTTGCCTATAAGGCTTTGAATTCAACGAATGACTCTCATTTTGCTTACTTGTTTGATGTTTTTCCTGAAGGATCCATGCATTTACACAACCATATGCATAATGTTTTTGGTATTAGCGATACTTCTTTAAATGAAATAAACCTATGTACTAATGATAACCCTAAAATGGTAACCATTTCCAATGACTCAACTCTCAAAGAAAAAAGTGAGATAATAAAAGTTCTTAAAAGACATGTTAACACTTTTGCTAGGTCGTACAAAGATATGCCTGGGGTTGATCATCACATTACCGAGTACAGAATTTTGACCGATCCTAAGTTTAGACCTGTCAAATAGAAGCTCCGTAGCTTAAGACTAGAATGGGTAGATCCGGTTAAGGATGAGGTTTTAAGGTTAATCGATGCTCATTTCATCGAAGTTGTGGATTACCTGACTTGGTTGTCTAACATAGTTCCAGTTTCGAAGAAAGATGGTAAGGTCTGAGTTTGTGTTAACTTTCGGGATCTTCATAAAGCTTAGCCTAAAGATGACTTCCCACTTCCTCACATTGATGTTCTGATTGACAGTGCCACTAGGGCAGCCATGTACTTGTTTATGGATGGATTCTCGGATTATAATTAGATTCTAGTGGATATCATTGACAAGGTTAAGACAACGTTCATTACCAAATGGGGAGTTTATTGCTACAAAGTAATGCCGTTTAGGTTGAAGAATGTCGGGGCTACTTATTAGTTGCCTTAACTACACTCTTGAATGACTTGATCCATAAGGAGGTAGAAGTATATATGGACGATATGATCGTGAAGTCTGCTACCCGATAAGAGCACCCCGCTATTTGCAACAGATTTATGACTTGTATCGAGAAGTATAATCTCTGCCTGAATCCAAAGAAGTGTGTGTTTGGGGTTACTTTAGGCAAGTTGCTGGGACATGTGGTTAGTTAGAAATGAATTAAAATGGACCCATATAAGGCCAAAGCCATTAGGGATATGCCTCTACCAAAACTAGAGAAAGAAGTCCAGTCGTTTCTGGGCTCCTTACAGTATATCAATCGATTCATTGGCTGCCTCAATACTATGTGCGACCCATCTTTATACAATTGAGTAAGAAACAACTAGTGGTATAGAATGATCAGTGCTAAGTGGAGTTTGATGGAATCAAAGCTTATCTTGTTGACCCATCTATTCTAAAACTGCCCATCCCTGGAAAACCGTTGACCCTGTACCTAGTGTGAGCACTGGATTTTAGCAATCCTTATCATGAAATGATAATGAGAGCTATATGATGCAATTTCTTTGAGGTGATATCCATCAGAGGTGTTCCTACTACTGCAAAGTTGAGTTTGGCCAAAGTTAGGAGACCTAGTCTACCTTAGGGACCTGTACGGGTACTACTTGGTGGTACAGATCCACTGACAGACCCGTACGGGTCATCCCTTCTATAGGTTTGGGGAGGACCCATACAGGTCCCCAAGTACCCATACGGGTGGTTCCTCACTCGTACAGGTACTCTTGTTGCTAAACAGGCTCTTTTGGAAGGGAATCCTTTCCTATTTTGGGAAAAGGCCGGTCATGAATGCAATTTATTGCATTCAGACCTCCTTTCCCCTCTAAATAGGGCCCTTCTCTTCACATTTTCAACATACACATTTTCATACAAAAATTATACTAAAATTCTAGAAGTTGCTATAGGTATAGTAGAGGTATAGAAGGTATAAAATAGAGAGAAAACCCATTCTTTGAGGTTTTGTCCATATTTTATTCATTCCTATCTTCATTCATTAGGATTTAGGGGAGGTTCTATCCACACAAATACTCACCTAAATAGTCCTATTTTACCATCTACTTTGGCCAGACTCTCTCAACAGTAAAGGGATCATCTCAAAGTCGATTCAAGCCACAAAGGCAACGCTCCTGAGTTTCAAAGAGACTCACATCTCAATTATTTCATTGTTATTATTCTCCATTTCTCATGTTTTATATGTTCCTTTCATTTGTTGTTTCGGGTCTAGTCCTAACCCGTATGAGCCTTCTTAGCACCATATATCCCCAAAGATATCAAATCGGTGTGCTATACTCATACGAAAGGAAATCCCTTTTTATTTTATTTTTCTACCATCAATCCATTAATCTATTAATCTGTAAACTGGACTAAACAGAGTTTTTGCCTGGACCAGACTAGACCCATATGGGTACACCATACTCGTACCGGTCCTCCTTAGTACCCATACAGGTCCCACCCACCCATACGGGTACCAGCCTCAGGCAGATTCCAAAACTCATTTTAATCGATTAAAAATCCATTTAACTCACCATTTTCCATGCGATCATTCTCCCTAATAATCCGGTAAATCAACCCACAAAAAGTTAAAATTTGTTTTAACAACGAAATACGCTGAAGTGCTGATTTATAATGTGCCATAAACCGTGCTAATGTCTGTGGATGCAAGGGAATTTATTTTCATTTTTATTTTATAACTTAGAACAAATGTATAGGTTCTCTTTGCAATTCCCCCATTTTTCCCCCTGTTTGTTGCTTGTGCTTTATTGTAATATATAAACTCATATAACAAGTGTGAAAGTGTGAAGGAATAGGATTTATATGATAATTCCCCAAATGATGAAAACTAAAATAGTTTTATGCGGTGAATGTAATTTTGAATCAACTAAATGAGAAATAAGCGACTCATCTGATACCTGAATCTCATATCCAATAGGTATGAGTGTCCAGCCTAGAGGGAACCATACCAAAACGCTTTCCCAAGTAGATAACTTCGATGGCAACTCTATCAATTGTATCAAGATTTGGATCTCGATTCTTGTATTCATTAAAATTGGCTTATTGTGCAAACGTGAACTAAAAATGTTTTATCACGCCTAAATCAAACCAAACCCCAAGTGGGCCCCGCCTCTCATATAGGTGCCGAGGGAGACCCACACATCATCGACACCTCACAGTGGCGACTCTGCTGGGGAAATAATCTTTTAGCTTGTAAAATATTGGTTTATTTTAAAAGCTTAAAAGATTAAGATGATCATCGAAGATCATTTAATTTATTCAACCCGCTTTTATTTTTATCATTTGGGAAAATTATCACACTCTATCTTCTCATCTCCTTCTCTCTTTAGTTAGATGTGCTCTTCTTCTAGCGCTAGGTTAGGGTGCCTATTATTTCCATAACACTTGAGACGGTGATACCCATGACGGCCAGGGATATTGGGTACACCTTAGTGGGTGGAGCACTCATTGCCATCTCCCACTAAAAAAAGGCTTGATGCGATGGGAACCTTCTACAACAACTCCTGATATAGAAAGCTATAGAATTTTATCCCTTAGGTACCATGATTTCTGTGTGGGATTAGACTAAGGAAGAATACCCTCAAACTCGGCGAGAGAAATAAGGACGGAACCAATCAATTCGTATATGTTATGTTATATACCCCTATGATTAACCCCACCATGCGTCGTTGTGATTTATGCATGTATGCCATATCCCTTGCATGTACTGATCTCTTGGTTATCACCTCAGCCAAAACCAAACCTCAAAGAGAAAGAGCTTGGCGATCCGGCTCCTCTAGTTCTATTAAGGGTTGCTCGCTCTCTATCTATGAGTTTTCCATCTAGCAGTCACTTTAGTTTGTTTATTCTTTTTGCCTATCATTTTTAAGAGTTGTCTCATATCCTAACTCTAGATGGCCAGATTGATGTTGAGGTTGAGGATGTTGAGATTGGTGAGGAGGCAAATGCATTGAGGGCCGAGGTTAGGTCGTAGATCGTAAATGGCATCTCATAGTGCTTAGAAAGTAATCAGTTTTTGGACCGAATAAATAATAATATATTGGCCTCATCAGGGCGATCATGGCTGAAGAGAGAATGGCCAATGCTCCTCATAGCATGCCTGTCAGTGCTCCAGCAGTGAATACAGTGATTAATGAACAAGTATCTAGGGTCACTCATAATTCGTTCACCCAATTTTGATTATTGCTAGTACAGACTCATGGAGATTCTTCCAGTCAGCTTGGTCAGTTGGGTTCTTTGGGTCCAGTTAGCTTGCCATTTTAGTCAATGGGTATAGTGGCTCCTCCGGTCGTTAGTAAGTTTGCCCAACCTAGTCAGGGGCTTGTGCCACCGCCATTTCAGTTTGGGGCATCCGATTCGATCCTAAATTTTATGGTCACACCTAAAGGGATGACCTATCCTCAATCAACGCATTTACCCTTAGGTGTGATTACTCAATCAGAGGGATCATCTTTATCCTCAAAATTGTATGATCTACTTCAAAAATTGCTTGTTGCTAATCCCAGCTCCAAACCATCATCTCTATCCATCTAAGTAGTTAGAGAGGAGGATTGGGTCTCTAAAAACTTTAGTATGCTTAGCATAGCAAAGTATAACGGAACTGGTCTGCCTCAATGTCACATTACAGCCTATCAAAGGGTTATGAGAAGCAGAAATTTAAGTGATAAGGTCCTAGCTAAAATGTTCCCTTACACCTTGGAATGTCTTATTATAGAATGGTACAACACTTTATCAGATGAAGTGAACGAAAACTAGAAAGCTTTATCGGAGGCTTTTATCGAGCAGTATGGTTTCAATGCCATCATTAAAACTATAATACAGAAATTGGAGGCTATTAAGCAGGCCCCCAATGAAAATTTCAAACCCTACTTGGAAAGGTGGATGGCCACTCAAGTTCTATTGAAGGATAGTCTAAGTCTCCCGGAGATGATAATAAAATTGATGGATGGCACCCTACCTGCTTATCGTAAGGTTCTTGGTGTGGATAAATTCTCTAGCTACGTTGAGGTCTTTGAAAAAGCTAAGAAGTGGGAAAGGATCGAGGAAATAGAAAGGGCGAGTATGCCGGCCAAACCTTGGTTAAAAAAGAATGACCCTTCAGCCCCAGCCCATGCTTCTAAGTTAAAACCTGGCTCTGATCCTAAATAGTAGTAGTATGAGAAGAAGTGGTTGTAGTCTGCTCCATTGAAGATGGTATTTCCCCTGGAAAGCATCTCTACCCGCCATCTTCACTAAGTTGAGGGCACTTGGTCTTCTTCAGAGTATCAAGCTCTATGTCCCCTCCCAAACTTAAAGACAAGGATCAGTTTTATGATTACCATGTTCGTAAGGGGCATTGCACTAGTGCCTATAGGGATCTACTTAAGGCTATTTGAGGTTTGATTGGGGAAAAGAAGATTTAGGAACCAAAACTTAAACCCAGTACCATGAATAATCCCCTTTCAAATTTTGAGAAACAAGTTACTGCTATCGAATCGGGCTTGCCCTCCTACTATATCTTCAATATGATCTCTCAACCTAATCCTATAGTTGATTCGGTCGTGGCCTTACCAAACAAGCCAATCCCCATTGACCTCGATGCATTTGAATTAGAAGGAATTCATGATGAGGAAGCTATATTGGTTCAAGCAGGGCTAATTGATATCGATGCTTATATATTGAAGAATGATATGCACGAAGGACCTGCCTTGATGGTGGAAACTTCTGAAGGGAGAAGTTATATGAAAGACATGGTGCTACATGTTACCTGAAGTGGGAGGATCCCTTTTGACCCTATCGCAAAGAGAAGAAAGGGCAGAGACATGGATATCCAGGTCATTCGAAATATCAATTAGGGTCCAATATTTATGCCCTGGTCAGTATTGAAAAGAAAGTCACCCCTCTAGTCCAACAATTATAAGTTACCCCTACTAAGTACAACATCTGGCAGCTCCTTGTTGACTCTAAAGAACATCGCAAGGGTCTGATAAAAAAGTAATTAAGTATGGAAGCTACACCTTTTACTAATCTAGTTGAGGTATTCTCAGTTATCGGGGATCTCCTCTTGATCAGATCGAACCCATCAAGTTATATCAGCCAAACCTCCCAACCGAAGGGAATAAGTATAACAGGGCACATTTTATTAAGGTGTAAATCTTTGATCATTCTATCCTGTGTGTTATGGTCGACGATGGTTTTGCCCTTAATCTCTGCCCTGCTAAGATCCTTCCTCACTTAGGGCTGGATGAATCCATGTTGAAGAAGTCTAATACTATCATAAGGGCATATGATGATATGAAGAGAAGTGTCATTGGGGTCTTTGAAGCTGAAGTTACAGTTGGGGAAGTGAAGTCTAAGGTCTTGTTTACTGTTCTCGATAATCATGTCACCTACACATTACTGTTAGGTTGACCTTGGCTCCATGCATTAAGGGATGGCCCTTCCACGGTTCATCAAAAAGTTAAGATCATCCACAATGGCAAGCTGGTGACCATTAGTGCTGATAAGCCATTTATCATAGCGACCATGGAGGCCGAGGAAAAGGAATCTAGGGTGGCTATAGCTCACCATGGTACAAAGTTTTTGATTAAGAGGTATATATCACTTAAGATAGAGAAGATTACGATGAAGTAGGGTTGCGTACAGGGTAGAGGACTTGGAAAGAATCTATAGGGAATGCTGGAACCCCTCTTACCTCTTCCATGGCCATTCAGACTTGGTTTAGCGAATCTCCTAAGTGCCAAAAAGTCCAAGCCTAAATCCTACATTATGATAGGGTCTGAAATCAAGCAAGGGGAATTCTCGGGTGATGAAGAACCTGTCAAAGTAAGTGGGAAGAAAGTCCCCGATTTTGAGATCTTCAATGATGTATATGATTTCAAGAATGGCTGCCTAATTAAAACCTCCGTTTTTGTAGAAGTATGTGGGAATGCTAAAGAAGATGAAATGAATGAGGTGTCGAGTCCATCACTAAAGCACTAGCGATACTCATGTGGAAGAATTGGAAGAGAAATGAGAAAGGAAGTCCCATCAGCAAGGCTGTCAAGAACTTAGCAAAAGCAGTGGCCGAAGAAACACAAGCAAACTTGCACACTAGGGCTACCAGTTTAGTTATCAATCAATGAGGCCCTCCGCCTATAGAGGATGATTCAAATGATGCAATTTTTAATATTGCAAACATTTTTTATGCAAACAATGCCACTTATAAGGCATATCATGAATAAAGTGTAAGCATCAGTATCTTTATTTTTAACATGTCATTGATGCACCTATCATTCACATTTCACTTGAGTATTTCATTCTAATGACGTCATGCACTCATAACAACAACATTCTCAAACTATCAGCATATTCAACAATGAAGTTGACCTTAAGTATAACGTAATGGTATAAACGTCTAATGGTTAAAACCTATCATCAAAATAGAGATATTGAAAAGTGCTTAGCAAACATGATGACAAATTAGCCTAGGTCCTTCTTTCTTCATAGGGAGGAAAGCATACAAAAACACACATCATCAAGAAAAAAGACCCAGAAGCACCAACAATAGGTCAACTTTTATTATAAAAAGTTGAAAGGACATCTTGAGTCACAAATTAACCATCTCAAGAGCTCTAAAGGGAAGGTAATCATTCAAGAAGATTATGTCAAAGACAGTGGCTACGTACAGAGTTTGGGCTGATAAGCTTCCATTTATAGTTTGGAGGTATAGAACTAGTGTAAGAACTCCCACCAATCAAACACCTTTCTCCTTAGAATATGGAATGGAAGCCATGTTACAGGTCAAAACAGAAGTAAGATCTCTAAGAGTGGCACTTGAAATGCATTTAAAAAAATTAGATTGGACAAGAGCCAGGTATGAACAATAAATGCAATAGATGAAAAGCAGCTCAGGGCACTTGACCATTTCCAGATGTACCAATAGCGCAAGGCTCAAGCTTACAATAATAGAATCAGATACCCGAAACAACCTCTCAAAGCAAGTGATCTGGTCCTCAAGCAGCTACACCAAGTCAACACTGACGCTAGGGACAAGTTTAGGCCTAATTAGGAAGGACCATTCGTCATGAAGAAAGTCCTTGGTATAGGAGGAATCAAGCTTATGGACATGGATGGAAATGAGTTTGAGAATCTAGTGAATCAAGATAGGTTTAAGCGTTATCATGTCTAGGTCAAAAGAATTAAATCATAAAAAAGCAGCGCAAAGAATAAAAGAAATAAAGGATAAAACACTCGGCGAGCGGTCCGCTACTACTCGGGGAAAAAATTAGGGTGCAGCCCGCTGATCAGTATTTCGCAAATCGATCAGGCAAAAATCAGGGCACTCCAACGCAAATAAAGCCCGCTAAGCTAAAAACCCAAAAAGGGCGGCTTAGGCAAAAGTTAGGGCATCAAGAGAAAAATGTCTGTTGCTTTCTAGAAAATATATAAATGACCAGTAGGTAGTAAAGGTTAACCATTGGAAATTGTTACCATTGCTTATGTATTCAAATTAATTTCATCAATGAACATGTTATGATTTTGCTAAGAATCTTGGACTTATGAATGCATGCATGTCTTTAGGTGAAACAATTACTGGTATGTGAACATCATTTTTTCTCTATGTGTTATGCATCATTGTATTCACTTTTATCACACATTTACAATATTTAGAAAAGCCTGCTGGATTGAAAACCCGAAAGGGCGATCCAGGAAAAAGTTAAGGCAAAATGAAAAGTCTGCTGGATTGAGCCGTCAAGGACAATTCAGGCAAAAATTAAGACATCCTACGGGATTGAAAACCTAAAAGGGCGGTCTCAGTAAAAATTAAGGCAAAACGAAAGAGAAAAGCTTGCTAGGTTAAAAACCCGAAAGGGCAGTCTAGGCAAAAGTTAAAGCTAAAAAGAAAAAGATCCGCTGGGCTAAGACATCAAGGATAGCTCAGGCAAAAATTAGGGCAAAAAGAAAGGAAAACAAAAATAAATGTTTGATGGGTCCCCTCACATTGGGTGGCCTATGAAAAAGTTAGAATGTCACCTTATATCCTCACTATAAAATCACTCGACAAAATACATATTCGTAAGGTAATAATATTCAATAGTCTCAATTCAAAAAATCCATAAGCATAAAAGAAGTATCAAAAGTACTAATTCAAACATCATAATCAAAGCAAGCCATGCAGGGCCCAAAAGTATCAAATAGTTCAGTTCATAATCATGATCTAAGCGGCCGAGGGATCCTGTCACTGGCAACCCTCCTGAGGCTGATCCTAATTATCCACCAGCAGGTAATCTAAATCTATGGTCATATGGTCATTACCAGTATCTATAACTGGCTGCCCAGGGGCCCTAGTCTCTAAGGTCCATACAGTAGCTCCGGCAATAGCACTCCCCTTAACACACTAATCTATGCCCCTCTAAGTCGCTAGATATGCAGAAAGATTATCCTCAAACTCGTCATCAGAAGGGACCGGTGTCTGCCTATCCTCAGTCATCCTTACTAGCTGACCCCTCAGCGTCTCAGTCTTAGCCCTAGCCTGATCAGCCTCAGTAGTGGCTACCCTTAGCTGCTCCTCTAAAAACTTGGCTCTCTCCTTCTAAGAGTCCAAATCCTGGGCAGACCTGCTACGCTCCATGGCTAATAAAGTCTGTAATGGAAATCATAAGATTAATACACATATATAAATGTCATGGCATGCATGCATAGTTTGTTGAAATTTTACAAGTAAAAGAAACTTACTAGAGGTAAAGAATCCTTCGCTAACAGCAGATCCCGCACTGAAAAATAACCCAGGGCTATCTTCTCGGCCTCGAAAATAGGTAAAGGATTCCTTACATGGGTGGAGCTAGAAGGAGTGAAACCAATAGGCTGGACTGACTCCTCAAGCTTCTTGATAGCTCGATTCCCCGAATGGTTAAGGAGTCAGAAGAAAGCATCTAGCTCAGCCCAAAGGACGCCCTCCCTTATAGATTCGGAGGCTCAAGACAGCTTTACTGGCGGCTCAAGAGTAATAGTAGTAACGGTAGCAGCAGCCCTCTTCTGCATGGAAGCGGGAGGCTGTGGCAACAATGAATCAGACTCAAGTTTACATTCAATTTCAATAAGCAACCAAGTATTGATGAAGGCTAAGTTAGAGGCATACCTGAGAAGAAGGAGTAGCAGACCTAGCCGAACCCCTAGTGCTTTACACTATAGATAGACCCCTGTAATTACCCCTCAATCCTCCCTCCTCCTCCTCCACATCATCATCCTCACTATTGCTCTAATGAAACTCTAAGGGCTCATCCTCATAGTGGATCTTGTCATAGGGTGGTAGGAGGGAGGAATCAATAAACTCAGCATAAGGGCCCTCAATAAATAGTGCACAAGCTCCCTCGCCCAACAGGTATAACCCCTAATTGATCCCCGACATGAGATGAGGCCAAACGATGCTCGCTGGTATCCAAGGAGGGATTATTTTCCCTAATATAGCACTAGTCTGCCACCCTCAAAAATCAATTTAGCTGACCATTTACCATGCGCTCATTTTCACTAATAATCCGGTAAATCAATCCACAAAAAGTTAAAATGTGTTTTAACTACAAAATACGCTGAAGTGTTGATTTATGATGTGTCATAAGCTGTGCTAACGTCTATGGATGTAGGGGAATTATTTTTATTTTTGTTTTATAACTTAGAACAAATGTATAGGTTCTCTTTGCAATTCCCCTATTTTTCCCCTGGTTGTAATATGTATCCCCCCATTTATTGCTTGTGCTTTATTATAATATATAAAATCATGTAACGAGTGTGATAGAGTGTAAAATATTATTTCTATGATAATTCCCCAAATGATGAAAACTAAAATGGTTTTACACGATGAGTGTAATTTTGAATCAACTAAATGAGAAATAAGTGACTCATCCGATACCCGAATCTCCGATCTAATAGTTATGAGTCTCCGGCCTAAAGGGAACCGTAGCAAAACTCTTTCCCAAGTAGACAACTTGGGTGGCAACTCTATTAATTGTATCAAGATTTGGGTCTTGATTCTTTTACTCATTAAAATTGGCTTATTATGCAAACTTGAACTAAAAATGTTTTGTCACGCCTAAATCCAACCAAACCCCCAGTGGGCCCCGCCTCACACACAGGCACTAAGGGAGACCCATACATCATCGACACCTCACACCTGGCTATCGAAGAGTTTTCTGTAGGGACTATGCTTGTCCAAGAGTATGATGATAAATGGGAACATGCAATCTGCTACTTGAGCGAGAAGTTGTTAGATTATGAAACTCGGAACTCGATTATGGAGAAAACTTGCACCACCATAGTTTGGCTCACTAAGAAATTGGGCTACTACTTTTAATCCTACAGAGTCTAAGCTGTGGCTAAAATTGACCCCCTGAAGTATCTTTGTCAATCCCTCAATCTAGCCTTTAAACTCTCTCGATGGTTGTTACTTCTCTCCGAGTTCGACATTGAGTATGTAACGAAGAATGTTATTAAAGGCGGGCAGTGGCAGAATTCTTAGCTAATCAACTGCTTGACTCTTATTATATTGAGAACCTGGATTTTCTTAACGAGCAGCTCACAACCATTACCATCCTCGAGCATGTATGGACTATGTACTTTGATGGTGCTGTGAATAGAACGGGAGCAAGCCTTGGAGTTATCATAGTCGTACCGGATAACAAAATCATCCCGTTCTCAAAATTCTTGGAATTTGTTGTCACCAATAATGGAGCTGAATACGAAGCATGTTTGTTCGGTCTTGAGGCTCTCCTATAGGCCGATGCTCGTATGGTGCCTGTAATTAGAGACTCGGCTCTTGTTATCCATCAAGTTGTTAGGGATTTGGAAATTAAGGTGGATTCTCTTCACCCTTACATCGAGGCCGTCCGGGGCTTATCTGAGAAGTTCACCTCTTATTTGTATTACTATGTCCTTAGGGATGAGAATCAAATGGCTGACTCTTCAGCCACCTTAGCCCCCTTATGGGAAGGATACCAACAACAACCTATTCATCCATTGGTTTTGCTGTCCACTAAGATCCCCTACCATACTCAGTAGCTTTTGCAGGTCCTCATCATCTCAATCGAACCCTATTCGTACTCTGACATAGTCCTGTTTCTCCAAAATGGACAATATCCTCCTAATTTATCTAACTCAGACCGTACCACTCTACAGGGCTCGTAATCCAGTTCCAGATTATTGATAATGATCTATTCAAGTGCACTAGTGATGGTTTACTACCTCATTGCTTAACTAAATCGGAGGCTTAGAAGGTGATTGATCAGTTCCATGTCGGTGATTGTGGCCCTTGTATGAATGGTCTCGCTCTCACAAAGAAAATTCAGTGTTTGGGGTATTTTTGGCTCACTTTAACGGCCGATTGCATTGCCTAAGTCAAGTAGTGCCACCAACATCTACCACCCACCAAACTCCATCATTTATCTACTCCTTGGCCATTCTCGGTGTGGGGGATAGATATAATCGGTGAAATTCACCCTTCATTGATAAATGGGCACTAGTTCATTATGGTAGTAGTGGACTATTTCTCTAAGTGGGTAGAGGCCAAATCCTACACCAATGTCACTGCCAAGAAGATGGCCAAGTTCATAGAAAAGCATATATTCTTTCGATATGGACTTCTACACCACATAGTCTAAGATAATGGGGTGCCATTCCAAGGGGCAACCACTGATTTGATTGAGAAATACGAGATTGAGCACCATAGAACTTCTCCACACAAACCATAAGCCAATAGTACTGTCTAGGCAGCCAATAAATTGGTAAAGAAGATCCTCTCTAAGATGATAGCCGGTTATAGGGATTGGATAGACAAGCTACCTTTCGCTATTTGGGGATATCGCATCAGTGTCCGCACCCCGACCGGTCAAACTCCATTCTCCCTGGTCTATGGAGTGGAGGTAGTTTCAACAATTGAAACTTAACTAAGCTTATTGAGGGTTGCATTGGAAGCTAAGCTAAATGAATTTGAATGGACCCAGGCAAGGTTTGAGTAGCTGAACATGATGGAAGAGCAGAGGCTGAGGGCTTTATATAATCTCCAGATGTATTAGCAACGTATGGCTCGAGCTTACAATAGCAGGATGAGACACTAGAAGTTTCCACTGAAAGCTAGAGATCTAGTCCTTAAGTAGCTGAAATCTTCCACCACTGATGTAAAGGGAAAATTCAGGCCTAATTGGGAAGGACCATATGTAATAAAAAAAATGCTTAGTAAAGGGGCAATTAAGCTTATGGATATAGACTGGAATGAATTTTTAAACCCCGTGAATCAAGACATGCTTAAGCGTTACCACATCTAATGAAAAGAAATAAATTAGAAAAAGCAGCACAAAAAATAGATATAATAATCACCCACCTTTCGGTCTTTCACTGATTGGAAAAAATTAGGGCGACACCCGATTGTTGGTATTCTACAAATTAGCCGTGCAAAAATTAGGGGATATGAAAACGTGCTAGATCAAAAACCTGAAAAGGGTGATCTAGGCAAAAATTAGAGTAAGTGAGCAAAGAGAGAGTGCCTTCTAGAAAACCAATCTACGGGGAGTTAAACCAATATTTACCAAACATCATGTACTTTGTTTTGCTTCAGTTAATAAAAGTATCTTTTTGTCGAATTTTGAATGCTTATGTTTATGCAAATTTTGCATCCATACAGCCAAAATAGCTCAAGTAAATAGAATACAGAGTTCACATTATCCCAAATAAATGTGCAATAAACAAAAGACAAATAATTCTGATAGACTGAAAAGAGCAAGGTCTATACAAAAGCTAAAATAAGTCTGCTAGATTGAAAACCCAAAAAGGGAGGCCAAGCAAAAATTAACACAAGGTTCGATAGATTAAAAACCCCTGGGGGCAGTCTATGCAAAAATTAGAACCAAATAAAAATATGAATAATAAAATAAAAGTTTGATAGGTCTGTCACCATGACTAGCCTATGCAAAAGATAGAACAAATGAAAGAGCATCTCATGCCGAGCTCCTTGCATCATCACAATATCTCAAAATCCTCCGCAAGGTGGTAGTACGAAAAGGCTTGAATCCCTGCTCAACTCGCTCTCCCTCCAAGCAACCTCATAATCGCTCAGATCCGGTCGACAAGCACCTAGTCTCAGCAAGCCATCCTCTGTAGTGCTCATCGGTCTCAAGGGTCTCCACATGAGCATAGTCTACAATCTCAAAGATAGCCTCCCTAGCCTACTTCTCCTGAATATGGTCCACCTATTTGATCTTGTAGACACTGCTATGGTTTTTTGGTAGCTTGATCAGGACTCTTTGCCCTTGCAGTACTGATGGTGAAGCCGATACAGAGTATAGCAAGTAATCCTCTCCAGTCTAGGATCCCTAAGACTCCACAACCACATCCTGGATCGTCCACAACGGACTGACCCACTGTATCTCTGAATCAGTATAACCCCTTAAAATGGGCATTCAATCCTCGGTTGTCAGCTGATGAAAGTCCCCTTGGCTCAATCCTTTCTTGCTAAGCTGCACGGGCAGATACTTCTTTGGACTGATACGCGGTGCTAAGATCAGCTTGAATTTCTCTATAAGCCATACCTATAAACAATTTCTGTATAAGTATAGGAATTGGTAATATACTCGAAATGGTAAAGGGCATACTTGTATCATCAAGAAGTGATCAACAATCAGGGTAGGATTAGTGGAGGCCGCATCCAATTTCAGCAGCATCTCGGCTAATCCTACAGCTATACGGGAAGCCCCTATCGATATGGGCCTAATGAGGGAAATTAGCCTGAACAGTGCAATAGCCCCCACACCGCACACAAACTCAGCCATAAGTACTAGTGCAACCACAGAAGGCCAAGTGAGATGAGATGTGGGAACCCTGCAGCACCACTCTAGCACCATGCTAAGTTGAAATCCTGGTTGGTCAGGTGGGCAGGACAGGAAAGGGTCTATAGAGTCCAAATTCTGTAACCCTCTTGGCATGCCATTAGTACCAAAGTGAAACTCTAGAATTGCCAAAGGAACGCATTTGGGGCACGGGATCCCTAGAATAGCATGAAACTCCTTGAATAGAGGACGCAACTCAAATGAGGAGAGGTGGAACATGTGATCAATCTAATCCCAGAAAGTGAGTGCTCCATCGATAAATGCCAGGTTAACTGGTCACAAAGCAACATACCAAAAGCTCAAAGTCTGATTTTTTTATAGTTCCTTCCAATCTGCATTTCCCAGGGTTTTCAAGAAGTCCCGTAGCTATTGGTTGTGGGTTGTCATGCCTGAATTTGGGAAAATGATCGAAATATAAATTTCTAGAGATTGAAGTCGCCGGCATTATGGATGAAGCCGCCAGTAGTATGAGTCAAATCACCGGTGATATGGAGTTAAAGCCACTGGTGGTATGAGTTACAGGTGGTTTTGTCTATATTATTTAGTAGATTGACTTTTCACATGCATACGGCGATATCGGTGAAGCCGCCAGTGGTGTGATACTATTTCTAGTAAATTTTAGGCCTATTTTAACCAGTTCAGACCTGTATATAACCTATAAATCACCCTGTAATCTATTTACATATGCAATTAAAACCTAAAATCCAAATTTATTCAAACCAAAGGCCCAAAGGTGCAAATGTAGCAAAACATTCCATCCTAAGCCTAAACAACTCCAAAATGAAAATCCAAAATCATCCAAACAAAGCAGAAATTATCCACACGCCAATGTAATAGAGGTACAAGCCAAGCAATAAAGTAGAAAATGAAATAAAATCTAATGCATCCTGCCACCACCCGACGAGTGTGATGTAAACTCTGAATCGTCTACCAGGTATCGGTTGATGACATCATCATCCTCCTCCCTATCCTCAGTCATCAAGGCCCTGCTTGATTTGGTGAGCTCAGTGGTAGGACGCCGACCAGCTATTATCTTCCTTCCTCTATGACTAGTCTCGGTCGGGGGTGTGAGATCCATGTTGCCCTTGCTCCTTCTCTCTTGAACGGTAGCCTCCAACTACCCCTCCAGTTCACTGACATGGCACTTAAACTCTTAGTTCGCAGCTACTTTCTCTTCATACATGGCTTGAGCCCGATCGATGTTAGAAAGGAACATGGCCATAAATTCCTATGAAAGAAGCGATAATAATTCACATAATTCATAACTTTCATACATGATTTTTAAAAGTTACAACATCATTCAGGCATATAGGTACCTTGGCAAATAAAGGCTGGAAAACTAAAGTGTCTTAGAGTGTAAAGGCATTCCCTGCTATCCGCTCTTCCTCTTTGCAATTAACCTGAAAAATCCAAAAAACAAACAATCAAAAGGCGAATCAGAAAGGGGTGGCATGCGTAAAGTGGAGTTTAATGTTTTTAAAGCTCACATGTGCTGTGTTGTGAGGCATGAAGTCATTAGAGTGAGCAATAGGAGTTATTTTCGTAATGCTGAATTCACCCTTGGCTCCCAAAAGGAGGAAGGACTCCTCCAAATTAGTTGAGAGGCGCCCCTCCATTATATCAATGTCCTCGGGCCTACCCCAACCCCTTACTCTGCTGATCTTAGGCATGTTTCGCTTCCTAAGAGGTGCCTGAAAAACAAAGACAGCATAAAAGGCAAACATAATCAACCATTTTTGGACTAGATAATATGGCATATAAGTAAAAAAGCATAGTCTTACATCAAAAGAATGGCGTCCCTCGTGTGCCACCAGAACCTCCTTATAGGCCATCAGAGCATCCTCATCAGCCTCATCCTCCCCCTTGGTGTCACCCTCACCATCACCTTCCTCCTCCTCCTCCTCCTCATCCTCACTACTACTCACTTGGCCATCGAGTAGCCATTTTTGCTCCTTTCTCTTCTTCTTCAAGTGGTACTCAATCATGTCGTCTCTATGGATGCAAGGGCACATGGGAAGTAAGTGTTGCATGTGGTTGTCATAGGAGCCAGGGACACTCTCTACAATATGGCCATCCCCATTGAGATAAGTAACTGTATCAGCCTGAGCAGTAATGGCCAGGTGGGGGCACTAGAGACCCATGGGTGGTGCCAGAGGCACTGGCCTAGCAGAAGGGGCAACATCACTCTAGTTGCGCACCCGCTCCACTAAATACCACTCCAAGGATAAGGGGCACTCTATAACAAACCTCTGGTCATCTACGTCTTTTTGGACCGTGGCCACCTTGAAAAGGTTGGACACCTTATCAAACAGGTCTCGAACGACCTGCACAAACAACCAGACAAACAACCAAGTAAGCATAATGTGAATGAATAAATATATTTTGTTTACAAATGGTTTGTTGAGTATGAAACTAGGATAAGGGTCAAAGTTGCATACCGAGTTAATCTGCAAGCCCCTCAATGACTCCCTATAGCTTGTGGGATACTTGCTAAGTCCCCTAATGTTCCTAAACCATCGAGTGAGAAAATGTGAACTTATCGGTGCTTTGGTCTTGAACTTCACCGGTGGGAGAATCTGGTGCTCAAAATCCCAAGCCTACACAATCAATTATTAGTCAGTCCAAAACATTCAAAAGAAGTAAACAGGCAAGAGCAAGTAAAAGCTTGAAGGGGAATGATGAAGTGCTTTTAGAAAGGTATACACGTACAAGCAAGTGACCCAATCAAAGGACCTTTCCCTTCTTTCTAGCTCCTGCATCCAGGCCACGGTAAATCTATGCAAGAATAGCCCTAGGCCAATTCTTCTCCTTTATCTTCTTCATGTCGTCGTCATTAGAAATCAACCCAAGATTGATCTTACTTCTTAAGACAGGAAAGAACAGCACCATCAATAGGGAGATCATAAAGGAGTGGACATAGGCATCCCACCGGGTCTTGGGAACCACTCCAACTTCCATCCAATACTTTTAGAGCTCTCCATATGATAGCTGCCCCAAGATGGGGTTCAAGCTAAAGAACCCAGATACTCTCTTGGTCACAGGCTTTTGTAGATAATATTTCTCCATGTGAACATTAAAATTAATGATGTTCTTAGTCCAACGCAGCTCAGTCATAACCACCACATCAGAAGGGGTGATGGTCAGCTCATCGATCAAAAGGTGGAAAGTGTGAGTGGTCTTCGACCACTTCTCAGTCAGTCCAGTAAAGGCCCAGTGCGAGAGCTTTTGCATTCTGTTGGGCAGAGTCCTTTTTAAGTCCTTAAAGTCGGTAGCGTCTACGACATCTCTAAGTGTAGGGTCCTTCTCATCGATATGGGTCCACTACTCTCCGATGGTCACCATACCCCCTAGGGATGTAAGCTTATGCGGCTATAAAATAGAATCAAATAGAAGACAGATAAGTAATCGGTTTGTTATTCAAGTTCCTTTAGCTGATGGAACTGACCGATATCGCTATTGGAGCAGTGATACTGCCGGCGACATCAGCCATACCGTTGGCGGTATGGATAATGCCGCCGGCAATATCGCTATAAGCAGCAGTGATATGGAGAGTTTTTTAGGCCTTTTACAAGGCCTATAGCCATTGGCAGTATGAGTGAAGCTGCCAGCGGCATCAACTCTACGGGCATAATCACAGATTTGCTAAAAATCGCACCCAAATCACCAAAAACGCAATTAATCACACCCAAAGCATAAAATAAGTAAAAATAGACCCTATGGCATGCAATTTTAGTCTATATGCTTTCAATTTCATATTTTCAACCCCTATCATGGCAAATTTTGAGCGTAAGGCCGAAATCAAAACATAAGGAAATAAAGAGATTCGGGTATTACAGGATTACCTAGATATAGGAGAAATGTTTCACCTTCTCAAGGGTTAGCTTTGTTATGGGAGAAGCAATCCTATAGCCATACATCTTATCGGTTTGCTTTAAACTGTTCACCATGTACACGGGGCAAACTTTCAGCCCTTCTACAGACAAAGCGGGTAAATTTTTTGGTCTCATGCTTGTAGATTTTTGCCTAAAAACTTTCTTCAGCACTATGAAGTAAAGAAAGGAGAAGATATAGAAGTTTGAACGGAAGTGGTAGAGTGGTTTTCAGTATTTTGCCATCCAAATAGGAAGAAATAGAGTTTTAATTCGTATTAAACACCCGCATGGAAATCAAGTAGTCTGAAATTGTCCCTCCAAACCACCGGCGGTATCAGCTCATGTCACCGACGGTGTCACTCAAGCCGTCGTCGGCTTCACTCTCACTAGCAGCAATTTTGAATTCCTTTGACTAGTCAAAGGTGCCACCTATCAGTCTATACTGCCAGCATCATCATCCATACTACCAGTGGTATCATTCAAGCTGCCAGCAGCATTAAAAATCCTCCTGGTCTATTTCAGATGCCTTTTCAACAATTCAGTTGAATCTCAGCTCAAGCCCTCAACATTTCAGGACTTCTAAACCCTTGTTTTTTTAATTATTGCATTTTTACTCTTGATCGATGGGGTAAAATTATTTTTGTTTCTCAAAATCGATCAAGCAGTATAAACATTGATTAGACCTTGACTAACTCCATTTTTATCTTGTTTCTCACATAGGTTTGGCGCTCTATGATCTTAAAACCCTAAAATCCCAAGCCCGCTCTTGGAAAACTTCATGCCCAAGCCCACTCTTGACAAACCTTAAAAGCCCAAGCCCACTCTTGGCAAACCTAAAAAGCCCAAGCCCGATCTTGGTAAACCTGAAAAGCCTAAGCTCGCTCTTGGAAAACCTGACAAGCCCAAGCCTGCTCTTGGCAAACACCGAATAAAGGTCTTGATGAAGCTAGAATCTTGTCATCCTTTGGGTCTTGCCCACTAAATTCCGAATAAAGGTCTTGACGGAGCCAAAATCTTGTCATCCTTCGAGTCCATCCTACCAAACACTGAATGAAGTTCCTGACAGAGCCAGAATCTTATCATCTTTTGGGACCAGTCCACCAAACACTGAATGAAGGTCATGACGAAGCCAGAATCTTGCCATTCTTCGGGTCCAGCCCACCAAACACTAAACAAAGCTCCTAACAGAGCTATAATCTTATCATCCTTCAGGTCTAGCCCACTAAATACCAAATGAAGGTCCCAATGGAACTAGAATCTTGTCATCCTTCACATCCAACCTACCATATATTAGGTATAATTCCTAAACCCTTGCTCTGTTTATGCAATCATGCTAACCTGTGGCAGCAGTATTCCCCCAAGGCGCAGCTTGTGAGTATGAGATTTTACAGTCCCTCTCGCGAGACAAATGATGACGTATATTCAATTTTATTCCTCATTTTACCAATAAAAAAATTCTTTACAAATTTTATTTTTAAAAAAATTTAGTTCGACGTGTTCGATAATGCATCCGGTGGGAGCACGAACCGATGATTTGCACCTAAAAAATGATTTAGTCCTAAACACCCTTAAAAATTCAAAAATAACCTTAATTATAAAAAAAATCCCGCTAAAACACCTTTTTAAGTAGATTATGGCACCTTTTCACCTTTTTAGGCCAGGACATGCTTACTTTTCAGACCGGACAGAATTGAAGCCGCCAGCGGCTTCAGCAATACCGCCGGCGGCATGAGTTTCTGCAGTAGATAGCTTTTTGCCATGCTTGCTTGATACCTGCTAGATAATTGATCAAAGTCAATTTTGATCAGATTTTAGCCTATAGAAGGAGCCATTTGCAACTGAAAATTGGTTGGACTCTCCCTGGTTGAAATCTTATAGATATTTTAGCAAGTTTTAGTTAGTTTTCGTGGGATAAGGTATAGGAAACATAAGAAAAGGGGAGTTAATCCATCTTTTCTTAGTTTTTTTAACTGAACACTCTAATATCTGAGTAGATTTTAGGTTTAAAATCACCAAAATAAGATTTAGAGACTTAAATCCCCCACTTACTACCCAAATTGTCATTTAAGCTCCCCAGAGGTGTCATTCAGATCACGAAGAGGTGGATTCACGGGCTTGAGGTAAAAATTTTGAGTCTTATAGCTCTTTGGCTTCCATTTTACTCGTTTATTATGTTTAATTGCTATTTTGTGTTGAGTTTTGGGTTATCGATCGATTTATAACCATTAAATTCTGCTGCTATAAGAAAGTGAAGCAGCTGGAGACACTAAAAGCCGCCGACGGTATCACTCATTTCGCCAGCAACATCAGTGATATTGCAAGGGGCTTCCTTTGTCCCCAATGACTCTATTTTCTTGTGAGACACTTTCTTTATGGTATCTAGAATGTCATACAACCTGCCTACGTAAATGAAATCGCCAGCGGCATCATTGATGTCGCCAGTGGTATGAGGTTCTGGACAGCATGTTTATTTTTATTTTTTCATTTTTGGCTTAGTTTAATTTTTGAAGCTAGGATGTACCATGCAATGACGGGAGTCCAGAACTCCCTAAAACAATCCTCACCCTATAACATATGGCATTTTCACTAATAATCTGGTTAAAATAACAAATCGAGTCTGAAATTTGGATAAAACGGGATTTTCTCACAAACGTCGTTCAAACACCATTTTTAGCCATCCAATCGGGCTATATGAATTGTGCAATAAAATATGCCACACTCACGCTAACTCGGGTCTTATTTGGTCAACTAACTATACATGTTATGTGATATACCTCATATAACGTATCGTATCTGTGCTAACTATTTTGTGCAGGTAGATTTAGGTTAGACGTATGTTAGGCCTTCAAGTATTTTATTTTTTGTATAGAAAAATGTATAGAATTTTAAAAGCCATGTAATTATTCTTTAATTTCAGCATTTTTATTCAGAATGATAGTAATAATTTATTTATTTACCATTTTGAATGCTTGATGACGCGCTAACACAATATATAAATCAAAAACACAATAAACAGGGTGGATTAAAACTGAATAACAAAGAATGAAACTTTTAACTTGGTCATTGAAAAATAGACAACATCATCCAAACTGGAAATCTCTACTTAAGGTATGGTCTACCACCTGATGGGAAAATCGTACTAAAATTTCCTGATTGACCTGAACCGGATGGCGACTCTATTTTAACTACGGGATTTCGATCTCATCTCTTCTGTACACTAAAATATGCAAAACCATTTTTCTATCATCATGATCATGCCATTATTTTTAGGAGACTGGTCCTCTGGCCCGGCTTCAAAGGCCATCCAAAATGTCATCAGCTCACACCAATACTCTTGAAGCTCCCCATAAGATAACCGCCCCACGGTGAGCTTCAAACCAAATAGCTCCATCACTCTCCTTATCTCTGACTTTTAGAGGTAGTACTTCTCCATGTAGACGTCAAAGTGGATAACATGCTTGGTCCATGAAAGCCTGGTCATTACCACCACATCTGAAGGAGTGATGGTCAATTCACCAATTGTAAAGTGAAATGTATGTGTGGTCTCTGACCATTTCTCGGTCAAGGCTAAATGGGAAAGCTTTGGCATCCTCATGGGTAAAATCCTAGCCAAGTCTCCGAAACTCGTGGCATCTATTATAGCTCAAAGTGCGCAGTCCTTTGCATCAATGTATGTCTACCACTAGATGATGGTACCCATACCCCTAGTACAAGTAAGCTCGTTCGGCTGTAAAAAGGAATAAATCAGTAGATAAGTTGTTTTATTTTCCTTTCATCATGTCATTAGGCTACTAAAACCTTGCTGATATCCCTACCGAAGTAATGATGTCATTGACAACATATGAGCACTAGATTTTAATGATCCTTCTAACAAAACTATGATGAGAGATATATGATGCAATGTCTTTTAGGTGTTATCCATCAGAGGTGTTCCTACTACTGCAGAGTTGAGTTTGGCCAAAGTTCAGAGACCTAGTGTGCCCTTAGGTACCCGTACGGGTTCTACCTGGTGGTACGGATCCACTGGCAGACCATTACAGGCAAATTCTTCCATATGCATGGAAGGGACCTATATGGGTCCCCTAGTGCCTATATGCGTCCTCTGATTTCCTAACCAGCCTCTTTCGGAAGCTATCTCTAACCATTTTTGGGAAAAGGCAGGTCTTGAATGAGGTTTATTGCCTTCAGACCTGACTCTCACCCCATAAATAGGGCCTTTTCCCCTCATTCCAACACACACATCTAATATGAAAATTATACTAAAACTCTAACAATTTCTATTAGTATAGAAAAGGTATAGCTGGGGTATAGGAGGTATAAAATAGGGAGAAAACCCTTCCTTTGAGGTTTTGTCCACATTTTATTCATTCCTAGCTTCTTTTATTAGGATTTAGAGGATGTTCTGTCCATATAAATACTTATATAAATAGTCCAATTTCATCATCTTTGGCCAGACTCCCTCAATAGTAAGTGGATCATCTCAAAGTGGATTCACGCCGCAAAGGTAACTGTCCCGAGTTTCAAAGAGACTCATATCTCAGTGTTTTATTACTATTATTCTCTATTTCTTCTACTATATATGTTCCTTTCATTTACTATTTTGGGTCTGGTCCTAACCCATATGAGACTTGTTGGCACCATATATCCCCAAAGATATCAAATCGGTGTGCCATACTCATATGGAGGGAAATCCCTTTTATTTTATTTTCATGCCATTAATTTGTTAATCTGAAAACTTAACTGAATTGCGTTTCTGCCTGGGACTAGATAGGACCCATACGGGTCCCCTTACACTCGAACTAATCCTCCCTAGTACCCGTATGAGTACCCCCCCCCCTTTCGTACGGGTACTAGCCCCCAGACAGAACCCATAATTCACTTTAAATAGGGTAAAAATCAATCCAACTCACAACATGCCATGCGGTCATTTTCACTAATAAGCTGGTAAATCAACCCACAAAAGTTAAAATGTGTTTTCATAATAAAATACGTTGAAGACCCGCTATTTCTCTCTGATCCTAGAAGCCGCCCGGGCACTATAAATTGCAAAACTGCCACGCTAATATAATCACATTTTTTTGAATGAAATGATAACTTCCGATGTGCTATAAACTGTGCTAATCTTTGTGGATGCAGGGGAATTTATTTTCATTTTGTTTTATAACTTAGAACAAATGTATAGGTTCTCTTTACAATTTCCCCCATTATTCCCCTGTTGTAATTTTTATTCCCCCATTTATTGCTTGTGCTTTATTATAAAATGAAAACGCATGTAATGAGTGTGAAAGAGTGTAGAAATAGGATTTCTGTGATAATTCCCTAAATGATGAAAACTAAAACAGTTTTATGCGGTGAATGTAATTTTAAATCAACTAAATGAGAAATAAGTGACTCATCTGATACCCGAATCTCTGATCCAATAGGTATGAGTCTCCCGCCCAGAGGGATCTGTACCAAAACTCTTTTCCCAAGTAGACAACATCGGTGGCGACTCTTTCAATTGTATTGAGATTTAGGTCTCAATTCTTTTATTCAATAAAATTGGCTTATTGTGCAAACTTTAACTAAAAAATATTTTGTCACGCCTAATTCCAAGCAAACCCCCAGTGGGCCCCACCTGTCATATAGGCGCCAAGGGAGACCCACACATCATCGACACCTCAAAGTGGTGACTGTGCTAGGTAATTAATCTTTTAACTTGCAAAATGTTGGTTTATTTTAAAAGCTTAAAAGATTAAGACAAGCACCAAAAATCATTTACTTGATTCAACCCGCTTTTGTTTTCATCATTTGGGAAAATTAGCACACTCTATATTCTCATCTCCTTCTCTCTTTAGCTAGATGCACTCTTCTTCTAGCACTAGGTTAGGGTGCCCTATTATTTCCACAACACTCACAAAAGTGTTACCCATGCTTGCCAAGAATTGAGGACACTCTAATAGGTGGAGCACTCATTGCTATCTCCCTCTAAAAGAGGCTTGATGCGATGGGAACCTTCTACATTAACTTCTGATATGTCCCTACACCATTCTTATGGAAAGCCATAGAATTTTTCCCTCTAGCCACCCTAATTTTCGTGTGAGATTAGACTAAGGAAGAATTCACTCAGACTCGACAGGAGAAATAAGGACGGAATCAATCGCTTTGCATGTGTTGTGTTACATACCCTTATGATTACCCCGATCATGCATCATTGTAATTTATACATGCATAACACATCCTATAAATGTACTGATCTCTTAGTTATTACTTCAGTCAAAACTAAACCTTAAGGGGAAAAAGCTTGACGACGATCTTAAATCCGTTTGACTCGCATTCCAGCTGCTTTATTTCTGTTAAGGATTACTCTGTCTCTGTCTACGGGTATTTCATCTAGTAGTTAGTTTAGTCCAGCTGATCTTTCTACCTACCATCTTAAGGAAATGTCTTGTATTCTGACTTCAAAGGGCCAGATTAATATCGAGGTTAAGAATGTTGCTACTGGTGAGGAGGCAAATGCATTAAGGGTCGAGGTTAGGTCAAAGATCCCAAATGTCGTTCCTACAGCACTTGGGAAGTGATCAGTTTGTGGACTAGTTGAATGATAAGATTTTGGCCTCCATCAGGGCAATCATGGCTGAAGACAGAATGGCCAGTGCTCCTCATAGCATTCCTGTCAGTGCTCTAATACTGAATGCAATAATTAGTGAACAAGTTTCGAGGGTTACTTATAATCCATTCACTCAGTTTCAGTTGCCACCTGTGTGGACTCACGGGGATTTATCCAATCAATTTGGTCAGTTGGGTTCCTTAGGTCCATTTGGTTTAGTTAGCCAGTCATTCCAGTTAGTGGGTACAGTGGTTCTGCTAGTCGTCAATCAGTTTGCACAGCCTAGCCAGGGATTTATGCCACCTCTACTTTAGTTTGGGGCATCTGGCCTAACCCCTAATTTTATGGTCACACCTAAGGGAACAGTCTTTCCTCAATCAACAGATTTACCCATGGGTGTGGTTACTCAATCAAAGGCGTCATCCTTGTTGGTAGAATTACATGACCTACTTCAGAAATTGCTTATCACTAATCCCAGTTCCCAACCACCGTCACTATTCATCTAAGCAGCTAGAGGGGAAGATTGGGTCCCTAAAAACTTTAGTATGTCGAGCATAGCGAAGTATAAGGGAATTGGTCTGCCTTAATCTCACATCGCGACCTATCAGAGGGTTATAAGAATCAGAAAGTTAAGTGATAAGGTCCTAGCTAAAATATTCCCTTGCACCTTGGAAGGTCCTGTTATCAAATGGTACAACACTCTATTAGATAAAGTGATCGGAAACTAGAAAGCTTTATCGGAGGCTTTTATTGAGTAGTATGGTTTCAATGCCACCATTAAACCTACCATATAGAATATGGAGGCTATCAAGTAGGCCCCTAATGAGAAGTTCAAACCCTACTTCAAAAGGTGGATGGCCACTCAAGTTCTATTGAAGGATAGGCTAATGGACGGTGCCCTTTCGATTTATCGTAAGGTCCTTAGAATGGATAAATTCTCTAGCTACGTTGAGGTCTTTGAAAAGGCTAAGAATTTGGAAAGGATTAAGGAAATGGAGAAGGTAAGTGTACCGGCCAAACCTTGGTTTAAAAAGAATGACCCTTAAGCCCAAGCCCACTACTAAGTCAAACTTCGGCTCCGATCCTAAAATAGCAATAGTGCGAGAAGAAGTAGTTGCAGTCCGCTCCATTAAAGATGATATCTACCCCTAGAAAGCATCCCTGCCCGCCATCTTCACTAAGTTGAGGGCGCTCGATCTTCTTGAGAGTATCAAGCCCTATGTCCTACCCAAACCTGAAGACAGGGAATAGTTTTATCCTTACCATGTCAGCAAGGGGCATCGTACTAGTGCCTATAGGGATCTACTTGAGGCTATTCATGGTCTGACTAGGGAAAAGAAGATTCAAGAACTCGAGATTAAGCCAAGTACCATGAATAACCCCCTGTCAAACTTTGAGAAACAGGTTGTATCTGTGGAGTCAGGCTTACCCTCCTATCAGGTCTTTAATATAATCTCGCAAGCTAATCCTATGGTTCACTCAGTATTGGCCTTGCCTAATGAACCAATCCCTATCGACATCGATGCATTCAAGTTAGAAGGAGTTCAGGATGAGGAAGCTATATTGGTCCAATCAGGACCAATTAATATTGATCCTTATTTACTGGAAAATGATGAGCTCGAAGGAACACCCTTATTCGTCAAAACTTCCAAAGGGAGGAGTTATATGAAAGATGGAGTATCACATGTCACCCAAAGTTAAAGGATTCCTCCTGATCCTCTCCCAAAAAGAAGAAGGGGTAGATATGTAGATATCTGGGTCATTCCAAGTATTAATCAAGCTCTAATCTTTACACCTGCTTCCGTCGGTAATGAAAATAAAGATCTAAAAGTCGCCCCTCTCATCCAGCAATTGCAAGTTACCCCTGCTAAGTACAGCATTTGGGAGCTCCTCATTGACTCTGAAGAACATTACTAGGGTCTGATATAAAAGTTATTGAGTATAAAAGCTACGCCGTCTACTACTTTGGTTTAAGTATTCTCAGTAATTAGGGGATCTCCTCCTGATCAGGTTGAGCCCATTAAATTCTATTCGTCAGATCTCCCAGCCGAGGGGAATTAACATAACAAGAAACTTTTCATTAAGGTATAAATCTTTGATCATTCTATCCCATTTGTTATGGCAGATAATGGTTCCGCCCTCAATCTTTGACCTGCCAAGATCCTTCCTCACTTAGGGCTGGATGAATCCATGCTGGAAAAATCCAATACTGTCATAAGGGCATATGATGATACAAAGAGGAGAGTCATTGGGGTCTTCAAAGCTAAAGTTACAGTCAAGGGAGTGAAGTCCAAGGTATTATTCATTGTCCTTGATATTCCGGTCACCAACTCATTGTTGTTTGGTCAACCTTGGCTTCAAGCATTAGAAGTTATCCCTTCCACAGTCCATCAAAAAGTTAAACTCATCCACAATGGCAAGCTGGTAACCATTGATACGGACAAACCATCTGTCATAGCAGCTATGGAAACTAAAGAAAATGAATCTAAGGTGGCTATAGTTTGCCAAGATAAGAAGTTTTTGGTTAAGGGATACATATCACTTAAAATTGAGAAGATTATGATGAAGGAGGGTCACGTAAAGGGTAAAGGACTCAAAAAGAATCTATAGGGAATACTAGGACCCCTCTTGCCTCTTCCACGGCCATTCAAACTTGGTTTAGGGACTCACCTAGTTGCCAAAAAGTCTAAGCCTCAGTCCTGCCTCATGATAGAAGCTGATGTCAAGCAAGGGGAATTCAAGGGTAAAGAAGAACTTGTCAAGGTAAGTGGCAAGAAGGTCCCCGATTTTGAGATCTTCAATGATGTATATGATTTTAAGAAGGGTTGCCGAATTCAAGCCTCGGTTTCTTTGAAAGTATATGGGATGCTGAAGAAGATAAAATGAATGAGGCAATCGAGTCCATCACTAAAGCACTAGCGGTACTTACGAGGAAGAATTGGAAAAGAAATGAGAAAGGAAATCCCATCAGCAGGGCTGTCAAGAACTTAGCAAAAGTAGTGGCCAAAAAAATGCAAGCAAACTTGCACACCAGAGCTACTAGTTCAGTTGTCAATCAATAAGGCCCTTGGCCTGTGGAGGATGATTCAAATAACATAATTTTTAACATTGCAAACATTTTTCATACAAACAATTTTGCTTATAAGGCATATCATGAATAAGTTATAGCATCAGTATTTTTATTTTTAACATGTCATGAATAAATTGATGCACCTATGATTCATATTTCACTCGAGTATTTCATTCTAATGATGTCATGCACTCATAACAACTACATTCTTAAAATATCATCGTATTTATTAATGATATTAACTATAAGTATAACGAAATGGTATAAACATACGATGGTAAAAACCTATCATCAAAAGAGAGATAATGAAAGGTGCTTAGCAAACATGATGACAATTATCCTAGGTCCTTCTTTCTTCATGAGGGGGAAAAGCATACAAGAGCACACATCATCAAGGAAGAAAACCAAAAAGGCTCAGAGAAGCACCAACAATAGGTCGACTCTGGTCATGAAAAATGGAAAAAGCATCTTGAGTCACAAATTGACCATCTCAAGAGCTCTAAAGGGAAGTTGATCAGTTAAGAAGATGTTGTCAAAAACAGTGGCTACCTACAGGGATTGGGCTGATAAACTTCCATTTATAGTTTGGGGGTCTAGAACTAGTGTAAGAACTCCCACCAATCAAACACCTTTCTCCTTGGTATATGGAATAGAAGTCGTGTTACCAGTTGAAATAGAAGTAAGATCTCTAAGAGTGGCACTTGAATTGTAGTTAAAAGGATTAGATTGGGCAAGAGCTAGGTATGAATAGTTAAATGCGATAGATGAAAAGTGACTCAAGGCACTTGACCATCTCCATATGTACCAAAAGCGCATGGCTCAAGCTTACAATAATAGAATTAGATACCTGAAACAACCTCTTAAAGCGGGTGATCTAGTCCTTAAGCAGCTACGCTAGGTCAACACTGACACTAGGAACAAGTTCAAGCCTAACTGGGAAGGGTCGTTCATTGTAAAGAAATTCCTCGATAAGGGAGGAATCAAGCTTATGGTATGGATGGAAATGAGTTCGTGAATCCAGTGAATCAAGATAGGCTCATGCTTTATCATGTGTAGGTCAAAAGAATTAAATCATAAAAAAGCAGTACAAAGAATAAAAGAAATAAAGAATAAAACACTCGGCGAGCGGTCCTCTACTGCTCGGGGCAAAAATTAGGGTGCAGCCCACTGATCGGTATCTCATAAATTGGTCAGGCAAAACTTAGGGCACTCTAACACAATAAAGCCCATTAAGTTGAAAACTCGAAAAGGGAGGCTTAGGTAAAAGTTAGGGCATCGAGAGAAAAATGCCAGCTGCTTTCTGGAAAATCTGTTAAAGACTAGTAGGCAGTAGGGGTTAACCATTGAAAATTGTTACCATTTCCTACGTACTCAAATTAATCTAATCGATGAACATGTTATGATTTTTCTAAGAATCTTGGTCTTATGAATGCATGCATGTCTTTAGGTGAAATAATCGATGGTATGTGAACATCAATTTTTCTCTACATGTCACGCATCATGGTTATTTATTCCTTTCACATGTAATCCAATGGAAATGAAAAGTTCCAAAGAAATCAAGCATATGTAAATTCAGACAAAGTCTGCTGGATTGAGCCGTCAAGGACAATTCAGGCAATAATTAAGACAGTCTGCTAGATTGAAAACCCAAAAGGGCGGTCTAGGCAAAAGTTAAGACAGAAAGAAAGAAAAATAAATATTCGACAGATCATCTCGCATTAAATGGCCAATGCAAAACTTAGAACATCACTTAGTCCTCTCAATACAAAATCGCCGGGTATGGGTTCACAAGGCAACAATACTCATCAATCTCAATTGAAGAAAAATCCATAAGCATAAAAGAAGTATCAAAAGTACCAGTCCAAAGTTCATAATAAAAAATAAGCCACACAGGGCTCAAAAGTATCAATCAGTTCAGAAAGACAATCATAACCTAAGCTACTGGGGGATCCTGTCCCTGGTGACGCTCCTAAGTTTGATCCTGAGTATCTGCCAGCAGATAATCTACATCTATAGTCATATGGTCCTCGGCATCACTAGCACTAATAGCCGGCTAGGTGGGGGCCCTAGTCTTTGAGGTCCCTGCAGCAGCCCCAACAGCATCCCTCCCCTTAACATGCTGATCTACACCCCTCTGAGTCACTCGATATACAGAAAGATCATCCTCAGACTCATCATCAGAAGGAACCAACATCAGCCTATCCTTAGTCATCCTTGGTAGCTGAACCCTCAGCATCTCAATCTCGGCCCTCTCCTGAGCAGTCTAGGCCCTAGCCTGTTCGACATTAGTAGTGGCTGCCCGCAGCTGCTCCTCTAAAAATCTAGCTCTCTCCTCACAAGCATCCAAATCCTAGGCAGATCGGCTGCACTCCATAGCCATCAAAGTTTGTAATGGAAATCTTAAGATCAGTACACATATATAAGTGTCATAGCTTATATCATGCATAGTTTGTTGAAATTTTGCAGGTAAAAAACTTACTGAAGCTAGTGCGTCCTAGGCTAACGGCAGATCCTGGATAGAAAAATAACCTCGGGCTATCCTCTCAGCCTCGAAAATGGTCACCTAAAAGGAAAAGGTCACATCAGGATAAGACATCCTAAGCAATTACAGTAATGGACAAAATCAAAGGTAAAGGATTCCTTACATTAGTAGAGCTGGAAGGAGTAAAATAGATAGGCTAAACCGACTCCTCGAGCTCCTTGACAGCTTGCTTCCCCAAATGCTCAAGGAGTCAAAAGAAAGTATCTAGCTCAGCTTAGAGGATGACCTCCCTCATAGATTTAAAAGCTCAAGACCACTTTGCCGATGGCTTAGGGGCAACAGCAACGGCAATGATAAATCTCTTTCACGTGGAAGTGGGAGGCTATAGCAACAAAAAATCAAACTCAAGATCATAGTCATTTTCAAGAAGCAGTAAGATGTTCATAAAGGCCAAGTTAGAAGCATACTTTAGAAGAAGGGGTAGCAGACCTAGCCGAGTCTGCACTACCCTAGACTATAGATGGACCCCTGGGATCGCCCCTCGATCCACCCTCCTCCTCATCATCATCACCATCATCATCATCATCATCATCATCATCATTATCATCCTCACTGTCACTCTAGTGAAACTTCAGAGGCCTATCCTTGTGATGAATCCTCTCATAAGGTGGAAGAAGGGCAGAATCAATGAACTCAGCATAACAACCCTCTACAGACAGCACGCGAGCTCCCTCACCCAATAAGTACAGCCCCTGATCAGTCCCAGGTAAGAGATAAGGCCAGAAGATGCCTACTGGGATCGAGGGAGGAATCAGTCTCCCCACCATGGCACTGGTTCTCCACCCACAGACCCGCTCATCGAAATACCACTCATAGGAGAGTGGTGACTCCAGGATAAAGCATCGATCATCCATGCTAACCCGTATCCGCTCAATAGCTCTATATATGAGCAATGTCTCCCACGAGTCTTGAATGATCTGTATGAAATAAATGCACCATGAGTATCATAACCTATTAAATATAGTTTCTAGTAATGGTTTGTTGAAGTGTAAAATGCGAGTTTACCTGATCTGAGTGCAGCTGGAGTAAAACTCTCGGTACTGCACTATGTTCAAGGGTTGATTCTGCCAAAGCCCCATCCATCTAGATATAATGTGCGGTATATCAAGTTGTAGGCATAAACCTGGTCTAGGAATCAACCGATGCTCGAAAGCCTAAATCTGCAGGACAAAGTAAGGATTAGTTCAACACAAGTTCAAACAAAAGGTTAAAGCATAAGAGATCAGTTTGGGATATATCAGTAGTATCAAATGGAAGATCTTAAGCTTAAATTGGTCACCCCAGCCCCTGACATCCAGTCCGTATTATAGCTGTGCGAAAATGGCTCGACTCCAGTTCTTGTACGGCACAACTGCAAGATCCTTCAAGGTAGAGAGCAAACCATAGTTGAGGTTGCTCAAGTAAATAGGGAAGAAGATGGTAAGGAACATCAGTAGGAAGGATCGAGCATATTGGTTGCTCCTATCAGCCATAATAGGACTAGGCTGTGGAATCTAGTGAGCATGTAGGTTACCATACTTAAGCTTGTTCATCCCGCCCTGGATGAAGCCCAAGTAATCTAGAAATGTAGGCCTTCACCTCAGGGCAAGAATGCCACTGGTCGGTGTAAACATCAAAGTGGACCACATCCTCGCTCCACTCTAGGCCTGTAGTAGCATGCACATCCGAGGGACTGATAGTGACCTCCCCAATAGGCAAGTGGAAACATGGGTCATCTCCGACCACCTCTCCATTAGAGCTGAAATAGCACCCGGGGCCAATGTCTTAGGGGCCTGTGGGGGTGGTCCTAATAATGTCACTGAACCTAAAGGAATTGATGAGGGTCAATAACTCCATATCCCCTACAGTATAGATCTCCTCGTACTAATTTTTGCAGAAGCTCAAGGCTTCCACAGTCTTATATTAAAACTATAAAGATAGAATTATAGTTTAACAGGGTTAAAACATAGTGGAAAAGTCAGAAATTCAAAAAGGATTGTAGAAAGCGGAGTTGCCAACATTCTATCCTCGAGGATAAGACTAGTACGGGTAAGCTCCACCCATACGGGTCCTAGAGGAGCACTCGTATAAAAAAAGGGATAAATAAGGGTCCCTCATCATCCATATAGGTCCCCTGCAAGCAGTCTCTCTGCAAAAAATCTCCTAAAAATCTAAAATCATCCAATTTCAACCAAAGTTCATCCAAAACTATCCTAAAAGCATCCTAGGCTAAAGTTACATGCATCAGGCTCTATTCCAAGGTCTAAAACACCCTAATTCATGCCAAAATTTGAGAAATCACAAAAGGTTCAAAAATGGAAAATGGAGAATCAAGCAAAATTACATGAAGTTTTGAGACATGGGTCTCAGGAGAAGAGATTAATGGCACTTTAGAGATAGGTGTAAGCCCTAGGAATGAGTCCCCTCCATGAAACACATACCTGACTGAAATCGAGCATTCTTGAAGCCCCAAAGTGCCAACCAGGGGCAAATCCTCAAGTCCAAGGGAGAAATAGCCAGTCTTTCGGATCTTTTTGTACATGTTTGGTTGATTGTAGGAAGAAAATCATCGGAATTACAAAATGAGAAGTTTTGGTAGGAGGCTGGATATGAGGGGCTTATATCCCTTTTGAAACCCCCGTCGGGGACCTGTACAGGTCCCACCCTACCCATATAGGTTCCCACTTTTGAGAACCTTACCCATACGGGTCTGGCCCACCCATACAGGCCCTATTTTACCACCTTGGGATAGATTTTTGCATCAGTATTTCAGCAAGTACAAGAAATTCATCTAGTCCAAGTTCGAGGCCAACCCCACTCCCTCTCAACCTTACATTTCTATCATATTCGAGACAAGTCCCTACGCTCACCTTGATCCTTGATTAAAGGGGCAAAAATATTTTTGTTTTCACAAAAGTCAATCAAGAATCAAAGTGAGCCATTTTTAGTTGACCACTGACTAGGAAATTTTGTGTACAGGTCCATCCTAACACAGGAGTTCCTCCCCACCAAATGAATTTTACAAGACATGGCCTCCCAAGCAGAAGAGGCTTTACCCAAAGGATATCACTTCCGTTCCCAGTAGCAAAATCATGTCCAGGGTTATCCCCCTACTTCCTAATAGTAGAATCAGATCCATGGGCATCCCCCCACTTCCTAGAAGTAAAATTAGGTCCAGAGGAATCCCTCCACTTCTTGGTAGAGGAATCATTAGGTCCCAGTGGCATTCGCCTATAGATCTGGGGTCATCCCCCTATTTCCCAGTAATGGAGTTGTCGGACCCTAGGGGCAGCCACCGTAGGAGCATTCCCCAGCAATAAAATAAGCATCGATCAGGCCAAACCCGACATTCCCCATACATAGTTTATAGTCTATCTTATCCACACAGCTTTATTCTTACTTGAAGGGGAAAAAATATTTTTTGTTTTCATAAAAGTCATTTAAGAATAAAGAGGTGTCTGCTTAGGCAATGACTAACTCAGTGTTTGGTTGTTGTCTCTTTTCAGGTTATTCAAAATTCGCCAGTTAAGAGAGTCAATCCACCTTAAGAAAGGGATACAAGGAGAAGTCATCTACCTTAGGAAAGGGATATATCATTAGTCAGGAAAGTCATCCACCTCTGGAAAGGGATACGCCAGTCAAGAGAGTCAATCCGCCTCATGAAAGGGATATGCCAGTCAGGAAAGTCATCCGTATTAGGAAAGGTATACGCCAATCTGGAGAGTCGATTTGCCTTAGTAAAGAGATACACATTCCCTAGTATAGTTATAAGGGGTACGCATCAGTAAAGGAAAGAAGTTCGCCTCAAGAAAGGAACTAACCCATATCATCACCACAGGTACAATTTCTAAACCCTCGCTCACATCGTGAGATCATACAGATCCGTATCTGTAGTGATCCCATGAGGGGTAGTCTGTGAGCAAAAGATTTTAATGATCCTTCTCATGAAACTATGATGAGAGCTATATGATGTAATTTCTTTCAGGTTTTTTCCATCAGAGGTGTTCCTACTACTGTAGAGTTGAGTTTGGCCGAAGTCTGGTGACCTAGTCTGCCCTTAGGTACCCGTACGTGTTCTGCCTGGTGGTACGGATCCATTGGCAGACCCGTATGGTAGATTCCTTCCATACACATGGAAGGGACCGATACGGGTCACTTAGTACCCATACGAGTGGGGCCCCACCTGTACAGGTCCTCTAATTTCCTAATCAGCCTCTTTTGGAAGCTATATCTTACCATTTTTGGGAAAAGCCAGGTCTTGAATGCGGTTTATGGCATTCAGACCTGACTCTCACCCTATAAATAGGGCCTTTTCCCCTTATTTCTATACATACATCTCATATGAAAATTATACTTAAACTCTAGACATTTTAATAGGTATAAAAAAGGTATAGCGGGGGTATAGGAGGTATAAAATAGGGAGAAAACCCTTCCTTTAAGGTTTTGTCCACATTTTATTCATTCCTAGCTTCTTTTATAAGGATTTAGGGGAGGTTCTGTCCATACAAATACTCACCTAAATAGTCCTATTTCATCATATACTTTGGTAGGACTCTCTCAACAGTAAAGGGATCATCTCAAAGTGGATTCACATTGCAAAGGTAACGCTCTTGAGTTTCAAAGAGACTCACATCTCAGCTATTTCATTATTACTATTTTATGTTTCTTCTATTATATCTATTCCTTTCATTTCCTATTTCGGGTCTGGTCCTAACCCATATGAGCCTTGTTGGCATTATACATCCCCAAAGATATCAAATCGGTGCCCCATACTCATATGGGGGGAAATCTTTTTTATGTTATTTTTGTGCCATTAATTTGTTAATCTGCAAACTAAACTAAACTGAGTTTTTGCCTAGGACAAGACAAGACCCGTATGGGTCCCCTTACACATGTACCAGTCCTCCCTGGTACATGTATGGGTACCCCCCATCCATACGGGTATAGCCCTCAGACGGAACCCAAAATTCATTTTTAATTGGGTAAACATCAATCCAACTCACCACATGCCATGTGATCATTTTCACTAATAATCCGGTAAATCAACTCGTAAAAGTTAAAATGTGTTTTCATAACAAAATACGTTGAAGTGTTGTTATTTCTCTCTAATCTTAGAAGTCGCCCGGGTACTATAGATTGCAAAACCGCCATGCTAAAATAATCATATTTTTCCTAACGAATTGCTGACTTACAATGTGCTATAAATTGTGCTAATCTTTGTGGATGTAGGGGGATTTATTTTCATTTCATTTTATAAATTAGAACAAATGTATAGGTTCTCTTTGCAATTTCCCCCATTTTTCCCCGGTTGTAATTTTTATTCCCCCATATATTGCTTGTGCTTTATTGTAAAATGCATACGCATGTACCGAGTGTGAAAGAGTGTAGAATAGGAATTATATGATAATTCCCTAAATGATGAAAACTAAAACAATTTCATGCGGTGAATGTAATTTTGAATCAACTAAATGAGAAATAAGTGATTCATCTGATACCTGAATCACTGATCCAATAGTTATGAGTCTCCCGCCTAAAGGAAACCATACTAAAACTCTTTCCCAAGTAGACAACTTGGGTGGTGACTCTATCAATTGTATCGAGATTTGGGTCTCGATTCTTTTATTCATTAAAATTATCTTATTATGTAAACTTTAAATAAAAAATGTTTTGTCATGCCTAAATCTAACCAAACCCCCAGTTGGCCCCGCCTCTCACACAGGCGCCAAGGGAGATCCGCACTCATCGACACCTCACACAACATCAGCCATATCACTAGCGATATGAATGATGCCACTGGTAACATCGCTGAAATTGGCAACAACATGGTAAGGGTTGGGCTGCTTTAGAAGAGATGGAAGCCACTAGCGACATGGATGATGCCACCAGCGGCATCACTTTCTACAGGCAGAATCACAGATTTTGCCCGAGATCGAACCAAAATCACCCAAAATGCAATAAATCCATTCCAAGGCATAAAATCATGCAAAACAACCCTATAGTATGACATTTTAGTTTATGTACTATTAGATTTCATATTTTTAACCCTTATCATGGCACATTTCGAGTCTATGGCTGCAAATCAAAATAAATAAAATAAAAAGATTGGACTTTTCCAGTAATACCTAGACAAAAGAGATGTGTTTCTTCTTTTCAAGGGTCAGATTATCTATGGTAGTAGTAATCCCATACCCGTACATCTTGTCAGAATCCTTCAAGTCGTATACCACATGAATCAGGTAGATTTTCAGCACTTTGATGGAGGAATCGGGCAAATCATCAGGCTGCATATCGCCGGGTTTACATTTGAATACTTTCTCTAACATGGGAAATTGAAGAGGGGAAAAATATATGTAGTTAGTGAAGAGAGGGAGAGATTTTCATCTTCTGCCATTCGAAATAGGGAAATAAGGAGTTTTAATTCATATTAAAAACCCGCATGGAAATCGAGGAGTTTAATTAAATCTAAAACTGCCACCCCATACCGCCGGCGATATCACCTCATGTCGTTGGTGATATCATTTAAGCCGCCAAAGGTTTCACTCTCAGTAGGGGCAATTTTTTAATTTCTTTGACCAATCAAAGATGCCACATTGCACCTCATATCACCGGCGGCTGCAGCCGAGCCCCTAGCCGCCAGCGGTATCAAATCTTCTAGGGCTATTTTAGAATCCTTTTCAACAAGATCAATGGATCTCAGAATGAGCCCTCGACATTC
The DNA here is from genome assembly GCA_947683365.1 of Euphorbia pulcherrima. Classification (NCBI taxonomy): domain Eukaryota; kingdom Viridiplantae; phylum Streptophyta; class Magnoliopsida; order Malpighiales; family Euphorbiaceae; genus Euphorbia; species Euphorbia pulcherrima. The sequence continues at coordinate 40,058,007 of CANTUS010000008.1, read as the reverse complement.
CAGGACTTCTAAGACATTTTTTTAATTATCACATTTTTACTATTGATCGAAGGGGCAAAAATCTGATCTTACTTTACTCGGCTCTTATTGCAGGTACAACCGCAAGGGGAAAACTAAATATCCTCATTCTTTAGGCCATCGCCCACTATGGAATGCCAACTAAAGGTCGTGATATAGTCAGTGTACATGTCATCCTTTCGGTTCTCCCCCACAGAATGCCTACTAAAGGTCGCGATGTAGTTAGTGTATGCATCATCCTTTGGGTTCACCCCTATAGAATGTCAACTAAAGGTTATGATACAGTCAGCATACATGTCATCTGTTGGGTTCTCCCTCACCGAATATTAAATGAAGGTCGTGATGTAGTCAATGTACGCATCATCCTTTGGGTTCACCCCTATAGAACGTCAACTAAAGGTTATGATATAGTCACTGTACATGTCATCCTTTGGGCTCTTCCTCATCGAATGTCAAATGAAGGTCATGATGAAGTTAGTGTACGCGTCATCCTTTGGTTCTACCCTATGGAATGTCAACTAAAGGTCGTGATATAGTTAGTGTACATGTCATCCTTTAGGTTCACCCCTATGGAAAATCAACTGAAGTTCATGATATAGTTAGTATACATGTCATCCTTTGGGGTTCTCCCTCATCAAATGTCGACTGAAGATTGTGATATAGTTAGTGTACGCGCCATCCTTTGGGTTCACCCCTATGGAACATCAACTAAAGGTCATGGTGTAGTCAGTGTATGCATCACCCTTTAGGTTCACCCCTATGGAATGTTAACTAAAGGTCATGATATAGTCAGCGTACATGTCATCCTTTGGGTTCTCCCTTACCAAACGCTAACTAAAGGTCGTGATGCAGTCATTGTATGCATCATCCTTTTGGTTCTTGCTTACCAAAAATTGATCAAGGGTCGTGATATGAGTCAGTGTACCCATCATCGTTCGAGCTAAGAACATCATTTGTCAGGTACAATTTCTAAACCCTTGCTCTATCCATATGATCATACTAACCTATGGCAGCTGTGATCTCTAGAGGGGCAGCCTGTGAGTATGGGATTTTACAGTCCCTCTCGCGAGATGATGATGACGGATATTCGTATTATTATCCTCCATATAAAAATTCATTTTGAATTTTTATTACTGATAAAAAATTTTCTGTAAGTTTTTATTTTTAAAAATATTCAGTTCGGCATGTCCGATAATGCGTCCGGTGGGAGCTTGAATCGATGATTTGCGCCCAAAGATTAATTTAGTCAAAAATCCCCTAAAGAACTAAAAAATAACCCTAATTATATTAAAATCCCGCTAAAATGACTTTTTGGGCGGCTTTTGACCCCTAAACACCTTTTTAGGCCATGCTATACCTTACTTTTCATATCTGGCAGAGCTTGAAGCCTCCAGCAGCTTTAATGATACCATCGGCGGTATTATCCATACTGCCAACGGTCTGACTTTTGCAGGCAGATAGCTTTTTACCATGCTTTGCTCGATACCAGCCGGATAATCAAGAAAAGTCATCTCTTTCAGGATTTTAGCCTATATAAGAAGCCTTTCCAGATATTTTCAAAGGTGGGAAACTCTAAACTTGAATTTTGTGAAGGTTTTAGTGAGATAAGGTGAAGAAAAGGTAAAAAAAAGAGGAATTACTCCATCTTTTCTTGGTTTTTCTTTGTTGAACTCTCTTACAACTAAATTAAAATCAGTAGAACTTAGGTTTAAAATCAATCTTAATGGGATTTAGAGACTTAAATCTTTAGTTCACTACCCAAATCATCATTTCGAGCTCCCTAGAGGCGTCATTTGGATCACAAAGAGGTAGATTCACGGCCCTGAGGTGAAATTCTGAGTCTCACAGTTCTTTGGCATATATTTTTGTTATTTGTTGTGTTTATTTGTTGTTTTATGCTTAATTTTGGGTTTTCGATCATTTTTTAACCTTTAATTGCTGCTGCTGCAAGAAGCTGAAACTGCCTGTGATAAGTGACATGAATGATACTGCCAGAGGCTTCCTTTATCACCAACGGCTTTATTTTCTTATAGGACCCTTTCTTTATGTTACCCAAAATGTTATTTTGCAAGTCTTTGGAAGTGAAATCGCTAGCAGCATCAATGCCGTTGGTGCCTTCACTCATACCGCAGACGGTATAACATTCTAGACAGCATATTTATTTTCCTTTTTATTTTGACCTAGTTTAATTTCAGAAGCTAGGATGAATAGTGTAATGACGGGTATCCAAATTACCCTGAAAATAGTCCTCACCCCATAACATGTGGTATTTTCACTAATAAATTGGTTAAAATAACAATCAAGTCTAAAAATGGAAATAAAACGAGATTTTCTCACAATCAATGTTCAAACACCATTTTCGACCATCCAACCGGGCTCTATAACTTATGTCATGATCATGTTAACTTGAGTCTTGTTTTATCTACTAATTATGCATGTTATATGTGATATGTCCTGTATACGTGTCGTACTTATGCTAACATTTTCATGTAGATAGATTTAGGATAGATGCTTGTTAGGCCTTCAGGTATTTTATTTCTTGTTTAGACAAATGTATAGGATTTTGAAAGCCTTGTAATTATTATTTTGATTTTCGCATTTATTTTGGATGACTGTAATAATTTATCGCTTTGAATGCTTGGTAAAACGTGTGAACACAACATATAAATCAAAAATATGAAAGTAGAATAGGTAGCATCATTCGAACTTAGAATCTCTATTTAAGGTATGGTACACTGCCCGGTCGGAAAATCGTACCTAAATTTCCCGATAAAGCTGAACCGGATGGCGACTCTGTCTTAAATATGGGATTTTGATCTTGTATCTTTTAAGCATTAAAATATGCAAAACCATTTTCTACCATCACATCACACCCACATATATTAACTTTTAGAGGTCGGTCCTCCGGCCTGCTTTACAGCCATCTGAAACATCGTTCGCTTATAGGAATCAGCAGAATGCAATCATACCAAGACCTCCTCAACAGGTTAAAATATAGGCCAACCCATCACAGTAGCCATAATGCAATCCTTATGAACTTTTCACCGCTCTCACTGAGGGCTCCAATAAGTGGTTTGAGTTGGTAGCTGATCGGATACAAGGACTGTAAGGTGATTTCTCAAACTTGGAAAAGTAGATAGCCCAGATAACTAGCACTCTCTCTAAGATCGAGAATATAGGGAGACTTCCATCTCAAATGGAGGACAATCTAAGGGAGAATGTCAGCACGATCATGCTGAGGGACAAGAAAAAGGTCCAACCAGAACCATCGAGAGATGAATTAGAAGATGAGATCATTCAGATACCAGATGGAGAGGAAAAACCAGTGGTTTCTACCGAGACCATACCTCCTTTTCTAGAGAGACTAGTAAAGACCAAGAAGATAAAAGAAGAGAAGGTAATCTTCAAGACCTTGAGGAAAGTTGAGATCAACATCACATTGCTCGATGTGATAAGACGGATACCCAAATATGCGAATTTCCTCAAGGACCTATGCACCAACAAGAAGAAGTAGCATGACCTGGATAAGGTCGTGATAGGGGAGAATTTATCTACCATAACCCAATGCAAATTACCCCCTAAACTGAAGGACTAGGGAATGTTCGCGGTCAATTGCACTATAGGCTAGGTTGGAATTCAAAAAGCTCTGTGTGATCTCGATGAATCTATAAGTGTCATGCCTTCCTCTATCTACCAGCAGATATCAGCCAACCACAATATGCCTCTCAATGATACTAGGATAGTCTTGCAACTCAAGGATTATTCTATCGTCTACCCTGAGGTAATTTTAGAGGACGTATTGGTCAAGGTAAATGATTTTTTTTTTCCCACTAACTTTTATGTTCTTAATATGTGTGATGTAGATTAGAAGAGAAACTCAGATTTACTGTTAGGGAGACCATTCTGAAGCACTGCCAAGACATAGATCGATGTAAACAATGGTCCTCTCTCTATAGAGTTCAATGAAGAAGTAGCCCCTTTCAATGTTTATGATGCCATGAAGTCCCCAGAAGAAGATTCGAGCCTACACAGCATTGATGGTCTTGAACCTATCATTCAACAAATTTCAGAGGTCAATCTCTCAAATAAGTACTTGGTTGCACTGAATGAGGCACTCGATATCAAGATTCTTGATGATATAAATTTTTATGAGAAGGTGAAAGAGGCTATCCACAGTCTCGACTCACCTTAACCTACAACAAGACCTGGATCGAAGCTCGCCCACCTTTCCAGAGGCTCACTCCTTCCATCATCCAACCACCAGAGCTTGAATTTAAAAGTTTGTCGAGTCACCTGAAGTATGCTTTATTAGGGAATAATGATACACTTCCGATGATCATTTCTAGTAAGTTAACTCCTAGTGAAGAAAAGTGGCTAATCTCTTTGCTCCAACAACACGAGGCAATTGTGTGGACTATAGCCATGTGAGCACAGGATTTTGCAGTCCCTCTTGCGAGACGATGATGACATGTACCCGATTTTAATGCCTCATAATGAAAGTTCTCTTTAGAATCTTTATTACCTATATAATGTTCCTTGCGAACTTTATTCTCGATAGAACCTAGTTCGGTGTGGCCGATAATGCGTCCGGTAGGAGCTTAAATTGATGATTTACACCCAAACTAAAATAATCTCTAAATACCCATTAAAATATCATTAAAATTCAAAAATCCCGCTTTGACCCCTTTGACACATGTTTGGAAGCTTTTCAGGCTTGTGGGCTCACTGGCAGTCAGCTTTTTGAAAGCTCATGCCGCCAGCAATATCGCCCTATGCCACCGGCGGCATGGCCAAATTGGGCTCCATAGATACCTTTCATCTTCCTCCTTGGGACAGTCTCTTTTTTGCCATTTTGGTGAAAATGGCTGAAAGGTCTCGAAGACCACCCCAATTTGCCTATAAAAACACACCTTAGGTTTTAAAAAGAAGGGGGAAAACACAAGAACAATCTACAACTTGAGTTTATAGAATTCTAGAGTGAGAAAATAGATTTTAGTGAGATAATAATTAGAAAAGGTAGGAAAAAGGATTCTCAATCCATTTTTCCTGGTTTTTCTTCTCTGAACTTTTTGATTGTGAGCTTAAAATTAGTAGACATTAAGTAAAAATCAATCTAAATTCAAACTTAGAGACTTAAGTACCCAATTTACTACCAAATCATCATTACAAGCTCCCTAGAGGCGTTCCTTCTTTCATGAAGAGGTGGGTTCACGGCCCCGAGGTAAAAATCCTGAGTCTCAAAGCTCTTTGGCTTTAATATTGCTGGTTTGTGCTGATTCTTGTTGATTTGTGTTCGTTTTTGGGTTTTTGGTCATTTTTTGACTGTTACCTGCTGCTGCTGCAAGAAATTAAAGTCGCCGGAAACATGTGATGTCACTGGCTGTATCACTCATGTCGCTAGAGACATCGTTGATACTGCTAGCGACATCACATTCCCTAGAGGCCTCACTGTATTATAGGACCCTTTCTTTATGGTACTCCAGAAAGCCATGCAACCTGCCTAAAGACTAATGCCTCTGGCGACATCGTTGATGTTGCTGGCGGTATCAGCCATGTTGCCGGCAGTATAACCTTCTGGATAGCTATTTTATTTCATTCATTTCCGACCTAGTTTATTTTTCGAAGCTAGGATACACAATGCAACGATGGAGGTCCAAAACCTTTTGGAAACAGACCCCACCCCAAACCATATGGCATTTTCACTAATAATCCGGATAAAATAACAATCGAGTCTAAAATTTGGTTAAAAATGGAATTTTCCTCGAACGCCGTTCAAATCTCATTTTAGCCATCCAACCGGGCTTCATAATGATATAAATACTTATGTCATGTTCACGCTAACTCGGGTCTTGTTTGGTTTGCTAACTATACATGATACGTGATATATCTCGCGCAATGTGCAGTATCTGTGCTAATCATTTTGTGCAGGTAGATTTAGGTTAGATGGATGCTAGGCCTTCAGGTATTTTATTTATCGCATAGAGAACATATAGGATTTGAAAGCCCTGTAATAATTTTAATTTCTGCATTTACTTTTGGATGACTGTAATAATTTATTTGATGCTTGAAAAACACGATAAAAACATAATAACCAAAAACACAAATAAACAGGATGGATAAAACTGATTAAGAAAGAATGTAATATTTTAACTTGGCCCAATGAAAAATAGATAACATCATCCGAACTCGGAATCTCTACTTAAGGTACAGTCTACCACGTGGTGGGAAAATCATACCAAAATTTCTCAATTGAGTTGAACAGGGTGGCGACTCTATTTTAAGTACGGGATTTCAATCTCGTATCCTTTAACACCTAAAATGGACTTAAATCCAACTTCAACATCAGTGCTTTCATCACGTCTAAAATAAGGATCAATCCCTTGACATGCTTCACAGCGCTAGATTTTTTTTCCCTGTGCGGTACATCTCACGCGGCCCTCGCGGGCGGGGAAAAGGTCGTCCGCCCATATTGGTGACTCTGTTAGGGATTTATCGCTTTAAACTTGAACTTAATATTTTCATAAAGTTTAAAAGATTTTGATGATGTATTGAAATCATTGGCCAAATTAGAACTTTATTCTTTTTCATGATGCTTTATCCATAAACACGTGTGTAGATTGTTCGGTAATGTTTTAGGTGCCCCATTTTACCCCAGAAGCTCACAAAAGTATCACTTATGCCCTGTTGGAATTGAGGATGCCTAGTGGGTGGATCACTCATTTTAATCAACACGTAAACTCATGTGATCACACCTATTTAGGGACTGGTTGAGTAACGTGGAATTAAGGTAAATGAAACCCTTCTACATCAACAACTTTATACCAAAGCCACGCTAGAAAAAGCCTTAGCACTTCATTCCTTTAGGATTACCAAAATAATAAAAATAATTGGGACGCACTTCGTTCGCCATTACCGGCGAAGGAGCCAAACTCCATCCTTCCAAAAAGGTGTTACACAGGAGTCATAAGGTTGGAAGAGGGACCATTAGCATGTTATATACTCCGTGATCATGCACCTCCCATGCATCAGCTTCAAGAGCAAAAAATGAATCAACTTACCCTTACTACTTCTGCCCGTGGAAGAAGTTTAGCAACATATGTATGACTTCTTTTTATACCTCCGTTACGTCATTGTGTGTGGCGCGGGATACAAACATCCCACATATGTTGGAGGGATAAGCTATCGCATCATCTCTAAAAACATCTACGTGCAGCCATACATATCACACACCGCTTCCAAAAACAAAAAGCATGTACACCGTCCAGGCCATTTATAACCCATTCATGGTCTGACCCACGGTTCATGATCCTAAATAGTCTTCCTCCCAAGATCTTTGCAACAAACCATAACTCTCCCTTATGATGACGACCTTGCCCTGATCGAGGACGAAGCTAGTTCCACCCCTACCATGGGACTAGTTCTTCTGCCATCTCTCAGCACAGAAATCACCTCCGCCATGACCCAATTTATCTATTCAGATCTCTTCTATAACACTATTCAGGAACAAATCCAAGTGCAGTTATTTGTCAAGCAAGCCCTAGTAAATGAGAACACCAGTTGGATTTTAGAATTAGGTTATCAGCCTCAGTATCAGAGTGGTTTCATTTGGGATGGCTCAGACTAAGTTTTAGGTAGCCCACCAAGGGCTCGGCCAGCTCGGTTCATTCGACCTCCTATCTAGTCAGTTCCAACTTGGCCCCAGCCCGATTTATTCTAACTTAATTAGACTCCTATGACTCAGCCAGGTTTCTCTTTCTTACCTCCAAGCCTAAGGCATATTGCCCAAAACTCAATCCTTCTTCCATTCCCTAACGAACTTACCCAGCAAATCTTAGCTCTCCCTAGAGGATCGACCCGACCAGCAATGCCACCATCGCCTTTTGACATGGCACCTCAGGGGATGACCTACCAGCCAAACCTTTTTAGCAATGATCTGATGGCTGGCCCCTGACTTGATCAACTGACTCCTTATCCCTATAGTCAGTTCAGAAACCACGGCCAAGTCATGCAATTGCAGGGTGTGACACTTGAAGCCATGAATCAACCAAACAACGGCTAGCTCATACAACCTCGGGGCATGACACATGAGGTGGAAGATTTTTTTACACCAACTAGTGCCAGCATGTCAAAGGGAAAGGGAACCTAAAGAAAATAGTTGTCGGGTCTCCAAGGGTTCTAGTATACACCAGGCAGAATGCTATAATGGGTCAAGAACATTGCCATCTTAGGCCAAGAGGAGCCAAAAAGCCTCTCAAGAACCTATCCCAATTGTAATTATAAACCGTTAGGTTTTACCCTTTAATGTGATTTTCACCAGATTAAGAAGAGATGGTCCCAATGAACCCCTTCATGAGTACAAAAACCCAACGAAAGACAAGGAGGGAAACTTTTATGGGTATCATGTCCAGTAGGGACATCACATGAATGAAGGCCAAATCTTGGCCCGAGCTATACGTCGTCTGGTGAAGGAAGGAAAGATAGCCGAGTCGTATAGAATGCCTAGGGTCACAAAGCTTGTCGACTAAGCAAGTATGACCATTCCTGGTATGCCTAAATGAGCGATTGGGCCACAAAGGCTCACTGGGGTTGTCGGTTCCAATGATAAGGCCGGCAAAAAGAGGAAAATGTACCTTGACAATAAAGCTAGGAGGGCCAGATTTAAGCGAACTAGGAGGATGGAAAATGTATGGCTCAGAAAAGATGATGATGTCCAGGCAACAGCCACCCAAGCTTTTTCGACAAGGGCTGCAGTCCAGACAAACCGCCCACCTTTTGCCCTGGGGAAAGCTCCCAACATCTCACTCCTGTTCCATTCCTGCCCAAAGGTAGGATCTTGCAAGGCCCTCCGCCTGTGGAGGTTGATGTTTCTTTTAATATGTAATCGTTAGGTTTTTTTGCTTTATTTTGTTGAACTTTTTATGTACCAAACTTTGAGCTTTATGAGCAACTTCTATTTTTCTTAATTATGTCATATTTCTACCATTTAATCCACACAGTCATATAAGCATACACATGATGCTTCCAGTATTCAGGATATTTTACTGTATGAAATTAATTTAAGTACAAATGAAGGCTCTTTTGTGGTAATCAGCTCCAATAATTTAACTCCTATCAAACAAACGTGAGATAATAAAGTGCTTAAAGACAATGATAATGCTTTTGCTTGGTCCCCAAATCAATAGTCAGATTGTTGAACACCTCGGGTCTCTTACAAAATTAATTTAGCAACCCTGCAACAGTACACCTTCAAGCTATCAAAGAAGTATCAACTGGTCCCCTGAAATGGAAAATCACGGCATACATTTTCACCCACCGAGAATTTTCCCTTTTTTAAAACCTTATCCAACACTTCTCCTCTCCTTGGCCATCCTTGGCATGGGGTCATAATTGATTGATGAAACCCAACCTCCATCAAATAAACACCGTAGCCGAATCTTACACCAATGTCACCGCCAAGGAAATGACCAAGATCGCAGAGAAACACATCTTCACCTAGCACAAATTAACCCACATCAAACCCCTCGAGCAACAAAGATCAGGGGGCAACCTCTACCAAGAGCATAAAGTTTGAGAGAAAGCACCTTTACCCCATAAGCCACAAAGATAAGCGCACAACTTAAGTCATGATCAGCTTGCCAAGTAAGCCAACAAAATAAGCTACCATTTCACCTTTCAAAGGCACTAAGTAAAAGGCCCCGAACCAAATGTCACTTAGTCAAAACCCTCCACCACCGGTATAAGGGGAAAATTCAGGCCTAACTTGGAAGGGCTGTGCAAACCGCATACTGAAGGAGCAATCGGAATAACAATCAGAATGGTAATTGAGCCAACCAAGAAGGCTCTGTGTAAGCGCCAAAACTCCCACAAACTAAACTCCTTGCAATGGGGCTAATTAGAATCAAGGCAAGGTTACCCAATGTAACTTTGAAAGTCAGAATGAATCGGGTGATCTAGGCATAAACCGAATTGACTATAAGAACCTTGGAGAATCTGTAAAGGCACAACCAAGTGTACAACAGCAAATCAGATCCTAATACCCTCGCCAAGAGTCATAGACCAGGTGTTGAATCATCTGGAACCTTCCGACAGCGACATTAATAAAAAGTTTAGATCAAATTGAGAAGGATGTCATGTAGCCAAAGATAATACTGAATGAGCAGGGCTATCAAAGTCATAAGCATGGATAAGAACGAGTTCATCGATCTAGTCAACCAGGATAGGCTTAAGCATTATCAGGTCTAAACAACAGAAATAAATCAGAAAAGTGGCACACCAAAAAATATATATGATAATCACCCGACTTTCGATCTTTTACTAATCGGATAAAAATTAGGGTGACACCCGACGGTCGGTATCCTACAAATCAGTCGTGCAGAAATTAAGGGATAAGTCAATATCACCCGCTAAATTGAAAACCCAAAAAGGGCGATTCAGACAAAAATTAAGGCACAAGAGAAAAATAGTAAGATGTTAACTTGAAAATCTGTAAAGGCTGGTTAACATTAGGAGTTCGATTAATGGAAATGATTACCAACATCTCGTACTCAAATTAAATTCACTCAATAAAAGTGTCTTTTGTACTGAAGACTCTATGCTTGTGATTGTATAAATGCCTGGCGACCAAGAGAAGGAAACATCACAAGTAAGCTTAATTGAAGATGCTCCAAGCTCATCAGTGTTCAATTTAAAAATCTGAATAGACTGAAAATATCTAGGTCTATGCAAAAGTCAAAATAAGTTTGCTGGGTTAAAAACCCGAAAGGGCGGTTTAGGCAAAAATTAAGACGAGGCTTGATAGATTGAAAACCCCTTTGGGCAGTCTATGGAAAAGTTAGAGTCAAAAAAAAGAAAGAGCCTGAATTTCTCTAGTTCCCTCCAATCTGCATTCCCTAGGCTTTGCAGGAAGCCCCATAGCTATTGAGTGTGGCTTGCCATAGCAGAATTTGAAGAAATGGTCGAATCTGTGTTTCTAGGCAGTTGATGTCGTCGACGATATGAGCGATGCTGCCAACGATATGGGTGATTGGGTGCGGGCGGTTTTAAGGTGATGCACCCGGCGGTATGAATGATGCTGCCAGTGGCGTAGAATTAATTTCTGGCAGTATCAGAAGCATGTTTTTCATTTTAGACCTATACAAAACGTATAAACAACCCTATAATCCATTTCTAATACTTGTTCAACTGCAATCCATTTTATTCAAAGTAAAAAGCTCGAGGGCGCAAACCATTCAAATATTCCGAATATCTAGCCTACCGAAGCAAAACCAAACAACAATTCAAATTATTCAAACCCCAATATATCGAGGGTACAAACCAAAATCCAAAATAAAAAGCAAAATGAAGGTATTAATCTAGGCATGCCCGCCGCTGCCGACCTAGTTTATTTTTCGATGCTAGGATACACAGTGCAATGATGGAGGTCCAAAACCTTCTGGAAATAGACCCCACCCCATACCATGTGGCATTTTCACTAATAATCCGGATAAAATAACAATCGAGTCTAAAATTTGGTTAGTGAAATTTTTCTCAAACGTCGTTCAAATCTCATTTTAGCCATCCAACCGGGCTTCATAACAATATAAATACTTATGTCATATTCATGCTAAATCGGGTCTTGTTTGGTTTGCTAACTATACATGATACGTGATATATCTCGCACAACGTGCTGTAGCTGTGCTAACCTTTTCATGTAGGTAGATTTAGGTTAGATAGATCCTAGGCCTTCGGGTATTTTATTTATCGCATAGAGAATGTATAGGATTTAAAAGCCCTGTAATAATTTCAATTTCTGCATTTACTTTTGGATGACTGTAATAATTTATTCAATGCTTGATAAACGTGATAACAACATAATAACTGAAAACACAAATAAATAGGATGGATTAAATCGATTAAGAAAAAATGGAATATTTTAACTTGGCTTAATGAAAAATAGATAACATCATCCAAACTCGGAATCTCTACTTAAGGTACGGTCTACCACCTAGTGGGAAAATCGTACCAAAATTTCCCAGTTAAGCTGAACCGGGTGGCGACTCTATTTTAAGTACGGTATTTCGATCTCGTATCCTTTACCACCTAAAATGGACTTCTTTAGCATCAGTGCTTTCATCACACATAAAATAAGGATCAATCCCTCGACATGCTTCACAGCACCAGTTGGTTTTTTTCCCCCATGAGGCACATCTTACGGGGCCCTCGAGGGTGGGGAAAAGGTCATCCGCTCACAAGCCGATATCAAGGGGATTAGTCCTACCACTTGCATGCACAAGATCAAGCTAGTGGAAAATGCCAACAACTAGCACCAATTATAAAGGAGACTCAATCCTCTTATGATGGAAGTTATGAAGAAAGGTGTGATCAACCTCATGGAGGCTAACCTCATTTACCCTATGTCTAACAGTGAGTGGGTTAGCTCGGTACAAGTTGTTCCAAAGAAGAAGGGGATCATGGTGATAACTATTGGGAATTGACAGTCAGATTGAACATAACAGGCATGGCGAAAATTCAAAATTTTGTCCCTGTCCCCAGAAACTTCTATTAATTGCATATAAATTAAATAAAGCCTTAACTAAATAATTCTTCACCTAGGTTAGCATGCAAAAGGGCCAGACACACCATAATTCTAAATTATATTCTATCATACATATTTTGTACTAAGTATGTTATAACTCTAAGCTATAATCTAAGCATAAAATATACTAAGCATGCAAAATAACATAAGCATAATTATTAAGTCTAAAATGCTTAAAGAAAATGACTTAATAATCAAACGAGAAAATAAGGACATACCAGTTGAAGCGTGCTTTAGAAGAACTTTGTTACACAAGCCTCCAAGGTAGGATAGCCTCTATGAGCATACACATGAACCCTACTAACTGAAACCTCCCAATGAGGAAGAACTGAAGAACCTTGAGCAATTGCTAGATCGCTCAAAAAATTCCCACCCACAAAAATATATATTCTAAAGACTCAAGATCCACTTGAATTTTATGCACTGAACAATGTAGAAAGGGGGCACAAAATATAGGGGGAGCTAGGGCTCCCTGCATTTAATGTTGGAAGCCCTAAAATCCCCATCTTGCCCTTAACGACACGCGAATCCCATAGGATCTGCGTGCTGCCCATGCCGACCTGACTTGCTCTACAAGCCGGGTCCTTGCCATACAAGCCAGGCCCTTGCGAGCCTGCCTTGTCCCGTGGGCTGGGCCTCGCGGGCTCTCCTGTGAAGCTCTTCGAGCCTGCCTTATCCCACGAGCAGGGGGACTTCCCGCGTTACTGCAGGCTAGCACAAACCTAGCTTTCACTGCCTACAGCCCACGAGTGCTCGTGTAGGCCCGCAAAGCCTTCGAGCTTGCAAGTCCTATTAGCGAAGGGTCCAATCCTCGAATTTTGCAGTTCTACCCTTTTCTTCAAATCAAATAAATATTTATTTTATGACCCTAATTAATTAGTTACTAGTCAAAATAAATTTCTTGGTCCAACCAAAATTGATCTAATCAATTATAAATTATTTATGACTCTTATTAATTAGTTACCGGTCAAAATAAATTCCTTGGTCTATCCAAAATTGATCTAATCAATTTTAACCAATCAAATAATAATCCAATTATTATTTATTTTATATTTTCGTAATAGAATAAATCTATTTGTTCTTTACTTAGTCCAATTAAGGTCCAATGTGTGTGACCTTATAGGATCCCGAAGTATTAAACTATTAAGGTTTAACCAACCCTTGTTCTAATGGTACCATTGGCTCAATGCTTTAGACCGCGAATAGAACTCAATAATCTTAAACGACTGTAGTATGCCTCTAGCAAGGGTCTACCATTCCCCATTACTCGAAACGTCATTTGTGCTTATGACTTAATCTCGGTTAATGCAATAGTTATCCAATGCAATGAACTCCTTCCATTCTTTAATATTAGTACCATCTAGTTTATAGGGTTTGATTAAAGTGTTAACCCACTAATAGCAAGGTTGCTCCAAGCTATCCCAGTTATTTACTTGTTACTAAAGTATATTGCCTTTTACTATAGTGTGTTTGACTAGAAACCATTTCTATCAAACACATACTCTGATCAGAGGTTTATGACAATCATGACTTCAACAAGTGGCCAGGTACAACTCCTTAATATAACCGAAGCCATGGATTCTTTCTAACTACTCAGCTTACCAACGTGTTATCATCACTATACCCGTAATCACCCGTAGCACCCTAAATTAATGAGTGTATAGAAATGACCCAAAGTATAGCAGTAGTACCACACAAGGTAACTAGTATCTCAAGTATGAGGATATTCACAAAGTTTATTACATGAAGATAAACACTAACACATTGATATATACACTAAGTGTTTATCTTACTACGGTCTCCAATATATCTTCCAGATATATCCATGAGTCAAACTTAAGGCACGTCAAACTTAAGGCACCACCTTCAGTCCTTAGGAGATTGACTACTGGACCCTTTCCAAGAAAGTTGACCACATGCTAGTCTTTTCGCTTCATCAATATCCTTTCTTGATGAAACTATGACTAGGGATAGTTTAGATATAATCATAATTGCACATTAAGCAGGTTCCATCAGATATAGTCCAACTATAATTTCTCTGACTTCATGCTATAATATGTCAAGGACTTTTGTATACATACATCAATGAATATATTTAACTAGCTATGATATACATATACACAGAAACACATTGATATAAACAAAAGAACAAATGCCTTTATTGATTAAATAAATTATTCGTACTATTACATAATTAAGATATATCGCCCTAATTGCCTTAAGGGGATACATCATATCCAATAAAATCCCACTTGCACTAAGGCCATTAGTTATATGTCTTAATCCATATACTTTAACATGCTGGTCATGTTTGACTTGAGTCAATGGCTTTGTCAAACCATCCGTGAGGTTCTGATCAGTGGGTATATATTCTAATCTTATTATCTTAGCATCAATAGTCTCCCTAATTATATGATACTTTTTGGATACATGTATGTGTTTCTAATGAGACCGTGGTTCTTTTGCTTGAGCTATGGCACCATTGTTATCACAATACAAAGTAATTAGATCAACAGCCTCAGGCACCACACCGAGATCATTAATAAATCCTTTAACCGGATAACTTGTTTTGCTGCTTTGCATGTAGCAATGTATATAGATTATGTGGTTAAATCAGCAGTAGTTTCTTACTTAGAACTCTTCCAACATACCGCCCCTCCATTTAACACATACGGAAAGCCTGACTGAGACTTAAAGTCATCCTTGTCAGATTGAAAACTTGCGTCAGTGTAACCTCTAGTTGTGAGGTCACCTTCTCTATAAATCAAGAACTCGTCCTTAGTCCTTCTCATGTACTTAAGGATTGCCTTGACGGCTATCCAGTGCTTTTCACCTGGATCTGACAGATATCTGCTCGTAAAGCTTAAAGCCCGAGAGACATCCAACCTAGTAAATATCATAACATACATGATGGATCCTATTGCTGATGCATAGGGTATATTCTTCATGTGCATTCTCTCCTAAGCTGTCTTTGGACATTTAGCCTTAGATAGGTTTATCCCCTTTGTCATTGGGAGATAACCTTTCTTAGAATGCTCAAGGTTGAACCTGTTCATACTCTTAAGTGACTTAGAGATGGCTTCTTATTACACCATCTTTCATAAGGTGTAAAATCAACTGATTTAGAGGGCACTCTGTTTAAAATATAAACTGACTCTCCAGTGCATATCCCTAAAAGGATTTACTAAGATCTGCATGGCTTATAATGGACCTGACCATATCTAATAAAGCCTGATTCCTCTTTTCTGACACTCCATTGTGTTGGGGTGTATAAAGAGGGGTCCACTAGGAAACTATCCCATTTTCCTTTAGATAATCCTGAAACTCCTGACTTAAGTATTCTCCACCTCAATCCCATTAAAGTGTTTTAATACTTTTCTCAAGCTATTTCTGTACTTCAGCTCTGAATAGTTTGAACTTTTCAAAACTTTCATACTTATGCTTCATTAAGTACAAATAACCGTATCATGAGTAATCACCAATAAAGGTTATGAAGTAGGAGTATTCTCCTAGTGCTTGAACATTCATTGGACCACACACATCAGTATGTATAACTTCCAATGTACACGTAGCCCGCTCACCCTTTCCTTGAAAGGGTAACTTTGCCATTTTTCCTTTTAAACAAGGTTCACAATCACCATAAGACTCCAAGTCTATTGGGTCCAAGTCTCCACCCTTATGCAACTTGGTTAAGCGATCTTTGTTTACGTGGCCTAAACGACAATTCTATAAGTAGAAGGAATTCTCATTATCTAATTTAACTTTCTTCACATTGTTTATATTAAAAACTTCTGTTTTAGTATCAAGAACATAAATGCCACCTTTTAACATTCCATAACCATAAAGAATATTATTCAAACGAATTTGACAATTATTATTCAAAAATAAAATTTCAAATCCCTTTGTTGCTAAACACGCAATGGATATAATATTCTCAGTAACACTTGGAATGTAGTAACAATTATTCAAAACTAAAACAAGTCCACTTGGCAAAACAAGACTAAAACTCCCTACGGCTAATGCAACAACTCTGGCTACATTTCCCATGTATAGGTCCATCTCCCCTTTTACAAGTTTTCTACAGTTCCTTAGTCCCTACACAGAAGTACAGATATGAGAACCACACCCAGTATCTAATACCCAAGTGGATTCAAGCGAAAAATTAGCAAAATTTTTAATTACAAATATACCTGAAGTAGATGCCTCTTTAGGCTTATTCTTCAAATGCTCAAAAGTAGGTGCTTTTCAATCCCTCTCCAATGTCCTGGTTTCCCATATTGGAAGCAGACATACTTAGATGCTTTCTTTTCTTTCTTCTTCTTACTAATTCTTTTCTTAGCACCCTATGCCTGCTTCTTCTTCTTAGAAGCCTTGCCTTTTTCAAACAATAGTAGAGGTTTCTGATCCTTCTTGATATGAGGTTCTACCTTTTTTAGTATGTTGATTAATTCAGGGATAGTAGAATTAATCTTGTTCATGTAATAATTAGTCACGAAGCTTGAGTAACTATCTGTCAAGGACATTAACATAAGGTCAATGCTCAAGTCATGATTCATCTCGAATCCCAATCAATTCAGCTTCTCAAGGTATCCCAAGAGTTTCAGTACTTACTAAGAGGCAGAGATGCCAGCCTGCATCTTGGTCCCAAAAAGGAGCTTGGAGGTCTCATACCTCTCTGTCCTTTCCCTCTCCAAAAAGAGTTCTTCAAGATGGAGAACCATGTCCTCGAAGGGCATGTTCTCATGTTGTTTCTGAAGCTCAGGAACTAATCATAAAAGTACGAGCCTTTCAATTTTGTGTCAAGTAACATACGGAGGTTAACATTGGAAGTCATTTCCAACCTAAGATATAAGAAAAGAAAAAGAGTTTAGATCTTAGTTTAAGTACATGCATTTAATATAAGGTCTTTTAATTAAACACATTTGTCCTACTATCTTCTTTGATATTTATAATAGCCCATTCTATTGAATTCAAGAATTTTAGCCCAGCTAAATTTCTTAGTAGGTAGCATCTATAACTAGTCTATTACAACCCCCAATTTTAAGAGTCAAGTCATAATAGTAAGTCATAGTTGGAATCCCATTCCATTTACATTGCATGCAATTGCTAATTCATTCAAGTTCCCTAATCCCAAGGGACGTGTGCTCATATATTAGCATCTCCTTGAATATGTCTCAGATCTAGGCATAGCCCCCAGTTTTATGGTTGAGTACCCCAGATTTGTTAAGGCAGACCCTATCCCAAACTTTACAACCAATCAATGTAGACTAGAAGGAACGCTTTGCGTAGCACTTTGATAGTCCAAAAAGACCGTATTATAAATTTGAGTAAGGAAGACTACAACTTGCCTTAATATATTTACTTTGGTTTTATTGGTGTTAAATGTCTCACCCAATCTAGGATTTTATCAAATGGACAAAATTATAATAACTTATATTAATTCAGGGAATTTTAGAATTAATTTATAAGGTTTAACCTTAGGTGGGTTCAGCTCTTTATTATAATTATTCCATCAACCTAGATCATGTGCAAAATAATTAATACTTTTATTTGTTATATTTATATTGCATTTCCTTTAAGCTTTTATTCAATAAATTTACTTTTTTTACTTTGTAATAGAAACATATATAAGCATCATCTTATATACCAGAAATAAATTAGTTCATATTAATCCTCCTGTTGGTCAATTCAAATTTCACCGATATAGGTTCCCAGGTATAACAGGTGCCCTATAAGGAGTAGACACCAAGTCCAATCCTTAGCCAGAACAAATATGGGCACAAACCTGAAGACAAATGGATTCTCTTAAACTAATAAATTTCGTTCTTCCAATTCATGTAAATTGGAAGCATCTATAATCTATGTAATTTAAATAAATTATTGACACTTGTATAATTTGAGTAAGTTGAGCACGCTTATTCAAAATTATTCATAGCCATTTTCTAACCTTGAAATGAAAGGCACAATTTCATATATATTGTTCCAAACAATTGAATAAATAAATCATTTCATATAGAAAATAATATTTAGTTCACTTCTAACTGAATTACGCACTAAATAGGCAGGCTCTGATACCACTATTGGAAACTGACAGTCAGATTGAACATGAATAACAGGCATGGCAGAAATTCAAAATTTTGTCCCTGTCGCCAGGAACTCCTATTAGTTGCATATAAATTAAATAAAGCCTTAACTACATAATTCTCTACCTAAGTTAGCATGCAAAAGGGTCAGACATAATATAATTCTAAATTATATTCGAGCATAAATATTTTGTACTAAGCATGTCATAACTCTAAGCTATAACCTAAGTATAAAATATACTAAGCATGCAAAATAACCTAAGCATATTTATTAAGTCTAAAACGCTTAAAGAAAATGACTTAATAATTAAACGAGAAAATAAGGACATACCAGGTGAGCGTGCTTTAGCGGAACTTAGTTACACAAGGCACCAAGGTAGGATAGCCTCTATGAGTATCCATACGAACCCCACCAACCGAAACCTCCCAATGAGGAAGAACTGAAGAACCTTGAGCAATTGCTAGATCGCTCTAAAATTCCCATCCGAAATATATATCTTCTAAAGATTCAAGATCCACTTGAATTTTGTGCACTGAACAATGGAGAAAGGGGGCACAATATATAGGGGGAGCCAGGGCTCCCCGTATTTAATCTGGGATGGGGGAAATCCCTATCCCGCCCTTGGCAACAGGCGGATCCCATAGGATCCGCGTGCTGCCCATGCCGACCCGACTTGCTCTGCAAGTTGGGTCCTTGCCATACAAGTCAGGCTCTTGCGAGCCAGCCTTGTCTCGCAGGCTGGGCCTCAAGGGATCCCCCGTTAGACCAACTTATGGGTTGGCAAGGGGTGCACAAGGCAGGCTCATAAAGGCAGGCTCTTGCGAGCCTGCCTTGTCCCGTAGGCTGGGCCTCACTTGACTGCCCACGAGCCGAGCTCGCGGGTGGCCATGCTGTAGGCTAGCGTAAGCCTAGTTTGCGCCTCCTATAGCCCACGAATGCTCTTGAACTCGTGCGGGCTCGCATAGGCCCACAAAGCCTTCGGGCTTGCGAGTCCTATTAGCAAATGGTCCAATCCTCAAATTTTACAGTTCTAGCCTATTTCCAAATCAAATAAATATTTATTTTATGGCCCTAATAAATTAGTTACCAGTCGAAATAAATTTCTTGGCGTAACCAAAATTGACATAATCAATTATAATTTATTTATGACTAATTAATTAGTTACCGGTCAAAATAAATTCCATGGTCTATCCAAAATTGATCTAAATAATTTTAACCAATCAAATAATAATCCAATTATTATTTATGTTATATTTTTGTAATAGAATAAATCTATTAGTTCTTTACTTAGTCTGATGAAGGTCCAATGTGTGTGACCTTATAGGATCCTGAAGTATTGAGCTGTTAAGGCTTAACCAACGCTTGTTTTAATGGAACCATTGGCTCGTTGCTCTAGACCCTGAGTAGAACTCGATTACCTTAAATGATTGTAGTACGCCTCTAGCAAGGGTCTACCATTCCCCATTACTTGGAACATTATTTGTGCTTATCACTTAATCCCGGTTAATGCAATAGTTATCCAATGCAATGAACTCCTTCCATTCTTTAATATTAGTACAATCTGGTTTATAGGGTTTGGTTAAAGTGTTAACCCACTAATAGTAAGGTTGCTCTAAGCTATTCCAGTTATTTACTTGTTATCGAAGTATATTGCCTTTTAACATAGTGTGTTTGACTAGAAACCATTTCTATCAAACACATACTCTGTTCAGAGGTTTATGGAAATCATCACTTTAACAAGTGGCCAGGTACAACTCCTTAATATATCCGGGGCGATGGATTCTTTTTGACTACTCATCTTACCAACGTGCTGTCATCACTATACCTATAATCACCTATAGCATCCTAAATTATTGAGTGTATAGAAATGACCTAAAGTATAGCAATAGTACCATACAAGGCAACTAGCATCTCAAGTATGAGGATATTCGAAAAGCTTATTGCATGAAGATAAACACTAACACATTGATATATACACCAAGTGTTTATCTTACTGCAATCTCCAATATATCTTCCATATATATCCATGTGTCAAACTTAAGGCCCCATCTTTAGTCCTTAGGAGATTGACTGCTTGGACCCTTTCTAAGAAAGTTGACCATATGCTAGTCTTTCTACTTCATCAATATCCTTTCTTGATAAAACTATGACTAGGGATAGTTTAGATATAATCATAATTGCACATGAAGTAGGTTCCACAAGATATAGTCCAACTATAATTTCTCTAACTTCATGCTATGATGTGTCAAGCACTTTTATATATATACATCGATGAATATATTTAACCAGCTATAATATATATATATATATATATATATATATATATATATATATATATATATATATATATATATATATATATATATATATATATATATATATATATATATATATATATATATATATATATATATATATATATATACACACACACACAGAAACACATTGATATAAATAAAAGAATAAATGCCTTTATTGATTAAACAAATTATTTGTACTATTACATAATTAAGATATATCGCCCTAATTGTCTTTAGGGCATACATCATATCCAACAATAACAAAAAAAAAAGCTAGGAGAATCGGTCCCAAGAAGAATATAAAGTGGGTGGAGGGTTTGCATTGACTATCGCAAGCTCAATGCCGTGACTAAGAAGGACCATTTCCCACTGCCATTCATTGATCAAATGGTGGAGAGATTTGTAGGCAAGTCTCATTTTTACTATCTCGATGGAATGTCATGTTTCTATCAGATCCCGATTGCACTAAAAGATCAAGAGAAGACAACATTTACGAGTTCCTTTGGCACCCTTGCTTATAGATGAATACTTTTTGGTCTCTGCAGTACTCCCACTACATTCTAGAGGTGTGTAGTTAGTATATTTTCTAATTACATGGACAACATCACTGAAGTCTTCATGGATGATTTCACAGTGTATGGTGATTCTTTTGACGCATATCTCGATAACCTTGGTAAGATCCTTAAGTGTTGTATTGAGCCTGACTTAGTGCTTAGTTATGAGAAGTGCCACTTTATAGTAGACCAAGGTATAATATTGGGCCATGTTGTATCTAAAAAGGGTGTTGAGTTAGATAAAGCTAAAATTGATGTTAATCAATCCTTACCCTACCCTACTTCTATAAAGAAAGTTAGCTCTTTTCTTGGGCATGCAGGTTTTTATCGCAGGTTCATCAAGAACTTTTCAAAGATCACCGAGCCCTGATATAGACTACTTTAGAAAGATGCTAACTTTGAGTTTAGAGATCCTTGCAAAGAAGCCTTTGACACCATTAAGAAAAAGTCAGTCTCTGTGCCTATTATCCAAGCACCCAACTGAGAGCAGCCTTTCGAGATTATGTGCAATGCAAGCGATAAAGGAGTAGGAGCAGTGTTGGGATAAGGGGTTGGCTGGAAACCTCATGTCATTTATTATGCCTCCCGGACTCTCGATACAGCTCAGCAGAATTACACTAAGACTGAGAAAGAACTCCTTGCTATCATTTTTGCATTGGAGAAGTTTTGTTCCTACCTTCTATGTTCCAAGGTCATTATATACTTAGACCATGCTGCTTTGATGTACCTTATGACCAAGAAAGATGCTAAACTAAGACTAATTTGATGGATCCTTTTTCTTCAAGAGTTTAACATCAAGATCAGAGATAAGAAGGGGACAGAGAACCTGGTGGCCAATCATCTTAGCAAGCTGACCAATTGAGAAGAACCAAGGGAAGTCCAGGATGAATATTCGGGGGAGAGTCTCTTTGCTAACACTGAGACTCCATGGTACACAGATCTTGTCAACTTTCTTGCCATCAGGGAGTTTCTAGGGGATTTCACATGCAATGACAAGGAGAAGATGAAGAGGGAAGCCAGCAAGTACTTTTGGGATAATCCTTATTTATGGAGACAAGGGAGGAAATACTGAGACTTTTACAAGCATGTCATTCTAAGGTTTGCGGAGTTCATGGTGGGCTAAGGAGACTTTTGCAAGCATGTCATTCTAAGGTTTACAGATATTATTGGCCCCACATCTTTAGTGACTCCTATACTTTTTGCAAGGCATGCGACAACTATCAACGGGTTAATAATCTTAGATGTCGAGATCAGCTCTCGATGACTCCATTTTGGGCATCGAGATCTTTGATGTCTGGGGTATCGATTTCATGGGCCCTTTTCCTCCTTCTTATAGGTTTAAATACATCCTCCTTGCACTAGATTATATCTCTAAATGGATAGAAGCCAAGGTGACCAGAAATGATGATGGAAAGACCGTAACTGACTTCCTTAAAGATAGCATCATTTGCACATACAAGACATAGAGACTACTTATTAGTGATCGTGGTACACATTTTTGCATATTATCTCAGCGTTACTGACAAAATGGGTAGTCAAGCATATGACTTCTATAGCATACCACCCACAGAAAAATGGGCAAGTTAAAGTGAGAAATAGAGAGATTAAGATCTTCTTGGATAAAATAGTCAATCCCAATAGGAAAGATTGGAGTCTCCGTCTCTTTGAATCTCTCTAAGCAGTCCATATGGCATGGAAAGTCCCCATCAGGATGTCACCTTATAGAGTCGTCTATAGGAAAGCATGTCACTTACCTATTAAGATCGAGCATAAGGAATTTTTGGCCATTAAGGAGTCCAATTTTAGGCTCGATGCGGCCAAGGAGCACAAGAGGTTACAACTATTGAACTTGAGGAAATCCGCTGTGACATCTATGAAAGGAACAAGACCTACAAGGAGACAACTAAGCACCACCATGATCTTTTTGCTTCTTGGAAAGTCTTCAATGTGGGATAGATAGTCCTTTTATTCCAATCTCATCTCAAACTATTTCCTGGAAAGTTGAGGTCTCGATGGGCTGGACCATACATCGTGACCAAGGTGTTTCCATATGGAGCAGTCATTATATAGAGCATCATGACTGGAAAAATTTAAAAAGTCAATGAGCATCGCCTCAAGCCCTACTATAAAGGATTCCAAGCTCACTCTGAGGAGATCACTCTCACAGAGACTCTTGATGCCACACCGTGATATCGGTGTGGCGTGTCGAGCTCACCAACACTAAACAAAGCATTCTTGGGAGGCATTCTTGGGAGGCAACCCAAGCATTTCTGACTCTTTATCTCTCTTTTATTTTCTAGTTAGCTTTTATTAGTTATATCTTGACTAGGACTAATCTCCCTCTCTCTCTCTCTCTCTCTCTCTCTATCTTTATTATTTATTTTAAATATAGGTCTCTATACATACTCTAGGAGCCAAAGCATCATATGCCAAGAGACGTGATTGAGAGGATAAGGGATGTGAAACTACACACGCACCTTGGTACTTGCACAGTAGATGACGTAGCAGTCATGCGAATATCATGGAGGTTTATGATGGTTTATACTAAATCGAGGCCATGATTGCTCCTACTCTCATTAATACCCTATGAGCCGACCCCTTTGAATGCCAATCTTCCATGCTTAAACCTTTCCCCTCAGTTTCAACAGTCATGCTCTCTTTTAAACCCTCAAAGCTCCCTCTCAAAGCAAACATCTTCTCCGACAAACTTTCCCCTCACTCTCAATAGTCACGCTCTCTTTCCAACCCTCAAAGCTCCCTCTAAAGGCAATTCTTAAGTACTTGAGAAGAACTAAAGATGAGTTATTGATATATGGAGATGGTGACCTCACAATTAGAGGTTATATTGACGCGAGTTTTCAATCTGACAAGGAAGACTTTAAGTCTTAGTCGGGTTTTATGTATGTGTTAAATGGAGGGGCGGTATGCTGGAAGAGTTCCAAGTAAGAAACTACTACTGATTCAACCATGGAATCTGAATACATTGTTGCATGCAAAGCAACAAAAGAAGTTGTCTGGTTAAAGGGATTTATTGGTGATCTCGGCGTGGCGCCTGAGACTGTTGATCCAATCACTTTGTATTATGATAACAATGATGCTATAGCTCAAGCAAGGGAACCACGGTCTCACTAGAAAGATAGACATGTATCCAAAAAGTATCATATAATCAGGGAGATTATTGATGCTGAAATAATAAGACTAGAATATGTACCCACTGAGCAGAACCTGGCGGATGGTCTAAAAAAGCATTGATTCAAGTCAAACATGACCAGCATGTTAAAGCATATGGATTAAGACATATGGCTAATTGGCCTTAGTGCAAGTGGGAGTTTGTTGGATATGATGTATGCCCTTAAGGCAATTAGGGCAATATATCTTAATTACGTAATGGTACGAATAATTTGTTTAATTAATAAAGGCATTTAATCTTTTATTTATATCGATGTGGTTATAAATATATTATGACTGGTTAAAATATATTCATTGATGTATGTATACAAAAGTTCTTGATGTATCATAGCATTAAGTTAGAGAAAATATAGTTGGACTATATTTTGTGAGACCTGCTTCATGTGCAATTATGATTATGTCTAAACTATCCCTAGTCATAATTTCATTAAGAAAGGATAGTGATGAAGCGGCAAGACTAGCATATGGTCAACTTTCTTGGAAAGGGACCAAGCAGTTAATCTCATAAGGACTAAAGGTAGTGCCTTAAGTTTGACACATGGATATATCTAGGAGATATATTGGAGACCGTAGTAAGTTACACACTTGGTGTATATATCAATGTGTTAGTATTTATCTTCATGCAATAAGCGTTGTGAATATACTCATACTTGAGATACTAGTTACCTTGTGTGGTACCAGCATTATAATTTGGGTCATTCCAATACACTCATCAATTTAGCATGTCATAGGTGTTTACAAGTATAGTGATGACAACATGTTGGTAAGCTATGTAGTCGAAAAGAATCCATCACTCCGGATATATAAAGGAGTTGTACCTGGCCACTTGTTGAAGTGATGATTGCTATAAACCTCTTATCAGAGTATGTGTTTGATAGAAATAGGTTTTAGTCAAACACACTATGGTAAAAGGCAATATACTTTGGTAACAAGTTATTAACTGGGATAGCTTAGAGCAACCTAGCTATTAGTGGGTTAACACTTTAACCCAACCCTATAAACCAGATGGTACTAATATTAAAGAATGGAAGGAGTTCATCGCATTGGGCAACTATTGCATTAGTCGCGATTAAGTCATAAGCATAAATGATGTTCCGAGTAATGGGAGATGGTAGACCCTTACTGGAGGCGTACTACAGTCATTTAAGGTAATCGAGCTCTATTCATGGTCTAGAACCTCGAGCCAATGGTTCTGATAGAACAGGGGTTGGTTAAGCCTTAACAGCTCAATACTTTGAGATCCTATAAGGTCACACATATTAAACCTTTATCGAACTGAGTAAAGAATTAATAGATTTATTCTGTTACAAAAATATAATATAATACTAATGGGATTATTATTTGGTTAGACTAAGATTTTATTTTGACCGGTAACTAATTTTATTAGGCTCATAAATAAATTAAAAATGTTTATTAAAATGATTAGATCATTTTCTGGTTAAGCCAGATATTTATTTTGACTGATAACTAATTTTATTAGGGTCATAAATAAATATATTTATTTGAGACCTAAAAGGTAAATAGCCATTGGAAGCGATACTAGTGCATGCGAGGGTGTGTGGCACTGCTTAGGTAAGTGCACGGTGGGTGCGCGGGGTACACGGGCTGCTTAGAGCAGCATCGTGCACTGCACACTGCCTTGCACACCTGTGCATGGAGGGTGCATGTGGTGTATGAGAAACAGCGTGCACTGTCCGTGCACCGCACAGAGATGCAGGAGAAACTCCGCATGTTGCACCGCGCATTGTAAAGAAGAGCGCGGGCAATGCACGGATCCACGTGGAATATGTGCATTTGCACATATCCCACATCAGAAATGGGAGAGGGTTTTCCCTCTCCGTTGGGCTATATAAGGAGCTCTTTGGCTCCCCTTTCAAAGCACTTCAAGTTCACATCTTTATGGCATTTTTTGAGAGTCTTCAGTGAGGATTCTTGAGCCGTTAAAGAAGAAATTTTTTATCCTCATGGATAATAGTTTGAGGATCCCAAATTATATTTTAATTTGGGGACCTCTAGTTTATATTTTTAGGTGGGCTTCTGGAGTGGTCTAGCAGCAACTCAAAGCTCTGCAGTTCTTCCTCTCGGGGAGGTTTTGGTTGGTGGGGTTCGTGTGGATACTCATAGAGGCTATCCTATACTGGGAGGCTTATGCAAGGAGGTTCTGCTAAAGCACACTTCAACAGATAAGTTTACTTTCTTTCTCTTTTAATTATTAGGTCTTTTTCTTTAAGCATTTTTAGACTTAATAATTATGCTTAGGTTGTTTTGTATGCTTAATTTATTTTACGCTTAGGTTATAGCTTAGAGTTATAACATGCTTAGTATAAAATATTTATGCTAGGATATAATTTAGAATTATGGTATGCCTGGCCTATGCATGCTAACCTAGGTAGAGAATTATTTAGGTAAGGCTTTATTTAATATGCAACTAATAGTAGTTCTTGGGGACAGAGAAAAAATTTTGAATTTCCGCCATGCTTGTTATACATGTTCAATATGACTGTCAGTTCCCTACAAAAGAATCATCCTACTTTTCACAATAGTCTTCATCATTTCATTTCTAGCCTAGTTTTAGCTTTTAGTTCTTAATCTCTTTACTTTCAAGCACTTTAGATTTCTAAGTTTTTGATTTCAGATTCAGTTTAGTAAGAAAGTTCATTTCCAGTTTAATCGCTTTTAAGTTTCATTTCAATTTCATTCTTTATACTATCAGCATGATTTACTTTCAGTCTCTTTATATTTTAGCACATTTAAATTCAGTCATGTCTAGCTAAATTCTTTATAACTTGACCAAGTAAGGGTCAAGGTTGGGTTTAAATGGTTTGAGGACAGTAATTGAATACAAAAATCTATTAGGCGACCTATTTACCAATCTCGGTACTTCAAGGGTTTTATAATAAGAGTTCACCTAGTCTTGCTGTTTGGCCTGATCAACTATTTGTAAGTTTTTGTGATTATTGTCAATCTTAATTCTTGCATTTGTAATTGTGCCTGAAAAGGGATAAAGTAACAACATCCTCCATTAAGACTGGAGAAAGGTAATCTTTCACCAGATGGGAGTGCTTCACTACCTGTCGGTAAGGATTTAGGCTTTTCTAATATTTATTGCTATCCATTGGCGAGTTCTCTGGCGTAAAGTCAAGAGACACAAGGAGTAAGAGGGAGGTCATGGCACGAAGTCCGGTCTCCATACACAATAAGGAAGAGTTGCTAGTACTATACAGGCATGAGTGCTAGTATAACTAAATCTAGGTCCTAGAGCAATTAAATCTTCATCCTATTATCACCATGATATTCAGTCTTTCTCTGCTTTGGTTGACTCATTGTTTCTCGTTATTTTATTGCCTGCTTTATTTAGTTTTAATCTACAAATTCCCATCGAGAGCACTTCTAGGTCACACTATGTGTTATCTTCTAAGAATAACTTTGTCAAATATTATTCCTTGCGGGATTGACCTCTGCTCGCTACTAACTACCAGTTTATTTTATGCAAGGATTTATTTTTTGTGGTCTCAACACCCATCAATGAGCAAAGAGCAAATATCTTTACTAAACCGTTAAGTAAAGATCAATTCAACAAGCTAAGGGAGGAAATTCGAATGTCAAATCCAATTTGAAGAAGAATCCGAATGACAAATAGCAGTTATTTCGGTCTTCTACGAATCAAGGAACCAAGGAAGAAAAGAAAAGTGATTTAATTCTCAATCTGGAAGGGAATATTCCTAGCTCAATAGAAAAGAGTGATAAATGGCAGTAAAAGCGCGAAAAAATAACTGTACACATTTTGAATTTCAAACGTTTATTAGGCAAAGCACGCGCAGTAAAGTTACAACAGTTATGAAAGAATAAACCATTCTAATTCTCGACTTTAAACGCCATTAACTTCTCTCATCAAAATTTAATTGCTGCATCATTAATGCAGTTAGTTTTAATAGCTTCTAGATTATTATTTTACCCTCATCTTGAAAATTTTATAAAAAGCCTTCAAAATCCCTCTTCTTCTTCTCACAAGCAATTAATGTATTGATACTCTGCAAAATTAATTTCAGAAACCCTAAACTCACAAATCCTTCTTTCTAAACCACTCAAATGGCAAACACTCACACCAAAACTACAACTCCTCCCAAAAACACCTTCAAGGTGGAAGATCTAAGTGATACTAATTTTATTCCAGTGAAGCGAGTATGCTCAAATATAATCATCCCCTTCGATTGCCTGGGTGATGACTTTTTATTCTCCACCGAACCCTATGCCCAACTTCTAAAAGACCAACATCTAGAGGTCTTCCTCAAGATGAAAAACCCAACTTACCTTATTCTAGTGAAAAAGTTTTATGAGAATCTCAAAACCCACACCTACTATGATGCACTTCGGAATATAGTGGCAAGGACAGTAATAACTCTAACTCCAGAATTCTTTGTCACTCATCCTAATAAGAAGAATGAGGGAGTAACGATGAGGACTAATGGGGATGAACAAATGGTGAAGTATGATCCCAATCTATTACTTCTAGAGAGAGTCTTTAGAGACAAGTGTTCAACTCTATGGTCCGAAATCCCAAGACTGCTTCAGTTTTTTTTGGCCAAATTTATCTTGATCCGAAGAGGCTCCCTAAACACTACTTCCTCTTTCTAGGAATGTGTTCTTCAACACTGAGTGGAAAGTAGAGTTCTAAATATGCTCGTGCTACTCATCCACTATATGAGATAACATAAGTACTCCTATGGAGGCCTGATCCTCAGAATCTTGGTTGAAAATGGGATAAATCTCATTAAAGAAGAGTCGGTGGAAGGCAAGGCAATTCTAGAGAAGAACTTTCGGAAGTTGACCTTTGGTGGGACTTGGGATGAGTAGAAGGCTCTGAGATAGAGGAAAGAAAAGTAGGAGAAAAGCAGAGTCCGGACGGCCAGAAGCACCGTGGAGAAGGCTCTAGTGCCTAAGAAGACAAGAACCATAAAACCCAAGGCCCAAAAGTAGATAAATTTAAAGCCTATGGATGAAGAAGCTATGTAGGAAATTGATGAGGATACCATGACCCTTACTCAAATCATAAAACAGAAGTCTTCGGAGAAGCCTAGAAAGAGGCTTATCAAGGCTGCCGCCAAAAAGAAGAAAGTAGTCGATCTAGAGACAACTGAGAGAATAGCAGTTGCACCTGCTGCTATAAGAGTTGGGAGAGAAAAGGGTATGAATCAATCATTTGAGGAGATTATAGAGCAATTGAGTTCCTCAAGCAGTGCTAATGAAGAAGAAGAAGAGCCTGCTCTAGAAAGAGCATTGATAAGGAAAGACTTTTACTAAAGCTCTAAGGCTTAGAGAGCTAAGTTAACCATACAAAGGCCTGCCTCTAGAATCGCTATAAGGGAACCTGCTCCTCAAAGCAAACCCATAGAACAAATAGAGGATCTGGAGTATAATAACATGATGGCTTCTATTAAGGCTAATCAAAGAGCAAATCATCCTCTCCTATCTATTGAAGGTCCCGGAAGCACATCCGAAGCAGCAACACAAGTCACTCCTCCAGGCTCTCCCACTCTAAGAATAGCCATCTCTTCCTTCGATCTTCAAAGACTGCAAGAGGGAAACAGTGAATAAGATTTATTCATCTACAAAGCACGTTTAAAACCTCTCTAAGACTCCTTTCTAAATCCTGAGGTTGAATCAGATGTATTCGTAAGCCCTGCAATGGTAGAGGAAGCAAGAACGAAAAGTCCTAAAATGGAACCAGTAGGGGAGATTGAGGACACTACCAATCTTCTGAAAGTTAAAGTGGAAGAGAGAACTGATGAGGAAGTAGAGCAGTCAGAATAACTCCATATTGAGGTAACTCTCGATCTTAACTCCAATATTGTTTTTGCTATGGATAATGATGCCACTGAAAATCAAGGCAACTTGGATGCCACTAACACTCTAAGTGCATCCAAGGTAGTTGAGCCTAGCCTGATGCTAAATGCAACAAAGGAGGGAGAAGGTCTGAGGACCACTGAGCACACTAATATAGTGGAGTCTTAAGGTGAGGCCACTCCAGCGGTTAGGGTGGAAAAGCAAGGAAAGGAGAATGCAGATAAGGAGAAATAATCAGAGGAATCTAAAAGTGGCTCTGGATCTGACTCAGAAAGCTCTGAATCTAAAGAATAATCCTTATTAGATAGTGAGGTGAGGAGGAATATAACCAAAGAAAAGATTCCACTAAACTTCTCCACCAATAGAGCTAAAAAAAAGTGCGCATGGCATTGAATTTACTATAACAAGCTAATCTGGAAGGGAAAAAATGATGAATTCAAGCCCATGCTTTGGGACATATATAGTAAGATGATTTCAGTAGAGAAGCTAATTAGAGATAAATCTATGGCTTTGGATCTGAAAGCAGAGTTGGGAGGAATAAAAATAACAGTTGGGAACATTGAAAAGAGCGTGAATCTATTCCCCAATGCTGATCAAGTTGTAGAAATGTCCCTTTCAAAGATCACTCCTACCCTAACCCAACTCACTTCTACAATAACAACAACAAATAGATCAGCAACCCAAGCTGCTACCATAGCAGAAAATAATTTTGCTACTATTATGTGACATATTACCTCTACCTCCACTGAACTTAAAATAGAGATGAAGGAGTACTCAGATACCAAGTTTGAAAACTTGCAAAAATTCATTCCCAATGCTCTCACTGAATCATCCAAAGACATCTCATCCAGAATAACATCCTTCACTGAATTACAACAAGCCTTCAAGGATCAACTCTTCAAGTTTCTCAAGGATAAATAATAAAAATCCTTGAGAAAGCTATGGATGACATGAGTAGTGATTGTCAAACTTAACTCTCTAGCACTGAAAAGTTGATTGGAACCTGGAAGGAGACTTTTGATATTGAACTCCGACACATTAATGAGAGCATCCACAATGGAAGGAAAGCAGTAATTGAGGAGGTTCAAAAGCTCTGCTCTAGTATGGCTAATTTAAGCCTTATTGCTACTTCTTCTTCTTCTAGACCTTCATCTGCTATTTTGGAGAGCCTACTCCTACCAATCCTCCAAGACTTAGTTCAACACATTGGAGACACCGACTTATTTAGGTACAAATGCTCACTCACACTTCTCAAAGCAATGTTTCCATTATTTGAAGAAGAAGATAGACAACATGCTCTCACTATGCACCCAAACCTTGCTAAATCATATGCATAGCTCCGGAAGATTATAAAGCCACTCCATCTCATCTCTGCAACTGTAGATAAAATTATTGAGCAACGTCTACCACGGAATGTAAATTACTCAATTATATCTGGAGCCTAGGAAAAGAAATGGGATCAACTATCCTACATGGTTATAGAACCCCTAGAATATGCAAACAAAAAGGGGGAGAAAGGCAAAGGCAAAGAGGGAGAAGCATCTGGAAAGGAATAGGAGTAGTATTGTTGACTAGAATAACTATTTTAGTGTAAAAAATTGTAATAGCTAGTTCTGCAATCTTTCACTTATATTCTTCTATAATTTGTAATCGTGAACTTTATTGATGTTAACCATTGTTAACAGCAGAAGTAATATATGGTGAAAATACTTACTCAAAAACTGCTTCTAAGTATAACCATCAAGTGTACTTCAAAAACTTAGAAGCTAGAATGCAAAGACATTGGGGGAGTTAGGATGCTAGAATTATGGGGGAGAAAATTGTAAATGACTAAGTATCAAGAATCATACTTAGCTCATATCCTTACATTCTTACTGAACTTAGGTTTATGTTTCCATCAAATGGGCAAGATTGTTGGAAAATAATGATCCGGAAGAATCATACTAAGAACAAGCATCCGAATCAGGTTTGAAGTAAACAAAATCTGTAAGTCTAAGAAGATCATCCGGATACATATTGAAGATAACAAATCCCTAAGTCTATGAAGGAAGCATCCGATTAGAGTTTAGAAAGGAAAAAAAACTTCTAACACCATGAAGAACATCATCCGGAGGAAGAACTGATTGAAGAGCATCCAATTCAGGATTGAGTCTGAAGATATTCGAAAGACTCAACTCTCAAGAGAAAGGGAATACTTAAATCCTAAGCTACCCTTCAAACATTGGTCTTAAGTCAAATAACCCTTTCTACCTCGAAGAATTAAAAAGTGACAACTTGCACGCATTTTATAAAAGGAAAAAAGGCCTAACTTGGAAAGAGAAAAATGTAACAACCTTTTTAACCTAGGCCAATGGTGTAGCAAGTAGAGCCCAAATAAAAGACAAATTTGCATAAAAGTTAGCATTGCACAAAAAGCCAAATAAATGCCAACTGATAAATTTGTCTCACCAATCCCAAGAATTCAAATGAGTCAATTATCAATCTAATGGACTAATCAACAGCTCTGAAAGAGCCACTTCATATATGATCAACGGTGAAGAATCAAGATCATACCAACGGCATTCAATGGCTACATTTATGATCCAAAGACTATACAAGGGAACCTTCACAAGTTGAGAAGATGCTGCTTGATTTTGCAAAAAGCTATTACATTGAAGTCCAAGCTATTCAATCAGTAATTTTAATCCCTCTAAGAATAGAACACTCACATTTGTTTGTAAGAATTCACAAGTAAAAGTTATAAACCTGTAGAATTCAAAATCCTCTTTTTATAAAACCAAGTGTAAATCTCATACTTGGGTGAGTATTGATATTGGGACTTAGCTTAAACTAGGGAAGTTTAAGTGGTATATCCCTATAGGACTCAGCTTACATTTGGGTAGAATTTAAGTGGTATATCCTGCTAAAGGGAGAGGACTCAGCCAAAAGATGGTGCTTTTGGTGGTATATCCTACATCCGAAAGAAGAGATCTCTGGAGGAAAATGTAAGGCTTGATTCCTGCCCATTGAAAGGAATCTCACTAGTAGATGAAGCTTGGAGGAGGAAACTCTGGAGACTGGAAGTATGCGGGGCCGAATCAGGATAAATCTCTATGTTTGAATTTACTTACTTTATCTCTGCATTAATTATATTTTCATCTATACTTGCATCATCCAAATCAAATAAATCCGGATCATTTCAAATACACTATGCATACTTTTTATAAGTCATTAAATTTCCAAAAAGGCCCCTCTGACCCAAAATACATATGCACAGTGACCAACAGAGATCTGCTTCGTATGCACTTATGATTATATCTAAACTATCTGTGAGCACGTCCACCTGACCTGATGATGATTAATACCTATTCACATAGGTGTGCAAATGTCTAAAGTGCTATAAATCGGATGACTCTTTTCCTTGTCCCAAATCCCTTGAATAATCCTAAAATATATCCTAAACGAAAGAACCTCAAATGAGCAATAACATGTCTGAACTTCTACCTTCCACAGAATTCTCTCCAGAACTCCAAATAAAATTTCCAATGGTCAAATGTTAGCCCTAGATGTTAAAAACCATCTATCAAAATTTCATAATGTTCCAACGGTTGGATAAGCATCGATCGATGGTTCTTATGTCGATCATCGCTTATTGCTGCTGACACGTGTCGAGTCTAGCAACGACTCAGCAAACCTACACATATGTGATGATCGACGATCATATACGATGATCAATGGTTCTTGGAAAAGTGTCGAGTCTAGTGATGAGACTCAGAGAAGCCATAACCTCCCAAGATGCGTCGATCGATGCTCCTAGATGTGTCGATCGACTGTTCTAAAATACCTATAAAAAGAGTGCGACCCCTGCTCATTTTCAGCAACTTCCAATAGTGAAGAACACTGAATCCTCCGAATTCAAGCAATCCCCTCCTCATAGTATTGAGGCTATACCAAAAATCCCTTCCTTTATCCTAAAACTATGCTCAGGTATAGAACCCTTCCCTCGACAAGTTTAAGTTATAAACTGGCCTAGCCTTATTTCCTAAACACCATCCCGATATTATTGTTCAATATCATTGACAGGTTTTGGCTATAAACCTTCCTCTTATTATCCTTCAAACACCAACTATACCTAGTTATAGTCCATTATTCTCGACAGTCTTTAGTTATAAACCGTCTTTGCAGATCCTAAGGTTCTCCACCTTAATCTTCCAATCATTCGGTTCTAGCACGTATCGGCCTTTAGGATACTCGAAAGGGAACTGAGGGTAATTGGATTCTATCCCACTTTTATTGCATTCATTTTTATTTTATTCATATTTATTAAATCGGCTAGAGCACCCAAAGCAGAGGAATCCATCGCCAAGGTATAAACACGTATCCCTTCATTTTTGTTTGTTTTAATTGTTATTTATTCCTAAGTTTTACAAACAAAAACAATATATGAAAACTATTTTTAATAAACCAATGAAACATAAATATCTCTAATCAAATATACAAGTAACTATTTTATCCGAACTAAGAATCACTGTTTTATAGATATAGGAATCCAACCCAGATCAGCTATAACATTATTTACCGCTAGAGCTGAATCGGGTGACGACTCTTATATTTAACAAAATAAAGCTTCTAACTCTATTTTAATTTACTTGTTTTCATCAAAAGAATTCTCTAAAGACCAATCACTAGAGGGGGACCCACAGTCCCTGTTTCCAAGCATCCCAAAATGTAAATGAGCCCCACGCTCAAACCGCAACGGCTCATCATAAAAAAACCGAGAGCCTGTGCACCTAGCACATAAAATTCTGCCCGTTCATACTATCCCTAGTCATAGTTTCATCAAGAAAGAATATTGATGAAGCAGTAACACTAGCATGTGGTCAACTTTCTTGGAATGGATCCAAGAAGTTAATCT
Source organism: Euphorbia pulcherrima (assembly GCA_947683365.1). Lineage (NCBI taxonomy): Eukaryota > Viridiplantae > Streptophyta > Magnoliopsida > Malpighiales > Euphorbiaceae > Euphorbia > Euphorbia pulcherrima. Next base: position 40,022,550 of record CANTUS010000008.1, on the reverse strand, counting down.
CCTATAACTGAAGGTGGTGCCTTAAGATTGACACATGGATATATCTGGTAGATATATTGGAGACCGCTATACGATAAACACTTGGTATATATATCAAGGTGTTAGTGTTTATCTTTATGTAGTAGCTTTGCGAATATCCTCATACTTGAGATACTAGTTACCTTGTGTGGTACTATCGCTATGCTTTGGGTCATACATATTCACTCATTAATTTAGGGTGCCACGGGTGATTACGGATATAGTGATGACAGCACGTTGACAGCACGTTGCTAAGCTATGTAGTCGAAAAGAATCCATCACTCCGGATATATTAAGGAGTTGTACCTTGACACTTGTTGAAGTGATTATTGCTGTAAACCTCTGATCAGAGTATGTGTTTGATAGAAATAGTTTCTAGTCAAACACATTACGGTAAAAAGCAGTATACTTCGATAACAAGTAAATAACTGGGATAGCTTGGAGCAACCTCGCTATAAGTGGGTTAACACTATAACCGAACCCAATAAACCAGATGGTACCTAATCAGTGGCAGAACCAGAATCTCATAGGAAGGGGGGCGAACTTTAATAAAAAACATTTTTGATGAAATAATTATGGGAAAAGTATATAACTATACCATAGTCCAACAATAATTTCCACAACAATACAAGTGTCCAATTCCACAAGTTTCAACAACATAAATACGTTCCATACGCCTTAAACAACATAAATATGTTCCTCTCCAACAGCTCATGCACAAGACATGTTTTTTTTAATTTTCTGTTCTTATTTTTCATTTATCTCTCAAACCGTTTATTTTTTTGACATGCCACTCTAGACTTTTTTGTTCGTCTCATTTTTATATTTGAAACGCCATCCACTGTGATATATTTTTTTCCAAACTTTTCGCCACCAGGTAAAATGCTGGTATATTGCTGTTAATGCTGGTATTTTGCTGGTAAAATGCTGGTATAAAGTGGTTTTTATTTGATTTCTTTCATAAAATAGATGCTTATATTTGGGTTCTTCACACCTTGTATAATGCTTGTATAATGATGATATAAAGTGGCTTTTGTTTGGTTTCTTTCATAAAATAGATGCTTATGTTTAGTTTAATTTTTCACACATGGTAAAATGCTGGTATAAAGTGATTTTTGTTTGATTTCTTAATAAAATGCAAGTTTATGGGTTATTTTCATCACACCTAGTATTTTGCAGGTATAAATCTAGTATGAAGTGGTTTTTGTTTGATTTCTTCATAAAATGCAAGTTTATGAGTTATTTTCATCACACCTTATATTTTGATGGTATAAATCCGGTATAAATCTATTATTAAGTGGTTTTTATTTGATTTCTTCATAAAATGCAAGTTTATGGGTTATTTTCATCACACCTAGTATTTTGCTGGTATAAATCTGGTATACATCTGGTATGAAGTGGTTTTTGTTTGATTTTTTTCATAAAATGCTATTTTATGGGTTATTTTCATCACACCTAGTATTTTGGTGGTATAAATCTGGTATGAAGTGGTTTTTGTTTGATTTCTTCATAAAATGCAAGTTTATGGGTTATTTTTATCACACCTAGTATTTTTCTGGTATAAGGTCCTGTTCTTTTCAACTTATATTCAGTCCAGTTCAGTTCAGTACTTCTACTTATAAGTTGAAAAGAACATGGCCTAAATCTGGTATAAATCTGGTATGAAGTGGTTTTTGTTTGATTTCTTCACAAAATGCAAGTTTATGGGCTATTTTCATTGCACATAGTATTTTGCTTGTATAAATCTGGTATGAAGTGGTTTTTATTTGATTTTTAAAATATAAGTTCATAGGTTATTTTCATCACCCCTAGTATTTTACTGGTATAAATCTAGTATGAAGTGGATTTTGTTTGATTTCTTCATACAATGCAAGTTTATGGGTTATATTCATCACACCTAGTATTTTGCTGGTATAAATCTGGTATAAAGTGGTTTTTGTTTGATTTCTTCATAAAATGCAACTTTATGGGTTATTTTCATTACACCTAGTATTTTGCTGGTATAAATCTGGTATGAAATGGTTTTTATTTGATTTCTTCCTAAAATGCAAGTTTATGGGTTATTTTCATCACACTTAGTATTTTGCTAGTATAAATCTGGTATAAATCTGGTATGAAGTGGTTTTTGTTTGATTTCTTCATAAAATGCAAGTTTATGAGTTATTTTTATCATACCTAGTACTTTGCTCGTATAATTCTGGTATAAATCTAGTATAATGCTGGTTTTTCATACCTTGTAAAATGTTGGTGAAATGATTTTTTAGAGCAGGTAAAATACTGGTAAAATGCTGGTATAAATTAAAATTCGAAAAAAATATATCATCATGTATCTAGTTTCGAAGATAAAAACGAGACGTACAAAAAACTCTAAAGCGGCATATCGAAAAAATCAACGGTTTGCGAGATAAATACAAAACAAAGTAAAAAAATAAAAAAGGGAAGGAATCACATATATAGGGAGGAACGTATATAATGAAAAGAGAAAGTTTAAAAGATGACCAAACAGTTATTTATAAAAGTAAATGGCAAAGAGGTAAATATTTTACACAACTCTCATATTTATTAGAATTTCCCAATAACTATTATCTAAACAATAAGTCAAATTCAAAATGACCATTAATTATGATTGTAATTAGTGCAATTAGAACTCAAAGCCTTGGTGGATCATTAAACCAAAGAAACTAAAGATACGTAATGAAAAACTTACTAATTTATATATAAAAAAAATTTACTCAAGATTTAGCAAGAATATTTACTAAAATATGCTTAATTTTTTTTATCATTAACCATCAAATGTTGTTAGTCTAGAATAATGGATTTATATTAAATTAAATAATATTAAATTGCATACTGTTAGATTTTTCAGTATTTATTTTTTAATTTTCTGTTGGTCCATCCAACAAAGAAATTTTAAAAGCTGGAAAAAGTTTAATGCAGAGTAACATTTAAAAGTAAATGAACATATAATAGTTTATTTAAGGTGCATTCATAGGTTACTTTGTTACAATTTTTATAATTTTTTCCACCATTAGATAAATGTTCTAAACTATGAATCTAATAGTAGTTAGAATCAAAGTAATTATAACAAAACAAAATAATCATAAAAACTTCCAATTTAAAGGCTAGAATTTGTTTTCATCAGTAAAAAATTAAGGCAGTGTGTATATAGAGTCTTGTGCCACGTTACTGGTTCTGTCAAGGCCTTTAGTATTAGTCGTTTTTAATTATCATTTTTAATTCTCACCTTCAAACGACATAGTGGAAAATTAATTAAAATAAATAGGGGCGGATAGGTCTCCTTCTACAACAACCAGTGGCCACCATTGCATCCGCAGTAGCTGAAACAGAGGACCTTCTAGGGAGTCTTTTGGTCAGGAATATTTCTTCCAAAGCAATCTGATTTCACTCTACTATAGAGAGGCGGTCATAGAAATTGAAGTAGAGGCATACGATGGGTAAAATTTGTTGGTGGAGAGGGTGGGCAGCGGCTGACCTTCACCGCCCACCGACTCCGCCAGTGGTACTGATATTAAAGAATGGAGGGAGTTTATCGCATTTGGCAATTATTGCATTAACCAGGATTAAGTCATAAACACAAATGACGTTCCGAGTAATGGGGGATGGTAGACCCTTGCTAGAGGCGTACTATAGTCGTTCAAGGTAATCTGGTTCTAATTACGGTCTAGAACCTCGCGCCAATTTTTCCTATAGAACAAGGATTGGTTAAGCCTTAACAGCTTAATACTTCCGGATCCTATAAGGTCACACACATAAAACTTTCATCGGACTGCAGTAAAGAATTAATAGACCTTGTCAATTACGAGAATATTAAATGTAGAATGGCTAGACCATTATCTGATTAGACCAGAGAATTTAATTTGACCGATAATTAATTTATTAGGGTAATAAATAAATACTGAATTAGAGGGAACTAAAATCGAATTACCAAACTGCCAGGGTTGGACCCTGAGAAAATTGGGTCACGCAGGCATTAAATGCCTACGTGGGATGCCACGTGTCACATGAGTGCCATTTGGCACTCATGGACCGCAGGCCACGCAAGCGCTGCCCAAGCAGCGCATGCGAAGGCCTGCATGTGGCAGGCCTTGCAAGCGCGGCAATGTGTAGCGCTTGCGTGGCCCATAAGGCCACTCGCGAGCTAGGCTCGCGAAAGGACCCGCAAGGCCCAGCCTGCGAGATAAGGTAGGCTCGCAAGAGCCTGCCTTTTGCGACAAGGCGCGTGGCTTGCGTATGACCCGCGGATCCACTAGGATTCGCGTGTCATACCTAGTGGGATTGGGCGGTTTTGTCTAATCCCACATTGACTTGAGGAGCAAGTTTTGCTCCCCTTTCTCCTATAAAAAGAGCTATCCCCCTCCTCTATTCAGTGCACTAGTTCTTCCTTTGTGGTCTGACTTGAGATTCTAATGCATTTTCTCAAGTGAGCTTAGAAGAACAAAATTAGGGATTCCTAATTATTTAAGGAGTCCCTTTAGTTAATATTCTCGAGTGGATTTTGGAGTGGTTTAGCAGCTACTAAAAGCTCTGTTGTTCTTCCTCTTGGGGAGGTTTCGGTTGGTGGGATTCGTGTGGATGCTTATAGAGGGTATCCTACACTTGGAGGCTTATGTAAGGAGGTTCTACTAAAGCACGCTTCAACTGGTGAGTTTCTCTTTTAATTATTAGGTCTTTTTCTTTGAGCATTTTTAGACTTAATAATTATGGTTAGGTTATTATTAGCATGTTTACTTTATTTTAGGGTAAACTTCAAAAAAGTACCTTGTAGTTTCACTCATTTGCAAAATGGGTTTTGTAGTTTGAAAAAATTTGCAAAAAGGGTCCTTTAGCTACCAAAAAGTGGTGTTACATTGAATATTTTAAATAATTTAACCTTATTATTTAAAAATTATACGTCAAAGTTTGAGTAATTTTCGGAGATTTTTTTTATATTTTATGATTTTTTAAAGTCTGTTATCATAATTTAATTAGAAAATATATTTGCACTAGTCAAAATATTTCAAAATTTTTACTGATGTATATTATATTTTTAATAACCATCCCACAAAAATTCAGATAAAAACGAACAAAATTACTCATTTTCGTGATATAATTTAATATTGAAGATCCTTTATTTGCAAATTTTTTGAAACCACAGACCCCGTTTTGCAAAAAAAATTCCTCATACCCCGTTTTGCAAATGAGTGTAATCACAAGGTACTTTTTTTAAGTTTACCCTTTATTTTATGCTTAGGTTATATCTTAGAGTTGTAACATGATTAGTATAAAATATTTATGCTAGAATATAACTTAGAGTTACGGTATGCCTAGCCTATGTATGATAACCCAGGTAGAGAATTAATTTAGTTAAGGTTTTAACTAATTATATGCAACTAATAGGAGTTTCTAGGGACAATGGACAAAATTTTAGATTTCTGTCATCCGTGTTATGCATGTTGCAAAAATTCTTATTATTTCAAGTCCAACCCTACTCCAAATCCTTACTCCAAATATAGAGTAAGGTATTAGTTACTCTAAATTTAAAGTAACACATATCCTACTCTATATTTGAAGTTAATTATTTTAATATTACTTTTTATTTTTTATTATTTAATTATAATAATTTATTTGACGAAAGGTTTAAAATATTGATATAAAAATTAAATATGGTTTGATATAAAGATTCTGTTTTTTATAAGAATGGAGTAATGTGTTGTATTGAATTCACTGTAACAACTATATAAATAGTGCAAATACTGTAAAAGTAGAGTTTAAAGTAGATATATAGAATAATGGGTTGGATATGGCTTCTTAAGTTTTACTCCCTCCATTTTTTTAACTATCGCTTTTGAGCTAAATAAATTTTTTTTAATACGTGTCAATTTTAAATTTTAATGTAGATGTTTGAACATTTTCTTCATTTTACCCTTATTTAATATAATATTAAAAAAGTAAAAAAAGTAAAGACCAATCATCTTTTCTATTAATTATTAATTTTAAGAGTATTTTAATATTTTTATCCTCTTTATTAATATTTTCTTGTATTGGCAAAGTTATTAAAAGTTAAAAGTTAAAAAAAATGGAGGAAGTATGTAATTAGTAATAATTATGAACGATGGAATGCAATTAAGTGTAATCCAACCGCCGAACAAAAATTCTTGAAATGGCTATTGGTTGGCAGTGGTTTGAGCGCCACCAATTGGACCACCGTTGATTGACATTGCAGGTCACTGCCCACAGGCAGTGTCTAAAAGAATTCTTTCTTTTTTGATTAATTAATTAATTAATTTTGATTTTTTGCTCCACATCTCTAAAGGCTTGACCACTTTGCTTTGTTTTATTTGTCACTAGGAAAAATTGAATAAGTGTGAAATTTAAATCCTATAATCAATAAAAATTAGCGATGTTAGTTTATTTAGTTAGAGGAGAATAAGATTCAAATCCTATTAAATATATTTATTAGAAGGGGTGATAAATTTTAACTGTGACTAAGCCTTAAATAAGATTATCTCAATAAAAATACTTATAAATATTATAAAAAAGATAAAAATTAGCAAAAATATCTCATATTACTAAAAAAAAATCTCAAAAAGCCTAGTCTATTTAGCCCCCTTGTTTGATATTACTTTTAGATATGTTGTCATAAAAGTTTTCACCGAAGAACTTTTAAAATAGTATATCATTGGATAAAAATTGTTAACTCTTAATACTAATTAATTATAGTTTGTTTGCTACTGATTTACCAATATTAAAATCTGTTATCATAACAACAAGCTGTAATATACCATAAATATGGAAATTTTCTTCATTGGACTAGGCACACCTTGCTCACAACAAGGTAAAGGCAACTTTCTCAATTGGAAAAAAAAATCTATCTCAAATATATTTGAAACCAAATACTATTAAATAAAAATGCAAAAAAGGTAAATTTTATTTCAAATCATACCGAGACTAAATATTTCAGCTTAAAAAAAGGAAATTGTTAAAATATATGGTTTAAGTTTCACATTAATCAAATTAACGTTATATATTTTCTTTGTACTCTCTGACTAAATTTATATTTTTATTCTTCTCCTATACATTCAATATATACTGCACATCTATTCATCGTTCTGCATTTTCTTCACCAAACTGGAATCCTCTTTCTCTCACTAACGATTCTCTCTTCATCTGGTTCTCTCTCTAACAGTTATCTTTGCATCAGATTCATAGTTCTCTGTGTATCAATTCTATTCTATTCATTTTCACTCCAGTTCCTCTCTACATAATTCAAGTTATTTTCGATTTACAATCAGGTTTGTGTTTTAATTTTGAAATTACAATTAGCTTTGGTTCTATTTTTTAAATCGGTTTTTGGATCCAATGTTCTATTCATGCTCTGTTTTAGAATTAGATTTGATTTTTGGAATGGATCGTTTTCTTGTTTTGTTATACTTCTATGAATCTTGGTATGATGATTTCAGATTTTGTTGGATATATAGTGGCTAGTGTTGCACATAAGGTGTTTGATGAATTGTCTGAATGGTGATTTCAAATTTATGATTTGTTATTTTCTGATTTGATATATTTAGTTTGAATTTGATTATGATTTCGTTATAAATACTTGATTTCAAAATATTCCATGATGTAATTATTTGCACATAAGGTGTTTGATGAATTTTCTGAGTGGTTTGTGAGATTGCTGTTGTGTGCTGTATATATAATGAACATTTTTTATCTGTTAAGTATTTGGTAGGTAAGCGGTATTTACCTGGTAAGATGTTGCTATGTATGTGATTTTGTTTTATTCATTCTTAATATGTATTTATATATTGTTATATCACCAATTATATGTCTAATGTAGTTTTATTATTGCATTTATTATGAAATATATGCTACTTTTACAAAGTAAATTATGGTTCTGCTATTTTTTTTATTTTTTAATCTTATTGTGAGCATGTAGTAGGAAAGCGGTAGGGTACTGGTATGTAATTGAATATGTTGTTTTTCATTCGCATTCTTTATTTGCTGTGTAGATAATGAACATTTATCATCTAGTAGGTAAGTGGTAGTTACGTGGTAGGAAGATGCTATCCATATGAATTTATTTTAATCATTTTTAATATATATATATATATGTTGTTGTATGACCTATGTCTAACGTAGCTTTATTATTGCATTTGTTATAAAATATAAGCTAATTTTACATTGTAGACTACGATTCTCCTATTTTTTGATTTTTTGATCTTATTGTGCGTATGTAGTAGGAAAGTAGTAGGGTGTTGGTATGTAATTGAATCTATCGTTGCACATTTACATTCTTTATTGATGTTAACCTTGGTGCAGCGATTAGTTTCTTTTTCTCTGTTTTTGTATCTTATTTGATTTTTGTTTTTTAATCTATGTAGAATGGGATCGTGTTCCTATTTTGATGAACTATTATGGTTCTTGGATTGGCGACTTCAAATTCGTTGGATATAAAGTTGCTGGTGTTGCGATCTCTAGCTGTTCAAGTTTGATTTCAAGAAACTTCTACTTGACAGTTGAGGCTAGATGATAAGTTAAAAGATTTGAAAATTGAATTTCAAGTTTCTGCTGGACATCCTCCCATGGAAATAAACTTTCAACAATATATCTTAAAATGATTGAACCAGTTATGTAACTAGTATCTAACTGGTAATTATCTAATATGGAGGATAACTGTGTTAAATGTGCGATGCATCTCTGAGAAATTGGTAGGAAACTGGTAATTGTTATAGTAGAAACTTTGTGATTCCGCCAAAGGAGAATTACAAAGATGATGTACATGTTACATCAAACCAAGATGTGATTGAATTCATTAAAGGGAACGCGCCAAATGATAATGTAAAGGAGATGTTGTATCATACATATAATGACATGTATGGTTCGTTGTAGTTTGATCTGGAACAGAATAAGTTATTTTTTTCAGTTTCATGTGATTTAGAACAAGTTTTCAATAGTTTGATCTAAAATTTTAGATCGTGAAGAATTTACATACTTAGTTTTTATTTAATTAAGAAAAAGTTTATAAATAACCCAGTTAAATTACAGATTGATTACAATAAATTTACAAATAAACAAAAATAAAAAACAAAACACAAGTAATGGAATACAAAGCATGTAGGAAACTGGTAAGTAAGTGATAGATACCTGGTATGAAAAATCATTCTAGTGAAACTTAATTTGTAAACAGTAAAAGAAATCATAGTGGAAACATTTAGGAAACTGGTAATATCCAAAAAAAGACAAATTACTTCAAATATGGTAGGAAACTAGTAACAATCTGGTATCAATACATGAAGTAACCAAATATTATCAAAAGTATCATTAAAAAGGAACAAACAATAAATTGACATCTTAAAAATAATTTCTCAACAATCAAAGGTACAAAAGCCGAGTTTATATAACTTCTAATTAATAACAATAAAAAATGGTTAGAATAATAAATGATCTTATTAGGAATAAGAAGATAAAACATCACGTGGCTCCCAAACAAGTTCTCTTGATATGGCCACTAACCCCACAAGAGATACAGTGTACACTGACATTCCTCTCTAGCTCATAAGCAGCCCTAATTCTATGTTTCCTTGGTCTCCCGACTCTTACAATAGCGTTCGGTGGAAGAATAACTTGATCTTCAATATCTGGAGGTATTTCCCAATAATTCGAATGAGCAATAATATATACTACTACATACTAGCACCCTACCACTTTCCTGCTACATATTCATAATAAGATTAAAAAATCAAAAAAATTGGAGAATCATAGTTTACTTTGTAAAAATAGCATATATTTCATAACAAATGCAACAATAAAACTATATTAGACATAAACTGATCACATAACAACATATCACTAAATATTAAGAATGATTAAAACAAGTTCGTATATATATCATCCTACCACGTAAATACCACTTACCTACCATATTTCATTTTTATATGTTTTTATTTTATGTTTTTAATTCAACAGAATGTTGGAAAACAATGATCCGGATCATAAAATTGAACTAAAATATCCGGATCAAGTTTGAAAGAAACAAAAATATAAACTCCTAAATCCAAATGGAAACATCCAGACAAGATCCAACCATAAGGTCATCCGTTGAAGACATCAAGTACCTAAGCACATAATAGAACTACCAGGTTAAGGTTTGGAATGGAAACAAACTCTAATCCTTCAAGATCAGCATCCGGAAGAACTAATTGCACTAGCTCCGAAAGAACACAGATCCGGAGGAAATGAGTCTGAAGACATCCGGAAGACTCACACTTAAAGAAAATGGGAAAAGTTTCAAAGATAACTTTTCCCTCCACCTTTTGGTCTACAAAGTCAAAGATCCTTTCCCTAAGAACAAGACAAAAGTGACAGCTTGCACCTTTTAGAAAAAGGACAAAAGGACTGACACTAGACAGAAAAAGCTAGCAACCTTTTTCACCTAGACCAATAAGGAGGTGCGTGGAGCTCACACCAAAAAGTTACTAGTATAAAAGTTCATGTGACACTAAAATATAAGGAAGATTATCATTAACATCTTTTTAGCCTCAATCGTAAGAATTCAAACTGGTCAAATTACTGTCTAACGGATTGATCAACTGCTCCGGAAGTGCAACATTCAACCCGATCAAGGGTGAAGATTAAACTCAAGCTCAACAACCCACAACGGCTACATTTATGGGAGGAAGCCTATAAAAGGGAAGCTTCACCAAATGAGAAGGTGGACTGGTTGATTTGAAAAAAGCTATTCGTAAGAACATTTTCTCAAGCAATCAGTAATCCCTCCAAGAATCATACAATTCCAAATCTGTTGTAAGGATTCCTAAGTGAATTATAAACTTAAGGAAATCCAAAACCAAAACCTTTAGAAAACAAGAGTGTCAGGATCTCCAACTTGGGTGAGTTGTGAGATTGGGATACAAGTTGGTGCTTCAAGTGGGATCTCCTTGTAGGACTCAAATTAGATTTCGGGTAGAAGTCTAAGTGGTATATCCTGCTAAAGACTAAAGGACTCAGCTAGGAGTAGGTGCTTCTAGTGGTATATCCTACATCCGGAAGGGGGTGCCATCCGAAGACAAATTGTAAGGTCTGATTCCTGCCAGTTGGAAAGGAATCCACTAGTGGATAAGCTCAGAGGAAGGAAACTTTAGGGACTGGATGTAGGCGGAGCCGAACTTGTATAAAATCACTGTATTTGATTTTCTTCTCTTTACTTATTGCATTATACTGTCACACTTGCAATATTCAGATCCATCACCCAGATCACAATCAAACACGCTACACTAAGACTTGTTAAAGTCTGTTTATTCCACAAAAAAGGCCATTCACCCCCCCCCCCTCTACCCTTATAAAGACCCTCATAGTGACCAACAAGTGGTATCAGAGAAAGTGCTCAAACTAGAGACTTAACAATCTCAAGCTAAAGGTCCACATATTTTGATTCAAAATCAAAATGAGTTTCCAAAAATCACAGCTCCTTTTGGAGGGTATGTCTATTACCTATCCTCCACTATTCACCGGTGAATACTACATGTTCTGGAAGAACCGGATGAAGAACTTCATCCAAGAACAAAGCTTACAAGCATGGTTAGTAATTAAAGATGGTCCATATGAGCCCACTCATGAAGTAGAGGGTGTGACTACCTGAAAACCCTCAAGTATGTGGGATGAGAATGATTTTAAAAAGCTGTGTGAAAATACAAATGCTATTAACATGCACTACAGAATTTAATAGGATATCCAGATGTGAGACTGCACAGGAGATTTGGCAGAAGCTGGAAGTAACCTATGAAGGAACTAACAAAGTAAAAGAAGCTAAGCTTAATCTACTCCAGCAAAAGCTTGAATCTTTTAAGATGGAGCCAAAATAATCAATCAGTAGCATGAACACTAGATATAACAATCTAGTTAATCAAATGAAGAGGCTCAGAAAGGAAATCTCTGAAGTAACGATGGTAAAGAAAGTGCTCCGGAGTCTCACCAAGGAATGGGACAGTAAGAAGACTGCCATTAAGGAAGCTCATGACTTAAATTTATATAGTTATGATGAGCTTATTGGTAATCTCCTAACTCAAGAATTATCCTTGGAGAGATACAGCTAAAAGAAAGGAAGCCTGAAGAGAAAAAGAAAGCCATTGCACTTAAGGCAGAATCCACAGGATCAGCTTCATCCAGAGAAGAAGAATAAGTCACGGAATCTCTAAGTACCAAGGAGCAACTAGCTCTATTTACTAGATAGCTCAACAGATTAATAGAAAACAAAGATAAAAGGAAATCAAGAAAGTATGAATCCCGAAAACTAAGAGAAGGCACATCCAGAAGAGATAGGCCTAGAAAGAATCTGGAAGAAAAGAAGGATCCAAAAAAAGAAGTTTCCTGCTTTAAATGTGGAGAGAAAGGTCATTTCAGAACAAAATGCCCCAAGCTTAAGAAAACTAAGAAGTTTAAGAAGAAGGCAATGGTGGCTACCTGGAGCAACATTGAAGAAAGTAGCAGTTCATCTTTAACAGAAGAATAAGAGACTGCCAACTGTGTATTTATAGCACTGATTGATCCAAAAGCAGAGCAATCCAGGAAGAATGCCTCTAAGCAAGATACAATATAAATCGAAGAATCAGAATCAGAATCAGAAACAGCAAACAGCAAACACTGAGGTAAACTCTTATTCAAATTCTGCTTCTAACTTTGACCTTGCTTTTATCTATTGTGATCAAGAGTGTGAAGAAGAATGCAAAAGCAATCAAGTCCTTAAGAAGACAAGTGTTAGAGATTGTTGAGGATAATAAAGCCTTGGCAAAAGATGTCAACCTGATAAGAGCAGCAAAGGACATTAACGAAGTTGAAGAGAACTACCTGAAGAATCAAGTGCAAATGCTAAGTGCAAATCTGATTGGGGTGGATAGAGAAATAGCTCTAATAAAGGAGGCATCTGGATGGAAACTCAATTCTCTAAAAAGAAGAAGAAATCCAGGGAAGACTATATAAAAAAACTCCAAAACCCTGGAACCAAAAGGCGAAAGAAGTCAGCAGGCAACCACAAGCCCAAAGATATACTGCTGCTCAAAAGGGAAAGGCTAACGTGAATTATAGCCGACAAGCTGCCAACTAGAAGAGGAATTATGCAGCAGAAATTGCACCTCCAACCAGCTTTCAGGCACATTCTGAACCATCCACAGGTGTTCAAGAAGCTGGAAATAAAGGAAACTATAGGAAGAAGGATAAGGAAAAGATAAAAAAGAAGCAAAGGCAGAACAGACCCATCTCAGGGTACAGGTTTTGTGGGAAAAATAATCATATTACTAAATTATATAGATTAAAAAATGGTTATTATGATGTTAATCCTTGGCCTGAGATGGTTATTAACCTGAGAGGACCTAAATTTGATTGGGTACATAAATCCACTTGATCTATTTTGTAGGTATGCCTTAGATCCATAGTAGATCAACACACTTGGTGCATTGATAGTGGATGCTCAAGGAACATGATAGGTGATGAGAAGGCCTTCATCACATTAACCCGAAAGAAGGGAGGCAAAATAAGCTTTGGAGATAATAAAAAAATGACAGATCGTTGGACACGGAACCACCGGTTCTGAATTAAAAATTAAAGATGTCTCACTGGTTGATGGACTGAAGTTCAACTTACTAAGTGTAGCCCAACTTTATGACAAAGGAAGAAGAGTCACATTTGATTTCGGAGGCTGCTCAATCCATGATAGTAAGTCTAATCAACTTATTCTTTATGCACCTAGAGTAAACAATGTCTATTCTGTTAATATTAAAAATGAGAAAAAGAATATTTGCTTGGTGTCTAAAGAAGAAAAATCATGGCTATGGCAATGGAGGTTGGGACATGTTAGCATGAACCTCTTGTATAAACTAGCCAAAAAGGAATTAGTAGTGGGTTTGCCTAAGGTTGCTTTTGATAAGGATCATCTATGCACTGCATGTCAATTAGGTAAACAACATAAGAAAAGTTTCCCTTCCATCTCCTACGTTCCTTCCAAAAGCGTACTTGAGCTCTTACATATTGATCTCTTTAGTCCAATAAAGCTATTGAGTTAGGTAGAAGAAAATACCACATGGTAATTGTGGATGATTATTCTCATTATACCTGGGTTCTCTTGCTAGCAAGCAAGGATGAAGCCTTTGACCAATTCTCAAAAACATTCATCTGAATAGAAGTACAATAGGGCATAAGCATTGCACGCATTCAGAGTGATAATGGTAGAGAGTTCAAAAATAAATATTTCACTGATTTTTATGACTCCAAGGGCATTAAACATAACTTCTCTACCCCTCACACTCCTCAACAGAATGGAGTTGTTGAGAGAAAGAATAGGACCACAGTTGAGATGGCTAGAACAATGTTTAGTGAAAATTGTTTGCCAAAATATTTCTAGGGTGAGGCCGTGAACACAGCATGCTATAGTTTGAATGGAGCTCTCGTTTGAAAGACCATGGAAAGGACCCCATATACAATTTGAAAGGGAATAAAACCCAAAATTGGGAACTTTAAGGCAATTGGATGTAAATGCTACATCCTAAATGACAGAGAGCAACTAGGAAAATTTGATCCTAAATCTGATGAAGCAATTTTCCTTGGCTACTCAATATATAGTAAGGCTTACAGAGTCTTCAATAAAAGAACCCAAACTATGGTAGAGTCTATACATGTAGATTTCGATGAGACTAACCCTGCAGGAAAGAAAAGTTTTATTTGAATCAGAGGTAGAATAAGTCCCAGTTCTACCTCTGCTTCAAAGGGAGAACAAGTCCCAGTTCAACATGAAGGCTTACAAAGGGAGATCTGGATTCATAGAAATCATCCAGTATAAGCTATTTTGGATGATGTCCAAAATCCAGTCAAAAATAGAGGATAACTCAATAGGATGATGAGACATGCTGCTTTTGTCTCTCTCATTGAGCTAAAGAAATTTCAGGATGCTAAAGGAGATGAAAGCTGGATGATGGCAATGCAGGAAGAACTAGATCAATTCACCAAAAATGATGTATGGGATTTAGTGGTACGACCAAAGGGAAAGTCATTTATTGGCACCAAATGGGTATATAGGAACAAGCTAGATGAATTTGGAGTAATGGTGAGAAATAAAGCAAGATTGGTTGCCCAAGGCTACAATCAACAAGAAGGAACTCATTTTGAAGAAACCTTTGCCCCTGTAGCAAGAATAGAGGCAATCCAGATTCTATGTGCTTTTGCATCATTCATGGGATCCACATTGTTCCAAATGGATGTCAAAAGTGCATTCCTCAATGGAGTTATCCAGAAAGAAGTATATATGAAGCAGCCACCTGGATTTGAAGATCCTAAGCATCCGAATCATGTCTATAAACTGAAGAAAACTCTCTATGGACTGAAGAAAGAACCAAGAGCTTGGTATGAGAGACTCACTACATTTCTCATATCTAAGGGATATATTCGGGGGAAAGCAGTACAACACTTTTCATCAAGAAGAAGAAAAATGATATTATTCTAGTCTAAATTTATATGGATGATATCATATTTAGAGCCACTGATGAAAATATGTGTGAGGAATTTAGCTCTCAAATGCAGAAGGAATTTGAGATGTCCATGATGGGAGAACTCAATTTCTTCCTTGGTTTACAAATCCAGCAAAGTTCGGATGGGATTTTCATTAACCAGTCAAAGTAAACCTAGGAGATCTTGAAGAAGTTTTAAATGGACAAGAGCAAGCCTATATCCACTCCAATGGGATCAGATACAGTCCAATCCAAGGATTGTGAAGGAGAAGATGTTAATCAGAAGCTCTATAGAGGGATAATTAGCTCACTCCTATACTTGACAGCTAGCCAGCCTGACACACATTTTGTAGTTTGTTATTATGCAAGGTATCAAGCAAATCCTAAAGATTATTATCTCAAGGAGGTAAAGAGGATTCTTAGATACCTCCTAGGAACCACTGAAGTTGGGCTATGGTATCCTAGTAATGGAGACTTCACACACCAAGGGTTCACTAATGCAAATTATGGTAGAGATACTCTTAAGAGAAAGAGTACATCTAGAGGTTGCCATTTCCTTGAAGATTGCTTAGTATCATGGTACAGCAAGAAGTAAACTTCAGTTGCTTTGTCTACTACAGAAGTAGAACATATGGCAGCTATTGTGCGGCTCAACTCCTTTGGATCAAGCAATAACTAGAAGATTATGGAGTTCAATCCGGATGTGTTGATGTTATGTGTGACAATAAAAGTGCTATTGATGTCTCAAAGAATCCAATACTCTATAGCATGATGAAGCATGTGAACATAAGGCATTATTTCATTAGGGATCATGTGATAAAGAAGGATGTTGCATTGGTGTACATCCCAACCAATGAGCAAAGAGCATATATCTTTACTAAGCCACTGAGTAAAGATTAATTTGGGAGGCTAAGGGAGTCAATTGGAATGTCCAATCTAATTTGAAGATAATCCGGAAGACAGTTCAAAATCAAATCAGATCCTTGGCAAGAGAGTTATTCGGAAGAGAAGAGGCATAGGAGAAAATTCAATTCTAGAAGAAACACTACCACATCAGCAGGCAGAAAGATAAATGGCAGTAAAAGCACGAAAAAGTAACTGTGCTGGTTTTGAATTTCAAACATTTATTGGTTGTTACACTCGTAAGTGAAAAGACAACTGTTACAAATTTAAATCGTTCCAATTCTCTAGTCTAAACGTCATTAACTTCTCTCCTTAAACTCTGTCTACCATGTCACCGATCTAGCTAAATTTAACTGCATAGGACTACCAAAATACCCTCACTTTAAAAATCCTATATAAACCCCTCTAAAAACCCCTTCTTCCTTATGCTAGCAACTAAGCACTGTTACTCTGCAAAAATCAAAAACCAGAACCCTAATTTTTATTCAAACTCTCAAATGGCAGCAATCATGACACCAGAAGGACCGATAATGCTTCCAGTTTAGGATATCTTTACAAAGTTTGATCTGAAAGATACAGATTTCAAACCCCTCAAACTCAAAGAAAATGATTCAGTCGTCCCCACTGACTATTTGGGTGACAACTTCCTCTTCGAAACCGATCCTTACTCTTAGTAGATTAAAGATCAACACTTGAAGGATTTCCTCTAGATCAACTGTCCAACATATCCAGATTTGGTGAAGGAGTTCTACAACAATCTAAGAGCGCATAAGAAGTTTGATGCTCTCCGCAATAAGGTACAGGTTAAGGAAAACATGATAACTCCTGATTTCTTTGAAGAATATCTCCATATGAAGAATAATGGAGTTCAAATACGTGTTGATGGAGATGAATTAAAGATGAAATATGATCAGACAATGTGGCTTCTAGAAATATATACTTTGGAGATAAATTCTCCACTTACTGGCCATAAGCACCAAGGATCCTACAGCACACACTTGCTAAGTTAATCCTCATCTAGAAGGGATCATTAATTACAATGTCAAATTTTCAAAACTTTGTGTTACAACACTAGGCAGAGAGTAGAGAAGTCAACATGCTAGTGCTCATAACACACTTACTAAAGCATCACAGGAACTCCCATGGTGCTCTACTCACCCGGATCCTCCAAGCTTCTGAAATTGACCTCACAGGATTCAAGGCTATCAATAAAAAAGCCATCTTCAAGAAGAATTTTCTAAACCTAAGGTTTAATGAGACTTGGGATGAGGATAAGGCTAAAAAGCTCTAGGATGAAAAGTAGAGCAGAGCAAGGAAAGCTACAAATCTAGATGCTATTGGCCCTGCTCCTAAGAAGCCAAGAATAGCTCAGTCAAAGGTCCAATAGTAATTGGCTTTAGTTCCAATAGAGGAGGAAGATAATGAGGATGCTAAAACTCTAACCCAGCTCTTGGCCAAATCCACGGAAAAGCCTAAGTCGAGAGGTAAATTGATCAAAGCTGCTGACAAATTGAAAAAGCTTATATGCGGTTCGAAAGCAAGAGAAACCATCGCAGTGGATGCTGCTGCGATTAGGAAAGGCTATCAAAAGGGGCAGAAAAGAAAGATAATAGAGATGCTGACAGCAGACAGAAATAGAGGATGAGGCCCCTAGGATAAAGAAGTAACTCACTTGGAAGGGGTGTACATTTGATGAGGCAGTACAAGCTCAAAAGCATAAAAAGAAGAAGGATGAAAAGCCTACTGCTATTGTGATTGATGAGGAAGCAGCCACTAGAGTAGTGATGGAGGAATTGGCTAAGGCTAGGGTTGCAAAAGGCAAGAATGTGCTTGGATCCACTAAGGCGATACAATCGGATGATCCGCAGTTTGAAGAGAAAAGGCAAGCCATGAAGGAAAACATTGCAATCAATAAAAAGCTCATAATAGACGGACTCGGGGGTAGTTCCGGCACTTAACCTATTTAAATTGATTCAGTAGATCTGGAAGGAATCACCAAGGATTCGGAAGCAAAGATTTTCCCCTTTCTACCAAGATTTGAACCTCTACCGAAAAAACTATTGTTTGTAGAGCCTTCAATCTAAACTGAAATAAGTCCTAGGGGAGATATTCAAAGTCTTATAAAGGCATATATAGAGGGTGTTGAGGATATTTCCAACATGCCTGGAGATGCTATTAAAAGTCCTAAAAAGGCAAATGTAGGGGTGACAGAGGACATTTCCTATCGTTCGGGGGTTGAGGTGGATATAAGAAGAGAAGACGGAGCAAGTCAGCATCTGGATCAGAATTGTAATGAGGTAACTCCTAATGCAGTTTCTCTTAATGTTAATGCTTACCCCTGCTATTGGTAATGACATAGCAGATAAAGTCCAGGATAACTTAGACACTACCAATCAAACTGTGTCTAAGGAATAACTACATAACCCCGGATAACATTATTCCGGAGGAGGGACACGGTCCGAGATCTGAAGGGAATGCTTCTAAAGCAGACTCTAAGGGCGAGGCTAGTCTGAGGGAACGGTTGGATGAAGGAAAAGGAGAAGAGGATAACTCAAGCTTTGAGGCAAGTGACAAGTAAGAGGATAACGAAAACAAGCCCTCTGAAAGCAGTGGTTCTTTCGGCTCATTCGGAGATGACTCTTCCAACTCATCCGGAGACAAACCTCTTCAAGCTGCCAGCCATATCCGAATCCCAGCTATTAATACAAAAGAAGCAAAAGTAACAGCAGCGCTTAAATTGCTTAAAGAAGCCACACTTAAAGAGAATGAGGAGGGGTACATCGAGCAGATTCTCCGAAACATCTGCCTCTATCTGAGAACTGTCAAAAAAGCAATGCTTGAACAAGCTTCTAGTTCAGATTTAAAGTAAGAATTGGGAGAAATAAAGCACTTTGTAAAGAAGATAGAAGAAAAGTTCTAGATTTTCCCTCTCCCGATGCAATTGCTGAAGCCTCCTTGTCTCAAATAAAACTAATAATCTTTGAGCTTAAGGATGGTATTACAATAGCCAACCGGACTGCTGATCAAGGAAACACATTGGCATTAAATAATTGTAGAACATTGCTTGACAAGATTACTTCTTCTTCCTCTGAGCTATAAGATAAAATCAAGGCATACCTGGATTCCAAATTTGAAAACTTATCAAAATTCATGGCCGAAAGGGATATCAAGCCGACAATTACGGAACTAGGAATAGACCACAAGTAGTCCAGGAAATGCTTGAGAACTTTCTGGATGAATCTCTCCCCAAAATCCAAGAGAAAATGTTAGATGATATGGGTGAAGATATGGGAAGTCGCCTGGCCGGACTCAAAAAAATAATAAATGATTAGAAAGCCTCTATTACAAAGGAGATATCGCTTCAAATGGAATCCATTCATAATATCCGGAGAGGAATTAGTGAAGAAATAACTCTCTTTTAAACCAGAATAAAAAACCTCTCTGTTTCCGGATCCTCATCTGGTTCATCAATTTCAGAGAGCCAACTCCTTCCAGTCTTCCATAATTTGATTCAAGTAATTGGGGATTCCAGGTTTTTTGAACAAAAAGGGGTGACAACTCTACTAAAGGCACTATTCCCTTATTTTGACAAGAAGTATCAAGAGTTTGTTCTACACATCCATCCGGCTATCAAACAGACCTGTACTCAGCTAAAGAAAGCTATCCGCCCCTACTACCTTACTCTAGCAACTGTTGATCAAATCATCGATGAAAGGAGTAAAGGTAATGTTGACTACTCTATATATTCTAAAGCGTGGCAAGAGGCCTGGGATAACAGAACCTGTATGGTAATCGATCCTTTAGTTGGAAATAAAAAGGGGGAGAAAAGTTAGTAAGGGGAAGGGACAAGCAAGGGTAAGGAAAAGGAGGGAGGACCATCCGAGGAAATTAGACTAGCTTATTCTTCAATGTAAACTTTTGTTATAGCTAGATTCACTTATATATATCTGTATTTGTAATCCTGCACTTCATTGATGTTAACTATTGTTAACAGCAAAAGTATATAGTGAATATCTAATTTCTGAAAAATTGCTTCTAAAGTATAATCTAAAATTGTACTATAAAAATATCAGAAGCTAGAATTCAAAAACATTAGGGGAGTTAGGATGCTAGAATTATAGGGGAGTAAAACTTGTAAATGACTAAGTATCAAGAATTATACTTAGCTCATATACACTCCATTCCCTTGTGCTTAGTTTTTGTTTCCATCAAATGGGGGAGATTGTTGGGAAACAATGATCCGGATCATAAAACTAAACTAAAATATCCGGATCAAGTTTGAAAGAAGCAAAAACTTAAACTCCTAAATCCAAATGGAAACATCCAGACAAGATCCAACCACAAGGTCATCCATTGAAGACATCAAGTACCTAAGCACATACTGGAACTATCAAGATAAAGTTTGGAAAGGAAACAAACTTTAATCCTTCAAGATCAGCATCTAGAAGAACTGATTGCACTAGCTCCAGAAGAAGATAGATCCAGAGATAATGAGTCTGAAGACATCCGAAAAACTCACACTTAAAGAAAATGGGAAAAGTTTCAAAGATAAGTTTTCCCTCCACCTTTTGGTCTACAAAGTCAAAGATCCTTTCCCCATGAATAAGACAAAAGTGACAGCTTGCACTTTTCAGAAAAAGGATAAAAGGACTGAAACCGGACAGGAAAAGCTAAAAACCTTTTTTGCCTAGACCAATAAGTAGATGTGTGGAGCTCACACTAAAAAGTTACTGGTGTAAAAGTTGGTGTAATGCTAAAATATAAGGAAAACGATCACTAACATCTTTTCAGCCTCAATCCCAAGAATTCAAACGGGTCAAATTACTGTCTAACAGATTGATCAATGGCTCCAGAAGTGCCACATTCAACCCGATCAAGGGTGAAGATTAAACTTAAGCTCAACAACCCACAACGGCTACATTCATGGGAGGAAGCCTATAAAAGGGAAGCTTCGCCAAATGAGAAGTTGGACTGGTTGATTTGAAAAAGCTATTCATAAGAACATTTGCTCAAGCAATCAGTATTCACAATCCCTTCAAGAATCAGACAATTCCAAATCTGTTGTAAGGATTCCTACGTGAATTATAAACTTAAGGAAATCCAAAACTAAAACCTTTGTGAAAACAAGAGTGTAAGGATCTCCAACTTGGGTAAGTTGTGAGATTGGGATACAACTTAAAGTTGGTGCTTTGAGTGGGATCTCCCTATAGGAATCATCTTAGATTTGGGGTAGAAGTCTAAGTGGTATATCCTGCTAAAGACTAAATGACTCAGCTAGGAGTAGGTGCTTCTAGTGGTATATCCTATCCCCAAGGGGGTACCATCCGGAGACAAATTGTAAGGCTTGATTCTTGCCAGTTGGAAAGGAATCCACTAGTGAATAAGCTTGGAGGAAGGAAACTCCAGGGACTGGGCGTAGGCGGGGCCAAACTAGTATAAAATCAGTGTGTTTGATTTTCTTCTCTTTACTTATTTCATTATATTATCATACTTGCATTATCCGGATCCATCACGCGGATCATAATCAAACACGCTACACTAAGACTTGTTAAAGTCTGTTTATTCCGTGAAAAAAGGCCATTCACCACCCTTTGCCCTTATAAAGACCCTCACAGGGACCAACACAAAATCTGGTAGGTAACTAGTAAGAATCGTATTTTCATATGTTTTTAATTTCTGTTTTTAGTGCAACAGAATCTAGTAGGTAACTGGTAAGTAACTAGTAGGTAACTGGTAAGAATCGTATTGTCATATATTTTTACTTCAATAGAATCTGGTAGGTATCTTGTAAGTATCTATTTTTAACTCAATAGTTAAAAAAAAGTTTTTGAATGTATCTGGTAGGCATCTGGTAAGTATCTAGTAGGATGCTCGTAAATTCATGAAATAATATAGAAAGTTGTTACAAATATAAACTTGGTAGATTGAACAAACTTCCACTGAAATATAATAAGGTTCATACCAGGTTCCTACTAGATATCTACCAGTTATTTACCAGATATTGAACATTTGTAAAAAAAGTTTTTCAATGAATATGTAGGAATCTGGAAAGTACATGGTAAGTGTCCGGTAGAATGCTAGTAAATATATGAAATATGGTAGAAATATGTTACAAATATAAACTTGATGGATTGAACAAATTTCCAATGAAATATAAGGTTTCTACCAGGTTGGCACCAGATATCTACCACTTACCTACCAGCTTGATGAATATTGCAAATTTAGAAAACTATCAGTTTCTTACCAGGTAAATACTAGAAAACTACCAGATACGCAAAAAAACGAAAATGCAAAATCAATACAAATTTGATAAAAACACATCAATATCTTTGATTGTTATCATTCAAAACAGAAATTCAAAAGCTCAATCAAACAAATAAGTTGCGAATCAAACCAAAGTTTGATGAATTTGTAAACAAAACTCTAAGAACTCTATATCCAACAATCTCACCACCACTCAGACAATTCATCAAATACCTTATGTGTAAACTCTTTATATTCAACATAGATTCAAATCTGAAAACAAATCAGAGATAATCAAAGCAAATCAGAGATTCAACTTTTTATCCAACAATCTGAAAATAAAATAATTTGATCCAGATAATCGAATCAAATCAGAGATTCAAAATGAAAATCAAATCAAATTCAAAAATAGAGAAAAACTTAATGAAACACCAAAATAATTCAACAAAAAACCTTACCTGAACTGTCAGAAATCATGAAGGAGAACGTTGTAGTTAGGAATGAAGGAGATCGTTGCTGTTATATGAGTTCTTGAATCCAGATCGTTGCTATTAGATGAGTTCCTGAGTCGAGATCGTTGTTGTTAGATGGGAGATCGATAATTTTGAACGCCAAAGAGAGTGGGGAGTAAGGAAAGAGAAACCTTTGCTTTGGAATATATGTTTGGGTATTTTGAAACTTATTTGGTTAGAGAAAGTTATTGGCTGAATATTAGAGTGAAAGGAAACTTTAATTTTGATACATTTATATAAAAGCCTAAAAAAATAGGGAGAGTACTAAAAAAATATTATTATTTATGTACTATATATAT
Source organism: Euphorbia pulcherrima (assembly GCA_947683365.1). Lineage (NCBI taxonomy): Eukaryota > Viridiplantae > Streptophyta > Magnoliopsida > Malpighiales > Euphorbiaceae > Euphorbia > Euphorbia pulcherrima. Next base: position 39,999,081 of record CANTUS010000008.1, on the reverse strand, counting down.
TATCTATCCTTTAAAGCAATTAAAAATATTTGTGGTTCAGTCTTTGCTTGGTTTGTTTTCATTATTTTAGGCTAGACTGTCTAACCACCGGTGTTTTAAAAAGCGTTAGGCGTTGGTCGGGCGGCTAGAGCTCCAAAATGTCTAGGAGGGGCCTAGGCGGAATCTAGGTGGGACTTAGGTGAATTTATATTTTTTATTTTTAAATATTTATTATATATATAAAAATATAAATTCAACTAGTAAATTATAATAATATAAAATATCATAAAAGATAATTTAGACCATATTTTAAAAATCACTTAGTGTTAATTGAACGATAAGAACCTCCGTGATACAAAACATATTATTTCTCCAAAGGCTGCACCGGGGGGTCTTGGGTGGTCAATTGACCCTCAACCACCGGAGAACACGTATGCAATTTAGGGTTTAGGAAACATATTTATTCCCAACTTGAGGAAGAAGAAAGCTCGTATTGGGCCCCTGTTTATTGTTTTTAATTGGCCTGAAAAACAGTATTATTTGGAAAATTTGGGCCATGGTTCGACTGACAAAAACGTGGGCCCTTTAATCTTTTTAATATCTTCACCAAAATAAAACTTATTTTTGACATATAAAGGTCCTGCATAATATATAATTATAGGCAAAATTAATTTTATAAATTTCAATATTTAATTTATGTGACATATTTTAACTAATAATTTTTTTAATTTACTTCATAGATGTTTAACAAATTTATGATTACAAGTAAATCATGTAATCTCCATATTCTTATGTAATGTTAGAAAAAAAGGTTACTTTCGGACACAATACACTAAAAAAACCCATGAAAAATTGACATTTGAAAAATGCACTGTGTTTTGACAACATGTACTCAGGCCTAAATATTAAGGGTCTCAATTTTGACCCTCCAAGAATGAAACCCTTGGCACCGCCATTGTGTTTTTCGGTTTATACCTTAAAATAAAAAATTTATTATGAAAACACTTTAATATACATTAGCTTTACCAGCTAAAGTACTTTTTATTGGTAAACTATGATTATTATAAATAATGGTATCGTAAAAAATCAAAATTAAGAGCCGCCTAGGCGGAAAAAATTGGGCTAGGCGGGTCCTAGGCGGCAATAAATCGGCCATGCGCTTGATAGCGCCCTATGAATGAAAAGTCGGACAGCAAGCCCTAAAATAGCACCTAAACGGAGCCTGGGCGGGACTAGGCGAGATTTTTAAAACAGTGCTAACCACCTTCTCACATCATCCATAGATACGTTTCAAACATTAAATGAATTTTGGATCATCAGATAATACAAATTAGGATAAACTTAAAAAACATACCATGTGATTTGGTCGTTTTACAAAAAGGTGCTGGTGGAATTTTTTTTCAAAAAGTTGCATGTGGTTTCAAAAGTTTACAAAAAGTGGATTTCCAAAATTTTAAAAGCACATTTTAAAGGATAACCTTATCTATTTTGAAGTAAAATTTTGCAGCTTAGTTAATGAGAATATAACACACCTTTGTGATAAATTTTAGAATTTTTTGAGAATTATTAATGTTTATTTTAATTAAAATTTGATTATAACTTTAAAAAATCAAAACAAAAAGAAAATTTTCCGAATTTTACTCAAATCTTGATATATAATTCTTAAATAATATAGTTAAAATATAGGAATGTTGAATATATTGAAATAACTGGTGTAGCACTGTAATTTCTAAACCACATGCACCCTTTTGAAAACTTTGAAATCACAGGTACCCTTTTGAAAAAAATTTCATAAACACCTTTTTGTAAAATAATGAAACCACATGACATATTTTTTAAATTTACCCTACAAATTAACGTGACATAAAATAAATAGTCACAACAAGTTGTTAAAGCAATTGGAAAGAGAATGACATATAAACTAATAACGATACAAGTATCACCTTATAATAATGAATTTTAAGAAAACTATAAGCTAAAAGAACCTAGCCGCTCCTGCTGATTGCTGTTTACCATGAAATCAACCTTCTGCCGATCGTCCGGCGTTTCCTAGCTCTCCCATCAGTCTTGCCGCCCATCCCTTCACTATCCTCGTTGCTGCTCCTTAGTTTTGGTCCTTTAGGTTAGAGGTTTTGTTCGGTTTTCGCGATATTGGTGCAATTGAAGGGCTGTTTGTTAGAACGATGGCTATTATCCACCGGAATAGGATTGAGATTCAGAACTCTAATAGTAGGAACACTCGGATTTACTTTGAGAACTTCCCGTCGACCCATGGAGCTAACGATCTCCGATCAATCTTGGCAAAATATGGTGTATCATATGAGGATTTTGTTGCTAAAAGAAGAAACATGAAGAACCTGAACTTTGGTTTCATCACCATAGATGGCTCTATTCCGACAAACGATGCCCTCTATAGACTTAATGTTGTCTCAATTGGGCATATTAAGATGCGTGCATTCAAAGCCAAATATCACTCCCCAACTAAGCCGACTTCATTAAGGATCATCCCTAGAACCATGCCTCGACCTCAAATAAAGCCAAAACCACTATTCAAGGAATCACCAAGAGATGATAGTTAATATGTGATGGTTGTGGCCCCTCCCTCGGACTCCTTAAGATCAAATTGGAAGATGGTTTTCCTCTAGCTTCTTGGCCTAATTTTGCGTGTCTCCTATCGATAAGGAACTTATCCCTTATTCCTGACCTTTCTGATACGGTTTCGAATAGACATTTTTCTTTTGACTTCATTGCTCCCGCGGGTGGGAACAAGGTTATCATGGCATTCCACTCGACAGATCCGAAAATTGCTTTTTCGGAAGGAGACTAGTTACACTTGCAGGATATTTTCTCAGATTGTACAGACTTTCCACTAAATTTTGCTCCTTCGGAGTGTCTCTTCTATGTGGACTTCTTTGGGATCCCGCTTAGTCTGATTTTAGAACAGCTCATTCAGAAGCTCGCTTTGGTATTTGGTTCTTTTGTTGCTCATCACTTCAATTATATAAGTCCAGATCGCCATGATGTTGTTTCCTGTCTTATTTTTGCACCAATCGGAAGCACTAACAGACAGTTTTTATTGGTAAATGAGAATGTTGAATATATGGTTCACATTAATTTCAGACAGGCAATTACATGCTCCAAGTGCCATCCGGAGGATTAGAAACCCGTCTCGTCCCTACAGAATCTAACTGGGTCTTCTCCGACTTCTGCTATTGGGTTGAATGACAGTGTTCCCAGCTCCCCTACTTTAATGAGGAAGGTCTTAGCTAAAATTTCTGTCAAATGTAATGTTCCAGGTCGACATGGGTTTACTGACAGCGTCCCCAGCTCTCCTCCATATGATAATTGGGGGGCTGAAATTTTTGTCAACTCTGGTGGTGTTTATTCAGTGGGTTTACTGACAGTGTCCCCAATACTATTCTACAAACTAAGAATAAGAATGTCAAAATTTCTGTCGATTCGCAAGAAGGGAATGGTGGGTTTACTGACAGTGTCCCTAGTGCTAGTGTTAAAATTTCTATCCCGCCACATGAAGACAATGATGGGTTTACTAACAGTGTCCTCGGTGTTTTATTATAATCTAGAAAGAATAGTCTTGAAATTTCTATTGTGCAGCGTGAGGGTGAAGGCGTATTAATTGGGTTTACTGACAGTGTCCCCAGCTCTCCGCTCCATGCTAAAGAGAAACAAGCTAAAATTTTTGTCTTAGGAAAAGGTAATAAGGGTTGTGATTTTGGGTTTACTGACAGTGTCCCCAACTCTCTCCCCCCACTGAAATAACTAGTCCCTAGCTCGGTGTCTCAGGTATCTCCTTCAAGGGATTATGAAGCTGAAATTTCTGTCGAACGTCGCTCTAGTGTCCAGCCAAGTCCATAAGGTGTGGTTGCTGATTCTTGGAAGAATTTGGATCTAATTTATGAGCCTTCAAAATCCACGGGCAGTTATAGCTCCTCTTCAGTTCAAGTGAGGGTCATAGGAAATAATCAGTCCACTGAGATATTCATTCCTATTGGTGGATTTAACATACAGGGTACTTCTTGTAGAAGGTCTTCGGCTACAAAACCCTCAGGACCTAATATCGCTAATATGAATAGGGTGATAACTCGCTCCAGAACAAAACCAGGGGGTATGTCGAAAAATAGAGCAACTCTTGAAGTGGTAAAGAAATTAGGGCTCTTCAAAGACAAACACGCGAAAGTTATTTTGATGGCGTTGGAATCGAGAAAAAATTGAGCTGATTTGCCTATCCATGTAATTATTGTTTATTATGTCTTTGAACTTCTTGAGTTGGAATTGTCGTGGGGTCTAAACAATGGGGGGAAAACAATTGCTGGTTAAAACTCTCATTCAAAAATGGAATCTCCAAGTTTTTACTCTATTAGAAATGAAAGCCAGTGGAGTGTTAGGGAAGGTATTGCATAGATTCTAGGGCCATAATGACTTTCAGTTCCATTATATTTCATCTGTGGGATCTTCGGTGGTCCATTTGGTTTGTGTCTATGCTTCTAATAATGAGGATATTGGGTGGAAAATGTGGCAGGAACTGCATCCTATTATTATGAGCTTAAATTCGATTATCATATATGGTGATTTTAATGAAGTTTTGCATGCATTAGAGAGAAATGGGGCGAGAACTATGAGATCGCTGATACACTTTCGAGATTTTGTAGACGATTGTAGACTTTATGATTTACCTCTTCACGGGAGGGATTATACATGGGCCAATTCTCATTCTTACTCGAGGATTGATCGAGTTTTAGTGGCGGGTGATGTATTGGATCGGTGGCCTATGATAAGGTTGTCTTCGGTTGATTCAACACTTTCGGATCATTTCCTGATTGTTTTCTTATCTCATGCATATGGAATGTCTAAGAGGAAACCATTTAGATTATTGAATGTGTGGTGGGAGAACAATGCCTTTTTACCCTTCCTTAACAAAAATGGGGAGGGATTTTGTCTAATTTTGCTAATTAGGACATTAACTTCAAGCTTGGCAAGTTGAGAAGTTATATAAGATCATGGCATAAATAGAATTTTAGCAATCTTAAGGAACCGATTAAGGAGTTAGAGGAACGTGTGATTGGACTTATATCGAGTTCGGTAGTGTGACCCATTGAACATATTGAGGGTCAGAATTACATACTGTGAGAATGGACTTACTAGCGTGTAGGAGAAACCTAGAAAACATAAGACATCAATAATTGAGGGTGAGGTGGACGTTATTGGGGGACGAGAATACGGGTTTCTTTCATTGAATTGCTTCTTCTAGAGCTCGTGTTAACCATATTAGTCAACTTGAAGAAGATGGAGAATTGATTTCTGAACCGAATCTTATTGTTACGAAAATATGGAATTTTTATTCGGAGTTGTTTGCGGAAAATAGAGTGGTTCCATTTTCTTTAGAGCAGTTGGATTTTAGAAGTGTAGACTATGAATCAAATTCGTGACTGACAGCAGTTTTTTCGGAGGATGAAATTTGGCACGCTCTTTGTTCGTGTGGGGAAAATAAGGCTCCGGGACCTGATGGCTTTAATTTTTACTTTTACAAACGATTCTGGGTGGAATTAAAAGGGGAGATTAAGCTTCTTTTTGATAGATTCTACACTACGTGTAGGCTGTCTGAAGATATTAAGACATCACATATGGTTTTGATTCTGAAAATTTTGGGGACATGCGCTTTATCAAACTATTGACCAATTGTGTTGATTCATGGGGTTTATAAATTACTAGCAAAGATATTGGCAAATCGATTGCAGCCTTGTCTATCTGAGCTAATATCAGATTCACAATTTGGTTTCGTTAAGGGTAGAAGTATACATGAGTGTTCGTTCATAGCATCTGAGGTGTTACACTCAATTCATTCACGAAGACAGGCTTATATGGTGTTGAAACGGGATTTTCATAAGGCATATGATAGTGTGTCCTGGATGTAAATAGATGAGGTGTTAAGGAAAATGAGATTTGGAGATAAATGGGTTTCCTGGTTGAGGAACTGTAGGAAAAATTCATCCGCTTTTATTCTTATTAATGGCACACCTTGTGATCAAATTCGTCTCCGTCATGGTGTCAAACAAGGAGACCTATTGCCTCCCTTTATATTTGTATTAGTTATGGCAGGTTTGAAACAATTATTGGATGCCAGTATTAGGGAGGGACTGCTACCAGGGTTTCGGTTAGAGGGTTTAGAGTTGGATACTTCGGTGTTACAGTTTGCTGATGACATAATTTGTTTTTTGTCGGCCGATGAATCTGTAGTACCAATTTTTATTAGAGTTCTCCACTGTTTTGAGTTAATTTCAGGCTTAAAGATTAATTACAACAAAAGTTTATTAACTGGGGTGAATGTTCAGGATGCGGTTTTGACCTCGTGTGTGAATTTTATTGGGTGTAAAGTGGAACAATTTCCGATTACTTATTTGGGCACACCTCTTAGCTGGAAATGGCTGCCTGTCTCAGCTTGGACACCGCTAGTACTGAAATTTCAAAACAGACTTACGGGTTGGAAAGGAAACAACTTATAGCATGGAGGGAGGATAGTGTTGGTTAAATCGGTTCTTACTTTACTTCCAATTTATTTAATGTCCCTACATAAAATGCCTATGGAAATCAATAACAGACTAACCCAATTAATGAGGAACTTTTTGTGGAAGGGTGATCCTGATGGCAGAAGTTTATGCAAGGTGGGGTGGAGTACCATCGTTCTCCCGAAGGAGTTAGGGGGCCTATATATAAGGGACTTTAGGCTAGTCAATTGTAGCTTGCTTTTGAAGTGGTTGTGGAGAATGCGAAATGCGAATCATCAATCCTTTTGGTATGAAATTTGTGTGCGCCGAAACGGTTTTTGCTCACGGAGGGAGGTGGAAAATTGCGACACTAGGAGGTTATCTCCTATATGGAAAGGGGTGTACTCTTTGTGTATTTTGGATGAACGGTATTGAAACTTGTTTAAGATATCTAACTGGGTGATTGTTGGGAATGGTGTTATGTCGTCCTTCTGCATGACAACTGGACATTTGATCAGCCCCTGTATTCGCTATTTTCCAATCTATATGTTATCTGTAACATGAAATTCTGCATGGTGCGACAGGGAAGCGAGTTTCTATTTAGAATGAACACTTTTGGTCGACCTTTTTGGAAGCGAAACCTACGTATTTCGGCAAGAGAGCGATGTTGCCAATTTAAATAGTGGATCATTATGGCATATCCTACTTATTTTAAGGGGAACGGGATGATCGTAGGTGGGGATGTTCATAGAGACTGCGTGTTCCCTATGGTTGCTGATCGATTTATTTAGTTGGATGAATCGCATAATAGGTACACGGCGGGTTCATTCTGTCGTTGTTTTTATTGCCAGCCGTGCTGGTCAACACCGATATTGAATTTCAAGCCATTATGGGAATCCAATATTTTGCAGAAAATTCGCTTTTTCGGGTGGCTTATGTTTCATGGGTGCTTGCCTACAAACTTCTTTTTAATTAGCAGAGACTGTAGGGTTATAGACAACGATGACTGCCCCTTTTGTGGTGTTTCCGAGATGATGTCTCATGCGCTATTCTTTTATCCTGGGAGTTTATGACTGTGGCACCAACTATTCCGACTATTTGGAATCTCGGTCACTATGCCGTTGTCGTATGGTGCATTCATTGAACTATGGTGCTCTCATTTTGATTCTGCTTCAGGTAGAGATTTTGCTACCACGTTGTAGTTCGTGATTGCTTAGTCGTTGTGGAAGCGAAGGAATACCTACATTTTTAGGGCACTCTTAAATCGATCGGAATACATCGTAACATTAAGTATTTACTTTGCTTGGTTCTTATTTATATGTAGGAAGCGTAGTATGGGTTTTCTTATTTCGGATGTATTTATTTTTCCACAACATTTACTATCGTGTGACTAATTTGTTGATCACTCATTGTGATTAGCTTTTAAATAATAAATTGTCTGAGTGGTGTAGCCACATTGGCTTCCCCTGGTTGTTTTCATTAAAGAAAACTAATAATGATACTATACACTACTACAGTTTAGTAACTTGTGCCAAAGATTTCCAAATTCCAGTTACGTGGATACGTTATGAACCAATGAAAATTTGATTATTATAGCCTGCCTCGTACACTTTAAAGGCTAGATACATTCAGATGCTCTCAGTTGTACGATAGGAGTATGTTCTATGGAACTAAGTACTATAGTTTAATTTATTTCAAATACATCATTTACCTCTAAATTTGACACCAAAAATAAGATGTCATCCTAAATTTTTAAAAGTTATAATTTGCTCCTTAAATTTAGCAAAAATGAATCAGTTTACCTAATGAACTTAGCAAAAGTGCATTACTTGGCCCCATCATCTTTCGATTGGAGAGAAAATTTAGAAAAATGACATATTTGAAAAGTCAAACCAATTAAAAGCTGACAGATGACATTGAAGGGGCAAGCTGGTGCACTTCTGCCGAAGTTTAAGGGGCAAACTGGTTCACTTTTCTACGTTCAAGGGCAAGTTAAAACTTTTAAAAATTGACATCTAACTTTTCGTGTCAAGTTCAGGGGTACATGATGTATCAAACCTTTAATTTAAGCTAAACTTAAAAAACATATATGTATTTGATTCTTTTGAAAAAGAGTTGTAACTTTTTTCTTTAAAAGGATATCAGTTGTTTCACAAATTAACACAATAATTCACATTTAAAATTATATTAAGAAAATAGGTAATTTTTTTTATTTTAAAGTGAAATTTTACAGTATAATTATGATAAATTTTATAATCTTTCTAGAAGTACAAATATTTTTTTAAATAAAATGTGATGATATTTAAAAAAAATATAATAAGATAAAAAATTTCTAAAAATGTCTCAAATTTCAATGTATATTCTCAGATAATTATGATTAAATTATAGAAATTTTAAAAATTACTTAAGAAGATTTTTGAATTACTCAAGTATCTGAAAATATAATAAGATGAAAATTTCATAAAATTTCTAAAATTTCAATGTACAATTCTTAAATAATTACGATTAAATTATAGAAATTTTAAATTGATTGAAATATCTTCTATAATATTGCTATTTTTAATGAAAAATATTTTTTTATAAATTTTGAAACTGCATGCACTCTTTTATAAAAAAAATTTCACAAGAACCTTTTTGCATAACAGTCAAAACACAAGGCATGTTTTTTAGGTTTACCCTATAAGTAATGTAGAACTAAATCAGTAGTTTTCCTGGATTATGTAAAGTTAAATGTATTTTCTGTTGTTTTTGAAATCGGTTATATGGTCTTTAATCAATTTCATTTTTGCTTATCTAGTATCAAACCTATTGAATTTTTGCCTTTTTGGTGCATGATCTATTCAGTTTTGCGAAAATCAATATCGTCATTTGGAACATGAACATACACTTTGCTGACAATGTATGGACTTGTCAGCTCTTCATGATGTGTTAAGTTGTTTTACTAAAATTGGATATGCAAACATTAAAGAGGTAAAAATCGAATAGGGCACACACTAGATATGCAATTTGAGTACAAAGGACATTTGAGTCATAAAAATTCAAAATAAGTATGATAAACTTGAAAAACATGTCATGTAGTTTAACTTATTTTCAAGAGGGGGCTCAAAGTTTTTTTTAAACATGGTCTATTGTTTCAAAAGCTAACAAACAAAGGGGAAAAAGGATATTACACAAAATACATTTATTTTGTTAATGTTTCGCTTGATATTTTAAGTAATTAATTCAACATTCATATAATATAATAATATTATTTAAAAATTATATATTAAGAATTCAGTAAATTTTAAAATTTTTTCATTTTTTTATGGTTTGAAAGTCAATATAGTTATCTAATAAAAAACATTTACAATTCTCACAAAATTGCAAAATTTTTATATTAAGAATTTAGCAAGTTTTGAAGATTTTTAGATTTTTCGTTTTGTTATTGTTTAAAAGTCAATATAGTTATCTAATAAAAAACATTTATAATTCTCACAAAATTTCAAAATTTTTATTTAGTTATTATATTTTTATTGACCAACCTATAAAATTTTAATTCAAAATAAATAAAATTACCACTTATCGTGAAATAATTTCAAATTAGAAATCTTTTTTTATCATTTATTTCCTAACTTTTAATTAAACTCCTATTTTATTAAAAATATTTTGAGTCACTTTAAAAAAAGACTTAAACCACAAAGACTCTAAAATCCCCCATCCTTTGTCTTATTCTCATTTAATAGTGGTGTCTAGCCCTATTTAGCCTTCATTTAGGACTTATTTTAAAGCTTACTATCTGACTTTTCGTTCTCATGGCGCTGTCAGGCCCCTAATCTATCTAGTGTCACCTAAGCACCGCATAGTCCGATTTTTTCCGCCTAGACAATGCCTGAATTCAATTTTTTAACATATCGATATCTACGATAATTATAGTTTGATATTTTTAACCTACTAAAAATAGCTTTGTTGGTAAAATGAAAGTACATAAAAGTGTTCTCACAATAAAAGTCTCATTTTCAATTTTAAAAATGCTCTAAATTACGTTTTTTTTAATATTTTATAATTTATGTTTTAGTTGAATTATATTTTTATGTATAAATAATAAAAAATTAAAAAAATACAAATCCGCCTAAGCCACCGTCATGCCTCGCCTAGTCCCCACTCCGGCCCCGCCTTGACCTTTTAGAGCTCTGACCGCCCGACTAGCGCCTAACGCTTTTTAAAACACGGGTTATTTCACTTCAATAAACACATAAAAAAACTTTTTCCTGTCCTCTACTCTGTTTCTCACTCCTAAAGCACCATCTTCTTTCCCGATTATCTTCTTCCTCTCTCATCCATTCGACCGCCTCCTCACAAACCACCTTCAAGATTCATCGTCGTCCACTCGTTTCTCGGTTCCAGCCATTTGCTCGTGCATCAACCATAGAGATAAACATTCCAGAACTTAGTACCTATTACATTTGATTTCGATTTCATGCTGAGATATTCTTTTTCATTAATTGATTTGATCGATTGGTGTGTGAGTGTGGAAAATGTTAGACTGCATACCTACTTTATCCATTTATTAAAAAAAGAAGTTAGTGCACGTTATCTTTAAAATATTTGTTTCCGATCAAAAACTCTCATACTATGTCTTTATTATTTTTTTTCAAGTGCAATCGAGGAGCGTGTTTGTTAAAGTGAAATAACCATCATTAGATGAGAATAAGATGAATGGTGGGTATCTTAGAGTGTTAAAAGAGTTTTAATTAGTAGGTGTCCATCTAACATTGTGGATCTAAAAGTTGAATGGTGGGGATCTTAAAGTTTGATATTGTTGAGGGGTTGATACGTGGATTTTTATGTATCATGTATGTATCTTTCATGACCATCTTAACATGTGAACAAGGGAAATTGTTGAAGAATAAAGGCAAAATGAAAATATTGCACCTTCAAGGTCACAAGAATCGTCAGGTCACCAAGTTGGTTATTTGTTAATTAATTTAGTAAGTTTTCAATGTTATAAAAATAATAGTAGCTTCATTTGTAATTTTGGGTTGAAATCAATAAAATTAGAATTTATTACATTTATCTTAATCCCCATTGATTTCTCTCCAAAGTTAATAGAAATTAATGTGTGTAATCTTATATATGAACTTCAAATTACATGTTAGAGAATTAGTTTGTACACGGTGTGCTCATTATTACGGATGTCAATAATTTGGAATTTACTAAAAATGTGGCATTCGAACTGAAAATAACTGAAATTTTCGGGTAATTATTCTATGTATAATATAATATGTTCACAAATTGCTGATGATCCTTAACTATTATCTATTGAGATAAAGATTAACGGAGCTCAAAATCAATATTTTGGAATGTATTCATTTAATTTTATTTTATGTATAAATTCTACAATTTTTGTAAATAAAATGAATTTGGTGTCCGAAGTGGGTGATAGACTATACCCATGAATTTGGTCAACATGGGGAAAATATGCCTATTAATAAAGGTGCTGCCATAAAGTATCCAGTGCATAATACGCTAATTGCCGGTCACCCTGTTTGTTGTTACCTCAACAGTAGACCTGTTTATGGTCTGGGTTAGGACGATTCGGGCCAAATTTAATAGGCTTTTATCTATTAAAGCTCATCCCAAATTCATTCCAATTCACCTAAAATATTTTTTTGGGCTGGACTGAGCCGGGCTCGGGTTGGGTTGGGCTTGGCTGAGCTCTGATTTATCCAAAAAAAATATACATGTGTATTTTGTTATAAAATATGCTAAATTATAAATATTTAATATAAATATTTTTCTATCTCAATAATATTATATTAAATTTTTACAAATTGGAATGGTATAAAATATTTTTTTAACTAATAATATTTATATTTTTTAACTCAACAATTATTAATATTACATTATATATAAAAAATTAATTTTTTATATAAAGACTGTGGGCCGGGCCGTCCAATGGGATTTGAGATTATTCCCTAACTCGTCCCATATACCTTACGGACTTTAATGGGTTTGAGCAGGACCGAATAAAATTTAAAAAATCATCTCCTAAATCCGATCAATACATCACGGGCTTGGGCGGGCCACGAAGCCCACTAACAGGTCTACTCAATAGTAGATAAATGTTGAACTATTTATATAATACATGACTACGTTAATAATTTAGGGTGAACTTAAAAAAAGTACCTTGTGGTTTCACTCATTTGCAAAACGAGGTTTGAGGAATTTTTTTCTTGCAAAATGGGGCATGTGGTTTCAAAAAATTTACAAATAAATGATCCTCTATATTAAATTATGTCACAAAAATGGGTAATCTTATTCATTTTTATCTGAATTTTTACAGAATGGTTATTAAATATACAGTACATATCGGTGAAAAATTTTGAAATTTTTTAAATAGTGCAAATATTTTTTTAATAAAATTATGATAACAAACTTTAAAAAATCATAAAAAAAATCTCCGAAAATTACTCAAATCATGATGTATAATTTTTAAATAATAAGGTTAAATTATTAGAATGTTGAATTATTAAAAATATTCAATGTAACACCACTATTCTAAATCCATAGGCACCTTTATGTAAATTTTTTTGAAACCACAAACCCCATTTTATAAAAAAAATTTCTCAGACACCCTTTTATAAATGAGTGAAACAATAAGTAACTTTTTTTAAAGTTTGCTCAATAATTTAATACTGAATTATATTTGTGGTTTTCGGAATGTTTAAGCACACTTTGACATATTTAACATTAGGTCATTGTTTGTAGTTTTTCCGATATGGAAATTTTTTGTGTGTGTAGTATTTGTTGTTATTGTTAACAGCGTGGAGAAAAATTAGGTGAACATAAAGGTAGAGTAATACCAACATTGTTGCTACAATTTATTCCATCAATTTATTGTAAATATGACATATTAGATAATATTGTGCATTATTTACTTTAGGCTAAATTATAATATGAAAAAGCTATAATTTGAATAACATAAAATATGTCATTATATTCTACGCTTTGAGAGCTTTCCGACGATATATTATACGCCTACAACGGATTAACGGTAAATGAGAAATTGTAGTTTAAAGTTTGAACATTTGTCAAACTTAGACGCGCTAAATCAGTGATTCGGTACTGAAAAAAATATAGTCTCGTCATTTTTTTCACAAGATTTTTATTATGGATTAATGGGTGATAATCCCTTAATCAATAATATTTTTCATAACATTCACCATAAATTTGTGGTTACAAAAATTAATGTCTTTTAAACCTCATTAAGTCATGTTAATGTCATATACCCTGTAAATACCCTAATCTTGTACGCCTTTAATTACACACTTTTCTTCGCTCTTTCACTCTTGAAAAAATCTAGCTGACATTTGTGCTTATTTACTTTGTGATTTATTTTCTGTTTTCTTTGTAAAAATATCTCTAAAAGTTTTCATTCCTTTTACAAAAAGGCTACTTAGATTTATGTTCTTGTGAATTGCTCTTCACACGGTTAGAGTTCAACTAACAATTGCGGTTGTTTCTTGGGAGACAAATTGACCGCTAGCGGACGGATAATTGTCTTAAGGAAACTGAAAGCCTCCGCAATAAGCTTCTTCTTCGGTAAAAGGTTTAAGTATTATTATAATATAATTGTCACGTTTCTGTATCTTTGAGAATCATATTGTAATATGCACTTGTTCTTAATAAAATATAGTATTATTTATTTTATTCAATACCGTTACTAACAAGTTTCTAACGATCTTAAGACAATTAAGTCTATATTTTTTTAAGTTAAGTTCAAGTTACGCTGGAATTCACAAAGACTGTTTTTTTTGGATAAACCGTTGTTCATATAAAAAACAGTAATTTGTTTTCATATAAAAATTATCTTTCTTCTTCTTCTTGGTTTTTTCTCATTTATAAGTTTCTAACTTACTTTGTAGTATTTCAGATTATTAATTGAGTATATTATGGACATTATTTTACCGATTGGAGGTAATGGTTCTGAAACGGTTCCAGGCTAGAATAGCCAAAATGGACAAATTGGTCCTATTGGTGCTGGACCTAATGGAAATGAACTTTCGACTTTAACAATTGCTATGCCTAATGATCATGAGGTTGCTTAGGCATTATATCTTATTTCAACTCTTAAAAGATCAGAGAAATTTTATGGATCAAATTTTAAAGTTTGACAATATAAAATATTTTTCTATTGACAAGCAAGAGACACCAAAATATATTGAAAGATGACCCTCAGGTTGGAGTGGTTAACACTTCTTTTCAATTATTTATGGATGGTTGGAATCATATGGATTTTATTTGCAAAAATCTTATCTTAAATGACTTAGTCATTGACCTATATGAGGTGTATACTATTAAACGTATTGCAAAAGAATTGTGGGACACCTTAAATAGAAAATTTTATATTGCTAATCAAGTTTTGGCGAAAGCTAACGTGGTGGAGGTCATTAGAGACTCCAAAAAAGGCAAACAATATGTTAAACGTAAGTTTAAAATTGGACAAAACGGAAGCATATCTAAGAGACAAATGTTAAATGGAAAATGCTTAAATTGCAAAAAGATGAGACATAAATCATTTGTTTGTAAATTGACGAAAATGATCAATAACATTGAGGTAAACGTTATGAAAGAAATTACAAAGGATGTATATTACATCAGCGTATGTGTAATTTCTGAGGTCAATATGACTGACTCAAACCCAATGGAGTGGTGGCTTGACACTCGTACTACTCGTTACGCGTATTGTGATAAAGAGTCTTTTGCTGGATTGACTCTAATTGATAATGGGGAGAAACTCTTCTTGGAAAATTATGCTACTTCTAATGTCAAAGGACATGGAACGGTGATTCTGAAAATGACTTCTAGCAAAGAAATAAAACTGCAAAATGTCTTGTATGTACCTAATATGAAGAAGAATCTAGTTTCTGGGAGCTTATTGAGTGCACACGGCTTCAAGATGGTATTTGAATCTTAGAAATTTATTTTGTCTATGGAGACATGTATGTGGGAAAGGGATATGAATGTAATAGAGTGTTCAAATTTAATTGTATCTCTTATAAGCAAAATTCTATTAATGAGAATAATATTGTTGCTTATATGATTGAGTCTTCTAATTTATGGCATAGTAGACTTGGACACGTTAATTTTGATACGTTACGAAATTTAATTAAATTGAATCATATACCCACATTTCATATCGATAAATCACATAAATGTGAAACGTGTGTTGAGACAAAATTAATAAGATCTTCATTTCAATCCGTTGAAAGAAATTCAAAATTACTCAGTCTAATACATATTGATATTTGTGACTTGAAATATGTTCAATCAAGAGGAGGAAATAAATATTTTATTACCTTCATAGATGAAAGCACAAAATATTGCTGTGTGTATTTGCTAAAAAGCAAAGATGAGGGTTTAGAGAAATTTATACTCTATAAGTAAGAAGTAAAAACCAACTTAATAAGAAAATTAAGAAGGTTAAAAGTGATCGTAGTAGTGAATATGTTGCGCCATTTGAAGAGTTTTGCTCCCAAAATAGAATTATTCATGAAGTAACACCACCTTACTCTCCACAATCAAATGGTGTAGCTGAACGCAAAAATCGTACTCTATAAGAGATGATGAATACAATGTTAACCCGTTCTGGTTTACCAACAAACATGTGGGGTGATGCTATTTTGTCAGCGAATCATATTTTGAATAAGATACCACGTAAGAAACAAGATAAAACCCGTTATGAAAAATGGAAGGATAGAAAAACTTCTTATAATTACTTGAAAGTGTGGGGGTGTCTTGTAAAGGTAATTGCCCCATTTCCTAAACGTATGAAAATAGGTCCAAAGATGGTGGATTGTATTTTCATTAGCTATGCTAGTAATAACATCGCATATCGGTTTCTTATGCGTGAATCTAAAAACCCAGATATACACACGAACACTTTGATTGAGTCAAATGAAACTTCATTTTTTGAATACTTTTTTCCATGTAAGGAAAAAAGGCGAAGGGTTGAGAACTAAAAGGTTTCGTGAACTAATTGTAAGTGACAGTCAAGTTGATCAACAAGATGTTGATAATTATGACAATCTTCAATCAATAATTGAAGAAGATGATAAAAATTTTCAAGAAGAGAATAATACGGATCATGAGATAGAACCTTGAAGAAGTAAAAGGGCAAGGGTTGAAAAATCCTTTGGTCTAGATTTCTTAATGTATATGGTTGAAGCGAAGCCTCAAACATACAAAGAAACTATAATACCTATTGAAAGTCCTTTATGGAAAGAGGCTATAAAGAGTGAGATTGATTCCATTTTGCAAAATCATACGTGGGAACTAGTGGATCTTCCTCCCGAAACTAAGCCACTAAGTTCTAAATGGATTTTCAAACATAACCTAAAAGCTGA
The DNA here is from genome assembly GCA_947683365.1 of Euphorbia pulcherrima. Lineage (NCBI taxonomy): Eukaryota > Viridiplantae > Streptophyta > Magnoliopsida > Malpighiales > Euphorbiaceae > Euphorbia > Euphorbia pulcherrima. The sequence goes on along the minus strand of CANTUS010000008.1, from coordinate 39,982,214 downwards.
TGGAACAATTGATAAGTACAAGGCTCATTTAGTTATAAAAGGTTATAGACAAAAAGAAGGCCCTGATTACTTTGATTCGTATTCTCTAGTGTCAAGAATAACTTTCATTAGGACGATACTTGCAATTGCCGCTTTGCGAAATCTTGAATTACATCAAATGGATGTGAAAATAGTTTTTCTAAACGAAGATCTAAAGAGGAAATCTACATCGAACAACCCTAAGGCTGTGTAGCTTCTGTTCAAGAAAGGAAAGTATGTAAGTTGGTTAAGTCTTTATATGGATTAAAGCAAGCACCAAAACAATGGCATAAAAAGTTTGATGATGCCATGATAGCAAGTGGCTATGGCATAAACGAGTGTGACAAGTGTATATATGTCAAAACTACAAATGAAGGATATGTTATTCTATGTTTTTATGTTGATGACACACTCATTATTGGAAGCAATAAGAGAATGGTAAAATTTACCAAGGATATGTTAAATTCTAAATTCGACATGAAAGATATGAGACTAGCTGATGTAATTTTAGGCATCAAAGTTCAACATTCACCTGACAGTCTCATATTGGTGCAGTCACACTATATGGACAAGATGCTTGACAAATTTAGCAAAGGTGATATTGGTATAGCCAAAACACCATTAGACGTTAGTCGACATTTGTCCAAGAAGAAAGGTGAATGGATAGACCAAGTGGAATATGCAAGGGTTATAGGCAGTCTAATGTACCTTACAAGTTGTACAAGGCCTGATATTGCTTATACTGTAAGTAGTTTAAGCAGATTTAAGAGTAACCCAAGTAAAAGCCATTGCGATGCAATCTTAAGAATACAAAAGTATTTGCAATATACTTGTAATTATTGGACTACACTATATGGGAGAACATGCTGTACTAGAAGTGTATTTTGATGCTCGTTGGATAGCTGACATCAAGGCAAACGATTATAACTCGTTCCATAATGTAACCTGAGTTTGTGGTCTTGGATAAAATGAGAAAAGAAGCCAAATGGCTATATAACTTCTTAGAGGATATTCCAGAATAGCCTAAGCTTGTTTCTGCAATTTATGTACATTGCAATAATCAAGCAACGATTAAAAGAGTACAAATCGTAATGTATAATGGTAAGTCAAGACACATGCATCATCGATATAATACCGTAAGACAACTAATCTCAATGTCGGTTATCTTTATTGATTTTGTAGGATCAAAGAATAACATTACGGATTCGCTAACCAAATGGTTAAACCAAGATCAAGTTGAAAAGACATCTAAAGGAATGGGACTAATGCCCATGAATATCTAAGGCGCTATGTGAAGGAAAACCCAACCATGTTTGACTGGAGATCTCAAGATCTTGGTTCAATAGGATAACCTAATTGCATAGACCTTGTGTTGTCACTGTAGAGGTAACCCTGTGTCCTTTCCTATGATGTAAACAATGACAAAACGGGTTAAGGTTAAGCTACATGCTTTTAATGTTCCTTTATGCATCAATAGTTGAGCAAAAGAGATCACCTATGTGAGAGTGATGTGGGGTCGCTTTAAATGATACTTTTAGGGCATAGTAGTCTAAAACTCTTGCAGAATTAGGAGATGTTAATGACCATAATGAACATAACCATGAGAACCAAAAACCGTGTTGTATTGGTATTTATGTGGGGTATATCATCATTTACACAAACGGCAGAACAGTTCAAGGACATGACGTCTACTAGTTAGCTAGTAAAGTAAATATGTTTTCACAAGGGAAGGTTCAAAGGTTGTAGCCTACCTATCCTATACAAATATTGGTTGAAGAACATTTACACCCTTCGAATTTCTAAAAATGTATGTGTTGTTTTCATTTTTCATTCATGTGGGGGATTATTGGAAATATGGCATATTAGATAATATTGTACATTATCTACTTTAGGCTAAATTACAATATGGAAAAGCTATGATTTGAATAACATGAAATATGTCATTGTATTCTATGCTTTAAGAGCTTTCCAATGATATATTATATGCCTAAAACGGATTAATAGTGAATGAGAAATTGTAGTTTAAAGTTTGAACATTTGTCAAACTTAGACGCTCTAAATCGGTGATTCGGTATTGAAAAAAATATTGCCTCGTCATATTTTTTTTTCACCAGATTTTTTATTATGGATTTGTGGGTAATAAATCCCTTAATCAATAATATTTTTCATAACATTCACCATAAATTTGTGGTTACAAAAGTTAATGTCTTTTAAACCTCATTAAGCCATGTTAGTGCCATATACCCTATAAATACCCTACTCCTGTATGCCTTCTATTCACACACTTTTCTTCACTCTTTTACTCTCAAAAAAATCCAGCTGGTATTTGTGCTTGTTTACTTTATGATTTATTTTCTGTTTTCATACTAAAAATATCTCTCAAAGTTTTCATTCCTTTTATAAGAAGGCTACTTAGATTTAGGTTCTTGTGACATCCATTTCAAGAATGACATGATCGAAGTTATTTTGCTTCAACCAACTAAGAGCTTCCCTACAACTCATAGTCTCTACCATAAATAGATCTCCTCCTTCACATAGTAGCGATGACCTTGCTGCTAGAAAGTTACCATTTGAGCCTCGTACCTCGCAATCGTAGCCTATACTTGAACCCGACTGGAAGACACTTGCATTAACATTACATTTTATCCAATCTGCTGGTGGTCGCTTCCATTATTGAGCCTCCCTAGGGGAAACTGTCGCTTGTTCCCGATTAGCCGATCTTCGCTCTAAAAGGAACCCCAAGCCGTACCTTACCACATGAGATGCAACTTAGAATTTTTTGTTCCATATGAAGTTATTCCTTTTAGCCCATAATGCCTATAGTACACAAGATGCCTTAGTAATAGTTTCTTTATCTCTCATAACGAGCCAAGCCCACCACTTCGTCACGCTAGTAATGGCACGGTGCCATTCTTCACTAAAAAGTTTATTCCAAATCAGGTAGATAGAAGAACATCCCAATAAAGCATGGAAGTCATCTTCACGACCTTCACATAAATAGAAAATCAACTCCACATCTACGTATCTTTAGCATAACCGAATGAGTGTGGGAAGAGAGTGAGTTGCAACTTTCTATAAAAAGAAGTGTATCCTAGATGGGACCTTTATGATCCAAACTTGATTCCACCGTTGATCAGTATAGTTCAAAGGCAAGTTTGACACTGCTGCACGCTCAAGCACGGCATAATAGTATGATTTCATAGTGAATGCCCCTGAAGTCTCAAACCTCCAATAAACTGAATCAGTTTTGGCATGTAGAGGTAGCTGGATTCGGCGCACATGATCTTGTTCCTCGGCTGATAAGAGCAGATTCAGAAGTGGCTCATTCTAGGCTCTATCCACCCTAATCAATAATTCCACTTTTGCAGCTTCAAAACCTAGTAATGCCTCAGTTTGAATGTGAGGGTAAGATGCCGATGGTAGCCATTTGTCTATCCAATTATTCACACTAAGGCCGTTTCCAATTCTTCAAGGCATCCTAGTGTCTATTATTTCCTTGGCTTGTAAGACCCCTTTCCATATAAAACTATCATTGGGATGTGTTGAGACATTAAAAACAGAGCTGTGTGGATAGTACTTACTGTTAAAAATTCTGCTAACTAATGCTTCAGGCGATGTGTTAAATCTCCAAAGCTGCTTAGCTAGCATAGCAATATAAAATTCATAAAGACATCGGAAATAAAGACAACCCTTCTCTTTAGCCTGGCATAGCCTTTCCCATCTCATCCAATGAATGGAAGAGCCCCACCAAAAGTTAGAGAACATTTTCTCTAAAGTAGCAATTGTATAGTTAGGAAGTAAAAATACCTGCATAGCACAGGTAGGTAGGTCTTGAGCAACTGACTTCAATATAACTTCTTTTCCACCTTGTGAAAGTTTCCTTTGATTCCAGCTTTGGATTATTTTGTGAGCTTTTTCCACTATTAAATCATATATCTTCTTCTTTGAGTGCCTAATATAAGAAGGAAGACCAAGATATGTGCTATGATATCCAACCTTGCCAACCCTAAGATCGGGGCTATTGCTTGCTGAATTGAGTGCTCAATATTAGGGCTAAAAAGGAGCGACAATTTATCATAATTGATCTTCTGATCAGAGGCTAATTCGTACAAGTCAAAAACTTGTTTAATAGTTTGAGCCTCATCCACAGTAGCCTTAAAGAAAAATAGGCTATCATCCGCAAACAAGAGATGCAACATAATGGGAGCTCTAGGGGTTATTTTACACCCATGTAACCCCGAGAGAATACGACTATTAATCAATGTCGAGAGGCCCTCCACACATATAAGAAATAAATACGAAGAAATTAGATCTCCTTGCCTAAGTCCTCTTTCAGGAGTGAAAGAACTGAAATCGCCATCTTTATGAGAGACGGTGTACATAACCGAGGTAACAGACATCATAATGATTTCCACTAAACTAATAAGAAAACCAATTTTAATGAGCATGGCACAAATGAAACTACACTCTACTCTATCATATGCTTTGGACATGTCAATCTTTAAGGAACACATACCATTTGACCCTAACCGCTTCCTATTAATATAATGACCAACTCTATAACCAATTAAAATATTATCCGTTACTAACCTCCTAGGGATAAAAGCACTCTGGGACTCTGAGATGATAGAATTCATAATAGGTTGAATTCTATTAGCAAGCATTTTTTACATGATTTTAAAGATAACATTACATAATGAAATAGGTCTAAGATCAGAAACAGTAGTTGGCACTTTCTTCTTAGGAATTAAGACAATATCCGTACCATTAAGACCCAGAGTAAAATGTTTGTTATATGAACATTCAATGCAAAAGCTGGTTACCTCACTCCCTATAATGTCCCAAAATTTTTGACAAAAACCTGGGTTAAATCCATCCGGGCCTGGAACCTCATCCGGGTGCATCTAAAATAGGGCAAATTTAACAACATCAGCAACAAACGGCTTCTCTGACTTAGTGCATAAATCTGCCAAAATTTTTGGTGCAATCAGGTCCACAATCTGCTTGAAATTAGTATCTCTTGAGGTAAATAGATGAGAGTCAAAATTTTGTATCAATAGCTCAAGACCGTTTCCCCACTGCACCCATTCATTATTGCAGGCGTTGAAAATTGTTCTTTTTACGACGAAAAGTGGCGGCTTTATGAAAAAAGCTGTGTTTAGATCGCCTTCTTTAAGCCATGTCACCTTTGACCGTTGACGCTAGTATTGCTCTTATTATTGAAGTAAAGACCCCAATTCCTCCTTTTTCAACTCAAACTCCATGTCATTATCCCATCCTAAATTATTCTTTAATTCGGCTAGCTCTCTCATGCATGTATAGATTTGCCATTTGAAAAGGCCCCTTTGATTTCTCCCCCAGACACTCAGTTTCGAGGCATATTTTCCATCTTATCAATCACTGATAGGGTTGATTGAGAGCTCCAACAAGTCTCCACAATCTCTCGGCAGCCTGGATTAGACACTTAATGATTTTCAAATTGAAAAGGATGTGGCTTAAACACCGGGGTGACCAAACAATGTAATAAGATAGCCGAATGATCTGGCCTTGCCATTGTAACATTCTCCATCCATGCATTACTGAAGATCTCACTCTAATCTAAATTGGCAAGTGCTCTTCAGCTAACCATGTAGGATTACCTCTACTCTTTTTTCCATATAAACTGATAACCCGACATACCTAAATTCTCTAAGCCACAATCTGTAAGTGTTTGTTGAAATCCATTTATCCATATGAGCGGCATTGGATTTTCTTGTATTTTCTCTTTGCTCAATAATATGTCATTAAAGTCACCAATAATGCACCACGATATCACCTAGACCCTTCAGATATCTCAAATAATCCCATAATTCCGCTCTCCGTCTATTATTATTCTGTAGGAACCCATAGAAGCTTGTCAATTGCCATGGAACATCGCTACTATCAATAGCCACATCAATGAAGTTTCTTCCAAACTTGATTAAGCTAACTTCCCCTGGAGCCTCTAGATAATTGTAAGACCACCCCCATTATTAACATGCTGGACATAAAAATGACAATCAAAATGAATCCTCCTTCTTACCTCTTCTACAGCTCTACGTCCAACCTTGACCTCCATAAAAACACTACATCAAGCCTAAGTGAAGACACTAGGTCCTTAATTTCTAGGACTGTCAGTTCCATGCCTAATCCTTGACAGTTCTAGCTTAATATTTTCATGGTGATTGGCAACCCGTTCATAGAGCTCGCATTATCAGAAAAACCATCATTCCTCCTACGCTTCAGATCTTGGACTACCATATCTTTATCCCCACCATCTTCTTCCATATGAGTGTTGGCTAGTTATTTGTACTTCACTGTGTAATTGTTTAAACCCTAACAACTCTAATGTTGACCAGGTAGGGACTAGTCTATTTCCATTCTTATCCCTCAGCCACATATCTTCTTCTATAATCATATGCTTTCTTATAGTTGCTCGAATTGAGTGATCATACATTCTCCTTGGGGGGTCCATCCTCTAAGTAATTAAGAGGACAATTCACTTCAATATGATTAAAAGTGCCGCAAATAAAGCATATAGATGGAAGTCACTTATACTAAAATTGCACAGTAGCCTGTTTACTCTCATTAATTCACAACTGCATCCTATGCTTCAACAGTTTCGTAATATTAATATCCACTTTGATCCATAGATAAATCGGCCTAGCAACCTTGAAGTTATTCTCATTAATCTTAAGAAGGTTACCTAATTCCCCATTACTTCGCACACCTGTGTTGAGATATATCCTTTCGGGACCCCAAAAACCTACACCTACATAGGCACCGGATTTACAACAATAGTTTTAGGATCTTCGCCGGACTTTGTAGGAGCTAGGGCTAGTAGCTTGTTATTAAAATTCCATGGCGATCCCAACCAAACTTCATCATAATTATACATGTGAAAGAAAGTTATCACGAACCGCAAACCTGGTCCAATCTGTTTTATATTGACTCTCCCCTTCATTCTCCACAGCTTGGATATAGTCCGATAAAAAGATTTTTCCTCTACTCTGTTAGCATGCAAAATTGCTACATATGAAAACTCGTACTGAGGTATTTATGGGATTAAAACCTAGGCATCAAATTTAGTCTCATCATCCTCAATTGCAAACTCCATATACTTCTTTCGGATTTCTTTGATTTCTTCAATAGGATTGAGAGCCATTGTCAAAGAAACAGTAACATAGTGAGGTTTAGGGTTTAAACAAATTATGGTTTAGCAGGTAAAAAGGGTTAGGGAATAATAGGTTTAATAGTAAACATAGGAACTCCCAGAAGGATCATCAGAATAGTATTAGGGTTTTGTGTGTGAAATATATTAGGGTTAGGGTTTAGCGGGTGCAAAGGATTAGGGCTTGATTAATGGAGGAGAGCAAAAGGTTTGATAATAAACAAAGGAACATCGGCAAGGATCACTGGACTAAACTAACTATAACAATTGACATAACATGCCCGCGGCAGGACTACCAAACCCTTAAGGTCAGACTTTCGCCTTAAGAATAATATAACAATTTCTTATGTTATAAAAACTTATGCCATATTCCATAGTTTGTTAAAACATTACATTACTTCATATTTTTTTCTCATAAGTTCAAGACATTTTAGATCACAATACAAAAGGCGAGAGACTATCCCAACATCGATCCTCTATTTAAATCAAATAAATCTTATATGAAGCAATCACATTTCGTAATGTGGCCTATCAGTAGGTATGACAATAATACACTATTAGCTTATACTTTTACAAAAATTCAAGAACCTTATCTTTTCAAGCAGACTCGGGTCGTGCATCTCCAGCCTCATCACTAGTCTCAATAGCACTCTCAGCTTCAGTTTCTCCTATTGACTCAGCTTGTTCGGGCTTTGCGGACCTGGACCAACTGATACCTTCACCATTGATGGCTGTAATAGCCTATCTCCTAGTTTAAAACCTATTTGGTACTCCTCTAAAATGATACCTTCTTCGGATTCTACCGAATCTTCTCGCATAATTGCTTCGTGCAACTGCCATAAGAAATTGTACAAGTACCAATTTAAACAAAGCCCAACTTTTAGACCGTAAATGGACTTACTATTCATTATAGTTGTTACATAGGTAAGGTACACTGAGGCATGAGGCGCAAGGCGAGGCACACACCCCAAGTGCAGAAAAAGTAAACGACCAATTGCTACCACTAACAAACCTAAAATGCAATATAAGTACAAGAACAACTAAGTCTAAATCACGATCAATCTAACTAACCATAATCACATTCAATTTAAGTACCCATAATCAAACCCTTATAATCACAAAATCAAGAGAATAAGTTCAATCAAACTATAAAATTTATCAAATAGTAAATTTAGTTTAGATTGTAGGCATCATAGATAAAATAAAATATCAATTCGAACTAAATTTTAATTGCTAAATACTATCAATGCATTATTCATATCAACATTTCATTTTCAGCTTCTTTATACTCATATTCCTCAAAGCTATGAAGCACGGAAACTCCTAGACACTAATGTTTTTTATTTCCGTATTGGAAACCTGAAATCACGTTATATTTTGCGTTTCTGGTATGCGTATCTGATTCGAAAATGTTTCCTTTCCAGTTTTTGTGCTACATAGCATCAAAGCCATTCTCTTCTTCTTCATCATCATTTTGGAGAGAATGAAAAAACATTTTCAACACTAGATAATACTACTTTATCATTTCCCCTATTCCTTCTAGTCTTATTTATCTTTGCTACTATATTATCATATTATATTGGTCAATATCATATAAGTGACACAATGCTAAAAATATATTTTTTTAAAAAAACTTTCTTTCTACATTATGGTGCACCCGAGGCATAAAAGGCCCACCTAATGAACCACGCCTCGTTTGACCTTCTGCTAGGAGCTGGACCTTATGCCTCGAGCACCTTACGCTCGAGAAGCGCCTAAAAAACTATGCTATTCGCTACCTTCTATAAGGTTAGCGCTAGATAAAAAGTAGAATGACATTGTTATTTACACTATACAGTGAAACGTAGCCTACCGAGTTGGCTTGATTAAGTCAAAAACCTATTATTGGTATAACTTAGAGGTCAGAGTTGAGAATCACCATTGGATCAAAGGGCTTCTCGATTATCTCTACAGGGACAACATGAGAATTTTCACCAATTGCTTGTATAAGCTCTGGTAGCTGCTATTAATCTTCTCTTTGCCTTCGGTATCCAACTTTAATTGAGATTGAACTCTCTCAAAATTATCCAGAACATGCAAAAAATTCTCCACTATTTCTCCATAGGCATTTGTTACCAATGAAAGCCTTTCCCTCTCAATCCCCTTCCTGAAATATTTGAAATCTTCACTAATCCTGAAAACCCAATCTCTTTCTATTCAGAATTATTTGTTCAAAATTACAACCTTCTTCTCTAATTCTAGTATTTCAACTTCAACAGATTTGAGAAAAGATTCTATCTTAGAAATTCTAGTTTCAACATTGCTTGCTAATGCTTCTCTGTAGGATCTCAGTGAAGCTGCAGTGATCGAGGTTGTTATTTCCTCGGTATCAACAATATCACTACTCGAACTCTCTTCTGTCTCCCAGACCATCTTCCACCATAACAGTATCATCTACAGAGTCATGTCATAAAAAACAATTTCAACAAATCAACTCCATGTAAGATAAAAACTACATACACTTAACTCTTAACATAATTAAGATGCTTAATGCATCTTAAGGTACCTGAACTTGACCCTAAAAACTTACCATCTCCCCGAACTATCAAAAAGTGCACCACTTTGCTTCTTGAGTGCCACATGTTAGCTTTTGATTGAAGAGAAAAAAATCTGAAAAATGATATCTTTGAAAAGTTAAACCAATCAGAAGCTGACGTATGGCACTCAACATAGTTATTATGGGCACGCCTTAGATGCAAGTCGCTCGAGGCTCAAGGGCAAGCGCCTCATGAAGGGTCAGGCGAGGCGAGGTTCATCAAGCGCACATCTTGTGTTCCTAGGCGCGACCCACACCTTAGTGCAAAATGAAGGTTTTTTTTATTTTTTTTAATATTGTGTCATATATATGATATCGCCCATTACAATGTAATAATATGATAGTAAAAAATGTAGAAAAATAAAACTAAAGAAGCAATACTTATGTCATTAGATATGTTATCATCAATCAAAATTTTCTTCCAAAAAAGGAAAGAAATCAACCAACTCAAACTAGAATTTTACCATTTCTTCTAGTGCTAAAGGAGTAAGGGGGAAATGATAAACTAGTATTATCTCGCTAGTGTTGGAATGTTTGTTCATTCTCTCTAAATAATGATGAAGAAGAGGATGACTCTAAGGAGGATGAGTATAAAGATGATGTTGTATATAAAATTTATACTGATAGTGATTAGCAATGAAAATTAAGTTTAAGTTTATGTTTTAGTTTATTTATGGAGTCTAGTACTATTTGGTAAATTTTTTGGTTTGATTGAACTTATTTGCTAGATTTTGCATTTATAAGGGTTTAATTATGGGTAGTTATATTGAGCATGATCATGGTTGGTCAACTTGAGTGTAATTTAGTGTTTTTTACTATTTATTGAAATTTAGGTTTGTTTGTAGTAGTAACTAATAGTTTATTGCGAATTGAAAAATTAAAAAAGTATGGTGAAACGCTCTAGCAATTTTTCTAGGGAAAAACCCTAACTCTTTTTCCAATAAAATATTTCACTGATTTCTGGCCACTATGGCTGTCGGTTTCTCAAAGTCGGCATCACCCTCTTATCTAGATGACATCAACAATGTCTCCATGTTCACTCGGGAGGGTTTTATGCGAGCCACTGCTGATTTTAAGAAAGTTACCGCAATCGAATCGAGAAAACCAAGCTAAACTTGGAGATTACAAAAGCTGCAAGTCATAGAATCTGCCAATTTAAACCCTAACTCTAAGAATTCAACTTATACGGCTTTGTGGGAGGGAGCACGACCGCAATTGTGACTGCCATAGATTCTTCTGCCATGGCTTTGGCCGAGTTTATCAATTAAGGTGGGTTTACTTATATAAAAATTCCGTAAGCTTTATATGAAAAATATATTGCTATATGTGCGAATTCACTTATTGGGCGATTGGTTCTTCGAAAAGGGGATTCACCTTATAAGCTTGCTTTTTAAAGGAGGTTTAACCAAGATTTGGGGAATCTCAGAACCTTGGAATTTAATCTCCCTTGAAAAGGGTTATTATCATATTCTTCTTCAATCTCAGACCATGAAGAATAGGGTTTTCAATAGAGGCATTATTGGTCTCAAACTTGGAACCTTTAGGGTTCAACATTGACAGCTAGACTTTAGTCCTACTGATCAAAAGACTACTAAGGCTCTTCTATGGGTTAAGCTGCATGGATTTCCTTAAGAATATTTGGATCCATCTATATTAGCTTGTATAGTCAAAGGTATTGGAACTTTTACTAGGGTAGATCATACTAACATTGAAGGTGATTTCAGGTACTATGCTCGTATTCTTATTAATGTAGATTTAGTAAACACTTTATCTCTTATTGTGGGTGTTGAAAGAGAGGGAAAATAGATTCGGATTGATATCGAATATGAGAATCTTCTAAAATTATGCAAAATTTGCTCTACTATCGGGCATGTTTGGCGTAATTGGAAGCATAATAGAAAGGATGACAAGAAAATGGATAGCATAGTGGCTAAGCCACATGAGGGAAAACTAAGTGGAAAGCAGGTTCAGGCTACCCCTAGGAGGGTGGATAAACCTACGGTATCTAGGGTTGCCCCTGTTAAGAATGTTAACATAATTGCAATGGTTATTGAGGCAATTGAGGCTGCAGCTATTGCGGTGATTGCGGCTACGGCTAATGAGGTTTTTGAAAAGGAGCGAAGAAATTCTAATTCGGTTCAAGAGTTAGCTAATTCTCAGAGTTTTGAAGTGGAGAATGCTTTTCTATTACAGTTAATCTAGAGACATCTGAGATGGGAAGGGCCTAATTAATACTTTCGAGATAGTTAACTTAATTGTGGATCTCGGAGATAAGGAAACTGAAGTTCGTAAGCCGATTGATGGCCATATTACCGAAGTTTCTGATGATTCTAATCACTTCACAAATACTTCGGATGAGGTTGAACATGTGGACTTTTATTCAGATTATTCACAACCTGAGAGAGGTGTCCCAAGCTCTTAGATGGATTCTGCATAATGAAAAAAGGCAAAAATGAAAAACAAGGCCAAGTAGTTTACACCTGTTAGGCAAGGTTATTCATTCTCTTCTTGCGATGACAATTTTTGGTGTGAGTTGGATGAGGGGCACAATATCCAACTTCTAAGGAAATAAAGGGTATCGGTCGCCGCCAAAGAACAGGGCAAACGAGATCACATGGAGCTAGCTAAACTGGAGCACATACCTCTACAAAAGTTTTCTCCTAGTTGATAGTTTTTTATTTTTTACCTTTTTTACTTTTTTTTTACTTTTATTTTCTTTAATAAAATGAGCCTAGAGGAGGGTTTTTAACAGCAGTGGGGCTGCCCACTTGCCTTTTCCCTCTCACTGGGTAAATTCAATTAAAAAACTAATAGTTTATTGCACTTTTTTTATATGCGCCTCAAGTCCCTCGGGCACATGCCTTGCCTCACCCCTAACCCCCCAAGTGCCTTAATGCAACTTGCCCCTGTAAAAACTATGATTAAGAAAAAAATCATATCTTACTTATCCAGTCTTTGCGTAGTGGCCCTTAATGTTTGAACTAGTCGGCGAAAGCGTAAAGTCTCTTCAAGTGGAAAGGGATGCTCTTCATGAAAAGCTAGCACACATTTTTGGCATCATAGGAGAATTTGAAGGAGAACTCAAGAAAATTTCAACATTCCATGACAATTTAAATTCATCTAATTAAATTAAACTTTTTATTTTGAACAATTTGTTTAATTTTTTTTTATTTTGAAGGTTTGTATCGAGATTTGAATGATTGTTGTTTATGATGTGATTTATTTACTTCCATGATTCGTAACATGTTTAGTATTCATGCATATCATATATAATGATTTATGTCTTTCTGTGTTTAGGATTAGTCTACTCTTTTCTCTTTAGGATTAGTTTGGTGTGACTCCACACATTGAGGACATTGTGTAGTTTGAGTGTGAGGGAGGGGGGGGAGAGTAATTTTTATTTTTCTTGTATTGTTCCCAATTTTTTCGTTTTCACATGTAACTATAAATAAGAAAATTAAAAAATTGTAATGTGCGTTATAAAAAATATGTTAAAACCAATGAAGAATACATTTTGAAGTGATTGTTTATACCTTGTCTATACTATCTTTGTTTTTGTTATAAAGGGAAACTAATTTTTCTTTCTAGGCTATAGTGATTTCATATGACTAAGACAAGTGGTAAGTCGTATTCAAAGCATTCGATTGAAGTTTTGGAGTATAATTTTGTGTGACACAAGTGGGTAAGCCTTATATAGTCATTATTATATGTTATGCTTATATTATAAGTAGTTAAATTCTAAGTTCGTATGCCTTTGTGTGGTAAAAATGCTATGAGTGTTTTTAATAATCTTTTAAAGCATGTAAAATACATAGGATATGGAGGAAACTATAGCCATAATACATGAAGTATTGATAAATAAAGGATGAGGGTACTATTTGAGTGTTAAAAGATTGAGATGATTGTCAATGAGCTATGCAAAAGGTGACAAATAATACGGAGCATAAAACGCAACTATTTATTGGTCCATATGCGTATGTATATAAGGTTTGAGGGGGGGGATGAATGACCCTTTTTGCGGAATTTACAGACTTTAAAAAGTCTTGTGTAGCATGTTTGATATATTTCGGATATAATGGATCCGGATGATACAAATATGAAATAATGTGTAATAAAGTAACGAGTTAAAGAAAATCAAACACAATAATTTTATCCGGGTTCAGCCCCTCCTACTCCAGTCCCCAAAGTTTCCTTCCTTTAAGCTTTGTCCACTAGTGTGATTCCTTTCCAACTGGCAGGAATTAAGCCTTACAATTGTCTTCAGAGATTTATTCTCCTCCGGATGTAGGATATGCCACTAGAAGCACCAACTCCCAGTTGAGTCATTTTGAGCTTGTCTTCGAATGGTAACCCCTCTTCCAGATGTAGGATATACCACTAAAAGCACCAACTCCTAGCTGGGTCCTTTCTCTTTAGTAGGATATACCACTTAGATTCTACCCAAACCTAAGCTGAGTCCTACAGGGATATACCACTTAAAGCACTAACTCTAAGCTGAGTCCTGATGTCAATACTCACCCAAGTATGAGATATTACAACTGATTTTATCAAGGATTTAGTTTTTGAATTATTCAAGTTTATAACACACTTGAGAATTCTTACAAAAAAAGATTTGATTTTTTTTGTTCTTGGAGGGATTTTTGTTCAATGATTGAATTAGGTTGAATTCTCTTTGTAATATCTTCTTGTGAAATCAACCAGCACCTTCTCAATGTCTGAAGATCTCCCTTTATAGGCTTCATTGATAAATGTAGCCATTGCATACCGTTAAGGTTGATCTTGAATCTTCACCATTGATCAGGTATGATGTGGCACATTCGAAGCCATTGATCAGTCCGTTAGAGACATATTTTGACCTATTTGAATTTTTGGGATTGATGCAAAAAGCTATCAGTAATCGTTTGTTTGGCTTTTGCGCACTGCCAAATTCTAAGAGTGCTTTATTAGTTGAGTGATCTCCATTTGCCATACAATTGGTCTAGGTTAAAAAAGGTGGTTGCCTTTTTCTCTTTCCAAGTCAGATATTTGTCCTTTTGTGAAATGCGTGCAAGTTGTCACTTTTCCATTCTTCAAGGCAAAAGGAACATTGACTTTAGACCAAATTGGAGGGAATTATGATTTTTAAATAATTGCCCTTTGTCTTGAAAGTTGAGTCTTCCGGATGTCTTCCAACTCAACTTATCCAGATGCTCTTCAATCAGTCTTTCTCCAGATGCTGACTTTGAGGGGTTAAAAGTTTGTTTCTTTTCAAAACTCTAACTAGATGCTTTCAATATGGACTTAGGTGACTTAAGTCTTCAATATGTGTCCGGATGACTAGTCTTAGACTTCTGTGTTTTTTTTCTTCAAACCTGACCCAGATATGTCTTTGAATTAGTTCTTTCGAATCATTGTTTCCCAACAATCTCTCCCATTCTTGATACTTAGTCATTTACAGATTTACTCCCATATAATTCTAGCATCCTAACTCCCCCAATGTTTTTGAATTCTAGCTTCTAAGTTTTTAAGTACAATTGATAGTTGTACTTAGAAGCAATTTTTGAGTAGATATTTTTCACTATATATACTTATATTGTTAACAATTGTTAACATCAATGAAGTTGCAGATTACAAATACAGAGATATATAATGGAAAATGATATAGAACTAGCTATTATAAAATTTTACACTAAAAAATAGCTATTCTATACAAAATGATCTACTTCCCAGAAGCTTCAGCTTCCTTGCTTGAGCTCTTCTCCCCCTTTTTTTGCATCCGATTAGTGATCTTCAACTGCTTGGAGTGGTCTGATGAGTTTTTGAAGCTCTAAATAAGACTTGGCTACATCTGGATGCAATTTAAGAGCATGTTGCCTATCTTCTGCCTCAAAGATTGGGAATAGTGCCTTTAGAAGAGTGAGATTGCACTAGTACCCAAAGAATCCTGTATCCCTAATGTGCTGGATAAGGTTATAAATGACTGGGAGGGGAAGTCTTTCCAGAATCACAGGTGAAGTCATAGAAGAAGAAGAAGAAGGAGTAAGTGAGAGTTGAGACATACTGAACTTTAGTTGTTCAACCACTTGGTTGATGTCTCTTTGACAGTTTTGAAGACTGGTATTGAGGAGCTTAAGTTCGTTGTTGAAATTATCCTTCCAAGTATTGATAATCTTTTCTGTTCCAGAGAGATGGCATTGAAAATCATCACTTACATCATCCATGTATTTCGCCAGGAGCTTTGGGAGTCCCTCATCAAGAAAATTGCATAACATCTCCTGAGAGGCTTGGTGTCCCTCATTAAGATAAGTTAATCTAGAAGAGATCTCCTTAAAGGATTTTGTGATGGCAGTAGGAATGAATTTTTCCAAGCTTTCAAGCTTGCGATCAATGTACTCTTTTAGCTCAGTTTTTAGATCTATGGATGAGGAAGTGATCTGGCTCAAGATTGTAGCACAATTGTTGTCTACTCCTATTGCATCTTGAGTTGCTGTTCTATTTGTAGTAGTGATTACAGTGGAGAGTTGGGTTAGTTGCAGATTGATCTTTAAGAGAGAGGTTTCAACGACTTATGCGGCTATGGGGAATTGATCAACCTTCTTCTTAATGCTCCCCACTGTAGACTTTATCTCTCCCAACTCTTCCTTAAGATTTGGATGCCTGCATTCTTGTATGAGCTTTTCCATTGACATCAACTTGGCTTATACACCTTGAAGAGTTTTTATAATTTCATCCTCTCGGTGCCCTTCGATGGTAGCTTCCTCTATCAATATTAGGGCAATTCGGATCTTCTCAACTTTAGTGGGCTTTGGATTGATGGTTTTCTGCTTTAGTAACCCATTTGAAGAGGATTTCTCTTCGGAGCCAGAGCTGCTTTCAGATTCTTCTAATTCGGATGATTCTTCTTCCTCAAAGCTTTTTCTCATCTATCTTTTGTTCCTCTTGCTCCTCTTCCATCCTTTCCTCCGGAGTGGCCTTGCCCATTGAGTCCACTTTAGAAGTGTGTTTAGTGGGTCCCAAACCATCTCCCTCCTCTAGAGCACTGTGCTCCAGGATAGGCTTATCTCCCTTAGTTGTACTTTGAGGTTCAGTGCCACCCAAGTTGCCTTGGTTTTCATTAGCAGCAGTTACCTCAGTTTGTAGTTGCTCTGGATGCTCTATTGACTTAATAAATCTTCCTTCCACCCCACTTTCATTTTCTGAAAGATTGGTATTATCCTCAATCTCGCCTTCCAATGCCTTTGTAGGACTTAAAGCATTCACATCTTCTACTTCATCCTAAATGTTGGCACTATCCTCAACATTCTCTTCAGATGCCTTTTTAGGACTTCCCGCTTTAATAACTTATGTTTCTGTATTTAATAGGCTTCAGGAAGTGAATCATCTCATTCCTTAAACACATAGAGTTCTTCCTCTCTATATATGCCTTCTTTGAGAAGTACTAGATCTTTAGAAGAAATGATAATAGGTGGAGTGATAGCACTAGCATTTTTGGAAGGGCCTTTGGGTCCTTCCTTTGACAGTTGATTGGCCTTAAGATTATCTTTAACGGCCTCTATCATTTCATCTAACTGAGGATCCTTCGAATGAAGATTGTTCGGAATGATGGGCTTGGCACAGATCACAATTTTCTTCCCTTTTGATTTTTGGCCTTGATCCATCCTCTATTATGGATGACTTTGGTGCTGGCTCCTTAATAGAAATGGTTAGAGCAGGCTTCCTGGGTGTTAGCTTAGCTCTTTTTACTTTAAGAGCTTCACTGAATGTGGGTCCCTTCTGGATGAATTGCATCTTGAGAGCCAGTTCTCCATCTCTAGTTGCCTCACTATCAGAGCCACTACCTTCTTCCAGAACATCCTTAATTGTGGTTTTAGCACCTTTCAACCACCCCTTCCTAATGGTAGTAGCAGCCAGAACGATGGTTTTAGTTGCTTCTAATTCATAAACCAGTTTCTTCGCTGTAGCTTTGATAAGCCTTCTTCCCCTCTTAGGCTTTTTCAGAGTAGTCCTCATTAACTGAGTGAGGGTTAGGGTGTCTTCATTTTCCTCCTTAACCTGTTGTACTACAGGTTTTAGATTTACTTTCCTTTGATTTTTGGGCTTAGTGGTTTTAGCCCTTTTTGCTTCCGGAGCGAGTTCCTCAGAACTTCTAGCCTTCCAAACCTTGGTCTTTTCCTATTTTCCCTCCTCTATTTCTGAGCTTTCTCCTCATCCCAAACTTCTCCAAATGACATCTTCTTGAAGTTTTTCTCAAGGATTTCCTTTCCTTGAACTAATTGGACTCCGATTAGATTGACCTCATTCTCATGTAAGATTTTAGTGATGAGTGTTCTATAGGTGTTCCTATGTTGCTTCATAAAGTGCAAAATCAGGATAGGCATGTTAATGACTCTACTCTCTACCCAATGCTGAAGAACGCAATGTTGAAGGGAAGATGCAGTGGTGAGAGAGCCTTTTCGGATTAGGATAAACTTTGCCAGGAAGAATTGCAGCACCCTGGGGGTTTCCAACCAGTATATAGAGAATTTATCTCCAAAATAGCGTCTGGGAAGCCAAATTTTAGGGTTATACTTCACCTTGAGATCATCACCATCGTTTTACAAAAGAACCAATCACAAAGAACTCAAGAGTGAGTATGATGACTTTCCCTTGCACTTTTGTCCGGAGTGCATCATAGTAGTAGTGGACAGTGAGGTTATCATAGAATTCCATTATAAGATCCAGATAGGTAGGGTGGTTCATCAAGAGCAAGACCTCAAGATGTTGGTCTTTTAGAAGTTAGGAGTAGGGTTCAGTGCACCCAAATAGTTTGAGGGAACTACAGTATCAGGGCTTTTGAGTTTAAGAGGAATAAAATACTCATTCTTAAGATCAGCCTCTTTGAAGATGTTTCTGGGAGGAGGATTGGTTTGGGTTTGGGTTTTTTCCATTTGAGAGTTTAAATTTTTTTTAGAATTTAGGATTTCTGGAGATAAAATTACAGAGTAGCAGTAGATTAGTTGCTTGCATGAGGATGAAGAAGGATTTTGAGTTTATAGAGTTTTTAAGGTGAGGGTAGAATGGTAATCCGGATATAGTTAAAGTTAACTGGATCAGTGACGTGGCATTTAAAAATGAGAAGAGAGATAAAATGAAGTTTAAACTAGAGAATTAGAACGACTTAATTTGTAAAGCAGCTATCATTTTTGCCACGAATGAACTGCCCAATAAATGTTTGAAATTCAAAACATGTACAACTACCTTTTGCGCTTTTACTACAATTTGTCACTCCTTATCTACTGAGCTGGCAAGATTCCTCTCTGGGTCTAGAGTCAAATAAATGTTCTTTGTTTCTTTGATCTTTTGACTTATAGATGATTAAGATTAACTGCTGAGTCTCTTTTAGATCTTTCTTTAAATTGGATTTGACATTCCAATTGCCTCTCTTAACTTGTTGAATTGATCTTTACTTAGTGGCTTAGTAAAGATATCTGCCCTTTTCTCATTTGTTGGGATGTAGACCAACATGACTTCCTTCTTCATAACATGATTTCTAATGAAATGGTGCCTGATATTGACATACTTCTTCCTGCTATGTAGCATTGGATTTTTAGACACATCAATTGTACTTTTGTCATCACACCTAACATCCACGCATCCTAATTAAAGTCCATAATCTTCTAGTTGCTGTTTGATCCATAAGAGTTGTGCAACACAGCTTCCTACAGCAATGTATTCTACATCAGTGGTTGATAATGCTATTAAAGTTTGCTTCTTACTATACCAAGATACTGAACAGTCTCCATGGAAATGATAACCTCTGGATGTGCTTTTCTCTCAAGCATGTCTCTTCTATAGTCTGCATTACTGTACCTTTGCAAAGGGAAATTCCCATTGCTGGAATACCATACTCCAACTTCAGTTGTTCCCAATAACTACCTGAGCACTTTTTTTACAACCTTATGATGAGAATCTTTTGGATTGGTTTGATACCTTGCATTGTAGCAAACTGTATAGTGTACGTCAGCTCTGCTAGCTGTCAAGTATAGAAGTGATCCAAGCATTCCTCTATAAAGCTTTTGATCCACATCTTATCCTTCACAATCCTTTAAAAGGACAGTATCTGAACCCATAGGAGTGGACATTGGCTTGCTTTTATCCATCTCAAACTTCTTTAGAATCTCCTTGGTGTATTTGGATTGGTTTATGAAAATCCCATCTAGACTCTGTTTGGTTTGAAGACTAAGGAAGAAGTTGAGTTCCTCGCAGACATCTCAAATTCCTTCTACATTTGAGAGTTGAATTTCTCATACATCTTTTCATCAGTTGCTCCAAAAATAATGTCATCTACATAGATTTGGATAAGAATAACATCATTCTTCTTCTTCTTGATGAAAAGTGTTGTATCTGCTTTACCCCAGATATAACCTTTGGATATAAGAAAAGAAGTGAGTTTCTCATACCAAGCTCTTGGTGCTTGCTTTAATCCAGAAAGAGCCTTCTTCAGCTTGTAGACATGCTTTGGATGCTTTGAATCTTCAAATCTTGGTGGTTGCTTGACATATATCTCCTCTTGAATGACTCCATTCAGAAATGCACTTTTGGCATCCATTAGGAATAAAGTGAATCCTATGAATGATGCAAAAGCACACAGTATCCAGATTGCCTCCTATCTTGCCACTAGTGCAAATGTTCCCTCAAATTCAACTCCTTCTTGTTGGTTGTAGCCTTAAGCAACCAGTCTTGCTTGTTTCTCACCACAACTCTGGAGTCATCTAGCTTGTTCCAGAATACCTATTGGGTGCCAATAATTGACTTTCCTTCTGGTGGAGGTACTAGATCCCAGACATCATTTCTGGAGAACTGATCCAACTCTTCTTCCATAGCCATCATCCAGCTTTCATATCCTTATGCATCTTGAAATTTCTTTGATTCTATGAGTGAGATAAAAGCAGCATGACTCATCATCCAATTGAGTTATCATAAAAGCAGCATTACTCTACCATGTATTGACTCTACCATGGTTTATGTTCTTTTGTTATATACTCTATAAGCTTTGCTTTGTGTTGAGTAGCCAAGGAAAATTGCTTCATCAGATTTAGGATCAAATTTTCCTAGTTGCTGTCTATCATTTAGGATGTAGCATTTACATCCAAAGGCTTTGAAGTACCTAATCTTTTGTTTCCTTCCCTTCTAGATTTTATATGGGGTCTTGTCTAAGGTCTTTCTAGTGAGAGCTCTATTTGAAATCTAACATGTTGAGTTTACGGCCTCACCCCAAAAGTATTTAGGCAATCTATTCTCATTTAGCATTATTTGACCCATTTCAACTATTGTTCTGTTTTTCCTTTCAACAACCCTATTATGTTAAGGTGTATGAGGAGCAAGAAAATTGTGCTCAATGCCCTTGGATTCACAAAATTCAATAAATTCTTATTTTTGAATTTTCCTTCCATTATCACTCCAGATGTGTGCAATGCTTATTCCCTATTCTACTTCTATCTGGATGAATATTTTAGAGAAATGGTCAAAGGCTTCATCTTTGCTAGCTAGCAAAGCAACCCAGGTATAGCGAGAATAATCATCCACTATGACCATAGTGTATTCTCTTCTACCTAAACTCATTGGTTTGATTGGACTAAAGAGATTAATATGTAAGAGTTCAATAACTCTCTTGGAGGGAATGTGAGAGATGAAAGGGAAACTTTTTTTTATGCTATTTACCTAATTGACATGTAGTGTATATGTGATCCTTATCAAAAGCAACCTTAGACAAACCCACAACCAATTCCTTTTTGGCTAATTTGGATAGGAGGTTCATGCTTACATGTCCTAACCTCCGATGCCAAAGCCATGATTCTTCGTCTTTAGAAACCAAGCATATATCTTTTTCTCATTTTTAAGGTCAACAGAATAGACATTGTTTACTCTAAGTGCATAAAGAATGAATTGATTTGATTTACTATCAGTGATTGAGTAGCCTCCGAAGTCAAAGGTTACTTTCCTTCCTTTGTCACAGAGTTGTGCAACACTTAGCAAGTTGAAATTCAGTCTATCAACTAGTGAGACATCTTTTATCTTTAATCCAGATCCAATGGTTCCATGCCCAATGATCTATCCTTTTTTATTGTCTCCAAAGCTTACTTTTCCACCTCTCTTTCATATTACAATGATGAAGACTTTCTCATCACCAATCATGAGCCTTGAGAATCCACTATCAATGTACCATATTTCTTGATCTTCTATGGATCTAAGGCATACCCGTAAAATAGATCAAGTGGGTTTGGGTACCCAATCAGATTTGGGTCCTCTCGGGTTATCAACCATTTCAGGCCAAGCATAAATATCATAGTAACCATTTTAAAATCTACACATTTTAGTCATATGGTTATTTTCTCCATAAAACCTGCACCCAGTGACTGGTTTGTTCTACTTAAGCTTCTCCTCAATCTTTTGGAGATCCTTCTTCCTATAGTCTCTAGAATATCCTACTTTGGCAAGATCCGGACTAGCTTGTTTGGTTTAAATCTGGCAGTTGGCTAGAGGGGCAGCTTCTGCTCTATAGTCTTTCTATTACGTAGTAGATTGCTCATCATAGACCACTTTAGCCTTTCCCTTTTGAGTGGCTGTATATCTCTGAGTTTGATTCCTTTGTCTTGGTGGAGCATTATATTTTTGAGCTTGAGGCCACTTCCAAATTTTCTTTTATCTTGTGGGTTCTAGATTCCTTCTAGATGCAAGATATGACTTCCTCCTTTGATTTGAGGATTCTGGTTTCCTTCCGGATGCCTCCTTCTTCAGAACTAGTTCCCTGTCTAGCCTGGTTACATTTGCACTCAATATTTGCACTTGATTCCGTAGGAAGTTTTCTTTAACAACATCAATATGCTTTGTGGTCCTGATTGAGTTGATATCTTATGGCACTACTTCAGCATCTTCAGCAAGTCCCATCAGTTGTCTTTAGAGGGATTTGATGGCCTTTATGTTCTTCCTCACATTGTTGATTATGATCCCTAAATCTCTAGCAAGATTAAAGTTAGATATAGAATTTGATTGAAAGTTTACCTCAGTATTGCTGTCTCAGATTCTGACTCTTCAATTTGCACAGTGACTTACTTTGATGGATTTCTTTCGAATTGCTCTGGTTCCGAATTAGTTAGTGCCATAAAATGCACAATTTGTAGTTTCTTCTTCTTCTGTTGAAGATGAGCTACTGCTTTCTTCATTATTGCTCCATGTGGCTACCATTACTTTCTTCTTATATCTTTTTTCCTTTTTAAGCTTGGGGCATTTGGATTTAAAATGTCCTTTATCTCTACATTCAAAGCAAGGTGATTCTTTTTTGGATCTTTCTTATCTTCTGGAGCTTTTCTTAGCTTATCCCTTCTGGAGGAGCCTTTCTTCACTCTTTTGGAATTATACCTTCTAGAACTCCTCCTTTCTTTCTTTCTCAGGAATCTACTGAACTGTTTGGCTAGCATAGCCATTTCTTCTTTATTGTAGTGTGTTTCCTTTAACTGCTTTTCTATTCCAGAGGAGACTGATCCGAATAAGTCTGCCTTGAGAGCAATAGCTTTCTTCTTTTCCTCAGGCTTCTTCTCTTGTTGGCTGTATCTTTCCAAGGATAGTTCTTGAGTTAAGAGATTACCAAAGAGTTCATCATAACTATAGAATTTTAAGTCATGAGCTTCCATAATGGCAGCCTTTTTACTATCCCATTCCTTGGTGAGACTCCGAAGGATCTTCTTTACCATTTCTTCCTCAGTGATCTCCTTTTTAAGCCTCTTCATATTGGTGTATCTAGTATTCATGCCACTGATGGTTTCTTTGGGCTCCATCTTGAAAGATTATAGATTTTGTTGTAGGAGATCGGTCCTGATTTCTTTGACCTTGTTTGTTCCTTCTTAGGTCACTTCGAGTTTTTGCCAAATCTCTTATGCGGTCTCACTGCTGCACTAAGAGCACAATAAAGCATGTTAATAGCATTAGCATTTTCATGCAACCTTTTATAATCATTTTCATCCCACTGATTTGAGGGCTTCCGGGTAGTTACCCTCTACTTCATTAGTAGGAACATATAGGACATCCTTAATGGCCATCTGGGCTAACATGCTTTGAGCCTAAATGAAATTCTTCATATAGTTTTTCCAGATCATATAGTGTTCACCGGTGAAGAGTGAAGGACAAGTAATGGACATACCCTCTGAAAGAAGTTGGGAGTTATTAAAACTCATTTTGATTTATGGATCAAAATGCGGACCTTTAGCTCGAGATTGTTAGATCTCTAGTTGTGAGCACTAGCTCTGATACCACTTATTAGTCCCTGTGTGTATGTATATAAGGTCAAAGGGGGGGTGGATGACCCTTTTGGTAGAATTTACAAATTTTAAAATGTCTTGTGTAGCGTGTTTGATATGTTCCGAATATAATGGATTCGGATGATGCAAATATGAAATAATGTGCAATGAAGTAAAGAGTTAAAGAAAATCAAACACATGAATGTTATCCTGGTTCGGCCCTGCCTACTCCAGTCCCTAGAGTTTCCTTCCTATGAGCTTTGTCCACTAGTGTGATTCCTTTCCAACTAACAGGAATCAAGCCTTACAATTATCTTCAAAGATTTATTCTCCTCCATATGTAGGATATACCACTAGAAGCACTAACTCGTAGCCGAGTCCTTTTGAGCTTGTCTACGGATGGTAACCCCTCTTCTGGATGTAGGATATACCACTAGAAGTACCAACTCCTACCAGAGTCCTTTCTCTTTAGTAGGATATACCAATTAGATTCTACCCAAACCTAAGCTGAGTCGGGATATACCACTTAAAGCACCAACTCAAAGCTGAGTCTCGATCTCAATACTCACCCAAGTATGAGATATTACAACTGATTTAGTCAAGGATTTGGTTTTTAAATTCTTCAAGTTCATAACACGCTTGAGAATTCTTACAAAAACATATTTGAATTTTTTTTTGTTCTTGGAGGGATTTTTGTTCACTGATTGAATTAGCTTGAATTCTCTTTTTAATAACTTCTTTTGAAATCAACCAACACCTTCTCAATGTGTGAAGATCTCCTCTTATAGGCTTTGATCATAAATGTAGCCATTGCATACCGTTAAGGTAGATCTTGAATCTTTACAATTGATTAGGTATGATGTGGCATATCCGGAGCCATCGATCAATTTGTTATAGACATATTTTGACCCATTTCAATTTTTGGGATTGATGCAAAATGTTGTCAGTAGTAGTTTGTTTAGCTTTTTGCGCACTACCAAAATCTAGGAGTGGTTTGTCAGTTGGGTGAGCTCCACACACTATACAATTGGTCTAGGTTACAAAGGTGGTTGCCTTTTTCTCTTTCTAAGTCAAGTATTTATCCTTTTGTGAAATGCATGCAAGCTGTCACTATTCCATTCTTCAAGGCAAAAGGAACATTGACTTTAGACCAAATTGGAGGCAATTTTGATTTTTAAATAATTTCCCTTTGTCTTGAAAGTTGAGTCCTCCGGATGTCTTCTGACTCCACTTATCTGGATACTCTTCAATCAGTCTTTCTTCGGATGCTGACTTTGAGGGGTTAGAAGTTTGTTTCCTTTCCAAACTTTAACTGGATGCTTTCAATATAAACTTAGGTGATTGAAGACTTCAATATGTGTTCGGATGACTTGTCTTGGACTTCTGTGTTTTTGTTTTCTTCAAACCTGATCCGGATGTGTCTTTGAATTAGTTCTTCCGGATCATTGTTTCCCAACACTATTTATTGAGAGAAAAGAAAATGCACAGTATGAAAAATGGGTGCGCACACTAAGATAATTGGTGTGAAAAATTCTATGCAAAAATTTGCAATGCACGAAATATTGGTGCAACCATGAAAAATTAGTGCATATCAAGTAGTATGGAGCATAAAATGCAACTACTTTAATCAAAATTATATATACAATGTATATATACTATGTTTCCAAATGTGAGAAGTGGTATGGAGCATAAAATGCAACCACTTATGAGTGTTAGATATCCTAGGTTACCTAAAAATGCCTTGACATCATACCAAAATAATGTGCTTTTCTTTGTCCAAAGTATCTTAGATTTTTACTATGGTATAGAAGGATGGTTTTAAACAAGCATATTGTTTTAGGCTTAAAATTATCAACGGTGCATGAACTTTGTTGTTACTAACATAATGATACATGAACTTCAAAACTTGACATAAAGGTACACAAACTTCATAAATTACTAACGTAATGGTCAAAATAACTTTTTAACCACTAAAATTTTATTTTAATTTTATCTATTTCCATTTTGCCCTTGTTATTCTTTCTAATTAGAATAAAGGTAGTATCTTCCCAACCAAGAACGGGAACAATTGCCTTAGGTTTACAGGTTGAAGAATAGCTTAAATACAGCCTCAACTTAACAATTACCAACCCAGCTCAAATCCCTATCTTCTCCCATTGATGAAAACACAACAAGAAGTAGAGTGTCATCTTGAACCAAAAACAATGGTGTATTGAGGGCATTATAAGAAGGAGAATCACCCATTTGTGGAGTAAGGAATTTGTGGGTAAAAGGTAGAGTTATAATTTCATCCCCAAATGTAAAAAAAGAAACTCCATTGAACTAGAAAATGTTCAAATCATTTTCAATTAGAGAAGAAGAATAGAAGATGGGCATTAAACTATCATAAAAATACCCATTAAAATTCCAAAGGTTGCTCATTTGATCTGATGGGAATGAAGAACCCATTTTGGTTCAAGAAGCCAGTGGTGCGATTATAGCCCACTTTGGTGAGATCGTCGTCCAGCGGCAAGAGGCCCTTGGGAGATTACTTTCTTCCAAAAGTTCAAGAGACCTTTGCTTTCATATTTCCCCATTGAATATATCTGCTTGGAATTTGCTATATTTAACCTATTCTTTAACCTGTATATCTATTGCAATTCCCATCCTTCATAGGCTCCAAGTGGCGAAATAGTAGTTTATTCTAATTAGAAAGGATAACAAAGGGGCAATAATGGAAACATGTAAGATTTAAAGTAAATTTTGGTGGTTAAAAGGTTATTTTGACCATTATGTTAGTAATCTATAAATTTTATAGACCTTTATGTCAAGTTTTGAAGTTCATGTACCATTATGTTAGTAACAGCAAAGTTCATGCACCAATGACGATTTTAATCCTATTGTTTTATCGTGCGAAGACATGACTTAGTAACCTTTCTATGAATGATAAAGGTACGCATTTGACTATATTAATTTCACATTACTTGTGGAAATTTTTTGAAACTATGCTTTATGTATGATGCTACTGGGAGGAATATGAGTACTTATTGTGAAATCTCTATCTTATGTGAAGTTAAGATAGAAAAGTTAGAATCTTTCTTTGTTTACTTTGAGGACAAGGCAAAAGTTAAGTGTAGGCATATGATAAGTGTTAAAACTACACTTAAAAACTTCTCAATTGTAAACATTTCTTGAGTTTTATTATTTCATTTATAGGATTTTACGTGGTATGTTGTTGTTTTAGATGCATTTTTAGGAATTAGGTGGAATTTGCTCGGAAATGGATTTTGGATTAAAAATATGAAAAATTCACAGCAATGAACTTATTTTGATAAAAATTTGGCTAACTGTTGGATGCAAGGAATGGAGTCAAAGTCAATGTGAATATTCAACAAAAAAGGACTTTTAAAGGGTGTGACATATATTCATAATCGTAAGATGTGCAACTTTGAATACAGTGTGTTTTGCAAGATCAAGCCACAAGCACGACACACAAGTCACGGCCGTGACACACCTAAACTATAGCTGCACAAATTTCTTTCAAATGGCACTTCAGCCGCCAAATTTAAACTAAGTGGTTAAGGTACATCTTCATCAACCAATTACATGAAGAGATACAACTTTTCATCCTCTATTTAAAGGCAACTGCAGCCAGAAGTAAAGGGGGGATGTCTGATTCATAATTGTCAGTCATTTAGTCATAGATAGAGAGAAAAACGTCAGAGAGAAATCTACATTATTCTTAGGTTTCTATATTATTCTCGAGAGTGTTGTTTTAAAGTGTACTTTCAAAATACTTACAAATAAAATTCATTGTTCTTCATCAATTATTATGTGTTATTATCAATAATTTTTCATATTCGGAAGATGAGTGCATTGAAGATTTAAGTATAAGAAGGGCCGCGATCGAGGATTGACGACCCATCTAAGAAGGCAGTTTGATCTAACTTAATTCTATAATTTTGTTTACTACATCATACTTAATTCTTATTCGTTCATATCACATTTCCTCTCTACGTATGCTTAATATATTTTATGATTGAAGTTTATGATATGTTGTGCTTTTTATATTGAGTTCATTTATTATTGTTGTTTGTCCCTTAGCGTATAACTCAATGAGTTAGAGGAGGGTGAATGACTCACTTACTAAGGACTAGTACTTTTTATGAGAGATGAATTTCCACTGATTAGTTTAGCTGGCTGACTGGCAATTATGAAAGCTTACTGTAAGAAAAAGAAGACATCTATTTTATACTAGTTCAACAACATGCGCCTACGTCTAGTCCCAAGATTGTGTCTTGGCTTTAATCCACTAATTCAAACTCCTTTACCCTAGGCGGAGAAGCCTTTCACAATATCCCCATTTCCAGATAAGTGCCCTCCTCAGTGCAATTGGTCATTAGCTGAGTAGAATACATGTGAGACACTAGATTTTAATGATCCTTCTCACGAAACGTTGATGAGAGCTATATAATACAATGTCTTACACGTGTTATCTAACAGAGGTGTTCCTAATACTACAGAGTTGGGTTTAGCCGAAGTCCAGAGACCTAATCTACCCTTAGGGACCTATACGGGTGCTCCCTGGTGGTAGGAATCCACTAGTAGACCCGTAAGGGTTAACTCCTTCCATATGCATAGAGGGGACCCGTACAGGTCCTCTCATACCCGTGCGGGGTGGGGCCCTAGTTGTACGGGTACTCTAATTGCCTAATCAGCCTCTTTCGGAAGTAATCTCTTGTCTTTTTTGGGAAAAGGCAGGTCTTGAATGCGGGTTATTGGATTCTGACCTAACTCTCACCCTATAAATAGGGCCTTTTCCCCTCATTTCATCACACACAATAAAGGAATAGAAGAAAGCTATAGGAAAATTATAGTAAAGTGGAGATATAAAATAGGGAGGTAGAAAAAAGGTATAGCAAAGGTATAGTGGAGGTATAGAAGGTATAAAATAGAGAGAAAACCCATTCCTTGAGGTTTTATCCACATTTTATTCATTCCTAACTTTGATTATTAGGATTTAGGGGAGGTTTTTTTCCACACAAATACTCACCTAAATAGTCCTATTCCACCATGTACTTTGGCCGGACTCTCTTAATAGTAAATGGATCACCTCAAAGTGGATTAATGCAGCAAAGGTAACACTCCTGAGTTTTAAAGAGAGTCATATTTCAGTTATTTCATTATTGTTATTTTCTATCTCTTCTATTGTATCTGCTCTTTTCATTTCTTGTTTCAAGTTTGGTCCTAACCCATATGAGCCTTGTTGGCACCATTTATCGTCGAGATATTAAGATCGGTGTGCCATACTCATACGGAGGGAAATCACTTTTTATTTTATTCTTCTGCCATCAATCTTTTAATCTGTACATTAATCTGAACAAAGTTTCTGCCTGGACTAGATAGAACCCGTAAGGGTACACCATACTCATACCGATCCTCCCTGGTAGCCATACAAGTCCCACCCACCCGTTATTTCTCACCGATCCTAGAAGTTGCCCGGGCACTATCGACCATAACATCGCCATGCTAATATAATCACATTTTTCCTGATGAAATGCTGACTTATGATGTGCTATAAACTTTGCTAATCTTTATGAATGTAGGGGAACTTATTTTTATTTTGTTTTATAACTCAGAACAAATATATAGGTTCTCTCGCAATTCCCCCCTTTTCCTCCGGTTGTAATTTTTATTCCCCTATTTATTGCTTGTGCTTTATTGTAATATGTAAATGCATGTAATGAGTGTCAAAGAGTGTAGAAAAATAGAATATCTGTGACAATTCCCCAAATGATGAAAATAAAATGGTTTTAGTCGGTGAATGTAATTTTGAATCAACTAAATGAGAAATAAGTGACTCATCCGATACCCGAATCTCTAATCCAATAGGTATGAGTCTCCCACCTAGAGGGAACCATACCAAAACTCTTTCCCAAGTAGAAAAACTTGGGTGGCGACTCTATCATTTGTATCAAGATTTGGGTCTCGATTATTTTATTCATTAAAATTGGCTTATTGTGCAAACTTGAACTAAAAATGTTTTATCATGCCTAAATCCAAGAAACCCCTAATGGGCCACACCTCTTACACAGGCATCAAGGGAGACCCACACGTCATCGATACCTTACAGTGGTGACTCTGCTGGGGATATAATCTTTTAACTAGAAAAATTTTGGTTTGTTTTAAAAGCTTAAAAAATTAAGATGGGCACCGAAAATCATTTACTTAATTCAACCAGTTTTCTTTTTCATCATTTGGGAAAATTATCAGACTTTGTCTTCTCATCTCCTTCTCTCTTTAGATAGATGTTCCCTTCTTCTAGCGCTAGCTTAAGGTGCCTTATTATTTCCGCAACACTTGCGAGAGTGTTACCCAAGCTCGTTAGGAATTGAGGACACTCTAGTGGGTGGAGCACTTATTGCTATCTCCCTCTAAAAGAGGCTTGATACGATAGGAACCTTCTACATCAAACTTTTGATATGTCCCTATAGCATTCTTATTGAAAGCCTTAAAATTTTGCCTTCTAGGTACCTTGATTTCTGTGTGAGATTAGAGTAAGGAAGAATACCCTCAGACTCAGTGGGAGAAATAAGGATGGAATCGATCGCTTTGCATGTGTTGTGTTGCATATCCTTATGATTAACCCAGCCATACATCGTTGTAATTTGTGCATGCATAATACATCCTATGCATGTACTAATCTTTTGGTTATCACCTCAACCAAAGCTCAAAGGGTTAAGACTTGGCGATGTTTTAGGTCCATTTGGTTCGAATTCTGGCTCCTCCTCCTCCTCTTCCCCCTCCAGCTTAGTTAAGGGTTACTTCGCTTCCATCTATGGGTATTTCATACAATCATCAGTTTTGTCTGGTTGATCTTTCTATCTACCATCCTGAGGAAATGTCTCGTATTCGAACTCTAGAGGGCCAGATTGATGTTGAAGTTGAGAATGTTGCTACTAGTGAAGAGTCAAATGCATTGAGGGTTGAGGTTAGGTCAGAGATCACAAATGTTGTCTTATAGTACTTAGAAAGTGATCAATTCTTGGACTGAATGAATGATAAGATGTTGGCCTCTAGTAGTGAATATAGTGATCAGTGAACAAGTATCGAGGGCTACTCATAATCCATTCACTCAATTTCAGTTGCCACCTGTGCGAACTTGCATGGATTCTTCCAATAAATTTGGTCAGTTAGGTTCTTTGGGTCCATTTGGTTCTATTAGCCAGTCATTCTAGTCAGTAGTTATAGTGGTTTTGCCAGCCATCAATTAGTTTGCTCATCCTAGTCAGGGGTTTGTACCACCTCCGTTTCAATTTGGGGCATCTGGCCCAACCCCTAATTTTATGGTCACACCTAAGGGGACAACCTTTCCTCAATCAACAGGTTTACCCTTAGGTGCAGTTACTCAATCAGAGGGTCCTTGTCCATAGAATTGCATATTTTTTTTCAAAATTGCTACCTGCCAATTCTAGCTCTCAGCCATCATCACTATCAGTTCAAACCGCTAAAGAGGAGGACTGGGTCCCTGAAAACTTTAGTATGCCTAGCATAGCGATGTATAAGGGAACTGGTCCACCTCAGTCTCACATCACGACCTATTAGAGGGTTATAAGAATCAAAAAGTTAAGTGATAAGGTCCTAGCTGAAATGTTCCCTTGCACTCTAGAAGGTCCTGCTGTTAAATAGTACAATACTCTCTCAGATGAAGTGACCAAAAATAGGAAAGCTTTATCTAAAGCTTTTATTGAGCACTATATTTTCAATACCACCATTAAAACTACCATGCAGAATTTGGAGGCAATCAACCAAGCTCCCAATGAGAAATTCAAGCGCTATTTCGAAAGATGGATGGACTCAGGTCTTGTTGAAAGATAAGCTTTGTCTCCCCGAGATGATCGTGAAGCTGATGGATGGTGCTCTACCTGCTTATTATAAGGTTCTTAGTATGGATAAATTCTCTAGCTATGTTGAGGTCTTTGAGAAAGCTGAGAAATGGGAAATAATCGAAGAATTAGAGAAGGTAGGTGTGCCGGCCAAACCTTGGTTCAAAAAGAAGGCGAGTGTGTCTAGCACCAATCCTAAAGTAGTGGTAGTGCAAGAAGAAGTGGTTGCAGTGTGTAGCATCAAAGATGGCATTTCCCCTTGGAAAGCATCGCTGCCTACCATCTTCACTAAGTTAAAGGCACTGGGCCTTCTTCAGAGTATCAAGCCTTATGTCCTACCTAAGCCTAAAGACAGGGATTAGTTTTGTGCTTATCACGTAAGTAAGAGTCATCGCACTGGTGCCTATAGAGATCTACTTGAGGCTATTCATGGTTTGAATAAGAACAAGAAGGTACAAGAACCTAAGCTTAAACCTAGCACCATGAATAACCCCCTGCCAAATTTTGAGAAACAGGTTATAGCTGTCGAGTCAGGGTTATCCTCCTGCCATGTCTTTAATATAATCTTATAATCCAATCCTATGGTTCACTCAGTTATGGCTTTACCTGATGAACCGGTCCCCATTGACATCGATGCATTCGAGCTAGAAGGAATTCATGATGAGGAGGCCATGTTAGTTTAACTAGGGCTAATTGATATCGATTCTTATGTATTAGAGAGTGATGAGGTCGAAGGACCCACCTTGTTGGTGGAAACTTCTGAAGGGAGAAGTTATGTGAAAAATGGTGTATTACATGTTACCCAAAGTAGAAGGATTCCTTCTAATCCTCTCCTAAAAAGAATAAGGGCCAGAGATGTAGATATCCAGGTCATTCCAAATATCAATCAGGGTCCAATCTTTATGCCTGCTATTGAAACTCAAACATTAGTTGGCAATGAAAAGAAAGATTCAAAGATCACCCCTCCTATCCAGCAGTTGCAAGTTAACCCTGCTAAGTACAACATTTGGCAGCTTCTCATTGACTATGAAGATCATTGTATGGGTCTGATAGAAAATTTATTAAGTATGGAGGCTACACCTTCCACCACTTTGGTCGAAGTGTTTTTAGTAATTAGGGGATCTCCTCCCGATCAGGTTGAACCCATTAAGTTTTATCCATCAAACCTCTCGGCCGAAGGGAATAAGTATAACATGGCACTTTCTATTAAGGTGAAAAACTTTGATCATTCTATCCTATGTGTTATGGTGGATGATGGTTTCGCCCTCAATCTCTGCCCTACTAAAATCCTTCCCCACCTAAGGTTGGATGAATCCATGTTGGAAAAGTCCAATACAGTTATAAGGCCATATGATGATATGAAGAGGAGTGTCATAGGGTCTTTGAAGTTGAAGTTACAGTTAGGGGAGTGAAATGCAAAGTCTTATTCACTATTCTTGACATTCCCGTTACCTACTCGTTGTTGGGTCAACCTTAGCTCCATGCATTAGGAGCCTCCCATTCCACAGTCCATCCGAAAGTTATTCACAATGACAACCTAATGACCATTGAAGCTGATGAACCATCTGTTATAGCAGCTATAAAGGCTGAAGAAAAAGAATCTAGGTTGGTCGTAGCTCACCAGGGTAGAAAGTTTTCCATTAGGAGGTATATATCGCTTAAAATCGAAAAGATTATGATGAAGAAAGGTTATGTGAAAAGTAAAGGGCTCACAAAGAACCTGCAGGGTATATTGGAACCTATTTTGCCTCTTCCATGGCCATTTAGACTTGGTTTGGGGAATCGCTTAGGAGTTAAAAAATCTAAACCCCATTATACCTGATGATAGGGGCTGAGCAAAAGATATTCATAGGTGAGGAATAACCTATTGTGGTATAGGGCAAAAGGGTCCCTGGTTTTAAGATCTTCAACAATCTATATTATTTCAAGAAAGGCTGCATGATTGAAACCTCAATTTCTATGGAAGTATACGGGAATGCTAAAGATGATGAAATGAAAGAAGCAATCAAATCCATCACCAAGGTACTAGCGGTACCTATTGAGAAAGGACTGAAAGGGACATGAGAAGGGAAATCCTATTAGCAAGGCTGACAAAGATTTAGCAAGAGCAGTAGCCAAAGAAGCACATGCAAACCTATACACCAGAGCTACCAGTTCAGCTGCCAATATTGCTTAGGCCAACAAATAAGGCCCTCCGCCTATGGAGGATGATTCAAATGATGTAATTTTTAATATTGCAAATAATGCCGCTTATAAGGCATATCATAGATAAGTTGTAACATTAGTACTTTTTAGCATGTCATGAATAAATTGATGCATCTCTTAGTCACATTTCACTCGAGTATTTCATTCTGATTACACCATGCATTCATAACAACAACATTCTTAAAATATCATCATATTCACTAATGAAGTTGACCTTGAATATATCGCAATGGTATAAATATCCAATGGTTAAAACCTGCCAAATAAATGAGAGATAATAAATGTGCTTAGCAAACATGATAACAATAAGTCTTAGTCCATCTTTCTTCATGAAGGGGAAAAAGGGTACAAAGGTGTGCAGCGTCAAGAAAGAATACCAATAATACTCATGAGAACATCAACAATAGGCTGGCCCTGAAAGCACTTATTGGGTCACAGAAGATGCCTAAAATCCTTTAGAAGCTCTAAAGGCAAGCTGATTATTAATAAATCGAAACTTTTTTAGCCAAAATGGTAACTACTTATAGGGATTGGGCTGATAAACTTCCATTCGCAGTTTGGGGGTATAAAACTAGTATAAGAACTCCCACCGATTGGACGCCATTCTCCTTGATATATGGAATGGAAGCTGTGCTACCAGTTAAAATAGAAGTGAGATCTCTAAGAGTGGCACCCGAAGCTCAGTTAGAAGAATCAAATTCTAGGTACGAGAAATTAAATGCAACAGATGAAAAGCGACTCTAGGCACTTGATTGCCTACAGATGTATCAGCAACACATGGCTCGAGCTTAAAACAAAAGAGTCAAATACCCAAAGAAACCTCTCAAAGCGGGTGATCTGGTTCTCAACCAGCTACACTAGGTCAACAATGACACTAAGGGCAAGTTCATGCCTAATTTGGAAGGACCATTCGTAATAAAGAAATTCCTAGGAAAAGGAGGAATCAAGCTTATGGATATGGATGGAAATGAGTTCGTGAATCCAGTAAATCAAGATAGGCTTAAGCGTTATCATGTCTAGGTCAAAAGAATTAAATCATAAAAAAGCAGCACAAAGAATACAAGAAATAAAGAATAAATCACCTGAGGAGTAGTCCTCTACAGCTCGAGCAAAAATTAGAGTGCAGCCCGCTGATCAATATTCCATAAATCGGTCAGGCAAAAATTAGTGCACTCTAACGCAAATAAACCCCGCTAAGCTGAAAACCCGAAAAGGGTGGCATAGGCAAAAGTTAGGCCATCGAGTTGCCTTCTACAAAATCTGTAAAAGACCAGTGGGCAGTAGGGGTTAACCATTGGAAATTGTTACCATTGCCTATGTACTCAAATTAATCTCATCAATGAACATGTTAAGATTTTGCTAAGAATCTTGGTCTTATGAATACATGCATGTCTTTAGGTGAAATAATCGCTGGCATGTGAACATTAATTTTCTCTACATGTTGAACATCATTGTTATTTCCTTCATTATACATGTAATTCAACAGAAATAAAAGTTCCAAAGAAATCAAGCATATGTAAATTCTGAAAAGTCTGCTGGATTGAGCCGCCAAGGACAATTCAGGCAAAAATTAAGATAGTCTATTAGATTGAAAACTGGAAAGGGCGGTCTAGGCAAAAATTAAGACAGAATAAAATAAAAGCATGCAGGATTGAAAACCTGAAAGGGCGGTCTCAGCCAAAATTAAGGCGAAAAGTAAAGAAAAAGCTTGCTAGGGTGAAAACCCGAAAGGGTGGTCTGGGAAAAAGTTAGAGCTAAAAAAGAAAAAAATGTCCGCCGGACTAAGCCGACAAGGATAGTGCAGGAAAAAGTTAAGACAAAAAGAAATGAAAATAAAGGTTCGATAGGTCATCTCATATCAAGTGGCCTATGCAAAAGTTAGAACATCACTCGGTCCCCCACTATGAAATCACTAGATAAAATATGCGTGCGCAAAGTAGCTACACTCAATGATCTCATTTCATGAAAAATCCACATGTAATGAAAGTTAAATCTCAAAAGTATCAATCCAAAGTTTACATCCCAAAACAAGCCGCGCTAGGCTTAAAAGTATCAGTTGTTCAAAAAGTGGTCATAATCTAAGCTGTCGGGGGATCCTGCCTTGGCAACCCTCTAGCACCTGATCTTGAGTATCCTCCAACAAATAATCCATATCTATAGTCATATGATCCTCAGCCTCATCGGTACTAGTAGCTGGCTGAGCAGGGCCCCTAGCCTCTGAGGTCTCTACAGCAGTCCTAGCAGTATCATCCCCCTCAATAGAGTGATCTCCGCCCCTCTAAGTCACTCGGTATGTAGAAAGATCATCCTCGGACTCATCATCAAAAGGAACCGATGTATGCCTATCCTCAATCATGCTCTCCAGCTGAACCCTTAGCATCTCAATCTTGGTACTCGCTCGAGCAGTCTCGACCCTAATCTAGTTGACCGCAGCTTTACCTGCCTGCAGCTACTCCTCCAAGAATTGGGCTCTCTCTTCTGAAGCATCCAAGTCCCGAACGGACTTGCTATGCTCCATGGCTAGCAGGGTCTACAATTAAAATCATAAAGTCAGTACACATATATAAATGTCATAACATGCATGCACAGTTTGTCAAATTTTACAGGAAAAAGAAACTTACCGAAGCTAGGGCATTCTGGGCCAATAACAAATCCCATACTGAAAAGTATTCCCTAGCAATGCTCTCAGCCTCAGAGATAGTCACCAAAAAGGGAAAGGCAATCCTCTAAGCAACCATAGTAATGGATAAAGATTAAGGCCATAAATTCCTTAATGAGTCGAGCTGGAAGGAGTGAAACCGATAAGTTAGACCAACTCCTCGAGCTCCTTGACAGCTTGCTTCCCCGAATGATCGAGGAGCCTGAAGAAAGTATCGATCTTAGCTCGAACAATCCCCCTCTCATAGATCTAGAAGTGCGAGACTGCTTTATCGGCGACTTAGGGCCAGCAGCAGCGGCGGCAATAGGTCTCTTCTACATAGAAATGGAAGGCTATAACAATAAAGATTCAGACCTGGGATCACTATCAATTTTAAAAAACAATAAGGTATTCCCAAAGGCCAAGTTAAGAAAATACCTAAGAATAAGGGGTAGCAGACATAGCCGAGCCTTTAGCACCCCGGACTATAGATGGACCTCCACGGTCACCGCTTGGCCCATCCTCATCATCATCATCATCATTATCATCATCCTCACTGTCACTCTAATGGAACTAAAGAGGGACATCCTCATGGTGGATCCTCTCGCAGGGGGAAGAAGCGAGGAATCAATAAACTCTGTGTAGGAGCCCTCTACAGATAGCACGTGAGCCCCCTTGCCCAATAAGTATAACCCCTGATCGGTCCTCCATGTAAGATAAGGCTAAAAGAAGCCAGCATGGATCGAGGGAGGGATCGGTCTCTCCACCATGGCACTGTCCTCCACCCTTAGACTCGTACACTAAAATACCACTAGAAGGAAAGTGGTGACTCCAAGATGAAGCGGCGGTCATCCACGCCAGCTCGCATCCGCTCGATGGCCCATACATATCCAGTCTCTCCCATGGGACTCGAATGACCTGCATAAAATAAATGCACTATAACTATCGCAACCTCATAAATATAGTATCGACTAATAGTTTCTTGAAATGTAAAATGCATGTTTAGTAGGGAAGAAGTTTACCTGATCTGAGTACAACTGGCGTAGGAACTCTCGGTAGTGCACTGTAGTCAAGGGCTAGCCCTGCCAGAGCCCCATCCACTAGGAAAAGATATGCGGTGCCTTAGGCTGCATGGGTAAACCTGGCCTGGAGATGAACCGGTACTCAAAGGCCTAAATCTACAAAACAAAATAAGGATCAGTCACAGCACAATCTAAGTAAAAGGTTAAGGCACAAAAGATCAGCTTGGGATTTACTAATAGTATCATATGGTAGGTCTTGAGCTCAGACTACTCACCCTGGACTCCGACGTCCAGCCTATAGTATAGCTGTGCCAGAATGGCCTGGCACTAGTTCTTGCCTGGCACAGCAGCAAGGTTCTCTATAGCAGAGAGCAAGCCATAGTTAAGGTTGCCCGAATAGATGAGAAAGAAGACCATGGTAAGGAAGATCAGTAGAAAGACCAGGCGTATTGATCCCTCCTATCAACCTCAACACGACTCGGCTGCCTGATCCAATAAGCATACAGGTCCCCTTACTTAAGCTTATTCATCCCGCCTAGATAAAGTCTAAGTAATCTAGCAATGTAGTCCTTCACCCCAGGCTGGTAATGCAACCGATCGACATAAACATCAAAGTGGACAATATTGCCACTCCACTCTAACCCAGTCAAAGCGCACACACCAGAGGGAGTAATGGTAACCCCCTCAATCGGTAGATGAAAGGTAAGGGTCATCTTCGACCATCTCTCTGCTAATATTGAAATGGCCCCCGGGCCAGTGTCTTTAGAGCCTGAGGAATGGCCCCAATGATGTCACTAAAGCCAAAGGAGTCGATGAGGGCCAGCAACTCGGTATCCTCCGCGACATAGATCTCCTCATATCATTTCCTATAGAAGCTCAAGGCTCCCATAGTCTTGTATTAAAATTGCATAGATAGAATTATAGTTCAACAGGGTTAGAATACAACAGATAAGTTAGAAATTAGAAAAGGATTGCAGAAATACTAGTTTTGAATGTTCTGTCCAAAGAAGAAGGACCCATACAGGTCCACCCCATCTATACGGGTCTAAGAGGTGTACCCGTATGAAAAATGGGACCCATACAGGTCCACCCTCACCCATACTGGTCATTTACAAACAGTAGCATCGTAAAAATTTCCCTAAAAATAAAAATTCATCCAAAGCTGATCCAAAACTATCCTAAAAGCATCCTAGGCTAAAGTTACATGCATAAGGCTCTATTCCAAGGTCTAAATCACCCTAATTCATGCCAAAATTCAAGAAATTTTCAAAGGTTTAAAAATGGAGAATGGAGAATCGAGCAAAATTACTGAGAGTTTTGAGGCGTTGGTCCAAGGAGAAGGAATTAGGGGCACTTCGGATATAAGAGTGAACCCCAAAAATGAATCCCCTTTACGAAAGGCATACTCAACAGAAATCGGGCATTCTCGGAGCAAATCCTCGAGTCTAAGGGAGAAACGACCGGTCTTTGGGATCTTTTTGTACATTTTGGTTGGCTCTAGAGAGAAAATTGCTAGAAAATGCAAATAGGGAAATTTTGTGTAAGGCGGGATGCAAAGAGTCTGAACAGCCTTTTAAAACCCCCTTCGAGAACCCGCACAGGTCCCACCCTACCTATACAGGTCCTACCTCTTAAGGACCCCACCTGTACGAGTCATGGCCCACCTGTATGGGCCCTTCTCTTGCTATCCAAGGGAAGATTTTTGAACCAGTATTTCAGAAAGCACCAGAAATTCATCCAGTCCGAGTTCGGGGCCAACCCCACCTTTCCTCAACCCTATATTTCAGTTATATTTAGGGCAAGCCCCATGCTCACCTTGATCCTTGATTGAAGGGGCAAAATATTTTTTGTTTTCACAAAAGTCAATCAAGAATCAAGGAAAGCCATTTTTGAATTGATCACTAATCAGGAAAAATTTTGTGTATAGGACCATCCTAGCACTCGAATTCCTCCCCAAATCTTATCAGGAAGGATTTCCCCAGTAGAAGAAATTCGTTTTCCTCCCCAACAGAAGAAGTTTTATCAAAGGACATCACTTTATTTCCCAACAGCGGAATCAACCAATCTAGGGGCATCCCCCTATTCTCCAATAGTAGAACCAGTCGGTCAAGGGGCATACCCCCACCAACCTAGGGGCATCCCCCCATTTCCTAATAGTCGAATCAGCCAAGCCAGGGGCATCCCTCCATTTTCCAACAGCAGAATCAGCCAACCTAGGGGCATCCCCCCCTCCCCCATTTTTTAGCAGCAAAATCAGTCAACCCAGGGGGATCCCCCCATTTCCCAATAGTAGAATCAGCCAACCTAGGGGTATGCCCCCATTTTCCAGCAGAAGAATCAGCAATCTAGGGGTATCCCCCCATTCCATAGTAGTAGAACCAATCAGTCAAGGGGCATCCCCCCACCAATCCAAGGGTATCCCCCCATCAGTCTAGGGATATCCCCCCTATCCTCTAGTGCTAGAGTCAGTCAGGGGGCACAACCCCATCATAAAAAACCCTAGGGGCACCCAACCTAGAGGCATTCCCCAATAAAGGAACCAGCAACAGTTGGCCAAACCCGACATTTCTTGCACTTAGTTTTCAGTTTATTTCAGGGGTTAACCCCCCATCCACGCATCTTTATTTTTAATTGAAGGGGCAAAAATATTTTGTTTTCATAAAAGTCAATTAAGAATAAAGACATGTTTGTTTGGACAATGACTAACTCAGTGTTTGATTGTTGTCTCTTTTCAGGTTATTTAAATTCCTCAACAGGAGAGTCATCCGCCTTAGGAAAGGGATATGCCACTAGTTAGGAAAGTTGGTCCGCCTCAAGAAAGGGATACATCAGCTAGGAGAGTCATACACATCAGGAAATGGATACATGATCCGCCTCAAGAAAGGGATACAATTGTAGGAGAGTCATCCGCCTCAGGAAAGGGATACATTAGTCAGGAAAGTCAATCAGCCTCAAGAAAGGGATACATCAGCCAGGAGAGTCATCTACCTTAAGAAAGGGATACATCAGTCAGGAAAGTCGATCCGTCTTAAGAAAGGGATACACCATCAGTAAGGAAAGTCAATCCACCTTAAGAAAGGGATATACCACCAGCTAGGAAAGTCGATCCACCTTAAGAGAGGGATACACCATCAGCAAGGAGAGTCTATCCACCTTAAGAAAGGGATACACATGCCTTCCTCAGTAGAGTCACTCGGGATGTACAGTAGGAAAGGAAAATCATCCGCCTTAGGAAAGGGATATGCATCAGCAAAGGAAAGTCATCCGCCTTAGGAAAGGGATATGCATCAGCAAAGGAAGGTCATCCGCCTTAGGAAATGGATATGCAGCATCAAAGGAAAGTCATCTGCCTCAGGAAATGGATATGAATCAGTAAAGGATAGTTGTCTGCCTCATGCAAGGGAGCACCTAGGGTAGGAGTTATCCTAAAAAAAGGAACTTACCTATGTCATCACCTCAGGTATGATTTCTAAACCCTCGCTCATATTATGAGATCATACAGATCTGTATCTGCAGTGATCCCATGAGGGGCAGTCTGTGAGCACTAGATTTTAACAATCCTTCTCACGAAACGATGATGAGAGCTATATGATGCAATGTCTTATAGGTATTGTCCATCATAGGTGTCTTTACTACTGTAGAGTTGAGTTTGGCCCAAGTTCGGAGACCTAATTTGCCCTTAGGGACCCGTATGGGTATTGCCTGGTGGTACGGATCCACTGGCAGACCCGTACAAGTTGATTCCTTCCATAAGCATATAAGGGACCCATACGGGTCCCCTTATACTAGTACGGGTGGGGCCCTACCCATACGGGTCCTCTGATTGCCTATTCAACCTCTTTTAGAAGTAATCTCTTACCTTTTTTATGAAAAGGTTGGTCTTGAATGCGGGTTATTGCATTCAGACCTGACTCTCACCCTATAAATAGGGCCTTTTCCCCTCATTTCAGAACACACAACAAAAGAATAGAAGAAAACTATAGGAAAATTATAGTAAAGTGCTAGCAATTTCTATAGGTATAGAAAAGGTATAGTAGAGGTATAGGAGGTATAAATAGGGAGAAAACTCATTCCTTGAGGTTTTGTCCACATTTTATTCATTCGTAACTTCGTTTATTAGGATTTATGGGAGGTTATATCCATACAAATACTCACCTAAATAGTCCTATTCCACCATCTACTTTGGGCGGACTCTCTAATAGTAAAGGGATCACCTCAAAGGGGATTCAAGCCGCAAAGGTAACGCTTCTGAGTTTTAAAGAGACTTGCATTTTAGTTATTTCATTATTGTTATTTTCTGTCTCTTCTATTATTTTTGCTCTTTTCATTTCTTATTTTGGGTCTTGTCCTAACCCGTATGAGCCTTGTTAGCACCGTTTATTGTCGTGATATTAAGATTGGTGCGCCATACTCATATAGAGGGAAATCCCTTTTTATTTTATTCTTCTGCCATCAATCTGTTAATTTGAACAAAGTTTCTGCCTGGACTAGATAGTACCCGTACGGGTACACCATACTCGTACCAGTCCTCCCTAGTAGCCGTACGGTCCCACCCATCCGTACGGGTACCAGACCTAGGCAGAATCCAGAACTCATTTTGAATCGGTTAAAAATCAATCCAACTCACCATATGCCATGCGATCACTTTCACTAATACTCCGGTAAATCAACCCATAAAAGTTAAAATATGTTTTCATAACAAAATACGTTGAAGACCCGATATTTCTCACCAATCTTAGAAGCCGCTCGGGCACTATCGATCGTAAAACTGCCATGCTAACATAATCACATTTTTCCTAATGAAATGCTGACTCATAATGTGCTATAAACTGTGCTAATCTTTATCGATGCAGGGGAATTTATTTTTATTTTGTTTTATAACTTAGAACAAATGTATAGGTTCTCTTGCAATTCCCCCTTTTTTCCCCCGGTTGTAACTTTTATTCCCCCATTTATTGCTTGTGCTTTATTGTAATATGTAAACGCATGTAAAGAGTGTGAAAGAGTGTAGAAAAATAGGATATCTGTGATAATTCCCCAAATAATGAAAACAAAATGATTTTACGCGGTGAATATAATTTTAAATCAACTAGATGAGAAATAAGTGATTCATCTGATACCCAAATCTCTGATCTAATAGGTATGAGTCTCCCGTCTAGAGGGAACCGTACCAAAACTCTTTCCTAATTAGACAACTTAGGTGGCAACTCTATAATTTGTATCGAGATTTGGGTATCGATTCTTTTATTCATTAAAATTGGCTTATTGTGCAAACTTGAACTGAAAATGTTTTGTCACGCCTAAATCCAACCAAGCCTCAATCGGCCCCGCCTCTCACACAGGCGCCAAGGGAGATCCACACATCATCGACACCTCACAATTCCCTCTT
This sequence comes from Euphorbia pulcherrima, assembly GCA_947683365.1. Lineage (NCBI taxonomy): Eukaryota > Viridiplantae > Streptophyta > Magnoliopsida > Malpighiales > Euphorbiaceae > Euphorbia > Euphorbia pulcherrima. The sequence goes on along the minus strand of CANTUS010000008.1, from coordinate 39,939,061 downwards.
CTACTCAGCAAACTCAGAGATGCTAAAAATATTCATAACTCAACTTATTGAATCGTTGATCCTGCTACAATAAACAGGTTCACAATTGAATGTTCTATTCTAATCTCTCTCTTTTTATGAAGCAAAACGTGATTGAGTGGTGGTTTCATTTGCTCAAATTTCTTTAGTGCTGTGGTTTGAACAGAGTTTCAGCTTAGTAGAAATTCTAGGTGTAATCACCAAGTTCTAACGCTTGCCTTATTACTCCTTTTATAGTGCGAAGCTCGAAATAGCCGTTGAACTTGAAATGGCACCTTTTGCAAATCGCCAACTTAGCTATCTACCAGTTGCTTCTGCAAATCAATCCGTTAGGAAATAGAATCACATCATTGTAAGATAGAAATCAATCAATTGTGAGATTGATTGAATCTGTGTTGGAAATTCAAAAATCTTGTCTGCTTGATGCCTGAATCCTTTAGAGTGAATTGGTGCTGCTTTAACCACGTGTCACTTTCCCATTCCTTTTGGTACTCTAACGCAATTACAGAAGCGCGCGATGGCAGGAGAAACGCTACGCATTTGATCCGTTTGACTTTGAACTTTGAAATTACATTAAACTCTTTCTTTTTTTACAAACTAAGATATATAGTGTCTTTTAAAACAAATCATCGGTTGGTTGTTGATATTTTTATGTGTTCTATTTCTTGAATTTAATTTTTTATAGATCTTTTTTAGACTTGTTTTGGACCCGAATCCGTAAGATCCATCGGATATGGATATAAGGTCTAATTTTAGAGATCCGATGGATCTGAATCTGATCTGGATCTTATATATGAAAAATGATATGGATTTGGATATATATGGATCCGGTCCAGATCCAACCTGCACATTCCTTAGACTTCGTAACACCTTCAACTTTCAAAAATTGCATTATTTTGCTCCTAGAACGCCATGTATTGGTTTCTCTTCTGATTTAAGATAAAAAAAATCAGAAGATTGACATCTTTAAAATATCAAACCAACTACAAGTTGATACGTAGTGTTTATAAGACGAAATGGAACAATTTTAAAAAAGCTAAGAGAGCTACGAAGTTACTTTAGAAATTTAAAAATAATAGTTTTTTCAAGACAGATTTAAATACCTGAGATGCACTAAATCGCTTGATAATTTGATGGGCAACCCCTAGATAATTCAATGGGCTTGAATTTTGTTTGATAAAATTCCAATTACATACGGTGGATTGTTAATGCCATTAATAAATACTTTGAAATGTTATATATATAATGAGTTCAAACTAGGATTTTAGGATATACAAAAGAAACGTGTTTTTTAAGATTTTCTTAATATTTCTTAATAATTTAAGGTAACGTATTATAAAATTTGGGAAATAATTGTTAGAAAATTTATTAGTAGCGGTATTAAATAAAATAAATCATACTATATTTTAATAAAAGTAAGTATAAATTACAATGGTGATTTATTATAAATAAATGTAAAAGAAAAATTCAACCTTTTTGCTGAAGTAGAAGTTTATTACGGAGGCTTAAAATTTAGTTTTCTTAAGACAATTATTCGTCCGCTACAGGTGAATTTATCTCCCAGGATACAACCGCAATCGTAGGTGAATTCTAACCGTGTGAAGAGCAATTCACAAGAACCTAATACTAAGCAGCCTTCTTGTAAAAGGAATGAAAACTTTGAGAGATATTTTTAATATGAAAATCAGAAAATAAATCACAAAGTAAATAAACGCAAATACCAGCAGGATTTTTTCAAGAGTAAAAGAGTGAAGGAAAAGTATTTTTCGAGAAGGCTACAAGAATAGGGAATTCATAGGACAAATGGCATTAACATGGATTAAATTGGTTTAAAGGACATTAACCCTTGTAATCACACCTTTATGGTCATTAACTTTTGTAACCACACCTTTATGGTCATTAATTATGGATGTTACGAGAAATACAATTGATTAAGGGATTAAACACCCATTAATCTAATAAAAATCTTGTGAAAAAAATATTACATGACAATATTTTTTTGTACCGAATCATCGATTTAGCGCATCTAAATTTGACATATGTCCAAACTTTAAACTACAATTTCTCGTTTACCGTTAATCCGTTTTAGGTATATAATATATCGTTGGAAAGCTCTTAAAGCATATAATACAATGACATATTTCATGTTTTTCAAATCATAGACTTTCCATTTTATTATTTAGCCTAAAGTAAATAATGCGCAACATTATCTAATATGTCATATTTCCAACAATCCCACACATGACTGAAAATTGAAAACAACACGGATATTTTTCGAAATTCGAAGGGTGAAAATGCTCTTCGGCCAATATTTGCATAGGATAGGTAGGCTACAACCTTTGAACCTTCCCCTTGTGAAAGTATATTTACTTTACTAGTTGACTAGTAGACACGATGTCCTTGAACTATTCTGCCATTTGTGTAAACGATGATATACCCCACACAAATATCTACACATCCCGGTTTTTTGGTTCTCATGGTTATGTTCTTTATGGTCATGAACATCTCCTAGTTCAGCAAGAGTTTTAGATTACTACGCCCCTAATAGTATCCTTTGAAGCGACCCCACTTCACTCTCATATAGGTGATCTCTTTTGCTTAACTAGTGATGCGCAAAGGGTCATTAAAAGCATGTATCTTAACCTTAATCCGTTTTGTGACTATTTACATCACAGGAATGGATATGGGGTTAACCCCACAGTGACCACACAAGGTTTATGCAATTAGGATGTCCCATTGAACCATGATCTCGGGATCTCCAGTTAAACATGGTTGGGTTTTCCTTCATATAGCATCTTAAATATTCATGGGCTTTAGTCGCATTCCTTTAGATGTCTTTTCAACTTGATCTCGGATTAATCCTTTAGTTAGTGGATCTATAATGGTATCCTTTGGTCCTACAAAATCAATATAGATAACCAATGTTGATATCAGTTGTCTTACGATATTAAGTCAACGACGCATGTGTCTCGACTCACCATTATACATTATGTTTTGTGCTCTTTTAATCGTTGCTTGATTATAGCAATGTACACAAATTGCAGGCATAGGCTGAGGCCATTCTGGAATATTCTCTAAGAAGTTACGTAGCCATTCGGCTTCTTCTCCCATTTTATCCATGGCCACAAACTCAGCTTCTATTATGGAACGAGTTACAATCGTTTGCCTTGAGTATTTCTAAGACACTGCTCCTCCTCCTAGAGTGAACACGTACCCACTTGTACCTTTAGAATTCTTGATGTCAGCTATCCAACTAGCGTTAGAATATGCTTCTAGTACAGTAAGTTCTTTTGTATAGTGCAGTCCATAGTTATGAGTATATTGCAAATACGTTAGTATTCTTACGATCGCATTCCAATGGCTTTTACCTAGATTACTCGTAAATCTGCTTAAACTACTTACAGAATAAGCAATATCAAGCCTTGTACAACTTGTAAGGTACATCAAACTACCTATAACCCTTACATATTCCACTTAGTTTATACATTCACCTTTGTTCTTGGACAAATGTAGACTAATGTCTAGCTGTGTTTTGGCTATACCAATATCTCATTTGTTAAACTTGTCAAGTATCTTGTCCATATAGTGTGACTGCATCAATATGAGACCGTTAGGTGAACATTGAACTTTGACGCCTAAAATTACATCAGCTAGTCCCATATCTTTCATGTCAAATTTAGAACTTAACATATCCTTGGTACATTTTACCATTCTCTCATTGCTTCCAATAATGAGTATGTCATCAACATACAAATAGAGAATAACATATCCTTCATTTGTAGTTTTGACATATTTACATTTGTCACACTCATTTATATGATAGCCACTTGCCATCATGGCATCATCAAATTTCTTATGCCAATGTTTTGGTGCTTGCTTTAAACCATATAAATACTTCACCAACTTACGTAGTTTTCTTTCTTATCTAGAAGCTACACAACCCTCAAGTTGTTCCATGTAGATTTCTTCTTCAATATCTCCGTTTAGAAAAGCTATTTTCACATCCATTTGATGTACTTGAAGATTTTGCAAAGCGGCAATTGTAAGTATCACCGTAATGGAAGTTATTCTCGACACTGGAGAATACGTATCAAAGTAATCAAGGCCTTGTTTTTGTATATAACCTCTTATGACTAAAAGAGCCTTGTACTTATCAATTATTCCATCAACTTTTAGCTTACGTTTGAAAATCCATTTAGAGCTTAGTGGCTTAATTTTGGGAGGAAGGTCCACTAGTTCCCACGTATAATTTTGCAAAATGGAATCAATCTCACTCCTTATGGCCTCTTTCTATAAAGGACTTTCAATGGAGCTTATAGCTTCTTTGTACGTTTGAGGCTTCACTTCAACCATATACGTTAAGAAATCTGAACTAAATGATTTTTCAACCCTTACCCATTTACTTCTTCTAGGTTCTACCTCTTGATCCTTATTACTCTCTTCTCGAGAATTTTGATCATCTTCTTCAATCATTGATTGAAGATTATCATAGTTATCAACGCCTTGTTGATCAACTTGATCGTCACTTCCAATAAGTTCACGAGACCTTTTAGTTCCCGACCCTTTGCCTCTTCCCTTACATGGAAATACGTCTTTAAAAAATGAAGCATCCTTTGACTCTATCAAAGTGTTCTTGTGTATATCTAAATTTTTAGATTCATGCACAAGAAACTAATATGTGTTGCTATTACTAGCATAGCCAATGAAAATACAATCCATCGTTTTGGACCTATTTCCATACGTTTAGGTAATGGTGCAATTACCTTTGCAAGACACCCCCACACTTTCAAGTAATTATAAAAAGGCTTTCTACCCTTCCATAACTCATAAGGGTTTTTGTCTTGTTTCTTATGTGGTATCTTATTTAAAACATAATTTGCAGATAAAACAGCATCACCCCACATGTTTTGTGGTAAACCAGAACCGATTAACATTGCATTCATCATCTCTTTTAGAGTATGATTTTTGCGTTCAGCTACACCATTTGATTGTGGAGAGTAAGGTGGTGTTACTTCATGAATAATTCCATTTTGGGAGCAAAACTCTTCAAATGGTGCAACATATTCACTACCACGATCACTTCTAACCTTCTTAATTTTCTTATTAAGTTGGTTTTTTACTTCTTGCTTATGGAGTATAAATTTCTCTAAACCCTCATCTTTGCTTTTTAGCAAATACACACAGCAATATTTTGTGCTTTCATCTATGAAGGTAATAAAATATTTATTTCCTCCTCTTGATTGAACATATTTCAAGTCACAAATATCAATATGTATTAGACTGAGTAATTTTGAATTTCTTTCAACGGATTGAAATGAAGATCTTGTTAATTTTGTTTTAACACACGTTTCACATTTATGTGATTTATCGATATGAAATGTGGGTATATGATTCAATTTAATTAAACATCGTAACGTATCAAAATTAACGTGTCCAAGTCTACTATGCCATAAATTAGAAGACTCAATCATATAAGCAACAACATTATTCTCATTAATAGAATTTTGCTTATAAGAGATACAATTAAATTTGAACATTCCATTACATTCATATCCCTTTCCCACATACAAGTCTCCATTAGACAAAATAAATTTCTAAGATTCAAATACCATCTTGAAGCCGTGTGCACTCAATAAGCTCCCAAAAACTAGATTCTTCTTCATGTTAGGTACACATAAGACATTTTACAGTTTTACTTCTTTGCTAGAAGTCATTTTCAGAATCACCGTTCCATGTCCTTTGACATTAGAAGTAGCATAATTTTCCAAGAAGAGTTTCTCCCCATTATCAATTAGAGTCAATCAAGCAAAAGACTCTTTATCACAATACACATAACGAGTAGTACCAGTGTCAAGCCACCACTCTATTGGGTTTGAGTCAGTCATATTGACCTCAGAAATTACACATACGCTGATGTCATATACATCCTTTGTAATTTCTTTCATAACGTTTACCTCAATGTTATTGATCATTTTCGTCAATTTACAAACAAATGATTTCTGTCTCATCTTTTTGCAATTTAAGCATTTTCCATTTAACATTTGTCTCTTGGATATGCTTCCGTTTTGTCCAATTTTAAACTTACGTTTAACATATTGTTTGCCTTTTTTGGAGTCTCTAATGACCTCCACCACGTTAGCTTTAGCCAAAACTTGATTAGCAATATAAAATATTTAAGGAATTCCACAATTCTTTTGCAATACGTTTAATAGTACACACCTCATATAGGTCAATGACTAAGTCATTTAAGATAAGATTTTTGCAAATAAAATCCATATGATTCCAACCATCCATAAATAATTGAAAAGAAGTGTTAACCACTCCAACCTGAGGGTCATCTTTCAATATATTTTGGTGTCTCATGCTTGTCAATAGAAAAATATTTTATATTGTCAAACTTGAAAATTTGATCCACAAAATTTCTCTGATCTTTTAAGAGTTGAAATAAGATATAATCCCAAAGCAACCTCATGATCATTAGGCATAGCAATTGTTAAAGTCGAAAGTTCATTTCCATTAGGTCCAGCACCAATAGGACCAATTTGTCCATTTTAGTTATTCTAGCCTGGAACCGTTTCAGAACCACTACCTCCAATCGGTAAAATAATGTCCATAATATACTCAATTAATAATCTGAAATACTACAAAGTAAGTCAGAAACTTGTAAATGAGGAAAAACCAAGAAGAAGAAGAAATATAATTTTTATATGAAAACAAATTACTATTTTTTATATGAATAACGGTTTATCCAAAAAAACAGTCTTTATGAATTCCAGCGTAACTTGAACTTTACTTAAAAAAAATATAGACTTAATTGTCTTAAGATCGTTAGAAACTTGTTAGTAACGGTATTGAATAAAATAAACAATACTAAATTTCATTAAGAACAAGTGTATATTACAATATGATTCTCAAAGATACAGAAACGTGATAATTATATTATAATAATACTTAAACCTTTTACCGAAGAAGAAGCTTATTGCGGAGGCTTGAAACTCAGTTTCCTTAAGACAATTATCCGTCCGCTACAGGTCAATTTGTCTCCCAAGATACAAACGCAATTGTTAGTCGAACTCTAACCGTGTGAAGAGCAATTCACAAGAATATAAATCTAAGTAGCCTTCTTGTAAAAGGAATGAAAACTTTTAGAGATATTTTTACTAAGAAAACAGAAAATAAATCACAAAGTAAACAAGCACAAATGCCAGCTGGATTTTTTCAAGAGTGAAAGAGCGAAGAAAAGTGTTGTATTAAAGGCGTACAAGAGTAGGGTATTTACAGGGTATATGACATTAACATGGCTTAATGAGGTTTAAAAGACATTAATTTTTGTAACCACAAATTTATGGTGAATGTTATGAAAAATATTATTGATTAAGGGATTATCACCCATTAATCTATAATAAAAAGTCTGGTGAAAAAAAATGACGAGACAATATTTTTTTCAGTACCGAATCATTGATTTAGCGCGTCTAAGTTTGACAAATGTTCAAACTTTAAACTATAATTTCTCATTCACCGTTAATCCGTTGTAGGCGTATAATATATCGTCGGAAAGCTCTCAAAGCGTAGAATACAATGACATATTTCATGTTATTCAAATCATAGCTTTTTTATATTATAATTTAGCCTAAAGTAGATAATGCACAATATTATCTAATACGTCGTATTTACAAAAAATTGTTGGAATAAATTGTACCAACAATGTTGGTATTACTCTACCTTTATGTTCACCTAATTTTTATCCACGCTGTTAACAATAACAACAAATACTACACACACAAAAAAATTTCCATATGGGAAAAACTACAAACAATGACCTAATGTTAAATATGTCAAAGTGTGCTTAAACATTGCGAAAACGACAAATATAATTCAGTATTAAATTATTGGGTAAATTTTAAAAAAGTTACTTATTCTTTCACTCATTTATAAAATAGGATCTGAGAAATTTTTTTTATAAAATGGGGTTTGTAGTTTCAAAAAATTTTATAAAAAGGTGCCTATGGATTTAGAATAGTGGTGTTACATTGAATATTTTTAACAATTCAACATTCTAATATTTTAACCTTGTTATTTAAAAATAATACATCACGATTTGAGTAATTTTCGGAGATTTTTTTTTATGATTTTTTAAAGTTTGTTATCATAATTTTATTAAAAAAATATTTGCACTATTTAAAAATTTCAAAATTTTTCACCGATATGTACTGTATATTTAATAACCATTCTGTAAAAATTTAGATAAAAACGAACAGGATTACCCATTTTGTGATAATTTAATATTGAGGATCCTTTATTTGTAAATTTTTTGAAACTACAGGCCCCATTTTGCAAAAACAAAAATTCCTCAAACCTCGTTTTACAAATGAGTAAAACCACAAAGTACTTTTTTTTAAGTTAACCCTAAATTATTAACGTAGTCATGTATTATATAAATAGTTCAACATTTATCTACTATTGAGTAGACTTATTTGTGGGCTTCGTGGCCCGTCCAAGCCCGCGATGTATTGATCGGATTTGGGAGATGATTTTTTTAATTTTATTCGGTCCTGCTCAAACCCATTAAAGTCCGTAAGGTGTATGGGACGAGTTAGGGAATAATTTTAAATTCCATTGGGCGGCCCGGCCCGCAGTCTTTGTATAAAAAAATAATTTTTTATATATAATGTAATATTAATAATTGTTGTGTTAAAAAATATAAATATTATTAGTTAAAAAAATATTTTATACCATTCTAATTTGTAAAAATTTAATATAATATTATTGAGATAGAAAAATATTTATATTAAATATTTATAATTTAGCATATTTTATAATAAAATATACATGTATATTTTTTTGGATAAATCAGAGCCAGCCAAGCCCAATCCAACCCGAGTCCAGCTCAGTCTAACCCGAAAAAATATTTTAAGTGAGTTGGAATAGATTTGAGATGAGCTTTAATAAATAAAAGCTCATTAAATTTGGCCGGAATCCATCCCAATCCAGTCCATAAACAGGTCTATTGTTGAGGTAACAACAAACAGGGTGACCGGCAATTAGCGTATTATGCACTGAATACTTTATGGCAGCACCTTTATTAATAGGCATATTTTCCCCATGTTGACCAAATTCATGGGTATAGTCTATCACCCACATCCGACACCAAATTCATTTTATTTACAAAAATTGTAGAATTTATACATAAAATAAAATTAAATGAATACATTCCAAATTATTGACTTTGAGCACCGTTAATCTTTATCTCAATAGATAATAGTTAAGGATCATCAGCAATTTGTGAACATATTATATTATACATAGAATAATTACCCGAAAATTTCAGTTATTTTCAGTTCGAATGCCACATTTTTAGTAAATTCCAAATCATTGACATCCGTAATAATGAGCACACCGTGTGCAAACTAATTCTCTAACATGTAATTTGAAGTTCATATATAAGATTACACACATTAATTTCTGTTAACTTTGGAGAGAAATCAATGGAGATTAAGATAAATGTAACAAATTCTAATTTTATTGATCTCAACCCAAAATTACAAATGAAGCTACTATTATTTATATAACATTGAAAACTTACTAAACTAATCAACAAATAACCAACTTGGTGACGTGGCGATCCTTGTGAGCTTGAAGGTGTACTATTTTCATTTTGCCTGTATTCTTCAATAATTTCCCTTAATCACATGTTAAGATGGTCATGAAAGATGCATACATGATACATAAAAATCCACGTATCAACCCCTCCACAATATCAAACTTTAAGATCCCACCATTCAACTTTTAAATTCACAATGTTAGATGGACACCTACTAATTAAAACTCTTTTGACACTGTAAGATGCCCACCATTCATCTTATTCTCATCTAATGATGGTTATTTCACTTTAATAAACACACTCCTCCGTTGTACTTGAAAAAAACAATAAAGACATAGTATGAGAGCTTTTGCTCGAAAATAAATATTTTAAACATAACGTTCACTGACTTCTTTTTTCAATAAATGGATAAAGTAGGTATACAGTCTAAAAATTTCCACACTCACACACCAGTCGATCAAATCAATTAATGAAAAAGAATATCTCAGCATGAAATCGAAATCAAATGTAACAGGTACTAAGTTCTGGAATGTTTATTTCTATGGTTAATACACGAGCAAATGGCTGGAATTGAAAAATGAGTGGACGATGATGAATTTTGAAGGTGGTTTGTGAGGAGGCGGTTGAATAGATGAGAGAGGAAGAAGATAATCGGGAAAGAAGATGGTGTTTTAGGAGTGAGAAATAGAGTAGAGGTCAGGAAAAAGTTTTTTTATGTGTTTATTGAAGTGAAATAATCCGTGTTTTAAAAAGCGTTAGGCGCTAGTCGGGCGGTCAGGGCTTTAAAAGGTCTAGGCGGGGCTTGAGTGGGGACTAGACGGGGCATGACGGTGGCTTAGGCGGATTTGTATTTTTTTAATTTTTTATTATTTATACATAAAAATATAATTCAACTAAAACATAAATTATAAAATATTAAAAAAACGTAATTTAGAGCATTTTTAAAATTGAGAATGAGACTTTTATTGTGAGAACACATTTATGTACTTTCATTTTACCAACAAAGCTATTTTTAGTAGGTTAAAAATATTAAACTATAATTATTGTAGATATCGATATGTTAAAAAATTGAATTCAGGCATTGTCTAGGAGGAAAAAATCGGACTAGGCGGTGCTTAGGTGGCAATAAATCGATTAGGAGCCTGACAACGCTATGAGAACGAAAAGTCAAATAATAAACTTTAAAATAAGGCCTAAACGAAGGCTAAACGGAGTTAGACCGAGATTTTAAAACGGAGGAAATAACTACTATTAAATGAGAATAAGACAAACTATGGGGGATTTTAGAGTGTAGTCAGTTAGTAGGTTGTAAATAGAGCATTGTGGAGCATTGTGGAACTTGCATATTCCACAATTTTATACCGGACTTTATACTTTTCTTGAGTAAACTTTAAACTTTAAAAACACTTGTGGTTTAACTTTTTTTTTAAAGTGACTCAAAATATTTTTAATAAAATAGGAGTTTAATTAAAAATTAGAAAATAAATGACAAAAAAAATTTATAATTTGAAATTATTTCATGATAAGAGGTAATTTTATTTATTTTGAACTAAAATTTTATAGGTTGGTCAATAAAAAAGTAATAACTAAATAAAAATTTTGAAATTTTGTGAGAATTATAAATGTTTTTTATTAGATAACTATATTAACTTTTAAACCATAACAAGACGAAAAATCTAAAAATCTTCAAAACTTGCTAAATTCTTAATATAAAAAATTTTGCAATTTTGTGAGAATTGTAAATGTTTTTTATTAGATAACTATATTGACTTTTAAACCATAACAAAATAAAAAATTTTCAAAATTTACTGAATTCTTAATATATAATTTTTATATAATATGATTAAATTATATGAATGTTGAATTAATTACTTAAAATATCAAGCGAAACATTAACAAAATAAATGTATTTTGTGTAATAAACCCTTTTCCCCTTTTGTTTGCTAGCTTTTGAAACAATAGACCATATTTAAAAAAAAACTTTGAGCCCCCTTCTGAAAATAAGTTAAACTACATGGCATATTTTTCAAGTTTATCGTACTTATTTTGAATTTTTATGACTCAAATGTCCTTTGTACTCAAATTGCATATGTAGTGTGTGCCCTATTCGATTTTTGCCTCTTTGATGTTTGCATATCCAATTTTAGTAAAACAACTTAATACATTATGGAGAGTTGACAAGTCCATACATTGTTAGCAAAGTGTATGTTCATGTTCCAAATGACGATATTGATTTTCGCAAAACTGAATAGATCATGCACCAAAAAAGCAAAAATTCGATAGGTTTGATACTAGATAAGCAAAAATGAAATTGATTAGAGACCATATAACCGATTTCAAAAACAACAGAAAATACATTTAACTTTACATAATCTAGAAAAACTACTGATTTAGTTCTACATTATTTATAGGGTAAACCTAAAAAACATGCCTTGTGTTTTGACTGTTATGCAAAAAGGTTCTTGTGAAATTTTTTTTATAAAAGAGTGCATGCAGTTTCAAAATTTATCAAAAAAATATTTTGTCATTAAAAATAACAATATTATAGAAGATATTTCAACCAATTCAAAATTTCTATAATTTAATCGTAATTATTTAAGAATTGTACATTGAAATTTTAGAAATTTTTTGAAATTTTCCTCTTATTATATTTTCAGATACTTGAGTAATTCAAAAATCTTCTTGAGTAATTTTTAAAATTTCTATAATTTAATCACAATTATCTGAGAATATACATTGAAATTTGAGACATTTTTAGAAATTTTTCATCTTATTATATTTTTTTAAATATCATCACATTTTAATTAAAAAAATATTTGTACTTCTAGAAAGATTATAAAATTTATCATAATTAAGCTATAAAATTTCACGTTAAAATAAAAAAAAATTACCTATATTCTTGATATAATTTTAAATGTGAATTATTGTGCTAATTTTTGAAACCACTGATATCCTTTTAAAGAAAAAGGTTACAACAACTCTTTTTCAAAAGAATCAAATACATAGTATGTTTTTTAAGTTTAGCTTAAATTAAAGGTTTGATACATCATGTACCCCTGAACTTGGCACGAAAAGTTAGATGTCACTCTGAATTTTTAAAAGTTTCAACTTGCCCCTTGAACGTAGAAAAGTGAACCAGTTTGCCCCTTATACTTCGGCAGAAGTGCGCCAGTTTGCCCCTTCAATGCCATCTGTCAGCTTCTAATTGGTTTGACTTTTCAAATATGTCATTTTTCTAAATTTTCTCTCCAATCGGAAGATGATGGGGCAAAGTAATGCACTTTTGCTAAGTTCATTAGGTAAACTGATTCATTTTTGCTAAATTTAGGGAGCAAATTGTAACTTTTAAAAGTTTAGGATGACATCTTATTTTTCGTGTCAAGTTTGGAGGTAAATGATGTATTTGGGCTAAATTAAACTATAGTACTTAGTTCCATAGAACATACTCTTATCGTACAACTAGGAGCATCTGAATGTATCTAGCCTTTAAAGTGTACGAGGCAGGCTATAATAATCAAATTTTCATTGGTTCATAACGTATCCACGTAACTGGAATTTGGAAATCTTTGGCACAAGTTACTAAATTGTAGTAGTGCATAGTATCATTATTAATTTTTTTTAATGAAAAAAACCAGGGGAAGCCAATGTGGCTATACCCAGACAATTTATTATTCAAAAGCTAATCACAATGAGTGATCAATAAATTAGTTACATGAGAGTAAATGTCGTGAAAAAATAAATACATCCAAAATAAGAAAACCTATACTACGCTTCCTACATATAAATAAGAACCAAGCAAAGTAAATACTCAATGTTACGATGTATTCCGATCTAAGAGTGCCCTAAAAATGTAGGTATTCCTTCGCTTCCACAACGACCAAGCAATCACGAACTACAACGTGGTAGCAAAATCTCTACCCGAAGCAGAATCAAAATGGGAGCACCATAGTTCAATGAATGCACCATACAACAACGGCATAGTGACCGAGATTCCATATAGCTGGAATAGTTGGTGCCACACTCGTAAACACCCAGGATAAAAGAATAACGCATGAGACATCATCTCAGAAACACCAAAAAAAGGGGCAGCCATCATTGTCTATAACCCTACAATCTCTTCTAATTAAAAAGAATTTTGTAGGCAAGCACCCATAAAACATAAGCCACCCAAAAAAGCAAATTTTCGGCAAAAGATTGGATTCCCATAATGGCTTGAAATTCAATATCGGTGTTGACCAGCATGGCTGGCGATAAAAACAACAATAGAACGAACCCGCCGTGTACCTATTATGCGATTCATCCAACCAAATAAATCAATCAGTAGCCATAGGGAACACGCAGCCTTTATGAACATCCCCACCTACGATCATCCCGTTCCCCTCAAAATAAGCAGGATATGCCATAACGATCCACTATTTAAATTGGCAACATTGCCCTCTTACCGAAATACATAGGTTTTGCTTCCAAAAAGGTCGACCAAAAGTGTCCATTCTGAATAGAAACTCGCATCCCTGTCACACCGTGCAAAATTTCCTATTACAGATAACATATAGATTGGAAAATAGCAAATACAGGGGCTGATCAAACGTCCAGTTGTCATGCCAGAAGGACGACGTAACACCATTCCCAACAATCACCCAGTTAGATATCTTAAACAAGTTCCAATACCGTTCAACCAAAATACACAAAGAGTACACCCCTTTCCATATAGGAGATAACCTCCTAGTGTCGCAATTTTCCACCTCCCTCCATGAGCAAAAACCGTTTCGGCGCACACAAATTTCATACCAACAGGATTAATGATTCGTATTTCGCATTCTCCACAACCACTTCAAAAGCAAGCTACAATTGACTAGCCTAAAATCCCTTATATATAGGCCCCTAACTCCTTCGGGAGAACGATGGTACTCCACCCCACCTTGCATAAACTTCTGCCATCAGGATCACCCTTCCACAAAAAGTTCCTCACTAATCGGGTTAGTCTGTTATTGATTTCCATAGGCATTTTATGTAGGGACATTAAATAAATCAGAAGTAAAGTAAGGACCGATTTAACCAATACTATGCTATAAGTTATTTCCTTTCTAACCCGTAAGTCTATTCTGAAATTTCAGTACCAGCGGTGTCCAAGCCGAGACAGGCAGCCGTTTCCAGCTAAGAGGTGTGCCCAAATAAGTAATCAGAAAATGTTCCACTTTACACCCAATAAAATTCACACACGAGGTCAAAACCGCATCCTGAACATTCACCCCAGTTAATAAACTTTTGTTGTAATTAATCTTTAAGCCTGAAATTAACTCAAAACAGTGGAGAACTCTAATAAAAATTGGTACTACAGATTCATTGGCCGGCAAAAAACAAATTGTGTCATCAACAAACTGTAACACCGAAGTATCCAACTCTAAACCCTCTAACCGAAACCCTGGTAGCAGTCCATCCCTAATACTGGCATCCAATAATTGTTTCAAACCTTCCACAACTAATACAAATATAAAGGGAGACAATAGGTCTCCTTGTTTGACATCACGACGGAGACAAATTTGATCACAAGGTGTGCCATTAACAAGAATAGAAGTGGATGAATTTTTCCTATAGTTCCTCAACCAGGAAACCCATTTATCTCTAAATCTCATTTTCCTTAACACCTCATCTATATACATCTAGGACACACTATCATATGCCTTATGAAAATCCAGTTTCAACACCATACAAGCTCGTCTTCGTGATTGAATTGAGTGTAACACCTCAGATGCTATGAACGAACACTCATGTGTACTTCTACCCTTAACGAAACCAAATTGTGAATCTAATATCAGCTCAGATAGACAAGGCTACAATCAATTTGCCAATATCTTTGCTAGTAATTTATAAACCCTATGAATCAACATAATTGGTCGATAGTTTGATAAAGCGCATGTCCCGGAATTTTTAGAATCAAAACCATATATGATGTCTTAATATCTTCAGACAGCCTACACGTAGTGTAGAATCTATCGAAAAGAAGCTCAATTTCCCCTTTTAATTCCACCCAGAATAGTTTGTAAAAGTAAAAATTAAAGCCATCAGGTCCCAGAGCCTTATTTTCCCCACATGAACAAAGAGCATGCCAAATTTCATCCTCCAAAAAAACTGTTGTCAGTCTCGAATTCAATTCAAAGTCTACACTTCTAAAATCCAACTGCCCTAAAGAAAACGGAACCACTCTATTTTCTACAAACAACTCCAAATAAAAATTCCATATTTTCGTAACAATAAGATCCAGTTCAGAAATCAATTCTCCATCTTCTTCAAGTTGACTAATATGGTTAACACGAGCTCTAGAAGAAGCAATTCAATGAAAGAAACCCGTATTCTCGTCCCCCAACAACGTCCACCTCACCCTCGATTATTGATGTCTTATGTTTTTTAGGTTTCTCCTACACGCTAGTAAGTCCATTCTTACAGTATGTAATTCTGACCCCTCAATATGTTCAATGGGTCGCACTACCGAACTTGATATAAGTCCAATCACACGTTCCTCTAACTCCTTAATCGGTTCCTTAGGATTGCCAAAATTCTATTAATGCCATGATCTTATATAACTTCTCAACTTACCAAGCTTGAAGTTAATGTCCCGATTAGCAAAATTAGACAAAATCCCTCCCCATTTTTGTTGAAGGAAGGGTAAAAGGCATTGTTCTCCCACCATACATTCAATAATCTAAATGGTTTCCTCTTAGACATTCCATACACATGAGATAAGAAAACAATCGAGAAATGATCCGAAAGTGTTGAATCAATCAAAGACAACTTCATCATAGGCCACCGATCCAATACATCACCCGCCACTAAAACTCGATCAATCCTCGAGTAAGAATGAGAGTTGGCCCATGTATAATCCCTTCCGTGAAGAGGTAAATTATAAAGACTACAATCATCTACAAAATCTCGAAAGTGTATCAGCGATCTTGTAGTTCTCGCCCCATTTCTCTCTAATGCATGCAAAACTTCATTAAAATCACCACATATGATAACCGAATTTAAGCTCATAATAATAGGATGCAGTTCCTGCCACATTTGCCATCGAATTTAAGAGTACAATTTTTGCGTTCTACTACTCTATTTAATTGAGGAGTATATGGTGGTGTTACGTTGTGAATAATTCCATTTTAGGAGCAAAAATCACCAAACAGTGCAACATATTCACCACCACAATCACTTATTACCTTTTTAATTTTCTTATTAAGTTGGTTTTCTACTTCTTGGTTATAGAATATAAATTTCTCCAAAGCCTCATCTTTGCTTTTTAGCAAATATACATAATAATATTTTGTGCTATCATCTATGAAGGTAATAAAATATTTATTTCCTCCCCTTGATTGAACGTATTTCAAGTCACAAATATCGGTATGTATTAGACCGAGTTAATATGAATTTCTTTCAACGGATTGAAATAAAGATCTTGTTAATTTTGTCTCAACACTCATTTCATATTTATGTGATTTATTGATAAGAAATGTGGGTATATGATTCAAGTTAATTAAATATCGTAACGTATCAAAATTAACGTGTCCAAGTCTACTACGCCATAAATTAGAAGACTCAATCATATAAGCAACAACATTATTCTCATTAATACAATTTTGTTTACAAGAGATACAATAAAATTTCAACATTCCATTACATTCATATCCCTTTCCCACAAACATGTTTCCCTTAGACAAAATAAATTTCTGAGATTCAAATACCATCTTGAAGCCGTGTGCACTCAATAGGCTCCCAGAAACCAGATTCTTCTTCAAGTTAGGTACAAACAAGACATTTTTTAGTTTTACTTCTTTGCTGGAAGTCATTTTCAGGATCACCGTTCCATGTCTTTTAATTTTAGAAGTAGCAGAATTGCCCATGAAGAGCTTCTCCTAGTTTTCAATAAAAGTTAGTTTAACAAAAGACTCTTTGTCACAACATATGTAACGAGTAGCACCAGTGTCAAGTCACCACTCTGTTGGGTTTGAGTCAATCATATTGACCTCAGAAATTACAACACAAACGTTGATATCATATACATTTTTAGTAATTTCTTTCATAACTTTTTACCTCAATGTTACTGACCTTTTTGTCAATTTACATACAAATGATTTTTGTCTCATCTTTTTTGCAGTTTAAGCATTTTCAATTTAACATTTGTCTCTTGGATATACTTCCGTTTTGTCTAATTTTGAACTTATGTTTAACATATTGTTTGCCCTTTTTGGAGTCTCTAATGATCTCCACCAAGTTAGCTTTCACCAAAACTTGATTAGCAATAGAAAATTTTTTATTTAACGAATCCCATAATTCTTTTGCAATACGTTTAAAATCATTCAATATTTGATTTCTGCAAAGAAAATCCATATGATTCCAACCATCCATAAATAATTGAAAAGAACCATTTACCACTCCAACATGAGGGTCATCTTTCAATATATTTTGGTGTCTCATGTTTGTCATATAGAAAAATATTTTATATTGCCATACTTTAAAAATTTTAAAAATTGATCCACAAAATTTCACCTATCTTTTAAGAGTTGAAATAAGATATAATTCCAAAGCAACATAATGATCATTAGGCATAACAATCGTTAAACTCGAAAATTCATTTCCATTAGGTCCAGCACTAATAGGACCAATTTATCCATTTTGGCTATTCTAGCCTGTAACAGTTTCAGAACCATTACTTCCAATCAGTAAAATAATGTCCATAATTTCCTCAATTCACAATTTGAAATACTACAGAGTAAGTCAGATACTTGTAAACAAGAAAAACCAAGAAAAGGAAGAAATAGTTTTTTTATCAAAAGCAATTTACTATTTTTTTATATGAACAATGTTTTGTCCAAAAAAATAGTCTTCAAGGATCCAAAGTAACCTGCACTTAACTTAAAAAAATATAGACATATAATTGTCTTAAGAATGTTAGAAAATTTGTTAGTAGAGGTATTAAATAAAATAAAAAATACTATATTTCAATAAGAGTAAGTACAAATTACAATGGAGATTTATTACAAATAAATATAAAAGAAAAATTCAACCTTTTTACAGAAGCAGAAGTGTATTGCGTAGGCCTGAAACTTAGTTTCCCTAAGACAATTATTTGTCTGCTACTAATGAATTTGTCTCCCGGGTTACAACCGCAATAGTAGGCGAACTCTAACCGTGTGAAGACTAATTCACAAGAACCTAGTACTAAGTAGCCTTCTTGTAAAAGGAATTAAAACTTTGAGAGATATTTTTAGTATGAAAAACAGAAAATAAATTACAAAGTAAACAAACGCAAATACCAGCTGGATTTTTTCAAGAGTAAAAGAGTGAAGGAAAAGTGTTTTTCGAGAAGGCTACAAGAATAGGGTATTTATAGGACAAATGGCATTAACATGGATTATATTGGTTTAAAGGGCACTAACCCTTGTAACCACACCTTTATGGTCATTAATCATGGATGTTATGGAAATACAATTGATTAAGGGATTAAACACCCATTAATCTAATAAAAAATCTGGTGAAAAAAATATTACATGGCAATGTTTTTTCAATACCGAATCACCGATTTAGCTTAAATTTGACATATGTCCAAACTTTAAACTACAATTTTTCATTCACCGTTAATCCGTTTTATGCGTATAATATATTGTTGGAAAGCTCTTGAAGCTTGGAATACAATGACATATTTCATGTTATTCAAATCATAGCTTTTCCATTTTATTATTTAGCATACAATAGATAATGCACAACATTATCTAATATGCTATATTTCCAACAATAACCACTAGGTTGGCTTTAGTTTAGTGATCACCACCTTATTATAAAAAAACCAATAAGTGTAGGGCTAAGGATTCAAACCCTATGATCGATATTTGGTAAAACAAATGCCTCATATTACTCTAAAAAATTTTAATTTTTAATTAATTCAATTACAGAATATAAATTAAAGAGTTTATTTTAAAAAAATTGCCTCATTTAGGCTTACCATAATAACAAAAGAAAACCTTATCCCACCCCACATGAATGTAGACTCGAACCTACGACCTTTAGGATCATAACTTTAAGGCTCAAGCACTAGACCATAAATTAAAGAATTTAGTTAATCTGTTCAATTTAAGGTAAATGAACTATTTACAATATTTAACTAAGCTGCTTAACAAACTTACAACTATTGTACCTAACGAACAAGCTTCTAACTATTTTTTTAATATTTACAAGTATCTTCATTGCGATAATCTTGTTCGGGGCTTAGTAACTGTTAAGATTCCTCACCCCTCCCAATGAGTGTATTTAGTGGGATTTAAACCTTGTTCTCCTCCAACAAGCTTCTAACTGAAATGAGTAAAATGTACCAATAAAATACAAGTAATTTGATTTTAGAATCACTTAATTTGGAGTTGAATTGTGGAAATTATGTGTGTTTTTCTAATTTTGCAGATTGTGAATGATCACCTCTATTAATTCCTGCAGAAACCCATGGTGAGCATGCAAATATGCAGAGTGATCATAGTTTTGCCCTAACTAACGAAAATGAGGCTCAAACTGAATTAATATAATATTTTGGGAAGTGAAGTTAACTAAAACACCCCTAGAAGGATGGGGAAGTTCTTTTGGATTGTCAAGGACGCCCCTTTTGGATGGAGAATTGATTTATATTATGTTTTGGTAAGTGTCTCTATCTTATTGGAGAAGCTCCCTTGCTTCTAGAAGAACTTTCCTTCATATTGTAAAAGAATCCGACTTATGGGCTGTGGAGTGCAACTTAAGGAGGTGGAGTTTGTCCTTTTTATGAAGAATTATGAGACAAGTCGGTTAATCACTCTTGCAAGCTTTCATCTTCTAGAAGATCCTTTTTGAATGGCTGAGAATTATTTGGAATACTTTAATTTGCAAGTGGATGATCTAGAAAGATCCATTAGCCATTATAAATATAAAACTTCTCCTCATTTTATAACTCAGGTTTGGTTGGCCAAAAGCCTCAATTGTCTCACTGTCTCTTTGTTAAACCAAGCACGAGTTTGACTGACTCAGCGGACTGACTCAGTAGTGCTTAAGTTTTGATCATAACAATTAAGTTTAGTTTGAGTTAATTAAATCAATAATGATGTTAAAAGAAATAGTCTATGAGTGTAAGGGAGCTAGCAAATTCAAGGAAAGAATTTTGAGTCTCTGCTAACCTAGCTATTTAGTTTAACTTTGAGCTGTTTATGGGCTGAGTATCTACTTAGTCATTGACTTAGTAATATTCACTCAGTGCTTGATATTTAGATTTTGTTTCAGTTGTGTGCTTTACGATATATCATTTCCGTTGAGTTACTTTTAGTCTGTCAACGCTGCTAACGTTACCATTTAAGGTAAAAAGGTATCTTTGCTTTTAGTATTGCTTTTTGTAGGAACACTAATGAGATAAAGACAAAAAGAATTAATGCCTTGACATGACTCAAAATTATGAAGAAATTGACAAAGTCTTCCAATGCAAAGCTGTAAAAAGTCATTTGCCATTTTTGGCAATTCTGCAGATCTATCAACCTTGTATCGTGCACTCTGCAACATGTTAGAATACCAAAGGGAATGGGATGAAGACACGTAGCAAGTCAGCACGAGTTCTCTCTAATGAAAGACTGGCATCAAAGGATAAAGGATTCAAATTGAGGCTCGAACCTCAATTTAACGGATTGATTTTCTATCTCACAACGGTGCAATTCTATCTCTTAACAGATTGATTTAAAGAAGCAACGGGCGGATAGATGAGCTATCAATTTCAGAAGATGCCAAGATAAGTTCAACAACTACTTTCTCAATCCATCTATAATAGGAGCAAGAAGGCAAGTGTTAGAACTGGGTGATTACACCTGAATTTCTCAAGAAGCTAAACTCTGTCAAAATACAAGGTTTAAAAAAATTCGAACAAAGAAAGCATAACTCAGCTAGAATCTGCTTTAGAACAAGAGAGAGCAGAATAGATCATTTTATTATAATATCCAATAATTTATAACTAGATCAATGTTTTATAAGTTGATTCTAGCTCTTGTTTTAAACTCTTTATGAGTTGCTAATAGAAGAGGGTATTCTAGTCAGCGGGTGAATGATTGTAATTTAGAGGGTACTTACTATAGTTGGGAATTTGTGAAAGGCTTCTCCACCTAGGGTAAAGGAGTTGAGATTAGTGAATTAAAGCCGAGACACTCTCTTAGGACTGGATGTAAGCACATGTTGCCGAACTAGGATAAAAATCTCAGTGTTCTTTACTTAATTGCATTTTCCTGTATTTCACTCAGCCAGCTGACCTCACTCAATGGAGCAAGTAATTATCCTAAAAAATTTGCCTAAGTTCTTGAGTGAGTTATTCACCCCCCTGACTCATTGAGTGTACGCATAGGGACCAATAAGTGGTATCAAAGCCATTTTCATTTCACAGATTTCACAATCTTTAAAACAAAGACTATGACATACAAAGGAGAATCTAGTGGAAGATCCTAAGCTTATATTTTGCCAGAAGGCATGTTAGTCACCAGGCCTCCAATGTTCAATTGAGAGCATTATACTTATTGGAAGAATAGGATGAAAAATTTCATCCAGTACTAAAGCATGCACGCTTGGATGGCTATTGTAGAAGGACCATATGTTCCCACCATTGTGAAGAATGGAGTAAAGGTTGATAAATACTCTGATGAATGGGACAGTCAAGACTTGTTCAGATTGAAGGAAAATGCAGCTGCTATCAACTATCTTCACTATGCTCTTGATGCAACTGAGTTCAATCATATTTCTAGATGCAAGATAGCCAAAGAGATATGGAAGAAGTTGGAAGTGACTTATGAATGTACTGACAAGGTGAAAGAGTCTAAGACCAATATCCTTATGAGGTACTACGAGTGGTTTCATATGAAGCCCAAGGAGGATATTTCCAATATGAACACCAGGTTCATGAATATAGTCAATGAGCTGAAAAGACTTGGCAAGACCCTCATAGAAGATGAGACTGTTAAGAAGATCCTCAGAAGCTTGACTTAAGATTGGGAAGCAAAGAAAAGTGCCATTGAAAAAGCTCATGATTTGAAGACCTATAAGTTTGATGAGCTGATAGGAACCTTTCTAACTCATGAAATGTCATTAAAGTAATATAAAGATGAGTCCAAGCAGAATAAGCACCAAGAAAAGGAGAGCTCAAGTAGAGCTATTATTCTGAGAGCTGATGATGATGAAGAAGAAGATTCCTCTAAGGAAGGATATCCAGAGGACAGAAAAGAAGAAATAGCCCTAATGACCAAGAATTTTAGGAGATACTTGGGAAAAGATAAGAACTTTCAAAAGTTCAAAAAGACAGGCAAGTATAAGAAGGGAGTAATTGATAGACCACGAAAGGAGTATAATAAATAGCATAACAAAGATATCAAATACTTTGAATGTGGTAAAAAGAGGCATATTCAGTCGAGCTGTTCTAAGGCTAAGAAGGATAAGATCAAGAAGAAAAAGAGTAATAAAGCCCTTGCTGCTACCTGGAGTGACTCTAAACAAGAGTCATCATCCTCAAATGAAGAGGCACAAGACTCTGCGAATGTGCGTCTCATGGCTAAGGATCATCTTCCCAACTCAGAGTCAACTGACCAACCATCTAGTTCTAATGCCAATCAATCAGCTGACCAAAGCAGAGATAAAGGAAATCACACTGAGGTAATTTTTGAACCCCCTTTATCTTCAGATGAGCCTGCTGCAGTACTTAATGATGTTATTAATATGACTAAGAAGTCAACCAAATACATCAAAGTACTTCAGAGGAGGTGTGATGATCTAGACGATGCCAATTCTTCTACCTTACTTGACATCCTATACCTGATGGAAAACGATGGGTACTAAAATGAATATAATAGCAAACACACTAAGAGATTGGATGAGCTAGGTGCTAAATTAACAGCTTTGAAGAAGGTTCAGGTCCCTCCTCAACCTAGCAAGAATACTCAGACTAACCGCACTCAGCATTCTGAGAAGGTTTCTTAAAAGAGTAATGTGAGCTGGCCTAATCCTAAGGCCGCTTATAATTTTTATGGTAAGCCAGAACATGCTACAATCATGTGTAGGGATAAAAATGGTTACTATAATGAGTATTACTGGTCAAGGGTGACCACCACTAATAAGGGAGGACCCAGCCAGAAAAGGCATGGTTACCTAAGAAAACTTAATTATTTTGCAGGTGATCCTAAGATTCACTGATGATAGAAGAATGTGGTATTAGGATAGTGGAGACTCGAGGCATATGACAGGTGATGAAAAGTAGTTCATCACATTGGAGCAAAGAAAATATAGAAGTGTCAGTTTTGGAGACAACAAAAAGGGAAAGATTGTTGGCAATGGCACAGTTGGAGTTAAGCCTTCAATTAATAATGTGTCTCTGGTGAAAGGCCTAAAGTTTAACTTGCTAAGCGTAGCTCAGCTGTGTGACAAAGGCAGGAAAGTGATATTTTACTCTGCGGGCTGCTCAGTCATTGATGGTAACTCTGACCAAACTATTCTTTATGCTCTGTGAATTAATAATGTTTATATGTTTGATTTATCCCCTGGCTGTAATGATATATGCTTAGTCTCTAAGGATGAAAACTCATGGGTATGGCATAGAAGGTTAGGACATATTAATATGACCAATCTATCTAAATTAGCCAGAAATGAACTTATTGAGGGATTACCCAATCTAGCCTTTGAAAAAGATAGACTCTGCTCAGCATGGCAACTTAGGAAACAATTTAGGAAGACCTTTAAATCATTAGCTAATATATCTTCTTCTCGTCCCCTTGATCTTCTACACATGGACTTGTTTGTGTAAATCTAGGTGGAATGAAATACACCCTTATGCTTATAGATGATCTGATCAGGTTCACTTGGATTGTCTTGCTAGCAAGCAAATATGAAACATTTGAATCATTCTTTAGGTTGGTTACCCAAATTATTAATAAAAAAACCTTAAAATTAATAGAATCCGTAGTGACCCTGAAAGAGAATTTGAAAATAGGCAGCTTGAGGAATTATGTTCTAAGCATGGTATTGACCATAATTTTCCCCTCATATACCTTAGCAGAATGGGGTTATTGAGAGAAAGAATCACACTATTGTGGAGATGGGTCATTCTATACTGAGTGATAACAATCCGCTAAAGTATTTATGGGGAGAGGATGTTAACACAACTTGTTATATTCTAAACAGGGTTTTAATTAGCCCAGTTTTGAGCAAAACTCCTTATAAAATTTGGAAGGGGCGCAAGCCCAAGGTTGGTCATCTCAAGGCCTTTGGTTGTAAATGCTTCATATTAAACACTAAAGACCAACTGGCTAAATTTAACCCTAAGGCTGATGAAGGAATCTTTTCGGGTTACTCAACACACAGTAGGGCATACAGAGTGTATGTCAAGAGGACTGGTATCTTGAAGGAGTCCATACATGTAGATTTTGATGAAACTAACAATACGGGTAAAGAAGCCAGTGATGATGAAAGAGAAAAGGAATAAGTCAGTGGATCAATTAGTCAGCCCATTATTATTCGTGATCCAATACTAGAAAAGGAAGAAGATGAAAATGACTTGGACCAATCAATCAACTTTGGTGATGATGTAGATGCTCAACCAATGACCGTAGCTCCGCGAGATGATCCTGATCTACCAAAAGAAGTCAGAGCAAGGAGAGATCACCCAGTTGAGGAGATTCTTGACAGTGTGCAATATTTATTGCTGACTAGAGGTCAGCTGAGTAGAATGATGAGCCATTCAACATTTATTTCATTGATTGAACTAAAGAAGTTTGAAGATGCTGAGTTTGATGACAACTAGATGATTGCAATGCAAGAAGAGCTAGACCAATTCAGAAGAAATGAAGTTTGTGATTTGGTGGAGAAACCTAAAGGAAAGTCAATCATAAGTACCAAATGGGTTTTCAAGAACAAGCTAGATGAAGCTAGCAATATTGTCAGAAATAAGGCCAGACTAGTTGCTCAAGGCTATAATCAACAAGAAGGTATTGACTATGGAGAAACATTTGCACCAGTAGCAAGACTTGAAGCCATAAGAATTCTCTATACTTTTGCATCCCATATGGACTTTAAGTTGTTTCAGATGGATGTTAAGAGTGCATTTCTTAATGGTTATATTCAGGAGGAAGTCTATGTCAGACAGCCCTCAGGCTTTAAAGATCTAAAGTTTTGAGATCATGTCTTCAAGATGAAGAAGGCTCTATATGGACAGAAATAGGCTCCAAGAGCTTGGTATGAGAGACTGGCTAACTTTTTAATTAGCAAAGGTTATGTCAGAGGAAAATCATATACAACTCTGTTTATCAAGAAGAAGCATCAAGATGTGTTGCTTGTCTAAATCTATGTGGATGACATCATTTTTAGAGCAACGGATGAAAAGCTATACAAAGAATTTAGTTAGCAGATGAAGAAAGAGTTTGAAATGTCAATGATGGGAGAGCTTAATTTCTTTCCTAGTTTTCAAATCAAGCAAGACAAAGATGGAATCTTTATCAGCCAAGCTAAGTATGCCAAGGAAGTACTCAAGAAGTTTGACATGGATAAAGCCAAGCCAATGTCAACTCCCATGGCCACTGATACAATTCTGAGTAAAGATGAGGAAGGTAAACCTATAGAGAGTAAGCTCTACGGAGGTATTATTGGTTCTCTACTTTACTTAATTGCTAGTAGGCCTGACATTTAATATGCTGTATGTTATTGTGCAAGATATCAAGCTGATCCTAGAGAATCTCACTTAAATGCTGTTAAGAGAATTCTTAGGTATTTACTAGGCTCTATTGATGCAACTTTGTAGTATCTAAGTAATGCAGATTTCACTCTGAGAGGATACATAAATGCGACTATGGAAGAGGCAAACTTGAAAGGAAAAGCACCATAGGAGGTTATCATTTCCTTGGTGATTGTCTAGTAACATGGTATAGCAAGAAGCAGACTTCAGTGGCTCTGAGTATAGCTAAGGCTAAGTACATGGCTGTAGGAAGTTTTGTAGCACAACTACTATGGATCAAGCAGTAACTGGATGATTATGGTATAAAGTTTAATTATCTTGAAGTCATATGTGACAACAAGAGTTTGACCTATCCAAGAATCCAGTTTAACATGGCAGGATGAAGCATGTAAATATTAGACATCACTTTATAAGGGATCATGTACTAAAAGGAGAAGTCAAGCTCACCGACATTCCTACTGAAGAACAGCGAGCTGACATATTAATAAAGCCCATTGGAAAGGATCAGTTCAATACTCTAAGACAGCTAATCGGAATGTCTAATCCAATTCGAAGAAATACACTCCACTCTAACCTATCCTGAAGCTGACTAAATTAGGGCACACTCTGAGCTTCTACGAATTAGGTTAAGTATTTCTTTTGCTACTTGAATTTTGGACACGTCATAAATTATCACCGATTATCTTTGAAATTTAAACCTGATAGAAATGGTAGCAAGTTATGAAATGATCCATATTCAGCAGCAGTTATCCCATGTTTTTCGTTCTCATTAATTGTATGGTATATGTTATGCATCTCACCGTTGAATCTTAAGACCATGGATTGTGAGTCGTACACGTAGCTTTGCAGGTTTAGCAAAGAGTTTTTGGCTATTTAAAGGTAAGTTTAGAAAGAGGAAAGGTTACTTTATCATATTTATTTTCTGCAAACTTCTCTCAAAAATTCCTAAAATTCTTCTAGTTTCTACAAGCAATTTCAATGGCGAGTTCATCAGGAAGACCAACAGAACCTAGTTCTGATAGACAGTTGTTTGTAAGAAATAAAAATAATACTTACTGGAAAACAACTCAAGACCACATCGCGAAAGTGGCGATTGGATTCAACAAAAGGGAAAATCTTCTAATCCCCGCTGGAATAAAGTATATCCCTACTGAATGGTGTTCTATAGAGAAGATTGAATTGGATAGTCCAATGGTTGTAGATATGCTGAGCTTCTACAGTGATGAAAGGTTTGGGAAGTGAGCACACCAGCACCACTTGAGAGGGTTCTTTGAACTTCCTAATGGCTGTTATGAGGAGATAGTTCTGAGATTATTTCATGGAATCCACCTGGTGGAAGGTTGGAAAGATCTCTTTGTAACTACAATGATGGGGAGAAAATTCTATGTTACTGCCAAGATGATTGCAGGGCTATTAGGGATACGTGAAAGAGGAATTAGGCTGAGGGTGATAAAGGATGAAGAGCATGTAAATATCCTCATAGATTATGAGGTTCCTTAAGATTACAAGGCTGGTGAACTTATCACCTCAATGTTCACCAAGGAATGAAAGCAATCCCATGAGCTTGTTACTAAAGTTCTTTTGCCCAAAATAGGCTCTATAGGGAGCTGTTCAAACTTTGAAAGGGTATTTTTATATGCTTTGACATATGAGATGAGCATCAATTAGCCACTAGCTATTCTATGTAGATTTTTGAAGGTCACCAAGCATTTGGTATATGGCCAGCTTGTAATGGAGATTTGTAGAGCTTATGAGCTCAACATGGAAGGATGGGCAGTAAAGAACAATATTCTGCTGAAGATAATTAAGTCTAGGGTACTCAACAATGCCCATTTTCATGGACTAAGAGCGAATGAGGGACCCTCCAACGTGAAGTACATAAAGCTAAAAAGAGGGGAAGTCAGAGTCAAGGATCCCAAGGTAATAATGGAAATGAAGCCTATTCAGCCCCATGAAGAGGATCTGACCTTGGATTCCTTTGCGGCTAGCGAGCTTGAGAGGATTACCAAGCTTAAAATAGAGAAGGGAGAAGAAGTACCTGAAAAGCAGGGAAGTAAGAAGGAGGTCAAGAAGGACTTTAAAAAGGCCAAGAAAGGGAGCTCAATGACCTCTATTCCTATAGTTACCCCAGTTCCTAAGAAGATAAGATATACAAAGGGAACTAAGGATGAGAAGGTTAGAGAGCTGACTTCAAAGGAAAAAGAAGAGGAGACGCATGCTTAGGAGGAGTTAAGGGAAGAAGTGCCTCTGAAAAGAGAGAAGAAGAGGAAAGTTGATGCTGCTCAGCTGGATGTGGTGACTGTAAAGGGAAAGGAGGTTACATCAGTTCCTATTCCCCAAGTAGGTCAACCAAAGAAAAAGCTGATGGTGAAGAAAGGGACTAGAGTTGTCCAGGATATAGAAGAAGCTGAGAGAGTTAAGGCTGCTGAAGAAGAGAGAATAAGGAAGAAGCAAGAGGAGATTGAGGCTACAATTAGGGGGAAGGCTGAGGAAGCAACAACTAGAGTTAAGGCTAGCATAGAATAAATTCTGCAATCTACAGTTGCAAGCCTAACTACGAAAGAAGTACCAACAGTTGTAGAGGAAATGATTGGTGCTCTTAAAGGGATAGACAATCAAGAAGAGTACGAGGATGAAGACAAAGTTATAGAGGTTGAAGCTGTGGAGTTTGATGTTCTTGAATCTGACCAGCAGGTCACTCTAACTGCTAAGGAGGCTAAGGTAGCTAGGAAGGAAAGGAAGGGAGGTATGTTAAAGAGGATGAAGGTGGTTATAGATGAAGATGAGGATTACCTAAAAGATAAGGAGAATGATGTAGTTGAGCACGAAGCTCAGCTGACTAAGGAAGCTCAATCTCAGGTTAGCGAGTCCGCTGTTGAAGGTGTTGATGAAGAGGAGGAAGAAAATCCAGAACCTTTTATTTTCCCAAACACATCTACCCAAACACCACTCTCACCTACACCCATTTCTGCCTTACCCTTACCAGAAACCCAAATATCATCCACCACTGACCAAATAGCTAGCATCCCATACCTTTCACCTATAGGATCTCTAGTGCATGAGCCATCACTTTTGGAAGGACCCCCAATTATCAAAGGGCCTCCAATTATTGAATAGATTCCTAAAAAACCACAACAACAACAATAACCACCTTAACAACCTCAACCTCAACCCCAATTCAACCCCCCAAGCTAAGTTATTAGGAGGCATAAGGGGAATAGGGAGAGCCCAATTTATAGGACTTAGGATAGATGCTCAAATTGATGCTGAGATAGAAAAATCGTTACTGTTTGAGGATGTCCAGAGGAGGATTGCAAAGGTCGTGGAGCCAGTGTAAGGATTTTTTGAAGCTGTAGAGGAGATGAAGGCCCACTTCAAATAAGTACCTACCTAATTTTCATTGGTAACGGTAATAGTATGCCAAGTGTTGCCCTTATTATCTATTATAGGTAGGCAGGTTGGTGGATTAAAGATGGAAGTTGTAGAGCTCAAAAAGCAAATGGAAAAGATCTATGAGAGCAACTGCAAAGTGCTAAATGATGAGAGGGACTTTAGGAATTCATTGATCGATAAATTCAAACCTTTGTTGGAAGCTATGCTGAAGGTACTTGATGGGTACAGTATTCTAAGCAAGAAGAATGAAGACAACATAGCGCACTTTAATGCTATTATTGATTGGATCAATGCTGTGATCATAGTGGTAACCAGGAATCATGGGTTACACACTGAGTTGAGAATTGTAAAGGAGGAGATGCTGAAAGGAGTTAAGGACTTGGAGGGAGTTGTGCTTAATGCCTTAAAGAGGCTTAACATTTCAGATGCTCTGAATAGTGACATAGTTTTGGCAAAAGCTGAACTGGAGCCTACACTTCATCAAAAGCTTGGTCACATCAGAGGCCAAATCAAGCAAGTTCAAGCTAATGTCATTAATGATAGGGGAAGCAATTGATAAAATCATGATGAAGTCACTACTCACATAAGGAGTAGTCCCATGCTAGAGGAGATACTCAGAGAGAATAATCAAGTGAAGGCTCTTGCAAGTCTCGCCTAGATATCTAAGGAAGGACGGAGTGCTCAATATCAAGTTAATATGTCTCAATCCTATGCTTTGGTAGGCTTATTTTCCTTCCTCTGAGAATAAGATGTTATATCTCAGGAAATCTATGAGCTGCTTGAGCAACATTTTTCATCTAATGTTTATGGTTAGCTGGAAACATTTGAGGAGTCTCTGAGCTAGTTTGATCATCGAGCCTAAGCCATTTTGGATACAATGGAAATGGGGAATAAGGATCACGAGAAGTATGAGAAGGAGGAAAAGGAAAGAGAATAGAGGATTGCTGAATTTTCATACAATTTATCCAAGGATCTAGAGCGCATACAACGAGAATATCAGGAGATAAGGAAGAGGAGGGGCAAGGAGATTGCATTGCCTAAATAAAAGAA
Organism: Euphorbia pulcherrima; assembly: GCA_947683365.1. Taxonomy (NCBI): domain Eukaryota; kingdom Viridiplantae; phylum Streptophyta; class Magnoliopsida; order Malpighiales; family Euphorbiaceae; genus Euphorbia; species Euphorbia pulcherrima. The sequence continues at coordinate 39,908,258 of CANTUS010000008.1, read as the reverse complement.
GTCCAGATGGGATCAATAGGTTTTTTAAGAAAGGAGAGCAAATTTGGGAGCCCCGCCTAAGCCTGAAGAGTAGAATTGAATATCTATGTAATCGTTAGAGCTTATTGTAAGACTTAGTATAGATTAACTCATCGTTGTCTGTACTGCAGTTATTATTCAATGAAAAGATTACATATTTTGTTTTAAGTTAAGATCTTCTTAAATTCATATATTGTCTGCTATATATATGCGTGTGCTGATCTTTTACAGAAATATATGAGAAGTGTTGAGGAATGCTAAACTCAAAAGATTCAAGAATTATGGGGGAGTTAGCATTCACTCTGAGCTAATTAAAGATGCTAAACAAAGACATGTCAAGCATAAGTATAAGTTAAATCTGATCTAGATATCTTATTGATTTAATTCTCGCTCAAGTTAATTGTCATTGATCAAAATGGGGGAGATTATTGAACCAAGCTTGAGTTTGACTGACTCAGTGGACTGACTCAGTAGTGCTTAAGTTTTGATCAGAATAATTAAGTTTAGTTTGAGTTAATTAAATTAATTATGATGTTAAAATAAATAGTCTATGGGTGTAAGGGAGCTAGCAAATTTAAGGATAGAATTTCGAGTCTCCACTGACCTAGCTATTTAGTTTAACTCTGAGTTGTTTCTGGGCTGAGTATCTACTTAGTTGCAGACTTAGTAATATTCACTCAATGCTTTATATTTAGATTTTGTTTTAGCTGTGTGCTTTACGATATATCATTTCCATTAAGTTACTTTTAGTCAGTCAACATTGCTGACATTACCATTTAAGGTAAAAAGGTATCTTTGCTTTTACTGTTGCTTTTTGCAAGAACACTAATGAGACAAAGACAAAAAGAATTAATGCCTTGACAAGACTCAGAATTATAAAGAAAATGCAAAGTCTTCCAATGCAAAGCTGCAAAAAGTCGTTTGCCATTTTGGGCAATTCTGCAGATCTACCAACCTTGTATCGCGCACTCTACAACATGTCAGAATACTAGAGGGAATGGGATAAAGACACGTGGTAAGTCAGCGCGAGTTCTCTCTAACAGAAGGCTGGCATCAAACAATAAAGGATTCAAATTGAAGCTTGAATCTCAATTAAACGGATTGATTTTCTATCTCACAACGGTGTAATTCTATCTCTTAACGGATTGATTTGAAGAAGAAATGAGTGGATAGATGAGCTATCAATTTTAGAAGATGTTATATAAGTTCAAAGGCTACTTTCTCAATCCATCCATAAAAGGAGCAAGAAGGCAAGCGTTAGAACTGGGTGATTACATCTGAATTTCTCAATAAGCTAAACTCTGTCAAAATACAAGGTTTAAAAACATTCGAACAAATAAAGCACAACTCAGCTAGAACCTGCTTTAAAACAAGAGAGAATAGAATAGATCATTTTATTGTAATATCTGATCATTTATAACTAGATCAACATTTCATAAGTTGATTCCAGCTCCTATTTTGAACTCTTTGTGAGTTGCTGATAGAAGAGAGTATTCTAGTTAGTGAGTGAACGATTGCAGTTTGGAGGGTACTTACTGTAATTGGGGAATTTTTGAAAGGCTTCTCCTCCTAGGTTAAAGGAGTTGAGATTAGTGAATTAAAGCTAAGACACTCTCTCAGGACTGGATGTAAGCACTGGTTACCAAAATAAAGATAAAAATCTCAGTGTTCTTTACTTAATCGCATTTTCCTGTATTTCACTCAGCCAACTGACCTCACTCAGTGTAGCAAGTAATTATCACAAAAAAGTTTCATAAGTTCTTGAGTGAGTCATTCATCCCCCCTCTGATTCATTGAGTGTACACATAAGGACCAACACTCTCTATGTTCCATTTGTAGTTCTTTAATATAATATTTCATTTTCTGTTTTATTTATCATTTATGCTTTACTTTCTTATTAACTAAGTCGTAGTGAGCACGACCGATGAGTAAGGCATATTTTATGGTTTGATTTCTCTACCTCTTTTATTTTAGAATTATTCTATGTGGATTGTTTTTGTGTTGAACTTAATTCTCATAAGTGAGGCCAAACTTGTGTTGAGTGAACAAGAAAATCTAAAAAGTGAGTTGTACACTGACTAAACACTGAACACATATATAAAAAATCTGAGAAGTGATTAGATTGTGCTAGGAAGTTTCTGCTGGATAGAATGCTTGCATAACTTAATGCTTAAAGTGTAGCTACAAAGGGGAATCCACATAGTAAAAGCTTTAAAGGAACTAGACGGAGGGGTGGCCATGGCTAGTAACATTAGGAATGCAAGATAACCTAGATCCTTAAGTGTTAACATGCTAAAATAAAGAGGGGAAATCATTCACATGTCTACATGCTCACTGGCAGTGCTTGCCACGACATAAATTTGTTCACAGTAACCATTCACGGCAACCATTTTCACTTCTTAGCGATCATTTATTTTCTGCATTTTCTTTGTCCTTCTCTCCTCTTATATAATATTTTGGATTTTCAACTACTAATTCACTACTAGATTTAATTGCTTTCCTTACTCCCTATGGGATACAACCTTATGCTTGCCAATTACTATTGATCACGACCTAGTGCACTTGCTAGAGTTCTCACTTTAGGCAAGCAACAAGTTTTTAGCACTATTACTGGGGAGCAACACGTAAGTTTTTAAATTTTTTAGTAAATTAGTAGGTTTTAACCTTTTTTGTTCTGCTTGTGTAGTTCTCTTGCAAAAGGGAGAAGGTTGGAAAAAAAATTTTCCTAGCAAGCTTTTGGAGCAAGAAGCAAACGAGTAGAGCAACTAAGGAGCAACCATGGCAGATTTTGGAACATGTCTGTCCCTTCAAAAACTTAGGAATTTTTCAAAACCTTCTTCATTGGGACACATGTCATGCATAGTGATACCAAATGAAGGAGAAAATTTTATTCTAATGAAACCCTCCATGATTGAACTTGTTATAATAAATGCTCAATTTAAAGGATTGCCTAACAAGGACCCAAATGATCATCTTCATGATTTTCTTGAAATTTGCAATATTTTTAAAGTTAATCATGGTGTTTCCAATGATATTCTCAGGTTAAAGTTGTTTCCTTTCTCATGGTAGGAAAAGGCAAAAGTATGGTTTAGATCTTTATAACTGGTTCAATCACATCTTGGGAGGAGATGGCTGAAGCATTCTTGAAAAAGTATTTTCCACCTTCCAAGGTTACTAAATTGAGAAATGAAATCTCTAGGTTCATTCAATCTAAAGATGAATCACTCCAAGAAGCATGGGAGAGAGTCAAGGATTTACTAAGAAGGGTACCAAACCACAGTTTACCTATGTGGATGCAAATGCAAACAATTTATAATGGATTAATTGATGAGCACAAAGTTCGACTAGAAACCCTTGCGAATGGTGACTTAGAAGAAATGGAGCCCAAAGCAATATTTAACCTTACCAAGAAAGTGGTGAACAAAAGTTTCAAATGGCATTTAGAGGAAAACATAAATTTTCGAGAATCTAAGGTTGCGCAAAAACTTTCAAAAAAAAGTTATGGAGTTAGCTGAGCAAGTGAACAGACTCTCGAGGCAAACACAGTTCTTATCCTAGCAACCATAACTTGTGTCAGTAACTACAGATTCCAATCTAGCAACCTCAAATGTGGTCCAATTTCAACAACTGGCTACTATGGTGCTTTTAAGAGATGAAGTGGTAACTCTAACCAATATTTAGAATAACTCCATGGAGGAACATGAAGCAAGCACGATGGAGTATGGTAAGGTTGTTGATGATTGTTACATTCTTATTATTGATGATGTTTATAATGCAGGGCAAAAAGCACAAGAAGAGATTAAGAAACCTAAACATCACCATGAGCAACTTGTTGTTATAAGAGAGCAACCCGAAGTTCAATATAAGACTGCCCACGTTCCAGAAAAGATGCTTGCTCAAGAGGAAGCGGTTCTAAGGGAGAAACTACTTCGAATCTATCAACCAAAGATACCATTTCCTGAAAGAGCAATGTAACATCTAAGGTATGAGGAGCTTAATAAGAACTTGAAGGTGCATAATCAAGAGATCATCAAAGGTGAGGAGAAATTTGTTGAGATGGATTTCAAAGGAAAAATTGATTGCTCCCCAGTTATTGATCATGAGCAATCTACTCGCAACCCTCACAAATTGAAAGAGCAACATGTCTTCATACAACCTTTTATCGAAAATCAAATTATAAGTAAATCATGGAGAGAAGTGGGCATGCTACAATAAAAGACTCCATACATCAGTCCACCTTTTTTAACTTTCATTTATAAACCTCCTTGAGCAACTTGTATATATTGATGTCCGCTTCAAACACCAATTGAAGCACTTTTGATGAGCCCAAGATCGTTTTTCTAACCTTGTAAATATTTATTTCATTTTCCTTGTTTAGTATATTTTTAATCTTATCTTTAATATTTTTGTAGGAAGCCAATGGTCAACAAATTAAGTGTGAGAGAAATCTGGATAATAGTTGCCTCGACAAATCTGAGAAGCAGTCATGAAGTTGATAATGGCAATCATCCTTACAACACCAATAGTAATTCATCCATACTTACTTCTCCCACTTTCTGGTAACTCACTTCCACTTTGGCCTAGTGATCATTTTAATTCAGAAAAAGTCATGCATGGTAGTTTCCACTTACCCTGTATGCTTGTTGGTTGTTATTTGCCAATGTTGCTTAATTTTGTTCATTGCTTTGAGGATAAAGCAATCTATAAGTGTGGGGGGAATGATTTGGATTTGGTTTTAGTGATTCTTACTGTTTGCTTATCTTTACATGGTATAAATTGCCACAACCTGTGGTTGCCACAGCTTGACTATGATCGCCCCACTTAAATATTTTGTTAGAACTTAAGTATTTTGTGTTTTAATGTTTTTTATGTGTTCTTTTATATTCGTTCTGTTTTTGTAAAAATTTGACAAAATTTTTCGATTTTTAAATGTGTTTTAACTATCTTTTAGAAATTAGTAGTCTAGGTAAAATACTTAGGGTTGGGTTAATAATGGTAAAGCTACAATTAGCATGTTAACAAGATTGATTAAGCAAGTTAGACACAATTTGAATCCGTTTTTCAATAAATAAGACAAGGATAACCAACTAAATTAAACTCATTATTTACTAAGGACTTGTGCCTAAATTTTTCTTAATTCATCATTCACTAATTCAATTCTTGTATTTGTTCTTAAAAATTTCAAATCTTTTCTTATAAATAAAGTGCTTAAATTTTGAAAATCATTCCTAATCAAATTCTAAAATCATTTCTCTTTCAAATGATACATTCTTTGATGAGAGAGCTTACATATGCAACTTAAGGCTAGAACTTGATTTAGGAGAAATTGGATATAGTACTTATTGAGACCACATTATTGATCACTACATGAGATGATTAAGGCACTAGAATTACACCTCTTTTTATCCAAAATGTCACCCTTACATAATATATCCCCTAGTTAGCCCCATTGAGCCTTAACCTTTTTCTTCATAGACAAAATAATTTAAACCCCACAACTTTTTTCTTTTTTACTTTCCCTTTGTATTTCACCCTTGATTTTACCAAGAATTTTTCAAAATAGTAAACTTGAACTACTAATGGTTGTTATCTTGTTTCTCAAACATTATTCTCAAAGGAAAAACTTCAGTGAGCTCTCTTTAAAATTATATCCCAGCACAATTCTTCATTATTATAAAATAAAAAATACAAAGAAAATTGAATAAAAATAAAAAAAGAGAAAAAGAAGAAAAATAAAAATAAAAAGAAGTTTGATCAAAAGCAAGCTAAAATATTCTTGATTCTCTCATTTGAATGTTTGCTATGCTTATTTACTCAATCTTTTCTGTTAGAATGATTGCCTTACTTTCTACATGATTGCTCTAATATTTCCATTGATTTCCTTGAGATTTGAACATCATTTTCCAATACAAGTGGTAACCATACATCTTGTTGTATAATCATCAATGTTTACTTGGTAGAATCATTTAACACACAAAAAGCCTTTCACTAACACACCCCTAACCCTGAGCCGACATTACAACCCAATTAAAGTCCTTTTGATTATGTTGTGATCAATATTTTAAGTGGTGAAGATGAGACCGATAATCAAGCCTATGGACTTAATGATTATTATGTGTAGCTGATGAGTGATTTCCCAAAACTCACCCTAAACACTTTGAGTGAATTGAGTGACATCTATGGTGAGGAAGGTTGATTTTATCTTAGGAATAGTTATTGATAAATTAGCTTTGAATTATTGTCTTAACCTATTTTTGAGATTAAGTTACATGCTAAGTGTGGGGGTATTCATTATTCACCTTAAACTTTATATTTTGATTAAACTACTGTATATTCCTGAGATAGAAGTGATTGCTAATTGTTGCCTTTGTTTTTATCCTGTTCTCTTTTCTTCTTTTTTTAACCTTTTGTAAAAAAAATTTTTGTCCTCGTGTTTTGCTTGAGGGAAAGCAAATGTTTAAGTGTGGGGGTATTTGATAAGGGTAAAATGTACCAATAAAATGCAAGTAATTTGGCTTTGGAATCACTATTTTTGGAGTTAAATTGTGGAAATTATGTGTGTTTTTTGGATTTTGCAGATTGTGAATGATCACCTCTAGTAATTCCAACAGAAACCCATGGTGAGCATGTAAACAAGTAGAGTGATCATAGTTTTGTCCTAACTAAGGGAAAAGAGGCTCAACCCGAATTAATATGATATTTTGGGAAGTGAAGTTGACTAAAATACCTCTAAAAGGATGGGTTATTTTGGCTTGTCAAGGACCACTTTTGGATGGAGAATTGATTTATGTTATATTTTGGCAAGTGTCTCTATCTTATTGGAGAAGCTCCCTTGCATCTAGAAGAACTTTAGTTCATATTGTAAAAGCATCCCACTAGTGGGCGGTGAAGTGCAACTTGAAGAGGTGGAGTGTGTCCTTTTGTGATGAATTATGAGATAAGTTGGTTAACCACTCTTTCAAGCTTCCATCTTCTAGAAGATCCTTTTTGAATGGCTGAGAATTATTTGGAATACTTTAATTTACAAGTGGATGATCTAGAAAGATCCATTGGCCATTATAAATATGAAACTTCTCCTCATTTTGTAACTTAGCTTTGGTTGGCCAAAAGCCTCCATTGTCTCACGCTCTCTCTATGTTCCATTTCTGGTTCTTTAATACAATATTTCATTTTATGTTTTATTTATCTTTTATGATTTACTTTCTTACTAGTGTAGTACTCATGCGATGCACGGATATGTCATTTATAATAAGTATATCAATAATAAGTAAGTCCAAACTTAAATCTGTTTCATAGTACATATTTTATTTCATTAAAGTAGGCACTGACTATATTATTCGACATGTCAAGTAGCCATATTATAAATTTATTCCTACAAAACTAAAATAACGCACAAAAACTCAAAATCAACGTATATTTGAATTAAAAGTACAATTATATTTTATAATTTTTGTGTCGATTCGTTTCAACTTCTAAGTATGTAAAATAGATATTTCGTATTCAGTTAAAAAAAGACTGACCTGTATGAGTTCATAACGATAAATATTAAAGTATAAACTTTTATCTTTGTAGCTTCCGTGCTTATCAAACTCGTATAGTCGTTCATTTTTACTATATGTATTTTGATACAAATGTTTATATTGATTGAGAAAATTGGCTACAATTTATAAGTGTATAACAATAACCATAATTCACCCTAATTAATTATTTCCTTATAAAAAGTACTTATTGCTATTAATCATTATCAATTTTCTATATCAAACCTATTCGGGAAATATATTAAAAAATAATTTCTTAAAACTTCGATTGAAGAAGCATTAATTTAATATTGATTTAAATTTATGAAATAATATCCAATTTAATAATTATTGTAGACGGCAATAAAATCTGCTCATATATAGTGTAAAATCAATTAAAGTAAAGAAAGCTTTTCTATGTCAACAAATAATTGGAAAAGTTAGAAATAACATATCAAATATTCACATTGGTAAAAAAATAAGAATCAACTTGTAAAAAAAATTTCAAACAATTGGACAATATGAACAACAAATTAAAATTTAAAAAATATGACTCTATTGATTATAATCCTATTTAAGAATTAATGTGACTCTTTTCTCATTTTCAATTTTATATTTTTGTATTGTTGTGACTATCATGAATATAACTGAAGTATAATTTTTGTTATTTTTATATATGGATTTGTTATTTTGATTTCATTCAATAAAAAATAATTAATAATTTATTTGTATTAATACTGTTTGTAGTTAGTTTCATCATTTATTATTCATGGTAAGTAACATTAATTAGTAATCTATATATGTAAACGGTATAATTTATAAGGATAATTTTTTAAAAGGTATAAGGGTAAAAGAGTTTTTTAATTGTTGGAAATAATGATCTGGAACAACAAATAACTCGATTAGGTTTAAAAAAACAAAACACCTAAGTACAAAAAGACCTAAGTCAATATATCACGACAAGCAATCAAAGACACTCAACTCCAAAATAATTGTATCCGGACATATAACCAAAGACATCCAAAGTCCAAGTCAATTATTAAAGTAAAGACAAGTACCTAAGCATGAAATGGAAGCATCCGGTTAAAGTTTGCAAAGGAAACAAACTTTGAACCTCCCAGTACAACATCATCCGGAGGAAGACTGATTGAATAGCATCCGGATGTTAAGAGAAAAAGACATCCGGAAGACACATCGATAGAGACAAAGGGAATAATTCAAAATATTAAATTACCTCCATTTGTTTGTCTCCAAGTCAAAGATCCTTTTCCCATATGCAAGACAAAGGACAGCTAGCATACTTTTTAGAAAAGGATAGAAGGACTGACACAGGAAAGAGAAAAAGGAAACAACCTTTTTCACATAGACGAAGAGGAAGGGCGCATGATACACACATTTCAGACTACTGGCATAAAAGTTGGTGAATCACTAAAATATAAGGAAAACGATCACTGATAACTTTTCAGCCTCAATCCCAAGGATTCAACCGGGTTAAAATCTCTGTCTAATAGATTGATCAACGATTCCGGAAGTGCCACATATTACCTTATCAATGGTGAAGATTTATTTCAATTTCAACAACCCACAATGGCTACATTTATGATAGAAGCCTATAAAAGGGAAGCTTCACAAGTTGAGAAGGTGTTGGTTGATTTTGAGAAAGCATACACAAGAGAAATCGCTAAAAAGCAATCAATTACCTAATCCCTCCAAGAACTAGACCATTCAAAATCTATTTGTAAGGATTCCCAAGTGAAGTTATAAACTTGAGGAAGTCCAAACCAAAACCTTTTAGAAAACCAAAGTTTAAAAGATCTCCTACTTGGGTGAGTAGTGAGATTGGGATATAGCTTGAAGTTGGTGCTTTGAGTGGGATCTCTCTGTAGGACTCAGCTTAGGTTTGGGTAGAAATCTAAGTGGTATATCCTGCTGAAGACATAAAGGACTCAGCTAGGAGTTGGTGCTTCTAGCGGTATATCCTACATCCAGAAGGGGGTACCATACGGAGACTAATTGTAAGGCTTAATTCCTGTCAGTTGGAAAGGAATCCACTAGTGAAAATATAGGAGGAAGGAAATTCCGGGGACAGGAGTAGGCAGTGCCAAACCAGGATAAAATCCTTGTGTTTGATTTTCTAAGTCTTTACTTACTTGCACTTGTGTTTGATTTTCTAAGTCTTTACTTACTTGCATTATATTTTATATCTGCATTATCCGAATCCATCATCCAGAATATAATCAAACACACTGCACAAAGACTTTCTAAAAGTCTGTTAATTCTGTAAAAAGGGCCATTCACCCCCCTCTGACCTTATTTAGACCCTCGTAGGGACCAACAAGTTGTATCAGAGCAAGTGCTCAAAACTAGAGATCTAACAATCTCGAGCTAAAGGTCTAAATTTTTATCCAAGTATCAAAATGAGTTTCCAAACCTCGTAACTCCTTCCTAGGTGTATGTCCATTACTCGTCCTCCACTCTTCGCCAGTGAACACTACACATTTTAGAAAAACCAGATGAAGGACTTCATTCAAGCACAAAGAATGCAACCATGGTTGGACATTAAAGATGGACCATATGAGCCTACTCATAAAGTAGAGGGTATCACTACCCAAAAACCCTCAAGTTTATGGGATGAGAATGATTTTAAGAAATTACGCAAAAACACAAATGCTATTAACATGCTTCATTATGCTCTTAGTGCAGTAGAATTTAATAGGATACCCAGATGCAAGACAGCATAAGAGATTTAGCAGAAACAGGAAGTGACCTGCGAAGAACCAACAAAGTTAGATAAGCCATACTTAATCTACTCCAGCAAAAGCTTGAGACCTTCAAGATGGAGCCAAAAGAGTCAATCAGCAGCATGAACACTAGATATACAAATCTAGTGAATGAAATGAAAAGTCTCAAAAGGAAATCTCTAAAGTAGAGATGGTAAAAAAGGTGCTCCGAAGTCTCACCAAGGAATGGGATAGTAAGAAGACTACCATTGAAGAAGCTCATGACTTAAACTTCTATAGTTATGATGAGCTCATTGGTAATATCTTAACTCAAGAGTTATCTTTGGAGAGATATAGCCAATAAGAGAAAAAACCAGAAGAAAAAAGGAAGGCCATTGCACTTTAGGTAGACTCTACCGAATCAGCCTCTACTAGATCAGATAAGCTTCCAAAGGAATCTAGCTACAACAAAGAAGATATGGCTATGCTGGATAGATATTTTGATAGATTCCTAAAGAAGAAAGATAGGAGGAGATCCAGAATATATGACTCTAAGAAGTCCAAGGAAGGCACCTCAAGAAGAGATAGGCCAAGAAAGGCTTCGAAAGAAAAAAAGGATCTGGAAAAAGAAGCTGCCTATTTCCAGTATGGAGAGAAAGGCCACTTCAGAGCCAAATGCCCCAAGCTTAAAGGGGATAAGAAACACAAGAAGAAGGCAATGGTGGCCACTTGAAGTAATAGTGAGAAAAGTAGTATCTCATCTTCAACAGAAGAAGAAGAAACTGCCAAATTTGCATTCATGGCACTGACTAATCCGGAAGCTAAACAATCTAGAAGAAATCCATCTAAGCAAGATACAGTGCAAATTGAAGAATCAGAATTAAAAACATCTAGTACTGAGGTAAACTCTCACTCTAATTCTGTTTCTAACTTTGAACTTGCTAGAGCTTTTAGGATTGTGATCAAGAATGTAAGAAAGAACACAAAAGCTATCAAATCCCTATGAAGACAAGTAATGGAGCTCACTGAAGATTGTGAAGCATTGGTATAAGATGTCAATTTGATAAGAGCCACTAAACATATTGATGTGGTTGAAGAAAACTTCCTGAGAAATCAAGTGCAGATCTTAAGTGCTAACTTCATGGAGTTAGATAGGGAGCTAACTCTAATGAAGGAAACATTTGGAAGGAAACCAAGTCCGTCTCAATAAAGAAAGAATCCAGGACCATCAAATCAAAAAGAAAGGAAACCTCAGAGGCAACCTCAAGCACAAAGATTCTCAGCTACTCAAAAGGGAAAAGCTAAGTCTGTATCAAATGAGCAACCTGCCAAGCAAAGAAAGAATTACAAAGCAGAAGTTGCACCTCTAACAACATTCCGGATAGAATAGTATACAAGAGGTTGGATATGTTAGAAACTATGGAAAGGAAGATCTAAAGAAGATGTGGAAGAAGATGGAGCAAAGTAGACCCATCTCAAAGTGTAGGTTTTATGGCAAAACAACCATATTACTAAATTATGTAGATTAAAAAATGGTTATTATGATGTTTATCCTTGGCCTGAAATGGTTGATAACCTGAGAGGACCCAAATCTGATTGGGTACCGAAACCCACTTGATTTTTTTTACAGGTATGCCTTAGATCCATAGAAGATCAACATACATGGTACATTGATAGTGGATGCTCAAGGCACATGAATGGTGATGAGAAAGCCTTCATCGCTTTAATCCATAAGAAAGATGGAAAAGTAAGCTTTAGAGACAATTAAAAAGGATAGACCATTGGCCATAGAACCATTAGATCTGAAATAAAGATAGAAGATGTCTCTTTAGTTGATGGACTAATGTTCAATTTACTAAGTGTGGTACAACTCTATGATAAAGGAAGAAAAGTCACCTTTAACTCTGGAGGATGCTCAATCTATGATAGTAAATCCAATCAACTCATTCTTTATGCACCTAGAGTTAATAATGTTTATTGTGTGAACATTAAAAATGATAAAAAAAAAAGAAAGAATATATCCTTGGTGTCTAAAGAAGAAGAATCATGGCTATGGCACCGGAGGTTAGGGCATGTAAGAAGAACCTCCTGTCCAAATTAGTCAAAAAGGAATTGGTTGTGGGTTTGCCTAATATAGCTTTTGATAAGGATCACATATGCATTGCATGTCAATTAAGTAAATAGCATAAGAAAAGCTTCCCTCCCATCTTATACATACCTTCCAAGAGAGTTCTTGAACTCTTGCATATTGATATCTTTGGTCCAATCAAACCATTGAGTCTAGGTAGAAGAGAATATACCATGGTTATTATGGATGATTATTCTCGCTATACCTAGGTGAATTTGCTAGCTAGCAAAGATGAAGCCTTTGACCAATTCTCAAAAATATTCATCCGAACAGAAGTAGAACAGAGCATAAGCATTGCAAGCATCAAGAGTGATAATGGTGATGAGTTCAAAAATAAGCACTTTGCTGAATTTTGTGACTCCAAGGGCATTGAATATAACTTCTCTGCCCCTCATACTCCTCAACAAAATGGAGTTGTTGAGAGGAAAAATAGAACTATAATTGAGATGGCTAGAACAATGCTAAGTGAGAATTTTTTGAGAGGCCGTAAACACAGCATGCTATATCTTAAATAGAGCTCTCATTAGACTTAGAAAAGACTCCTTATGAAATCTGGAAGGGAAGGAAACCCAAAATTGGGTATTTCAAAGCTTTTGGATGTAAATGCTACATCCTAAATGATAGAGAGTAATTAGGAAAATTTGATCCTAAGTTTGATGAAGCAATTTTCCTTGGCTACTCAACATATAGCAAAGTTTATAGAGTCTATAACAAACGAACCCAAACTATGGTAGAGTCAATACATGTAGATTTTAATGAGACTAACCATGCAAGAAGAAGAAATTCAAATCTGGAAGAGGTAATTCCGGAAGTTGAAACCACTGGAGAAAAAGAAGAAGTGCATATTCCATATTCATTCTAGATCAAGAAGTACAAGGAAGAAGATGAAGGAATTAATCTCAACTCAGAAATTCCATAAGGTCATCTTAATCATCATGAGATAAACTTTATGGATAATCAATAAAAAATTAAAGTAGTTGAGGAATAAGTTCTAAATCAGCATGTAGATCTTCAAAGAGAAACCTAGACTCACAGAAATCGTCCGGTAGAAGCCATTTTGGACGATGTCCAAGATGATGAGCCACACTGCTTTTATCTCTCTCATTGAGCCAAAGAAATTTCAAGATGATGAAGGAGACAAAAGTTGGATGATTATAATGTAAGAAGAACTAGATCAATTCACCAGGAATGATGTGTGGGATCTAGTGGCACCACCAAAAGGAAAGTCAATTACTGCCACCAAATGGGTATTCCAGAACAAGCTAGATGAATCAAGAGTAGTGGTGAGAAATAAGGTAAGATTCATTGCCTAAGGCTATAATCAATAGGAAGGGATTGACTTTGAAGAAACATTTTCCCCTGTAGCAAGATTGGAGGCAATCCGAATTCTATGGAATTTCGCATCATTCATAGGATTCACATTATTCCAAATGGACGTCAAAAGTGCATTTCTCAATGGAGTTATCCAGGAAGAAGTATATGTGAAACAGCCACCTGGATTTGAAGACTCAAAGCATCCTGATTATGTTTACAAACTGAAGAAGGCCCTCTATGTATTAAAGCAAGCACCAAGAGCCTAGTATGAAAGACTCACTACATTTCTCATATCTAAGGGGTATATCCGGGGGAAGGCAGACACAACTCTTTTCATCAAGAAGAAGAAGGATGACATCATCCTAGTCTAAATTTATATTGATGACATCATCTTTAGAGCAACAGATGAGATGATGTGTGAAGAATTTAGCACTCAAATGCATAAAGAGTTTGAGATGTCCATGATGGGAGAACTTAATTTCTTCCTTGGTTTGCAAATCAAGCAGAGTCCGGATGGGATTTTCATAAACCAATCCAAGTACACCAAGGAAATTCTAAAGAAGTTTGAAATAGAGAAGAGCAAGCCAATGTCCACTCCTATAGGATCATATACAGTCCTATTAAAGGATTGTAAAGGAGAAGAAGTAGATCAGAAGCTCTACAAAGGAATGATTGGATCACTGTTATACTTGATAGCTAGCAGACCTGACATACACTATGCAGTTTACTATTATGCAAGATACCAATCCAATTCTAAGGATTCACATCTCAAGGCAGTAAAGTGAATCCTTAGATATCTCCTAAGAACCATAGAAGTTGGATTATGGTATCCTAGTAATGAGGATTTCACACTTTAAGGCTTCATTGATGCAGATTAAGGCAGAGACACTCTTGAGAGGAAGAGTACATCTGAAGGCTGTCACTTTCTTGGAGATTTCTTGGTATAATGGTATAGTAAAAAGCAAACATCAGTTACTTTATCAACTATAGAAGCTGAATATATGGCAATATGAAGTTGTGTAGCTCAACTCCTATGGATCAAGCAATAATTGGAAGATTATTGAGTCCAATTCTGATGTGTTAAAGTAATGTATGATAACAAAAGTGCCATTGATGTGTCAAAGAATCCAGTACTTCACAGCAGGATGAAACTTGTTAACATTAGGCATCATTTCATCCGGGATCATGTGACGAAGAAGGATGTTGCATTGGTATATATTCCAACCAATGAACAAAGAGCAGATATCTTTACTAAGCCACTGAGTAAAGATCAATTCAACAAGCTAAGGTAGTCAATTGGAATGTCATATCTAATTTAAGGATAAATCTGGAAGACATTTTGGGATTAGTTTGAAGTCCCACGACTTAAGGAATCCAGAAAAGAAGAAGAAATTATGTTGACTCTGGATCTGGATCAAAGACTCCCAGCTTAGTAGACAAAGAGGACAAATGGCAGTAAAGGGGCTAAAAAGTAATTGTGCACGTTCTGAATTTGAAACGTCTATTGGGTGTTACACACGCGGTAAAATTAAATGGCCATTTTAAAGATAAACCTTTCCCATTCCCCAGTTTTAACGTCATTTACCTCTCTCATAAATTATGTCTGCCATGTCATCAATCCAGTTAACTTTAATTGCGTCCGCTTTACCATTATACCCTTACTTTAGAAATCCTATATAAACCCCCCCAAATTTCCCCTTCATCTTCACACGAGCAACTCACTACTGTTACTCTACAAAAATCAATTTCCAAACCGTAATTTCTTCAAACATTCTCAAATGGCAGCCATTTTGTTGAATAACAAAATCCATATGCTTCCTCTAAGAAACATCTTTGTAGAATCTTATCTAAAAGATGAAGACTTCACACCCCTTAAGCTCAAAACAATGACTCAGTAGTTCCACTGACTACTTAGGAGATAATTTCCTCTTTGAAACAGACCTCTACTTCAAGCTGATTGAGGATCAACATCTAGGTGATTTCCTTGAGATTAATTGCCTAACTTACTTAGAATTGGTGTGAGAATTATACTTAAACCTGAGAGTACACTCCTATCATGATGCTCTCAGAACAAAGGTTCAAGGGAAGGAAATCACTATCTCTCTAGCATTCTTTAAAAAGTACCTCAACCTGAAGAATGATGGAGTTCAACTGAGAAATGATAGGGATGGACTGCTTGTGAAATATCACCCCAAGATGTGGCTTCATCCTAATTACTTTGGAGATAAATTCTCAACCTACTTTCCAGACGCACCAAGATATCTCCAACATGCTCTTCCCAAGCTGATCCTGATCCAGAAGGGCTCTCTAGCCATCGTATCCTCCTTTCAACATTGTGTATTGCAACACTAGGTGGAGAGTAGAGTGGTGAATATGTCGGTACTAATTATTCATTATCTAAAGCAACACAGAAACTCCCATGGTGCCCTCATTATAATAATCCTTGTAGTAAATGAAGTCAATCTATCTGAATTTCAAGTTGTTCAAGGAAAGAAGATTCTGGAGAAGAATTTTAAAAAGCTGAGTTTTAGTGAGACATGGAATGAAGAGAAAGCTAAGAAACTGAGGGATGAGAAGAAGAGCAGGGCCAGGAAGGCAGCAAATTTAGCTGAAGATGCTCCTATTCCTAAGAAGGCCAGAACCACCAAGCTAAAAGCACAACCGGATCTTACTTTGGCTCTGGTGGATAATGTTGATAAGGATACCTAACCCTCACACAACTGCTGAAGAAGAGCCCAGAAAAGCCTAAGCCAATGGGGAGCCTAATAAAGGCAGCAGATAAGAAGAGGGAAAACTGTAGAAAGCTAGGAAGCTATAGTGGAGGATGAGGAGACTGAAGAAGAAGCTTCGGAACCAAAAAGGAGATAATTCACTAGAAAGGGCTGTACCTTTGATGAGGCTGTGGCAGCTAAGAAAGGGAAAACAAAGAAGCAGGCCATAATAGTGATTGATGAAGGCACTGTAAAGAGAGCTGAAGAAGAAAAATTGGCTAAGGCCAGAATAACCAAGATAAAGCATGTGCCCATATCTACTGAGGAAGTCGCTCCGGATGATCCTCAGTACGAGGTTATAACGGAAACCTTGAAGGATAATGATAGAATAAACAAGATCATAATAGAAGGACCCAGAGGCTCTTTCGGTACCTAGGCTATTCTAATTGATCTAACAGATATGGCAATCATCACGCGGGATCCAGAACCAGATATATTTGACTTTATGCCAAGAACCGGACCACTTTTGGAGAATTTGCTCAATCCAAAAGCTGAGACCATCCATAAAGAAAGTCCTAGAAACGCATATGTAGAGGGTTTTGAGGACACTACCAACACGCCTAGGGGAGTAATTAAAAGTCCTATCAAGGTATATGAAGGGGAGACTGAGGACATTGCTAGTCTTTCGGGGGTTATGGAAGTCAATGAAGGAAGAGAAGAAGATGACACTCAGAATCAATCTCATGAGGTAATTCCTAACTCAATCTATTTTTATATAAATGATGATATTGTTGCTACTGTTGAAACAGCACATACAAGAGAGGATAACTTGGATACACATGCTTAAAATATATCCAAGGAACAAATGTCCATCCCAGAACAGCTCATTTCGGAGGAGGGACTTGGTCTGGGTCCCAACGGGAACACTTCTAAAGTGGACTCTAAGGGCGAGGCGATTTTAGAGGAAAGGTTGGAAGAAGGGAAAGAAGAAGAAGAGGAGGAGGAGTCCTCTGAAGAAGATACAAGTAAAGAAGACTCATCCGGATTAGAGGAAATCAGAAGTAGCTCAGGATCTGAGACCTCCTCCTTTGATAGTCCAATCAAAATACAAACTACTAGTCTAAATCAAAGCAAAGTTAAAAATATTACGGCAGTGTTGAAAATGCTATAGGATGCTACACATGAAGAATGAGAGGAAAGTTATATCAAGCAGTATCTCCAAAATATCTGTAAGTAACTAAAATCTGTGGAGAAAGTGTTGAATAAAAAATCCTCAACTCCGGACTTGAAAGAAGAACTAGAGGAAATAAAGGGGAGTGTGAACAATATTGAGAAGAAAGTGAAGTATTTTCCCACTGCTGAGTTGGTGGCAGAAGTTTCACTTGACAAAGTCACTCTTGTTCTAAATATGCTAAAAATAAGTATTGCAGCAGCAAACCGTTCTACTGATCAATCCTATACAGGAGCCAACAACAACTGCGCCACCATCATGGACAAAATCACCTCCTCCTCATCCAAATTAACCACAGAGTTAAAGTAGTATCTGGATTCCAAGTTTGAAAACTTGTCAAAATTCATTACTGAAAAAGAAGCAAAGTCAGAGCTCCCTCGTCTCGATGAAAAGCAACAAGCCATATTAGACAAGCTGACAAAATTCATTGAGGAAGATATGCCCAAACTTCTTGCATAACAACTGCTAGATATTACAACAGAGTTTGTAGGACAAATGAATGGATAGGATACAACAATTAATAACGTCAAGGAGGAACTTCACAAATACCTCATGATTGTCAATAGTAGCATTCAAAACTATTGCAGAGACATAGCAAAGAGTTTGAAAAATTGACATCCAGCCTGTCCAACATGTCTATCTCTGGATCTTCTTCCTCATCTTCTATTCCGGAAAGCCAACTCCTTCAAATCCTTCAAGATCTTGTACAACGTATTGGGGACACTGGCTTCTTCGGACATAAAGGGATTGTTACTCTTCTAAAGGCCCTTTTCCCATACTTTGATGAGAAGGATCACAAACATGTACTACATATGCATCCTTACCTCTCAAAGTCATATACCTAACTCCGAAAGGTCTTCCGGCCCTTACATCTAACTCCAGCCACATTTGACACTATAATAGAGTGCAGAAGCAAAGGAAATTTGGATTATTCCATTTACTCTAAGGCTTGACACGAGAGCTAGGATGGTAAAACATACATGGCTACAGACCCCCAAGCTGATGCAAACAAAAATGGGGAGAATAAAAAGGGGGAAGCTAAACCTGACAAGGGGGAATGGAGCAAAGGTAAGGAGAAGAAAGGAGAAGTATCGCAATAATTTTTAATAAATATAGCTCTATACAAATTGCAAAGGCAAGGAGAAGAAAGGAGAAGCATCCGAAAAGCAATAATTTGTAATAAATATAACTCTGTAAAAATTGTAATAGCTAGAGTTATTTTTCACTTATGTATTTCTGTATCTTGTAATCCTGAACTTCATTGATGTTAACTATTGTTAACAGCAAAAGTATATATAGTAAAAAATTACTACAAAAATTGCTTCTAAAGTACAATATACAATTGTACTAGAACAATATTAGAAGCTAGAATTAAAAAATGTTGGGGGAGATAGGAATGCTTATATTATGGGGGAGTAAAATTGTCACTGACAAAGTATTAAGAATCATACTAAGATCATAAAACCCCTTTCCTTATGCTTAGATGTCTTAGGTTTTTGTTTCCATCAAATGGGAGAGATTGTTGGAAATAATGATCCGGAACAACAAATAACTCGGATCATGTTTGAAGAAAATAAAACACCTAAGTACAAAATAACCTAAGTCATTATATCTGGACAAGCAATCAAAGACATTCAAGTCCAAAATAATTGTATCGAGATATATAACCAAAGACATCCAAAGTCTAAGTCAATTATTGAAGTAAAAAAAAGTACCTAAGCATGAAATGGAAGCATCCGGTTAAAGTTTGGAAAGGAAAAAAACTTTGAACCTTACGATACAACAGTATCCGGAGGAAGAGTGATTGAATAGCATCCGAACATCAAGAGAAAAAGACATCCGGAAGACACAGTGATAAAGACAAAGGGAATAATTCAAAATATTAAATTCCCTCCATTCTTTTGGTCTCCAAGTCAAAGATCCTTTTCCCATATGCAAGACAAAAGATAGCTAACATACTTTTCAGAAAAGGACAGAAGGACTAACACAGGATAGAGAAAAAGGAAACATCCTTTTTCACAAAGACCAATAGGAAGGGCGCGTGATACACACATTCTAGAGTACTGGTGTAAAAGTTGGTGAATCACTAAAATAAAAGGAAAACGATCACTGAAAACTTTTCAGCCTCAATCCTAAGGATTCAAACGGGTCAAAATCTCTATCTAACGGATTGATCAACGGTTCCAGAAGTGCCATATATTACATTATCAATGATGAAGATTTATTTCAAGTTCAACAACCCATAACGGCTACATTTTTGATAGAAGCCTATAAAAGGGAAGCTTTACAAGTTGAGAAGGCGTTGGTTAATTTTGAAAAAGCATACACAAGAGAAATCGCTAAAAAGAAATCATTTACTTAAACCCTCAAAGAACCAAACCATTAAAAATCTGTTTATAAGAATTCCCAAGTGAAATTATAAACTTGAGGAAGTCCAAACCAAAACCCTGGAGAAAACCAAAGTGTAAAAGATCTCCTACTTGGGTGAGTAGTGAGATTGGGATATAGCTTGAAGTTGGTGCTTTGAGTGGGATCTCCCTGTAGGACTCAGCTTATGTTTGGGTAGAAATTTAAGTGGTTTATCTTGTTAGAGACATAAAGGACCCAGCTAGGAGTTGGTGCTTCTAGTGATATATCCTACATCCAGAAGGGGGTACCATCCAGAGACAATGTGTAAGGCTTGATTTCTGCCAATTGGAAAGGAATCCACTAGAGAAAAGCTCGGAGGAAGGAAATTCTGAAGATTGGAGTAGGCGGGGCTGAACCAGAATAAAATCCTTGTGTTTGATTTTCTAAGTTTTTACTTACCTGCATTATATTTCATATCTGCATCATTCGAATCCGTCATCCGGAACATAATCAAACACACTACACAAAGACTTTCTAATAGTCTGTTAATTCCGCGAAAAAGGGTCATTCACCCCCCTTTGACCTTATTTAGACCCTCACAGGGACCAATATTAATACTTCAGTTTCATCATTTATTATTTATGGTAAGTAACATTAATTAGTAATCTATATATGTAAAAGGTATAAGGATAAATTTTTTTAAAAGGTATAAGGGTAAAGGAGTATTTCAAGACTTCATTGCTTTTATATATATATAGATTAACTAAGCTGTAGTGAGCACGACCGGCGAGCAAGGTAGATTTTATGGTTTGATTTCTCTACCTCTTTTATTTTAGCATTATTCTATGTGGATTGTTTTTATGTTGAACTTAATTCTCATAAGTGAGGCCTAACTTATGTTGAGTGAACAAGAAAATCTAAAAAGTGACTTGTACAGTGATTAAACACTGAACACACATCTAAAAAATCTAAAAAGTGATTGTATTGTGCTAGGAAGTTTCTACTGGATAGAATGCTTGCATAACTTAATGCTTAAAGTGTAGCTACAAAAGGGAATCCACGTAGTAAAGGCTTTAAAGGAACTAGACAAAGGGGTGGCCATGGCTAGTAACATTAGGAATGCAAGATAATCTAGATCCTTAAGTGCTAACATGCTAAAATAAAGAGGGGAAATCATTCACATGTCTACATGCTCAGTGGCAGTGCTTGCCACGTTATAAATTTATTCACAGTAACCATTCACGGCAACCATTTTTACTTCGTAGCAATCATTTATTTTTTCCAGCATTTTCTTTATTATTATCTCCTCTTATATAATATTTTGGATTTTCAACTACTGATTTGCTACTTGATTTAATTGCTTTCCTTGCTCCCTGTGGGATACGACCTTGTGCTTGCCACTTACTACTGATCACGACCTAGTGCACTTGCTAGAGCACTCACTTTGGGTAGGCAACACTAACTAACAAATAACAAAGCACTCCCTCTAGTGCAAAATGTAAGTCATTTTTGAAAACATTTTATTTTCCCTTTTGTTTGTCATTTTAGAATTTCAATGCATCATTTAACACTTTTTTCATGATTTACTCTTGTATTAGTTAGGAAAGAGATTAAGTATAAATGAAGTCATAAGAAGCACTCCCTCTAATTCCAAAAACTTATCATTCTACACATTTTTCCTTTGCTCCTTTTACTTGTCATTCTCTATTTTCAATGTAAGCTTTTACTACTTTCTCCCTATTATACCCTTATTAATTTTAGCTCAATCCTGATACACATATCACTCAATTAAAGCTAATTTAAGGGTAAACAAGTAATTTTATACCCTCCATTAATTACTTCTTAAAATTTGTGGATTTCTCTAGAGCGACTAGTTTTTGGAACCGGGGGAGTATTAACTAAGAAGAAAGAGAATTTTATATTAATAAAGTTAAGGGATAAATTAGTCATTTTAATAGTGCAATAACTGTTTTATTGGTCTTAGTAAAAATCTTAAAATGACATACATTTGGAACCGGATGGAGTAATAAATTGCCAAATAATACTCCCTCCGGTTCCAAAAATCTAGTCGCTTTTGGACTTTTCATCAAAACTAAGAAAAATTTAATACTGCACTGAATGACTAATGTATCCTTGATGAGATTATCTTTCTTCTTACTTATCATTTCATAATTTCATCAATACGTATACTCTTTTCTAATTACTAAAACGGTAAATTAGAGAAAAAAATTTAAAAATTGCATTGATATTCTAAAATGACAAGTAAAATGAATTAAGGTATAATTTTTAAAGCGACTAATTTTTAGAACAGGAGGAGTAACCGGTAAGTTATGATTTCACTCTTAGTATTTGGCACATGGTCTCAGTTAATGTTATCATATTTATATCATACATCAAATTAACAAAATTTAGCCTATTGAACCAATTGAATAGTTCAATATCTAACCTCTTCAAAATTTCATAATTTTTCAAAAAAAAATTAACCTGTGGAGATATTAAATTTTTAAAAAATAATTTCAATATAAAAAAACAAATTTATAGTATAAGTTCTATTTTAAACATTCTATATAAATACGTTTCTTCCATATAAATAAATTTCCAAATAATAAAACTAAATCAATAAAATAGTATTTTCACGCTTTTCCATTTAAAAAAAAGGAAGAAGTATCAATTATGTTATTTAATTGATTTATTAGTATAAAAATAATATTTTTACAAAGTATTTTGAATTGCTAATATGTTATTTTTTTTCAATCTAAACCAGTCATGCCTAATTTTCTTTCATAAAGGTCCATGGTTTTCATCGTCAAATCGGTTAGTATAGTACACAATATGATAACAATGGTCTTAACCAAACGGTTCTGCTACAAAAAATTGTATATAGTTTTACTCAACAGTGCTTAATAGAATACGTACAAACTGAATCAAATTTAATCATTTGGCCAGAGAATGTTATAGCCATGGAAGCAAACAATAGCTTGGATGTTGTCAATTAGATAACTAACTGATTAATACAAAACAAACTAGCTTAGAGTCACTGCTTCCTTGTTGTGCTTAGAATCTCCTATATACCATTTATTTACCCTTGCACGAGCTATTATTACCTGCATAGTTCATCAAATTTTTCAATTTTAACAATTTTATTTATGTCAACCAATTTTTTTTGTTGATATTTTAGTGTAATTGGATCAACTAGTTGATCAATGCAATCATAATATTTCATCGAACAATTCAGGAGAGTGCGGTTGTTCGAGTTTTATCACGATGCTTAGCTTACGGGGTCCGAGGCAACCTTTCGCAACGCTTCTGTTTTGAACCGTCGCGACTGCTAGAATGGACACAGCCTTTCGCAACGCTTCTATTATGAACCGTTGCGGCTACTCGTATCAGGTTTATAAAAACCTAGCACTGGCAACACTAACAGGCAATTTTTTGCAACGCTTGCCGCTGGTTCATTTTTCTTTACAACGAAAATTCATTCTATGTTCTTGATTTTACTCTGATTTTATCCGATTAAAAAATTTGGGAGAACCACCAAATTAGTTTCAATCTGAATGTATTATCTTGACTTCAGAGATTATCCAAGTTATTTTCAGTAATTCCCAAACAAAGATTGAAACTAATTTTTTTTTAAAAATGACGAACGGAGAATCTGTTGAAGAAGCCATGGAAATCTATTGATATCCGAAATACCGGTGATTCAATCTCATTTTTTCCACACCAAAAGGTGTTATAATGGCATTCTTCGATCTCGGGCACCGAAAAGGTACACAATTTGATCCGTTCTTATTCGATTTCCTTCATTGATATCAGAGCGAAGATTTTTGCTATGTTTTTCAGTGTTTATTACGTAAATTCTCTTCCTCCTTGTTCTAGAAATTCTGAAATTTTTGTTTGGAATGATTTTTTGTGAATTTTTTGTCGAATTTACGGTTAAAGTATGTAAAATGGTGAAAAAATCGTGTTTTTGGAGCGTTTTGGCCATGATTCCATAATCTGGTCAATAATTGAACCAAATTTTGTGAAATTTATGCTCAAAGTGCATTTGCATAGATTATGTTTGATTCCGTGCATTTTAACGTTGTTTTCGCCGAAAAATGTTGCATTTTTCGCATTATTTTGGGTAATGGCGAGTTTTTGTTCATTTTTTTTGGTAAAAAGAGCGAACCCATTGGACTCAGGACATTGAAAAACCTTTGAGGGGTCTGGTTGGAGGCTAGAATCGTTTTCGAAATGATTTGAAATCGGAATTCAATTTTCTAGTTTTTGCAAGGGATGCTGAATTCGTTGCAAGCTCCGTTGAAAAGTTCTGATGGTTCATTTGCGACAACTATTTCTCGCGACGGTTTCTGAATGTGACTGTTTTTATGTAGGGACAGCGTTCTGTTGCGGCGGTTAAATTAAAAAAATGTTGCCATAGAAAGAATGAGATTGTTGGATATGGTAACCATTTTTGGAGCGTTGCCAGAACTATATTTGGTCCTTATCCTAAATAACTTCTGTCCACGTGGCAATTCTAGAGTTGACTATGGTCAATGCCATGTGGCATGATGTGGCATTGGTTTAACTTTTTGGGGTTGTGATAAGAGTATTTTATGCCACAAAACACTAGTAACTTAGCACTAAAATTGCCTTTTGTGTGGGAAAACCATGTGATTTATTAGTGTTTTTGCATAATTTCAGGAATCCTTTAGAAACACTTGCACTTGCATCACATGAGCTGGAAACCAAGTAGGGAAAGCATGAAGAAGAGCAGAGAAAGCACGCAGAGCAAGGAAAGCACGAAGCTGAGCAGAGCAAGCACGAGACTGAGTAGAGCGAGCATCAAAGTGGATCGGACCTCGAGGAAGAAGCCCAATCCAAAAGCAAAGAGGAAGAGAAGCCAGAAGCATGAGAGCTTCTAGAAAGATGCCTTGCTTAAACCGGTAGAAGACCTCCAAGTTGCTAGGCAGTGCATTTTGTCTTTTTGTGCTAATGTCTAAGCAAGTGGTGTACATACCTAGCAAGTTAAAACTGCCACATCTGTTGTGATTAGTTAATTTACTAACTTTTTTATAATTTTAGGCAAAGTGACATCTCTAGAAAGATCCACTTGCGACTATATATTTGGACTAAGTCTCCTATGTGAGACATGCTTTGGATTGGCCACTCTTGGCAACTTTTTCTGTAAAAACTCTTTGAATATATATATATATATATATATATATATATATATATATATATATATATATATATATATATATATATATATATATATATATATATATATATATATCAGGCTCATCATTTCCAGAAATTCATTGAGTCTATTTTTATCATTATGAACAACTAAAGCCGAAGCAAGCACGGCCAGCAAGCATGAGAGGCTAACATGGTATGATCGCTCATGTTCTTTTACTCTTAACTTTGATTATAATTGATTGTCTTATATTTGTGCTTAATAACTCATAAGTCTAATCAACTTATGCCTATTGTAACAAGAAGAACCGGGATGGAGAATTTTAACACGGACTAAAATATAAGACACAATTATCCTAACGAACCGAGAGGTCGCTAGATAGTGCTAGGGGTTTCTATTTGAATAGAATGCTTGTCTATTCTTAATGCTTAAAAGGGGCACTTGTGAAGGGAAGCCTGTAAGTTAACCTTTAAAGAAACTAAACATGATGCGAGAGCCACGTTTGGTACACGAGGAACAAGAAACCTAGATCAAAATGCTAAAAATATGTTAAGATAAAAGAAGGGAGTGATTAACCATGCTTGATTATTTATTGGATATGCTTGCCCCATTGTAATATTGCTAGGAGGAACCATTCAGACGCAACCATTTTACTTTTTGCAATCATTTTACTTTTTAACACTCCACTTCAATTAACCTATTTTAGTATTAAAACTCACTAGTTTACATCCTAGTTTAAGTTATTTCCTTTGCTCCGTGATGAATACGACCTTGTGCTTGCCCCGTACTACAAACCACAACCTAGTGCACTTGCTAGAACATTTAGGCAGGCAACAAGTTTTTGGCACCATTGTCGGGGAGCAATGTGTGAAATATTCAGATTTTGTTTGTAAATTGGTGCATTTAATTTATTTGTTGCCATTTATGAAGGAATTAGTTATTTCGGTGCAAGCATTGTTATATGCGTAGAGTTGGTCTCCCCTAGTCCCAGTAGATCTAGAAATTGAAAGGACTTACCATAGATTAAGTGGAGTAGCCCGAAGAAGGTGCAGAAAACAAATAATGGCTGATGCAACCAATCCCCAAAAAAGGTAATGGAACCCCAGGAGGAGTTGGCGAGGTCAACTTGCCCCCACCATGGCAAACACTCAGAGAGTACAGTAGACCTTCAACAGAGGGACACTCATCATCCATTGTGATATCTAATGAGGGGAACAACCTCTTTAAGATTGAAGCCTCTATGATCTAAATGCTTCAGGCAGTTGTTCAATTTGGAGGACTGCCAGGAGAAGATCCTAACTCTCACATCCAAGATTGTATCACTATGTGTGACACGTTTTGCACAAATAGAGAAATTTTGGATGATGTCATCAGACTCAAGCTTTTCCCTTTCTCTTTGAGGGATAAAGCTAAAAATTGGCTAAAAAATCTTCAGCCAGGATCCATAGGAACTTGGGATCAGATGGCACAAGCATTTCTTACAAAATACTTTCCCCCGAGGCAAGCAATTAGACTCAGAAATGAGGTAACTCATTTCCTGCAGCAACCAGATGAATCTCTTGTCGAAGCATGGGAAAGATATAAGGAGTTGCTAAGAAAAGTGCCAAATCATCAAATTCCACTTTGGATGCAAATGAAAAATTTTTTTATAATGGATTACATGATCAACACAAAATCTAGATTGAATTAACAGTAAATGGTTACCCTGAAGAGCTTGCCCCTGAAGAACTTTATGAACTCATTGAAACATTGGCTAACACCAGCTACAAATGGCACTCAGTCAGGGAAGAAAGAAGCAAGCAAAAGGAGTCAGAATCTATCTTAAAGCTCTCCGAGAAGATGGATCTAATTTTGAAGCAGCTTGCCAAGAAAAATGTCTCAACAATCTCAAATACGCAAGCAGTTTGTGATTTCTGTGGTGGCAACCATAGAAACATTGATTGTGATACTCCTCTCACTCAAGAATAGTGTGATTATGTGGAAAAAACCATAGGAATAACCCCTTTTCCAATACTTTCAATCCAAGTTGGGGCAACCATCCAAATTTCTCCTGAAGCAACCAAAACAAGCAGGTTCCTTACCAACAATCACAAAATAGTTTTCCTTAGCAACCACAACAGAACATGCAGCAAGCAGTACCATCTCAATAACCAAAGAAATCAGAAATGGAGGAGATGAAAGAGATGATGATGCAATTTATAAAGCAAACACAAGCCTCCATGAAGAGCTTGGAAACACAATTCCAATAGCTCACCCCCATTGTCACTCCTAGAAATAAAATAGTAATGCCTAGCAATACAAAGCCTAACACAAGAGAGGAATGCAAGGCTATCACCTTGAGGAATGGTAAGAATTGTGAAGTTTCTAACTCAATGGTTGTTGTTAATAAACATGCAGGTAAGAAGGAGAATGTGATTCAACCTCAAGAGGAACAAATGGAGACTAATGACTATACCAGTGATGAGGAGCAAGCACAACCTAACCAAGAGCAACCACAGGCAAATTTAGAGCAACCACAATAAGATCCACCTGTGACCACTCCAAAGGAATCCATTCCTGAAAAATAGCCAGTAATAGTTTACCAACCCAGGACTCCCTACCCTTAAGGAGCAAAACAACACGAAATGGCTAAGCAATTTGATAAATTTTTAGAAGTCTTCAAGAAACTACACATTAATATTCCATTTACAGAAGCACTTGCATAGATGCCTATGTATGTGAAATTCTTGAAGGACTTTCTGACAAATAAGAAGAAATTGGAAAATATGGCTATGGTGCAACTAAATAGAGATTGCTCCTCCATTCTTCAAAGTAGGCAACCTTTGCCTAAAAAAACTAAAAGATCCAGGGAGTTTTTCTATTCCTTGCTCTATTGGCAACTTGAATATTGATAGTGCACTTTGTGACCTAGGAGAAAGCATAAATCTGATGCCATATTACTTATATAAGCAACTAGGCTTAGGTGAACCACAACCAACCAAAGTATCTATACAACTTACTGATAGAACTGTTGGGTACCCTAGAAGCATTATAGAAGATGTTTTAGTAAAGGTTAGAAAGTTTATTTTTCCTGTTGATTTCAGTATCATGGATATGGATGAAGATTTTCATGTTCCTATCATTCTATGTAGACCATTTCTTTCTACTGGAAGAGCTTTAATTGATGTGCATAATGGCAAATTAATTCTGAAAGTGTATGATGAAGTGACATTTAAAATGAATGAAGCAATGAAACAAACTTCTTCTCTTGATGATCAATGTTATTTCTTGGACACCACATATTTGCATTTAAATCCCTTCATTTTACGGGAGCTTGTGAAGATTGGTCAAGAAGAAGAAGAGGAAAGCATACCAAAGAAACCAGAAGAGATCTCCCCTGAGGAAATTGTGCAAGAAAAACCATATTCAGTAAAAGAGCAACCATACCAGTCAGTGGAGCAACCACCCTATTTTCCATATCAATATAGAAAAACTCTTGTTGAACCTTTAAACCACACACCAAGTTTGTCCCCCAAAACATCCCTAGAAGAACCACCAGAGCTTGAATTGAAACCCTTACCTCCTCACGTAGAATATGCATTCCTTGAGCCTCCAAATAAACTATTCGTGATAATCTCCCCCAAGCTGACCCAAAGCCAAAAAGCTCAATTAATTGAGATGTTAAAGGAGAACAAAGAGGCATTGGCATGGACAATTAAAGACATTAAGGGAATAAGTGCATCCATTTGGGTTCACAGGATCTTGATGGAGGACAATCACAAGCCTGTGGTACAACCTCAGAGGAGACTTAATCCTAACATGAAAGAGGTGGTCAGGAAAAAGGTGATCAAGCTACTTAATGCAGGAATCATTTATCCTATCTCAAACAGTGTTTGGACCAATCTAGTCCAAGTGGTTCCCAAGAAAGGGGGATTGATAGTGGTTCCCAAGAAAGAGCTCATTCTAATAAGAACAGTAACTGGATGGAGGGTTTGCATTGACTATCGCAAACTCAATGATGTAACCAAAAAGGATCATTTTCCACTTCCTTTCATTGATCAAATGTTGGAAAGATTAGCTGGCTACAAGTTCTATTATTTTCTTGATGGATACTCTAGGTACAATCAAATTGTAATCCATCCATTGGACCAAGAAAACATAACATTTACTTGCCCCTACGGTGTTTTTGCCTCCAGGAGAATGCCATTTGGACTTTGCAATGCACTAGCCACTTTTTAAATGTGCATAATATCTATCTTCCATGACATGGTGGAGAAAACTGTTGAAATTTTCATGGATGACTTTTCAGTCTATGGGGCAACCTATTAGTCCTGTTTGAGCAACCTTGAAGCTATTTTACTTCAATGCAAGGAGACTAACTTGGTCTTGAATTAGGAAAAATGCCACTTTATGGTCAATGAAGGCATAGTTCTTGGCCATAAAATTTCATAAAAGGGCATTGAAGTTGATCAAGCTAAAGTTGAGATAATTGAAAAGCTCACTCCTCCAAAATCAATCAAGGAAGTCAGAAGCTTTCTTGGGCATGCTAGATTCTATAGAAGATTCATCAAGGATTTCTCAAAGATGGCACAACCTTTGACTGCACTTCTCCACAAGGACACTGAGTTTAAATTTGATTAAAATTGCTTAAAAGCTTTTAATGAGCTCAAAAGCAAGCTTGTCAATGCACCTATTTTGGTTGCCCCAAATTAAGAGAAACCATTCGAGTTGATGTGTGATGCAAGTGATGCTTGCATTGGAGCAGTTTTAGGCCAAAGGATTGACAAGCACTTTCATCCTATATATTACGCAAGCAAAACCCTAACTAAAACTCAGCAAAACTACACCGTCACTGAAAAGGAGTTACTTGTTATGGTATATGTATTTGGCAAATTTAGATCCTACTTGGTTTTGTCAAAAGTTACTGTCTTCACGGATCATGCAGCCTTGAAGTACTTGCTAACAAAGAAAGATGCCAAACCAAGACTAATCAGATGGTTACTCCTCTTATAAGAATTTGATCTAGAAATCCAAGACAAGAAAGGTTCAGAGAATGTTGCAGCTGATCACTTATCAAGAATTTCTGAGGGCAACCATATGGAGCAACCAGACATCACTGACTCATTTCCTAATGACCAACTTTTCTCGGTAAGATCTTTCCCTTGGTTTGCTAATTTTGCTAATTACCTTGCATGTGGTGTTAAACCTATTCACTTATCTTATCCACAAAACCAAAAATTCTTTGCTGACCTCAAATACTATTTTTGGGAAGAACCATTTCTCTTTAAACTTTTTGCAGATCAAATCATAAGGAGATGTGTTCCTGAGGAAGAAACTCAAGCAATCATAACAATGTGTCATAGCAAGGAAGCTGGTGGACATTTTGGAGCAAGCAGAACTTCGGCGAAAGTTCTAGAAAGTGGCCTTTATTTGCCAACAATCTTTAAGGATTCCCAAAGGTTTATTATTGAGTGCAATGAATGCCAAAGGATAGGTAACATCTCTGCCAAGAATGCCATGCCTTTAAACAACACAATAGTATGTAAAATCTTTGTTGTTTGGGGTATTGACTTCATGGAACCCTTCCCAAGCTCGCATGGTAATAAATACATACTCTTAGCTATTGATAATGTCAATAAATGGGTGGAAGTAATTGCTAGCCCTTCTAATGATGCTAAGGTAGTTGTAAAATTTCTCAAAAAGCTTTTCACTCATTTTGGAGTACCTAAAGCAATCATAAGTGACCAAGGAACACAATTCTGCTTTAATCAATTTGAAAAGTTACTCACTAAATATGGGGACAAACATAGAATTTCCACTCCCTATCACCCATAAACAAGGGGGCAAGCTAAAATTTCAAATAGGGAAATTAAAAGAATCCTTAAGAAAACTATTAACAGTTCTAGGAAGGATTAGGCAAACAAACTTGACAATGCTTTATGGACTCATAGATTTGCATATAAAACACCAATACAAATGTCCCCATTTAGATTGCTCTATGGAAAAGCTTGCCATCTACCTGTTGAGCTAGAATTCAAGGCATTATGGGAACTTACACTACTTAATTTTGACAGGAATGCAGGGGGTGAACAAAGAAGGCTGTAACTTAATGAGTTAGAAGAATTCAGGCTGTTTAGTTGTGAGAATGCCTTGACTTACAAAGAGAAAACTAAGAAATGGCATGATCAAAGGATCCTAAGGAGAGACTTTTAACCTGGACAATAAGTACTACTTTATGAATCCAGGTTGAGATTGTTTCGTGGGAAATTCAAATCAAGATGGACTGGCCCTTACACAATTCATAAGGTTTTCCCCCATGGAGCTGTGGAACTATGCACTCATAAGGGGAACCCATTTAGGGACATTGGTCAAAGACTGAAGCCTTATCTATCTAATGACCAAGCAGTAGTTGCTGAGATTCAGCAGCTGCAACCACCCTAGAGCAACCAAACTAGTATCGGTGTCTGCTCCAAACACCAATTAGAGCAAAACATTAAGCCAGAAGCTCAAATTCTAAACCTTTATACATATTAGTTCTTTTCTATATATGTCCATTCTAATATTTTCTTTTCATATTTTGACAGGATTCAATGAACAAAGTATGAAGATGCAACAATCAAGTAACTCACCTAGTTCCTTTTGTTGTTCCACATACTTCGAGTATTCTTTATTGCACCCCCTCCTCTTTCAAATTAATTCCTTCGATCTTTAAGGGTAAGCTAGCGGTTTAATAAAGGTAAAATTTTTGGAATGCTTGCCCCAGAATGCTCTCCCCACTCTCTCTCCAGCCCTTTAAATTATTTTTCTCTCCAAAATTCCTTCATTTAATTAGTAAGTAATTTGTTTTTTTAAAAATTATCTCAGCATGAAATAGGTGGTGTGTCTTGTGGGAAGAAATTTTCATTGAAAAGATAAAACCTACTCATTACTTCCCTACTTTTTGCATGCATGGATTTCTATTGGACCATCAATCTAATTTTAATTAAACTTGTCCAAATTAATCCCCTCTAAAAGTGACAGTTTTTTAGTAGAATTTTGACAGTTCAACTCCACACCTTCTCTCCCTTCTCGATTTTCACTCTCTCAATTCCCCTCCATTGTTCATCTTCTTCCATCTGTCTCTCGCTGAAAAACCCCACTCCTTCAACCATGGTTTCCACATGCTAACAAAAAGCTTCAGCCTCGAAAAGGGCAGGATCCAGTACCCCTATTTCCATGTCAATTTCTGATGAACCTATCAAACTAATTCCAAACCAGATTCTTCAAAAAATGGGGGAAGTGAAGGCGACTATGAAGAGGAGCGCTACCTGGCCTTCAAGGATAGAGAAATCATCCCTTCTCATGCCTTCAATTAGGACTCTCTCAAAACCCTAGGGCTGGACAAATCAATCTCTGAACTTCTCAAGGGAGGCAGTTGTAAGGAGTTTGCGGTGAATGAAGATCCTGCGTATAAGGAATTGACCATGGAGTTCTTGATCTCCTTCTCTGAAAACACTTCTGTGGTTAAATCTGACAATCCAAGGAGGTATGTATTCAGGCTCTTTGGGCAAAAAAGGGGTTTGTCAATTGATGATATGAACAAGCACCTGGGAATTCTAAAGGTTGAGTTGTTAAACCATGAATATAAGGATGCTCACAGATCCATTCTAGAGGATTTTGATAAGGATGTCTTTTGGAAGGAGCTCATTGGAAAATCAAAGTTCAGAGATAATAGTTCAACTCACCTCCATGAATACAAGTACAAAATCATTCATAAATTCCTGGCAAGTACCATTTTTGGAAGATCAAACCAATCTAGCATTTCGAAAGATGACTCTTTACTGAATGAAAAGGAAGGAGAAGTTGAATGTAGGTAGTTTTCTAGCAATATTCCTTCTGGGATTGCCAAAGAAAACCAACAAGTGTATCTTGGTTGGTCCTTATGTCACCAAAATTGCAAGCAGCATGGTCACACCATTTTCCCCATATGGCTTGACTTTGGCTTATTACCCTTAGCCTATGGAATTCAATAACATGAACATGTTTGACATCTGTAAGAAGGTGGAAAATTAGTGGTATCTATGGCATATTGCACTGGAATTAGAAGCAAAGAAGAATAAGAGAAAGATGAAAGAAGAAGGGACAAGCACTACTGCTTCCAAGAAGAGGAAGCTGACAACCAAAATTCTAGTCTCTAATTTTGGAAAGAGACTAGCTGAAGAGGACAAAAGGGCCTTCTAGGAAAAGTGTATTGGTTCATCTATAAAGGAGCTATGGACAGCCATTGAGGGATTATTGGAGGAAAGAAACGCCTTTTATGATTGGAAGGAACAAATGGAGAAAAGAGTGAGGAGGCTTGAAGATGATGCTATATGCTCTGAGTTTGTTAAGAGCACCCCACTGAGGAATTCCAAGCAAGGCTCAATGACCCTGTAATCTCTACCTCAACAAACAAAGAAAGCTCCAATGATAGTGAGGAAGCTCCAAATGAGGTGAAATAACTAATTGCTCCTAAACCCATTGAGTAAACTTCCTGAACTTTCCTCAATTCAATTTATGTTTATCCTTTGAGAGGTATATCCCTTATATTCTTGTCTTGCTGTTACTTTAGGGATAAAGCAGTTGATAGGTGTGGGGGAGGGTAACTTAGAATTTTGCATGCTTTTGCTATGTTGTTGTGATTGCCCTGGTTAGATTATCTCTTATGATTGCCCCTGCCTTGATTGATTGCCTGGATTTCAAGTGAAAGTTGTTGCTCCTTTGTATTCTTTCTTTAACCTCTCTATTTTAAATTGCCTCACTTCTCTTTTGAATTTTGTAAATACGTTAACTTTTTCAAGTATGTTTTAGTGTGTTGGCAATTGGCAAAAGAGACTGAACTTTTTGAACAAATTATTCTGGCTAAAATACTTAGGGTCTGATTAGCTATGACAACACTACATTAGCATGTTAATAAAAATTAATAAAGCAGGATAGACTACAATTTGGAATTGTTTTTCAATAATTAAGGCTAGATCAACCAATTGAAATTCAACCCAACTTTTAGTGAGGCTTTGAGTCTAAACTTGTTAGACAACAATCATTAAAACTCACTTCTCTGTATCTATGATCTAAAATTAAAGTCTCTTTTGATACATTAAGTAATCAACTCCCAAATCCTTCTTTATCTGAAATTAGTCCAGTCTCCTAAACAAATTGACTAAATTCTTTATGAGAGGGCTTACACAGTAACTTAAGGCTAGAACTTGATTAGGATATACTTATCGAGACCACATCATTGTTCACTACATTAAATGATTAAGGCACTAGGATTACACTTCTTTAGCCAAAAAGCCACCCTTACATAAGCATCCCCTAGCTAGCCCCTTTGTGCCTTAACCCATTTCTTTCCAAAACACAACAATTTAAGCCAATAACCTTTTTCAGTTATACTCCTTTCCACCCTTGATTTTACCAAGAACTTCTCAAACAGCAAAAATTTGTTTGGTTACTGACTTGCTCTCTCAAGGAAAATCTCATCGAGCTTTCTTCAAAAATGAATTCCATCTTTGAACAAAAATAGAAAGAAATATGATAAAAAAAAAAAAGAAAAAAAGGGGGGGAAAGAAAGGAAAAGACATCGAATCTGCTTTTGCAATAAAATACCAATCTTTTGGATGCTGAAAAAACCAAGCCAAAACTCTTTTAGCTTGTTGATTGAAATCTTCTTATGATCACCCCTACTGTTATAAGATTGCTCCTACTAACAATTATTACTCCTTGAGATTGCACTTCAATTTCTGTCTACGCAAGCTGGTAACCATATTTTTTGCTGTGATTACATCATTGCTACTTGGTAAGATCAATTCACACACAAAAAGCCTTTCACTTGACCTACCTACCCTAAGAAAACATTATAACCCCTGAAAAGACCTTTTGATTGTGTAATGATCAATGTTTAAAGTGGTGGAGATAGGATTCTTAATCAAGCATATGGACTCATGATTACTGTGTATAGCCGAGGAGTGATTTCACAAAAGCTTACCCTAAAAACACTTTGAGTGAATTGAGCGACATCTTTAGTAAGGATGTTGGTTTCATCTTTGAAATACTTACTGGCAAACTAGTTCTAAATTATTGTCTTGTTATGTTTTTGAGATCTAGTTGCATGCTAAGTGTGGGGGAATTCATCCCTAATCTTAAACTTTGTATTTTAAATAAACGAATATGCTTTCTAAAGCTAAGGATCAATTGCTGATTGCGACTCTTATTTTCGTGTTTTCTTGTTCTCTTTTCTTCTCTTTTTGTGTATGCTTATTTTTCTCTTTCTATGTTCTCTTTTCTTCTCCTTTTCTCTATTTTAAAGTGTTTTTCTTGAGGAAAAGCAACAACCTAAGTGTGGGAGAATTTGATAAGAGTATTTTATACCATAAAAACACTAGTAACTTAGCACTATAAATGCCTTTTTGTGTGGGGAAACCATGTGATTTATTAGTGTTTTTACATAATTTTAGGAATCCTTTAGAAACACTTGCACTTGCATCACATGAGCTGGAAACCGAGTAGGTAAACCATGAAGAAGAGCAGAGCAAGCACGCAGAGTAGGGAGAGCACAAAGCTGAGTAGAGCAAGCACGAGATTGAGTAGAGCGAGCATCAAAGTGGATCGGACCTTGAGAAAGAAGCCCAAACCCAAAGCAAAGAGGAAGAGAAGCTAGAAGCATGAGAGCTTCTAGAAAGATGCCTTGCTTAAATCGGTAGAAGACCTCTAAGTTTCTAGGCAGTGCATTTTGTCTTTTTGTGCTGATTGTCTAAGTAAGTGGTGTACATACCTTGCAAGTTAAAACTGCCATATCTATTTTGATTAGTTAATTTACTGACTTTTTTATCATTTTGGGAAAAGTGGCATCTCTAGAAAGATCCACTTGCCACTATATATTTGGACTAAGTCTCCTAACTTCAAGCCATCTTTATTATTCGAGACACAGTTATCAAGAAGCAAAATCTTTCACTGAATGGAATTGTTACTTTCCAAAATGCTTTCTGGAAAGAAAAAAGATCCATTCCATTCCATTTTACCACTGCGGTCGTCAGTTAAACCAACAAAGAATTCTCTTCTCTACGAGACATGCTCTGGATTGGCCACTCTTGGCAACTTTTTCTGTAAAAACTCTTTGAATATATATATATATATATATATATATATATATATATATATATATATATATATATATATATATATATATCAGGTTCATAATTTCTAGAAATTCATTGAGTTCTATTTATATCATTATGAATAACTAAAGCCGATGTAAGCACGGCCAGCAAGCATGGGAGGCTAACATGGTATGATCGCTCCTGTTCTTTTACTCTTAACTTGGATTATAATTGATTGTCTTATATTTATGCTTAATAACTCATAAGTCTGATCAACTTATGCCTAGTATAATAAGAAGAACCAGGATGGAGAATTATAGCATGGACTAAAATATAAGACACACTTATCCTAACGAACCGAGAGGTAGCTGGATAGTGCTAGGGGGTTTCTATTTGATTAGAATGCTTGTCTATTCTTAATGCTTAAAACACTTGCAAAGGGAAACCTATAAGTTAACCTTTAAAGAAACTAAACACGAGGCGAGAGCCACATTTGGTACATGAGGAATAAGAAACCTAGATTAAAATGCTAAAAATATGTTAAGATAAAAGAAAGGAGTGATTAACCATGCTTGATTGTTTGTTGGCTATGCTTACCCTATTGTAATATTGCTAGGAGCAACCATTTAGACGCAACCATTTTACTTTATGTAATCATTTTACTTTTTAACACTCCACTCTAATTAACCTGTTTTAGTATTAAAACTCACTAGTTTACATCCTAGTTTAAGTTATTTCCTTTGCTCCCTGAGGAATACGACCTTGTGCTTGCCCCGTACTACAAACCACGACCTAGTGCACTTGCTAGATCATTTAGGCATCCAACAGGTTGACTGCCACGTGTCAGTCAAAAGTCAAAGTTGACTGGTCAACAGAATGCCACATGGTGCGTTTCTAATGGCCCATTTGATATTTTTGCGATTTAAGGCCATAAATAATGTCGTTTTGCTCCGAAATTTTTTCTGCCCCACCATTTTCATATTTTTTGGATTTAATGGTAATTTTTCAGAATTTTTTAATGTAGAAAGAGTGAGTATTTGATTTATTTTGTATAAATAAATTCATAAAAATTATAGAAAGTAGTTTATAAATTTTATAAAAATTTCTAATATGTTAGAAATTATTTTTACAATATTTTTTCATATGTTGATTAATATGAAAATCTTGTGATTCATCAAATGGAAGTAAAAAAATTGCATTCCTGAATGGTGAACTGGATGAGGTATTTATATGTAGCAACCGGAAGGGTTTGTTATGTTAGGTTGTGAAAAAAAAGATATGCAATCTAAAAAAATTGTTATATGGACTGAAACAAACACCAAAAGATTGACATCAAAATTTTGATGATGTGGTTTTGTCTAATGTTTCGTTATCAATGAAGTAGACAAGTGTGTATGTAGCAAGTTTGATGTTTCTGGTAAAAGAGTTATGATTTGTTTGTATGTAGATGACTTTTGTTATTTTTTTTTGTACCGACAAAAGTCATATTAATAAAACCAAGAAATTTTTGTCATCTAGTTTTGATATGAATGATTTGGGGGGAGGCTAAAGTGATTCTATGTATAAGAATCAAGCGGAAGAACAATGTTATTCAATTTCTGAATCTCATTATATTGAGAAGATTTTGAATAAATTTAATTTTAGAATTGTTCTCCAGTTAGCACTCCAATGGATTCTTTCAATTATTGAAAGTTATTCAAGTTATATTTCTAATGAAGAAGATAGTTCTTCCACAAGTGGAT
This sequence comes from Euphorbia pulcherrima, assembly GCA_947683365.1. Taxonomy (NCBI): domain Eukaryota; kingdom Viridiplantae; phylum Streptophyta; class Magnoliopsida; order Malpighiales; family Euphorbiaceae; genus Euphorbia; species Euphorbia pulcherrima. The sequence goes on along the minus strand of CANTUS010000008.1, from coordinate 39,870,256 downwards.
GGGTATTCTTTCTTGGAGGAGGTGCTATCTCTTGGGCATCAAAGAAACAGACTTGTATTAATAACTTAACAATGGAATATGAGTTTGCAGTATTAGCAATAGCTAGTAAAGAAGCTGAATGGCTAAGAGATCTAATTTATAAAATTCCATTGTGGATGAACGTATCACGCATGGTGTGATATCGTTAAAGTTTGTAAAAACTGAGCATAATTTAGTCAATCATTTAACCAAAGGGTTACAAAGAGATCTTGTGTGCAAACCAGCTATGGGGATGGGTTTAAAGTCCATTTAAAATCTCTCATGTTCAGATACCCAATTCCAATCTAATATGACATTAGGTGCTGAATTCAATGAGGGAAGCTTAACATCTACAGATTGGAACATACTGATTAAAATATCTCAAGGTATGTGTTCAGACCTGCAAGATAAGGAGGTTGAAGTTTAACTTCTTAATAGTTCTTTTAAAAAATTGCATATGCAGGTCCAAGAGTAAAAGAGCTACCTATATATAAGCATGAAATTTAGCCACTTCAAGAAGTTTTGGACTTGATTTTGATATGCTTATGAAGGATAGAGACACAAGGCTAGTAAAAGATAGTGTCAAGTAAGAACACGTTAGAATGTTGAATTATGTGTATATTATCTTCGAGTATTCGAGATGGATAACAAAGGTTCAATCCATAATGACACCTTTGGTATTCAAATATTTGGAATGTGTGATATACTAAGATGAAATTTAATCGTCAGGATATTCCATTTATGCATAAGTTTGTTATTTATTGTGATTTTATTTGGCTAATCATAGATTACACTAAAATGGGGGAGGATTGTTGATATTTTAGTGTAATTGGATCAACTAGTTGGCCAATGCAATCATAATATTTCATCGAACAATTCAGGAGAGTGCGTAGTGCATGCTTGTTCAAGTTTTATCACGATGCTTGGCTTACGAGGTCCGAGGCAACCTTTCGCAATGCTTCTATTTTAAACCGTCGCGACTGCTGGAATGGACACAGCCTTTCGCAATGCTTTTGTTATGAACCGTTGCAACTGCTCGTATCAGGTATATAAAAACCTGGCACTGGCAACACTTACAAGCAATTTTTGGCAACGCATGCTGCTGGTTCATTTTTTCTTCGTAACAAAAATCCATTCTAAGTTCTTGATTTTACTCTGATTTTATCTGATTGAAAAATTTAGGAAAACCACCAAATTAATTTTAATCTAAAAGTATTGTCATGACTTCAGAAATTATCCAAATTATTTTCAGTAATTCACAAATATTTTACCAGTAATTGATTTTATAAAACTGCGTGCAAAATTATGATTTTAGTGGGATAGTTTTATAATACCTGTTTTTCCCAGTCAGTTTTGTAGGTAATTATGACGAGCAATAGTTTGAGTAAATGTTCCAATAATCATTCCCATCCAAACACCTTGCAATTAATTGAAAATTCATATTTAAGAAAGAGACAAAAAAAAGTTAAATAGAGAATTTTATTTATTTATTTCAAACAACAAAAGTAAAGCTTAATTACCTTGACTTGGAAGCCTAGAACATAACCAAGTACAACTCCAACTGGAAGGCCAATAAGGTAATAACAGGCCACATTAACATATGCTACTATGCTTTGCCATCCAGCTCCCACAGCAACTCCTGCACGGCAAATTCGTGTTATTATGATTTTGGTAGAATAAAAATGTTTGATTTTGGGAGATTCGCTAGTGAATTTACGTTTTATTTTATTGGCTTAATGTATCTAGACCACTGAAGTCATCAACACTAAACTTCTCATGTTGCCCTGAACTTTCAAAACCTTTAATAAATCCATGAACTTGCAAAACCCTCAATGTTATATGTCAGTTTCTGATTAGAGAGAGAAAATCAATAAAATGACTTTGAAATGTCAAACCTCCAGAAGCAGACACGTGTCATTAAGATGGCAAATGTGTGCATATTTTCAAATTCAGGGAGGCATCAAGTGTTTAGAGACGACTTCAGGGGTCCTTGATGCCTTTGGCCTATTATATAAGATGGACCCGAAACATGGTAGTATGCACATACATCATCATTTATGCCGGTCTGTGATTGAAGTTTACCGGAGAGAACGGACTGGATGCTCTTCATGAGTATAGAGAAAGCGAGTAGTGGAGAGAGATCCGCAACAGCTTCAGCAACCGGTTGACTTTTAGTAAAAACATAAGCTAGTTGTCCTCTCAAGAACAAGAAAACCACAAACAGAGTAAATCCAATGACAAATGATGTAAGCACTGTTATTCCTATTGAGGATTTGGCTGTTTTTGAGCTTCCTCTTCCTAACTCATTTGATAGTCTAACACTGCAATTAATTTTAACAAATATGTTACAATGTAATTAATTTTACTTTTTAGTACCAATAATATCCACAAAAGAAACCCATTGATACCATCACTTCCCAACCATTGATGTTGAGGCTGCAAATTAAAATACATCAAGATTAATCAATTCGGGGTTCCAATATCTTTCTTCACATTTTTATAATAAATGTATTTTTTAAAAATTTTAATTTATAATTTTATTAATACATAATTTTTTTTAATTTATACAATGATATATTAGAGAAAACTAGGGTAAAAATACATTTATAATAGATAAATAATAAGGGGAAAAAAAAGTCAAATGCAACATTTATTTTGGAACAGAGTGAGAATAAGTTAAGAGGCAACTGTTTCAAACCTAACAAAACATTTTTTTATTAAGGGAGAAAGTGGACTTTTGCAGAATGTTTGTTGTCCTTGTCCTAACAAGGACTAAAGATTCAGCAAATTAAAACTTGTGACTCAATGTTGGAATATAACCAAGCATAAGGACCTGTACTAAAAAATTATTATCATGTAAAGACAAATAGAGAGAAAACATTAAAATAGTCAAAGAAAAAAAGAAGATACCAAGTAGCAAGTGCATCAATGGAGACCTCTGCATTTTGCAGACTCCCTGTCAGAAGAACCAGAACAGTGTTGTACCAAAGCTCCAGGCTGTCAACAGAAAAACCAAATTCACCAAGTCACACTTAGCTTAATACTACTAATCATCAAATTAAGGGCTCAAAACACCTTTTCGTACCCTCTGGCAGAGCTAATAAACCCTTAACCATACTATCCCTGAAGTAATCATCCGACTAACTATAATTTGAGACAGGTGTCATATATTGGAAGGAGGTTTTATAAACACTCGGCAACCTGCCCAATCACTAGATGCGGCATGGATCGGTTGGTGCACTGGCCCCACTCCAACCACACAATTCATAAATTTTCCATAATTTTAATCATGCAGGCCAAATTTAACCGAATATGCATGGTCCATACAATTCAGCCAAATTATCACAAGGTGGTAAAGTACAAACCGGTTATACTACAAAGTACAAAAAGTTGTTTCGAGTTAATTAATTATTTTACCAGAGCATAACACCAGATGACAAAGAAAGCTTGACAATAGGCCAAAGATCCTGAAAAGCCAACACAGAAAACCCTGTCCAAGTCTCACTACAACTCCCATAAACAACAAACCAAAGCTGGCCAATATTCGGAATCCAATAAGCCAAAATAGTGGACACCAAAGCTCCAACAAGTCCGAACTTGAATTTAACTGTAAGAAGCCATGAAAGGAAAACGTGAAACGACAGCGAAAACGCAGCTAAGTAAGTGTTGATCATGTTCTTGCTCTGAGCTTGTAGGAACATTTGGCAAGTATATGATACAACAAAGCTAAATAGAACAGGGATTAGCCACAGAGAAATGTATCCCGATACTTTAGCTATGTCTGGATCTTGGCCTAAAGCGATTAAAATAGGAGTAGTGAAGATGAAGACATGAAGAAGGAAGAGACAACATGTTAATAGAACAATCCAAGATCTTTGGAGGTAGACACCAAGCATGTGATACTGTTTTGCTCCATACGATTGTCCACATAGTGTTTCCAGTGCACTTGCCATGCCTAGCTGCAAAAACCATTTTAAAAAAAAATTAAGATTTTGAATCTAACAATGGGCCTGCTTGGAACTATTGCAGATGTCAGGATAAATTCTAATTACAAACTTTTAACAAAACAACATATTTTGACATTGGACAAACGATTTTCATCTTAATAATAATTAATTAGGTACTGCTTGCCATGGATATCCGGAACTTTTCAGGAAATCAGCTTGGAAAAACTTGAAATAGAGCTTTTCAGCAAAGCGTCTCCTGGCCTAAAGTAACTAGAGGTGTTCAACCGACTTATGGCTCGCCCATGCGCGACTTCCATGGGTCGGGCTTGGACATACATATTTCAATATAACCTCAGCCTGGGCCAAGCCCATTAAAACCTGAATAGATAATGGGTTGGACTTGATTTTTATAAAAAACTCAAGTCCGACCCAGCCCGTATCAAATACATATTATTAATTTTTTTTTTGTGTGTGTATATATGTATATATATAGTTAGGTTTTGTATGTGTCCAAAACTCATTTACAAGTCCACTAAATTTAAGCTCATCTTGTTTAGAGTGGTGCTTTATTTGTAGGGCATATAAAAGCTTTATTCTACCCTAGGTCTCCACTTTTCTCTTAATCTCTTTCATTTCTCTACGGCCACCCAAAAGGTTTTTGGTATGTCCCTTTTTTCATCTTTCTCTTCTATGTTCCAAGTTTTGTGGATGGATCTTGGTGACGTTTGGAAATTCCGTAAAGTTTGCTGAAGATGATTATTTTTAATCAAGTTATAAATACCTTTATTCTTCTATAAATTTTCTTTTTAGTTCCTACACTCTGTAGGTTTATTCTTGTTTCTAAAGTAATGAATGAGTTCTCTAATTTCCATTTGGGATTTTTGGAGCAATATATCAGGTTTTAATTCTTTACTGCCTTACGTGTAGACTTTGAATGTTTGTTATGCATTCTTTAATTTGTTGGGTGTTGGGCGGGCTGAGCTAGGCTTGAGTACGAAGCACCAAGTTCAAGCCCGCTTAACCCGAGCCTGCAAAATATTAGTGCGGACTAGATTGGACTTGGATTTACTAAATTGTTAGCAGGCCCATCTGAGTTCGGCCTAGTCCGCTTATTGAACAGGTCTATTAGTTACTGAAATTTTCAGAAAGTAAAAATCACAAAATTTAAATTTGCGTGTTAATTTTAGACCTAATACATCACCAGCCTCCTGAACTTATCCATAATAGCCCATCGTCATCCTGAATTTTTAAAAGGTCCTCCCACTCCCCCCCAAACTTTTCTAAAGTGCACTAAATAACCCATAAACCACATAGTACGAGACATTTTGAGGAGAGTGGAACACTTACTAGGTTCCGATTGAAAAGTCAAATCAATAAAAAATGGACACCGTAAACTTAAAATCTCATAAAAAAATCTCCTAACACTTTTCTTACCTCTCTCTAACAACCTTCCATTGTTTCTCTCTCTAAGAATATTCTCAGCTTCTGTCATTGTTTACTCTTCCCCTGGATGCTAACTTCGGCAAATTGCAAATGAAACTCCGGTGAAGAAACCTCTTACTCATTCAAATTCCTATAGTTCAACAAGTTCGTCATGTACATTCATAAGACCAAGCAGGTAAAATTAGGAAACAAAACTCCACGAACTGCAAATGAAATTCCTTTAATTAATTCGCTCAATTCTAAAAAATTGAACTTCGAATACCAGAAGAATTTAAGAAAATAAAATTAATTAATTTCTCAGTCGTAAAGAGAATAGCGAGAACTGTAAATCACCATAACCTTATCAACGAGAACATGGAGATGGGTGTGGGCGGACTTCGTTCAATCCAAAGTGGACGGCGGTTACTACTTTTTCGACTGAATGATGGCAGTGATTCCATTCAAAGTGGTCGGCGGTGGTTCAATTTTAATCAGTTAGCGGTGATTCTTTTCTCAGTTGGGATTTCGACAACATGGTTCAACAATCCATGGTACAATAAAAATTACAAAGAAACAAAATTTCAAGCTGAGAACTTTGAATCCGAAATGAAAAACAAACTTACTAGTTAATTTTAATGTTTTCACTTAATCTTTTTCTCATCTTTGTTCGATTTATATATTTTCTTTGTTTTACGAATCCACCTAGGTGAGCGATTTGTCTCGGAGATGATATAATAGTAGTACAGAAAATGAAAGAAAAGAGAGAACCAATAAATTGAAGCTATTAAGGATGAATTAGAGTGTTAATTGCAGGAGATGCAAAATAGGACCAGATAAAGAAGATGTATCTAAAGCCTTCGTCCTTAATTGGATCAGATTGTTCAAATTATTAAACTTAATGTGATAAAAAAATAATGAAAGGGGTCAAAAATAGCAAGCCATCTAAATTGAACTTTGAAAAAAATTGGTATTTGTAGGATTTGTTAGTTGGATTTTGTAGAAAATTAAAGTAAGTTGTTAAACCTAAATTTGAATTTTGTAATAGATTGAATTATTGAGAAAATGATAGGATCATTGCAGAATTCATCAAATGCCTATATAAGGTAATGTAATTTGCTATTTTAAAGAGAGTACGAGAGTGAAAAAATAATAAGAGTTTATGAGTGTATTGTAATAAAATTAATGTAAATTACTCATTTTTATGTTTGGAGCATTTTTTGCTTGATTATTTTCCTCTTCAATCCAACAAAGTGGTACCAGAGCCATTTCGTATCCAATCCTCTTCCAAAAATCCCCGAGTAAAAAAGTCGAGTTTAAAGAGTTTCAGAAGCAGCCCAGAAAGTGTTGCAATAGGCTGTCAGAAGTGTTGCAAACAAATGCAGAAAGTGTCGCAGTTAGCATAATATGTCGCCAATACTAAAAAAAGTTGCAATAGCCTCTGTTCTTTCTTCCTGGAAAATTTTCAAGTTCATCTAAAATTGCAAGGAAATATTTTCCCTTGTGGTTCTCCTTGCAAAATCTGCCTGAAGCTACAGCGACGTACCGAAAGTGTCGCAATAGACTCAAAAGCGTTGCAACAACCCCTGTACTCTTTGAAACAAATTTTCCTTTACAAAAATGAATCCCAACGGTGTTTCCTTCGTTTTTCCTCAACTTACAAAAACCAATTACAAAAATTGGTGTATCAAAATGAAAGCCATTCTAGGATCCCAAGATGTTTGGGATATTGTTGAAAAAAGCTATGAAGTCCTAGCTGCAGATGCACAACTGTCGCAAGCCGAAAAGGACAGTTTGCATAAGAGTCGTCGTAATGACCAGAAGGCTCTTAGTATCATCCATCAAGGGTTAGATGATGTTATGTTTGAGAAGGTGGCAGAAGCGAGCACCTCCAAGCAAGCTAGGGATATACTACACGTTTCTCTTCAAGGAGAGGAGAAAAGTATAAAAAGTTCGGCTCCAAATGTTGAGTGGAGAGTTCGAGATGATGAAGATGAAGGAGACAGAAGTGATTGTAGATTACTCCTCACGATTAAAATCTGTCGCTAACCAAAATATGGAGAAAAGCTTGAAGAATCCAGGGTTGTTGAAAAACTTCTAAGGTCACTACTACCAAAGTTTGACTACGTAGTAGTGGCAATTAAAGAATCTCGGGATATAAGTAAAATGACCTTCGATGAAGTAGTTGGCTCATTACAAGCACGTGAGGAGAGACTAAACAGACAAAGAGAAGAGTCTGTAGAACAAGTCTTGGCAGCAAAGGTTTCAGTCAAAGGTGAAAGTAGCCAGGATTCTAGCCATTACGGACGAGGACGTGGTAGAGGCCGTGGAGGAAATGGAAGAGGAAGAGGACGTGGTAGAAATCAACCATTCGGTAGAGGTGAAAATAATAATGGATATAATCAGTCCGTACGAGGCAGAGGTCGCGGTCATGGACATGGACGAGGAAGAGGTAACTGGAGGCATAATGATGGACGTGACAAGTCCAATGTTCAATGCTACAATTGCTCCAGATATGGCCACTATATAGCAAAATGTCGGAGCCCACCAAAGCAAACAGAGGAAACGGTGAACAACATTCAAGAAGAGGACGTAACCAATACGGTATTACTAACCCGTGAAGGTGAATACAGTCAAGAAAACAACATATGGTATCTTGATAATGGTGCAAGTAACCATATGTGTGGAGATAAGAAAATGTTTGTAGAGCTGGACCAGTCATTCAGTGGTAATGTTGTTTTTGGGGATTCCTCAAGAGTTCCTATTCAAGGAAAAGGAACTATTCTTAATCGTTTAAAGAATGGAGAGCACCAATTCATCAGCAATATTTATTACGTTCCAAACATGAAAAGCAACATTTTAAGTTTGGGACAACTGCTGGAGAAAAATTACCAAATTCACATGGTGAACCGAAAGTTGGTGCTGTTAAACGAAAAGAAGGAGCTGCTAGCTAGTGTACCAATGACAAAAAATAGAATGTTCACTCTCAACATCAAGACGGATGTAGCAAGATGCTTAAAAGCTTGCATGAAAGAATCTGATTGGCTTTGGCATTTGAGATTCGGTCATCTCAATTTTGGAGGGTTGAAATTGCTAAGCCAGAAGAAGATGGTGCATGGTCTTCCGCTGATTAATAAACCCCATCAGCTTTGTGAAGGATGTCTTATTGGAAAACATTCTAGAACTAGTTTTCCAAAAGAGTCTATGTCAAGAGCAAAGGCTCCCCTTGAGCTTATTCATGCCGATGTCTGTGGACCAATGACACCAGTATCATTGGGAGGCAACAAATATTTCTTGCTATTCATTGATGATTATAGCAGAAAGACGTGGGTTTATTTTCTGAAAGAGAAATCAGAAGTCTTTGAAGCATTTAAAAAGTTTAAAGTTATGGTGGAAAAAGAAAGTGGCTATTACATCAAAGCTTTAAGATCCGACAGAGGGGGAGAATTCACGTCAAATAAATTCAAAGGATTCTGCGAGCATCAAGGAATCCGTCATTTCTTATCAGTCCCGAGATCGCCTCAGCAAAATGGTGTTGTTGAATGAAAGAATAGAACCGTGATGGATATGGTAAGGAGCATGTTAAAGAGCAAGAATTTGCCCAAAGAGTTATGGGCAGAAGCTGTTGATTGTGCTGTCTACATCTTGAACCGATCTTTAACAACAAGTGCGTCGGATATGACACCCTAAGAAGCATGGAGTGGGAGAAAGCCTAATATCTCTCATTTTCGTGTTTTTGGGAGTGTTGCACATGTTCATGTTGCGGATGAAGAAAGGAGAAAGTTGGGCGACAAAAGCAAAAAATACTTGTTCGTGGGATATTCAGAATTTTCAAAAGGTTATAAGATGTTTGATCCTGACCCAAGGAAGACGATCGTCAGTAGGGATGTGATTATTGACGAGGAAGCAATTTGGGAATGGAATAATGACAAGCAGAAGAATTACAGTTTTTATCCTTTCACCATGGATGAAAACAATGATCGAGATGTGGAGGAGTCAGCCAAAGCATCGACGTCATATAGTCCTATTCCAATTGCATCTCCAGGACACGATGATGATGAAAGTCAAAGTCCAAGAGAAAGACCTAGAAAATTTCATCTTATTGAAGATCTTTATGATGCAACTAGAGAGCTCAATAAAGAATTGACTCTTTATTGTCATTTTATTGATAGTGAACCTATTAATGCTGAAGAAGCCATGAAAGATGAGAAATGGAGAAAAGCTATGGAGGAGGAGATCAATTCAATTGAGAAAAACAAGACGTGGGAGTTGACCAAACTTCCAGCTGACAAAAAGCCCATTGGAGTCAAATGGGTGTTCAAGGCAAAGAAGGATGCAAATGGAGAAATCGTTTGACATAAAGCGAGGCTAGTCGCAAAGGGATATAGTCAAAAACCCGGTATTGACTATAATCAAGTATTTGCGCCAGTAGCAAGAATGGAGACTATCAGACTAGTGATCTCAGTCGCTGCCCAAAATGGATGGAAGATCCACCAAATGGATGTAAAATCAGCATTTCTGAATGGATACTTGGAGGAAGAGATATATGTCCGACAACCACCTGGTTACATTGTCAAAGGTCATGACCGAAAAGTGTTAAAGCTGAAGAAGGCATTGTATGGACTTAAGCAAGCACCGAGAGCTTGGAACAGTCGCATTGACAAATACTTTTGCGAGAATGGATTTATGAAGTGCCCACACGAGTATGCCTTGTACGTGAAAGTGAAAGGTGGAGACACATTACTTGTTTGCTTATATGTGGATGATCTCATATTTACCGGAAACAATCCTCAAATGTTTAATGATTTCAAGAAAACGATGACTCGTGAATTCGAAATGACTGATATTGGCCTGATGTCGTACTATCTTGGCATTGAAGTGAAGCAAAGTGATGATGGAATTTTTATTTGTCAAAGTGGCTTCGCCAAAGAGATCTTGAGGAAATTTAAGATGGAAAATTGCAACCCTGTCAGCACTCCGGCCGAATGCAGTTTGAAATTGACCAGGGATGAAAATGGAGTCATGGTGAACCCAACAATTTTTCAAAGTTTAATCAGGAGTCTCAGATACCTGACGTGCACAAGGCCAGATATTCTGTATGCAGTTGGACTAGTGAGCAGATACATGGAAGAACCGAAGGAGTCTCATTGGAATGCAGCGAAAAGAATACTCCGCTATGTTAAAGGTACAACTAATTTTGGATTGCATTATTCAAAATCTAACGAATTTAAATTAGTTGGCTATAGCGACAGTGATTGGGCTGGCGATAAAAATGACCGAAAAAGTACAAGCGGGTTTGTATTTTTTCTCGGTAACACGGCATTTACTTGGAGTTCAAAGAAGCAACCTATAGTGACGTTGTCAACATGTGAAGCTGAATATGTTGCTGCAACATCATGTGTGTGTCATGCAATATGGCTGAGAAGACTATTAACGGAACTTCAAATGACACAACATGATCAAACGAATACTTTTGTCGATAACAAATCGGCATTGGCATTGGCGAAAAATCCTGTCTTCCATGATCGAAGCAAACACATCGATACAAGGTATCATTTCATTCGAGAGTGTATTGAGCAGAAGGAAGTCACATTGAAGTATGTCAAAACACAAGATCAGATAGCGGACATCTTTACAAAGCCATTGAAGTATAACGTGTTCAATCAATTGCGAGCGTTATTGGGAATAATGGATAATTAAGTTTACGGGGGAATGTTCAAATTATTAAACTTAATGTGATAAAAAAAATAATGAAAAAAGGGTCAAAAATAGCAAGCCACCTAAATTGGACTTTGAAAAAAATTGGTATTTGTAGGATTTGTTAGTTGGATTTTGTAGAAAATCAAAGTAAGTTGTTAAACCTAAATTTGAATTTTGTAATAGATTGAATTATTGAGAAAATGATAGGATCATTGCAGAATTCATCAAATGCCTATATAAGGCAATGTAATTTGCTATTTTAAAGAGAGTAAGAGAGTGAAAAAATAATAAGAGTTTATGAGTGTATTGTAATAAAATTAATGTGAATTACTCATTTTTATGTTTTGAGCATTTTTTGCTTGATTATTTTCCTCTTCAATTCAACACAGATGAAGAAAATGAATTAATAATACCTTATTCTGATTTTTTATTCTCTTTGTCCTTGTATGTTTAATTCAGGCACCCCATTTTATAAAACTCATCATACTCTCGTCCATGTCAGCGGTAAGGGGTAAGCGATTCACTTTAGACAACTTTAAGGGGTGAGAGGACCTTTTAAAAGTTTAAAGGGGTAATGGGCTATTACGGATAAATTCAGGGGTTGACGATGTATTAGGCCTTAATTTTACTTTATAGTTTCTAACATAACACAAGGACGATAAAGAACCCAGATCCAACCTTTTTTTTGAATAAATTTCTTCAAAAAACTTTTAAAAACTCAAAATTATCTGGCCTAGCCATTCACAAGAAATGCCCAAGCCATAGTGCAGGAGTCAAGAGCGGGGACAGCGGCACCGGGGACACCCTAGACGCCGGAAATAATAAGTACAGTGCTTTGTGCCACACCCGCCGTTGCCTGAGTTGAAAATGAAGAATGGTGGTTGGACCTGGGGAGAACAAAGAGACGATGCAGCATAGCAGGGAAGAAGAAATGAAATGTTTTTAAATTGATAACCTAAATCAAAACGATGTCATTTTAATTAAGGGTTTTAATTTTTTTTTTAATGAGCCCAACCCTTAGGGACTCGATATGTTGGGCTATTTCAAAAGGAGCTCTTACAAAAATCACCATTCTTCATAAAATAATTTGGAATATAAGATAAAATAATTATACCTACACGCCCCCCTCCCCAAAGATTTTTTTTTATTTTCTTTACTTTCTTTTACATTTATCTTTCAAACCATTCATTTTTTTGTCTTGCTGCTTTCGATTTTTTGTTCATTTCTTTTTTATCTTCGAAATGACATCCACTATAACTTTTTCAAACTTTTACAACTGATAGACATGTGGTAGATGTCTGGTAGACATGATATACAAGTCTGATCGAAATGTAATAGAAGTTTGGTAAATGTGTGGAATCTATTTTTTTCATTAGCCTTTTTTTCTCTTATAATCTGCATATTGCACTTTCTCTCTATTGGATATGTTCTTGCGTTCTTTTCTTGATCTGAAAATTGTATCTACATCCTCTTATCTTCTTGTTATTTGTTTGATTTTCGCCACTAATTTATCATTGTTTAGCCGGTGGTTTGATTTCAAGATTTACACAAACTAACATAACAATTCCATAAAAGATCATCAAAAACTAATATCTACCATATATCTACCAAATTTCTATCACATATCTATTGGACATCTATCAGATGTCTACTGGTTTAAAAAATTCAAAAATGTCATAGTGGATGTCATTTCGAAGATAAAAATAAGACGAACAAAAAACTCTAGAGCGACATATCGAAAAAATAAACAGTATGAGAGATAAATGAAAAATAAGAAAAAAAATCAAAAGAAAAAGGGAAGAAACAAGTGGATAGCATGCTATGTAAATAAAATTAAAGATATCGTGTATTTATAAATAGTTTACAAAGTATGACTATTCTTGATAGTTTGTTATTTCAAAATGAAACTCAGCTCTGAGCTTCATAGCATATTTATTTTTCTTTTCCCTGTTATTGCTTTCACTATATCTCATATTTATTTTTATTCATTTACATTTCATTTACATTCCACTTTTTTTAAAAAAAATTGCCTCATTTGGCTTACAATTATAACAAAGAAAAACCTCATTTCACCCCTCCCATACGTAGACTCGAACCTGAGATCTTTAGAATCACAGCTTCAAGGCTCAAACACTAGACCAAGCCTTTGCCATGATTTACGTTCCACTTCCAACCAATAGTGTTTTCATTCTAATTACTTTTATACTTAATCCATTTCTAACCACACAGGCTAATTGATTGTGTTGGATCTAGCTCAGAAGCATTTTACCTCTGAATCTGCAAGAACCAAGATGAGAGTTTTGAAGATAACAAAAAACATTAGATCTAGCTCATAAGGAGAAAACTTCCAAGTTTAGAAGTTCCAAGAATTATTGAAGGTTGCGCTCACAACACATCTCAAAGATGAAAGTCAAAGACTATGTTCATAAAAGAAGATCAAGCTTAGAGGAATCATGAAGGATTACCCTCTAAGTCAACACAAGTTTATACCATACCTTAGAAGCATATAATCTCTATTGCAAAGCTCATAACATTAGGAGGAGAATATTCTCCCAAGCTTAGAAGTTCGTAAGTCAGAATAAACTATATAATCACTTGGAACATAGCTAAAGCCATATTCATCAGTAGATACATTAGCTTAGAGGCAAATCAAACTACTTCAATGATGCTATGAAGCTAGAACAGCTGAGACAATAGTTTGAAATGATGCTTATGACTCAATAGCACTTGCTATTGATGAAGCTTTAGTTAATAAATGCCAAGGTAACTTACATAGAGCTTTGGTTCTATTTAAGGGGATGAATGAAGAAAGCAAACCAACTAAATAGTACATTGCACATACTGTTAAGGATGTAGAGGTTGCTCAAAATCTAGATCATGTGAATCCCAATGAGGATAAGTTGCAAAACTTATCTAAGGGTGACATGACTAGCATGTCAGAGGCAGACTCGAGCTCACCTAGCTCATTAGACTCAAAATCTGAAGGCTAGAAGAAGAAAAGGATAAAGCTTAGAAGCCACAATAGAAGAGAAATAGCTCAGAAGATGACAAAGAAAGGGAAGATATATCTACTCTACTCATCATTACAAGGCAACACAATGAGATAATCAGCCTAATTCTGAAGCTGCAAAAAAGTGTGATGAAGTCTAAGCCCAATAGAATCAACCTTGATTTAATCTCAATGTGCACAAGATTGAGAAATCAAGCAATAAAGATTAGTAAGAAGATTAAAGAGACCCCATTAGTAAGGTTTATGATAGTTGGGCTGTTAAACAACATGCTACCTTCCTGGATGGAGAATCTGGAAACTATGGTCAGGATTATTGCCACATCTACTATCTCTATAGAGAGAGTTGAGCACTCAACCAAGCTTCTCCAAACTCAACAAAAAGAGATCAGAAGAGATATGAGAAGGCTGGAAAACAACAAGATGACATTATACAAACTTATGAAGCAAAACTTGAATACAAGGCAGCTTTGCTAAGAGAGGAGATCAAAGGTGCAACACTTAATGTCATTGAAACCATTGACTCTGGTTTCAGACATATAAAGCTTAAGAGATGGTCAACAAAGAACAATGCTATGAGACTTGCAAGAGAATTCAAGCTCTCAATGTCTCCAAATGAGATTTGGAAATCTTTGCATATACTCAAGTAGGATCTAGGCACATGCTACCTCAAAGCAAAACCCACTTTGAAATAGAAAAATAAAGAAGTTTGTGAAAAAGCAAGAGAAGAGCTAATCAAGATTGCATCAGATGCACAGTCAGGAAAGAAAAAGGCTACTGTTGTGTCAGAAGAGAGTCTACAAGCAAGCATTCAAGGAATTAAAGAAAAAATGAAGCTTTTGTCAATGAAGTTTGAGCCTATACTCATTGCTCCCCTCTAAGACCTTCACAGTCATCTAACAAACAACATTATGCTTAGACAGCAAGGGATCAATACAATCTATAAATGTCAGAAAGTTGGAATCAATGGAGAAAACAAAAAGCATCTTCAAGCACCCATTCCCTCAAGAAATCCTTCCTCCGAGGTGTACAAGTCATGCGTTGAATTTATCATAGAAGCACTTGATATTTTGAGGAAGCACCTTATTGCAAAAAGGATTGGTCTTCCATCTTTTGACAAGCATAAGAAGAACTGGGAGAAGAGAATGGTCAGTTTTTCTCCAACCCCTATGCTTATCGATTGTCCTTTTGATGATATCAAAAAGGGGGAGACGAGCAAGAGTATCAGCGCATAAGCAAAGAGAAAAGCCTCATAGGCATTCCTAGCCCCTCAAGAGATTAAAGATCAAAAGCGCCAGAAGAAGCGGTAGCTAGTCTTAGATTAGCTAACTTTTTATAATAGTTATAGATCTTTCATGTACTTGTATCCTGATGATGAGTTAACTTATTGTTAACACTAAAATGTGTAATAAGATCTTATTACTTCTCTGTACAATATCTAATTATATTTTTAAATATCGGCATAAATTATGGGGGAGCTAACAAGAACTGACATCTTGAATGTCAAGTTAATCTTTTATCTTTACAGGTTTTGTTATCATCAAAATGGGGGAGATTGTTGGATCTAGCTCAGAAACATTCTACCTCAGAATCTAGAAGATCTAAGATGAGAGTTTTAAAGATAACAAAAACATTAGATCTATCTCATAAGGAGAAAACTTCAGAGTCTAGAAAATAAAAGAATTATTAAAGGCTGCACTCATAACACATCTCAAAGATAAAATTCAAAGATTGTGCTCATAAAAGAAGATCAAGCTCAGAGGAATCATGAAGGATGACACTCTAAGTCAACACAAGTTGATACCATACCTTCGAAGCATATAATCTCTATTACAAAGCTCACATCATTAGAAAGAGAAGATTCTCCCAAGATCAGAAGTCCATAAGTCAAAACAAACTATATAAAGAACTCATTCGGAAGACAACTAAAGGCATATTCATCAGAAGATGCATCAGCTCACAGGCAAATTAGACTACTTTAGAAGCAAAGGTTTCGAATCACAAAAATCCACTATAAATGCAAGAAAAACTCAGTACTCACAAGAAAGGACATACTCTAGTGAAAAGTAAAATGGATATAAGAAGATCTTAGAGTTAAGGACATCACATCTTAACCTCTAAAGAATCTTTCCAAGGATATATATCAAACAAGATGAAAATCCGTCAGAAAAAGGGAATGCCAGAAGAATGGCATTAAGAAACTTATTTAGAGAAACACCAAAGATTCCTCAGAATCATGTATACCAGAAGCTCAAGCCATGCCATCAAAATTAGTCCACTTCAACCAAAGGATATACTAACTCAGAGGGTCATTACTCCAGAGATAAAAAGAATGGTAGTATCAATGGTTCTTAGAGACAACTAATATCTTTGAGAAATTGATAATCCTTAGGCAAATCATGTGATTTCATCTTTTCCAAGAATGGATGTCTTAAATCACTATAAACCTATAAAGTTGGCTATCTGAATTTCACTAAAAGAGATAAAACACCTCTACGAAAGTGAGTTGACAAGCAAAAGAAAAAAAACTACTTTCAGCCACCTAACACCTGACACATGGAAAGCTGCAAGTACTAAAATGGTGTAAATGGCAGAAGTCAAGGTACGGATAGAGCTGAACAAGCTTGGACACATCTAATAGATAGATTGATCTCAGTCTAACAATAAATCCAACGATCACAAAGAAAGAAGTCATTTTAGAGAAAACAATCAAAGGTGCCTTAGAATATAGTCGCTCTGAGGATAGTACAACTCTTACAATGGTCAAAAGAAGACTCTCTCACTTAGGCGTGCATCAACGATCAACTTTAGCAAAGAAAGCATAAATAAGCCTCTATCCTCAACCATCAAGTTGTCGAGCAATTTCACAAGTGCACACACCACAGTCAAAGCAGTGCAAATTCATCAAGCAAACAATTTTATTACTAATCTGTTTGTAAGATAAAAAGCTTGATTAAGAACAACCAAACTCATATCTATACGTAGGCAGGGTCGAACCAGTATAAAATTCAGTGTTTGATTTTATATTTACGGCATTTATTTACTTATGCTTTTACCTTATCCATATTTTGCAATCAAGTAAATTAGTCTCACTAAACAAATACTATTCATCAATAAACTTATGTTGACGTTAAAAGACAACATCTGTTGAACAAGAAGTTTATTATTTCACTTCTAATAGGAAAAGGAGTCAATCACCCCCCCCCCCCCCTTTGACTCTTACATCACCCCCTCACAGGGACCAACATACTGATTTGAGTTGATTTTAATAATGATATTGTATTTCATTGACTTGAATTACAAAGGTAACATATTCTATTCGTTGGATTGATTTTGTTTATTGGCCGGATTTTTCGATCGTCGGATGAAATTTGCTGACCAGAGTGCCATACCCCATTGGAGATCCTGGCTATGCCACTGCGTTGGTATTTTAGTGTAATTGGATCAACTAGTTGACCAATGTAGTTATAATATTTCATCGAACAAGTTAGGAGAGTGCGGAGTGCACGCTTGTTCGAGTTCTATTACGATACTTAGCTTACGAGGGTCCAGGAGCTACCTTTCGCAACACTTCTGGTATGAACAGTTGCAGCTGCTCGAATGGACATGTCTTTTTACAACACTTCTATTCTGAAGAGTTGCGACTGTTCATATCAGGCTTATAAATATCTGGCATTGGCAATATTTTTACCAATCTGGTTGCAATCTGGTTCATTTTTTCACAACGAAAAATTCATTCTAAGTTCTTATCATTTTTTATTTTATCCAATTGATCTATTTGGTAGAACCGCCAAATAAGATTCAATCTGAAAGTATTCGTCATGGCTTCAGAATTATCCATGCATCATTTTATTAGATTTCTTCAACAAAGATTGAGAGATGTTTTTTACAGACATTCAAGCTTCATTCTACCGAAATTTCCCAATAAAGATTGAATCTTATTTTGTCACTTGAAGCCTGAATTTTTCACCGAAAAGGTACGAATTCGATCCGTACTCTTGCGATGATTGTTTGTGTCTCTTACTTCGATTTCTCGATTTTTCGGAAAACTTCCAGATTTTGCCCCTATTTTGTTTTGATGTTTTCTCTTGTTATATAATTCTGATTTGAATGATTTTTTATTCTATTGATATCTACAGAATCTAAGGAATATATGTTCAGAAGAAACCTTGTTTAATTTCATTCGTTTTCGATGTGAAATTTTCGTTTGAAGTTGAGTCGTGAAATCTGTTTTCGGAAAATCTCAGCTTTGTACACTATTTAGTGTTTTGATCATAACTTTGGTTATACAATTTGGATTTCTGTGATTCTGGTGGATTTTAAAAGCTGAGACATGTGGCTAATTATGTTTCGAAGAAAAGTTTTCGATTCGATGATGTTTAAATGGAGAAAAATGGAGGGGAAGTCAGGTTATGAAATCTGGAAAATTCTGAAAAATATAAATGTTGATTTTATTGTGTTTTAATTGAAGTTTGATACTTTAAAATTTAGGATTTAAATTTCTTAATTATTGAAGTTATGTTGAATAATGTTTGATGGACATTTTCGTTTTTGGTTGTTTATGACGGTATAAACGTTCTTTTTCTCGAAAAAAATCTTGATTCTCAAGTCGTTTTGTATAAACGACGTGTTTAGGTTCATTTTTTGTAAAAAGAACAGCGCCATTGAACTCGAGACATCGAAAAACCTTAGGAGGGGTTTTGTCGGTGGCCAGAATCGATTTTGAAATGGTTTAAAATTTGAATTCATTTTTCTGCAGTTTGCAAGGGATTCTGAATCCGTTGTAAAATTTGTTGCGGAATGAAAAGTTGCAATGGTTCATTTGCGACAACTGTTTTTTGCGGCAGGTCTTGGTTTGTTATGACCGTTTGCGAGGGATTCTGATTCCGTCAGAAAGTCCGTCGCAAAATGAAAAGTCAGGATGGTTAGTTTTTGTGACAACCGTTTGTGACGGTTCATGATCTGTGGTGATGCTTCATGTAGCAGTTTTGGCAACGCTTTTGTGATCTATTGCGATGCTTTTAGAAGTGTTGCCAGAAACAAGGCTACTGGTTGATATGGTAACGATTTTCAGAGTGTTGCCAGAATTTTTTTATGTGTCGCAAGAAAGAATGTAAGTGAAGCAATTTCGGCAACACTTTAGTGAAATTAAGCGTTGCCAAAAATTTGTCCTTATCCAAATTTAATCGTTATCTAATGTGGCATTGGTTTAACTTTTAGGGTTGACTGACACGTGTCAGTCAAAAGTCAAAGTTGACCAGTCAATATAATGCCACATGGCGCGTTTCTAATGGCTTCCTTCGATTTTGGAAGGTTAGTCGGATACAAGTTATTTTTCTTATGAGTATAGTTCTTCCGCAAGTGGATGAGTGTTTCTTCTTGGGGGAGGTGCTACTTCTTGGGTGTCTAAGAAACAAACTTGTGTGAGTGATTCGATAATGGAATCTAAGTTTGTAAAAACTGAGCATAATTTAGCCGATCATATAACCAAAGGGTTAAGGAAAGATCTTGTGCAATAGTCGGCTATGGGGATGAAATTAAAGCCCATCTAAAATCTCTCATGTTAAGATACCCAATTCCCACCTAATATGACGTTAGGTGTTGAATTCAATGAGGAAAGCTTAACATCTAAAGATTGGAACACACTGATTAAAACATCCCAAGGTGTGTGTTCAGACCTGCAAGCAAAGGAGGTTGAAGTTTAACTTCTTAATAGCCTTTTTGAAAAATTGCATACGCATGTGCAAGAGTAAAAAGGCTACCTAGATAAGCATGAAGTTTAGCCGCTTCAAGAAGCTTGGACTTGGCTTTGATATGCTTATGAAGGATAGGGACACAAGGCTAGTAAAAGATAGTGTCAAGTAAGAACATGTTAGAATGTTAACTTATGTGTATATTATCTTCGAGTATTCAAGATGGATAACCAAGGTTCAATCCATAGTGAGACCTTTAGTTATTCGAATACTTGGAATGTGTAATATACTAAGATGAAATTCAATCGTCACGATATTTCATTTATGCATAAGTTTGTTATTTGTTATGATTTTGTTTAGTTCATCATGAATTACACTAAAATGGGGGAGGATTGTTGGTATTTTAATGTAATTGGATCAACTAGTTGACCAATGTAGTCGTAATATTTCATCGAACAAGTTAGGAGAGTGCGGAGTGCACGCTTGTTCGAGTTCTATTACGATACTTAGCTTACGAGGGTCCGGGAGCTACCTTTCGCAACACTTCTGGTATGAACTGTTGCAGTTGCTCGAATGGACATGTCTTTTTGCAGCACTTCTGTTCTGAAGAGTTGCGACTGTTCGTATCAGGCTTATGAATATCTGGCATTGGCAACATTTTTAGCAATCTGGTTGCAATCTGGTTCACTTTTTCACAACAAAAAATTCATTCTAAGCTCTTGTCATTTCTGATTTTATCCGATTGATCTATTTGGTAGAACCGCCAAATAAGATTCAATCTGAGAGTGTTCGTCACGACTTCAGAATTATCCATGCATCATTTTATTAGATTTCTTCAACAAAGATTGAGAGATGTTTTTTACAGACATTCAAGGCTTCATTCTACCGAAATTCCCCAACACACTGGTCATGAGTTTTTCTTGAATCCCTGCGTCGTGGCCTTGGCTTGGCGTCTTTGCACACCCATAAGCCTAGAATATAGTTTTTTTTATTAATCAGGGTAAGTTTCTTCTTTTCATTGGGGCGTTGGGCAGTAATTCCGGTGGCAAATATATAACAAAAACTAAACTGACATCTAATCTGTTTTAACTTTAAAGTATGTGCTGTCAGCTGAGCTGTAACCTTAGAAACCCATATATGAATCCAGATATAGCTATTAGAAGGTGAACAAGTATCAAGTAATGAAGAAGAAAAAAAAACGTACCAAAACGCCATTACAGAACCTCAAAAGAACAGTAGAGACAAGGGAATAGGCTGCAAGTTGAGTGGAACAAATGTGACCAACAAAAGCTTGAGTAATAATAGTAATTCCAAAAGTGGAAAATCTTGTGAGAATTGCAGGCCCTGCAACTCTCCACATTTTTTTCGATTCGATCCATACTTTGTTCTTCAACTCTTGCTCTTCTTCTTGTTGTTCTTCATTTCTCTTTATTAAAAGGTTTTGTTTCATTTCTCCCTCCATTTAATTTGGTTCGGAATTGATTTGGAGTTGTATCACTTGCTTACCAAATATGGGTAGCAAAGGACGTTCAAATAAAGAGAGGGAGAGTGATCTTTTGTGGCAAAGGCTTGGTATAGTAGTTGAGTTGTGAAGCTGTGATTTTAGAGGTCACATGTTTGAGTCCTCACTCAAACGGGGTGAGATAAGGTTTTCCTTTATTATTATTATTATAAGCACATACGAGGTAAATTTAAAAAAAAAAAAAAGAGGGAGAGGGCTAAATAATTCTATTGAGACAAATAACAAATTCCACCGCCGAAATCCATTTCAGTTTCTCAGTTTTTTTACGGTTTTTTTTTGTCATGAATTTACTACTATTACTTTCTTTGATAAGTACTCCCTTAATATTTTTTTACTTATCTTCCTATAAATTTCACGCTTTTTAATAAATTCATTTATTGAGGATATGAGAATACTAGCTTGTCCTTGTAACTCAAATTAAAATCGTAATTTTTCAACCCAAGTGCAACTAATACTAAAGACATAGATGGAAAAATAATGTAAAAAATACCTAAAAAAGTGCAAATGACAACTATTTTAATAATCCAATTTTAAGATAGAATACCTATTTTAAAAAGATGGAGAGAGTATATATTATTGTTTTATAACAAATACGTAAGAAAAGTTCAACTAATAAAGTTACAATCATTTCATATACAAATAAGGGTTTCTTACACAAATGCCTATAAAAATTAAAATAATTTGGACACGTCATAAATTATTTATAAATTAACAAAAACATCAGAAAATAATTACAAAAATACCATGTAGTAGTTATCTGATAAATATCTAATAATCGTCTAGTAGTTATGTAATAAACATCTAGAAGATCGATATAAGATATGTAGTAGATATCAAGTAAAAATCTAGTAGATATCTAGTAAACATCTAGTAGATCAGTAATCTTAGTTTTGATAGTCTTTTTATGAAATCTAATGACACCTAACACACATATGTGTGTGATCAAAATTTTGATAGTTTTTTTAGACACGCCATAAACTATTTATAAATTAACAAAAACATCATAAAATAATTACAAAAATAACATGTAGTAGTTATCTGTTAAATATCTAGTAATCGTTTAGTAGTTATGTAATAAACATCTAGTAGATCAGTATAAGATATGTAGTAGATATTTAGTAAAAATCTAGTAAATATGTAGTAGATCGGTAATCTTAATTTTGATAGCTTTTTATGAAATCTAATGATACCTAACAAATGGATGTGTGTTGAAAAACTTTTACTAGATAACTACTATATGATTACGTGTGTGAAGACGATTACTAGATATTTACCATATAACTACAACATGGATTTATATAATTATTTTCTCCTGTCTTTATTAATTTATAAATTGTTTACGTTTTTTTAATATATGTAATTAATTTAATATAATGATGAATTTTATAAATATTTTAGTGAAATATGTGTATTTTTTAACAATTTTCCTAAAAAATAAAGTTAAAATCAACTAGTGGTAAACATTGTACTTTCGTATTTAGTATCAATTAATAATTTTAAATATTTAATTATAAATATTGAACAATTTTGTTGCTGTTTGAAAACTAACATTAATTTTAAAGTAAAAGAGCTTTTAAATATTTGGGGTTCACTTTCCAATTTAAATAAATTTAAGATTAAATGAAATGACATATAAATCTTATCTTTTACTGATTTGATAAAAGTTTATTAATTTACTTTTGAATTATGTGTGTCAGTATTTTTTATTAGTTCAAAATTTTATAGATATTATTTTCTAATCACTCTATCTTAAAAAAGAAGCTAATAAATTATATTGTGTAGCAAACTGATTCACGTATACTAATTGGGGGCTTTTTTTAACAGCAAATTTAAGTTTGGAGAGCATTTGACAAAAGTTGTTAGTAAGGTACAAAACAAAACATACATTACGATTTATGGCTAATGGAAGACAATGTTAGTCTATATTAACATTTTAACTATACATTTCTATTAACAAACCCTCACTAGAAATTGAAAATTTGAGCATTTTTTAATTTTTGTATCACAACACGGTAATTAGTGTTAGTGTGGTCATGAACTTATATTTTGATGTTAATGTTCAGGTAAGTTATGTTTATTTTTTAAATACCAATGTAACACCTTCGTTTTTTATATTTATGTATAGCACCGAGGATGTTGGTGTATATAGTATATATCGATTTTATTTTAATTAGAATTTTATTAAAATTTGAAAATAAATTTATTAACACAGAAATAAAAGTTAAACGAATTTATTTATACAAACCAAAGTTTTGTCAACTTATAAATGTGTGGAGTCTAACAAAATCATTTGATAATAATATCATCAAATGACATTACTTCATTTTATATACTTTTATGGAAGATTGCCTACCTCTAGTTGGCCATTTTTTTAAGATATAATAATAATAATAATAATAATAATACCTCAACTTTATAAACTGTTCACCGAATAATTATGTTGCAAATATAATAAAAAAGATTATAAATATTGACGTTGAATTAGTTTATACTAATGCAGCTCTCTATGGCTCGATGCGACACTTTACCCATTACTCAATTAGCTTGGAATAAGTTTTGGGGTATTCATTTACCAGAAAAAAAATTCGCATTTTGGTATGGCGGGTCATTAAGAATGTTTTGCGTGTCAAGACAAACTTGCTCCAACGTCGTTGTGGATGACTCCTTGTGTCCGGTTTGTTTTTTTGAGGAGGAATCGATTTCACATGCTTTATTTGAGTGTGCGCTTGCACGTCGTGTTTGGTCCATGTTTGATTCTCGTTTAATATTTATGTTTAACCAGCCTTTATTTGGTTGTTTTTGAAGAGTGGTTGACGAGTAAGCCTATCGAATTTATAGAGCATGTTTTTTACCTGATATTGGCTATTTGGTATGCGCGGTACAAATTTGTTTGGCGGGCATCCAGCTCTCAACCATAAGTCATTCTTCGATGGAGCAATGGTGGGCCGTGCCAGACAATCAAGGGGCGGCTTTGACAAGGGCCCGCAATTCGGTGAGGCAGCAACATGGAGAGTCCTCATACGCTGGAAGCAGAGCTGCAGATGTGCTGCAAGGTGGGAACCAAGGGGTAGCTTGGAACCGCCACATATTCCGTTGTGAAGTGTAATTCTGATGCAGCGATTTTTCACGACGAAGAAAGCGTGTTTTATGGTTTGATTGTTCGTAATGCAGGTGGTGGTTTTGTTGGTGCAAAGTCAGAAGTTTTACATTCGCATGTTTCAATACTCGAAGCCGAAGCTTTATCTATACAAGAGGCACTATCTTGGCTAAAGGATTGGTTTTACGCACATTGTGGTGGTGATTGATAACAGCTTAGTACATGATGCTCTTATTAGGTTGACCGATGATTTTTTATATTTCTCATCTTTTATTATGAATTGTAAGACATCAGCTCAGTATTTTACATCTTGTGCGTTTAGTCTAGTTCCTCGAACTGCTAATAAACTAGCACATACCTTAGCGAGCTTTTTGCATTTTGATGAGGTAACGGGACTTGAATGACTTCTCCACCTTCTTGTGTTGCCCATCTTCTTTGATCATAATACAATCCAATTTATTTCAAGAAAAATTATAAGACTTTAAATATCAAATTATGTTAAATATATTTATTGTATATCGTAGCAACTAACAAATGTTAATTCAACAACGAAAAAAGACAGATTATCTTTTGTATCTCTTTTAAAAATTATTTATGTTACTGTTAAAAATTATTTATAGTATTAAAATTGATACATTTAAAAAGTTATAATAACATAAATGCAGGGGCGGAGCTGAGGGGGGCTTGCAGAGGCAGCCATCCACCTAGTCACCAGAAAAACCTCATAAATAAGGGGTTTTTTGGCGACTTTGCCTTCCCAGCACAATCACATATGCCTCCCCTAAATGAAAGCAAGTGATGAATGAAGAGTTAAGAGAATACTGAACTTGCCGGAGACTAAGCTTTTCAGAAATGAGTCGAAGATGAAGATGTTAGACATGGAAATGGAGAACTGGAGAAAGTAAAAAAAATGACAGAGGGGAAGTGAAAAACATTTTCCAGAGATAAACTGACACAAAGTAAACAAGTGCTACTTTATTGGTTTGGGAGTCCATCCCTCTATTTTCAATTTGCATTCATTTACCCTTATTCAATTTTTGTATGACTCTTCATTTCTTTATATTCATTCTTATTAAGTAAACCATTTTCGTACATACTAAAATTGTAAATAAATATTTGGTTAATTTCCATCAATACAATTTAACATCAAAAGCTAAACTAAAAATGATTATTTGAAACACATTTTTTTATGAAATTATAAGTTAATAACTAAGATTTAAATATCTAAAGGATATATAGACAAAGGGAGTATGTAATTAGTATGAATAACTATGTTATTATTTGAGTTAATTTGAATTTATTTTTTGTTACAATTAATTAGTTTAACATATATATGGATGGGGTGGGACGAAGTTTTTATTATTATTATTATAAGCTCAATAAGACAATTTCTTTTTAAAAAAACTCTCAATATATGTATTTTCTTATTCTCGCTTACCGAAACTTATTTTTGTCGATCGAAAACATTTTTGCTGGTCAAAAATTTTTGGCAAAGTTTTCACCCCCTCAGTCATAAAATCCTGGCACATCCACTACATAAATGGTAGTTAGAGCAGGCTCTGGATATATGTTAGGAGTTCATCAGTTCAAAGGAGTCTATAAATTTTTTAATTATTTATATATTGTTATATATAAGCTTTAAAATTATTTAATCATATTCAAGATGTGTATGAATTTGACATTATTTTATGTAAAAACACATTAATCAAAGATATTACTACTCCCTCTAATGTAAAATGTATGTCATTTTACTCATCATTCCATTTTTTCTTTTATTTGTCACTTTAGAATATCAATGCATCATTCAAATAATTTTTTCTTGATTTACCCTTTTATTAATTAGGAAAGAGATTAAGTATAAATAATTAAGAAGAAAGAGAATTTTATAATGAAGTTAATGGATAAATTAGTCATTTTAATAGTATAATAAATATTTTATTAATTTTAATAAAAATTCTAAAATGAAAAATATTTTCCACCGGATAAAGTATTTCTTATACAGCTAATTTAACATTATTTTGCGTAAAAACACATTAATCAAAGATATTACTGTTTCTTATATGGCTTATATCTCTCAAAATGTCACATTTGAAATAATAAAAAGTAAAAAAATACTTAATATCAAAATGAAAAAAAAAACAGAAAAAGTATTTACTAAATTTTAATAAATTCCAAATATTCAACAATATGTCCTTATCATGAAATTAATTTACTTAAATTGGAAAACCTACTGAATTGAATGCTAATAAATGTGATTGAATATGACAAAAGCAAACATAATTGTGAAATTCGGATTCCCATCTTCTTTTATTCCTTTTGTCAGTATACACATAGCGTAATTATGTAGGATGTCCATTAATATGGTGCCATATGCCTATTTTCTGTTACTTTATTACTCCCTCCATTCATTCTAAAAATATTTGTATTTTTTTTTATTTTTTTAATTTTAGCCCTCTATTAATTATATTTGATTAAAAATTTAAAATATTAATTAAATTATAAGGATAAGCTAATATTTTTTATATCTTTAATTAATTAATTTATTAAGAAGCTTGAAATATTTAAGAAGATAAGTAAAAAAAGATGAAAGAAGTAAGAGTGTTTAAAAATTGAACCTAACTAAAATAATCGATCGAACCGATGAATTTTCGTTTCTAATTTGGTTTTCGGTTTAAACAGTTTGGTTTCAGCTCTTGATTTTACATATTTTCGATTTATTTAATCGGTTCGAGTTTTATTAAAAAATAATCGATATAACCGAACCGACCAATTAAATAATAAAATTCTTAAAATATATAAGCTGTGACTTATTTTTTATATATATTCTAATACTTCAGAAGTTTCTAATTTACATTTCAACAACTCCTACTAAAAATGTAAGTAACATGGCCACCCACATAATACAATCGACATTCCCCCAGGGCAATTTAGTTCATTTTTCTAATTTATTTCATTTATATATCAAGTTTAAATTATAATTTATTTTATGTATATAACAGCCGATCATTGATAACTAATTTTATAATTCTACATTATAAAAAGTAAAAAATTGGAAAAAATGATCGAACCAACCGAATTAAATTAGTTTGTTCCATTTGATTATATTTTTTTCGATTTGATTTCGATTTATATATTTTTAATTGTTCGGTTCAATTATTCTGCCGACCTGACAGATGAATACCATAGGAGGAAGTATATTTTAATATTAACTTTTATATCAAACAGCAAAAAGATAAAATAATGTTGTTTTAAAATATAAAAGAGCATTTAAAAAATAAAAAAGTGCAAGTACTTTAATACTATTAAAATCATAAATACAAATGGATGATTGACATGTGTTCCTATCTCCTTTGTTTGGTGGGTAAGTTCCTTGAGTGGGCTTTATGGATCTTGTTGGTGTTAGGGTTTTATATGTCTTGCTCTCAGATGTCCCCCCCTTGATCAGTGTAGACTCTTTAAGGTCGACCATCGGCCTCATATGCTTATGGTGGATCTGTTTCGAGATTTCAAAGATGGTCGCGACAAAATGCGTCGTCGCATTTTGTCTCTGTTTTCAGAGATGTCCCCTCTTAGGACAGTTCAAACTCTTTAGGGTTCAAGTAGCTTCTTAGGTTTTAGATGGAGGCGGGGTTCTGAAGTGACGCTTATCTCGTCGGAAGGTGTGATGACCGATCTTTGAGTTTATACGTTGGTCGGGGATCGCCCTCATCAACTGAAGTTTGGATAGGAAAAAATGTTTGAATTTTTCCAAGATGGGCATTTAACTGTCAACCGCCAGTTGTTTTCGCGTGTTCCCAATGCCTTGGAATACGTTGTCATTAATAGCAGGCATTTACTCTCTCTAACCCTATAAATAGGGGTGGGGTAAACTGTTGTCTCTCATTATTCACTCACTAGAGGTTTTACCAAAATCCTTCCTTTCCTCCCTATTTGGTAGATCGATCATGGGCCGCAATGTTTGGGTGATCGGGCGTCGACCTCCAAACGGTTTGCACATCGGGTCAGTCGATCGGTTTGAAGACTTTTCTTTGCCCATAGGCGAACGTAGTGTGGTGGGCTTTGCCCATGGGAGTACGTAACGTCCGGAGGTCGGTGGGGGTGTCATCGGAACCTTCCTTGTTACACACCTTAGCAAAAGGTACTTCCTTGTGCTTCCAAGATTTCGACCACCTTCGGCGCTTCAGTCTATTTTCCTCCTCCAATTTTCCATTTTTTACCACCCAAAATCTTCCTCTAGAGGTTCTGGTGGTATTTTATTTTATTTTTTGTTGGCCACGAGCTCGGCCCTTGCGAGCTCGATTTTACATCCTGTGAATGTAGTCATCGATTTACCAAGGCTACGAGCTTCGGTCCTTATGAGCTCGATTTTGTGTTATATGAATAAAGTTGTGTTTTGTGTGTTGCATTGGTTGGTTTCCATTGCTTTCTTTAGATTTGTTGGTTGTCTCTTTCCCTTTGTAGGTGGCCGATCTGTAGCCTCTTTACTTGTGTTTTGATTGGTGCGTTTACTTACGAGTGGGTTCCATGCGTCTCTTTTCGACTTCGGCGTGTTAGGCACGTAGTCGCTTGGGCTTCTTTAGGTCATAATTACCTGACAGTTCAGTTTTTGAGGCTACATTTCAAATTTTTTCGCTCATTTTGTTTATAAATAATTGAGCCAGCTCCTCCTCCCTGATTTTTTGCTCTTCTCATTTTCTTTCGCTCTGCTCATCTTACATCAACTTTTCACAACATTGGTAAGTTTGCTTTTTATTACAATGGGTATACTAGATGCCTCTTCGTCCGATTCGACATCCTCGTCCTCCACTGCCTCGACCTCCACCTCGGGCTCTGCTTCGCCATCGGTTCCTCCATCAGTACATCATCCTCACTCGGCCATTGGTTGGACGTCTAAAAATTCTAACTGGTCATACATCTTTTGATCTAAAGAGCGGATTACGGAAGCGTATACTGAGGAGACTATTTTCTCTCCATCGTACCTTGGCTTGAAGATAATAAATCTTGAATCGAATAACAATGTTCCCAAATCCATGATGATGCCTTCGAAAGCTGTGGTCTGTACTCCTACATCAGTCAGTCAGGACTTGGTTAACCACTATATGGAGGTTATATTGGTTGGTCATCTCGGTGCATACAGGACGGTCCCAATCCCGAAAGATAGGATGGATGTACCACCCCCCGATGCGTTTGCTATCTTTGAGCAGCATATTAAGTGAGGATTTGAACTTCCTTTAAGTAGGTCGATCTACTTCATCCTAAGGGGGTTTAGGGTATGTCCCTCACAGGTGTCTCCAAATGCTCCCATAGAGTTATTACTAATTGCAAAGTTATGTCAGGACCTGAATTTGTGGCTCGATAGTGCTACCTTTAAACGGTTTTACCATCCTATGCAGACAGGGGTGAGAAATTGTTGGTATTGGTGCTAGGCTCAGCTTAAGATGAACAAGCTCGTTCATCGGAAGGATTTAGTGAAGGGTTTCAAGGAGAAGTGCTTTTGGGTTAACTTAGACCCCGATGCTAAGATAATATATCCGAAGAGTACCCTTTATAGGCGCGGTTACTGGTCTTTTCTTGTGAAATGGAATACTCAGCATGGGAATCCATCTACATGGACACCCGATGGTCAACTGATGCGACAGCAGGCTGGTGTTGTGAGTTATTTATCCCGCATTAGGGTCTCAAAGCTGACGTTGACCAATGCTACCCATTTATTGATTACCAATAATAGAAAATATGTCGAGGTGGAGGACGGGGTAGTCAAACTTATCTCAGGGATCGAGGGAGGTAGAGGCATCAAACCTGCCATTCCACTAGGTATTGATCGTCGCCTTTCCTTGTTTTTCAAAATTGATTTGTTATTTTTTACCAATGTGCAGGTATATCTAGCCAATGCAATTACTTTAACATTCTCACAGCCACAGCGAAGCCTAAGAAGAGGAAGTTGAGGAAGAGTAAGGTTTCTAAGACTGTGGTGGCCGAAGAGGGTAACGTGATGGGGACGGCTCAGTCCACTCCTCATCGATCCACTTCTGAAAGGGGTTTGAGGAACGTCATTGTGCTACTAGGAGTAGAACCAATTCTATTATCGAAACCTGATGGGGTCAATGATATGACCAACCGAGTCGAGGCTGTTAACAAGAGCCCTACTAATGCTATCTGTCTTGATTTAGACCAGGAAGCGACCGATGAAGATCTAAGATCGAAGAAGCCGAGCCTGAGTGCTAGTGGGAAGGGAAAAGAGGTGACTGGTGTCGGGGAGACTACTCTTGCACCTAACCAGGGCCTATATATATCACTAACCAATGTAAGATAACTATCATTTCTTACGTTCCCCTTTCTTTTGCTTATGTCTGTGCTTCTTTGTTGTCAGCTGTGGAAGTTAACCGTCGATTTGGGAGTGAAGCTGGAGAATGACTTAGTTGTTTAGGACTTTGCTAGTTTCACATGTCTCCCATCAGAGACGGGGAGGCCAACATGCTTTTTGCCATTAGGCTAATCTTATCTCTGTAAGTCTTGCTCTTGTTGGCGATTGTTTCTTATTTTGCTTTCCCTGGCCTGAAGTTTAGTTGCATTGGTGCAGGCTTTATCCAATGCGGTCTATCTGACCGAGGTCTTAGTGGAGAAGGATAGGGAGAATGATGCTCTTTAAGGCTCATGGAAGCACCTCGATACTAAGCTCACTATAATCTCGAGGGAGAGGGAAGATTGTAAGATGAGGGCCCTGAAGAAATAGCAGGAGTTTAAGGCTCTTCAAGAGTCGACAGCCGCTACGGGTAAGGAGATCAAACAAAAGTATGCAGGGGAGTTGGATGCCTTAAAGAAAGATAAGTGTGCCTTGGAGGTCGAGGTTTAGAAGTTGAAGGGTGAAGCTGGTGCAGCCATGAAGAATCTGGAAGAGATGAGAGAGAGCAGTGATTTTTACAAGAGGCATAACAAGGCTCTGAAGAACCACTTTCAGAAGAAGGATTTGGTAGCGCAAGATCGGACGTGTCGTTATAAGGTCAACTACCGCTCCAATTTCCTTTAAAAAGTGTAAGAGAAATTCAAATGCTCTGCTTTGGAGCTAGATGACTTAGCTCTCCTTCCCGAGTAGGAGGCTGATGCTAAACTAACACCCTGGTCCTAGGATGTTCATTTATTTCACCTTGAGGGTGACGAAGAGGAAGCCGATGATGAAGATGAGGGTGAGCAAGGCGAGGATGAAGAAGATGAAGATGATTTTATTTCTTATCACTCGTATGCTACCTCGGATCTTAGTGAGATGGGTGAGGCTAAGGATTTCGGTCTGAACAATCCTTTTGAGCTTTGGTTTTTTTTGTAAGGGGGAATCCTGCTTGGAGTTGCCTCACTCATTACATGTTGAATTTGTGCAGTTACTCTCTTACTATAAGGGGGAACCCTGCTTGGGGTTGCCTCGCTTATTACATGTCGAATTTATGTAACACTTGAAAATAAGCTGAATAAACTCTGAATCTTCCATTAAAGTACGCCGAGGAGTACATCCAAATAAAAATATGCTAACACTTAGACCGATGCGAGAAGCTATAAATAATCGACTCTAAGACTGACATTTACATAGGACTGACCCAAACAACGTAAAGACAAGCAAGAGCAAATTACATAGGACCGATGCTAACACTTTATTGAAAATAAAACTACCATGACTACTAGATGGTCTACTCCCCGGTGAAAAACTTCCTTAAAGTCGTGGCATTCCATGTCTGAGGCAAAATCTTCCCTTCTATATCCTGAAGTTTGTACGTATTGAGCCCGATCTTTTGGCTGATCTTGAATGGGCCTTCCTAATTTATACCGAGCTTGCCTTGACCTGCCCTTGCTCTTGATGCTTCGGTTGATTGGAGCATGGGCTCTCCTAGTTGGAAGCTTCGGGGCTTTACCTTTTTGTTAAAGGGGGATGCGACCCTCTACTTATAGGCGACCGTTTTAGCGTATGCTTGATCTCTGCATCCTTCTAGGTAGTCTAGATTTGACCTTAGCTTTTTTGTTATTGGTGGTGGGGCTAATATAGTGCGACACTCTCTCGCTAGGGGTGCCTATATCAACTAGTACCATGGCATCGGTTTCGTACACTAGGGCGAAGGGTGTTTCTCCTGTTGTAGTTCTTGGCATGGTTCAATAAGACTAAAGGACATTTTGCAGCTCATCGACCCAGCTCGATTCGCTCTTGAGTACCCTTGTTTTGATTCCATCCATGATGGTTTTGTTTGTTACCTCGGGCATGCAGTTACATTGAGGGTACGACGCAGAGGAGAACCAAAGCTTGATTCTAAGTTCGATGTAGTATGCTTTGAATGCTTCACAGTTGAACTCTGTGTCGTTATCCATTATCAAGGTATGCGGTATACCAAACCTAGCGATGATACTCTTGTTCAAGAATTGCATGGCTTGATTAGGGGAGATGGTGGATATAGCTTCGGCCTCGACAAGTGATCGACCGCGATGATGATTCATTTTTTCTAGTATTGTGCCATAAGTAGAGGTCTGACTATATCCATCCCCCAAGTGGAAAAAGGCTAGGCTGATCGGACATCGATCATTTCTGTGGGTGGTGCTCGAATGTTCTTAGCATATGCTTGGCACGGCTCGCATTTTTCTATTAACTCTTTAACGTTGTGAGCATTGGATTTTAATGATCCTTCTCACGAAACGATAATGAGAGCTATTACATAATGCAGCATTCTACAGGTGTTATCTACTTAGAGTGGTTTTAATGTAGTTTAGTCAAGCTTTTTCAAACCTAAACCTCAGAATACTAGCGCCTAAGCCCTAAAAGGTGTAAAAAGGTCTAAAATATTCAAAACATGTCAAAATCGGTCAGTTTCGGGCGATTTCGAGTAGTTCTGGGAAGTTTCAAGCAAAACCAATCGGATTGGTTTGTATCGGTCTGTATGGATCCTTATGGGTCGACCTGGATCTGTATCGGTCCGTACAGGTCGACCCGGATCTATATGGATGGACCGGTTAGACCCATAAGGGTCCCCCAGACCCGTATGGGTCCATCCCATCTGTACCGATCTAAACACTTCTTGAATTACCTAATTTGGTACCAACGGGACCTGTACGGGTCTAAGCCACCCATACCTGTCCCTCAGACGCCCAAATAGTCGGTTTTAATGCCTATAATCTGCCATAAATCAATATATTCTTCCATAAAAGAATATAATTCGATATAGTAAATATAATTTTCCATAAGCGAATATATTCTGCCTTAAAAGAATATGATTCGATATAGTAAATATAATTTGTCATAAGCAAATTTAATTTGACATAAAAGAAGATAATTTACCATAAACACATAAAATCAACCATTTAATACGTTCAGACCTTTTTCCTATAAATAGAGGTCATTTTCCTCATTTCACAAAACAACATACAAAACTGAGAAATCATAATAGAAAGCAAATTCTATTATAGGGAAATTATTCTAGCAAAGTTCTTGAGGTTATTGTAAGGGCATAGAAGAGGTATAAAAGGTATAAAATAGGGGAAAAACCATTCCACATTAGTTTTACGCACATTTTATTTATTTCTAACTTCATATTGAGGATTGGGGGAGATTCTGTCCACACAAATACTCACCTAAACAAATCTAAATCCATCATTTCATCATCTACTTTGACAAAATTTCCATTCAGCATTAGAATCGCTCTAGAGTGGATTCACCGCGTAAAGGTACACTTCTGAGTTTCAAAGAGACTCACACCTCAATTATTTATTTATCTCTCTCCATCAACTCAATTCTATCTGTTCTCTTATTCTTGTTTTAGGTCTGGTCCTAACCCATATGAGCCTTGTTGGCACCTTATGTCCTTTAGGATATTAAACTGGTGCGCCATACTCATACAGAAGGAAATCTCATTTTCATTTCACTGCTCCTCCATTATTCTACTCATTAAATCGAACTAAGTTTCTGCCCGGGACCAGACAGGACCCATTAGGTTCCCCCATACCCGTACCGGTCCTCTTTTGTAGCCGTAAGGGTCCTACCCACCCTTATTGGTACTGGCCCTCAGGCAGAACCCAAAATTCATTTGAATCGATTAAAATCAATCCAACTCACCATTTGCCATGCGATCATTTTCACTAATAATCCCGTAAATCAACCCATAAAAGTTAAAATGTGTTTTTATAACAAAATTAGTTGAAGACTCATTATTTCTCTCCGATCCTAGAAGCCGCCAGGGCACTATCGATCGTAAAACCGCCACGCTAACATAATCACATTTTTCCTAATGAAATGCCAACTTATGACGTGCTATAAACTGTGCTAATCTTTGTGGACACAGGGGAATTTATTTTTATTTTTATTTTATAACTTAGAGCAAATGTATAGGTTGTCTTGCCATTCTCCGATTTTCCCCCGGTTGTAATTTTTATTCTCCCATTTATTGCTTGTACTTTATTGTAATCTGTAAATGCATGTAACGAGTGTGAAAGAGTGTAGAAATAGATTTCTGTGATAAATCCCAAAATGATGAAAACAAGAAACAGTTTTACGCAGTGATTGTAACTTTGAATCAATTAAATGAGAAATAAGTGACTCATCCGATACCTGAATCTCTGATCCAATAGGTATGAGTCTCCCACCCAATGGGAACCATACCAAAACTATTTCCCAAGTAGACAACTTAGGTGGCGACTCTATCATTTGTATCGAGATTGGGTCTCGATTCTTTTATTCATTAAAATTGGTTATTTGTGCAAACTTAAACTAAAAATATTTTATTTCGCTCAAATCCAACCAATCCCCAGTAGGCCCCGCCTCTCACACAGTCGCTAAGGGAGACCCATACGTCATCGACACCTTATAGTGGCGACTCCGCTGGTGATATAATCTTTTAACTTGCAAAATTTTGGTTTGTTTTAAAAGCTTAAAAGATTAAGATGAGCAACGAAAATCATTTACTTGATTCAAGTTGTTTTCTTTTTCATCATTTAGGAAAATTATCACACTCTATCTTCTCATCTCCTTCTCTCTTTAGTTAGATGTGCTCTTCTAGCTCTAGGTTAAGGTGCCCTATTATTTTCGCAACACTCGCAAAAGTGTCACCCATGCCCACCAGGAATTGGGGACACTCTAGTGGGTGGAGCACTCATTGCTATCTTCCTCCAAAAGAGGCTTGATGCGATGGGAACCTTCTACATCAAACTTCTAATATGTCCTTATACCATTCTTATCGAAAGCCTTAGAATTTTACCTTCTAGGTACCCATTCTGTGTGAGATTAGACTAGAGAAGAATACCCTCAAAACTGGAGGCTAAGGATGGAATCGATCACTTATCATGTATTGTGTTACATTCCCCTGTAATTAACCCAGTCATGAAATCGTTATAATCTGTGCATGCATAACACATCCTATACATGTATTGATCATTTGGTTCCCACCTGAGCAAGAATCAAAGCTTGGCAACCATCTCAAGTTCATTTGGTTCACATTCCGGTTTCTACGTAACTAAATTCAGTTCAGGGTTGAATGTCTGCCTCTGTCTCCTGGCAATCCATTGTCCAGTCAGGTCGGGCAGTTGGGTTTAGTTGGTCTGTATGATTCAGGGGGTATAGCAGATCCGCCGGCCGTCAGTCAATCTATTCAGCCTAGCTAAGGATTTATGCCGCTAGTGTTTCAGTTTAGGGGATATAGCCAAGGTCCCAACTTCGTAGCCACGCCTAAGGGGACGACCTTCCATCTCCCAATAGGTCTACCCTTTGGCATGACTATAAATGCTCAACAACTTTCACCTCCGGTCTAACCATAAGAGGGGAAGATTGGATATCCGAAAAGGCTGAAAAGTGGAAATACTTGAGGAATTGGAGTACATTGATGAAACAGAAAGAGGACTAGTGGCAATACAAGTAGAAGCTCAGTATTGGAAGACTACTGATTCACCGATAGTTCCTACTAAGATTAAAGATGAAGACCCTCCACATCAGGAGGATGATTTCATGGATGAGGTAACCTTTTAACGTTGTTGGTATTTTTATGCAAACAACGCCGCTTATAAAGCATATCACAAATAAATTGATGCATTCACATTATGTTTGAGCATTTTATTCTTAAAGATATCGTGCACTCATAAAATAAATATTCTTAAAAATTTCATCATGTTTATTAAAGAAATTGAATTTGAGTACATCGCAATGGCATAAGGTTCCAATGGTTAAAACTTACTTTAAAAAAAGAGAGATAAAAATTGCTTAGCAAACATGATAGCCTTAGGTCTTAGCTCATCTTTTTCTATAAGGGGGGAGGAAGATACACATCACTAAGAAAGAAAGCCAAGAGCCTAAAAAAAGGGGAAGACATACTTCACATCAAAAGCACCATTGAAAGAAAAGATCTTACAACACAAATCCAAAATCAAGGGAAGCTTAAATCCAATGCTCTTCCAAAACTTTCAAAAGGATAAACCATCACATCCAAAAAATGGGCATTTCTTATCAATGTAGGTGCCTCCCTTGGACCTATATTCCCATCAAAATATCCCTCCAAAAATGCTTTCTCCGTTTGCTAAAAAAAAGATCCCTCGCCCTACATGATGATCCCAAGCCTCCATAGTAACATGACCTCCTTTCACAAAAGAGGAAAACATGTTCATTCCAATACTAAATGGCCTAAGCTTACCCAAAGCAACCCCTTAAGGTAGGTGATCTAATTCTTAAACAGCTACAACAAGTTAACACTGATTCTAGGGGCAAGTTCAGGCCTAATTGGGAAAGACAGTTCGTGATGGATAAAATCCTAGGTAAGGGAGGAATTAAGCTTAGGGATATGGGCGAAAATGAGTTCATGAATCCAGTGAATTAAGACAGGCTTATGCGCTATCATGTCTAGGTTAAAAGAAATAAATCATAAAAAGCAGCACAATGAAAAAAAAGATAAAGAATAAATCACCCGACGAGTGGTCCTCTACTGCTTGGGCAAAAATTAGGGTGCAAACCGCTGATCTGTATTCCACAAACTGGTCAGGCAAAAGTTAGGATACTCCAACAAAAATAAAGCCCGCTAAGTTGAAAACCCGAAAAGGCGGCTTAGGCAAAAGTTAGGGCATTGAGAGAAAAACGTCAGTTGCTTTCTAGAAAATCTGTAAAAGACCAGAAAGCAGGTAATAACCAATGGAAACTATTGTCATTGACTATGCACTCAAATTTAATTTTATCGATGAACATGTTATGATTTGCTACGAATCCTAGTCTTATGAATGCATGCATGTCTTTAGGTGAAATGGTCGCAAGTATGTGAAGGACAGTTTATTCTCTGCATTTTTGTGCTCTTTGTTATTATCTGTACTGTGCGTATCATTCAACAAAGGACAAAAATACCGATCTGTCCCAAAAAAAGGCCTATGCAAAAGTTAGAAAAATTTTGTTAAACTGAGCCGCCAAGGACAGTTAAGATAAAAGAAAAGAAAGAGAAAATCCGCTGGGTTGAGCTGCCAAGGATAATTCAGGCAAAAATTAGGACAAGAAAAATACAAAATTGGTTCGATAGATATCATCACATCAAGCGGTCTATGCAAAAGTTAGAACTCAATTAAAAAACACCAGTATTTTGCACTTACTTTTGTTCTTTAAGCATCATTTGTAATAGCAATGTTTCACATTTGGGATCCCTCAAGTTTAGTTTTCCCACTGTGAAGCTACTCGATAGCACACATCATCCGAAGCGCCAAGTGCCTCCACTAGCATCATCCAGCTTGCACCATGTTACAGTTTGGACACCTCAAAAAACACACTCCCCTAGTGTGCAAAATGTGAATCTCAGCTATCGAATCTCGGTAGTACTCATTGGTCTCAGTCGGGCCAGTCTTTCAGTAATCTAGAGCTTCGAAAGTTTGGTTACTAGTCAATTCACCAGTAATTTAAGCCTTTACCAAAGAAGGGCAAGACAACAATATCCTCGAGGTAAAGGATCAATCAAGGACCCAGACAAGCAAGAAAAGCCCAAGTAACCTAAGTTACTAGGGGTTCCTGTCCCTGGTACTCAACCTGAGTCTGGTCCCGTGCATCCACCAGCGGGCTATCCCTGTCTATCATCACATGATCCTCTGCCCCACCAGCATCCACAACAGGTAGATTAGGAACCCTAGTCTCCGAAGGTCCTGCTATACTCCCAGCGGTAATATTGATCTCCTCTACTCACCGCTCTACCTCCTGCTCATCTCCCACCACTTGAGTGGCCACTGGTGCTACCCGACGAGCCAAAATATCCTCCTTCAACAAAAGAAAAAGCTTGCTAGATTGAAAACTCGAAAGGGCGGTCCAGGAAAAAGTTGAAGCTAAAAGGAAAAAGTCCACTAGACTCAGCCTTCAAGGACAGTTCAGGAAAAAATTAGGACAAAAAAAGAAAGAAAAAATAAAGGTTCGATAGGTCATCTCACATCGAATGACCTATGCAAAAGATAGAACATCACTCGGCCCCCTTGCTACGAAATCACTAGATGGAAATAATACGGGTCTACAAGGTGCAATGTTCAATGATCTCAGTTTAGGAAAAGAAAAATTAGCATGCATAGTAAGTTAAATGCCGAAAGTAGCAATCTAAGTTTACAGAAACGTAACCCACACTAGGCCGAAAAGTATCAAACATCCAGAAAATAAAAGTACATCTTAATCTAAGCTACTGAGGGATCATATCCCCAGTAATCCTTTGAAGTCCGGTCCTATATATCCCCCAACAGGTCATCCAAGTTAATCATCACATGGTCCTCAGCCCTTACGGCATCCTCAGCAGTTGCATCGGCTCCTCCAGCATGTTGGTCTACCTCTTGCTTAGATCCGTCCCTCTGAGTCACTATCGGTGCCACTCAGTAGGCAGAAAGGTCATACTCGAACACAGAATCAGACGGCTCAGGTACCAACTTACCCTCAATCATCTGGGCCAACTGGCCCACAACATCTCGACCTCGGCCCTCGCCCGAGCAGTCTCCGCTCTAGCTCTCTCCAACTCCTCCACTAGTGGCCTAACCCGGTCCCCCTCAGTAATGGCTACTCGCAACTGCTCCTCCAGGAACCTAGCTCGCTCCTCAGAGGCATCCAAATCCTGAGCGGACTTACCACACTCCACAACCAACAGAGTCTACAACGATAACCAAGGGATCAATACATATATATATAAATGTTCATACATCAAGCATCTTGCATAGTTTAGCTTTGAGTTTTGTAGGTTTGAACTTACCATGAGGGTATCCTGAATCTACATCAGATATAACACCAGGAAGAAGCAATAAGCCTCATCTGGGCGTACACTACCTATCCATACTTGTGCGAGTTCATAAAAGGCGTACAAGTCCACTTTTCAGATTCAAGACAAGGTTCTCACAAGAGTGAAGCACAACAATGTCACAAATGCCATTATAGGGGCACACTAGTCGAACTCGGGTTCCACTTAAAACCATCCTCAGCTATACAGGTCCCTGGCAGGTGTAGGCATCCCATCTAACAGCTTCTTCATCCATACGGGTCAGCATCAGGCGTACAGCTCCTACCTAGCCATACGAGGTCCACCCTCCCATTTTAGAATAGTTTTCTATGTAAAACTAGAACTCCTCAGTAGCAGGGATACATCAAATCCAAATTGGGCAAACCCCACTTCTCAAACCCCATTCTTTTAGCTAATTAAGGGTTAAACCCCTAGCTCACCTTGATCCTTGATTGAAAGGACAAAAATTTTTGTTTACCATAAAGTCAATGAAGAATTATGGTAAGCCATGTCAAAGCAATTGCTAATGTAAATACCTTTTCATGTGCAGGTTCATTCAAGGGGAGGATCTCCAAGCTGTCATAAAATCAAGGGGCAAGGATCCCCACAAGACAAGAGATTCTGGCGCGAGCCAAGGAAGTTTTAACCTACAAGAAATCCTTAGTAGAAAAATCATCTAGAAAGACACCTCCCCCAGCAAAGAAGTCAATTGGGAGGCATCCCACGATTCCCCATCAGTGGATACCATTGAGGGGCATCCCCCCACCATCTAACACCCTAACAGCACCCGCCCTAGAGGCACTCCCTAAAGTGACTCAATCAAGGGGTATCCCTCCCATCATCAAACACCCTAGGGGTATTCCCCAACAGTGCCAGCTAGTAGAAGGGGCATACTAGGGGCACCCCGGTTCGAGTTAGGACCAACCCAACATCACTAAACTCGGTCTTTTCTTTTAGTTGGGGCAAGTCCTGAACCGCATATATCAAAGTTTTACTAACCAGTTCCATTATCATGTGCAGGAACCCATGGAGAGGTATCTGTAGAAAAAGAAGGAATTCCCCAGCCACACTCCCACCCAGGGGGCATCATTCAAAGGACATATCCAACAAAGGTGTCCTCC
This sequence comes from Euphorbia pulcherrima, assembly GCA_947683365.1. Lineage (NCBI taxonomy): Eukaryota > Viridiplantae > Streptophyta > Magnoliopsida > Malpighiales > Euphorbiaceae > Euphorbia > Euphorbia pulcherrima. The sequence continues at coordinate 39,829,514 of CANTUS010000008.1, read as the reverse complement.
AAGGGGCACCAGCCAAGTGGCATATTCCCAAGAAGCATTCCCAATAACCAGACCATTGGAGGGATCATTTCCCTAACAAGTGAACCATTCGAGGGGCATCCTCCCAACCAGTCAAGCCACCCAAGGCAATTACCAGGGGAAACCCTCAGCAGCTAAGTTTCTCTTTCCAGGGGCACACCCTAGCAATCCAAGTCATCTTGGAGACTTGCTCCTAAGCAATTAAGCCACTCATAGGCTATTTTCCCCCCAATAATCAGGCCACTCTAGGGGCATACCAAAATAAGATTGGGACCAACCCAATATCTCTTCACTCACTCTTTACAGTTAATTAGTCACAGAACCCCGATATGTCTTAATACTTAATTGAAGGGGCAAAAATCTTTATTCGTCACAAAGTCAATCAAGAATTAAGATGTACCTTTTCAGGTCATATTCTGATAAAACTTGTTTTTCCTCTACGGGTCAGACAAGACGAAAGAGCATCCACATCAGGATATTTTATTCCCCAGCGGATGAAGCATTCAAGGGGCATCCCCTCTATCCCCATAAGAAGCCAATCTATATCCCCGATGACTAGATGGTTAAAGGAACCATTCCCTCAGTCAGAACAATACCTAAGGGGCATCGACCCCAAAATCTCCTAAGGGTAAAGTTCTAAGGGCGCCTCCCCAACTAGTCAAGCTCTCTTGAGACAGTTTCCAAGGATACTCCCCATCAGCTAGGATGTCCTAGGAACACCTTCCTCTAAATAATTAAAGTTGCCCTCGTGCAGTTTCCCCCTAATAGTCCAAATGGACTAGCCATTCAACGGCTATCTCTACAGCAATTAGCTCCCTAGGGGCACCCCAATTCGTGTTGGGCTAAAGCTAATATTTCTAAACAAAATTTACAGTTCATTCAAGGTCTAACCCCCATCCACACATCTTCATTCCTGATTGAAGGGGAAAATTTTTTTTTTACTATAAAGTCAATCAAGAATTAAGATGTATCATTACAGACAGTAACTTACACAATGTTTTTATTATCTTTTTTGGCAGGTAGCTTAACACCATTAGCAGCAGAGTCATCCACCTTAGGAAAGGGATACACCATCAGTAGGAGAGTCATCCACCTTAGGAAAGGGATACACCAGCAGTAGGAGAGTCATCCGCCTTAGGAAAGGGATTCACCATCAGTAGGAGAATCATCCGCCTTAGGAAAGAGATGCAATATCAAACCAGGAAAGTCGATCTGCCTTAAGAAATGATACGAGGAAAAGTCATACGCCTTAGGAAAGGGATGCAATATCAAACCAGGAAAGTCTATCCGCCTTAAGAAAGGGATATGAGGAGGACTAATCCACCTTAGGAAAGGGATACACCAACATCAGTTAAGGGAAAGTCATCCACCTCAAGAAAGGGATACGCATAACAAATAAGAGATGTTCTCCTTAAGAAAAGAACACCAAGGAAAGGAGTTTGCCTCAAGAAAGGAACCCACCTATATCACAACATTATAAAGACCTTTACAGGGGCACATCCAGTCTAGAATCGAGGCTAACCTCACTTCTCCTAAACTCTGTATTTTAGTTATAATCGGGGCAGGCCTCATAGCTCACCTTGATACTTGATTGAAGGGGCAAAAATATTTTTGTTTTCACAAAAATCCATCAAGAATTAAGGTAAGCCGTTTTTGAATTAATCACTAACAGGGAAATTTTTTGTAGAGGTCCATCTTAGCACAGAAGTTTTTCCCCAACAAATGAATCTTACCAAGAAAGACTTCCCTAGCAGAAGAAGCTCTACTCAAAGGATATTACTTTACTCCCCAGCTAAGGAATCAGTCAATGGGCATACCCCCATCATTAAGAACCCTAGGGGCACCCACGTTAGGGTCATTCCCCAGTAGAGGAATCAGGTCTCATGGGCGTCCCCCTATTTCCTAATAGTAAAATCATCAGATCTCAGGGGCATACCCCTACCAACCTAGGGGCATCCCCACATTTCCTAATAGCAGAATCATCAGATCTCAGGGGCATCCCCTCACCAACCCAGGGGCATCCCCCCATTTCCTAATAACAGAATTATAGGATCTCAGGGGTATCCCTCCACCAACCCAAGGGCATCCCTCCATTCCCTAACAAAGGAATCAGGTCCTAGGAACATCCCCCCATTTCTCTACAGAGCAATCAGATACTAGAGGAATCCTCTATTTCCCAGTAGCAAAATTATCAGATCCTAGGGGCATCCCCCTACTAATCCAGGGGCATCTCCTTAGTAGAATCATTCAATGGGCATACCCCCATCATCAAAGACCCTAGGGGAACCTACCCTAGGGGCATTCCCTAGCAGTAGAACAAGCAACGATTGGGCCAAACTTGATATTTCCTGCACATAGTTTTCAGTTTATCTCATCCACACATCCTCATTCTTAATTGAAGGGGCAAAAATATTTTTGTTTTCATAAAATTCAATCAAGAATAAAGATGTGTCTGCTTAGATAATGACTAACTCGGTGTTCAATTGTTGTCTCTTTTTTCAGGTTATTCAAATTCTCCAGCAGGAGAGTCATCTACCTTAGGAAAGGGATACACCATCAGCAGTAGGAAAGTCGATCTGCCTTAGGAAAGGGATACACTAGTCAGGAGAGTCATCTGCCTTAGGAAAGGATACACCATCAGTAGCAGGAAACTCAATCCTCGATCTGCCTTAAGAAAGGAATACACACTTTCCCCAGTAGAGTCACTAGGGATGCATAGTAGCAAAGGAAAGTCATCCACCTCATGAAAAGAATACGCATTGGCAAGGAAATTCGTCCGCCTCAGGAAAGGGATATGCAGTAGCAAAGAAAAGTCATCCACCTCAATAAAGGGATACGCATTGGTAAGGAAAGTCATTTGCCTCAGGAAAGGGATACGCATTGGAAAAGAAAAGTCATCCGCCTCAAGAAAGGGATAAGCATTGGCAATAGAAAGTCGTTTGCCTCAAGAAATAGACCCCCGGGAAAGGAGTTCACCTCAAGAAGGGAACTCGCCCATGTCATTACCTCATATATAATTTTTAAACCCTCGCTCACATCGTGAGATCATACAGATCCATATCTGTAATGATCCCATGAGGGGCAGTCTGTGAGCACTGGATTTTAACGATCATTCTCACAAAATGATGATGAGACCAATATAATGCATCCTTCTATAAGTGTTATCTACTTGGAGTGGTTTTAATGCAGTTCGGTCAAGCTTTGCCAAACCTAAACCTTAGAAAACTAGCGCCTAAGCCTTAAAAGGTCTAAAATGGTAAAAACATGCCAAAACTAGTCAAAATCGGTCGGTTTCGGGCGATTTCGGGCACTTCTGGGAAGTTTTAGGCAAAATTGGTCGGACCAGTTCTTACGAATCCATACAGGTCGACCTAAATCCGTACGAGTGTATCGGTTGGACCCATACGGTTCCATCCCATCCGTACAGGTTTGAAAACTTCCCGAGTTACCTAATTAGGTACCAGCGGGACCCGTAGAGGTCCAGGCCACCCGTACCGATCCCTCAGATGCCCAAACAGTAGGTTTAAATGCCTATAATCTGCCATAAATGAATATATTCTGCCATAAAAGAATATTATTCAATATAGTAAATATAGTTTGCCATATAGAAAATATAATTTGCCATAAGCGAATATATTCTACCATAAAAGAATATAATTCGATATAGTAAATATAATTTGCCATATAGTAAATATAATTTGTCATAAGCAAATATAATTTGACATAAAAGAAGAAAATTTTCCATAAATGCATAAAATCAACCATTTAATGCGTTCAGACCTTTTTTACCTATGAATAGAGGCCATTTTCCCCATTTCACAACACAACATACACAGCTGAGAAATTATAATAAAAAGCAAATACTATTATAGGAAAATTATTCTACCAAAGTTCTTGAGGTTATAGCAAGGGCATAGAAGAGGTATACAAGTTATAAAATAGGGGGAAAACCATTCCACATTGGTTTTGCCCACATTTTATTTATTTCTAACTTTATATTTAGGATTGGGGGAGATTCTGTCCACACAAATACTCACCTAAATAATTCTAAATCCATCATTTCATCATCTACTTTGACAAAGTTTCCATTACATTAGAATCGCTCTAAAGTGGATTCACCGTGTAAAGGCATGCTCCTGAGTTTCAAAGAGACTCACACCTCAGTTGTTTATTTATCTCTCTCCATCTACTCAATTATATATGTTCTCTTATTCTTATTTTTGGTCTAGTCCTAACCTATATGACCCTTGTTGGCACCTTATGTCCTTAGGGATATTAAACTGGTATGCCATACTCATACGGAAGGAAATCTCATTTTCATTTCAATGTGCCTCCATTAATCTGCTCAGTAAATCGAACTAAGTTTCTGCCCGGGGATAAGACAGGACCCATACAGGTCCTCCATACCCATACCGGTCCTCCCCAGTAGCCATACTAGTCCTCCATACCTATACCGGGCCTCCACGGTAGCCGTACGGGTCCCACCTACCCGTCCGTATAGGTACCAGCCCCCAGGCAGAACCCAAAATTCATTTTAATCGATTAAAATCAATCCAACTCACCATTTGCCATGTGATCATTTTCACTAATAATACGATAAACCAACCCACAAAAGTTAAAATGCATTTTTATAATAAAATACGTTGAAGACTCATTATTTCTCTCTAATCCTAGAAGCCGTTCGGGTACTATAGATAACTTGGGTCTTGAGATTTAGGTGGCAACTATATCATTTGTATCGAGATTTGGGTGGTGACTCTATCATTTGTATTGAGATTTGAGTCTCAATTCTTTTATTCATTAAAATTGGCTATTTGTGCAAACTTAAACTAAAAATGTTTTGTCACGCCTAAATCCAACCAACCCCCAGTGGGCCCTAACTCTCACACCGGAACCAAGGGAGACCCACACGTAATCGACACCTCGCAGGCGTTTAGCTCTATCATCGACTAGTGAAAACCATGTAGCTTGGCCTTTTTGACTACGGCGTCCTTCTTTTCATGGCCTCCATAGATCCCTCTATGGATTTCACGCAAGATATAGTCAGTATCCTTCTTTTCGAGGCATTTCTTCCAAGGGTAGCACAATGAACGTCATTACAAGTGATTGCCTAAGATCGAATATCGGAATGATTTTCTTACAATTTTTTGTGCCTCAACTTTGTCTTCAGGGAGGGTGGAATCTTTCAGGTATCTCCATATCGGGGAGTACCATTCCTCCATCGGCTCAATTTTGCCTAGAATAACTAGGACTTCATTCCCTCTAGTGCTAGGTCAGTCAAAAGTTTATCCCCACGGGGATCCGATGCCGCCTTTGCTAACTTATCAGCTTTAGTGTTCTGAGCTTGCGGTATATGTCGAATTTCTATCTTTGTTCCTACCTGCTTTATCCTGCCGATAAGCGCTCACACCAGGATAAGGTATCGCTGCATTATCGCATCTTTCGTTGTATATACTCCCCCCAACTGATTGATAATAAGCTTTGAGTCACTGTAGACATGAGCTCAGTCTGGCTGTATTACTTCGATCAACTGTAGGGCGAGGATGAATGCCTCGTACTCGGCCGCGTTGTTTTTTGTGGTGAAGGAGAGTCTAGTCACCTGATTAATGACTATTCTATTTGTGCCTCACATATGCACTCCAATGCCCCCCTACCCTTGGGTCAAACTTCCATCAATAAAAGCTTTCCATGTCTCCTCTAACAATGTGGTAGGCTCGAGCGATGGAGCCTCTTGTACAAAATATACTAATGCTTGAGCCTTCATCACTTTCTTTGAGTCAAACCTAACATCAAACTCTGACAATTTCACTGCCTATTCTGCTAATCTGCCCGATGTCATAGGTCTTTCGAGAACTTTTTTCAAACCCAGGTTAGTTCGGACCATAATCGTGTAAGATTAGAAGTAATGCCTCAGCTTTTGAGATACAATGATGACAATATAGACAGCTTTTTCAAGATAAGGGTATCGTAGCTTGGCATCCTTAAGGACTTTACTGCAATAATACATGAGGTACTGCTCTACCTTCTCCTCCCTAACCAAGGCCATTCCCAGCGCCTCTTCAAAGGTGCTGATATAGAGAAATAGACACTCTCCAATGGTAGGTCGGCTTAGTAGTGATGGTGAGGAGAGGAATTGTTTTAAATTGTTGAATGCCTTGGCACACTCATCGATCCATGTGAAATTCTTTGCCCCTTTTAGGGTTTTTTAAAAAGGCATACATCTCTTGGCTGAGCATGATATGAATCGACTCAAGGAGTTGATCTTGCCATTTAACCTCTGTACATCATTCACAGTCTTGGGAGGCTGCAATTCCATTATTGCCTTGATCTTGTCGGGCTTTGCCTCTATCCCTCAGGGGGAGATTAAAAATCCCAAAAACTTCCCTATCGCTATGCTGAAAGCTCAGTTTTCTGGGTTCAGCTTTAACTTATACTAGTTCAAGATGTGCAACACCTCTTTGAGGTCAATCGGGTGTGCATCGACTGTCTTACTTTTGATGATCATGTCATCGACGTGTAACTCCACCGTATCACTGATCTTGCCTTCAAATATTTTGTTGGCCAAGTGTTGGTAGGTCACACCTATATTTTTTAATCCTAATGGCATGACTTTGTAACAATACATTCCTTCGTGGGTTATGAACGAAGTCTTTTCACGTCGTCCTTAGCCATGGGTATCTCATTGTACCCCGCCTTCATGTCCATGGTGGAGTAAGACTCATAACCCATAATTGCATCTACTAAGGAGTCAATGTTGGGCAGCAGGTAACTATCTTTTGGATAGCCTTTGTTCAGATCAGTGAAGTCTACACACATTTGATAGGCCCGACTTGGCTTTTTGACCAATACTACATTTAACAGCCAATCGAGGAACCGAACCTCCCTAATATGACCTGCCTTTAATAGTTTTACCACCTCTTCCTTAATGGCGCACTACTTTTTTAGACCGTGGTTCCTGGGCTTTTGTTTGATAGGGTTGGCTTTCGGGTCGACATTTAGCTTGGTCTCCATGACTCTAGGATCCACCCCGGTGATGTCGGCCTCTGACTAGGCGAATGAGTTTTCGTTCCTCCTGAGAACCTCGATCAAGCTAGCCTTTGCTTAGGGGTTCACGTCCTCCGATATAAATACTTTCCTATCTTGGCTTAGGAGTAATGTTTTTAACTTATCGTGGGGCTCGGTCTTATCTGGCATATTTTCTTCAGCCTGGTGGGTCGGCTTGACCCATATTGAAGCTAGGTATATCTCTCATGCCATCTTTTAGTTGCCTCTAATGGTTGCCATTCCTTTCCTGGTCGAAATTTGCATCATAAGGTAGCATAAGTTAACCACCGCGTCGGACTCAACTAGGGTCGGTCTTCCTAGAATAATGTTGTATGCTAAGGTCATATCCACAATCAAAAACTCTACTTGCTCCACTTGATCAAATTATCTCCCATGGCGATTTATAGTGTGGCCGACCCTATGACCTTGTCTGCATGGCCGCCCAAGCCTAAGATTGGGTCCTGATAGACTCTGAGCTTGTTTGGGTCTAATCCGAGGGCGTCATAACTGGAGCGAGCCATTAGATTGATCGAATTCTTAGTGTCTATCAATACTCTTTTAATAAGGAACCACTCAATCTCCATTTTAACTTCTAGTGCATCCTGATGTGGAGCAGGTTTGGGTATATGGGTGAAGGAGTAGTACACTCCTCAATCCCGACTGGTGTTATTGACCAGTGATGCTTTGTGTTTCTTTAACATTGGTTCGTCATAAATGATGTGAATAACTCCTCGCTGAGTTGACGGGATTGGTTGCTCTCTCAGTGGGAGCAGCTTCATGCCTCTTTGTCTACTCCTCGTATTATCGATGCGGTTACAGTCCTACTAAGAAGTGATCGAGTTCCCCTCGGATGCCCTCTTGTTAAGTTCGATGGCTAAATGTTGACAATCCTCGGTGTCATGGCCCTCCAATTTATGGAAGTCGCAATAGGTGCCTGGCTTTCCCGGCCACTTTATCTTCAGTGGGTATTCAATATACTGTCGATTCTTATTTATCTAGTACAACACTTCCTTCTAATCTGCTCTCAATGGAATCAGGTCATTAGGGAGATCGTGATGTTTATATTCATACCTGGGGGGCCCCGGGGGTAACTTATTAGACCAGGGCAGACTCGGCTGTCGACCTATGTGCACGTGCATCGGTGTCCCTTTCTCATGGGCCTCGTAAGTTACCACTCCTGCGCCTTCTGCATCATTAGTGCCAAGCTCTTCAATCTTCTTGTTAGTAAATCCTTTTTAAGGTTAGGATTTGTACATTTTCTTGCTAGTATATTAGTGGTGACGTCGACGCTAAACCCCTTTACCTTGAGGGTCGCCCTATGGAATCGCTCCGCAAAATCTCCTAGTATTTCATTTTGACCCCGCCTTATCAACTATAAATCTTGAATAGTCTTATAAGGTGGGATTGATGTTACGAAGTATAGGAGGAAGTCTTTTATCATTGCCTTGAAGTTCGTGATCGATCTTGGTTTTTTATTCTCAAACTAGAAAGTGGTCGGTCCCTCGAGGGTCGTTGGAAAGATCTTACATAGCATCGCATCAGTCACCCAGGTGGTTGCCATTTTCTGCTTGAAATTCTTAACATGAAGGGTCGGGTAGCCAGTGTCATTGTAGTCCCGTAACTTCGGTCATTTGAAACTTTAGGGGAATTCAGCCCTTAAAATCTCGGGGGAGAACGGCGATTCTATGTCCTTAATCTCGGGGATGGCCAGCTCCATTCCCATATCTGCGAGGAGCGCCTTCACATTTTTCATCACATCGCTTGCCCATTTTGGGGCTAAATTTTTCTCAATTTATTCAATCGCCTGTTTGGAGGCTATGGTTTGGTCAGATCTGGCCGTCGACCTTCTGGGTTCTTTCATGATGAGTTAACAAATGTATTTAGGGAGCCACACCGAGGCTTTTTCCTTGTCTTTTCTTTTTTCTAGCTTGACTTGCGCTCACGGGGGCGAGGGAAGTTGGTATAGTCCTTCGTTACTACAGTCGCTCCTGGTCATGGTCTGAGTCGTAATTTTACTAGTCCTATACCTAACCGATGGGACCCCGGCTCTCGTGGACTCGGCTCAGCTTGAAGAGCCGAGGCCGTGGGGGTTGAAAGAGCACCATCTTCCTGGCTATGCTCATACATCAGACGCCTCTTAAGGTTCTAAAACCCTTTTGAGGCAGACCTGAATTGAGCTGATGTCGTAGCTCTCCGTTCCAAGTTAATGACCTTACCCTCTGTGGCAATGCATTGCGCATTTAGGGTGTTCACCGAATGCTCCATGTGGCTCATCTTATACATGAATTGCTTTATCATTGTAGCCAGTATTTTAAGATCGTCCGAGGCATCAGGCTTTGCCACGATTGCTTCTATCTGAGCATCAAACTTCGGCCCTAATACAATATTCTCAATTTCTTTACCCGATGCGTTAACCAGTTTTGGAGGTGTCGTTAACTCACTTGTCGACCCTAGGGACCTTTTCGTATCGACCTTGGTCGACATTGGCTTCAGGGCGGGCTTTTTCCTTATTGAATCTTCCATTATTACTACCAATTATGGAAACTTAGAAGAGAAAGATGCAGGTTCTTCGAACTGAATAAACCAGGTCACTGTGTTCGATCCACGCTCACCGCGCCAATTTGATGTCATGGGACTCGGGGCACAGAATCGGCTCGGTGCTTCCTAGATCGAGATACCTGCACAGACAACAGCTCGTTAGAGGGCTAGGTCGGTTGTCCGACGTGGCCTCTCCGACGCTCAAGTTAGTGTGACGTAGGGGGATGATGTAGATGTTACTAAAAGGGGTATGTTCCGTGTGTCAAATTACTTGGGGATACGTGCCCTTATTCCTTATATAGGGGATAATATCCCTTGGATAGTTGCCACGTGTCCGGCCTTGGGGGTTAAAGAATGTCTGGATAATTGATGTGTTCCTATCCCCTTTACTTGGTGGGCAAGTTCCCTGAGTGAGCTTCATGGGCCTTATTACTGTTAAGGTTTTATATGCCTTGCTATCACAAACTTAATCAAACTAAAAGAATGTTTTCTATGCTTTGAAAGTAAGATATAAATCATAATAATTAATAATTGATTATTTACAATAATACTAATAATTAAATAGTAATAGAAAGGGATAAAATATGCACACAAGACTCCAATAAAATTACAGCTATAAAAAATATACGAGAATTTAGACATATAGTTCATTAGATAGATTGAAAGCGGAAATCCACATATAAAAATAAAAATAATAACAATAATGAAGTTGTAATTATAATAATATTGGTAAGCTATATATATATATATATATATATAATCAATGAAGTTTTAAAAGACTTTTTTATCCTCATTTTTTTTAAAAAAAATTATCTTTATACCTTTTACATATATAGAATACTAATCAATGTTATTTACTATGAATCTATATATATTATTATTATCTATATAAAAGCAATGAAGTCCTAAAAGACTTTTTTACCCTTATACATTTTACATTTATAGATTACTAATGAGTGTTACTTATCACGAATAATAAATGATAAAAATTAACTAAAATCTATATCTATATCTATATATCTATAAAAGTAAAAAAGCCCTAAAAGACTATTTTACCCTTATACCTTTTAAAAGATTTTTATCCTTATACCTTTTACATATATATATTAGTAATTAATATTACTTATCATGAATAATAAATGATAAAAACTAACTACAAATAATATTTTTTATTATTAATTATTTTTAATGAATAAAAGTAAAATAACAAATAAATATATAAAAATAATAAAAGTTATATTTCAATTATATATTCATAATAATCATAACAATATCAAAATATAAAATTAAAATAAAAGAAAATTATAATAATAATAATAATAATAATAATAAATAACAACAACAACAATAATAATAATAATAAAATATTTGATGAGTAAAAAAGAGTCACATAATTCTTAAATCGGATTATAATCCGTCAAGAAATCTGTCAAAAAATCCACGAACCACGACTAACAATTTCACCAATTATACCTGTCAAAAAATTCATGTATTTAATTAATTTCTAATTAAAGTTTAAATTATATAATTTTTTGTTAAATAACAGGATTAAATAAAATCAAGAACAACAAATTAAATTTTAAAAAGAGAATTAACTTCATTCTAAAATTTTTCTATTCTTTTTTATTATAATCAACATAATTAAATAAAATCAAGAACAACAAATTAAATTTTACAAAATATAACTCTATTGATCATAATCTTATTTAGGAATTAATGTGACTCTTTTTTCCTCATCAAATATTTGACAAGGAATCACAGGATTACTGCAGAAAATTATATATTATAATACTATTCAAGAAAAAGTTTAAATTTTGTAATAGTACTTACTCCTTCATATGGAAAATAATAGAATATTTTTAATTATTTGATCAACTAATATATCTCCATCATCTATTTTTTGAAAATTTAATTTGTTATTTTTTATTATATTTAATTCTATTCTTTTGATTATAATCATATTATAGAATTTAATTTAATTCTGTTGATTATAATCCTATTTAAGAAATAATTTGAATTTTATAATAGTAATTACTCCTTCTCATGGATAATAATAAAATTTTTTTAATTATTAATGTTTGATAATAAATGTTTGATCACAATAAACTTTTCGAGCGATAAACCTTTCATTAGCGAGTCTATACAATTGATTTTTATTCTGATATGCTCAATAGATACTTTGTGTTTTTGCAGTGCTTCTTTTATGTCAAGTACTTTATATTCATGTGTTTCACACCCTTACGATACTTGTAATTCTTTCAAAAGAAGACCGTTGTGGAATTATTATAATACAATCTCAATAGTTTGCTATAATATCGACTATTCATGTACTTGATATTGAGCTTCACAACCACAATCATAGAATCGTGGTCTCAATGCCAAAATTTCAACATCCATTGTGAAAGTAGCAGTGACAACTTGCTCCCACTTTTCAATTGTATCACTCCATTTTCTTTATTAGAGAGTAAAGCCTTTGCATCACATAAGTGATAAGAAGTATGTCATCAAAATACAAGACGAACTCCCACTAACCTTCATTTATTTACAAAACCATAATGGTACAGTTAAACTTAGGGTACCATTGCATGGAAGTTTATTTCAGTCCATATATTGACCTTCTTAATTTACATACATAAATACTTTAATGCTTTAACTTCCATTTTATGTATTTAATATCTTCTTTGGGCAGAAAATTAAATACATAACCTTATACTTTCATTAATGTTATAACTTTAAACATTTGATTGATTCTATTCATTATATTTTGATTACACCTGGGTATGGGTCGGGTTCGGGCCGGGCTCAATCGGGCCTAACTAAAAAATAAGTAGCCCAAGCCCTGCCCAACCCATAAAAAATAAAAGCCGGGCTCGGGCCAAGCCGGGCCTTTATAAAATAATCAAATCTCAAGCCCGCCCCGCATGCTTACCAATTAATATATATAATTAAAAAATTAAAATATTTTTTAATAAAAAAATTATTGTAATTAAATAATTGTAACCACAATTCTAATATAAGTCACAAATTTGAGTTTTGAAGCTAAATTTTACAAGAGTTTTTAAAAATTTCAATAATTATTACTAATATAAATAATAAATATATATTTATTTAATAGTTCGGGCCCGGCGGGTCGGGCTTGGGTTTTAGGACTAAAACCAAGCCCATCCCATACTTTCTTCAGGCCTCTTCGGGTTCGGGCCGAGTCTAACCTCCAATTAATTTATCCAAACCCGGGCAGGCCTTGCGGTCCGGTGGGTTAATGCCCAGGTTTAATTTTGATTAACACATATAACACCTTTGGGCAGATTTACATCTTAATCATACGCGTAACAACAAAATCCCCCAATGTCATTAAACTACAAACAATGATCTACCTTTAGGTCATCTCCTAGCGTTGTGATTAATGATCTCAGTTGCCTAGTGTATATATTTTATGTCATTTATAGCATCTCTCCCACTAAGACAATTGAACAATCATATTTAAACATTTATTTACGCCGAACAAGGCCACTTTAGTGACTAACATGTTCTATATTCAATAAACGTTTAAATATAAAACCCTTATAAAATATTTAATCAAAATGAGCAAGGTCATTTTGGTGACTAACATGCCAACCATATATTGAACATTTATAAATTTGAATATTTTATTGTCATGTAACCTTCATTGAAACTTTTATACATGACCAATTTATATGTATGCACAATTAAATGTTTAAATAAAATAAGCATGTCACTTTGATCACCAAATACTTTCTATACAATAAACATTTAATTCATGCAACATAAACTTTTATAAGATAATTAAAATCTCAAATACTTTTATTATCATTTATCCTTAATTGGCATGACCAATATTAATACTCATTCCTTAATACTTAATCTTTAATTGGTACTCATAATACTAAATATGACAAAATAAACAAATTGACTTTCATTTGTTTACATTTCTGCAGTTGAATTTATGGACTAATTCATCCTTGTTAAAAATTAACTATATATGTAAGGAAATTATAACAATAATAAAGAAGGCGGAGAGAGAATTTAAGTTTTTATTTCATATATCTGAAGTAGATATCAAATGAAGAAATTGAATTCCTATTTATAGAGAAATCCAACGGTAAAAACGGTAAATAAATAAGAAACATATTACATCAAATATTAATGACATGTAGAAAACATATTATATTAAATATGAATGATGTGGACCTCACATCAATTATATAACCGCCTGCATAGTAATAGGAGGCTGATACATCAATTATTCAACACTCCCCCTTTGATGTATCATTTGTCGCAAATAGGACACTGCCTCGTTAAAAACCTTACTAAGAAAAAACTATGTGGGATAAAAACCTCAGTTAAAGGAAAAAAGAGTACAGTGTTTACTCCCATGTTCGCGAGTTAACTGGAGATCCTTAAGCCAATGCATCCCAATACTGTAAATAAATTTTTTGAAAGTTGAGGAAGGTAAAGGCTTGGTAAACAAATCTGCTAAATTGTTACAAGACCGGATTTGTTGAATGCTGATTTCACCATTCTTTTCTAGTTCATGAGTGAAGAAAAATTTTGGTAAAATATGTTTTGTTCTGTCTCCTTTAATATAGCCTTCCTTCAATTGAGCAATACAAGCAGCATTATCTTCATATATTATCGTCGGATCTTCCTTGACCGTAACGTTTCCACATGCTTCTTGGATATGTTTGATTAATGATCTCAACCACACACATTCACGACTTGCCTCGTGAATCGCTATTAACTCCACATGATTTAACGAAGTAGCTGTAATTGTTTGTTTTATCGATCGCCAAGATATAGCTGTTCCTCCATATGTGAATAAATAGCCCGTCTAAGATCGAGTTTTGTGTGGGTCGGATAAATAACCCGCATCCGCATATCCAACTAATTTAAGCTTAGACTCATATGAATAAAATAAGCCTAAATCAGTAGTTCCTCGAAGGTAGCGTATTATATGTTTAATTCCATTCCAATGTCTTCTTGTAGGTGCAGCGCTGTATCTTAATAATAAATTAACAGAGAATGCAATGTCCAGTATTGTGTTATTAGCAAGATACATCAAAGCACCTACTGTGCTTAGATATGGTACTTTAGGATCGAGAACTTTTTCATTATTTTCTCTAGGATGAAAAACATCTTTTTTCACATCGAGTGATCGTACAACCATTGTGTTACTCAATGGATGTGCTTTGTCCATATTAAATAGTTTCAAAATCTTTTCTGTGTAGTTTAATTGATGTACTAAAATTCCTTTTTTAAAGTGCTCAATTTTGCAAACCAAGACACAATTTTGTCTTTCCAATATCTTTACTCCCAAATTCTTTCTTTCAAGAATCAACTACTTTTGGAATCTCTTCTGCAGTTCCAATAATATTCAAATCATCAACATAAATTAAGATGATAATAAAATTAGATCCTAATTTTCTTATAAAAACACATGGATAAATTGGATCATTTTTATATCCTTCTTTTAATAAATGTTCACTGAGACGGTTATACCATATACACCCAGATTGTTTTAATATATAAGGATCTTTGTAAGTTTATTGAGTAAAGTTCTCGCTTGCCACATTTTTTCTGGCAGCTTTAATCCTTCAAGGATTTTCATATAAATATCATTATCAAGCGAACCATAAAGGTAAGCTGTGATAACATCCATAGTGCATTTGTAAATTTTCTTACACTGCAAAACTAATAAGATATCTAAAAGTTATTGCATCCACCACCGGAGAATGTCTCCTCATAGTCTATCCCAGGTCTTTGGGAAAAACCTTGTGCAACTAATTTGGCTTTAAATCTTATTATTTCATTTTTCACATTTCTCTTTCTAATAAAACCGATTTATAACCAACCGGTTTTACGTTGGTGTTTGAACTACTAGCCCGAATACTTTGCGTTTTTCAAGAGAATTTAGCTCTGCTTGAATTACTTCTTTCCATTTTTGCCAATCATTTCTACTTTGGCATTCTTCAATAGATGTTGGCTCATGATCTATATTTTCAATTTCAATATTAATCGCAACATTATATTAAAAAATATGGTCTATAACTATTTTATTGCGATTCCATCTTCTTTCAGTATTGATATAACTTATTTGAATTTTTTTCATTTTCAATAGCTTCTGGTGTTTGCACTTCTGGAACTTGCACTTCTTTCGGAAGTGTATTTTAATTTATATCCTCAATGGGAATATCTTCATTATCAATAACTCTCCTCCTTTTACAATTTTTACTCTTTGAACCAATAGGTCGTCCACGCTTCAGGCATGTTAGAGTAATATCCGTAGATTATTCTTCAGGAATCTCAATATGAATTCGCGCATTTACTGCTGGTATATGTGATTTCATTACTATTTTAGGATTAGCGAGTGCATCAGACAATCGATTTGCTAAATGTTGAAGATGGATTATTCTCTGAACTTCTAGTTCAGAATCATTTGATTTAGGATCCATATAAGAAAGTGATGAAGCATTCCATATTATTTTCTTTTCCAAAATTGGACTCTTATTCTCTCCTCCTAATTTTGGGAAAGTGCTTTCATCAAAATGACAATTTGTAAATCGTGCACTAAACATATCGTCAGTTAATGGCTCAAGATTTTTAATTATTAAAGGGGATTCAAAGCTAACATAAATTCCTAATCTCCTTTGAGGACCCATTTTAGTCCTTTGTGGTGGAGCAATAGGTACATATATCGCGCAACCAAAAACTCTAAGATGAGAAATACTAGGCTCATGGCCAGAAGCTAATTTTAATGGAATCATGATAACTTACTGGTCGTAAACGTATAAGAGATGCTACATGTAATATTACATAACCCCAAACTGTAGTCGGGAGATTTGTTCTCAAAATTAGCGATCGTGCAATCTAGACCATTTTGTGTATGAACATATGCTACAGGATGTTCAACTTTTATTCCAATCGACATACAATAATCATTAAATGTTTTGGATGTGAATTCTCCAGCATTATCAAGACGAATTAATTCAATAGGATAATCGGAAAACTGAGCCCGTAATCTTATAATTTGAGCAAGTAACCTTGCAAATGCGATATTTCGTGAAGATAATAAACATAAATGTGACCGCCTAGTTGAAGCATCAATCAGAACCATAAAATATCTAAATGACCCACATGATGGATGAATTAGTCCACATATATCACATTGCATGCGCTCTAAAAATGCGGCAATTCTATTCCAACCTTACTTCTGGAAGGTTTTATTACTACTTTTCCTTGCGAACAAGCAGCACTAAATAATTCATTATTTTGAAGAACTTCTAGTTCTTCAATGGATGCCCATGTGAATTTTCAATAATTTTTCTCATCATTACCGAACCAGGATGACCCAGTCGATCATGCCAAATTTTATAAGTATCTGAATCTATAAACTTCTGGTTTATAGTTAAATTGGCCTCAATCACATTAATATATGTGTAGTATAAGCCACATGAAAGTGTATAAAATTTTTCAAGTATACATTTCTTACTTAAAATTATTTTTGTAACATAAAGACATTCTTTATTGTCTTCGCTCACAGTTTCAATATGATATCCATTTCTGCAAATATCTTTAAAACTTAATAAATTTATGTGAGAATTCGGGGAAAATAATGCATTATTTATAATAAGTTTTGTTCACTTAAAATTATTTTTGTAACATAAAGACATTTTTTATTGTCTTTGCTCACAGTTTCAATATGATATCAATTTCTGCAAATATCTTTAAAACTTAATAAATTTCTGTGAGAATTCGGGGAAAATAATGCATTATTTATAATAAGTTTTGTTCCCCTTTATAATATAATACTAGCTCTTCCAGAGCCTTCAACCATTTTTTTTTGTCCCAATATTGTGGTAACAACTATTTCACCCCTTTTAAGAGTAGAAAAATATCTTCCCTCTTTAAGAATAGTATTGGTGGTGGCACTATCTACAATACATAAATTTGCTTTATTTTCTTGAAGTCATATAATACCGGAAAGGAATTCATTTTCTTCATTGAAGAAATAAAAGATTCATTATTATTTATAAATAAACATTATAAAAAGTACATTAATCAATAATAACAAAAGCAAACCAATAATAACATAAAAAATTATAATATATTAATTAAGCAAAATATATGAAGTAGTTATTCATATTTTTCCTTACCATTGGTGCTGGGTAATAGAAAATCATCCATCTCCATATTGGGGATATCAATATGGTCATTAGTGGGGTTATTATCATCCAATATAAAATTGGTTTCTGGTTCCGCACATTTCTTGAGGGATGCGTGGTATAAGTTTACCAAATGTTTAGCGGTTCTACAAGCTCTTGACCAATGACCGGTCATACCATATCTATGGCATTTATTTTCATTATCTTGACTATTATTTCTTTTATCAAATCTTTCAATTCAATTATTCCACTTCTGGTGTTTATTTGTATTTTTCCACTTCGGGTGGAAATTATTATTATTATTATTATTAACAAGTTTCCACTTCTAGTGGAAATTGTTATTATTATATCCTCTACCACGCCCATTACCACGACCTCTACCTCGACCACGACCATTTCTGCAGCAGCGTCCATTAAAACTATTATGAATTATCGCGTTCGCTTCAGGGAATGGATTTGTTCCGATAGGTCGTAATTCATGGTTTTTCAACAAGAGTTGATTTCTATGTTCGGCTAGGAGAAGAGCAGTAATTAGTTCACTATATTTCTTATACTCTTTTGTTCTATATTGTTCCTGTAATACCATATTATTCAAATGAAAAGTAGAATATCTCTTTTTCAATAAATCCTCATCACTTATGTCCTTTCTATATAATCGTAATGTGGATGTAATTTGAAAAAGTTTAGAATTATATGCACTAACAGATTCAAAATCTTGAAGCCTTAAGTTTATCCATTCATACTAGGCATTTGGTAGAGATATTTACTTAAGGTGTTCAAACCTCTCCTTTAATTATTTCCAAAGATCTGCAAGATCTTTGACAGTCAAGTATTCTTATTGAAGTACTTCGTCAAGATGACGGCGAAGAAAAACTAGAGCTATTGCCTTATACTGAGGTGTAATATTATTATTTTCAATAATAGTATTCTGAAGACTCATTGATTCTAGATGCATTTCTGCATCCAGCACCTAAGTAAGATAATTTTTTCCCTATACATCAAGAGGAGTAAAGTCCAAACTTTTGATATTAGACGTATTAAGAATTATAGGTATAATATATATTTATAGAAAATAAAATAATCATGCCTTACTTTGGATTTATTTGGTGAAATCCTTGAATTTTTTTTATGAATGGTGATATCCTTGATTGATAGAGCAAGCTCGTGCTGGTAACGTGTTAGAAATTGACTATTTATGCAAGGAAATTATAACAATAATAAAGAAGGCAGAGAGAGAATTTGAGAGAAACTTTTATTTCTTATATCTAAGGTATATATTAAATGAAGAAATTAAATTTCTATTTATAGAAAAATCCAACGGTAAAAACAGTAAATAAGTAAGAAACATATTACATTAAATATTAATGATAGGTAGAAAAGTAGAAAATATATTATAACAAATATTAGTGATGTAAACCCCACACCAATTATATAACTACCTGCATAGTAATATACGGCTGATACATCAATTATTCAACAATCCTTTATTAAAAGAAAAACCATTAGTGTGAATACTAATCACATTTTTCAATACTTCCCTTATGTTTTTCTTTTTAAAAAATAAGGACAAATTAAAATAAATGAGAAAAAAAAATCTTTCATTTTGTTCAAATATCTTTTATTAATTCATCTCTTTCGTTACTTTCATTTTATTAATTCAAATATTTTTTTTTCTTATCTGATTCACCGGAACTTTGCTCCAACTATGTTTAGATCTGACCCGAGTCGCGCACTTGGCTGTAGTGGGTGAGTCTCCCAATAAGAATTTTCTATATTCACTGGGACTCGAATTCGATACCTTACTTAAGCAACACCAAATCGCTTAGTACTTAAACCAACCCTTATTGATATTAATTCAAATATATTGTTGAAGAGAATTGAAAAACTCCTTATATAGTTTAGTGTACTGTAATTTTCCCTTTCTTCTCCCTTATGTCTCTTTAATTCAATTAATTATTGAATTAAAAGAATGACAATATTAAATAAAGAAATGGAAATATCATTAGACACCTCTTGCCACTTTCACGTTTTTCCCTTTATTTCTTATTCAACATTTACTATTTCTATTATGTTCCATATCCGTTTCTTTTCTTTTATTCATGTACTAATGTGTTACCCGTGCGATGTATGGATAGGTCATTTTTAATCTGTATATCAAAAATAAATTTATTTTATAATATATATGTATATATAATAAAAATATATATATATTATATTGTGTATCAAATTAAATTACGGAAAATTTCTTTATATACAAAGAACATCATATTAAATTTATCATATTTTTTTCATAGTTATATTGGTTATAAACTCTATTTCTTCTTAATTATTAACTATTTTTTAAATTTTTTTGGTAATCTTTACAAGTATCTCCATTGAAATAATCTTGTTCGGGGCTTAGTAATAGTTAAGGCTCCTCACCCCTACCAACAAGTGTATTTAGTGGGATTTAAACCTTGTTCACCTCCAACTTGCTCAATTTGGTTAGCCAACTGAGCTACAGTTAAGGCTCCTCAACTATTTTTTTGAATTAATACAACTATACTGTGTTCTTAATCTTTATAAATATAAAATTATAAAAGTAGAGCAGAGAGTACGTGATAACAAATTTATATTTTCAAATATTCTTCTCCACATTTTAAACTCTTAATCTATGATTTGTCATCATTTTATCTTTTTTTTAAATATCATCTTAATCATCAATGAATCACACTTCAATTTATAAATCACCAAAGGATTCACAAAATTCATTTGATTCTTCTCGATAAATTCATTGATCAGCAACGGTTTTTTCCAATTTGGAGAAAATAATATAAGAATTATAAAATTTACCAAAAACAATTGAAAAGATAAATATAAGAAGAAATAACATTTCACTTTAAAATAATATATTCAAACGGACATATATAAGAAAAACTCATCAAAATATTTAACATTTTACTTTTAATATAAATGCTAATTAATTAAAATAGTAATATAATATAAATTAGAACAATATGGTAATAAAATAAGACAAATTTAATAATAAAATTGTAATGTTTCTTTTGAAAGATTTGAAAGGTTCTAATAATTACACATCAAAACCTTCAATATAAATACTAATTAATTTAAATAATAATTTAAATTAGAATAATATGGTAATAAAATAAAATAAATTTAATATTAAAATTGTAATACTTCTTTTGAAAGGTTTGAATAACAACCATTTATATATGAAAACTAAGTTTGAAAAGTTTTAATAATAACCAATTTTAAAAAACATTATTATAGAAACAAATCAAAGTAAACGTAAAACGATTTAAAAAAATAATTACACATGAAAATAATTCATAATTACTGATAAGAATTATATTGCAAAACAGTTATACTAATTAATAATTATTTGACCTTTAAAATATATATAAAAAAACTCATTAAAATAGTTAACATTTCCCTTTAATATGATAAATTCTTAGAAGAAAAACTCATAACTATAATAAATATAATATAAATAATAACTATTAAAATAGTAATATAAATTAAAATAATATGGTAATAAAATAATTAAAATAGTAATAAAAAATAGAATAATATGGTAATAGAATAAATCAAATTGAATAATAAAATTGTAATATTTTTTTTAAAGTATAAGGGCAAATAAGTCATTTTATACTTTATTAATTAATTAATTATATGTTGCAAGACAATAATTTCATATTAAAATAATTAAAGCAAATGTACAACCAATTAAAATAATAATTTCATATTAAAATAATTCATAATTGCTATAAAATTATATAGCAATTAATAATTATTTGACCTTTAAAATAATAGTCAAACAGACATATATAAGGAAAACTCATCAAAATAATTAACATTTCACTTTTAATATAAATACTAACTAATTAAAAAAGTAATATAAAGTAGAATAATATGGTAATGGTAATAAAATAAAATAAAGTTAAAGTTAAAATATATATGAACTAAAATGCAAATAATACAACGTACTAATTTAAAGTCTCCTATAAAATAAAATTAAACTTACAGTCAATGAATTTTGAGAGAGAGAAAGATTATATTGTCTCAGAAGTTGTTCATCTTGTGTGAGTTTAACCACAAAATACACTTCATCATGTGTAATAATATTTTTGCTCTCAACTGAAAGTTTGAACATAATTTCTCTTCCTATGATGTTCTCCAAATCCATAGGTATAGGTATTTCACCAAGTGCATCTGTCATTTAATATAATTTCAAAAGACAAAAAATAATAAAAGATGTTTAAAATATTATTAATGGATAAAAAACTAAAATCAATTGGAATTCAAAGAAGATATTGATATGCCAAAAGTATGTACCTCAATTATTGTATCCCTCAATTCATTTGTAGTTTTTCCAATCAATTGTTACGCTTCACGGTCCTAAATTAGTAAAGAAATAAACCAAGTGCCATCCATTACACGAACTTAAAGCTTATACATGTGAAACCAATTTGAATGTTTAATTCATTATAATTTTAATATCGAAATACTTTAACCATATTAATTGAATAATTGAAAGTCAAATTTTAGATACACAATGTTTACATGTCGAAAGCCGAGTAATCAAAACGATTACACTTTTGGCAAAAGAACTTGTTGCCATTTACTTCTACCTTTTTGAAACGTTTACTATTTCTACACCTCAAATATGACTAACCATTTTGGCACTTTAAATCAACAATTTTTACCACAATCCAAAAAACTCCTTCCTCAATAATTGTAAAAATTATCATAAAAATAATTGTGATGTATTATTTATTTATTCATGAATTGAGAAAAAAAAAGGAGAAATTGTTTACCACATTTTAATTGAGAATATTTAATTAATTTAAACAAATTTGCTTGCCAAAAATAGTGTACTTGCTTGTTTAAATTCCACCAATTCTGTGATTGTCTTTACTTGTACTGATCCACTTGCTATCTCTTCAAACACAAAGTATGCATTTTGAGATGATATTTGAGTTATTCTTTCAGAGCCCGGTTGACTAACAGAGAGCAATCTAAACTCAAACCATAAGAAATTGATATTAGGGAAATTATAAAGTATAACATTTTTATGCTGGTTATATTTAAATATTTAAATTAAATTACTAAAAAAGATAGAATTTTTTATTAGTTATGCAATTTTATTAAACATTTAGTGTGATACATTATGTAATACTCAATTACAAATAATTTATTAACATACTTTTTCGTTTTGCAAAACCATTTTAATAGTAAATATTGCATTTGGTTTATTTCGTTTTGAAATGGTCCAAAGGCGGAGAACACGTACTTTGAGAGTCCATTGCATCTTAGTTGGATTTATATCGTATATAAAATCTGTCTTCAGTTGCACCCTAAGTGGTTTGATATCATCTGCCGAATTATGTTTCTACTTCAACATAATGAACAATATACTTTTCTACAATTATCTTGTATTTTTCTGTCAAAATTTAATGAGAAAAAAGGAGTCACGCGGATTCTTAAATAAGAAGGCGTAAGTATTGCTACGAAATTCAAATTTATTCTTAAATATGATTATAACTAATAGAATTAAATAAAATCAAGAACAACAAATTAAATTTTAAATAAATAGATTTAGGAGATATATATTATTTTGATTTAATTCTATAATTCACCCTAATTAATTATTTTCCAATAAAAAGTAGTTATTACTACTAATCATTATCATTTCTCTAAATCAAACCTATTCGAGAAATATATTAAAATCAGTTTTCTAAAATTCCTATTTAAATTCATGAAAAAATATCCAAATTAATAATTATTATAGACGACAATAAAATCTGCTCATATATACTGTAAAATCAATTAAAGTAAAGAAAGCTCTTATGTGTCAACAAATAATTAGAAAAGTTAGCAATAACATATCAAATATTCACATTGGTAAAAAAAATAAGAATTAACTTGTAAAAAAATTTCATAACTATGGAACAATATGAACAACGAATTATAATTTAAAAAATATGACTCTATTGATTATAATCTTATTTAAGAATTAATGTGACTCTTTTTTCCTCATCAAATATTTTATTATCTATTTTTTTAAATGTGTAGGGGTAAAAAGGTAATGAATGACTTCTCTTCTTTCTATTTTATTATATATATATATATATATATATATATATATATATATATATATATATATATATATATATATATAGTGCTTTCTATGGTTACTTCATTTTTTACAAAGTATCCATTACTTTACACTTTTTCACAATAGGATGAGTGGTGGCTATCTTAATCTAATGGTGAAAAAGACAAAATAATAGTTAATCATAGTAACCATAAAATATGCATATATATATATATATATATAGTTAATAATAATAATAATAATTTTAGAAACGGTTAATCTAACACTGAATGACAAATAACCGGTATTGTCAATTTGGACGAATAGAAATAGACAGTTACTGCTTTTATTTCACTACCACGAAACCTTAATTGGAATTTGACATGCACAATCAACACTTCATGATCATGCCATTATATGTCACTAATCCATAATTTATTCCATCAACCTTTTGTCTTTAATATATGCACATGTAAATACAATTCTAACATGTCAAAAATTTAATGTCATTAACCATGTAATTTATCTCGTTACACATGTTAATTTCATTTTTTTTTTTAGAAATTGACTATAAATAGAAGGAAATTATAACAATAATAAAAGAAGGCAGAGAGAGAATTTGATAGAAACTTTTATTTCTTATATCTGGTGTATATATAAAATGAAGAAATTGAATTCCTATATATAGCGAAATCCAACGGTAAAAACGGTAAATAAGTAAGAAACATATTACATCAAATATTAATGGCAGGTAGAAAAGTAGAAAATATATTATATCAAATATTAATGGCGTGGACCCCGCATTAATTATATAACAGGTGCTTGTATAGTAATAGGCGGCTGATACATAAATTATTCAACACTCCCCCTTTGATGTATCATTTGCCGCGAATGGGACACTGCCTCGTTAAAAACCTTACTAAGGAAAAACACTGTGGGATAAAAACCTCAGTTGAAGGAAAAAATAGTACAGTGTTTACTCCCCCTGTTCGGGAGTTAACTGAAGATCCTTAAGACGACGCATTCCAATGCTGTAAATCAATTTCTTGAAAGTTGAGGAAGGTAAAGCCTTGGTAAACAAATCTGCTAAATTGTTACAAGAGCGGATTTGTTGAATACGTACTGATTTCACCATTCTTTTCTAGATCATGAGTGAAGAAAAATTTTGGTAAAATATGTTTTGTTCTGTCTCCTTTAATATAGCCTTCCTTCAATTGAGCAATACAAGCAGCATTATCTTCATATATTATCGTCGGATCTTCCTTGACCCTAACTTTTCCACATGCTTCTTGGATGTGTTTGATTAAGGATCTCAACCATACACATTCACGACTTGCCTCGTGAATCGCTATTAACTCCGCATGATTTGAGGAAGTAGCTGTTTTTGTTTGTTTTGTTGATCGCCAAGATATAGATGTTCCTCCATATGTGAATAAATACCTTGTCTGAGATCGAGCTTTGTGTGGGTCGAATAAATATCCCACATCCGCATATCCAACTAATTTAAACTTAGACTCGTATGAATAAAATAAGCCTAAATCAGTAGTTCCTAGAAGGTAGCGCATTATATGTTTAATTTCATTTCAATGTCGTATTGTAGGTGCAGCGCTGTATCTCGATAATAAATTAACATAAAATGCAATGTCCGGTCTAGTGTTATTAGTAAGATACATCAAAGCACATATTGCGCTTAGATATGGTACTTCAGGACTGAGAACTTTTTCATTATTTTCTCTAGGACGAAAAATATCTTTTTTCGCATCAAGTGATCGTACAACCATTGGGTTACTCAATGGATGCGCTTTGTTCATATTAAATAGTTTCAGGATCGTTTCTGTTTAGTTTGATTGATGCACTAAAATTCCATTTTCAAGGTGCTCAATTTGCAAACCAAGACACAATTTTGTCTTTTCAAGATCTTTCATCTCAAATTCTTTCTTTAAAGAATCAACTGCTTTTGAAATCTCTTCTGGAGTTCCAATAATATTCAAATCATCAACATAAATTGAGATGATAATAAAATTAGATCCTAATTTTCTTATAAAAACACATGGACAAATTGAATCATTTTTATATCCTTCTTTCAATAAATATTCACTTAGACAGTTATACCACATGTGCCAGATTGTTTTAATCCATATAAGGATCTTTGTAACTTTATCGAGTAAAGTTCTCATTTGCCATGTTTTTCTGGCAGTTTTAATCCTTTAGGGATTTTCATATAAATATCATTATCAAGCGAACCATAAAGGTAAGTTGTGACAACATCCATCTAGTGCATTTGTAAATTTTCTTGCACTACAAAACTAATAAGATATCTAAAAGTTATTGCATCCACCACCGGAGAATATGTCTCCTCATAGTCTATCCCAGGTCTTTAGAAAAAACCTTGTGTAACTAATCTAGCTTTATATCTTATTATTTCATTTTTCTCGTTTCTTTTTCTAATAAAAACTCATTTATTACCAACCGGTTTTACGTCCTGTGGTGTTCGAACTACTGATCCGAATACTTTGCATTTTTCAAGAAAATTCAGCTCTGCTTGAATTGCTTCTTTCCATTTTTGCCAATCATTTCTACTTTGGCATTCTTCAATAGATGTTAGCTCATGATCCATATTTTTATTTTCAATATTAATCGCAACATTATATAAAAAACATGGTCTATAACTTATTTTATTGCGATTCCATCTTCTTTCAGTATTGATATAATTTATTTGAATTTCTTCATTTTCAATAGCTTCAGGTATTTGCACTTCAGGTGCTTGCACTTCTTCCGGAAGTGTATTTATATTTATATTCTCAATGGGAATATCTTCATTATCAATAACTCTCCTCCTTTTAGAATTTTTATTCTTTGAACCAATAGGTCGTCTACGCTTCAGGCGTGTTAGAGTATTAACCATAGGTTGTTCTTCAGGAATCTCAATACGAATTGGCGCATTTATTGCTGGTATATGCGATTTTGTTACTCTTTTAGGAATAATGAGTGCATCAAGCAATCGATTTGCTAAATGTTGAAGATGGATTATTCTCTGAACTGCTAGTTCAGAATCATTTGATTTAGGATCTATATGAGAAAGTGATGAAGCATTCCATAGTATTTTCTTTTTCCAAATTGGGCTCTTATTCTCTCCCTCTAATTTTGGGAAAGTGCATTAAACATATCGCTAGTTAATGACTCAAGATATTTAATTATTGAAGGGGATTCATAGACAACATAAATTCCTAATCTCCTTTGAGGAACAATTTTAGTCCTTTGTGGTGGAGCAATAGGCACATATACCACGCAACCAAAAACTCTAATATGAGAAATACTAGGCTCACGGCCAGAAGCTGATTGTAATGGAGAATAATCATGATAACTTACTGGT
Source organism: Euphorbia pulcherrima (assembly GCA_947683365.1). Classification (NCBI taxonomy): domain Eukaryota; kingdom Viridiplantae; phylum Streptophyta; class Magnoliopsida; order Malpighiales; family Euphorbiaceae; genus Euphorbia; species Euphorbia pulcherrima. Next base: position 39,802,264 of record CANTUS010000008.1, on the reverse strand, counting down.
CTTAAACATATAAGAAATGATACATGTAATATTGCATAACCCCAAACTGTAGTAGAGAGATTTGATCGCAAAATTAACGGTCATGCAATTAATTGTAGACGTTTAATAATTGATTCTGCTAGACTATTTTGTGTATGAACATATGCTACAGGATGTTCAACTTTTATTCTAATCGACATACTCATTAAATTTTTTGGATGTGAATTCTCCACATTATCAAGACGAATTGATTTCATAGGATAGTCGGTAAATTGTGCCCTTAATCTTATAATTTGAGCAAGTAATCCTGTAAATGTCATATTTTGTGAAGATAATAAGCATACATGTGACCACCTAGTTAAGGCGTCAATTAGAATCATAAAATATCTAAATGGTCCACATGGTGGATGAATTGGTCCACATACATCACATTTTATGCGCTCTAAAAATGCTGACGATTCTATTCCAACCTTACTTCTGGAATGTTTTATTATTAATTTTCTTTGCGAACAAGCAGCACAAAATAATTCGCTATTTTGAAAAAAACTTCTGATTCTTCAATGGATGCCCATGTAAATTTTCAATAATTTTTCTCATCATTATCGAACCAGGATGACTCAGTCGATCATGCCAAATTTTACAAGTATCTGAATCTATAAACTTCTGGTTTATAGTTAAATTGACCTCAATCATATTAATATATGTGTAGTATAAGCCACATAAAAGAGTATAAAATTTTTCAAGTATACATTTCTTACTTGAAATTATTTTTGTAACATAAAGACATTTTTTATTGTCTTCGCTCACAGTTTCAATATGATATCCATTTCTGCGAATATCTTTAAAACTTAATAAATTTATGAGAGAATTTGGGGAAAATAATGCATTATTTATAATTAGTTTTGTTCCCCTTTGTAATATAATATTAGCTCTTCCGGAGCCTTCAACTATTTTTGTTTGTCCCGATATTGAGGTAACAACAGTTTCACCCCGTTTAAGAGTATTAAAATATATTGCCCCTTTGGGAATAGTATGGGTGGTGGCACTATCTATAATACCTAAATTTGCTTCATTTTCCTTGATGTCATATAATATCGGGAAAGAATTCATTTTCTTCATTGAAAAAATGAAAGATGCATTATTATTTATAAATAAATATTACATAAAAAGTACTTTGAACAATAATGACAAAAGCAAACCAATAATAATATAAAAATTATAATATATTAATTAAGTAAAATATATGAAGTAATTATTTAAATTTTTTCTTTCCACTAATGCTGGGTAACAGAAAAGCATCCAACTCCATATTGGGGATATCAATAGGGTCATTACTGGGGTTATTATCATCTAATATAAAATTGGTTTCTAGTTCCGCACATTTCTTGAGGGGTGCTTGGTATAAGTTTATCAAATATTTAGCGGTTCTACAAGTTCTTGACCAATGATCAGTCATCCCGCATCTATGGCATTTATTTTCATCATCTTGACTATTATTTCTTTTATCAAATTTTTCAATTTGATTATTCCACTTCTGGTAGTTATTTGTATTTTTTCACTTCGGGTGGAAATTATTATTATTATTATTCTTATTACCATGTTTCCACTTCTGGTAGAAATTATTATTATTATATCCTCTATCACGCCCATTACCACGACCTCTACCTCGACCACGACCACGACTATTTCTGCGGCCTCGTCTATTAAAATTATTATGAATAATCGCATTCACTTCAGGGAATGGATTTGTTCCGGCATGTCGTAATTCATGATTTTTTAACAGGAGTTGATTTCTCTCTTCTGCTAGGAGAAGAGTAGTAATTAGTTCACTATATTTCTTATAATTTTTTGCTCTATATTTTTCTTGTAATACCATATTATTCAAATGAAAAGTAGAATATGTCTTTTCCAGTAAATCCTCATCAATTAGTTCCTTTCCACATAATCTTAATGTGGATGTAATTTGAAAAAGTTTAAAATTATATGCACTAACAGATTCAAAATCTTGAAGCCTTAAGTTTATTGATTCATATTGAGCATTTGGTAGAGATATTTTCTTGAGGTGTTCAAACCTCTCATTTAATTGTCTCAAAAGATTTGCAGGATCTTTGACTGTCAAGTATTCTGATTGAAGTGCTTCATCAAGATGACGGCGGAGAAAAACTAGAGCTATTGCCTTATCCTAAGGTGTAGTATTATTATTTTCGATAATAGTATTATTAAGACTCATTGATTCTAGATGCATTTCTGCATCCAGCACCCAAATAAGATAATTTTTTCCCGATACATCAAGAGGAGTAAAGTCCAAACTTTTGATATTAGACATATTAAGAATTATAGGTATAATATATATTTATAGAAAATAAAATAATTATGCCTTAGTTTGGATTTATTTGGTGATCTCATTGATCGATAAAGCAAGCTCGTGCTAGTAACGTGTTGGAAATTGACTATAAATGGAAGGAAATTATAACAATAATAAAGAAGGCAGAGAGATAATTTGAGAGAAACTTTTATTTCTTATATCTGAGGAATATATAAAATGAAGAAATTGAATTTCTATATATAGAGAAATCTAACGGTAAAAATGATAAATAAGTAAGAAATATATTACATCAAATATTAATGACAGATAAAAAAAGTAGAAAACATATTATATGAAATATTAATGATATGGACCTCACATTAATACCGCTAAAAAATATATTATATCAAATATTAATGACATGAATTCCACATCAATACCGCTTGCTTGTATGGTTATAGGCTACTGATAAATCAATTATTCAACCATTTTTACATGTCATAATATTGTCAATGACAAATTCTTTTTGTGCCTTTTACAATAAAGTAGCGATAATATTGTAAACAACACACAAAAATTTCAGGGCAATTTACATTCGAGGCACTTTCAAAGAATATAATTTTTTTAAAGGATTTCATTAATTAAAAGGTTTGAGTAGGAGAACTAACGCCAAATGACAGTTGTTTATTGTTCTTTCACTATACAGCTTCATTGTCCAACCTTTCATTTTCATTTCCTTTAATTCATATAAGTAAAAAATATATAATGAGACATTAAAATTATGATTGAGTTACAAATTCATACCATTTCTCAAAGTAACCGTTAATTAAGGAAATGAACCGTTATTAATTTAACCATTACCATAACCATAATTTCATAGTTGTTGGACATTAAAACTGCCACCATAGCCAACCACCGAAACCATGGAATAGATCCACCACTTTCCTAAATATGATCAAACAACCCAACATTTGTTAAAGTTGGCCAAATTCACAAATCAACATACGGCCACTATCATATATTAATAACTGATATTTTATAATAATTGGATGTAAATTTACGCGCACAGTGCCATCCTAAAACAATTTCAGTTTGTATACTATAATTTATATGGCTTTCATTTCATGAGAATTAATATAAGAGTTCTTTTATATGGGATCGGGTATTTAATATTCATTTCGTTGGATGCTTGACACATATGCAGTTTATATATTATAATAAAAAAACTGCATACATGTCAAGCATCTAATGGGAGGGATATTAAATACCCGGTCCGGTATAAAATTTGCCACTAATATAATTTGAAATAACCTAAAATTCTCATCAACCATTATTCAATAAAATTGAAACTATTTAATCAATAATAATCAATCAATTTTACGGCAAGAAGGTTCTGGTACCAATTAGAAGCAATTTTATAATCTCGTAACGATTTTGATGATGAAATATGTAACAACTGTAAGTCATAAACTTTAATCGGGATAAAATCCCAAGACTAACTTATCTAGAATTAATTGATAAAAAATAGCAAATAAATTATTAAGCAGAAGCATGCCTTAAAACGCGACAAACCATGGTGAAGAAATTGTACCATTCTTTCTCCTCTACTTTTAGCAATCGATCTCTTGATGATAAGAGAAATAAGGATTAGATTGATTAGGATTAGAAAACAATTAAGCAAGAGAACATAAATCTTTCTTTTATTTGTTCTTTGATTCTGTTTCTCTAATTGCTTAATTAGTAAGAAGAAAACAAATACACCTTATTTGATTTCCATACCTTTCACGGTACACATCTATTCTGACTGTTTCCTTCTTTTATCCAATCCAATACACTACATTTTCATATTTTGTTCTTTTATTTATAAGAATGCTACTTAATTAACAAGAGTGACTCGCTTGGAATAAATGAATTCTTAGTAATTTTGAGAATTCATTTATAAATCTTTTTTTTTGTGTTTGGAAAGTTAAAAATAGGAATTTGAATTCCATAAATTAGAAGTCCATAAAATTGGTTGTGCCTATATCAAATCCCACTAAAATAGGTGGAATTTACAAATCCAATTCCTATTTTTTGGTGGAAAAATTTGAAGGACAATAAAACTTTTATTTATATTATTAATACACAATGTATTTTTAGAATTTAATTCTTATTCTATCTGTAAAGTTTGGTAGGTGGCAATATAAAATATTTTAATTTACTATTTTTGTGATTTCAACATATGAAGGGTACGTTTATAATTTACAAGCATTCTAAGGCTACACTTAGAATTGATAATTAGTTGTTTAGTGGTGAAACTTTATTTAGATATTTTTTTTTAAATTGTGTTGACAATTTTTAAGATAACTATTGTTGTATTTTATATCAATGTGTATTTTTTTATAGTAATTTTATAGACTAAATACTATTATGGCGTATGTTTCATGTTAGAGTCACACCAGGGATGGGTGTGGGGTTTTTTTGTATTTAATATAAGTGCAGTTACGTAAATTTTTTTAATAAAATTAACTAAATACTATTAGCTTTATAATTACTTCATGATAAGAACTTTTTATAAAATCTTTTACAAATAAATGTTTTAAATTATTTATTCTAATTATAAAATAAAAAATTCATTCTAAACTTTAATTTTATATTTAAATGAATTCAATCAATTGTAAGGTGGAATTCATTTCCACTTTGGCCTAATTGTCAATTACCGGTACAAATACACATGAGTAACTTACATTCAATTCAACGCCAATTATTATCAATATAATTAATGAGTCAGTTATGAAAGTGTAAAAAACGGTCACAAAACTGGTCTATTAATATATATATATATATATATATATATATATATATATATATATATAAAATAGTAAGTTACTCTAATGTTTATCATTTATGTATTATTACTTGAATCCGATACTTTACTTTTATATCAATTTATTTGTAGAGATAAGGAAATTTAAACTTCATCCGATTTAATGCATGTAAAACTTGCAACCATCACACGAAGCCACATATAATCATTATATCGAGAACTATAATATACAAGAGCCACACAAATTATGTTAAATAATCTTACATTAATAAGTAAGTTCCAACTAATTTAGAGGCAAAAGAAAACAAGGAAAAAATACATTAGTTCAAGCATGTGGACAAAATCCTAGGTAAAAAGTAGCCCACAAGAAAATTAGTCTCTAAAGTTGTCAAGTATTACGTAATTATGGACGACGGAGTGCAATTAAATGCAAACCAACGGCGGAACGAAAATTCTTAAAATGACTGTTGGTCGGCAGTGGTTTGGATGCCACCGACTGGACCACCATTGATTGACATTGCAGGTCACTATCATGCAGTCTCAAAGGTTGTGTCCAACCCATTAATCCATATTCTCTACTCTAAACTTTATTTATACAGTATTTACTTTATTCAGTATAAAAAAAATCAATAAGTGACTTAATATACCCTTGACACAGTGACCATGACTGATGTGAGAACATAAAGTAATGTAACAAGTTTGAACCTTGACAATATTCCAAATCCAAATCAGTTGTGGGAACATAAACTTCTGTAACATTACCAGAGATGTTGAAAACATACTCTTGACTCAGTGGCTATGACTATATCCTAAAGGGGAAAAGTTCAGATAATGTCCAACACAAAACAGGCTATCAGAGCAAATTCCTGCAACTGACTAACAATTTCGAGTTGCGATCAAGGTCTTTAACTCAAGGCTTAGAAGAATTACAAGCAACACCTCCTCTTCTGGCCTATACAGCAAATCGCTCACTCTCCAATCTGCATCCACCATTTCCCCAAAAAAAACACAAGTTCATCGAAATATCTACTTAGCCCTGTTCTCTTGGATTAAAATTCAACTACGTTCAATTCAGTTCAGTTCAGACCACTTCAATTCAATTCATATATGAGTAGTTATAAATTTACATTGAAATAAGTTCAATTCAGTTCAACTCACTTTACTTCAATTTAGCTCAACTTTCAGAAGTTGAAAAGAGCAAAGCCTTGTACTTTAAATCGATTTCAAAAAATCAATAAGTGGGTTAACAACTAGGCTTCGGTGTTCACCTAGGACAAAATCAATAAGTGTGGGTGCTTAAACCCCCATAATCAATAAAAATTGGTAACACAAGCCGAACAAGTTGTAGGTGAACAAGATTCGAATCCTACTAAATACTTTTATTGGGAGGGGTGAGGAGCCTTAACTATGATTAAGCCTCGAATCAGATTATCTCAACGAAGATACTTATAAATATTAAAAAAATAAAAATTGGGAAAAATAACCCATATTACTAAAAAAACATCTCTAAAGGCTTAGCCGATTTAAGAGCTTGTTTGATATTATTGTCACATATGTTATCATAAATAGTTTCACTCAAAAACTTTTTATAAAATAATATATTTTATCGTTGGACAGAAAATGTTAACTCTTAATACTAATTAACTATAATTTATTTACTGCTGATTTACCAATATTAAAATCTGTTATCATCGGAACAACATGTAATACACCATAAATATGGCAAATTTTTTCATTGGACTAGGCACACCTTGCTGACAACAAGGAAAAGACAACTTTCTCAACTGAAAAAAAAAATCTATCTGAAATTATATTGAAACCAAATACTATTAAATAAAATGCGAAAAAGGTAAATTTTATTTCAAATCATACCAAAATTAAGGATCTGTTTTTATTAACTTATAATTCATTTAGTTCAGTACTTATTAATATTTATTAGGTCTTATTAGTAACGCATACATATAAAATTACGCTGAAATAAATATTTATCAGTTCAGTTCAATTCAATATTCTTTAAATAAATTAAAAACAATGCAGCCTAAATATTTCAGCAGAACTAAGGGAGAATACTAAAAAAATGTTACTTTATGTACCATATATATTATTATCTATCCTTTAAAACAAATAAATATATTTGTGGTTGAGTCTTTACTTCGTTTATTTTCAGTATTTTAGGCTAGACTGATTGTCTAACCACCTTCTCACATCATGTCCATAGATACGTTTCAAACATTAAATGAATTTTGGATCATCATATAATATAAATTAATGTGACATATAAAATAAATGATACTATGCACTGCTACAATAATTCATTGATACGTTAGGAACATATAAATAAGGCCAAAGATTTCCAATTACGTGGATACATTAGGAACCAATGAAAATATCGTACCTAGATTCGATATTGTAGAATTGATCTACTATGAACTATCTTGAATCTATGAGCTAATTCTTGCAAAATAACACACACACTTGAGGGCGATCGGTGGTTACCCCATGGAGGACTCTCCGATGGTTAAATCAGTAAATGGTTTTGAGGAATAGTATGAAAGTGTTTGTGAGAAAGTGAATATATCTATTGAAATAACCTAAGGGCCTATTTATAGGCGCAGGACCTATTTTACTCCTAATGGAATAGGGAGTCCTAGTTGAGATGAGCTTATAACTCTTTCGTACTTATCTGATCTTTGAGTCCCAAGTAGATTAGGATAAGAACAAGGAGAGAATATAGGGATCAGTGTCAAACCTAGATTCTCTTTTCCCGTAGGACACGGAGGTGCCTTTGAGCCGGTCATGGACCGCCTCGAGATTACGACCGCATAAGGTGCCAATGCGTTGTACGTGGCTATCGGGTCCGTATTCTGTTCGCTTGGATAGCAATATCGGCTAGTGCTATGGTCAGGTCTATTTGACCATCCCAATATGATAGGAGTGGGACGGCTCCTTGTTAACCCGGTCCTATAGCCCCAACCGGGCAAGTTATATATAGTAAGTTATCAAAAGCCCCCCACAAGCGTGAGAAGTTCTTTAGAGCTTCTGGCGACTTGCACCGGCTCGGATTTCAAGCGGATAAAAAACTAGGGCTACGTGGCCAACTACCAGCCAGGCTTTCTTGAAGCTTCCTTGAGAAGCTTGAGTTTTTTCACATTCTTTGGCGGTAACTAGTATTTTCGAAATTCCAAACCAGCCAAATTCCTCTTGACACGTGGCGTCTTATCTCTGTAATTCAATGATTGTGACTCTTCGGTTCATATTTGTCTCCTTATTTATGCATCCTTGAAATTCATTTTACTACTTTGGGTTCTCTGAGATTTTCCACCTCATTCAGACGATTTCAGCTTTTTTTATTTCTCGAGGTCATTTCTCCGGCGATTCTTACTTCCTCAAAGCTCCCCATTTCTAACAAGTAAGTACTTCCTTTTCCTTTTATTCCTTATATGATTCCCGTTCATTGTTGTTGTGCTCTTTGATTATATATCTCTATAGCCTGATTTCTATGTTCAGAATCTCGTTTCACCAAATTTCGTTAAATCGTACTGTGTCATGGCATATCTGCAATTTTTAGACTAGGGTCCTTTGCATCTTGAATTTTGTGCTTTCAAATGTGTTCCTTCAATTTTGGAGAAAATTAGCTTTGACTGTGATATCGCCGGATTTTGGGTTTCGTCTGAACATTTAAACAAGCCTGACGAACACGATGAGCATGATGAACTTGCTAATATCTAGGATCCCTCCCGGCTGAATTTTGACTGTAGATCCTTTTAGGATAGCTTATTCTATTTCTGACTTATTCTAAGATGTTTGTTTTCTTTTTAGGTGGCTATGTCTTCTTCCTACTTAAGCGAAAGTTTATTTACCGTCTTATGTAGGGAGTTGCCTTTGGTTTCTCGCACTTATATTGACATAGATCGCTCTAATTTGCCTCGTAAACCTAGGATAAAAAAGACAGCCAAGAGGATGGACCTTATAGATTATAATAAGGAGAGAGCAGCCTCCGGCCAGAATCCCTCAAGTTCGCAAATTCATTCTTCAGACCCCGTGTGGGCGGGAAACGGCGGTGAAGGCAATGAGGTGGACCAACCGGCCTAGCAGGTGCATCCGGATCCTGTACTTAAAGGTTATAGAAGAAAGAGAGCCGCCATAAAAGGTAAACCGAGGGTTGTTAATGTTGAGGCAGCTGCGGAGAAGGCTGCTAAGGAGAAAAAGTTGACCCCCCGAATAGAGGATATGGTTTCCATTGCCCATCCGGTGGACGTGGATTTTGAGAGGGCGACCTTCCCGTTGATGCAAAATTATAGGGTTATGCTCCCGTATGAGGACCAACGCGTCCACCATCCGCCGGAAGGATGATTCAGCCTGTAAACATTATGCCTTAGTTTTCACTAAGGCATGTGTAAGTTAAGCCGGTCTTATTGTACGCCGGATTTTTTGTTGTCAAAAATTTTGATCAAGACTTGTTTGAAATGAATGATAACTGATGTATTCACTTGAGAAAATAAAATAAAATACAAGTCCGGGAATTCTACGCATTCGGATATCTACTTGAGGGGAGCCGACTCGTTAAAAACTTCATTAAGGGAAAACCCAGTAGGAAAAATCCTTAAGGAAGGAAAAAGAGTGCAGCTGCTAGAGTCCCTAAGTGTCTACTGGGTAATAGGGCCTAAGATTAGCAATGTTCCAAGTGCGAGGAAGCTCTTTGCCTGCTATAGTCCCTAGCTTTTATGTAGCCTATCTGATGACTTTGAGGATTTTATAGGGGCCTTCCTAGTTAGCGCCCATCTTCCCTTTGCCTTATCGAGCCTGTGAAGAGGGCGAGTCTTTGAGGACTAGGTCTCCTTCTTTGAACCGGACTTCTCGAACTCACCTATCACGATATCTTGCGATTTTAGCTTTATAGGCGGCCATAAGGATCCAGGCTCGTTCTCTTCTTTCATCCAGGTTCTTTAGGTGGTACTTCATATTGATGTCGTTATCTTTCTCGATATAATTCACCACCCTGTTTGACAGTGCTCCGATTTTCACTAGTATAACTGCCTCAACTCTATGCACCAGAGAATAAGGAGTTTGTCCGGTAGTTCCACAAGCAGTGGTCCTATAAGACCATCAAACCTTGATCAACTCATTCGGCCATTTTCCTTTTCGATCAAGCACCCTCTTTTTCAATCCTTCTCCCAGAGTTCTGTTGGTTACTTCCGTCTGGCCATTCGTTTGTGGGTGTGCTACGGATGAAAAGGTGTTCTTAATCTTTCAGTGTTTGCAAAAGTCTTCAAATTTTTTCGAGATGAATTACAATCCATTATCTGCTACGATTCTTTCTAGTACCCCGAACCGAGTGATTATATGCTTCCAAACAAAGTCAATAACTCTTTCAGCCATTACGGAGCTAAGAGCTAAAACCTTAACCTACTTGGAAAAATGATCAACTGCCACGAGTATCCATTTCTTCTTCCAGGCTGCCTCCGGCATTTGGCCCACAATGTCTATTCCCCATAATACAAACGGCCATCCAGTCATTATTGGTTTTTTGTTAGCCTTAGGAATGTGTGACTTTCTTGCATGGATTTGGTATTGATGGCAAGTTCTTACGTAATCCTCCGTGTCAGCTTTGACGGTTTCCCAGTAGTAACCAGCTAAAGTGATCCACCTGATTAACATTTCAACTGCCCGGTGAGATCTGCAGTCTCCTTCATGGATTTCTTCCATGATAAGTTTTCCTAGCTTTGGGGTGACGCATTTAAGCCATACGTCCGAGTAGGATTTTCTGTATAGTTCTTCGCCTTTCGAGGCTAATCGCATGTATTTCCTGGTTATCTTCTCTGCTTTAATTTTGTCTTTTGGTAGCTTATTACAAGATAGGTAATTATACAAGGGTTGTATCCACCCGTGTGAATTCTTTTGAATCCAGAGGTTTCCACCTTGCTCTTCACATATCGGCTAGGTTAAGACTTTATAGGGGTAACTTAGCTCTTTCCACGAGTCCTTTCTGCGGTCGACTTGGCTAACTCATCTGCTTTTTAGTTTGACGTCCAGGAAATATACTCAATTTTCCACTTGGTTCCCTTGGCCTTTAGTTTTTCTAACAATTTTCCCACTTTGGCCAAGTACCTGACCATTTCGACTTATTTGGTCTCGTACGTCTAGTTGATTTGGTTTGCTATTAATCTAGAGTGGCTTTTGAGAATAACAATATTGGGTGCTATTTCACTGGCTAATTCCAATCCTTTGATCACTGCTTCATATTCAGCTACGTTGTTGGTCGAGGGAAATGCCAGCTTAGCTGCATATGATAATCTAATTCTTTCAGGCCCTTGAATATAAACTCCAATTTTGGATCCTTCTGAGCAAGAGGAGCCATCCATATAGATGGTCCAAGTTTCTAATAGAATAGTGATTTTTGGTTTGATCCCTGCAAATTCTACAACAAAGTCTGCGAGTACTTGAGCTTTTGAAGCTTTACTAGCCCTGAATCTTATGTCACATTCTCCAAGCCTGATAGCCCACTCGGTCAGATGGCCTGATGTATCTGGCCTCTTCAACACTTTCTTAAGGGGGACTCTAGTCCTAACTACGATCGTGTGAGCTTGAAAATATGGTCTCATCCGGTCTGTACAGTGGTTTAATGTCAAGGCTAATTTTTCAATTTTCAGGTACTTTAGTTCTGCATTCCTCAATACCTTACTTATGTAGTAGACGGGGTACTACTGTTGCTCATCTTCTTGCATTAGGACAGTGCCTACTGCTTCATCTGTTGTGAATAGGTAGAGATAAAGGGTGTCCCCAGCATTGGTGTGGCTCATGAGTGGAGGTTTAGCTAGGAAGTCCTTTATTCGGACGAAAGCTTCTTGGCAGTCTTTATCCAACTTGAAATCTCTATCTTTCTTGATTGCCTTATAGAAAGGCATACATCTCTTTGCTGAGAATGGGATGAAACGTCCTTAGGCATTAATCCTCCCGTTGAGACGTTGAACCTCATTCATTGTCCGAGGAGGCTCCATTCGGATGATTGCTTCTATCTTTTCTGGATTGGCTTTTATTCCTCTTTCTGAAATCATAAATCCCAAAAACTTTCCACTCTTAACCCTAAAAACACATTTCTCCGGGTTGAGTTTCAGCCGGTAAGCTTGCAAGGTTTTAAACACCTTTTTAAAGTCTTCTGCATGCGTTTCTTCACTTTTGCTCTTTACTATCATATCATCTACATATACCTCAATAGTCTCACCAATCATGTCTTTGAACATTCTATTTACCAATCATTAGTAAGTCTCTCTGACATCCTTAAGTCCAAACGGCATGATCGTGTAGTAATATGTCTATTTGTGAGTAATAAAGGACATATTTTCTTCATCTATCGGGTTCATGGGAATTTGATGGTATCCCGCCTTTGCGTCTAAAAAGGAATAGACAGCAAAATCAGTTGTAGAATTGACTAACTGATCAATGCTTAGCAACAGGTAGCTGTCCTTAGGGGTTGCTTTATTCAAATCTATGAAGTCTACGCACATGCGGTAATTTCCATTTGGTTTCTTAACCAACACAACTTTTGCTAGCCATCTGGGATAGTTTACTTCCCTGATATGCTTAGCTTTAAGCAACTTGTCCACCTCTTCTTCGATGGCCTTTTGCCTTTTAGGAGAATGTCTTCTTTTCTTTTGTACTATTGGAGTTGCTTCTAGATCGAGATTGAGGCTATGCTGTGTGATTTCTGGTCGGACTCCCAATAAGTCCTCATGGCTCCAAGAAAACACATGTTGTTGCCCAACCAGAACTGAGTTAATGCTTGCCTTTATGTCGAGTTTCAAATCTTTGGCTACTTTCAGTGCTCTGCCTGGTCCTACCATGAGCACCTCATGCTCACTGACTTGTTTGGCTATTGAACTACTTTCCCCCGAGCTGAAGTCATCTCGGGCTTCGCTATCTTCTTCTGATTTCTCTTTAGGGGCCTTTTTTTATCTCTCCTTAATGAGGCTACATATGTTTCGTGAGCTACCGAGGGGTTTCCTATTGCTACTGTCGTACCTTTTTTAGTTGGTATTTGTAATACCAAGTAAATAGGGGATATGGAGGCAAATAATTCGCACAATAAGGGACATCCCAAATTGATGTTGAATCTAACTAAAATTTCAGCAATAGTAAAGTCAACCTTTGCTCAATAGACATGCTCTCTGACTCTAATTTCCATATTCAGCTTAACTTCTCCCAGGGAGACGGTGGAATGCCCGCTTAGATTAGATATAGTGGCATAATCCGGCTGGACACGGTAGTTGCTTACCTTTAGTTATTCAAATGCTGACCTTATGATCAAGTTCATAGAACTTCCCGTATCTACAAGCACCTGGTACACCGTACAATTTTCTACCATTGCCTCTATGACAGTGGATCATTGTGTGGCTTAGTCACCATGGTTGCTTTTTTGTAGGCTTTGTTGGCTTCCGATCCGTCGTTTAGTATCATATTTCGCTCTATTACGGGATGACTCTCTATCTTCCCCGCCATATATCACTAACACCTTTACTCCCTTTTCATCACCAATCTTTTTTGGGTTTTTGCTCTTTTCTTTTGAGTCGTCTGAGTCTTCTTACTTGTCACACCTTCTTGTCACACCCTTTACAAACTGGATAAATTTCCTAACTTTTATGAGGGCATGAACTTCCTCTGCCAAGACTATGCAGTCATCCGTATAGTGTCCCCTAGCCTTGTGGAATTCATAGTACTTGTTATAATCTCTACCTAATGTCTTTCCTTCGGGGATGCTTAGGAACCTAACGTTTTTTCTCTCTAGCCCATTTTTAATTGCCATCAGAATCCTACTAAGTGAGGTATTGAGCTTTGGCTTATCTTCTTTTGGTCATACCGGCTGGAGCTCCTACTACCACTGCCTTTGCTTTTTTTCCCTTCTTTTCATCCCACTTGGATCGGTCGTGGTCGTCTGAATTTCGCTTGTTGGGACGGCTCACTTCATCTACTTCTACCAACTTCTGGGCCATCCCTATCATCTGAGGAAATTAGGTGGGGTTTTTGCGTAATTATTTCTTGCTTGGATTGATCATTCTGATTTCCTTTGATTAAGGCTTCCTTGGTCGTTCCCCAGTCCAAGTTGGCTATGCCTACACACGCTTCATTGAATCTTTTGAGGTAGTCTCTCAATGATTCATTTGATCTTTGTATAATGATGTGAAGGTCATGGCTAACGTTAACCAGCTGGGCTGATCCCAAAAAGTACTTTACATATTTGCCACTCAATGTTTTGAAATCCTTGATTGAGTGAGGGGCCAGTTGGAGGAACCACTGTTTAGCGGCTCCAATTAGATTTGTGGGAAATATCTACACCTGTAAGCTTTAGGGGCACTTATCAGGTTCATCTAGTCGACGTAATCCGTCATGTTCAATCTTAGATCGTCGGTACTAGTGTATTTGTTTGTGACGGGAGGGAAGATGTATTCCGGAAGTTTTTGACTTATAATATTTTTCTTGAAGGGAGAGAGAGTTTTCTCATTGATTGGTTCTTGAAATAAAATAGCGTACTTCTTGAGATGCCTCTTGAACTTGGTGTCAAAGTCCTCTGAACTTCCCGACTCAGAGTGGGAAGAAGATGAGGAAGACTCCGAGGGAGAGGGAGTGGGTGACTTATGCTTCCTTCCTTTGTCTTTTTTTCCTTTTCACCGCGATCTGGCCTTAGGCGGGGAGTCATCCTTCCTGCCTATCTCGGTGTTTACAACTGTTGAGTCGGTCGCCACTTTATATAGCTTAGCGGTTCTATTCCGCATGAATATTCCAGCCGGAATTTCTTTTCCTACTTGCACCATCATGAGTACCCCTCACAACATTATGAGATCTACATTTGTGAAACCGTCTGGGGGTGGCTGAGTTGAAGTAGCTGCATCCGCTGTGGGAGTTATCGGCTGAACGGATACCGGCTGGGATATTCCAAGGTTTTAAAATCCTTCTATTACCGCGGATATGGATATTGGTATTCCAGCAATAGAATTGAATTGTGGGAGGAGGTTCCTATTAACGCTTATCTCAAGTGGAATCACCATTAGACCTGTTCGAGGGTCGAGCTACCGGCCCGGCCCAAGCCCGGTCCTATAGGCCAAGCTTGGACACATAGTTTATTATTAAGCTCGGCCTGAGCCCGAGCCTGCTAAAGCCCAAAGTTTTATGGGTCTAGCTTGGACACATATTTTATTATTAAGCCCGGCCCGAGCCCAAGCCCGCTAAAGCCCGAAGTTTTATGGGTCGGGCTTGGTTTTTGTATAGATACCCAAGCCCGGCCCGATAAATAACAATTTAATTTTTTTATATATATTATAATTGTATTAAATAATTATTTTCAACTTTTTTATTTTATACTAATGAATTTTCAAATTTAAATACAATAAGTTATACAATATATTAAGAACTTCAAATAAATAAAGTTATTATACATAATTTTTTCAATTTATTTTTTAAAAATTCACAAAAAAATTATCTACAGGCCTTGGGCTGGGCTTGGGAATGACCTCGTAAGCCTGGCCCGAGCTCGGCCCAAGCCCAAAGTTTTCAAGTGTGGGCCGAGCCGGGCTTGGGTTGATGCTTTTAGTCAAAATCCCGATGAAGTTTAGCCCAAACCCGGCCCGACCCGGTCCGGCCCGCCCCGATGAACAGGTCTAATAACTATGTCTTCATAAAGTTCTCCCCCCAAGGTGGCTTGCAGCCAAGAAGTGATTATAGGTGAACCTCGTCATCTGACTTTGCTGCTCTAGAGTGAGAGCTGCCTGACGAGCGATCTTGATGAATTGGTTCAGTTCCTTTTAGGGACGAGAGTTCCTCCATCTCTTTGGTTACTGAACTTCTTGCCTTCGGCGCTTTCGTCTAAGCATTCATCGTGATTGGTGCTTTTTATGATGAGTTGATGTTTTTGGCACCGCCTTGGGTGTCTTCCATACCGGGGTTGATGATTGGATCGGAGCTTTCGAGCGACATGTTGTCAACCAAAAACCCCTAAACGTTGAATTGAATGTGTTCAGTCTGATGAACAATGATTCTTAGTTGAGCAAGTAAACGAAGTCCACGCTCACCAAATCGCTAAAAATATCGTACCTGGATCTGATATTTCAGAATTGATCTACTATGAACTATCTTGAATCTATGAGCCAATTCCTGCAAAATAACACACGCACTTGGGGGCGATCGGAGGTTACCTCGTGGGCGACCCTCCGATGCTTAAGTCAGTAAAAGGTTTTGAGGAATAGTATGAAAGTGTTTGTGAGAAAGTGAATATATCTATTGAACTAACCTAAAGGCCTATTTATAGGCGCATGACCTATTTTACTCCTAATAGAATAGAGAGTCCTAGTTGAGATGAGCTTATAACTCTTTCGTACTTATCTGATCTTTGAGTCCCAAGTAGATTAGGATAAGAACAAGGAAAGAATATAGGGATCAATGTCAGACCTAGATTCTCCTTTCCTATAGGACACGGAGGTGCCTTTGAGCCGGTCATGGACCGCCTCGAGATTATGACCGTATAAGGTGCCAATGCGTTGTACGTGGCTATCGGGTCCGTATTCCTTTTGCTTGGATAGCAATATCAGCTAGTGCTATGGTCAGGTCTATTTGACCATCCCAATATGATATGAGTAGGACGGCTCGTTGTTAACCCTGTCCCATGGCCCCAAGCGGGCAAGTTATATATAGTAAGTTATCAGAAGCCCCCCACAAGCGTGAGAAGTTCTTTAGGGCTTCTAGCAACTTGCACCGGCTCAAATTTCAAGCGGATAAAAAACTAGGGCTACGTAGCCAGCTACCAGCCAGGCGTTCTAGAAGCTTCCTTGAGAAGATTGAGTCTTTTCACATTCTTTGGCGGTAATTAGTATTTTTGAAATTCGAAACCAGCCAAATTCCTCTTGACACGTGGCGTCTTGTCTCTGTAATTTAATGAATGCCACTCTTCGATTCATATTTGTCTCCTTATTTAAGCATCCTTGAAATTCATTTTACTACTTTGGGTTCTCTGAGATTTTCTACCTCATTTTGACGATTTCAGCTTTTTTTTATTTGTCAAGGTCATTTCTCCGACGATTCTTACTTCCTCAAAGCTCCCCATTTCTAACAAGTAAGTACTTCTTTTCCTTTTATTCCTTATACGATTCTCGTTCATTGCTGTTGTGCTCTTTGATTATATATCTCTATAGCCTGATTTCTATGTTCAGAATCTCGTTTCAACAAATTTTGTTAAATTGTACTGCGTCATGGCATATCTATAATTTTTAGACTAGGGTCCTTTGCATCTTGAATTTTGTGCTTTCAAATGTGTTCCTTTAATTTTGGAGAAAACTGACTTGGATTGTGATATGGCTAGAATCTGGGTTATAGTTGTTAGATTCTGGGTTTCGTTTGAACATTTAAACAAGCCTGACAAACACGATGAGCATGATGAACTTGCTAATATCTAGGATCCCTCCCGGCTGAATTTTGACCCTAGATCCTTTTTAGGGTAGCTTATTCTGTTTCTAACTTGTTCTAGGATGTTTGCTTTCTTTCTAGGCGGCTATGCCTTCTTCCTCCTTAAGTAGCAGTTCAAGCGAAAGTTTGTTTACCGTCTTGTGTAGGGAGTTACCTGATTTTGTTTATCGCACTTATATTGACATAGATCACTCTAATTTGCCTCGCAAACCTAGGATAAAAAAGAAAGCCGGAAGGATGGGCCGTGTAGATTGTAATAAGGAGAGAGCGGCCTCTGGCCAAAATGCCTCAAGTTCGCAAATTCATTCTTCAGACCCCGTATGGGCAAGAAAAGGCGGCAAAGGCGACGAGGTGGACCAACCGGCTGAGCAGGTATCCGGATCCTGTGGCTAAAGATTATAGAAGACAGAGAGCGGCCACAAAACCTAAAGCAAGGGTTGTTAATGTTGAGGCGGCTGCGGAAAAGGCTATTAAGGAGAAAAAGTTGACCCCCGGATAGAGGATATGGTTTCCATTTCCCATCCGGTGGACGTGCATTTCAAGAGGGCAACCTTCGCCGTGAATGCAAAATTGTGGGTTTATGCTCCCGTATGAGGACCAACGCATCCCCCGTCTGCCAGAAGGATGATTCAGCCTGTAAACATTATGCCTTAGTTTTAACTAAGGCATGTGTAAATTAAGCCAGTCTTATTGTATGCCGGATTTTTCGTTGTCAAAAAGTTTGATCAAGACTTGCCTGAAACGAATGATAACTAATGTATTCATTTGAGAAAATAAAATAAAATACAAGTTCGGGAATTCTATGCATCCGGATATCTACTTGAGGGGAGCCGCCTCATTAAAAACTTCCTTAAGGGAAAACCCAGTGGGAAAAATCCTTAAGGAAGGAAAAAGAGTGCGGCTGCTAGAGCCCCTAAGTATCTACTGCGTAATAGGGCCTAAGATTAGCAATGCTCCAAGTACGAGGAAGCTCTTTGCCTGTCATAGTCCCTAGGTTATATGTAGCCGGTCTGATGACTTTGAGGAATTTGTAGGGACTTTCCCAGTTAGCGCCCATCTTCCCTTTGCCTTATCGAGCTTGTGAAGCGGCTGAGTCTTTAAGGACTAAGTCTCCTTCTTTGAGCCGGACTTCTCAAACTTGCCTATCATGATATCTTGAGATTTTAGCTTTATAGGCCGCTATAAGGACCCAGGCTCGTTCTCTTCTTTCATCCAGGTTGTCTAGGTGGTACTTCATATTAATGTCGTTATCTTTCTCGATGTAATACGCCACCCAGTCTGACGGTGCTCCGATTTCCACTAGTATAACTGCCTTAACTCCATGCACCAGAGAGTAAGGAGTTTGTCCTATAGTTCCGCAAGGAATGGTCCTGTAAGACCATAAAACCTTGATCAACTCATTTGGCCTTTTTCCTTTTCGATCAAGCACCCTCTTTTTCAATCCTTCTCCCAGAGTTCTGCTGGTTACTTCCGTCTGGCCATTCGTTTGTGGGTGTGCTACGGATGAAAAAGCATTCTCAATCTTCTAGCGTTTGCAGAAGTCTTTGAATTTTTCCGAGATGAATTGCTATCCATTATTTGCTATAATTCTAACCGGGTGATTATATGCTTCCAAACGAAGTCAATAACTCTTTTAGCCGTTACGGAGCTAAGATCTTCCGCCTCCACCCAGTTGGAAAAATGATCAATTGCCACGAGTATCCTTTTCTTCTTCCAGGCCGCCTCCGGCATTAGGCCCGCAATGTCTATTCCCCATGATACAAACGGCCATCCGGTCATTATTGGTTTTTTATTAGCCTTAGGAATGTGTGACTTTCTTGCATGGATTTGGCACTGATGGCAAGTTCTTACGTAATCCTCCGATTCAGCTTTGATAGTTTCCTAGTAGTAACCAGCTAAAGTGATCCGCCTGAGTAACTTTTTAACTGCCTGGTAAGATCCGCAGTCTCCTTCATTGATTTCTTCTATGATAAGTTTTCCTAGCTCTAGGGTGACGCATTTAAGCCATACGTCCAAGTAGGATTTTCTATACAGTTCTTCGCCTACCAAGGCAAATCACATGGATTTCCTGGTTATCTTCTCCGCCTTAATTTTATCTTCTGGTAGCTTATCGTAAGCTAGGTAATCATACAAGGGTTACATCCACCCGAGCGAATTCTTCTGAATCCAGAGGTTTTCACCTTGCTTTTCACATGTCGGCTGGGTCAAGACTTCGTAGGGGCAACTTAGCTCTTTCCACGAGTCCTTTCTACGGCCTCCTTGGCTAACTCATCCGCTTTTTGGTTTTGCGTCCAGGAAATATACTCAATTTTCCACTTGTTTCCCTTGGCCTCTAGTTTTTCTAATAATTTTCCCACTTTGGCCAAGTACCTGACCATTTCGGCTCATTCGGTCTTATACGTCCGGTTGATTTGGTTTGCTATTAATCTAGATTCGCTTTTGAGAATAACACAATATTGGGTGCTATTTCATTGGCCAATTCCAATTCTATGATCACTGCTTCATATTCAGCTGTGTTGTTGGTTGAGGGAAATGCCATCTTAGCGGCATATGATAATCAGATTCTTTCAGGACCTTGAATGTAAACTCCAATTCCGGCTCCTTCTGAGCAAGAGGAGTCATCCACATAGATGGTCCAAGTTTCTGATGGAATGGTGATTTTTGGTTCGATCCCTGCAAATTCTACAATAAAGTCTGCGAGTACTTGAGCTTTCAAAGCTTTCCTAGCCTTGAATCTTATGTCATATTCTCCAAGCCTGATAGCCCACTCGGTTCGACGGCCTGATGTATCTGGCCTCTACAACACTTTCTTAAGGGGGATGCGAGTCCTAACTACGATCGTGTGAGCCTGAAAATATGATCTCAGTCGGTCTACCGAGTGGATTAATGTCAAGGCTAATTTTTCAATTTTGAGGTACCTTAGTTCTGCATTCCTCAATACCTTACTTGTGTAGTAGACGGGGTACTGTTCTTGCTCATTTTCTCGAATTAGGACGGTGCCTACTGCTTCATCAATTGCGCACAGGTAGAGATAAAGGGTGTCCCCAGCGTTGGGGCGGCTCATGAGTGGAGGTTTAGCTAGGAAGGCCTTCATTCGATCAAAAGCTTCTTAGCAGTCTTTATCCCACTTGAAATCTCTATCTTTCTTGATTGCCTTATAGAAAGGCATATATCTCTTTACTGAGAATGAGATGAACCGTCCTAGGGCATTAATCCTCCCGTTGAGACGTTGAACCTCATTCACTGTCCGAGGAGGCTCCATTCGGATGCTTGCTTCTATCTTTTGTGGATTGGCTTCGATTCCTCTTTCTGAAATCATAAATCCTAAAAACTTTCCACTTTTGATGATTTATTTATAGTATTAAACTTTTAGAAATGGAAGGAGTACTTTACTATTAAACTAATAAAAAGAATAATAAAATAAAAACTAAAAATAAAAAGTAATATTATTTTAATCTATTCCCCATTTTGGAGAATACTATATAAGAAATGACTGGATTGAGATTCAAATTTGTTGTCCATAAATTGGTGTCCCCTTTCGTATCCCTCCATTTATCATATGACATGTGTTATATTTATAGGAGAGATAAATTAAAAAGAATAAAATAATAAAAATAAGTATCAATATTTAAATGAGGGACATAAAAAAAAAAACAGATTTAAATCCACTCAGTTGACACATTCCATATATTTATTACTCATTTTGAGGATTCTCCAAGATGGAGAATGTTCGACTTACTCTTATTAAAGGTGCTGCCATAAAGTGTTAAGTGCATAATACGCTGATTGCCGGTCACCCTATTTCTCGTTACTATTCTCAATGGAGATTCAATTGTCCCAAATGTCCTCCCTTAACATTTTATATAATACATGATACATTCATATTTGTTATTTTCGCATAGTTCAAGCACACTTTGACATATTTACCTTTAGTTCATTGTTTGTAGCTTTTCAGATATGAGCTTTTTCTTTTTTTTTTGTGTGTACTATTTGTTGTTATTTTTAACAGCGTGCAGAAAAATTAGATGAATATCAAGGTAGAGTAATACCGACATTGTTGGCACAATTTTTTCCAACAATTTTCAATATTTCTTTCATATTTTTTTTGCTTATAAGTTCAAAACAATACTTTGGTAAAACATGTTAAAATCACAACACCAAAGGAAATCACAACACAAAAGGCGAGACTATCCCAACACCAATCTTCTATTCAAAACAAATAAACCTCATTTGAAGCAATCGCATTTCGCAATATGGCCTATCGGTAGGTATAACAGTAATACACTATTAGCTTATGCTTTTACAAAAATTCGAGTATCTTATCTTTTCAAGCAGACTCGGGTTGTGCATCTCCAGCCTCATCACTTGTCTCACTAAGACTCTCAGCTTCAGCTTCCCCTGATGACTCAGCTTGTTCGGGCTTTGCAGGACCTGGACCAGCTGATACTTTCACCATTGATGGCCGCAACAGCCTGTCTCCTAGTTTAAAACCTTTTCGGTACTCCTCCAGAACAATACCTTCTTCGAATTCTGCCGAATCTTCTCGCATGATTGCTTCGTGCAACTGCCACGAGAAATTACACAAGAACCAATTTAAAAGAAGCCCAAATTTTTAGATCGCTAACAAACTTTACTATATAGTATTTGCCATAGTTGTTACGGGTGCAAGGCGCACTGAGGCACCAGGTGTCAGGAGCAACGCAATAACTAGTAAAAGAACATACTAAATCACACTTTGGCTATGTTCTTTTCAACTTAATAAGTAGTTGTATTGAACTGTACTGAACTGAAATATACTTATTTCAATGTAAATTTATACGCACCAACCATAATCACACTCGGTCTAACTAAACTACCCACAATCAAACCCTTATAATTGCAAAATCCAGATAAGTTCAGCCAAACTACAAATACTATCAAATTGTACTTATAATTTAGATTGTACTATAGTAGACTCTACAGAAAAACTAAAACATAAACTTGAACCTAATTCTAATTGATAAACACTATCATCGCATGTTTCATATCCAACAATTCATTCGCATCATCTTTATACTCATTCTCCTCAAAGTCAACCTCTTCTTCATCATCATCTAGAGAGAACGAAGCAACGTTTTCAACACCAAATAATACTACTTTATCATTTCCCCTTACCCCTGAAGCACCAGAAGAAATGATGAAACTGTGATTTGAGTGTGCGGATTTCTTTCCCTTTCGTTAAGAAGATCTGGTTGGTGACATCAAATCTAATGAATTTGATATTGCTTCTTTAGTCTTATTTTTCTTTGTTTTTTCACTAATATGTTATAATATTATAATGGTCAATATCATATTTGTGACACAAACACAATGCTAAAAAATATTTTTTTTAAAAAAAACTTCTTTTCACATTAAGGCGAGCCCGAGGTGCAAAAGGCAACGGGCGCAAGGTGCGCCAGGCGCACGCCTGATGAACTGTGTCTCGTCTAACCCCCACTGGTCCTTGTGCCTCGAGCGCCTTGCCCCTGAGGGGCACCTCTGCAACTCTGCTATTCAATGCCTTCTACAAGGTTACAGCTAGATAAAAAGCAGAATAACATTGTTATTTGCACTATGCAGTCAAATTTAACTCATCGAGTTGGCTTAATTTAGTCAAAAACTTGCTATTGGTATAATTTAGAGGTCAGAGTGGAGCAACTCACCATTGGATCGAAGGGCTTCCCGATTGTCTCTACAGGGACAACACCGATTGAACCGAGAATTTCTACGAATTGCTTGTATATGCTCTGATAGCTGTTGTTGATCTTCTCTTCGCCTTCTGTATCCAATTTCAAATGAGATTTAGCTCTCTCGAAATTATCCAGAACAGGCAACAAATTCTCTACTACTTCCCCTTGGGCATTTGTCACCAATGAAAGCCTCTCCCTCTCAGTCCTCTTGCGGAAATTGTCGAAATCTGCACTGATCCTGATAACCCGGTCTCTTTCTACTGTGAGTTCTTCAGTCAAACTTGCGACCTTCTCCTCCAATTCTGTTTTTTCATCTTCAACAGATTTGAGAAAAGATTCTATCTCGGCAATTCGGGATTCATCATTGCTCGCCAATGCTTCTCTGTAAGATCGCAGTGTAGCTGCAATGATCGAAGTTGTTGTTTCCTCAACATCACTACTCGAACTCTCTTCTACCTCCTCAACACCTTCTTCTACCTCAACGGCATCATCTACAGAGTCCTGTCACAAAAAAACAATTACAACAAATCAACTCCATGTAAGATAAAAACTGCATACACTTAACTCTTAACAAATTTAAGATGGCTTAATGCATCTCAAGGTACCTGAACTCATCCTGAAAAACTTAATGTCTCCCTGAACTTGCAAAGTGACCCTGTAGCTTCCTCAACTTTCAAAAGTGCAACACTTTGCTCCTTGAGCGCCACGTGTCATCTACGGGAGCTGACACATCTTTGAAGAGTCAAACTTACCAGAAGCTAACACATGTTTCAAACCAACCAGAAGATGACACGGGGCGCCCAGGGAGCAAAGTGTTTTTGAAGGTTGAGGGAGCTACGGGAAAGTTCAGGGAGGCAGTAGGTTTCCCAGGACAAGTTCAGGTACCTACTAAAGCATTAGCCCAATTAAATTAGCTTGTTTTAACGCTAACAGCTGTTGCTTCAAGACTCCAATTTGTAACTTTTTCTCACATAGTGATAGGTTCATGAATGCATATCTAATTTGGATCACAAGGTCCAAATATGGGTGAATGGATGACATCATTTGGATTTTCAATTGAGACACCATGACCCCATATACGATGCAAAAACACCCTTAGAAATTATGTATTGTGACATTTTGCTATAGATCCTTGCCAATTTCCGCAATATTGTGACACAGGCATAGATAAGACTAAGACCTACAAAGTCATCTATTGTCATGCTTAGGCCTAACACCTTTAGATATCTATAAATTTTTTATGTTCCAAAAAGTTCTCAGAATGAAAAAGTTGAGACTAACTCAGCCTCAGCTGGATGGCGCCATCCACATAAATCTTTCTATTTCATATGGATTCACGAAAAATGTATTTCGAATTTGTCAACAATGTTTTCTTAACCTAAGTTAACTGTCATTGCACGAAGCTAATTTTTACTCACTAAGCTGTATAGTTGAAGCACTCAGAATAAATGCAATAGATGTCCACAATCAGAAATCATAAGCCGTCATTATTCCAGAAAGCTGACATGTCAATTTGAAAAGATGCTGCATTAACTGCACCAATCACAATTCACCTATAAAGCATGGACACTCCAAAACCTGGCGTGTCCCCGTGTCGGACACGTATCGGACACCGACACTCTTCGGACACTCGTTGGACACGTGTCCGACACTTCAAATTTCAAACGGACACTCCACGTAGGATAGACACTTCTCGGACACTCCACGGACACACCTCGGACACTCCACATAGAAGTTAATGAATTTTTTTTTTTGTGAAAATATGTGATAAAAATTGAAAAACTTAGTGGGCGTGGGTAATACGACATTTAAATGCAACAATGCGGGCAAGAAAAGTAAGGGTCATACACTAGAGTTAAAGCACATTTGTTGCACATAGCTGGTAAAGGTATTGGCATGTGCAATAAAGTTGCAAGAAACTATTTTCGATTAGTTTTTTTGTTGTTTTGTAAGTGATCAAATGACTATGGATGATATAAATTTTATTATATATGAATATTTATGTTTGACAATTTATTTTAGTTGCCGTGTCCAAATGCTTATTTTTTCCAAATTGCCGTGTCCACGTGTCCATGTCCGTGTCGTGTCGTGTCGGACACTCGGGGCGTGTCCGTGCAACCTAGCAATTCACAGACAACAAACAACAGTATTTGTATCTGTAATTAATGTAACAATCAACTGCATTTGTATTCAAATAGAAGGATTGTCGCAGCCCACCAATACTACCATATATGAAATCTCCATAACATCTTAAGAAATATTACCAAAAATCGTTTTTGTGAGCGCAACAAAGCAGTTGTTAATAGTTTCTTAATTTTACAAACAGTTGCACCCTTCCACCTTAGCATGACCCTAGGTGGAAGGATGCAATGAAAAGAAGAAACTGGTATAAAGTGAGCTGTATCTTTTCACCCCAAGAAGGAGCCTAGGTGGAATAAAATTTTGTAATTCTTTTAACAATATGTAACTTTTGCTCAAATTCTAGTGACTCCTTAGAAAGCAGTCCCAAATAACCCGTGTTTGAAATTTACTCAGCTGCACATAGAACAGAATAAGAATTCTAACAATCCCTGTTTAGATATATCCTAAATTTGATAGTTAGTGAGCATAAATGTAATCTATACATGATAGCAATCGTCTTCTAGAGTAAATTTCAATCTTCAGATCACTTTCATTATTGATTCCCACAAAACAACAGCTCCACCGTAGTTTTGATAAAAGGGAATGGCATTAAAAAGAACTAAATATCCCAGAGCCAGCCTAAGGGTTTTACTTACAGTATAAAGCCTATAATCCTTCACGGAGTAGAATACAATGTTCTAAATTTAAGCTCAATAATTCAATTGAAGTATAACCATTACATACCCAGCAAACCAAGAAGCTATTACCAATTTAATTCCAAACTCAGTCCCAATTCTCAGCTAAATTGTCACCAAATTCAACACAAAAAAGCTAATTTAACCAAATGAAACACTACCCATTTGCAAATAAACCAACATAAAACATACCCAGCTTGAAATGCCCTAAGTGAATTCAATTATAGCATCTAAGTGTACAAAAATGAAACGATTTAGTTACATGAGCACAACCTTAATTTCTGGTTCCTCAGTCTGCTGCTCAGTGTCGGTTTCTCCTTGAGAACCCAAAGGAACGAACTTCCTGAACCGGAGGGAGAATCTGGTAGCGAAGCGGAGAGAAACAGTTGGAGATAATTTGGCCCTATTTCTAAGTGAGAGACAAAATTGGTCGGAGGTATTTAGAGAGACGCGGCTGGAGGAAGCGGTGGTTATCAGCCGCGGCGGAAGCGGCGCTTTCAATGGCGGCGTTCTGAGGACGGTGGCCATTGAAGCGATGAGGAGTTTGAAGGGGAACTGGAGGGATAAGAAGAGTGAGATTCCGAAAAAGGAGATGGGTAAAGAAATAGGGTGTGAGGTTATATTAGCCGTTGGATGAACTTTGAGTATTTTGATCCAACGGATTGTGTTTTTATTTTGGTATGAACGAGAAATTTCTAGAAATTCAATTCGTGCTTTTACATATTACTAATATAATCCGTAAATTAATATTTTATTTTATGTCTCTTATTTTTTGATATGTATATTTATAGTGAAGAAAAATTAAAAAGTATAAATAAAGACACGTAATAATTGAATTAAGATAGGAGAAATTAATTTGAGAATAATAAATTTGAAAGTATTGAAAATTTAAATGTAAAATTTTAATTTTAATTTATTGTCAAATAATTTTTTTTAGTAAAGGCTTGGTCTAGTGGTTGAGCCTTGAAGCTGTGATTATAGAGGTCGCAAGTTCGAGCCCACATTTAGATGAGGTGAGATAAGATTTTCTTTTATTATTATTGTAAGCCTAAATGAGATAAATTTTTTTACTAAATTAGAAAATTTCATTAATTACTGATATTTTAAAGTACATCTTAACTAATATACAAATCAAACAATATATTCTATCAAAATTAAAAATAAAAATAAAAAATAATAATTAATTACAAGGATTCATGAACAGCCCACAAAATGACATTTCTTCCATTAGCAGGTAAGTTCGTATTCATTAAAAAGGATTTGAATTACTTACACATATGGAGTTTATAACATACACTCTTTAAATTAAGTATGAATAAATAACATACCCTACCCTTTAAATTAGTGTTACAAATGAGTTGAGTCAGATTTTCACTTATTTATGTTTGATTCATTTAATAATAAATCAAATTTGTGTTTAGCTAAGCTCGAATTGAGCCACAAATTATTCACAAATAATTTATGTATTTTATTTGTGATTATTATTTAATTGTTTGTGAACGGTTCCTTTAAATTTGTTGATAAACAAATTTGTTAACATTAAATTTAATATATTAGAAATTAAACTTCATTAAATTATGTCAATATAATAAATAATATTAAATCTACAGAAAAGTTAAATAATATGATGAACGATGAGAGAGAACGAAGTAATAATAGAGGCAAACCCTAATTTCAACATTAATATTAGTATATGCCATGATTTAGTGTGAATGTCAAAGGTAAAACAATCAATGGCATTTGGAGGGAGGGTTTTAAAAAAAAAGAATCAATATATCTGATTTTTTTTTGTTATTGGTTGTTTGGATAAGGGAATAAAATTTATTATTCATTTAGAGTAATAAAATTGTCCCTTTTAAAGTCTTTTCATTACTCCCACTCCACTAGATATTGACATTCCCTTTCTTTATCTTTCTTCAATATTATTATCATATAATTAAATTATAATAATGATATTATTATAAATATATAAAATAATAATAAATATTATCATATATTAATTAAAAATAATAATAATTAATAATAAATGATAATATTATCCTATAGTATAATCAATAATAATATATAAAAATAATTACTAATTATTTTAAGGTCTTGATAATATTATTATAAAAAATATATATTATATTATTATTAAATAATAATATTTAATAATAAAATAAATAATAATTTTAATATTTAATTATAATAATTGTAAATATTATTAAATAATTATTATTTTACATGTGAAAATAATCATTATTTATCCATAAAAAAAAGAAAATAATCATTATTTATATTACTTTATATTAATATTCATATTTAATTATATAATAATTAGTATAAATAAAATAATAATTTATTATAATAACTTATAGTTAATATTTATAATAATTTTAATTTATATGATGATTTTAATATAATAATGTATTTAAAATAATTATATATAATATTATTATTTTAATATTAAATATTATTAAACTACTTTTAGTATTATTAATTAAATATTGTTCTTAAATTTATTAATTATTAATAATATAATTATTAATAATATTTATTATAATAATATATTAAATAATAATAAATATTATTATTATTATAATACATATTATTAATATCAATATTACTTTTATAATTATTACAAATATAATATTAATATTTATTAATAATAATAAGTAATAAATTATAATTTTATTTATTGTAATTAATTAATTAAGATTATATATAATTATTATTATTAACTATAATTAAATAATTAATTTTTTTTAATTTAAAAAATAATAAATGAAATAAGGAGCAATTTTATTCCCTTTCTTAATCATACAAAACACATAAGCGAATCAAAGGGAATTGCATTCCTTTTCTTACCTTTCCCTTTCTCAATTCCCTTTTTCTTTCTTAATGTGAACTAAATGCCCCCTAGTTTGGTCAAAATAAGTACCTGTAAACTTTTATCAAATTATTAAAATAGTTTCCAATAAAATGACAAAAACTTAATTATTTTTTCTTTTACCTTTATACCTATTGCATATCACATGAGATTAGGAAAGTTTTTTAATTTTTTGGGTTATTTTGCATTTACCTCTTAAACTGTTCATTTTTTTGACATAATGTTCTAGAGTTTTTTGTTCGTCTCATTTTTATCTTTGAAACTCATCAATTGAGATATATTTTTTCCATTTTTTTTATTTGTTACAAACCTATTACAAATATGTTACAAGTCTAATATAAGACTTATAAGTTATAATACACTTATATTAGATGTGTAATAGATATACAACAATTCAATTGACATTGTAAATATAAAGAGAATTATATTAGACTTATAATAAACTTATAACATATATATAACAGTTCAATGAGTATCGCAGATACAAAGAGACTTATATTAGCCTTATAACAAATATATAATAGATACATAACAGTTTAATGAGCATTGCAAATACAAATAGACTTATATCAGATTTATATTAAACGTATAACAGATATATAGTAGATTTGTAATAGGTTTGTGATAGATATACATTAGATTTGTAACAGATTTATAAGAAGTTTGTAATAGGTCGAAAAAAAATTAAAAAAATATATCGCAATGGATGACGTTTCAAAGATAAAAATGAGAAAAATAAAAAAACTATAAAGCGGTAGGTCGAAAAAAGCAACAGTTTGAGAGAAAGAAGCTAAAAACATTAAAAAAATCTTTTCCAATAAAGATAAAAGAAAAAGTAATTAAGTTTATGGTATTTTGATAGAAGGTAGTTTGATTTTTTTCCCTATTGGTTTGTTTTGCTATTTGTTTTGCCCAAAAAGGCTAAATTGGACAATTTAGCTACATACAAGATTTTGGCCCTTCAATTTTGTAAATATCAACTCACCATTTTTTAAAGGGGTTCTTACAAAAATCCTACAAAAAACCAAAATAATTTGATGATACCATAAATAATTTACAAGTTTAAAAAAACAGGGGTACATAATTACAAAAATGCGGTATGGTTTTTATCTGGTAAATATCTGATAATCGTCTAGTAATCGTTTGGTTTTTATCTTATAAATATCTGGTAATCGTCTAGTAATCGTCTAGTAGTTATCTGGTCAGACCGTATTCATGTAATTATTTTCTCTTGTTTTTGTTAATTTGTAAATTATTTATGGTTGGACAGTGAATATGTAAATAGTTTAACTTAATGGTCAATTTTATAAATATTTTAGTGGGATATGTATATTTTTGACAATTTTCTTTTTTTAAATCTTACCCTAAAAACTCCACTTCTCTTAATTACGCTCATTCTTAATTATAAGATTTTAACTTTTAAATTTTACTTTTACTTGAATATAAGAACCTCCATTATAACAATCATCTCTCTCCTAATTAATCTAATTTTTGCAACTTAAAAACGATTGTATCTCACAAACTGTTAATTTTTTTGATACAAGCCTTTAGAATATTATGTGTCTTATTTTTATCTTTAAAATAAAATTCATATTAAATATTTTTTTAGCAAAAAAAATTAATCGCAGTGTTATACTAAATCTACCACTTTTTCGTGAGTGCCTGATGCATGGTATAACTTATAAGAGTGGTGTAATGTTTATATAACACTAAATTTTCATTTATTTTCCTGATAAATTTTATTATTCCAATAAAAACTATGACGTGAATGTCTTATACAAAGTTTATAAGCTTTTATACTTGATATATAAGTGGTACAATGTATTTATACATTGCATATTTTCTTTATGTTCGCACCATGTTTTAAAATGCTAATAAACTCCATGATATATAGATGACTTTATACCTAATATTAGAACTCTTATATTAAATATAAAAGTACACTTTTCTTTTATCTTCACACTCTTATTATATATTATCTCACTAATTAGACATTGACTCATCAATAAAAGCTTCTCTTTGGGCAACAATTTAAAAGAAAGCCAAACCAATCTTTGATAAAATGCTTTGGTACACTAGATAACATATACAATTGTTGGTTGTCGCGTCTAAATTACAATAGCTAGAAAATCGAGAACACAAATTGGAGACCAACTCCATACGCCAATTAGCTAAAAAATTACAACAGAAATTCAACAATGGAAGATATTTTATTGAAACAAAAAAGGACAAATTGTCAAAGAAATTATAATTCACTATTAATAAAGTGATAAAGCTTTAGTGCAGAGCCAAAACCTCATTCGAATCTCAAATCCAATCACTTATGAGTAACATAATATTCAAATCTAAAATTAATCAATTACAAGATAAAATCTTTTTTCAAATAAAAAAAACCAATCCATTTCAATAATAAATCATCTTAGAAAGTTTTGAAAAAAAAGGTGAAAGACGATTAGAGGAGATCGGACCCAAACAATAGATCTTTTCCGAACAAATCGGTGAACGACGGTTGGACTCAACCAAACGGAGATCTAGCTCAAACAATAGATCTTTTCATCTAACAAAGAAGTGAACAACGATCAAACTTAACTGAACCAATTTTGAAACGACGACCATAAATCTCAATGACGAAGGAGGCTATACTTAGGAAAAGAAGAGAGAAATTAGTGGAACATGATGAGAAATTGATGAAGTTATATGAATGAGAAAGGTTTGTTTGTGTTTTCTGTTAAGTAGATGTGATGAATTAGAGATGTAGAAGAAGAAGAGAAAACAACATATCGTACTTGGAAAAGAAGAACCCTAATAATTGGGGAATGAATAAGGAAAAAGGAAAGCGGGTAAAGAGAAGAAAATTCTTTATAATGCTGGCTTAATTTCCCTGTATGCTTTATTTAAGTTTTTTAAAATCTTATATTTAATATGTATTCGGATGTCCATTCCCTCTACTGTATCAAATTTCGTACCAAATAATGGTAAAGGACAAAGTAGCCATTAATTTGTAAAAATATACACTAAGGTTGAAATGCATCTTAGCATAAAAATTAATCAAATAGTCATAAATGCAAAGTTAGAGGTCCTTTCATCAATTATATTATCCTCCAACACCTTCATATTAATATTTAAACACTTAAACACTAATATAGATATTTATAAATATTAAAAAAAAAATTTAAACATCCGTACGAACAAACAAAAACCAAAGTAATATATGAAAAAACCATTAACTTTGTGTCATGTTCATTACATAATGTATAGAAATAGATTTTGTATATCAAGAAATCCACATGATTTTCTATAATTTTCTTTCCCAATTAACAAAATGGTTATTTTTATCCAATTTTTTCACCTACCAAAACATCCATTCAAATTCATCAGAAGAGCATAACACAATAAAAGTTTCCCTATTTCAGACAAAAGAAAACATATTCCCGATATTACACATTAACATGTTCATCATTTCCCCAAATCTTGCTACTTCCATAAACTGTAGTGAAGGCAGCAAGATCCCCCCCCATTGATCCATACAAGACGTTAACGATATAACCAATCAAAGTTGCAGTTGAACAGTGCTTCTTTTTAAACCCCCCAACCCAATTATTGCAATTTCGATCCATCTCTTTCCAAATTTAAATATTCAATTTACAACCCCACTTTCTCCCCCTTTTTTAATAACGAAAGGTACATTCAGAGAGAGAAACAGATAGAGAATAATTGAATCGGCGATTTCGTGGTCTCAGTCGAGCTGATTTAGCGAGATTGTTTTCACTTCCTGTTCATCTAACAACAGAATTACAAAATCCAGGACAAACCCTAGTTTTTTTTCTTGTTTTTGCTGGTGGAAAGCTCGGTATTCGTTATCTTTTTTGTGTCTGTCGGATTCATCGAGGGAAACGATTATTAGTCCTAGGGTTTGAGAAATGGGGAGCAGGAAGGAAGAAGAACGTAACGAGAAGATTATTAGAGGTCTCATGAAGTTGCCTCCTAATCGCCGATGCATTAACTGCAATAGTTTGGTAATCTCTGGGTTTCTTAATTGAGTTTTTCAGCTTGAAGTAGATATTTGATTTCTGCATACTGTGAGACTTTTGAGGAACATATTGGTTTATTTGATTGTAATTTGAGTTCTTAGTTCCTTTTCTGAAGGTTTGGTTCCGTACAATAATTTGGCAGCAGATGAATAAGACTACCCATTGTTGTTAATACTTCAGATTGCTTATGTTATTAACTTGATAGATTTGAAGAATTTGTTTTGTGTTAGTTTTTCTTTTTCGATTCTGAGTTTAGAGTGCTTCTTTGTGCAGGGACCACAATATGTTTGCACTAATTTCTGGACGTTTGTTTGTATGAATTGCAGTGGGATACAGTGAGACTTTTCTCCTCTTGCAGTGCGCTTTTTCTTTTAGATGAAGTGTTTGATCATGCTATTTTTTTCCATTAAATGAAATTTTGTTTGTATGAGATTCATGCTCTTCAATAATGGGAGTAATTCATTTTTATGAGTATTGTAACTAGCCTGAAATATGATATGCTGTACGTGTCACTAACTTTTGGGACATTCCATATCCTCACCATGATCTGCAAATTTTATAAGTTATAATTAAATTATTTTTAGCTCGAAATTGTATTGTACATCCTTAATGTCTATCAGGATAGCACGGAAATTCTTAGACACCAGCGTTTCCCGTTTCTGTTCTGTTTTTGAAATGAACTCATTTTATATTAACGTTTACTGGTGTCTGTTTCTGTTTTAACTTTTAATTCCCATTTCCGTTTTAGTTCCCGTTTCCGTGCTACATAGATGCCTATTATAGTGAAAAATCTTATTGTATATTCCGTTTCATTTAGTATGTGTGCCGTCTCTCCTTTTCAAGGTTTGTTTGGTATTGCCGTAAATTATGATTTCTCTTGTAATTTTCATTCGGTTTCGTGTTCTACAGTCGTGAATTCACTCATCGAGTGAAGTCTGTGTCCATGTCCAAGTTCACATCTCAAGAAGTTGAGGCACTTCAAAATGGTGGTAATCAGGTATTGATGTTTCTACCTTTTTGTTAGTTTTGGAAACAGTAGGGTGATTGTTCTTATTCTGATGGAAACTCATCTTCATAGCGTGCAAGGGAAATATACTTGAAGGATTGGGATCAACAAAGGCAGAGATTGCCCGACAACAGGTGCAGGATTTGTGATCTTTCTCTTTTGTCCTACCTAACCATTTGTCTGACAATATCAGGCTTTTCTCAACGCTTTTTCTTCTTTCAGCAATGTTGATAAAGTGCGACAATTTATCAAGACAGTATATGTAGATAAAAAATATGCTGGTGGAAAGAGCCATGACAAGCCTCCAAGGGATTTGCAGGTAACATTTTGCCGGGATTTTATATATTTCTGTATCAAAGTCTTGTCGTAGAACTCTACTGTGGATTTAATCATTTTATTTCTGTGGACTTCTCCAAATTATTACCTTCCGCTATAGTTGTCGAATCGAGATTCGGAATTCAAATTTTGTGATTCGTGAATCGAGAATTGAATCGAATCGTAAGATTCAGATCAAGTTTATAACGTGTGTATATGTGTGTGTGTGTATATATATATAGCATTGCAGTGATAATAAAATGTGGTAAAAATTGCAATATTAATGTAAAAAAAATCATATCAACTGATAAGTGCTTACAATTCAAATCTTATCAAATATAATCCTAATAAAATCTATTCACTAATACAT
Source organism: Euphorbia pulcherrima (assembly GCA_947683365.1). Lineage (NCBI taxonomy): Eukaryota > Viridiplantae > Streptophyta > Magnoliopsida > Malpighiales > Euphorbiaceae > Euphorbia > Euphorbia pulcherrima. The sequence continues at coordinate 39,767,612 of CANTUS010000008.1, read as the reverse complement.
AGGATGATTTGATAATTGAGAAACAGCAAAACAAAAAGTAATTATTTTTAGAAAGAGCTGAAAGTATTAAAAGACGAATAGAAAAAGAAAATAGCAGGAGGTGTCTAGTATCAACTACTTATATTTACATGTGTTAAAAGGAAAAGAGAAAAAAAATAGAAAATAATTCTATATGTACAGGTTAAACATTTATCCCATATTCCCATTTAAATAATATGCATGATAAAAAGAACAAAAAACCTAGATGTTGATCCTCTCTTTCCCTAACTCAACAACGATCTACTGCTCTTCTTTAAGCTTATGATGTTTCTCTTTTCACTTCTGAAATTTTAAAAGCTGCATTGCTTTTCATCTTATGTTCGTTGGTAAACTAAAAGCACTCAAGTTCAAGCTTCATACAATTATGTAAGGTAAGATTTTGGAACTGGAGGAGTCGTAATTAGTATACGATTTTGTATGAATACTGGTTCAGGGAGATGAAAAGACGCTTAACTTTTTTTTTTTTACTTTCAGTTAGTGAATTGGGGGAATCGGATGAATCGGCCGATTCACTACCGACTCCTATGATTCTGTGCCGATTCTTAGCACATTTCAATTCACCCCATTGATTCGAATCTATTTAGGGGTGAATCGAATCGTACGATTTTGATAACTATGCTTTCCACAATACACATCCTACTTTTATTTCTTGTTTTTTTGCTTTGCAGTATTTGTTTCAATGTGTAACCATTGTTGTTGTGTTCTTATATGCATTACTTGTGCAAATGTTGCATGAAATTTTAATATGTTTTGTTCATTGATGAATTTGACAGAGGCTTAGAAGCAATGAAGAAGAAACACGGCGTGCAAGTTCATATCATTCTTATTCTCAAAGTCCTCCATATGACTTCCAGTATGAAGATCGGCGCTACGGAAAACAAGCTGGTGTTCTCACTCGAAAACCTGGATCAGACCGAGGCCATTATGTGGGGAAGATGTCTAGTTTCATATGTAGTCCTACTCGCTCAAATGAAAGAACACCCGAGGACAGGTTTGCAAATGAGGGCTCTGTTTCTAGGGTTTCGGACTTCTCTGCATCAAGTGGAGGTGATCTGTTTAGTGCGGGATCTCCAAATTTTCAGAAGGAGAGCAGTACCCCAATTCAGACTCCGAGTAATGCTTTTGGTGAAGATGCACATCAAAGAATAGATCTATTCTCAGAGGTAAGTTTTAAGAGCAACGCATTAGGGATCAAGTTTCTCATGACCTTGACCTTGTTACTCTAATAAATGTAAATTTGTTTGTTTTTCATGTCGGTTTTCCTTGTTCTATGAAGAGGATAAGATTCCTGATGATGTGTCATTATAGGCAATGCTATTTTCCTATGAAATGTTACGTCGTTAAGGACACTTGATTTTATGTTTTTCGTTTTGATTAAGTAACGCAGAGCATGCTAGAACCCATGCAAACAATACCCAGAAAAATGCATTTGACTAGAGTATGCTAGGCCTGTTTTACTTGCTTTCTAATCACTTGAATGTGTCGGTGTCTTCTTGAAGTGTCCTAGTTGTTAGGATTATAACCCGTCAGACATGATCATCTTTGTATTTGTTGCATTGCATCGGATATTTCTTCACAAGTTTCTCGTTGCTGATTGTCTCTTTGCTCAACTGATATCAAGTTGTTCGTTTATTCAGAGAAGTACCTCTTTGGGAAGCATGGGATCATTCGATAGCAATTCCATATCAATCAGGTCATATAATTCAGGCAGTTTAGTTGATGTTGTCTCAGAGACTGCACAATCTGCTGCGTCGCGCCAGGATGTAAATCCTACTTTTACAAAGGCTTCTGGTAGCTATGGAAGCTTGGATCATTTTAAGGCTCCAGTTGTTCCCGAATCAAATGGTCCTGCATCTCCACCAATTGATTTATTTCAATTGCCAGAAACCCCACAGGCTCCATCTGTCAACTTTTTTGTGGCACCCCCTCTGGATCCAGATCAAAGTACCCAAATTACTATGCCTGGGTCTCTTGACCTCTTTGCTGAGCAGTCAGTTGAAAATTTGAAACAGAATAATACACTAGGGCCATCAGCCCCTAAGAATGAGGGATGGGCTACTTTTGATACTCAGCCCATTGCATCGGCACAAGGGACTGAAACTCTTACAACTTTTGCTTCAGTGAGTCCCCAATTTGTAGGCTCTTCAGTGCAGTTTGACCAAGTATCAAACTCGAATACTAGCATGCAATGGCCTCCATTTCAGAACTCGAGTGCCCCAGGGTCATCATTATCATCTGATCCTTGGAAGGATAATGGGTTACACGATTTTCAGTCTCCTGCGAGTACAAGTAACTTGGTAAGATATCCTGCTTTATTTAGGCCAATTCAGTTCAGCTTTGTATAGTTATAAAATTTACACTGAAATACTTACCAAAAAAAAATTAAATTTACACTGAAATAAGTTCAGTTCAGTTCAGTTCAAGAGAACAGGGCCTTAAGATTTCATTTCCTTGATGTTTTAATATATAAGACATAAATTTGTATTACTTTATTCATTTGTGGTTTTGTTTAATAGGATAATATATCTCAAAAATGTCAGATTTGCTTTTTTACAGACTTGGAATGCTTTTGGTGATTCTGTTACACATTTTCCAATAGAAGGAAGCGATCAAACTAGTGAACCACAGGTAGGGAGCTACAAGCCTTCAACTTGTAACCAGTATTTTACATGCTCCTATTGCTTTGTGCTATTTTCGATTCTCAAAATTTTATTTCTTCAGGTCCCCAACACGGATCAGATTCAAAGATCTGTTCTTTATGAAGGTATCCCTGGCCTGAATGGTGTGCCAGATGCTTTGCCTGCAGTGAATCCTATGATGGTCAGTATTTTGAATATTCTACCTGTTAAATACTAGAAGTGATTTTCTAACGAAAAATTATAAATCAATGCAGGAAGCAAATCAGACTTATGCAGCCAATCATAAATCGACTAATCCATTTGATCTGCCCTATGATTCTGAAATGGAGCCAGGCAATATGGTATATCATGGTTTCATGATTTTCTTATTAGTAGTTAGCAGTGCTTACTCAAATAATTCGTGTGGATATTTGCTCAGGGCAAAAAACTGTCTTCTTGATTGTCGATTCCTTAGTCTGTGAAGTCTCTGTCTTAGTTATGTCCTATCTGTTTTAGTTGTCATAGGTTTTCGGTTACTGCAGAGGCACTACTTGAATGAGTGATTTCATTTTCTCTTTGCTCGGTCACGTTTAGGGTGTGTTTGGAAACCCAAAATCTAAAGGAATTCAATTGATTTCAATTCATTCTACATTCAAAAGTTTCAACTTTTCCATACAAAATGAAATGAATTCAATTGAATTCTTTCAAATGTGGGATTTCCAAACACACCCTTAGGCTCTGTTTCTTAGAACTAATCTGAAACTGAACTGAACTTAAAATAAGTTGGAATGAACAGGGCCTTACATTAGGCATTTACGTTATGAGCCAGGACTTAGTTGAAGAAAAAGTGAACTACCATTTAGAACGGGTTTCATGCTTGTCACTTCGAGTTCTCTTATAAGACACTGGTTTTAATATGTGGGAGAGAGACTCAATGGTTGAAGTGAAATTCAAAATTTAAATTCTAGCAGTAAAGAAAGTGAAAATGTAGTTTTTTGAGACCAATTAGAGTGAAAAGACCAATTAGAGTGCAATTATGTAACTTCATCTTGGTGTATTGTATTACAGTTCTTGGACATGGGCTCTTTACAAACTGCATTGCCAAATGACCACATGCCATCGACCTTCATTGCTGATCAATGGTTCCCTCAAGACCCAGGAACAAATTGTATTCCAGTTGCTCCACAAGGTGAAAGCCTTAGCTGATTCTTTTATACTAGTTTGACATTTAGTGATTCAGATGTAATTACCGATTCCACAGCAATTTGCCGCATTTTTCTGCTCAGCTGCAGAATTGTGGGATTTTGCCTGACAATTTTTGAGTTCTTTATCAAATTTTGACTTTCAGCCTCTAAAATCTAGTTTGATGCAATTTGGCTGCTGAACATGGATTTTGCTTTGTAAATTTACCTTTAATAGACGAATATCGCCCTTGTCCTAAATTTAAGTTCGAATTTATAATCTATCGAAATTCAGGAGCCAAATTTCACCAAATTAAAGTTAAGGATTGTAGTGAAACTCGTAGTTTTCTTCCCGTGGAAGCATTACCTTGCTGATATTTCATATATGGCTTCTTGCAATGTCATTGTCCTTGTTTGCTTTAGGTGGTCTGGGATATATGGCTGGACAGGCACCAAACACTCAATTAGCGTAAGCTTTACATTCTTGTTATTTTGATAAAGGTGATACGAAAAAACTGCGAAATTAACTCGCCTTTAGCTTGTGCAGGAATGTTCGAACACAAGGACCTGTTGCTTCAATTGGAGGCAACCCGTTCGCTTAACGATTTAGTATCCGAATTATTTGTTTAGTCATTTTTGTTGGTTGCACAAGTTTTTGAATATCTACTTGTAGGTGTTATTTATATTTATATTTTATTATGTGTAATGATTTTTGTATTCTTTGCAATTATTTATGTTTCCTTTTTTGTAACTATGTTCTCGAAGAACTGTTTTGGAACTAGTAATAATATCATCATCTTTGTGGAGGATTGACTTATAATCAGATGTAGGGGGTTTGCAATACCTGTTCATCGGGCGGCTTCGGGCTGGGCTTCGTCGGGCTTTGTACTAAAAGCCTCACCCCAAGCTAGGCCTGACCCATACTAGTTTGAAGTCGGGCTCGGGCAGGGTTTAGGTCTGGCTAGGCTGGGTCTGGGCCAGGCATACAACACCATTAATAAAAAAAATTTCTTACAAAAATAAAATGAGAAAATCACACCAAAACAATAGAGTAAAATATTGAAAAAATTAGGATTGGGAATAATTATGGGTGTTTAAAAACTGAATCTAACCAAAATAATCGATTAAACCGATGAATTTCGATTTTTTAGTTTGGTTCTTCGGTTGAAACGGTTTGGTTTTGATTCTTTATTTTAATTAATAGAAAATTGATATAACCGAACCGATTAATAAAATAAAAAACTCTAATAAAATATATATAACATAACCTGATTATTGGTGATAAAAAAAACCTGATTATTCTTGATATTATATTAATATTACTAAAACTCTTCGTCAAATTCCTAAATAGCCAGCCTCCCACCATTCACCAATGCCTGCACTTTAATTTATTTCATTCTGCCAAAGTTTTATCATCTATGCTAAGGTTAGTTAAAGTTAATTTGTTAGTATTTAATTTCAACTTGTATTGCCTTGTCTTACTCTTATATATAGTGAAAAATTATTATTAATAACTCAATATAACATGTATAATATCTATGTGCGAGGTGAATCAAGTCTTAAGGTTTTTTTCATATTTTTCCTATCAACAAAGCCAAGAAGGTCCATATCTAATAGTTTAGAGATATTAGAAATTGTTTCGCTATTTTTCTTTAAACAATTTATGCTTTGATAATTATAATAATGTTTCTTTAAATTTAAATTTTTTAATGATAATTTAATTAATTTATATCACCTTGTTGATTATGAATAACTAATTCAATACCATATACACATTTTATAAAGAAATAACCGAAATAACCGACCGAACCGACTGAAATAAATTGGTCGGTTCGGTTTGGTTCGGTTTGTATTTTTTTTGTTTTCGATTTTCGGTGTATTCGATTCTTAAACTGAACCAACCGATGAACACCCCTAGGAATAATCACTCAAAAAACTAATGAATAAAAAGTAGGAAGACAGAAGTAAAATGAGGAAAATAAAGCATTGCATCCAGAGCAACCTCATGCCTTATTGGGTTGCTTGATGAACGTGTGCATTTGATTTGGTCCTTAATCAGTGATGCTGAATTGAACTTAGAATTAAAATTATTTTGTATCGTTCATCCATTGGCAATTTGAAATATTAATTCTTCCCCATCTTTTTCCCCTAATATTTATTTGGTGCTTCTTATGCTATCAAAAAAGACATCTCAACAACATGATTACTATTGAGGAATTCAAAAAGTTCTTTGGGATGAGATTTTGACTCAAATCTCATTTTGTCTCTTTCCATTGTTTGTACAGGTCCTGTGGATTAATAGAAGTAATAAGGAGCAGTAGGCAATAACAACATAATACCAAGCTAAAATATGATTAATAAAATTATTTCATTGGTCGGCCGGGACTCAGGTATTTATATTAATATCAAGTCCGGCCCATAAAATTTCGGGCTTACCCGAACTCGGGTCCGGACTGAACTTAGTAGAAAAGTGAGTGTTCAAGTCCGGCCCATAAAAATGGGTTCGGGCCCAGCCTGCAAACAGTTTGCCCCATGAACTATTATTGGAAATTGCTGCAAAACAAAGGTTAGAAGAGAGTTTGGTTGTATGTAGTCTTAATTGTATATTTATTACTCCTCCGGTTCCAAAAATCAGACATTCTATACATTTTTTTTGCTCTTTTTATTTATTATTCTCTATTTTTAATGTAAATTTTTACCCCTTTTTTCCTATTATTAATTTTAGCTCAGTTCCAGGGTAAACAAGTAATTTTATACCCTCAATTAATTACTTCTTAAAATTTGTGAATTTCTTTAAAGCGGCTAGTTTTTAAAACCGGAGAGAGATGCAGTATTCTAATTATATATGCAATATGAGTCTAAACCAGAATTGAATGCATATTAAATTTACCAAAAACTAGTAATTTATCAAAAGTTTCAATATTAATCTTCACTGAAAAAACTATATTGGCAATATACTTCAAACTAACTACTACCAATAAACACCTTGGCAACAAGGGACACCCTTACACCTAAGGGGTGTTTCTCCAAACTTTTAACTCATAATTTATGAAAGATACTTATAAGTAGATTTTAACTTTTAAATCACACCAACAAATGTTTCTCTATCCTTATTTTTAGCTTAGAAGCTCTTTAAAAGAAATAGTTCCTCGCCTTCTTGATAGCTTTTGGGACACTTGTTGAATCAAAGGTCGGAATTGGCGATTTACATTGAGGCAAGCAAACGCTAATCTAGCAATTACAACAATTTCGTATGCAAGTTCTTCAGTTATAGGTGGCTGAAGGCGTTGATCTATAATATCCTCCAATAGCATTTGATTTGATGATGATGACGTTGAGTAGAGATATGAGCTCAAGTCACCTGGATGACTTCCCATTATTACTTCCGTTGCTACCACTCCAAAGCTATAAACATCGCATTTTTCGCTCAATGTTGCTGTGTAAGCAAGCTCTGCGAATTTGAATGTGAATTAGACCTCGAATTGCTTTCAGAATCGGTCTAATACATCAATTAGCCCTTGAACTTGGTCCAAATGGTCTCGTGCCCAGATGAACTTTCACTTGTTTCTATTACATTTGTTGGGAGGAGTGATGAGCCTTAACTATAACTAAGTTCCGAACAAGATTATCTTAATAAAGATACTCGTAAATATTAACAAAAAAATTCTATGAACTTGTCATAAGTGTACCAGATTGCCCCATTAATGCTATATGTCTTGTGGTTGGTTTGACTTTTCAAAGATATCATTATCTTGATTTCCCCATCTCCAACTATAAGCTGACACATGGCAAACTAGTGCACTTTTGCCAATTTTAGAGGGCTAAGAGAAACTTCCAAAAGTTCAAGGGGGCAACAGACTATTTGAGCCCAGTTTAGGGAGTAGTTGATGTATTTGCCTTTGGAATTGAGTGACAGTTAAACAATTAAACGCTGGAATAATGTGATACCACCTGGAGCAGCAGATCCGAGAGTACCAGTAAATGCAGTCCAGTTCAATGAGTCGGGTTTCAGAATTCGAGCAGTACCAAAGTCCGAGATGTGAGCATTGTATTCTAAATCCAACAGAATGTTCTTGCTCGATATGTCGCGATGGATTATGTCATGGTGCATGTATGATAACCATTTGCTATGCCTTTAACAACATTTGCCCTCTTAATCCAATTGAAAGACATAGCTTCTTCTTGGTTGTTCAATGTTTCCATCAGTTCCCACCTTTTAGGAACTCGTAAACAAGAAGTGAGTGATTCAATTGCATACAAAACTCGTAGAGTCTCACAATATTGCGATGTCGAATTTCCGCTAAAGCTTGAATCTCGCTCGTGAAGCCTTTGAAGTCGCGACTTTCATAGTTTCTTCACAGCAACAATCTGACCTGTCCGGAGTTCAGCTTTATAAACACTTCCATATCCTCCAACTCCAATGCAATATCTCGAATCGAATTCCTCTGTTGCTCTAACAATCTCTTCGTACACCAGTTTACCATCATAGCTTCATACTGAAAACAAGTCTCAGATTCTTATTTCTGTTGCTATGTCTTCTCCCACACTACCTTTTCGCCGAAAAATATAAAACTTTAATCCAAGACATGTGGCAAACAACAAGCACGACAAGGAAATCGAAATGATTACAACTACAATTTTATTATTCCTCATTCGATTGAGTGTTGAGTTGCAAGGATTCAGACCTGAAGCATTTCCACATAAACCTTTGTTATTTCTCAAAGACTCGAATGCCGCCTCGGTAAATGCTTTGTTGTTAGGAATCGGGCCCTCGAGCTGATTACATGAGATGTCAACCGATATCAAACTCGACATGCCATCGAATGTCGATGGGATATTGCCTGAGAGTCGGTTATGAGAAGGATTCAAATTTTCCAAGCTTTGAAACGATCCGAACTATGTCGGTATTTTCCCGCCAGGGAAATTTTTACTGAGATCAATAATTTGAAGATATCGCAGCGAACTAATAGCAGATGTTATACTTGTTGGAATTAAAACACTCAAATGAAAAAATTTTATTTAACTCGATGATATTACAAGAACACTCTCACTCAAAATACAAAACTACAACTCACTCTTTACTTCTTTTCTCTCTAAAGAAGTTCTTATTTTGTTGACGATAAACAACTAAACAACTCAGCTATTTATATGTGAATTATATAACTCTCAACTAACACAATTACTCATCACCACCTCCAACTAATACAATTAATAGCCAACTAATTTAGTTAATTTGATGGCCTCCAAATTAGTTGTAGTTAATAGCCTCCAATTTGGTTATCACACATAAAAATCTACATACTTAAAATACCTAAATAAATTTACTACATTTTGGATTTGTGGGTTTGGACTTCAATTGATTGGATTTGGATTTTGGACTTTCAATTTGAATCAAGTTTATATGATCCAACACCCCAATCTGATGAAGTTTTCGCTTGTGAGCGACTTAGTGAAGATATCCGCAATTTGATCTTGTGTCTTCACATATTCAACTTGCACTTCCTTTCTTGCAACACACTCTCTTATGTAATGGTAGCGGATGTCGATGTGTTTGCTTTAATCATGAAATACAGGATTCTTTGCCTAGGCAATGGCTGACTTGTTGTCAACATGAATCTCAGTTGGTTCTTCTTGCATCAAGCCGATCTCTTTCAATAAATTCTGAGCCAAATTGCATGAAAAATGCACGAGGTTGCTGCAACATACTCTGCTTCACATGCAGATAAAGTTACAATCAGTTATTTCTTTGACATCCATGTGAAAGCAGTATCTCCCATGAAAAACACGAATCCAATAGTGCTTCTTCTGTTATCTACGTCTCCACCCCAATCGCTATCACTATATCCAACAAGCTTGTAATCATTAGAAGCTGAATAGAATAAGCCCAAGTCGGTTGTTCCTTTCAAATAGCGAAGAATTCTCTTAGCGGCTTTGAAATGGGTGGTTATTGGTGATTCCATGTAGAGACTAACTAACCCGACTACATGAAGGATATCTGGCCTCATGCAGGTAAGATAACGTAGACTTCCGACCAAACTTTTGAAAGTGTAGACATCTTGATCCTGTACTCCACCGATGTGCTTATCGGCTTGCAGTTATCCATCTTGAACTTTTTCAAGATCTCCTTTGCATAGCTTTCTTGTGAAATGAAAATTCCATCCTTTTGTTGCTTTACTTCTATGCCGAGGTAGTATGCCATGAGTCCCATGTCTATCATATCGAACTCCTTCGTCATCGCTTTCTTGAATTCATCGAACATTCTTTGGTTGCTTCCGGTGAAGATCAAATCATCCACGTAGAGGTACACGATCAAAATATCTCCATCTTTAATCTTAATATACAAAGCATGCTCATATGGACATTTATTAAAACCATTTTCTTGGAAGTACTTGTCTATTCTGCTATTCCATGCCCTTGGTGCTTATTTTAGCCCATAAAAAGCCTTCTTCAACTTCAACACCTTATCTTTATGACATTTGGCTTCGTAACCTGGTGGTTGCTTAATGTAGACTTCCTCTTCAAGAATTCCATTTAGGAAGGCGGATTTTACATTCATTTGATGAATTCTCCACTTGTTTTGAGCCGCTAAAGAATTATTAGTCTAACAGTTTCCAATCGAGCAACTGGAGCGAATACCTCATTGTAGTCAATTCTAGCCTTTTGACAATAGCCTTTTGTAACAAGCCTTCCCTTGTGTCTTTCAATCTCTCCCTTGGCATTCCGCTTTATTTTGTACTCCCATTTGACTCCTATCGCCTTGGGTCCTTTAGGAAGTGAAGTGAGTTCCCATGTATCATTCTTCTCAATGGCCTTGATTTCTTCGTCCATTGCATCTCTCCACTTTTTCTCTTGTGCAGCTTCTTGAAATGTCACTAGCTCGCAACCAATAAATAGACAAAATAATGTAAGATTGTCTAGTTATTTAGTCATCTCATAGAGTTCTCGAAGACTTCTCGTATGATGCACTTCTCTTTCATCTTCAGTCCCGCTTGAGGATGGAGATGATGATGATGACCCGTCTCTATGAGTAAGAGAAGTTGGTGGAGTTGTGAGGCCTTGTTGAAGTTGTCTTGGTTGCTTAGGTGTTGTCTGCTCATCTTCCTCGAATAGGGAAAAGTTGAAGTCCTCCGTTTAAGAATCAAAGTTCCATTCTCCCTCTTCATCAAATATCACATCTCAGCTGATCATAAATTTCTTCTCATTCGGATTATATAGCTTGTAGCCTTTCGAGCTTGAGTCATAACCAATGAAAAGAAAACTTTTGCTTTTGTCATCAAGCTTGGTTCGATTATCATCCGATATATAAACATGAGCTATACTCCTAAAGACTCGAAGATGGGAAATTTCGAGCTTTCTTCCGCTCCATGCTTCTTATGGTGTCTTTCTCCACACGTTTCTTGTAAGAGAACGATTTAATAGGTGGATTGCACATGCCACTACTTTCGGCTAAAACTCTTTAGGTAGTTTCTTGCTTTTGAGCATACTCCGTGCCATATCAAGAATTGTTTTATTCTTCCTTTCTGCCACACCATTTTACTAGGGGGGATCTAGGAACCGTTAAGATTCGACAGATTCCATGTGCTGCACAAAACTCGTTGAATTCATTGGATATGAATTCTCTTCCTCGATCAGATCTCATGACTTTGATTTATGACCGCTCTCCTTTTCTAAGACTGCTTTGAACTTCTAAAACACTCCGAAGACTTCTGATTTCTGCTTTAAGAAATACACCCAAGTTTTTCTTGAATAATCTTCAATGATGAGAAGGAAGTAGTTACTATTAGTGAGAGAACTTGGCTTAATAAGACCATACACGTCAGTATGGATGAGCTCGAGCGGCTTCTTGGCTCTATAGTTTGACTCCTTTGGAAAGCTTCTTCTGAATTATTTCCCTTGTAGACATCCTTCACATAATTGATTAGGATTATTGATACATGGTAAGCCTCTAACCATTTCCTTCTTGGATAACAGCTCTAATCCCCAAAAGATGAGATGACCAAATTGAAGATGCCATAGCCACGATGCGTCTTTGTAACACGCCTTCAAACACTTCGCAACATCATGTTGAACGTTCAAAGGAAACATTCTATTCTTTGACATTTGTACTTTAGTAATCAGATCTCCTTTGCCATCTCTTATGAAAAGACTACAATCTTTTATGTGTATATCATAGCCTTTTTCTAAGAGTTGGCCTAAAATAAGAATGTTGCACTTTATATTAGGCACATAGTAGACATTTGAAATTAATTGGTGGCTACCATCTTTAGCACAAAAGAGGATATTACCTTTCCTCTTTACCGATATCTTGCTGTCATCTCCAAATGAGACATTACCGCTTACTTCTTTAGTGACCTCCATGAATAAGCTTCTTTTCCCACACATGTGGTTGCTTGCACCAGTGTTGAGATACCATGTGTTGTCTTGATGATCATTGTTGTTGTTGTATACTAGTAATAGCGTTTCTTTCTCCTCGATCTTCTCCTCCATAAAGTTCACCTTCTTCTCAACCTAATTGTTAGGAGTTCTACATTCTGAAGCGTAATGCCCAAACTTTTGAAAATTATAGCACCGAACTTGAGATTTGTCATGCCTCGCGTTCGAATTGCCTCTTTCATGACCTTGTGTAGAACTTTCTCCTTTCTCATAGTTATCACTGGAACTGTTGTTGTAATTCCAACTTCGTTCACGACCATGGCTACCACCTCGTCCGCAGCCTCGTCCTCTGCCTCTTCCATGATTATTTCTACCATTGCCTTGACTTTCACTCATATCCTTGAGTTGTAGCTTGAGGAGTTGCTCAGAGATACCTTGCTTCTTCTTGTGCTTTTCTTTATAGGCTTGTAGTGATCCTTAGAGTTCCTCGATCATCATTTCCTCCAAGTCTTTGGTTTCTTCAATCGTGACCACAACGTGCTCAAATTTTGGATCCAACGAATGGAGTGTCTTCTTGATTATCCTTACATCTTCTAACCCTTACCATTTCTTTTCAATTGATTTGAAACGGTTGCTACTCTAGAAAAGTAATCAGAGATAGACTCAGATGGTTTCATGTGCAAGGATTCAAACTCACCTCTTAGTGTTTGGAGACGGACCTTCTTCACCTTTTTGACTCCTTTATAAGAGGTTTGCATTTTCTCCCATGCTTGCTTAGCGGAGGTTGCGCTTGAGATTTTCTTAAAAACAACGTCATCTAATGCTTGATAGATGAGGAAGAGAGCTTTCTTGTCTCTCTTTCAGGAATCCTTCAAAGTTGTAGCTTGATCTTGTATGAGAGAGGCTTCATTTTTGGGCTCAGTGAAGCCTTTCTCTATGATATCCCAAACATCATGTGCTTCGAGAAGAGCCTTAATTTTGATACTCTAATTGTCATAGTTGTTATTGTTAAGTGTTGGAACTTGAAACGATGCCACACTATTTGCCATCTTACTCAAATAGCTATTCTACTCGTACAAGGGCTAGTGCAACACTTCTGGAGTCTTCTGCGACACACTGGACGTATTATAACACTTTCTGAAGCTTTCTGCAACATTTTTTTCTGTCTTTTACAACACTTTCTTGGCTACTGCAACATCTAGAATTCCTGAAATTCAAATTTTGCAATCGAAAATGGAACTTTTCGAAAGCGTAATCGACTTTCAAATGTGGCTCTAGTACTACTTTGTTGGAATTAAAACACTCAAATGAACAACTTTTATTAAACTCGAAGATATTACAAGAACACTCTCACTCAAAATACAAAACTACAACTCACTCTTTACTTCTTTTCTCTCTAAAGAAGTTCTTATTTTATTGATGATAAACAACTAAATAACCCATCTATTTATAGGTGAATTATACAACTCTCAACTAACACAATTACTCACCACCGTCTCCAACTAATACAATTAATAGCCAACTTATTTAGTTAATTTAATGGCAACCAAATTGGTTGTAGTTAATAACGTCCAATTTGGTTATCACACATAAAAATTTACATACTTATAATACCTAAATATATTTACTACATTTTGGATTTGTGGGCTTGGACTTCAATTGATTGGATTTGGATTTTGGACTTTCAATTTGAATCAAGTTTATATAATCCAACAGTACCATTTACGATTCCATTATTACTCATATTCAACTCGAGTAGACTCACTAATCCGCCGATTTCTTCAGGAATTGAGCAGTGTAAGTTGTTCGATGCTAGGTTAAGATACTGCAAACTCGATAGAGTTTTGATTTTAGCAGGAATTTCACCCAAAAGCTCGTTATCATTGAGCAGTAGCTGAAACAATAAATTCAACTCTCCGAGTTCTTCAGGAATTTCACCCATAAGTTGATTACCTGACAGGTCTAGTATTCGCAATTGAGACGCATTTCAAAACTCTGGTGGTATAATTCCAAAGATTTTATTATTCAAAATTTTCAAGCTTGACAGGTTCTTAAACTACCCCAATTCAGAAAAAAGCCCCCCCGTTAATTGATTCCTACTCAGATCCATATAGTTTAGATGCTGGTATATTCGAAAAACTTCCAATATGTTCCCTAAGAAATGGTTGTTTTCGAGCCTGATCCTCAGCAAACTAGTGCAGTTTTTGATGCTGCTTGGAATTTGTACTATGAAATTGTTGTCATTGTCAATTAAAGTTTAAAGCAATCCAGCACCGCAAACCTGGTTCGGTAAATGGTCACTCAAGACATTATAACTCAGCTGTAAATTTATAAGCTCTATAAGATTATTCATTTTGACAGGAAACAGACTGTTGAGTTCTTTGAAAAATAGTCTCAGATCGACAATGGGAAGTGCTCCAAGTTTTGGAGGAATCGAACCTGATAAACGGTTTTGATATAAAGCAAGTTTTCTGAGTCACCTCAAGTTTCCTATAGTTGATGGAATAAATCCTGAAAGACTGTTAAGGAAAAGACTAAAATTTGTCAGGTTTGATAAATATCCGATTGAATTAGGGATTGATCCAGTGGGACTATTATCTGAAAGGTCAAGGTAATAAACGGATTTAAGGTTTCCAATTTCTTCGGGAATTGAACCAGTAAGTATGTTTCTATAAAGGAAAAACAAATTTACTTTAGTCAAGTTACCCATGAGAGGAGGTATAGAACCTGTGAGATTATTCGTATCCATCTGAAGAATAGTTAGCAAATTTAAAAGTCCAATTTCTCAAGGAATATTTCCAGATAGTCGGTTTTCGTAAAGGTTGAGGGTAGTGAGACTTATCAAGTTGCCTATAGAAGTAGGAATTGGACCGATGAGATTATTAGTTGACACCTGGAAGCTTGTAAGAAATTTCATCATGCTAATTTCGGGAGGTATTGGACCCAAAAGTTGATTTTTAAACAAATGAAGGTTAGACAGACCACTTAGGTTTCCAATTGATGGAGGGATTGAACCTGTCAGGTTATTTGTATTCAGAAAAAGCTTGTCCAGTGACTTCAATTTTGTAATTCCGACTGGTATGGAACCGAAAAGTTGATTATTTTCTAAAAAATAAATACGAGGCCAGTCAAGTTGCCTACCGAAGCAGGGATTGAACCGGTAAGATTATTATTATTCAAATGAACTTCAGACAAAGAACTCATAAGGCCGATTTCATCAAGAAAATTTCCAACAACTGGTTATTAGATTAATCGAGATAAGTAATTTTGGAAAGATTAGCAATTTTCGAAGGGATAATGCCATCGAGGAAATTCCGGTGAGATTGAGAGTAAGAAGATTTGGAAAAGACAAGAAGCTAAAGTCGCAAAGGGTACCGATCAAAGAGGAAGATGAAAGATTTAAATGGGCAACACTTCCATAGTCATCAGAAGTGATTCCATACCAAATACAAGGATTATTCCCTGTCCATTAAGAAAGTATAGATTGGTTATAGTTTTGGTTTAGAAGACTAATCTTCCAATCCAAGAGTGCTGGGGATTCTTTAGAAGTTCGAAAGGCGGTAGCAGCAAAAGCAATGGTTGCCATGACAATTGGAAGATGCAACTTCAATAAGGTTGTTGCCATGGCTTATAGAGCTACTGAAGAGTATTGGTTGAAATGCAATATATTCAACAAATTTATAATATTCTTTAGATACCTTATTATATTCTATTATTTCTATATTTTGTGTTAGATGTTTGACATTTTCAGCTCCTATTTTCATGCTAATAGATATTCTGTTCCAGCAAATCAATATCTCTTTTTTTTAAATTACTAAAAATCAGATTAGAGTTTGTTTCAGCTGCTATTACTTAGGAAAGTTTGTTTTGTTTCTCTTGTATTTAAAGACTGCAAGTTAATGAAATAAGTATGATGGTTTTTTTCTCTTAAATACATCTTTTAGCTCCTGTATTTTTTCTACAATTTATTTCTAGCAGAGATATCATTTTCATTCATTCTCTGCACTTTTAGCTTTTGATTTAACAGTGGTAATCAAAGTTAGAATAGATCTTACAGGGCAAAACTAATGGCTTCCAGCAGCCTCTCTTTGAATCCACCTGTCATTTTCACCGGTGGAAACTATCATATTTGGTCGGTGAAAATGTAGACTTTTTTAGAAGCCTATGATTTGTGGGAAATTATAACAGAAGATAGGCCAATTCCTCAACTACTAAGAGATCCTACTGTGGCTCAAATCAAACACAATAGTGAAGAGAGAGCAAAGAAGTTTAAAGCCAAGTCGCTCATTCAAAATTCTGTGGTAGACTCAATTTTCTACCAAATCATGGTGTGTAAAACGGTAAAAGAGGTGTGGGACAGGTTGAAGGAAGAATACCAGGGGAGTGATAGGACAAGGCAAATGCAAGTCCTGAACCTGAAACGAGAATTTGAAGCTCTAAATATGCAAGAAGATAAAACTATTGGCAAGTATACTGATTAAATTTCCTTAATTGTCAATAATATGAAACTTCTTGGAGAGGATTTTCCTGAAAAAAGGGTTGTAGAGAAAGTTCTTGTCTCTCTCCCTAAGAGATTCGAATAAAAAATCTCATCCCTAGAAGAGTCCAAAGATATCAGTACGATTTCGTTGGGTGAATTGATGAGCACTTTCCAAGCACATGAACAAAGAAGAACTCTAAGACAAGATAGAGTTACTGAAGGTGCCTTTGCAATGCAGAAACAACACAAAAAGGAGAATATGCAATTCAAAAGGGTCACAAAGGAAAGTTTGAAGGGAGCAGTAGTAATCGTCCAAAATATAATCCTCTTCCACCTTGCAAACACTGTAAAAAATCCACACATCTGGAGAATTATTGCTGGAGGAGGGCTGATGCAGTTTGTGGTAATTGTAAGCAAAAAGGGCATGTATCAAAAATCTGCAAATTCATGAATAAAGACAACAAATCTTCGCAGGCACAATTAGTAGACGAAGCTGATGTTCAGGAGGAGCAGCTCTTCACAGTTATGTGTTTCTCAACGAACAACTTTGTCGATGCTTGGCTAATTGACAGTGGTTGCACACACCACCTGTGCACTGATCTTGATATATTTCGAGTGCTTGATACAACCTATAAATCCCGAGTAAAAGTGGGAAATGGTGAATTTGTGCAAGTGAAGGGAAGAGGTACAATTGCTGTTTCTACAACTTCAGGTATCAAAATTATTTTTGATGTTTTGTTCATACCTGAAATCAGCCAAAATCTCTTAAGTGTTGGGCAAATGCTTGAAAAGAATTATTCGTTGCAATTTAAGGATCATAAATGTGTTATTTTTTATCCATTTGGAGCTGAATTATTTTGTGTCAAGATGAATAACAGAAGCTTTACAATTACTTGGAAGAAAGTGACTGATCATGTCCTTGCTTGTGATACAAAATCAATTGCAAATTTATGGCACAAAATGCTTGGCCATTTCAATTACAGAAGCATTTCTGAGATGAATAAGAAGGGGCTAGTGGAAAACTTACCTGAAATCAGTGGTGATACTGAAACTTGTGAAGCCTGCCAACATGGTAAGCAAACCAGATTACCGTTTCAAGCTAATCAAGCATGTAGGGCTAATCAAAAGCTCCAGCTTATACACACTGACGTGTGCGGTTCGATGAAAATAGAATCCTTGAGTAGTAATCGTTATTTCCTTCTCTTTATTAATGATTATACCCAGATGTGTTGGGTATATTTTATTAAATTGAAAAGTGAAGTCCTTGATATTTTCAAACAATTTAAAGCTTTAGTTGAGAATCAATGTAATCTTAATATTAAAGCTTTAAGATCTGATAATGGTGGATAATACACTTCTCGCCAGTTTTCTGAATTTTGTAAAAGTACAGGCATCGAGCATCAATTCACGTTACCATATAGCCCACAACAGAATGGGGTATCCGAGAGAAAAAATTGAACAATTATGGAGATGGCCGGGTGTCTTTTGATTGAAAAATAATTGCCAAATAAATTTTGGGCGGAGGCTGTGAACACCTTAGTTTATTTGCTGAATAGACTTCCCACAAGAGCCGTGTAAGACAAGACTCCATATGAAGCTTGGAGTGGTGCCAAACCAGCAGTTGACCACCTTCGAATATTTGGCAGCTTATGCTACTTTCACACACCGCAATAAAAATGCAGCAAGCTAGACAACAAAGAAGAAAAGGGAATCTTCATGGGCTATGGCTCACATTCAAAAGGCTATCGAATTTTCTATTTTAAAATAGAAGATATAATCTTGAGCAGATATGTGAAGTTCGATGAGGCTGCTGCCTGGCAATGGGAAAATCAAAACAAGGTCAATGCGAATCTCAATCCATAAGATCAACCTGAACTTGTAGCTGATGATTTGGTGGATGACGTTCCGGTTAGAGGTACTAAGTCTCTACAGGACATTTATCAAAGATGTAGCTTGGTTGTCCATGAACTAATAAGCTTTGTTAAAGCACAAGAATATGAAGAATGGAGGAGAGCTATGCAAACAGAAATTGACATGATCAACAAGAATGAAACTTGGCAACTTGTTGATAGGCCTGCAAACAGAAAAATAATTGGAGTTAAATGGGTTTTTAAGATAAAACTCAATTCTGATGGCTCAATCTCCAACCACAAAGCGCGATTGGTGGTGAAGGGGTATGCTCAACAATATGGCGTGGACTACTAGGAGACCTTTCCTCCGGTAGCAAGGTATAATACAATCAGGCTACTTATTGCCTTTGCAGCTTAAAAATCATGGCAGATTCATCAACTTGATGTTAAATCTGCTTTTCTAAATGGATCTCTTGCTGAAGAAATTTATGTAGAGCAACCTGATGGCTTTACAGTTGCTGATAAAGAAGATCAGGTGTATCTTTTAAAGAAGGCGTTGTATGGCTTGAAATAAGCTCCAAGAGCTTGGTAAGAAAAGATCGATAGTCATCTCACTCAACTTGGATTCTGCAGAAGTCTAAGTGAAGCTACTTTGTATGTTAAGTCAAGTGGAAGTGATGTTTTAGTAGTTTCCATTTATGTTGATGATATGTTTATTACAGGAAGTCAACTTGAGCTAGAGTTCAAGAGAAAGATGGAGAAATTTTTTGACATGACTGATCTTGGAGTGATGAAGTACTTCTTAGGCATGGAAGTGGTTCAATTCAATGGTGGCATTCTCATTTGCCAGCAAAAATATGTGTCTGACATTTTAAACAGGTTCAAGATGCAAGATTGCAAACCTATAAATACTCCAATGCCAATTGGTTTGAAGCTAGGCAAAGATGAAGAATCTGAAAAACTTGATGAAAACATGTACAGAAGTTTAATTGGCAGCCTCTTATACCTCACGACAAGCAGGCCTGATATTCTATTTACTGTGAGTATGCTCTCCAGGTTCATGCATTCACCTAGAGACACTCATTTTATAGCTGCAAAGAGGGTGCTTAGGTATGTTAAAGGCACAAAGTCATTTGGAATATTTTTTCCAAAATCTGCAGAAAAGACTTCGAAGCTTATCGGCTACACTGATAGTGATTGGGGTGGATGTGTTGCTGATTCAAAAAGTACATCAGGTTACTTGTTTTCTCTAGGGACTTGTTTTTTCTGTTGGAGCTCGAGGAAACAAGAAACTACTGCACAATCGACAGCCGAAGCCGAGTATATCGCTGCTGCCTCTGCTGTAAATCAGGCCATTTGGTTAAGAAAGATGTTGAATGATTTGGGAAGTGAACAAATAGAAGCTACCAGCATTATGTGTGATAATGTTTCAGTTGTCTCCATCTCAAAAAAATCCGGTGTTTCACGGACGAACAAAACACATAAAGATCAAGTTTCATTTCATTAGGGAAGTTCCACAAATCAACGAAGTGATGCTTGTACATTATTCATCAGAAGATCAGCTAGCCGAAATCTTCACCAAGCCGCTGCCAAAGGAAAGGTTTGAGGACTTGAGGCTAAGAATTGGTGTTTGTCACAAAAATTTCAAGGAGGAGTGTTAGATGTTTGACATTTTCAGCTACTATTTTCATGCTAACAGATATTCTGTTCCAGCAAATCAGCATCTCTTTTTTTTTAAATTGCTAAAAATCAGATTAGAGTTTGTTTCAGCTGCTATTACTTAAGGAAGTTTGTTTTGTTTCTGTTGTACTTAAAGATTGCAAGTTAATGAAATAAGTATGCTGGTTTTTTCTCTCTCAAATACGTCTTTTAGCTCCTGTATTTTTTCTGCAATTTATTTCTAGCGAAAATATCATTTTTATTCATTCTCTACACTTTTAGCTCTTGATTTAACATTTTGAATGAGAAATGAATAGTTATTGTTTGAATCCAGTTTAAGAGGAGGACGTTTAAAAGTTCATTCAAGGGGTTTCTATCACTGAAAGTATCAACTTAAAGCAATAAGGACATCACTTGACTTTTGAATATTAATTTTATTGTTTCCTATATTTGGTAAACAGTCTCTCTAGTTTATTAGTCTGTTTAGATTTTTCATTATTTTTTTAGTTTTCTATTTAGAATATTGATGCATTTTAAATATTATTCTTTAATTTACTCTTATATCAATTAGGAGAGATATTATGTATTGATGAAGTTATAAATTAGCAGGCTAGCAGCGTCATGCGCGGGCCTAAACAACATTGCACATCAAACAATATATAATGCTTGTGCAATGCTGGAAGTCTGCGTATAGGGCTGTAAACGAACCGAACTGATCTCGAACATTGACTGTTCAAGCTCTGTTCATTTAAATTTTAACGAACACGAACTGAGCTCGAGCTTGGTCAAACAGAGCCCAAGCCGAGCTCGAGCTTGGTCAAACCGAGCTCGAGCCGAGCTTCGAGCCTATCTTGAGCTTTGTTTAAATCGAGAGCTCAGCTTATAAAAAAGATAGAATTCGTAAGATGAAAAATCAGAGATGAAGGATCGAAACACCACAAATGATTTTCACTGTACTAAGGAGAGGAAGAGGAGGAGTGTTGTATTGGAGGCTGTATTTTTTCAGAGGAAAATGAGATTAGAGTTTTACTGAGCATATAGAGATTAATGAATATATATAATATGGATTGGATTGGATCCGAATTGCCTTTGTTAGGCTTTATATCTATCTTTTCTCTTTTTTTATCTATATTTTATATATCACTTTATACATATTTTTCCTTTACACTTTATTTTATATTTTTATATTTTTCTTTGTACATTTTTATATCCATTTTACGCATACACTATTTTATATTTATTCATAATCTATCTATTTCATAAATATAATGTATGAAGTTTTCAAATATGTTAACGAGCCTGTTGGTGAACTAGTTCGCGAGCCTCTTATCGAGCATGTTCATGAGCTTTCGAGCCGAGTATCCCCTTGTTCAAGCTTAGTTCGTTTACGATAACAAGCCTGACATTTTGTTCACGAATAAGCTCATTTATTAATGAACCGAGCTCAAACAAGCTTTGACCGAGCTGAACTACTCGACTGAGCCGAACGCCGAGTAGTTCACGAGTAGTTCGGCTCATTTACAGCCCTAACTGCACATGACAAGGAAACATTTGGTGATTGTGCAAACAATAGCTTTTTTTTTTCTTGTAAACAAGGAAACATTTGATTAATATTGAATTATTGAGTGTATCTTGGCTTATATATGGGTAAAAGAGACAACACAAACCAAAATAAGCTAATGTCACCGTATTAGGAGATAGAAACAAAACTTTACACAAGAGCAATAAACATCATAAACAAAAATGAACTCTACAACCTATAATTTTTTAAACTCTAACACACGTTTTCGAAAGTGCACAACCATAAGATTTTCTGCATATGCCATGACACCAGACAATTTGTATATCAAGAACGATCTTGTTTAAGGAAATAGATTTGGGTTCCTAATGTGAAAGATTAACATGTATCTTTGACTAAAGACAATAGACCTAAACCTGGTGTAAAACTATCAAGGTTGTGAGGTGTAGCGTCGATCCATGATTGAAGAAAATGATCCCTTGTGGAAGATATAAAAAAGTAAGATGCAAATTATTCAAATAAGAAGCAAACAAAGGACCCTGCGGGTTCCTTGTCCGAACCTCCCAACTGGAAGTTTTTTGTATGGGTGTCTTAACTTAGTAATTAAGACTGAACATGTGACTTGAGAGCTCACAATTCAAGTCAAATCTAGGATGGCGTTGAAATTTTCTTTGTATGTAATGTAAGCACAATTGCAAAATTTTTTTTAAAAAAGAAGCAAACAAAGGAAAAACTAGAAACAAAATATATAGAAAACTGATAGGAGAGGAGGAAGAATGTTACTAAGAACTTGTTCTTGCCCCTCCAAGCAAAATCAGATCAAGAACAAGAGAAAAAGTGTAAGGATGAGTTGCACATGTGGTGGCTAGAGTTTGAAGAAGTTGGTAGAATTAATAAAATTGAATAACAGGGAAGATAATGAATGATTGAATAAGTTTTCAAACAGTAGCTTTAAGTTTTGTTATAACTATTACATAGTTGTTTAAAAAAGTTATCAATCATATCGAAAATGTATCAATAACAACATACTACAAGTGTAATAATAAACTATACCCTCTAAGCTGTAACTAGCTAGGTGGCATCAGTTGGCCTATTCATTGTATAGTCATACCTCGGGATCGGATTCCATATCCGTATCACCTTTAGGCTGTATCCTTGTTCACTGACGCTCTCATCTTGTGAGCGGTCTTTGGATTGCATTAATAAAGAGAGGTAGGTGTTTTGTAGGTAAGCGGGGGCATCAACCTAGTTGGGACGCCCGCCCCGAAATTTTCACCTATCTCGATCCTTTTCCTTCTAGAGAAACACAATGTTTCTCCGGGGGGTTTTCAAAAAAAAATAATAAACTATACCCACTAAATCAAATGATGGTGTAATATTCCATTTAAAATTTTATTTGATAGGTTTTTAGTTATAAGAAATCATATCGTGGAAAATGAACTTTTTTTGATGAAGAGATGAATTATTCAATTTTTTTCAAAAAAATCATGTTTAGTTCTTACAATTCTAGAAGTAGAAAACATAATTAAAACAGGTGTAACACACTATATATATATATATATATATATATATATATATATATATATATAACAAATAACTGAGAATTTTTTGACTTGTGTAACCTATATATTTCATGAACCCTTCTTATTTCGTTTGTGTGTCCTCCTCTTGAGGGCTTATTATTAATAATTATTTCTAGACTGTCGGTTGGGTTTCCCGAAAGGGTGCTAATTTTGTTGGGATTCTTCGTTTCTCCCTCGGCTTTTAGTCTAACCAAACAATTGAGATTGTGGGTGCATATAATTGTATTTATTCGGGATAGCAAAATAAAAAAAAAGTCATTATCAGGAATTTCTCGTTGAACTACCTATCAAAAATTACGTGCGTTAAAGTGTCTAATTATTCAATTTATACTTTTTTTATACTTATCTGGTTTACTGGAACTTTGCTCTGACTATATTCAGATTCGATCCGATAAAAATAACAAGCGTTTATAATTGAGTAATTAGGTGAAGTCTAAAGTGAATTTACGTAAAGGCCGAATGTTCAGTTATCAAGTTAAAATAGAGCTGACCATGGAAGTTCAAATCTTAATGTGATTAGGGCAAGATTTAATTGATAATGACCTAACAGTTGAGAATCCGAAAAACTAATGTTAAAAAATGGTTTTAATAGAGGACCTAGTCTTCTTGTGACATTAGAGAAAAGAGTGTCGTACAATTATTGTTTTAATAATAAGGGATATTTTATTAATTTTATTAACCGTGAGGTTTAAACCCACAATTCCACACTTATTAATTTTTCCTTAATAAGGTGTTGGTCGTTAAACCAAAGCCTATTGGTTCGTACAAAATTAATATGCGCTACCTAATGATGTCATATTAGGTAGTATGAAAACTCGTATGCACTAGTGTTTTTGTGTTTCATATCCGTTTCAAAAACTGAAACTCGCAAACCCCTGTAAAAATGTTTCTGAGCCATTTCTGTGAATAATAAAAATTAAAAACTCGTTTCCTTATCATTAAAAGACAATTTCCGGCAAATCATCATCAAATTTTTTAGCTATTACTCTTATAAATTAAAATTCCTTTCACATTTAATACTCTCAATCTGCAATATTTTATATTTCTGTAAAGTAAAATCATATTTCGTTTTATTATAATGTTAGTATTTTATTTTCTACTAGAATAACATTATATATATATATATATATATATATATATATATATATATATATATATATATATATATATATATATATTATTTTGATATTTATAAATATATCCACATATAGACGGGATGAGATGAAGTTTTCCTTTATTATTAATGAAAACACAATGAGGCAAATTTTTTTTTTTAAAAACAATATCCATCTATTTTATTATTACGTGTTTCTCCGCAATTTTCTAACCTAATATTTTAAAATTGACGTTTCGTGGTTGCCTTCTTCATTTTATTGCTTACTTAAGTGTCACATCTAACAATGGCTCGTTGGATTTATGGAATAGCTATTCCGTGGAATAAAAGAAAAATGGATGAAAAGGAGTTAAAAATGGTAGAGTTTTTTTTGTCTAGAATTCGGATGGAAAAGGTATTCTTAGCTAATATGTGCATTAACTAAGAATGGCTTTTCCATCCGACGACGGACTCTCACTACAACAAATTAGACTTTTTGTGACAACAATTATTGTAACAAAAAGCAAGTTGTCACATATAACATTTTGTGACAATAATTTGTTGACACGGGGTCGTCGCTAATAACTCCATAACAGATAATATATCCAAAAATATTGTCACAAATATTAAAACAATTTGTGACAACAATTTTTTGTGTTGGTAAAAAAACAATTTTTGACAACTTTAGTTGTAACTGAAAAGAAAACTTTGTCGTCACAAATAAGCTACTTGTCACATATAATACATCAAAACTAACTAAAACTACGTGACAACAAAAGAAGGTCGTCACGCAAAAAATTATTTGTGACAAAAATGTTGTCACATATATTACAATCTTTTGTGACAAACAATTTATTGTCACAGTATTTTTTTGTTACTTACAACTTTTGTTATAACTGAAAAGAAAACTACTTGTCACAATAGTATTGTTGTCACGTATTATATCATAAATTAATCTGAAACTATGTGACAACATTAGATTGTCGTCACAAAAAGAATTTTGTGATAATAATTAATGTCTCAGAAAAAGTTTCAAAATTGTCACACAAGGCTACATGTGACGTCAATATTGTCACAAAGATGATGTCGCTAATAACTCCGTAACAGATAATACTTCCACATATGTTGTCACAAAAATTACATTTTTTGTGACAACAATGTTCATGTCACATAAAATTTATTGTCACGAATTAGAGCGAATTGTCACATATAAGACAAATTTTACTGCATTACAACTTTTATTAATTGTCACAAATACTATTGTGGCAACTTTATATTGTCACCATAATATGTGGTGTCAACGTTTACATCAATCACAATTTTTTTGTCACTATCTATCTGTAGTTACAATATTAACTTGTTACATTAAATATTTGTAACAACTTTGGATTGAAGGGAACTGAAATTTAATAATATTAATTTTGACAAATATGAAAAATAACTGAAAAAGAAATTTTTGATTAATGAAAAGAACATTAACAAATGAACAAAATAGACTAAATAAGCCTAAAAAGAGGGCATAAAGTAAACTAATAATTAATTATTACACGCCCTACAAAAATCATGAAAGTCATTTGGCCCGACAAGCATTTACTCAAGTTTGTATCAAAATTTATTTGCATAAGGAAATATCAAAATGGCAATGAGAAATTACTTGGGTAGTCCAATTGACGTATCAAACCTTCGACTTTTGTAAAATTTCACCAAATGTATATTGCAGCTGCAAGAGTGGTTTAAAACAGAAAAAAAACTGTTGCAACTTTCCCACTCATCAATATCTGCCTCTTCTTCATTGAAAATAAGTAAAATTGGCTTGATGATAATTAGAACATCCCAATCATTCTTTGGTTCGAATACTGCAGCCAACTGCTCAAATTTATTTGAATCTTAATAAGATACATGAAAAGAACATCAGAGCAACAACAGAAGACTAAATTAAAGACAAGTACAAAGACACACTATATAGCAGTAAAGTTCAGAACCTTAATAACTGCAAGAACAAAAGTACTGGTGCTCAAGACTACGCATATTCATAGACAGAACCATGATTGGCTTCTTCTAACAGCAGAAAGGTAATACGAAATACAAATTTTTAGAATCTGATATTCAAAAATTAAGTAATAAAAATAGCAGAAGAACGTAAGCTTTCATTATAACAGCAAGGCACACACTGAAATAAACCCCATTAGTAGTAGCACAAAAAAATGAGAAATATAAATTTATGCCCCTCAAAGAATACAAAGACAAAAATCTCAATCATGAGCTTAATTTCGATGCTGGACACTGAAATAAATTAAGAGGTTATGTTTCAGTATTATACACACACACATATGTATATAACAGGGCTTTAAAATAAATGCTTTCATTTCTGTTTCTATATAATCCTAAAACATTACAAATTGGTCTTAAATTCCATAATATATGTTCGACAATATTATCAACCTAAGACATATCCATACCTCCACATCAGTCAGCCGACAATTCTTCAATAAAAATTTTAGTTCTTCGGTGATGGTCATTGAATTTTCAGTGATGTTTTGTACTTGTATTCTTGTAAATTATTTTGTTAATATCAGGGTTTGCGCATTATCTCAATTCTAAGCCCTCTGTGACACTACTGTTCAGGTTCAACTATTTTGTCAACTCCCTTTTGTTGCATTTACCACCACTCAGATTTGCCTAAATACATGATGAGATTATTAATTATTAGAACCTGGCATATTTATCATTTATAAAATGGATTATCTACCTAGCCAGTGCTTAACAAGCCTTGAATCAATTAAACGAAATTATTACCAACTAATAACCGTCTCCTATTTATATCCCTAAGAACTATTTATGCCTCAACAACCATCCAATCCTTACATAAACAATGTATAAGAGAGCTGTAACTTTTAACATTCGACTTCACCCCAAATAGGCTTCGTTATTGAATAAGACTGGAAGGTTATACAAGACCATAATAACTCTACAAAACTTAAACTTCAATATTTTAACAAACAATGCACAAATCCAAATAATACTTGGTATAAAATTATTGGAACAAAATGAAAAAAAACAGACTTAGCCAAAGATGTAAGCAGATGCGAAGACATTTGAAATATCATGTATGACAAAAACAGTGATAAAAATCATACAGCCAAAGATGTAAGCAGATGCAAACTAATGAATAGTTTCTAGTTACTCTTCTCTTTAGACATTTGAAATTCTAAAACATCAATAAACTATTAATGTTAATGTGTATATATATGGAGAGAAATTGGTTTACCTCATATTCGGGAGTCAAGACCATTTTCTTATGCAAAATGTAAATCAACCTTGTGACAAGTGCAATAGTCCAAATATAACATTAATGAATAGTAACCTAAAGAGATATCAAACTAATGTAACACGTTTAGAAGTTCCCATATGTTGGATTATAAACTTGATCCATATCAATGGAAACCCAAAATTCAAATCCAATCAATTGGAGTCCAAGCCCACAAATCCAAAATGTAGTAAATTTATTTAAGTATTTTAAGTATGTAAATTTTTGTGTGTGATAACCAAATTGGAGGCTATTAACTATAACCAATTTGGAGGCCATTAAATTAACTAAATAAGTTGGCTATTAATTATATTAGTTGGAGGTGGTGGTGAGTAATTGAGTTAGTTGGGAGTTGTATAATTCACCTATAAATAGGTGAGTTGTTTAGTTGTTTTTCATCAACAAAAAATAAGAACTTCTTTAGAGAGAAAAGAAGTAAAAGAGTGAGTTGTAGTTTTGTATTTTGATTGAGAGTGTTCTTGAAATATCTTGGAGTTTAATAAAAGTTATTCATTTGAGTGTTTTAATTCCAACAAAGTGGTACCAGAGCTAGGTTGAAAGCTCGATTCCTCCTCCTGAAAAGAATTTTTTTTCCCGAGTGAGGAAAAATCGAGTTGAAACTGCCCAGGCGTTGCAGTAGCTAAAAAGCCCAGAAAGTGTTGCAGTAGACTGCCAAAAGCGTTGCAATACGTCCAGTGTGTTGCAAAAGACTCCAGAAGTGTCGCAGTAGACTCCAAAAGTGTCGCAGCAGAGTCCATAAGTGTCGCAGCAGACTCCAGAAAGTGTCGCAATATCTCCTGTAGGTCTAGAAAAGCTATTTGAGTAAGATGGCGAATAACATGGCATCCTTTCAAGTTCCAACACTCAACAACAACAATTATGACAATTGGAGTATCAAGATGAAGGCACTTCTCGGTTCTCATGATGTTTGGGATATCATAGAGAAAGGATTCAAGGAGCCCGAAAATGAAGCCTCTCTCATGCCAGATCAAGCTACAACTTTGAAGGATTCCCGAAAGAGAGACAAGAAAGCTCTCTTCCTCATCTATCAAGCATTAGATGATGACGGTTTTAAAAAGATTTCAAGTGCAACTTCCGCCAAGCAAGCATGGGTGAAGCTACAAACCTCTTACAAAGGAGTCGAAAAGGTGAAGAAGGTCCGTCTCCAAACACTAAGAGGTGAGTTTGAATCCTTGCACATGAAACCATCTGAGTCTATCTCTGATTACTTTTCAAGAGTAGCAGTCGTTTCTAATCAATTGAAAAGAAACGGTGAGAAGTTAGAAGATGTAAGAATAATAGAGAAGAAACTCCGCTCGTTGGATCCCAAATTTGAGCACATCGTGGTGGCGATTGAAGAAACCAAAGACTTGGAGGAAATGACGATTGAAGAAATCCAAGGATCACTACAAGCCTATGAAGAAAAGCATAAGAAGAAGCAAGGTATATTTGAGCAACTCCTCAAGCTACAACTTAAGGATACGAGTGAAGGCCAAGGCAATGGTAGAAACAACCATGGCAGAGGCAGAGGTAGAGGACGAGGCCGCGGATGAGGAGGAAGCCGTGGTCGTGGACGAAGTTGGAATTACAACAATAATTCCAACAATAACTATAAGAAAGGAGAAAGCTCTACGCAAGGTCGTGGAAAAGGAAACTCGAACGCGAGGTATGATAAATCTCAAGTCCGATGCTATAATTGTCAAAAGTTTGGGCATTACGCTTCAGAATGTAGAGCTTGTATTGATCAAGTTGTAGAGAAGGCAAATTTCATGGAGGAGAAGATCGAGGAGAAAGAAACTCTATTATTAGCTTACAACAACAACAGTGATCATCAAGACAATACATGGTATCTCGACACCGGTGCAAGCAACCACATGTGCGGAAAAAGAACCTTATTCGTGGAGCTGACTGAAGAAGTAAGTGACGATGTCTCATTTGGAGATGACAGCAAGATATCGGTGAAGGGGAAAGGTAACATCGTCTTTCGTACTAAAGATAGTAGCCACCAATTAATTTCAAATGTCTACTATGTGCCTAATATGAAGTGCAACATTCTAAGTTTGGGCCAACTCTTAGAAAAAGGTTATGATATTCACATGAAAGATTGTAGTCGTTTAATAAGAGATGGAAAAGGAGATCTGATTGCTAAAGTACAAATGTCAAAGAATAGAATGTTTCCTTTGAACATTCAACACGATGTTGCAAGTGTTTGAAGGCGTGTTACAAAGACGCATCATGGCTATGGCATCTTCGATTTGGTCATCTCAAATTTGGAGGATTGGAGTTGTTATCCAAGAAGGGAATGGTTAGAGGTTTACCATGTATCAATAATCCTGATCAATTGTGCGAAGGATGTTTATAAGGGAAGCAATTCAGGAGAAGCTTTCCAAAGGAGTCAGTTTCTAGAGCCAAGAAGCCGCTCGAGCTCATCCACACAGACGTGTGCGATCCTTTTAAGCCAAGTTCTTTCGGTAATAAAAATTACTTCCTCCTCTTCATTGATGATTTTTCAAGAAAAACATGGGTGTACTTCTTACAACAAAAATCAAAAGTCTTCAAAGTATTCAAGAAGTTCAAAGTAGCAATCGAAAAGGAGAGTGGTCATAAAATCAAAGCCATGAGATCAGATCGAGGAGGAGAATTCATGTCCAAGGCATTCAATGAGTTCTGTGAAGCATATGGAATCCGTCGGCCCCTAACAGTCCCTAGATCCCCCCAACAAAATGGTGTGGCAGAAAGGAAGAACAGAACAATCCTCGACATGGCACGAAGTATGCTTAAAAGCAAGAAACTACCCAAGGAGTTTTGGATAGAAGCAGTGAGATGTGCAGTCTACCTGTCAAATTATTCTCCTACAAGAAGTGTATGGGGAAAGACACCACAAGAAGCATGGAGCGGAAGAAAGCCCAGAATTTCCTACCTTCGAGTCTTTGGGAGCGTAGCTCATGTTCATGTACCAGATGAGAATCAAACCAAGCTTGATGATAAAAGCAAAAGTTTTATTTTCATTGGTTATGACTCAAGCTCAAAAGGCTACAGGCTATATAATCTGAATGGCAAGAAGTTTTTGATCAGTCGAGATGTGATATTTGATGAAGAAGGCAAATGGAACTTTGATTCTCAAACGGAGTACTTTAATTTTTTCCCATTTGAGGAAGATGAGCAGACAACGCTTGAGCAACTAAGATAACTTCAACAAGGCCTCACAACTCCACCAAATTCTCTTACTCGTGGAGACAGGTCATCATCATCGCATTCTCCATCCTCAAGTGAGACTGAAGATGAAAGAGAAGTGCATCGTACGAGAAGTCTTCGAGAACTCTATGAGGTGACTGAACAATTAGACAATCTTACATTATTCTGTCTATTTGTTGATTGTAAGCCGGTGACATTTCAAGAAGCTGCACAAGAGAAACAATGGAGAGATGCAATGGACGAAGAAATCAAGGCCATTGAGAAGAATGACACATGGGAACTCACTTCACTTCCTAGAGGACACAAGGCAATAGGTGTCAAATGGGTGTACAAAACAAAGTAAAATGCCAAGGGAGAGATCAAAAGACATAAGGCGAGGCTTGTTGTAAAAAGCTACTGTTAAAAGGCTGGAATCAACTACGATGAGGTGTTCGCTCCAGTTGCTCGATTGGAAACTATTAGACTAATCATATCTTTGGCGGCTCAAAACAAATGGAGGATTCATCAAATGGATGTAAAATCGGCCTTCCTAAATGGAGTTCTCAAAGAGGAAGTCTACATTCAACAACCACCTGGCTACGAAGCAAAAGGCCATGAAGGCAAGGTGTTGAAGTTGAAGAAGGCTCTTTATGGGCTAAAACAAGCACCAAGGGCATGGAATAGTAGAATCGACAAGTACTTCCTAGAAAATGGCTTCAACAAATGTCCCTATGAGTACGCTTTGTACATCAAGATCAAAGATGGAGATATTTTGATTGTGTGCCTCTACGTGGATGATTTGATCTTCACTGGAAGCAATCAAAGAATGTTCGATGAATTCAAAAAAGTGATGACGAAGGAGTTTGAGATGACAGACATGGGGCTCATGGCGTATTACCTCGGCATAGAAGTAAAGCAACAAACGGATGGAATTTTAATTTCACAAGAAAGCTATGCGAAGGAGATCTTGAAAAAGTTCAAGATGGATAACTGCAAGCCGATAAGCACACCGGTGGAGTACGAGATCAAGATGTCCAACCATGAAGAAGGGGAAAGTGTAGATTCAACATTTTTCAAAAGTTTGGTTGGAAGTCTACGCTATCTTACATGCACGAGGCCAGATATCCTTCATGCAATCGGATTAGTAAGCCGCTATATGGAGTCACCAACAACCACCCATTTCAAAGCCGCTAAGAGAATTCTTCGCTATTTGAAAGGTACAACAGACTTTGGCTTGTTTTATTCGGTATCTAATGATTACAAGCTTGTTGGATATAGCGATAGCGATTGGGGTGGAGACGTAGATAACCGAAGAAGCACTAGTGGATTCGTGTTTTTCATGGGAGACACTGCTTTCACATGGATGTCAAAGAAAAAACCGATTGTAACTTTGTCTACATGTGAAGCAGAATATGTTGTAGTAACCTCATGCATCTGTCATGCAATTTGGCTTAGAAATTTATTGAAGGAGATTAGGTTAATGCAAGAAGAGCCGACTGAGATCCGTGTTGACAACAAGTCAGCCATTGCCTTAGCAAAGAATCCTGTATTCCATGATCGGAGCAAACACATCGACATCCGCTACCATTACATAAGAGAGTGTGTTGCAAGAAAGGAAGTACAAGTTGAATACGTAAAGACACAAGATCAAATTGCGGATATCTTCACTAAGCCGCTCACAAGCGAAAACTACATCAGATTGAGAAGCTCACTCGGAATGACAAGATCAAGTTTAAGGGGGGGTGTTGGATTATAAACTTGATCCATATCAATGGAAGCCCAAAATCCAAATCCAATCAATTGGAGTCCAAGCCCACAAATCCAAAATGTAGTAAATTTATTTAAGTATTTTAAGTATGTAGATTTTTGTGTGTGATAACCAAATTGGAGGCTATTAACTATAACCAATTTGGAGGCCATTAAATTAACTAAATAACTTGGCTATTAATTGTATTAGTTGGAGGTGATGGTGAGTAATTGAGTTAGTTGAGAGTTGTATAATTCACCTATAAATAGGTGAGTTGTTTAGTTGTTTTTCATCAACAAAAAATAAGAACTTCTTTAGAGAGAAAAGAAGTAAAAGAGTGAGTTGTAGTTTTGTATTTTGAGTGAGAGTATTTTTAAAATATCTTAGAGTTTAATAAAAGTTGTTCATTTGAGTGTTTTAATTCCAACACCAAATAATCCTTTATTGTGCACTTGTGCTTAATATTAAAGCAATACTATGTTGGCAACCATAGCACACCAATATTAGATAACCTATTGAATATATTGGCAGCCATAAAGGTTTCCTCAAGTACAACAGATCAGCTGAAATATTGGAATCATTCCCAAAGAAATTCAATTTTACAATTTGAGAATTACTTGGCACTGCCGAGAATTGAACATACAATTTGATATTCAGCTTTACTTACAAACAAGTAGGGGGAGGGCAATGAACACGTGTACCTTCAAAATTATACATATTCAGGACACTTGACCTGCATTACAGTATTTAGAAAAGATTAGAGTGATTAAGAAAGGACTAGTCGATTGAAGATTATTAATAAGTCGATTCATCAAAATAAAGGCATTTAATAGTTTGAATATTGAACCCATAGTTGTCAAGGCGCAGCCTAGGCGCCAGGGGTTCAAGCGTGTCTGAGTACATGAGGTGAGCCTTTAACAACTATGATTGAAACACTCAAGTCGTAGTTAAGATAAGACATCTATTTGCAGCCTTCTAATACTTCGATAAAGATAAGAGTGGCTATATCACTCTAGATGAGCTCTAACAGGCTTGTGTCGAGTTCGTCTAAGGTGACGCTCACCTTGGGGACATAAAACTAAAGTGTATCAAATAAATAGGAGGGAGAAAACAAGAACTAGAGACAGAGAAAGACAACTCTATGAAGGCAACAATCTAGCTTCACTTAGACCATCACTCTAGTAGGCTTTCTTAATGATTTTATAATAGCTCAATGAATAGAAGCATTCAATTTCAAATATCAATAGGTAAGAATCAGTTAAACATAAAATTTAAAATCTGAACATCACAAAACAATGGTATTGAAAACCTAATCTCTTACCTACCAAAGTTATTATACCTCTTAGTAGCACAAAAGGCAAAAAAATCTTTACTATTGATTATTTAGCTTGAGATTAACGTTAGTACTTTTTCAAGCTAGGAACCGAATACAAATCAAATTGAAACACCTCTATTAATTAGAACACAATGATACACAAGGTTGAAGAAAAACATTGAATCATACATAAGCCTAGATTTTGGAATGAATAAGAGAGAGAATGTAAAGGTAATAATTATATAAAAATATATAAAGAGAAGAGTCAATTTCTATAGCAAGCGAATGATGCACAACATATTATATTGATAACAAAAAACAAAGTTATGAAACAAAAAAAAAAGTTAAAACTAGTTCAGGAAAAGAAAAACAAAAAACTGAATTCAAACCTATGAAATCAAAATGAAAATGCAAGATTAGAGAAGAGAACTTGCAGTAAAAACAGGGAACAGAATCTCCCATGGATTAGAACTAGAGAAATAGCAATTGAGTTCTAGAAGATACCAGGTGATGCACCCTAAAATCGTGCAAGCAACTGTGCAAAGTTAATGGAGCTAAGTAATAGATTCAGAGTATATAATGTGATAAAGGGTCAAAACCAAGATAGCACTAGGGTATGATGATGCCCATTCATTTACACAGGCACGTTTCGCAATAATTTCAACAAAGACTGATTAATTTATGCCAATGAGCACATTGAACTATCCATGTGGCTGAGATCCCTTACAGTCTAGGCACAACGACGCAATTATCAGGGGTGCGCTCTACCACTGAGCTAATAGCTCATCGTACGGGCCTCCAGCCGGGGGCCCGCTACCTTGCTAATACCATATACCCTAATCTACAATTATCATTGTCAGATATAAATTTATTAGACGCCTTAACTTTAAATGTTAAGACTAATGGGTATAATTATGCCCCTGGATCCGAAGTCATTTGTGTATGTTATAGGATATATTTCAAACCTTTAATGACTTTAAATCCACATTGTCAAATAATGGACAAACCTTTAAATGAGACGATTCTAATAGAATCAAATTACCATAGGTCAGAAATTACTACACGAAGACCTATTAAATGGGAGGAAATAATATTTCCTGATAATTGGATAATTGAAAAAGCAGTTCCTGCAACCCCAATTACTCAAAATAATCCTACTAGGATTATTCAAACTCAAGAAGGAAATATCCTAATAAATTTTGAAAAACAAAAATTCCTAGAAAATATTCCAAGGTCCAGATCTTCAAGATCTAATTTCAATCATTTCCACATATCTCCAATCCATAATTCTAGCAATTCAAACAGTATTCATAATACTGATATTGCACGCCATTCGATGTCAAATATTGAAAGAATTCATAATTCCAATAATCTCAACAATAGTATTAATAATACTAGACAAAAGAATCTGAAGCATTCAATTTCAGATATAAACAGAATTAATAATTCTAAAAATGAAATTAATAATTTTGATAACTCATCTAATGAGTCAGATAGAGAATCAGAACTTAACCATGATAGGGTTAACAGAATTCATGTTGATAAAAACAACATAGCTTCAGGGATTTATGAAGTTCCGGCAGATATGACTGCCAGCGAAATGAATTTTACCATATGATAGGTAAAACAATAATTGATTTTAGTCCTGGTTCACAGGCCAGAAAGGAAATCCAAATGGATTTTCAGAAAGATCATTGGAAACCATTTAGGACATGATTTTTCAATAATTTTTCTAAAGATGAAAGAAATAACTTTCAGAAGGAATTTTATGAAGAATTAACTCATAAAAATATTAAAGTATCCTTTGTCTACTGGTTTATAGCCAATCATGTAGAAAAATTTATTTCTGTTATAGAAAGGGATTTTAAAAATCCAACAGGAGAAACTATTAAACAAGTTTTTCCCCCTGTTTATCCTTTCTCAATAGAAAGAGATAATGAAATAAGGCATTATAATGCTTTCCAAAAAATATTTGAAAATGAAATTATTCAGTCAACCACGCAACATATTAATGCCTTGGTTAAACAGAAAAATTTCACAAATATTTACCTAATAATATTAGGAGAAAAACTAGTGGATATTCATAATAGAGTGGAAAAAATAATTTCCCAAATCCATGAGTTAAAAAATATTGTTCATAACAATACTATAAATACTACTAGGTCAGAAGCAAGCAGTAGTGCTGCCCCTAGTATACAACCCCCTCCTGAGATTAAAGGTTTTAAATTAAAATCTTTAACTGATTTAGAAAAAATATTAGAAGAAAAATTTGAAAATCTTCGTATCAATACTCTGGAAGAGGAATTTAGTGATACAATAAGTAACACTAAAAATTATAAAAACGTTCTCATAGACGAAATAAATAAATTGCATAAATATGCAGATAGGCCAAAACAAAATTTGTTTTATTACCCTAGGCCTACACCTCAAGATGTTCTCTTTGAAGAACAAGATTTAATTATGAATAATTCCTATAGTGGAAAACAAATCTATGAATGGAATATAGATGGTTTTACTGAAAGACAGATTTATAGTGCTATCCACAGAATGCTTATGTATTCTACCATATGTAAGAATAACAGTAATACTGATAAAGTTATTGCTAATATGATAGTAGCAGGATTTACTGGCCAACTTAAAGGCTGGTGGGATAATTATTTATCCCAAGAAGATAGGACAAAAATTTTGTCCACAGTAAAAGTTGAAAATAATGTCACAACTGAAAATGCAGTTTATACACTCATTTTAAATATCATTGAACACTTTACAGGCCGATGGTCTGATAATAGTGAGAATATTAGGACACTATTGCAAAATCTTATATGTCCTACCCTGACCTCTTTTAGGTGGTATAAAGACACCTTTTTAAGTAGAGTCATGGAATTACCTGAGTCAAATAGTGACCACTGGAAATCCAAATTTATAGATGGATTACCTCAGTTATTTGCTGAAAGGGTTAGAAAAAACCTTAGAAAAGGCAATGCACAAATCAATTACGCAAGTTATACTTACGGCAAACTAATTGGTACATGCATTCAGGAAGGTTTAGCTTTATGTAATGAAATTAAGTTAAACCAACAAATAAAGAAGCATCATTTAAATGAAAAGATGCAACTTGGCCAATTTTGTGGTCAATTTGGGATTGATAATCCCTCCACTAGCAAACCCCACAAACCTTCTAAAAGGGAGAAATATTATGCTAGTAATAAATTCTTAAAGCGAAAAGCTAAAAGAGAATTTAGGAAGAAAAGAAGGTTGGAAAATAAACCACCTCTTGATAAGTCTAATATTACTTGTTTTAAATGTAACAGAAAGGGTCATTTTGCAAATAAATGCAAATTAAAGAAAAAGATTAATAATCTTAACATCAGTGATGACTTGAAAAATGCTTTATGCAAAATCATGATCAATTCATCCGAATCAGAAAATACTTCTGATACTGAATACAGTTCTTCTTCAACTGACTCAGAAAATAATCTGACTAAGTTAAAAGATGAAAAGATACTTTCATCTGAAGCAGATTGTAAATGTAAACAAATTGATAAAGATTCTAGTGATAGTGAAAATGATAATATTTATCATATTATGTCCCAATTTCAAGACATGAAAATAAATGTAATAACTAGTGATAATATCCTAGATATTTTACAATGGATTAAAGATCCAGAACTAAGATTAAAAATCTTAGAAGAGTTTGCCAATAATAATAAACAAACTAAAGAAGAGCAATATACTCTTAAAACTTCTGAACCCTATTCAATGGCAGAAGTCAAAAAGATGTTAAAACAAAAGCAAACTAGTGAGATTACTAGTACTAGTGATTTATCTGCTGAGGTTAATAACCTTAAAAATGAAATTAAAGACTT
Organism: Euphorbia pulcherrima; assembly: GCA_947683365.1. Lineage (NCBI taxonomy): Eukaryota > Viridiplantae > Streptophyta > Magnoliopsida > Malpighiales > Euphorbiaceae > Euphorbia > Euphorbia pulcherrima. The sequence continues at coordinate 39,729,808 of CANTUS010000008.1, read as the reverse complement.
GAAATTAAGCAATCAAAGTCTTAATAATAGAGTCTCTAAATTAGAAAAACTAAAGGAAAAAACCCCTGTAGTTTATTCCTCATCAACATCTTCTGAAAATAATTCAGATCATGAACAAGATGATTTCTTGTCAACCATTGAAGTAATGGCTTCACAAAAATGGTATATAAAAATTTCTCTTCTCATAGAAGGAAATTTTTTTAAAGATTTAATTGCACTAGTTGATAGTGGTGCAGATTTAAATTGTATTCAAGAGGGTATAATACCCACTAATTATTTTCATAAAACATCTCAATCATTAAGATCTGCCAATGGACAAAGACTTAATATAAGTTTTAAGATTCCAAAGTCTTATATATGCAAAAATAAAATTTGCATACCAACCAATTTTATTTTGGTTAAAGATATAACAAACCAGGTTATACTTGGCACTCCATTTATAAGGAGTTTGTTTCCTTTAAAAAATATTGATTCTAATGGTTTTACAGGAACTTTTCAAGGTAGTAATATCTACTTCCAATTTGAAACAAAACCAGTCACAAGGTTTTTAAATCAAATTAAAGACTCTTTAATAAGGAGTAAATAAAACCAAATTTCTTTTTTAAAAGAAGAAATTAATTTTATTAACATTGATAATATGTTAGAAAATCCTAAACTTCAGGAAAAAATTAAATTGATTAATAATCAATTCACTTCAGAAATTTGTAGTGATCATCCTAATGCTTTTTGGAATAGAAAAAAGCATATTGTGTCTTTGCCATATGAAGAAGGATTTAATGAGAAATTAATTCCAGCTAAGGCCAGACCGTGTCAAATGAATTCAGAATATCTGAATTTATGTAAAGAAGAGATTAATAATCTCCAAAATAAAGGACTAATAAGACCTTCTAAGTCTCCTTGGTCATGTAAAGCTTTCTATGTTAATAAACATGCTGAGAAAGAAAGAGGTATACCAAGATTAGTTATTAATTATAAACCTCTAAATAAGGTATTAAAATGGATTAGGTATCCTATTCCAAACAAGAAAGATCTTCTTGACAGGCTTCGTAATGCCTTAATATTTTCTAAATTCGATTTAAAATCGGGTTATTGGCAAATCCAAATCAATGAAAGCGATGTATATAAAACTGCTTTCAATGTACCTTTCGGTCAATATGAATGGAAGGTTATGCCTTTTGGGCTAAAAAATGCCCCTTCAGAATTTCAAAATATCATGAATGATATTTTTAACCCTTACTCAGACTTTATAATAGTCTATATTGATGATACTTTAGTATTCTCAAAGAATATTGAAATACATTTTAGACACCTCGAAATTTTTAAAAGAGTTGTCATTCAAAATGGTTTAGTAATTTCTAAGCCTAAAATGCAATTATTTAAAACCAATATAAGGTTTTTAGGTCATAATATTGACAAGGGAAAAATTATTCCCATAGATAGGAGTATTGAGTTTGCATCAAAATTTCCAGATGAAATAAAAGACAAAACTCAATTACAAAGATTTTTAGGTAGCCTAAATTATATATCACCCTACCTAAAGGACCTATCTAAAGATACTGCTATTTTATATGATAGACTTAAGAAAGACCCTAAACCATGGACTAATAGTCATACAGAAGCCGTTAGGTCAATTAAACAAAAAGTTCATAACTTACCTTGTTTAATGTTAGCCAATCCTAAATGGGATAAAATTATTGAGACAGATGCCTCAGATTTAGGTTTTGGTGGAATTTTAAAACAAATATCACCAATAGACAAACAAGAATATCTTGTAAGATTTTATTCTGGTAAATGGAATGATAGCCAGAAAAATTATGCTACTATAGCAAAAGAAATTTTAGCCATACTCAAATGTGTTCTAAAATTTCAAGACGATTTATACAATCAAAAGTTTTTAATAAAGACAGATTGTCAAGCAGACAAATATATGTTTGACAAAGATTTTAAACATGATATTAGTAAACAAATGTTTGCTAGATGGCAAGCTCAGTTAGCCCCTTTTGATTTTACAATTGAATATAAAAAAGGGATAGATAATAGTTTACCTGATTATTTAACTAGAGAATATTTATCTGAAACTAATAGTTTCCATTTAAATATTGCAGGATGAGCACAAAAGGGAACAGAAATAGGGGAAATTCCTCTTATAGAGGACAACCCTCAGGACAGTCCTCCCAAGGGAGAGGCCAATATTCCTCTCATAGAGGCAATGTATTGGCTCAACATGGAAATGTAAGGCTCATGGCCCAGAATCTTACTGCCATTGAGAATATTGAAAAGGACTCACTTTATAAGGAGTTCCTTGCTTTTAAAACATCTCAGAAAAACCAGGGTAATACTCAGGTTGCATCTAGCAGTCAGTCTGGACCTAATATAAGTCCATCTTATGCTAAAATTGTGGAAGATGATGATTCTGAAGACTTCCCTTATTTTCAGCATAATGAAAAAGAAGTCATACTTCTTTTGGAAAATGATGACATCAAACGGAAAGATGATGTCTGGGATCTATTCCAAAAATACTTGGACATAGATACAAGAATTTCTTTTACTGCCGGTTCATATAAAGGCAGAGCCCATTTTGAACATATTCTCAGGGCTACTGATTCATGGGAAATAACCCATTTCAAGGCAGGTAAAATATATACCTTCAGCTAGGCCATTATCAAGCATGTCATAACAGCAAGAGAATGGGGCCTTAGTACTCTTAAGGAAAGGGAATACTTGCATGCTGATAATAAAACAGCTATCAAATTCAACTACTGGGACTATGTTGAAGCTTTTCATAGAGTTTTGTTATACCAAAACCCTTCTTATAAACATACTTGGTTTATAAAATTTTGTCAGAATATTTATAAGAAAGAATTCCCAAACTGGTTATACCAGTGGTGGCAATCTTTTGGACCAGGTATTAATATTTTACCCGAAGTGTTTAAGGGATTATATTCTGAATGGGTTGATATATCTCCCAGATTAATTGAAGCCCAACAAGACAAAAAATGGGTTGAAGGAATGCCTATCTCCAATTTTTTCATAGAATTTGGAGTTCCTTACATTCTCAAATGGGAAATTGAATTTGGTTATACCAAGCAGAACATCCCCTGTATATATAGGGTTTTCTCATCAAAGTTTTGGAAGAAAATGATGAGAAACAATGAACGTGGAGTACTGGAAGCCCAGGAAACTATTGACTCTATTAAGTCAACTCTAGAAACTTATAAAGTTCAAGTATCTCAAATTGAGGTCCCTAGTCCTTTCGAGACAGTTTCTAGGAAATTAAAAATGAAAGGACCTGTGTCAAAAGATCAGATGATTGCAGCCTATATGGAGGCTATGAAATCTGATTTAAAGAAAAATTTTGGTATTGATATTCAACCAGATATTTCTTTATCTGCCTCTTCTGTTGGAGAAGATATTGTTATGGAGGCAGCTGCTGCCACCAGTGAAGCCATGCTTCAAGATGCACAGGACCCATATGAGGAAGAATTGCCTTTGAACTTACTTCTTGGTAATACCAAAGACCCCAGCAATAAAAATAAAGGCAAAGAAAAATAATTACCCATTATCTTTTATAAAGTATAATATTTTGGATTTACGGGTAATGCATTCATAATGCATTTTTATGGCCGACAGAGCATATTCTCTGTCTCTTTCTCTTTTTCTTTTTGACAGGAACGCGTAAATCATGCCGGCCACCTGTCTCTGCCAGCTGTCTCTACCTGTCAGCCGCCTACTTCCTTGTGTCGGCCACTCTGTCATTTTCTCCTTTCGGCGCCTTTCTCTTTTGTCAGTTTTCTCTTCTGCGCCTGCCAGCTGCCAGCCTCTTTCTCTTTCTTTTCTTTTTCTTTTTATCTTTTATTTAAACGTATTGTATTTTTCTTTCAATTCCGTTTGCTATATATTCTGCTTCCTTCTCTTGTAATAATCAGATTTCGAACAAGAGAGCGAGAAAAAATACTTGTAATGATAGGTGTTTGTGTAATTAGTAAACATTAAGGAGGAGCCTGTTGACTCACTCCACCGCGTGCTCCGAAGGTATAATTCCTTCGCTTTGTAAATTTTTATATTTTAATAATATTTTGTCCATTCCACCATAATATGGTGGGCTAATTGCCTGTGTTAAATAATGCTATGGATGCCTATGAAAATAGTATGTTTTTATATTATTGATATGTGAGACTGAATATGCTTAATGGAATATTTAATTTATTTAAGGTACTTAGATAGCAAGAATTTATCAGAATTTAATTTATTAAGATAATTTTATGCTAGGACTTAAACACAATGATAAGTTAGGTTAAAATTATTAGGACAGTCAGAACTTTACTATTAGGCTCTTGTCGCATCTAGCCGTTTAGCCGGGAGGGCATTTAGGCGTTTTGTGTTGACTATGCTGAGGGTAATGTTTATTGACAGTTCTAATATTTTTGTAAAATCTTTCCGATATTTAAACTTGTGTTTATATGCCTAGTATAAAATTGTGTTAGTAAAATTAGCTTCTGATATTTATCTTTCTAGGCTAAGTGCTTTAAATAAATTAGATAGTCCTTTTGATACCATGACAAGCAGGACCGGACCATGCCTAAAAGACTATCTAACTTATTTTAAGCACTTAGTCTAAAAAGACATTCATCAGAAACTAATTTTATCAACACAATCTTATACTAGGCATATAAACACAACTTTAAATATCGGATAGATTTTATAAAAATATTAGAACTGTCAATAAACATTACCCTCAGCATAGTCAACACAAAACGCCTCAACGCCCTCCCGGCTAAACGGCTAGATGCGACAAGAGCCTAATAGTAAAGTTCTGACTGTTCTAATAATTTTAACCTAACTTATCATTGTGTTTAAATCCTAGCATAAAATTATCTTAATAAATTAAATTCTAATAATTTCTTGCTATCTAAGTACATTAAATAAATTAAATATTCCATTAGGCATATTTAGTCTCACAAATCAATAATATAAAACATACTATTTTTCATAGGCATCCATGGCATTATTTAACATAGGCAATTAGCCCACCATATTATGGTGGAATGGACAAAATATTATTAAAATATAAAAATTTACAAAGCGAAGGAATTATACCTTCGGAGCATGCGGTGGAGTGAGTCAACAGGCTCCTCCTTAATGTTTACTAATTACACAAACACCTTTCATTACAAGTTATTTTTCTCGCTCTCTCGTTCGAAATCTGATTATTACAAGAGAAGGAAGCAGAATATATAGCAAACGGAATTGAAAGAAAAATACAATACGTTTAAATAAAAGATAAAAAGAAAAAGAAAAGAAAGAGAAAGAGGCTGGCAGCTGGCAGGCGTAAAAGAGGAAACTGACAAAAGAGAAAGGCGCCGAAAGGAGAAAACGACAGAGTGGCCGACACAAGGAAGTGGGCGGCTGACAGGTCGAGACAGCTGGCAGAGACAGGTGGCCGGCATGATTTACGCGTTCCCGTCAAAAAGAAAAAGAGAAAGAGACAGAGAATATGCTCTGTCGGCCATAAAAATGCATTATGAATGCATTACCCGTAAATCCAAAATATTATACTTTATAAAAGATAATGGGTAATTATTTTTCTTTGCCTTTATTTTTATTGTTGGGGTCTTTGGTATTACCAAGAAGTAAGTTCAAAGGCAATTCTTCCTCATATGGGTCCTGTGCATCTTGAAGCATGGCTTCACTGGTGGCAGCAGCTGCCTCCATAACAATATCTTCTCCAACAGAAGAGGCAGATAAAGAAATATCTGGTTGAATATCAATACCAAAATTTTTCTTTAAATCAGATTTCATAGCCTCCATATAGGCTGCAATCATCTGATCTTTTGACACAGGTCCTTTCATTTTTAATTTCCTAGAAACTGTCTCGAAAGGACTAGGGACCTCAATTTGAGATACTTGAACTTTATAAGTTTCTAGAGTTGACTTAACAGAGTCAATAGTTTCCTGGGCTTCCAGTACTCCACGTTCATTGTTTCTCATCATTTTCTTCCAAAACTTTGATTAGAAAACCCTAATATACAGGGGATGTTCTGCTTGGTATAACCAAATTCAATTTCCCATTTGAGAATGTAAGGAACTCCAAATTCTATGAAAAAATTCGAGATAGGCATTCCTTCAACCCATTTTTTGTCTTGTTGGGCTTCAATTAATCTGGGAGATATATCAACCCATTCAGAATATAATCCCTTAAACACTTCGGGTAAAATATTAATACCTGGTCCAAAAGATTGCCACCACTGGTATAACCAGTTTGGGAATTCTTTCTTATAAATATTCTGACAAAATTTTATAAACCAAGTATGTTTACAAGAAGGGTTTTGGTATAACAAAACTCTATGAAAAGCTTCAACATAGTCCCAGTAGTTGAATTTGATAGCTGTTTTATTATCAGCATGCAAGTATTCCCTTTCCTTAAGAGTACTAAGGCCCCATTCTCTTGCTGTTATGACACGCTTGATAATGGCCTTGCTGAAGGTATATATTTTACCTGCCTTGAAATGGGTTATTTCCCATGAATCAGTAGCCCTGAGAATATGTTCAAAATGGGCTCTGCCTTTATATGAACCGGCAGTAAAAGAAATTCCTGTATCTATGTCCAAGTATTTTTGGAATAGATCCCAGACATCATCTTTCCGTTTGATGTCATCGTTTTCCAAAAGAAGTATGACTTCTTTTTCATTATGCTGAAAATAAGGGAAGTCTTCAGAATCATCATCTTCCACAATTTTAGCATAAGATGGACTTATATTAGGTCCAGACTGACTGCTAGATGCAACCTGAGTATTACCCTGGTTTTTCTGAGATGTTTTAAAAGCAAGGAACTCCTTATAAAGTGAGTCCTTTTCAATATTCTCAATGGCAGTAAGATTCTGGGCCATGAGCCTTACATTTCCATGTTGAGCCAATACATTGCCTCTATGAGAGGAATATTGGCCTCTCCCTTGGGAGGACTGTCCTGAGGGTTGTCCTCTGTAAGAGGAATTTCCCCTATTTCTGTTCCCTTTTGTGCTCATCCTGCAATATTTAAATGGAAACTATTAGTTTCAGATAAATATTCTCTAGTTAAATAATCAGGTAAACTATTATCTATCCCTTTTTTATATTCAATTGTAAAATCAAGAGGGGCTAACTGAGCTTGCCATCTAGCAAACATTTGTTTACTAATATCATGTTTAAAATCTTTGTCAAACATATATTTGGCTGCTTGACAATCTGTCTTTATTAAAAACTTTTGATTGTATAAATCGTCTTGAAATTTTAGAACACATTTGAGTATGGCTAAAATTTCTTTTGCTATAGTAGCGTAATTTTTCTGGCTATCATTCCATTTACCAGAATAAAATCTTACAAGATATTCTTGTTTGTCTATTGGTGATATTTGTTTTAAAATTCCACCAAAACCTAAATCTGAGGCATCTGTCTCAATAATTTTATCCCATTTAGGATTGGCTAACATTAAACAAGGTAAGTTATGAACTTTTTGTTTAATTGACCTAACGGCTTCTGTATGACTATTAGTCCATGGTTTAGGGTCTTTCTTAAGTCTATCATATAAAATAGCAGTATCTTTAGATAGGTCCTTTAGGTAGGGTGATATATAATTTAGGCTACCTAAAAATCTTTGTAATTGAGTTTTGTCTTTTATTTCATCTGTAAATTTTGATGCAAACTCAATACTCCTGTCTATGGGAATAATTTTTCCCTTGTCAATATTATGACCTAAAAACCTTATATTGGTTTTAAATAATTGCATTTTAGGCTTAGAAATTACTAAACCATTTTGAATGACAACTCTTTTAAAAATTTCGAGGTGTCTAAAATGTATTTCAATATTCTTTGAGAATACTAAAATATCATCAATATAGACTATTATAAAGTCTGAGTAAGGGTTAAAAATATCATTCATGATATTTTGAAATTCTGAAGGGGCATTTTTTAGCCCAAAAGGCATAACCTTCCATTCATATTGACCGAAAGGTACATTGAAAGCAGTTTTATATACATCGCTTTCATTGATTTGGATTTGCCAATAACCCGATTTTAAATCGAATTTAGAAAATATTAAGGCATTATGAAGCCTGTCAAGAAGATCTTTCTTGTTTGGAATAGGATACCTAATCCATTTTAATACCTTATTTAGAGATTTATAATTAATAACTAATCTTGGTATACCTCTTTCTTTCTCAGCATGTTTATTAACATAGAAAGCTGTACATGACCAAGGAGACTTAGAAGGTCTTATTAGTCCTTTATTTTGGAGATTATTAATCTCTTCTTTACATAAATTCAGATATTCTGAATTCATTTGACACGGTCTGGCCTTAGTTGGAATTAATTTCTCATTAAATCCTTCTTCATATAGCAAAGACACAATATGCTTTTTTCTATTCTAAAAAGCATTAGGATGATCACTACAAATTTCTGAAGTGAATTGATTATTAATCAATTTAATTTTTTTCTGAAGTTTAGGATTTTCTAACATATTATCAATGTTAATAAAATTAATTTCTTCTTTTAAAAAGGAAATTTGGTTTTGTTTACTCCTTATTAAAGAGTCTTTAATTTGATTTAAAAACCTTGTGACTGGTTTTGTTTCAAATTGGAAGTAGATATTACTACCTTGAAAAGTTCCTGTAAAACCATTAGAATCAATATTTTTTAAAGGAAACAAACTCCTTATGAATGGAGTGCCAAGTATAACCTGGTTTGTTATATCTTTAACCAAAATAAAATTGGTTGGTATGCAAATTTTATTTTTGCATATATAAGCCTTTGGAATCTTAAAACTTATATTAAGTCTTTGTTCATTGGCAGATCTTAATGATTGAGATGTTTTATGAAAATAATTAGTGGGTATTATACCCTCTTGAATACAATTTAAATCTGCACCACTATTAACTAGTGCAATTAAATCTTTAAAAATTTTTCCTTCTATGAGAAGAGAAATTTTTATATACCATTTTTGTGAAGTCATTACTTCAATGGTTGACAAGAAATCATCTTGTTCATGATCTGAATTATTTTCAGAAGATGTTGATGAGGAATAAACTACAGGGGTTTTTTCCTTTAGTTTTTCTAATTTAGAGACTCTATTATTAAGACTTTGATTGCTTAATTTCAAGTCTTTAATTTCATTTTTAAGGTTATTAACCTCAGCAGATAAATCACTAGTACTAGTAATCTCACTAGTTTGCTTTTGTTTTAACATCTTTTTGACTTCTGCCATTGAATAGGGTTCAGAAGTTTTAAGAGTATATTGCTCTTCTTTAGTTTGTTTATTATTATTGGCAAACTCTTCTAAGATTTTTAATCTTAGTTCTGGATCTTTAATCCATTGTAAAATATCTAGGATATTATCACTAGTTATTACATTTATTTTCATGTCTTGAAATTGGGACATAATATGATAAATATTATCATTTTCACTATCACTAGAATCTTTATCAATTTGTTTACATTTACAATCTGCTTCAGATGAAAGTATCTTTTCATCTTTTAACTTAGTCAGATTATTTTCTGAGTCAGTTGAAGAAGAACTGTATTCAGTATCAGAAGTATTTTCTGATTCGGATGAATTGATCATGATTTTGCATAAAGCATTTTTCAAGTCATCACTGATGTTAAGATTATTAATCTTTTTCTTTAATTTGCATTTATTTGCAAAATGACCCTTTCTGTTACATTTAAAACAAGTAATATTAGACTTATCAAGAGGTGGTTTATTTTCCAACCTTCTTTTCTTCCTAAATTCTCTTTTAGCTTTTCGCTTTAAGAATTTATTACTAGCATAATATTTCTCCCTTTTAGAAGGTTTGTGGGGTTTGCTAGTGGAGGGATTATCAATCCCAAATTGACCATAAAATTGGCCAAGTTGCATCTTTTCATTTAAATGATGCTTCTTTATTTGTTGGTTTAACTTAATTTCATTACATAAAGCTAAAGCTTCCTGAATGCATGTACCAATTAGTTTGCCGTAAGTATAACTTGCGTAATTGATTTGTACATTGCCTTTTCTAAGGTTTTTTCTAACCCTTTCAGCAAATAACTGAGGTAATCCATCTATAAATTTGGATTTTCAGTGGTCACTATTTGACTCAGGTAATTCCATGACTCTACTTAAAAAGGTGTCTTTATACCACCTAAAAGAGGTCAGGGTAGGACATCTAAGATTTTGCAATAGTGTCCTAATATTCTCACTATTATCAGACCATCGGCCTGTAAAGTGTTTAATGATATTTAAAATGAGTGTATAAACTGCATTTTCAGTTGTGACATTATTTTCAACTTTTACTGTGGACAAAATTTTTGTCCTATCTTCTTGGGATAAATAATTATCCCACCAGCCTTTAAGTTGGCCAGTATATCCTGCTACTGTCATATTAGCAATAACTTTATCAGTATTACTGTTATTCTTACATATGGTAGAATACATAAGCATTCTGTGGACAGCACTATAAATCTGTCTTTCAGTAAAACCATCTATATTCCATTCATAGATTTGTTTTCCACTATAGGAATTATTCATAATTAAATCTTGTTCTTCAAAGAGAACATCTTGAGGTGTAGGCCTAGGGTAATAAAACAAATTTTGTTTTGGCCTATCTGCATATTTATGCAATTTATTTATTTCGTCTATGAGAACGTTTTTATAATTTTTAGTGTTACTTATTGTATCACTAAATTCCTCTTCCAGAGTATTGATACGAAGATTTTCAAATTTTTCTTCTAATATTTTTTCTAAATGAGTTAAAGATTTTAATTTAAAACCTTTAATCTCAGGAGGGGGTTGTATACTAGGGGCAGCACTACTGCTTGCTTCTGACCTAGTAGTATTTATAGTATTGTTATGAACAATATTTTTTAACTCATGGATTTGGGAAATTATTTTTTCCACTCTATTATGAATATCCACTAGTTTTTCTCCTAATATTATTAGGTAAATATTTGTGAAATTTTTCTGTTTAACCAAGGCATTAATATGTTGCGTGGTTGACTGAGTAATTTCATTTTCAAATATTTTTTGGAAAGCATTATAATGCCTTATTTCATTATCTCTTTCTATTGAGAAAGGATAAACAGGGGGAAAAACTTGTTTAATAGTTTCTCCTGTTGGATTTTTAAAATCCCTTTCTATAACAGAAATAAATTTTTCTACATGATTGGCTATAAACCAGTAGACAAAGGATACTTTAATATTTTTATGAGTTAATTCTTCATAAAATTCCTTCTGAAAGTTATTTCTTTCATCTTTAGAAAAATTATTGAAAAACCATGTCCTAAATGGTTTCCAATGATCATTCTGAAAATCCATTTGGATTTCCTTTCTGGCCTGTGAACCAGGACTAAAATCAATTATTGTTTTACCTATCATATGGTAAAATTCATTTCGCTAGCAGCCATATCTGCCGGAACTTCATAAATCCCTGAAGCTATGTTGTTTTTATCAACATGAATTCTGTTAACCCTATCATGGTTAAGTTCTGATTCTCTATCTGACTCATTAGATGAGTTATCAAAATTATTAATTTCATTTTTAGAATTATTAATTCTGTTTATATCTGAAATTGAATGCTTCAGATTCTTTTGTCTAGTATTATTAATACTATTGTTGAGGACCGCGTGAGATGCGTAGCACGTGGGGTGAAAAATTAACAAGACGTTGTGAACGGTGGCGGGGGATCGTGCCTCATTTTAGCGTGATAGAAGTAATGATGTTGATGTTGAATTTTAAGTCCAATTTAGGTGTTAAAGGATACGAGATCGAAATCCCGTACTTAAAATAGAGTCGCCACCCGGTTCAGCTCAACCGAAAAATTTTGGTACGATTTTCCCCACCAGGTGGTAGACCATACCTTAAGTAGAAATTCCGAGTTCGGATGGTGTTATCTATTTTTCATTAGGCCAAGTTAAATTATTCCATTCTTTTGTAATCGGTTTTAATCCACCCTATTTATTGTGTTTTTGGTTTATATGTTGTTTTCGCTTTTATCAAGCAATCAAAGCAATAAATAAATTATCCGAGTCATCCAAAAATAAATGCAGAAATTAAAATTATTACAAGGCTTTCAAATCCTATACATTTTCTATGTGATAAATAAAATACCCGAAGGCCTAACATTCATCTAACCTAAATCTAACTGTAGAAAAGGTTAGCAAAGATACGTCATATCGTATGAGGTGTATCACTTGGCATGCATAGTTAGTGGAAAAAATAAGACTCGAGTTAGCGTGAACATGGCATATTCATTTACAATGTTATGAAGCCCGGTTGAATGGCTAAAAATGAGATTTGAATGGCGTTTGCGGGAAAATTCCGTTTTGACCAAATTTTAGACTCGATTGTTGTTTTAACCGAATTATTAGTGAAAATGCCGCATGGTATGGGGTGGGGTATATTTTCAGAAGGTTCAGGACCTTCATCATTGCACTGTACACCCTAGCTTTGGAAATAGAACTAGTTCAGAAATAAACGAAATAAAGCAGCTGTCTAGAAGGTCATGTCGCCAGCGGTATGGTTGATACCGCCGGTGGCATTAGTGTTGTCGCTAGCGGTATCAGTCATATAGGCAGGCTACATGACTTTCTGGATATCATAAAGAAAAGGTCCCATAAGAAAAGGAAGCCTCTGGGGGCAAGTGATATCGTTGGCGGTATTAACGATGCCGTTAGCGGTGTGGTTGATACTGCTGGCAGCTTCACTTGCCTCCGGCGGCTTCAGCTTCTTGCAGCAGCAGCAGGTAATAGTATATAATGACTGAAAACCTGAAAACAAGCACAAAACAGCACACAATAGTACAAAAAAGTAAGAATGAAGCCAAAGAGCTATGAGACTCAGAATTTTACCTCGGGGCCGTGAATCCACCTCTTCGTGATCCAAGGAACACCTACGGGGAGTTTGCAAAGATGATTTGGGTAGTAAATTTAAGGATTCATGTCTCTAAAATCCTATTAAATGGATTTTAACCTAAAGTCTACTGATTTTAAGCTTTAACTAAGAGAATTCAAAGAAGAAAAACCAAGAAAAATGGATTGGAATCAATTTTTTTTACCTTTTCTACTTCTTATCTCACTAAAATTGATTTTCTCACTCTAAAGCCTCTCAAGTAAAATTTAGATGTGTTCTCCTCTCCTTTTTTTTGGAACCCTAATGCATGTTTATATAGGCAAAATGGGGGGTCTTTGAGACCTTTTGGCCAGTTTCACCGAAATGGCAAAAAAGAGCTGGTCAAAGGAAGAAGAAGCTATCTGCACAGAAGCCCATTTTGGTCCATGCAGGTGGCGACATGGTGATACCGTCGGTGGTATGGGTGATGCTGCCAGCGGCATCAACTCCTTACAAGCTGATAGCCAGTAGGCCCACAAGCCCAAAAAGCTGCCAAAAGGGGGTCAAAAGCAGGTCAAAGGGCATCTTTTAAATTTTAATGATATTTTAATGGGTATTTAGAGATTAATTTAATTTTGGGTGCAAATCATCGGTTCAAGCTCCTATCGAAAGCGTTATCGGACACACCGAACTGAATTCTTACGAGAAATAAAACTCGCGAGGAATTTTATATCGATAATAAAAACTCCAAAGAATTTTTATTTCGAGGAATAAAATTGAGAATACTTCATCATTATCTCGCGAGAGGGGCTGGAAAATCCCATGCTCACAGGCTGCCCCTTGAGGGATCACTGCTGCCACATACCAGTATGATCGTACGAAAGAGCAAAGGATAGGAATGATACCTGATGGATGACTGGTTTGCCCCTTAATCGGGTTTGAGCTTTGCGGATTGGTTGCCCCTTGGTCGGATTTATGCTTTGCGGATTGATTGCTCCTTGGTCGGACTTGTGCTTTATGGATTGGATGCCCCTTGGTCTGACTTGTGCTTTGTGGTTTGGTTGCCCCTTGGTCGGACTTATGATTTACGGATTGGTTGCCCCTTGGTCGGACTTATGCTTTGCGGAGAGGTTGCCCCTTGGTCGGACTTGAGCTTCGCAGAGAGGTTGCCCCTTGTTCAGACTTATGCTTTATAGATTTGGTTACCCCTTGGTCCGACTTGAGCTTCATGGAGAGGTTGCCCCTTGGTCAAACTTATGCTTTGTGGATTGGTTGCCCCTTGGTCGGACTTATGCTTTGTGGATTAGTTGCCCCTTGGTCAGACTTATGCTTTATGGATTGGTTGCCCCTTGGTCGAACTTATGCTTTGCGGAGAGGTTGCCCCTTGGTCGGACTTGAGCTTTGCGGAGAGGTTCCCCCTTGGTCAGACTTATACTTTGTAGATTTGATGGAGTGTAGTTTCTTCAGTTAGCGTTCCAGGGGTGAACTTGAAGATTAGAATGTACGGGTCATTCTATAATCTCCAATAATGTTCCAGGGGATGAATCTAAAGATCGGTATGTACAGGGTCATGCCGTAATCTCCGGTTGGCATAGTGCACGAGTATATTGGGTTTATGGCTATGGTTGTGCTTGCAAGGAATAGTATGAGAACAAGATATGACAGATTTTTAAATGACATTTTTACTGCTTGATCGACTTTGGGAAACAAAAATATTTTTACCCCTACGATCAATAGTAAAAATGTAATAATTGAAAGTATGAGGGTTTCAAAAGTCCTGGGATGACAGGGCTAGAGCTAGGATTCCACTAGATTTGCTGAGGGATGCCTTGATGTCACTAGCAGCTTGGCTAATGCCGCCGGCAATATGAATCGAGATCACTGGTAGTATAGATGCCATATGGCATCTTTGATCGGTTAAAAGAATTCGAAATTCAAACTGGGGAAGGTGATGTCACTAAAGGCATGATTGATGTCGTTGGTAGTATGAATTGATGCCGCTAGCAGTATGGATGGGCAGTTTCAGATAAATTAAAACTCCTCAAATTCCGCGTGGGGTTTTAAAAGAGTAAAACTCTTCCTCTTTCGCATACAGAAATCGAAAACAACCCCCCTTCTCTCTATCTTCTCTCTAGCAAGCTAAATCTTTCACCCTTTCTTCAATCCCAACCATGAAGAATATTTCAAGGGCTCTCAAGGGAAAATTGACCGCCAGGGAAGACTTGCCTGATTCCTCTGTCAAAGGGCTAAAACTTTGCTCGGTTCCCGCCGAGTATGGCTTGAAGGCAAAGGATAAGATGTATGGCTTTAGAATCAGCTCTCCTATCACCTACTTGACCCCGGATAAGGAGGAACATCTATGCTACGTCCAGGTAAACCTACAAACTCGGATTTCTTTGTTTAGGTTAAGTTTTGATTTCGGCCTTAGGCTCAAAATGTTGCCATGATAGGGGTTATAAACATGAATTGATTGATTAAAAACTGATATTGCATGCTTTAGGCTTGATTCTTACTATTTTTGGGCTTTGGATTCAATTAATTACAATTTTTATGGTTTCGGCGTGATAGGTTCAATTTTTGGGGGTAAAACTGAGTTCTGTCCTTAGGTTATGATATCACTGTTAATATAAGTGATGCCGCCACTGGCATCAGGCCTTCCAAAAAGGCCACGGAAGATTTGATGCTGTTTCTGCTTATAGGAATGCCGCCAGCAATATCATCTATACCGCCAGTAGTATGGATGATATCGCCGGCGACATCGCTTCTAGTAGAAGCGACATCAGCAGCCTTCCAACAGATAACAAAGACAAGAAAATAAATCGGGACTTATCTATTTTGCTTTTGATTTTCACAGCCGCATGGACTGACCAATATCGAGGGTATGGGTATGATTGGCAAGTGGTGGTACCATATCTCGGAGAAGGATCCTAAGCTCGTGATGGCCATTAACGAGACGAGTTTTGGCGATCAAGCCTGTATTATGCCCCTTCTGACGTCGAAACTCTCCTATTTGGCGGTGATTGCTTTGATAAAAAAAGTGGTTCGAAACCACTCACACCTTTCACTTCCTATTTAGGGAGGTGACAATCACGCCTTCTGACGTGGTGGCTATAACTGGGCTCCCGTGGAAGAATAAGGTCATCCATTTTGATGTATATAAGGATAAGTATCATACTGAGAAGTCTGTGGTGAGGTGGGTGAAGGAGTTATTTGGCTTGAAGCCTATTTCGGGGCGATTGTCATATGAGGAGCTGTATAAGCATTGGGAAGGAGTGAAAGTGGTGCCCGAGGAGGATAGGGATGCTTGCATCCGCTCTTTTATGATGTTTTTGCTCACCGTACTATTCTTTCCAGTCTCGGGCAGCAAAATTAATTATGGGCTGATATCTATTATCAAGGATATGGGCAGCATCAATAAGAAGAACTGGCCTAGGGCCATCTTGGCACAGCTTTACCGTGGACTGGACACGGGCACCAGGAAGAAAGGGAAAGCCCTCCAGCTCAGCCATTTGCTCCTACAGGTACACCCTTCTTAAAAATATTTAACTGATTCTTTTTACTTGATTTGCATGATTTTCCTTATTTTGGATGTTTTGGACTGATTAATTATTCACTTTTGCAGGCCTAGACTTTTAAACATCAAATCCTCCTGCCAGTCGAGTTCAAAGTCACTGTGCCACCGGGTTCTCACTTTCTTACCCGGTGGTGTGGTGGTATCGGGGGAAAAGCAAGTACCCCATGAATTATCGGGAGTCTTTGAGGAGCTCGCGATTGTGCTAGGTAAGCGATCTTTTAACCTTAATTCCTATTTCACACTTAAATGAAACATTAGCAGACAAAATCCATTTATGAATTTACATTGTGCTTACATTGATTGTTTACTTGGTTGTTTGTTCAGATTAACCATGACCCTTTTGACGGGGTGGAGAACTTGGTGGAGGTGGTTAGAGTCCGCAAGGAGGTGGATGATCGTCGTTCGTGATGGAATGGCCCCTATCCCTAGAGTGGTACCTGAGGGAGCGCGTTCGGGGTTGGAGGTTTGTTGCTACCTTTGTGAGACCAGTGCCTATGGACCCTCCTATGAGCTTGTGATGGCCTCACTTAGTGTCACTTCTTCGACGGATAAGGCTAACTACTTGGAGGGGAACGATCGGGTCATTCCAAGCATTTCGGGTTTGTACGAGCATCACCATTAGTGCCTACTCCCATGTGCCCTCGTATCAACAAGGATGACATAATAAGGTATCATAACGAGAAACTGAGGGAGGAGGAGAGCAGACAGCTCAAGCGAATAATGGTCGATGTTGAGGAGGAAGAGGAGGAAGAAGATGAAGAAGACGAGGGCAAACCCAAAGGAGAGGGTAAGGTAGGTGAAGGAGCGGTTGGTGGAAGCGTACTGATGTCTCACGGGGAGTACCGCTCTTTTGAGGTATGATTGTGTTTTTGTACATGTATGGCAATTGTATGGATTGAAAATGGTTGGTTATGTTTGCCTTTTATGCTTTTTAGGAACCCTCTAGGAAGAGGGGCCCCGATGATAATAGCGAGACACGGTACCATGGCATGCCTGAGGGTGCCGAGTTCATGGAGGGGCACCTGTCAAACCCTCTAGAGACCCAATTCCTATTGATGAACATACCAAAGAACATAGCCTATGTATACCCTGTATAATTTTGAACATATTCCTATGATAACACTTTGTCGACTTCTTTTGATTGCCCCTTTGGATTTTTTAGGTTGCTCGGAGCGAGGCGGAGCGGTTGGCCGGGAATGCCTTCGCTCTCAGGGACACTCTCATTGGTCAATCCTTGCTTGTTTAAGTATATTCCCTGTTATGACATGTTAAAATAAGATAAGATGCATGTATGGATGTTATGAATGATATGCATTATTGTTGTTTTCCTTGTCTGCAGGGTTTCCTAGCCCTTTCCCTATCGGATGCTGATACGGCCCGGCGGAGGTACGAGGAAAAGAATGCATTGCTTCGGTGCCACATGAGCGATCTAGAGAACCAATTGGATGCTACTGTTAGTAAGAAGAGGATCAAGCAAAATATGGATTGTGCACACCCCGATAATATAAGTCGAAAGGGAGTGAAGATGGCATCCGGCTAATGTCCACCTGTCGCCCCGACAGAGTCAAGCAGCATGCCAATGATAGAGGATAGGGAAGAAGACAACGATGTGGCTAACCATTGGCTCCTGGATGACCCGGACTTCTCCTCTCATCCTTCTGGTGGTGACGGGATGTTTTAGATAGTATTTTTTACCTTTTTATGAATCTTTGCTTTGGTCTGTATGCCCTCGATACATTGGGTTTGAATAATCTTGGGTTTTGGATGTGACTTTGGTTTTATTTAGGCTTAGCATTTGGAAAATTTGGATGGTTTGTGCCTTTTGGCTTTTATTTTGAATAAAATGCAGATTTACGATTGAACAGGTTTTGGAAATAGATTATGAGCTTGTTTACAAGTTTTTGCACAGGTCGAACTGATGAAAATGGTTCTGATGCCGGTGGGAAATAATCCCATGCTGTCGACAACATCACTGATATTGCCCCACCTCAGCCTGCTAAATGATATAGAAAAAGTCACCCACAATCCATACCGCTGGCTGCATCAAGTGATATCGCCCCATTTTAACCCATATCACCGGCAGCATCAACAACATCGTCAGCGACATCACTTACCCAGAAATCCAATTTTAGCCATTTTGCCAAATTCTATCATAGCAAGCCACAACCAGCAACTATGGGGTTTTTTGTAAAGCCTGGGGTTTCGGTATATCGCGACGTGGCCTGTGAGCCCTGAGTTCCTTTACACGGGATTATCTTTTTGGGATCAGATGGACCACATGTTCTGATTCTCATTATTCGAGCTATGCCCCTTGCTCGAAGAATTCATGCTATATTAGGGGTACCATGTCCTAAGCGTGTGCCCTTGGCACTTCTGGAGTTCCATTTCGGCTTGGATGGCATTCCTCGAGGCTTGTGGAATTTGGATTTCATAGATCTATTTTTGTCCTGACTACCTGATAAACCTGACTTTTAACTTAGCGCAGTTCTGGAGTGGTGCCCAGGGGGGCCCAGATCCCATCTTGGTTGGCCATCCATGGTGGCACTGTTGCTCATGGTGGAGTTTATGTACAGAGTGGGTCCAGTTGCTCAACTCAGGCTGATCTCACTTATCAGGCCTATGTCTGTAGGGGCTTCCCCCATAGCTGTGGGATTAGCTGAGGTCCTACTAAATACAAATACTGCTTCTACTGACCCAACCCTTATTGGTGACCACCTCATACTACTACAGGTATTCATTATCCCACATATCTACACCTTATGCATTTCTTTCTACCCTCATCAAAAATTATTTTACAGATATGGCCGATGGAGAAGCTGAAGCTGAGAGAGGCACCACGAAGGAACCTGAAGTACTTACCCGTCCATCTGAGAGAGGGGGGGCTTATGCGAGCTGATTTCAACCAGCTGACATTTGATAACTGGATGCCCATCCTGAGGGGATACATAGATGCACAGATTCAGTGGGTTAGCCCATGGTGGAGGATCTGAGATATGGTTGTGAAGTCCTGGGGATCCTTTATTCAGCTGATAGGTCTGGAGAGATCTTCATTCTATACCCCTATCAGTTACACCGTCAGTACAGTAAGCGATAGAGAGTTCCGATCATGCTACCTCATAACCAAATCGGAGTCTATAAGGCTAGATGGGTGAACCATATCCGGGAGAAGTGGGCTAGGGAGGCCATATTTGAGACTCTGGACTACGACCATATGAAGACCCTTAAGATAGATATACACTATAGAGGATGGCTCTCCGAGATTAGACAGATGACAACTCAATCATAGCGATCGTGGGCCTGCTTTGAGGAAGAGCAAATAGAGAAGGTGCACGAGCCTTCTTTCACTACCACATTGAGGAGGATTTCTCAATATTATGATGGTGACGCGGGGAGTTCGGCTTGAGATGCGCTTTCTTGTAGTTCTATCTTTTGCATAGGCTAGTCAGGGTGACAGACCTATCAAAATTTATTTTATTTTATGTCTTTTATTTGATTCTAACTTTTGCATAGACTGCCCCATGGGGTTTTCAATCTATCGAACCTTATCTTAATTTTTCCTGGACCGCCCTTTTCGGGTTTTCAATCCAACAAACTTATTCTGACTTTTGCATAGACCTCACTCTTTTCAATCTATCAAAATTATTTATTTATTGCACATTTGTTTTGGAATAACACGAACTTTGCATTAGGCTTGCTTGAGTTATCTTGACCATATGGATACAAAATTCATATAAGCATAAGCATTCAGGATTTAGTAAAAGAGATATTTTCATTAATTGAAGTAAAACAAAGTACATGATGTTTGGTTAACATTCCCATTGATTTAACTCCCGGTGCCAACCAGCCTAGATCAGTTTTCTAGAAGGCACTCTCTCTTTGCTCACATTCGGTTTTCTAGAAGGCACTCTCTCTTTGCTCAAATACCCTAATTTTTGCCTAGATCGCCCTTTTCAGGTTTTCGATCTAGCCGATTTGACTCATCCCATAACTTTTGAAAGGCCAGTTTGTAGAATACTGACTGTTGGGTGTCACCCTAATTTTTGCCCGATCAGTAAAAGACCGAAAGGCAGGTGATTTATTTTATCTATTTTTTGCGTGCTGCTTTTCTTGATTTATTTCTTTTGGATTAGATATGATAACGCTTAAGCCTGTCTTGGTTTATGGAGGTTATAAAGCCATTCCCATCCATATCTATAAGCTTAACCACCCCTTTACTAAGCATATTCTTTATTATATAGGGTCCTTCCTAGTTTGGCCTGAATTTGCCCCTCGCATCAGTGGTAGAAGGTTTAAGCTATTTGAGGACTAGATCACCAGCTTTCAGGGGGAACTTCTAGTGTCTTACCCAACTGTTATATGCTTGAGCCATGCATTGCTGGTACATCTAGAGGTTGTCAAGAGCCCTTAACCTATATTCATCCATCATGTTCAGCTGTTCAAACCTCACCTGAGTCCATTCAGATTCTTTTAGCTTAGCCTCGAGGGTGAATCTTAGAGAGGTCACCTTAGTTTCAACTAGCAAAATCGCTTCCATTCCGTACACCAGGGAGAGCAGAGTTTCTTCTTCACCGATTTATTAGCTGCCTCAACAACTCCATTAGATTATAATCTATACGAAGAAGATCTATGGTGCTCAATCCCGTACTTCTCGATTAGATCGGTGGTTGCTCCCTGACACTGTACCCTATTATCTGAGACTATATGGTGCGAAAGTCCATATTGAGTGAAAATATGCTTCTCTATGAACTTGGCCATCTTCTTGGCAGAGACATTGGTGTAGGATTTGGCCTCTACCCATTTCGAGAAGTAATCTACTGCACCACAATGAATCTATGCCAAGTTTTTTGAAGAAGAACAATTTCACCAATTATGTCCATCTTTCAAGCCGAGAATGGCCAAGGAGTAGATAAATAATGGAGTTCGGTGGGCGGTAGATGTTGCATATCACCGTAAACCTGGCATTGGTGGCACCTTTTGACTTGGGCGATGCAATCGGTCGTGAGGGTGAGCCAAAAATATCCTAACCGCTGAATTTTCTTTGCGAGAGCAAGACAATTCATATGAGTGCCATAATCACCGGCATGGACTTGGTCCATTACTTTCTGAGCCTTGGATTTAGTTAAGGAACAAAGGAGTAGACCGTCACTGGTTCGCTTGAATATATTATTATCCATAATATGGAACTGGACAGCGAGCCGCCTTAGGGTTGTACGATCCAAGTCAGAAGAATCCATAGGATATTGGCCGGTTTGGAGTAATAAGAAAATGTCAGAATACCAATATGGTTCGGATGAGAGGGCGAGAATCTGGTGAATCAACTGGGCGTGGTAGGGGGTCTTGGTGGATAATAGAACTAAAGGACGGATAGGCTGCTGTTGAGGCCCTTCCTATAAGGATGCGAGAGTTGCGAGAGCATCAACCATTTGGTTCTCGTCCAGAGGGACATGGTAGTATAGGCACGAGGTGAACTTTTTAGATAATTCATGGACAGCCTCGATATAAGGATGGAGAGATTCTTCTTTAATTTCCCAATCTCCAATAACCTAACGGATGATAAGAGCTAAATACCCGATGACAGATACTCGGCGGGCCCTAACTCGGAGAAGATCCTTAAGACCAAACAGACAAGCTTCATGCTCAGCGCCGTTGTTTATGATAGCGAACTCCAAGTGTTTAGACAAAGAAATGATCTCATTGTCTGGGATGACTATAATGACTCCGAGCCCTGCTCTTCATCAGTTTATAGCACCGTCAAATTATATAGTCCAGACATGCTCGAGGATTATAACGGAGGTGAGCTGCTCATCAGGAAACTCTAAGTTTTCTACATAATCAGAGTCAAGGGGTTGATTAGCTAGGAATTCAGTGACCAATCGCCCCTTAATGACCTTTTTTATTACATACTCGATGTTAAATTCAGATAGGACAAGCAACCAGTGGGGAAATTTACCCGCTAGAGTGGGGGATTAACAAAGATACTTCATGGGGTCAATCTTGCCCACGGCTTGGACTCGGTAAAATTGGAAGTAGTGGCGTAACTTTTTAGTGAGCCAAACTATGGTGGTGCGGGTCTTTTCTACAATCGAATACCGGGTTTCATAAACTAACAACTTCTTACTCAAGTAGTAGATAGCGTGTTCCCATTTATCATCATGTTCCTGGACAAGCATTGCTCCTACAGAAGACTCCTCGATGGCCAGGTAGAGGATTAGTGGTTTTCTTGGGATAGGAGGTTTCAAAATGGGGGGGTCGACAAGATAAGCCTTGATTCTGTCAAAACCTACTTAGCACTGATCATTCCATACCACGGGTTGTTGCTTTCTCAATAGCTTAAAGATGGGTTCGCATAAAGTAGTAAGACTGGCAATGAACCGACTAACATACTGCAAGGACCCCAGAAATGATCGAACTTCTTTCTCTGTCTTGGGTGGAGGCATGTCCCTGATGGCTTTGGCTTTGTCTAGATCCATTTCGATTCCTTTTAGACTAACCACGTGCCCCAATAATTTGCTTGAAGTAACCCCAACCATGCACTTCTTCGGATTCAGGTGAAGGTTATATTTTTAATACGAGCCATGAACCTGTCGAGAATAGCAGGGTGCTCTTCTCAAGTAGTAAACTTCACAATCATATTGTCCACTTTTGAATAGAGCTGTCATTAAACTTTTTTTTGACAAATCAGTTCTATTGTGCTTTGTAGTCTTAACTCTCAAGCACAAAACTATTGCAAGGTGAAACATTAACTAGTGGGTTTTATTTTGGGTAGAACATTAGTATAGTTCTATTTAGACATGCTTGACAAAACTATTTTATGGTTCTATTTGGATAGTAATCTGTAATACTTTTGGGTAGGATTTTGTACAAAAACAATATAGTTCTCTGATATTTTGGTGCTTGACAGTTGACCGTAAAACATTTTCAGAATTGTTATGGTTCTCTTATGTTTAAGAGACTTATGTGTAAAACTGATTATATTATTAGTTAATTAAATATGATATTTTATTTCATATTACTATGTTATCATTTTATCTGTTTTCTTCAGATTTCATTGCTTATAATAAGTGAAAAATGAATTTATTTGGTTGTAGTAGCTTGAGCTGAAATTTTGAAATGAGGGTGGGCTGGGTTGGGTTTGGTTTTCAAGTTTGCAGCCCAGTCCGAGCTCGGTATAATTTTAGTGCGGGTTGGGATGGGTTTGGTCACACCTTTTTAAGCATTTGCCCGATGAAGCTCGACCCGAGCCCGTCCCAACCCAGCCCACAAACAGGTCTACTTGCAACATAAGTATTATTTTTGTTTCAAGTTAGACTTAGTGTCGCTAAAATATTAAATTTTTTGTGACAAGCTTTTACGGTGTCACGGTATAGTTTTTGTGACAGTAAAAGATATGGTGCCACATATTGAATAGTTTTTGTCACAACTTTTACTTGTAACTGAAATATTTTTTTTTCAAATTAAAATTATTGTCACGAAAATAATATAGTTTTTGCAACAAGATTTTTTATGTTGTCACATATATTGGTTTTGTGACAATAGAAAGTTGTTGTCACATATTGACTATTTTTAGCTATAACTTTTACTTGTAACTGAACTATTTTTTATTTCAAGTTAAATTTTTTGTCACAAAACCAAGTAATTATATGTGACAAGATTTTTATGTTGTCATATAAATAGTTTTTGTAACTATAAATTTTTTGTTGTAACAATTTCTAAATTATACGTTACAACTTAAGTTGTAACGGAAAATATTTGTTACGATTTTAAGAAATTGTCACAAAAACCTATATTATATGTGACAATTTTAGTACAAACAAACTCAAAATTCATTTTGTGACAGTAAAATTTTTATTGTAACAGATAATAGCCTTTCTGTGACAATAATTTTTGTGACAGAGAAATTGTTGTCACATATTAACTGTTTTCTATCATTTATTTTTCTCATATTCCATGAAATAACTATCCCACAAACCAAACGTCACCCAGGTGTGCACGTTATTCCTTTTGTGTGAAGTTATTGTTTCTGCATAAAAAAGCCAGCCCTTCGTTTTGGGTTCAACTTCCTCAGTTAAACCTCTTAAATACGACTATATTGTTTTGATTAGTAATAAGAATTATGATGTAGATTTCATTTATTAATTAATTTATAGCGTGATTGATGGGTAAAAGAGGCAGCTAATTGAGCTGACGCAGTCGTATTTCTTTTTTTTTTGAAAACCAGCAGCGTATTTCTTACATGAAACTTTTCAAAATTTTAACTTATATTGGCTTACCATAATAATAGAGGAAAACTTTATTCCATCTCATCTGATTGTGGACTCGAACCTACAACCTTTAGGATTACAGCTTCACGGCTCAACCTCTAGGTTTGAATTATAATTAATACTATAAATAATATTTTAAAACATAATAATTAATAACACTTAAAATAATAATATACATTTTAATAAAATTTATTAATTATTACATATAATGATAATTAAGTATACCATTATAAATTATTATTATTATTATGTATTATATTTTATTACAATTATTGTTACGAATATTATCTTATTATTTTAATTATTATCAATATTTATAAAATATTATTACTTTTAATAATTTTGAAAATATTATTATTGGTTTCTTTTTCTTTGTTGTTATTTGTGATTACTGATATTAATTAATAATAATGTATAAATATAAATGAACTGAAATTGAAATTGAAATGATATTATCATTAATATTCATTGCTTTTTAATATTTATGAATAATAATATACATTAATAATATTGATATAATGCATAAACTGAAACTTAATATTGAATTTTGAATGTTGAATATTGTATACTGAATACTGAAATTGAAATGAACTGAACTAAATGGTACTGAACGGAACAGAAAATAAGTTGAAAAGAACATGACCTTAGAAGTCAATTACCTGCACTATTAACTCCTAAATTTGAATTTTTTTTAGACTGAGAAAGATTCAAAATTATAATTACACGATAAGTGTAATTTAAAGACAAAAAAATCATGGTCTTATACAAACAAAAGACTTAAGCTCGAGTGAATAAAATACACTAACGAAGAATTCAAGTTATACATACAAGTTATAGGACACTCGGTAGAATTATGACTGGGTTTGTTCTAGAATTATTGAAAATTTAAAAGAACAAGAGTGGTTGGCATAATTTGAAAATCGACATGTCAAATAAACCCTTTTTACCAATTTGCGAGGGGGTTTACAATGGAATAAAGGCCTACAACACATTAAACAATTGAGTCCTTGTGAATTGCTTTCTCATCAATAGCTTCGAATACAACTTAGATAGAAATAAGAAACATGTAAACGCTATATCTCATATTCATTCAACAAACAGAATACAAATTGCGGAAAATAAATCTAACAAGAGCAATATTTTTTGACGTGCTTTCTACTGTTCCAATGCACGAGTAAATTGAATTGAACTGATAAGTGCTTATTTCAGTATAATTTTATACGTATGCATTACTGATAAGTATTGATAATAAATTCTGAATTGAATGAATTATAAATTAAAAAGATCAGAGCTAAAAACAGTATAAGGATACAAGCTAAAGAAAACCTCAAAAAGTCAACAAAATAACAAGCAAGAACTCTAAAGAACAAAAAAGTCTGAACAGACCCACAGAGCCAAATACAGTAACTCAAAAGCAAAAAGATTGTGTTGGGAAACAATTCCTTAAGCAAAAGGGAAAAAATGATTTGAATTGATTTCGCAAATTAATTTTTGTGTGTGGAACCTCCATTCACCTTTTTTAGACTTTATTTATAAACAGTTAATTTTATTAGCCATGTTATAGTTAAACTATATATAAGGGATATATACAAGGGATAATAAGGTAAAAGTAATGATGAAAAACAAAAACTAAATGAATTTCTTTGAAATTAAGTGATACGTTACATGATTCCTAATCCATAAATTTGCAGGAATTTAATTATTGGATGAATTGATTTCTTTTCAATAAGTTTTGAGTTCGACTCAATTCACTTTGAACTAAGTTCGAGCACTCCTTGGCTGAGTTTGGCTTGCGTGGAACACTAGATGAAACTAAGACAATGAAGAGTAATCAATAAATATGAATGGGTGAAAATTCAAATTAGAAATTGAAAAACACCTCTCTTTTAAGTTTTCCAATTTCCATCGATCAATCGTAGGGGAAAAAAAAGAAGGGAAGAGTTAAGAAGTAGAGTAGAAGAGAGAGAGAGAAGGGGCAATTCTATGAACAAAACAAAAATATAAATCAAAATCATGACCCTGGTTATTTCACTTCTTTGGTATATGGTGGTTGGCATTGTGATCTTATACTTTTGTGCATCATAATTTTTTTTTACATGACGTAATTACTGGTATCTTTGATCATTCCATGTGTCACGGGCTAAGATTTTCGGACTTAAACACCGTGCGGCACTAGCACAAAACAACTGACGATTATGTTAGTAAAGCCTTTGCGAAAACTCAACACCACTTGCGATAGAAATGCGGAAGCTAAGTAATGCGAGAAAGGAGAGCTTTTGGAACTCACAAGTGAGCTTTGTTTTACTACTTTTCAAGTGTGATTTACAAATGAGGGATGCTTACATATTTATAGCCATTTCCACCTCCTCAACCGACGGTTGAGATCGATTCATCTAGAATGTTCCATGATCTAATGGCTAAAATTTGCCTTCTAGATTTTTCTACAATAATACAAATCTTACTTGACTTTTCTACACAAGTAAAGAGAACTCTAGAAACATCTAGCTAAGTATAGATTATTCTATACAATTCTACAAAATACTAGAATATTACCGAGTAAAACCTCCTTTGCGAGTCAGTATGCGAGACTTTGTGAGGTTCCGCGAGAAACTCTGTATGTCTAAGTGTTGGGCCGTGTCATTCTCCCCCACCTGAGGTGGCAACGCCCTCGTTGCCATGTATTGCACTCACAGACCCTTGTGCTTCGAACTCCTCGACCAAGTTTGAAAACTGCCAAAGTTTTTCAGCAGGCTCCCAACTAGTTTCGCTTGTTGGCATGCCTTTCCACTTTACTAAGTACTCCTTGGTGGCAGCTCCGTTGCGCGCTCGAACGACCCTCTTTGAAAGGATTTCCTCGGCTTGCTTTTCAAAGTGTTCCCGAATGCCCGTGGGTGCCCTTGTGTTAACATTCCGCTCCTCGTTATCGGGATCTTTGCGATAAGGCTTGAGTAGGCTCATATGAGAAACTGGGTGAAGCTTCGAGTATGCCTCAGGCAGCTCCAACTTGTAAGCTACTGAGCCTACTTTCTTGATAACCACAAACGGCCCCTCGTATCGTCGCATAAGTCCCTTGTGAAGTCCATGCACTCGGCCATGCTCGTACAGCTTCACTAAGACTTGATCGCCTACTTGAAATTCACGAGGTGTCTGCTTCTTGTCGACCCACTTCTTTGTTCGCTTGGCCGATTTCTCCAAGTAAAGCTTTGCTTCATCGGCTCTCTCTTGCCAATCTTTGGCAAACTTGTATGCTGGTGGGCTATTCCCCTTATAGCCGCTGACAATGACCTTGGGGGTTGTCGGTTGAAACCCTAAGATAATCTCGAACGGGCTCTTGCCGGTGCTCTCGCTCCTCATAAGATTGTATGAAAATTGGGCAATGTCTAATAACTTCACCCAATCTTTTTGGTTGGCAGCTACATAATGTCGAAGATAGACTTTGAGCAAACTATTAACACGCTCCTTCTGGCCATCCGTTTGAGGGTGCATTATGGTGCTCATTTTTAACTTGGTACCGAACAAACGGAAGAGTTCTTGCCAAAACCTCCCTGTAAATCGTGAGTCCCTATCACTCACAATCGACGTTGGCAGTCCCCAATATTTCACCACATGCTTGAGGAAAAGCTTGGCCGCTGTCTCGGCTGTGCATTCCTTAGGGGCAGGAATGAAGATGGCATACTTTGACAATCGATCCACCACTACGAATATGCTTGTGCAACCTTCGGATATGGGCAGGCTTACAATGAAATCCATCGAGATACTATCTCATACACATTCTGGAATTGGTAGTGGCGATAACAAACCATGCGGGTGCTCATGCTCCACCTTGTCTTATTGGCACACAAGGCATGTCCGCACATATACCTCCACGTCGTCCCACATGTTTGGCCAGTAAAACCGCTCTTGAGATAGAGCTAGGGTGTGATGAGTACCTGGGTGGCCGGCATATCTTGAATCATGGCATTCCTTAAGAATGTCTCGCCTCAAGTTATCCCATGCTGGGACATACAAACGATTGCCTTTGGCCTAGAGTGCCCCATCCTCGATCCAGAAACGAGTGGTCTTTCCCTCCTTAACCAACTCGATGAATCTCTATGCTTGCTGGTCTCACATCAATCCCTCTTTAATGCGCTCCAGCAATGTCCCCTCGGGTGCACTCACCATTGGCGCTAGACATGACTTTTGACTTAAGGCATCGACCACATTGTTTGTCTTTCCCGGGCTATACTCCAGCTCGTACTTAAATTCTGCCAAGTAGTCTAACCATCGTGCTTGCTTGCTTGATAACTTTGGCTGGCTTTGATGGTAGCTCACTGCCTTGTTGTCGGTCTTGATTTTAAATGGCGTGGCTGCCTTCAAGTAATGCTCCCATACACGGAGGCAGTGAACAACCGCTAACATCTCCTTCTCATGCGTTGGCCATCGCCGCTCAATATCGTTAAGCTTTCGGCTTTCATAGGCAATAGGGTGGCCATCTTGCATAAGCACTCCTCATATAGCAAAGTCCGAAGCATCTGTGGATACTTCGAATGGCTTGTCAAAGTCGAGAAGTGCGAGAACTGGTTGCCTTGTCACCGCATCTTTTAATGCCTCGAATGCGGTCTGCTGCTTGGCTCCCCAACACCATGCTTGGCTCTTTTTCAATAGATCGGTAAGTGGCGAGGCAATAGCCGAATGCCGCTCGATGAACTGCCGATAATAATTGACAAGGCCCAAGAAAGATCGCAGCTCCATCGGCTTTATGGGCGGCTCCCACTCAACTATAGCCTCAATCTTCGATAGGTCCATTCGAATTTTCCTACCACCGATGATGTGTCCCAAGAAAGATACTTCACTTAATCCGAATGAGCACTTCTTCTTCTTAACATAAAGCCGGTTTTCCCATAGAACTCGGAGGACAACCCGCAAATGCTCCTTATGCTCATCCATGGTGTTGCTATAGACGACTATGTCATCCAAGTATACGACCACGAACTTATCAATGAAATCCGCCAAGACTCGTTGCATCAAGGTGCAAAATGTTGTGGGAGCATTTGTCAAACCAAATGGCATGACTAAGAACTCGTATGAACCATACCTTATAATGCACGCGGTCTTTGGCTCATCCCCTTGGGCTATCCTGACTTGGTAGTACCCCTTGCACAAGTCCAGCTTCGAAAAATACTTCGCCTGCTGCAGACGGTTGAAGAGATCGGCAATAAGTGGCATGGGATACTTATTCTTCACCTTCACCTTGTTGAGTGCTCGGTAATCAACACACAATCGAAGAGATCCGTCCTTCTTTCGCTGAAAAAGGACTGGTGCACCCCATGGACTCTTCGAAGGTCAAATATGGCCTGCTTCGAGCAATTCCCCTAACTGCTTCTTAAGCTCCTCGAGCTCACTTGGACACATACGGTATGGTGCTTTTGCTATCGGCTTGGCCCTCTCGACTAGCTCTATGGCATGATCAATCTCTCTCCTAGGTGGGAGACCCATTGGCAGATCATTGGGCATAATGTCTTTGAATTCGGTAAGCACTGGCTCAATTTCCTTTGGAATTGGCTGGCCTTTGTTAAACTCCTCTGTTGGTGGATCCTCTTCCACCACAATTGCGGCAAAGGTGTGCTCCCCTCGCTTAAGCCCCTTCTTCAACTGGTTAGGGCTAAGCGCACCTTCCCTCTTGCACTGCACCACGCAAGGGTTCTCTCCTTGTATAATCACCATGGTATTGTTGCTTGGTATGATTATCGAAATTACTTGGTCCATGAATTCCATACCAAGAACTAGATCATAATCATCTGGGCAATGGCAAAGTTGGCTTTACCTGACCAGGCTCCTATCGTAAGCGGCACGTCTTTGGCAACCCCGACTAACCCAATTCATTCGCTATTCACTCCCTTGAAGCGAGTCTTAGACGGCTCCCATTTGATGCCAAGAGAACATGCTACCTCTATGCTTAAATAGCTTGAATCAGCCCCGGTATCAAGTAGCCCCCATCGAGCCCCTTTCTCAAATGTGGCTTCGACATACAAGCGACCTTGCTCACCCTTGTTCCTCTTTGCCTTCACCGCGTCCAATCGCCTTAAGCATGCGACTCGTCTCTCCTTGTCCTTCTGCTCAAGGTCTTGGACAAAGGCTGCCAGTTTCTTTCTCGAGGGATAATCTCGAGCAAGGTGTGTCCCTTCGCATAAAAAGCACTTCGGCGTCCATGTTGGCTTGTCTCCCTTAGGCCTGTCGCTTGATGTCGCCTTGCTATCGGATGGCTTATGGTGAGACCTCCATTTATCTCCCCCACCTTTACTGTGGATTGGCTTCTTCCCCTTGTCCTTGTTGCTTTCCTTCTTTTGATACTCCACGAGGGAATCAACAATGCGGAGGGCTTGTTTGATGTCCTGAACATCTCAGCGTTGTAACTCAAGTTTGTCCCATCGGTTTAGCCCGTCTATGAAGCAAAAGAGTGCCTCCTTTGAAGAAAGATCGAGGATCTCTAGCATCAAGTCAGAGAACTCCTTGACATACTCCCGAATGTGGCCATCTCTATGGTGAAGATGGCATAATTTGGCGCGGGCTTCATTTTCCGCATCGGCGGGTAGGAACTGCTTCCTTAACTCATCTTTGAATTGTTCCCATATGGTGACAGTCGCCTCATCATCGCCAATTGGTTGGGACATACGTTTTCACCACGACACAGCACTATCTTTTAAATAAAGAGAAGCTTAGAATGTCCTCACCGTGTCATCCACGATGCCAAGGGCACCAAAGTACCGCTCCATCGAGTAGAGAAAATCCTCTAAGTCCTTCAATTTTCGGCCGCCGTTGTACATATCGAGCTTAGGCACATCGACCCTTGGAGTCACACCCACGACCCTGGCCGTCCCTTGAGCATGCAGACCATTCACCCTTGCTCTAAGCTGCTCCACCTCGTTGCGCCTAACTCCATGTGCCCGAGTAGCCTCAAACTCCTCCCTAAGTCTGAGGACATCGCCTTGGATTGCGGTGATCCTTGCGGCATTCTCCTCATAAGCCTTCACGCAATGCTCTGACACATCGTTGAGACTATTTAGCATCTCATCCTTAACCTGCTGCACCATCTCTCTCAACTTCTCCCTGAATTGCTCAATGCATTCGGCAAAGATGCCCTCCACCAATGGAGTGTGCTCCTCCCAACGATCGTTATGTTCCCCCATGGCAAGCTCTAAGCGAGTGATATGCATCTCTTGATTAGCCACGGGATCCCTTGCGACAGATTTCTCCTTACGGCCGCCTTTCCTTTGTTGCCTCTCCATCGCACGAGGCTCGTGCTCTCCACTCTCCACATTGCTCATGGTCTTTTACGAATTCGATATCGCTCTGATACCAACTGTCACGGGCTAAGATTTTCGGACTTAAACACTGTGCGGCACTAGCATAAAATAACTAACGATTATGCTAGCAAAGCCTTTGCGAAAACTCAACACCACTTGAGATAGAAATGCGGAAGCTAAGTAATGCGAGAAAGGAGAGCTTTTAGAACTCACAAGTGAGCTTTGTTTTACTAATTTTCAAGTGTGATTTACAAATGAGGGATGCCTACATATTTATAGCCATTTCCACCTCCTCAACCAACGGTTGAGATCGATTCATCTAGAATGTTCCATGATCTAATGGCTAATATTTACCTTCTAGATTTTTCTATAATAATACAAATCTTACTTGACTTTTCTACACAAGTAAAGAGAATTCTAGAAACATCTAGCTAAGTATAGATTATTCTATACAATTCTACAAAATACTAGAATATTACCGAGTAAAACCTCCTTTGCGAGTCAGTTTGCGAGACTTTGTGAGGTTCCGCGAGAAACTCCGCATGTCTAAGTGTTGGACCGTGTCACATGGATAATTCAGGTTATCAAATCGTAAATCATTAAGTAAAATTTGAATGCACATTGATAGCTTTTTGTTGCAACTGCTTTCTGGTTCTTACATTAATGGTTGCCGTGAATGGTGTTTTGATTTCACATTACCGTCCATTTCCTACCATTCCAAAAACCCCACTAATTGATTTCTTGTTTTGTATCTTATGGACATTCAAAAGTCTTCACTTCCATCTCATCCACAACTGCCAATTTTTGCTTAGCCTTTTTTCTTATTTTCATACCAATTATGTCAACTTTAGGTAGCACTTATGTTGCTATAAATACCCCCAAT
Organism: Euphorbia pulcherrima; assembly: GCA_947683365.1. Lineage (NCBI taxonomy): Eukaryota > Viridiplantae > Streptophyta > Magnoliopsida > Malpighiales > Euphorbiaceae > Euphorbia > Euphorbia pulcherrima. Next base: position 39,696,975 of record CANTUS010000008.1, on the reverse strand, counting down.
GCTCCTGCATAGTTTGATCCCATCTGAAAATAAGAATAGAGCAATTAAGTTCTTTTGTTAAAATTATTCTAATTTGTATTTCTCTTGTGAGTGTGAGGTTGGGTTATTTGGGTTAATGGTTTGAGTGTTTTATTTCTCCATTTCTTTTGTACCACTTTTCGTATTATTAGTGGATTATTTGTTTTCTCCTTTCACCAATTTATTTCTCCTATTCTGTTGTTGCTATATTCATCCAAAGTAAATATTTCATTCCGCTGCGGGTCTAATTCCTAACATATTGGTACCAGAGCCAATTAATATTTATTTTGGAATTCTGAAAATTTACTATGGCGACAACAAAATTCGACATTGAGAAATTTGATCGCAATATGAGCTTTGCCTTATGGCAAGTTAAGATAAAAGCGATTTTGACGCAAAATAGATCATACAAGGCGATGATGGAAGAGTTACCAAAAACGCTGACAAAGGAGAAGAAACAAGATTTGGAGGATAAAGCTCTTGCTGCCATTCAGTTATATTTATCGAACGAGGTTCTGCGAGAAGTCATCCACGAGAAGACTACCAAAAATTTATGGGAGAAATTACAATCTCTCTATATGTCCAAAAACCTCACCAGTAAGCTTGTGGTGAAGCATCGTCTCCACATGCTCCACATGGCAGGAGGCACATCCCTTAAGGTGCACCTTGATGATTTCAATTCCATTCTTTTGGATCTGGAAAATTTGGATATCAAATACGAAGAAGAAGATAAAGCTCTTATGTTATTGCGGTCTCTTCCTCCTTCATTCAAAAATTTTCGTGAGACCCTGATCTATAGTAAAACCACTTTAACCTTGGAGGAGGTTAAAGAATGTTTGCTCTCTAAAGATCTTATTGATAAAGAGCTTTCTGGTGATAAAAATAGTCCCGCAGAAGGTCTGGTCGTTCGAGGGAGATCTAGTACAAGAGATAGCCGATCTAGATCTAAATCAAGATCTCGTTACAGTAATTTGACGTGTAATTACTGTAAAAAGAAAGGGCACGCTAAAGCTGAATGTTTCAAGCTCCAACGAAAGAATAAAGACAAAAGTCACAAAGATGATGGTTCTGCTAAAGCTAGTGTTGCAGAAGATCAAGTAGATGCTGAAGTATATGCCGTATCCGACGATGGTGCCAGATCTGGACAAGGATGGATCTTGGACTCTACTTGCTCATTTCATATTTGTTTCCACAGAGATTGGTTCTCCTATTATAAACTAATAGATAGAGGAGTTGTGTTGATGGGCAATGATCATCCGTGTAAAATTGTTGGAATCGGTACTGTCAAAATCAATATCCATGATTGTATTGTTAGAACCCTGACCGATGTGCGGCATGTTCCAGACATGAAGAAGAACCTGATCTCGTTATCTGCTTTAGACAACTACAATTGTAGATTTTCTGGTGGAGGTGGAGTTCTGAAGGTTTTGAAAGGTGCCCTTGTTGTTATGAAAGCCAGAAAAGTTGGGAGATTATAATCGACTGCCACAGGTGTTGCTACAGTTTCATCTTCCATGTTAGATTCAGACGTTATGAAGTTATGGCATATGAGGCTTGGCCACATGAGTGAAAAAGGCTTGTCCATGCTCAGTAAAAGGGGTCTACTTTGCGGCCAAAGTACTTCCAAGTTGGAGTTTTATGAGCATTGCATTTTCGGCGAACACAAAAGGGTCAGCTTCACTGGCGGTGTTCACAGAACAAAAGGTGCTTTGGATTATATCCATTCTAACCTTTGGGGCCCTGCTCGTGTTCCTTCAAAAGGTGGTGCTCGTTACATTCTCACTTTTATTGATGACTACTCTCGAAAGGTGTGGACTTATTTCTTGAAATACAAGAATGATATCTTTACCACTTTTAAGTAGTGGAAAGCCTTGGTGGAGAATCAAACTGGCAGGAAGATCAAACGTCTCCGAACATATAATGGTTTAGAGTTTTGTAATGCAGAATTTGACACATTTTGTAAAAATATGGGCATCTCGAGGTATCTGATTGTTCCAGGCACACCGTAATAAAATGGTGTAGCTGAGCGGATGAACAGAACTTTATTAGAGAAAGTTCAATGCATGCTGTCAAATTCTGGTTTATCTCAAGCTTTCTAGGCTGAAGCAGCTGCAACAACTGCTCATTTAGTGAATCGCTCTCCTTGTGCTTCTATCAATTGTAAAACTCCTGAAGAGTTATGGTCTAGCAAACCTGTGAATTATTCTGATCTGAGAATTTTTGGGTGTCCTATTTATATCCATGTAAATGATGGAAAATTGGAGCCTAGAGCTAAAAAGGGCATTTTTCTTGGCTACCCTATTGGTGTAAAGGGATATAAAGTTTGGCTTCTAGATCTCAAGTCACCAAAGTCTGTTATTAGCAGAAATGTTGTATTTGATGAATCTGCTATGATGCATCTAAGAAAAGAGTCCTCAATTGCAGCTGACACCAATACAAAAAATTCTGATAAATAAGTGGAGTTTACATTTCAGGTGGAGGAATCATTTGCTCCGTCCGACACCACAGAGGAGTAAATTTTAGAACAGTTATCTGAGCCTACAAAAGTAGAAGAATATACAACTGTCAAATAGGTGGAGCATCCTATTATTAAAAGCAGGCCTGATAGAGAAAGAAGAATGCCTGTAAAGTTTGTAGATTATGTTACCTACGCCTTTATAGCTGCACAAGAGACAGAAGGAGTTTGTGAACCTTTCACATATTCAGAAGCCATTTCTTATGATGATTCTGTAAAATGGCTGATAGCAATGCAAGGGGAGATAAAGTCTCTGCATAAGAACAAAACATGGGAATTGGTGAAACCGCCTAAGGACAAGAAGATTGTTGGTTGCAAATAGGTCTTCAAAAGGAAAGATGGCATTCCCCGAAGTTGAGGATGCTAGATACAAAGCACGATTGGTCGCTAAGGGCTATAGTCAGGTACAAGGAGTTGATTTCAACGATGTGTTTTCTCATGTTGTTAAACATAGCTCTATTCGTGTTTTGCTTGCCTTGGTTGCTATACATGATTTGGAGTTAGATCAACTTGATGTGAAGACTGCTTTCTTGCATGGAGAACTGGAGGAGCAGATCTATATGAAACAACCAGATGGTTTTGAAGTTAAAGGCAAAGAAGACCATGTTTGCTTGTTGCGAAAATCGCTGTATAGATTAAAGCAGTCGCCTCGACAGTGGTATAAGCGGTTTGATTCCTTTATGGTTGGACATGGTTATTCAAGGAGCCAATATGATAGTTGTGTGTATTTCAGAAAACTTACAAATGGCTCATTTGTTTATTTATTGCTTTATGTTGATTATATGCTTATTGCTGCCAAGGATATGTCTGATATCAACATATTGAAAGCAGAGCATAGCAATGAATTTGAGATGAAAGATTTGGGAGCTGCTAAGAAGATTCTGGGCATGGAGATCCAAAGAGATAGAGCTATAGGAAAGCTTTATTTGACTCAGAGAAGTTTTGTTGAGAAAGTGTTGAAGCATTTTGGCATGAAAAATGCCAAACCTGTAAGTACTCCACTCGCTGCTCATTTTCGACTTTTTGCTGCTCTATGTCCTCAATTCGAAAAGGATATTGAGTATATGTCACATATTCCTTACTCTAGTGTTGTTGGTAGTATCATGTACACTATGGTTTGTACTCGTCCTGACATTTCGCATGCAATCAGTGTTGTTAGTAGATACATGTCCAATCCGGGCAAAGAACATTGGCATGCTGTGAAATGGATTTTGAGATACTTAAGGGGTACTACTAATGCTTGTTTGGAATTTGGAAAAAGTTAGAACATGGTGGTTGGCTATGTCAATTTAGATTATGCAGGTGATCTTGACAAGCGAAGATCGATCACAGGTTACGTGTTTACCTTTGGTAGTAGCGCTATCAGTTGGAAAGCTACTTTACAGCACACAGTTGCATTATCCACTACCGAAGCAGAATACATGGCGGTAGTCGAAGCTGTAAAAGAAGCTATTTGGCTAAGAGGTTTGGTCGGCGAACTCAGTTCAAATTTGTAAAAGATTGTTGTCCATTGTGATAGTCAAAGTGCTATTTGTTTAACTAAAGATCAAATGTTTCATGAACGAATGAAGCACATTGACATTAAATACCATTTTATTCGAGACATTATTTCCGAGGGAAATGTCGGTATTACTAAAATTAGTACAACAGATAATCCGGCCGACATGATGACGAAGCCTCTTCCGACCAGTAAGTTTAAGCATTGCTTAAACTTAATTGGTGTTTGCAACAATTGAGTTCAGTGAAATTCAAAATAAGGTGGAGATTTGTGAATGGAGTTTTGATTTCACATTACCGTCCATTTCCTACCATCCCAAAAACCCCACTAATTAATTTCTTGTTTTGTATCTTATGGACATTCAAAAGTCTTCACTTCCATCTCATCCACAATTGTCAATTTCGGCTAAGCCTTTTTTCTTATTTTTATACCAATTATGTCAACTTTAGGTAGCACTTATGTTGCTATAAATACCCCAATGCTCCTGTATAGTTTGATCCCATCCAAAAATAAGAATAGAGCAATTAAGATCTTTTGTAAAATTATTCTAATTTGTATTTCTCTTGTGAGTGTGAGGTTGGATTATTTGGGTTAATGGTTTAAGTGTTTTATTCTCCATTTCTTTTATACCACTTTTCGTATTATTAGTGGATTATTTGTTTTCACCTTTCACCAATTTATTTCTCCTATTTTGTTGTTGCTATATTCGCCCAAAGTAAATATTTCGTTCCGCTGCGGGTCTAATTCCTAATAGTTGCTTTTCAATGTTATATTGTTGTTGCTTTTAACTTTGTGTTCGTCTAGTTTCGTATTCAGTTACATGCTTTATTATGTTATTTAGGCCCTGTTTTTTTTAACTTATAAGTAGCAGTATTGAACTGAACTAAACTTATTTCAGTGTAAATTTATATGTATGCATTACTGATAAGTACTGAACTGAATTGAATTGAACTGAACTGGGCTGAATATAAGTTGAAAAGAACAGTGCCTTAATTCCTATAGATCCACTATATTGAAATCTCATATATTGTATGCCACCTATTATAGGATTATTTTGTTAGAGCACTTGGTTTGCTTTGTTTCCGCTATTAATTTGTAGTGTGTGCCTGTGTTGAATCTCTTGGAAAACAATCTTCGTGGTTGGCGTGGCGCACTGTCATTTCAGGCTTCTAGATCATATTTTTGACATATTGGCCCTTGTATTTTTCTTGTCTGTAAGATCTTACCCCTTGATAGAAAGTTTGGTTCTTGATAAATGTTTCTGTTAGCAGTGTGTCAGTCACATGCCACAACTTGGTAAAACAGTTTTCTCCCTGATATTCGAGTAAGTAATACACTGTGAATCAACTTTCTATCGAGGGTTAACTTTTTTTATGAATTTTTAAAACACAAGGACCAAATATACAGAAATTAAAAGTACATGCGCTAAAGTAACAAATTGTGCCATGTATTGGGGGCTTAATTATAGCTTTGCCAGAGTTCTCTCATCAATTGTGTTTTTCCTTACCCCAGTTCAGAGGCCCTGCCATAGTTATGCGGAACCCATTTTCATAAAAATAACTTACGTGTGTCTTCCTAATAAATAACTTCATCTAACCAGAATTTAAGTGGCCGTCTTTAGACAGTTTGTAAGATGAGTAGATGGCTCTATTTTATATTAACTTGCTTGACTGATACTGTTGTCCGAGTTGTCAAGTGTTTGTTCCATGTCTGAGTTAGAGCCAACAATACCGAGATAAAATTGTGTCAGTTTTGACTGACACTAGTACTCTTTCAATAATCGTACAACTCTGGACTCTGGGACCAGCATTTTTTTTATGAAATTGCCGATTCTATCCTTTGACATAGATGAGGTAAAAACATCAAAGAAGAGCTAGTGGACCAGCTGTCAGAGCTATGAACAAGATTTGCTATCAGAAATGTTGTCAGGCATTTACTCTGCATCATTGTCACAAGGTACGCATTGCAACAGCCAATCTTCAAGTTGAAGTTTAGGTAAAAAAATCTATAGGCATGAATAAGGAAGTCAATCATGTTGTAGAATGTCAGTTTGAGTTATCATGTGCATGCTAGGCAGCACGGACACGGACACGGGCACCGGAAAACGCCATTTGTAAAATAAAAATTAGGTTAATTTAGGTTAGGATGCTAGGGAAACGTGTGAAGTGTCGGTTTCTGACACCGACACGAAATGTGGAAACGTCACTACCTAGGTTTTTCCGTGCTTCCTAGTGTGCATGCATAAGAACCTAAAATGAATAAATTTACTTAGTGTTCCCCAATTTACAAGAATTTCTTGAAATTAATCCATAAATCAAGAATGTAAACTTGATTAAGGTTGTAACTTGTAAGTGGATCCGGTGAAGTGATCAGTGATAAGTTTAGATGAGTTTTCATAATTGTGGTTAATTGTCTAGTGGTTCTCAACATTCTAGATGACCCCAGGCCTAGCTGGTGCAGACATGATAGGGCCAGGCACTGTTCTGTGTCCAGCAATGCTTGGCTTTAGGACTTCAACTTATATAGGGTATTGAAGTTTATAAATTGATTTGGTTGAGATTTTTATTAAAATGTACATCTCCCTCAACAGTAATTTTTATTGAGTTAGTTCTGTAACTTCTGTTTGGGATAGTTTCATTTTGTTTCATCTTCTCATATGTAGCTTTAGTTTTGAATTTACATTACATTTTATATTTAGAGGTATATCAATTTCTTTTAAACGTTTATTTTGAAGCCAATTTTGAAATACTTTAATTGAATCGCCTAGAAATTGATCATCTATAGAAATGGATAAAATAAAAGAATTCCAAAGGACATTTAGTTGAATTCATTTATGTAAAATGAATTGTAACTTTAGCTTTGAGTAAAAGTTAAAAAAGGGTTGTATAAAAACCAAGATTTGACTATCTCATGTTCAGCTGTGGCAATATAGCAAAAAGAGGAGTTGCCAACTCTTGCGTATGGTTTGTTGGAATACGGGGATTACTTGGAAGTTTTTAAAGTTACGAATATGCTTTTAGATTGAAATTTATTTGGTCGATCACCAAACTTTCAATCGGATAAAATCAAAAATTGAATCAAGAACAAGAATTGCTGTGACGAAAATATGAGTCGAAAATTCTGTGTATATGCCAATTTCATTTTTTATGATATATATAGCCAAAAACGCCAATAGACATGTCTAACAGACACGTTATTTCGAGTAGCAGCTATCTCTAAAAGACATGCTTTTTCGGGTTTCAGTTGTGTCGAAAAGACACTATTTCGGGTTCAAAATTCATTTCCGGATGAATTTTTCAAATGATGTGTTTACTAAGGAATAAAAAATTTTCGAGCTGACCTAGTAGCTCGACCCCAGCCCGGGGCACTGCCCTGAGACCCCGCCAGAGGCTGCCACCCCTTGCACCCTGCCAGGGTCGCTGCCCTCGGACCCCCCAAAATTGTAACAGAACCCGAACAAGCGTGCACTCCGCATTCTCCCGACTTATTCGATGAAATGTCACGATCGCATTGGCCAAGTAGTCGATCCAATTACACTAAAATGCTAACAAGGTTCAACATTTGGAAAGGACAAAAAGTGTTGGTATTTTAGTGTGATTGGATCAACTAGTTGACCAATGCAGTCGTAATATTTCATCGAACAAGTTAGGAGAGTGCGGAGTGCACGCTTGTTCGAGTTCTATTACGATACTTAGCTTACGAGGGTCCGGGAGCTACCCTTCGCAACACTTCTGTTATGAACTGTTGCAGTTGCTCGAATGGACATGTCTTTTCGCAACACTTCTATTCTGAAGAGTTGCGACTGTTCGTATCAGGTCTATAAATATCTGGCATTGGCAACATTTTTAGCAATCTGGTTGCAATCTGGTTCACTTTTTCACAACAAGAAATTCATTCTAAGTTCTTGTCAATTCTGATTTTATCCGATTGATCTATTTGGTAGAACCGCCAAATAAGATTCAATCTGAAAGTGTTCGTCACGACTTCAGAAGTATCCAGGCTTCATTCGACCGGAATTCCCCAACAAAAAGGAGATTTCAATTTCCTTATATAGCAAAAAGCGGAGTTGACTCTCAATAGCTATCAGCGTCAACACTAAAAATGAAAATATTCCAACACCTGAAAGAATCTTCTATTATTAGCAAAAATCCAACATGATTATCAAAGAATACCTTCAAAGCATTCCATACAAGACATTTAACGGCAACTAACGGTTATTGAGCAACTTGGAAAATAAAGCCATTACAGAATGTCTATTATGAAGAAGACCAACAATTGAAATGGTCATATTCTTAAGAAAGCCTGTACAAAGAAGCCAAATTCAAAGATGATAAGAGCTTGAACAAGAACAACCATTACTATTGAGAAGAATCTTATTCAAGTCTTTATCAATAAGGGTTGGTCCAAGTGGTAAGCGGCTTGATATTGCTTAAGTAAGGTCTTGAATTTGAGTCCTAGTGAATGCAAAAAATCCTTATTGAGAGACTCACCCACCATAGTCAGGAATGCGACCCGAGTTAGTTTTAAATATAATCGGAGCAAAAGCTCCAATGAACTATATGGGCAACAAAAAAAAAATTCACGTAGCAATCATTTTTTCATACTTCTATTGAAATTCAAAAATACTTAAAGCTAGAACTCCATTGTAAACATTTTCTTCAAAATAGTTTTCTAAGAGTTTGATTCATTGTAATCTTTCTTCACCAATTTCTATTTCTTTCTTGTATTGTGGGTACACTCCTTGGGTTATAAGTAGTGGGGGACTTAGTTATATTGAGGACTTGTAAAGGAGGGTACTTTGACAAGTGAGGAATTGACTAAGTTGTATTGGAAAGAATTCTTAGTGGATTAAAGCACAATAGCCGAAGGCACGTGGACTGAACGTAAGCACGGGGTTGCTGAAACAGGATATATCGCTAAGTTTGATTTCGTAACCTTAAACTTATTTACTTTATTCCGTTATTGGTGAATCTGCAGCTTTGCCATTGGCATTGAACTGTTTCTGATATTGAAAAATATCTTTGTTATACGTGCTTTGCTTGAGTTATATTGTGTTTTACTTGAGTTATATTGTAAGTATGACTACAATAATATGTGTTGAATACTGTTACCGTCTCACTTTTATTTCTGCTATTGGTTAGCTGTGGTTTTGGTAACCTATTGGTATTGAATCCCTTTTATTGGCTCTGTAATCTACAAAAAGAAATTTTTAAGTTTCAGCTAATCACCCCCTTAAACAGATTAGATAATAACTGGGACCACCCCCTCTTAAACAGATTAGATAATAACTAGGACCAACAATAATTGCCACCAAGCTTGGGCCAAATGCAAAGGTTGGCGCATTAATTGCCTTCCCTTCACCTGTTAATTAGGCGAACCGGATTGGATTTGGATCGGATATGGTCAAGTTAATAGAAAAATTATTTTGTTCAAGCTCAATCTAATCCATCTCAACAGGAATTAGGTCGGATCAGGCCTATGCTTAGTACTTTATTCTCAATCTTGACCTAGCCCGTCCACTAAATAAGTGTTAATTTTAATTTTTTAATAAAAATTATAATAAAATAAATATAAAATGCAACTTTAAACGGTGTTTTCTTTCGTCCAAACTTTTGTAAGAGACCGCCTACGATTGTAGCGGCCGAAGTTAATGAGGAAGTGTAAGATAACATATTATACTTTTTCTTCTTTTGTTTATCATTTACGTTAAACAGGTAATTGAAAGTTTTATGTAAAGAATATGACTACTTCAACTCAATTAGCCGCCTCTTTTACCCATCGATTACGCTATAAATTAATTAATAAAATCTAGTACTACCTCTAATATGTACGTAGTGTACTATTAATTAAATTTTAAAATAATTTATTATTTTAGAGGTTTAACTTATGAAATTCAACCACCTTTCAAGGCTTTTTTTTGTTGGTAAAATTCGAAATCATGTCTTATAGTTTCATTAATTGTTAAGAGAGGATCAGTAGATTTTTTTTGTACCAAAAGGGGTACGTGTATTCAAAAAGTTAGCAAATAAAGGATTCTCTATATTAAATTATGTCATGATAACGAGTAATCGTATTTTTTTATTGGTTAATAAAATTTGAATATAAATTTTGAAATTTAATATTTTTTTATTTAAAATATGGTGATAAACTTTAAATCTTAACAAAATTAAAAAAAATTCAAAACTTGAACAAATTGTGACATATAATTTTTAAATAATAAAATTAAACTATGAAAATATTAAAATTATTAATATATCGTGTATTACAACATTATTCTTAACATTTTTTTATCTTTTTTTTCTACTTTATTTAAAACCACAGAAAAAAAAATTTCACATATCTCATTTTAAAAAATAATAAAATCACAGGTCATATTATTTAGGATCTAATTTTATTTTAAAAAAAAACATTCCCACAAACGGAGTGATGTCTAAACTTGAGTTAATGATCTCTTTTCCACCAAACGATTGTTCTGTAAAATGAGTCATGCGGACCACCTACAGTCTGACCGTTTATGGTAGAAACTGGAAATCCACATAATTTTTTATTTGTGGATGGTCTTTTTTCCAACCAAAAAAAGCGGGTCATCCATGAAATGAAAACCTCATTTAAACATTAGGTTAATTGATTCTCAATTGCTAGGTCATTATCAATTAAATCTTGCACTAGTCACATTTATATTTTATTATTTCATCTTCGTGGTCAACTCTATTTAACCTTAATGATTGAACAGCTTTGATTTTGACTGCACCTAATATATGAATAAATTTCCCAATTAAAATGGCATTTCCTAATTTTAACACTTGTTTTTATCTGACATTTGTTTAATTACAAATTAGATAATTGACCAATTTAATAATGTACGTAATTTGAAAGATACTAGTTCAATAGGAAATTTTTGATGATGCTTTTTTATTTAGCTATCTCAAAATAAATGCAATATAGAGAATAAAGCCAACTATATACGTCATCCCACAATCTCAGTTCTTTGTTATACAATTATATGATAGCATGTTCCACTAGTTTTAAATATTATTGTATGTTTTTTTTACTAAATCGAATTGTACGAACTAGACGTGTAAATTTTTTTATAATTTTTGAATAGTTCAGAAAATTAAAAAACCATAAAATAAAAGTATAAAAAGAATTTGGTTTGGCCGTCATAGTTTACCATTACCTTTATCATTAATAGTTTTGTGTTATTACTGTTTAAAACTATAGTTCGATTGTTGAAACAAAACACTTAAATCTACTGTCAAAAACATAAAAGACAGATTTTAAAAAAGTTTCCAATCACCCACTTAAGATTTAATAATAATAATAATAATAATAATAATAATAATAATAATAATAATTTCAGCCAATTTGCACTTTAAAAAGAGCAAAGGCACCCTGTTAATTGGAATTAGTTCATTCCGTACGTCTACAACGTGTGGGTAGAGATGATCAATATTAATCAATTTTTAACTTCTACAAAAACTCTTTTTAATAAAAGAAGCAATGTTTCAAAAAGTTTTGAGCGTTAGTCAGGCAATCGAGGCGGTCGGGGCTTTAAAACGCCTGGGCATGGCCTAGATGGAACCTAGGCAAATTTATATTTTTTATTTGTAAATATTTAATTTATATATAAAAATATAAATTAAACTATAAAAATAAATTATAATAATATAAAATATTAAAAATAATAAAAGACTTTACTATTTGGCTCTCCCCTCTTTCATAGCGAAAAGAGGGTGCCGTAAACGGAAGTCGTCTCTGCCAAAGACCATTCCCGGCGTCGTTCCGCCGCTAGTGGCGGTCTCCGATGCTCATGCTCAGTCCGATTCCAACAAGATAATTCTCAGTGAAAATGGCTTTAGTTCTAAGGAACCAGATCGGGAAATTATTTCTAGCCTTCATGAAGGGGAAAAACAATTCACCGGATCTGCTTCTAATCCACCTCCTAAGGTCGATTTCGTGGATCATGCCAAGAAAACATGGGAGAAATTTTGAGATTCAACCTTGTCTGGTGAGAAACTCTCTTTTGTTCAACCTATTATTAAGGAAGGTCGTAAACTACGTGTAATTTGTTGGGAAACAATGATCCGGACAAAAATCTAAAAACAAACCGGATCAAGTTTGAAAGAAACAAAAACAATGTATGTAATACTCCCAAATCCAAATGGAAATATCCGGACAAAGTTTGGAAAGGAAACAAACTTCTGTCCTTCAAGACCAGCATCCGGAAAAACTGATTGAAGCAATCTCCGGAAGATAGATCTGGAGTATATAGGTCTAAAAGACATCCGGAAGACCTATATTTCAAACATAGGGAAGTTTCAAACATAACTTTCCCTTCACCTTTTTGGTCTATGAAAGTCAAAGATCCTTTCCCCAAGACAAAGACAAAATAACAGCTTGCATATTTCAGAGAAAGGACAAAAGGTCTGATACCGGACAGAGAAAAGCTAACTACCTTTTCTCCTAGACCAATAAGGGAGGGCGTGGAGCTCACACCAAATAGCAAAAAGTATAAAATTTGATGTATCACAAAATGACAAGCAAAACGATCACTGACAACTTTCTAGCCTCAATCCCAAGATTTCAAACGAGTCAAAATTCAGTCTAATGGATTGATCAACGGATCCGGAAGCTCCACATTACGACTTGATCAAGGGTGAAGATTGAATGAAAGCTCACCAACTACAAATGGCTACATTTATGATCAAAGCCTATAAAAGGAGCTCTTCACCAAATGAGAAGGTTAACTGGTTGATTTACAAAAGCAAGTAACAAAGCAATACTTATTCAATCAGTTGATACAATCCCTCCAAGAACCTTTGATTCAAAATCTGTTTGTAAGGATTCCCAAGTGAAACTATAAACTTGAGGAACTCCAATAACCAACCCTTTGTTAAAAACCAAAGTGTAAGAATCTCCAACTTGGGTGAGTTGGGAGATTGGGATTTAGCTTAAAGTAGGTGCTTTGAGTGAGATCTCCCGGTAGGACTCAGCTTAGATTTAAGGTAGAAGACTAAGTGGTATATCCTACTAAAGATAAGAGGACTCAGCTAGGAGTTGGTGCTTCTAGTGGTATATCCTACTTTTGGAAGGGGTTACCATCCGGAGACAAATCTATAAGGCTTGATTCCTGCCAGTTGGAAAGGAATCCATTAGTGGATAAGCTCGGAGGAAGGAAACTCCGGGGACTGGACCGAACCAGTATAAAATACTTGTGTTTGATTTTCTTTCTCTTTTACTTTATTGCACATATTTGCATCATCCGGATCTGTCTTTCGGGTTAAAATCAAACACGCTACACGGAGACTTTTTTAAGTCTGCAAATTCCGCGAAAAGGGCCATTCACCCCCTTCTGCCCTCATAAATACTCTCACAGGGACCAACAAGTGGTATCAGAGCGAGTGCTCAAACTAAGATATCTAACAATCTTGAGCTAAAGGTCCATATATTTTGATTCACATATCAAAATAAGTTTCCAAAACTCACAACTCCTTCCCGAGGGTATGTCTGTTACCCATCCTCCACTCTTCATCGGTGAACACTACACGTTCTGGAAAAACTGGATGAAGAACTTCATCCAGTCACAAAGTATGTAAGCATGGTAAGTTATTAAAGATGGCCCATATGAACCTACTTATAAAGTAGAGGGTATAACTACCCGAAAGCCATCAAGCATGTGGGATGAGAATGACTTTAAAAAATTGCGTGAAAATGCAAATGCTATTGACATGCTTCATTGTGCTCTTAATGCAGCTGAATTCGATAGGATATCTGGATGTGAGACTGCAAAAGAGATATGGGAGAAGTTGGAAGTAACCTATGAAGGAACTACCAAAGTAAGAGAGGCTAAGTTTGATCTGCTCTAACAAAAGTTTGAATCCTTTAAGATGGAGCCTAAAGAATCAATCAGCAGCATGAACACTAGATACACAAATCTAGTGAATGAAATGAAAAGCTTGGGGAAGGAGATTCCAGAAGTAGAAATGGTCAAGAAAGTGCTCCGGAGTCTCACCAAGGAATGGGACAATAAAAAGACTGCCATTGAGGAAGCTTATGACTTAAATTTTTACAGTTATAATGAACTCATTGGTAATCTTTTAACCCAAGAATTGTCCTTGGAGAGGTACAGCTAACCAGAAAAGAAACCTGATAAGAAAAAGAAGGCCATTGCTCTTAAGGCAGAATCCACCGGATCTGCTTCATCCAGAGAGGAAGAGCAAATCAATGAATCAATGAGCACTAAAGATCAATTTGCTCTACTAACCAGAAGGCTAAATCGATTCATACAAAAGAAAGATAGAAGGAAGTCAAAGAGGTATGAATCTCAGAGACCAAGAGAAGGCACCTCCAGAAGAGATAAGCCCAGAAGGAATCCAGAAGAAAAGAAAGAGCCGGAGAAAGAAGCTGCTTGTTTCGAATGTGGTGAAAAAGGCCATTTCAAAACAAAGTGCCCCAAGCTCAAAAGAACCAAGAAGTTAAAAAAGAAGGCAATGGTTGCTACCTGGAGCAATAGTGAAGAAAGTAGCAGCTCATCTTCAACAGAAGAAGAGGAGATTGTGAATTATGCATTCATGGCTCTGACTGACCTAAAAGCAGTGCAATCCAGAAGGAATGCCTCTAAGCAAGAAATAGTGCAAATCGAAGAACCAGAATCAAATACATTAAATACTGAGGTAAATTCTTGCTCTAATTTTGCCTCTGACTTTGATCTTGCAAAAGCTCTTTCTATTGTTATCAAGGGAGTAAAGAAGAATGCAAAAGCCATTAAATCTCTTAAAAGAGCAGTACTAAAATTGACAGAAGATGCTAAAGCAATGGTACAAGACATCAATCTGGTTAGAGTAACCAAGCATATTGATGTAGTAGAAGAATACTTCCTGAGAAATCAAGTCCAGATTCTAAAAGCAAATGTAATAGGACTGGATAGAGAAGTCAATCTATTAAAGGAAGCTTCCAGAAAGAAACCTGAAGCAAAGAATCCAAGAAGAGATAATCCTCCTCCTCCTCCTCAAAACAGAGTTCAAAGGAACCCTAATCAAAAGACAAATGGAGCTAGCGGGCAGCCACAAGCTCAAAGATATACTGCTGCTCAGAAAGGAAAGGCTAAGGTAGCTTACAACCAATAGCCTATCAAACAAAGAAGAAATTATAGAGCTAAAATTGCACCTCTAACCAACTTCCAGATTTATACCGGACCATCCACCAGTGTACAAGAAGCTGGGTATAAAGGCAACTATAGAAGGAAGGATCGGGAGAAGATCAGCGAGAAGCAAAAGCAAAACATACCCATTTCGGGGTGCAGGTTTTATGGAAAAAATAATCATATTACTAAATCATGTAGATTAAAGAATGATTATTATGATGTTTATCATTGGCCTGAGATGGTTATTAACTCGAGAGGACCCAAATCTGATTGGGTAACCAAACCCACTTGATCTGTTTTGCAGGTATGCCTTAGATCCACAGTAGATCAACAAACTTAGTATATTGATAGTGGATGCTCAAGGCACATGACAGGTGATGAGAAGGCCTTCATCACATTAACTCGGAAGAAAGGAGGCAAACTAAGCTTTGGAAACAATTAAAAGGGATAGATCATTGGTCATGGAACCATTGGATCTGAATTTAAGATTGAAGATGTCTCACTGGTTAATGGACTAAAGTTCAACCTACTAAGTATGGCCCAATTATGTGACAAAGGAAAGAAAGCCACATTTGACTCCGGAGGCTGCTCAATCTATGATAGTAAGTCCAATCAACTTATTCTTTACGCACCTAGAGTAAATAATGTCTATTCTATAAACATTAAAAATGATAAGAAGAATATATGCTTGGTCTCTAAAGAAGAAGAATCATGGCTATGGCACCAGAGGTTGGGATATGTAAGTATGAACCTCCTATCCAAATTAGACAAAAAGGAATTGGTTGTGGGTTTGCCTAAGGTTGCTTTTGATAAGGATCATCTATGCAATGCATGCCAACTAGGTAAACAACATAAGAAAAGTTTCCCTTCCATGTCATACATTCCTTCCAAAGGAGTACTTGAGCTCTTACATATTGATCTCTTTGGTCCAATCAAGCCACTAAGTTTAGGTAGAAGAGAATACACCATGGTCATTGTAGATGATTATTCTTGATATACCTGGGTTCTCCTGCTAACAAGCAAGGATGAAGCCTTTGACCAATTCTCTAAAACATTAATCCGGATAGAAGTAGAACAGGGCATAAGTATTACTTACATTCAGAGTGATAATGATGGAGAATAAAAAAATAAGCATTTTTTTTTATTTTTGTGACTTCAAGGGCATTGAACACAACTTCTCTGCCCCTCACACTCCTCAACAGAATGGAGTTGTTGAGAGAAAGAACAAGATCATAGTAGAGATGGCTAGAACAATGCTTAGTGAAAATTGTTTGCCAAAATATTTTTAGGGTGAGGCTATAAACACAGTATGCTACATCTTAAATAGAGCTCTCATTAGAAAGACCATAAAAAAGACCCCATATGAAATCTAGAAGGGAAGAAAACCCAAAATTGGGTATTTCAAAGCATTCGGGTGTAAATGCTACATCCTTAATGATAGAGAGCAACTAGGAAAATTTGATCCTAAATCCAATGAAGTAGTTTTCCTCGGCTACTCATCACATAGTAAGGCTTACAGAGTCTTCAATAAATGAACCCAAACTATGGTAGAGTCTATGCATGTAGATTTTGATAAGACTAACACTGCAGGAAAGAAAAGCTACACGCTGGAAGATCAAGTTCCAAAAGCTGAAAAATCTGGAGAAAAGGAGGAAGCAAGAATTCCTAATTCATTTCAAATCAAAAAGTACAAAGAGGAACATGAAGGAATATCCTTTGATCCAGAGGTACAACAAGTTAATCTCAACCCACAGGGGATTGACTTTTATGAAGGCCAAGAAGGAGTGACTGAAACTGAAATAGAGCAAGTCCAAGTTCAACATGAAGGCCTACAAAGGGTAATCTAGACCCACAGAGATCATTCCATTGAAAATATTCTGGATAATGTTTAGAATCCAGTTAGAACCAGAGGTCAGCTCAACAGGATGATGAGCCATGCTGCCTTTGTCTCTCTCATAGAGCCAAAGAAATTTCAAGATACTGAAGGCGATGAAAGCTGGATGATGGCAATGCATGAAGAGCTAGATTAATTCACCAGGAGTGATGTATAGGATGCAGTGCCCTCTTCTAAAGGGAAATCAATCATTGGCACCTAATGGGTGTTCCGAAATATGCTTGATGAATCCGGAGTAGTGGTGAGAAATAAGACAAGACTATTTGCCCAAGGCTACAACCAGCAAGAATGAATTGATTTCGAAGAAACTTTCGCTCCTGTAGCAAGGCTGGAAGCAATCCGGATTCTATGTGCTTTTGCATCTTTCATGGGGTTCACATTATACCAAATGGATGTCAAAAGTGCATTTCTAAATGGTGTCATCCAAGAAGAAGTCTATGTTAAGCAACCACCCGGATTTGAAGATCCAAAGCATCCGGATCATGTCTACAGACTAAAGAAAGCTCTCTATGGATTAAAGCAAGCACCAAGAGCCTGGTATGAAAGATTAACCTCATTCCTTATATCCAAGGGATATACTACAGGCAGGGCAGATACCACACTCTTCATCAAGAAAAAGGAGAATGATATTATTCTAGTTCAGATCTATGTAGATGATATCATCTTTGGAGCCACTGATGAAAAGATATGCGAAGAATTCAGCTCTCAAATGCAGAAGCAATTTGAGATGTCCATGATGGGAGAGTGTGAATCGACGACCCCCGATCCCTCCGCCCGCACGGTAAGCTTTAATCTCTTCAGCATGGGGCAGAGAAACAACAAGCGATGTAAAGCGGGCTAAGGGATGATCCTTATTTTAGCGTGATGAAAATGGATAATGGAAGCGATGTTGAAGTTGAAGTTTGGTCCGATTAATGGGTTAAGGGATACGAGACTTAGAATCCCGTATTTTAAAATAGAGTCGCCAGCCTATTAAGCTCCACCGGAAAATTGGGTACGATATTCCCACTATGTGGTTGGACCGTACCTTAAAACAGAGATTCTAGGTTCGGATGATGTTGCTTACTTTTCAATTTTTTTAAATCAAGCCGATTATATTTTAATAAACGTGACCTTAGTTCTTATGCGATTTAATCAGATTATTGCTTGGTGTTTTCGGTTTATATGCCATACATCACACGGAAAGCAATGAATAATCAAAGCAAGAAAATAAAATTATTACAAGGCTTTACGAATACCTATACATTTTTCTATTACAAGAAAATAAATAAAGCGATAAATAAATAAATGGGTGAAACCGGGTCTTAACTAGGCTTACCGACTCGGATCTAGCTTCAAACGAGGCAATAGATATATAAGAGTAATCACAAATAAAGCATGGATAAATAAATGTGAAAAATAAACACAAAGCATGAAGAAAACGATATTTTTTGATTTTTCGGGACAAAAATATATTTTTTGGGCGGTAATCAATTAGCTAACTACCTAAAAAGGGTGAAATAAATTAACTAAACATCCTAAAATAAGATTTAATATGTTCAGAATATTTTTGATATTTTTAGTTGGTGTAAAATAAATTATTTAGATTTATTTAGCGAAAACACTATTTGTAAGCCATTAAAATGCATATTAAATCAAATAAAAATGAAAATAAAATATAAAAATAGAATAAAATAATAAAAAAAGTTTCAGATTATTTGGGAATTTTTGGGTTGAAATCAGGACTGAAAACGCATTAAAATGACAAAAACCGGGTAAAAAACGACCAAAATGGGCCGAAAACAACAGAATCAAACAAATAGGGACCATTTGGACATTTTTACCAGTAGGCCGACTCAGTGAGGTGGTAAGCCGAGTGAGCAACATGGCAGGCCATCTCAACGAGGTGGCCTAGATGACTCTCAATCGGCCTTCATCCCACTGAAGTGGCCTGTCGGAAAAAGTGTCTAAACAAGCCGGAATCAACCTTTCTGTACCTGAAAATCCAAGATTGCTAAAATTTCAAGTCGTTTCTTACCTATTACAGTAGATTCAGACTTAAAATGCTTAAATAACTTTGATTTTCCTGTTTGGGGGAAAAGAACCCAGAAAGTCCGACAAAACGACGATTGGCCGCTTTAGAGACTCGTAGGCCGACTGGACGAAGCGGTAGGCCGACTCAGCGAAACGGCCTAGGTGACGTTCAGTCGGCCTGATGTTCGCTGGAATAGTCAGCCGGATTTTTGACAGAAAATCACAAAAAGGACGTATAAAGGGGCTAAACGCCTGGAAAAATAACCAAAAACACAGCAGCAGAAATAAATAATAGAAGAAATAGATTGGAACTCAGAAAGTTACCTAAAGGCCGTGAATCCACTCTCGAGACTCAAACCGGACGCTTGGCAAGCTTTGTGATGGATTTGAGATAAAAACTCGACAAAACAACCGATTTAGCAAGGGATTTAGTGATTTGTGAGGCAAAAGTCCCTAAATCCTATTTAAACCAATTTTTACCTAAGATTTCTAATAGATTTTAGTGTTTAAGCTACAAGATTAAGCCTAAGAACAACTAAGAATAAAGATTAGAGAGGATTAAACCCGAATTCTAGCTTTTCTTGAGCTTTCTCTCTCTAGTTCTTCCCTTTCTCTCTCTTGTTCTTGTATTTTTCTCTCTAAAAATCAGCCAAAAAAAAGTAGCCAAAAAAAAGTCCCTCTAAAACTAATTTTGAGGGGTATTTATAGACTTTTCAAGTATAAAATACCCAAATTAATCCTCCAAATGTCAATATTTGACGGGAAAATCCTAAAACCTGACTTATTGGCCCAAAAAAAACCCGGAAAAACTCCGGATAAAGAAAACCCCGTGAGAAAGTAGCGTCACTGAAGCGGCCGGGCAGAGCCCATGTCAGGTGACGCGGTAGGCAGCGTGAGCCATGCGGCCTACCGTGTGGCTGACGGGGGCCTGTGTATGGACCACGCGGCCTAGCCTTCCGGCGGAGGCGCCAGCCGCCGTCGACGGATCAGGGGCACCCTAGGGAAAAAGGCAAAAGGGGCCCGGCTCCCCGGGCCTTAAACGTGAACAAATTACACTATGGGTATTCGAATGGGGCGATTCTTGACATTCCGGAAAGCTCGGGGAACCAAGAATCCAACAATGCAAACGAGACTTGCTGAAAATGTATGGATTTTTTAAGGAAAAAATCGCGAAATAATTTACTATGCGTGAGGGGAAAGGAAGCGGTTAACATCTTAAGAGCGATCCAATTATTATTATAATCGGGGTCAAAATCATCAACAAAGAACTTGCCAAACGCGATTCGATTCTAAAATAGTGGAACAATTAGACCGTAAAAGGTTAGAGAAAAAAGTAGTCATCGTTTCGAGGGTCACCGAAAAGCCCGTGCTCACAGAGAGCTCAACTTCTTCCTTGGTCTACAGATCAAGCATAGTCCGGATAGAATTTTCATTAATCAATGAAAATACACCAAAGAGATCCTGAAGAAGTTTGAAATGGACAAAACAAACCTATGTCCACTCCAATGGGTTCAGACATAATCTTATCCAGGGACTGTGAAGGAGAAGATGTTGATCAGAAGCTCTATAGAGGAATGATTGGCTCACTTCTATACTTGACAGCTAGCAGACCTGACATACACTATGCAGTATGCTACTATGCAAGGTATCAAGCTAATCCCAAGGATTCTCATCTCAAGGCAGTCAAAAGGATACTTAGATATCTCCTAGGAACCACTGAAGTTGAGTTAGGGTGTCCTAATAGTGGAGACTTCACACTCCAAGGGTTCATAGATGCAGACTATGGCAGAGATACTCTTGAGAGAAAGAGTACATCCGGAGGTTGCCATTTCCTTGGAG
Organism: Euphorbia pulcherrima; assembly: GCA_947683365.1. Classification (NCBI taxonomy): domain Eukaryota; kingdom Viridiplantae; phylum Streptophyta; class Magnoliopsida; order Malpighiales; family Euphorbiaceae; genus Euphorbia; species Euphorbia pulcherrima. The sequence continues at coordinate 39,676,055 of CANTUS010000008.1, read as the reverse complement.
ATTGCTTAGTCTCATGGTATAGCAAGAAGAAAACTTCAGTTGCCTTATCCACTACAGAAGCAGAGTATATGGCAGCTGGAAGTTATGTTGCTCAACTCCTACAGATCAAACAACAACTTGAAGATTATGGAGTGCAATCCGGATGTGTGGATGTAATGTGTGACAGCAAAAGTGCGATTGATGTGTCAAAGAATCCAGTGCTCTGTAGCAGGATAAAGCATGTCAACATAAGGCATCACTTCATCCGAGATCATATGATGAAGAAGGATGTTGCAATCGTATATGTCCCAACCAATGAACAGAGAGCCAATATCTTTACTAAACCATTAAGTAAAGATCAATTTGAGAAACTGAGAGAATCAATTGGAATGTCAAATCCAATTTAGGAAGACTCCGGAAGATAAATTTTTATACCAAATCGGATCCTAAGATAAAAACTCACTTCGAGAGACAAGGAGTATTAGGAAGATCTATTCTGAAAGATTGCCACGTCAGCCGACAAGAATGACATATGGCAGTAAAAGCCCATAAAGGCAACTATTACTTTTTGAATTTCAAAAGTCTATTGGTGGTTACACGCGCGGTAAATTGGAAAGTTATTTTCAAAATAAACCATCCACATTATCCGGTTAACCTGAACTTACCTCTCTCCTAAAAATCCGACTGCTATGTCATCGATCCAACCAAAATAGCCAGAGTCCAAATTACCAAAATACCCCAACCTTGAAAAATCTATAAATACCCCCAAAATTCATCCTACTCCTCACGCGAGTGATATACTCTTACTGTTACTTTGCAAAAAGTCAAATCTAGAACCCTAGTTTTCAAGATCTCTCTCAAATGGCAGCCATAAACACCTCAAATACCCTTGAGATCCTACCAAACAAAAATTTCTTTCAAGTATCCGACTTGAAGGATAATGATTTTGAACCCCTAAATTTCAAAACCTCCGAACTAGTCATTCCCATTGTTCACTTAGGTGATGACTACTTATTCAGAACCACTCCTTTCTTCACCTTGATAAAAGATCAAAATCTGGGTGACTTCCTGAAGATAAATTGCCCTACCTACCCAAAGCTAGTGAAAGAATTTTTCACAAATCTCAGTGCTCATAACCATTTCAATGCCTTACGCACTAAAGTACAAGGGAAGGTCATAACTATCACTCCAGAGTTCTTTGAGAAGAATATGAACATGAAGAACTTCGGTATATTAATGAGAAAAGATGGCGATGAGACTGGAGTTGTATACGATTCCAAACTATGGCTTCACAAGAATTACTTTGGAGATGAATTCTCTACATACTTCTCTAGAATACCCAGATTCTTGTAGCTCGTTCTGGCTAAGCTCATCCTGATAAGGAAAGGATCATTGACTATAGTTTCTTCCCTCCAGCACTGCATCTTATAGCACTGGGTTAGAAGTGTGGAACCAAACTGGCGAGTCTTGATCATTCACTATCTCAAGACACATGTAAACTCCCATGGCGCCTTGATTACAAGAATTCTGCAAGCATCAGAAGTAGATCTGACCGAATTTGAAGGCATCTATGGAAAACCCATTCTTAAGAAGAATTTTATGAATCTCCGCTATGATGAGGAATGGGATGAAGAAAAGGCAAAACTGAAAAGGGATGAGAGAAGAATTAAGTCTCGGAAGATAGTTGATCCAGAAGAGGAGGCGCTTGTTCCTAAGAAACCTAGAACCACCAAAGCCAAAGCTCAAAAGCAAGTAGAAGTGGTTCCGGAGGAAATTGATGAGGACTCTCTACCCCTCACTCAGATCCTAAGTTCACAGAAGCCTAGGCCCAAGGGGAGATTGATTAAGGCTGCCGCTAAGAAGGGTCAGCATGTGCTTGATATAGATTTACCTCCATTTGCTACAAAAGCAATTGAAGCTGGAAGGAGGAAAGCTAAAAGAACATTGGCTAAAATGGAAGAGGAAGATAATGCGGAGACAGAGGATGAGGTTCCCCCTCAAAAGAAACTCAGGAGAAAGGGGCTAACTTATGATGAAGCCATTGCTGCCCAAGAAAAGAAAGCCAATAAAGAGAGGAGGCTCGCTGGAATAGTGCTGAATGAGGAAGCCAAGCAATACAGGGAGAAAGCTGCTTTAGAAAAAGCAAGATCTAGCAAAGGGAAAAATGTACCCGAAGCAACAAAAATTGTAGGGAGAGATAATGCACAATATGACATCATTCAAGCAGTGATAAAAGACAACATTAAAACCAACCGAGATAGGACTGAAGGACCCGGGCACATCTCAAGTTCCCTCAATTCTTGTAGACCTACAAGATATGGATATGCTGTCATAGTTTTTGAAAGTTGATAAATTCATCTTTACTGATAGACCAGGAGCTCTTCCAAAAAATCTGCTTAGATCCGGCACTCCAATCATCAATCTTGAAAGTCCTAAAAAGGCACTAGAGAAGGGTGTTGAGGAAAATGCCAACACGCCTGGGGGAGAAAAGACAAGTCCTATAAAGGCAGTTGTAGGAGTGGTTGAGGACAGTTCTAACCATCCAGAGGCTAGGTTAGAAGAAGAGAAGCAGGATGCTAAAGTTAATCACAATCAGACGCTACAAACCAAAGAGGTAACCCATGATCTCCTTCGTCTTAATTCTAATCTTGAAGAGCACAACTTGGCTACAGTCTCTCATAATGTAGCTAGGGATATAGTGCCAAACCCGGATAAAATGACTCTAGAGGAGGGAGGAAGTCTGAGATCCGAAGGGAACACCTCCAATATGGACCTAATGGGCGAGGCTACTCTGGAGGAAAGGGAGGCAAAAAAGGGAGGAGAAGAGAAAAAAGTAGATGAAGGCTCCAGTTTAGAAGATATTGCAGAAAATAATCCCTTCGGAAGTAGTTCCAGCTCCGGAGATGAATCTAGCTCATCCGATGATGACTCATCCAGACTTTTAAATAGAAAGTTTCCTCCTCGCACCAAATCAGTGACTCTTCCTGATGAAAACACTAAAGATTCTGAAGTCAGTGCTGCTCTTAAACTACTTCAGGAGGTAATATGAAGAGGGGTTTGTCAAGAAGAGTCTCCTAACTATCTTCACTCACCTAAAAGCAGTAGAGAAGGAACTGCTCAAATAATCATCCGGACCTAAAATAAAGGAGGAGTTAACTGAAATAAAGGATAGTTTGAAAAGAGGTGAAGATAAAGTCATGGACTTTCCTACCCCAGGAGCCATCGCAGAGGCTTCTCTCTTAAAGATCACCTCTACCCTTAATGAGCTCCAACAAAACATTTCCATAACAAGCAAAGCAGCAAATCAACCCAATACATTGGCCTTAAATAACTGTGGAACTGTCATAGACAAGATCACCTCCTCCTCCTCTGAACAGATCGAAGAAATAAAAGCCTATCTGGATTTCAAGTTTGAAATCTTATCAAAATTCATTGAAGAAAAGGACAATAATTATGCTCTACCACGCCTTTCTGAGCAACAACAATCCCTTTTAGAAAAACTGCAAAAATTCTTTAAAGGGGACTTGCCTAAAACACTCTCCACTCATGTTGCTTACATCGCCCAAGAAGTGTGTGGTCAACTAAATGAACAAGACTCAGTGATTGAAAACACAAGGGATACAGTAATAAAGGAGCTATCTATAGAAAATACCAACATCCATAACATCCGAAAGGGCCTTAGCGATGAGATCACTCTCGTTCAAACCGAAATTAATAAATTATCCATCTCCGGACCATCATCTTTTGGACCTGCTATTCTGGAAAGCCAGCTTCTACCTGTCTTCCATAACCTAATTCAAGCAATTGGAGACTCTAGCTTCTTTGGTCAGAAAGTTGTCATCTCCTTACTCAAAGTTATGTTCCTATACTTTGATAAAAAAAAAGGACCAAGATTTCATTCTCCATCTCCACCCCTTAATCAAGCAGTCTTATGACCAGTTGAAAAAGAAAATCTGGCCATATTACTTAACTCCACCTATAGTTAACCGGATCATTGATGAAAGGGCAAAAGGCAACTCTGACTATTCAATCTACTCAAGTGTATGGCAGCAGGCCTGGGATCAACGCACCTATATGGTTATCAATCCCCAGGATGCAAACAAAAAAGGGGAGAATAGTCAAAAGAATTAGAGTCAATAAAAGTCGAAAGGGACTGGAAAAGACAAGACTTTGGCCATAAGAAAGAGTGGACCATCTGGAGATATCATTAAGATAGCTAAATGACAAAACTTGTAATATCTTGTAATAGCTAGATTCACTTATATGTACTTTTGTATCTTGTAACACTAAACTTCATGATGTTAACTATTGTTAACAGTAGAAGTATATATGAAGTGAAAGTTCTTAACTATCAAAACAATCGCTTCTAAAGTACAATATACAATTGTACTAAAACAAACTTAGAAGCTAGAATTATAAAATTATGGGGGAATTAGGATGCTAAAATTATGGGGGAGCATTGTAAATGTCTAAGTATTAAGAACCATACTTAGTTTATATACTCCTATCCTATGCTTAGTTGACTTAGGTTTTTGTTTCCATTAAATGGGGGAGATTGTTGGGAAACAATGATCCGGATAAAAATCTAAAAACAAATCTGGATCAAGTTTGAAAGAAATAAAAATAATGTATGTAATACTCCCAAATCGAAATGGAAATATCTGGATAAAGTTTGGAAAGGAAACAAACTCATGTCCTTCAAGACCAGCATCCAGAAAAACTGATTGAAGCCATCACCGGAAGATAGATCTGGAGTATGTAAGTCTATAAGACATCCGGAAGACCTATATTTCAAATATAGGGAAAGTTTTAAATATAACCTTCCCTTCACCTTTTTAGTCTATAAAAGTCAAAGATCCTTTCCCCAAGATAAAGACAAAATGACAGCTTGCATATTTCAGAGAAAGGACAAAAGTTCTGACACCGGACAGAGAAAAGCTAACTACCTTTTCTCCTAGACCAATAATGGCGCGTGTGGAGCTCACACTAAATAGCAAAAAAGTATAAAAGTTGATGCATCATAAAATGACAAGCAAAACGATCACTGACAACTTTCTAGCCTCAATCCCAAGATTTCAAATAGGTCAAAAATCAGTCTAACGAATTAATCAACGGAATTGGAAGCTCCATATCATGACCTAATTGGGGTGAATATTGAATGAAAGCTCACCAACCACAAACGGCTACATTTATGATCAAAGCCTATAAAAGGAGCTCTTCACCAAATGAGCAGGTTAACTGGTTGATTTATAAAAGCAACTAACAAAGCAATACTTATTCAATCAGTTGATACAATCCCTCCAAGAACCTTTGATTCAAAATCTGTTTGTAAGGATTTCCAAGTGAAACTATAAACTTAAGGAACTTCAAAAGCCAACCCTTTGTTAAAAACTAATGTGTAAGAATCTCCAACTTAGGTGAGTTGGGAGATTGGGATTTAGCTTGAAGTAGGTGCTTTGAGTGAGATCTCCTGATAGGACTCAGCTTAGATTCAAGGTAGAAGGCTAAGTGGTATATCCTACTAAAGATAAGAGGACTCAGCTAGGAGTTGGTGCTTCTAGTGGTATATCCTACTTCCGGAAGGGGTTATTATCCGGATATAAATCTATAAGGCTTGATTCCTGCCAGTTAGAAAGGAATCCACTAGTGGATAAGCTCGAAGGAAGGAAACTTCGGGGACTGAATGTAGGCGGGGCCGAACCAGTATAAAATACCTGTGTTTAATTTTCTTTCTCTTTTACTTTATTGCACATATTTGCATCATCCGAATCCATCTTCCGGATCAAAATCAAACACGCTACACTAAGACTTTTCTAAGTCTGTAAATTCCGCGAAAAAGGGCCATTCACCCCCCCTCTGCCCTTATTAATACTCTCACAGGGACCAACGTAATCAATCCTAAGGATGTCATATTTGAAGAAATGATTTGGAATGCTTCTGTAATCTGTGCTATTTTTGGATCTAAACCTCCTCTTCCGGTCTTCGAAGGATTTATCCGGCAGATCTGGTTAGGTGTTGGGGTTGATAAAGTCCTTAGGTTGGAAAACAGTCGCTTTGTTGTGAAATTTCATGAGGTTATCGCCAGGGATAAAGTAGCTGAACATGGAATTTGGTTTTTCGACCAGAAACCCCTTATTGTGTGCCCATGGGCTGGTGATTTTAAAGCTTTAAAAGGCATTAACTCTGTGCCAATTTGGGTGAAATTCCCCCTTCTGCCGGTTAAATATTGGAATGAGAAATCTGTTAGTGCGATCGAAAGCCTTTCTGGAACCCCAATAATGTCTGATAGAGTCACTAAGGAATGCTCATCCTGAACTTTGCAACAGTTTTAATCGAAATGGAGATCGGAATGGAGCTAATCAAAGAGGTGCAATTTATAAATGAATATGGCCAAGTGGTCTCTCATGAAATTGACTATGATTGGCAACTAGTTATGTGCAAAAGTTGTCATAACATGGGGTATATTGAGGCAGATTGTAAACCCAAGAAGAAAATGGAATGGCAACCAAAACAAACTGCCCCTCCCGTGCAAAATGATCCGCCTCCACAAAATGAGGTAGAGGTTCATGTTCAACCATAAAACGTTGAGAAATCTACAACAAGTAAGGATACCACTGAAGTGGCTGTTAATAGGCCTGGAGTTATTATTGTTACAACTGACGAATCACCTTGGTTGACCCCTCGTAAGCCCAAATCAGGCGGCAACAAATCTGTTAGTTCGAAAACAGGTAAAGGCAAACTAGTTATTAATGGGGGGACTATTAGTATGGAACATCCGGGATCTAAATAGGTTCTCCAAACAACGTAAAGTTAGCGAGCTTTGCTCTGTGAATAAAATAGAAACTAAACTCAATAAAAAGTTTGTTGATGTTTTTGTTAATAAATTTTTTAAGGGGAGGAGGTTTTTTAGCAATTTAGACTATCATGAAGGGGGTTGTATCTTGGTGTTATGGCGTATTGATATGTTTGATGTTGATCTTAAATTTGCCTCTAGTTAGGTGATGCATTGTGAAGTGAAAATTACGGGTAATGCTATCCCTTTCTCCTCCTCTATTGTCTACGGCCTAAACACTGTTAGGCAGAGATTGAGCTTATGGGAGCACCTTAATTCCTTGTCTTCTACTGGTCCGTGGTTGATTTGCGGGGACTTTAAACTATTTTCTCAGCTAGTGACAAACTAGGGGGAAATCTGGTACTAAATAGTGACATTTCAGATGGTAATGACTGGATTCAGAATTCCCATTTAGAGGAGCTTTGTTTTTGGGGGCCTAGGTAGTCTTGGTCTAATAATCAAAGTGGTACGGCGAGAATCTATTCTAAGTTGGATTGGGCCTTTGCCAACGAAGCATGGTTTGATTCTTTTAACACCTGGATTGCTTCCTACCACTCTAGCCTTATGTATGATCATTGCTTCTTGATCATTAAAAGCATTTTCTATGATGATCAAGGGGCTAGGCCTTTTCGATTTTTTAACATGTGGATCTATCACCCTCGATATAGAGAGCTAGTTGCTAACATTTGGCAAATGCGAGTTTATGGTTCTGCTACTAAGAGGCTTGTCTCGAAACTATCTAAGCTTCGTATCAATTTGAGACAATTTAATAAGCATGTTTTTGGAGATGTTGCTATGGCTTTTCAGATTGCTGCTCAACAAGTTGAGAATGTCAAGTTAAAGCTTCAGGGGAGTCCTCTAGATCATGATTTACTTATAAAAGAAAAGGAAGCATTACTTGCTTATTCCAATGCGAGTCATGCTTATGAAAAGTACCTACATATTATTAAAAAAAAGTACCTACATCAACAAAGCAAGGTAACCTGGTTAAAGTTGGGCGATAGTGGCACAAGCTATTTTCATGCATCAATGAAGAATAGAGGCAATCGGAAAAGAATTTTATCCTTTATAGACAATGGGGTGAGAAATGAGAACTTTGAAGCTGAGAGGTCTCACTTCCTAGATCATTTTAAAATGTTCATGGGTATTGCTAATGTGCCTACGAAGAAGCTGGACAAAAAATTTGTGGTTCAAGGCCCTTTACTTAGTGTGAACCAACAACTTGCTCTCATTAAGCCTTTTTCAAGGAAGGAGATTAAAGAAGCTATGTTTCAGATTGACAGCAATAAAAGCCCGGGGATTGATGAATTTAGGGCTGGATTTTTTAAAAGCTCCTGGGATCTTGTTGAAAATGACATTGTGGCAGTGGTTAACGAGTTTCTTTCTACTGGTAGCCTGCTGAAATCCTTATCTTCACCCTGGTTCTTATTCCAAAAATTGAACACCCTTCTACCGTGGGAGATTACCGTCCCATTGCGTGTTGTAGCACGGTGTACAAGTGCATCTCCAAGCTCATTTGTAGCTGGCTGAGCTCAGTCTTACTTGTATTAGTCAATAGCAATCAAGGTGCTTTTGTTAAAGGGTGTTTACTTGCCCATAATGTCTTTATTGTTCAAGATTTACTTCGTCTTTATAGAAGCTCTAATGCCTCCCCGAGATGTATGATCAAAATTGACTTAAGTAAAGCATATGATACCTTGGCCTAGGACTTCATCTGTGATTTAATGCATTCTCTAATGTTCCCTACTAAGTTCATTGATTGGGTGATGGCCTGCCTTCGGAGTGCATCTTATGTCTTGCTCCTTAATGGTCAAATTTAGGGTAGCTTTGAGGGGAAAAAGGCTTACGTTAAGGAGATCCCATGTCTCCACTCTTATTTGTATTGGTTATGGAGTATCTTACCCCGCATTCTACATTGGTTTTATTTGAATTCTGACCTTCGTTTTCACCCGGACTGCAAAAATGTAAACTTGAACACACTTTGTTTTTCGGATGATTTGATACTGTTGTGTAAAGCTAATGACAAATCTCTTCAAGCTTTACTCGAGGGGTTTGAAATTTTCTCTGCCACTAGGGGCTTGAACATCAACAAAAGAAAGTCATGTATGTATGTTAGTGGAGTTAATGAACCTATTGAGAATAGGTTGTTGAACTTAGCAGGTGTTGAGAAGGGTTCCTTCCCCATAAAGTACCTTGGTGTCCCATTAAAGCCCACGAAATGGAATAAGTCTGACTGTTCCTACATTATTGAGAAAATCAATAAAGCTGTCTCTTGTTGGGGTTCCTGACATCTCTCGTTCGCAGGGCTTGCTCAATTAGTTTCCTATATACTCTTTGGTATACGAGCTTATTGGATGAACATTTTTCTACTTCCACAATCTGTGAACAAGAAAATTGATCAAATCTGCAGGCGTTTCCTTTGGGGGGACATTGATGGCAAGCACAAAATCCATACTAGGGCATGGGACGAAATCTATTTGCCTAAACTTTATGGAGGTATTGGATTTACTGAAGGTTCCAAGTGGAATAAAGCGTCCTTAGGTAAGTTTATGTGGGCTATTGCCTTCAAAAAAGACTCTCTATGGCTCAAGTGGGTACACAACTTCTATATCAAGTCCAAGAACTTTTGGATAGATCCCCTGAATGGTGATTCAAGCTGGTACTGGAAGAAATTGTTAAAGCTTCATAGTATCCTACCGGTGAATTTGTTACAGAGTTGTACCATTTATGGCCACTTTAGTTTGTGTAAGTGCTATTTGCTGCTGGCAGGACCTGTCAATAAATTTAATTTATGCAAGCATGCTTGGTGCCCCATGGCGCTACCAAAGCACCGCTTCATCTTTTGGCAAGCCTTACAGCAGAAGTTGTTGACTAGGGACTGTTTAGCTCGATTTATGTTTGGTATGATCAATGTTGCCCAGTTTGTGAGTCTGGTGTGGAAAGCCATGCTCATCTTTTTTTCAATTGCCATTTTTCAAAAAAGCTGCTGGGTTTGGTCCAAAAGTGGTTGGATATTAATTTTGCTCCTCTTGATTTCGAGGACTGGCTATTATGGTTGCAGGGTGTTAAAACCTCTTTGTTTTTCTGGTATGCTTACTGCTCGGCATTGCAACCCCGTTGTGTATGCTGTGTGGCTGAACAGAAATCCCTGCGCTTTTTCGAAATTTTGCCAAACTGTAGACTTTTGGTTTGTTCAAATACAATTTACAATTAGATGCCGCATGCCTATGTATAGAAGAAGAGCTAGGTCTATAGCTGACAGAAGTATATGTGGAGACTTTTGTTATATGTTATAAAGTCTATTAACTCTCTGTACGTGCTCATTATTTATGTTGAATGGATTACATATTTTCCATAAAAAATAAATCGAAAAACATAATTTAAACCTTATTTTAAAAATTATTAAATGGCATAATACGTATTATTTTTTATTTTGAGACTCAAAGTGATAATTTTATTGTGAGAACATTTTAATATACTTTAGTTTTACCAACTAAAATACTTTTTGTTGGTAAACTATGATTATTATAAATAATGGTATCATAAAAATCTAAATTAGGCGGCGCCTAGGCGAAAAAATCGAATTAGGCGATCCCTATGTGCTAATAAATCAATCGAACGTCTGATTACATCCTAAGAATGAAAAGTCAGACGATAAACCCCAAAATAATGCCTAAGCGGGATGAGCGAGGATTTTTAAAACAGTGAAAAAAGCACTCTTCAATATATTATTATATAATAAAGAGAATACAAATAATCTGCACATAAATACTAAATTTAGGAATAATAATAATCTATATATCTATAAAAGTAAACAAGTCCTAAATTATTTCTTTACCCCATACCTTTTAAAAAATAATTATTAAAATTTTATTATTAAATTTATTTTATTTTATTACCATATTATTTCAATTTATATTACTATAATAATGGTATTTAAAATTGATAAATATTCATACTAATTATAACAATACCAAAATATAAAATTAAAATAATAATAACAACAACAATAATAGCAATAATAAAATATTTGATGTGTATTTAAAAGTGGTTAATATTTATACTAATCATAACAATACCAAATATATGAATGTTGATGATAAAATTAAAAAAAAAAATTAAATAATAATAACAACAAAAATAATAATAATAATTTTTATCTCGATACCTTTCAAAATAAATATTTTAATTTTATTATTAAATTTATTTTATATTATTACCATATTACTCCAATTTATATTACTATAATAATGGTATTTAAAATTGATTAATATTCATACTAATCATAACAATACCAAAATATAAAAGTGAAATAAAATTAAAATAATAATAATAACAACAACAATAGGAATAATAAAATATTTGATGAGTATTTAAAATTGATTAATATTGATACTAATCATAACAATACCAAAATATAACTCTGATGATTATAAAATTAAAATAATAATCTATATCTATATATAATATATAATATATAAAAGCAAAGAAGTCCTAAATGACTTCTTTACCCCTATACCTTTCAAATGAAATATTTTAATTTTATTATTTAATTTATTTTATTTTATTACCATATTATTCCAATTTATATCACTATAATAATGGTATTTGAAATTGGTTAATATTCATACTAATCATAACAATATCAAAATATAAAATTAAAATAAAAGTAAAATAATAATAACAGCAACAACAATAATACTATAAAAAAATTTTATAATAGGATCCAGATTTCGATGTTGACCATTTCCAGATGCAAATAAAAATTTCAAGGTGCTTCTAACATTTATATTATAAGTACAAATGATTCATTATCTATTATTATTTGAATTAGGCTTTTATGTATTTATTTATTTTTGTTTGGTAGGATTCGATATCAGAAAATGAGGTCAATTCTTTTGTCACACATGTAGAGATAAGAAATGAAACTCTGACACCGTCGATATTGATAGATGAAGATAATGCACAACTTTCGAGCAGTCAAGTAAAACATATGAGGATTAAGAAGGAGAAAAATAATTGATACTATTCTCTTTTTAAAGAAAGATTAGTATTTGTTCTTTAATTCCATTGGTATAGGTTTTTCACCATAATGCAACAGACGTCTAATATAATTTCAAACGACATCTAATATAATTGAAAGCAAAGTTTTAGATATGTTATTGTCAAACTTGACAGAACTATTATTTGGTGTTATGTATTATTTATTTTGTAATGTTGGATTATTTCATTTTAAACATGTGTTATTTCTTCCTATTTATACCTTTCCAATTTTTTGGATAAATTTTACAATTCATATATAAGCTCCGAAGTGGAAAAAATATTGTTGATTGATTGATTATAAGCCTATTAAAGAAAAAATTTAAATTTTATAATAGTATTTACTCTTTATGATTAATAATAGAATATTTATAATTATTTAATCCAATAAAATATTTAAAAATATTCCATTATTATCATAATAAATATTTAAACAAATCGCAACATTTAAAATTTTAAAAATAGATTTAGGAATTAAATTTTAAAAAAAAGATTTTGAATAATAATGGAATATTTTAATTATTTTATCAACTAATATATCTCATAAATATAAATTAAAATTTTAATTTATTGTTCTTGATTTTATTTAATTTTATTCTATTGATTATAATCCTATTTAAGAATTAATGTGACTCTTTTTTTCTCATCAAATATTTGACAGAAAATCACAAGATAATTGCATAAAAGTATAAATTATAATCCTATTTAAGAAAAAAAATTAAATTTTATAATAGTACATACTCCTTATGGATAACAACGAAATATTTCAAATTGTTTGATCAAGTGAAGTAATTAAAAATATTCCATTATTATCACAATAAATATTTAATAAAATCAAAATAAATTAAATTTTAAAAAATAGATGTGGGAATTAATGTCATTTTTTTTCTCATCAAAATTTGACATGGAACCACAAGATAACTGCATAAAATTTTAAATTATAATCTTGTTTAAGAAAAAAAATTGAATTTCATAATAATACTTACTCCTATATTGTAATATTTTAAATTATTAGGTCAACTAATATATCTCCTAAATCTATTCATTTAAAATTTAATATGTTGTTCTTGATTTTATTTAATTCTGTTGGTTATAATCCTATTTAAGAAAAAAATTGAATTTCGTAATAGTACTTACTCCTTTTTATTTAAGAATCAGTGTGACTATTTTTTCCTCATCAAATGATGGACAAGTAACAAATGAAGCTGCAAATATTGTATATGAAGAGGTGTTTTGCAATTTAATTTAATACACGTTATAACATATTTTTTATCTTTAATATTATAAAATAAACTTATCATTGATATACTTATTACAAATGACTTGTCCGTGCATCACACGGGTAGTACCCTAGTAATAGTAATGTTAATAATATTAATATTATTGCTTCAAGTTTAATACTTTTAGTATAGAAACCGCGTGAATAAACTTTTAAACAAATAACCAAGTCCACTTAAATTGGATTAAAACAATATCATTTCTCATTTGAAAAAAAAATTCATATAGTAGAAAAAGAATAATAAAATCCCAGCCACAAAGGTAGTTAATTAAGAGAGTATTATAAATTTGTTTAGCGGGTTAATAAATTTCATAGCAACCAATACTCTTCAGCAGCTCTATAAGCTATGGCTACCTTATTGACAATACTCATGGCAACCGTTGCTTTTGCTGCTGCCGTCCAAACTTCAAACGAAACTACAGCACTCTTGAAATGGAAGACTAGTCTTCTAAACCTAAACTATAACCAATCTATCCTTTCTTCGTGGACAGGAAATAATCCTTGTATTTGGCATGGAATGACTTGTGATCACTATGGAACTGTTTCCCATATAAATCTTTCATCTTCAGCTTTGATCGGTACACTCAATGACTTCAGCTTCTCTTCTTTTGCCAATCTCGTTACTCTCAATCTCACCGGAAATTTCCTAGGTGGCATTATCCCTTCAAACATTGCCAATCTTTCCAAACTTAACTATCTCGGTTTGTCTCATAACCAATTCGTCGGAAATATTCCTGACGAAATCGGCCTTCTGAGCTCTCTGTCTGAACTTCACTTGAATAATAACAATCTCACCGGTTCAATTCCTTTCACTATAGGAAACTTGAGCGGTCTTTCTAATCTTCATTTGTATAAAAATCGACTTTCAGGTTCGATTCCTCCTGAAATTGGCATGATGAGTTTTCTTACAAGCTTCCACGTGTCAACTAATGATCTCACCGGCGAAATTCCGGCTTCTATAGGAAACTTGACACATCTCGTTACCCTAAATCTTTACGAAAACCGATTGTCTGGCAATATTCCTATAGAAATCGGATTTCTACATTCTCTGACTGTTCTTCAGATAGATACAAACAATCTCACAGGTTCTATACCTCCTGTACTAGGTAACTTGACTAAACTAAATTTGTTTTTCCTTTATAGGAACAAACTCACCGGTTCCATTCCTCAAGAACTTGGAAATCTTAAATCCGTATTTTATCTTGACCTTTCGGATAATAAACTCACTGGCTCCATCCCTAATTCCGTTGGATATTTATCAAATCTCACATTCCTAAGTCTTTTCGTTAATGAGCTTTCGGGATTCATTCCTTCAACTATTGGAAACTTGACGCGTCTCAGAAGACTTAGTCTATATGAAAACCTTTTATCGGGTCCTATTCCTTCGAAACTTGGAGCACTTCCGGTTATTGATGATATACGTTTGTTCTTCAACGAACTAAGTGGTCCTTTACCTGTAGAGATGAATAATCTCACAAAAGTTTTGAATTTACAGCTGAGTTATAATGACTTGAGTGGCCATTTACCGAACCGAGTATGTGGTGCTGGATTGCTTCAAACTTTAGTTGTCAATGACAACCATTTTACAGGTTTGATTCCAGGGAGTATCAGAAACTGTAGTAGTCTGCTGAGGATTAGACTCGAAAATAACCGTCTTGTAGGGAACATATCGGAAGTTTTTGGAATATACCCGCATCTAAACTACATGGATCTAAGTGGGAATCGTTTAACTGGGGAGCTTTCGCCCAAATGGGGGCAGTTCCACAACCTGTCGAGCTTGAAAATTTCGAATAATTACATCTCTGGAATTATACGACAAGAGATTCAAAACGTGTCTCAATTGCGAATTCTAGATCTCTCGTCAAATCAACTGGTGGGCGAAATTCCTGCAGAAGTAGGACAGTTGAAGTTATTATTTCAGCTTCTGCTCAATGATAACCGACTTTCGGGTAACATTCCTTCCGAGATTGGAAATTTATCGAGTTTGCAGCATCTTAACCTCGCATCGAACAACTTAAACGGCTCAGTTCCTGAAGAAATTGGAGGATGCTCGAGTCTACTAGAGTTGAATCTGAGTAACAATGGAATTGTAAATGGTATCCCCTCTGCAATTAGTTCGTTGCGATTTCTCCAAGTTGTTGATCTCAGTAAAAATTCCCTTCATGGAAAAATACCCACACAGTTCGGATCGTTTCAAAGCTTGGAAAAATTGAATCTGTCTCATAACCAACTGTCAGGCCATATCCCATCGACATTTGACGGCATGTCGAGCTTGATATCTGTTGACATCTCTTATAACCAGCTCGAGGGCCCTATTCCTAACAACAAAGCATTTACTGAGGCGGGATTCAAGTCTTTGAGGAATAACAAAGGTTTATGCGGAAATGCTTCGGGTCTGAATCCTTGCAACTCAACACTCAGTGATTCAAACCGAACGAGGAATAACAGAATTGTACTTATAATCATTTCGGTATCCTTATCCTGCTTGCTATTTGCCACATGTCTTGGATTGGTGTTTTATACTGTTCGACGAAAAGGTGCCATGGCAGAAGACATAGCAGCGGAGACAGGAAACCGGGATTTGTTTTCAGTATGGAGCTATGATGGTAAACTGGTGTATGAAGAGATTGTTAGAGCAACTGAGGAGTTCGATTCGAGATATTGCATTGGAGCTGGAGGATATGGAAGTGTTTATAAAGCCGAACTACGATCAGGCCAGATTGTTGCTGTGAAGAAACTCAATTCATCAGCTGATGATGAAAATCTCGACTTTAAAGGCTTCATGAGCGAGATTCAGGCTTTAGCAGAAATTCGACATCGAAATATTGTGAGACTCCATGGATTTTGTTTGAACCCAAATCACTCGCTTTTGGTTTACGAATTCCTAGAAGGTGGAAACCTGATGAAAACATTGAACAACAAAGAAGAAGCGGTGTCTTTCGATTGGATTAAGAGGGTAAATGTTGTTAAAGGGATAGCAAACGGGTTATCCTACATGCACCATGACTGCTCTCCCGCGATTATCCATCGTGACATATCGAGCAAGAACATTTTGTTGGATTCAGAACACAATGCTCACATTTCAGACTTTGGTACTGCTCGAATTCTGAAACCTGACTCGTCGAACAGGACGGCTTTTGCCGGTACTCTCGGATATGCTGCTCCAGGTAGTATCATATTATTCCAGTGTATACTCTAATTCTGAAGGCCAAATAAGCCAATTACTCCCTAACTGAGCTCAAATTGTCTACTGCCCCTGAACTTGGCAAAAGTGCACCAGTTTGCCACCTAAAAGTCGCATGTCAGCTTATAGTTGGAGAGAGAAAAACCTGGAAAATGATATCTTTGAAAAGTCAAACCAAACCAACCACAACCTGACACGTAACATTCATGGGGCAATTTAGTACACTTTTGCCAAGTTCAGAGATTTAATAGAAACAAGTGAATGTTCATCAAGGAGAAAAAGACCATTTGGACCAAGTTCAAGGGCTAATTGATGTATTAGGCCGATTCTGAAAGCAATTCGAGGTCTAATTCACATTTAAATTTGCAGAGCTTGCTTACACAACAACATTGAGCGAAAAATGCGATGTTTATAGCTTTGGAGTGGTAGCAACGGAAGTAATAATGGGAAGTCATCCAGGTGACTTGAGCTCATATCTCTACTCAACGTCATCATCATCAAATCAAATGCTATTGGAGGATATTATGGATCAACGCCTTCAGCCACCTATAACTGAAGAACTTGCATACGAAATTGTTGTAATTGCTAGATTAGCGTTTGCTTGCCTCAATGTAAATCCCCAATTTCGACCTTCGATTCAACAAGTGTCCCAAAAGCTATCAAGAAGGCGAGGAACTATGCCAAAGCCATTTTCCACAATCACTATCCAAGATTTGCTCGATTCCAGCGCCCTAAATCCTTGATTAATTCCGCATTGTATCAACTCTGGAGCTGTTTTCCAGTGTTGCGTTCTGTAATTCTACGAACTAGATCCCGTTGCTAATAAAAGAAGAGATCAGCTATAAAATAAACCCTGACCTTTCGTTCGATTTCAATGTGACATGATACATGGCAAACACATTATGAGTGAAAGCAAAATGGATGATTCCAAAAATTAAAAGTGAGAAATCAAATGATCAGCCAAATATACTGCATATAACCAAATGGAAACGGAAAAGAAGAAAAAAAAATGAAAGAACCGTGAAACCTTTGCGATTGCGCTCCTCTGAAATGGACCAATGGTGAAGATGATCCGACCATCTTATATAGCAAAAGTAATCTTTCCATTGCGGAAGATCACAAGCATGAAATTGCTATACAAAATAAAGAAGAATAAAGAAGGCAGCTGTTTAATTTGAATTGAAAGAGAGACTGAAATGAAAATCAACAATTGACACTGTATTGCCAAGGTGCTAATTCGTAGTTTGATTGAATGGAATATTACCAAAAAACTATATAAAGATCAAATTGAATTGAATCCAAATAAAAGAAAAAAAAATGAACTAAACTGAGTTGTTCAATTTGGTTATTTCGGTTGGGTTATACCTGTATAATATTTCTATATTTTCATGTGAACGGGTAGTTATAATCAACAACTTCCATTTCGATAAATAAACACTTTACAATAATATAATACAATAGAAACTCTCATAAGTTCCCACACCGTTCCACGTCGGCCTTGGTTAGAGCTAGATTTTTTTTTAAAAAAAAATTATCTCATTTGAGCTTATATTAAATAAAAAAAATTCTACAGCTTGCCCTAAATGTGACTTAAACTTAGGATCTTTAGAAGTCAGAACTTCAGTATTAATCACTTGACCAACACTTCACTCACGATAAAAGCTCGACTTAATAGTATTTAATTCGAATTTGAATTTAGCATGAGATATTCATAAATTAAACCAAACTTTCTAAAATTTGGATCAGTAGCTTGTATAATATTTTTATGTATAACACATATTATTAGTAATTTCTTATATATGTTGTTTTATTATAATATATAATCCGGAATCATTTTTAGTTTATATGTAAAATGAGTAAGTGTACATGTACTATATGGTCTATGTAGTTTTTTTTATTGAAGAAGTTGATGTAGTTTTGATGTTTGTTGGAAACCATATTTTTTCTAATTTCATACCTTATTTTTGTATTTTTAGATTATCTAAAATTAATTTGTGCAAATGTTGTATTTAGATCATAATTATAACAAAATTAACCCGATTAAAGGACACTCATTTAGACTTACAAGCTCGCAAATTGAATCGATTAAAAATATTTTAAAATTAACGAGCTTTGAGCTGAGGCGAGTTTACTCATCTATTTTTAAATCAAACCAAACTCAAATAAATTTAATGTTGATTCGATTTTTTAACATCGTACCCTATATAAAACATAAAAAAACATTGTCACGAACCAAGCAAACAAATATATAAGTTTAATAGCCACTCCTTCCTTTGGAAATGAAAAAAGAAGTTAGGGTCGTGAATTAAGCCTCAATATTATTCAGAAATTAAAATGTCCAAATATAAATTCCCTTCAAATTCTCCATTTTACTTTAGCAAAATTCAAATATATAAGACGTTCATTCGAACTCTCAGGAGCTGGAATGATATAGATAAAAATGGCAGGTCTTCGTCTACCAGACGAGCTATGGAAGCAAATTCTAGAATTAGGAATCCGAAACTCCAAATTCACCTACAAAGATCTATGCTCTCTTTCCATTTCCTGCAAAGGCCTCCACCGCTTATCCCGTGAAGACTCCCTTTGGTCCAATCTCCTCTTTTCGGACTTTCCTGCAACATCTCAGCTTCAAAACCCTAACGCCGCCAACCACCGACATCCAATGTTGCTTTCGGCTAAATCGACTTACAAAATCAGGTACTTTAAGTTGATGTAGCTATAGTTTTGTACCTGTTCGAGATTGAATTTGATGCTTATAGTTGAATGAAAACTCGGCCGTTTGTTTAGGTTTGAGAGGGAGAAAGAGAGGATGCTGGCTGCGCATAGAAGGGCGGTTTTCAGGAAGGAGAGTGAAATTGTGGACCGGGAGAGGAAGATAAGAGAAATTGAGAGCCGAGTGGTTCAAGAGACTGAAAGAATGAGAGACGCCTCTATCGAATTATCCAACTTGCACAAGGTCAGGTAATCAGTTATATATAGATACTATGTGATATGTTTCTGTAAGTATGATTTAATTTGATGTTTATGGAGGAAATTATTGTGTTGCTGATTGCTAAATTTTGGAAAACTTTGGATAGCTAAATTGTTTCACTCTTTGAATTTTTTACAATTTTTTTCCAATGTGATCAGCTTGATTGAAATTCTGTTGTTGGAAGATGCTTTCATAAGCCTACCAGGAGAAAGAAAGATGTGTTATGTGTAGAATCTAGAATTTCGTGGTTTGTAGTTAAGTAAGAGGTATCACCATATTAGTACTTTTTGATTTCACTTAGAAGCAAGTTATATGTTGTTTAGAGTGAATATCTGCTCAGATCATTCTTCATCTTATTTATGTCAACATTGTGCTAATTTATTTGGTTAGGATTGCTCTCTGAAGTTGCTATTTTGATATATAAGAGAAAATACTTTTTCGTTATTTTCAGGCAAGCTACTGTGGCTTTGAATGTGTGGCAACCAGAGGTGGTTAGAAGTAGGCAAAAGCAAATAGTAGAGCAGAATGTTGTTTCTGTTGAATCTCGAGTTCATTCACTGGAGATGGAGCTCAGGCTTTGCAAACAGCAAATATCAGGATTAAATAAGGCCTATGTAAGTTTTCATATCCCATTGTCACTGTCACATATGTAATGTTTTCAACATAAGTGGTTGAATTATGCTTTATGCTATATCGGGTAGAAAAATGAGAAGCAGATGCTCAAAAAGGCAGTGGAAGAGTTGGTATCTATGAAGTATCACCCTTTACGAGATTATAGGTTGACAACAAATGGGGATAAAGAATGTTACAAGAAGAGGAAGAAATCGAAAACACACGATAACAGTAAGGATTTTAGTCACTATATTGAAATCTCATAAACCGTATGCCACTTATTATAGGAGTATTTTGTTTAGAGCACTTGGTTTGCTTTGTTTCCGCTCTTAATTTTTGGTGTGTGCCTGTGTCGAATCTCTTGGAAAACAACCCTCGTGGTTGGCGTGGCGCACTGTCATTTCAGGCTTCTAGATCATATTTTTGACATATTGGCCCTTGTATTTTTCTTGTCTGTAAGATCTTACCCCTTGATAGAAAGTTTGTTTCTTGATAAATGTTTCTGTTAGCAGTGTGTGAGACATGCCACAACTTGCTAAAATAGTTTTCTCCCTGATATTTGAGTAAGTAATACACTGTGAATCAACTTTCTATCGAGGGCTAACTTTTTTTTATGAATTTTTAAAATACAAGGACCAAATATACAGAAATTAAAAGTACATGCGCTAAAGTAACAAATTGTGCCATGTATTGGGGGCTTAATTATGGCTTTGCCAGAGTTCTCTCATCAACTGTCTTTTTCCTTACCTCAGTTCGGTGGCCCTGCCATTGTTATGCGGAGCCCATTTTAATAAAAATAACTTATATGTGTTTGACTAATAACTTCATCTAACCAGAATTTAAGGGGTTGTCTTCAGACATTTTTTTTGGTTGCCCATTTGGTTCACCGGAACTTTGCTCCGACTACATCCAGATCCGACCTGGGTCGCGCACCTAGATGTGGTGGGTGAGTCTTCCAATAAGGATTTTTTGCATTCACTAGGACTCGAACTCGAGACCTTGCTTAAGCGATACTAAGCCTCTTATCCCTTGGACCAACCCTTATTGGTTTGTCTTCAGACATTTAGTTAGATGAAAAGATGGCTATATTTTATGTTAACTGGCTTCACTGTTATTGGTGTCTGAGTTGTCAAATGTTTGTTCCATATCTGAGTTAGAGCCAACAATACCGAGATAATATTGTGTCAGTTTTGACTGACAATACAGTAATTGTATAACTCTGGACTCTGGGACCAACAGTTGTTTATGAATTTGCCAATTCTATCCCTTAACAAGCTTTAGAAGTCTTAATGAATGCCAGTTATTTTCTTACAGCTGCTGAAAGATGAGGTAAAAACATCAGAGAAGAGCTAGTGGACCAGCTGACAGAGATGTTTCTCATCTCTAGTTTGTGCTTTGAACAAGATTTTCTATCAGAAACGCTGTCAGGCATTTACTCTGCATCATTTTCACAAGGTACGCATTGCAACAGCCAATCTTCAATCTGAAGGTTAGTAAAAAAAATCTGTAGGCATGAATAAGGAAGTCAATCATGTTGTAGAATGTCAGTTTGAGTTATTATATGCATGTATAAGAACCTAAAAATGAATAAATTTACTAAGTGTTCCCTAATTTTCAAGAATTTCTTGATATTAATCTATAAATTAAGAATTTACTATGCGTAAACATGATTAAGGTTGTAATAGTGGATTGGGTGAAGTGATCAGTGTCAAGTTTAGATGAGTTTTCATAATTGTTGTTAAATGTCTAGTGGTCCTCAGCCTCAAAATGACCCCAGACCTAGCTGGTGCAGACATGATAGGGCCAGGCACTGTTCTGTGTCCAGCAATGCTTGGCTTTAGGACTTGGGGCATTAAAGTTTTTAAATTGATTGGTTGAGATTTTTATTTAAATGTATCTCCCTCAACATTAATTTTTATCACTCATTTCTGTTTTAGATAAATTCAGTATGTTTCATCTTCTCGTATGTAAGCTTTAGTTTTAAATTTACATTACATTTTATAAATTAGAGATATACCAGTTTCTTTTAAACATATGTTTTGTAGCCATTTTTAAGTAATTCAATTGAATCGCCTAGTTATTGATCATCTTTAGAAAGGGATAAAATAAAAAAAAATTTCCAAAGGACATTTAATTGAATCCATTTATTTAAAATGAACTGTGTGAAACCTTAGCTTTGAGTAAAAAATAATCAAGGCTCAAGGGTTGTATGTAACTCAAGTTTTTACCATCTCATTTTCCACTGTGGCAATATAGCATTATTATTGAACCTGCCACTGATTGGTTCTTGACTTGAGGCAAAACCAGGAGAAAACCGACCGGGCGTGGCACGTACCACCAGTTCTGGTTGAACCTGGTCCGTCCGGCCAGTCCGGTTTGGTTTTGAGAAATATGATTAGAATTCAAACAAAGTAACATTTTTATTTTTATTTGTTCCTAGAAGCCGTTTCTTATGAAATAATAATGTATTAATATTTAATTAACTTCGAACAGTATGTGAAGTGCATAATAATTTGAATTACAGCTGAACATGTAATTGAACTTTTATGATGACTAATCCTCCCATTGCTTTTCAAGTAATGAAAAGAATTATTAAAAGGACATGTTAAAATATATGTAAATATTTGATGGAATAATTATGCATATAGTAATGACAAAACAAGAGAATTTGCTAATTTTTGAATGTAATCTGAAATTATTTTGGTGTGGAAAGTGTTATGGTTTTGGTAAAGCATAATTGAATGCAAAATATAGTTACTGCAAGTAACAGTGGACATTAAATTAATAAAATCTGAACTGCAAGTAATGTAACAGTGAACATAAAATAATAATTAAGTGCAGCCATTTGTGGTGGGTGGGTCTGGTTCTGCATATTTGGAATTGTCGGGAAACAGAGGCAAAGACCATTTCTAGGAAAATTATATTTATTGTTTTGGAAGGTTATTACTTTAGACATTTGACCCGACTTCCAGATGTTGCTGATTCAGTAGCGACCTCTTCGTCAGGCTGGCTAGGCCACATCCAGGCTCGGGTTGAACTTAAATTGTTATTCCCCATTTCTTGCCAATGACCCGTAAGTAGTTTTTTAAAAATAAATTGGATAACTTGAATAGGATTTAAAAAAAATTGCGTGATTGAATAGAAAAAAAATAATTCTACTCCACTTTAGATGTGACTCGAACTTGAAACCTTTAGAGTCACATAATTACATTCCTTTTTTTTTTTGATAAAACACATAATTACATTCCTTACTTGAGTAATGTACAGCTGAATTTATTTAGCATAGTTTAAAAGTTTAATAGGCATCATAAAAAAGCAAATTATTTATTAAATCTAATATATAAATATATAATAAATAACATTATAGTGATTGATACAAAAATCAAGTCTGGTCGGCTTCAACGGGCTGAGCACGATTAGCAAAAAATGAATGTCTAAGCCAAGCTCCGCTCATAGAAGCGTTCAGGTTGAGCCCCGCATATGCTTAGCCCTATGAATTGGTCTCTCACTCCCCTCCGGCAAAAAGCACCAATATTTTTGGCAAAGTGGTATAGACTAACAATTCATTATGTTGGTTTGGTGTTAATGCTGCTTAAATGTCCATTTGATATACATTTTGTTATTTAATTGAACCATTTATAACTGGGAAGGGTGAATGAGCTCTATAAACTGTCAATGAACAAGTGAGCTAAATGGAATGTGAGTTATTTGTACAATTTAGTTCAAATGGTCATGAAGTATTCATCTCGTTATCCATTTGAACCTTTTTTTTGTGGAGAAGGTGGATAAGCTCTGCATAGTGTTGGGAAAAAAGTGTGGGTTGTAATAAAACAGATATTGTATTAATCATTTATTTAACTGTCAACCGTATTAAGACATGTTTGTGAACCTTCGCGCTTGCCCAACTCGTAATGGATTTAAGAAATGATTTTTTTGACATTTGTACAGTCGAGCTTGAATTCTCTAGTTTGAGAATAATTATTTAAAATATCTTAGACAAGTCCGACCCACATTTTTTTTAATTATAATGTAATCATTTTGTTAATTGTTGAGTTTGAACATGTAGTATTATTTAGAAAAATGTTCTGTTACATTTTATTTGAAAAATTTTATTGTAATATTTATAATTTAGTAAATTTTATAATAAAATATTCTTCTACATAAAAGAAAATGAACAATGTCGATTCCCGCAACCATTAAGGCAGTGCTCTTGTGAATTAAACTTGAAATGCTGATGAAATGGATTGTCCATTGTTCAAGGGTGAAAGCCAATGAATAATACTCCATTCCAATGACAGCCAGTAGGAAGTTGGGATCATCTACAACGACCAATATTCAATGTTTTAGACAATGGATCGAATGTGATTCGTCCTATGTAGTTCGCATGCTTTCCAAGCGAAGCAAAGATATCTCATGTGCTATTCGTCAACAATGGCTAGCTTGTTTGTAGACTATTGAGGGTATGCGTTTAATGCTTCACATCCTTGTTAGTGGAACTTTTTATTTTCTTTTGTAATATCTTTTATTCTCTAGATTTAGCTTTTTAAAAAGCTTTTTTTTATTTTCTCAACTTTTTATTTATTTCGTATTGACTCAATTATTTATTTTTATAATTTAATAATATTGAGCTCAGATTTTTTTATTATGACATTGGGAGTGTCAACCTAGTTATAAAATGGTGTCCATTTGAGTTTGTTGACCTCAAACTTTTGGTACAAATAATTAATAATGATCAATTGATAATAACAATAGTAATACTTATCATAATTATTGCTATTATTAATAATGATAGTAATACTTAATGATTAATTAATTATTAGTTATTTATTTCTTATAATAATTACGAGAATATATTAGTTATTCTATAATACTTAAATAATTATTATTATTATTATTAAGAACAGTAAGTACTATACTGATTATTATTAATATGTATAACAATATTTATAAAAAAATTTAAAAAATAAAATAATGATGATGGTGATGATAATGGTATATAACTAATTATTCAATGGCCGCGCTTGACCAGGTCTAGTCGGGCCGACAAAAAAGCCCAACCCTAGCTCGGATTAGGTTGGGTTTGAACTTAAAACTCTATTTCTGAGCCAGACCGAATCCACCCATTAAATAATTATTAATTTTTTAATATATATTATATATTTTAAAAACAATTTGTTTTAGTAAAAAGAAAAGACTATATTCAAATACGTTAAATAACATACAAAGACGTGTAAACGTCGACAGATTGATTTTTGTATTGAATTTCATTTATAGAAATTGTAACTCATGAATTTATAAATATTCAAAGCATATACCATTGTTTTAATATAAAAAATAAATAATTAAAGGCTCATAAATGATGTATCTCTATTATTTTAAGGAGATGTTATATAAAAAATCCTAATCAATGATTTGAGATCTGTCGCCTCATTTATTTATAAGTTTATTTATTAGGTAGAGAGAAAATTTTATTAGGCTCTTTCTCCCTTCTATCCTTTATTTTTTTGTCTTACTTTTTCTTTATTTTATTTGGTATTTTTGTGAGAATAATCTACATCAACTATTTTTTTATTGTCCACGCGATTATCTTCTTCAAACATGAATCTCTTGCTACATATCTCAATTTTGATAGTTTTGCAACTGGATTGGGCTTCATCACCCTTTAGATAAGATATTTGTTAATCTTTTACAGTAGATACCCATATCTATGTACAACAAGATCGTTTCAGATCTACACTACTAGTTGATGTTACGGCGTAACCAAATATTCTTATGGTTGTGGATATTCGAGATCTTTAGTTGGGGGTTAAAAAATTTTGGTTGCAGTGTTTTATCTTTTGTTTTCAGATTAAGTCTTGCCTAAGGGCATGTTTGTCTTGCTGTAACAACAAGATTAGTTTGTTTGTGTTTAGTTGTGTTCCTTCTGGTGTTTTGATTCCGGTTAGCTATTTTTCGTATTTTTAGACTAGTCTATATTTATCAGTCTGCAAATCACACTACACGATTGTTAGATTGAGCAGTTGATTCTTCGACATGTAGGGGATTTTACTTTATGTTTGTTCACATTTGATTAGAGCTGTAATTGTTTCTAATTTCATATAATAGACTATATTCTTTAATAAAAAAAGAAATGTTATATATATACGGGCTGGGCCGGACATAGATTTTTATATGAAAATCAAACCGAACTATTATATATTCGTGCTTTTATTAGCTTGGGTCGGACCGGACTTATATCAAAATATGTTTATTTAAATCCGATCCATGAAGGTCGGATCTGAACAGGCCAGACAGGTTAGTGGCCAGGGTCTAGATATTAATCCACATGAGATGAATGAAGCTAAATCACACTAAAAGAAACTCAATATTGGACTAAGAAAAGATACTCCTTCAAGTCTTTTTAATTATAACTATTCTTTTTCAGCTCGTTCATTTTAGTTTTGAACATTTTTTGTAGGTAAGAAAGTAGATTTAATTTATCATGAACTTACAAAAAAATTATCAAATTCTAATAACATAATTTAACTAACATATAATGAATTCAAAATCAAAGTTTACTTCACAAGTGAATAAATTTGAGGAGTTTACAATTGGTTTCGCCTAGATTTAATTTTTTAAATGTTTAAGATACAATATAGACCTTCAAACTAATTATAAAACAAAATTTGAAATTTATGTACAATTTCAGGGGCAATTAATTCAATATTTAATAAGAAGAAAAGACTTATTGATAGGGGCTCATTGGCCATTAAAAGCTATAATAAAGAGGGGGCCTGCAAATGTTATGAGTCTTTGAGCAACAATAGGGACATTAATTGTATAACATTTGACAACTCCATTGTGTAATTTATAGCGTTACATTTTTTTGGTTAGATGCTATTGCTACATAAAATATAGCCCTTACTTGGTTTAATATAATCTAATTATTAACTATTCAATATTTTGTAAAATTATAATAATATTAATAATAATAATAATAATATTATCATTATTAGAATTATATTTTTCTTATAAAATTTTTGCAATTGCTATTACTTTAACTGCAAAATGCGGTCCTTGGATCGATTTGATATTATCTACTCTAAATTTACTTAGTCATAGACATCCTTTGAGCTAGGGGAGAGTTTATTAGTTTGTCATACGACTAAACTAAACAAAGGAGTGTCACATGTATGTGCTTCCATGTGTCAAATTTACAAGGCTTATGTTTTTTTTAATTTACTTTCTATTCAGTTTAGTTCAGTATCAATTAATTTAGTTTAGTATTATTCAGTTTATTTCAGTTCAGTTTTAGTATTCAGTATTCAGTTTCAGTATTTAGTATCCAGCATTCAATATTCAGTATTCAGAATTCAATATTAAGTTTCAGTTTATGCATTATATCAATATTATTAATGTATATTATTATTTATAAATATTAAAAAATAATAAATATTAATTATAATATCATTTTAATTTTAATTTTAGTTCATTTTTATTTATATATTAAATAAATATTATTAATTAATATCAGTAATCATAAATAACAACAAAGAAAAAGAAACCAATAAGAATATTTTTTAAATTATTAATTATTATTTCTACCATAAATAATTTTATAAGATAAATAAATAAATAAATAAAAGTAATAATATTTTATAAATATTAATAATAATTAAAATAATAAGGTAATATTCATAACAATAATTACAATAAATAATAATACTAATAATAATAATAATAATTTATAATGGTATATTTAATTATTATTACATGTAACAATTAATAAATTTTATTAGAATGTATAGTATTATTTTTTATTATTAATTATTATGTATTTTAATATTTTTAAAATATTATTTATATTATTAATTATAATTCAGTTTCAGTATTATTCAGTTTCAGTATTGTTTAGTTTCAGCATTTTTAGTTTCAGTACAGTTCAGTTCAGTTCAGTACCATTCAGTTCAGTTCAGTACCAATCAGTTCAATTTAGTACACCTACTTATCAGTTGAAAAAAACAGGGCCTTAATATATCAAGAACTTTTTAAATTTATCCCTAAACACCTATTTGTCCCCTAAACTTTCAAAAATTTCCAATGACGCCCTAAACTTGTAAAAAGTTCCAAATAACTCCTTAAACTTGTAAAAAGTGAACCAATTTGCCCCTTCAATGCCACGTGTCGGCTTTTGATGGGAAGAGAGAAAAATGACATCTTTGAAAAGTCAAACCAACCAAAATTTGACACGTGGCATTTAGAGGGCAAATCGGTTCACTTTTTGCAAGTTTAGGGGGTTGTTTGAAACTTTTTTACAAGTTCAGAAATTATTTAGAACTTTTAAAAGTTAAGGGGGTAAATGGGTATTTTGGGACAAGTTAAGGGTTTTTTTTGATATATTCAGCCAATATAGAAAAATGAAAGTAATCGTAACTTTTATAAAAATCATTTCAATAATTTTATGGAAAAATTTCTGAAAGAAATTACCATATTCTTCAGCCAAAATCCAAAGATAAAGTGTGAAAGCTCTCTATGTCCTAGTATCTTATCAAGTCGTATTCAAAATTAAATAGTGAGTATTAATATTCAAAAACTCCATTAATCACATCAAATCTCAAATCTAACATGCACTGATTTGATTAGTGAAAATATTAGGACAGTAATTAATTTCTAGAAAATTGAACTTGTTCTTCTTCTCATGTACTAGTAACAATTATATATAAGGGTTAATTTCGGCTTTTAATTTGGCTTGAGCAATAGGTAATTTTACCACAAAATAAATTTAAATTACAAATTAATTATTAGTTTTTTTAATTTGACATCACAGACAAATTAATTTAAACAAAATAATGTCTACAAAAGAATATAACACTTCAAAAAAATTTCAATTTATATGAACAAAAAGTTTGTCCATTTTGTATATTAGAGTTAATAATTTATTTCGTATCATATTAATCTTGTAAACCAAGTTTATCGATCAAATAAGCACATATGTTAGGCCATATTTTCTTGGACTATAATTTTATTCAGTTCAAATCGCTTCAGTTCAGTTTTGTTCAGTTCAGTTATACGTAGTTATAAATTTACATTGAAATAAGTTCAATTCACTTAGCTTCAATTTAATTTAACTAACTTCAATTCAATTCATAAAATTACAGTGTAAAAAAAATATGGCCTTCCCTCTCTGATAAAACTGTACATATAAAGCTATTTCCTACTTCAGTTTTGAAACTTAAAACTAATCCTGCCTGGCACGCTTGTGAAACTGAACAACCAAAATTATCCAGATATTCAAGAAAAGTTAGTAAATTAAAATTAGGCAACAATAATAATTAGAAAGTTACAAAATTTTCCTCTCTCAGTCAAACAGAGAAGTGAGGGGAAAACCAGAAGCAATAGGTAGGGCTAGAAATCAATCAAGCCGTTCGTGAACAGCTCAGTGTTCGGCTCGATAAAAGTTTGATTTGACTTATTTTGATTTTTAAATGAACAGTTTGAACATGATTTTACGGCTCGAATTATAAATGAACGTAACATGAACCCAAAGCTCGGCTTGTTAACTCATGAACAAACTCGATTAAAAGTTCGTGAACAAGTTCGTGAACTGACTCGCTAAATGTTCGCAAACTAGATATCAAAAATAAAATTTTATAGAATTAAATTAAAGTATGACTATATAAAATTAGACTAATATAAGTATATAATATTACCCAACTCAATCTTATGGCTCACTTTAAATTATGTATTAAAGAGGGGATGTTGTGATACCTTCCATCTCCATACATACGTTTTCACCAATTGGATGTAGCTCAATTGGTACACCACTCAATGTTAGTGGTGGGAGGTCCTAGGTTCAATACCTAGCCTCTTCAAAAATGATTCTTCAAAAAAAAAGAGGGGATGTTGTTCACGAACAAAGTCGACAATCTTGTTCACGAATAAATTTATGAACTACTCACAAAGAACATAAATGAATTATTTGCGAACAGCTTGCAAATAAAAAAATACTTAAATAAACCGAATATAAATAGAATTTTAAGCTCGAATTCGACATCATTTCCACCTGAATTTGATAAGGGAGTTTTATTTGATGATGGCACGTGATCCTTTTATATATGAGAAAAAGCCAAATTCAGCTTAGCACAGCACTTACTTCTCTTTTGACTTTTGCCCTCATTTCTTGTATTAATGTTATTTAGATTTTGTTTTTATATATTTTTCTCGTAACAGTTACTGTTTAACACAATTTTATGTTGAATCACAGTTATATTCTTCCTATGTTACCAAAATCGTAACTAACGTCGTTGGTGAAATAAATAGTATGCGACTTAATTAATTTTATCAGTATAATAAGTGATTTTATCAGTTTTTATTTTTAAAAGAATATATTATTTAGGTTTTTTAGTGGCTACTACAACGTTTTTTTGGATCTTCTGTAATGCTATTTTGTGTTGTCAGAGGAGTTGAAAAGGAATATATATTATTTAAGATTTTTAGTGTGTAATGCAACGCTTCTATGGACCTTTAGCAACGCATTTGCATATTGCCGAAAGGGTTCTGAAAAAGCTGGGTTTAAACCGGTTCATCGATTTACCGATTTAACCCAATTTTTTAAAAACCGTTTTTAAACTATATTGTACCATAGCCATAATCGGTTCACAATTAAATCGATTGAACCGGCTAGTACGATATTGATAAGAGTGTATTTTTCTATCACTTTCTCCAACTCATACTCATTTTACATTAAACATTAAACCATAATAACACATATCAATCAACCAAGTCTTACAAAAAAAACCTCTCGAACGACTATATTATAAAAAAAAATAAAGGGAAGACACATACCTATTTTCCACTATTAATAGTAACAAAAGAGTTGCTCACTGCTAAAGCCATATTGACGGTGAAAACAACATTAATTAAATGTGCAATATAATAAATAACAGGAAAAGAAAGAAGAGTGAGGAAGGTATAGATTCATTATTGTTGGTGTATAAAGAGAAAAAAGATCATAAAAACAAAGAAAAAATGACCACATATAAATACACACACATGATCATGAGTTGGTAATAAACTGAAGGGTCCATACAGCTGTTCATAACAAAGACTGTATAATTAAGCTCAAAAACAAAAAGAAAACAAAGAAACCAGAAAAACAAGAAAAGATCAAAAAAGAAGGCCATGGGCAGACCTCCTTGCTGTGATAAAGTAGGGATTAAAAAAGGTCCATGGACCCCTGAAGAAGATATCATTCTTGTATCTTATATTCAAGAACATGGCCCTGGTAACTGGAGATCTGTTCCTACTAATACTGGTACTTTTATTTTTCTTCTCTTTAATTATTTTTCTTCTACTAATTTTGAAGTTTTTGGGATTAACTAGCTATATGTTTTTGATTAGGGTTATTAAGATGCAGCAAGAGTTGCAGGCTTCGATGGACTAATTATCTTCGCCCCGGAATCAAAAGAGGCAACTTTACTCCTCATGAAGAAGGCATGATCATTCATTTGCAAGCTTTACTGGGTAACAAGTATGTTTTTTTTTCCGGGTTTCTTTGATTTAACTTTGAAAGAGTTGGAGTTCGAAACTCCAGTAATTTTAACAAGTATGTTTTTTTTTTCGGGTTCTTTTTATTTAACTTTGAAAGAGTTGGAGTGCGAAACTCCAGTAACTGTAACGAGCATGTGTTTTTTTCGGGTTTTTTTTATTTAACTTTGAAAGAGTTGGAGACCGAAACTCGAGTAATTTTATAGTGTGTGAATTATCTACAGATGGGCCGCGATAGCTTCGTATCTCCCGCAAAGAACAGATAATGACATAAAGAATTACTGGAACACTCATCTGAAAAAGAAGCTCAAGAAACAGCAGTCTCATAACTCTGATCCAGTACTTTCTGATTCTTCTCCAACTCATTTCATGTCAAAAAGCTTCAATTCTTCATCTACTAATAACAACAACAATTTCGATTTGAGCCCCAATTCGTCCTCTTCAACTCTAAGGTTAATCAATCACAATTCCTCAGCAGCAGCTGCTGCTGCCACGTATGCATCCAGTACGGAAAATATTTCCAGGCTTCTAGAGGGTTGGATGAGATCATCTCCAAAACCACAAAACAAGGAAAATACCGACGGAAAATCCGTTGCTAATTCCGTCGCTGCAGGTAGTTTTCCAAAGCCTGAGCAAGAAAGCTGCGGCGGCGATTTGATATCTCATGAGGACTTTGAGTCGATATTATCGTTTGAGAACATGAATAATGAAAGTGAAGATGAGAAGAAGAAGCAAAATATCAATATTAGTAATCATAATAACAACAATCCGCCACTAACGTTTCTGGAGAAATGGCTGTTGGATGAAAGTGTTAATTGTCAGGTTGAAGAATCTATGCAACTTTCTCCTATTTTCTGATTAATTAATTAATATAATTATTTGTATTTTCCTACTATTTTCCCCTTAATTTAATCTTTGATTCTCCTAATTTTTTTTCTGACAAAAAAGGGAGTTTGAGATGCAAATTAATGGACAATTAAGGGGAGAAATTCAAAGAAAGAAAAGGAGTGTTCTAATTATGGATTAATTATGCAGAGCATAATCTTAATTTAGCTGAGATTCTTGTTGGAATCTCTGGATTTGCAATTGTAATTAACTTCAGTAATTTTTATTCGTATGATTAACTAAATTTATCCTTGCAGTTAATCTTATAGATGAAGTTATTGATTATTTTTTATAGCAATCATATTGTATATTTATTCTTTTATCTACTTGTTTAAGTTTATTGCTTAAATGGTTTCTTTATATGGTATTACATACACTTCCATCAAGTGGTAGAGAATTTAAATATTGAAAATTCTATTTTTTTATAGAAATTTTCATATATTAAAACAAATACTATATTATTGTACGGAGTTTAAGTTCAAGAATTCAAATAGTTATCTACTTACTTAGCGTTCTAATCGAGTTGAGCGGCTCCGAGCAGTTTGAGATTGGCTCGATTAAAATTCGGTTAAAGGCTCGGTTTTATAAGGTTCGACTCGAGTTCGAGATCGGCTTAAGATATTAACGAGTTAAGCCAAATATTTTGAGGTTCGGTTTGAAAACTCTCGAGCATACTTATATAATTTATTAATGAATTTATAATATTATTAATTTCTTATACATTTGTAAAAATATGGTAGGTCAGTTTTAAGTAAAAGGTGTGTATAGTACTCTTAATTATTTCTAAATATCTTTAAACAAATTGTATTCATATTATCAACTGGACTTTGTACAATTGGTAGATCCACAAAGTGTGGGTCGGGATGATCAGAAATCAATTCCTGACTCCCACATAAACTCCTCTTATTTAAAAAAAAAATTGTATTCATATTCTAATGCTATCACTTCCTAAAAAACTTTAACCTAATCATTTAATATAAAAATGGTATGTCTATTTGAATTTTAATTTGGCAAAAAGTGTGTATGTAGAAATAATAAGCAAAAGATTTATTGGGTAAATAAAGATCGTCTAAACTCGTAAGCTCGCGAACTCGATCTGAGTTTGTCCTTGAGCTTGAGCTGAGCTAAAATATTCAAGGCTCGACCAGCTACTAGCCCAACCAAGCTCAATTATTATTATTTTCAAACTGAGTTGAGTTCAGATAGATTTAATCCCGATTCGACTCGATTACATCTCATAAATAATATTTCAACAAAATTATTTTTTATTTTTATGTATTAAAGTAAACTCCCAATGAAAATTCTACCTATCATCTCAAACTCTTCGATCAATTAATTATTTTGCATATTCCACATGGTTTGATAATTAATTACTCACACAAAAAAAATTTGTAGAGCTAGTTCATCTATATTTATGGATATTTAATCCATGCGTACATAACAAATGGAACTTTAGCCTATAGGAGTGTAATTTTTTTTCACGACATGGTAAAATTTGGTTAAAATTTTTTTTCACCATAAATGATTTCTGCTGTTTTGGAGGCATATCACAATTTTTTTGTTGGAAATTTGCCAATGACTAGGGGGTCCATGCTGGTGCAAGCTCATCCCATCACTGTCCATGACTAATATATATTCATTACAAACAAAATTGAGGTACTATATGTTTCAATTTGTTCTTTTAAGTTCTACAAGAAACATTAGATAATTGACGGCAGAAAATTGTTCATATATAGTAAACCAATACCATGAAGCTCATAGTCATACAGATGCAATATTAAAAACTTACGGTCTTTGCTTAAAATAAGGTTTTGAGTTTGAGTTCGAGTTCGAGTTCGAGTCCTCGTGAATGCAAAAAATCCTTATTGAGAGACTCACTCATTACAAAAAATTCGTTACCCGAATTAAATCTAAATATAAACAGAGCAAAGTTCCGATGAACTAAATAGAAAATAAAAAATCTACAGTCTAATCTAATAAATGACAATGAAATTAATAAATCTGATGTTCAAGTACACATTGGCAGAACATTTTAACAATAACATTCAACCACTTCTTCTACCTACAGAAATAAATTTTATATTTAATCAAATACGTCCAATTTGGCACAAAAAGTTATTTCAATATAAAGTTTTAAAAGTTTTAACTATATTCTTAAATTTAACAAATGTGCACCGGATTGCCCTCTTAAGATTAGAAATTATATGATGTTTTTATCTGACCAAACACATTCAAAGCTCTCTTAACTTGACACGTTTTATCACATGCCACCCCTAACTTTCAGCGTCATCACTTTACCTCCTAAAATTGGTAAAACTAATACAGTTTGCCCCCTCAGTGCCACGTGTCAGTTTCTGGTTGGTTTGACTTTTTAAAGATTTTATTTTTTAGGATTTTCTCTATCCAATCAGAAGTTGACACATGACATTAAGAGGGCAAACTGTATCAATTTTATCAACTTTAAGAGATAAAGTGATGACACTGAAAATTAAAAATAACATATAATATAACATGCTAAATTAAAAAGGCTTTAATGCATTAAGCCTTTTTATCTCCTATTCTTTTTATTAAACATAAATCATCACATCAACTACTAATAATTTACTTATTCTAAACCTTTTCTTATTGGTCTAATGAAAATTTGATGCATACATAATAGCAATAATAATAATTAATAATAATACCAACCTGAAATGATCTGCAATAAGCAGATGATTGACATGTACAAGACATCTCATTAATAGTTAATTAAGGTGATGATTAAAAGCCATATATAGTTAATGTAATTATTATTATTTTGAAATCAAAGGAGCCTATTTGCAATAGCATACATATATAGTTAGCTACAAAACTTAATTAAGAGCAGAATTAAACTTGGTTAAGTAGAAGAATGAGCAAATTAAGCATGAAAATTGATTAGTGAAAAAAATGAAATTAAAGAGAATATAAATAAGATAAGCAGAAAGGGAAAAATGAGAAAGTGTCACGAAAGTCTTGTTTCCAAATAAGGTAAAAAAATGAATCTTTTTTAGGGAAAAATAAGAGAAGAGGAGAAACATGTGATATTAAATGACCTTTCCGTGAAGAAATTAGAAAAAAATTGCATAATATTTTTCACAGGATTTATACAGCAAGTAACCTTAGTTTTATTTGCTACTCACCACCTTTTCTTTGGTCCCCTCAGCTCTTATTTTATTCCTACATGGCGGCAACTGAGATTAGAACATGTTGTTTTGGATTACGATTCAATTCAGTTCAGTTCAGTTCAATCCATTTTAGTTCAGTTCAGCTATGCGTAGTTATAAATTTACACTGAAATAAGTTCAGTTTAGTTCAGTTCAACTTACTTTAGTTCAGTTCAGTTCAACCAACTTTAGTTCAATTCAGTTCAACCAACTTTAGTTCAATTCAATTCAATTCAATTCACTTCAATTTATAAAATTGCACTCCAAAAGAATAAGGCCTCATTAATACTTTAATTTGTTGGGATAACTTATTAGTTCAAAATTTCTTATATTAAATGGTTGTGTGACATAGTATGGGAGATTTTAAGACTTTTGAATTCTAATTGTTTGATTGATTGATTAAATTTTATCATTTGGTTAAGTGTACATGATTTAAACCGAACGGGCATTTGTGTGCGAGTGTTTAAGTCAAATGGTTTATCACAAGTAGCTCATTAATACTGTCAGAATCCTTACTAGTAAAGTGATATATAAATCATCTTGTTAGTCCATCTAACCTAATTTTGAGGGTATAGGTGTATCTTACCCACTACTCGTGTTCTTAAAGAAAAAAATCTGTTAATAAATTTCTAATATATCCTATTTAATTTAATATATTTCAACATATCCTAAGCGTGCTCTTTTTGAAAAGTAAAAAAATATTGACTATAGTGTATATCGTGCTGAGATTGAGAATTATAGAAATGACGGAGTCTTTTAATATGTATGAAAGGCTTGTAACACATATTTTTACATGTGTGTAGATAGATCAAAAGTGTAAATAATTCGGACAGTGTCAACAAATATGTCGAAATGTGTTTGCAATTATTTTTACACATCAAAAGACCATGATCCTATGTATAACAACTCATTTTATTTCAACTCTATTGTTCTTATAAAATTTGTAATCCTCATCCTGATAGTTTTGATCATGGACATAAATTTAATAAATTGGATTCATCCTTAATCTTATTATCTGTTTTTTTTTCTAATATGTTGTTTTACTCGTAATTAACCCGTACAGTGCTTCATGTGAAACTCAATTATGGAAAAAAATCATGGGAAGAAGTAACCGAAAAAATAGCAGGCTGATTACCATTTTGAAAAGTAATCGCCTGCCACTACAATGAACTTCTGAACATTTGAAGCACGAGGTCAAGTTTTGTTGGAATAGGGAGATTACTTGAACATTTTTTAAGTCGTAAATATGCTTTCAGATTGAAATTTATTTGGTCGGTTCACCAAACATTCAATTGGATAAAATCAGAAAATTTAATCAAGAACCAAAATTAGATTTGCTGTGAAGAAAATATGAACCGAAAATTCTGTGTGTCTGCCAATTTCGTTTTTTTGTGATATATATAGCCAAAAACGCCAATAAACATGTCTAACAGACATATTATTTCGGATTGCAGCTATGTCTAAAAGACATGCTTTTTTGGGTTTCAATTGTGTCCGAAAAGACACACTGCTTCGGGTCCAAAATTCATTTCCGTATGAATTTTTCAAAGGATGCCGTGAGCACTAAATTTTAACGGCCCTTCTCACGAAACGATGATGAGAGCTAGATGATGCAATCTTTTATAGGTGTTATCCATCAGAGGTGTTCCTACTGCAGTAGAGATGAGTTTTAGCCAAAGTTGGAGACCTAGTCTGCATTTAGGGACCCGTACGGGTCAGACCTAGTGGTATAGGTCCACAGGTTGACCTGTACGAGTGAAACCCCCCACACGCCTGGGAGTGACCCATACAGGTCCCACCCCACCCGTACGAGTCCCGTGCGTGCCCAAATAGTAAGAAAGGCTAGTGAATCATGCCATAATTGGTTGTGATATGCAATTAATCCGATTTATTGTGTTCAGACGTGCAAAAATGCTATAAATAGAGGCTTTTTGCCTCATTTCAAAGAGGGAGCCAATTAGAAAAGAAATTAGATGCTATAGTTTATGATTTTTCAGCCATTTTACAAGTATTAGCAAGGGTATAGTTGAAGTATAAAAGGTATAAAATAGGGGGAAAACCCATTCGTTGAGGTTTTGTCCACAATTTATTCATTCCTAACTTCGTTCATTAGGATTTGGGGGAGGTTCCGTCCACACAAACACTCACCTAAACAGTCCTAAATCCATCATTTCATCATCTACTTTGGCTAGACTCTCTCGGCATAGGGATCGCTTCAAAGTGGATTCACGCCATAAAGGTACGCTCCTGAGAGTCAAAGAGACTCACACCGTATTATTTTTATTGTCATTTCTATTTTTTCAATTTGATTTATCCTTTATTTTGTTTTGGGTCTGGTTCTGACCCACATGGGCCTTGTTGGTACCTTCATGTCCTTAAGGATATTAAACTGGCGCGCCATACCCGTGTGGAAGGAAATCCCCTTTTATTATGTTCTTTCTCCATAAGTCTGCTCTTTTTAACTGAAATGAAGATTAGTTTATGTCTAGATAGGACACGTACGGGTCCCACCAGTAGCCGTATGGGTCTCAACCCACCCCTGTGGGTACTGGCCCCCAAGCAAAATCTTAGTTTCTCAATTAATTTATAAAATGAACCAACATCACCATTTGCCATCCAATCAGTTTCACTGATAATCCGGTAAATTAACCCACAACAAGTTAAAATGTGTTTTCACAACAAAATATGCTGAAGACCTGTTATTTCTTTTCGATCATAGAAGCCGCCCGGGCACTATCGATTGCAAAAACACCACGCTAACATAATCACATTTTTTCTAACAAAATGCTGACTTATGATGTGCCGTAAATTGTGCTAATTTTTATGGATGCAGGCAAGTTTATTTATTTTTGTTTTACAACTTAGAACAAATGTATAGGCTCCTCGTAATTCCCCCATTTTCCCCTGGTTGTAATTTTCATCCCCTTTATTACTTTTTCTTTATTATAAATTGTTGACCGCATGAATCGAGTGTGAAACAATGTAGAAAAATAGGATTTCTATAATAATTTCCCAAATGATGAAAAGAAAACAGGTTTATGCGGTGAATGTAATTTTAAATTAACTAAATGAGAAATAAGTGACTCATCCGATACCCGAATCTCTAATCCCAAAAGGTATGAGTCTCTTGCCCAATGGGAACCGTACCAAAACTCTTTCCCAAGTAGACAACTTTGGTAGCGAGACTATCATTTGTATCGAGATTTGGGTCTCGATTCATTTATCCATAAAAATTGGTTAAAATGTGCAAACCTGAATTAAATTGATTTTTCATCACGCTTAAATCAAACAAACCCCTAGAAGACCCCACCGCAAGGTGCCAAGGGATATCTATATATCTTCGACCACGAGAGTTCACAGTGGCGACTCTGCTGGGGATTAATCTTTTAACTTGTAAAATTTTTGTTTTTTTTTTTTGAAAGGCTTAAAAGATTAAGATGAGCACTGAAAATCATTTAGTTAATTCAGTCCGTTTTATTTTTCATCATTTGGGAAAATTATTACACTCTATCTTCTCATATCCTTCTCTCTAGAATTAAATGCACTCTTCTTCTAGCGCTAGGTTAGGGTGCGCTATTTTTTTTCGTAAAACTTATGAAGGTGTCACCCATGCTGGCCAAAAATTGGGGACATCCTAGTGGGTGGAGCACTCATTGTCATCTCCCTCCAAAAGAGGCTTGGTTCGATGGGAACCTACTACATTAACTTCTGTTATGTCCCTACACCGTTCTTATCGAAAGCCTTAGAATTTTATCCTCTTGGTACCTTTTTCCACTAAGATTAGACTAGGTCTCACTTTATTATCCTCGTGGTAATCAAAGGAAAATACCTTCAGAATCAGCAGGAGAAATAAGGTTGGAAGACATGTTTCGCATGTGTTATGTTGTATTCCCTTGTAATCAACCTCACCATGCATCTTTGTAAATTGCGCATGCATACCCACCCCATGCACATACTAATCTTTTGGTTACTACCTCAGCTAAATTCAATACTTGGCAACAATCTCAGGTCTTTTGGGTTGTATCTCGGGTTTGCCTCCACCTCATCCAGTTTAGTTAAGGGTTGAAACTCCACCTCTATCTACAAGCAGTTCGTATAGCATCCAGTTTGGTCCATTTTATTCTGCTACTACCCATCATCTTAAGGAGTTATCTCGCATCCTGACCCATGACGGCCAGGTAGATGTTGAGGTTGAGGATGTCGGTCTCAATGAGGAGGCAAATGCTTTAAGGGCTGATATTAGGTTGAAGATTACAAATGCCGTCTCACAGTATTTAGGGAGTTACCAGTTCCTCAACCGTATGAATAACAAGATGATGACTTCCATTAGGGCAATCTTAGCCGAAGAAAGGACGACCAATATCTCTCAAGGTACACCCGTCAAAGCTCCAACAGTCCATGCAGTGGTTAGTGAGCAACCTCCCCTTTCAAGGGTTACTCACAATCCATTCACTCAGACTTAATTGCCAACTTTTTAGGTCCAAGGAGGGTCTTCCAGTTAGTTTGGTCAGTTAGGTTCAGTTGGTCCATTTGGTGCAGCCAGTCATCCTTTATAGTAAATGGGTACGATAGTTCCACCAGCCATCAGTTAGTTTGCTCAGCCTAACTAAGGTTTTGTGCCACCAACATTTTAGTTCAGGCTGTCTAGTCCGCCTCCCAATTTTGTAGTCATGTCTAAGGGAACAACCTTTCCTCAATTAGCAGGTTTACCCTTGGGTACGATTGCTCAGTCAGATGAATCATCTTTGTCTATTGAATTGCTACCAATTCAAGTGTTCAGCCCCCAACACTGTCCATTCAAGCCACTAGGGAGGAGGATTGGGTCCCTGAAAAATTTAGTATGCCTAGCATAGCGAAGTATAAGGGAACTGGTCCCCTCTAATTGCATATCACTACCTATCATAGGGTAATGAGGATAAGGAAGTTAATCATCAAATTTCTTGCCGAGATGTTTCCTTGCACTTTGAAGGGTCCTACTATCGAGTGGTATAACACTTTGTCAGATGAGGTGACTAGAAATTGGAAGGCTTTATCCGAGGCTTTCATCGAGCAATATGGTTTTAATGCCACTATGAAGACCACCATGCAAAATTTGGAAGCTATCAAACAAGCCCTCAATGAAAAGTTTAAGCCATATTTCGAAAGGTGAATGGCCACCCAGATTTTGTTGAAGGATCATCTTACTCTCCCCAAGATGATTGTGAAGTTGATGGATGTTGATTTATCCGTATATCGCAAGGTTCTTGGTATAGATAATTTCTCTAGCTATGTTAAGGTCTTTGAGAAGGCCGAAAAATGGGAAAGGATCGAGGAATTGAAGAGTGACTCATCAGCCCCTTCCCCGACTTCGACATCCAAGTCAAGATCTAGTTCAGATCCTAAAACCGTAATCATACAAGAAGAGGTTACTGCAGTCAATACCATTAAGGATGGTATTTCTTCTTGGAAGGCACCTTTGCCTGCCATCTTTAGTAAGTTGAGGGCACTTGGCCTTCTCCAAAGTGTCAAGACCTATGTTCCACCCAAGACCGAGGAGAGGGATTAATTTCGTGCTTATCATGTTAGCAAGGGTCATCACATCGACAATTGTATGGATTTACTTGAGGTAATCCATGGCTTGATTAGGGAGAAGAAGATTCATAAACCCGAGCTCAAGCCAAGCACCTTAAATAATCCTTTGCCAAATTTTGAGAAGCAAGTTATAGCTGTTAAGTCGGGGCTACCCTCCTATCATGTCTTTAATTTGATCATGCAAGCCAATCTTGTGGTTTATTCAGTAGTGGCTTTACCCAATGAGCCTACCCCTATCGATATTGATGCATATGAGTTAGAGGAAACCTATGACGAGGAAACCTATGACGAGGAAGCCATGTTGGTTTAACCTGAAACAATTCACATCGATGCTTATGTGTTAGAAGAGGATGATATCGAAGGACCAACATTGTTAGTAAAGACCTCCAAGGGGAGGAGTTATATGAAGAATGGGGCTTTGCATGTTACCCATAGTGGGAGAGTGGCCCCACCCCCTCACCCCTCTTCTGAGAAGAAGGAGGGGCATAGATGTTGACATCTAGGTAATCCCAAGTATCAATCAGGGTCCGACCTTTACACCTGGTGTTAAAACTTAAATCCCACCTGGCAGTGAGAAGGTGGATTTAAAAGTCACCCCCTTATCCAGCAGTTACAAGATACCCAAGCCAAGTACAATATTTGGCAACTTCTCATTAACTCTGAGGAACACACAGGGGTGTGATTGAGAAATTGAAGAGCATGGAAGCCACACCCTCTACTTCCTTGGTAGAGATGTTTTCAGTCATTAGGGGACCTCCTCCCAGCCATGTTGAGCCCATTATGTTTCATCCATCCGACCTCCCAGTTAAAAGGAACAAGCACAGTAAGGCACTTTTCATTAAGGTGCAAATCTTTGACCGTTATATCCCTTACGTCATGGTGGATGATGGGTTTGCTCTCAATCTTTGTCCCTCCAAGATCCTTCCTCACTTAGGACTAGATAAGTTTATGTTGGAGAATTCCAAAACAATTATAAGGGCATATGATGATAAAAAGAAGTGTGATTAGGATTTTCAAGGCTGAAGTTGCAGTTAGGGAGGTAAAGTCTAAAGTCTTGTTCACTGTCCTTGATATTCCTGTCACTTACTCACTGTTACTTAGCCGCCCTTAGCTTCATGCATTAGGGGCCGTCCTTTCCACGGTCCACAAAAAATTCAAGCTCATCCATAACGGAAAGCTTGTGACCATTAA
Source organism: Euphorbia pulcherrima (assembly GCA_947683365.1). NCBI lineage: Eukaryota > Viridiplantae > Streptophyta > Magnoliopsida > Malpighiales > Euphorbiaceae > Euphorbia > Euphorbia pulcherrima. Next base: position 39,633,800 of record CANTUS010000008.1, on the reverse strand, counting down.
GGGAGATGAACCGTCAGTTGTAGCTGCTATAGAAGCCGAGGAGAAAGTGTAAAGGGTGGCTGTGTCCTAACAGGATACAAAATGGACATTCAAGGGGTACGTATCCCTTAAAACTGAGCAGATAATGATAAAATAAGGTTACATGAGAGGAAAAGGGCTTGGGAAGAACCTCCAAGGGATTGTGGAACCATTATACTTACACCATGGCCGTACATGCTTGGTTTGGGAAATCATCCAGGTGCTAAAAAATCTAAACCCCATTCCTACTTGATGATAGGGACCGAGGTTAAAAAGAAGATCTCTTTAGGGGAAGAGGAACCCATCGAGATAATAAGGAGGAAGATTCCTGGGTTTGAGATCTTCAATGATGTGTATAATTTTAAGAATGGTTGCTTAATCGAGTCCTCAGTTTCTATGAAAGTGTGTGGGAGTGTGGAATGAGAGGAGGTGAGTAAGGTAGTCGACTCTATCACCAAAGCCCTAGCTACGCTCCTAAAGGAAAACTGGAAGGGAAGTGAGGAGGGCAACCCTAATAGTAAAGCTATAAGGAACTTAGCAAGGGTTGTGGGCAAAGAAGCTTGTAAGAACTTGTAAGCCGAGACTACTAGTTTGACTACAGGTGTTGTCAAGGTTGATCAAGAAGACCCTCCGCCTGTGGACGAAGATTCAAATGATGTAATTTTCAATATTGAAAACATTTTTTATGTAAACAATGCCGCTTATAAGGCATATTGTGAATAAATTGATGCATTTTTCATTCACATTTTGTTTGAGTATTTCATTCTGAAAACATCATGCACTTTTAACTACAATATTCTTAAAGTATCACCATATTTGTTAGTGAAGTTGAATTTGAGTATCTCGCAATGGTATAAAGTTCCAATGGTTAAAACTTACCACCCAAAAAGAGAGATAAAAGTGCTTAGCAAACATGATAGCCTTAGGTATTTGCTCATCTTTCTTCATGAGGGAGGAAAAGAGGATACACATAATCTAGAAAGAAGACCAAGAACACATAAAAAAGACAAGGAAAGCAGGCCCTAAAGGCACTATATAAGAAGAAGATTGGGACCGACACCAATCTAAAATTAATGCAGGCCAAAGAACCCAATCCAACGCTCTCCCAAAACCTTCAAAAGGGATAAAGACCCAATGCTCTTCCAAAACCTTCAAAAGGAATATTCAAACTTCTAGAGAAGGAGCATTTCTTATCAATGTAGGTGCCTCCAATCCCCCTTGGACCTAGATTTCTATAAAAATATCCCTCCGAAAATGCTCTCTTCATTTGTTCCAAAAGAAGAAGACCCTCTTCCTTGCACAATGTTCCTAGACCTTCCCCATAATAACATGATCTGCTTCTTTCATAGAAGAGAAGAACCTGTTCCTTTCACACCTATTCCTTGACCACCTATAGAATTATCAGCAGTGCATGTCTTGAGCCTACAATAATAGGGTAAAATACCCGAAGCAACCTCTCAAGGTGGGTGATTTGGTTCTCAAGCAACTACGCCAAGTCAACACAGATGCTAAGGGCAAGTTCAGGCCTAATTGAGAAGGACTGTTCATGATCAAGAAGGTCATTGGCAAGGGAGGAATCAAACTCATGGATATAGATGGAAATGAATTTGTGAATCTCGTAAATCTAGATAGGCTTAAGCGTTATCATGTCTAGGTCAAAAGAAATAAATCATAAAAAAGTAGCACAACGAATAAAAGAAATAAAAAATAAATCACCTAGTGAGTGGTCTTCTACTGCTAGGGCAAAAATTAGGGCGCATCCCGCTGATTGGTGTCCTGTAAACTGACCAGGCAAAAATTAGGGTACCCAACGCAAAACTAAGCCTGCTAAGTTGAAAACCCAAAAAGGGCGACTTAGGCCAAAGTTAGGGCATTGAGAGAAAAAATGTTAGTTGCTTTCTGGAAAATCTATAAAAAGACTAGTAGGCAGTAGGGGTTAACCATTGGAAATTGTTACTGTTACCTGTGTACTCAAAATTAATCTCATCAATGAACATGTTATGTTTTGCTAAGAATCTTGGTCTTATGAATGCATGCATATCTTTAGGTGAAATAATCATAAGTATATGAACATCAATTTTTCTCTACATTTTTTGCTCTTGTTGTTAACTTTACTGTGCGTATATTATCCAACAAACGACGAAAATACCGATAACCATCAAAAGAGATGAGGTTTATGCAAATGTCGGAAAATTCTGCCAGGTTAAAAACCTAAAAAGGCGACCTGGGCAAAAATTAAGACAAAAGAAAAAGAAGAAAGAGTCCACTGGATTGATTCGCCAAGGATAATTCAGGAAAAAGTTAGGACAAAAAAATGGAAATGAAAATAAATGTTTAATGGGTCATCTCACACCGAATGGCCTATGTAAGAATTAGAACTTAGTTCCAAAGCATTTGTTATTGCACTTGCTTTTATTTGTCAAACATCATCTGTAATTATAACATTTTATAGCTGGGATCCCTTAAACTCTATTCTCCCACTATAAAGTCACATGATAGCACGTATCCCTAAAAGTGCGATTCCAATCAACCAGCCTTGGTAATACTTGTCAATCTAAATTGGGTCAGTGCATGGTGATCAAGAACTTCGAGTGTTTAACCATTAACTCGCTTATTCATAGCCTGCTCTAAGCGGTCCTCATTAGTTAGCCAGTTAGGTTGTATTAGTTTTCACCATTCACAGCCACCGCTTGAGTTTTATGATGTCAGTTTTTTAGTAAGTTATGCTAAGGGGTAGTATGAGTCTACAGGCAGGGATATTCAGTAGTCCCAATGCAGAAAAGAAAGTTCAGTATATATAAAGTAAAGCAGTATGTAAATAGCATCAAAGTTTACATCAAAACTAGCCACACAGGGCTAAAAATGTCAACTATCCAGAAATAAAGTATAAATAATCCTAATCTAAGCTACTTGAGGATCATGCCCCTGGGGCATGCCTTCAGTCTCATCCTGAGTGTTCGCCAATAGGTCCTCCATGTCAATCATCACATGTCCTTAGCCCTATCAGCATTCACAGTAAGAAAGTCAGGCACCCCGACCCTTGGACCCCCTACAATACCCTCAGCCGCAGCATCAGCCACCTTAACCTGCTGCTCCACCTCCTGCTCACTCCCAACCCCCTGGGTCACCACCGGCTCCACTCAGTATGTAGAGCAGTCAACCTTAGAAGAAGAATTAGACCGATCAGGTGTCCGACTACCCTTAGTCATCCGGGCTAGCTATCTCCGCAACACCTCCGCCTCAGCTCTCACCTGCGCAGTCTCCGCTCTAGCTCTCTCCAGCTCCTCCTTTAGCGCCCTAACTCGATCAGCCTTAGTTAATGCCTACCATAACTACCCCTCCGAGAATGTAGCCCGCTCTTCAGAAGCATCCAAATCCTAGGCAGCCTTGTCACGATCCATGGCCAACAAAGTTTGCAATGAAATCATAAGACTAGTACACATATGTAAATGCCATGGCATGCATCATGCATAGTTTGTTAAATTTTACAGGTAAAAAAAGCTTACCAAGGCCAAAGCATCCTGAGCTAAGAATGAGTCCCGAACGGAGAAGAAGCCCCTTGAGATCCTCTCTGCCTCAGCCATGGTCACCTATAAAGGAAAATCATATCAGAACGAGACAACCCAAACAATTATCATAAAAACAAGGTTAGAGCTGAGATTTTCTTACATGAGTAGAGTTGGAAAGAGTGAAACGGATGGTATGGAACGAATCCTTAAGCTCCCTAACAGCTCTCTTCCCTGAATGGTTGAGGAGTCAGAAGAAAATGTCCAGATCCACCCTAAGGACCCCCTCTCTCATACCCCGTAAAGCACGAGACTGCTTCATTGGCAGCTCTAGGTCAGTATGGGCAGCAGTAGCATGCCTCTTCCGTGTGGAGGTGGGAGGCTATAATAATAAATAGTTACACTCAGGTTTACAGTTAATTTCAGAAAGTAACAAAGGAATTCATAAAGGCAGAGTTAAGAAAATACCTGAGAGGAAGGGATAGCAGATCTAGCTGGACCCTCGCTACTCCGAACCACAAAGGGACACCCGCGACCACCCCTCGACCCATCCTCATTATCATCATCGTCGTCGCTACCACCATCTTTCTAATGGAATTCAAGGGGGAGGTCATCATGGATCCTCTCGTAGGGGGGAAAGAGCGAAGAGTTGATGAACATAATATAGGAATCCTTTATTCAAATCACTCGGGCCCCCTCGGCTAGCAGATATAGTCCCTGTCCGTCCTAGGCATCAAATGCAGCCAGTAGACCCCCACCAGAATTGAGGGAGGGATCGACCTCTCTACCACCATGCTTGTCCTCCAGCCATAGATTCTCTTACCGAAGTACCAATCTAGGGAGAGAGGGGACTCTAGCATAAAATGGTAATCATCCATTCCAGCCAGCATCCGCTCGATTTCCTCATGGATGAACATCCTCGCCTATGGGTCTCGAATGACATGCACAAAGTAAATGCACTGTAAGTATCCTAACTTTGTAAATATAGTTTCCACTAATGATTTATTGAAATGTAAAATATAGATTTTATGCAAGAAAAGTTTACCTAATTAGAGCACAGCTGGTGGAGGAACTTCCTGTACTTCATTGTATTCCCGGCCTTTTGCTACAAGGGTTCCATCCACCTTGACATAATGTAAGGTATCTCAGTTGTCCAACCAAGCTAAGCCTAGGGACGAACTGATGATCAAAAGCCCAAACCTGCAAGATGTATCAAAGTTAGTTGCGAAGCAGTTCAAATAAAACATTAAAACACAAAGGATAAGGTTCAAGAATTACCAGAAAGATCAGGTGGCAGATCTTGAGCTCGGACTGCTGGCCTTGAATACTAATATCCAGCTTATAATACTACTGCGCTAGGATGGCCCGACACCAGTTCTTCCCTGGTAAGGTAGCAAGGTTCTCAACAGCTTACAGCGGCCTATAATTGAGGTAGCTGGAGTAGACAGGAAAGAAAACAATGATGAGGAAGTTCAGTAAGAAGGACCGAGCATACTAATCCCTCCTCCCCTCAGTAATAGGGCTCGGCTGCCCGATCCAGTATTCATGCAACTCTCCGTACTTCAGCTTATCCGTCCCTCCATGATAAAGCTCAAACACTCTCTCCACATAGGCCCTCACCTCGACTAAAGAATGCCAGTAGTCTGCATCAACATCAAATCGGATGACCTCTTAACCCCAGCTCAATCCAGTCAATTCGTATACGTTAGAGGGAGTCACTCTAACATCCCCGATCGGTAGATGGAAAGTATGAGTTATCTCCGACCACCTCTCTAATAGAGCCGAGATAGCACCTCAAGCCAGCGTCTTCAGAGCCTGAGGGATGGCCTTGATAATATCTGTGAACTCAAACGAGTCGATACAGGCTATCAACTCGGTATCCCCGCAGCATGGATCACCTTATACTACTTTCTGTAGAAGCTCAAGGATCCCACAATCTTGTACTGAAATTGCAAGGGCAAAACAATAGTTTAATAGGGTTAGAATACAGTGGAGCAGTAAAAAATCAGAAGAAAGTAGCCTAAAATAAAGTTTAGGACTTTATCCTAGGAAGAGGGACTCGTACGGGTCCACCCCACCCATACGAGTCCTAGATGGATACCCGTACCAAAATGAAACCTATACGGGTCCCTTGTGAGTAGTAGTATGAGCACTAGATTTTAACGATCCTTCTCACAAAACTATGATGAGAGCTATATGATGCAATGTCTTTCAGGCGTTGTCCATCAGAGGTGTTCTTACTACTGCAGAGTTGAGTTTTGGCTAAAGTCCAAAAACTTGGTCTGCCCTTAGGTACCCGTACGGGTTCTGTCTAGTGGTACGAATCCATTGGCATACCTGTATGGGAAGATTCCATCCATACTTATGGATGGGACCTGTAAGGGTCCCGTAGTACCTGTACGGGTCCTCTGATATACTAATCAGCCTCTTTCGAAAGCCATCTCTTACCTTTTTCGGGAAAAGGCAGGTCTTGAATACGGTTATTGCATTCAGACCTGACCCTCACCCTATAAATAGGGCCTTTTCCCTTCATTTTAGAACACACATATCTCATATGAAAAATACACTAAAACTCTAGCAATTTCTGTAGGTATAGAAAAGGTATAGTGGGGGGATAAGAGGTATAAAATAGGGAGAAAACCCTTCGTTTGAGGTTTTGTCCATGCTTTATTCATTCATAGCTTCTTTAGTTAGGATTTAGGGGAGGTTCTTTCCACACAAATAGTCACCTAAATAGTCCTATTTTACCATCTACTTTGGTCGGACTTTCTCAACAGTAAAGGGATCGCCTCAAAGTGGATTCATGCCGCAAAGGTAATGCTCCCGAGTTTCAAAGAGACTAACATCTCAGTTATTTTATTATTATTATCATCCTCTGCTTCTTCTATTATATATGCTCTATTTGTTTCCTATTTGGTGGTCTGGTCCTAACCCGTATGAGCCTTGTTGGCACCACATATCCTCTAGGATGTAAAACCAGTGCGCCATACTCATATGGAGGGAAATCCCTTTTATTTTAATTTTCTACCATTAATATGGTAATATGTATTAAACTGAACTGAGTTTCTGCCTAGGTCCATACAGGACCCGTACGGGTCCCTCTTACCCGTACCAGTCCTCCTTGGTACCCCGTACGGGTCCCCCCATCCATACGGGTATCCGTACGGGGTACCAGCCCCCCTGGAAGAACCCAAAGCTCATTTTAAAACTGGTTAAAAATCAATCCAACTCACCATTTGCCATGCGATCATTTTCACTAATAATCCGATAAACCAACCCACAAAAGTTAAAATGTGTTTTCACAATAAAAGGCGTTGAAGACCAGTTATTTCTCTCTGATCCTAGAAGCCGCCCGGGCCCTATCGATCGCAAAACCACCATGCTAATATAATCACATTTTCCTAATGAAATGCTGACTTATGATGTGCTATAAACTATGCTAATCTTTGTGGATGCAGGAGAATTTATTTTTACTTTATTTTATAACTTAGAACAAATGTATAGGTTCTCTTGCAATTTCTCCCATTTTCCCCTGGTTGTAATTATTATTCCACCATTTATTGCTTGTGCTTTATTATGATCTGTAAATGCATGTAACGAGTGTGAAAGAGTGTAGAAAAATAGGATTTCTGTGATACTTCCCCAAATAATGAAAACAAAAACGATTTTTCGTGGTGAATGTGATTTTAAAACAACTAAATGAGAAATAAGTGACTCATCTGATGCCTGAATCTCTGATCTAATAGGTATGAGTCTCCTGCCCAGAGGCAACCATACCAAAACTCTTTCCCAAGTAGACAACTTAAGTGGCCACTCTATCATTTGTATCGAGATTAAGGTCTCGATTCTTTTATTCATTAAAATTGGCTTATTGTGTAAACTTGAACTAAATTTTTTTTATCACGCCTAAATCCAACTAACCCCCAGTAGGCCCCGCCTCTTATACAGGCCCCAAGGGAGGCCCATACATTATCTACACCTTATAGTGGTGACTCTACTGAGGAGTAAATCTTTTAACTTGCAAAATTTTTGTTTGTTTTAAAAGCTTAAAAGATTAAGATAAGCACCGAAAATCATTTACTTGATTCAACCCATTTTCTTTTTCATCATTTTGAAAAATTATCACACTCTATCTTCTCATCTCCTTCTCTCTTTAGTTTGATGCACTTTTCTTCTAGCGCTAGGTTAAGGTGCCCTATTATTTTTGCAACACTCACGAAAGTGTCACCCATGCCCGCCAGGAATTGAAGACACTTTAGTGGGTGGAGCACTCATTGCTATCTCCCTCCAAAAGAGGCTTGATGTGGTGGGAACCTTCTATATCAAACTTTCGATATGTCCCTATGCCATTCTTATTGAAAGCCTTAGAATTTTACCTTCTAGGTACCCATTTCTGTGTCAGATTAGACTAAGGAAGAATATCTTCAGAACCAACGGGTAAAATAAGGATGGAATCGATGGATTCACATGTGTTATGTTACATACCTTTGTAATTAACCTCACCATAAATCATTATACATGCCTCATGCATAATTGGACCCATGCATGTATAGATTACTTGGTTCTCACTTGAGAAAGAATCAAAGTTTGGCAACCGTCTCAAGTTTATTTGGTTCGCATTCAAGTTTCTACTCAATCAAATTCAGTTAAGTTAAGGGATGAAACTCTACCTCTGTCTCCTAGTAATCCATCGGCCACTCGGTTCAAATAGTTGGGTTCAGTTGGTCAGTATGATTCAGGGGGGTACATCAGTCCCACTTGCCGTCAGTCAGTCTATTCAGCCCAGCCAAGGATTTATGCCGCTAGTGTTTCAGTTTGGGGGATCTAACCAAGGTCCCAACTACGTAGCCACTCCTAAGGGGACGACCTTCCATCTTGGAACAGGTCTATCCTTTGGCATGACTACAAATGCTCAATAACTTTCACCTTCGGTCTAACTATAAGAGGGGAAGATTGGATCCCCGAAAAGGCTGGAAAGTGGGAAATATTTAAGGAATTAGAGTACGTTAATGAAACAGAAAGAGGACTAGTGCCAATACAAGTAGAAGTTAGTATTGGGAGACTACCAGTTCACCTATAGATCCTACTGAGATTAAAGATGAAGACCCTCCACATCAAAAGGATGATTTCAAGGATGAGTAACCTTTTAATGTTGCTGGTATTTTGATGCAAACGTCTCTTATAAAGCATATCACAAATAAATTGATGCATTCACATTATGTATGAGCATTTCATTCTTAAAGATATCATGCACTCATAAAATCAATATTCTTAAAAATTTCATCATGTTTATTAAAGAAATTGAATTTGAGTACATTGCAATGATATAAGGTTCCAATGGTTAAAACTAATCACAAAAAAAGAGAGATGAAAAGTGCTTAGAAAATATGATAGCCTTGGGTCTTAGCTCATCTTTTTCTATAGGGGGGGAGGAAGATACATTTCACTAAGAAAGAGAGCCAAAAGGGGGGGGGGGGGGAATAGAGAAAGATATACTCTACATCAAAATCACCATTGAAGGAAAAGATCTTACAACATAAATCCAAAATCAAGGCAAGCTTAATTTCACTTCTCTTCCAAAACCTTTAAAAGGGTAAACCATCACACCCAACAAATGAGAATTTCTTATCACTGTAGGTACCTCCCTTAGACCTATATTACCATTAAAATATCCCTCTAAAAATCCTTTCTCCATTGGTTTAAAAGAAAGAAGACTCCTCACCCTATATAAAGATCCCTCACCTCCAAAATGACATGACCTACTTCTTTCACAAAAGAGAAAAACCTGTCCACTCCAACACTAAATGACCCAAGCTCACAACAATAGAGTCAGATATTCAAAGCCACCCTCAAGGCAGGTGATCTAGTTCCTAAACAACTACGCCAAGCCAACACTGATGCTAGGAGCAAGTTTAAGCCTAATTGTGAAGGGCCGTTCGTGGTTGAGAAAATCCTTGGTAAGGGAGGAATTAAGCTTAGAGATATAGATGGAAATGAGTTTGTGCATCCAGTGAATCAAAAAAGGCTTAAGCGCTTTCATGTCTGGGTTAAAAGAACTAATTCATAAAAAAGCAACACAATAAAAAAAGAAGAAATAAATAATAAATCACCCGGCGAGTGGTCCTCTGCTGCTCGAGGCAAAAATTGGGGTGCAACCCACTGATCGGTATTTCATAAATCGGTTAGGCAAAAGTTAGGGTACTCCAACAAAAATAAAGCCCACTAAGTTGAAAACCTAAAAAGGGCGACTTAGGAAAAAGTTAGGGCATCGAGAGAAAAAACATCAGTTACTTTCTGGAAAATCTGTAAAAAGACCAGAAAGCAGGTAAGGGTTAACCATTGGAAACTATTGCCACAAATCGATTAGGCAAAAATTAGGTCAAGAAAAATACAAAATCAGATCGATAGATCGCATCACATCAAGCGGTCTTTGCAAAAGTGAGAACTCAATTAAAAAATGCCAGTATTTTGCAGTTACTTTTGTTCTTCAAGCATCATTTATAATAGCAATGTTTCACAGTTGGGATCCCTGAAGTTTAGTTTGGACACCTTTTGTGCAAAGAATGAATCTAATTCGATCAAAACACTAGTGCAAAGAAGTATAGGCATCCATATGAACCTGTACAAGTCTCCAACAGTCATACATATCTCATCCAAATCTAGGTAGTACTCATCGATCTCAGTTGGGCCAGTCTCTCAGTAATCTAAAGCTTCAAAAGTTTGGTTACTAGTCAATTCACTAGCAATTTAAGGCTTTATCAAAGAAGGACAAGTAAACAATATCCTCGAGGCAAAGGATCAATCAAGGACCCAGACAAGCAAGAAAAACACAGCCTAATCTAAGCTACTGGGGAGTCCTATCCCTGGTACTCATCTTGAGTCTGGTCCTATGCATCCGCCAGTAAGTCATCCATGTCTATCATCACATGATCCTCTGCCGCACCAGCATCTGCAGCAGGCAGAACATGAACCCCAGTCTTTGAAGCTCTTGCTATACTCCCAGTGGCAATACTGATCTCTTCTACCTCCTGGTCAGCTCCCACCACCTGAGTGGCCACCGACGCCACCTGACAAGTCAAACTATCCTCCTCTAAAGAAAGAAAAGCCTACTGGATTGAAAACCTGAAAGGGTGGTCTAGGCAAAATTAAGGAGAAAAATAAAGAAGAAGCTTGCTAGATTGAAAACCTAAAAGGGAGGTCTAGGCAGAGTTTAAAGCTAAAAAGAAAAAGTCCGCTGGACTGAGCCGTCAAGGATAGTTCAGGCAAAAATTAATACAAAAAAAGAAAGAAAAAATAATGGTTCGAAAGATCATCTCACATCGAATGGCCTATGCAAAAGTTAGAGCATCACTTTGTCCCCTCGCTATGAAATCACCGGACGGAAGTAATACGGGGTCTATAAGCGGCAATATTCAATGATCTCAGCTTGGGAAAAGAAAAATCAGCATGCATAAAAAGTTAAATGCAGAAAGTACCAATCCAAGTTTACACCAAAGTAAGCCATGCAGGGCCGAAAAGTATCAAACATCCAGAAAGTAAAAGTACATTTCAATCTAAGCTACTAAGGGATCCTGCCCCCGTCGATCCTCTGAAGTCCATTCCTATGTATCCACCAACAAGTCGCTCATGTTAATCATCACATGGTCCTCAGTTCTTGCGGTACACTCAGTAGCAGCATCAGCTCTCTCAGCATATTGGTCTACCTCTTGCTCAGCTCTGCCCCTCTAAGTCATTATTGGCTCAACTTGGTAGGCAGAAAGGTCATCCTCAATCATAAAATCAGACGGCTCAGGTATTCGCTTACCCTCGACCGTCAAGGCCAGCTGGCCCACAATAACTCAACCTCGGCCCTTGCTTGAGCAGTCTCCTCTCTAGCTCTCTCCAACTCCACCTCGAGTGGCCTAACCCGGTCGGCCTCAGCAGTGGCTACTCGTAACTGTTCCTCCAGGAACCTAGCTTGCTCCTTAGAGGAATCCAGATCTTGAGTGGACTTACCATGCTCTATAACCAACAGAGTCTACAACAAAAACTAGGGGATTAGTACACATATGTAAATGTTCATACATCAATCATCATGTATAGTTTAGCTTTGAGTTTTACAGTTTTGAACTTACCACGAGGGTATCCTGAACCAACATCAGATCCAACACCAGGAAGAAGCATAAGCCTCATTTAGGCATACACTGTCCATCCATACTTGTGCGAGTTCATAAAACGATTCAAGACAAAGTTCTCATAAGAGTGAAGCGCAACAATGTCACAACTGCCATTATAGGGGCACACTAGTCAAACTTAGGGTCCACTCAAACTCATCCTCAGCTATATGGATCCCTAATAGGCATAGGCGTCCCATCCAATAATTTCCACAGCCATACGGATCAACGTCAAACGTATAGGTCTTACCTAGGCATATAGGTCCTCCCTCTTATTTTAGAATGGTTTTCCAAGCAAAACTAGAACTCCTCAGCAGTAGGGACACATCAGATCCAAACTGGAGTAGATCCCACTTCTCAAACCCCTTTCTTTTAGCTAATTAGGGGCTAAAACCCTAGCTCACCTTGATCCTTGATTGAAGGGGAAAATTTTTTTATCTACATAAAGTCAATCAAGAATCAAGGTAAGCCATGTCTAAATAATTGCTAACATGAATACTTTTCATGTGGAGGTTCATTCAAGGGGAGGATTCCTAAGCAGTCAAAACTTCAAGGAGCAACAATCCCCACAAGATAAGAGATTCTTGCCCAAACCAAGGAAATTTTATCCTAGAAGAAATTCTCAATAGAAAAATCATCTAGGAAGACACCTCCCCAATAAAGAAGCCAATTGGGGGGCATCCTTCCATTCCCCAGTCATGGATACAGTCGAGGGGCACCCCCCATCATCAAACACCCTAGGGGCACCCACCTTAGGGGCACTCCCCAAAGGGACACCATCGAAGAGCATCCCCCCTCATCAAACACCCTAGGGGCACTCCCCAGTGGTGCCAGGCAGTAGAAGTGGCATGCTAGAGGCACCCCAGCTTAAGTTAGGACCAACCCAACATCACTAAACTCAGTCTTTTCTCTTAATAGGGGCAAGTCCTAACCCGCGTATATAAAAGTTTTACTAATCAGTACCATTATCATGTGCAAGATCCCAATGGGAGGTATCTATAGGAAAAGAAAGAATTCCCCCAGCAACACTGCCACCCCGGGCATCATTTAAAGGACATATCCAACAAAGGTGCCATCCGAGGGGCACCAACGAAGGGCATCTTCCCAAGAAAGCATTCCCAGCAACTAGACCGTTAGAAAGATCATTTCCCCAACAAGCAAACCATCCGAGGGGCATCCCCCCAATAGGTCAAGCAACCCAAGGTAAATTCCAAGGGTACCTCCGGCAGCTAAGTTTCTCTTTCTAAGGGGCACCCCCTAGGAATCCAAGTCATTTAGGAGACTTACTCCTAAGCAGTTTAGCGACTCACATGCTATTTTCCCCCAGTCAGGCCACTCCAGGGGCAAACTAGAATAGGATTAGGACCAACCCAACATCTCTTCACTCACTCTTTATAGTTAATTAGGGGCAGAACCCTAGTATGCATTAATACTTGATTGAAGGGACAAAATCTTTGTTCGTCATAAAGTCAATCAAGAATTAAGATGTACCTTTTCAGGTCATATTCTAATAAAACTAGTTTTTCCCCTGCAGGTTAGCCAAGACAAAATCTGAATTCCAGCCAAAGGGTCACTTTTCTCCTGTAGAGCAACCACATCAGGATAGCTCGTTCCCCAGCAGATAGAACATTCAAGGGGCATCCACCCTATCCCCTCAAGAAGCCAATTCCTATCCCGATGACTGGATGGTTAAAGAAACCATTCCCCCAATCAGAGGAGTATCCAAGGGGCACATCTTCAACTAGTCAAGCTCTCTTGAGATAGTTTCCAAGGATACTCACCATCAGCTAGGATGTCCTAGGAACACCTTCCTCTGAACAATTGAAATTGCCCCGAGAATTTTCTCCCCAGCAGTCCAAATGGACTAGCCATTCAAAAGCCATCTCCTCAGTAGTTAGCTCCCCAAGAGCACCCTGATTCATGTTGGGCCAAACCCAACATTTCTAAACACAGTTTACAGTTTATTTAATGGCTAACCCCCATCCGCACATCTTTATTCTTAATTGAATGGCAATAATATTTTTGTTCATTACAAAGTCAATTAAGAATTAAGATATATCATTTCAGACAGTAACCAACGCAACATTTTCATAGTCTTTTTGGCAGATAGCTCAACACCATCAGTAGGTGAGTCATCCTCCTTAGGAAATGGATACACTAACATCAGGAGAGTCATTCGCCTTAGGAAAGGGATACACCAACATCAGGAGAGTCATTCGCCTTAGGAAAGGGATACACCAGCAGTAGGAGAGTCATCCATCTTAGGAAAGGGATACACCATTAGTAGAAGAATCATCCGCCTAAGGAAAGGGATGCAATATCAAACCAGGAAACTCGATCTGCCTTAAGAAAGGGATACGAGGAGAAGCCATCTACTTAAGAAAGGGATGTACCAGCATTAGTTAATGGAAATTCATCCGCCTCAAGAAAGGGATACGCACAACAAAGGAGAGATGTTCTCCTTAAGAAAAGAACACCAAGGAAAGGAAAATCTAGCAAGCTAAGGGATACGAGGAGAAGTCATCTGCCTTAGGAAAGGGATGCACCAGCATAAGTTAAAGGAAAGTCATCTGCGTCAAGAAAGGGATACGCACAACAAAGGAGTGATGTTCGCCTTAAGAAAAGAACACCAAGTAAAGATTAGTTTGGCAAGCTAAGGGAAGCCAATGGGATGTCTAATCCAATTTAAGGAAAATCCGGAAGAGATTCTGTAGCAGATTTGATTTTTCACTAGTCAAGGAATCCGGAAGAAAAAGAAAGAATTGAAGAAAGTTCTATTCCAGATGGAACATTGCTAGATAAGCATACAAGACAGGACACATGGCAGTAAAAGCACTGAAAAGTAATTGTCCCTTTTTGAATTTCAAACGTTTATTAGGTGTTACACATATGGCAAATTCAATAGTTAGTTTTTAAAATAAACCATTTCCACTCTTCAGTTAAACTGAATTTACCTCTCTCCTAAAATTTCGACTGCCATATCATCAATCCAGCCTAAATTACCGATATCCAGATTACCAAAATACCCTCGCTTTAAAAATCCTATATAAACCCCCAAAAATCTATGTCGTCTTTATGCGAGAATCAATCATATACTATTACTCTACAAAAATCCTACCTCAAACCCTAATTTCTTTCAATTCCTCAAATGACTGCTATCATGACCAGTGAAGAACCTAAAATGCTCCCAACACATAATATCTTTACATAGTCCGATTTGAAAGATGAATATATAAAATTCAAAACCAGTGATTCTGTTGTCCCCACAAATTTCTTGGGCGATAATTTCCTATTTGAGACAACCCATACTCTAAATTGATTGAGGACCAGCATCTGATAGATTTCCTCAAAATCAACTGTCCTACATATCCGAATCTTGTGAGAGTATTCTATGAAAATTTCAAAGCCCACCCCACTTTTGACGCTCTAAGAACCAAAGTTCAAGGAAAAGTCATAACTATTACTCCAGAGTTCTTTGAGAAACATCTTAACATGAAGAACGACGGAGTTCAACTAAGAAATGATGGGGATGAACAGCATGTCAAGTACGAATCAAAGATGTGGCTGCATCCTAACTACTTTGGAGATAAGTTTTCCACCTATTTCCCTGAAGTGCCCAGATTTTTTCAATATGCACTTGAAAAGCTAGTACTAATCAGGAAGGGATCTCTCACCACAGTGTTAGCCTTTCAACACTATGTACTACAACACTGGGTGAAGAGAAGGGTAGTCAACATGCTAGTTTTGCTCATCCACTACCTCAAGTAACATAAAAACTCTCATGGAACCCTGATCACCAGGATATTACTTGCCAACCAAGTGGCCTTAACTGGATTCTAGGTAGTTAACGGTAAAGAAATCCTAGAGAGAAACTTCAGGAAATTGAGTTTAGGGGAAACTTAGAATGAAGAAAAAGCCAAGAAGCTCCGGGATGACAAAAAGAGCAGAGCAAGAAAGGCAGTGGATCTGGTAGAAGCTCCAGTTCCTCAGAAAGCAAGAACCACTAAGCATAAGACATAAAAGGAGCTTGCCTTGGTTCCAGCTGGGGAAGTAAATGAGGATACCTTGTCCTTAACCTAACTATTGGCCAAATCTCCAGCCAAAAAGTCAAGAGGAAGGCTAATTAAAGGAGCGGACAAAGTAAAAAAACCAATCTGTGACCTGGAACCAAGTGAATCTATTACAATAGCTGCTGCTGTAATTAGACAGGGGTAAAAGAAGGGACAAAAAAGAAATATAATGGATATACTAATAGAAGAGCATGGGTCTTATGAGGAAGAAATAGAGGATAAAGCTTCTATGCCCAGGAAGCAATTCACCCTGAAGGGGTGTACCTTTGATGAGGCAGTTCAAGCTTAAAAGCATCAGAAAAAGAAGGCTAAGAAGCCTGCGGGCATAATCATTGATGAGAAAGCTGCTAAGAGAGTGGTACTGGAAGAATTGGCTAAGGCTAAAGTCACTAAGGGCAAGCATGTGCCCGGATCCACTGAAGAAATTGATCCGAAAGACCCTCAGTATGATACAATAAGGGAGGCTGTAAAGGACAATGAGAGAATCAGCAAAGAAATAATAGAAGGACCCGAGGGCTCTTTCGGTGTGCAACCAATAATTGTTGATCCAGTGGATATGACAGCTATAGCCCGAGAACTAGAAGCTGAAAATTTCCCCTTCATGCCTAGATCCGGACCACTTTCGGATAATCTACTACATGTGGGAGATGAAACCACTACTCAGAATAGTCCTATAAAGGCACATGAAGAAGGCATTAAGGACATTACCAATGCACTTGGAGAAGAAACTAAAAGTCATGAAAAGGCATTTCTAGGGTTGATAGAGGACATTTCCTGTCATCCGGAGGTTGAGGTGGAAATGAATGAAGAAGAAAGAGAAGCTGAAGCTATACAAAATCAAACTCCAATTCATGAGGTAGTTCATGACACTGTCTTATTCAATATAAATGATAATTCCTCTGCTACTGCTGTTGAAATAGCGAAGGACAACTAGGATGAATAATCTTAAAGTGCATCTAAGGAAAACCTGTCCAACCTAAAAAAAACCCCATTCCAGAGGAGGGACTTGGTCTGGCTTCCCAAGAGCACACTCCTAGAGTGAATTCAAGGGGTGAGGTCAGTCCAAAGGATCAATTGGAAGAAGAGAAGGAAAAAGAAAATGAGGAATCCGTTGAGGCAGAATCTTCTAAATCAACTGATACAAGAGGCAGCTCCGGATCAGAGACTCCACTAGCTAGCCCAATCCGAATCCCAAGTATAAATGTTAATCCCATAAGAGTTAAGATAATATCCTCTGCACTTAAAATCCTTTAGGAGGCTACTCATAAGGAATATGAGGAGAGCTATATCAAGCAGAGCCTACGGAACATATGCAAGCACCTAAAATCTGTGGAAAAGGTACTTCTTGATGAATTCCATCCTCTGGATTTGAAGGGAGAACTTGGGGTGATTAAAGGGTGTGTATAGAAAATAGAAGCAAAGTAGAGGACTTTCCCACTGCCATTCTTGTAGCTGAAGTTTCACTGGCTAAAGTCACTCCCGTTCTGAATGAGCTTAAAGAAAATGTTACAGCAGCAAGCCATTTTGCAGACCAAGCCAACACATTGGCTACAAATAATTGTGCAACTATAATAGATAAAATAACCTCCTCGTCTTCAAAGTTATCCACTGATCTGAAAGAATATCTGGATACCAAGTTTAAAAACTTGTCAAAATTCATTGCTGAAAAAAAAATAGGTCCCCTCTTTCAAGCCTGAATGAAAAGTAGCAAACAATCTTGGATAAACTAACCAAGTTCATGGAAGAAGATCTTCCAAAGTTCTTTGCTACACAATTGGAAACTATTGCCCAAGAGGTTTGTGGACAACTTAATGGGCAAGACTCTATCAACCTGGGTAAAGACATTGAAAAGCTGCAATTCAGACTATTAAGCCTATCCATCTCCGGATCATCCTCCTCTTTATCAATTCCTGAAAGCCAACTTCTTCCAGTCTTCCAGGATTTAGTTCAACACATTGGGGATACCGGATTCTTTGAACACAGGGGAATCACTAATCTTCTCAAAGCGTTATTTCTATACTTTGATAAGAAAGATAGAGATTATATGCTCCAGATATATCCCTACATCACTAGATCCTACACACAGCTTCGGAATCACTTCCACCCCTTACATTTATCTCTAACAACTATAGATCATATCATGCAGTAAAGAAGGCAAGTTAATTTGGATTACTCAATTTATTAGAAAGCCTGGCAAGAAATATGGGATAGAAGGACTTATTTGGTGATCAACCCCCCTGCTAAAAACAAAAATCGGGAGAAATATAAAGGCAAAGAAAAGGAAGGAGGAGTGTCCGGTGCATCCGGGAAGAAATGATTTAGTTTCGTAATAGATAGATTAGCTATGGTACTCATATGTAAAATCTATAATAGCTAGTTTCACATTTTCACTTAAATATTTCTGTATTTATAATCCTGCACTTTATTGATGTTAACTATTGTTAACAGCAGAAGTATATATATAGTGAAAATCTATTACAAAATTGATTCTAAAGTACAATCTTTAATTGTCTTATAAAAACATTAGAAGCTAGAATTCAAAAATATTGGGGGAGTTATGATGCTAGAATTATGTGGGAGTAAAATTGTAAATGACTAAGTATCAAGAATCATACTTAGTTCATATAACTCCTTTTACCATACCGATGGTCTAGATCTTCAGGACACAGCCGGTATATTATACCAATGATGCAGCATTTCAGGCTCTTATCCGTCAACATGTAAATATGGTATGCAGCATTTCAGGCTCTTATCCCTCAATAAAAATATCCTTCAACTGAAATTTCTCATTTATTTTGAGCGGTCTGAAAATCAACTCCGGCTTATTTGGATAATTTTAAAAACTTGAATGGATGAACTATTGACATAACAAAAGCATTTAACTTAATAGATGTTGACATAACTATTTTCAGTTGTCTGAAAATCATTTCCTGCTTCTCTTGCTTTGCATTTGATAGAAAACAATAGCATTTAAGAATTCAAGTCTAATACCTAGTATTCAATAACTATGTAGGATTCTTGGAATTCAATTAAGAGATTTGAATCATAATTTCTTGAGAATTAGAATTACACCTCCAATTTTGTCTTATGTTTCTGAAAAAAATTGTCACATGCTATATATGAGAATCTAAATTCGATGAACTTGTTAAGAGAGAAACAAGGTGCTTTAATATCCTTTAATTGTCTTTATTGCAGGTGCTTCGTGATCAGAGTGTACATTCTCCTACAGAACCTCCCATAAATAAAAGCAGTTGCCATTCAAGAGACGTGGATCTTCTTGCCGGCCTAAAGGTAGTGTTATCATTTTCTTATAAATAAACAAGGCATGCCATACAAATACCAGATGCTATAGCTACTATATCAATTACAGGCATAATTACAAGCTTAGACTTGTAAAAATGTTAAATTTTTTAGATTGAACTGTAAACATAATTACAAGCATAATTATAAGTAATGTCAGATGCTATAGCTACTATGTAAATTAGTTAAACATACGGTTATAATAATATGTATTGCTTTACAGGGCATTATAAAATGTAATTTTGCAATATTTATTAAAGGCCAAAAAGTGGAAATTCCCTATAGGACAGTCGACTTGGGAAGGGATGAACTACATAATACTCCCGTCGCTCCTAAAAATGTTTGTGTGTGCATAGACGACTATGATGAGCGCTTTGCTGAGTTTGAAGTTCCAATTCCATTGCCAATGGCTGACATACGCAAGTTATTTGATACAACTGATTCTTACTTACAATGGCCAAGGGAATTAGTCACTCCTGCCAATGTAAGTGGCTGGTTATAGTTATTTACATGAATATACTCTATTTATCATAATTGATGATTAATTAGCTTATATGTGTTTAGGATGGCAATATGTCCGCCTCCATTGATCAAGTGTCTTGTTACCCGAATAGTCCAAATCCTACAAATCCAAATCCCATGAATCCAACTCTCGTAAATCCAAGTGTGACGTGCAAATTTTTAGAGAGTTTGTTGTTACACCGCAACAATGCAAAGGAGATTTATGTGTGAGATAGAAAAAGGCACATTACTCCTGTTAATAGCAGAGAGGAGGGTGTCCGAATCTTCCCTCAAGTTATCAAGGAGCTGACCTCAGGGCAAATGATTGAATTATCTATTATTGAAATTTTCATTCTGTAAGTATATATAACTTAATTATTTCAATATCAAACTATTTCAAACATATATGTATTGATTTGACAATGTGTACCTGTTTTCAGTGCATTGATATCAGATCTGGATGTTGATTTCCATGATAAAGTTGGATTCATCAATCCAACTATAGTATCTGGAACAATGTGGAGCAGCCAGAGTTCTTCTGAGTGAAAAGAGTATATCATAAAGACCATTATGGATAACATTAAGAAGCTCTTCATTGTGGTTCCATACATTGAAGAGTAACGTTCTTTTTTTGTGTGCTTTTCATTGTGACGTTTATATATAACACTTGCTGTCAATATAATTGCTACAAATTTATTTTTTTCTTGTAGTATGCATTGGATTCTTTTAGTGATTTGCATTGAGAAGCGTTATGTTTATGTTTATGACCCTCTTCCGCGTCCAGTCGGGAAAACAAGGAACCTTCTTATTAAAAAATATTTGAATGAGTTACGTATTTATAATTTTAATAACTTATAGGTATAATAATTTATGTTGCAAATTCTGAATCTTTATGTTTTATTTGTCCATATATATAGTGCATTGATGACGTGCAACATTCCCCAAAAGAAGCAGGAGAAGGAAGCATTACCTCCACCATTTCAATATATCTTTGTAATGGTATTTTTTTCTTAATAAATTTATGCTCTCTTGTTTGAGTTATCAATTAATTATACTATACTTATAACGTATTTTAAATCTCAATGATTTTGTAGTGTCCTAAGCAGAAAGGATCTACTGAGTGTGGCTACTTTGTCATGCGGTACATATATGATATAATCAATGATCATGTTGATGCAACAAATCTAAAACAGGTTAGTTGCATTATTCATATGAACAAATTATTTGTTACAGACTTGTATAGTATAAACTTGTATATTTTTACAGCATTTGTGTTAGTTTGATATGAAAATGGTTATATTAATGTATATGTTATTTCTCTTTTTTATTTCAGCCTTTTGAAAGAACTGCTACCTATAGTGCCGAGGAGTTAAACACAGTGCGAGACATTTTTTCTTCTTACATGATCCGTTTTGTTAAGTAAGTTCGAGTTAGATGTGTTTTGACCTTATACTAGTGCCGATGAGTTGGACATGGTTCGAGACATCTTCGATTATCACATGGTCCGTTTTCTTACGTAAGTTTGAATTAGATGTGTTTTGACAATTGAATTTTGTAAGTTTGTTTTGTTCATTTGTAAGTTTTAGTGTTTGGAGGTACATTTGTAGATGTTTGGAGGTACATGAAATTATTGTTACATTTATAGCGTGGTTAAGTGTTTTTTTTTTACTTGAATTAATGAAACTTTGATAGTCCATTTGTATTTGGCTAAAACTTTGGAAGTGTTTTATGTTTGTTTTTTAGTTTTAAATATGATGGGAGTGATGAAGTGTGGAGTATTATTTGTTATAATTGAAAAGCTTTTTACAAGTGAAATATTGTGTAAAAAAATTATTCAAAAAAATTTTAAAACAAGGAACTCATTTCCATCGATTGTTGAAATAGATACAATTGCCACATACAATAATAATAATAATTTTAAAATATTACTCAATTAAGAATCATTTGAATCGGTTTAGTTGAACAGATACATTTGACTTCAAACAATTGTATCAGTTTTAGGTTTGATAACAGATTGAAATAAACAAAGCAAATGCATCGGTTTTAAAACCCGATAGAATAGATGTCCAAAAGCATCGGTTGATGGTTGATGAATTGATGATTTTGTGATGTTGAAGCACCGGTTTGGTATAAAAACCGAAGCATTTGAAATTTAATGCCATCGGTTTTAAAACCGACGCAAATGTTCTTCTCCCAATTGCATCAGCGATATTTCTATCAGTTCGAAATTGATGCAAAAGACACAAAATAACCAATGCAATAGGCAATTTTTGTACTAGTGTTCGTTTCCATCAAATGGGGGAGATTGTTGGAAAACAATGATCCGGAATCTCAATTAAACTAAAATATCCGATCAAGTTTGAAAGCACAAAAACTTAAACAAAGTATCTCCTAAATCCAAATGGAAGCATCCGGTCAAGATCCAGCTACAAGGACATTCATTAAAGACTATAAATACCTAAGCATATATTGGAATCATTAGGTTAAAGTTTGTAAAGGAAATAAAATTTAACCTCCAAGTCTAGCATTTGAAAGAACTGGTTGCTAAGCATCCGGCTAAGGACAAATTCGGTGATACTAAGTCTGAAGACATCCGGAAGATTCAGTTATCAAGAAAATGGGAAAAGTTTAAAAGATAACTTTTCCCTTCATCCTTTTGGTCTAACAAAGTCAAATATCCTTTCCTATTGAGCAAGACAAAAGAGACAACTCGTACTTTTCAGAAAAAGGACAAAAGGACTGACACCGGACAGAAAAAGTAAACAACCATTTTCACCTAGACCAATAAGGAGGCACATGGAACTCACATCAAAAAGCTAATGGTATAAAAGTTGGTGTGACACTAAAAAACAAGGTAAACGATCACTGACATCTTTTCAGCCTCAATCTCAAGGATTGAAACGGGTCAAATTACTATCTAACGAATTGATCAACGGCTCTTGGAAGCGCCACATTTCACCTGATCAACGATGAAGATTAATTACAGCTTACCAACATATAACGGCTACATTTATGATGGAAGCCTATAAAAGGGAAGCTTCACAAGTTGAGAAGGTGCTGGTTGATTTTGCAAAAGTATATAACAAGAGAATTTAAAAGAAAGCAATCAGAGTCACAAATCCCTCCAAGAACCAAATCACTGAAAATCAGTTTGTAAGGATTCGTAAGTGATTCATAAACTTAAGGAAGTCCAAAACCAAAACCTTTGTTAAAAATCAAAGTGCAAAAGATCCCCTACTTGGGTGAGTAGTGAGATTGCGATATAGCTTGAAGTAGGTGTTTTGAGTGGGATCTCCCTATAGGACTCAGCTTAGAATCGGGGTAGAAGTCTAAGTGGTGTATCCTGCTAAAGCCAAAAGGACTCAGCTAGAGGTTGGTGCCTTTAGTGGTATATCCTACATCCAGAAGGAGGTACCATCCGGAGATAAACTGTAAGGCTTCATTTCTGCCTGTTGGAAAGAAATCACACTTGTGGAAAAGCTCAAAGGAAGGAACCTTTGGGGACTGGACGTAGGCAGGGCTGAACCAATACAAATCATCGTGTTTGATTTTCTCTAACTCTTTATTTATATTTGCACCGTATTTCACTTTTGCATCATCTAGATTCATAACATTCGGAAGCCATCAAACACGCTATACAAGACTTTTTAAAGTCTGTTAATTCCGCGAAAAATGGGCATTCACCGCCCTCTGACCTTATATAGACCCACACGGGGACCAGAACTTTTTAGGTCTATTGCAACACTTTTTGAGTGTCGCTATAGCATTTTTAAAAACCATTTTAATTGAACAATACCATGGTCGTGGCTGGTTCGCGGTGAAACTGGTTGAACCGGCCGGTACGGTACGATTTTGATAACACTACAAACTGGTGCTCTTTAGCGAAGTTCAAGGGGCTAGTTGAAACTTTTGAAAGTTTAGGGTGGCATTTGGCTTTTCATGCCAGGTTCAAGGATCAAAATTAATGATGTATTTAGCCATGTATAGGTGGTTGAGATCACCATATATCTGACATTCATGACACTTATTAACTTTTACTGTATATTTGACATGGAGTGTGAGACAAAAATACCCTTGCCTCAAGATCTTCTTAGTGAGAGAAAAACCATTCATGTGAGAACCACATGATCCGTTATGAAGATATTGTGTCACCCAAACTTCTTAACTTTCTAATAAACTTCTTCTCTATCGCGTATGAGAGAAGTCATGTTTGTTGCAATAGCCCCTTCTAAATAATATCTACATATTGTGGTCTTTTGTCTATTGTCACAATCATCACCACACTCGACTAGAAGTATGTTGTCTCCAAAATTAGTGGCTTCATGGATTGCTTTTGTGGACCTTCCTACATTGAGGATAGAGTTGCTAGCAGTTCTCCCATCTGGTTCTCTTTCCTTAATACATGTTAAAAAATCACATTTTCCATAAATCTTAACTTTTTCCAAATAACTTGTGTGTAAGCTGAAGAGAATCTTCTTTAATCTCCCAATCACCGATGACTTGACAGATGACCCTAAATCCCAAAAAATCAAAGTTTTATTCACCCTAGAATCAAAAGAGCTTTTATTCCAAACAAATATGCTTCATACTCTGCTTCATTATTGCTAACATTGTATTTAAAATATTTATAATGGATTAATAATTTCATTATTCAATGTAAAATTTACTACTCTTAGCCCGCCATGCGAGCCTCCCGCCGAGGGCCTGCTATATGCCAAAAGCAAGAGAAACCTCATCCCTCCCTTTCCTTTTTTGGCCCTCATGTCACCACCTGAAAGGGCCATGGGGACGTAAAAAAGGGGATCCTATCAACTTGTTCCGATCTAAGATAATATGCTCATGAGCTTGGTCTTACTTCATCGTCGAGAAAGAAGACTTCCGTTAACAAGTTTAACTCATACGTAGGTCCCTTATTTTTGGGTTTGAAGTAGTGTCAAACCAAAATACCAACAAGCAAACTTTCTCCCCACTTGTTCATCTTGTGGTCGAAGTACATTGTCTACTTGAACGATTAAACATTGATCACATGTAGATGTTCATCAAGGAATTCGAGATTTTCCACATAGCTAAACTTTAGTGGTTTATTTGCTAAGAACTCTACCACGACTCTCCTTTTGATTACATTTTTTGTCACATACTCGATAGCAAATTTGGATAACAATTAATGAATTAAATCCATCGGGATAACTTTCCTGTCAATGTTGATACTTCACACAAGTATTTTATTGGATCAACCTTAACCACTGATTCTATTGAAAAAGTGTCCCAACTTCTAAGTGAATGAAACCTCTCGATAAGTGTACTGAGTTTCATAGTCTAATAACCTTATATTCAAGTAATACACTACATGTTGTTCCTTGTCATCTTGCTCTTGCACTAGCGTTTACAACCAAATATAGAATAAAAAGTTTTTTAAAAGTGGGGGATTTAAGAATGGGGCTTCATCAAATAGGCTTTAATTATATCAAATGCCACTTGACACTGGTCATTTCACGATATATATACCAGACTTATTAAGAAGTTTGAAAATTAGTTAGTCGTAGTTAGCCTAGAGTTGAATTGACTCACGTATTGTAAGAAATCCAAGAACGATATAGCTTTCTTTTCTTGCTCATATCTTGAATGGTTTTGATCTTATTATTATTTGTCAATTTCAATTCCCTTCAACTTCAAACTCATAATATGCCACGAGAGCTTTCTTAACATTACACTAAACATACACTTCTTTGGGACACAAGATTGTATTTCTTAATTTTGGTTAGGAACTTGTCAAGCATAGTTGGATATGCTCTTCCCTAGTCATGGATTTCACTAGCATGTTGTCAACATGCACTTTGACCATAGTTGTAACAACTCTATGATAAGTGGCACTTGCATTCTTTAAGCCAAAGGGCATCACATGATAACAACATGTCCCTTATATTTTTGTCATTCTCTTTCAAATTTTAATTCCATGACCTAAATTTAAATTGCCTTCATATTGTCATGGGCTTTCTCGGGTAGCAACTTTCAGCAATTTTCTTTTATGTCAAAATGATAATATAAAATGAATATTCAAAAGTCAGTTTATGTAAATATTAATGAAAGTTCATAGAGATTTAATTTAAAAGAATTATCAAAGAGCAACTTTTATTATTATTAAAATTAAATTAAAAGAATTATCAAAGAGCAACTTTTATTATTGTTAAAACAATTATAATTTATAATAATATTTAGTTTTTCTTAGTAGTTGTATACTGTTCAAGTTAAAAGTAAATTTGCGAGTAAATGTGCAAAAATTCTATGAAAATTATATATAAAGAGATTCTAATTTATATTATAGGAATCTAAAAATCATGAAAATTATACAGTAAATTTACGTGTTAAATTAATGAAAGCATAAATCACCCATGTGGCCTTCATATTATTTTATTTAATTATTATGAGTGCATTACATGTTGCTGCCCAATAAATGCATAAATTGATGTAACAAAGATAATGTTTTTGCATAATTAAATATAGGAAAAATATCTACATATTATATATTGGGTTATTATATAGCGATTTTATTATTTTTTACTTTACCGTTATTATCATTGGATTGAACTTCATTTCACTAATTCATTGGTGATAAAAAGTAAAGTAACTTATAAAATTACTGTAGCCTTCACCATACATATTTGGTCTCTGATTGATAACATATTGATACAGTAACTTTGACATATATGTGATGCTTAATCTTTTCCATACATATGATTATTTTTGTGATTTATTTTGCTACACGTGAACGAACGGATGCCACACTTATTTTGCAATCAATGATGAATATATAGCAAACATTGCAAAGAAAAGAAAATAAATGACGGAAATTGATGTAATTTAAAGTCGGCAACTTTTTGATCTAAGTAATAAGTGATTTAGTATCATTTAAGTAAGGTCTCGAGTTCGAGTCTTAGAGAATGAAAAAAATCTTTATTGAGAGACTCACCCATCACAATTAAGTGTATGAATCCCAATCAAATCAAGATATAATTAAAGTAAAGCTCCGATAAATCAAACGGACAATTAAAAAAAACTCCCATGCCTTTATCAAGCCTACCAAAATTAGCATACTTGGCTGGCATGCATGTGAGGTATATAAATCCGTCTACCTCTTATTTTCATTACTCCAGTCCTTCGGTGTCCTCCTCACTTGTTTGTGTGGTGGATTGGATTTAGCTGTATCCTATATTAATATTGTACTTTATGAGATTATTCCTAATTAATTTAAGTTATAAATAATATTAATAATTAGGATTAATATTAATTATGAAGATTATTTATAATTAAGTGTATTTATATTTATTTTTTTTTATAGGTGATTTTATATACTATAAATATATGTACATATAATTGATTATTCACAACTCAATAATACAATATCAATTATTTCATTTATCATTTTGTTCATATTTTTCAGTTCATTTCATTTTTAACATGGTACCTGAGCAGTAATCTTAGTATTTCAAAAGTCTAATTTATTGCATATACTACCATGGCAAATAATTTCGGTAAAGGTAAATCATTTGTAAGTGCATCAGGTATGTTAACTCCTAATGCCGCAATCAATTCTGTTTTCACAAAACCTTGGATCTTGGATTGCGGAGCCACCGATCATATATCAGCTGATTCATATATATTTTCTAACACATCGCCATCCTCGATTCTGCTCGTTAATTTACCCACATCCTCAACTGGACCTATCACTTCCACATGCACAATCAATTTTAATAATGATATCACACTAAAAAATGTTCTTCGTGTTCCATCTTTCAATTTAAACCTCATTTCTGCTAGTAAATTGACTAATCAATTAAATTGTTGTGTTGTCTTTTTTCCAAATGGTTGTATTCTGTCGGACTTAACTTCGGGGAGGATGATTGGGTCGGGTGAACAACGTGAAGGGAATTTCGATCGAAAACTTAATTGCGAAGGCGAAATTATCGATTAAAATTTTCTTGAATTCGGAATAAAATCTTTTCAAGAACGATTGATAGAGTTTTAAAATAATTTTATTTTAACAAATAAAATCTTACTTATAGAGTACCTTTAAGAAACGTTTATCATGAAGCTCGCAAGTGAAAGCTCTCCAATTTCATATAAACGAACTATTCTTAAATCGGGACCCGTGCTAGCCATATGGACGAAGAATAATAGAAGAAAAATCAAAAATCCCTTACTATCCAAAGCTGAAAAACGTGTATACTGCTCTTGAGATGCCGCTCACGTTTTTGATGGTAGGAAGTTAGGTTACAATTTTGTGTTTTTATTTTTTCAATATATACTAATTAACTAATTAGTTTTAGGTTAATTCCAATTATAAATTGCCTCTTTAAATTTTAATTTAATAATTAAACATTTTAGTTTAATTTTTTAAATAAATTTAATTGTTATTTTTTATAATTAATAAATTAACCCATGAACAAAATTTTTACATTGCATTTAATTAAATAAAATGTCATACTATATATTAATTCAATTAACTCAACTAGTTAATTAATTATTTTGTATGTGAACTTTATTGATTAAATTTATTCAATTAAATTAGTTGACATATGAATTTATTTAATTATTAATTAAATAAGTATCATATGCAAATACATTTAATCATTTTAATTTAACTTTAATGAAGAATATATACTATATTATATTATACCACTAACTAAATTAATTTCTTGGAGTTGCATATATTATTTAATTACATTGACTTGACATGTCAATTAATAAATAATCAATTCCATGTCTGGTCTTGTAACATTGTATCTACAAGGAATCCCAGATTAATAATTCTAAGTGCACGATCCTTTGGGTCTGTCCATATGTTGGCAATGAGTATTTTACCTATAGACTGTAAGCAGATTCTAGCAAACCATTACAGCCCCCAATTAGAATATAGTACAGTCGTCTCTAAAAGATACTAAACCTAGTATTTATCTCACAAAGTCATTTGCTAGTCGACATCAATATAATGAACAAGAGGCATGGTGCTTGTCACCCTCTTATGCAGTTCATCGTATTTCTTGATCTAGATTAAAATGATAAAATAAGTCAATGACTTATTGAACTTCCTTATCCCTTTTATTCATCAAGTGGCCGGTGATTTATTTCGGTTTATCAAACCGAATGGCAATCCTATCACTTCAACACTACTATTAACATGGTCATGAAATATACCGAGCATACCCGTACTTATAATCCAATATTAAGGACCCGTTAGTAATATGTCACAGCATACCCATTTCCACATTAATAATAAGTTGAAATCAAGTCGGGGGACTATTGTGACCTACTTAGCAGACTGTCTATGACATACAATCATGTGATATTACTGTGTGGATCGATCCAACCCCATGTTCTCAACATGTGCCTATGTTCATGATCTACTTACCAAGTGACATTGCAACTACATTGCTATAGATCATCCAACATACAAGTCTTTCGTTTTATTCGTTCTCACGATTAAAACAAGCTTGGGACATTTATGATTATCAATCAATGGATACTCTACTCATGTCATAGCATAAGATATACATGCAATAAATTATTGCCTTTATAATGTGACACCATTAGTATATACATAATGTAAGAACCAATGCCTAAGAACTAGGGCACACCAACATTTCCAACAATCTCCTACTTGAACTAGTTTACAGTAGGCATTGCCTTAATCTTTATAGATCTAACCTATGTTAGATATGATGTATGCCCTTACGGCATATTAGGGAGATATATCTTAATTATGTAATAGTCCGAATATTTTATTTAATTAATACAGGCATTTAATCTTTTGTTTGTAACGACGTGCCTGTAAATATATTATGGCTGGTTAAAATATATTCATTGATGTATGTATGCAAAAGTCCTTGATGTATCATAGTATGAAGTCAGAAAATTATAGTTGGACTATATTTAGTGAGACCTGCTTCATGTGCAATTATGATTGTCTAAACTATCACTAGTCATAGTTTCATCAAGAAAGGATTATGATGAAGCGGAAAGGCTAGCATGTGGTCAACTTTCTTGGAAAGGGTTCAAGCAGTCAATCTCCTAAGGACTGAAGGCGGTGCCTTAAGTTTGACACATGGATATATCTGGGAGATATATTGGAGACCGCAGTAAGGTAAACACTTGGTGTATATATCAATGTGTTAGTGTTTATCTTCATATAATAAGCTTTGCGAATATCCTCATACTTGAGATGCTAGTCACCTTATATGGGTCCATTGTTGTACTTTGGGTCATTCATTTACACTCATTAATTTAGGGTGTCAAGGGTGATTACAGGTATAGTGATGACTGCTCATTGGTAAGCTATGTAGTCAGAAAGAATCCATCGCTTCGGATATATTAAGGAGTTGTACCTGGTCGCTTATTGAAGTGATGCTTGCTATAAACCTCTGATCAGAGTATGTGTTTGATAGAAATAGTTTCCAGTTAAACACATTATGGTAAAAGGCAATATACTTCGGTAACAAGTTAATAACTGGGATAGCTTGGAGCAACCTTGCTATTAGAGGGTTAACACTTTAACTGAACCCTATAAACCAAATGGTACTAATATTAAAGAGTGGAAGGAGTTCATCGCACTGGATAACTATTGCAGTAACCGGAATTAAGTCATAAGCACAAATAAAGTTCCGAGTAATAGGGGATGGTAGACCCTTGCTAGAGTACTACAGTCGTTTAAGGTAATCGAGTTCTATTCACGGTCTAGAACATCGAGCCAATGGTTCCATTAGAATAAGGGTTGGTTAAGCCTTAATAGCTCAATACTTCGGGATCCTATAAGGTCACACACATTGGACCTTCATCGGACTGAGTAAAGAATTAATAGACTTATTTTATTACTAAAATACAACGTGATAATAATTAGATTATTATTTGGTTGGACCAAGATTTATTTTTGATCAGTAACTAATTTATTAGGGTCATAAAATGAATAATTATTTGAAAGGGCTTAAAATAGAATTTTTCCGAATGGGTAGGACCTAGTGAAAAATTATTAGACAATTTTGAACTGCAAAATGGGCTACGGGATTCGCGACACGTTCCGTGCATGAAATCCCGCACCATGGGCTTGCAAGTGCCGCAATGCGGCACTTGCGAAAGCCTATGAGGCTTGGCTTGCCAGCGCTGCCTTTGGCAGCGCTAAGGAAAGCCCAGCGCGAGAAATCTCACAAGCTGGGCTTGCAAGAAATCTCGTAAGCCCAGGTTGCAAGAAGCACAACGTACAGAGCACGCTGTGTACATGGGCAGAACCCACGAGGCTCCAAGCCCCGTTGGTCAAACCTGCGAGTGGGATGTGAAAATCAGAAATAAGGGTAGCTTTTTGCTCCCCCAAGCCTATATATAGGCTTTTCCATAACCCCTTTCAATTTACACCATAACTCAATAGTATAAATCCTATGCGAGATTCGAAAAGATAAATCTCTCAGGTAATTGAGCAAGTTCTTTTTAGAAGCTTAAATTTATTCGAGCACCTCTAGTTTATATTTTCTGGTGGGGCTTTTGGAGTGGTCTAGCAACTACTCAATGCTCCTTAGTTCCTCTCGGGAGGTTTTGGTTGGTGGGGTTCTTGTGGATACTCATAGCTATCCTACGCTCAGAGGCTTGTGCAAGGAGGTTCTACTAAAGCACGCTTCAACTGGTAAGTTTCTTTCTTTCTCTTTTAATTATTAGGTCTTTTTCTTTAAGCGTTTTTAGACTTAATAATTATGCTTAGGTTGTTTTGAATGCTTAGTTTATTTTATGCTTAGGTTATAGCTTAGAGTTATAACATGTCCAGGTTATAGCTTAGAGTTATAACATGCTTAATATAAAATATATATGCTATGATATAATTTAGAATTATGGTATGCCTAGCCTATGCATGCTAACCTAGGTAGAAAATTATTTAGTTAAGGCTTTATTTAATATGCAACTAATAGGAGTTCTTGGGGATAGGGACAAAATTTTGAATTTCCGTCTTACCTGTTATGCATGTTCAAATTGATTGTCAGTTCCCAACAACCTAACCTTATCCGTAATGGACTTTTGGTTAGACGATCAACGACATTGTTCTTGTGTAAACCCCATGTAATGACATGTCTTAGACATACTGAACACGTGTTCGAACTTATGATCGGGTCCCTATAGCTTGTGTAGTGGCCCCCATTTTTTTGTTGCGAAAAACATCAAGTAGGTCTAGGATCCATCCATCCTAACTTACTTATGAATATCCTAATTCAAACACTTCCACTTGTAGCAATACATTGCTACTATGTGTCTAGTTTCTGTTGTAGAATTAACAAATACACTGTATATAGCTTTTAGCTCATCATACAACTTTCAGCAATCATAACATTTACCAAAATACATCTGGCCGTCAAGTATAAACCGATTTGATTTACCTCGTAAATCTAAATATCCATGATCAAACTTAACGCCATAAATTTGCCTCATTTGGATAACTTAATTTAATCTATCTCCTAGATCATAATTAATCGGATCAAATCTGAATTCATAGATTTCCATCCTAAAAGTCATTCTCTTGGATCTAATCTAACAGCATAGATCTGCATCCAACCAGAATGTCACGGTTTTGTCTAAGGCTTACATTGCAAAGTATTCACTATAAATTTAGGCTACTACTTT
Source organism: Euphorbia pulcherrima (assembly GCA_947683365.1). NCBI lineage: Eukaryota > Viridiplantae > Streptophyta > Magnoliopsida > Malpighiales > Euphorbiaceae > Euphorbia > Euphorbia pulcherrima. Next base: position 39,601,601 of record CANTUS010000008.1, on the reverse strand, counting down.
TAATCTGCCTAATCATACCTACACTATCACAATACAATGTTTGGAAACATGACTGCATTAGTGATTAACATCACGTACATACATTGACTATAAAAGCATCATTGAATTGCTAATTGAAGATTCAATATCTTTCAATGGGTTCCACGTCTCTTACTCATGAGTCATGATAAGAGTCACCACTATTTGAGAGAAACTGCATTTCTTCAATTTGTGATTGAACTGACATGCCTTTTAGTGCAATTGTGTCTTTACAACTTATGCTTCAAACACGTGAAGCTTAAATGTAAAAATCCGATATGTCCTTTCAAAATTTATGTGCCTTGAACTTACAAGTTCAACCATGGTCCCACTATCTTTAGGCAGGGTTGTAGGTGCAATACCCTTTGGTTTCCAATGGGTAGTTCACAAATAGGCTCAAGTAGATATCTGACATCAATAACATGACATAGATATTCAATCTCATGTCAACCATTAGATTTAGATTTCACAACTTCAAAATCTAGAGAAAGACACATTAGGCTTCAGCCTATCCATATTCCATATGGTGCTCTTTCAGTAGCCTCAGTCAAAGTGTGGTGTTGCAAACCAGTAGTCAAGTGAGATATGTCCTCAGTTCTTGGGAGACAATTCAAACTAGGTTTTAATATGCTTGCATTCTTGGTTAGACCAAAACCTTGATATTATAACCTATATATTTCGCAACTTTATTCTCAGAGTCCTTGACTTAATCAAGGTCCATGGATCTAATTACATTAGCTATGCTAATAAAATTCATCCCCAAGAATAACCGAGAAAAGTGTCTATTTCCAGCTATCATGCTTTTGGACTTATATACACTCCCACTGTATTTTGGGTCCATTATGTTAGCCGCTCATTCAATAACTTTATTGACAACATTATACGCCTAAGGCCCTACACATGCTTCCATTGCACTTCAGGCTCACCGGCCTATTTGCTATGTCTACAAGTCTATTGAATAGCTTCTACTTTATTTCACCAAGTGTTAAAAGAACCCATATGATCAAATGATTATCAATCAAGTAATCCTAAGCATTCTGTGGAAAAACTTAGACATATGCTTCTTTTTAACTCGGCTTGAATAACTATTAGATATAGACTGAATTAAAGCATCTCATGCTTATTCCTTTTGTATTTATATTATAGATCAAATTAATATTTGATCAGCTCAAGGAAACGACTATTCCTAACATTTAAGTTACAGAATAACAATTCTCAGATATACCAATTATATCCATTATGAATGAAAAATTGAACATCTAGAATCATCCTTGACTGAAAAAGAAATAAAGCTCACACTCTATGTGAGTAAAAAATTTCTTCATTTCAGGATCAAAATAATTAATCGGCTATCTTTAAGTGACATTCTTTAATCTTAATGGCCGCTACTTGAAATCCATTTATTATTTGAGAATTCACTTGTCTAGATCCTAATTATCTCTCATCTAAAGTTCTTGTACATTATCAATGTTAGAACCACGTCTAGTATCAAATACTTGTGATGTTGAAGAAAAATAATCATATCTATAACATAGATACCTCTATGAAAAACGTTCAATGCTTTTCATAGACTCGCCCATATGGTTAAGGACATGTTCTCATTCTGTTCCAATATGCTTGTATTTGATAACAATATCCTTTGGGCATAGTACAAACTTAACTTCTTGTTTAGTTGTGAGCCTCCTGAACATCAAGGCCTCATTTATGCCCAAATGTTGAATCGGTTATCCACCATCAACTCTGGCTGAGTCCTACTTACCAAACTCCTAGTTAGCTCAAGTAACTCTTGCGGCTCAACTATAGTCATACTCATCTATAGCTTGTAGCTCATAATGAAATGGTCATAGGATTCAAATAGGAAGGGCAAGACACTTCTAACTATCAACTCTCATGAAACTAGTGTACTAAGATGAACAAAACCCTTAATGAGTTTCTCCATCTTCTACATATAAGTACTTATAGAGATTATAGTATACATCTTTGTAGGACCGAAACACCCTAGTGATCAAGAACCTCTCTTATAAAGTTGCTCATAAAATGTCTCCTTAAGAGACCTAATCACAGCATAGGCTAGCATCTCGTCTAATCGTTTGCATAATTCAGGAAACTTTTAAGCCAACACTAGGTGTTTCACATTCCTGCTATCCCTATTAAATTTGAATACCACCCAAATTGGGTCGATATAGTATCCCTGCCAATGGGGTTAGACCTATCTACCACACATTCCTTCGATATATGTCTCAACCACACATTCCTTCGATATATGTCTCAAAACTATCCATTAGTTCTTGAGCCCAATCAAGGAAGTGTTGCCTATATAGCCAGTCCTTTTAAGGATGAATTGTAGTTTGAATGATTGGTTGCTTTATTGCTGAAATTTATTTGTTAATCTAAACAGAATAATCATTACAAAGTTGAAAATAAAGGTCTTTAAAGCCATTAAACAAATTAATTAATCCATATTAATTTATGTTGATGATTTTGTTGGCTTTATCCAAGATCCACAACCCTCCAATAATGAGCCGAGCTGGGCTCGAACAAAAACTCATTATTGAATGTCTGGTAGGATATACTATCCAATCCTTTTCTCAAAAGAATTCTTGGTTGATTGGCATATTGATACTTTATCCATCTGTGTTCTGGGCCTAACTGAGTTAGAACAAAAACCCGTTGAGTCAAACTGTCATTCCACATGTTAGCCTCACCAAAGTATCCTAACCCTACGTGGCCCATCGATAACATAATGCACCCTGCTGAGCATAAGGTATAATAGCTTCAATGGGTGACACACGTGCGAATCCGGGAGACACTTTTAAGCGAATCAATATTTTATGGATTATTTAAGTATAGTCGGCTTATATAATGAATCGGGTCTATGTAATTATTTTAGATACAATGTATCCATATTTTATATATAAAATGAGGTTCAATGTACGAAAGCATAATTTAGAACTTCTACGGGTATTAACAAATATTGAATATTTAAACTAAATCTCATTTGGACCCATGAAATTCTCAATTATGAATTTAACAAACCAACCGTCATACTTATATATACCAATACGATTCTTGATCATGCCAATTATAATTACATCTATTATAGATACTTGTTGAAATCGCTAAGCTTTGACAATTGTGACTTAAAGTCTGTTAAGGCCTAATGGTTTAGCAACCATTTTGCAAAATATACAATTTTGCTCCCAATCAAATTAGGGCGTCACTATTTCAAAATTTAGCACCCCAACTTAGTCGGTACCATAGTCCATTGGGCTAATTTCAAATTTAATATATTCAACTTTTATTGAATATAAATGCCACAAATTATAACTTACTAAATTCCAGTTAATTAAAATTTATAATTTAAAAAATTAGAATTTATGACCCCCGAATTAACAAAATAACGAGAATATTAATTTGATACAATCCGGTTCAGCCGCTTTAAAATCTCTAAAATAGGTTTTGGATAATTTTAAATATTAAAATTTTACGACTCTGAATTAATAAAATAACCGGAACTTTATTTTAGAACAATTAGTGTCAACCATTTGAAACTTTAAAACGGACTTGGAATAATTTTAAGACCATTATAATTTAACCTCGGATTAATTAATACGCTCCTTCAATTTAATATATAATCCGATTTAAATCATTGGCCCCGAATAAATTTAAAATACCCGTTAATTTTAAAACTCGATCCGATCCAACCGTTTTATCAAAACGAACAATAGCCAAAATTATTGTCGCCCACATGGGAAATATATAAAAAACACAAATCAATGATTCTATAAGATCCTACCTTACAATTTGGGAAATATATAAAAAAACACAAATCAATGATTCTAAAATATTTTTTATCGAATAGAAAATTTTCACTAATCAATAAACTTGATCTTTTGATTAAATTCAACACCGATTAATTACAACCATTAATTTAACAAATTAATCTTGCCATTTAATCAACTTAAGGAAAAATTAAAAAAACCTCAAGAACAACTCTTTAAACCTTTTTTATCAAAATAGAAAAACCTTTTGAATCTTGAAACTAATATAACATTTTTAAGTCAAATTAAACCATTCTTTGAGGATCTTTAAAATTGATTTAAGAACAATATCAAAATTTTAAGAAATCCATTCAAAACTTTTCCTATCAAGATTGAAAACTTTTAAGGAATCAAGAAAACCCATCAATCTGCTTGAAACAACCTAGCTCATGATACCAATTGAGAGAATTACAATCAAAAACTTAACCGCAAAGGCAGAATTATTAGTTAAAATTTTCTCCAATTCGGAATATGATCTTTTCAAGAACGATTGATAGAGTTTCAAAATAATTTTATTTTAACAAATAAAAACTTACTAGTAAAGTACCTTTAAGAGACGGATGTCATGAAGCTCGCAAGTGGAAGCTCTCCAATCTCACGTGCACGAACTACTCTCGAATCGGGATCGATGCTAGCCGTATGGACAAAGAACAATAAAAGAAAGCTACAAAAACCCTAACTATCCATCGCTGAAAAACGTGTATATTGCTCTTGGGAGGCCGCTCACGTTTTTTGTGGTAGGAAAAACTTAAATAGTGACTGTATATGTGAATAGTATCATATACCCAAATAATATTTGTATATTGGAATAGTAATAGTATGCCTCCCGTATACTTAAATAATACTATTCATAAAAGATAGCCGAATATGAATAGTATTGGCTTAATTTCATCCATAGTACATCAACTATACATGTAGTCTCACTTTCATACATGAACTATGTTTTGTTCTATTATCATACATGAACTTGTATGTCACCTTCTATTATGTCCATTTTACCTATTTCTCTATATTTCAACACTGAAATAGGTCCTACTTAAAATATATTACCCATAATACCCCAATTTCTCTTCCTAGATATCTCTCTAATGTCCATTAATAGTATTAGCTACTGAATTTTTTCCTAATTATCTTCCCATTTCTCTCTCACTCTCTCTTCTCTATATCATTTCAATTCTCTTTTTATCTATCCCAATTATTTTTCTTTTTCTGGATTATTATTTGCCGCCTATGATTGCTTAGTGCCACATTATTCTCCATTTTACCCTTATCAAAAAAATCAAAAACCAAAATAAAAAATCTGAGTAAACTCGGGGTTCTAGGGTTTCAAATTTCCCTTTTCCTACTCCATTCAAACTGAGGTTCTAGGGTTTCAAATTTCCCTTTTCCCACTCCATTTGCAGAGCTCCATGTTCGGAAAAATTCCAAATTCTATATGTACGCCCTCTGTATAAGTATTAGAGTATTGTTTCTTATTTGTAGTAAAGTGAAACTAATTTAAACCTTCTTGTTTCCATAATTAATAATAAAACGAATATCAAACCATTGTTTCCATCTAAATTAATAAGAAAATGAATATCAAATCACCGGAAAAACGGGTGGTAGGGGCAGTTTCAAAAGTAAATTATAGACTTTTTAGTAAGGGTAAAACGGAGATTAATGTGGGCAGCACTAAGTAATTATGGGCGACAAATAACACAATAGATGAAAATAGAATTGAAATGATATGGAGAAAGAGAGTAGAGAGAGAAAGGGGAAGATAATTAGGAAAAATTAATTAAGTAATAAGATTAATGGACATTAGAGAGATATTTAGAAAGAGAAATTGAGGTATTATGGATAATATATTTTAAGTGGGGCCATTTCAATGTTAAAACCTAGAGAAATAGGTAAAATGGGTACAATAGAAGGTTAAATACAAGTTCATGTATGATAATGAAACAAAACATAGTTCATGTATGAAAGTGAGACTTTGAGTATAGTTGATGTACTATGGGTGAAATTAAGCCGAATAGTATTTATATGAATACTATTACTGAAATTACTATTTTACTATTCACTTAAATTGCTATCTGCGCCGGCTTTTCGAATGGATTGCGCCACCGGATTTATCGTAATTTTCTCGTCGTCGTGGTATATTTATTTTTGAAAAATATATCCACAGATTCTACTGATAAAACAACCTTCGGCTCTGATACCACTCGTTAGGCCTAATAATAGATTACGAGAAAAAGTAATAACAGCAGAATAAAGGACACACAGATTTTTACGTGGAAATCCCAAATGAATTAGGGAAAAACTACGGGACCAACTCTGAATAATTCTTTCACTATAAAATAATAATAGGTACACCAAGAGATTACAAAATAGTGGCACTCAAGTGTTTCCTAAAACCTCACTATTTTCTCTCTTACCCAGCTCTTAGGAACCCTTTTCCTAAGGCTCGCTACACAGATTATATTTTTATCTGTGTTTCTTCTCTCTTGATCTCTGCTTTGGTCTGCTCTTAAAATGCAAAAGTGGATAGTAAAATTATTGCCGTTCTTAAATTTTTAACATGGCGAATGATGGTGTAATGATCAAATTGACGGATACAAATTATTCAATGTGGAAATCCAGAATGGAGGACTACCTCAATTGCAAAGATTTGTATGATCCAATTGAGGGTGACGGCGCAAAGCCGAAGGATATGAAAGATCAGCAGTGGATAAAGTTGAAGAAGCAGACATTGGGTACAATACGCTAATGGATAGATGCTAGCCTGTACAACCACGTGAGGAACGAAATAGATCCCAAAGTTCTCTGGAAGAAGCTAGTGATATGTACGAGGCTAACAATGCTCAAGGAAAAGTGTTCATGATTCGCAAAGTCATGAACTTGAAACTGACAGAGGGACGATCAATCACACAACACCTGAACGACTTTGAAGGATTTATAAGTGAGTTAGCAGTCAACGGTATGTCCTTGGATGATGAGATGCAAGCATGTCTTTTGATGGGAACTCTACCAGATAGCTGGGATACTCTTGTTGTATCACTGAGTAACTCAGCTCCAAATGGTGTGGTAACAATGTCTATGGTAAAGAATAGCCTACTTAATGAAGAACTTTATAGAAGAGACGTTGCCAGTACTAGTTCACAAGCCCTTATCACGGAAAACAAGGGTCGAAGCAAGAGTAGAGGTCTTGGGAATTGAAAATCGAAAGATAGGTCCAAGTCTCGGAAGAAGAGGTCATGCTACCGCTTTAGAAAGCAGGGTCATCTCAAAAGCAACTGCCATTTCTTTAAACAAGAGAATGCAAACTGAAGTCATGATAATGACAAAAAATACATCTGCTACAGTCACAAAAGAAGATGGAGAGGTGGCTTTAATATCTCATGTTGCAGATTATTGTCATATTGGAGATGCAGATACCGAGTGGATTATAGATTATGGTTCCTCATACCACTGTGTTCCAAAAAGGGAATACTTCTCAACCTATAAAGCGGGCGATTATGGTACTATTAAAATGGAAAATAATAGTGTCTTGCAAATAGTGGGAATCGGTAATATCTGCGTCAAGTCAAGTGTCGGATGCACATTAACACTTAAAAATGTGCGACATGTTCCAGATCTTCGGTTGAACTTATTGTCTGTTAGTGTATTAGACAAGGAAGGTTATCACAATCATACAGGCGATGGAAATTGGAAACTCACCAAAGGATGGTTGGTGGTGGCGAAAGGAAGATTGTGTTGCTCCCTATACAAAATGCACGCAATAGTATGTGCGGGTCAACTGAATACAGTTGGAGATGATGCTTCACCAAATTTATGGCATAGGTGACTGGCGCATGTTAGTGAGAAAGGGTTGAATATACTGGCTAAGAAGTCCCTCATCCCATTAGCCAAAGGAAAAATTAACCCATGTGATCACTGTTTATCTGGGAAGCAACATCGAGTTTCATTTCAGAAAAGCTCTAGAATGAGAAATAATACGTTAGAATTGGTACACTCTGACATTTGTGGTCCCATGGATACAGAATCCATTGGAAGAAGAAGATACTTTCTTGTATTTAATGAGAATGGTATCATCAGTTAAAGATCTACAAATGATGGTGTTATCGATATTACACCAGAGAGCATTCTATCAGATGATGCCACAGAAAGAAGAATGCATCAATCAGAACAAGATAGAGAAGAAGAGCCAGTTGTGAGGGATCAAGATACGATTGTAGATGAAGATACGAATAGAGAGGGTATTGAGCAGGGGGAGCCAGAGAACCCCATTCTACCAGAAGAAGCACCTCAATTAAGGAGGTCAATAAGAGAATGCCAACCATCTATAAAATACTCCAGTTTTGATTATATTTTAATCACTGATGAGGGAGAGCCTGAAAGCTTCCAAGATGTGCAATCTTGTAAAGATAAAGATTGTTGGATGAAGGCCATGCAAGAGGAGATGAATTCTTTGAAGAATGACACTTACAAGCTGGTGAAACTTCCTAAAGGGAAGAGAACACTCAAGAACAAATGGGTGTACAAGCTGAGGAAAGATGATGGAAACCTAGTGAGATTCAAAGCTTGATTGGTTGTCGAAGGCTTTACTTAAAAGAAAGGTATCAACTTTGACGAGATTTTTTCACCAGTTGTGAAAATGAGTTCCATTCGAGTTGTGCTAGATCTTGTAGCCAGCTTGAACCTTGAGTTAGAACAACTTGATGTAAATACCACGTTCTTGCATGGGGATTTAGAAGAAGAAATCTATATGGAACAACCAGAAGGTTTCAAGGTCAAGGGAAAGGAGGACATGGTTTATCGCTTGAAGAAAAGTTTGTATGGGTTAAAACAAGCTCCGCGGTAATGGTATAAAAAGTTTGATTCCTTCATGGTGAATCAAGGATACAAGAGGACAGAAGCTGATCCATGTGTATATGTCTAGAAATTCCCTGATGGAAAATTTATCATTCTTCTCTTATATGTTGATGATATGCTAGTCATTGGGCCAGATGCCAAAATGATTAGTAAGTTAAAGAGTGATTTATCTAAGGAGTTTGACATGAAGGATTTAGGACCGGCAAGGCGAATTCTCGGAATGGAGATTACCCGAGATCGAAGGTCCAAGAGGCTATGGTTATCGCAAGAAAAATATATTGAACGAATACTAGAAAGGTTCAATATGAAGAATGATAAACCAGTTAGCACTCTATTTGTTGTTCATTACAAGTTGAGAAAGAAATCCTACCCTTCAACAGAGAAAAATAGAGAAGATATGTCAAAAGTTCTATATTCTTCAGCGGTCGGCAGTTTGATGTATGCAATGGTGTGTACGAGACCAGACATCGCTCATGCAGTTGGAGTTGTGAGTAGATTCCTGTCAAATCCCCAGAAGACACATTGGGAAGCAGTTAAATGGATCTTTAGATACCTGAGAGGAACTTCAAAGTTATGTTTAACCTTTGGAGGTGGAAAGCCAACACTTGTTGGTTACACAGATGTAGATATGGCTGGTGACCTTGATGAAAGAAAATCTACATCAAGTTACTTATTTACATTCTCAGGGGGAGCTATTTCATGGTAATCGCGGTTACAAAAGTGTGTTTCATTATCAACAACTGAAGCAGAGTACGTTGCAGCAACAGGAGCAGGAAAGGAAATGCTTTGGTTAATGCGATTCTTTGAAGAATTGGGTGTGCAACAAGAAGACTACATAATTTATTGTGATAGTCAAAGTGCATTAGACTTGAGCAAGAATACTATGTATCATGCACGGACGAAACATAATGATGTAAGATATCATTGGCTCAGATTTGCCATTGAAAAAAAAGAGTTCAAGTTGCAGAAGATTCATACAAACAATAACGCTGCTGATATGCTGACAAAGGTTATACCAAAAGAAAAGCTCGACCAGTGCATTGAAGCAACCGGGATGGAGAGTCCCACAATGTATTCGGGAGGGGGAGATTTGTTGAGTGGTGTCCCTCTTATTGTGGGACCCGTTGATTAATTAAAAAAATAATAAAAAAAAAAAGAAAAAGGAAAAAGAGGCAGGTCGGCTGAAGATTTTTCAAAAAGTGCACAATAAAATTACTGTACATAATTCAGTCATACGCGTTTTGAATCTCCTATAAATAGAGGAGGTTTTGCATTTTAAGAGCAAACCAAAGCAGAGAACAAGAGAGAAGAAACACAGATAAAAATGTAATCTGTGTAGCGAGTCTTAGGAAAAGGGTTCCTAAGAGCTGGGTAAGAGAGAAAATAGTGAGATTTTGAGAAACACTTGAGTGCAACTATTTTATAATCTCTTGGTGTACCTACTATTATTTTATAGTGGAAGAATTATTCGGAGTTGGTCCCGTGGTTTTTCCCTAATTCATTTGGAGTTTCCACGTAAAAATCTGTGTGTCCTTTATTCTGCTGTTATTACTTTTTCTCATAATCTATTATTGGGCCTAACAAGAAATTAGATTACAATTTTGTGTTTTTATTATGTCAACATATACTAATTAACTAATTAGTTTTAGGTTAATTCTAATTATAAATTGGCTCCTTTAAATTTTAATTTAATAATTAAACCTCGTAATTTAATTCCTTAAATAAATTTAATTGTCATCTTTTATAATTAATAAATTACCCCATGGAACAAAATTTTTACATTGCATTTAATCAAATAAAATATCATACTATATATTAATTCAATTAATTCAACTAGTTAATTAATTAATTTTGTATGTCAACTTTATTAATTAAATTTATTCAATTAAATTACTTGACATAAGAATTTATTTAATTATCAATTAAATAAATACCATATGCAAATACATTTAATCATTTTAATTTAACTTTAATGAATAATATAAACTGTATTATACTATACCACTAACTAAATTAATTTCTTGAGGTTGCATAGATTATTCAATTACATTGACCTGACATGTCAATCAATAAATAATCAATTCCACATCCGTCTTATAACATTGTATGTATAAGGAATCAGAGATCAGTAATTCTAAGTGCACGATCCTTTGGGTATGTCCATATATTGGCAATGGGTATTTTACCCATTGACTGTAAGCGGATTCTAGCAAACCATTACAGCCCCCAATTAGGACAGAGTACATCCGTCTCTAATAGATACTGAACCTAGTAGTTATCTCACAAAGTCCTTTGCCAGCTGACATCAATATAATGAACAAGAGGCATTGTGCTTGTCACCCTCTTATGCAGTTCATCGTATTTCTTGATCTAGAATAAAATGATAAAATAAGTCAATGACTTATTTGACGTCCTTATCCCTTTTATTCATCAAGTGGCCGGTGATTCATTTCTGTTCATCAAACTGAATGGCAATACTATCACTTCAACACTACTATTAACATGGTCATGAAATATACCGGGCATACCCGTACTTGTAATCCAATATTTAAGGATCCGTTAGTAATATGCCACAGCATACCCACTTCCACATTAATAATAAGTTGAAATCAAGTCTGAGGACTATTGAGACCTACTCAGCAAATTGTCTATGACATACAATCATGTGACATTGCTGTATGGATCGGTCCAGCCCCATGTTCTCAACATGTGCCTATGTTCATTATCTACTTACCAAGTGACATAGCAACTACATTGCTATAGATCATCTAACATAGAAGTCTTTCGTTTTAATCATTCCCACGATTAAAACAGACTTGGGACATTTATGATTATCAATCAATGGATATTCTACTCATGTTATAGCTCAAGATATACATGCAGTAAATTATTGCCTTTATAATTTGACACCATTGGTATATACATAACGTAAGAACCAATGCCTGGGAACTACGACACACCAACATTTCCAACATAACCCGATGGTCTGTATTACATGTCTCCGTTAAAATACCCGGCAAAATCATTCCAAGCATCGCACATCCCTGATTTATGGCATATGTGTCTAGACACCCATCTCATAAGGTTCTTAAGCTTAGCTCATCATTACTACCTTCAAATAAAAATTCTTTTTACGATCATAATAATTTTGTCATGTATGTCCTAAAGCAAAACAAACAAGATTGCCTTTTCCATTATGCACAGTACAATCTCATTCTCCATTTGACTTGTTACATTGTGATATTTGGGGTCCACAAAAAGTTCCAACACATTCAGGGGTACGTTTCTTTCTCACCATAGTAGATAATTTACTAGGTGCACATGGTTATTCCTCATGAATAAAAAATCTGAAACACAACACCTCTTAAAGTCATTTATCACTTTTGCAAAAACTCAATTTCATACCTTAGTCAAAACAATTCGAGTTGACAATGGCTCAAAATTCCTTTCCATGCATGCCTTCTTTCACAAGAATGGCATCGAATGTCAACGTTCTTGTATCTGTACACCATAACAAAATGGGGTAGCAGAATGCAAATACAGACACATTCTTAACACTGCATGAGCATTATTTTTCCAATCACATTTGCCGTTAGAATTTTGGGGTGAAGGTGTTTTGACCGCAACATACATAATTAATCATTTACCTTCAACTCTATTGAAAAATAAATCTCCATTTGAACTCCTATATAATCGACCCCCATCTCTCTCTCTCATATGAAGGTATTTGGTTGTTTATGTTATGCAACTGCAGTTTCTCCCGAATAAAAATTTGATTCTCGAGCTCGGCAGTGTATCTTTCTTGGATATCCAAATAATCAAAAAGGGAATAAATTGTTTGATATGGAAAATGGCACATTCCTTATTAGTCGAGATGTTACATTCCATGAAAATATCTTTCCCTTTCTTAATAAATCCACAACAACATCCTCACCCGATTCACACACTGCCTTACCAAATTTAGCTCTTGATTTATCATATTCAGATCCACCAATCAGTCCTTCCATATCAGAAAATTCAAAGATTGTAAAATCTCCTCCTCCATCCATACCAGAAAATCCACCCTCAAACACACCTGCAACACTAGAATCTCATTCCGTTTATCATTCCGATCACACCAGATAGACCCCTACCTGGCATCAAGACTATGTGATGGGATCTCAAGCCAATCTTTTTGACTCTAATCAATAAAATCAACCAGGTATCCCCTTCAAAACTTTCTTTCTTATTCTCGTTTTACTCCTACACATCGTACATTTTTAGCTAACATCACAGGCACTAAAGAACCCACCTCATATGCTCAAGCTATCCTTGATCCAAAATGGAAGCAAGCAATGGAAGAGGAGTTAATGGCCTTATAACTCAACAAAACATGGACAATAACACCACTCCCAACAGGTCATAAACCCATCGATTGTAAATGGGTCTATAAAATATCGATCTAATGGCACCATTGAACAATATAAAGCATGCCTTGTAGCAAAAGGGTACACAAAAGTTCAAGGCATTGATTATGGAGAGACTTTTTCACCCACAGCAAAACTTAAAACTCTCAGATGCCTTCTCACTGTAGCAGCCGCGAGAGACTGGTTTATTCATCAATTGGATGTACAAAATGCATTCTTACATGGTAGCTTACATGAAGTTATCTACATGGACTTGCCACCTGGACATTGTCAACAGGGGGACAATGTTTTATGTCGACTCAAAAAATCATTATATAGCCTCAAACAAGCCTCTCATAATTGGTATTCTACATTTTCTAATGTGATTCAAACAATAGGTTACCAACAGTCCAAATTAGATTATTCTTTATTCACAAAGCATCAAGGGCCCTCATTCACTGCCATTCTAATCTATGTACATGATATCCTATTGATAGGAATGACCTCAAAGAAATGCAGCACCTCAAAGAATGCTTACTTTGACGTTTTCGCATTAAAGATCTTGGTGATGTAAAATATTTCTTAGGGATTGAGTTTGCTCATTCTAAATCTGGAATTTACATGTCCCTAAGAAAATATGCACTTGATATTTTGCAAGATACCGGGCTTACAGGTGCTCGTCCAGAAAAATTTCCAGTGGAGCTACATTCAAAGTTAACTACAAATGATGGAGAACTACTGAAAGATCCATCTAAGTACAAACGGCTTGTAGGAAGGTTAATATACCTCACAGTCCCTAGACCTAATATAGTGTCTGAGTTTGAACATTAAATCAATTCATACAATCTCTAGGATAACCACATTGGGCTGGTGCAATTCATATCCTTAAATACATCAAAGGATCTGCAAGATAAGGCTTATTACTACAATCCAAAAATAATCTCACACTTAAGGCATATTGTGATTCAGATTGGGCAAGATGTCAAACAACTCAAAGATCAGTTTCGGGTTATTACGTCTTCCTCGGTTCTTCTCTTATTTCGTGGAAGTCAAAGAAACAGACCAATGTATCAAGATCATCAGCAGAAGCAGAATGTCGTGCAATGGCCAATACATGTTTGGACCAAGTATGGCTACGTTATATATTGCAAGATTTGAAAGTCTTTTATGATGTTCCTACACCACTATTTTGCGATAATCAGGCAGCACTACACATTGCAGCAAACCTCGTGTTTCATGAGCGTACAAAGCACATTGAGATTGATTTCCATACTGTGCGAGAGAAGCTGCAGGCAAGAATAATCAGTCCTTCATAAGTACCAACTCGTCACTAACTTGCGGACATTTTTACAAAGCCACTAGAGAAGGATCAGTTCTGGACACTGCGGCATAAGTTGGGAGTTCATAATATTCACTCACCAACTTGGGGGGGGGAGGGGGGTTATTAAGAATCCTATATTAACATTTTCCGATATGAGATTATTCTTGATCAGTCTAAATTAGGAATAGTATCAATAATTAGGATTAATGTTGATTAGGAAGATTATTTATAATTCATTGTATTTATGTTAATTTATTTGTTTCCTTTTCTCACATGTGATTTTGTATACTATAAATACATGTACATATAGTTAATTATTCACAACTTAATAATACAATATCAATTATTCCATTCATCATTTTATTCATATATTTCAGTTCATTTCATTTTTAAGAGGTTGGTGTCAATCTAAGATTTTTATTAAAAATATCAATTTAAGTGTGGCTTGATCTATATCTTGAATTTGGGCTTGGGTCAAGCTCAAGTCAAGTTTACGATGTCATTTCTAAGTTCAGCTCCATGATACATAAATATTTTTTAATAACTTTTTTATGCACTAAATAAAAATAAAATGAAATTTATACAAATATATTTAAATTTATGTTATGTACTTGAACTCTTTAATAAATAATATAACTTACTATAATTAAATCCTTACAAAATATAAATGTTCAAAATAATTATTATATATAATAAATAAAATTATTATTGATCGGGGCAGGCAGGCTCGGCCCTGACAATTTAAAGACCTCAGGCTAAATAATATTGAAAGTAGAAAATGAAGTCCTCAATAAAAAAAATATTTCAATAAATACTTACTTTTTTACAAAAAAAAAATAGGATTTGAAATCTTAACCTCTTACAAAACTAACTAATGTTCTACCAATTAATCTAACATTTACTAATGCTTACTTTTACCTTTTCAAAAATAACTACTAAAACTTTACACAATAATATATTTTTAGGCCTATTTTGACTACGGGCCTTAGATGGTGGCACCTGCCCGCCACCCCTCAGGGTCGACCCTAGGGTCAGTTTCTAATCGACCTTGAGTATTTATAAAACAAATCAAGCTTGACTCATAAAACCCTAAGCTTTAACAGCTTGGGCTCAGATCAAGCATTGTAAAAAAATATGTGTCTAAACCTGGACCGTGGAAGCGGGCTCGGGGCAGCCTGACAGTGGATCTGTTTGCGAGTCGGGCTACCCGTCAGGCCCGACCTTAGCTCGCTCCCTAGGTCGGGCTTAGACACCTATTTTTACTAAGCATGGCCCGAGCACGCTAAAGCCCGAAGTTCTATGGATTGAGCTAGGTTTTTATATAAATAATTAAATATTCAAGCCTGACCCGATAAAGAATAATTTTATATATTATATATTATATTAAATATTTATTTTCAACTTTTATATTTTATACTAATGAATTTTTAAATTTAATTACAATAAGTTCTATGGCATATTAAGGACTTCAAGTAAATAATATAGTTATATATAATTTCGTAATTTTATTTCTATTAAATTCAAAAAGAATTTAAAAAATATTATTTACGGGTCATGAACCAAACTTGAGAATGACCTCTTAAATCCAGCCCAAATCCAATCCAATCCCCGAAATTCTAAAATTTAGATTAGACCGAACTTTAATTGATATTTTTAATTAAAACCCAATAAAGTATGCCCCGGCTCTCTTGACCAACAGGCGTCAGGTTATCTCCACATGTGACTAGGTGCACTAGCAATCACATAAAATCCTTACATTTTAATTTTCATTTTTCATTTTTTTGTTGCGAAAATTAAATTTTTTTTAATGTTAATGAGAAATGTAACAATAAAATACGTAGAAAGTTTACATAGTTTATTTCAATGTTATCAATACCGTATCGGGCCTCATAGTTTACATAATTATTTTTTAAAGAATATAATTATTTATGATTTTTAGTGGCTATTACAACGTTTTTTAAGTCTTTTGCAACGCTTCTACATGTTTTCAAATGTGTTTTGGAAAGAAAAATATATCATTTTAGGATTTTAATGGCTATTGCAACTCTTTTCTGAGTCTTTAGCAACGCTTTTGAGTCTATAGCAACACTCTTACTTGTTGCCAGAAAGATTTTCAGAAAACTGGGTTTGAACCGGTACGCTGGTTTATCAGGTTTTCTCGATTTAACCCGATTTCCTCCAATTTTTTACTAAAATCGGTTTTTAGTGTACCGTATCATAGCCATAACCAATTCGCAGTATAACCGGTTGAACCAACCGGTACGATATGGTATTGATAACATTGGTTTATTTAGCCGTGTGATTAGAACTGTGTATTTAAGTTCTTTGTAATGTTTGAACGAGAGGCCGGTCCAACTTCATCGAGTTTTTGACTATATATATTAGGGAACAACACCTAAATGCACTAGTTTGGTAAAAATAATTTTATGTAAATTTTTATTAAATTACCAAAATACCTCACAGGAAAATACCACAAACTTAATTACTTTTTATATCACCATTATACGCTCTTAATGACTTTTCATATATCCTTATACAAGTTCATGCATTTTGGGTGTTTATTTTTAATTTTTTTGACTTATTTTGCATTTATCTCTTAAATCGTTCATTTTTTTTACATGCCGCTTTAGAGTTTTTTATTTGCCTCATTTTTATCTTCGAAACGCCATCCATTATGATACATTTTCGAACTGTTATATATCTATTATAATTCTAAGATAAGTCTTTTTTGTATTTGCAATGCTCATTGAACTGTTATACATATGTTATAAATATATTATAAATCTGTTATAAGTCTAAAATAAGTTTGTTATAAGTCTAATATAAGTCTATTTGTATTTGTAATGCTTATTAAACTATTACATATCTAATCTACATCTGTTATATATCTGTTATATATGTGTTATAATTTTAATATAAGTCTCTTTATATTTGCAATGCTCATTGAACTGTTATAAATCTGTTATAAATCTATTATAAATCTATTATATGTCTAATATAAGTTCGTTATAACTCTAATACAAGTCTCTTTGTATTTGTAATGCTTATTGAACAATTACATATCTAATATACATATATTATAAGTCTAATATAAGTTTCTTTATATTTGGAATGCTTATTGAAACCATTACATATCTAATATAAATCTGTTATAAGTCTTTGTTATATAACAAAAGCCTGCGCTTTTTGTGCTTTATACTCCCCCTGCGCTTTTTTGTGCTTTATACTCCCCCTGCGCTTCGTCTTAACAAAAGCGCAAACGGTGCGCTTTTGCGCTTCAAGTGCAAAAGCGAGCTCTTTTGACAACTATGTGTCTGCTACAAGCCTGATAAATGTCTAATACATGTGTTTGATAAAATATAACAGATTCATAATATTTTTTTATTAGATATGACTATTATAAAATTGGCATAATATGTATATTTTTTTATCTATTACAAATCTGTTATAAATGTGTTATATATCTGCTATAAACCTAAAATAAATATTTATGTATGCTACAAGCCTAACAAAAGTCTAATACATGCATTTGATGAAATATATAACAGATTTATAATAGTTTTGTATTATATATGACTATTATAAAAGTGTTTGGCACGATTTGTATGCTCTTTTGTATATGTTACAAATATGTTATAAATCTTTTATAAATGTGTTATATATCTGTTATAGGTCTAGAATAAATCTATTTGTCTGCCACAAGGTTGATAAATTTCTAATATAGGTGTTTGATGAAATATATAATAGATTAATAACAGTTTTGTACTAGATATGACTATTATAAAATTGTTTGGTATAATCTGTATTTTTTTGTATCTGTTACAATTTTGTTATATATCTGTTATAAACCTAGAATAAATTAGTATGTCTGCTGCAAGCTTGATAAATGTCTGCTATAAGTGTTTGATGAAATAAATAACAGATTTATAAAAGTGTTTGACATTATCTGTATGTTCTTTTGTATCTGTTATAAATCTGCTATAAATATGTTATAAATCTAATATAAATATGTTATATATCTGTTATAACAGATGTGTATGAGTTTAATGAGTATTGCAAATACAAAAGACTTATATTAGACTTATAACATATTTATAATAGATTTATAACAGTTGTATATTAGATATGTAATAGTTCAATAAGCATTCCAAATACAAAGAGACTTATGTTAGACTTATAACAAACTTATATTAGACTTATAATAGATTTATAACAGATGTATAAAAGTTCAATGAGCATTGCAAATACAAAGAGACTTATATTAGAATTATAACACATATATAACAGATATATAATAGGTCTAAAAAAATTTGAAAAAGTATATCACAATGGATGGCGTTTCGAAGATAAAAATGAGACGAACAAAAAACTCTATAGCGGTATGTCGAAAAAATGAACCATTTGAGAGATAAATACAAAATAAGCCAAAAAAATTAAAAAACCTTTCCTAAACGCATAATTGATTATGAGCATATGAAGGTAATAAATGAAACTTAAAATGGCATGAAAGATATAATTTCCTTATTGGGATATTTTGATATTTACCCTAGTCTGGACTACACTTTAGCTATTTGGACTTGTGACTGACTTATGAGGTCTTTTTGAGCCCAACCACAGCCATAACTAATTTTAATTATAAATTTTTTGGTGGATTAATAAAAATAAAATTATAAAATTTATTTAAACATGTCTAAATCTTATATATAATTATTTTATTTCCAAATACTTTAATATAAATAAAATTTATTATGGTTAAATTTGAAGTCCAATAGTATAAAATATAAAATTACAAAATAATGACATAATATATATAATAATAAAGAGAAATACTATTCATTGGACCAAGCTTGAATATTTCTTACAAAAACAAAGCTTGATCCATAGAGCTTCGGGCGTTAGATTCGAGCCAAATTTAGTAAAAAAATAGGGAAATATCACCTTTATAGGATTTTTTTCTATTTACCAAACTTTCTTTTTTCCTTATTTTCTTACCACTTTTTCAATTTTTTTTCTCTTTATAATATTTATTTATTCCCCTTACAAGAACCTTCTCCATCATATTTAATTTGATTTACGCAAATTAAAATGACTATATCTCACAAACCGTTATTTTTTTCAACATGAGCCTTTAGAATATTTTGCTCGCCTTATTTTTATCTTTAAAACGACATCCATTGTGAATATTTTTGGAGCAAAAAAAATTTATCACAGTCTTATACCAGTTTTTTACTACCTTTATAGTAGGTACTGGAGCTTTTTTGGCTTTAAAGATGACAATGTTGCTCATGTTTTATGTATTTACCTGAAAATAAATGAAAAATTTGTGATATAAAAACAATATACCACTCTTATACCAGGTATGAGAATTCATGAAAAAATGGTAAAACTGGTATAAGATTGCGATAATTTTTTTTTGGTCAAAAAATATTCAATATGGATTTCATTTTAAAGATAAAAATAAGACGAACAAAATATTCTGAAGGCTCTCGTCGAAAAAATTAATGGTTTGTAAGATATGACCCTTTTTTAAGTTGCAAAAATGAAATTAAATAAGACAGAGGGGGTTGTCACAACGAGGGTTCTTAATTATATTCAGGTAAAAACAAAAGTTAAAAGTTAAAATCTTGTAATTAAGAAAAGAAGAATTCTTATGATGGGATTTAAAAAATGTTGGATTGGTATTAACAAACTTGAAAGCCCAAAATCTTATATTTAGCAACGTTTTCAAAAAATATAAGTGTAAGTCTGACCCATGAAGCCGGCTCTGACAACATGTCTAGTAATGTAATGGTAACTACCATAAGCAATTTTTTGTTAACTATACTAGCGTAGTATCCGTGTGATGCACGGATAGATCATTTGTAATAAGTATATCAATGATAAGTTTATTTAGTAATATATATATTGAAAAAACATCGAATTTAAGGTTATGTTCTCTTGGACTACAATTCAATTCAATTTAGTCCAGTTTAGACCACCTTAGTTCCGTCTAATTCAATTTAATCCATTACAGTTCAGCTATGCATAGTTATAAATATATACTAAAATAAGTTTAGTTTAGTATAATTCAACTCACTTAAGTCCAAATCTGCTTATTTTTGTTCAGTTCAGCTAACTTCAGTTCAATTCAGTTCGATTTTGGTTTCAAAGGTTTAAAAGAACATGGCCTAAATATGAAAAAAAAAAACTGTCATATCATTTTTATGGTGTTTCTTTTTTAATTTTGAGTCCTTTAGAGGCTTATCAATATATTCCAGGTATAAATGCTTGTTAATCCTTGTAATGTGCAAAGCGAAAGGTTTATATACTTTGATCAAGTCGGCACCCGAAGTCCAAAAGATATGAGAGTTCTTGGAATCTAATTTATCCTTTATCAGATAGAGTACAACGAATAAGTAAAGTAAAAAGGAGGTTTTAGCTAGAGACAACATTTTGAGGGGTTGTTTACAAAATCCCTTGCAAGTTGCAAAGAAAAAACATAACACTGCCTCTTTTTCAAGTTGCAAAAATTTCTATAATATATAATACATAAACTAACAATCTCTATTCCATTTTTGTTAAAAAAAAAACAATTTTTTTCAATTTTATTTGAATTTTGAACCTTAAATTCAATTTTTTTCTCAAACAATTTTTTTTCACAACCAGCCTTGAAACTATTTTGTTTGTATCTTTTTATATTTTAAACAAATCCATATTCATATATTTTTAACAAAAAAAGTTTCACACATTTGCACCTCTTTATATCTTAGGTTTAAAGGCGGAAATATAGGCGGTATAAAGCTCGCAAGAGATGTAAGAGGTACATTTTATAGTTGTTAATACTCATCTTATACCTCTCTTGTGAGGCTTCTCTCACACATTGCAAGTTGTGCACTTTATATGTGGTTATACCCACTTATACCTTACTTGCAAGAATTCTCTGCAAGCGCACACCTGCACTTCATACTTAGTAAAATGAGTGGTACAAGGGCACTTTAAATCACGTGAGATGTTGCAAGATGTGACTTTTATACCTGGTTATATCACTTTTACACATTACTTGTGAGAATTTTCTACAATTGCACATCATACAAATTATACTTGGTACGTATAACAACGATATAAATGGGTATATAGTGCTAGTCCTTGTAGAATTCGCACATTTTATACCCCTTTATACTTCCTTCTACTTGGTTATAAAAGCACATGTCATTAGAGCTTTTTTCACATCTTTTATTCCTTGCCTTTATACTTGTGTGGTACACTGAGACATAAGCATGCTCAAATATTTCCTTAAAATATGAATCTTCTTTTAAAGATAAAAACAAACAGATAAAAAAACTATATTAAAGTTATGTATGAAATATTATTAGTTTGCGAAATATAATTGATTTACGATCAAAAATCATGAAAAAAGATTGTAGACGGGTTTATATGTATTTCCTAACCATATACACATTGTTTCTCATCAAAAGCTCACTATATTATACATAGCTTCTAACTTAAATTTTTCAGGAAATTTATTATAATGGTTCAATATTTCTAAACTATTTATACTTTTATCATGCCATCTAATTATTTCTCACTTAAAATATCTTTCCCTAATTATTTACATTATTACGTTATATCCCCTTCTCTCTATCTCTTGGGATTGCAGAGTAGCAGCCATACCTCCCACACCAATCCTTTCAGCCATGGATTGATCCTTCTGCCATCCCATTCCTCTCCGTACTTTCCGATCTCTTGTTTGGTTCCGCTGCAATTATATTATACTAATTTCATTTTTGCCTTCTAATTTGCTTGTTTTTTTGCTCATCATTTTGAATTATTCAATAGATTCGGCTTCATCTACCTTCTTACAAGGCCTTACCCGACGCGTTTCAACCGCGGGCACAGATTTTAGCCTTCTTGAATCCATGTCATTTGGTACTGTTTTTTTTTAAAGAATTATTAGGTCATTGTAATGAAGTATACAAGAAGAATTAGAATGATATTCTTCTACTTGAAGATAGTCTTACAAGCTTCAGCTATGTCCATGGTACCTCCTGTTCTTACTTAGTCAGGCATTTTCTGATAAATTACGCCTGATTGTGGTCAGCAAAAACTTAGAAATCATTTGAAAATTACAGTGTTATTTACTATTATGAAATTGAAGTGCACACCATGTGTTTGATAAAATGCTAAGCTGGTTGTTTTATTATTCGACATCTATTGAATATCTATTGGACATCTATTTAGCATATATTGGACATCTATTGGGCATATATTGGACATCTATTGGATATTATTGGACTTTAGAATCCCTTAATCGGTGCTTATTAATGGAAGAATGCTACAATCAAATGGACTGGACTTCAGAAGTCAGTACTCAAATTAGCGTATTTTTAGATAAGTCCATTGATGGCTTATGAGTCTGAATTGTAACAAGGAATTACTCTAATTGTTTCTGATATGAGAAAAAAAATTTAAGGTTGTGTTTATATATGACAGAGAAATGGAACCATCGACACTCTTCACAAATTGTAAATTGATGCTTTAGTTCATATTTTTCTGAAATCTGCTTGTTTGTGTTATTGGACAAAATGCTAAGCTGGTTGTTTTATTATTGGACATCTATTGAATATCTATTGGACATCTATTGAGAATATATTGCACATCTATTGGATATTATTGGACTTTAGTCTAATTTTGGTTTTAAGCAAAGAATCCCTTAATCAGTGCTTGTTAATGGTATGCTTCTAACTTAAATGAAAGAATGCTAAGTCTCAGTAGGATATGGCATTCAATCAAATCACAGATAGTTTTGATTATTGATTGCAAAAATTGGTTGTTTGTTTTAGTGTTTATTCCCTTAGTGAATTAGTTCCTACTTTTTCAATTAGGCTTGAATCTTAGAAACCAACAACGTGATCTGTAATTCATTCATTTTTGCTGATATATGGTTTGGTTCAATTTTGTGTGCAGCAATGTTTATGTCACTAGCAGCAGCACCGGTTGATGGTGTGCTTTTCAGGTAGTGGTTAACATAAGTTTAGCTCACAAGAAATTTTCGGAGTGTTTATTGGGTATCTAATAAGCATCTATTGGACATCTATCAGACATCCACTAGAATTCTTTTAGAAAATCTATTTTGAAATTGATAATATACATCTATATAAATATATTTTAGTTTTCAGTTTGTCACTTGTTTTGAAGTTGATATTAGACATTTGTACAAGTATGTGCAATTGACTTATATATTTTCAATTGGCGTTTCAATAGATTTCTAATAGATTGTTATCTGATATTTTGTATATTGAATATTGATCCTTTTTAGTTATTGTTTCTTTTTTTCGTTGGAATAAGGGATATGCATTGGTTGTCTATTGGATATCTATTAGCAAACACAATATCATAACTATTAAAATTTAACTATGTTCAAAAAGACATCAGTTCCAGCAACTTAGATCCCTAATTACACAAGATTTCTAGAATTCAAACATAATTGATCATCAAATTTATCTCTATTGACTGACTATTGTGTCGATATATTGTTCGTGGCTCTCAAGTTTATTTTTTATAAATTCCCTTCCATGCCTATATAAGCTCAAAGCTAACCAACCTATGGATTTGGCCATCAAACTGATCTAGGATTGGTTTCCACTTTATCATGTACTCCAAAAAGATCAACATAAAGATACTGAAATCGCTGCAATTTATTTTGAAATAGAATGTAGGCATTATAATAAGATATTTTTTATGAAGAAGATGTAATAAATCTATCCAAATACTGTTTTAATTATAATTTTAAAAGACTTAAGAATAAGTTACACCGTGCTTCCAAACAATTACTCATTAATCAAATAAATTGAACAAATTGTATCCCTGACAATACAATTTATATGTTCTCACATTCCTATTTAATAAAAAGAACAATACCATTCGCACTTCCCTCAACTACAAAACCTGACAAGGAATTAATAATATGTAAGAACCAATAGAAATCCAACAGACATCCAATATAAATCTTATAGACATCCAATATAAATCAAATACTCATTCATTAAACTTTGATTTTTTATAAAGGAGCTTAATAATCAGTGTCATTTAAGATTGAACAGATGAAATATTGACATTTGATGGCAGGTATAACATAGTTGTTGCGGGAGCGCGCGCCTCGGGCTTGCCTTGGACGCAAGTCGCTTGAGGCTTAAGGGTCAGCACCTTGTGGAGGGTTAGGCTAGGCGAGGTTCATTAGGCGTGGGCCTCGGGAGCGCCTTGAATCTCATTTTATGCCTTGTGCGCCTCAATGCAAAAATGAAGGTTTGTTTGTGGTAGCAACTAATAATTATTGCACATTTTCTATATGCGCCTCAAGTCCCTCGAGCGTGTGCCTCGCCTTGTGCCTCGGTGCGCCTGACCCTTTAGCGCCTCATTGCGCCTTGCGCCTGTAAAAACTATACTCAACTATGGACTGTAATTGTGGACAATAGGCTGCTGAGAGATCTCAGAGATGACATAGTTGCATCTGTATAGTTAAAAATGAGGCCAAAGAACCATTGTTACTATAGTGCAAAAGGTCATAGTCTCTGCAGTAACTGACTAAAACTCTAAAAGTTCACAATTCTAATGTGATCAGCCTATTAGTCTACAATAATTGCCTATAAGTTCACAAATTTACTGTGATTAACCTATTAGTAAATGGCATACATGTAGCTTAATGTTATTACTCCTAAATGAGATACAACACAAACTCATGGTATAATTCCAAATTGTCAGTTCATTTTTTTAATATTCTGATTTTCTTAACATAGTTCTAACGCTAAAGTTTCACACAGTTACCATCCCAACAAGATACAAACAGTGTAGTAAAAGACCATTTATTGAAACATATCTAGGCAAAGTATGATAGCTAAATCTCATTGCAGAACTCTGAACGAGCAGCAATGCCAACTTATGTACCTAAAAACTACCAATTTTAGCAATAACGTCTAGATATACCAAATTCACATTTCCCTCAACTATAGAACAGATAAGGAGTTAATAATATGTAAGAACCTATGGAAATCCAACAGACTTCCAATATAAATCTTATAGACATCTAATATAAATCAAAGACTCCTTAATCAAACTTCATTCAGGCATTTCTACAAACACTTCATCTGCACAATTGCAAGAGATAATTTTGAACATAATTGGGGGGAAACAATAACTCCTCTCAACAACAGCTCTATGTAAACAATGGATGAAGCAGAGATTTGTTACCTCCTCAGCTGTGATTATGGCTTTGATATGTTGAAACAACAAAAAAAATGAAAAGAAACCTGGAGCTTAGAAGGACCAGCCATGCGAATCGAAGAAATTTTGTTGTGAAGGGAGAGAGGATCATCAATCGCAGTAACTTTGGAAAAACCAAAAGCATCGATGCTCATTTTAGCGGCAAAATTAAGACCAAAACACCTGCAAGAACGAATCAGTTTATTTCCGTTCACGAATCAGTTTATTTCCGTTCTTCTATTTGGAATGAACGAACTCATTGAGAGTAGAGAGGTGAGCTGTAAATATTTTTATGAGGGAATGTTTAGATGTAAATATTTGCCATGTTTTCTTTCTTTCTGTTATTTATTTTTTTTTAAATATTTTTGTTTTTTCTATCCATTTACATAAAGAGCCCAATTTTTTAAATAATCGAAGAATGAGGAATGAATAATGGATTTCATCTCAATGGCTAGCAGCAATATATTGGTCTTGAATCAAAGGGATCAATTGTGTATTTAAATAGTACTTCCTTCATCTTTTTAAAATACGCATTTTAGCTACTTTTTCAAATATTTTTTTACTTATCATTCTCAAATATCTAGGCACTTTTTGGATTATTTTTTTAATTATACCCTCATTTATCTCATTATCATTAATTGCAATGGAGTGGAAAATTAAATATTAATTAGTGGATAAAATAGTATTTTTTTTATTTAATTAATTGATTCGTTAAAAAATATGAAATGTGTTAAAAGACAAATAATAAAAGGTGGAGAGAATATTGATAATAATTAGATGATATGATTTGTGACCACAACTTTATAATAACTACTGCAAAATCAATAATCATATTTCCAATTATTAGATGCACGGAGTAGACACGTTTTGATTTGCTATTGGAAAAATTTCATTAATTGAGGCATCTTATGATTGGCTAACAAATCTGCTACAAGATTGGACTGTAGACTTTCGAGTCCAGTACCATGCTTTAATTGTGTTATGTGAAAGCAAGAAGGCAATATAACTAGCAAATTCAGAAAAACTATTATACATAAAATAATAATTCATTAAAAAAATACAAATATAAAATATGGTAAAAAAATCTCCATCAAAAAGTTAAACTCGATTGAAGAGTGATTTTCATATAAAAGTTACTTTTTTATAAAAAAAATTAAAACTTATATTATTAAATACAAATAAAATATTCAACTCTCTTTAAATATAATTAAATCGGAGATATTTAGAGGTCACAATAAATTATATTGTTAAATACGGAGTCGAAATTATTAATCGAAAAAGTATGAAAGATCAATGAACACTATATACTTATGGAGGGCCTACTAGATTTTAGGTTTGATGTCACTGATAAGTTCAAATTAATTTGGAGGTTAATTAATTATCAATAAATAAGGTAGGAAGATGATAATTAGTAATTGCCACATTAATTGTCAATTGAAAAGTTGATGTAACTTTTTTTGCCTATAAATAGGCATTCCCATAATCCAAATTCATCCAAACAAAAATTGAGTTTTGTTTTGTATAACATTTCTTATAAAAAGAATTTGAGAGAAATTAGGGGAGTGAGTTGAGTAGTTTGGGAAATAATATACTATTTGGGTGTAAGGGTTAATTTTTTTGGGCATTCCAACTTTCTTCAAAAATTATTTTATTCCTCAAGTTTGGGTATAGTTGAGAGAGGCTTTATTGTTGCATTCTCATTATTTATTGGTGGAGTTATTTTTGGCGCCATCTGTTTTTCCCTTTCAAAGGGTTTTCACGTAAATCTTTGTGTTTCTTTATTGTTCTATTTATTTTTATACTCATTGTTGCAACATCTATTTTAGTTAATACATATCACCTTGCTACCGAATTGATATACGGGATCCAACAAGTGGTATCAGAGCTGCTGGTTCCATAAAGGTGGTTGTGTTAATTAAAATGGAAGGTTCTTCAACATCCATGATCAAATTGAACGGTTCAAACTGGTCAATTTGGAAGGCCATGATGGAGGATATATTGTACTGCAAAGATATACATGAAGCAATCAAAGGAGACACCGCAAAGGCGAAAGACATGAAAGATCCAGATTGGAGCAAGTTGAATAGAAAGGTCATCCGTACCATTCGCCAGTGGCTAGATTTCAACGTGTTCGGCCATGTCACGGAGGAAACGTCTGCCCATGAACTATGGAAGAAGCTGCAAGATCTTTATGATATCAAAACTGCTGGAAACAAGTTGCTCCTGATAAGGAAGCTTGTCTACATGAAATACAAGGAGGGAACTCTTGTTGCCGAATTTATGAATGAATTTCAAAGCGCTATTAATCAATTATCTTCTATGCAAACAACACTTGAAGATGAAGTCCAATCCTTATTGTTGCTCAGCTCTCTACCAGAAAGTTAGGATACCTTGGTGGTGTCTGTGACCAATTCGGCTCCAGATGGAAAATTATCATTAAACCACGTTGTTAGCACTTTACTCAACGAGGAGATAAGGAGGAAAGTTACGATTGTCGAAAGTAGCCAAGCTCTTGTCACAGAACACAGAGGTCGGAGCAA
This sequence comes from Euphorbia pulcherrima, assembly GCA_947683365.1. NCBI lineage: Eukaryota > Viridiplantae > Streptophyta > Magnoliopsida > Malpighiales > Euphorbiaceae > Euphorbia > Euphorbia pulcherrima. The sequence continues at coordinate 39,573,430 of CANTUS010000008.1, read as the reverse complement.
AAATTGAGGTCCCAACAATCCTGACAAATCCAAAGGAGGAGACAAGTTCAGAGGCAGATCTAAGTCCAAGGGTAGAGTCAAATGCCACCACTATGGATTAGAAGGCCATTTGAAGAGGAATTGTCGAAAGTTGAAAAGAAAGTAGAAGGATGGTAATAACTAAGAGGAAGACAAGAACACCACTGCAGCAACTGAGGGGATTGTTGTTCTTTCCTTCAGTCATGAAGAACAATGTTAATAAGTCTCAAGTCAAGATGATACGGAATGGATGATTGACATTGCAGCATCTTATCACGCCACTCCCAATAAGGAGTTCTTCACCACATACAAAGTAGGAAATTTTGGTATGGTAAAGATGGGCAATAATGGCCATTCCAAAATCATTGGAATTGGTGACATTTGTATCAAGACGAACACTGGCTGCACACTCATCCTGAAAGAAGTTAGACATGTTCCTAATTTGAGGCTCAACTTAATATCTTGTGGTGTCCTAGATCGTGAAGGCTTCGAGAATTTCTTCGGGAGTAGGAAATGGAAGCTTACCAGGAATTCCTTGGTGATTGCAAAAGGTGACATGTGTTGTACACTGTATAAAATAAATGCAGTCATTTGTAAAGATGGATTGCATGCTGTTGAAGAAGAGTCATCACCAGATTTATGGCATAGAAGATTGGCTCACATTAGTGGGAAAGGGTTGCAGATTCTAGCAAGAAAGGCGCTTGAACCTTCGGCTAATGGCACACCACTATCTCCATGTGACTACTGCTTATTCGGCAAGCAACATAGAGTGTCATTCAGTAAGTCATCAAGTAGAAATTTAAGTTTTCTTAACTTGGTGCACTCAGATGTATGTGGCCCCTTTGAATATGAGACCTTGGGAGGTAACAAGTATTTTGTTACTTTCATCGATGATGCATCACGGAAGCTGTGGATGTATTTCTTGAGAACAAAAGATTAGGTATTCCAGTCATTCCAGAAATTTCATGTTATGGTGGAAAGAGAGATAAACAAGAAATTAAAATGTCTCCGATCCGACATTGGAGGTGAATACACATCACACGAATTTGAGAGCTATTACTCTAGACATGGAATTCGACATGAAAAGACTATAACTGGAACCCCACAACACAATGGTGTAGTAGAAAGGATGAATCGCACTATTGTGGAGAAGGTCAGATGTATGCTCAAAATGGCTAACTTACCAAAGTCATTTTGGGGAGAAGCAGCACTCACAGCCTTCTACCTCATCAATAGGTCACCATCTGCTGCTTTAGATTTTGATATTCTATAAAGAGTATGGACTGGAAAAGATGTTCAATACTATCATCTGAAAGTGTTCGGCTGTAAGGCATTTGCACATGTGCCTAAGGAGCAACGGTCAAAGCTTGATGACAAATCAAGTCCATGTATCTTCCTTGGATATGGAGATGAAGAGTTCGGGTACAAACTATGGGACCCAGAGAAGAAGAAGACCATCAGAAGCAGAGATGTATTCTTCCAAGAAAATGAGACTATAGAAAGCTTTAAGAAGAACAGAAAGTCAGGACTTGTGAATGACGTCATTCCCAGCCATGTTCCTTCATTGTCAAACAGTACCATTGGTGGAAATGAGGAACAAGTTCTGAACAAAGATGAAATTCCAGAGCTAATGGAGGATCACGAGCAAGAAGATGTTGATGAGCAAGGGGAGTAACCCACCCAGAAAGCTGAAGTTGAACAACACCTTAGAAGATCTACCAGGGATGGCCAACCAACATCAAAGTATCCTAGTTCTGAGTATATTCTCCTTACTGATGAGGGGAAGCCAGAGAATTTTCAGGAAGTTCTAACTCATGCAGATAAAGAATATTGGCTGGAGGCAATGCAAGATGAGATGAATTCCTTGCAGAAAAACAACACATATGAGTTAGTCAAACTTCCTACAGGAAGAAAAGCCTTGAAGAACAAATGGGTTTTCAAGCTCAAAAGAGATGGCAATGGAAAGCTAGTGAAGTATAAAGCTCGTCTAGTAGTGAAAGGATTCCAACAACGGAAAGGAATTGATTTTGATGAAATCTTTTCTCCGGTGGTTAAAATGACTTCTATTCAAGTAGTTCTAAGCTTGGTAGCAAGTTTAAATCTTGAGCTTGATCAGTTAGATGTGAAAATTGCCTTCCTTCATGGTGACCTAGAGGAAGAAATCTACATGTTGCAGCTAGAAGGCTTCGAAGTAAAAGGGAAAGAGCATATGGTTTGTAAGCTGCAAAAGAGTCTGTATGGGTTGAAACAAGCACCCAGGCAGTGGTATAAGAAGTTTGACTCTTTCATGAGTAGTCATGGCTACAAGAAGACACAGGCGGATCCATATGTCTACTTCAAGAGATTCTCTGAGAACAACATCATCATATTGTTGTTATACGTTGATGACATGTTGATCGTGGGACAAGATGTTTCTTCAATTCATAAATTGAAAGAGCAATTAGCAAAGTCCTGTGACATGAAGGACTTGGGTCCAGCACAACAGATTTTAGGCATGAGGATTATTCGTGATTGAAGCAACAACAGGTTGTGGCTGTCACAGGAAAAATATGTTGAACTTGTGCTACAACGTTTCAACATGTTAAATGCTAAATCAGTCAGCGTTCCTCTTGCCGATCATATGAAGCTGAGTAAGGAATCTTTCCCTACAACCAAAGAAGAGAAGGAAGACATGAGAAAGATTCCATATTCCTCCACTGTGGGGAGTCTGATGTATGCAATGGTTTGCATAAGACCAGACATTGCACATGCTGTTGGAGTTGTAAGCAGATTCTTAAATAATTCAGGAAGACGACACTGGGAAACTGTAAAGTGGATTCTCAGATATTTGAAGGGAAGTTCAAAGAAGTGCTTATGCTATGGATCTAAACCAATCTTAGAAGGCTTCGTTGATGCTGACATGGCAGGAGATCTCGATCATAGAAAGTCAACTTCGGGATACGTATTTACATTTGTCGGGGGAGCAATTTCTTGGCAATCTAAATTACAAAAATGCGTTGCACTTTCTACGACCAAAGCGGAGTACATTTCAGCTGTTGAAGCAGGAAAAGAGATGATTTGGTTGAAGAGATTTTTTGAAGAGTTGGGTCAAAAACAAGCTAACTACATAGTATATTGTGATAGTCAAAGTGCTATAGACTTAAGCAAGAATACTATGTATCATTCTCAAATAAAGCACATTGATATCAGTTATCACTGGATACGCGAGCAACTGAAAAAGGGGATTTTTCATCTTGAGAAAATTCCAACAAAAGAGAACCCCTTAGATATGTTGACAAAAGTTATTCCTCGGGATAAATTTGAGCTGTGCAATGAGCTGATCGGCATGAGCTCCAAGTAAGAGCTTATTTCATACCCCATTGGTTTGGAGTAGACCTGGGCTGGGCTGGGCCGGAATCGGGCCCGGCTCAGTCGGGCCTAGCTAAAAAATTAACAACCCAAGCCCAACCCAACTTATATATAATTTCTCTCGGGCTCGGGCCGGGCCGGGCCTTAATAAAATTATCAAAACCCAAGCCCAGCCCGTCAACCTGTCCATTAATTTTTTTCTCTAATTGTTTAAGTGCACCTTACATTCATAATTAAATAAAATTCCGAAGTTTATCATAAGCTACCAATTTAAATTCAAACAAAACAATCCAAACTTTCAATAATAACAGTGGCTCCAAAATCCATAATAAAATTAAAAGAAAATAAGCAATTGTTTATGTTGTTAAATAAAATAAAGCATAAAAGTCAAAATAACAACACAAAATTCGAAGTCAATTGAATCAGGTCCAAGCTTTTCTTTGTAAACTTCGTAAATATGCCAACTAAGTAATCTTCACTGGTAATTTGAATAGCTGATTTGATGATTAATTTTATTTAATATCTACGGCTGGGTGAGTAATCTACCTTGGTAATTTGAATAGGTAATTAATTATATTTGCACAGGTACATTAATCAAAGAAGGACAGACGCTTCAATTTATTTTATTATCAATATAATATATACAATTAATTTCTTATTAGTTTATTCATCGGGTCGGACGGGCCGGGCTCGGATTTAACTACAAAACCCAAACCTAACCTATATATTAATCGGGCTACTACGGGTTCGGGCCGGGCCGGGCCAATGTCATAATCACTTGTACAAACCCGTCCCATAAAAAGCGGGCATGGGCGGGTCTTGCGGGCCTGCGGGTCCGTGCCCAGGTCTAGTTTGGAGGGGGAGAATTGTTAAGTCCAAATCAATTTGGAGGCTAATTAATTCAACTAATTTGGAAGCTAATTAATTGCTAATAAATAAGATGGGAAGATGGTAGTTAGTATTTGACACATTAATTACCAATTGGAAAGTTGATGCAACTTTTTTTGCCTATAAATAGGCATTCCCATAATCCAAATTCATCCAAGCAAAAATTGAGTTTTCTTTTGTAGAGCATTTCCTAAAAAAGAGTTTGAGAAAAATTAGGGGAGTGAGTTGAGTAGTTTGGGAAATACTACACTATTTGGGTGTAAGGGTTAATTTTTTTGGGCATTCCAACTTTCTCCTAAAATTATTTTATACCTTAAGTTTGGGTATACTTGAAAGAGGCTTTATTATTGTATTCCCATTATTTATTAGTGGAGTTATTTTTGGTGCCCCGTGGTTTTTCCCTTTCAAAGGGTTTTCACGTAAATCTTTGTGTTTCTTTATCACTCTATTTATTTTTATACTCGTTGCAACATTTATTTCAGTTAATACATATTACCTTACTACCGAATTGATATACGGGACCCAACCGCCACGACAAGTCTTTCTGGCAAAATCATCTGTAGCCTAACAAATGGTATTGAAGCTTGCTTAATGATAGGCAAGCTAATTATATTAGTGCAATTCTAATAGGATTTAGATTCTCTAAAGTTACACATTCATCTTTATTCTAAAGTTGTTTCATCTCTCTCCTAATTAAATGAGAGAATGTAAAACAATGTTAACCATCTACTTTAGAACGGTACCAACTTTCAACTTTGAATAATTCAAATCATTTATAATGAGTTATGCTATACATGCTAAAAAAAATTCCGCCAAAGGGGTGAAGTGGCCAATTCCATGATGTGGTTGCTAGTCAAGCTTGACGAATAAATCACGCAACGCAAGTGTGGAGCTGAAAAATATTGTAAAAAAATACAAGATATTTAAGTAACTTATATTTTGAAAAGGCTCGTTATCACCTTAGGCATTGCATAGGAGGAGGCTTTTTTTTAGAAATGAAACAAGAGATGGTTAAGATGAAAAATTATAAAATTTTGATTGGCAAACTCTTTCCCGGTGTCATTTTCCTTCCAATTCTCCAATTACAATTACTCAAGCTGGGTGTAAATTGGAGGGCACATGAATATACAGGGCTGTAAACGAGTCGAGTCGAGCCGAGTCGAGTTTTGAGTTATTCGTGTTTGTTCGTTTAATTTTTAATCGAACACGAGTCAAGCTAAGCTTGAATTTGAGCTCAAAATTTTGTTCGTGTTCGTTCATTTAAGTGTCCGTTTGTTCGCGAGCTGTTCTCGAACAACTCATTTATTTTGTTACTGAACGGTTCGTTAATTTGTTCATGAACGAAATTATCAATTATTCGTGAACAACATTGCCAATTCAATACATAATTTAAAGGGTAAACTTCAAAAAATACCATGTGATTTCGTCGTTTTGCAAAAAGGTGCTTGTGAAATTTTTTTTTCAAAAGGATGCATGTGATTTTAAAAGTTTACAAAAAGATGATTTCTAAAATTTTAAAACCACATTTTGAAGGGTAATCTTGTTCATTTTGAAGTGAAATTTTGCAGCTTAGTTAATGAAAATATAATACATCTTTGTGATAAATTTTAGAATTTTTTTAGGAGTATTAATATTTTTTTAATTAAAATTTGATTATAACTTTAAAAAATTAAAATAAAATGAAAATTTTCCGAATCTTACTCAAATCTTGATATATAATTCTTAAATAATATAGTTAAGATATAGGAGTATTGAAATAATTGGTGTAACACTGTAATTTTCAAATCACAGACACCCTTTTAAAAACTTTTGAAACCACATGCACCCTTTTGAAAAAAAATTTCACAAGCACCTTTTTGGAATCAAACCAAATGGCATGCTTTTTAAGTTTACACTAATTTAAAATGAGCCATAAAATTGAGAATGTTATACATGTACTTGTTGTATTAGTTTAATTTTGTACAATCATACTTTATTTTAATTATATAAAATTTTATTTTTGATATGTAATAATAATAATCGAGCTAGTTTACGAACATTTATCGAGTCAGTTTACGAACTTGTTCGCGAACCTCTAATCATGTTTGTTCACGAGTTAACGAGCTGAGCTTTGGCTTATTCATGTTCAGTTCATTTATAATTCGAGCCATAAAATCATGTTCACGAACTGTTCATTTATAAATCGAGTCGAACTTTTATCGAGCCGAACACCGAGCTCTTCACGAACGGCTTGATTCATTTAAAGCCCTAGGAATATATTACGTTAATGAGTGGTGTTCTATTGTAGTTTTTAAGTTGTGTAATTGAGGTACATATGGCAGATGCAAAAAGAGTTGCGACATACTAAGGGAACGCTGAAATTCATCGGCATTGGAAAAGTAAAACTGAAAAGGTATGTTGATATCGATTGGGCAGGGTCCTTTGATATTATGAGAAGCACATTTGGCTACTGTTTCTCATTAGGATCTGCTTGTTTCAAGGAAGCAAGAAGTTGTTGCTCAATTGACAATTGATGTTTACTTTAGAGCAATTACAAGTGCAACCAATCAAGCCATGTAAAGTTGGGATACGAAAAGATTTGATTTTTAAATAGTAAGATGATATATACTTTTATTAACTTTCTGAATTTATTGAACATGAATGAGTTAAATTATTAACTTAAAACAAAAGCTTTATAATTTATTTTTTTTGTCGTCAATCTAGTTCACCGAAACTTTACTCTGATTACATTTGAATTCAACCCGGATCGCACACTTGGCTATGGTGGGTGAGTCTCTTAATGAAGAATTTTTAAGTTCACAAGGTATGAACTTGATACTTATAATTTTACTTGTTAGGTTTAGTTTTGGTTTTTCCTGTCGACATCAGATGCCTAAACAATTAATGGCTGGAAAAAAAATTTCTATGTTGCATCCTACATGTAGGTTTAGTTTCACTGTACTTTATAACATCACACATTTTGCAAATTGGGATAGATTTTGCTTTAAAATGATACATACAAAGAAATCTATTTAAAAATGGCATTCTTTACTTTAGAGTTTTCCTATTTGAACTTACCAAATATTTTGCGAGCTTAAACATATTAGCATATAACAAGCATAGCTAAATGCTTGAATTTCCTTTGAAAACTTGCAGAGAGAAACATTATTGCAACTCTCACATTTCTAAGTAACAAAACCTCTCATTACAAAACTCGAAAAACACGTCAGAATCCCTCACCAAAAATTGGGAGGCAAAGGCAATGGCTTTGCTTCAGCATTGCCGGGACTCATATACCGCCAAAATCTCATAGATTTATGCATCTTCATTCTAATGGCAGGAACTTTTCGGGCCACAGCTTGCCATATCATTTGAACTGCATCGCCTTCTTTCGATGGATATTGAAACTCAAAGAAATGTTCAATCTCCTTCAATTTCTGCCACATTCGGGTCCATTCCTCTTTCGAAATCCCCCTTATAAGATTTATGAGGAATTTTTCTTTGACAGCATCTGATGTTCGAACAAATATGCAGAACTCGGAGTAATCGAGAACATCCTCGTAGGGGAGTTCGATTTCGTCGCTAATTATCACTGGAACACAGTGGCTGGCAATGGCATCAAAGAGGCGGTTTGATGAGGGTGTGTCCCCTGCAATGTTTAGGCAGAATTTCGAGGTGTGCATTCCTTGAGAAGCTTTGCTGATTCCACCTTTTTGAACTGTCCCGAATTGAAAATGTACGTCTTTTTCGTTTTTTAGAAGATAAAATAACTCTTGCCTAGCGTAGCCACCCTGATTGTGAAATACCCATGTACGTGAAGAATTGAGCATAGACCAATCATTGCCACAATGATTAAACTCAGTTACAAAGCACTCCGGAGTAATCATATATTCAAGGTAAAAGAACTTTTTTGGACCCTGTGCTATAATCCATTTATATATTTGGTCCTTCTGAGCCTATTACGCTTTTTGTTCTTTACTCCATATTATGCATAGTCACATGGCAAAAGGACCTTTTTGGGCCTTGTAGTACAATCAGTTTGCCCATTTGGGCCCTTAGCTATACATGTTACCCATTTGGACCTTTTGATATTCAATTCGTTACTTCTTTGGTCCATTCGGTTCATATTGCATGATATTTTGCTATAATAGTTTCTACAACACATGGCTTAAAAAGTTAACTTATTGCATACCAAAAGGACCAAATTATTATTTAATGTGTAGCACAAGGACAAAAATTGTAACAGATTGAATAGCACAGGGTCCAAACCATGTATAGCTGAGGGACCAAATCTGCAAATTGGTTATACCACAGGGCCCAAAAAGTTCTTTTTGTCATAGTTACATCAATACAGTTTCTACGATGCACGACCAAAAAGGTAACAAATTGCATGGTATAGGGACTTAATAGATAATGGTTGCATAACGCAGGGTTCAAAAGGTAACAAATTGCATATCATAAGGAACAAATGGGCATAGTTGTCGATTCGGGATTCGAATCGAGAATCGAAATCCAAATTTTGTGAATCGAGAACCGTGAATCGAATCGTAAGATTCGGGTTCGAGGTCATAAAATAATAAAATATAACATTGAAAATACTTAACCTCAAGATACTTTTAAATTTTATTCCAGATATGCAAGTTCGGAATTCAAAGAGGCTTATTTACACTTTTCTAAATGAAAGGCTAATTTTATTGAAAAGTATAGACGCGATTTGCTGCTCCACCGCTTAGTCGTCGCCGGAAGTCCATTTTTGGCAGCGTTTCGTTGGGTTCCTACTCCATTCGACAACTAATTGGTGGAGCAATCAACTTTGGCTACCTTGAGTTAGATCTTTAATTTATCATCTTCAATATAATATGCTTCTACTATGCTTTAATTTATTATGGTTAATGAATCGACCGAATCGGTAGAATCGTAAGATTCGGCCGATTCACCACTGAATCGATATTGAATCAGGGTAAATTTAGATTCACCCCATAGATTCGAATCGATTTGGGGTTGAATCGAATCAAATCGTAAGATTCGTATCAAGAATCGTAAGATTATGATAACTAAGCAAACGGGGTAACATAAATAGCAGAGGGGCCGAATGGGCAAAGAGTCATACCACAGGGACCAAAAAAGCCCTTTTCCCTATATTCAAATATTTCGAATTGCTAAACAATTAGACTGATTTTCTTTCTAGCACTTCTAGCAAGTCAATTGCTAGAGAATCAGCAAATGAATTAGTAAAAAATGCTAAGAATTTAAGCAACTGAATAAAGCTAATTGTGCAGATATGAATATCTATTCACTGTCCTCCCTATATCACCAATAGAACAGACATTAATAATCTCAAAGCAACAGAATTAAAGGCAAGATAAAGAGGAGAATTGAACAACACAACAATGAAGCAATATTGTCCATATCTATATATGCCTATAGAAACCATCCATCATCAAATGTCATCCATGATTTCGATTTATACGTTAATACTTAACATTAACTATTCTTCAGTTCAACTTGTAAAGTTAAGGCAATTATTCGCATTTTAATATCACATTCAACATATGTTCAGAATAAACATAACAAGAAAGTAACAACAATGAAAACGCTAAATTTAGACCCAAAAAACAGTCGCACAAAGCACAGCTTTCTGCAACAAACTTCTTCATAACTCACTAACTCAGTTCTATGTAATAAAGACAAGCAAGCCACATAATTAATCATTTTATTACCATACTTAACCTAAGAGAAGCAATTAAAAGAACATATACAAAAAGGAGAAGAACAAGAAAACGTACGTCTTTTCTGTATATGGCTCCTTGAAAGTAAAGCAAAATCGGGCGACTATCATAGGTAGACAAGTCATTGACATAGCTTTTGATTACATGTTTATAAGGAGCAATGACGTCTTTATCAACATTTGCAATATTAGGAGGATACCTCCCGAAATCCGAAAGTATAAACATTGCAGGCCATAAATGCATCCTTGCATCCAACATACTATTCGGGTGGTGGGCCATAACGACATGGTCTCGCCCTCCCGACCTTTTCCATTCCTTCTGTGAAGTCACATAGTCAACCAATTTCTGTTGCAAAACCTTGTTATTGCTTTTCTTCTTATGTGGGTTCACCTTAGAAAACCGGTTATAGCACAAAGAGGAAAAGAATGGAACAAATATAACATCGGCTTCACTTGAATTTTGAACTCTTATAGCACTACTTGCCCTAGGGATAGCGGGAATTTCGGAAGCAAGAAGATCTAGTGTAAGCCAATACTCTATACTATGTTGCAAGTTCAACCCACCTGGATATCCGGGTATTCTAGTTTTAATATCAGGCCAAACACTGTCAACCCCTTCAGGTTTCCAATCCAAGAGCTGAAAATGAAATTCAGGCGGCAAATCATACATGAAAACCCTAAGGGGCTCTTTCAAATTCTCGCTATTGCAACTAATTTCTTTCAATTGAATTTGATTCTCGCTATTTATAAGGTTAGCATGATTCTCAAATGAGGGCACATTGGAATTCTGGGAACCCCCATTTGAGAAACTATGGTTGATGAGATTATAACTGCGAGGGCGAGGGCCAGTAGAACGCAGTACAAGGAACCAAGATAATATGAACAAGGATAGTACAAATGAGAACAATAGAAACAGAGATTTCCTAGTAATTACCCCTACTGATGGGGCATGTTTATCAACCATTGGTAATTTAATCCAGAACAAAATCAGAAATACCTCCAATTGAGCATTGTGTGAAAATCAAGAAATGCCTATATAATCTTACATGGGTGAAGCTAGTAGCCATTAGAAATCAACCGCATTGTTCAGCATTGACTCCATTAGAGATACAGAATCCATAGACATACCCTGGGAATTCGTCATTGTTGGTATCATACATCCGCAATTCACATTTCAAATAATGAACAGAAAAAAAAAAAGAATCAAAATAGAGAGTAGGTAGAAAAATGGGTGAAAGTGGGTAATTAAAAATTGGGGGAAAATGGGATTTGAATTTGGAAGCTGGAAATCACAGAAATTAAGTTTATTTTTGTGTTTCAGGTAGTTTGGAAATGAAATTGTGAGGAGTGCAAGAAGCGTGGGAATAGGGTCTAACTGTGGGAGACGATGGACTTTGTCACTGTTTCATAGCCTTATTTATTTATTTATTTATTTTTATTATTTCATGTGGTTTAACTAATTAAGTAGTCAATCTAATTATATATATTAATACCTCTAATTTTTTTAACCGTGGTTTTAGAGTCAAATAAATTTTTTTAATAAATATCACTTTTAAATTTCAATATAATTGTTTGATCATCTTTCATATTTTGTCCTTATTTAATGTACATCGTAAATGACAAAAGATAAAAATGACCAATCATCTTTTCAAACAACTATTAGTGTTGGGAGCATTTTAGTACTTTTATTCTCTTAATTAATATTTTCTTGGTATGTACAAACTTATCCAAAGTGACCGTTAAAAAAATGGAAGGAGTATATATTAAGTGGGTGATCGAAAATTCATTTTTTTTATAAAGAATATGGTCTATTATATTAAATTAGAAACAGCTTTAATTAAAGATGGATAAATTTTTTTATATGTCGAATAATTAACTGTTCTACTTGACAATTATGGAGCATGATTCGCGGACGATTGATATAGACAAATCAAAAGCTCCTTTAAACATAAAATCGAAGTTGCTTAAGCGATACCAAATCGCTTAGCACTTGAACCGACCCTTATTAATATGTAAACAATAGTTTTGATTGTATAGCTACGATGCTTTTTAATGTTTCAAAATAAAAATATTATTAATACACCAAACAGGTCATACATATTAATTATAAAATAGAATACATAAAATATACGGAAAATTAAATAGGTTGATGGAGCAAAAATGTCACTAGGTAAGTCATAATTGTGATAATGTTTCTAACATACTTATTTCCATAAAAAGGCATATACTTTATACTAAATCTAATAATAATAACAATAATCGGGTAATTAAAATGGTTACTATACTTGATAAATCCTCTTTTATATGATTGTCTTTAAAAGAACATTATGTTGCTTGTGGAAAGTTGCCTTTTAATGTGCATTAACTAAAATTGAAAATGATGAATTTAGACTTGTTGTTTTGAACTTATAATGAGTACGGACATTTCTTTGGAAGTATAAAAATCATTTTAGATAAATTTTATATAATTTTAAGATTTCTACTAAAAATAAATTCAATATCGTTCATAGCAGTCAAATAAATTCAAAATAACAACATTGTAAATAGTCAATAAAATTGATTGACTTGAGAAATATATATGAAATGGGCAGATGGGGTATGGATAGATTAGGTGAAAATGAAAGCAACATTAAAAAATACAGATGAGTATATAAGAAGTACTATTTATTTAGTTGAGTGTGAAACTGAAAGCATGTGGATATGATGTGTATACATACACAGACCCCTACATTTAATACCTTATTATCCACTCTTTTTTTACTATTAGTCTTCAACTTATTCCACTTTTTTTTTTTTTTTCAATTGAGATTTAGATTTGATCAATAGCTCATCTCATCTCCTCTGCCCTATATTCAACTCACATTTGCTATTTAAAAAATAAAGACTTTTTTTGGAACTTGTGATGCAGTTGGTTTGTTTATCTTGTTAATATGGTATACACGCTTTATTAATAAAGTGATGTACAATTCAATTTATTATATATTTTTTTATAAATGGTAAATCTTTCAAGATTGTTAATATTTATCATTCAAAGCACTGTAGCATAGATGGAGATGAACATTCAAAAAGTTTTCGGTATGTATATTGTCAAAATAAAAAATCAAATTACTTGTAAAATAAAATAATTTATCTTTTGGAAATGTTATTTAATATAGACCCGGAATGAGTGTTGTTTAATAATTTTTATCAATTTAGCTCAAAATTACAAACGATCTCATAAAACCTTGACACACATGACAATGTTATATATTTATACTTGGAAATGAAAAACTACATATCCTTCCAAAAAGGCAAGGGAAATTGTTCAAAGTTCACAATCACAGTCATTTGACTTTGACCATCTCTAAACCCACTAACCTAAGGCGGCTAAGACAACCGCAATAACCTAAACCAGTAGCTTAAAATAATACCAGGATATATATATTTTGTTTATCCTTAATTTTTTGCCAACAGTTTCGGCTCATGCAAAGCTCGGTTTAATAAAATTTAAATTGAGTTCGAGATCAGCTTGAGATATTATTGCGTTAAGTCGAGCTTTTTAAGGTTTATCTTGAAAGCTCGAGAGTAGGTTCGTATAATTTTTTTTAGACTGAAAAATATGTCGTATTAAATCGATTCAGAGGAAATTACAGCTTTAATCAAAGGTGAACATGAATGTGTCTAAATCCCCTCACTAATCGAGGAACCAGCTGCTCTACCTAGTAAATGTACCGCTTGGTTCGCGAAACGACATATGTAAATTAAACAAAAATGACTGAAATGTTTCATAAGTTCAAGGCAATCATTAAAAATCAAACCAATGGGAGAAAAAATAGGACTAATGTTCAAAGCATTCATCACATTCAAAGCAGTTGACTCCATTATAATATCATAGTTGTTCTACAGCTCACATCTTCTGCTATAAAAGAAGCACTTTTCCTTCTATAAGAGTAGATCGGGTCGCCACCACCTTACTTGTGAATTTCGAACAATGCAACCATGTCCTACAAAATTCTCGGAATCGAAAACACTTGCATCTATGTTGCACTTCAACCAACCCACGCCAGGTTTCCTCCATCTGTGAGCCGCCTTATCGGCTTGAACATTACCGGCCAATGGATTTGTCGATCTCTATTTTGTAAGAAAACCCACACTGTGGCAAAGGACCTGACTTGCCACTCGAAATTTATCTCACCACACGAAATTATTTTTACGAGCCCATATTGTCCAAAGTATGCACGCCGCTTTTTCAACAATATCAATCGGGTTGGAAACTAGCCATATCCACCAATCAGAGATAGTGTACATGTTAGTAGGCCATCCTTCACCAAAAATCTCATCCCAAACTGGATATACCAAGACACAACGTAATAGAGCATGAAAGGTATCCTTATCGGTGTCTCCACAAATCGAAAGTAATAATTATAACTCCACATCAATATACCTTTCTCGTAATCTGCATAAGGTTGGGAGTGAGTTTGTAGCAACTTTCCACAAGAAAGATTTCACTCGGGGGAGGGACTTGTAAACTCCACATATTGCTCCATGTTGTTGAGGTAAAATTTGTATGTAGGTCGTGAATGCCAGCCAAGCAATGCATAGTAATGCGACTTCACCGAGAAAGACCCTAATTGTTCAAGTCGACAGTATGGAGCGTCGGGCTGTTATTCCCAAATCCCAAGGGAGCTTACTTGTAAAATTTTATTAATTTCCTATATATTCGTAAACATGGTTGGTTATAGTTTAAATTTTAAATATTCTTAATTAAAAAAACTATAAAATTCTCATGCCTATGGCATACATATATTGAGTTGAGCATTGAAGCTGCGATTCTAAAGGTCACATGTTCGAGTCCACATACGGGCGGAGTGAGATGAGGTTTTCCTTTATCATTATTGTAGGCCCAATGAGGCAAATTTTTTTAAAAAAATTGTCAAAAAATGTGTATTGCAAGCTAAAATATTCCAAGGTCGACGAGCTTTGAGCCGAGCCGAGCTCAATAGTTTTTATTTTCAAGTTGAGCTGATCTTAGATAGGTTCGATCCCTGATTCGGTTCTTTGCATCCATAATCCTTTGTGATAAATTTTTGTCTTTAAAATAATAAAAAAGAGTGTAATTAAACACTTAAACTTTTTGTTAACGAAAAAAATACAATTGTTGGAACAAATTCACAAACACCACTACATAACCAAGGATCAACGGTGGAACCGGCAAAACATCACCAGTGGAACCAGCAAAACATCTGTTGCTTCATCGTGGGTGTGCACTGAGCGAAGAGAACGTCTTTTTATTTTATTTTATTTGTGTTTCCAACTCAATTCAATTGAATTAATTCATTTTGTAAATTGTAGACATAAAGTGTTTGTTTGGATGTTATGTTGATTTCAAGGGGTAAAATTATTTTATTTAAAATTGAGAATCGGACATTCTAGCTAGATTGGCACCCCAAAACTCTGTAGGAGAAAAACCGGTCTAAAATGAAAGAATGTCATTCAAGAAAACAAAAAATATCAAACAAAAAGAAAGTTTAGACTCTAAGTCCTTTAAATATTTCCATATTACAAAAGGGGGGCAAAGAATCCCACCAACAAGACTTCGAAGTCCACCTTCAGCCAAGATATCCACAATGATATTGCCTTCTCCATAAATATGTGAGACAACCAACTGCATTTTATCAATGGTCCGCAAGCATAGTAGCCATTATTGACAAATATTCCAAGCAATGTCTTTGGTTTTCAAAGCGAGCATATGAATGTCGTACGACAGGTCACATTCCAACCATATTCGATTCCAAACTTTCTCAAAAGCATAGTTAATAGCCGTGATTGCTGCTAAAATTTCTGTGTGTTTGGCGCTCGAGGAGGTCACAAAGGGACCCTAAGTTGATAAGGGGTTAAATAATGTAACCGAAGATGCCACTTTCATACCTATAAATCATCTTGGATTAGAAATTGTGTAAATTACATAGAATATAACTGTGACAAGGAACTCTAGTCTTCCAAATCTAATGTTATTTATTTCGGAATACAAACATATCCCACAACAGCATCATATCACTTCATTCCAATACAAATAATTAAACTTACTCAACATCTAAATATTTATAAATTTAACATTTTGAATTTGCCGCGCAAACAAGGAACCAGAGCATAGTGCCATCGAGTCCATGTGTGCAGTTGAACCAAAACTCGTGAAGCTTCAAAACTGGAACTGCATTTCAGAAGCATAACCAAGAGCATCAATGTGGGCCGCCATAGCCTTGTTCATCGGTGGTGGCCCGCATCTTAGAATCTGCACAATCATTCATCTCAACTCTTACAACTATCACAGACCCTACATTTTCGGTAAAAAAGTACCGATTCATAAAAAGTTTACCTTGACATCAGGTGCTGGAGCAGGGCAGTGTTTCTCGATCATTTCCTTCGATACAAATCCAACACCCCCATTCCATGCTTCTGGAGGCTGAAAAAGTAAATTTATCAATCAAATGGTTATTGTGCATTTGCAAGTTATCGACTAATTTCAACTGAATTCACTGTAGTTTATAACTAGACTGAATTAACTGAAACTGAAATTATATAACTTGCAAAGAACAGAGCCATATCCTACCGAAATTAGTTGCAAACAACAAAAAAAGGCATTCTAGGATCAGAAAGCTACATCAAAAGAAACTGAACCTGAGCAAATGAGAACAAACAAAGAAGTTTAAAAAAAAACCTGATTCAAAACGTAGTAGACTTTGAAGCGATCAGGGTAATTTGAAGCTAGTGCATCCAATTCTTCCTGAAATAAAATATCTAACATATTATCAATTAACATCATCAATTTTACAGAGTACCAAAAATATACCTATTACTTAATCATAGAAATGTGTTCATGTGAAATTTTACAGAATCCAACATAAGTAAATGCGACTCAGAAGTGTTGGGTCAATACATATAATACTTTGGTTTTGCTAGTACAAAACTTTAATCGAGAGAGCTGGGCATAATACAAAAAGAGAAGTCTTACAAGAAAATAAAAGACTAAACAAACTTACCTTCAAAAGAATGTCTTCATATGTGACATTGGCATAAATAAGGGAAATATTTGTCTTGTCCTTCGGGTTTTCTAGTATTGCTCTAGCAACCTATGAGCAAACATTAATTAACAGCGCAAATTTAAATTATCATTCATTTATAAGATAAAAGAAACGTACTTGAAACATTGGAGTAATGCCTGAGCCTCCAGCAATCATTCCGAATGCTCTAACCTGACCTGGTTGATACCTAAAACGCCCCTGTTCCAATAAACTCGAGCATAAATGAGACTAGAATTGTATCCTCTCACAATAGTCACATAAATAACCAAATAAATAATAACGAAACCATATATACTAGTTACTAAACACATTCTCAGATACACCTGAAATTCTAGAGATTCATCGATTTTCTCTAATGACGGTTGTTAAAGAAACTCTAGAGACCTTATGTTCTTTTTGAGACATGAAATAGAGAGCTCACTCTTAAAGTTGTCACTCATTTAGCAAACTAAGTTAGTATAGATTTAAAAACGGCAGCCATTTTAATCAAAACGTCTACTTAAGTTTGCCATTGAAATCCAAAAGTTTTTTTTTAGTTCAGTTCACTTATGAGAAAAACATGTACCTTGGGTCCCTTCACTGAAAGATAATCACCAACTTTCATCTCTCTAAAATGATGAGACATCCTTCCTTGGGGATACATCTGGATTTAGATAACCAAATTAACAACAAACCGGACTAAAAATCCAAATCCAATAACAAATATGTAAACCAAACCTAGAAAAACAGAAAGTTCTCCAACATATACCTTAATCACCAACTCAAAATATCCAACATCAGAATCCAATGTAGTTGGAGTGTATGGTTTAATAACCTCCTCACCCTGGCTATCTTTTCCCCTGCTCAAAAAATAAGATTCTTTTCATTATAACCAACAGGTTCAACATTTGATCAGGTATTTTGACTCTTTTCTTGAAGTAATACAGAATTCATAAAACAAGGAGGCAAATCAACAAACCTGCAGCTTATATGTTGTCCAATTGGAAGGCCCAAGACTGAAGTAGGGGTACGAAGGGCAAATCTAAACTTTGCTACATTATGGCTCAACTGAGTGCGCTTAACAAGTTTAAATTCCTTGAAATTCTCAGGATCTAAGCAGCCTAATAACAAAACCCACATCAAATTGAGTTTAATTTCACAATACCCAGTTCTGCAACTATTAATTAAATTCAAGACCGCATCATTATTACAGATTACGATTCAAAAACAGGTAAATCAAAACACCCATAAAACCAGAAGGAAAAACAAGTCCAACCCATAGCAAGAAATTAAAAAGGGGTGATGAAATGGGGTAAAAGATCAAACCTTTGGGTTTTCTGGATGAAAAGAGGAAGACAGCACCAATAATAACGGCTAAAACAGCCACGGCAACACCTCCGAGGATCTGAGGGTCAAGAGTTTGCAAGAAATCCAAATCCATGGTAGGCAAATGAAATGCAGAGAAGAAAGAGAGGGGACGGATTCCAACAAACACAATAAAGTGAATTAGCAAAATGGGTGTTTTATAATTGTATATTATTATAATGGGTTAACAAAATGGAGCAATGGGGGAAGAGAGAATAAGGTACACCTACCACAGCCTCTACACCAAATCTATGGATGGTTTGGTATAGCATAGCGGAAAAAACTGTCTTTTCCTTGTTTTTTTTTTCTCTTTAGGTATTTTTTACTCTATACATCATATATATATATATATATATATATATATATATATAAAAGTAAGAGAAAAAGAAAAATAATAAAAATAAATATATATTTAAAAAAAATATCAAGTGTTAGATACTAAATGGAAGGACACCTAAAGAAACATAAAAACGGAAATAATAGATTTTTTTGCATAGTAAAGAGTAATAATTATTTAAAGTTGAAATTTTCTAAATTAATAGATTTTACTTAATTTCAATTATTCATTGAATACTAATAGTTCAGATTTAATTGTACTATAGACTCTATAAACTACTAAAATTAAATCTGAATTATTAAAATTTAATAAATAATAAAAAATTAAGTGAAATTTAAGTATAAATTTAAGCTTTAATGAATCCTAATCGAAGGAACTATGTTTAATCATGGTTCATCAAATAGTATATAAAAATTACATATTTAACTAACAAATAGTTAATTATTTAAATAAAAGGAAATTTATCGAGATGGTTCATTTTTTTTTAAATTATTTGACAGTATAATATTCTTTATTTTTGAGTTTTTTAAAATATTATATACATTAATACGTTATATATAACGCCTTTAAAACTTATTCGCATTTATAACCCTACACTCCAACACTGAATCCTACTCTTTTCTCTATTTCTGGCATTCGATCTCCGGTAATATTTTCTTTTCCTTTAACATCCACTTTCTTCCATTGCTTTGTTGCTACCTGTATTGCATTTTATTTTCTTTCTCTTCGTTTTTCATTTATCATGGTGCGGAATCATATAATTTGGGCTTAGAAACCGACTTTGAGGCTTTTAGGTTTTCAGTTTGTTCAAATTCCGAAATGATTTGATGTACTTTTAAACAGATTAGGACTTTTTTTTAATTCCTCATTGTGTATCTCCGAAGTGCCTCCTCTTTCTTTGTTTCACTAATTAAGTAATGGAGGAATTTAATCTTTATTTGATTCATTAGTTTTACGGATATTTCTGTAATTTACTAATCCTAATCCTGATTTTTTTCCCCAATTTTTTCCTTTTGTTTTGGTGAAATCACACCTATTTTCCTCTTTAGTTTGTTTTTCCTAGAGAAAATCTTGTTAAGTTCTATGTTGAATAGTGAAGGGATGATCTTGATCTGATCAATTTTGAACATTCTAGCACAATTTTAAATTACTAAGTTATGATGTACAAATCACGAGAGCCTCCTTGATTTCGTTTTGGTTTAAATGCGCTTGTGCTTGTTGTTGCCATTTAGTTTAGCTATAATTGTGTATTCCGTTTGGTAATTTATTGCGTTTGTTATTTGGATTTTATTCTTTTTTCTATTTTTGTATGAATTTTTAATTTTCGACTGACTACGAAAAATTTCTCAAACTATGATTGTGATTTAATTTGTACTTTTTCATGGGGAAATTATGGCAGGATATAAACTGCAAGTGCTCACTGCATTTGCAAGTGCTCACTGCATTTGATGTGGCGTAAATGGATTATAGCCCTTCAAAATGGATTTGATGTGGCTAGCCTTACATTTCATTTTGAAGGGCTATGATCTAACACACACTTCCCTAAAAAAATTTCTCTCACTACTTCACACCCTATATCTCTATAACTATACTCTAAAGTTACTTTAGAGAATCCTAATCCGGCGTAAACACAAGGGTATCATTTCACAACAATTATGATTGTTGAGATGTTTGATTTATCGTTATTCAGTTTTTTCCAGCTTTGTGTTTTTTATTTCGATTTGGAGACAAAGTTGCTGAGTTTTCTCTTGTTAATGGATTTGATGTTTTTAACTGCAAATGCATGAAACTGAAAAAGAAGGTATTCTGTTTTGTTTGAAATTGGAGTCCACACTATATGTTTGATAAAATACTAAGGTAGTTGTTTTGTTATTAATGGATAATTTAGTTAGGCTGCTGGTAAAGTAAGCTATTTTGGTGTTGAAAGGTGTGCTCATATTCCAAATTAAGGCTGAAATCGTTGTTTATTGGTGACCTAAATTATAGTCATGTTAACCTTAGACATCTATTGAATATCTATTGGACATATATTGAGCATATATTGGACATCTATTGGATATTATTGAACTCTAATCTAATTTTGGTTTTAAGCGAATAATCCCTTAATCAGCGCTTGTTAATGGTATGCTTCTGACTTAAATGATATGATATGATATGATATGGCATATATGATATGGCATTCAATTAGATGACAAATACTTTTGGTGATTGATTACAAAGATTGACTATCTGTTTTAATATTTATTCCCATCATGAATTAGTTGTTACTTTTCCAATTAAGCTTAAATCTTAGAAACCAACAACTTAATTTTTAATTCATTCATTTTTGTTGATATATGGTATGGTTCAATTTTGTATGCAGCAATGTTTGCGTCACTAGCAGCAGCACTAGTTGTTGGTGTTCTAAGATGGACTTTTTAGGCAGTGGTTAACAGCATCAGTTTAGCTTTTGGAGTATCTATTGGACATCTATTGAATATCTATTGGACATCTATTAAACATCTATAAGAATTCTTTTAGAAAATCTATTTTGAAATTGGTAATAGACATATGTACAAATATACTTTAGAATTTAGTTGTCACTTGTTTTGAAGTTGATATTAGACATTTGTTTAAGTATGTGTAATTGACTTGTGTGTTTTCAATTGGTGATTCAATAGATTTCTAATATATTGTTATCCGATATTTTTGTATATTGAATATTGATCCCTTTTAGTTAATGTTTCTTTTTTTCGTTATTAGTTATCTATTGGATAACTGTTGGTTGTCTATAGTATTTTGTTATATTATTCTGGATGTTTCATTAAAACAAAATGAGCTTCTTTTATTTTGAAGTCACAGACATCATTGAAACTCCACTTCGGGTCAATTGGAAACAATCTCTCTATAATTAAAGAGCTAAGGTTGCGTACACCCAACCCCTCTTACCCTACTTGTGCGGTAGCCTTGTTAGGCGTTGGGGTAATGTTGTTGTTTGTATTTTGGATGTTTCATCAATTGTCTATTGGATTTATATAGGATGTCTATTGGATTTCTATCAAATGTCTATTGGTAATCTATTTGATGTCCGATGGATACATATGATATGAGAAGTCATCATCTAATCCAAAAACTGCTTTAATTAGGATAAAATGGTTACAACAAAACCTTATTTCAGAAGTCAGTATCTAGTCCAAACGTCAGTAAAATTATCCTAATGTTTTGAATCAAAGATCTTTTACATTTACAATATATTTTAAACATTCATAAAAAAAATTCATCTAATGTTTTTAATCCAAGTTCTTCTGATTTTATCAATTTCTATTGAACTTCTATTGGATATCTATAGGATATCTATAGGATATGTGATAGTTAAAAAAAAAGGAAAAAATATATCATAGTAGATGTTGTTTCGAAGATAAAAATGAGACAAACAAAAAACTCTAAAACGACATATCGAAAAAATGAACGGTTAGAGGGATAAATAGAAAATAGGGAAAAAAAGTTAATTAATATAAACTGTACACATGTGTTGGATGAAGGCTTATTATTTGTTTAGTTTTGCAACCATAAGTGAGAATATTTCCCCTGTTTCTCTTGTTTAAGTTATTTATTTGTTTCTGACCAATTTTTTTTAGTTTTATTGCCTATTTATGTAAAGAGCCTTAAATAAAAATTGTGTACTCTAAATAACTTCTCAAAACCCTAAAATTCAAATTTAAGATGTTAATTTATAAATGCTAAATGCAAATTTATATTATATATCATGATATTATTAAATTGGCACATGTATTATAAAGTTTCTCACAAAAGACGAACCCATATATCTTACCATCATTATATTCAAGCCTTGTTAATTTTTAAGAAATTAAATATTTATTTTTTAGTTTATTGTTATTAGCTATAAATTAATTTACCTTATTGTGTGCCAAACACGTTTTGGATTTTATTAGTTATTTATTTTGCAATAAAAATATATTTTGATACTTGAGACAATGTCCCAGTGATGAGGATGTAAAAGCCAAAGATTTTATTCTTTGCTTTGATTGGCAACGAAGAAATGAAGGAATAAGCTTTTTGAAGTGAGGAAAACTATAACAAGAATTAGTTGTTACAACCAAATGAATTGAACTAAATTTAAATAACCAGGACTACAATAAAAAAGAAAAAGTGAAATATTACACAGAAAACAAACTATTTTAAAATATGTAATTATTTGATATTGATCATAATATGACCTCAATAAAGCTCCAAGATGTTAATTAGCGTGAGATTAAGGATTCTTCGTTCTTAATGTTTATTCAGTTTTTCCACACTTGTAAGAGAGGTCAATACTAAGTAATTTTATATCTTTACCTTTTTGAAGTGATTTAAAATATAAATGGAACGAAAAATGAACTTTAATCTCAGAAATAATTTGTACAAATAATATATTCAGTAAACAGACGCAAAATATTGACCATGTTAATGCAAAATATTAATAAATCTATTTTCCCCAAGTAGCTTATTAAATAGTACAAACAAAGACGCTCTCAGCTACAAAATGTTGATTTTTTTTTTTCAAATTTTATGATTCATCAGTTGCTGTCATTATCCTTGACCGGATCAGAACTAGTCACCGGAAGATTTCGTTTATACTGCGTTGAAATTAACCGCCTCTCCAACGGAGTTTTCCTCTTGCTCACAACAAACCTATTAACCCCTTTCCGCATTGGCATTATCGACGGAAAATCCTCATCTGGGATTTCGCTCAACTCCGAAATATCCTTAATTTGGGCAACTCTTTTGAACCACCTCTCGGCTTTAGCCTCCTCTGACATGTCCAAAGGGTCCGCTTCTTTCACTGCAGAGCCCTCCAAGCTTCTTCCCGACCAGCTAGACTGGTTACTAGATACAGCAGATTTACTGTCATCTAAAGGTTGAGGGTTTTCTTTAATTGCGGAATTTGATGTGGCGTTATTACTCGAACCCACTTTAGGTGGTTCTTGGTTATCCTTTCGAGCAAAGTAGTCGGGTGGGAAGGGGACAAAGGGCACGAAATTCGTATCACTGGCTTGTTTGTTGTACACGGGTGATGTCAGCGAGCGGTCTTTTCTTTTGCTGACTACAAATTGATTTTCCCCTTTTCGCATTGGCATAATCTCAGGGAAATCCTCGTCATTGGCAAGGTCTGTAACGTTATGTACTTCTGCAACTCTCTTAAACCACCTCTCAGATTTTTCGGCTTGTTCTTCCTCTTTTTGGTTGGTCAACGGTGGTTCAGGCCCCTTAAAAGACTGCCGATTTTCAGATGGTTCGTTATTATTCCGTAAACTCTGGTCTAATGATAGGCTGGGGTTGAAATTTGAGTTTCTCTGGGAATTTGCCTGCCGCCTCTCAAGAGGGGTCTTTCTTGTGCTGACCACAAATCGGTTGACTCCTTTTCTCAATGGCATAATTTCTGGAAAGTCCTCGTCGGCTATGGCACTGCTAATGTCAGAATTACGGTCTAGCTGAGACATTTTGCTGAACCAGCGTTGAGCCTTCTCTTCATTGGCAGCCAATCGACTATCAACCGATGATGTAGAATTATCGGTACCAAAAGAGACATCTCCAGGCCGTCGACAATCACACCTTAAACACACTGTGTTCCTTCCGTAGTTAAAGAAATCGCATCTGCAGAAACGAAACATCCAAATTCAACTTCATATGACATCCATAGTTATTACAGTCGCAATGGGGTTAGGCGGCACCCGAGTGACATGAGGGACAAATTAGCTAAAATATTTTTAAAATAAAAAAACAACTCCAATGTCAGAACTCAAATAGAATCTAAGGTAAAATAAAGCAAGTCTATAAAATAAGCTAAATGTAAAATTAAAGCAAAAGTGTTTACGTAAAACAAGCAATTAACTTAATATTTTCTATTTTTACTTGTTTAAGTTTTAGTGTGTCACTATAACTTTATAGTTTGAAAGTTTGCTAGATTGTTTGACTTGAATGATGTAAATGAATAGAAATGATGAATAAGGAACGTTGTACTTTTAAAGACTGTTTGTCATCTTAAATATGGAGCATTAAAGTTTGTCTTCCCAACTATGGAGTATAAAAGTAGCATCAAGTCTCTAATTAGGTAGTATTTCCCAAACTAATCTTTAAATATTCATCTCTAATTTATGGATCCATTTAATTCAAATAAATCAGCCAAAAAAGAAAATGCATCATAAAAACAGGCCAAGAGTTGACCAGGCGAGCCTAGGCGCATCATCTGGAGGCGCGCGCCGAGTGACCGTGCGTTGCCTGAGGTTTTCCGAGGCACTGGGCCATGAGCCTCGAGTGCCCGGAGCCCAATGCATGCCTGAGGCACACCCGTAACAGCTATGATGACATCACAATGCATGTAGAAGATAATCAAGGGAAAAAACAATACTCACTGAGGACACTCCCACTCCCCGCCAGTAAGCTGCCTCTTTGGCCGCGCTTCTTGACATTCAAGACATTTCATATTTCTCGCGAAGTTCATGAAACTGCACCTGCTCGATGTTATTACAGTAATTACGGGATTAAAAGATTTTCAGAGAAAGAAAAAAAATAGGCAAAAGGGCCTTTTTGGACCCTGTGCTGTAACTCATTTGCCCAT
Source organism: Euphorbia pulcherrima (assembly GCA_947683365.1). Taxonomy (NCBI): domain Eukaryota; kingdom Viridiplantae; phylum Streptophyta; class Magnoliopsida; order Malpighiales; family Euphorbiaceae; genus Euphorbia; species Euphorbia pulcherrima. The sequence goes on along the minus strand of CANTUS010000008.1, from coordinate 39,548,129 downwards.
TTGGTCCCTCTACTATTAATGTTATCCATTGGTTCCTTGTACAATGCAATTTGTTACACTTTTTTAACCTTGTTACTCATAAAGTCCCAATACTATACAATTTGTTACATTTTTTTTGGCCCAGCATTGTAAAATCTCTTTTGATGTAACTTGTTAGGGATCTCCTAACTAGCTGCAATATCAGGTTTTAGGAACTAGGTAACTAGCAGAAAATAGGGTTTAATGAAGAAGAAAACAGGGCTAAATAGAATGCAGTAAATTATAAATGCAGGGACTGTAAAGTAGAAAAGAGATGACTAAGGAATTGAAAGAGAGTAATTCTGATATTTGATTGATTATTAGAAAATGATTACATTCTCGTTCTTATAGCCAGACATTGTACTATGCTAGCTGCTAAAAAACAAAATAGGAAATAACCGTTTGTACTACCTAAGGGTACCGTGACTGGGATAGGCCTTATCACCTTTAGGAATATTCTAGACTAATTAACCTATTAAGCTACTAATTAACTATATTAACTAAGACAAATAAAGCATAAAACAATCCTTGATCCTTCTCCCTGGATACCTGACATAACTATGCATAATATGCACTAAAGCCTAAAGGGATATCAAAGGGACCAAATAGGTAGCCTGTATACCAGAGGGACCAAATGGGTAAATGGATTATACCACAGGGTCCAAAAAGGTGATTATGCCAAAAAAAATATAAAGACAACGTATAAACAACGGAAAAAAGGCTCTACCTTGGGCAAACCCAGTCACCTCTTTTCATTTCAACACTCTGACCACTGGGCCTTGGGGAAATTTGTGTTTGTCCATATCTATCCGGGTATTGGTTTTGTAATGGCCCAGATAAATTCGTATCTGGAGCATAGCTCAGCTGGACCAACTGATTTAAAAGATTTCGAACAGACAACTCCACAACTTCTCTGTTGGATGTCATATACTTCTCAGAAGAAAAAGGATTGCTTGCATAGCTTAACAAATACCTCACTATGTCAATTGTTTGTGCTCTATCGGTATTCTGCGCCCGATATTGAGAGAAAATTAAGAAGTTGAAACATTAAAAAGCAACATAAAAGAATCATAATTGATGCAAATTTTGAAATTATACTTGTTCTCATTTTAAAATCTTGACCAAATATAAAAATTGCACTCTAAAGCCTAATCCTAGAACTTATCAATTCATAATATTATACTAGTTAAGCAATTTATAAAAGGCTGCCTATACACAAAAATTGCTATTCTGGACAGTAACAAATCATGTAAATATACTAATTAGGAAAGAAAATGACAACTCATTTAAACTATTTGGTAAATTCTAAAGCTCACGTCAGAAGTATTTTATCCTAATTACTGGCAGCATGTAAATATTCTTTAAACCAATGATAAAAACTTAAGTTATAAACTGAATAAAGATGAGCTAAGAATATTGAAATTTGGTCAGAATAAGCAACAAGAAGCACTAGTTAATTGACAAGCATATAGTTTTCGAACTGAAACTAAACAAAAATTCGTAATTGCCAAGCATATAAAGTTCCTGAACATATCAGTATTTAAAAACAGAACAAAGTAACAAACATAGGCCTTGTTCTCTTGGACTACAATTCAATGTAGTTCAGTTTAGACCAGTTCAGTCCAGTTCAGTTCAACTATGCGTAGTTATAAATTTACACTGAAATAAGTTCAGTTCAGCTATGCATAGTTATAAATTTACATTGAAATAAGTTCAGTTCAGCTCACTTCATTTCAGCCAACTTCAGTTCAATTCAGTTCAGTTCAGTTCAGCTTTCAGAAGTTGAAAAGAACAGGGCCATAATCAAATATACTACTAGGACACTAAAGATGAACAAATTCGAAGACATCATCAACCAAACAAAAGAACATCTCATGGTATTAAAAAATCATACTTGTCTTATTAAATGGTTGATGTCAGCTTTAAGAAATACTTTTTTAGCCTTTCTTCTTGCTTTCCTGCTTTAGGTTTAAGTATTTCTGGACTTGAGAGATAATGAGAGTCAAAAAGTTTTGATTGAAACAGAACTAGAAATTTCAAAGAGTCAAAAACTATAGGGATTAGTTGATTTCTAGATGGAGCTACTGTGTATCGGGGCTTTGGGAGGAAGTATGATCACAAGGCACACCGTGTTGTGGTAGTTGTAGGATACGGTACTGATGGTTATGGCGGAGCACCAACGTGGGAGCTTTTTAACTCATACGAATTGAGTTGGGGCCACGGTGGCTACGGAACTTTCTTTTGTTCCCAAATCACTTAGTACTTTGTTCAAATTGTATAAGGATGAGGCGAGGATATATTGACTAACAGTCTAGTGGCGATTGTTTGGGATTTAGCCCATGTCTGCCATATTTTGTACTATTTTTCCATTTGTTGATATGCTACCTAAACGCTTGTGATACTTAGCTTGTTCTTGTCACTGATTTGATTTCTTAAGCATGAACGGATGTGTGTTGAGCTTCATTATATTGTTTATGGCATGATACTCCAGCTTGGTCTATGCTTCCCCTTATGAAAAATAACATGCTATAAACAATCTAATGAAGCTTAGTACACAAACTAACTAACTGATCCGTTGATGCTTAAGAATTCACTTACAAGAACAAACAAATTATCACAAATGTTTGTGTACCATATCAACAAATTGAAAATAGAACAAAATATGACAGACATTATCTAAATCCCACACAATCATCACAAAACTATTAGTAAATATATTATCACTTCATCCATCTACAGCTTGCACAAAGTAGTCGGTGATTTGGGAACAGAAAATTGTTCCGCAGCCCCAGTGACCCTAGCTTTAACCCGTACGAGTTGAGAAACATCAACGCTGGTGCTCTACCATGACCATCAATACCACAGGCTACAACTAACATAGCATGGTATGTCTTGGGGTCATACCTATTACCTCCTCCCAAAGCCTCGTTACACAGTAGTTCCATCCTCAAATCAACTACTCCAGTCAGTTTTTCCATACTTCGACCTACCACGCAACTTTATCCAGGCTTGGGACTGGCAATGCACAAGTGAGCATAGGAGTATTTCAAAACAAAAAAATAATGAATTGGAATTTGGACAAATGTACAATAATTCCAGAATTTCTTATACTGATAGTGGGCATTGAAGCCTCAGTTGTGAGCTTGGTATTGCTTGAAAGCACCTGATTTTAGCAACCAAATTCATTAAAGAATTGCAGACTTGAAGTATGGGGATAAAATGCTAAATAGCGAGGAGAAAGAGGTAAACAAAGGTTGACAAATTACTGCTTTCACTCTTCTCTGTCATAGATTGCAGATTTCATAAACCCAGAATAAGCTATTTTCTAAATGTAAATAACAAAACCCTAAGGGAGTAATCGGGAAATTGCACATCCTCAAGCTTCTATTCTATTGTTTTAAAGTTTTACTTTTTAAATGTCCATTCTAACAGCCTACACATGCCAGTCATATACAATATTCCATCTTCTAAAATAAACGTATAAGATAGTGTCTAAGACACTCAAAACAAAGTTCAAGCTCCAAATCATCATCTAGACTTCAGAACCCACAAATAAAATGCAAAAAGCTGATGAAACAAAAAAACATTTTGAAAAGTATAATAACTTCAATCAAGCACCGAAAAAATCAAAACAGGGAGACTTACGTTACTGTAGGCAGTGCCCAAAAAGGACCTCATTCTTCTAATAGAGTCATCGCCATTTCTGAACAAAAAGGGCATTCCTTTCTCAACAACAACCTCAATGTCGGTTCTGGGCAGTATCCTGTAAAAAAAAAGAGGATTAGACATAAAGATTACTTATAACATGATGTGATTGGGGATAATATGACATTATAACTAACTAACCCTAAAAGGTCAGGTCTTTCAAACGCAAATGCCAAGCAAGCAGAGGAATCAGCCACAAAATGATCCGGTAAATTCAAACCCCCAACGAATTCCTCATTGAGATTAATACGAGACCTTTGGCTGTTATAATAGCCAGCTGCATAGAGATTGTTGATAAAATTGGACCACTCTGGCCAGGTCTGAGAGACTAGAACTGCGGAAGAAGAAGAAGAATTGGGATCTATGAATGGAGTCGAGGCAGCTTGGGAGTGGAATTCATTGGAAGCTTTGATTTTGTAGGGGCGAGGAAGAGAGGGTGAAGAGGAGGAAGGAAGGCTGTGATAGAGGCAGGAGACGAGCGAGCGGCGGCGGCATAGACGGAGGAGAGCAGGGTAGCGGAGGTGGAGAAGCGGAGGAGAGGCGGTGGAGGTGAGTAGCATGAGAAACCTGGTGGCGCCGCTCATGTTGAGGTGAATTAGAGGTGGAGATGCATGACCAGAGATGGGAGATGACGGTGGCGCTAAAACCCTAGTGGTGGCGGTTTTATGTGGTGGTATAGTTTGAGACTGGCTTTTAGACGCAGAGTCACTCATTTTACACGTTGGAAATATTCTCTTTTATAAATAGAGCCGCTTATTAAGTTTTAAAAAGAAATTGTTAAAAATATCCATATGTATTAGTATAATATTTATAAAATTTATTATTAAGTTAAATTAATCATATATAAATAAAATATATAAATAATTTATAAATTAATAAAAATATAAGAAAATATTTATATGAATATTGTCTGATATTTTTTTGATAAATATCTAGTATTCGTTTAGTAGTTATTTAGTAAATATTGTTGTGAAATTGTCATATATTATATATATGGTATGTGTCTATAAAAAACTGTCAAAATTAAGACATGCTAGACGAATAACTATATATTTAACAGTGATATACTAGATAAATCTTAAATGTAAATATTGTTATGAAATTATCATATATTATATATATTTTAATTGTCATTAGATCCATAAAAAACTGTCAAAATGAAGATATATTAGATGAATAACTAGATATCTAACAGTGATCTACTAGACCAATACTAGATAAATACTAGATTTAAATATTGTTATAAAATTGTCATACATTATATATATGTTAGGTGTCATTATATCCATAAAAACTGTCAAAATTAAGATAAAATAGAAATTTAACAATGATCTACTAGATAAATACTGGATGTCATATGTTATGTATGTTTTAGAAATTTATTTAAATTTATGATTTACTAGATAACTACTAGACGATTACTAGATATTTACCGGCTAAATACTACACCATATTTATGTAAATATTTTCCCATATTCTTGTAAACTACTAAATTATTTTGGTTTTTTTTGTGATTTTTTTTGTAAGAACTCATTTTTAAAAATTTTGTACAATACTTACATTAAATAGAAAGAAAATTTTTTACCCACATAAAAAAGGGTAAACTTCAAAAAAATGCCTTATGGTTTGACGGTTTTGCAAAAAGATTCATGTAGAATTATTTTTTTAAAAAAGGTGTTTGTGATTTTAAAAGTTAGAAAAAAAGGGATTTCCGAAATTTTGAAATCACATTTTAAAGTAAAAATTTGCATCATAGTAGATAAAAATACAATACATTTTAGTAATAAATTTTTGAAATTTTTGAAAAGTAAACATATTTTTTTCAATTAAAAATTAATGATAATTTTAATAAAATCATAACAAAATGAAAAATTTACGCAACGTACTCAAATCTTCATATATATAATTCTTAAATAATCTAGTTAAAATATAGAAATTTTAAATTTACTAAAATAACTGATATAACATTAACAAAAAAAGTTAATTTTTAAAAACATGCCTTGTGGTTGTCTTTTTTTTGCAAACTTTTGAAACCTCAAGCGCCTTTTTGAAAAAAAAATTTCACAGGGATCTTTTTACAAAACAATCAAACCACAAGACATATTTTTTAAGTTTACCCAAAAAAATATAAACATAAAGCCAAAAAACCCCAATACCTACCCTATTACTTTTTTTACAGATACTGTTAAAAATAATTAGACTTTAACTCGAATAAATGAATTCAAAAATTAGAATTTATTTTTTCAAAATGAATTTCACATTAAATTCGTTTTTAAATGAATTCTTATACTTGGTATAATATGAAAAAAAAATTATGGAATTGAGTTTAATTTTATAGATTTTAGTCCAATATAATGTAGAAAATATTTCATTTTTATTTTCTAATTTTTTATTTTTTATTTTTCATTTTAGAAAATTGAAAACTGAAAACAAATTCAATTTGATCTAGTTTTCCATTTTCTAATTTTTTAATTTATAAATAATTGTAAGTTGGTCTTGTAGACTTAAATAAGGTTAGAATGGGTAAATGACTCACTTAGGGCTGTAAACGAGCCGAACTACTCGGTGTTTACCTCGATCAAAGCTCGTTTGAACTCTGTTCATTAATAAATGAGCTTGTTCGTGAATAAAATTTTAGGCTCGTTATCGTAAATGAACCAAACTTGAACAAGGGGATACTCGTGAACATGCTCGATAAGAGTCTCGCGAACTAGTTCGCCAATAGGCTCGTTAGTGGGCTCGTTAACATAATTGAAAAGTTTAAACATTATATTTATGAAATAGATCGATCATGAAAAAATATAAAATAGTCTAAGTGTAAATATGAGTATAAAGATGTATAAAGAAAAATATAAAATATAAGATAAAAGAGTAAATGAAAAATATGTATAAAGTGATATATTAAATATTGATAAAAGTAAGTAAAAAAAGAAAAGATGGATCTAAGATCCGGATCCAATCCAATCCAATCCAATCCCAACCATATATATTCATCAGTCTTCAAACGCTCAGTAAAACCCTAATTTCATTTTCCTCTGAAAAAACTTAGCCGCCAACACAGCACTAATCCTCTTCCTCTTCTTCATGCGCTGAAAATCATTTGTGTTGCTTAGATCCTTTATCTCCAATTATTCATCGTACGGATTCTATCCCTTTCAGAGGCTCGAGCTCTCGATTTAAACAAAGCTCGATATAGGGTCTGGGCTCGGCTCGAGCTCGGTTTGACTAAGCTCGAGCTTGGCTCAAGTTCGTTAAAATATAAACGAACAATGCTTGAACAGTCAATGTTCGAGCTCGGCTCGGTTCGTTTACGGCCCTCGGACTCACTCACTACATTGCATAATGAAGTTTCAAAACTTCCATTAGGGCCTGCCATTAGGGGGAGCTAGTGGAGCGACCGCTAAAAATATTTTATGTGCGTAAACTTTTTGTTCGGGTATTTTATGAAGAAAAACTTATTATATGATTAAATATGAGGAATAAGGATGCAAAATTATTTTTTTGGCTTAATGGTAGGAGCTATTTTTTAAATAATTATTTTTTAATTTGGTATTAGTTTAAAATTTTGACCGATTTACTAAATATATTTTTTTTTATCACATGCAATTATTTTTGGTATTTAACGTTTTTTTCATTTTTTTAATTACAATTTATAATGCAAAAGATAGAATCATTAAAAAAAATTTAATATATAGTTTTGTATTTTAAAAAACAACAAATATTAGTTTAACTGATCAATATATATTTTCGAGATTCTAATACCTTATTTTAATTAAAGTCATAGTAGTCTTATATCTTTCAAACAAAATATCAATAATTAATACAGTGGAAAATGTGATTTTGGATAACATTTTTTGTGAAAAATCGATTGAAATTTGCTTTAAAAAACACTCGGATAACCAAAATTTCAAGTTACAATATCGTAATCCAAAAATATATGTCTAGACAGAATTTTAATAAATTTTGGTAGTTTATTAGTGAAGTATAAATTTTGCTGCTAAATTTTGTTTTATAAATTTTCACTATACAAGGGGCTTTATTTCATTTTTGCTCAAGGCCCTAAAATTTCCCGTGACGCCCTGAATTTCATCCAATGAAAAAATTTGTAAGCATGTTGGGTGAAATGTTAATGCTCTTATGGTGTGCTTCGAAAAAACAGATTATAAGAGTGTTTGGAGCATGAAGATATAACTCAGTTTTCACAAACGCACACTTGGTAAAGTTCACTCAATGAGTTTTCTATGCTGATTAAAAAGGGTTGAGCTTGAAATAGAGAGATTCTAAACAAGTATGTGATATGTTAAGTAACAAAATACTAAGTAAATAGATGTAAAGGTGTAAAGATAGAGATACAACACAACAATTTATACTTGTCCAGTCACTACCTACCATAGCCTTATAGGTGTTAAATCACTAGTGAAATATTTTTCCGAGGTAGAGAACACAACCTTTACAATGTATATGGCTACAATGAGTACTCTCCAGAATGTAATCTACTACCCACAAGATTGAATACCCTCTCCAATGTTGCACGCGCTCAATATTTCAACAAAGAATATGGAAAATTCAATAACACGGTTTGAATCTCCTTACGATCAAATAATTGAAAAGAATTTAATCTGGTAATTAATTCTATATCTATCATGAAAACAAGTCGATTGACACAGCGGTTGCTTAGCTTTTGCGAACACTTGTGAGTTATGATATTGATCGAGTTTCAGCTTGTAAAGTCTTTTCGGTGATTTGAATTTCTCCTTTCATCTCCTTATATAGGTGATTGTTGAATAGTTGTTGCAAATTAGGGTTTGCAATTATGTTAATCCAACTCGCGATGAAAGATGAAAATGGTGTAAGATATATTTTCATTTCTTCATCTCTTGCCAATTCCACGATCATCTTCTTCAAATGTGGATTTACTGTTACACAACACAACTTCAATAGTTATACCGCTGGATTGCACGTCATCCGAATCTAGTCAAAGAAACAAGTTTATCTTTCATCTAAGGTACTTTGATCTATCTATTTTAAGCAAAACCATTCCAAATGTGCAAAACTGCTTGTGTTATAGAGTACGTTGAAGTTCTTGTTGTTGTGGATTTCCAATAATGTGATATGAAGCTTAAGAAAATAAATATAGTAGTTTTCTTATTATTTTTTACTTATCTTTATGTTTTTCTTTTGCTCTTGTAACAAGTTTTTTCCATCTCCAAATACAGTGAAATTATGTTTTTCTGATTTTGGTAGGGTGTTAAATTTTATTTGTTTATCAATTAAGATATATTTCAAATATGAATAGTAAATGAAATTCATGTATCTAGTAAAAAAAGCTTCTGAAAATAACATCTTTATCTACCTTCCCTAAGCTTAAGTGTTGTACTCATGGTAGGAATTATTACACTACAAAAAATAGACTTTTGGGGACAACTAAATTTGTCCCCAAAAGAATGAAAACTTGTCCCCTAAACCTTTGGGGATGATTTTTTTGTCCTCTATAGTCGTTACCAATTCCTCCGTCTACCAATTCCTCCGTCCCCGAATCCATAGGAGACGAAAAAAAGGATTTTGTCCCTACATTTAAGAATGAATATAGTCTCTCAAATCATGGAAGAATTCCATCCCTAATACTAGATACGACTGTTGTCCTTATGAAAAGAAGACGATTGTCGTCCTCGTATTAAGAGACAATATTTGTTCTTAAATGTAGGGACTATTCTTGTCTCTATACAACTGAGATGAATCTTGTCTCCTACTGTATTTCTCACATATTTCTAAAAAATAATTGATGAAAAGAAAATACTATTTGGATTGAAGGGAGCTACAAATTAGCATTCAATCATACATTTAGGCATTTTATGAAACTCTATTCATGCATCTATACCATTAATAGTTCTAAAACAAATTCATGTACAGAACAAACACAAATAAAAACTTTTAAAGTATAACTCCAAAAAAAAGAACCGTAACAATTTTGAGGACCTAGCATAACTTGCATTTTAGTAATTAATATAATGAAAGCCTATATAGATAAGTAAGTATATAGGATGATGCACAAAAAAACTTAAAAGAAATTATGAGCTATTAAGGAGGTAAACATGAGAGAATAAATATACCACAACATACTCTAGTCTAGATAATATACCAATATTATTGACAATTATATGTGTTAAAAACTTCATGATGCGACCAAATGAGCTCAAGGAAGACAAGCATGTCTAGGTTAGCTCAAAACTATATTTTTAGCTTGAAAATCTCTCACCTACTTGAATTATTTGTGAAAAATAAAGCAGTAGTCTTCCGCTTCGGTTTGAGGTGTGACTGGGTTATGATGATATTCTCAAAACAATTCAGATAAAAACTCCGAGAAATCATAGCCTCAAATAGAGAATACCATTGATAAAAAGAGCCCAAAGATCACCATATCATTCAAACTAGTAAAGCATACCAATTTGTAAACCACCATGGATTTCACTTTAAAGCCATCAAATAATTACATTGTCATGACTCATGTAGTCATTTTACCATGAACTTAATTTAGAATAGAAGGATATGAAAATTTGATAGGTTCTGACAAACAGTAAAGGCACAATAGGCATAAAATTTAAGAACCCTTGACAAAGAGTTAGTAATGCACATCCTTTTGGAGTTGAAATATAAGTTTAATAAGTACCTGAAGCATAACTTCATCATAAGCTTGATCAAATCCACTTATCTTCATTGTCCTGTCCAATTCAAAATCACTTATTAATCAAGAAACACTCATTTTCAATTCATATTTTCATCTTTTGCAGGATCTTAGGCTCCACCTGAAAAGAAGGTTCCCATAACAAATGGGCAAAATACCTTATGCACTAATGTATAATAAATACATTATATGAGTAATATGTGAACATCACTTTGAATATATTAGAATTATCAATTACTACAAAATTTCAGTTAAGTGATACATGGACAAGTGATATGCAGATGCAACCCAAAACAAAGCAGAAAAGAATAATGAACTGCAAATAACTAAAATAAAGATTGCACATTGAATTGAAGCATTGTCGAACTTGCATATTTTGATCATTTGAACACATTCATGGCATGAAAGCTCAAGCCATGTTAGCTAGCTCACCATTCTCTTTTTCCATACAAGAAATTGGTTCTTAATTACATTCAAATGATTTAGAATAAGAATTAAGCTTCTTTTCCTTGCAAGAGAAAGTTTCTTCAATAAATTACCAAACTTCTCTAAACATTTAATTGTTCTGGCAATGTATAAATTATAAATGTTACCTCCCAAGTTTGATAAGTACGTTGTTAGTACTGACTTCTGAGAGGCCACTCAAGATGATAAAATGATCTAGACCTACTAGCACATTATCTGGTTCAAGTCGCAATTCCAAAGAACTTGATGCATCATATGTATTGAGAATACACTTATTTTTCTGCTATTAGACAAGGCAAAATATTTCCCCTGAAAAATACCATCTAAAATGATAAAATATACCTTATTATAAAAGATTCATAAAAATACCACCAACAAAAAACAAATAAGATACAAAATTACAGAACATGTCATTTTCTTCTAACAAAGCTTCCATTGTACCATCCGCAGGTTCTAGAAACTCAAACTCCTTTAACACAAGCTCTTCTCTAAACATAGTCAACAAGGAATGATAATTAGGGATTTGGACTCTATATAGATAAAACTTTAACTAATTATGAACCCTAATCTTACATAAACTAACTATTCAAAACCCTAACCAAATAAATTGCGATAAACTAAAATCACATACCTGCTCTGGAGTCATCGTAACTAAAATCTCATGGCTAAGCCATTCTCATTAGTCATTGAATTCGCTGATTGGGGGAGGAAGAGATGTAATGAAGATGATTTTGCATACAGACGAAAATTATTGGAGATGAATGGGATGAGATAGATGCAACTAGTTATTTGTGGAGGCAGTAAGTAGAATGGCGTAAAAGAGGGAGTGGGGGCGGAGGTAGGTTTTAATTAGTATATTTATGAGCGATTGGAATTTGAATTCTGTTTATATTAATTTTTAATTGATTTTTCTTTATCATAGAATAAAATAATATTTATTTTTTTTAAAATTATTATTTCATTATTTAAATATTGATAAATAATGCAATTTTCGCCAATAATAAAATCTAAAGCATTTGGAGATCAAACTTGTTTTGGTCATCAATACTAATTACAAAATTACAATCAAAGACAATTTATTTAACCCGTCTTTACGTTTTTGTCCTCAAAACTTTAATTTTTTGTTGTTAGGCTATGTTATTTTTAACTTATATCTATTCGGTTCAGTTTATTACATTTCAGTATTGAATAGTTATAAGTTTACATTAAAATAAGTTAAATTCAGTTCAATACTTCTACTTATAATCTGAAAAGAATAGAGTTGTATTCCCATTCTTCAAACTTTTCCCATACTCATTACCCTCAAATAATTGATAATAAAAGAACTTAAAAAGTTTGAGTAAATCAATCAAAAACAATTTAACACAGCTAACAGGATTTAAAAAAAACGATTAAGGATAAATACTGATCTTTATATCAGTGGTCCTTATATATCGTATAAGATGGTAGAAAGAAAAAAAAATATTCTCGAATAAACATGCCTTCTTCATATATTAATAAACGTTGGAGTACACCAGAAATGAATTCATTTGATTGCAATCAATTTATGGTTTCATATGCACAATTGGTATTTCAATATCCATAAACTAATTGTTTCGGTATTGTATAAAATGTTCATTGTCTTCGGTATCCGTCTAGCCCGTCTAAGCTCGTAATGTATTAGTCAGGTTTGGGAAATGAATTTTTGAATTTTGTTGGAATATAATATCAATATTATATAGAATAAAAAACGTTAAATATTATGTAGAATAAAAAACGTTAAATACTATATACAGCATAAGCAACGTCTTCTAAATGCACAACGGAAAGAATATGACATAAGACTATGTATTACTAGTTGGTAACAAACCACATCTTATAGGAGAATGTTACACGAATCACGAACTAAAGCAGTAAGAGACTATTTATATAAAGTGGGAGACTAGTTATAGCATATACAAATTGAAAACAAATTTTAGTCTCTCTTATATGATTGTGGAATAATGATCCATATATATACTCATATATTCAACTAACAAATTAATTAAAATGAGGCAAAGGGCAGCCCATAAGTCTCCATTTCATTAATTGAAATGGAGGCTGTAGAGATCTTGTTAGTTGCTGGATATTTTACAGTTAATAATTAACTTTTTGTAGCTAATAATTAACTGCAAAGTATCCATTTTAGTCCCTCAACTTATATTAAATTCAATCCTATATTCTTATAGGTAGATCAATTAGACCACACCTAAATTGATATGGGCACATCAGTTCCAAAATCTAATAAATTTTATTTAGCCCAACCCGAATTCACTAAAGCCCATAAGATATATGGGTTGGGTTTGATAGTAGTCTTAAATCCTATTGGACGGCTCGACAACATTCTTTGTATAAATAATGATTTTTTCTATATAGATTATGTAATATATTGAATTGTCGAGTTAACAAATGTAAATAGTATTAGTTAAAAATATTACTTCCTCCATTTATTTTTATTCGTTCATTTAGTCGAATCATCAAAATCAATAAAATATTTATTACGCTGTTAAAATGACTAATTTATTCCTTACATTTTTATGCTAAAATCCTTTTTCATCTTAATTACCAACATGTAATTTTCATTCATACATAAGCCTCAACTTGTGATATCTATCTCTCCTCCTTTTCCTTCTAACCCTCTCACTATAAAGTTCTTCTATTTCAAAAGTTTTTTCTTTAGAGAAGGAAGAAGAAAGCTAAGTTTCACCTTCCTCTCCCTCTTCCTCATCATCTATTATCCTATTTCCTTTTATTTGTTTTTCATTTTTCTTTTGTTGGGGTTTTCCTTCTTTTGTCGTCTTTGGATTCTCTTCAACTAACTTTTTGTTTGCGATTTCTACATTAATGACACATTATTTTTTTCGATCTATCTACTATCAACCTTAAAGCACAATACGAAAGTAATTCATTCTCACATTAGCCATTGACAAAGGTCGGTGTGGTGTAGATCTCCAAATCTATATACTTCAAGAAAGATATTTAAAGATCCAAATGCTGAGTAGGTTTTGAAGAAAGTATATTATTTAATTTGTGTAGATTTTCCAAGAATGGTTTGCTTGTGTTTTGTTTTTGTTTAAGATTTGTAGCAGTTTGTTTGTTCTTCATTTTGCTGCCTTTTGGTTAGTTCCTTTTGCTTTATATGGTCTCTCATTTCCCTTTGTGTGGATTTATCTACCATTTGAGACATTGTGTTTCCTTGGTTTAGTTCATAGGATGTTTATCCATGTAGTGATGTTATTGTTTGTAGAATGAAAATAATACATAATTTTTTATCAAAAAAGTTGGAAATATTGGTATGCCCTAGTTCCCAGGCATTGGTTCTTGCATTATGTACATACTAATGGTGTCACATTATAAAGGCAATAATCTACTGCACATATATCTTGTGCTATGATATGAGTAGAGTATCCATTGATTGATAATCATAAATGTCCCAAGTCTGTTTTAATCATGGGAGTGAATAAAACGATAGGCTTGTATGTTGGATGATCTATAGCAATGTAGTTGCTATGTCATGTGGAAAGTAGATCATGAACATAGGCACGTGTTGAGAACATGGGGCTGGACCGATCCACACAGCAAGGTCACATGGTTGTATGTCACAGACAGTTTGCTAAGTAGGTCTCAATAGTCCTTAGACTTGATTTCAGCTTATTATTAATGTGGAAGTGGGTATGCTGTGGCATATTAATAACGGGTCCTTAAATATTGGATTACAACTACGGGTATGCTCGGTATATTTCATGACCATGTTGATAGTAGTGTTGAAGTCATAGGATTGCCATTCGGTTTGATAAACCGAAATGAATCACCGGCCACTTGATGAATAAAATGGATAAGGACGTTCAATAAGTCGTTGACTTATGTTATCATTTTATTCTAGATCAAGACATACGATGAACTGCATAAGGGGGTGACAAGCACCATGCCTCTTGTTCATCATATTGATGTCAGCTGGCAAAGGACTTTGTGAGATAACTATTGGGTTTAGTATCTTTTAGAGACGGTTGTACTCTGTCCTAATTGGGGGTTGTAATGGTTTACTAGAATCCGCATACAGTCTATGGGTAAAATACTCATTGTCAACATATGGACAGACCTAAATGATCATGCACTTAGAACTACTGATCTGGGATTCCTTGCACATGCAATGTTACAAGACTAGATGAAGAATTGATTATTAATTAATTGACATGTCAAGTCAATGTAATTGAATAATCTATGAACTCCAACAAATTAATTTAGTTAATGGTATAATATAATGTAGTTTACATTATTCATTAAAGTTAAATTAAATTGATTAAATGCATTTGCATATGCTACTTATTTAATTGACAATTAAATAAATTCGTATGTCAAATGATTTAATTGAGTGAAATTTAATCAATATAATTTACGTACTAAAATAATTTGATTGACTTATAAGGTTAATTAAATATATTTGTAGCATTACATTTAACTTAATTAAATTATATTGCTTTGTAATTAACTATGTTATGACTGAAAATTATAAATTATCAATTAATATTAGTTAGAAATATAAAACTTCGATAAAGTTTAATTGAATTATTGGAAACTAATAAGGTCAAATTTATAATTAGTCAAATAGCTTACTAAAAACAATATAAACCTAATTTTTAGATACGAAAATAACGTGAATGTGCAGCAGCCCCTATGAATTCACGTTTTGTGCATATGAAAACTAAGGGTTCTTGGAGTTTTTTCTCTTATTCTTCGTCCCTACGGATAGCATTGGTCTTGGTTTAAGAATAGCTCATACAAATGAAATTAGAGAGCTTTCACTTGCGAACTTTGCGACATCCGCCTCTTAAGGAGACTAATCAAATAAGTTTTTATTTGTTAAAATAAAATTCTTTTGAAACTCTATCAATAATTTTTGAAAAGATCATATTCCGAATTCGAGAAAATTTTAACCGGTTATCCTGCTCTCGCGGTTATAATTTTCTCGTAATTCCCTACGGTTTGCACATGTCAAGAAACTGAATAGCTAGAAGGAGAGTTCTTTTTGTTAAACCCAGTATATCATCTAGATGAATTGATTAATCCCTTTCACTAATTTGTAGGGATTTATAGCAATGCTATTGTGACCAAACCGAACTAGTCGGTTTCAACTGGAAAAATCACAGTTGAACCACGATTGAACCACTAAAATTGTGAATCATTGCCTTCACTGATTCGATATCCGATTTGGTTTTGATAACATTGATCTCGGGACATCTGTCCCAAGCATTCAAGGCTGCTTCACATCCAAAGATATAAATTGATCTTATGACATTTGGTTAAGAATGTATGAAGAGTTCTACTCAACAACACCTCTTGGATTTAGAAGAAAGATTTTTTGTTGTAAATAAGAGTCAGTTGGGGTGCCAGTATATGCAGGGGGTAGGGCAATTTGGTCTACGACCACTGATTATAATT
The DNA here is from genome assembly GCA_947683365.1 of Euphorbia pulcherrima. Taxonomy (NCBI): domain Eukaryota; kingdom Viridiplantae; phylum Streptophyta; class Magnoliopsida; order Malpighiales; family Euphorbiaceae; genus Euphorbia; species Euphorbia pulcherrima. The sequence continues at coordinate 39,531,802 of CANTUS010000008.1, read as the reverse complement.
TCGTCCAATAAAAATTCAATCCAACGAATATAAGATGTCTCATTTCAAATACAAATTAATTTAATAAAATGCAAAAAAAACTAATGTTAATTGCATTAAGTCAATGAAATACATGACTACTTATATAAAGTCTTTAAAAATAAGACACACAAACCAACTTACAACTTTTAATTTATGGAGTGCTTATAATTTAACATTAATACTCCAACAAACAATTATTAGTATTAAAAATTTTCATAAAATAAAAGTATTTGTAAGAAATAAGAAACACCGTCTGATTTTAATTAGGAAAAAAACTAACCTAAAAATATTTGTCTTTAGTGACTGAATATGATATTAAACATCATTTTAAATGTAATTAGAAAAAAATTTCAATTAAATTTAAATTGATATTTAATAGTATATTCAATTTATTTTGATGGAAGTTTTACTATATATATGAATATAATGTAGAGCATAATTTCTTACGAATTAAAATGAAAAGAATATAAGTTTATTTTTTTATAATAAGGTATTATATTCATTAGATAAATATAAAGATCAGTACATCAGAGATAATACATTGAATAAAGTCAAGTAAATATATAAATTTAATAAGTGGATAGAATCATAAAAGGGGAATAAAAGGACTATAAAAGGCAAAAAAAAAAGTCTACCATAAAGGTAGCAAAACACACAAACACTACACATATCCAAAAATAAATAACTCAAACTATAAATTCTACATAAACTAAATAAAAATCTTCCAATAAGTATTCCCCACAATTAGATCTAAAAAGATCGTAATGAAAATATGTAGATCTGCAGATATAACCACATCAACCATTATTAAAGACCTTTAAAAAAATATACCGATTCCATCAAATATGTTAAAATTAATAAAAGAAAAATTAAAAAACTCATAAATAGTAAATATAAAAAACACTAGATAAATAACTGTTGAATTAGGATTTAAGCAAAATATGACTAAAAATGAAGAATCAAAAAATAAAGAAAATAATTAGATAAAGTAAAAGAAGGAAGAGAAAGAAGGAAGTAAAATTTTGTTTTAGAGGAGGAGAAAAGAATACAAGTTAATAGCATATATCCATCAACAAATATCTAAATTGTTTCTTCCAAAAGAATGAATTAATTGGTTTGGGTTTTACATGAGTAGGTAGGCCACAAGCTTTAACTAACCAACGCCAAAACAGGATATTAAATTGAAGCCCAATTTGACCCTTATTTCACACTTTCATTTCAGCCGTACTATGACCTTGTTCTCTTTCTTATAATTTAATTCACTTCATTTCATTTTAATTTAAATTACTTTAATTCAATTTAATTATGTATAATTATAAATTTATATTAAAATAAATTTAATTTAATTTATTTTAGTTCGATTTATTTTAGTTAAGTTCAATTTAATTCATAAAATTACAGTTCAAAAGAATATGGCTTATTTCAGGTCTGGTCATGACATTTTCGGAGCTCTGAGAAAAATAACATGTGAAGCTAATAAATTAGGCCTTTTGATAAAAAAAAGTCCTATGTATATATTTTTGTAAGAAAATTATAGGATATTTGTTCTCATAATTTCGATGCAGGTATAATTAAGACATGTTTTTTCTAAGTATGAAACTTTCAATTTTTACGGTTCAATTAGCCATTCTGCCACCAGTACTAGTACTCTTAGAATCTAATGATAAAATATGATATATAATTTGACAACAAACTAAAAAAATTTAACTATATCCAATTATTTTTAAAAAATAGAAAAAATTTAAATGAATAAAATAACATACAATTTTAATTTATATTATTATATTATGGTTTATTAAAAAATTAGATTTTTTTCTTAAAAATAACAACAAAATTTATTTTTAGTTTATGTAAAAAAATTTTAAAAAAATTAAAAAATTTGAACCATTTCAATTATAGACCCTAAAAAATGACATGCGTTACATCACTCCCAAGACCGATACAGGCTTATTTGGGCGTCTAGAGTACGGCAGTTATCATATCCCACCCAATTCAATGAAAAAAAATTAAATAATTGAAAACCAGAGATTTAGGTATTGAAATGCATGCACCTGGAAAAAGAAAATGGGGACAAACGAAAATATGGGCGGGGCCAAATCGACTAATACAACAATACTAACAAAATCTAAGACAAAATTATAAAATTTAGTTAAACAGATTATTTGATTGATTGATGTTTACATGTGGCAATTTCCATATTAATTACCGATACATTCCTATGGATACACGAGACCATTTTACGGAAATTTTATATTATGCACCTACCTTTTTATACCTTTTTTTATTTAAGAGATAAAAATTTATTAATTATTTTTTCACTCTAATTAAATACTCTCTAATAAATTCTCAACCCTTATATAAAAAAATATAAAAAATCAAGCACATAATATAAAATCTCCTTACTATCATTTTAGTCCCTGCAGCTGGAATTTTTCTGTATTTTTAGTTTTGATGTATCCAAGTAACTTTCCGTTAAATCTAAATCATTTTTATATTTAACAACCAAAGTACGTGGTACGAATTCCGGAAGAAGATGAGTATCATATTTCAAGAACATTAAAATCGAACTGCCCCTCCTCATCAGTTAACATAACATCCTGATATTACCATTGAATAAAAACTATACAAACATGTAATCTTGATGTCCGTTTTAATAACCTTGCAAACTTTATTAACGAAAATTAAAAAAAAATTACACTATAAAATAGTATCATTAGAATATTCGGGAGACATAAATAAAAAATTTCTAACTCTTTGCGGGTAATTAATACATTTTTCAAGTCTCATGATACTACACAACTTATTGTGTAAGACAAAAATATCGAATAATTATCCCATGCATATGGCAGGTCTCCAATGTTCTTTTGTTCGAGCATGTGTTTACTCAAGATCAATCTTTTGTTTATTGAGATACATTTACTTAAACTAATGCCAACACATGGTGGCCTTTCACTTCATCAATGTTAGGTCTTGATCAATTTCCAAAAAAAGAGATCTATATAAAACTAAATTTACTCGTAGATAAAAATAAATTCAACATCAGTAACAAAAAAGGTCACCACATAATATTAATAATTTAATATCACTTAAATTCAATGGGCGACTGAATGTAGTATTCAAAAAAATTTTTTTGCCGTTATTTCAGTACTAAATTTAATTTTTTTTAAAGTAAGAAAAAAAGCAAGTTAATGATGTTTAACTTAATGAAGTGAGTGGATTCTTTGTCATCAACATTGACACATTTTTACTACTTACTCCAAAAAAAGCATGATTGCTTAGCTCAAGATATAAAATATTAATTGTTAGTTACTTAATTATGGTCATGAAGTAAAAAAAAAATGAATAGTATAATAATATATATACACCCGTGTGGTCAAATAGAGTAGGAAATGCTTTATACGAAAGAATCTATAATTTTCAACAAAAGCGGCGTTATAATGCATGTTTTGTTATGGACACAAATGGGACATCCCCAACTAATCTTACCTGCCCACCCTAAATTGCCTTTTGCTTCTCTAATTTCTTTGAGTTTGGTATGTCAAATTCCTCCTAGTGTCAATTGTTTGTCCAATCTTGGTGTTGGAAAATTTACGACTCACTGAAAAAAATGCAAATAGAAAAAAAAAAAAAGAATATAATGCTTCGAAAATTTGCAATAACGATTATAGAAGACGCCTACGCGTACAAAAGCGGTATCATGATAGAATTTGGATTGAACGAAGTTTCTATAAGTTTGAGGTACAGAGGAAACTTTCAGTGAAGGGGTGATCGAATGGGGCAAAATTTTAAAGAGCTTTCGGGGCTAGGGTGGGTTAGATCTGGGCACGGATCTATTGACCTACAACTTGCAAGACCCATCCAAGCTCATCTTACACCTTGTGAGTGTAGAGAATTTGTGGCTGTATTAAAGTATTAGACTTGATAAGCTGAATGCGCATACAAGTGGGCTTGAGCCAATCTAACACAAAATTAATTGGCTTTTGTTAAAATTCAACTTACATCACTTATATACCACTCATGATCTTTGTTTATTTTTCATATAGGATAACCTCGACATCTCCAACACTACCCCTCAAGTGCAACTGGTCGTGGACTAGTTGCCACTTACCAACCATTCCTTGACCAATCTCCTCCTCAAGGTTATCAACGGGTCTAGTCTTCCACTATCCCAACTCTACCAGGACTTTAATACAAACCCATGATCTTCTGGTTGTCATGCCTTCTTCTGCTTTGTTACCGTGTAGACAATCTATGGGCCTGAAGAGTGTTAGGCTCAATGGGATGAGTGAGGATATAAGTGGGGTTGAACCCATTTAACAAAAAGACAATTGGTTGTGTTAGATGGGCTCAACCCCACTTGATTATTCACTCAATTTGGCAAGCTCAACACTCTTGATGTACATGAATTCTCTACTGTAAGTTTGGGCAATGAGAATAGAAATTTAGCCTAACATGAATTTGGCGTGGCCTGGCTAATGTATAATATGAGCTTGATTTTAGTGTTAAAATCCAAGCTCAGTCCGACAGACTAATTTAATATAAAAATATATTATTGTGTGTTTATTATAATTAATTCTATTCAAAGTTGTCATTTTTTTTGTTGAAAAAATTAGATCTTAATTTAGTTGTTTATTTTACAAATTTTTTTTGCAACTTTTCAACAAATTATAAGCATTGTTATTTTTTTGATAATGAAAATTTTAATATTTTTGATTATATATAAAGACCTAGCCCGATTTTTAATTTTTATTTGTTATACCTGATTAGTTCAATTCAAATTTGCTCAGCCAGTCCTATGCCGAGGTCTAGGTGGGACGATTGTTTGTCACCCCTTCCAACCGTTGAAAGTGACCCTCATTACCTATGTTTCATAGATCCTGCCTTTTTAGGATTTGATCATGTGTAGCCCTAGTTTTTAATTGCAGGACACTTGTATAGTGATTTGGGTATTTGCTTTTTCTGGCCCAAACCCATTAGAATGTGTCCCTCCCACATATCTCAGTTTCACTTTCTTTTTTTTCTTCAAAGTACATTTTTTATAAATAAAAATAAAAATTTGCCGCGTTAGTAAAGAAAAACTATACCCCATCTAAATTTAGTATCGAACATGTGACCTCTACGATCACAGATTCAGGCTCAACCACTAGGTTAAACTCTTTTTGACAAAATACTAAGATATCTCGCCATATGTTTAAATTGGCTAGAAGTTAGAATGATCATAGTTATGTAAGTACGGACATAAATTTCTATCGGTATGAGATTTTTCAGAGTAAAATAAGAGAGTGCTGGTACTCAAAATTGACATCAATGTAAAAATATGTAATGTCTTTGAACCGCTACAAATTGGTATTAGATCTATCCTCTAAAGTATAGTCGTATACATAAATGGCCTCGTGCATCTCTAATTATCTGGATTTGTCCTAAAATATCTATTGTCCCCATAAATTTTTAAAGTGATCTCGTAGCTCCCTCGACTTTTAAAAAGTGCTCCACTCAGCTTCCTGAATGTCACGTGTCAGATCCTGATTGGAGAGAAGAAAATTCAAAAAATGACATATTTGAAAAGTCAAACATATCAGAAGCTAACACGTGGCATTCAATAAATTAAATGGAGTACTTTTTAAAAATTGATGGAGCTACGGAGTCACTTTAAAAATTTTAAAAACAGTAAATTTTTTTAATAAATTTAAATAGCCGAAAATGCATTAAGTTTACATAAATTCTTGAAATGTCGGAAGATAATTTCAATTGTCACACCAATAATCTATAAATGAATGGTGCTTATAATTTATGGAAAGCGTGTGCTCAAGTGCAATGTAGTGGAGCCAATGCATGAACAGTGAAAATAAAAAAGGACAGAGAGTCCAAATGAAAGTGACTTATTCAAAAGCATTTTTTTTCCTTCAAACTGAACTACCCCACAAATCCTGAAAATTAGGTCTTCTCTCTCTCTCATCATCCATTCCTCTACTTAACCATGCATAATGGGTCCAACTATTCACTATTTTTCAAAAATTAAAAGAAATGAAGAAAGAAAGTTATTTTTATTGTTATTCTAATTTTTTTTTACTTATATGATTTATTGGATCTTTACTTTGACTATGTTTAGATTCGATTTGGATCACGTATCCGATTGCGGTGGATGAATTTTTCAATAAGAATTTTCTGCACTTATTAGAACTTAAACTTGAGACATTATTTAAATAATATCAAATCGGTTATCATTTAAAAAAACTTTTTTGTTATTATTAATCTAATTAAATCTCATTTTGATACTCATTTACAAGTAACTACCATGATTGTGACTGCACTTTGGCATATGAATCTTTTTTTTTGGTAATATGAACCTTAATATTATATAATTATTAATGGAATAATGGACCGACATTAATGTGTTTAGTTTGGAGTGTTACAAGAAAGATTGATTGATAAATAAATTATTTAATTAATACTAGTTTTTGTATAACTAATTAAAGTAGAAAATGACAACATATACCATTAGTTTTGTAACTCTAGATTTTGTATTGTAATCATGTCGTATTTTTCTTTAATTATAGATATCAACGTTAGCTGTCCCCTCGTGCTAAGAGTCCCTCCATTTGGAATTTGGATTATGGGGTTTCTTCATTTTCTTAAATTATTCTTCTTAATTAGTTAATTTTTTTTCTTTTTAAACAGCCGTAATATATTAGTGATAGTATAGTGTGTTAGGTAATTGAGATTCTTGAAAATGCAATTAGGGATTTGTTGATAATTAATCCTATAAAAAACAATCATTAAGTTAATTTCTTTTTTTAAAAAAAAGTGGGTAGTCAGTCAGTAAAGAGGGAGCCTACTAACATTTGATTCCTTGTGTTTTTCAAAGAATGAATAATAAAAGGAATTTTAAATATATATTGTGCATTCGTTTTTTCTTAGCATATTGTATGTTCCAGGTAAAATTTAATTTTGGTGGACTACTTATTCGGTGGTGTAATGTGACTCAGCTTTGCCTTTAATTAATTACTATGAAAGCTTGGGTATTAATTTTATAATATGTTAGGTAAATTGTTTTAGTTTTGAGAAAGTGAGATATTTTCGTTATAATATATATAAAAATATTGGATAAACTTAAAAAATAAGCAATGTGGTTTGATCGTTTTGTAAAATGATGTTTTCAGAAATTTTTTTTTAAAAGGGTACTTGTGGTTTTAAAAGTTTTCTACAGGTGCATGTGGTTTAAAAATTATAGTATTACACTAGTTTTTTCAATCATTTCAACATTCTTATATTTTAACTATATTATTTAAGAATTATATATTAAGATTTGAGTAAGATTCAGAAAATTTTCTTTTTATTTTTATTTTTTAAAGTTATGATCAAATTTTAATTTAAAAAAAATTTATACTTCTCAAAAAATTCTAAAATTTATCACAAAGGTGTATTATATTTTTATTAACTAAGCTGCAAATTTTTACTTTAAAATTATCGAGATTACCCTTCAAAATGTGGTTTTAAAATTTTAGAAATCCTCTTTTCGCAAACTTTTAAAACCATATACACCCATTTAAAAAAAAATTCCACAAACATCTTTTTGTAACACGACCAAACCACATGATATATTTTTTAAACTTACCAAAAAATATTTGAAGTCGATAATTTCTGGAAAATTGGCATGGATCCATCCACAATTTGACAAATTTTAGTAGCTAATCGTAAATGTAAATATTTGTTTAATAAGTTAATTACAGCTAACGGTTTAGTTGTCCTTTGTTTTTTTATGTGGAGAAGTTTACTTGTGCTTAATTAGGTTAAAATGCTTGGTAGATCAACTAATCAAAACTCTAGTACTACAGCTGTTTTTAGTAATTGTTTTAAACTTAATTATCCAAGCCAGAACATATACATAAAATAATGCTTCATATTTAATTGTGTATTCAGACTTCATTTTAATATTTACCAACAAGGGAGGTATCAACACACCTACGAGGCAATGTAAAATTTGCGACAATACAATAATATTCTCATTGACAAATTAAGAGATTAAAAATGTTATTTATACAACTTAATGGAGCAAAAAAAAGTATAGCAAATAATAATCGATTAATTAGTAGAAAAATTGAAAAGAGAGCTAAAATAAACATCTTCTAAAGAGCCTTAGAAATTAAAATAATTTGGGCACACCATAAACTATTTATAAATTAATAAAGATAGTAGAAAATAATTATAAAATTATCATGTAGTAGTTATCTGGTAAAAATCTAGTATACATGTAGCAGTTATCTAATAAACATATATTAGATCGGTATTAGATATGTAGTAGACATATACTAAACATAACATAAAGTAGATATCTATTAAACATCTAGTAGATCGGTATTAGATATGTAGTAGATATCTAGTAGATCGATTACTAGATATTTATCATATAACTACTACATGATATTTATGTAATTATTTTCTCCTGTTTTTGTTAATTTGCAAATTATTTATACTTTTTTTTATATATATAATTAATTTGACTTAATGATAAATTTTATAAATATTTTAATGAGACGTGTATATTTTTTTTACGATTTAAAAAAAATAAATGACACAAAAAGATACCATTTATTAGTTGATCGTCCCTTTGACATGATCTGTTGTAAATGGCATTGAAATTTAATTAAAAAATGAGACATTGTCAAAAAAAAAAAAATCAACAAGTGAATAGAGTTTCCCCTATACAATAATTGGAGTATAGTAGGTAAATGTTATTGTTAAAGTGTTTCATGTACCCGACAACAATTCTTATTCCATTGGCTAACAACAAAATTTTAAAGAATGATTGAATTATTGGTTCAATCAACTTTTGGATATATTTCAATTATTTCTTCCTAAATAAAATAATAAAAAAATTTGAACTGTTCTACTTTGGACTATATTTTGAAAAATATGTGCAAATCTACAGTATATGTTTTATTAATTTCCTTTAGCTTATTATTTTATAAAGTAATCAAATTAATGTATTTTTTACTGAAAAAATTCTATTGATATAAGTCACCATCGAATATAACTAGTTAAATCCGCATTTTTTAATGGTTTTATAGTTTTATACGCTCCTAACCGGTTACTAATTGACATATTATGGTTATATAACAGAAAAGATACACTGTGATTAAGATTGTTTAATTAGTTAAATAATGATTTATGGGTTGGCATTGATTGTCAATTAATGATTTAATTAGTAGTTTACGGTAATTATTTTGTCTTTCTTGTTGAATCAATTAACCAACCATTATAATTTATTAAAATAATTAAAATAAAATATATTTCTCTTAGTTAAAGACGTTGTAGTGGCTATAGAGTATAGACTATTCCACTATAGGAACAAACATTCACTAAACTGAAGGAGAAACCTAAGTTTATCTTTTGTTATGTGTTTGAGCAAGTAAAAGTGTAATAACCAATTTTTATTTTTAGGGCATAGTTCTTCAAAATTTGTACAAAGTATGGGTGATTAGTGTTACCATTGTACAAGGAGCATCTTTATAGATTTCAAATAAAACTCTTGCCACATAAGAAAGAATAGACAATGAACTAAAAAATGGTTCTACACTAGTTCTTCTATTTTCTCCTTTTTATATGATGTGGCATAATAAATACTAAACATTATCTATTTGATCTTCTACATGTAGACAATTAAATAGAATGCCAACTCATGAAATTAATTAATATTTTAATGATTAATTTAAAATTAAAATGTTAGTTAGTTATGAAAGAGAAAATTTATTTATTGCAATTCACTATGAAATAGACAATCTATTGGAGCTAGTCACTTGAAGTATGCTGTATATTTTCAAAATTATTGACATATCATCAATATAATTATCTATTCTACATGCCACATAATCCTAAAATCTACTATCTACTAAAGATGCTCTAAAACTTATAAATGTTAACTTTTAAAAGGTATTTACTATAAATATTGGAAGCGGTGGTTGTAGTGAAAAAATTGTGATTTATTCAGAAACTCAGCAATGACCCGACATATCCCTACAATGATATAATATCGTCCAATTTAGACCTAAACTCTTATGAATTTGATATTTTTAGACTTTAATTTCAAAGGACTCGTAACAATAAAGATATTGTCAATGCTTATATGCCACTAAATTTTCTTTCTTCAAGTCGATGCAGGACATTTGTTCGCACCGAACAAATACTAATAATATATATAAGTTAATTTTGTGATTTAATATGCTAAACCATTATAAATTGTAATTTGACTTAACTTATAAATAGTTTAGATAAATGGAGTGTTGACTAGTAGTTGTTGACCTCATCCTTTTGAGAATCTTATTTCCACCCATATGAGTGGAACACATTTTGCAGAGAGCAATTAACCATAATGTTGATGAATACTTCAAAAAAAAAACAAAACAAAATTGTGTTAATAAATGAGTACAAAATATTGTAACAAATGTCTTAGTATAGTGATTAGCACTGAAATTATGACATCTAAAAGTCTTAGATTTGAGTCACATAAGTAGTGAGTTAGAATTTTTCTTTATATTTAATTTAAAGGATTAACTTCAAAAAAAGTACTTTGTGATTTCACTCATTTACAAAACGGGGTCTAAAAAAATTTTATATGCAAAACAAGGTTTGTGGTTTCAAAAAATTTATAAATAAAGGATCCTCAATATTAAATTATGTTACAAAAAGGGTAATCTTGTACGTTTTTATCTTAAATTTTGTGAGATGGTTATCAAATATACAATACATATCGGTGAAAAATTTTAAAATTTTTTTAATAGTATAAATATTTTTTTTAATTAAATTATGATAATAAACTTAAAAAAATCATAAAAATAAAAAATCTCTGAAAATTACTCAAATCATGATGTATAATTTTTAAATAATAAGGTTAAATTATTGAAATATTGAATTGTTAAAAATACTCAATGTAACACCACTATTCTAAATCCATAGGCCTTTTTTTTGCAACTTTTTAAAACCCCCCATTTTGCAAAAAAAATTCCTCAAACATCTTTTTACAAATGAGTGAAACCATAAGGTACTTTTTTTTAAGTTTACCTAATTTAAATGGATCTACAAAAATTAAAAAAAATGAGTAAGAAAATATAACTACTACTGATGGTTTGTTTTCGAAAAGGAATATTAAAACATGTAATCTAAAAAAGCAGTTTGAGAGGTGATAGACTACAATTCTAAGCCCCTGTTATTTTGGATTACAATTCAGTATAATTCAGTTTAATTCAGTTCAGTTTAATTTATCTTTATATAGTTATAAATTTAAATTAAAATAAATTTAGTTCAATTCAATTTAAAAAATTACAGTCCAAAAGAACAGAGGCTAAATGTGGCTTATTGTCTAATCAATTACTTTTCTAAACAAAATAAATTGAAGTGTTTAAAGCTTAAACACCATAGCAGTACAATATAGTCCCACTTAACAGTTAATTACATTGTTTTTTTATTTATGAAATAATAATTAAATGACGTTATTTTATTGGTTGGGCAGGTGAATATTATAATTATAACCTTTTTAAGATTTATACTAATAGACTAATACTTTCCTACGTTATTTTAATATAATTAATACCTCCTTATGTTTTACTTTCATTCAACTACTACCTCCTTCTCTTAAAATTCTTTACTTTTTCATCCAAATTATTAACATTTAGACAAAATTACCCTTTCAGTATTTATTTATTTATCTTATTTTCATGATATGAACATATTTTTTATTCACGTGAATCTTTATATTTTATATCTTTTTCATATTAAAATAAATTAAAGACTAAATAAAAAAATTATTTTATTTATTATTAAGGAAGTAATTCATAATAATAAATCTAAAATTTTATGACAATAAAATACAAGCCTAAACTAAATTGAGTTAGAAATGAAAACAAAAATATGTAATATACAGTTTAGAAAACGAAGACTGGACAGTTAAAGTGGTATTCCTAGAGCAGCCTCCTCCTCACCTGGAAATTGAGTGGCCTTTTTTTTTCCTATAGCACTAGGGCGTTGTCCAATTTTAGTCTTATTTTGATTTTACTTTTGTTTCTATTTTTTGCTGTGTAATTTTTACCTCTTTTAAAAAAACTAGATAGAAAAAAAATATTTATATCGTGAAAATAAGATCAATGATTAAATAATGAAATGATAATTTTGTTCAAGTGTTAATATTTTGGATGGAAAAGTAAAGAATTTTAATGAAATGAGGTAGTAGTTAGATAGAAACAAAACACTAAAAGACATATATTATATTGAAATAATATATAAAAATACTAGTCTATTAGTTCAAACCTCATGAAGGTTATAATTATTTACTATCTATAAATTTATTACTACACTACTAATTTCTTTCAAAAAAAAGAGCTAAAATAAAGTTGCAAAAAAATATTTGCTTTTGATATATGAAATTTGCCCATCTTTCAAAAATTTCTGCTTTTTATGTCTTTTTGTTTGCAAAAGAAAACAATTTTAGACCTAACCACTTAGTGAGCATCTTTTTGAAAACTTTGTTTGACATGATTAATCAAACTTTGATTTGCTTTTGCATCAATTAGCTTCTAAATTAATTGCTTTTAATTCATAAATGCTTTAACTAAAGTCATTCATTAGATGTCAAGAGATTTCATATTTAAGTTAGTAAATCAGACCAATCCATAATCATATCAGTTGATAAATAACATCATCTATTGTTAACAATTTATAATGAGCTCATTCTTTATATATATATATATATATATATATATATATATATATATATATATATATATATATATATATATATATATATATATAATTTTGAAATTAAAAAAAGTTCATGATTAGTAGAAATATTAGGAACTCCACTTCATGAGTGGATTCGAAAGCTCCAACGAAATCTTGCTCCGAAAAATGGACCGTGAACAACTCTAAATTTGGAGGCATGTCGATCACTTCAAATTTTTATTTTTAATCTTTTTATAATTTTTTTTTACTTTTAAAGTTTTAATATTTATAAAATTATAATATATTTATTGAAGTTAGTTAGTTGTTTTAGATCTAAAACCGTTTATGACCGTTGAAGCCAAAAGGGTAAAATTGTAATTTTAGTAAATCCCTAATTAAACTAGCCGTTATATAAAAAGGGATTTAGGGATTTAGAAAACCTTCTTCTTCTTCATCGCTCTCTCTTGGCTCTTCAGAAGGTCTGTAATTCTTTTCTTTAATTCAGTGAAATCTTTCTCTCTCTCTAGTTCGTTCATTAATCCTGAAGCCATAAAATTTACATGGTATCAGAGGGAGTTTAGTTCTTTAGCTTCCGCGAAATTTATTCAATTCTCTTTTAGATTGGTTGTTGTTCTCGAATCGATTTGTTCATAATGGCGAGAAATCAAACCCGCATAGACGAGAACAGTCCATACTTACATCCAAGCAAAAATCCATCCTTAATCCTCGTTACTCCTCTTCTGTATAGGGCAAACTACCACACATGGGCTCGAAACATGAAGATGGCTTTGATGAGTAAGAACAAGCTATAATACGTCGATGGTACAATCCAAAAACCTAATTCTGCAGATCATATTTTTCCTTCTTGGAGGAGGTGGAATAACATGGTCTTATCGTGGTTGATTCGTTCGCTTTCTTCGTCAATCGCGCAAATGGCTGTTAGCTTTGAAATCGCGCAAGATCTCTGGAAAAATCTCAAAGAATGGTTCGCGCAGTTAGATGTCTACAGAATTGTGGATTTGCAGACAGAGATCTTCACCATAGCGCAAGGTAACAGGAATGTAACTGACTATTTTGCTTCATTACAAGTGCTGTGGGATGAGTTTGTAAGCTTGAACCCGTTGCCTTCTTACACATGTGAGGGGTGTTTTTGCAATATTTCCGATGTTATGAGAAAGAAACAAGAGATAAATTTGGTTATTTGTTTCTTAAAGGGAATAAGTGCGTCTTTTTCCAATGTCAAGTCGTAAGTCATGGCTATGGTTCCACTGCCTATAATGAACAAGGTCTTTTCTCTTGTTTTGCAATTCGAAAGAGAGTTTCTTGCCCCTGAGAAAGTTTTAGGTATACAAGAAGTTGCTTCCTTTGTCAGAAAGGGGAATTACCAGGGACAAAACACTGGGAATCAGTTGTACAGTGGTAGCCAACACTTCATTGGTAATAGGAACAATAATAATGCTAATGGCCAGAGTCAAGGGCAATATAACAACTATGGAGGCTTCCTAGATGGGTCAAATAATAATTTCAGAAAATAGGGCTATCAAGGATATAATCAAAACAACAAGAAGGTTATATGTTCGTTCTGTAAAGGAGGTCACTTGGTAGTTAATTGCTGGAAGAAAAACGGTTACCTTCCTAACTTCAAATCCAGATTTAGTAGAGTTAATGTTGTAAATGGCATAGAAGAAATTGAGGAACAAGACTATGTAGAGGAGCAGTTTTTAAGCACTAATCAAGATGAGATAGGAAGCCTGGACTGTTACCAAGAACAAGGCCAAAATCACAGCAATCAATCAACTAATGTGCGGACGTGACCAAGTGCTTCAAGTGCTACTATTTTTTCACAGGAACAACTTGCAAAAATAGCATTGATAGCACAACAGTTGGTTCAACCAAATCAGAATGTTCATGCTGCTTCTGCAAGGGTAATAGAATCTCATCAAGTTAATTGCAGTAATACGACAACAGACTCTCCAGGTAAATCTAAAACTCTATCTAGAAATGTATAGATTGTTGACACTTGTGCCAGTTATCATATTGTGAATTCTATGAATAAATTCACTAATATTAGAAGGGTAAACAATTGGAATGTTGTCTTTCTAAATGAAGAAAAATTAACTATTAACCAAATAGGAGATGTTCATCTCAGTAGTGAATGAATTCTATATGATGCTCTGTATGAACCTTCCTTTCAATATAACCTGGTTTCTGCCACTAAGCTAACCAAAACTTTGAATTGTTAAATGGTGTTTGATTCTTATTGTTGCATTATACAGGATACTACGACCAAGAGGAGGATTGGTTCAGCTGATACATTCAATAATCTGTATCTCCTAAATGTAACAAAACTTGAATTTGTGAATGTTGTTTTTCTCCGAAATGTAATAAAGAGGAAATGTGGCATTATAGGTTAGGCCATTTGTCTAATAATAGACTTGCAATTGTACAAAAAAGGTACCCTGAAGTTAGCATTCCAACTGACTTTGTATGTGACATTTGTAATCAATCTAAACAAAAGAAATTACCTTTTCCTATATCTACTTCATGCACTAATGTTGCTTTTGATTTAATTCATGTTGACATTCGGGGTCCTACTGTGGCTGTTATGGATGGATCAAAGTATTTTTTGACTATTGTTGATGATTTTAGTAGATTTACTTGGGCCGTTAACATGAAAAATAAATATGAAATTGTTAATATCTTGCCTCATTTTTATGCCCTAATACATAATCATTTTGGTAAGAATATTAAGGTAGTAAGGTGTGACAATGTGCCTGAATTTAACCTATGTTCTTTTTATGCTGAAAAAGGTATTTTACACCAAAAATCTTATGTTGATACACCACAACAAAATGACCTAGTTGAGAGAAAACATCAACACATTCTAAATGTCGCTAGGTGCTTAAAAATTCAAAGTGGATTATCAACTAATTTTTGGAATTTTTTTGTAGGACATGCTATTCATTTAATAAACAGGATTCCAACACTATTGTTGAAAAATTTGAGCCCTTATGAAATCTTATATGATAAACTTGTGGATTATGATGCTTTAAAGCCTTTTGGTTGTTTGGTTTATATCAATACATTGAACAGGAACAGGGAGAAATTTGATGAAAGAGCATAGAAGGGAATATTTCTAGGATTTCAGAATGGTGTAAAAGGCTTTAGAGTTTACAGCTTGAAATCAAATAGAATAGTTGTGAGCAGGAATGTTAAATTTTTTGAGAATATGTTTCCTTATGGAAATGGTTTGGAGAAGGATTATGCAGCAGATATAGAATCAAATGACAGTGCTGAGAAAGAGGATAGCAATATTGAGAAGGGAAATGAACAGAAGGAAATAGAAGGAATGAGAAAATCAACAAGAAATCATAGACAGCCTGACTATTTGAAAGACTATCACTGTCTTCTAGCAGAAAACAAAACAGTGGAAAAGGGAAAGCTATATCCTCTGTCAAAGGTCCTTAGCTATGATAATTTCACTGAGAAACATAGGACTTTTTCTCTCTCACTGAACATTGAGCTAGTGCTAAAATCCTGTAACATGGCTGTGAAGCACAAAAATTGGCAAAAAGCAATAAAACAAGAGTTAGAAGCCTTAGAATGTAACAAGACCTGGAAGATAGTCTCTTTACCCCAAGGAAAGGTACCAATAGGGTGTAAGTGGTTATATAAGATTAAGAGGAAAGCAGATAGGTCTATTGAGAGATATAAGGCAAGGCTTATGGCTAAGGGATACACTCAGCAGAATGGTGTGGACTACTTTGAGACCTTTTCTCCTGTTGCCAAGATCAGTACGATCAGATTATTGCTGGCACTAGCAACTAAGAAGAATTGGTACCTAGAACAACTAGACATCAATAATGCCTTCCTACATGGGTCTTTGGAAGAGGAGATTTACATGCAACTACCACAAGGTGTTGAAACAGAGGTACAAAACCATGTCTGTAAGCTTGAAAAGTCCCTTTGTGGTCTGAAACACGCCAGCAGACAATGGAACTCCATACTAACTGCTTCACTAATTGAGAAAGGTTTTGCACAGTTATTGGCAGACTCATCATTGTTCGCCAAGGAAGAAAGAGGTATTTTCATTGCCTTAATAGTATATGTGGATGACATTATTCTAGCAAGCAACAATGAAGATGAAATTCAAGAGGTAAAATCTTATCGTAATAATTGCTTTAGTATAAAATACTTAGGTAAGCTTAAATATATTATGGGTTTGGAGATTGTAAGAACTATTAAAGGAATCTTCATCAATCAAAGAAAATACACTCTTGAGTTACTTGCTGACTATGGCTTCATTGATAGTAAACCTGCTAACACACCTATGAGTATAGATAAAACAGATCCAATGGAGATAAAATTGATGGATGATAACACATAATACAGGAAACTAGTAGGCAAGCTTCTCTACTTATCTAACACCAGGCCTGACATTAGCTATGCTGTCCAATAATTGTCCCAACACTTGGATAAACCATACGAAGCACATATGACTGCAGCTCACAGAGTCCTAAGATATCTCAAGGGGAAACCAACTCAAGGCATCTTCTACTCCACAACAGCAGATTTCAAACAAAAAGCCTTTAGTGATTCAGACTAGGCCAACTGCAAGGAAACAAGAAAATTGATAATTGGGTATCATGTCTTCATTGGGGAATCATTGATAAGTTGGAAATCAAAGAAACAGAATACCATATCAAGAAGTTCTTCAAAGGCTGAATACAGAGCCATGGCTTCTGTTACTGCTGAAATTCAATGGCTCCTATACCTATTAAGAGACTTCAGAATCCAACATGACAATCCTGCTCTGCTATTTTGCGACAATCTATCCGCCATACACATAGTGAAGAATTCTGTTTTTCACAAGCGAACAAAACATTTGGACATAGACTGCCATTTCGTCATAACAAAGATTCAAGCCAATATTATCCACTTGATGTTTGTATCTTCCAAAAACCAAGTGGTTGATCTCCTCATAAAGGCTTTGCACAGTCCTGACTTCAGTAGACAAGTTGAAAGATTAGGATTGATATCAATCTGAAAATGTGTTCAGATTGCGGGGGGATGTTGAAGTTAGTTAGTTGTTTTAGGTCTAAAACCATTTATGACCTTTGTAAGCCAAAAGGGTAAAATTGTAATTTTAGTAAATCCCTAATCAAACTAGTCGTTATATAAAAAGGGATTTAGGGATTTAGAAAACCTTCTTCTTCTTCATCACTCTCTCTTGGCTTTTCAGAAGCTCTGTAATTCTTTTCTTTACTTCAATGACATCTCTCTCTCTCTCTAGTTCGTTCATCAATCGTGAAGCCATAAAATTCACAATATTTATGACATAATGAAATTATTTAATGTTATTTTGTTATAAATTCTTTTACAATTATGATTTTAAAGTTTAGATTGAATTTATACCGACTAGTTAGAGAATAAAACATTATAGCAAGTTGAGTAAAATAGAGTTGGAATGAAAAATGGAGTATACGAGTTGAAGATGCATTTGAGAACTGTTCGATTAATAAATCAGCCCGAAATTTTATGTGTTGGGCTTGGGTTTTCATTATATAAATACCCAAACTAGGCCTTACGACAAATAATTCATTATTTCATTGTATTGAACTTATAACTTTGACTATAATATGTCATACTTTATATAAAAAAATTCAAGTAAAAATAATTATATGCCAAATTTTTAGTACTAATATGTCTTTTTATATATTTTACTAATAGAAAGAAGTTAAAAGAAAAAATTATTTTAGATGGTGTTCCCATGAATTGCATTTGGATATGATTTAGTAAGGCCAATTTGAATTTGAAGTTGTAAAGTAAAATCTACAATAAATTTAAATTGATATCTTTAGTAGAAAGTTGGACCGTATGATGTTCAAGCGGGCATGCCATACCATGCATGAACAGCATGTCCAAATGGGAGTGGGAGGGTAACATAGTAATTTCACACAAAAATGGAAACACGTGAGGGAGGACTATTGAATTCAAAACAATAATAACAAAAAAGAGTACCCCACTTTGAAATATCCTCACAAGATTTCGTTACAGGTGACTTTCTTTCTTCCCCTTTTCTCTAATTTACTCTCGAAAAATAATTCCATAATTTTCAAATCAAAACGAAAAATCACAGCCGTACACGTGGTTGGTCAAAATCGAGGCCGCACGTGTAACGCCCCTTCCATTCAGCCAACGTCATCAAAAGTCCAAAACGACAAGAGAGCGAAACCGTTCCTTAATACGGACAAAAGGCATGCACGAGGGCAACCCTAAAACAACAGTTTCTTTTCTTTTTTTTTTATTTTATTGCTTTTATAGAAAAACAAAGAAAAAGGTTTGTATGTATACGTTATGATTGTAAGCAGTAAAAGAGAGAGAGAGAGAGAGAGAGAGTTGTTGGAACAGAAACCTGTAACAAACTTCACGCGTGTGCATCCTCTTTAACGTAACGTATTGAAACGATTCGTTTTTCACCTATATTTTTTCCATTTTGACTTATAATCCAAATTACAATCATTTCTTTATTAAATACTAAATGTACTGATAAAATAAAATAAAATTTATAATTTTATTTTTATTTTTATTTTCTTACATTGCTTCTTTTTTATATAAATACATTGTTCACATTTAGATAAAGACTTCAAAATTGATTTTTTTAACATGATCTAACATTTTTTATTATTTATTAATTGAGTTTATAATCTATATATTATTAATTATAAAGTATTATTATCAATAATTTTTTAAATGTGCCTCATATGAGCTTACAATAATAATAAAGGAGAACCTTATCCCACCCCACAGGAGTGTGGACTCGAACATGTTACTTCTAAGATCACAGCTTCAAGACTTAACCATTAGACAAAAGCTTTACCACAAGTATCATTATCAATTTATTTAGCTATTTACATTAATTAAATATCATGTTATAATTTTTTTTTCAAAACAATAATATGAATTAATGTTAGTGCACATGAAAAAAAAACATGCCTAATACATACATACAAACTTCTTTGAAATTGGCTCTAACCGCTTTGACCACTCAAACTTTCAAGTTTAATACTTACCCAGGATCGGTCTTAGGCATAGACCAAAGGTGCAACGTCTTAGGACTCATGACTAATAGGGGCCCATAATTTTTTGTTCGCATATATATGCATATATATAAACTTTAAAAAAATATTAATGAGTTAAATTATTAAGCTAAAATATAGTTTTTATTTAGTATTTATTTGAATATAATTCATTTTTATATAAAATTTTGTAATAAAGAGGGTCCATATTTCCAGTTTCGCCTAGAGTCCTCGAAATATCAGGGCCGGCCTTGCACGTATGTCTTAAAGTTGATAGAATTGATACAGTTCGCCCCTTCAATGCCACATGTCAGCTTCTAATTGGAGATAAAAAAAATAAAAAAAAATCTTTAAAAAAGTCAAACCAACAAAAAATTGACACGAGACATTGAAGGGACAAATTGTATCAATTTTACCAACTTTATGGGATAAAGCGTCACAGTTAAAAATTCAAGATGGCCAAAAATGATTAGAGCTAACTTCAAAGGATCCGCCGTATATTTATCATGCAATGTGTTTGTTTATGATTTTTATTGGATGTTTTTCTCTAAATTTGTATATTATAGTAATAAAAGAATATTTCATGGAGAACTTACCAATTGTGGGATAAAATGAGAAGGGTGTGATTGAGAAATTGAAACTTTAATAAAGAGATTACAAAATATAAATGGATAAGATTAGCTAGGAAGGACCACATTAATAAGGAAGGGAAACAAATGCATTTGGTGTCTCCTGCAACTACTGCATCAGTCAAACTTACAAAATAACCCATCATTACTTATGCTAATTACCTTTTAGCCCCAGAAAAAAACTAATTTCCTTAATTTTGTATATAGTTTTTCCTCTATTCATATATTTCCTGTCTTTCACTTTTTGTGATAAAAGAGTGTATTCAATTAAAGCCCTTTTTTTTGTAATCTTTTCTCTTTTGAAAGGTTTGACATGGTCAAGTAATTGTAGTATAGTATACTTTTATTACTGTTATTCTTAATTTTATTTTTTAAATTATGGGTACAAATTCAAAGTTAGAGATTCCAACCTTTCTCTTTTTCTTATTTTTTGGATTATTTATTATGTCAATTTTAATATGGATTTATACAATTATTTAATTGTCATTTTTATATATAGGTAATATGAAAGTGCATGCAAATTAACTAATATTCTTTCTATTAATAAATAAATACCACTATGTAACTAAATCAATCAATAAATTATGTAAATAAAACATAATGAGTTTTAATTTTTAAATAATAATACTTTCCATGCAATATGTACATACAAAAACATTACTTGTGGTTACATTTTTTTAAAAGGGGCTTTGAAGTATTTTCTCCTAACGGATTATGTGATTTAAAAAAGTTAGTAAATAAAGGATCACTAAAATTAAACTATGTCATGATATATGGTAATCCTTTTCATTTTAAATGAAGATTTTGCTTGTTGGTTAATAAAAATACAATACGTATTAGTGATAATTTTTGAAATATTTTTAGAAGTGCAAATATTTTTTCCAATTAAAAGACGATGATAAAATTTTAAAAATTATAACAAAATAGAAAATATTCGAAACTTACTCAAATCTTTATGTACAATTCTTAAATAATCTGATTAAAATATGAAAATATCTATATATATAAAAGCACATACAGTAAAAATGAAAGAATACACGAGTTTAATATACAAGGAAGGTATCGAGATAAAAGTTTATACTTTAATATTTGTCGTTATGCATTCATACATGTTAGTCTTTTTTCAACTGAATACAAAATATCTATTTTACATATCTGAAAGTTGAAACGAATCAACATAAAAATTATAAAATATAATTATACTTTTAATTTAAATATACGTTGATTTTGAACTTTTGTGCGTTATTTTGGTTTTGTAGGAACAGATGTATAATATCGCTACTTGACATATTGAATAATACAGTCAATGCCTACTTTAACGAAATAAAATATACACCACAAAATAGATTTTTTGAAATTTGAACTTACTTATCATTGATATACTTATTACGAATGACATATCCGTGCATCTCACGGGTACTACACTAATCTATATATATATAAAAGCAATGAAGTCCTAAAAGACTCTTTTACCCTTATACTTTTTAAAAAAATTTATCCTTATACCTTTTACATATATAGATTATTAATTAATGTTACTTACCATGAATAATAAATGATGAAACTAACTACAAATAGTATTAATAACAAATAAAGTATTAACTATTTTTTAATGAATAAAATCAAAATAAAAAATCTATATATAAAAATAATAAAAATTATATTTCAGTTATATTTATAATAATCATAACAATACCAAAATATAAAAATTAAATAAAATTAAAATAATAATAACAACAACAACAACAACAATAATAATAATAAAAATAATAAAAATAAAATATTTGATGAGGGAAAAAGAGTCATATTAATTCTTAAATAGGATTATAATCAATAGAGTCATATTTTTTAAATTTTAATTTATTGTTCATATTGGCAAATTGTTTAAAAAAAATTTTACAAGTTGATTCTTATTTTTTTTTATCAATGTGAATATTTGATATGTTATTGCTAACTTTTCCAATTATTTGTTGACATATAAGAACTTTCTTTACTTTAATTGATTTTATACTATATATGAACAGGTTTTATTGCCGTCTACAATAATTATTAAATTGGATATTTTTCATAAATTTAAATCAATATTAAATCAATGCTTCTTCAATCGAAATTTTAGGAAATTGATTTTAATATATTTCACCGAATAGGTTTGATTTAGAAAAATGATAATGATTAATAGCAATAACTATTTTTTATAAGGAAATAACTAATTAGGGTGAATTATAGTTATTGTTATACACTTATAAATTGTGGCCAATTTTCGCAATCAATATAAACAATTCTATCAAAGTACATATAGTAAAAATGAAAGACTATACGAGTTTGATAAGCACGGAAACTATCGAGATAAAAATTTATATTTTAATACTTGTCGTTATGGATTCATACAGGTTATTCTTTTTTCAATTGAATACAAAATGTCTATTTTTCATACTTGAAAGTTGAAACAAAACAACACAAAAATTATAAAATATAATTGTACTTTTAATTTAGGGTAAATAATTATAACATCCCTCAGGTTTGATATAATACACTGCTAGCTCCCTGGGTTATAAAAACCTAATTTATATCTCCCTATGTTTTGCATTTTCTCATTACTATCTCCCTATACTTTACTTTTATTATATTGTTAGGTCCCTTTATATGTTATTGTGTCATTATTTTATGAAAAATTAACCGAAATATACAATTATAACAAAACTATTATTGTTGTGATATTTTTATATTCAATTTTCCTTTGATTTGTCTATTTTATGTATGTTTTTTCTAACACAATTATAAGACTAAAATGTAATAAAATGTCAGAAAATAAGCAAAACAAACATCTTATTTGTGAAATATCTTTAAACCCCAGTACATATGATCACATGTTAAGCAAAATATTATAAAAAAGTATATGGAACATCAATAGTTTTGAATGAAAATGCTTAACGATTGATAGAGGGGGGTAGTAACGAGAAAATGCAAAACATCGGGAGGTATAAATTAGGTTTTTAAAACACAGGGAGATAGTAGTATATTATGTCAAACCTGAGTGAGGTTATAATTATTTACCCTTTAATTTAAATATATGTTGTTTGAACTTTTGTGCGTTATTTTGGTTTTGTGGGAATAGATGTATAATATCACTACTTATGAAATGAATTTTTTAAAGTTTAGACTTACTTATCATTAATATTCCTATTACGAATACTCGTGCATCCCACGAGTAATAGAGTACTTGGTTTTAAAAACAATTTTGCAAACCCCTTTTAAAAAGCGTGAATAACCAAACTTATTTTTATGGTACTTTTCTCGTATATTTAACCAAACTTGTATCATTTTCCTACAAAATAAACTATAAAAATTGGAATAATAGGAATGATATTTGAAAATGTTTATGGTGATGTTTCTTATTAAAAAATTCCAAACTTCCATTTCCATTCTTGCATTATATGATAAGAATTTGAAACCAGCTCTTTTCTTATTTTGTGAAATGATTATGATTTAGGTAAGATAAGACTATATTATCAAATAGAAGGGTAAGATATGACTAGACATTCACAAGGAGATATAGAATAAATTTAATTCCTATTTTCATAAATACATATAAGAAAAGTGTTATATAATATATGATGAAAATGATTAGTTACATCATCCATGAAGTTGGTTTCGTAGGATTCATGTATAAGTTGGGTCCGAAATATATGATCAATTGATAACAAATATTCAGGATATAATATTTTAAGTTTAAAATCAATTATTAAATAATATCAATTATGTGGGCCAAATAAAATAAAAATAGAAAACAAATAAAAGCACGCAATGTTATTGTTATATATATATGGCACATAAGTGGGGCAATCAATTCAATAGTCAAAAAGATTCAGGGGAGGAAAAGAATACCATAATAGCATCGTTTTAAAATTCTGGGGTCCAGTGGTATTTTAAAATTTATTATTAAATTTTTTATTTTTTAAATATTAATAAATATTAAAATAATATATTATTACTTAGCCACCATTTAATTTAATCTTTTTTATCTGAACTTCATCCAAATCAGCTAACGTATAGCTCTTTTTAAAATATTAAATAATAAAATATATATTTATTTATCATCTGTATAATGAATATATATATATATATATATATATATATATATATATATATATATATATATATATATATATATATAATAAAAGTATATAATAATAAATCAATCAAGACTTTTTTTTTTATGGAAATCAATCAAGACTTCAAGAGATGGTAAATAAAGCAGATTGAGATGACCCATCACTACAAACTAATAAAGTTCAATTTATGTGGTAATTAGATAAATATATGATTGATTATACGATTGTTCATAACATTGCATCAGTTTGTTTTAGATAAAAAAAAATATGTACGTGATTTTTTGCTTATAAGGTTTTATAACGTAAGATGACAATTCAAATGCAAATAAAAAGGATAAATTTTATTTCTAACTAAATGTCATATTAATTTAATTATATATATTTGTACATTGAATCTTATTTGACATATTTTAAATTTATAAAATATTCATTGAATTAAGTATAATACATAAAATATTGGGAAAAACACATAAATGCACTAGTTTGGCAAAAATAATTTCATGTAAATTTTTATTAAATTACTAAAATACCTCAAAGCAAAGTACCACAAACTTAATTACTTTTTATATCACCATTATACGCTCTTAACGACTTTTTACATATCCTTATACAATTCATAAGCTTTGTGTGTTTATTTTAAATTTTTTTGACTTATTTTGCATTTATCGCTCAAACCGTTCATTTTTTTCACATGTCGCTTTTAAATTTTTTGTTCGTCTCATTTTTATCTTCGAAACGCCATCCATTGTGATATATTTTTTCCAAAAATTTTTTCGAACTGTTATATATCTGTTATAATTCTAATATAAGTCTTTTTGTATTTGCAATGTTCATTGAACTATTATACATCTGTTATAAATCTATTATAAGTAAAAAATAAGTTTGTTATAAGTCTAATATAAGTCTCTTTGTATTTGTAATTCTTATTGAACTATTACATATTTAATATACATCTGTCATATATCTGTTATATATGTGTTATAATTCTAATATAAGTCTCTTTGTATTTGCAATGTTCATTAAACTGTTATACATTTGTTACAAATCTATTATAAATCTGTTATAAGTCTAATATAAGTTCATTATAACTCTAATACAACTCTCTCTGTATTTGTAATGCTTATTAAACTATTACATATCTAATATACATTTGTTATAAGTGTTTGATGAAATATATAATAGATTTATAACATTTTTGTATTAGATATGGCTATTATAAAATTATTTAGCATAATCTGTATGTTTTTTATATCTATTAAAAATCTGTTATAAACCTAAAATAAATATGTATGTATGCTACAAGCCTGATAAAAGTCTGATACATGTGTTTGATGAATTATATAACAGATTTATAATAGTTTTGTATTAGATATGACTATTATTTAGAGTGTTTGGCATGATTCGTATGTTCTTTTTTATATGTTATAAATCTGTTATAAATGTGTTATATATCTGTTATAAAACTAGAATAAATCTATACGTCTGCTACAAGCTTGATGGATTTCTAATATAGGTGTTTGATGAAATATATAACAGATTAATAACAGTTTTGTATTAGATATGACTATTATAAAATTGTTTGGCATAATCTGTATGTTCTTTTGTATCTGTTATAAATCTGTTATATATTTGTTATAAACCTAGAATAAATCCGTATGTCTGCTACAAGCTTGATAAATGTTTGATACAAGTGTTTGATGAAATATATAACAACTTTGTATTAGATATGACTATTATAAAAGTGTTTGCCATAATCTGTATGTTCTTTTATATCTGTTATAAATCTCCTATAAATTTGTTATAAATCTAATATAAATGTGTAATATATCTATTATAACAGATGTATATCAGTTTAATGAGCATAGCAAATACAAAAAGACTTATATTAGACTTATAACGTATATTAGATATGTAATAGTTCAATAAGTATTCTAAATACAAAGAGACTCATATTAGACTTATAACAAACTTATATTAGACTTATAACAGATGTATAATAGATTTATAATAGTTTAATGAGCATTGCAAATACAAAGAGACTTGTATTAGAATTATAACACATATATAACAGTTCGAAAAAAATTTGAGAAAAATATATAACAATGGATGCTGTTTCGAAGATAAAAATAAGACGAGCAAAAAACTATAAAGCGGCATGTCAAAAAAATGAACCGTTTGAGAGATAAATGCAAAATAAGCCAGACAAATGAAAAAAAACCACCAAATCGCATGGAATGTGAATATGACGTATAAAAGTAGAAAGGGAAACTTAAAATGGTTAGAAAGATATGATTTGCTTATTGGGTTATTTTAATATTTATTTTGGGCAAATGAGTCATAAGTGGCAATTTCCCTAAAATATTACAATTCATTGTGTTTGAATTTATAAAAATAATATTTTATTTTATTTGATATAAAAAAACTCTATAAATTAATAATTAATAACTGGAAACTTTACCAAGTTCTAATAGCGATCTTCCAATGTCCTTAAGTTAAAATTTAATTTTATTTGATATAAAAAAACTCTCTATAAATTAATAGTTTAGCTTTTTATTTCCTTTTTAATTAGCAGATATTCTACTTTTAATTATAACCTTACACCAAATGCATAGTATTTTTCCAATTAAACCAAATCCTCTCATTAATAGCATGAATTTGAAACCAACTTAAGGACACTAGACTATCGCTATTAGCCCTAAACCTATGAAAGATTCATTAATTAAAAAAATGCCTTTATCTTAATCTTACTAATGTCAAAATAGAAAAATATAAGTTTTCATAAAAGAGAAATAAAAAAATATAGCAAGACAATGAAAATATTGAATTATAAGATAATTATTATAATTTATTAAGAATCAAACCGTTGATCGTGCACATGATATATGTCATGTTCTACGATATAACAGTCAGTGATATCATCACGCACGTTATTATTCTAAAACTACACAAATATCTTAACATAACACGTAAAGAAAGCCAACAAAATTTGACTTTCAGTATAATGTTAGTTACGAATTTACAATTTCATTATTGCAGAACAAAATTTGCATCCACTAATATGAATGTAAATTTCAAATTGAACAGCAGTAAATATAAATTTGTAGAATTCAATAAAATTCATAGCCTTTTCTATGAATAATAAAACATCTAGAAGTGATAAATTAACAAAAAAAAAAGGGTCCCAACTAGTTTAAAGTAGAGATATCGAATTTAAATTTTATTATACTTCATATTTGAGCTTAATAATCAAATTGATTACAAGAAACATACAATTTTTTAACCAAAAGGGTATGGATCAAAATTAAAACTTTTTTTTTTGGTAATTAAAACTTGAAAACTAAGAAAAAAAATTATATTTTTAGTTTATTTATATGAAAAGTGAGGATAGAAAAAAAGTCCGTTTGAGAAGGGAAAAAAGGGAGAGTGAAAATGGCGTGAAGGGAGAAGCAGACAAAGAGATTCTGAAAAAGAACAGAACCCAATAAAAAAACACACCAAAACAAACAAACACCAACACCAATACCTATGTTTTTGAAACACACAACCCCAAACACTATCCACCCACCCACACGAGTGCTTCTCCTCCCTATTCATCCCGTCCATCCATTCAATACATGATTTCTATTTTTTTTTATTTTAATTGTCTTAACACATCATTTAGCCTCGAAATACACCGTCTCAGCTGATGTGACATGTAATTTGACGATGCTTAAAAAGTTAATATCATGACAATTGAAATGGAACATGAGATGCAATTTAGACAAGTTTAGGGGACGAGGGAAACTTTTAAAAGTTCAGGAGGTGATAGGCAATTAGGAACAAGATCAGGAGACCGATGATGTATTCAGCCTATATAAATTTATATTAAAATAATATGCGATTGAAATAAACTGAACAGTTATACTCTGCATATTTACAAATTTATATCGAAATAATAGGGGTTGAAATGAACTGAATTAACTTATTCTAACCTCATCAATGTTTAGAGCCAAGTTGAACCATATAGAACTTAATTATAATAGAGAAGAAAATGAAACTTTGGATGAACTTATAATTTAGAGGTTATTTAATTGTTCTCTAAACTTGATAAATGTAGTATCAAATATCTTTCAAATCCTATTTGACATGATTGGAAGTGCCTTGTGCAACCATTGCTGAGTTTGTCAAACAAAATTATTTGGATAACGATTTTAAATAATTGGAAAAAAAATTAGAGAACATTTTTCATATAGAAAGGTAGAATTTATTTTCTATTTTTGAAAATAATTTTTCTATATTTTTTCACCTTATTTCTTTATAACTTTTATGGGCATCTAACATTTAACCCCTACTGGGTTCAACATTTTAATTTAATTGTTTTGGAACAAACATTTTAATTTATTTAATACCCCAGTGATAGAAAGAGAAATAAAAAAACAAACACAACTCATCACTATCACCCCTTTCATTTTATAAACCTCTCTCCCCTCTCATCTCTCCATTCTTGCTCTTTCCTCCTTTCACTTATTCCTCTGTTTTCTTCTTTTTTTAATTGCTTCCCCTTTTCTATTGCTTATGACTTTCAAATTAACAATGCCTTTTGATATCCATTCCTATAAGCTCCTTCTTCTATTTTAAAAATCTGATCTTTTTTATCTGTTTTTGTAAGGCATTGTTGAAAAGGAAGCATATTACTTCATTTTGATCAACAAAAATGAGTCTGCAACACCTGAGGACTGAAAATAATGGGTTTCAAGATTCAAGCTTTTTTCCTTCTCAACTTTCTCTCTCTAACACATTTGGGGTACAAATAAAAACCCAAAATCCCCAAATGAGGTTAGAGATTTTGAGCCATTCAATTGACCTCAATGGGTGTGATGGGTTATTTGGGGCTGAAAAACAGACTCTATCTTTGGATCTAGAAGAAGCAGAAGAACAACAAGAAGGGCCTAATAAGACCTCTAAAAATGGCCACACAAAAGTCTGTGTTAGAGGCCATTGGAGACCAGCTGAAGATGCTAAACTCAAAGAGCTTGTAGCCCAATATGGCCCCCAAAACTGGAATTTGATTGCTGAAAATCTCCAAGGCAGATCAGGTTAGAAATCTCAAAAAGGCTTAAACTTTAACAAAAAGGGTTCATTTTTTTCCACATTGATTTGTAAACTTGTAATTAATTTCAGGAAAAAGCTGCAGATTAAGGTGGTTTAATCAGCTGGATCCAAGGATTAACAGGAGGGCTTTTACAGAAGAAGAAGAGGAGAGATTATTATCAGCACATAGACTGTATGGTAACAAATGGGCTTTGATTGCAAGGCTTTTCCCTGGTAGGACTGATAATGCAGTAAAAAATCACTGGCATGTAATTATGGCTAGAAAACACAGAGAGCAATCCAGCATTTACAGAAAAAGAAGACCCTCTTCTTCAATTAACCCTCCATCAAAGAAAATTTACCCTAATACTGCTGCTGATCAATCAAGCACCATTGATAATGAATCAAACTCAACTTGTACTACTGATCTTTCCCTTACCCCTTCATCAACCAAATCTCCACCTTTTTTCAAAATTAAAGAAACGGGTATGCTCAATTTTGATTTTTATTTAATGGGGTTTTAATTATTTTTTTGTTTTTGTGAAAATGGATTAATGGGTTTTGCAGGACATAAAGAGGGGCAGTGCTCAGATTCAAACTCAGAGGGAATTACTGTTAGTGCAAATGATTCAGAGTCAATAGGGACCAACAGGATCAATAATACTTGTGATAATCAAAATGTGGCCTTCTTTGACTTTCTTGGAGTTGGAGCTTCATAAGAGGATTTTGGTCAGAAAAATGCTGTTTATCTATTTATTTGTGTGAAAGCTCAGTTTCAGGTCTGAATGCCTACAGTGTCTGAAATACAGTTAGATACCATAAGTAGAAAAAGGGAAGGACGGGTAGTAAAAAGTAATAGGTAGGTTATAAAAAGGGAGAATTTCATGTTAAAAAGGATAAAAGGAAAAGAGCTCTCTTTTAATTTTGAACTTAAATGTTGTATTAGCTTAAAAAAAAGATGAGGGCTTATGTTGTTGTGTTCCTGCTCTTGTATGATGTAAAAATCGGGTTAAGGAAGCTTTTGTATGAGTTAATCTAAAGGACAAACGGTTCATAATTTTTGGCATTATGTTTGTTTTTTTTTTCAAAGCCAAATATTTCTTGTTAATTTTAACTGTTGTTTCACCGGAGCCCTGTTATCTTGGACTATAATTTAGTTCAGTTCAGTCTGCTTCAATTTAATTTAGTTTACTCAATCCACTTCAGTTCAACTATGTGTAGTTATAAATTTATACTGAAATAAATTCAATTCAACTCGCTTTAGTTCAGTTCAGTTCAGCCTTTGCAGTCTAAAAGAACAAGGCTTAAGGCCCTGTTATTTTTAACTTATTTTCTGTTCAGTTCAATTCAGTTCCAATCAGTTCAGTACAGTATTCAGTATTCTGTATTCAGTTTCAGTATTCAGAATTCAATATTAAGTTTCAGTTTATGCATTATATCAATATTATTAATGTATATTATCATTCATATATACTAAAAGTAATGAATATTAATGATAATATCATTTCAATTTTAATTTTAGTTTATTTCTATTTATACATTAAATAAATATTATTAATTAATATCAGTAATCACAAATAACAATAAAGAAAAAGAAACCAATAATAATATTTTTAACACTATCAATTATTATTTCTACGATAAATAATTTTATTGGAAAAATAAATAAATAAATAAATAAAAGTAATAATATTTTATAAATATTGATAATAATTAAAATAGTAAGGTAATATTCATAATAAAATATTATAGTAATAATAATTTATAATAGTATATTTAATTATTATTATATGTAATAATTAATAAATTTTATTAGAATGCATAGTATTATTTAAAGTGTTATTAATTATTATGTATTTTAATATTTTTAAAATGTTATTTATATTATTAATTATAATTCAGTTTTAGTATTTTTAATTTCAGTATCATTCAGTTTAGTTTCAGTACAGTTTAGTTTAATACCATTCAGTTTAATTCAATATACCTACTTATCAGTTAAAAAGAATATGAGCTAAATTCATCTGTTTGAATCATTCAGTTAAAATGTAGATGTGTGGAAATTTATCTTTCAAAAGGAAGCTTTCACAACAACTGTTTTCATACTTTGATATGTCTCACATATGATTTTAATCAATGGTAGATTGTATTTTGTTTCGTTCAAAAAAAAACCAAACACATATATACGATATTTCGTGAAAATAATAAGTATCTAAAAATAAGCTTAAATAATCACTTGATTTGATGGATATAATTTCTAAATTTATATTATAAAATTGTTTAATAATTCAAGTCTAATTGGGATAGTTATTTACTAAAAATGACTTTTATAATTGATTTAATAGCGATGTAGCTTGGTCTGAACTACACCAGGTTAAAGCCCGAATTCAGGCCGGACCAATCAGATTTTCACTTAAAAATCTCATCCTTAACTAATTCTAATCTATTTAAAAAAAATTCATTTTTTTACTGGGTTCAATTTGGGTTTAGGCTAGATTCACGTTTACATAAAGAAGTATACAATAATACTAAAATAAATGAGTACCTAAATTTTATTACAAAATTTTTTAAACTATAAATACATATCCAAATAATTTGCATTGTAATTTTACAAATATAATGTGAGAACATTTTTTCTTTTCTAAAAAAATTTACCTCACATTTACTTACAATAATATTTGCATTTGAAGTCAAAAGTTAAATTAATATCACATTATAAACAAACAAAATCATTTTATATAAAATTATATGACCGGACCAGCTCACGAAATTTTAAATCAATTCCAAAATTATTTAATATATTTCGCAGCTTTAATGGGTTCAGGTCATGGACAAAATTCATATAATCATTTCCTAAATCCAACATATACATTAGGAGCAATCGTGCGGGCTAGAAAGAAAAACAACAATTTATTTACTGTTGCATTGGTAATTAAAAGAAAACTTCTATGATCTATCTATCTTAAAAAACTTTGACAAAAAAAAGTTCAACTACTTGTAAGCTCCAAATTTGATTGTAAAATATATCAAAAGAGAATTTGGATATAGTTTGATTAACTCCTAATTGTTTTTATCCATTAGGGAGGAATGAACGCCTTAATTATAATTAATATCCAAATAATATTATCTAAAGACTTTTAATAATAATAAAAAAAATAAAGGCTTGATTCAGTGATAAAGTCTTGAAATTGTGATCCTAAAAGTTATAAATTCAAGTCCACATACGGATAAGGTGGAATGAGATTTTTCTTAATTCTCACAAAAAAAAAAAAAATTATATTAACTTCCATGTTTTTTGTTTACCTTCAATTACAAAGGAGTATTTTGTAATTCTTCAATGAAAGTGGTCGGTGATAACAAAGATCTAATTTAGTCTGCCTAACCGAATTAAAATATAATACTTTCTTTATCTATAAAATATTATTCATTTAACCGAATCAATAAAAGTAATAAAAAATTTATTACACAATTAAGATGACTAATTTATCATTTACTAAATTCTTTCTTTTTAATTACTGACTTATAATTTTAACAATATATAATCTCTCTCATATTTAATACAAGGGTAAACTATAGAAAAAATTGTATAAAATACATTAATAATCTAAATTGATAACTAAAAGTAAAATTAATAAAATAGCTAAAGAGATAATAATTTTAGATGGATGAAGTAACTATTTTAACAATCTAAATTACACTACCTTGATTATTAAAATATATGTAGTTCTTATATTTTGACTTATAATTTTTTTTTGTTGCCCATTTAGTTCACTGGAGCTTTACTCTGACTATATTCAGATTTAACCTGGGTCGCACACCTAGCTGTGGTGGGTGAGGGTCTCCCAATAAGAATTTTTTGCATTCACTAGGACTCAAACTCGAGATATTACTTAAGCGATATCAAGCCGCTCAACCATTGAACCGATCTTATTGATTAAACTGAATTTGTTTTTAGTCCAAAACAACGTGACCTTAAAATAAAAGGCAAAATCTTTAATTAAAAATGAGAATACTATATTAACAATTTTAATGATATGTTTTTAGACATTACATATTCCCATTCAACATTAAATAATTCTTCACTCCCTAGATTTTTCAATTAATAATATATTAAATCATTCATCTTTAGAGAATTAAATATAATATTACTCGCACAATTAAAATTTAATTCCTTCAAATGATCAACATTCAAAATTTTTCACTAATGGTATATGCTATAATTATCAAATAATTTTAGGTAGTCCTATGTAATAATTTATTGATTAATTGATTAAGCAATGCATGCTTAGAAGTTATAGTTATGCATGCATTATACTGATATTATATTTAAGGTATAAAAGATGTAACTAATTATGTAAACATACGGATATGATGTTTACCCAAAAAGAAAATACTGATATGGATATAACACAAAAGGCCCCAAAGCCCACCATAGCCCAATAAAGGCCCAGAGGCCGGACTATAGGAATAAGGTTAGAAGCCCTTTAGCAAAAAAAAAGAAGAGCTTTTTACATAAATGCCCATAAATCTTAAATTAATTCGGTCAAGTTGAAAAATATTTATACACAAGTAAAACTAATTACAAACTTACACCCCCCTCCAAGCAATTAACATGAAACCCTTCTTCCTTATCCATGGTTGTTACTGTTAATGCTTTTTTTAATTGTTTTGCTTTATTTTGCATTTATCTTTTAAACCGTTCATTTTTTCGACATGCCGCTTTAGAGTTTTTTGTTCGTCTTATTTTTATTTGAAATGATACCCACTATGACAATTTCGAACTTTTTCAACTGGTAGATGTCTAATAGATGTTCGGTAGATGTCCAATCGCCTAAGGCTACAATTGCTAAATTTCCAAAATAAATATACATTGATATTTTATGATCTTCTGCAACTGATTTGCTTCAAATTATCAAAGATTAATGCATAATCTTCATCAACATAAGATTTAGAGCTAAACTTGCAAAACCCAAATAAAGAACAACAAATCAAAATTCGTATTTTGAGCAACAAATAGAGCAAAATCTCATCTGAAATCCAAAGCAGCACTAAATACAATCAAGGAAACAACAACGCAAACTAACATAATAATTTCATAAAAGAACTGTCAAAACTTAGATATATTAGATATCTACCGGATATCTACCGGATTTCTACTAGACATCTACCAGATGTCTACCAGTTGAAAAGTTCAAAAATGTCATTGTGAGTATCATTTTAAAGATAAAAATAAGACGAACGAAAAACTCTAAAACGGCGTGTCGAAAAAATCAACGGTTTGAGAGATAAATGAAAAATAAGAAAGAAAATTAAAAGATAAAGGACAGAAACAAGTGGATGATATGGTATATAAACAGAATTAAATGGAGGGTATGTTTAAGAATAGTTTGACTTGATGGTGAATTTATAAATATTTTAGTAAGGTATGAACAATCTTGATAATTTCTCAAGAAAGAAAAAGACCAAACCATAAACTACATTATAGAGAGGAAATTACATGTTGGATTGGCAGAACGCCCTTTATTATTTCTGTGCTATAACAGGTTTACCCTTTCGATCTATAGGATACATGTTTCCATTTTAGTCCCCCTGCTTTGAGTTCGATTAGTAAATTTGCCCTAAGTTAATGGACTTGTCATACTGGAGCCACCTGTTACCAAACCTTCTTATGCATATCCAAATTCATGTGAATTTGAAATTTTTTTATCCCTAAATAGCCTACATCAAATTCAATCGGTTTAAAAACTCTAAATCAGTGATAGAGATTAAAGTGACAGCGGAGATGCTACTTCTGGTGACCTCGTAAGCTCGAGCAGAGCCCTGGTCCAACATTTTGTGGATTGAGCCGAGCTTAGGTCGATATTTTAAGTCAAAAGTCTGACGAGGCTCGGCCCTAACTTAGATCATCTCGCCTGACAATCAGGTCTATTTATTTATATGGAATAGTTATCTCGTGAATCAAATTCCATCCACAGGAAACTCTAAAGCCGCGCGTATCAAAATAATTAATTGTCAAGAAGATAAATTAAGAAAAAAAATACAAAATTGGATAGAGGAATTGTAGGAAACATATATACTATTTGTTTGGTAACATTTTTTTCAACGAATTTAATTCATTTAAAATCATATTATTAAAAGATCCAAAATTTTTTAACAAAAATGAATCCAAATTCATTTATAAAATATAAATGAGAAAGAAAAATAATAAAAAATATATTAATGATAAGATATTTACTGTATATCTCCGTAAATTTTGCTCGATCAGATTCTTTTGTTATTTACACTACTATAGTTTTTTTTATTGTGTACTTAAAAGAAACAACGGGTTCATTTCTCACTGGTAATTTGAAGTATTTATTGGTGAAAATAAATGTCTTTTGGTAAATTCGTTTGTAGCCTTGTATTCCTATGCTCGAGATACCAAGAGGCCAAGAATTTGATACAATGTTACTGCTACCTATACTTTTTGGTGGAAATTTTTAAATTTTTGCTGATATATGAGCTTTTTAACAGCAAATGTACATTTCTACAGCTATTTTTAAAGTTCAAAATTTCTTGCATAGTTCTATTATGTCCAAACTTTTTATAAGATATAAAAGAAATATTATGATATTACTTTGTAAATAGGGCCTTGTTTGTTTAGTGGAAACATTGCGGTAAAAATCTTTTTTTATATATTTCGGTGTTTGTTTTATTTGAAAAATAAGTAAAATTATGCTTAGTTTGCCTAAGATACATAAAATATAGTACAGATAAGATGAAAACTTTTCATTTTCACGGAAACTTTTGTTTTGCTTACTCCATCTCAAACTCCACTCTCACCTCCACCACCCCCACTACCTTCACATCATCCACCTTCATCACAATTGGCGCCACCATGATCTCCACCATCGCCACTTCCACTTTTGCCACCAACACCTATTTCACGTTTTTCTTCTACACTTTCTTCACCATTACCTCCACCTCTATAGTCGCTGCCTCAACCGTCGCAGTCACCCCACCACTATTGCCATTATCAATATCACAACTTTCTCCAACTACTCCACCTTCACCACCGTTATCTCCACAACATCTCTATGTGAACAATTACCTAACTCACCCCAAAAAGTACCTCAAATGGTGAGGGTTGGCTTATACATATAAGGAGCAATAATGCTCAATCCTCAATCATTGTGGAATATCCAACACACCCCCTCACGCCCAAATCCATTTGAAGCATGGAGCAAATATCCACGGATGATCCAACGTCATAAACATGCTCTGATACCATGTGGAAAATGACTTAACTCACCTCAAAAGGTGAGAGTTGCTCACACATATAAGAAGTAACAATGCTCAAGCCTCACCTAATGTAATATATCCGACACTCTATCACCACAACTGTCTATGCCTTTTCCATCTTCACTACTCTCGCTGTCAACATGTACCATCTTCACCCGACATCGTCCTCTACATACATTCATTTTTTGTATAAAATATTAATTGAACTACACGACCTATTTTTACTATATAATAATTTGTTTTTAATTTTTCACATATTTTACTATTTTAAAAATATATATCTTATTGCAAAATATTAAATATGAACGAACATAAATGATATTCTATAATTATATTTGTGTTAGAAAAGTACTTTCAGTATTGTAATCAAATATAAAAAAAATATCTCTCGTTCGCAAATATAGAATTCTATTTTCATGTGCAGTATATTATTTTCCTGCAATACAAACAGAGCTTGGATGTTTCAAATTTTCATGCTATTATAAAACCCTTATATAATTATAGTTTCTTAAACTTAATTAACTAGTTCCTTTTTTTTTAAAACTCCCCAGAGGAACATTGTGTTCCCCTAGAAGGAAAAAGATTGAGGCAGGTGAAAATTTCGGGGCGGGCGTCCCAACTAGGTTGATGCCCCCGCTTACCTACAAAACACCTACCTCTCTTTATTAAAACAATCCAAATTCTGCTCACAAGATGAGAGCATCATTGGACAACAAATACAGCCTAAAGGTGATACGGATATGAAATCAGATCCCAACAAGTCACGCCTATTACAATGAAATGCCAACAATAAGATAACAGCTATCTAGTGACAACTGAGTAATAAGCTCGAAAAATTAAAGACATCAGAAACGACAAAATTAAGGTTCCGCCGCCTATACTTGAAGAAGAACCAGCACAGATGAATGCAAGACCCCATATGATCTTCTGTGCTTAAGACTCCTTCGAACACAAACTTGTTCCTCCTTTTCCAAATAGCCCACACAATCATAAACCATAAAGCCGTACCAAACTCGTTGCCAAGTCCCGAGGTAAAGTGCGCACGCCATAATAATAGAAAATCAACCCCCTTCAAGGGCATTGTCACTGAAATCCCTAGCAGCAGAAAAGCTTGAGCCCATATACGATAGCTACCCAAATAATAGAACAAAGCATGATCGATTGTTTCAGTCTCCTCACAAAACGGACACTTATCATCCACTGCTGCTTGGCATCCGCGACGAATCAGAAAAAACTTTATTGGAAGACGTCTATGAAACAATAACCAACCGAATAATTTAACTTTAGGAAGAAGACATGCGTTCTAAACCACCATGTAATCCATTTCTGACATAGTCCATTGTGGCATCTTGTAGAATCCCGAACAAAAAGAGGCAGCTGAAAATACATTATTATCTCCCAGATCCCATCTAAATCTATCCGCCATCCCCTGAAACGCAACATGTAGTTGCTGTCCCAAATTGCCGTCAGCCCCACCACCCACAAAAATCATAGAGCATGTCTGGTAAATCCAATTCTAAAGCTGGGTGCACCTCTCTCTACTCGAAATCCGTAGGCTACGTTTCTAAAAAGGCCTAGAAAATGCTGCTGCACCATAAATTGAAAACACCCATCCCGAACCGAGCAACTTTTTCTATTACATAAGAGATACAAGTCAGGGAAGAGGACAGATAACGACATATTTGCCATCCAATTATCATACCAAAAAGATCTGCAAACCCCGTTCCCCACTTTAACCCTCACATTCGATTTAAATAACTCCTAGAAGGATGAATTCTTTACACAGCAAGATAAAATGTCACGCCAAACGTACGAAAGGCGTGAACTCTCAATATTTTCGAAAGAGTTCCATGAATCGAAGCCATATCTACGAACACACAAATCATACCATAACGATCCCTGTCCGTCTACTCTAGACCGCCATATCCATTTTAGCAACAAACTTTAATTTACTAGTCTGAGATCCCTAATGTGCAGGCCTCCTAGATTTTTTGGTAACATAATTGTCTCCCAACTCACTTTGCAGATCCCTCTAGAGTTCACATTACCTTTCCACAAGAAATTCCTCATCAGTTGTACAAGCTTATTATTAATAGAGACCGGCATCTTATTCAAGGATAGCAAATAAATCGGGATAGAAGAGAGAATCGATTTTATAAGGACCACCCTGCCAGCATACGATAAACACTGACCTTTCTAACTTGACAGCCGATTTTGGAACTTACCAATCAATGAGTTCCAATAAGACATCGGGATGCGCCTCGTATTGAGAGGGGCGCCTAGATAAGTAATGGGAAATTTCTCAATCTTGCATCCCATAATCTCCGCACAAAGATTCAACATGTCGTCCTGCACATTAATACCCCTAATTGAGCTCTTAACAAAATTAATTCGCAAACCTGAAATTAGCTCAAAATAGCGCAATAAAGGGATAAAAATAGGTAAAAGGGACTCATCTGCAGGTAAGAAACACATCGTATCATCCGCAAACTGAAGAATAGATATATCTAACTCTAACCCATCAATACGAAACCCAGGCAAAATGCCCTTCAGGACACTTACATCAATAAGCTGTTTAAGACCTTCCACAACTAAGACAAAAATAAATGGAGAAATGGGACCGCCTTGTTTAACCCCTCTACCCAAACAGATCGGGTCAGTAGGGCTTTCATTGATAAGAATAGATGTTACCGAGTTCTCTCTACAAGCCGCCATCCATCTCTTCCACTTATCAGAAAAACCCATCCTCTTCAAAACTGAATCAATATAAGACCAAGAAATACTATCGTAAGCCTTATGGAAATCAAGCTTAAGTGTTACTGAGGACTGACCACGACGGTGGATTGATTGGACCACTTTCGAGGCTATAAACGAGCATTCATGAATATTACGGCCTTTAACAAATGCAAACTGATTATCTGAGATCAGTTGAGGCAACGCAACCCGTAACCTCTTCGCGAGCACTTTCGACACAATTAACTAGTTCCTATAACACACAATATGAAATACTTAACACATTTTTTTTGTAAGAACACTTAAACATCTAGTTTGTACAGATCAACATCTACAAGTGATTAATGAAGGATCAAGCGGTAACAAAACAAGAGATTTTGACATCCAACCTTATATAAAAACAGTTTGAAGATAGATAAAAGTGTACTTATTCTCATAAATAATTGAACTTGGGATAGATAATATGCTTTAAAGTTGTTAAATATAAGAATGATAATGAGAAAATTTGGAATTTTTTTTTGAAAAGGGATTGGAAGTTCCTAGAGGATGAAGAAATTGAAAGAAAAATTGAAAAGAAAAGACTAAAAGGGAGGTGAATTTTGGACCAAAGTGTTTGGGCTTGGAACTTTTGGACCTATTTTTGCCTTCAATCACCTAACCTTAGAATTTAGGTAAGTTCTCTGCTCTGTACATCTCAACATCAGTGCTTTCTTGCCTACTTGTTTTGTTTGTATCTCTATCCTTGCCAATCAAATCTTACATAAAAAAAAATCTAAATATACATAGGATAAATATTAAAACTAGTCATAATTGGTAAAATATTTACAAATTTACAATTTAAGTCAAATTAATATCAATATATATTCCCTTCTATTCTATTTATATATATGTCGTCCACTTGTTTCTCCCTTTTTTCTTTTGATTTTCTTTCTTATTTTTCATTTATCTCTCAAACCGTTTATTTTTTCGACATGCTGCTTTAGATTTTATTGTTCATCTTATTTTTTATATCCATTGTGACTTTTTCGAACTTTTACAACCAGTAGACATATGGTAGATATTTAATAGACATATGGTAGATGTGAGTTTTTGATAGATTTTTATGGCATCGTTATGTTAGTTTGTGCAAACCTTGGAATCAAGCCACTGACTACACTAAAAGTAATAAAATCATGTTCAACAACCCAAATTCAATTATAATGAAGCAATACATCAATCTCTTCCATTATTAAACAACAATAAGAACTTCAATTTTAAAATAAAATACAACATGTGAATCAAAACCAAATAATCACTAAATGAAAAAAATAGATTTCAAACATCTACCCGACTTCTACCACATGTCTACCAGACTTCTACCACATGTCTATTGGTTCAAAAAGTTTAAAAATGTCACAGTGGATGTCTTTTCGAAGAAAAAAAAGAGACGAACAAAATATCTTAAAGTGACATGTCAAAAAAATGAACGGTTTGAGAGATAAATAAAAAATAAGACAAAGAAATTAAAAGATCATGACCAATCACATGTTGGAGATGCTGGGTTATCCCATATTGGTAATAAACATAAATAAAGAATGGTATATAAGTAAATAAGATTGGGCCTTAACACAAAACCAATTGGCTTGTGATAAGGCTCGATCCACTCCACTTATATACCACTCACAATGCTGTTATACTTCCAATGTGAGATATCACCTCATATCTCCAACACTCACCCTCAAGTGCAACTGGGCCTTGATCAATTGCCACTTGCCAACATTCTTTGGCCTATCATCTCCGAGGCTCAAGGTCAACACCGGGTCTAGCCTTTCTCTGCTAGCACAAACTCCACCAGGACTTTAAGCACGAACCCAAGATCATTTTGGCTGTTATGCCTTCTTCCGCTCGGACACCATGTAGGGAATCCGTAGGCTTAAGAGTGTTGGGCTCGATAGACTGAGTGAGCATATAAGTAGGGTTGAACCTATCTAACACAAAACCAATTGGCTTATGTTAAGGCCCAATCTACTCCACTTATATACAACTCACAATATTATTATATTTCCAATGTGGGATATCACCTCACATCTCAACACTCTCGACCCACAGATTCTCTACATGGTTTCAGAGCCATGCTCCAACGTTAGCCATATGGGTAGATCCCTGGAGAATCAAACAAAAGTGGGGACGCCCAGTTTGATCACTAATGTCCGTGAATCCGGTAGTGCTCTATATAAGGCGTGTTCTCCATCACATTAGAGATGAAAATTATCGGTTTGAGAATGTCCGGATGGTTGATTGGTCGAGGGGAGGCTCGATGGATGTTTGTTCGGGGGGAGGAAGGTTGGGCAGACAAATATCCCACAATGCTAATAAAGTTAGAGATACATGGGTTTATAAGTGTGGACAATCTCTACAATGGTATGAGGCCATGTATTATTTACATATTCAACATGGATGAAGGCCTGACAGCCAGTGATCCTGGGTTATTGTTTAAAGTCCTAGTGGAGTTTGGGTTAGCAGAGAAAGGCTAGACCCTGTGTTGACCTTGAGCCTCGAAGATGATAAGCCAAGGAATGTTGGCAAGTGGCAACTGGTCCAGGCCCAGTTGCACTTAGGGGGAGTGTTGGAGATGTTGGGTTATCCCATATTGGTAATAAACATAAATAAAGAGTAATATATAAGTGGAGAAGAATGAGCCTTAACACAAGCTAATTGATTTTGTGTTAGATAGGCTCAACCCCACTTGTATGCTCGCTCAAACCATCAAGCTCAACACTCTCGGCCCACAGATTCTCTACATCACATGTTAGAAGGGAAGTTTGGAATTAATTTGAAGGGGTGATATATATGTCAATTATTTCCCCTGTTTGTAGCATGCGACTGAAATTACTTCAAGTAATGAGGTTTTTTTTGTAAGAACCCCTACTTAATATCCTTGTGTTGGACCTGTTGGGCTTCCTCTTTCCCTTAATGGGCCGCATGTCAAGTCCAACAACTTTGCACTGCTTCTTTTTGGTTTTCTTTCCTTAATCACCTCAACGACAAGAGCAACCTGTAAAATAGAAAAATTCATATAATTTTTGCAATTTAACTCTGAATTAGGTGATTTCAAAGCATTTTTTCTTGAATTTTATTTGGTACATTTTCCATGAAAGTAATATTTGGAAATTATATTCTAAAAAATTAAGTGATGGGCATGAGACTCTTATGACCACACCAATTTAATCAAACATTGTATAAGATTTAATAAAGGTAATTAAAAATAAATAATATAAAGGAAAAAATAGTGCAGATGAATCAATAATTATGTGAAGATTATAAATATATTATTGAAATTAAAACACTCAAATGAATAACTTTTATTAAACTCAAAGATATT
Source organism: Euphorbia pulcherrima (assembly GCA_947683365.1). Lineage (NCBI taxonomy): Eukaryota > Viridiplantae > Streptophyta > Magnoliopsida > Malpighiales > Euphorbiaceae > Euphorbia > Euphorbia pulcherrima. The sequence continues at coordinate 39,488,808 of CANTUS010000008.1, read as the reverse complement.
ACAAGAACACTCTCACTCAAGATACAAAACTACAACTCACTCTTTACTTCTTTTCTCTCTAAAGAAGTTCTTATTTTTATTGATGAAAAACAACTAAACAACTCACCTATTTATAGGTGAATTATACAACTCTCAACTAACACAATTACTCACCACCACCTCCAACTAATACAATTAATAGCCAACTTATTTAGTTAATTTAATGGCCTCCAAATTGGTTGTAGTTAATAGCCTCCAATTTTAGTTATCACACATAAAAAATCCACATACTTAAAATACCTAAATAAATTTACTACATTTTGGATTTGTGGGCTTGGACTCTAATTGATTGGATTTGGATTTTAGGTTTCCATTAATATGGATCAAGTTTATAATCCAACACCCCCCAAAAGTTGATCTATCCCAAGTGAGCTTCTCAACTTAATGAAGTTTTCGCTTGTGAGCGGCTTAGTGAAGATATCCGCAATTTGATCTTGTGTCTTCACATATTCAACTTGCACTTCCTTTCTTGCAACACACTCTCTTATGTAATGGTAGTGGATGTCGATGTGTTTGCTTTGATCATGGAATACAGGATTCTTTGCTAAGGCAATGGATGACTTATTGTCAACATAAATCTTAGTCAGTTCTTCTTGCATCAAGCTGATCTCTTTCAATAAATTTCTGAGCCAAATCGCATGACAAACGTATGAGGTTGCTGCAATATATTCTGCTTTACATGTAGACAAAGTTATAATCGGTTGTTTCTTTGACATCCATATGAAAGCAGTATCTCTCATGAAAAACACAAATTCACTAGTGCTTCTTCGGTTATCTACGTCTCCACCCCAATTGCTATCATTATATCCAACAAGCTTGTAATCATTAGAAAATGAATAGAATAAGCCCAAGTTAGTTGTACCTTTCAAATAGCGAAGAATTCTCTTAACAGCTTTAAAATAGGTGGTTGTTGGTGATTCCATCTAGCGACTAACTAACCCGACTGCATGAAGGATATCTGGCCTCGTGTAGGTGAGATAGCGTAGGATTCCGACCAAACTTTTGAAAAGTGTTGGGTCTACACTCTTGCCTTCTTCATGTTTGGACATCTTGATCTCGTACTCCACCGGTGTGCTTATCGGCTTGCAGTTATCCATCTTAGACTTTTTCAAGATCTCCTTTGCATAGCTTTCTTATGAAATGAAAATTCCATCCTTTTGTTGCTTTACTTCTATGCCGAGGTAGTATGCCATGAGTCCCATGTCTGTCATCTCGAACTCCTTCGTCATCACTTTCTTGAATTCATTGAACATTCTTTGGTTGCTTTCCGTGAAGATCAAATCATCCACGTAGAGGCACACAATCAAAATATCTCCGTCTTTAATCTTGATATACAAAGCATGCTCATATGAACATTTATTGAAACTATTTTCTCAGAAGTACTTGTCTATTCTGCTATTCCATGCCCTTGGTGCTTGTTTTAGCCCATAAAGAGCCTTCTTCAACTTCAACACCTTGTCTGTATGACCTTTGGCTTCGTAACTTGGTGGTTGCTGAATGTATACTTCCTCTTCAAGAACTTCATTTAGGAAGGTCGATTTTACATCCATTTGATGAATTCTCCACTTGTTTTGAGCCGCTAAAGAAATTATTAGTCTAACAATTTCCAATCGAGCAACTAGAATGAATACCTCATCGTAGTCAATTCCAGCCTTTTGGCAATAGCCTTTTGGAACAAGCCTTACCTTGTGTCTTTCGATCTCTCCCTTGGCATTCTGCTTTGTTTTATACACCCAATTGACACCTATCGCCTTGTGTCCTTTGGGAAGTGAAGTGAGTTCCCATGTATCATTCTTCTCAATGGCCTTAATTTCTTCGTCTATTGCATCTCTCCACTTTTTCTCTTGTGCAGCTTCTTAAAATGTCACTGGCTCACAATCAACAAATAGATAAATTAATGTAAGATTGTCTAGTTGTTCATTCACCTCATAGAGTTCTCGAAGACTTCTCGTACGATGCACTTCTCTTTCATCTTCAGACCTGCTTGAGGATGAAGATGATGATGATGATGGTGATGATTGTTGGATATGATGTATGCCCTTAAGGCAATTAGGGCTATATATCTTAATTATGTAATAGTATGAATAATTTATTTAATCAATAAAGACATTTGTTCTTTTATTTATATCAATGTGTTTCTCTCTCTATATATATATTATAGCTGGTTAAATATATATACATTGATGTATGCAAAAGTCCTTGACATATCATAGCATGAAGTTAGAGAAATATAGTTGGACTATATTTGGTGGAACCTGCTTCATGTGTAATTATGATTATGTCTAAACTATCCCTAGTCATAGTTTCACCAAGAAAGGATGTTGATGAACCGAAAAGACGAGCATGTGGTCAACTTTCTTGGAAAGGGTCCAAGCAACCAATCTCCTAAGGACTGAAGGTGATGCCTTAAGTTTGACACATGGATATATCTGGGAGATATATTGGAGACCGCAGTAAGATAAACACTTGGTATATATATCAATGTGTTAGTGTTTATCTTTATGCAATAAGCTTTGCGAATGTCCTCGTACTCGTGACTTCTTAGTTCTTCCTCCTGGGGAGGTTTTGGTTGGTGGGTTTCATGTGGATACTGATAGAGGCTATCCTACGATTGGAGGCTTGTTCAAGAAGGTCCTGCAAAAGCACGCTTCAACTGGTAAGTTCTTTTTCTTTATCTTTTAATTATTAAGTCTTTTTCTTTAAGTGTTTTTAGACTTAATAATTATGCTTAGGTTAATTTTGCATGCTTAGTTTATTTTATGCTTAGGTTATAACTTAGAGTTGTGACATGCTTAGTATAAAATGAATATGTTAGGATATAATTTGGAATTATGGTATGCCTAGTCTTTTAGTATGCTAACTTAGGTAGATAATTATTTAGTTAATGCTTTATTTAATTTACATGCAACTAATAGGAGTTCCTTGGGGACATGGATAAAATTTTAAATTTCTACCATGCCTCTTATGCATGTTTAATTTGACTGTCAGTTCCCAACAGTGGTATCAGAGCCTGCCTATTTAGTGCATAATTAAGTTAGAAGTAAACTAAATATTATTTTCTAAATTAAATGATTTGTTTATTTAATTGTTTGGAACAATGTATATAAACTTGTACCTTTCATTTCAAGGTTAGAAAATGGTTATGAATAATTTTGAATAAGCCTGCTCAACTTACTCAAATTATACAAGTGTCAATAATTTATTTAAATTATATGGGTTATAGATGCTCCCAATTTACATGAATTGGAAGAACAAAATTTATTAGTTCAAGAGAATCCATTGGTCTTCAAGTTTGTGCCCGTATTTGTTCTGGCTAAGGATTGGACTTAGTGTCTACTCATTATAGGGCACCTCTCCTACCTGGGAACCTATATCGGTGCAATTTGAATTGACCAACCGGGGGATTAATATGAACTAATTTATTTCTAGTATATAAGATGGTGCTTATATATGTTTCAATAACAAAGTAAAAATTTAAATTTATTGAATAAAATCTTAAAGGAAATGCAATATAAATATAACAAATAAAAGTGTTAATTATTTTGCATATAATCTAGGTTGATGGAATAATTATAATACAGAGCTGATCCCTAGTAAGGTTAGACCTTATAAATTAATTCTAAAATTCCCTGAATTAATACAAGTTATTATAATTTTGTCCATCTGATGAAATCCTAGATTGAGTGAGACGTTTAACACCAATAAAATCCCAAAGTAAATATATTAAGGCAAGTTGTAGTCTTCCTTACTCAAATTTATAATACGGTCTCTTTGGGCTATCAAAGTGCTACGCAAAGCATTCCTTCTAGTCCACATTGACTAGTTGTAAAGTTTGAGATAGAGTCTGCCTTAACAGAGCTAGGGTAGTCCACCATAAAATTGGGGGCTAGGCCTAGAGCTGAGACATATTCAAGGAGATACTAATATAAGAGCACACGTCCCTTGGGATTAGGGAACTTGAATGAATTAGCAATTGCATGCAATGCAAATGGAATGGGATACCAACTATGACTTACTATTATGACTTGACTCATAAAATTGGGGGTTGTAATAGACTAGTTATAGATGCTACGTACTAGGAAATTTAGCTGGGCTAAAATTCACGAATTCAATAGAATGAGCTATTGTAAATTTCAAAGAAAAATAGTAGGAAAATGTATTTAATTAAAAGCCCTCATATTAAATACATGTACTTAAACTAATATCTAAACACTTTTCTTTTCTTATATCTTAGGTTGAAAATGGCTTCCAATTTTAATCTCTGTATGTTACTTGATACCAAATTGAATGGCTCGAACTTTGCTGATTGGTTTCGAGCAGTGAGAATAGTTCTTAGATCTGAGGGAATTGCCTATGTCCTAAGTGAAATTTTCCTTATAGAACCTGATGTTAAGGATTATGTGGAACATGATGCCGAGTTAAAGCACAAGAAAGATCGTGAGACTGCTATGTGTATTATATTGGGGTCCATAAATACTAAGCTTCAGAAACAACATGAGAACATGCATTTGGAGGATATGGTTCTCTATCTTGAAGAACTCTTTTTGGAGAGGGAGAGGACAGAGAGGTATGAAACCTCCAAGCTCCTTTTCGGAACCAAGATGCATGCTGGCACCTCTACCTCTCAGCATATACTAAAACTCTTAGGATACCTTGAGAAGCTGAATTGATTGGGATTCGAGATGAATCATGACTTGAGCATTGACCTTATGTTGATGTCCTTGACAGATAGTTACTCAGGCTTTGTGATTAACTATTACATGAACATGATTAATTCTACTATCCTTGAATTAATCAACATGCTGAAAATAGTAGAACCTCAGATAAAAAAGGATCAGAAGCCTCTAATGTTGGTTGAAAAAGGCAAGGCTTCTAAAAAGAAGAAGCAGGCACTGGGTGCTAAGAAAAGAATCAGTAAGAAGAAGAATGAAAAGAAGGCATCTAAGTATGTCTGCTTCCAATGTGGGAAACCGGGACATTGGAAGAGGGATTGCAAAGCTCCTGCTTCTGAGCATTTGAAGAAGAAGCCTAAAGAGGCATCTACTTCAAGTATGTTTGTAATTGAAAACTTTGCTACTTTTCCTCGAGAATCCACTTGGGTATTAGATATTGGTTGTGGTTCTCATATCTGTACTTCTGTACAGGGACTAAGGAATTGTAGAAAACTTGCAAAAGGGGAGATGGACCGACATGTGGGAAATGGAGCCAGAGTTGCTGCATTAGCCGTAGGGTTCTTTAGTCTTATTTTTCCAAGTGGGCTTGTTTTAGTTTTGAATAACTGTTACTACATTCCAAGTGTTACTAAGAATATTGTATCTGTTGCGTGTTTAGCAGCAGAGGGATTTGAAATTTTATTTTCGAATAATAATTGTCAGATTCGTTTGAATAATAATCTTTATGGTTATGGAATGTTGAAAAGTGGCATTTATATTCTTGATACTAAAACAGAAGTTTTCAATATAAACAATGTGAAGAAAGTTAAATTGGATAATGCGAATTCCTTCTACTTATGGCATTGCTGTTTAGGCCACATAAACAAAGATCGCTTAACCAAGTTGCATAAGCGTGGAGACTTGGGCCCAATAAACTTGGAGTCTTATGGTGATTGCGAACCTTGTTTAAAAGGAAAAATGATAAAGTTACCTTTCAAGGAAAGGGTGAGCAGGCCACAAGTACATTGGAACTTATACATACTGATGTGTGTGGTCCAATGAGTGTTTAGGCACTAGGAGGATACTCCTACTTCATAACCTTTATTGATGATTACTCACGATATAGTTATTTATACTTGATGAAGCACAAGTTTGAAAGTTTTGAAAAATTCAAACTATTTAGAGCTAAAGTAGAGAAACAGCTTGAGAAAAGTATTAAAACACTTCAATCGGATCGAGGTGGAGAATACTTAAGTCAGGAGTTTCAGGATTATCTAAAGGAAAATAGGATAGTTCCCCAGTGGACCCCTCCTTATACACCCCAACACAATAGAGTGTCAGAAAGGAGGAATCAAAGTTTATTAGATATGGTCAGGTCCATGATGAGCCATGCAGTTCTTAGTAAATCCTTTTGGGGATATGCACTGGAGAGCGCGGTTTATATCTTAAACAGAGTGCCCTCTAAATCAGTTGATTTTACACCTTATGAAAGATGGTGTAGTAAAAAGCCATCTCTAAGTCACTTAAGAGTATGGGGTTGTCCTGCTATGGTAAAGAGGATAGCGCCAGATAAGCTAAATGCCAAGGCTAACAAATGTCTATTCATTGGATATCCAAAGGAAATATTTGGATATCTGTTTTACCAACCTGAAGCACAAAAGGTATTTGTGTTTCGGAATGCTCACTTTTTAAAAAAGGAACACTTACTGGCAAAAGTCAGTGGGAGCAATATTGAACTAGAAGTTCAAGAGAAAGAAACAGACAATCAACTGATTGACCCCGTTCTAGATACACAAGAGAGTGTGATCCAAGAAGAACCAGTCGAAACACAATCATTACGAAGATCAGGTCGTGTTTATAAGGGTCCCAATAGATATAGGTTTATCATCACTAATGATAAGGAACTATACCTTATGGAGGATGATGAACCAAAGATATATGATGAGGCAATGAAAAGCTCAGATTCTGATAAATGGCAAAAGGCCATGAAATCAGAAATGGATTCCATGTATGAGAACCAAGTTTGAAATTTAGTTGATGCATCGCATGAGGTTAGACCAATTGGGTGCAAATGGGTCTTCAAGAAGAAGATAGACATGGACGGTAATGTAATTACCTATAAAGCAAGGTTGGTTGCGAAAGGTTATAGTCAACGGGAAGGTATTGACTATGATGAAACCTTCTCATCGGTAGCCATGCTCAAATCTATAAGGATACTCCTCTCCATTGCTGCTCATTACAATTATGAGATCTGGCAGATGGATGTAAAAATAGCATTCCTAAATGGGCATTTAGACCGAGATGTGTATATGACACATCCTGAGGGTTTTACATCTCAGAATGGCTCGAAGGTATGCAAGCTACAAAGATCTATTTATAGACTTAAGCAGGCATCCGGGAGTTAGAATATAAGGTTTGATCAGACAATCCAGGAACTGGATTTCTGCCCAAATGCAAATGAGCCTTGTGTTTACAAGAAGGTTAGTGGGAGTGCAGTCATTTTTATAGTATTGTATGTTGATGACATTATACTAATAGGAAACGATATTTCTCTTCTTCAAAACATTAAAGTATGGTTGTTAAGAAATTTCTCCATGAAAGACCTTGGTGAAGCAGCATTTATACTAGGTATAAAGATCTATAGGGATAGATCTAAGAGGCTGTTAGGTCTTTCTTAAAGTACATATATAGACAAGGTGTTGAATAGGTTCAACCTTGAGCATTCTAAGAAAGGTTATCTCTCAATGATAAAGGGGATTAACCTATCTAAGGCTAAGTCTCCGAAGACAGCTCAGGAGAGAATGCGTATGAAGGATATACCCTATGCATCTACTATAGGATCCATCATGTATGCGATGATATGTATTAGGCAGGATGTCTCTCAGTCTTTAAGCTTTACAAGCATATATCAATCAGATCCAGGTGAAAAGCACTGGATGGCCGTCAAGGCAATCCTTAAGTACTTGAGAAGGACTAAGGATGAGTTCTTGATTTATGGAGAAGGTGACCTCACTATCAAAGGTTACACTAACGCGAGTTTTAAATCTAACAAGGATGACTATTAGTCTCAGTCATGTTTTGTGTACGTGTTAAATGGAGGGGCACTATGCTAGAAGAGTTCTAAGCAAGAAACTACTACTGATTCAACCACAGAATCTGAATACATTACTGCATGCGAAGTAGCAAAAGAAGCTGTCTGGTTAAAGGGATTTATTGGTGATCTCAGTGTGGTGCCTGAGGCTATTGATCTAATTACTTTATATTGTAATGACAATGGTGCCATAACTCAAGCAAAGGAACCACGGTCTCATCAGAAAAATAGATATATATCTAGAAAGTATCATATAATCAGGGAGATTATTGATGCTAAGATAATAAGATTAGAATATGTACTCACTGATCAGAACCTCGTGGATGGTCTGACAAAGCCATTGACTCAAGTCAAACATGACCAGCATGTTAAAGCATATGGATTAAAACATATGGCTAACTGGCCTTAGTGCAAGTGGGAGTTTGTTGGATATGATGTATGCCCTTAAGGCAATTAGGGCGATATATCTTAATTATGTAATAGTACGAATAATTTATTTAATCAATAAAGGCATTTGTTCTTTTGTTTATATCAATGTGTTTCTCTCTCTATATATATATATTATAACTAGTTAAATATATATTCACTGATGTATGCAAAAGTCCTTGACATATCATAGCATGAAGTCAGAGACATTATAGTTGGACTATATTTGGCGGAATCTACTTCATTTTTAATTATGATTATGTCTAAACTATCCCTAGTCATAGTTTCATCAAGAAAGGATATTGATGAAATGGAAAGACTAGCATGTGGTCAACTTTCTTGGAAAGGGTCCAAGCAGTCAATCTCCTAAGGACTGAAGGTGGTGCCTTAAGTTTGACACATGGATATATCTGGGAGATATATTGGAGACCGCAGTAAGATAAACACTTGGTATATATATCAATGTGTTAGTGTTTATCTTTGTGCAATAAGCTTTGCGAATGTCCTCGTACTTGAGATGCTAGTTACCTTGTGTGGTACTATTGCTATACTTTGGGTCATTACTATACACTAATTTATTTAAGGTGCTACGGGTGAGTACGGGTATAGTGATGACAGCACGTTGGTAAGCTGAGTAGTCGGAAAGAATCCATCGCTCCAGATATATTAAGGAGTTATACCTGGCCACTTGTTGAAGTGATGATTGCCATAAACCTCTGATCAGAGTATGTGTTTGATAGAAATGGTTTCTAGTCAAACACACTATAGTAAAAGGCAATATACTTCGGTAATAAGTAAATAACTAGGATAGCTTGAAGCAACCTCGCTATTAGTGTGTTAACACTTTAACCGAACCCTATAAACCTGATGGTACTAATATTAAAGAATGGAAGGAATTTATCGCACTGGATAACTATTACATTAACCGGGATTAAGTCATAAGCATAAATGACGTTTCGAGTAATAGGGGATGGTAGACCCTTGCTCGAGGCGTACTATAGTCGTTTAAGGTAATTGAGTTCTATTCACGATCTAGAGCATCGAGCCAATGGTTCTATTAGAACACGGGTTGGTTAAGCCTTAACAGCTCAATACTTCGGGATCCTATAAGGTCACACACATTGGACCTTCATCGGACTAAATAAAGAACTAATAGATTTATTCTATTACAAAATTATAACATAAATAATAATTGGATTATTATTTGATTGGTTAAAATTGATTAGATCGATTTTGTAGACCAAGGAATTTATTTTGATCGATAACTAATTAATTAGAGTCATAAATAAATTAAAATTGATTAGATCAATTTTGGATGGACCAAGAAATTTATTTTGACTGGTAAATAATTTATTAGAGTCAAAAATAAATATTTATTTGAAAGGATTTAAAGAGGATTTTACATTAGCGAGTTTAATTGGACTGAGAGTACAAAAGTATTTTGTACAGGCTTGAGTGCGCGGAAGTACACCAAAAGGTGTGCGAGCAATGCAGCCCATAAAAATGGGCTGCACATCCGCAGCCCATGTGCACATAGAATGCATGCTGTGTGCACATGGGATGGGAGTAATTACTCCCATCCTACATCGTTCAAAAGGGGGAGCAAAATGCTCCCCCAAGCCTATATATAGGCTGTTCCTTTTCCTTTTAAATTGTACCAAGCTCAAAGCATAAATCCTAAGTGAGATAATTAATCTCTCGGGTAATTGAGCAAGTTATTTTTGTGGACCCTGAATTTATTCGGGCACCGCTACTTTATATTTTTGGGTGAGGCTTCTAGAGTGGTCTAGCAACTACTCGAGACTTCTTAGTTCTTCCTCCTGGGGAGGTTTTGGTTGGTGGGGTTCATGTGGATACTGATAGAGGCTATCCTATGATTGGAGGCTTGTGCAAGAAGGTCCTGCAAGAGCACGCTTCAACTGGTAAGTTCTTTTTCTTTCTCTTTTAATTATTAAGTCTTTTTCTTTAAGTGTGTTTAGACTTAATATTTTGCATGCTTAGTTTATTTTATGCTTAGGTTATAACTTAGAGTTAAAACATGCAAAGTATAAAATAAATATGCTAGGATATAATTTGGAATTATGGTATGCCTAGTCCTTTACCATGCTAACCTAGGTAGAGAATTATTCAGTTAAGGCTTTATTTAATTTACATGCAACTAATAGGAGTTCCTGGGGACATGGATAAAATTTTGAATTTCCGCCATGCCTCTTATGCATGTTCAATTTGACTGTCAGTTCCCAATAATGATGACAACCCATATCTATGAGTAGGAGAAGTTGGTGGAGTTGTGAGGCCTTGTTGAAGTTTTCTTGGTTACTCAGGTGTTGTCTGCTCATCTTCCTCGAATGGGGAAAAGTTGAAGTCTTCCGTTTGAGAATCAAGGTTCCATTCTCCTTCGTCATCAAATATCACATCTCGATTGATCATAAATTTATTCTCATTCGGATTGTATAGCTTGTAGCCTTTTGAACTTGAGTCATAGTCGATGAAAATAAAACTTTTGCTTTTGTCATCAAGCTTGGTTCAATTCTCATCCGGTACATGAACATGAGCTACAATCCCGAAGACTCGAAGATGGGAAATTCTGGGCATTCTTCTGCTCCATGCTTCTTGTGGTGTCTTTCCCCACACGCTTCTTATTGGAGAATAATTTAATAGGTAGACTGCATATGCCATTGCTTTCGCCCAAAACTCCTTGGGCAGTTTCTCGCTTTTGAGCATACCCCGTGCCATATCAAGAATTGTTCTATTCTTCCTTTCTGCCACACCATTTTGCTGGAGGGATCTAAGAACCGTCAAAGGTCAATGGATTCCATGTGCTGCACAAAACTCATTGAATTCATTGGATGTGAATTCTCCTCCTCGATCAGATCTCATGGCTTTGATCTTATGACCGCTCTCCTTTTTCACGACTGCTTTGAACTTCTAAAACACTCCGAAGACTTCTGATTTCTACTTTAAGAAATATAACCAAGTTTTTCTTGAATAATCGTCAATGAAGAGAAGGAAGTAGTTACTATTAGCAAGAGAACTTGGCTTAATAGGACCACACACATCGGTATGGATGAGCTCAAGCGGCTTCTTGGCTCTATAGTCTTACTCCTTTGGAAAGCTTCTTCTAAATTGCTTCCTTTGTAGACATCCTTTGCATAATTGATCAGGATTATTGATACATGATAAACCTCTAACCATTCCGTTCTTGGATAAAAACTCCATCCTCCAAAGTTTAGATGTCCAAATCAAAGATACTGTAGCCACGATGCGTCTTTGTAACAAGTCTTTAGACAGTTTGCAATATCATTTCTGATATTCAAGGGAATATTCTATTCTTTGTCATCTGTACCTTGGCGATTAGATTCCTGTTGCCATCTCTTATAAAAGGACTACAATCTTTTATATGAATATCATAGCCTTTTTCTAAGAGTTGGATCTCTGAATGAAACGTCACCACTTACTACTTCATTGAGCTACACAAACATGTTCCTTCTTCCACTCATGTGGTTGCTTGCACCGGTGTCCAGATACCATGTGTTATCGTGATGATCATTGTTGTTGTTATATGCTAGTAATAGCGTCTCTTTCTCCTCGATCTTCTCCTCCACGAAATTTGCCTTCTCTTCAAATTGATCATTACGAGCTCTACATTCTGAAGCGTAATGCCCAAACTTTTGACAATTATAGCACCAAACTTGAGATTTGTCATACCTCACATTCGAACTGCCTCTTCCACGACCTTGTGTGGAACTTTCTCCTTTCTTGTAGTTATCGCTGTAATTGTTGTTATAATTCCAACTTCATCCACGACTACGGCTACCACCTCATCCGCGGCCTCGTCCTCTGCCTCTCCATGGTTGTTTTGACTATTGCCTTGACCTTCACTCGTATCCTTGAGTTGTAGCTTGAGGAGTTGCTCAGAGATACCTTGCTTCTTCTTGTGCTTTTCTTTATAGGCTTGTAGTGAGCATTGGAGTTCCTCGATCATCATTTCCTCCAAGTCTTTGGTTTCTTCAATCGTGACCACAATGTGCTCAAATATTGTATCCAACGAACGGAGTATCTTCTCGATTATCCTTACATCTTCTAACTTCTCACCATTTCTTTTCAATTGATTCGAAATGGTTGCTACTCTAGAAAAGTAATCAGAGATAGACTCAGATGGTTTCATATGCAAGGATTCAAACTCACCTCTTAGTGTTTGGAGACAGACCTTCTTCACCTTTTCGACTCCTTTGTAAGAGGTTTGCAACTTCTCCCATGCTTGCTTGGCGGAGGTTGTGCTTGAGATTTTCTCAAAACCAACGTCATCTAATGCTTGATAGATGAGGAAGAGATCTTTCTTGTCTCTCTTTCGGGAATCCTTTAAAGTTGTAGCTTGATCTTATGTGAGAGAGGCTTCATTTTTGGGCTCGATAAAGCCTTTCTCTACGATATCCTAAACATCATGTGCTCCGAGAAGAGCCTTCATTTTGATACTCCAATTGTCATAGTTGTTGTTGTTGAGTGTTGGAGCTTGAAATGATGCCACACTCTTCGCCATCTTACTCAAATAGCTATTCTAATCGTACAGGGGCTAATGCAACACTTTTGGAGTCTTCTGCGACACATTGGACGTATAGTAACACTTTTTGCAACTTTCTATAACACTTTCTTCTGTCTTCTGTAACACTTTCTGGACTACTGCAACGTCCCTGAAATTCAACTTTTGCAATCGAAAATGGAACTTTTCGGAAGCATAATCAACTTTTGAACGTGGCTCTGATACCACTTTGTTGGAATTAAAATACTCAAATGAACAACTTTTATTAAACTCAAAGATATTATAAGAACACTCTCACTCAAAATACAAAACTACAATTCATTTTTTACTTCTTTTCTCTCTAAAGAAGTTCTTATTTTTGTTGATGAAAAATAACTAAACAACTCGCCTATTTATAGGTGAATTATGCAACTCTAAACTAACACAATTGCTCACCACCACCTCCAACTAATACAATTAATAACTAACTTATTTAGTTAATTTAATGGCCTCCAAATTGGTTGTAGTTATAGCCTCCAATTTTGGTTATGACACATAAAAAATTTACATACTTAAAATACCTAAATAAATTTACTACATTTTGCATTTGTGGACTTGGACCCGAATTGATTGGATTTGGATTTTGGGTTTCCATTAATATGGATCAAATTTATAATCGAACATATATAATACGGTGCTTTCTATGGTTACTTTATTTTTTCCAAAGTACTCATTACTTTGCACTTTTTTACCATATGATGAGTGGTGGTTATTTCAATCCAATGGTGAAAAAAGTAAAGTAATGGTTAAATAAAGTAACCATAGAATATGCCATATAATACCAGAGGTAAGTAGATGGTATTGATTTGTGATGATTGGCAAATGAAACAAAGAAGTACAATAAACAAAATAAAACAGCAGAGATTTATGAATTCGAATTCCAATGCCTTAATGAAGACAAATTTGTTTTGTTTAAGGCATCTATCTGCCTGTCAATACTTTGGAACATTAAGTAACAGTCCCAGAATACTATATTTAAATTAATATTTTTTTCAAAAATATTATACTATGTAAAAGAAAATACAAACAATAAAATAAAATTAAGAAAAAGCTGTAAACGGTGGTATAATATCTGGAGAATTCTTTGCTGTAAAATACTAATTACTTAAGCAGGCAGTTTTCCATTTGTAGTTACACTCCAATTATCTCATGACATCAACCTTGGATTCTCGACACAAGTGGTTTCCCACCAAACTTAAGAACAGTTTTATAAAAGAAAGTTAAATTATAATTAAATTCAGATTTACTAATTTTTATTTCACTAGGACAATATATATTCAAGGGTCACCGACCAACATCTGGTTCAGTTTTTAGGGCACATGTAATGTGGATTTTAGGTATAAATTGCTAATGTGTATATAGTAATGTAGACAGAATAGATGCATGCAACTTTGACTTGAAAAAACCGACCTTTAATGGAATATGATTTAGATTGGGATCAAAAGTGACCCAACATCTGAATTTTTCTTACAAGAAGACATGTGGTCGACCTAATTTCTCCTAAAAATCCAACATTGAGCAGGTTCTTGATTTTACTTTATAATGAATGCTATTTTGTTTACTTTCTTTTAATCATTTCAAGGGATGGTCATGATAACAAACACTCCAATAAAATAAGGCAATCAACAAAGAAAATCTTGCTCAAACCAAAACACCACAAAACTTACAATAAAATTAATACTCTTCAAACTCTAACGGTGTGGTATAGTGGTAGGGACTAGTTCATCCCTAAGCATCCATCAGGGATCAAATCCTGAAATATGCATGGAGCAACCTTAAATCTTGGGGCCAACCATCTTGCCCTCCGAGGCACCCGCAAATTGGTGATCGGGGATTAGTATGGATGTGAACATGGCTTAAAGGTGCCGCCTACAGTTGGTACCCATCCAGGACCATCTCGTGGTGAAAACCAAAATAAATAAATAAATAAATAAATTAACACTCTTAAGTGTTTAACTCTCTTTTCTTGTTCTGTTTATTTCTTTCTACTTTTTTTACTGATGTTTACTAATGCTAAAACCAACTCTTTATATAGAGTTCCACATCTAATAAGTTACGAAAGGAAAATAAATACAAAACTTATTCTTTTCACAAAATGGCATTGCAAATTTATTTGTAACTTCAATCTATAATAAACACACATTTGCAACCTGATTTAAAAATTACTACTTCAGGTAACTCAAAAAAAACTTATTACTTTAATTTTGTTTGTTGTTTGTCTTCTCTTGATGCATTGCTTTGTCCTTTCTTTTTCAAAATAGCATTTAAGTTTATGTAACAAAACTCCCCTGTATACTTATTTATTTTTACCATCTTTCATGCCGAACTACTTCATGCAATTTTCGAGAAGTACCATTTGTAGCGGTTTTGTGAAAATGTCAGCAACTTGGTTCCGACTTGCCACGTGCACCAATTCAACATCTCATTCCTTTACATGATCTCGGATGGAATGAAAGCGAACATCAGTGTGTTTGCTTCTTTCATGATTCACCGGATTCTTTTACAACTTGATTGCTGATTTATTGTTAACTCGTATCACAGTCGCACCGGATTGTTGTTGCTCTAACTTCCCCAACAAATTTCTAAGCCATATCGCATGACATACATACCAAGATGCTACCACATATTCAACATCACATATCAAGAGTGTCATGATTGGTTACTTTTCCGAAAGCCAAGTGAAAGCCGTGTCGCCCATGAAGAATACATATCCTGACGTGCTCTTTCGATCATTGATATCACCACACCAATCGCTATCTGTGTAGCCCGTCAGCTTGAATTCATATGCTTTTGAGTAAACTAACCCAAGTGACAATGCCCCTTTAACATATCATAAAATTTGCTTTAATGCCTTCTATTGGTTCCCTTGGGGTGATTTGGAGTCAGAGGGTGGGTGATTTGGAGTCAGAGGGTGGGTGATTGACTCCTTTTCGCATGTGTTAATAATTTAAACAAATTAACTAAGTAATGTTTCTGAGAAATAAACACAGATAAAAACAGATAAGGGTGCTAAGAGAAAATCAAATACAATGATTTTATACTGGTTTGAATGCTGCCTACACCCAGTCCTTAGAGTGACCACTTCTGAGCTTTAATCCACTATTGATAACCTCCTTCTGAGGCAGAGAAACCCTCACAAAAATAGAATTCTGACAACCAAGAGTGACCTCATCTTCCTGTCTCTAATTCTTAATTCAAGAGTACCCTCCTCTTGAATTCTTCTAGATCCCAACTTATTCCCAAGCTGTATTTAGGTTAGAAGACCTCAGCTAGCACCTTGCCCAGTGTTTTGATTATAAATGGAGAAATATTTTTAGTGGTATTGTCCTTTGTTTTTCAAGAATCACTTTACAACAGATTGGAAATATGAGTTGTTCTAGGCTTTCTTTTTATATCAAATAAATTTGAGAACTTGATGTTTGCCTGTATGAGATTTTGCATATTGAGATTGATTGCAATTTTTGAATGAAAGCTTGGATGATTTTCTCTTTGATGGTAGAGGCCTTTATATAGGCAGTCTTTAAAATCCTCATGTTGTGACTTATCTTCAAACTTTCAATCTTGGCCGTTGTCTCACAACACCTCTTTTCCTTAGGAGCCGTTAGACTCATCTTCTTTTCCGTTAGACTGATTAGCGGGAGTCAACTCTTCCAAATTCTATAATTTCTCTAACTACTTGCACCTTTAATTCCCATACAGCTTTGCCTGTATCAGGAATTAGGTGGCTAAAAGTAGTCCTTGATTTCTTGTTGTCAATTCACTTTTTGGAAATCCTCTTACCACTTTTTATGTTAGGCTAATTACCTATCTTTTTGGATCATAAAAAGTATAGGTCAATTTTTAGTGCTTGTATACACGTGAGTTATTGCATAGGGATTTGAGCTTGACTGTAGAAGATGTTTTCCTTTTCTTGTATGTCTGGATAGTCTTTCGTGACTTCTTTAAACTTGTCTTCTGAGATTTTGTGTAGTCATCTTCCAGGTTTGTCTTGCTTCTTAGATTATTCACATTGTTGGTCCCAGAGGGATGATTTAGAGTCAGGAGGGGTGATTGGCTCCTTTTCATGAATAAAGCAAATACATAATAAAAGTGCTTCTGACATGATAAGTGTAAAAATAGATGAGTCAGAGTTGGAGATTTTTACACAACGATTTTATACTAGTTCAAACCCTGCCCACCTCCAGTCCTCAAAGCATTCGCTTCTGAGCTTTAATCCACTATATCAACTCCTTCTGAGGTGGAGAAGCCTTTATAATGGAATTCTTACAGCCAAGAGTATCCTCCTTCTTGTTCCTAATTCCCTAATTCAAGAGTACCCTCCTCTTGAATTCTTCTAAGACGCAACTTACACCAAGCTATTCTCAGGGTTACAACAAGACCTCAATAATCCCTTTGGTTAGTCTTAAGAGTAGATTTAAAATGATTTTGTGATCTTGTACTTTGAGTTATCAAAAATCATGTTTACAATAGATCTGAAGTTGATTGTTCTAAACTTTCTATGATTCAAACATATTTGTGATGATTGTTTGCTTGAGAGTATTTGCAGATGTGTAAAGAGATAACAATTGAAATGTGAAAGCTTGATTACTTTTCTCTCTACTGGTAATGGCCATTATATGAGCAATCTTTAAAAATCTTCCCATTATGACTCATCCTCAGAGTCACAATCCTAGCTGTTGTCTCACAATTGCCCTTTTTCATTAGAGCGTTGGATCTTCCGTTATACTCATTTTATATTACGTTCAAAACTTTTGGTGGGAGTCAACTCTACTAACTTTCTGCAGTTTGACCAGCTTTTGCATGAATCAGTCTTGAACAACTATACTCCTTATCAGTTGTCAGGTGGCTAAGGTGGTCCTTCCTGTTAGGAACTGACAGTCGCTTTAAACATGCATAACATGCATGACGAAAATTCAAAATTTTGTCCCTTATCCCTAGGAACTCATATCAGTTGCATACAGATTAATTAAAGCCTTAACTAAATTAATTCTCTACCTAGGTTAGCATGCACAGGCTAGGCATACCATAATTCTAAATTATATTCTAGCATAAATATTTTATACTAAGCATGTTATAACTCTAAGCTATAACCTAAGCATGCAAAACAACCTAAGCAAAATAATTATTAAGTCTAAAAATACTAAAAGAAAAAGACCTAATAATTAAAAGAGAAAAAGAAAACTTACCAGTTGAAGCGTGCTTTGGTAGAACCCTCTTGCATAAGCCTCCAAATGTAGGATATCCTCTATGAGTATCCATACAAACCTCACCAATCGAAACCTCCCAATGAGGAAAAACTGTAGAGCCTTGAGTAGCTGCTAGACCACTCTAAAAGCCCACCCAAAAATATTAACTAGAGGTGCCTAAAAAAGGTTTGAGGCTCCTAAAAAATATTCTTCTAAGTCAACTTGAGAATGCTCAAGTGAAGACTTAGAATAGAATACTTGGTGTATTTCAAAGGAGGGGTGAAGCCTATATATATGCTTAGGGAGCAAAGATGCTCCCCAATTTTCCAATGTGGGATTAAGATTTCTCCTAATTCCATATGGGTCAACACGCGGACCCCTATGGGTTTCCGGGTTAACCTGCGCGCAACGTGCTTTACACACTGCGCGAAAGCCTGCGCAAGGCAGGCTCTTACAAGCCTTCCTTATCCTGCGGGCTAGGCCTCGCGAGACTTCTCATGAGCCCAGCTCACGGGTGGCTTGGCTATAGGCGCGCAAGCCCAGCTTGCACTGCCTGCAGACCACGAGTGCCTTTGGCACTCGTGTGGGCTTACACGTGGCCCACAAGCCCTTTGGGCTCTCGAGGCTTTTCGTTCAGGGTCCAACCCTTTTCTTTGCCCTTGAAAAAATACCTTTTGATCCTTTTTAAAATATTTATGTTATTTTTTGACCTTATAAATTAGTTACCAGTTAAAATAAAACTCTGGTTTAACCAGGTAATGGTCTAACCATCCAAATTTAATATTCTCATAATAGATAAAGTCTATTAATTCTTTACTCAGTCCAATGAAAGTCTAACGTATGTGACCTTATAGGATTCTAAAGTATTAAGCTGTTAAGGCTTAACCAATTCTTATTCTATAGGAACTATTGGCTCGAGGTTCTAGATCGTGATTAGAACTCGATTACCTTAAATGATTGTAGTACGCCTCTAGCAAGGGTCCACCATCCCCCGTTACTCGGAACGTCATTTGTGATTATGACTTAATCCTAGTTAATGCAATAGTTTCCCAATGCGATGAACTCCTTCCATTCTTTAATATTAGTACCATCTGGTTTATTGGGTTTTGTTAAAGTGTTAACCCACTAATAGCAAGGTTGCTCTAAGCTATCCCAGTTATTTACTTATTACTGAAGTACATTGCTCTTTACCATAATGTGTTTGACTGGAAACTATTTATATCAAACATATACTTTGATCAGATGTTTATAACAATCATCACTTCAACAAGTGGCCAGGTACAACTCCTTAATATATTTGAAGCGATGAATTCTTTTCGACTATATAGCTTACCAACATGCTATCATCACTATACCCGCAATCATCCGAGACACCCTAAATTAATGAGTGAATAGGAATGAACCAAAGTATAGCGTTAGTACCACACGAGGTAACTAGTATCTCAAGTATGAGGATCTTTGCAAAGCTACTGCATAAAGATAAACAGTAACACCTTGATATATATACCAAGTGTTTATCTTATTGTGGTCTCATTTATCCATATGTCAATCTTAAGGCACCACCTTTAGCTATAGGAGATTAACTGCTTGGACCCATTTCAAGAAAGTTGACCACATTCTAGTCTTACTGCTTCATCAATATCATTTCTTGATGAAACTATGGCTAGGGATAGTTTAGACATAATCACAATTGCATATGAACCAGGTCTCACTGAGTATAGTCCAACAATAATTTCTCCCATTTCATGCTATGATATGTCAAGGGCGTTTGTACACAGATATCATTAAATATATTTAACCAGTCATAATGTATATATGAACATATTGATATAAATAAAAGATTAAATGCCTTTATTAATTTAAATAAATTATTCATACTAATACATAATTAAGATATATCGCCCTAATTGCCTTAAAGGCATACATCATATTTAACACTTCCTTCCTTGTTGTTAACTCGCATTTAGTAATAGGCAGATCATCTTTCTTTTTGCGTCATAAAAAAGTAAAGGCTTATTTTTAGCATTTGTCTTCACTTGAGTTGTTGTATTAGGATTAGAGCTTTGCTAGTTACAGATCATTTTCTTCTCTTGTAAGCCTTATGAGATCTCCAAGTTTGTTGGCTTTTGATCTCTTAATTTTACTTTATCTTGCGTCACATGTCTTTTGAGCTAAAACTGTTCTATAGTCTTGACTTGTCTTCTGAGTGCGCAGCTTCTGACTTATTTTTAGTTATCTTCAAAACTTTTTTTTATTTTTTAAGCTTTAGCTTCTGAGATTTCTTTGGTTCTTCTGAGCTAAGTTTAACAATCTCCCTAATTTTGATGATAACAAAAATCTGCAAGACATATGTTAGGTCCTCCATAATTTATAAAGATTCTGAGTAACAAATAAGGTTATACAATATAAATATTGTACTCAGAATCACAACTAAGTTTTTCACTATTTATCTTCAAGTGTTAACAATGTGTTAACTTCACAAATACATGAAGATAATAGTAAAAACATTAGAAGATAGATTATAATAGATAGATACTACTACCTATATCATAACTAGCTATCACATCATTACTCATTCTTCTTTTTACTCACTGCCCGTATCAAAGCTGATAGTGGCATGCTATCTTCATTGTCGTCTTTGTCTCCTTTCTACCCTATTTTATTAGCATTGGAAGTGGGTTCAACGTCCATTGGCTCTGGCTGCTGAAGTATCTATACTTTCCAGGCCTCCTTGTAGGAGATTAGCTCTTTCCCATGCTTTAAGCTTCTTTGTTGATCATAATGGTTTCAGGGGCTAAGCGAAAGGTTCGATGAACTTCTCAAGCTCAGTAGTAGAAGCTTCTAGTTTTGGGACAATGGATGTGATGAACGAAAGATACTTTGGATTGATGTACTCACATAATCCTTTACAAATAAGTGCAATTCCACGCTGTCCACAAGGAAGGTTGTGTGCCAGAACATTTACTATTTGTTGGAGGAAAGGCACATTCATTGACTCATGAACATAGAATGGGTCCGAGTCAAGAGTAAGGCACTATAGCTTAGACGCATATCTTCTAATTTCTTGGAGAGGTGTGAGTGGATGAGGGTTTTATCGGGATTGGTTGTGAACATGAGGTGCGATGTGCAGGGTGTGATTCGGTGCAGTTTGAGGAAACCACGGTGTTTGGTTTGGTTTAAGAAAATTCGATTCGCTTAAATGCGTGTACCTCTTTTATAATAAAATGTTGGTTTTATCAAAGAGAAAATTATTTTATTATTTTTCACATAAACTTATTGAGTAGGAAAAATATGGCTTTTTATAAGCAAAAAATCTGATTATATTGAGAAATATATTTACACATTTTAATAAAAGGAAATATTTTTAAAATAAAGCATTTTTACTTTATTTAAAAATAAAATAGAGTCGCCACCCGATTCAGCTCCACCGGAAATTATGGTATACTGATCAAAATGGGATTTTTACACCGAAGAGAAAACGAGATTCTGAGTTCGGACATAATAGTTAATCATATTGTTCAAATTGTTTGGATTAATTTTAGAATTATGTTTTATGTGGTAATTTTGGCATTACAACGGCTTTATTTAAGAAAAAAAGAAATAAAACGGGCATTATAAGGGCATAATAAATTGATATTTTCTATCAAAATTTTGGCAGAGTAGCGACAGTACTTGGGGTTTTGCCCGAAAACTCGAACAGAGTTTTCTCACATTCTGGATATTTTATCTGTACCTGCAAGCTTATTTACACCAATTATAATGTAAGTGGCTCCAAT
Source organism: Euphorbia pulcherrima (assembly GCA_947683365.1). Lineage (NCBI taxonomy): Eukaryota > Viridiplantae > Streptophyta > Magnoliopsida > Malpighiales > Euphorbiaceae > Euphorbia > Euphorbia pulcherrima. The sequence continues at coordinate 39,467,059 of CANTUS010000008.1, read as the reverse complement.
GGTTCACTTAACGAGATAAATAAAATGTAGTATGAAAATAAAAATAATTGAAATGAATTTTAATGAATTTAAAGGTGGGCTAAGAGCCAATTACCCTCAGTTACTTTTTCGTTTGTTCAGGATGACTAAAGAGCCGGTGCGGGACTGAAGTTGTCCAGAGAAAAATGTGGTTTGGTTGGAAAATATATTTAATCCAAGTTATGACTGTAATTTTGGATTATTTCTATAGAAGATACGAGACTTTTTGAGAGATTGAGTCATTTTTAAACCGAAGATCGCTGTGAGATCTAGATCTAAAAAGACAAGAAAATGAATTTATATCGAATGCTGGCGATAATGCTCAGATTTGAAAGTATTTTGGCAGAGTTTCGGGGCTTATAGGACTCCCGAAATGATTTTCGCACGAAATGGATTTTTCTTGCTTTTTTTATCTGTGAAAAATAAGGAGGGGGACTCGTCTACTTATAGAAAGTAGGTAATTAGCCGGTGGGCTAATTACTTCGGTAATTGGCCGACGGGCTAATTATCTATCTGATAAAATCTTAGCAAAATCTCTGCAAATTCTGGTGAATCTCGGTAAGATTTGATTTTTTTACTATTCAAAAGTAATTAGCTGACCGGCTAATTACCTATTTGACCATTTCTTGACTGAAATGGCCCAATGAGCAAAACTAGTGGTCTTAGCCTCTAGCCCCACCTTATTTTGGCCAAATTCAATCGTTTAACCCCTCAAAATAGCATTTTTTTTGTGTTTTCAGGAAATTTTTACTGTTTGGTAGTTTGACTGTTTTGATTACTCAGAAATGGATTTCGAGCATTTCAAGGATGCAACTTGGAATATTATGACGAATGGGAATTTTTGGGGTTTTTGGATTTTTTATGACAATTCGGTCCTTGGCTCCCTTATCTAATTGCTGATTGAAATAGTTATAGATCCTCATTGGGCCGAGCAGACCGTGCTAACAGTTTGCCCCTCGAGTACAAAATTTTTATCGTGAACGTAAAATTACATGTTTGCAGATGAAAAAGCGACTGTCAAAATCAATGTTCTTGTATGATAAGGACATGAAAACCTTTTGGAAAGAATCAACATTTCTTAATCGATAATTTTGAAAAACAAAAATTTTTGCCCCTTCGATTAAGAATGTTGATGAAAATCTTTAAACAAAAATCCATTTAGAAAAATTTCATGTCCTTAACGGTGCACAGATAATTTCGGTCCACCCATTTTAAAATAGGTTTTTACATGATATAGAAGATAAGTGAAGGATCATACTTACCTGCAGTTTTGCATCCGTTGATCAGTTTTCTCTTTTGGAAAGATGGCACTGTCAGCCACGTCTTGATCAGTTTTCTTATCGGGGAGGATGGCGCTATCGACTATATCTTGATCAGTTTCTCTGTTGAGGAAATGTCAAATATGGTGATCAGCCTTCTCATATGGAGGAAGTATTGTCAGATTTGGTGATCAATCTCTCATCTGGGCTGCGTATTATCGGCTATCATCGCATAGTTCTCTCCTCAGGGAGTGTGTCACTTTCAGCCACCGTTGACTAGTTTGTCTCATCAAGGAGTTGGGCACTGTCTGCCACCATTGACCAGTTCGCCTCATCAAGGAGTTGGGCACTGTCTGCCACCATTAACTAGTTTGTCTTATCAAGGAGTTAGGCACTGTCTTCCACCATTAACTAGTTTGTCTAATCAAGGAGTAGGGCACTATATGCCACCATTGATCAGTTTATCTCACCAGAGAGTTGGGCACTGTCTGCCACCATTGATCAGTTTGTCTCACCAAGGAGTTGGGCATTGTCTGCCACCATTGACCAGTTTATCTCATCAAGGAGTTAGGCACTTTCTACCACTATTGATTAGTTTATCTCACTAGGAAGTGTGGCACTGTCAACCACCGTTGACTTGTAATTGAGATTTCTTGTAAAATACAAGCTGATAAAGAACTGCATGTCGCTAGCACAATACATGACACTACAAAACTTAATTCACTTGACTTGACATAGTGCTACATGTTATTGAAATAACTCGTCATGACATTGCATATCATTAGAATAACTTGATATAAAACTATATTTTATTAACAAAACCAGACATGACAATGCATGCCATGGATGGGTTATGGTACAGATCTCGTTGGACCTAAAGGTTCGGCTATGATGCACCTAGGTAAAGATCTTACTGGATCTAAGGTTCGACTATGATGTGCCGGGGTAAAGATCTCAGTGGATCTAAGGTTCAGCTATGATGTGTCGGGGTAAATATCTCACTAGATCAAAGGCTCGGCTATAATGTGTCGAGGTAAAGATCTCACTAGATCAAAGGTTCGACTATAATGTGCCAAGGTAAAGATCTCACTGGATCTAATATTCGACTATAACGTGTCGGTGTGAGTGGATGATGTTTCAGACGGGCTGTAAAGCCGGGCCAGAGGATTGGTCTCTTGAAAATAATTAGGTGTGATGGTGATGATGGTAGAAAATGGTTTAACATATTTTTATGTTCAAAAGGTACGAGATCGAAATCCCGTACTTAAAATAGAGTTGCCATCCGATTCAGCTCAACAGGGAAATTTTGGTATGATTTTTCCACCGGGTGGTAGACCATACCTTAAGTAGAGATTCTAAGTTCGAATGATGTTATCTATTTTACATTAGGCCAAGTTAAAAGTTTCATTCTTTGCTATTCAGTTTTATTCCACCCTATTTATTGTGTTTTCGGTTTATATGTTGTTGGCGCATTATCAAGCATTCAAAGCGATGGATAAATAAATTATTACAGTCATCCAAAAATAAATGCGGAAATTAAAATTATTACCAGGCTTTCAAATCCTATACATTTTTCTATACAATAAATAAAATACCCAAGGCCTAGACATATATCTAACCTAAATCTACAAAATGGTTAGCACAGATATGGCACGTATACAAGGTATATCATATAAAACGATGCCCCGACAGCAGGGTCTGGGGGCAGCAGCCCCTCACGGGGTCTAAGGGCAGCGCCCCTTTCCAGGTCGAGGGGCAAGCTGGGGTAGAGCTACCAGGTTAGCTCGAAAATTTTTGATTTTAGAGTATAAGTTCCCTTTGAAAAACTCATTTTCTGAAATAAATTTTAGGGAAAAGTCCATTTTTGACACGATCGTTAATTTAACCAAATTATTAGTGAAAATGCCACATGTTATGGGGTTTGAACATTTTCGGGGAGTTCTGGACTCCCGTCATTGCACTGTACATCCTAGCTTCAGAAATTAAACTAGGTTGGAAACGAAATAAAAATAAAACTGCTGTCCAGAACTCCATACTATCGGCGGCATGAACGAGGCCGCCAGCAGGATCACTGATATCGCTGGCGATCTCATTTACACAGGCATGCTGTATGACATTCTAGATACCACAAAGAAAAGGTCTTGCAAGAAAATAGAGTCGTTAGGGGCAAATGAGGCCACTGGTGGTATCAACGATGCCGTTGGCGACATCGTTGATACCGCTGGCGACTTCAAGTGCCTACACCGACTTCAATTTCTTGCAGCACCTGTTTTCAGTCGAAAAGCAACCAAAAGCCTAAAACTATGTACAAAATAGCAAATAAACATAATAAACAAGTAAAATGGAAGCCAAAGAGCTTTGAGACTCAGAATTTTTACCTCGGGGCCATGAATCCACCTCTTTGTGATCTAATGAAACCTCCAAGGAGCTCGAATGATGATTTGGGTAGTAAATGGGGGATTTAAGTCTCTAAATCCTATTTTGGTGATTCTAAACTTGAAAATCTACCTAAATATCAGAGAGTTCAGTTAAGAAAAATCAAGAAAAGATGGATTAAATCATCTTTTCTTACCTTTTCCATACTTTATCCCACTAAATCTGGCTAAATGCTCAAAATCTCTATAAGATTTTGAGTCTTAAGTCTTGAACCTCTAAATTTACTGGAAATGGTTCTTTATATAGGCTAAAATCTGGTGGAACTTGACTTCGATAAATTATCTGATGGATATCGAGCAAACCATGCCGTCGGGGGCATGGATGATACCGCCGACTGTATTGATGAGGCCGGCGGTGGCCTCACTCTCCCAACAGGTCTGAAAAGCAAGCATGAATCAAGCCTGAAATTTAGAAAAAGGCAAGAAAATCAGGCCAAAAGCAATATCAGCGGGATGACTTGAATTGTTGGGCTCTTATTTGGATTTTTATGGGTATTTTGGACTAAATTATTTTTTAGGTGCAAATCATCAGTCTGAGCTACCACCAAACGTGTTACCGGACACGTCAAACTGATTTTTTCTGAAAATAAAATTCATAGAGAATTTTATATCGATAATAAAAATTCTAAAAAAATAATCTTTATCATGAGGAATAAAATTAGGTATACGTTATCGTCGTCTCGCGAGAGGGATTGTAAAATCCCGTGCTCACAGGCTGCCCCTCGGGGGTTAAGTGTTGCCATAGGTCAGCGTGATTATATGAAAGAGCAAGGGTTTAGAGGTTATACCTAATGGATGACAAGGTTTTAATTCCGCCATGGTGAGTTGTTTACCCCTTGGTCGGGCTTGAGCTTTGAGGAGATTTTGCCAAGGAGGGTTCAAAGAGCTAGGTTGGTCTTGCGCCAAAAGGGGTCCAAAGAGCCAGGTTTATCTTGTGCCGTACCTGATGAATGACAAGGTTTTGATTCTGCTAGTGCCTCCCTTTGGTGATTGGTTTGCCCCTTGGTCGGGCTTGGGCTTTGATGATTTATTTGCCCCTTGGTCAGGCTTAGGCTTTAATGATTCATTTGACCCTTGGTCGGGCTTAGGCTTTGATGATTAGTTTGCCCCTTGGTTGGGGTTGGGCTTTGAGGAGATTTTGCCAAGAAGGGTCCGAAGGGCCAGATTGGTCTTACGCCAAGAAGGGTCCGAAGAGCCAGGTTGGTCTTACGCCAAAAGGGTCCTATGAGCCAGGTCGGTCATTTACCAAGAAGGGTCCGTAGAGCTAGATTGATCTTGTGCTAAGAAGGGTACGAAGAGCCATGTTGGTCTTGCACCAAGGAGGGTCCGAAGAGCCAAGTTTGTCTTACACCGAGAAGGGTCTGAAGAGCCAGGTTGGTCTTGGGCCGAGAAGGGTCTTACAGAGCCAGGTCTGTCTTTTAATGTTTTAAGCTTATGGAGAGCTGTCTCTGTGTGAGAAATAAGACAAAAAGGAGTTAGTTGATGTATAAGTGAGTTTTTTACTACTTGATCGATTTTGAGAAACAAAAAACAATTTTGCCCCTCCAATCAACTGTAAAAATAGAAGTATAAATTATAAATTGAGTTAGGATTTTCTGAGGGATCAGGAGGAGTTATTGTGGAGGATTGATGAGTCGTCTGAACCATCTTGAGCATGCCCATTGAGGTTTATTTTTGTTCGACAGATGACTCCAAGCGGTTGGAGAGAATTGTGCCTCTTCCAAATACCCCTTGTTGATTAGTGGATGTTGGATAATTGGTTGGTGTAGCTTGATCGATGTGTTTGGGATCTTGCCCCTAGCTTTCGTGCCTTAATAGTTTTCCTTTAGATATTCTGGGAAATAGAAAATGCAAGGGTATATGCATGAGATGTATGCACTGAACGTGCATGATCACGCGGTCTTTCGTTAGATTATGATGGATAAGCAAATGATGCCTCTGTAGTGACCAGGTAGGCTTGTATGACAGGAGTGAAGTTCCTGAAGGAAGGTTACGATGAAGGGCTTAGACTCAAGTTTAAGTCTAGTTTGAGGTTTGATCTTTTTATGGGGAGAGCGAATGATGTTTGTTTTTCTCCCAATGATGGCGTACCCTTGCTGTTCTTGATTATTTTGATTCTAAATTTTGTTTAGACTGCCCCTAGGGATTTTCAATCTATCGAACCTTGTCTTAGCTTTTGCCTGAACCGCCCTTTCAGGTTTTCAATCTAGCAGACATGTTTCTTGCATAGAACGTCCTTTTCAGATTTTCAGCCTATCTTCTCTTTTTCTTTTTTTTATTTGGTCTTTATTTTTGTCTGGACCACCCTTTTCGGGTTTTTAATCTAATAGACTTATTCTGACTTTTGCATAGACCTGGATATTTTTATCCTCTCTGGATTTATTTAACTTTTTGATATTGAATTCTTGCACACTTATTATGGATGGACTTTGAGTACCCTTTGTTAAGTCTATTTGCGATGTTTCTACCATTTGGTTGTGAGGCATTCATACAATCACAAGTATAAAGATTTCAGTGTGAAAGATACTTTCATTAGATGAATTTAATAGGAGTAGAAAATGTAGGTAACCATTTCTATTAATCAAACTCCCGGTGTTAACCAGTCTTTACAGATTTTCTAGTTAACATCTTACTGTTTTCTCTCATGCCCTAATTTTTGCCTGAACCGCCCTTTCCGGGTTTTAAATTCAGCGGGCAATTTTCTAAACAGATATCCAAATTTTTTATCGGCTAGTTTACAGAATACCAATCGTCTGGTGTCACCCTAGTTTTTTCCCGATCGATAGATGACCGAAAGGCGGGTGATTTATTGCATCAATTTTTTTTGTGCCGCTTTTCTGATTTATTTCTTTTGGTTTAGATCTGATAACGCTAAAGCCTGTCTTGATTGATTAGGTCAATGAACTCACTTTTGTCTATGCTCATGATCTTGATTGCCTTGAGTACTTTCTTGATCGTACAAGGGCTTCATTCTGATTTTGATTGGTGATACCGCGAGGGTTTGGTTTGTGGGATTCCTGGTGTTTGAAAAGCGCTTTCTTAATTTCCTTGACTACTTCTTTAGTCGGTGGTTTGTACAAAGAAGATAGTGTTCAATTACACATCTTCTAGTTAATTTGGAAGTTGCTCCTTGAAATAGAATATTGTTTTCTGAGATGATGTGGTGAGGCATCTTATGCTAAGCCAAGTGATGTTTATCTCGATTGATCTGGGATTCCACTTAAAATTGGATTTTGTTGTGTAAGGCAAAGTGACGAGATGTGTCGGATCGAGCCAAGACATGTTCCTTTATAAATTTAGCCGTCTTCTCGATCCTTGGACTAGTGTAGGATTCGACTTTTGGCTGCTTTGAGAAGTATTGCAGGACCATTTTGGTGAACTTATGTCTAAGAGTAGGTGACGATTGAATCTGATCGGTTATAGTTATCCTTTATGACAGGCATGACTAAAGAGTAGAGAGACTGTGAAGTCTGATAGGAGGAAGGTGTTACTAATTACCATGAATCTATTATTAGTGGCTCCTTTTTGTCTTGGTGACGCAATTGCAATTTGGGTTTTGTAAGGTACATACCACCCGCTGAATCTTCTTTTTGAAATAGTTCGTGTGATGGTCGTAAAAGGCGAAGCTTTCATTTTATTCGCTTGCACATAGTATCCTCGAGGATGGGATGCTTGGAAATTTGGTGACCTATTCTGAGTGTACCTTCGTATTACTAGGCGTAAGCATTATCACGATCTTTAAGCACTTTTATTATCTTGCATTTTTCAATGGGAATTGAATTGTTTGACATGAAGGTGGGGATCAATTGGGCAAAACATGGAACGAGTAAACAAAACAAAAGTTGCTCATTGAATTGAAAGTTTTAACGATGGAACTGTTCAAGATGCTAAAGAAAATTACATATTTAAATAGTCATCCTCCACATGCGGAGGGTCTTGCAAGGTCACACCTTTGGGCATGTTGGAATCGACATCCCTACTTACAACCGAATTATGGGAGGGGGTTATTCATGGTGTCGGGTGCCTTCTCGGGTTCAGCAATTTTCTTATCCCTTACCAGACGTTGTATGGCATTGAGTAGGTTTCTACAGTTTTTAGTGTGATGGCCTATCTGAACGTGATACTCGTAAAAGTTGTTCTCATCCTCAGGTTTAGGTGGCTTATACTCATGGGGGGACTTAAGAAAACCAGCCTCCAATAACCTAGTGAAGATTGTTTTGAGTGGCAGCTTATAGGGATTCACCAAGATAAATGGGTTGGCACCAGGTTGGACCGCGGTAACTACTGGAGGGGTCTGACTGACCGCCTGAACCGCAGTGGAAGCCTTAGGCTCTGTAGGGGTCACGATAGGGGTATCGTTGTTCTTCCTATACTATGGTTTTCAGGCCCTTTCAACTCGCTCGCGCTCAATTTTCTCGGCCTTTTTGAATACCGCCTTATTTAAGGGGAATGAATCGGTAGCCATCTCATTTCAAAAAATGAGAAGAGACCCTTCTAGGAGTTTCACAATCATCTCCTCAAGGCTCAACTTAGATTTCATCAAGACCTGAGTTGACATCCACCGGCTAAAGTACTGGTTCAAGGTTTTATGGGGTAGTTGGTGGACCCCTTCAAGGTGCTGGAGAGTCATTTCCATCATGGTATTGAAACTATAGTGCACTTTTAAAGCTTCAAAGAGGAGCTTTCAATCAGTGATAATGTGCTGAGGCAAAGTGTGATACCATTCAAGAGCAGGGCCCCGTAGAGAGCATGGGAACATCTCAGCAAGGACCTTGTTGCTTAAATTTTTCACCCTCATGACCCTTTTATACATAATGATGTGAGTAGTAGGGGCGTTGGACCTACCATAGTATGCCATATTGGGCATAGTGATGTTATCGGGGACACAATCTTCTCCTCTCTCGGGTTCCATGACAACTATGAGATGGTCGATGTAAGCTTGAATTTTTAATATCATGCCTGGAGGCCGCAAGACCTGGTCGTTGATCGGTTAGCAAGTGAAGGTTGCGGCCTGGTGTGTCACGCTGGGAGGATGCATGACTTAGTCGTGGTTGGTTTGAGAGTCCATCATCTAGTGAGCGAAGCAGCTACTTTAGGTGTCATGCTCGGAGGCTGCGTGACCTGGTCATGGTTCAGGAGTGGTGGAGATGGTGGAGGAATGTCAAAGCAAGGATGAGCAATCACTTGGCTATTGAAAGTATTCTGGGGATAAGTAGTGCCCCTAGGAGTTACAATGAACTGAGGAGGAGTAAAGGATAGTAGAGGCTGGATTAGCCCGCTGGACGAAGCTAAAAACTGATGAGTGAATATTGGAGGGACCGAGCTCTGAGCCAAAGGTCTTAAATTATAAGGAACAATCGACGGGGTTATCGAGGTTGGCAAAAAAGCAAAGCTTTACCCAAACTCAAACGGGCTTGCCATGGGCTGAGTTGGGGGTGTTGGGTGAAAAACTTGTGCAATAGGTCTTGTCCCTACCAGACCGGCCAACATCTATGCTGAACCATTTTGGGCTGGTATATCGGACTCAGAGACCTGGTCGAAATTCCTATCATCAAGGGCCTGTTTGACGGTCGCCTGGATAATGGTTTGAATAGAGGCTTAGAATGCATCCGAATTCAGAAACTGAGCCATAGCACTGGCGAAGTCAAAACTAGGGGGTGGCTGAGATCCTGCTCCCAAGGTGGGAGTATGGCCTACTTGCTCCTCAGGAGGATGACGGTTTCCATCATTATTCAGGAAAGACATGACTGGCTGAGAGAAATTCTTACCTAATTGAATCTGCTCTAAATTTGACTCCCCACTGGAATCAGTATATGTAACCCCTTTACTTTCGGTGGTGACAACCCAGTAAGAGAACAACGAATCAGACGGTGCTCAGGCCAGTCCAAACTGGGGTGCAACAATAACTTCACCTCTTTCCAGCTAAAATGGTCAGGTAGAGGATCAGATCATGCATGGATTGTGTGATGCCATGGATGGAATGCATGATGTTTGTCGATGTATGGTTGTATGTAGACATGGTTAGCGATGATGCGACGGCTTGTCTCTCCAACATACGTAGGACGTTTGTACCCATCATCACGTATAGTGATATGTCATGACACAATAGGGTACAAAAGAAGTCCTACGGATGTTGCTAAACCTCTTCCATGAATGAAGATCGGTAAGGGCAAGTTGATTAATTTTGATCTTAAAGTCGATGCTTGGGTGATGCATGAGCATATAGCACACAAAGTGTCCCTCTTCCAACCTTATGACTCCTGCGTAATGCCTCTTTAGAAAGGATAGAGGTTAACTTCTTCACCGAAAATGGTCAAAAAAGTGCATTCCAATTATTTTCCTTGTTTTGGTAGTCCTAAGGGAATGAAGTGCTAAGGCTTTTTCTAGCGTGGCTTTGGTATAGGGTTGTTGATATAGAAGCTTCTCATTTACCTTGATTCCATAGTACTTAACCACTCCCCAAATAGGTGTGATCATAAGAATTTCATATTGGTTAAAACGAGTGATCCACCCACTAGACATCCTCAATTCCAAACAGGGCATGAGTGATACTTTCGCGAGCGTAGTCGCCACTATGCATAAGGATAAAACATCATGAAAAAGAATGAAGTTTTAAGTTGGCCAATGATTTCAATACATCATCAAAATCATTTAAACTTACTGACAATTTTAAGTTCAAGTTTAAAGAGACTAATCCCCAGCGTAGTCGCCACTATGAGCGAACAACGTTTCGGACGGGCTGTTAAGCCAGGCCGGAGGACCGATCTCCTGAAAATAATTGGGTGTAATGGTGATGATGGCAGAAAATGGTTTAACATATTTTTATATTCAAAAGATACGAGATTGAAATCCCGTACTTAAAATAGAGTCGTCACCCGGTTTAGCTCAATCGGGAAATTTTGGTACGATTTTCCCACCGGGTGGCAAACCATACCTTAAGTAGAGATTCTGAGTTTGGATGATGCTATCTATTTTACATTAGGGCAAGTTAAAAGTTTCATTCTCTGTTATTCGGTTTTAATCCACCCTATTTATTATGTTTTCGGTTTATATGTTGTTGGCGCGTTATCAAGCATTCAAAGCGGTAAATAAATAAATTATTACAGTCATCTAAAAATAAATGCAGAAATTAAAATTATTACAAGGCTTTCAAATCCTATACATTTGTCTATACAATAAATAAAATACCCAAAGGCGTAGACATATATCTAACTTAAATCTACCTGCACAAAATGGTTAGTACAGATACGGCACGTATATAGGGTATATCACACAAAATGGGTCCCCGGCAGCAGGGTCGGGGGGTGCCAGCCGCTCGCGGGGTCCAAGGGGTAGCGACTCTTGTGGGGTCGAGGGGTAGGCTGGGGTTGAGCTACCTGGTTCTCTCAAAAATTTTTAATTTTAGAGTGTAAGTTCCCCTTGTAAAATTCATTTTTCGAACAAATTTAAGGGAAAAGTCCATTTTGGACACGATCATTATTTTAACCAAATTATTAGTGAAAATTCCACATGTTATAGAGTTTGGACCATTTTTAGGGAGTTTTGGACTCCCGTCGTTGCACTGTACATCATAGCTTTGGAAATTAAACTAGGTCGGAAATAAAATAAAAAAAAATGCTGTCTAGAACTCCATTTTGCCGATGGCATCACTAATGCCGCTGACAGTCTCATTTACATAGGCAGGCTGTATGATACTCAGGATACCATAAAAAAAAAGGTCTTGTAAGAAAATAGAGCCGTTGGCGGCAAATAAGGCCACTGGCGGTATCAACGATACCGCTGGCCACATAGTTGATACAGCCTGTGGCTTCAAGTGCCTAAGGTAGCTTTAGTTTCTTGCAGCAATTGTTTTCAACCTACAAGCGCCCGAAAACCCAAAACTAAGCACAAAATAGCAAATAAACACAACAAACAAGTAAAATGGAAGCCAAAGAGCTTTGAGACTCAGAAATTTTACCTCGGGGCCGTGAATCCACCTCTTCGTGATCCCAATGGCACTTTCGGGGAGCTCGAATGATGATTTGGGTAGAAAATAGGGGATTTAAGTCCCTAAATCCTATTTTGGTGATTCTAAACTTGAAAATCTACCTAAATATCAGAGAGTTTAGTTAACAAAAACAAGAAAAGATGGATTAAATCCTCTTTTTTTTACCTTTTTTTATACTTTATCCTACAAAATCTAGCTAAATGCTCAAAATCTCTATAAGATTTCGAGTCTCAACTCTTTAACCTCTAAATTTGCTGGAAATGGTTCCTTATATAGGCTAAAATCCGGTAGAAATTGACTTTGATCAATTATCCAAGGGATATCAAGCAAAAAGAAACACAGCTATTCTACAGCCGAAATCCATGCCCGCGGCGGCATGGATGATACGGCCAGCGGTATTGATGAGGCCGCCGGCAGCCTCACTGTCCTGACAGGTCTGAAAAACAAGCATGAATCAAGCCCAAAATCGGGGAAAAGCAAGAAAATCCAGCCAAGACCTGAATTATTGGGCTCTTATTTGACTTTTTATGGGTATTTTGGACTAAATTATTTTTTAGGTGCAAATCATTGGTCTAAGCTACCACCGAACGCGTTACCGGACACGTCGAACTGAATTTTTTCAAAAATAAAATTCTTAGAGAATTTTATATCGATAATAAAAATTCCTTTAGAATTTTTATCATGAGGAAAAAAATCGGGTACACGTCATCATCGTCTCGCGAAAGGGACTGTAAAATCCCGTGCTCATATCGGGGTACAAATCTCACTAGATCTAAGGTTCGACTATGATGTGCCTAGGTATAGATCTCACTAGATCTATGGTTTACCTAGTATGTGCCGGGGTAGAGATCTCACTGGATCTAAGGTTTGGCTATGATGTGCACAGGTATAGATCTCACTGGATCGGGATGATGAAGCTTAGTCTTCTGGAAGAGTTTTATGCATTATTGTTTAATGATGCATGTGATGCAATACATTTACTGATGTATGATGAGTTGTGCAAGTGCATGATGCATTAAGTTGGCATTTACCCCTAGTCAAATTAAGAGGATGCATCACTTAGTAGCTTTTCCCTGCTGAGGAAATGTCAAATATGGTGATCAACCTTCTCATCTAGGAGGAAGTACTATCCAGTAGGGTGATCAGTCTCAAATTTAGGAGAACTATTGAATTTGGTGATCAATTCTCTGTACTGGGAGGGGAACTGTCTAATTTAGTGATCGGTTCTTTCTACTGGGAGAAGAACTATTGAATTTAGTGATCAGTTCTCTCTACAGAGAGGAGAATTATCAAATTTGGTGATCAATTCTTTCTATTGGGAGAAGAACTATTGAATTTGGTGATCAATTCTCTCTACTGGGAGGAGAACTATCAAATTTGGTGATCAGTTCTCTCTTTTGATAACTATCAGATTTTTCTTGAATGATTAATTTATTGTCTATATCATCGGATAGCCAATATTGTGGTGACTTTGGAGTCTAGTACTACTGTGTTTTGATTGTTGAAGCATTTTCTCAAATTCCTCTTGATCTTAGAAAGCGTCTGAGCTGATTGAATTATGTTGCATTTGTTGGTGACTAACAATGTCTACTTGGTGACTTGTTGCCTTTGCATAAGTAAGTATGAATGTGATGTATAATGCATGATATGTGATGTTTATGCAATGCATTTTATCGTCATAGGATGGAATTGTGCAATTATAAGATGAGGCTTGCTTGGTTATCAACAGTATTCTATTGTACCATTGGCTTCTTAGTTTCCATCATTCTCAGTGATGATGAAAATTTAATTTTAGGTTGGAGTCCTAGATGTCAGCTTCATAGCTTTAAGGGATAAGCTTGTCGTTTTCATTGTAGTTGTGTTCGCTTTGCATCCATTCCACTCTGGTTGTTGGGCTGGCCATGCACTTGACTATTTGAATAAGGAAAGCTTTCGGGTCCTTCTCAACTCCAATGAATTCCCGAGTTATAAGTTTTGCCCCTAGTGGCATATAGCACGAGCCTCAACAGGTAAACTCCAGTTGCTTGGACTGACGAAAACTAGCTTTTATTCTTTTGACCGATCGTGCATATAGTATGGCATGCATCAGCAGTTCCTAGAATCTCTAAGTGGATGAGTGCAAGAAGATTGCCTCCTCACATTTTGGAGATGTGGGAGATTCATATGCTTATGTTGATGTAGAATATTGCTCCTTTGCGAAGGCTTTGGATAGATGATGTGCTTATTGTCATTTGGTGAGTCATCGTGTTGCGCGACTTTGATTGTGCTTGCATGTAGAGGTTATGCCCTAATTTTTGCCTGAACCAAAGCATATCGGGCTTTGTATTTTCTCTTCTCTTTTTTTAACCCTGATTTTTGCATAAACCGCGCTTTTAGGTTTCTAATTTATCGGGCTGGCTTAACTTTTTCTTGGACCGCCCTTTTGGGTTTTCAATCCAGCAGGCTTTTTTAAAAAAAATTTGTGTGTCCATGCACTATTATGAACTAGAGTGTTTACATGAATGTTTCTTTTAACAATTATGTGTATTCATTAAGTGCAGACATTTAACAATTCAGCAAAATGACACAGTAATCAAAGAAATATTTTTAGGCACAAAAGGTTGGTATCTAATTCCCAAGAACTTTTCTCCTGTTATCAACGGTCCTTTTTAGGTTTTACCGGTTGATTTCTCTCTTTCTTTTATCTTTATTTTTGCCTAAAATCCCTCAATAGCTTTTAGCAGACACATTTTTTAGTTGATGTGGTATCGCCTGAGCTTGTTCTTGTTCGAGGGGTTCATGAACTTGTTTCCTTTGATGCCCTGATGTGTAGCATTCCCTTGATGAGAACCTATTTCACCATGTTGGGTCTCTTAGGTGGAATTTTCCCCTAGCGTTAGCATGCACTACTTTCATTTGCTTTATGATCAATTCCCTTGATTTTGACTTTGTCAGTTATTTTTGTTTTTCTGGTCGTCCTTTGTTCAAAAACCTTTGCGAGAATCGACTTTGACCTATTTATTTGGTTCATGACGGTTCTCTTTGGTATTGGAAGGATATGTCGTTTCAATGATGTCCGGCCCCAAGTTGAGACATTTTCATACAACTATTTAGAGACATTCCATTTGCCAGATATTTCTTGCAGATTTAACTTTGTTCATGTGTATTTTGCAAGATCCTTATAGACTTTCATGCATCTTGTTTGAGTAGCACGCCATCAGGAAAAGCAAATCTTTAGAGATAAGTCTTGTTAGATTTGTTGGTTCGGTTTTCATTATGATTGTATTATTGATGATATCTTTTCTACATTATGCTAGAGTAGCTTGGGAGTTTGCGATCTGATTTTTCTCGTGTGGCATAGAGTAGATTTCGTCTAGATTGATTTGGGGCATGGTTTGAGTGATTTTCAGTCTCGAATATGTTTGGTGACTTATCTATTGACTTGAGCACATTCTCTGGTGATCTTTTCTTCATTTGCCCCTACCAGTAGTGAGGACATTTTATTGATTGGGCAAGCTTGATTGAATCAGGCAAAGGCAACCATACTTTTTTTTATTTCATTTTCTTTTCTCTCTCTTTTTCAGGTGTCAAGTCATTTGAAATAGGTACCATTTCTAGGTTTGCCAAATGTGGCTAAATTTATTTCTTTAATTGGAGTGTTATGAATGTTGAATATGTCAAATGTCTACTGGAATGAATACATGGAATCAATATTAGAAACATTGCATATGTAAGAAGATTTATTCATAATATCATCTATTACATTGTTTATTTTGAAAGCACTAGACATAAAAGCCAAAGGGCAATCTTTATTATTTAATGTAGCTCCCACCGAGAAGTTGTTACTGGCCATACCATTCCTAATTTGGGCTTTCATTTTGGTCTTCCAGAGTTTCTTCATCTGAATGCTATTCGAACTCTGGGTCCCCAAAATCAAGTTGTTTATAATCTAGTTTTTCAGCTGATCTTCTACACCATACTTCTCTAGCTTCTTGTCTTAATCTACCGCATCATTGAAGGTGTTGAACCTTTCCATCTTCATCTCATCTTTGTACCTTTGACTGGAACCCTCCACTAGTTTCATAATTAAGGCTTCTTGGTTAGGTGCCCCACATACCAGCACTCAAATAACCATCCATCTCAAATAGTAATCCTTAAAGGACTCATTCGGATGTTGCTTTATCCTTTCCAGGTCCTATAGAGTGGTATTTACCTTCAGATTGAAGGTGTAGTTCTCTATGAATGCATAACATAACTTCTTCCAATTAGACTTTACATCAGTCATCAGCCTCATGTACCATTCAAATGCTGGACCACGAAGAGTGGCTTAGAATAGATTGACGATGTGAACTTTGGGAATCGCCATACTAGTCATGATTCTAAGGTATCCCTTAACATGTACATGTGGGGATCCTGTGCCATTGTATGGAGCTACGTATGGCATCACAAAGTTAGCTGGGAGTGCTTCGGACTTGCTGGGTGCGAACTTGTCAATATCCATATATTGCTTGATGGAGGAAGTAGTGGATTTCCCTATCTTCAGGGAAGAGTTCTCCAGGTCACTGATCTTTGCGTTTAATGCTACCAATTCAGCCTCTTGTTCTTACAACTTTTGGGGGTTCAAGTTCTCCAAGATATTGTAAAATTTTGGAGTATCCAAGATTCTCTTGAGGGAGCAGATAATAGCATAATCATCCGTCATCTTCTTCTCAGGTTCAGAATTGGAGAAAAATCCTCTGAGTGACTCAACTAGTGATAGGGGTGTAACCTTTGGAGTGCTTATGATACGTGTCGGCCTGCTACTTTCTCGTTTCCAACCTTTTCATAAAAAATAAAATTAGGGCTTGCACGTTACAAGGATTCTAATGGTTTTTCTAATGATTGAATGAATGGATGTTATAAATGTATGAATGATATGTACATTTATAAATGAATGTATATATGTGAAATTCAATAATCATGGAACATTGAATAGGTTTTAGTCAAACATTCAGGGAATATTTAATAAAGGTCAGGTATTCGGGGATATCGAACATGTTTATGAATCTCGATATTCAAGGAATGTCAAATTATTTGCCACATTCATGGAATGCAAAAATTTGAGTGTCTTTCGGGGAAGTATAACTCACGGAAGTGTCATTTAAGGAATGCGCTAAGATTGGGATCATCTAGGATGCCCCTAGGGTAGGACTTGTTTTGGTCATTCAAGGAATGCTAAAAAGTTTATGTCTCACTAGACATTGATTCAGCAATCGCTATGTTGCCTTGGACTTGGTAAAGTTTTGGCCATTCGGGGAACGCCAAAAAGGGTGTGTCTCACTGGGCATTGATTTGGCAATCACTATGTTGCCTTGGTTTGGGTACGATTTGGTCATTCAAGGAATGCCAAAAAGGTTTGTACTTCGATGGGTATCATTTTAGCAATCACCGGGTTACCTAGGGGTCAAATATTTATGGAATTTTTTTATATAAGTTAAGCATATGAGAAATGTACAACAAAAGAGGTAAGTCTTTTATACTCTTGGAATATCAAGCTTGGTCAAGCGATCACTTTAAGTGCCGAGGTTTGGTTAAGTTTTCTTTCGTGGAAAGCATAACTCAAAATTGTGTCATTCTAGGAATGCATAAAAGTCAGGGTCATATAGAATGCCCCTAGGTATTTCAGCTAAGTCATTGCAGGAATGGCTTAGCTATTGTGTCTCATTCGACATTAATTTGGCAATCATTATATCGCCTTAATTCTTGAAAAAGTCTTGGTCATTCAGGGAATGCCAAAAGGTTTAGGCCTCATAGTTGGGTTTAAGACTACTCGATGGTTGGGATTAGATGACTCGGTGCTCGGGGTTAGATGACTCGATGGTTGGGGCTAGATGACTCGATGGTTGGGGCTAGATGACTCATTGGTCAGGCTTGATGACTTACTAGTCCAATTTTATCCACTCATTGGTCGAGTTTGAATTGACTCAGGGATTGAAGGTGACTTTATTAGTCGGGTGACTCACTGGTCGAATTGACTCATTGGTCGATGATGATTTAAGTAATCAGGTGACTCATTGGTCGCGGGTGACTTTAGTAGTTGGGTGACTCGCTAGTCAGGTTTTAAAATGACTTTAATAGTCGGGGTGACTCACTGGTTAGGTTTTTGAGTTTACTCTAATAGTCGAGTGACTCACGGGTCAGGTTCTAGAATCACTTTAATACTCAGGTGATTTACTAGTCAAAGTTGAGTCGACTCGATGGTCACTCAAAGGGTTGACTCGTTGGTCAAAGGTAGGTTGACTCTATGGCCAAAGGGTGAGTTGACTCGCTGGTCACTCGAGGGTTAACTCGGTGGTCAAGGGTGAGTTGACTCTATGGTCACTTGGGGGGTTGACTCGATAGTCATGGGCAAGTTGACTCGCCGGTCACTCAAAGGGTTGACTTGATGGTCATAGGCGAGTTAACTCAGCGGTCAAAAGTGAGTTGACTCGCTGGTCACTTTGTGGTTCACTCGATGGTCAAAGATGAGTTGACTCGCTGATCACTCGGGGGTTGACTCGGTGGTCAAAGATGAGTTAACTCGCTGGTCACTCGAGGGTTGACTCGATGGTTAAAGGTTAGTTGACTCGCTAGTCACTCGAAGGGTTGACTTTATGGTCAAAGGTGAGTTGACTCGCTAGTCACTTGGGGGTTGACTCGGTGGTTAAAGATTAGTTGACTCGCTGGTCACTAGGAGGTTGACTCTATGGTCAAAGGTGAGTTGACTCGATGGTCACTTAATGGTTTGCTTATTTTAGCTCATGGGTTGAGCTTAGGTGGACTCACTAGTCTCGAGTTATTTCACCTCATGGGTTGAGCCTATGTGGATTTACTAGTCTCAATTATTTTGGCTCATGTGCTGAGCCTAGATGGACTCACTGGTCTCGGTTATTTCGGCTCATGGGCTGAGCCTAGATGGACTCACTAGTCTCAATCTACTTTGGATTCCTATGCCTAAGGAAATAAAGTGAGATGTCACGCATAAATGTTATGGCTGCACAAAGATGTGGTTAGCTTACACACAACGATGATGCTTATGATATCCGTTTTTAGTTTATTTATATTTTATAAACCTCCACAGGTAGCAAACGGTTAGATCGTACCTACCGCCCTTTTTACTCCAATGGGTTGCTTCGCTTTAAAGCCAACAGGGGGACTTAGCGAAGTCTGCTCACGTGCACTCATGGTTTTTGGGTAAACCTATGGGGAAGTGTCTATGGTTCATCTATATGTGGGTTTCGGTGTCAGGACTGGGTGCGATTGGGTACCCTGCACCTTTGTGTACCAATTTCCAGTGGCCCTAAGCGAACCAAAGGAAGCTTTTCCACATATAATATACTCTGCTAGTCTTGCCCTTAAGCGAGCAAGGCCCTCGTACGTTACGCAAGGGGTGTGATCAGATCCATACCCCTCAAGCCCTAAGCGAACTTGGAGACACTTCACTAAAAGACACCTAAATTGGTTTAGGGGTAAAGAATGCAGATGCTATGCAATCCTAAAATTGTGTAATGCTTGAAATTACCGCATATTCCGTAATTTCAAAATTCAATTTGAACAATATTTTAATTATCATGTCAAAAAAGAATTTTTATAAAAATCGGGTTTTTATAAAAATAATTATCCCCAGCGGAGTCGCCACTGTGAGCGGGTGAGGGTTTTATCGGGATTGGTTGTGCACGCGGGTTGCGATGCATGAGGCGTGATTCGGTGCTATTCGAGGAAACCACGGTGTTTGATTTAGTTTGAGAAAATCCGGTTCGCTTAAATGCATGTGCCTCTTTTATAATAAAACGTTAGTTTTATTAAAGAGAAAATTATTTTATTATTTTTCACATAAACTTATTGAGTGTGAAAAACATGGCTTTTTATAAGCAAAAAATGTGATTATATTGAGAATATATTTACACATTTTAATAAAAGGAAATATTTTTAAAATAAAGCATTTTTACTTTATTTAAAAATAAAATAGAGTCGCCACCCAGTTCAGCTCCACCGGGAATTATGGTATACGGATCCAAAATGGGATTTTTATACCGAAGAGAAAACGAGATTATGAGTTCGGACATAATAGTTACTCATACTGTTCAAATTATTTGGGTTAATTTTGGAATTATATTTTATGTGGTAATTTTGGTATTACAACGGCTTTATTTAAGAAATAAAGAAATAAAACGGGCATTATAACGGCATAATAAATTAATATTTTCTACCAAAATTTTGGCAGAGTAACGACAGTACTTTGGGTTTTGCCCGGAAACTCGAATAGAGTTTCCTCACATTTTGGATATTTTATCTGTTCCTGTGAGCTTATTTACATCAATTGTAATGTAAGTGGCTCCAATGGCTCACTTAAACAGATAAATAAAATGCAATATGAAAATAAAAATAATTGAAATGAAATTTAATGAATTTGTAGGTGGGCTTAGAGCCAATTACCCTCAGTTACCTTTTCGTCTGTTTGGGATGACTTGAGAGCCGGTGAGGGACCGAAGTTGTCGAGAGAAAAATGTGGTTTGGTTAGAAAATAGATTTAACCCAAGTTATGACTATAATCTTGAATTATTTCTATAGAAGATACGAGACTTTTTGAGAGATTAAGTCATTTTTAGACCAAGATTACTGTGAGATCTAGATCTAAAAAGACCAGAAAATGAGTTTATATCGAATGTTAGTGATAAAGCTCGGATTTGAAAGTGTTTTAGCAGAGTTTCGGGGCTTTTAGGACTCGTGAAATGATTTTGGCATGAAATGGGTTTTTCTTGCGTTTTTTATCTATGGAAAATGAGGGGGGGGGACTCCTCTATTTATAGATGGTAGGTAATTAGCCGGCGGGCTAATTACCTATCTAACAAAATCTTATGAAAATCTTCACAAATCCTAGTGAATCTCGGTAAGATTTGATTCTTTTACTATTCATAGGTAATTAGCCGGCCGACTAATTACCTATTTGACCTTTTTTGACTAAAATGACCCAATGAGCAAAACTAGTGGCCTGAGGCCTCTAGCCTTACCTTATTTTGGCAAAATTCGATCGTTTAAGCCATCAAAATGGCATTTTTTGTGTTTTCAGGGCAGTTGTATTGTTTGACAGTTTGACTGTTTTGATTATTCAGAAATGGATTTCGAGCATTTCAAGGACGCAACTTGGAACATTATGACGAATGGGAATTTTAGGGATTTTTGGATTTTTTATGACAATTCGGTCCTTCTTAGCTCCCTTATCTAATCGCTGATTGAAATAGGTATAAATCCTCATCGGGCCGAGCAGACCGTGCTAACAAGAGGCTTTGAGTGCTTACCCTAATTTCATTCCTAACAGCTAATTCTGAGTCCCGAATGATCTTTATTATTGCTTCCACTGTTGTCTTCATCTCCTTCTCAACATCTGTGGAAACATCACTGGAGTAATTCTCACTTATTTGACCAAATTTGATCTTCATTTCCTCTTGGAGCCTATTCAAAGCATCCATAAGATTTTTGACACAGGTTTGGTGCTTGGATTGTAGAGTCTTGATACTCTCAGTGTTCTTCTTCCTCTCTTCTTCTTCAGTAGAGGTAGCTTGGGTGACTAAGGTGGCTATCTTTTGAATCTCCCTCATAAGCTCTGCCTTTAGTGCAGTAAAGTGCTTATCAGAGGATTCTGTGAGAGTTCTGAGCATATTTCCTTGCTAAGAAAATAACTTCTCCAGGTTTTCTTTGATGGCCTTTCGACTACTCACTAGGTGTCCTTCATTCTCTATAACTTTGGCATTGAGCTCCATCATCTTGGTTGCAATCTATTTATGCTCAATTAACCTATCATCTATTGGGGGTATGATAGCATTCTTTAATTCTATTGCTATCACTGGTGAGCTCGGAATAAGGCGGGTAGATGCCTCAATTGCCGTTGCTTGAGTTATGAGGTTCATACAGTTCTAAGCCAATTGTGTAGCGATTGAAAAGTTAGAAATAAGAGATACAGAATTCTCCAACGTCTAAAGCATTTTTAAGATTTTAGCATGTTATTGGACCATGTTCTGCAATACCTCAAAACTACCATCCTTGAGCTCAAAGGCTTGTTGTTGTTGTTGTTGTTGTTGTTGTTGTTGATGTTGTGTTGTTATCATCAGATTCTGATTCTGCGATGGTTGGATATGATATCTTGATTCTGATGAAAAGGTGCCTTCCTCAGAGTCAGATTCAATTTCTCTCAAGCTTAGTTCTGGCTCCTCGTCATCCTTGGAAAGCTTGTTCAAGCCTTATAACTAATGTTCACAAGAGCATTTTTCACAGTCTCTACATCCTTCTTAGTTTGAATAGAATTTTGAGAAGTTGATTGTTGTTCAATTCCTCCAACTTCCTTAGTTGGTGATCCCTTACCAGCTAAGTTGCCTTGCTTTTCTGCCACATTAACAGGTGGAGTTATCAGCATGATCAACAATTGTTATCTATACCAAATTGGCATTATTTACCTTCTTGGATTGTTCAGCCTTAACTCCCTCATGAGCTTCATTAGCTTCCTGCTCATTTGTAGTATTTGCATCATTGGATGGGGGTATTTCATCCTCTGCTTGTGGCAAGATGGTGAGTTTGGTACAGAAAGGTTAAATTTTGAGGGAGATGAGAGGATATTTTGATTGGCAAAAAGGAAGGAGTTTTTGATTTTTGATATGTGGATGATTTGTTTGGTGAGTTATCCTTGTTTGGAGATGGTGATGAGGAGTTTGATGGTGAGGGTGAGAAAGATGGAATTTGTATTTGAGGGGTGGTTTTGGATGGTGCCATGGATTGTGTCGCATCAGAAAATAGAGGAATACTTAATATGAGCTCCTTGTAGGAAGGATTAATGTTCTGTAGCTTGCGAGGTTCAACTGGTGCTATTTCTTCTCCTCGGACCTTCCTAGTCCTCTGCTTTCGAGGAGGTTGAGCAACAATTACCTACTCAGAGAATATTTCAGTGAAGAAAACAGGTAATAGAAGAGAATTATTAGTTAGTTACATCATATTGTGTGTGTGTTGTACCTTTATAATGGAAATGAAATGATGCAAGATAACTGTATGTACCATGGGGCGATGAAGAATCGGGCTTCAGCTGGGTCGACCCATATTCGATTATGAGTTGCTGATCGAGCTATGCATGTGGTGGCCTTTTATACCATATATTACTACCAGTGAATTTTTCACAGTAGCCTTAAGAGTGTTGAACATAATAATTGAGTCGGAATATAAAGGGTGTCTCATCTCTTAGTGGATCCCTTGCAAGGCCTAGTCTAAGTGTATTCAGCCCAAGCACTCCTTTGTATAATTTCAATCTTTCTTAGCATGGTTATTAGGTTCGGTAATTGTTTGGAAATCAAAAGTATGTATTTCAACATATTTTCATTTTAATAAAATCCACGTTGAATGATTCAAAGCCATTTTTTAATCCAATATAATTTACATTATCAAATACCCCCGCACTTTAATATTTCTTGTCATCAAACAACACAAACATATATGTTGGTCCTTTATTGAGTTGGGTCCAAGAATATATATTTAAAAACATAGTAAGAAAATACAAAATAGAAAACAAACATTCACTTTCTCAACTTTTGGTACTAATCTATGGAGAATAAAAAGCTTAAGGATGTTATATGATAAAAAAAACCACACTAAGCCTTAAGATTCAGCTAAACAATTTAAGATAAATAAACTAAACTTTTCATATTTATAATATCCACACCAGCAATATGATAAGTGTACACATAGTCATCTTAACATGTTCATGTTTCAAATAATAGTGTCACAATTTAACATTATTTATGTGGTTACGTAGACGCATAATGTACTAAAATTGAATAAGTCTTGCATTCAATAGACGAAAGTCAGATATGTGGCATATGTCAGATAATAACTAGACACAAATTAAATATCTCATACGAAAATCAACAATTAATTTTAATTGTTTGACACCAAAAGGTATTTTACTCCATTGCCTCTCGTGATAATGCTTCAGTTCCAACTACGGATTTACCTCGTGCTATAGTTGACTCTGTGGAACAAGATACTAGATCATGGGCTGATAGGTTTGGTATAAGTGGCAAAGAAGAGGATCTAGTTGATACAGGAAATATTGTGTTCTCGGATTATTATGTTGAATTCAACTATGCGCTATATGATCGTGATTACGATGTAGTTGAGGAGGATAATTAACTTTGACAAGTAAAAGTGTGAAAGAAGAAGCTAATTATGGCAAGAAGGGAGTCCAACATTTACAGAAGTCACCTGATAAATGCTCTCCTTCGTAGGAGTGTTGATTTTTTTTTCGCTTTAGCCTAATTTTATTTTATTTATTTTATATTTTTTGTAATAATATTTGAGCTGAATTTTCCAGCCTCAACCTTTTATTAAAAAAAGATATTTTACTCCTTAAATTGTCCATTGCTCATTCTGAAATCCGAAGTTTCATACAAGAGAAACAACCAAATATGTACTTAAGGTCAATAAGACAAACATTTATTTTCTAGTCTTTATTTTTCAAAAATTATAAATTAAAAGTAAAGAGTATGCAAACCCATATTATGACTACTTGAAAGCAAATGTGAATTCAAAATTTGACCACTACAGTATTCTGTGCTAACAACGTGAAAAGACAACTTTGTTTCCATATGAACTTTATGTTTTTATATGAAGTTCATGTTTTTTAGTTAGTTACCTTTGTAACGTCTGCATTATTTGGGGATCAAAGAAGTTCATACATTTGCTCACTTTCATGTTTTTATTGGAATCTTTCCTATTAAACAAATTACTATAGAAAAGTGGAAAAAGCAACAAACGGCAAGTCTAGCGACACAAAACAATAAAATATTCTGAAAAGTGTATTACTTATGCAATGTATTTACAGTCATAATTAGGATGAATACTTGAGTGTTAATCATTAAAGTTAACCATAATATGAGCAATGCAAATGCTAGATATGTATATAGAGAAAGAGAAAAATAAAATTGTTTTTATAAAATAAGGAATATGATATTATAGTGTTGAAAATAAAAAAGAAAAAGGAAAGCAAGAAAGAAATCTTAAAAACGAAGGAATAGAGGGAAAGAAACAAAAGCTGAAAACCATGTCTGAAACTATAGGAGTCGGTTTCAACGGCGTATACAGAAATATTAGTTTATTAGTTATAAGCTAAACAAAAAACTGTTCCCAATTTAAGCCACGAACATCCTTTATTATGGTCCTACACCTTAAAATATAAAGGGAGTTAAATACTCTTTTGTACCCAAGTAGAATTTAAAGTTGGTAAATAAATTATATAAAAAAAATTATTATTAGAGGTGGGATGTCATGTGTTCAATTTTATGGTCCGAAAATCAGATTAAATTAAGGGATCATTTTCTTACTATGATAGTTATAACCGGTGTTATCGATACCATACTGTACTGACCTGTTCGATCAGTTTTATCACGAACCGGCTATGGCTATAAAAAAGGTTCTACGAAAAAATAGGATAAACCGGATTGAACCAAAAAAAAACCTGTAAAAAGCAAACCGGTTCAAATCTGATTTTCCTAAAACCCTTCTAGCAACAAGTAAAAGAGTTGCTAAAGACCCCAAAAAGCGTTGCAATAACCACTAAAACCTTAAATAATATATATTCTTTTTCAAAATCCATCTAGCAACACTAAAAAATGTTACAAAAGACTCAAAAAGCGTTACAATAGTCACTGTAAACCATAAATAATATATATTCTTTTAAAAATAAAAAACCGTTAAAACCACCAATCATACTGATAATATCACGTACCATTGGCTTCGCCGATATGAGGCCCGATTTGATATTGATAACACTGGTTATAACTCATTAAATTAAAAAACAAACACACTGAGAGTAAATCCAACCATTCCTTATACTATACCTTAAAATAGGGAATGATTGAATTCAACCATTTCTTATATTGTATATCCCTAAAATAGGATTCCTTATACAGGAAACTTTATTTTTAGGAGATGTATATTAAATTATTATTTTTTTATTTTTTATTTTTTTAATTATTTTGTTGGTTGATTAGAATAAAAATAATGTAAAAGAATTAATATAATAATAATAGAATATCATAATTTTCTGGGAATGTAATATAGGGAATGAAAAAATAGAGAAGATGGTTGGAGCAAAAATACTGTAAATCCTATAAAATAGAGTTTAGGGAAAAGGAAATAAGGAATATGATTGGACTCGCTCTAAGGCCATATTTTCTTAAACTATAATCCAATTTAATTTAATTCAATCCAATCTAATCCACTTCAATTCAATTTAATTTAATCCATTTTAATTTAATTCAATTCAACTATAATTTAACTCAATTGATAAAATTTCAGAAAAAAAATATATCGTAAGTAATAAGTTTCATACGAGATAATGACCTCTCAAAATATGTTTATTTTTATTTGATTAAAAAATAAATTAATTAGTGATTTGGGCCCACTTTTTTTTTTTGTATATAGTTATAATTGACTGAGTTAAAAATAAAAAAATTTGCTCTTTTGCTATTAAACTAAAACATTCATAAGAATGCTAATGATTCAGTACATCTTATTGGCCGTGCCATTATTTTGATGAGGTCATAAGAGTTTGGATGTTGTATTATCCATCTCTTCCAAATTTAATATAATTCATGTTTCATTAGAAAAAAACTAAAATATTAATTCCATTGGTACTAATTTGTTCTCTATTTATAGTTACTTATATTTTTTAAATTCCCGACTTATTCTACCCTTTTAAGTAACTTTTATTTTATCCACCTACATTATCATTCTTCCATTCCCAAATTCCACAATTCTCAGACAAATTGTCTTAGAATTTCTGCTTTTGTTTCAGTTGAGTTAGTTATCGCATACATACTTTACACTAGTTGGAGTTTTTGAGTTTTTGAGTCCAATTTCATTGAATTTCTTCATGTAATGTCTTCAATTTCTTTAATTCATAATCTATATATTTAAGTATACTATAATTTTTAATTATTTTTTATTGGTTACTTTTTAAGTAAAGTCAATTTTACTTGTTCATAAGGGCCCATAATTTATCTTGCCTGAAGGCCACTAAAAACCTAGGAGTAGGTTTGGTTCAATCCCACCTCTGGAAAAAAATTATGATTTATAAAAGAAAATAAAAAAATATATTTATTAAAAATAATGATGTTGTAGATAATATTTTTATTATTTTTATTATTTTATTATTTAATTATATTATTTAAAAATTATAAATTAATATTAATATTTTTCATTTTATTATAAATTTTAAAATTCATCATCATTTTTTTATATCAAAATATTTTCAAAGTCTACCACTACTGATGTGTTGGAGTTTTTGTTAACCATGCAACCTTTGTTACCTTCCTCACATAATTTAACAATTACAATTCTTTGTTTGTTAATTTTTGAAACTCCAAACGGTGGTTTGAAAACATATACATGTATTATTTTGCAAAACAATGAAATCAAATATCATTTTTTTTTGAAATTTTACCATGTGTCATCCAACTCAAATATTAGATTTAAATACTATTTTGGATTTTGTTCTATGACTCAACTATTCTTTTGGTATCTAATCTGTAGAAATTGTCTATTTAGTACTTGACACAATTATGTTTCGCCATATTTGTGACACAACTGTGTTTCGCCATATTTGACTACTTGGTGCATGAGCTATTTAATTTTAGTACATAAAGCGTCCATCTAACAACACAAAATACGCGAAAAACATATAACGTCATTTGGAGTATGCCTATATTTTGATGATAATGCATAGAATTATCGACCTTTAATGACAACTTAAGCTGTTGTATTAAAATTTACTATGTTAGGCCCACATCAGGCAAAAAATAAAAACAGATCATGCACCCAGTAGACAATTTTCATAGCTTAGCCACCAATTATATCAGGCATTTAAGTTATGATGTTGGGTCACCTGTCGATATTTCCTCCACGCTTCGAATGGATCTGAGCATTCAAATTGCTTGAAGTTTGAGCATTATTGCTCTTCAAGTCGGCCATCAACCTTTAACGTACGTTTTGAAGTGAGTTAGATCATTGTACCCATTAAAGTGAGTTAGAGTATTGTTGATAAGAGATTTTTACACGGCCAGTTAGCCATTACTGTTTGATCAGCTTTCAAAATAAGTTGTTCTCACAAACTTTTAATAGTACTATATATTTTAACTTTAAACAACACATTTTAATATTTTATATTAATTAATTAAAAATTATCTAATTTATTTTTTTCAAAATTAAATCTATAACTTTTAAATAAAAACTTAAAAATAAAACTTTTAAAACCTAGTGTAAAACTAGGATATAGTCACATTATCAAACATTAAAAGTTGAGCAATGTGAGCAAATATTTAAAGGAGAGGTACAATGTAAGCCATGTTTGGTAAGACGTCACTAAGAATAAAGAATTGCACGGTTTCTTGACCGTCTATTTGGATTGTTTGAGTATTATACTGACTCAACTTTCCATGCATTCCTTCACATGCATTTCCTCAACCCGTATTCCTTACCCCTTTTTTGTCCTGCCTCCTTTCCTCTTTTCTTCCACATGCATCCCCTATTTCTTCTCTTTTCCCTTTCTCTCCACATTTATATCATTTTTAACCCTTAATTATTTTGAGTATATGTAACCGTTTTAGAAATGGCCTAATAAATCATTAACCCTGAATTTGGCCCTTTATTTTCCTGAACTTTTAAAAATTACTCTCGCTCTCCTGAATTTGTTTAAATTGCATCCCATGACCCCTTTTAGCTGGCGTAATTGACTTTTCAAGCATTTTCAAATGACCTGCCACGTCAGCGAAAGGGGTCGCGATGTGCACTTTGGACAAGTTCAAAGGTTTTGAAAGTTAATGGGGGCGAGGGATGAATTAAGAACAAGTTCAAAGGGTTCCTATGCATTAGGCCTTTAGAAATTGATGTTAGAGATTATTCCACATTAAAAATACATAAGAATGATGAGTAGTATATAAGTGGCATAGATTGGGTCATAACACAAGCCAATTTGTTTAGCTCAACCCCACTTGTGTGCTCACTTAAGCTATCAAGTCCAATGGGAAGAACAATAAGTATGGATCTTTAATTATATATCATTCACGTATCACATTAACTAGTTTTTCACGTGGGATTTACGGTTCCACATTTGATATAACAAACCAATTGTATATTTCATTAGAGTTCGAATGATTTTTTTCCTTTTGAAAAATATTATTGAGCCTTTGATCAGAGGCAAATCTTTCTACGATACCAATAGTTGTTGGTCTACATATTATTCAAATTAACTATGCCTTCTATTACAGATTTTACTAAATAAATGTGACCAATTTGATATGAGAGAAGTCTTCTTTAAGTGTCACTTTTTGTCAACACAGAAGTTTCTAAAAGATTTTACTTGAAAGTCTTCAACACTAAAACCAATCTTAAATTATGAAATTTTGAATTAATTGAAGAGAGGTAACAGGGTGTTTAAGTCATATTTTGATAATTCTATGGCATTTCTTGCACAAGTTTGATTATAAACATAAATTAATTGCATTTCATTTGTTGCCTTGTTGGTAAAATTATAAAAAAATATAATTGTTGTTTAAATTTTTATAAATAAACTACTTATTTACTACTTTTTTCCGGTTTATTCCAATTTGGGATTTCAGTACATATTGAAAAATAGTGTACTAGGTCTTTAAATACAAGTTTAAGATCTTTCACGTGCGTAGTGTTCTTCTAATAAGTGATACTGTTAGCACGATCCGCCCGCTCGCCCGCTCACAAATACCAATGTGACATAAAATAAATTGATTTGTGCTTAGACCCAAAATAGATTACCTATAGACATCGTTTTTTTAATTCTCGCTTATTTTCAATGTCGCATCTTAGCTTCATGTAAGAAATAAAGTCAAAAGAAAACTTCTAAGGCCCAGTTTGAGATTACTTTTCCAAGCTGTTTTTTTAAAAGCTTCATTTTTAAGCTTTTTCTATAAACAGCAGATTTGATTTTGGAAAAAATAAATCAAACAGTTTCTAATTAATTAATGTGAATGACCAAAACGTGTTGTTTAAAATCAAAATATTTAGTTCTATTAAAATTTTGTGAGACTAACATATTAAGATAACAAACTGAAAAATAATACCAAAGTGATATTGACATTTTTTCATTATTTTTGAACGCAAGCATGGATTGTCTAGTAAATATTACAGTAAGTGATGCCAGATTATAAACAAACAATAATTAATAAACCATTTTGTATTACACAATTAGATAATGATATGATATACATTATTTAAAATATAAAATGGATTAATTACCTTCTTTGATTGATGTTTTCCATATATATATATAAATTAGGCAAAAGACATGTGCTAAACATACAGTTGACTCACAAGATAAACCTTCTTAATGTCACATTTAAAAACCATGTTAAAAATTAATCCATAAAAAATAAACCTAAGGTTGATTTT
The DNA here is from genome assembly GCA_947683365.1 of Euphorbia pulcherrima. Taxonomy (NCBI): domain Eukaryota; kingdom Viridiplantae; phylum Streptophyta; class Magnoliopsida; order Malpighiales; family Euphorbiaceae; genus Euphorbia; species Euphorbia pulcherrima. The sequence continues at coordinate 39,436,901 of CANTUS010000008.1, read as the reverse complement.
GTAATATCACGCAAATCACATTCTATCCACCCTTTATATAGCTCCACCTCTTTGATGCATTTTTCTCTTATATCTTTATGTTCCTTTATTGGTTTCTCTATATGTCTTAAAACCTAGATCATACTAGACATATCTCCATTTTTATTTTCCCTATCCTTTAATGGAAGAAAATCAAGGTCAAGCTAGCAACAACACGAGCAACGAAAGAAGTGAACCCGTAAGGTCAAGATGGACACCGAAACCCGAACAAATCTTGATACTAGAGTCGATCTTCAACAGTGGAATGGTTAATCCACCGAAAGACGAAACCATTAGAATCAGAAAACTTCTCGAAAAGTACGGTTCGGTTGGAGATGCAAACGTTTTCTATTGGTTTCAAAACCGACGGTCAAGATCTCGCCGCCGACAACGCCAGATACAAGCTTCTCTTGCTGAAGAGCAAAGGAATAATCAGCAAGCACAAGCAAGTGACCCCAGAATTACTCAATATGGTAATACTAGTAATTCTAGTTCTATTGGGTTTGTGGAATCGGCTCCTTTGGGGTCTTTATCGATGCCTTCTTCGTACCTTGTTGGAAATTCTTCTAGTGGAGTTATTGGACATGAAGATGGTGTAGACAATTTTTTCTCAATCCCTAATCAAATGGGTTTTCAAGAAAATGATCAACAAGCTAATTATTCTATATCTTCCATTTTATGCTCTTCTGGTACTTCTAATTTGCACTATCAAACTGGTAATTAATTAAATGCATGTCTATTTTTATTGCTTTCTTCATGCCGCATTTTGTGTTCCCTTTATTCTATTATTAATCATTACAAGTTTCCATAAACATAAATATGTATAGGTCTGGTTTGTCTAGGTTTCATAAGAGTTTGGTTTATGCACATACTATGTTTTTTTTTGGACAAAAAAATCAGGGCTTTTGTAATATGTGACAAATTTGGTTATAAAATGTTAAATTTATTTCAGGGTTCATCACAGTGTTTATCAATGGAGTGGCGAAAGAAGTTCCAAATGGGCCACTAGACATTAAAGCCATGTTTGGACAAGATGTATTATTGGTTCATTCATCTGGGGTTCCAGTTCCTACTAATGAGTTTGGGTTTCTAATGCAGAGTTTGCTTCATGGTGAAAGTTATTTCCTGGTAATTAAACATCCCCCGAAGCTAATTGCATTTGCTATTTTTTTTGTTCTTTTTTTTTTAATTTGTTTATCACATTGTTGTTTATTGTCTCTTATGGAACTTTAAGAACATGATCGAATTAATAAGATCAATTCATCAATACTTCATATAATGTTGTCAATTAAATTCCATGACCAATATTATAATTTTTTATCAATATTATAACTGATGAGGATAAAAAGTCTAACCGTTTCCCTTAAATCTGAGTTGTGAGATTGAAGCTTTGACTATTGCAATGATCAAGTTCAGATAAAAAGTTTCTTGCTTAAAATGGGCAAGAATGGGAACTTTTCATAGTTTATCAAGTTATAGATTCAATTTCCCTTAAACCTAGCCGACACACATATATCAAAGAATCAAATGGTTGGATTTTCATAGTTTTTTAAGCTATAGATTCATAGACATTTTAGACATAATGTGTTGTCTGCATTTTGGAATTCCATAGAGATATATGATTCTCCACTGTCATTAGGATAATTTTAGCAGCATAAACTGTACTTCAATTACCTAATGACAGCTCGCAAATCTATATCTCTCGATTTATTTTATGCATATTGATTTTTCTTCGTCAGTACTTACTAATATTTGGTTATTATTTGGTAATAGGCTATATCTACCTGGTACCTGAATAAAATTATTAAATTAGTGTATTTTTTTTTAATGTTGTTACAGGTTTCAAGACCAACATAAATTGGCATTAAGAGTTGCATCATAAATGGGAGCTTCCTCTTTGTTGGTTCTCTACATATATGTTATAAGGCAATCAGAACTTTACTTCCAACTGATATATATATGGAAAATGAAACCAGAAAAAAAACTTGTCTTTTCTGTTTTTAAATTTTTAGTTCCTCTTGTTGTTGGTGTATACCCTAATACACCTAGTTTGATAGCATTGTGCCTTGTGTTGTATATTTGTGGTATCATGTAATATACATTTATGTTATTAGTAAAAGACACAATTTGTCTTTCTAATTACTTGTTCAGTTAATGGCAATAAAGAATCCATCAATTGTGTTTACTCTCAAGTATGAGAGTGAAGTTTTCCTGGTGTTAAGACCGTGAGTTGGGAATGAACACAATTTTGAAACATCTATGAGATGTGTAATTAATAAGAGGGATAATAGTCTATTCATTCTTGAGAGTGATAATAATGAATAAAGTCCGTGGGCTTTTGAGAGTGTTGGGTCTGATAGCTTGAGTGAGCACAGAAGTGAGGTTGAGATCATCTAACACAAAATTAATTGACTTATGTTAAGGCCCAATTTACACCACTCTGAAGCTCAAGGTTATCTACGAGTCTAGTCTTCTCTGCTAGCCCAACTCCACCAGGACGTTACAAACCCAGGATCTTTCCAGATGTCAGGTCTTTTTCTCTTCTGATACCATGTAGAAAATTTGTTGGCCTCAGAATATTAGACTTGATAGATTGAGTGAGCTCGGAAGTAGGGTGAGCTCATCTAACACAAAGTCATTTCTTATGTTAAGGCTCAATCTATACCACTTATATATCACTATTTGTCAATGTTTGTTTCTCATGTGGGATATCTCCAACAAATAACAATCGATCGAGTATCTAATTGAACAAATAGGGATTCTAATGAGCTATGTAACGGTGGATCATTAAGGATGTAACGTCACCCTCGCTCTTTTATTCATGTCCCCTTATTTCTTCAAAAAAATATGGATTCCAATCTAACCAATTCCTTAACTATATAATAATTGATTATAAGTTGGTCGTTGGTGAAGCATACGAACTCTAGTTTTTTTTATCTATGGGATGCAAGCGGAATGTATGGAAACTAGTAAAACATTTCAAATGCTTGCCATAATTGAAAAATTTTCACCTACTTAAAGTGATAAAAAAAAAATTATCTCAAGCATAAAAAAAGGAAATATTTGTTGACGATCTCATTGTTCGACTTCGTATTGAGGAGGACAATATAAGATCATAGAGAACGTTCTATATTGCTAAGAAGGCTGTGGAAAAAGCCAATCAATGGATATCAAAGAGACTCCAAGGAAAGTAAATAACTTGTTAAAAGACTCCAAGGAAAGTAAATAACTTGTTAAAATCAAGTCCAACATCATATCAGAAGGAGGCATTTATAAGAAACCAAAGTTCATAGAAAACTTTTTCGTTTGCAATATGACAAGATAAATTTGATGATAAGAAAATGTTATGTATTATAATAAGTTGAGACAAATGTGTTGGCAATAGTGCCATTATCCAAATGATACGAAGTTGAGATATCACTATTGGTTTTGTAGGATAAAATGATAACGTAGTGTATCAGTTAACCGATGTCCAAAGAATTAAAGAGAAATCAAGTTGAAAAAATATATAGGAGAATGGTTCTAAAGCCCATTAATATTTAAGGTTTTATGTGAAGGAAAACTCAACAATGTTGACTATGTTGGAGATGTGTGGATAATTAATTATTCTACATTGGAATGTACAAGAATGATGAGTAGTATATAAGTGTGTAAAGTGGACCTTAACACAAGCGAGTTGGTTTTGTGTTAGATGAGCTCAACTCCACTTGTATGCTCACACAAGCTATCACCCCAACACTCTTGAGGCTCACAGATTCTCTGTATGGTATCAGAGCAGAAGAAGGTCTGACAGCCAGAAAGATCATGGGTTCATAAAGTCCTAGTCTGGTTTGGGCTAGTGGAAAAGACTAGACTTGTTAAAGATGACCTTGGACGTCAGAGAAATAAGCCAATGAATGTTTGACAAGTGGCAACTACTCCAGGCCCAATTGCACTTGAGGGAGAGTGTTGGAGATGTGTTTTGAATCCCATATTGGATATATACAAGGATGATGAGTGGTATATAAGTGGTGTAGATTGGCCTTTAACACAAGTTAATTAGTTTTGTGTTAGATGAGCGCAACCCCACATGTATGCTCACTCAAGCTATCACCCCAACACTTGTAAGGCCCACATATCCTCTACAATTATAAGTGATAATGGTTTTCGCTCTGGTAGATGACTGGCGCAACCCTCCTTTATTAGGCCTATTAGGAACTGATAGTCAAGTTGAACATGCATAACAGGCATGGCAGAAATTCAAAATTTTATCCCTTACCCCATAAGAGCTCCTATTTATCATATGATTAACTAAAGCTCTAGCTATAACATATCCCTATAAAGGTTATCATGCATAAATGCATTGTGCTAAGCATACCATAACATTTAAGTTATATCCTAGTATAAAATATAACATGCATATCCTAGCTAAGGCATAATTATTTAGGTCTAAAAATGCTTAAAGAAAAAGACCTAATAATTAAAAAGAAACATACCAGTTGATGTGTGCTTGACCTTCAGAAGAATGACCCCTTCGGCACGAGCCTCCAAGTATAGGATAGTCTCTATAAATATCCACACGAACCCCCACAGACCAAAACCTCCTCGTAAAGGAAGAACTGCGGACTAATGGGTAACTGTTAGACCACCCCGAAACTCACCCCAAAAATCAATACTAGAGGTGCTCGACTAAAATCAAGCTCCCCGAAGAAATTCTCTCTAAATTAATTCGAGAAAATAATTGTATAATCTCAAATTAGAACTAGAGAGAGAAGAGAGAAAAATGGTGTGTGTTGAAACAATAAGAGGAGAAGGGTTTATATAGGGAGAGCAAGAGCTCTCCGAATTTAATGCGGAATGGGGAAAACCCCATCCCATCCCTAGACTTCGGAACTTACCGCCCAAGCTGCCTTGGGCGGCAAGCTTATGCTTATCGCCCAAACCTTGGGCAAGGCAAGCCTTTGTGGGCTTGCCTTGTCCGCAAGGTAGGCCTCGCGACTAATGTCGTAAACCCAGCTTGTGACCAGCCCCTTGTACGGGCTGTTTTAGCGCTGCCTGCACCGTGAGCTTGCACGAGTATTGCTCCGCAGTGCTCGCACACAAACGGTGCTTGGCTCACGCATCTGGACCCTTAAGAATAAATTTATGGGTCCAGTAATTTAGGGTCCTACCTTAAATTTGCTCGACGGAAAAAATTCCCTTTTAGTCCTCCCTTTTAAAACAACATTTTCAAGGCCAAATGCATCTTTACCCCCTAAACTTAGCACAAAAAGTCTACTGCTCCCCTGAACTTTCAAAAGTTTCTCGTAGCCCCCTAGACTTGGCATAAATGTATTAGTTTGCCCCCTAAACTTGGCAAAAGTGTATCATTTTGCCCTATGAATGCCACATGTCATATTTTGATTGGTTTGACTTTTCAAAAATATTTTTTTATTTTTCCAATAAAAAATTTACAAGTGATATTTCAAGGGCAAAATGATACACTTTTGCCAGGTTCAAGGGGCAAACTAATACATTTATGCCAAGTTCAGAGGGCTGAAAGAAACTTTTGAAAATTCAGGGGGGCAGTAGACTTTTTTTGTCAAGTTTAGGGGGTTAAAGATGCATTTAGCCTTTAATTTATTTATGACCCTAATAAAATTAGTTATCGGTCAAAATAAATTCCTAGTCCAACCAGCCTATGGTTCAACTATTGCAAACAATATTTTAATTTTTTAAGACCTTAATATAATTAGTTACCGGTTAAAATAAATTTTTAGTCAAACTAGATAATGGTCCAACCATTATGTAGTATATTTTTGGTATAGACATAATCTAAACAATTCTTTACTTAGTCCAATGAAGGTCCAATGTGTGAAACCTTATAGGATCTAGTAGTATTGAGTTGTTAGAGCTTAACCAACCTTAGTTCTTTACTTAGAACTCATTGGCTCGATGTTTTAGACCGTAAATAGATATTCGATGACTCTAAATGACTGTAGAACTCCACTAGCAAGGGTCTTCCATCCCCCATTACTCAGAACATCACGTGCCTGTAAATTAAACCTGGTTATGCAATAGTTAACCAATGCGATGAACTCCTTCCATTCTTTAAATATGTACATTTAGTTTATAGGGTTCGGTTAAAGTGTCAACCCACTAATAGGGAGGCTACTCCAAGCAGGACCAAGTTATCCCAGTGTTTGACTTATTACCAAAGTACATTCTTACCAAGATGTGTTGACTAGAAACTGTTTCTATCAACAAGTGGCTAGGTGCTACTCTCAAATATATCAGGAGCGATGGATTCTATCCAACTACTTAGCTTACCAACGTGATGTCATCACTATACCCGTAATCATCCGTGGCAGCCTAAATTAATGAGTGCATAGGTATGACCCAAAGCATAGCGACAGTACCACATAAAGTAACTAATATCTCTGGTATGAGGATATTCGCAAAGCTACTGCAATAAGATAAACACTAACACTTATATATAATTACCAAGTGTTTATCTTATAACGATCTCCTATGTATGTCCCAAATACATATATGTGTAACTCAAGACACCACCTTCAGCCTAGGAGATTAGCTGCTTGGATCTTATCAAGAGAGTGTGACAACACATGTTCGTCTGTTTGCTTCATCAATGTTCCGTCTTGATGAAACTATAACTATGGATAGTTAGACATAATCATAATTGCACATGAAACAGTTCTCACTCAATATAGTCTCACTATGCTCTTACAAATCATGCTACGATATGTCAAGGACTTTTGTACACAAATATCAATGAATATGTTTAACTAGTCATAATATATATAAACACATTGAAATAAACAAACCATTGTCTTTATTAATAATAAAATAAGTTCGTACAAATACCTAATTAAGAAATATCGTCATAATTGCCTTCAGGGCAAACATCATATCTAACACAGGCTTAATGGGATCGGCATTATGCAAGTGCGCATTGGCAAAGTTATGTTATACCCAAAACAATCTTAAAATTAATGTGGGTTAAATTAGAAAATATGAATAGAGTATTGAGCATTTATATGCATGGAGATTGTAAAATTATTTGAGTTTGAGAGGGCTATATATATTGAGTGATCATGTGCAGAAGTATATGTATGTATATCATATAAAAACAGACATGCAAACAGTTCCATCAAAACGGATGGTGAAGGAGGAATCTTGGAAACAGCATTTTGGGGCATCTAAAAGATAATGTAACCATTGTGGGTGTAAATTGCATTGATTTAACTAATAAAAAAGCAATTTCATCTTTTCTTAGATTGGGAATACTCTTTAATTAATTTAATATATGAACCTTAAGCAATCAATTTAATTATAATTTGATTGCATGAAAAATTGAAAACTTTTTGAACAAGGTTTGATATATGATACCTCATTGTTTTTCTAAAAACAAATTAATTGCATTTAATTTTTTTTGAAAAAGAATATAATTTTTTTAAAAAAATTGCAAAAATGCGTTTATGCTATTAAATATAAAGGAAACCTCCTACCTATCTCGAATGTGGTTCGAACTTGTGGTCACACTTTCAGTCTCAATAACTAGTCTCAAAATATAATTAGAAAGCATGATTGTTAAATTAATAGAACTTGTGGTGAAGTCTTAGTCTAATTGTTAAGACTGAACTTATGCATTTTACATGTCTCGAGTTTGAACCACACAATGGGTGAATGGAGACTTTTCTTTCTATTTAACACAGTTACAAACTGTGTAATAAAGTAATTAAAAATATTTTAAAAAAAAAACCCCTTTAGTGTTTTTAATTACTGAATTATGAGGTGAAATTTACTCCACTTATTTGAAACTTTATTCTCATCAAATTTTTAAAGTTTAATTTTTGGTCTTTCTTTAACGACTAAATAAAAATGTACTAGGTCAATCTTTTGGATTTATAATTTTGATATTTCACAACCTAAACTTGGATTATAGGAAACATTACATTACTTTGCTTTTTGAAAACATTCTTTCTAAAAAAAATTCAATTTATTCGAAATTATTTTATATAATATTAAAAGATTATATATGTTAAAAATTCTTAGAAAGAATGTTTTAAACGCACCGTATCCAATCCAGAGTTACAGAAAAATTTAATTAATATACCATTTGGTATTTTACACTATTAGATGATGTCTGTGATATGATATGCATCATTAAAATAGAAATTTGATTAATTAACTTCATTGACTGATGTTTTCCCATTTATAAATTGGGCAAAAGGACAGGTGTCGGACACACAGTTGACTTTGATGAGAATGCTTAATAATATCACAATTAAAAAATCATGCTAATAATCAATCATAAAATATTAGAATTAAACCTAGGGTTGATTTTGTAATATCATACAAACTAACATTCTTCCACCTCCTTATATAACTTCATCCCTTGGATGCATTCTCTCTTTTATATATTCATGTGCCCCCTTCAATTTCTCTCAATATTTTAAACCCTAGATTCTGCCATTGCTTAGATCACACACACAAATCAAATCTCCATTTTGTTATTTTTCCTTTTAATGGAGGAAAAACAAGGTCAAGAAGGAAACAGTAGTGTAGCTAGAAGTGAACCAGTAAGATCAAGATGGACACCAAAACCAGAACAAATCTTGATCCTTGAGTCCATCTTCAACAGTGGAATGGTTAACCCACCGAAAGACGAAACGGTTCGAATTCGAAAACTGCTCGAAAAGTTTGGTTCGGTCGGAGATGCAAATGTTTTCTATTGGTTTCAAAACCGCCGGTCAAGATCTCGCCGCCGTCAACGTCAGATGCAGGCTTCTCTTGCTGAAGAGCAAAGGAATCAACAGGGTCAAGCCGCCGGTCCGGCAATTCTTTGTGGCGGCGCCGGAGGCGGTGGTGGTGGTGGTGGAGGGTTTCCCGATTTGTCGAATTCAGTACCTCCATCTTCATACCTTGTTGGAACTTCTTCTAGTGGAGTTATAGGTCAAGAAGATGGTTTAGGCAACATTTTCGCAATCCCGAATCAAATGGGTTTTCAAGGAATTGAACAAGTTTCAGCTATACCTTCTGATACTTCTAATTTGCACTATCAAACTGGTAATTAAATGCATGAGCTTTTTATCGTCTTCTATTACTAATCTATCCATGATCTATTACAGTTTTATCCATAGGCATAAGTATAGGTTTAGCTTGTCTAGGTTTCATAAGAGTTTGAAATATGCATATACTATGTTTTTATTCTGCTGAAATTTTTGTTCTTTTCCAGGAAAAACAATTAATGGTCCCCTCCTCCCTCTTTCTCTATTTTTTACACTACCTAGAAAAATTCCTTTGTGAAATCTTTCTCCATTAATTATTTGTGTTTTTCTTTTTCAGTGACACATTTGATTATAAAATGTTAAATTTATTTCAGGGTTCATAACAGTATTTATCAATGGAGTGGCAACAGAAGTTCCAAAGGGGCCACTGGACATTAAAGCCATGTTTGGACAAGATTTATTGTTGGTTCATTCATCTGGGGTTCCACTTCCTACTAATGAATTTGGGTTTCTAATGCAAAGTTTGCAGCATGGTGAAAGTTATTTCCTCGTAAGCACCTGATCTTTTTTTATTTATTTACAAAATTTTTGTTGATTTTATCAAATTAAAGACTAGTTCTTGAACATTTTTTTTAAAAAGTAGTTCCTTTTTTTTCTCTCTCTTAAATCTGAGTTTGATGTCCTAATAAAAACAAAATGTAATGTTCAAATGCCAGATAAAAACTTTCTTGCTTAATATGGGTAAGAGGGGAATTTTTTGAATTCAATGAAAAGTGTCCCTCTCTTACACAATTTCACAGTTTATTATTCACACATATCAAAGAATCAAATTGGGGGAGGGGATCTTTATATTATAATTTATTGAGTTCTAGATTCAAAAAGATTTCAGACTTAAAGTGCTGTATACAGTTAGGAATTCCACTAAGATAATATGAATATCAAGACTTAGACTGTCATTTGGGTTCCTAAGTACAGTATAAGGAACATAAACTGTACTTTTATTACCTAATGACAGTTCCCATCTCTCTGTCTACTGATTTTTTTTGTATGCATATGGATTTATATCTATTATTAAATATTGCTATTTGGTAATTAATTAGTGATTACTGAAACATACCTGAGTAGAAATTATTAAAATAGTGTAATTTTTTTATTTTGTTACAGGTTTCAAGACAAACATAAATGAGAGCTTCCGCTGTGTTGGTTTGCAGCATATATGCTATAAAGTGATTAGTATTTTATTTCCAATTAAGATGAAAAAAAAAGAAATAAAATAAAACTGAATTGGCTTTTCACTTTTCAATTTTTAGTTCACTTTGTTACATAGGAAGGTTCAAAAACTAATTATGTAAAATTTACAGAAATTTTGTGTCAGAAAGACAATCTGTCTCCTCCTTCTCGTTTTATATTACTAGTAAGAAAACAAATAATTCTGTTTATTTGCATATCTTAATTGTTAATTAAGTTTGATTCTCTCTCCCTTGAGTAAGAAAATAAAAAAATGAATAGTTATTCATTTCTGTTAGTTGCAAATGGTGTTATTTTATTGTACAATAGCGAATAAGTAATTGTTACTATATAGTAGTTTCTCTTGTCTGCATATAAAAAATTAGTGAATTTTTTACTGCTGCATGGAATGATAATTTTATATCCATTGGAATTGGATTAAATTAGTGATCTAATTGTAGAGAATCCATAATGATGAAAAAAATGAAACACTTATTACATTGTAAAAATATAGTAAATATACAAAATCATATGTATTTTTTTCATTGCTTCACCAAAGCTTCACTTCGACTACGACCAAATTCGATCCGGGTGGCGCACCTGACTGTGGTGGGTGAGTCTCGTGATAAGGATTTCCTGCATTCACTAGGTTTCGAACCTGAGACATTGCTTAAGCGATACTTCAAGTTAATGAATAAAATATAAATAGTAAACAAAAGGAATAGATATATAAAGGCATGTAATAAATTAGATTGATCTTTTGGATATTTGTAGGTAGGAAATATTTCATTGTACGCATTTTAAGCAAACTTTTCGCCCCTATGGTTGAAAATTCATGGTATCACCACTGACTTCACTTGCACTTAAAAATACTTCAAGTTTAAGCAAATTACAAAGGAACCTTAAATTTTGGGGCTAGTCATCATGTCTTTCGAGGCAACCGTAAATTGATGATCGGAGATTAGGTTAGATGTGTATATGGCTTATAGGTGCCACTCACAGTTGAGACTCATCCAAGACTGTGTAGTGAAAAAAAAAATGAAAGAGGTTTATAAGAATCAGGTCAAAAAGCACCCAAAACACTGCACCCCCTTATATACGTCACCACATTAGGCCCAAAAGTTATTTAGGCTCATTATTTCAAATCTCAGCATGCACAAAAAAGAAAAAAAAAAGAAACGGATTTCTATTGTAGGAATACCAAATGCTTCAATTATTTTCAATGCCAAAATATTTGTGACTTGAATTTGATTGTAAAACCAATAGAACCACAAATTTTTAAATATAATTTCTTGTTTAGTCCGATTTCAACAATATGAACGCTAATTCATTAGTATATGGACTGAAATATGAGATTAGAACTCGAGAACTTAAATGTCTCGTGATTGTTCTTAAGTCCTTTTATTGGGGGACTTGTTTTGTACCGGTTTCTTTTTGTTGAAAACTCTGCAATTCTTCCTAATTTCTCCAGCATTTCCAACAAGAACTTGAACACTTCCCAACTTCACCATTGCATTCCCAAAACTCTGTTTAAATCCACCCGAATTCCTCGCAAAACCCGAAACAATTCCAGCACTTGACCGATCTAGAGCAAGTTGTTGATCAATCTCCAACACCCCTCTCTTCATTAAAATTTGTTTATAAAACTCATTATCAAAAACAAATCCAGTGCTTTGGTCCAAAAGCACAGAAGGATCATTATTTGAAGAACCACAAATCTTAGTCAAATTAGCAACCAAAGCACGGTCCATAGTTGGATCAGGACCACTAGTTCCCCCGAAATTCGAAAGCCTATCCTCAAAGAAACTGCAATGAGCAACACCAACAGTATGCGCACCCAAAAGGGTTACCATATCCGAAATGGTTAGCCCGTTAGGTTCGAAAAACTGGAGGGCTTCGGAAACTGTAGAACTAGGGCCCGGAAGGTTGACATCTTCAATGTTCGACACGAGGCTGTCTCGTCTTCCTGTTGGAATAGCGTAGTTGGGGCCCCCGGCTAAGGCAACGGCATCTCTTGTGGCTAGTGTTAAGATATCGGCACATGATACGGTTGATGGACACGCCTTTTCTAGGGCATTTTTTATTGCGTCGATTAATTCGTATCCTCGAACTGTTAGGTTCGGCCCTGCGTCTTTCTCTGATTGCTTTTGTTTTGTTGAGTCTATTAGAATTGATGCATCACAACCCTGTATTGTAAGAAGAATATTAGATAAAATGTAAATAATTTACCTCTGAATTTCTACACCAAAAAATATGATTCTAAGATCAATTTTAATGATATATGATGCATTGCTATCCTAGTCAAATAATGATTTTTCAAGGGTTCTCATATATATGCCTATATTAGTAATGCTTAGTTTGATTCTTATAGAGAGATTTTACAAGGACATAAGATAGATGTAGCGCTTAAAGACATGTTTGTGGGTTAGGCCGAGACGGGTTTAGGCCGACTTTGTGGGCTTTTATCTATTAATGCCCATTTCAATCCACCTAAAATATTTTTCGTGTTCGGGCTGGGCTCGGCTCGGATTGAGTTGAGTTGGATTCAGATTTATTCAAAGAAATGTACATATATATTTTATTACAATATATGGTAAATAATAAATACTTTATATTAATATTTTTTATACCAGTAATATTATATTAAACTTTTACAAAGAATGGTGCAAAACATTTTTTAACTCATAATATTTGCATTTTTTTAACTCAACAATTAAAAATATTACATTATATATACAGAGAATGCGGGTCAGGCTATCTAGTGGGATTTCAGACTACTCCCAAACCCAACCCATATACATTGCGGGCTTTAAAAGGTTTAAGCCAGCAGAACAAAATTCAAAAAATCATCTCTCAAATCCGACCAATACATTACAGGCTTGAGCGGACTGGACAGGCCCTGAAGCCCACGAGCGGGTCTATCCATCAAACCCAAACCCGTTTAGTATGATATCATAATATACACAATCTAATGTATATCTATCTATTAAACAATATGTTTTTGTAAACTTTGAGTTCAGCAATAATTTTAAAGTTTGAGACGAAATCTCTTCTAAATAAAAGTTTAACACGACAAAATAAATAGAAAATATCATATATGAAAAATCTTACATTGACGAAGCAATCATGAAAATGCATGCGAAGCAATGCTGCAGTGATAGATCGATCAGTTCTAAATCGATTTTGGACCACTCCACGTATGATAGATTCTGCATTAGGACAGGTTGCTTGGTAAAAGTTAATCCTTAGATCACCTAATACCAGAGGAAGAGCAATAAATAGAAACAATAAAGAAGAAATTAGGATCTTGCCCATAGCTAACTAAGAATTTAGGATGTTTAGATACTAGATGGATGATATTTTTGTACATTAAATGAAGGGGTATATATATGCACATAATATGAAGCAATCATTGAGGAGGATTGACAGCTGGCAATGTATATTAGTCAACTGTTATAAGATAGAATAAGAAAAAAAATTAATGTTTAGACCATACATGTTTTATGCTGATAACATCAAGACAGCCTATAATTGACTACTGTAACTGAATATGATTTTCTTGTCTTTCATTTTTTTCATTTTGAATTTGAGTAAGAATTAGAAGGGGATAATTTTGATTACTGGTATGATTAAGGGATAATTTTGATTATTGGAATGATTTATCTACATATAGCACAAGCCCGATTGATAATACTTTATAAATTTGGTATTTATCTAGTTTTTTACAAGTAGTTTAGCTTGTTTGGAGTATTAGTTGCCTAAACTAATGTAAGTCCATTTTGAATTTGATAAATGTATTGCTTGTGAAGTATGTGTTCGTGTATGCCCAGTTTGTTAGCGTTGTTTTTGTGTTTTGAAACCACGGCCTCCCTAATAAGATTTTCTTTATGACAATAATTCTATCAGCTAAACTTACCGGGTATATTGGTCCTACTCTTTATCTTGAAATGCTATGTGTTCTTGCTACAGTTTTTTCAACATTTTCTGAAAGGGTAGCTCCTCATATTTGAAAGATGGCATAAGCAACAAAACTCTGTGACACAACTGACGTGAATGAGGCCAAGAGGTGATGCATAATCAATAATGTCCCTTTTAATTGAGTCTCTTTGGGCTGCCGTTTAATTTGATCATTTTTATAATTTTTGATATAAATTGATGTTATTATACACGTGTTGTTTAGTTTGCAAGAAACGAAGTAGTTATTTCTTATGGGATCATTCCCTTAAAAATAACTTTAAGAACACATTTAAGTATCAAATGATTGAATTCTTTATAAAAAGTGTTTTTAGACCCATGACTTGTTCATTTCAATTTATTTAGTGAAGGAATGAGATTTGTTTTTTAATATATTTGAAATTTATTTTAAATTATCATAATAAGTTAGATTAGTTTTATTTTATTAAGTAGATTAACATTATTTTGCATTAGAAACCATGGTGGGATTTCATATTTTTACATGTATAAATATGTAATCAATATAGATAATAATTTAAGCAGAAGTTTTATTCCTCAACATTCTTTTCAAACTACAATAGCTGAATTTTTCAACAAACATATTAATCTCTCTTTTCAATCTATTGAACCAAACTCTTAAAATCAAACAGTTACATTGTTATTGAAATTATTGATTTTTTAGTTCTAAAAAATCAGTTGAATTGTAAATTTAGGGAAAAAATTGAGTGAACGTTCGAAGATGGGAGGGTGAAGATAAGTCCAGAACGTGGAGACCTCACTAGGGAGGCAAGGGAAATTCAGGCTTGCACGTTGGAGGCATATCTTTTTCCTTATTTTTTTCTATAAATAAATATGCATAAATGTATGTGACCAACAGTATGCATAAAAGTCAATTTCATAGTCACATATATCATATGTGTCATTCAACTGTGCATATATAAGCCACATCTATAGTTACAATCTGATTCCAAATTCAGGAGATTTTACATTGCTGATTTTTTTAGTTTATTATTTATATACACCTTTTTAGCTCATAGGTAGCTTTTTTTTTAATTAAAACGTATTATTTTAAATAAGAAAAGAAAAGAGACCAAAAACAAAAAAAAGAAGAAAACATCAAATGTCAAACAACCAAAAGCAAAACCCCCAATTAAGGACAGTAATTCAGAGGAGGTTTGCGCTCTCGTTTAGCTAGTTCTCTTCTGCCAACAAATAACTTTTTATTTCCATAATTCTGTGGGATAGTGTCTTCCTCATCTATCTCATGCCAGAAACTTTCATCCTAAGAAGAATTAGAGAACCCTTGCCTAACAAGTGTCATTGTTTGGCTTTAGTTTTCAGTCTTGCTTCTTCTCGTTTCGCAGAATCCGCCCAAGAGCCCGGAACACCTTCCTCAGGTTGTGAGTAATCTGAATCAGAGTCCACAAAATCATTCTCTTCTAGCGGGTCACCCTCATCAGCTTCTTGTTCGGCCCATAAGCCCCCTTTCCCTAAAGCATGATCAACTACATTAACAGGTGAGCTGCTCTTAGGTTCAGCGTTACCCTCTTCATCAAAGTGCGAGATTTTCAAAAGGCAACCACCCACCCCACCATTAGCATTTTCTCGTTCATTCACCACCAACTCAAGAGTAGTTTGATTAATTCCCAATTCATCCCCGACGATAACTTCAACTACTACCAGTTCTGATGATTTTGCAGCTGCAACTCCTTCATTATGAATAGTCTCATCATTGATTAAATTAGTCTGAAGACGATGTTGAACTTGTGCGAGGGCAATAGTGCTCCCATCCGTGGCTTATAGTTGCAGCCGGCCCGATAGCGCTTCCAATGTTGCCCGCGAGTTTTGGAGCAACCTGAACAAATTTTCCAATTGTTTTCCCACAGCTAGAACCCTTCGACTTACTCATGGGGCCGACAACCCCTTATTACGGGTAGCCTCTACTCGGCTTTCATTGCGAGTTGCTACTTTAACTTTCTTGACACCTCTATCTGTTTTAGTCAAATCCTTCTCAGATTTATTCATGCAATATTCCCTCCTAGAATGACCGGTTGAAGAATAAATTTTGCAAAACTTAGGAATGTTTTCATACTCAATGTCCACCCAAATCTGTTTCTTCCTTCTCCACACCAATCGTGTTAGGCTAGGTATTAGTAAAATGTACGTCAATAAGAACCCTAGCAAAGTGGCCATAATCACCCTCAATAGTAACTCTATCTACTCTCGAGAAATCACTAATCTACTCTCGAGAAATCACTAACTCCTTTAGCTATACAGGCCGGAATTGAAACATCCCAGTATTCCGATGGCAAGCCATGAAACCGAACCCACACTAGGGATTTTGTTATTTTCTGATCCTTAAGATTGAAATTAGGTTGCCACAGCTATAACCTAAATACCCGAAGCTTAAGCCCTAGTGTACCCCTGCGCAAAACTTGTTGTTTTTTAGCCTGAGATTGAAGGAAAACATGGTAATAATTTTTACCCAATGAAATAAGTCGCCATGCCTCCTTAAAACCCCAAACAACATTGAGTGTCTCCTTGAGCGTGGATAATTTATAGGGAAAATCCCCCTTCTGAAGTATTAACCTTCCAATTAAAGAATTTGAGCAAACAACTAACCTTTTTCCAAGAATGGCTTGAGGAATTTTGACTGATATAAACCCGTCTTTATTAGAAACAACCACACAATCTATTCTGCCAGAATAGAAGGAATGAACGAAGCAGTCGTGCCCTTCACCACGTTTGCAAAACTAGGATTAGGGTTTGCCGAAGTCGAAGCAGCCAATGTGGCTTTAAGAAAACTTTCACGACTAAAAAGACCGTCAATATTACCGTCGAAAAGGTTGGGGGGACGAGGTTGGCCGGCCATGGCGGCAGGAGATCAAAGAGCCTTAGGCGGGTATCGAGAAAACATCAATCGCTCAAAATAACCTTCAGCTATAGCTTATATAAGTTGTAGAATCTATAAAATGACAAAAGTGATATGTGAAAAAAGAAAAACATTTGAAAAAGTTAAATGAGGTATACATGTCTTTTACTTGGTCAAATTTTGAGTGTTTAAAAACTAAATAAAAATAAGCTCAAAATTTGCTTATTGTTAGAAATATATGTTATCTGTATGTGACATATATTTATGTTCATATTGATGTCCATTCAATACTAACAAGTAACTCTTCCTCCATTCATTTTTATTAATTTGTACAACTCATGTCTCTTTATGTTCATGATCTTTGCCTGTAAATGTAGGCATATTGTGTACAATGTACAATAAGAAATGAAATAGATTCCTTCTTTCTTCTCCATCTTTCTCATATCTAATATCTTTAGTTTATGTTCTTCTTTATATTCACTTGAGTTATAACACGTTATCAGCACAAGTTCGCTCTGTGGTCAATATCAACAAGAATATCATTCGGTTGATATGATGATTATAATATTGCGATGAGAGACATTATGCAGATTCATGGAATTTGATCGATGGGAAAGTTTTTCTTCTCTATTGTAAATTTTATTATTGCTGTTAATATTTTATAAATGATCTTATTTTCCTTATTCTATTAGATATTTGTATTGACAAAATTGATGCAAATGAAGAATGATATTTCTTTCTAAAAGAGTTAGTAAGCTCCCCATTCTGACTCATCAATTATTTGATTATATTTGATTTGCAAATGATGTTGTAATTGGCAAATATTTATTATAATAGTCGATTATTGAAGATCCTGTAGATCTTTGAAATAATATATTACCATTTGCTAGCAATTTCCACTAGAAGTGGAAAAATTAAAATTGATGAGTAATTTTCCACTAGAAGTGGAAAAATAAAATTCATGAATAATTTTCTCCGGAAGTGGAAAATAAAATTGAGGCCTAATAACCACCAGAAGTGGAAAATCGAATTGCAGCCTAATAACCACCAGAAGTGGAAAATCAAATTGAGGCCTAATAACCACTAGAAGTGGAAAATCGAATTGATATTTTGATAAAAGGAAATGAATTATTTCCGATATTTATTGACGTCAAGGCTAACGAAGCAATTTTATATATTGAAAATAGCCTTATATTATTATGAAAATAACTGGAATAATGTTACCATTATATCGAGTAACACATTTTGTAAATACTCCAGAAGAGCCAAAATTAATGTACCAAAATTAATGTATCAAGGGGATAAAATTTGTCCAATGCTCCAGAAGAGCTAGTATTAAGGTACTACAAAAAATTGTTGCATGCTCCGAAAGGGCTAATATTATGTGTTAAGGGGACAAACAAATTATTGAATGGTCCGGAAGAGCCTATTTTAATCTACCAATGGGATGATTATTATGAATAATGCATTATATTCCTAAATTTCCCACATATGTTTATTGAGTTTTAAAATATTCGCAGAAATGAATATTATTGAAAATGTGAGTGAAGATATTAAAGAATGTCTTCATGGTACATATATTTTCTAGCCAGTTTAAATATAAAATTGAAGTTTATATATTGAGATAATTACAAAATTTGGCACTATCGACTAAGTCATCCTAGTTCGATAATGATGAGAAAGATAATAGATAATGCACATGAAGAACCTGAAGTTTCTTCAAAATAATGAATTATTTTGCGGTGATTGTTTGCAAGAAAAATTGATTATGAAACCTTCCGGTAGTAAGGTGGTAAATGAGTCTTCAATATTTTTAAAATGCTTATATTTGGACTATTTATCCGCGCGATTGTACCATTTAGTTTTCAACTTTGTCACTTTTTGAAGAAGTAAAAGCTCCTAGAGTTGATGCTTCAACTAAATGGTCACAACTCACATGTATGCTTTTATATGTCGATTGAGATTAAAATATGAACATCCTGTAGAATGTGGACAGGTTCAAAATGGTATGATAGAACCATGTACTAAACGTCTGCATTTAATTGCATGACTATGATTATGCGAACAAATATTTTTGGATTTGTATGAGGATATGCAATATATGTTTAAGACCAAACAGCTATTATGATTATTTTTCCCTTACATTTAGCTTTGGTCATAAGCCCATTATTTCGCATCCAAGAGTTTTTATTATGCAGTTTATGTGCATATAACTCCATAAAAATGGATCAAAATGGGTCCTTCAAGGAGATTAATATATTATATTGGATATGAATCCCTTCAATGCATGATTAATTGAGCCTTTATAAAATTATATGTTCTTTCAAAGATTGCAAATTTTATTTTGATGAAAACGATTTTCTAAAATTAGGAGGAGAAAGTAAAAAGACAATTTTGAAAAAGATAAATTTATCTAATGCTTCATCGTTAATTTATATGGATCCTATAATGGGATGCAAAATGAAAATTCCAAAGAATAATTAAAGATACCGCTTTAACACGCCTGGTGGATGACATATTGATTTAAAGGATAAAAATCCTTAAAAAAAGTTCTAGAGAATAAAGATAGTCTCATTGAGGATATATGTACTAAAACACTTCCAACAGAAGTAATAGTAGCATTTGAAGTGCAAACACCTGCAGTTGTTCAAAATGTGGGTATTCAAATAAATTATATTAGTACCGAGTAATAAATGGAATATAGATAAAATGACTATAGACCATTTTTTGTCTATAATATGGCAATACACATATTGTTTGCATGATCCTTTTTATCTTTCTCGTACTATATTTTCTATAGTTTATATTCTTACATAGCTGTATTATTTTATTCTCTTGTGGAAGTTGTAATAATTTTTTCATATCTTTTTTATAGTGAAAGAAAATGTTAATATACACTTGATAAATTGTTACAGCTTACCTAATGATGTTTACATGAAAATTTTCCAAGGACTAAAATTGAAGGAAAAGTATGGCAAATGAGATTTTTATTAAGTACAGTTGAAAAGATATATGCATGGAATAAGACAATTTGGACACATGGGGTAAATCAATAACCAAAGAAGATCCAAGGACAATTTATTAAAATGTTGTCGCATGCATTGCTCATTTGAAAGAAGACTACATAAAAGAAGATAGAATGTAGCACATTTCACTCAAATTTATTTTCACTCGTGATCTAGGAAAGTATGGTGTAATCAGTACTCAACAAATCTGATCCTGCAACAATTTAGTAGATTTGTTCGCCAAGACTTTACACTGGACTTCAAGAATTTAATTCATAGTATCGGAACGTGTCATCTCAAAGATCTTCTGTCTTGCGAATATGGAGAGCATACACTGTACTCTTTTTCCCTTATCACAGGTTTTGTCCTACAGGATTTTCCTTGGCAAGGTTTTTAACGAGGCAGTGTCTCATTCGCCGAAATGGACATCAAAGGAGGAGTGTTAGAAATATATGTTATTTGTATTGATTTGTACAACCCATGTCTCCTCATGTTCATGATCTTTGCCTATAAATGTAGGCATATTGTGTAGGCCGAGTGCTCTCTAGTACCTCCTAACTTACGCACTTTTGCCTTAGACATACCCAAACTTTAAAGTGGACCTCCGAGGTACCTAAACTTGTAAAAAGTGGATCTTCGTGCTACATGTTGCTGACGTGGCAGGTGAGGTGTCCCTCTTTGACCAAGGGGCGCGTGTGTTGAGCTAAAAAATGAGTAAAAAATTCATATAAATTCAATAATTAATAAAAAAAAATATTAAAAAATCCCTAAATACTTTTCTAATTGTAAAATGACCCTCTTCCTTCTTTAGGGTGTATTTGGAAAGCTCACATTTTCTGAAAAATTCTCGTACCAAATTTATTTTCTTTCTTTTTCGGATATGTCATAATTTTTTTAGAGTTTTCAATTTTTTACGAAACCGGACCCGAGACGTATTTTCACATTATCGGGGCCTTCCATAAACATTTTCTGAAAATTTTCTATACCAAATTTATTTTCTTTATTTTTCGAATGTTTATAATTTTTTGGGAATTTTTTATTTCTTACAAAACCGGGCCCCGAAACGTATTTTCACATTTTCGGGCCCTTCCGAAAAAATTCTGAAAAATTCTTGTACCAAATTTATTTTCTTTATTTCCCAGATATTTCATAATTTTTTGGGATTTTTTTATTTTTACGAAACCGAGCCCCGAAACGTATTTTCACATTTTCGGGCCCTTCCTGAAGACATTTTCTGAAAATTCTTGCACCAAATTTATTTTCTTTATTTTTCGGATATTTCATAATTTTTTGGGTTTTTTCGATTTTTTACAAAATCGGGCCCCGAAAAGTATTTTCACATTTTCAGGCCCTTCCGGAAACATTTTTTGAAAAATTTTTGCACCAAATTTATTTTCCAGATATTAATAATTTTTTGGGATTTTCCAATTTTTTACGAAACTGGCCCCCGAAACTTGTTTTCACATTTTCGGGGCCTTTTGGAAACATTCGCTGAAAAATTCTTGCACCAAATATATTTTCTTTATTTTTCGAACATTTCATAATTTTTTAGGATTTTTCAATTTTTTACGAAACCAGGCCCAGGCCCCGAAACGTATTCACATTTTCAGGCCCTTGCATAAACATTTTCTAAAAATTTTATGCACCAAATTTATTTTATTTATATAATAAAAGTTATAGGGACTTAAATAAATTTTATCAAGGTTTTTTAGAAATCAATTGTAGAAGATGGTATTTTTGGCAGAATTAAAATTACAGGGACTTAAAAGAAGTTTTATCATTTTTTTTAAATTTTTTTAGTTTATGGCACATGTCGTTATGCCATTGGTTTGACTTTTCTAAATTTTTTATGTTTTTTATTGAATTAAAATTACAAGGACTTAAAAGAAGTTTTGCTAAGGATTTTTTTGAAATTTAATAGTCAATGCCACGTGTCATTCACTCATTGGTTTAACTTTTCCAAATTTTACAAATTGGTAGGGAGTGTAATACATTCTCCAGGCTGCGACTGAGCGAGTGGAATTGAGGTAATACGGAGGTCCACTTTTTATAAGTTTAGATATCTTGAAAGCCCACTTTAATATTTAGGTATATCTAAGATAAAAGTGCTGAAATTAAGGGTATTAGACAGTATTCAACTTATTATTTAAAATCTTTGATAAAAAATGAAATATATTACTCCTTTCTTCTTCCTTATTATATCGTTTATATTTTCTAACATTTATTAATTACTTGTAACTTATAAGATAGTATTTATAAATTAAAATATAAGTCAAAAGAAATTTATTTATAAGTTAAAAAATGATTATAAGCTGTTACAACATATAAGCAATGAAAACGCTCAGTTATCATAATTGACACTCATCACCTCGTTCCATTATATATTTGATGAAAATGAAAGTTCTGAGTTTTTTTCTCACAAATTCGGTATATATTTTGCCAAATAAGCTATTCCAAAGATATGTTATTGCTATTTTAAAGCCTCAGTTATAAATATACAAGTATTTTGCATAATTTTTGTTCACTAAGTACATTACGCATTTAACTCTTAACAATTACTCCCTCCATTTTTTTTAACCGTCATTTTGAGTAAATTTGTACATACTAAAAAAATTTAATTAAGAGAATAAAAGTATTAAAATGTCCCTAACACTAATAATTATTTTAAAAGATGATCGATCCTTTTTATCTTTTATCATTTACAATATGCATTAAATAAAGGTAAAATGGAAAAGATAATTAAATAATTACATTGAAATTTAAAAATAAAACTTATTAAAAAATTTATTTAACTCTAAAGCGATAGTTAAAAAAAATGATGGAGTATTTAAATTTGTGTTTTCAAGGTAGTCTCATTTAAAATTAAAATCAATTGTTTGGTGTCACGTTAATGCATGTATCTAAAATTCTTTCAAATAATCTATTGCTCCTGAACTTTTAAAGTGACATTATAGCTTCTTTAATTTTTAAAAAGTGCATTATTTTGCTCTCTAAATGTCACTTATCAATTTTTGAATGGAGAGAGAAAATTAAAAAATGTATCTTTACAAAGTCAAACTAATCAGAAACTGACATGCGGGATTTATGGAGGAAAATGATGCACATTTTAAAGTTGAGGAAGTTATAAAATCACTTTAAAGATTCAAGAAGATAATAAATTTTCTGACAGTACTTAAAAAGTGTGTTACAAGTGTGTTAGGCCTTCTCCAAAACCATGAAATAACCATATGAAAGTGTTGATGAACCACTAATTTGGTGGGTTTTCATGTTACCATACACATTTTATCTAGCATGCTTTAATCAATTATGGAAAACTACGTGGCTGTGAAGGGCATCAACTAATTTTTAGTAATTGTCACTTATCAAACCCTAAAATTATGATTTCAGAATCGGATCGGTCACTGAACCGAAAAAGAAATTGGTTCATAAATTTAAGGTTCAATCGTATTAAATCAGTGATTAAATCGAATTCTCTTATTACTATTAAAATATTAATATATTTAATAATTTATTATAAACATGTGATTATGGTTGAGATAAACCTCGGATAATAACTATTAATTTGGTTATAAAATTTAAATAAATTACATCTTAAATTAACTGTATTATAAATATATATATAATTTGAGTTAATAAACAAAATTTTTCCTTAAATAAAATAGTAAAGTAGAGTCAGAATCTATGTAAAAAGTTACTTTTATGTTTCAATTAATTACGATTACTTTTTATAGGAATATGGGATAGTAGAAAAACTCTATACCCACCTACGCCATAGTTATTTGCCTCTAATTAAAAATCATTTTACTTTCTTTGATTGTAAAATCATGGCAGCGATAAGTCATTACCACTATTGTACTAAACTCTATTTTTCAATAATCTCAAATGACTTTTCGCATATTTCAATCTTCTTCTTCTTCATTAACTTCTCTCTCAAACTTTCTTCTGTTCATCTTCATTAGTCTCTCATATAAAATTTTAAAGATATCGAGTGAAGTGGACATCGATATGAGATGAGTCTTATATTCTAAAGATTTAGAAAGTTAGTGCAGAAGAAAAAGGGAAAAAAATTAATTCAAGAGAAAAGTGAAAATAAAAGGTTTTTCATGGATAGATTTAGAGTTTTTTTCAAGTAACAAATCTGAATTTTTTTTAATGTTTCTGGCCCGTTTTGAACCGGAACTCGATACCGATTTTCAGTTCACCGATTAGATCAACCGGTTCATCAGCTGTTCTTAGATTTTTTAACACAAACAGAATCGGCACAAATCAGACCAGACCAATCATTAATTTCAGTTAAACCTGATCTGACCGACCGATTCGGTCCGATTTTTAAAATCATGCTCATAAATTGAGTTGCTCAAAAACATAAAACAAGTGAAATTTGTTAATAATTCACATTATCTTCGTAACCGAGTAACGCGGAATTTCAATAACTAAGTTAATTTTTTTAAAGTAACTTTGTAAGTATCTCATCCATTAAAATATGTGTTATTTTGCTCTGAATACTTTGTGTCAACTTCTAATTGATTTATCTTTTTAAATATATTATTTTTAAAATTTTTTCATTTCAATCAAAAGCTAACATGTAATATTTTAAAAGTAAAATTATGCACTTTTTAAAAGTTGAGGGAGCAACCTGTGAAGCCATATTTTAAGGGGTGGGGTCACCCCACATTTTTAAAAAAATTGGTATTAATATATGTATATATTATGAGATTTTATATCATGCTCCATACTCCTCTGTATAAGTGATAAGTGTCCAAAAAAATAATTTATGCTATTATTTTTTATTATTTTATTAATTTTTTTAAACACTTGTCACTCATACAAAGGAATAGTGAGCATGCTCCCGGTGCATGGTATAAAATTCCATATATTACACTTGGACCTCATTAAAAATTATAATTAACCCCATATTAGTATTACAATTACTAATTCATTCTAAAAAATAATTTATTTAATAAATACCTATATTTATATCATCAAACTCTACTATTTCATTTACCATTTATTGTTTCTGAACATATAATTTAATAGTGTCTTTTTTTAACATTTTATGATATATTTATCAACACCACGGTGAAAAAATTTTGAATTCACCATTGGAGGGAGCTAATGGTTATTTTGAAAGTTTAAGGAAGCAATAAATTTATAAAAATAAGTTCATATAGCTAATGATGCATTAAGCCTAATGATAAAAGATTAAATTTACTTAAATACAGTTTCGTTGTTGGGTTAGCCTGCACATGCATTGCTCCCCTAGCCACTAATATGTCCTATGAAAATCTCTGGAGATGCATATTTAGCCCCTAAAAAAAGGTTGAAATTTTTTTTTTCAAACGCGTCTGTTGCCCTCTAAATTTAAAATATTTTATCACATATCATTCTTAATTTTTAAGTACTTCATTTTATCCCTTAAAATTAGTAAAACTGATACAGTTTTCTCTCAGTGCCACATGTTAGTTTTTTATTGGTTTGACTTTTTAAATTTGTCATTTTTTAGATTTTTTTTTGTCTCCAATCAAAAGTTGACACGTGGTATTGAGGAGACAAACTGTGTTAATTTTATCAACTTTAAGAGATAAAATGAGACATTTAAAAGTTGGAGGTGGTATATGATAAAACATATCAATTTTAAAGAATAATGGATGCATTAAGCCAAATTTTTTTTTAGCGAACTTTGGCTCTAGAGTAAAAAAATCATGGCACCGCATAAATATATGATTTATTGTTAAACCATCAATAAATCAATTGCGATGATGGAAATTCGGGGAAAAAATCAGTTGTCCCTGCTATGATATCCCCAACTATGTCTTTATCTAAATTTTTGACACGTGTCAATTGAATCCTAGTCAGCCTATAACTCCAAATTAATGTTAATTAACGTTGGGGAAATTATATATGAGTCCCGGTATTTTAGGGTAAAAAAGTGTCACTTCATATATCAATCGACACATGTCTCATTATGTAAGAAAAAATGGATATAATGAGACATGTGTCGATTCATGTATGGGAGCGGCACTTTTTCACATCAAAATGTCGGGACCTACGTTGTTAATACCTATTCACACTCAACGTTAACACCCATCAAAACAAAATCTTCTAATTCCTCTCAACAACGATCGTACGCTTGTCTTTTTCTCCCATAGTCTACTGATTTTCTTTCATTCTTCCAATTCCGTTTCCTAAATTCTGATTTCCAATATTGATTTATGAATTCTTTCATTCTTCCGATCAGTCATTCCTCCATTGTAGATTTCGAAATTCTTTGCTTTCCGAAGTTTAATTCAATGGAGGATGAAACTCATGTGTCATCGAACTCAAGTAGCGAGCGAATATCGATAGAGGTAAAATCAAGAGTTTTTTGGTCTCGATATCACTGATCGTTTGTTGAATTTTGAATTGTTGTACATAGACGTGGTCATAAGGTCATATCAGAATAATTTGTTGTTGAATATTAGATTACATATATTTAGCTCTAGAGATAACCTCAAGAGAAAAGGTCAAATTCTAGCTCTGTCTTTTGTAAATTTTGGTTCGATAGTACTGTTTTCTGTAATGATTCTGAGTTTTTCTATTGGTGATAAGTCATGGGGTCTTTTATTTTATGTCTTTACTTGTGCAATGTTAAATTAATTTTAGGATGCTCTAATGTTGATATGTCTCATCAACAAGGCTATACTACGACTAATCAACAGCATCTCACAGGAAATGGAATGGAATTACATATGCAAGTATGTCTTGTTCATAATCTTATGAAACATAATTCTTTATATACTGGTAAGATGAGTGTTGATTCAATAAAATTTCATGATAATATAACTTTGTGACTGCAGACACAATTTCTACAGAAGAACTTGACTTTATGAAGAGAGCTGAAGAAAAAGAATGATCAAATGGGATATGAAGAAAACAAGGAGCAGATAGTTCAAAGATTTAGGATATACACATGGCTTTTGTCTCTGATTTTTTGGTAGAATACAGGATTGGATTATAATTAGTCGTTTGTTCAAGGATTTGAGAGATAGTTCTCTATTTGTTCATTTGGGTAAAACCATTTAGGCACTACCTGATATCAGAACCTTGTTTTGACTGACTTAAAATAAAAAGAGTAGTTCGTATATGATGCAAATTTGTATAGCGTGCTTACATAGAGCAACAAATTAGCTCATATCACCAAATGAAAGGAAAATAATTTAGAAGTGTTTGGTGTGGTAGATTTCAAATAATTTTTTTTATGTTGATATTATATGATTTAGGCAAGATTTGACTTATTATCTTAGATTTTGTTTGAATACTTGCATCATAGTTTTCAACATCAGCTCTTGTTGGACACTTGCAGCACTTCTTATATTAGAAGGGTTACTGCCTTGAGAAGGGCTTGAGTTCTTTTTGTTTCTATTGTCATGTACTTTTTTTCATTCCTATGTGACCCAAAAAAAAATTTTAAATGTTGTTTGAACAATTTTGCTTCTTCGTGGCGTGTTACATAAGAAAGCAAACAAACAATCTCCGTGTCCTTCGAGAGTTACGATCCAACAATATGTGGTGAAAAATTAACTTTCTTCCTGTCTATTTATAAACAAAATTATCAGAAAAATCAGTTTTTAAGAAACAAAAGAACATTTATTTCAACATTCTAGACAAAATTACAGATATAGTATCTACATACTAGTAAATTCAGTAACATCATGAGCATTGGTAGGCATGAAAGCCAAGATCATAAGCACAACTAAGATCCCAATTGGTAGCAAAAGCAACAAAATTGGCCAAGGCAACGATATCAATGGCAGAATCAACAATGTTGCAGTTAAACATTTCAGAAGAAACAATTTTGTATGAACAAATTTGGAATTAGAAGTCATGTTGAATTATGCTGCAAATCTGAACTAATCTCCGGTCATTTGTTATTTCTCAGAGAATGGCCTTACTCAAATCATTATGATGCTCTGTGGTCATTTCGGCGGATAGTGCTTTCCAAGCTCAAATTACATCATAAGCTGCAGGGAATTAAAAAGCAGTACATTATCAAAGTGATTTTGCAAAATGATAAACTAATTAGGAACATATAAAGACCTCTTAAATCCATGTACGAAACAAGATACATATAAAGAAACAACCAAGCTCTACTGCAAGAAATGTATTTCATTATGTTGCATATAAAGACCTGAAATATTGCAGAAGTTTGTGAAGTTCAGAATCACCAATGAATAGAGCTTGTTGCTCTATAACCAATTCAGCTACAAGTTGCAAAACAGGATACTAATTCTACGAAAACATTGTTCATTACCCTATCTAAAAACTTATTCAATGATTTAATCTCATTTTCATATTTCTAAGGCAAAATCATATACAAGTAGAAACTCTGGGGCAAAATTAGATTCTCATAAAACACATACTATTTGGCTTTAAATTACTCCATTACTATTCTAATTAGGAAAAAGCTAAAATAGCATTACCAATATTTGGTTTTAATCCATAATTTCAATTCATTTCTTCAATTTTTTTTGTGATACGTAAGAAAGAATAGTACACATAAACAACAAAATCAGTATAATTTCAAAATGGAAATATAGAAACAATTGAGAGTCTAACATACCTTGAGGTTTTTCATGATTTGTTGACCTAAGCGGGAAAAAGAGGAAACCCGAAGAAGAAATTGGGTTTAGGAATAGTAACACTGACAAAATCGAAATTAGGGAACTTTGATTTGGAGAAAAATCAGTATCAGAAATCAGAATTTGGAAATCGGAATTGGAAGAATGAAAGCAAATCAGTCGACTATGGGAGAAAAAGACGAGCGTGCGTTCGTTGTTGAGAGGAATCAAAAGAGTTTGTTTTGCTAAGTGTTAACGTTGAGTGTGAGCAGGTATTAATAACGTTAATTAAGATTAATTTGGAGTTATGGGCCGACTAGGATTCAATTTACATGTGTCAAAAATTTAGATGGAGACATAGTTCGGGATACCTCAGTGGGCAACTGATTTTTTTCTGGAAATTCGAATCCTAGCTTTTATCGAGGCTTAATGGATCAATAACATCTACAATTTATTCCTAAAATTTCACTGTCTCCCTGAACTTTATAAGTGTCCCCGCATCTACCTCAATTTTTTAAAAGTGCATCACATTGCTCTGAATGCCACATGTCAGTTTCTGATTGGTTTGACCTTTCAAATATATTATTTTCTAAGATTCTCTTTCCAATCAAAAGCTGACACGAGACATTTAAAAAGTAAGGTAGTGCACTTTTTAAAAATTAAGATAGCTACGGGATACTTTCAAAATTAAGAGGATAACAAAATTTTATATATTAATTAAAAATATTATTGATACATTATTCCTTTTATCAATTATATGTAAATAAAGTGATATATCCCATTTGTTCAATCACATGTCTTTTATTTGTTCTCTTTTCACATTAATAATTCCAACGACAATGAGTAGATAGCCAAGCTAATTGGATTTAAAGAAATTTGATCATCCCACAGCAATAATCAAAGAATTTGTAAATAGAAACTCAAAATTTTATAAATAAATGAATCATTCTATAAAGGGCACTCCCGTACGAGGTAACCACAAATTCCCTTGAATAAAATTATAAACATGAAATCTATTAGCCTTACTTTGACTCCTAATCTCCTGAAACCCATCCCATTTTACCCTCGTTGTAGTATCAGCACCAGGCCCACTATTTTCATATTCAAGAAACTCAACTTTAATCCGACGGCTCCCATCCGAAGATCCAACGGTCCACCCTTCAGGACTAATCCCATGTCCTATATCCGACCACATTATAACAATCCTTGAATAATCACCTGCAGCCCGTCCTAGGTAAGTAAAACACCCACCCAAACATTTTTTATCTTCAACTATTCTGCAACTCTGCAACACAAATCCTGTGGGTTGACTTTTCTCTGTACGGCCTTGGACAACAACTGCGTTGACTTTTGGATGAGGCGTTTGTGTGTCTGGTTTT
Source organism: Euphorbia pulcherrima (assembly GCA_947683365.1). Taxonomy (NCBI): domain Eukaryota; kingdom Viridiplantae; phylum Streptophyta; class Magnoliopsida; order Malpighiales; family Euphorbiaceae; genus Euphorbia; species Euphorbia pulcherrima. The sequence goes on along the minus strand of CANTUS010000008.1, from coordinate 39,406,859 downwards.
TTGATGAGAATTTGGGAGTGTTGGATTATTGTTGAGGAATCTCCGACGATGAGATCTCGGGTGCCGGAAATTGTGCAATTCCGGTAGAATTGGCGGTGGGCTAATGCGTGTAGTGATCGGACGGAGGCTTCGATTTTGCAGTTGAAGATTGAGGATTTGTCTGCTTGGATTCTTAGAGCTACTGCTGTTTTGTCTGATTTTGCTCTGTTTTGTATCCCTATTGACTTGCATACGAATCCATCTCCTAGTACAGCTGAAATTGCATTCCAAATTTCTCATTATGTACTTAATATTACCGTTGGGACCAACAAATGTGTTAGTGCATTTTTTGAAAGTTCAAGAATTACAGAGTGTTTCTTAAAGCTAATAGACACAATAAAACAAGTTGAGGAAGTGTAATATGTGGTATATTACATGCATCATCGTACAAGTTGTAGGTGTGTTATATAATGCTAACAGAATCCTGATAAATTGACAAGGTTTTTCAAGGTTCAATTTATATAGAAAAGATTTAAAGGAAATAGAACTCAAATTTGTAGACTAATATAACAAGTAGTCCATAGACTATAATTGAGGTGTAATTACTTTATAACTCGAATTGTTATTTATGTATCTGATTCAAAATTTCACGCATTTAACATCTTAACTTTGTTTTTAGGTAAAATTTGGACCATTACAGAGAACTTAGAGTGATGACTTGTTGACAAATCATATTCTCATAGTACTGTATATGAGGTTTTATATGAAGTACTGATATTTGGATCTCATCTATATACATGGTGGAATATGGATGGAGGGCCTAAATTTCACGTAAGAATGTGATCTTGTACTATATACGTTTTCAGTTCCGGTATTATTCATCAAGTATCCAATTATAAGTCAATCCTTATGTTAAGGGCAAAATTCTAGGAACCAGCTTAATTCTACGGATCAAAGTGATGAAAAGTCAGAAATTTAAGGGTAAAAATGTGTCTTTCTTTTGGAATTTGTATTACTAAAAAAATAAAAAACGATGATGGACGTACCAAAAGTAGCAGTCCGGTAAGGTGGAAATCCATCTTGGCTATGCAATGATCCATATACAACAGTTTTATCATATCCATCTCCGTACATGTAAACATTTCTTTGGTCCTCCGAGATTAATACATTTTCATTGTACTCCCCACTCTTTACATATATAACAAACCATCCTTTTTCATTCAATTTATAAGCCTTCAAAGCCTCTCCAATTGTTCTAAATTTCCCCGATCCATCTCCATCCACTACGACATCGGGTTTCATACTCGAACTCTCATTTTCTTCAAGAAATCTTCCTGAAAACCAGGATGGGTATTCCTCGATTTTTCGTGATTTTAATTGACTTTCATTATGCTTCATATTATCATCAATCATAGCCAATGAATTTGCAATTTTTTGTTTAGGACTCTCGAAAACATTTTCCATTGACGTTTTCGATTTCTTTGCTGATATTCCTTCGAGACAGGCTTGTTGGTACGAAAGGACAGCACTAAGCCAATTCTTAATGTCTGCAGAACTTCTAGAAACATCTGAAACCAATGAAAACGCTTCCTGAAGATCGTCTAATGCTAACGATATCATTTCGATACAATCATTTATAGCTTGATAATCTTTTCCGACTGTCCGTTTTTTGACAAGGAGTTTCGAGAGTTTTTTTGCTTCTTTCATTTCTCGAATTGCCATACCTATTGATGCTTTGATGTAGTCTTGTATAGTCGCATTGGTATTGTTCGAAAAAGAAGAGAGAGACTTTTGACATGTTGATGGGTAATCGGTTTTCGTACAAATCGAACCCAAGTTCGGGTTTTGTGGGTTTTCCGGTCTTTGCATGGATGATTTCGATGCGATTAAGGGCGGTGCTCGAGATGAAGAATTTGTTAGGAATTGTAAATGTGATTGAGAAACATCTTTATAAGTAGTAGAACCAAATCCAATAAACAATGCAGCAATGACAAGAAATGAAAGTGTTATAACTATTATATTAATAGTCTTATTTTCTCCATCATCAGTATCATCATAAATTGCCATTTTTATTACTTGGTTTAGTTAAACTTGTTTTTCAAAATCGAGTTTCGATTTCTACCGTAAGCTTGGAAGTGTCAGGACTTTTATATGTTATAGTTTGGAAACCTGTTTGATTTGCTGTGGAGAGAAACAATATTTGGTTTTGTGGGATTATTTGTGTAATAACAACGGTACAACTTTATGAACTAGTCTCATCACAAAATATACTATTTATGGGGAAAGCTGCTACAACTATATACTTAGTTTTCATTTTTGTGAGTGTGTATATGTTAATTTAAATAACTATCTAGCAGTAATATTAGAACAGAACCCGAACGAAATGGCTTTAAAAAACTACAATTATAATAGATCAAACAAACCAAACAAAATTGCTCGAAACCATAAAAACACCTCAGATCCTTGTTTTGGGTAGTTGGGATGTCCGCGGCATAACAAATTGCTGCTCAAACTACATTCAAATCATTTGTCATTAAAAAAAATTGGCCTAATACATCTAGATACCCCTATATTTATCCTTAAAAACCTCTCAACCTCTTTTTTTTTCTAATAATTACAAGTATTAAATAATTCTGTTCGGGGCTTAATAATAATTAAGGCTCCTCACCCCTCCTAACAAGTGTATTTAGTGGGATTCGAACCTTGTTCTCCTCCAACTTACTCAGCCTGCTTAGCCAACTGAGCTACACCTTGTTGATAAACCTCTCAGCCTCTTGAACTTACAAAAGCTCAACATAACCCCCCTGAACTTGTTAAAAGCGAACCTCATAGCCCCTTGATGGTGATATGCCAAGTATTGCTTTTTTGAGATTGAATAAAAGATTGTTTCGTCAAAGATTGAACCGAAGATTGATTTACCGAACAAAACCGGACATGTCAGTATCAAGGGTCTATGAGGTTCACTTTTACCAAGTTTAAGGGGCTATAAGGTCCGCATTAACAAGTTCAGAGGGCTATAAAATCTACTTTAACAAGTTCAGGAAAGTATGTGGAACTTTTATAAATTTTAGAACTGAGGGATTTTTACTTTTTAAAAACAAATATAGAAGGTCCAAATATATTAGATAAAAAACAATCAACTTCATAAGGTGGAAGATATTTATGTGGATTCTATTGGTTCAGATCATGTTGAAAGAGGTTTTTCTGAGACCTTTCTAAATCTTTTTCTATTTTGGTTTCTCGCGTGTTATCTTCTATTCCATCTCGTGTTTTTGGATTTTTTTTTAAGACTCCATTTCATTTTTTATACAAATTATAAATCTTTTAAAGAAAATAAATTGAATTCCCTCATCCACTGTCGAAATCATTTTTTTTCTATTTTTTTTGTCGGGCTGATTCACCGGAGCATTGCTCTTACTACATCGAGATCTGACCCCAGTGTCGCATCTGTCTATGGTGGGTGAGTCCCCCAATGAAGATTTTTTACATTCACAAGGTTTGAACCTGGAACCTAGTTCAAGTGATATTAAGCCGCTTAGCATTTGAACCAACCCCATTGGTGAATCCCTTATTTTTCTTAACCTTCTTATAACAGAGTGAGCATTCATACAAACAGTTTTTTTTTACGAAATAATATAGTCTATTATGTGAAATTAGAAGCAATTACAATCCTAATCAAATGTGGACAAATATAAAAGTAAAATCTCTCAACATGTTAAAGAATTAATTGCTCAATCAAACAATCGTGCAGTGTGATTCGTAGACTGATAAACATATACTAGTCTAAAAATATAAAAAATAGATAACCAAAATTAAAACACTGGACAGAACACAACAAAACACAAACAAACTAAACTTGTTATTGTCGCAAGATAAACATGCCCTAAGGCAAGACTTAATCAGAAAACAAAAGATAAAACACTGCAACCAAAATTTTTAATCCCCAACTAACGATCCCGAATATCCATAACCATAAGAATATCTGCTTACGCCATAACATCAACCAATAGTACAAATCTAAAACAATCTTGTTGTACATAGATAGATCTGGGTGTCTACTGTGAAAGATAACCGAGTATCTTGTCTAAAGGCTGATGAAGTCCAACCCAGTTACAAAACTATTAAGAATGACATTATGTAGCAAGAGATCCATGTTTGAAGAAGATAATCATATGGACGGTAAAACATAGATGATACAGATTATTCTTACAAAAAACACTGAAATTAAAAATAAAGAAAATGCAAGACAAGAAAACAAAAGATATGATAAAGAAAAAGCCTAATTAGACCTTTTCTCCCTCCCTAACAAACAAACTTACTAATGAAAGAGATGAAAGTTTTCAAATCAATAGCAGCTAGGGTTTTAGTTTAAAAACATTATAATTGTAGAATCGTATCAATATAATATATATCGCGAGATTTTTCATACAAACAGTTTTAATTGTTGGGAAAATGTGAGCTTTTAGATACTTTTAAAAGAACATTTATCCCACATTGGTCTTAAACAAGTGAATTTTTGACTTTATATTGAGATGTTCTGTATGAACTTGCTAAGTTGTGAGATGGAATATGCGGGTTCTTGCGTACATGAGAGAAATAGCCTAGAATTATTTCTAGTGTAAATTGGTGGATTTGTCCCTCTTTGCTTTAAATGCTTAAAACTATATTTTCAATTATGATTTGTAACTCCCTTCTGTTATGATTTTAATGGCTTATTATTCAATGACTTTCAACAGCTATAACAGGCTGTGTTTTTTCATTTTTGTTCACACCGAATTTTACATGCTCTCTTCTTCCCGTCTTTTCTGGATATATTAAGCATTTATTATTCATATGCCCAAATTCAAATCGAATTTGAAGAAATTATTTAATCATGGAAGAAACTATCAAGTATCCTTTAAAGGCAGTGTCTTAAAGTTCCTGACATTTTATTTCTCTTCTTTGAATCACACAAATTTTACTTAGCCTACATTGTTCTTAAGCCCAAAAAATTACTCAACCAAAATCACTCGGCTCAAGGTCACTCAGCACAAATTTACTCAGCATAAAAGAGGTCAACGAAGGTCGGCACTTATTTAGGTTAGCACAAATTTACCCAGCATGAAAGTGGTCAGCACATAATACGTCAGCACATAGGTCAGCATCAAATTGATCAACACATAGTCAACTCAACATTAACCACTCAGAGTCAGAATTCTGCCCAAATTTTCTAACACTATTTGAACTCATTCCTTGGATTCAATTGATGTACGTGGCAAACTCCTCCGTAAACATTCTTTTTAATGGATTCAATTCGTTTTATATATAAAATATTTTAATTTTATATGTAAAATGATTTCAAACGTGAATTGAATTGGTTTTGAATGTATTCTCATTGATCATTAATTGGTGTAATTTAGCGCGGATTTGAAACGTTTTCAACATTAGCATTTTGAATTTTTGGCATCAAATAGTAATTTTAGGTGTTTGAGATAAAAAAAATTTATGAGCAACAATAAATAGCTTTGCACAACAACATTCAGTAACAAACTAAATCAAACGAATCCTTAATGGCTTGTTATATGGCTGTCTTCCGATCTCTTTGGATTATTTTACTTTTAGAAGCACTTGTTTTTATCCTGTGTAGGCCTCTCTCAAGTTAGTGTAGAAGTAAACTCACAAGCCATCCTCAACCAAGTTAACAAGTATTTAATAATCAATAAATATTACCAAAACACAAAGATTACCTTGTAGATTTATGCTTTATTTGTGTATATTTCCTGTTGATTTTTTCTTGGTTGCTAAGAAACATCATTAGTTGTTGGGCATAAAAGATTGTATGGAATAACTTTAAGGACCTTGACCCATAAAAAATGCACCAGTAACACAATCTATACATCCCCTTTTCTCTCTAAATTGATTAAATATAGTCATACATATATACTGAAAGAAAATATTGGATGTTCGAAATTTCAACCGTTAATGGATAGGTTTTTTCAAAGGAAAATTTGAAAAGATTAGTTTTACGACTATATGGATGATTATTTCATGGGAGATTTAAAAGAGGTGTGCACAACTGTATTATTTTCAAGGAGCGTTCTCATCCGTTCTCATTGGATCATGACATTCTCTGTAAAAATTTCCATTTATGCAATTTTGAAACTATTGTAAATCCCTTATACATATTTTGTAAATTTGATCTCATTTGAAAGTTCTTTATTAATACGTTCTCTACTTTGTAACATGAGGGAGTGGTAAAGAGTGTCAATCTGGTTAGAATATTTCGGTGCTCTCGAATTACTCTTCGTGTCATCTTCACAAAAAAGAAACCAAATATTTACAAGTTGCCATCTACAGTCTCTTACGCTTTTTTCAAACATTAAATTTGAATATTAAATACATTCTTTATTAATTTTATTTTTGAATTTATCATGTATAAAAATATAAATTCTTATTCCTGAGTCAGCAACAAAAGAAGCTTTTTTTCTTTTGACAAATTCAAAGTGTGCTTAGCACTTAAGTTAGCTTAGCTATTTCTCTTTTTTCGGAGATATTTTTGGTAAGACAATAGGGAAAAGCGGAGAAATTGTACAGAGGACCGGGTCATTTGACATTAAAAATTAACTCTCTATAAATTTTGTCAAAATACCCGATTTTTTAAGAAACGTGACTAAGTTCCCCTGCATTCCGGAAATATAGAAGACTTTTTTATATCTTAGTACACAGACATTTGACATCAATCAGATCTTTAAAATTGCTTTTCACCCTCGTAATTTTTTGTTCTTTCCAACTAAAATTCATAATAAAAGAAAAATTAACTCTGTAACCGAATAAAAAATTGTTAAAATAGGCAACCATGTTTCTCAGTTGGATAACTTTGACACTAGTATTTTAAAATCCTTATCATTTTTAATCAAAAGCAAAGCTACTATCTTTAAATAGTAAATGAGACCTTTTTGTTACATTTCAAAAAAATGGATTGAGTACTTTGTTACAATAAAATGAAGTTGGAAGGCTAAACTATAAAAATAGAACTACATTTTACCAATGATTTCAGCCGATTATGTGGGAGTTTATTTACCAACTTCCAGAATTTTCTTAGATTTTGTTTGGTAAAAACAGAAGAAACAATAAGTTTGTTTTTGGAAAGTCACTTAAAGCTACTTTTAAAAAGCAACAAAGCTTATCAGTTAGGGAAAGCACAATTGCAGTCACTCCAACCACAGCCAGGATTTCGAATTCAACTAGGCACAATTATACATTTTTGTTGGGATGCAAACAAATGTTCCATGCCAGTTGAAAAGAACAGTGAACAATACCATACCATTTATGGGATATATGGTGTCCCCGAGCTTCAACGCCACGATGAGGGGTCCACAAGTAAAATTTCATGCCCCACCTGCCCGTAACCTCCCTTCTTCCATTGACATGACCAAGTTATACAAACAACATCAGAAAAATTAAGATATACAGTATTGGTTTGGTTTGCTGCAATCTGCACCTAAATCACTTGTCCTATAACAGATAAACCAGTTCAGGAATCCACAGAAAATGAGGAAATTAAAAAAATTATGGCAAAAAATGGGTTAGCATTGTAACCGAACTTGCTCTTCTGCCATTTCATTACAACCAACACTAAAAATCCTCAAATATTTACAATCTCAACTCATTTCAAGCTTTTGATTTCCAGACAACTTATTTTCTTTGTGGTTGAAACAAATCGAAACAATGATTCCATAAGTCCGTATTGCAATATGCATAGGAAGAAATTTACGCATAACCTGAGCAGGGGCTGTTTTAGCTGCTCTCCTGAAACGTGTTAACTCGAGATAAAGCTGCTGGATTTGCTTCCAGTATAGGACTGGCTTCTGTTACACGGCTCTTTCCCTCGCATTTTGTTTCGAAGTTTTTAAAAACCGAACCATTTGATACAGGAACCTTTTGTTCAGGCTTCCCACCTAATGGAGGACTCTTCGGGTCATCGATTCTCAGTGTTTTCGGGACCAAAACACAGTTTTCTGCTTGTTCCTCATCTCTAGAATGCTTGCCTAGCTTCGGCGACCCATTTCCCGAGCAACAACTGGCACTACTAGTAGAACACGACGGTGGTGAATTAAAAGCAGCAAATACAGGCATACAGTAAGAAGCCGGTACGAGTTGTACAGGAATATTGCTCGGCGGTGGACAAAACCCTGGTGGTACTGCTATTATCGGCCACTGAACTTGGGGCCCACTACCCGGGGCCCACGGAAAAAGCCACGGGGGCGGGGGTACGGGATAGCACTGAGGATGTGGGGCCGCAGCCTCACTAGAAGCTTTCAGTGTATCACCAACATGTCTAACGCTTTCCAATGACTCCCCTCCTAGGGGGGCCGTTGCCCCCCCTAGACGCTCCTCTACTTTATCTCGAGTATTATTGACTAGACTAAGTGTTTTCTCCATGGATTCGCACAGCGGTGCTTCTGAACTGAACTTCATAACCATCCCATTGTTCGAAGATTCTGCAGGAACTGGACTATTCTCCGATTCCGAGTTTTCCATTGGAATCCCATCAGGTGATACTAATATTTGGCGGTATTGCGAAGCTAAATGCTTATTTCTCCGCCTTCCAGCACCTATAGGGACATTTCGCATAGTTCCACCGGCAGTCCAATATCTCTGGCAGTTTTTACAGAAATGCCTCGGTTGGTTAACGTTGTAGTTGTTGAAGTAACAGAATTTTGTGTCTAGGCTGTTACATCTAGGACAGGGTAGAATCTTATCGGGTTTTTTGAATTTCTCCTGCTCTGTGCTACTAGAATTTGATCCTTCATTTTCTTCAACTCGGATTTGGTCTGTAACAGCAGACTTGTCCAGCCCGACAATTTCGCCTTTTGTAATGTCACTGCATCTGTTCTGAAATTCAAAAACCGGCAAATATGGAATCTTTATTATATCAATCCTCAATTTACAGAGAAACAAATGAAATTGAGATGCATTTATAGAACCAAATTAACTAACAACAAGAATCAATCCTAATGAATCAAATACAATAATGAATCATGATCAACAACTCAGACAAGCACCTTATTTGTAAGAAAGATTATATCCTTTTCAATTCAGAATTTAATTGAAAAAATTAGAAAAATGAACTTGCTGTTGGGAAGAGATTTCTAGACCAGAGAAACAACAAAACTGAAAAAAGTACCAAAAACGTATACCAAACAGAAAAAATGACTAGAGATAATGTATTTGCTTGTTTTCATTTAAGAATCAAACAAACAAACAGAAATAGAAATCACAATTAAAATCAACAAAGAAAACAGAACAAAAACCAACTATCTTTGGGGTTCATAATCACTATCATTACTCTAACACACAAACACATATATTCACCAAAAAAAAATGATCCATTCACATCATATATCAAAAAAAAATCACAGAGCACTACAAAAGCAAAAACCTAGAAAACTTTGAAGATGAATACCCAGAAAATAAAATCAACCCATTGAACTAATTAAAACAAGGATATTAAAAAAGTAGGTATATGTACCTTGGATGGTGGTTTAGCCGGAATTTGAATATCGGGAACAGAAATATTCCGGCCAAAGAGCTTAATAGCTGGATCTTTACTCATTTTTTCTTTGAATCAAAATAAGAGCTGAGAATTAATAATAACAAGACCCATAGATATAGCAAAAAGACTGCAAAGCTACCAAAAAATCAAGAAAGAAAGAAAGAGACGACCTTTTTATAACTTTATAGAATCAAAGCAACTCTCTTTTCTATTTTTCTCTCTCTAAGAACCCATAAAACCCTCTCCAAGTAAAAGAAAAAAGTCTCCCTGAAAAAGTCCGAAATGAGATGATAAAGTATAAAGAACGTGAAGGATCAGAGTCTTTTTGTCTTTTTATTTTTTTATTTATTTTCTCTCTTTTTTTCTTTATTTCAAAATAATTCCACATATATTTACTATCCCACCTAATTGGTAAGCCCGTAAATGAATTGAGTCAAGTTTAAATACTGACTGTTTAAGTATTGTTTATTCAAATTTTAATGAATTTGAACTGAGCTTGAGTTTGGTTAAATCGAGCTCGAGGCGAGCTCGAGCTTGTTCAAATCGAGCCCGAGCCGAGCTTCGAGCCTATCCCAAATTTTGTTTAAATCGAGAGCTCAATCTGTAAAAAAAGATAGAGTATGTAAGATGAAGATAAAGGATTTACGCACCAGAAATGATTTTAACTGTACTAAGAAGAGGAAAATGAGATTAGTGCTTTACTGAGCATGTAAAGATGGATAAATATATATAATAAGGATTGAATTGGACTTGAATTGCCTTTATTACTTTTCTCCTTATATATCACTTTATACATATTTTTCATTTACTCTTTATCTTATAATTTATATTTTTTTATACTTTTTATATCCATTTTTACACGCACTATTTTATATTTTTCATAATCTATCTATTTCATATTTATAATATTTAAACTTTTCAATTATGTTAACGAGCCTAATAAAGAGCCTGTGGGCGAACTAGTTCGCGAGCCTCTTATCGAGCATGTTTATGAGCTTTCGAGCCGAATACGCCTTATTCAAGCTTGGTTCGTTTACAATAACGAGCCTGAAATTTTATTCACGAACAAGTTCATTTATTAACGAACCGAGCTCGAATGAGCTTTGACCGAGCCGAACGCCGAGTAGTTCATGGGTAGTTCAGCTAGTTTAGAGGACTATGTAAAGATCATGTTGGAACCTTTAAATTTAGAGAATTAAATGCATTTAGGGTAATTACTCAATCATGTAGGATGGAATTATTAAAGATTTGACCTTTTTAAACTCTGTCTATAACTTACTATAGGCTCGAGGAACAAAAAGAAGATATGTAGTACTGAGTTCTTTATTTTTTTTATATTTGTGTATGACATATTTTTAATAGTCATATTTAATGTATGATTTATTCAATTTTTTAATATAGGTTTATTCAATTGCATAAAAAAATATGAAATATCAATATCGTTATTTGAAATATGAATATGACTTTATTGACCATAGATAAATTTATCAACCCTCCATTATTTTTTAAGTTATTGTATTAAAATTAAATATATTATATTTTAAAAAAAATTAAATATGTCATTCACTAATTAAGAAATTTAACAACTAATTTGCATTCCAATTTTATTATATTTGATATTCTTCCAGTCAATTTATTCTTATAAAAAAGTCATTCCTCAAATCAAATAATAAGTCGTTTTTAATATTTTTTTATATCCAACTTAAAATTTCTATTTATGATAATCCAACCTAGAATTTCTTACCTTCAATTGAGCTTTATCATTATATTTTAACATATATCTAGGAATAGAATACTTACTTTTGAAAATTATGCTCCAATACTTATTGTAAATATTCTCTAAATTCAGAAGAAAACATTTTATTTTCTTGTGAAAGAAATAATGGAAAAAGCTGGGAAAGTAAGAGTTGGTGTTACAGTTCCTTAATTTCACCATATGTCAGTAGTTTTATTTATTTATTTCTATCTTATTAAAATTATTAGATAGGTGTCATGTACTTTTTCTCCATTTTATAATCTTTTTCACAACATTATATTAATGCAAGTTGTCCCCATTTGGAATATCATTTTCACCCCTCCCATTTTATGATATCTATGCATCTTAGTTGCCCCTATATATGTAATGTTTATATAAGTATGGTTATGTTAGTATAACTTTTTTGAAAACCTTATGTTAGTATAACTAGTTTACTATTCGTGCGATACATAGATTATTCGTAATAAGTATATTAATTATAAGTAAGTTTAAACTTCAAAAAATTATTTTATAATACATATTTCATTTTATTAAAGTAGACACTGACTATATTATTCAATATGTCAAGTAGCAATATTATACATCTATTCCTACAAAACTAAAATAGCGTACAAAATCTCAAAATCAAGGTATATTTAAATTAAAAGTACACTTATATTTTATAATTTTTGTGTTGATTCGTTTCAACTTTCAAGCATGTAAAATAGATATTTTGTATTTAGTTGAAAAAATACTAACCTATATGAATCCATAATGACAAATATTAAACTATAAATTTTTATCTCGATAGCTTCCGTGCTTATTAAACTTGTGTAGTCTTTCATTTTTATTATATGTGCTTTGATACAAATGTTTATATTGATTGCGAAATTTGGCCACAATTTATAAGTGTGTAACGATAACTATAATTCACCCTAATTATTTATTTTCTTATAAAAAGTAGTAATTGCTATTAATTATTATCATTTTTCTAAATCAAACCTATTCAGAAAATATATTAAAATCTATTTCCTAAAATTTTGATTGAAGAAGCATTGATTTAATATTGATTTAAATTTATGAAAAAATATCCAATTTAATAATTGTTGTAGACGGCGGTAAAATCTGCTCATATATAGTGTAAAATCAATTAAAGTATAGAAAGCTCTTATATGTTAGCAAATAATTGGAAAAGTTAATAATAACATATCAAATATTCACATCGGTAAAAAAATAAGAATCAACTTGTAAAAAAATTTTAAATAATTGGATAATATGAACAACAAATTAAAATTTAAAGAATATGACTCTATTAATTATAATTATATTTAAGAACTAATCTGACTCTTTTTTTCTCATCAAATATTTTATTATTATTATTGTTGTTAGTATTATTATTTTAATTTTATTTAATTTTATATTTTAGTATTGTTATAATTATTATGAATATAACTAAAATATAATTTTTATTGTTTTTATATATAGATTTAATATTTTTATTTTATTTATTAAAAAATAATTAATAATTTATTTATTATTAATACTGTTTGTAGTTAGTTTCATCATATATTACTCATTATAAGTAACATTAATTAGTAATCTATATATGTAAAAGGTATAAGGATAAATTTTTTTTTAAGGTATAAGGGTAAAAGAGACTTTTAGGACTTCAGTTTCATCATTTATTATTTATAGTAATATATATATATATAATGTATAAGTATAAATTTTTTAAAAGGTATAAGAATAAAAAAGTCTTTTAGAACTTCACTAGATATATAATATATAGATATTACACGCAATCAAACATAGGACTAAAGCATTAACATGAAAATTAATTGCCCATACAAATTTTATTATGTGTACCTAAAAAAAATAGTTTATAGAAAATATATAATAAATAATTTGTTGTCTAAACTTGATTAACCAAATATTGTCATTAATTGGCAAAGTTGTTGCGATTGCGGTTTGCTGTTGTGGTTTATTATTGCAGTTTATTGTTGTTGTTTGCTACTCCCTCCATTTTTTTCATTATCGCTTTGGGTAAGTTTATCAATACTAAGAAAATATTAATTAAGAGAATAAAAGTACTAAAATACCCCTAATACTGATAATTTCTACTCCCCCATCTAGTTTTTATTGTCTTTTTACCTCCTTTTTTAGTTTTCTTTTTAGTTGTCAATTTATATTTTTAATGCATTTTTTACTGTTTTTTCTCTAATTTGCCCTTGTGTTAATGATGAGAGAGATGGTGTATGAATGAAAATTATAAGTTGATAATTAAGAAGAAAGAGAATATTTATATAAAAATGTAAGGGATAAATTAGTCATTTTAACAATATAATAAATATTTTATTGATATTAATGATTCAATTAAATGGACAATAAAAAATAGATGGAGAGAGTATTTGAAAAGAAGATTGATCTTTGTTATCTTTTATTATTTACAATGTTGCATTAAATAAGGGCAAAATGGGAAAGAATCTCAAACAATTACATTGGAATTTAAAAGTGTCACTCATTAAAAAAATTTATTTGGCTCTAAAATCATAGTTAAAAAAATTGAGAAAGTATTTATTATTAAGTGATCCGTATTTATAGTGTTTGGTAAAAATATAATTAATAGTTCTTTTAGAAATATAAAATGATAAAAATAGATATATTTTAAAAATTTTATATATATTTAGTGTGAGGATAAAATTGAATTATAGAATTCAAACCATAAAAAGGAATTGAAAAGTTTCAGTTTGAAGAAATTTTTAAAAGGAGTTAAATTCCTCTTAAAATTTTTTTTTGATGAATTTTATTATTACTAAACATATTATTTATGTTATTTTTTATTTAAACCTTAAAAGGAGCTTTTTTTATTTTAGTGCATCCAAGCGCGCTTAATGTGTACATGACGAAACAAGAATTACGCCTTTAAAAGTGAATTATATAGCGTTAAATGATTCATAATTAACGAAAATAAATGTTTATATATATAAAGAAAATAAATAAAAGGGAATTAAGATATGGTGCCAGGTGGCAAGTGAGTGAGCTGGATTTATGAAATTAGAGAGCAAGAGATTAAATAGTGGCTAAGGATGGAGCAGATGATGTAAGAAAGACAAATCATAAAGCAAATCAAAAAAAAGTGAAAAAGGGCAATGTCTGAGTGGGACCCAATTAAAGAAAATTAAAGCAACAGATTTTCATTTTCTTTTTCCTTATCAAAAAATATATTTATAGGTGAGAGCCAGAGAAGGGGAGGGCCCACTATTTGCGCCGCCTTCAATGCCTTTTGCCACTTTGCTCAACCTTTTGGTCTCAAAAAAAGGCCTCTTTTTATTTTCTTTTTCTATTTAAAAAAGGAAAGTAAAAGTGTATAAATTTTCATAAAAATATTAGTGAAAATTCCAATATTTCATGTTTTGCTCTTTAACTTGTAACTTTTACGGTGGAGTTTGTATTTCCATATTATTTTTTGAAAAGCTTTTATTTTTAAATTTTTTATAAAAATTAATAGTAAGTAGTTTTTAATTAATTAATATTAAGAGTTAAAATTTTTTATTAAATTTATAAATAAAAATTTTTATGATCAGTTCTAACATGAATTCAAAATATGTCCTATCCATTAAATATTAGGTGTCAGCTTCGGTTCAAAAAAAGAAAAATAAGGAAAACGACATACAGACATGGTCCTAACATTTTTCAGACTCTAACAAAATAGCATATGACAAGAATATATTAGGCCCTTTGAATAAAAGCTAAACATTAAAATAAAGTATATTTTTATGAAAAAATACTATTAAAATCAATATTGTCAATATTGGACGTATTATAATAATTAGGCTCATTACATTGTTAGTCAAATTGTAGATTGTTTGATCAAAAAATTTATTAGACTACTATTCTAAAAACAATTTATCGATAATAGCTTGCTTTTATTTATTTTTTTACATATTAATGTTTTCTAGCCAACATTGCATAAGAAAGATATAACAAAATTTCAATAACAAAATAAAATGAAACAATATTTTTCCAATTTGGTACTCTAAAAATAAATTATAAACTGACACCGAAATCAAACTACAGTAGAATTAGTAATATATAGATAGAATTGAGTTTAACTAGGATCTAACATTCCAACAACATACAAATAATAATAATTTCAAAACTATTAAACAACTCAAATCAATTATCACCCTAAGATGGATTTGCAATAGGGCAAGTAATTGAAAAAAAATTAAATCAATAAAATTTGGCCCTATTCAGATTGTAAAAAATTTATTCCTCAACCCTTATTTTGGAAATACAAAAAAATTGAATGAATATATTCGTTTATTTTTAAGGAAAAACTAAATATTTTCACTAAATCTATTTAACAATAGTAGTTTGGGAATTAGAGATTGTAGAAGTTAAAGATACGTAATTTGAGGGAAAAAATATAATTAATATTTCAAGGATTTTTTAACAATTAAAACAATAAATAAATAATATTAAATAATAATTAAAATAGTAACTAGTACAGTATTTTAAAACTCTCCACCTAATTTCGTCTGGGCCCTGCCTAGGCGCTATTTTGGGGCTCGCCGTCCGACTTTTCATTCCTCGGGCGCTATCAGGCGTTGGACCGACATATTGCCGCCTAGGTACCGCCTAGTCCGATTTTTTCCGCCTAGGCACCACCTAGTCCGATTTTTATCCAATTTTAAGATATTGATACCTATAATAATTATAGTTCAATTTTTTTAATTAAAAAAAGGTAGCACGGTTGATAAAACTAATGTACAATAAAATATTCTCACCATACAATTTTCATTTTGAATTTTAAACTGAGAAATAATAATCTATAAACCACAAAAAAAATTAATGAGAATATTTATTTTTAATGAATTGATTTTAATGTTGATGTATTTTTAAGTAAAAATTAACTAAGACTTGTATTTTCGTATGCTAAACTATATTTTTTTTAAAAATATATTTGTATTATAATTTATTTTTTAATTAAATTTATACTTTTATCTATTAATAATTATAAAAAATATAAAATTTATAAATCCGTCTAAGCGCCGCCTAGGCTCCACCCAGACACCACTTAAATATTTAAAGCCCTGACCATCTAACTAACACCTAACTATTTTTAAAACTTTGAACTAGTATATGAAATTGAAGTTGATAAAACAAGTCAATAAATATTTAAGAAAATATGAGCCCCTCGCAATGAGGGCCAAAGCACTTGTTGCCTACCCTTCGGAGCCGGAGCTAGAGACGGGCCTAACCACATACAACATATTAGAAATGTTCAACCAACCAAATGACATGTGAGGCAAACTAGTAAATTATTACAAGTTTAGAGAGCTACTAAGCAAATGTCATCCATTAACAGAACGTGTTAAATTCAAAGGAAAAATATGGATTATTCCTTGAAAATTTCTTCTTGTGAGATAATCAAATAATCCATAATTCAATTTATAACTTATATTAATAATATTTGTTGGCCCATTTTATATTCAAAGAATTAATTAATGGTAAATATTTAAATTAAGGTTCTATATTTTATATTTTGTCCAAAGATATTATATTAGTTATTGAGATATTATAATATCTGGAACTTACTTTTTTATATTTTATTATTGGTTACGTTCGCGAATAAAAAATAAACGAGCTTGTTTACGAATAAATTAACGTACTGTTCATAAACAAAATAAATTAGCTGTTCTTGAATAACTTGTGAACAAACGAGTTTGTAAACGAGCTAAACACGAATAAGATTTTGAGCTCGATGCTAGCTCGGCTCGACTCGTGTTCGATTAGAAATAAATGAGCTACACAAATAAACCATAACTCAACTTAATTCGACTTATTTACAGCCCTACATTGTACTTACATCCATTTGAGCTTTTCACCCTAAACCAAAGTGCATGAATTTAGTGACATGACATCTTTTGATTTGATGTATGCCACATAGGATGAAGGGTGTTATATGATTCTTCGGTGTGTTTGACTTGACGAGATTTTATATTAATACACATATTTTTTACGTCTTACTCTTATTCAAGGGTTAAGAATTTATTATGAAGTATTTAAATGGAGTGAGAAAATAATTGATTAACTGTTAATAAATTCTTGAATTATAAAAGGGTGTAAAAAATCAAATGTTTAATGTAAATTCCCTTAACTTGCGAGAGCTAATAGAACAATTTAGACAAATATTAGGAACAGATTAGTTATTTTTCAGGAGTAATAAATAGTAAGGAATGGTGGCATCCGACAATGGGGGCAAGTTGAAACGAAAACTAACGCATTCAATCTCTTTTAATTAATCTATTTAAATTCAAAAAGAGTTAAACCTATTCCCTGTAACTTTCGAGTTCCGTTCTCAATTTTTTTTTCAACCTTTAGATTTTAGTTCTATGTTCACTACCTTTAAAGAATTTAAGAAGTGTAGAGTTGTGAGTTCATAAATAATAAAATTGATAAAAATGCAACCTTATTTCTAAAAAATAAATTATCTTTCCACATTTATTTATTATCACAAGTGGCATGGTTGAATGTTAGGTTTTCATGCTTGTTGTTGTTATTAATTTGAGTGCATTTATGACTTCTATTGCCAGTTGGGTAATAATGTTTTACAAGTAATTTCATCCTTCGTTCGTTCTCTAGTTAGGTAAGTTATCATTTCATCAAAAGAAAAATATATACACAACAGAAAAATCTAGTCTAAAATTTTGACTCGAAAATAAGTAATATTATAATATAATTGGACACACGTAGGATCGGTCCTAAATATATATAAGACGTGCGACGGTTTAGAGTTATAAATTTTAAAAGAAAAGTAAAAGAAAGGAGATATAATAATAACAAAACTTCTATTATTATTTAATGTATTCAGGATTCAGTTTCTTCTTTTATCTTTAATTTCATTGAAAATGAATTGAATTTATGTAAATGAATATTGAACGTATGCATCCTTGCCATCTTCTCTCCTATATATATGTTTGTTTTTATTAAAAAAGAAAGAAAGAGAGAAGAATCCACAGACAAAGAAAAAAATAAAGCTCTTAATTGTTGTTCAGACTTTTGTTAAATTTTCTTTAAGCTTCCTAGGTTTTTAGTTATTTATTCTTTAGTGATAGTATTTTATACTCAATTGTATTTACCTAACGTCTGTTGTTATATTCTGAGAGACAATTTATAATACAAGGTAAAATCTATCTTAAGGGTGATTCGGGCCTTAACAGAACCCTCTTATTAATTAAACGTTTAAAATGTTAATTTTAGTATTATATTTTTTTAAAAATATTTTATATTTTATAATTCAAGTTACTAATATTTTATTTTCTCTCTTATATAAGAATTATATATACTTAATATCTAATTTTTCTTAACATTCTTAAGATATATTTTCAGTATTATATTCCTTCAATAGTGATAAACTCGGACTACCGTGACTTGGATTCCCATGACATTGGAATACCTTAATATTTTTGGATAAATTATTGGACTTAATTTGGACAACATATACATTTAAAGTGACTTAAAAAAACTTAATAAATTTTTTTTTGTCATAAGGACAATTTATTAGTTATCTTTATTATTATTATTAATTACTATTTTGATTTTTTTTGGTTTATTTGAAAATTTCAGGATTAATAATGGCTAATCCGATCCCATCAAGTGGAGGTGTTGGTCCTAAAATGCTCAAGTCCATAACGAACAAAACTAAAATAGACAACGTGGTCCTATTGGTGCTGAGCCGATTAGTACTAGATCAGTTGTATCTGTACATGTTGATGGACTAATTGCTTTTGGCCATGCTGGTTGTGGACCAATTATTTTTGGATTTACAAATTTTGGTTCTATTCAAAGAAATGGCTTTGAAAATATACAAGGCCAAGATAACCAAAATGGACAATTCAGTCCTATTGGTTTTGGACCTAGTGGAAATAAACTTTCGAGTTCTGAGCTTGTTTTGCCTAACGTCAAGGGGTTTTAGGTTTATACCCTATAACGATACTCGAAAGATCAAAGAAATTCAACGATTCGAATTTCAAAGTTGGGCAACATAAAATGCTATTTTATTTTACTAGCATGGGACACCATAAAATACTGAAAGATGATCCTCCTTTCGTTCTCGAAGGAATGGATAATGCTTCTCTTTAGTTATTTGTAGATGGTTGGAATCATGTGGATATTCTTTGTAAAAATTATATTTTGAATGGTTTAGTTCAAAACCTCTATGAGAGACGTATTGCAAAAGAATTGTTGGATTCCTTAGACAGAAAATGCAAACCTGTGGAAGTGGAAGCTAAGAAATTCTTAGTAGACCAATTATTTAATTGTCATACGATTGAATCAAAATAAGTTGCTAATCAAGCTGTGGCGAAATCAAATGTAGGGGAAGTCTTCAAAGACTTTCAAAAGGGCAAGCAACTTGTTAAACTCAAGTCCAAAAGTGGATCAAATGTTAGCATATTCAAGAAACAAAAGTTTATTGGAAAATGCTTTAGTCCCAACAAGATGAGACATAAGTCCTCTAATTGTAAATTGACGAAAATGGTCAATGAAATTGAGGCAAACGCTATAAAAGAAATTATAAAAGATGTGTATGACATCAACGTATGTGCTGTAATTTCTGAGGTCAATATGATTGACTCAAACCCAAAAGAGTATTGGCTAGATACTGGTTCTACTTGTCACGTGTGTTATGACAAGGAGTCTTTTGTTGGATTGACTCTTATTGATGATTGGGAAAAGCTCTACATGGGCAATTCTGCTACTTCTATTGTCAAAGGCCATGGAACAGTGATTCTGAAAATGACTTACGACAAAGAAGTAAAACTTCAAAATGTCTTGTATATACATGACATAAGGAAGAATGTGGTTTCTGGGAGCCTTTTGAGTGCACACGGCTTCAAAATGGTATTTGAATCCCAGAAATTTATTTTGTCTAAACGAGGCATGTATGTGGGAAAGGGATATGAATGTAATGGAATGTTTAAATTCAATTGTATCTCTTGTAAGCATGGTTCTATTAACATGAATAAGAACAACGTTTCTGCTTATATGGTTGAGTCTTCTAATTTATGGCATAGTAGACTTGGACATGTTAATTCGATACGTTATGACGTTTAATTAACTTGAATCATATACCCACATTTCATATTGATAAAACACATAAATGTGAAACTTATGTTGAAAAAATTAACAAGATCTTCATTTCATTCTGTTGAAAGAAATTCAGAACCACTTGATTTGATATATACAGATATTTGTGACTTGAAATTTGTTAAATCAAGAGGATGAAATAAATATTTTATTACCTTTATTGATGATAGCACAAAATAATGTTATGTATATTTGCTTAAAAACAAAGTGAAGCTTTAGAGAAATTTGTACTCTATAAGCAAGAAGTAGAAAACCAACTTGATAAGAAAATTAAGAAGGTTAGGAGTGATCGTGGTGGTGAATACGTTGCACCATTTGGCAAGTTTTGCTCCCAAAATGAAATTATTCATGAAGTAACACCACCTTACTCTCCACAATCAAATGGTGCAGCTGAACCCAAAATTCGTACTCTAAAAGAGATGATGAATGCAATGTTAACCAGTTCTGGTTTACCACAAAACATGTGGGGAGATGCCATTTTGTCAGCGAATTATCTTGTGAACAAGATACCACGTAAGAAAGAAGACAAAACCCCTTACGAATTATGGAAGGGTAGAAAACCTTCATATAAATACTTGAAAGTGTGGGGGTGTCTTGCAAAGGTGATTGCACCATTACCTAAACGTATGAAAATAGGTCCAAAGAGGTGGATCGTAGTTTCATTGGCTATGCTAGTAATATCAACGCATATCAGTTTCTTATACATGAATCTAAAAACTCGAATGTACACAAAAACACTTTGATTGAGTCAAAGGACACTTCATTTTTTGAAGACATGTTTCCATGTAAGGAAAAAGGCGAAGGGTCGGGAGCTAAAAGGTCTTGAGAACTTAACGAAAGTAACGGTCAAGTTGATCAACAATATGTTGATAATTATGACAATCTTCAATCAATGACTGAAGAAGATGATCAAAATTCTCAAGAAGAGAATAATACAGATCATGTGGTAGAACCTAGAAGAAGCAAAGGGGCAAGAGTTGAAAAATCCTTTGGTTCAGATTTCTTAACGTATATGGTTGAAGCGGAACCTCAAACGTATGAAGAAGTTATAAGCTCCACTGAAAGTCCTTTATGGAAAGAAGCCATAAGGAGTGAAATTGATTCCATTTTGCAAAATCATACGTGGGAATTAGTGGACCTTCCTCGTGGAACTAAGCCACTAAGTTCTAAATGTATTTTTAAATGTAAGCTAAAAGCTGATGGAACAATTGATAAGTACAAGGCTCTTTTAGTCATAAAAGGTTATAGAAAAAAAGAAGGCCTCGATTACTTTGACACGTATTCTCCAGTGTCGAGAATAACTTCCATTAGTATAATACTTGCAACTGCCGCTTTGCGGAATCTTGAAGTACACCAAATGGATGTGAAAACTGCTTTTCTAAACGGAGATCTTGAAGAAGAAATCTACATGGAATAACCCGAGGGTCGTGTGGCTTCTGGTCAGGAAAGGAAAGTTTGTAAATTGGTGAAATCTTTATATGGGTTAAAGTAAGCACCAAAATAGTGGCATAAGAAATTTGATGATGCCATGATGGCTAGTGGCTATCACATAAATGAGCGTGATGTATGTGTTTATGTCATATGTCATTTTATATTTGTATGTTGATGACATACTCATTGTTGGAAGCAAAGAGAGAGTGGTAAAAAGTACCAAGAATATGTCAAATTTTAAATTTGACATGAAAGATATGAGACTAGTTGATGCCATTTTAGGCATCAAAGTTTAATGTTCACCTAACGGTCTCATATTGACGCAATCACACTATGTGGACAAGATACTTGAGAAGTTTAATAAGAGTGATATTGGTAAAGCCAAAACACCGTTAGACGTTAGTATGCATTTGTTAAACAACAAAGGTGAATGCATAGACCAAGTGGAATATGCAAGGTCATAGGCAGTCTAATGTACCTCACAAGTTGTACAAGGCCTGATATTGCTTATACTGTTAGTAGTTTAAGCAGATTTACAAGTAATCCGGGTAAAAGCCATTGGGATGCAATCGTGAGAATACTAAGGTATTTGCGATATACTCGTAATTATAGACTGCACTATACGAGAGAACCTGCTGTACTAGAAGTATATTCTGATGCTAGTTGGATAGCTGACATCAAGAATTCTAAAGGTACAAGTGGGTATGTGTTCACTCTAGGAGGAGGAGCCGTATCTTGGAAATCCTCAAGGCAAACGATTATAACTAGTTCCATAATGGAAGCTGAGTTTGTGGCCTTGGATAAAATTGGAGAAGAAGCTGAATGGCTACGTAACTTCTTAGAAGATATTTCAGAATGGCCTAAGCATGTGCCTGCAATTTGTGTACATTGCGATAATCGAGCAATGATTAAAAGAGCATAGAACGTTATGTATAATGGTAAGTTGAGACACATGCGTCGTCTATATAATACCGTGAGACAACAGATCTCAACGTTGGTCATCTTTGTTGATTTTGTAGGATCAAAGGATAACATTGCGAATCCGCTAACCAAAGGGTTAAACCGAGATCAAGTTGAAAAGAAATCTAAAGGAATGAGACTAAAGCCCATGAATATTTAAGGTGCTATGTGAAGGAAAACAAAACCATGTTTAACTGGAGATCCCAAGATCTTGGTTCAATGGGACAACCTAATTGCATAGACCTTGTGAGGTCACTGTGGGGGTAATCCTATGTCCATTCCTATGATGTAAACAGTGACAAAATGTGTTAAGGTTAAGCAATGCTTTTAATGATTCTTTGTGCATTAAAGTTTAAGCAAAAGTAATCACCTATGTGAGAGTGAAGTGGGGTCGCTTCAAAGAAACTAATGGGGGCTTAGTTATCTGAAACTCTTGCAGAACCAGGAGATGTTCACGACCATAATGAACATAACCATGAGAACCAAAAACCGAGTTAGATTAATATTTGTGTGTGGTATATCATCGTTTATACAAACGGCAAAATAGTTCAGGGACATCGCGTTTACGAGTCAGCCAGTAAATTAAATATACTTTCACAAGAGAAGGTTGAAGGATTGTAATCCACCTATCCTATATAAATATCAATGTAGAATATTATCACTAAATCCAATCTATCATTTTTCTGATTTCTTTTATGTAAGGGATTATTATAAATTTAAAAAAGAAAGTAAAAGAAAAGAGATATAATAATAACAAAACTTCTATTATTATTTAATGGATTCAGGAAGAAACAGCTTCTTCTTTTATCTTCAATTTCATTGAAAATGAAATTGAATCAATGAAATTGAATTTATGGAGATGAAAATTGAATGTATGCATCCTTGCCCTCTTCTCTCATATATATATATATATATATATATATATATATATATATATATGTTTGTTTTTACTGAAAAAAAAGAAAGAGAGAAGAATCCACATATAAAGAAAAAAATAAAGCTCCTATTTAAACTTCTATTTAATTTTCTTTAAGCTTCCTAGCATCTTAGTCATTCATTATTTGGTAATAATATTTTACACTCGATTGTATTTGCTCAACATCTATTATTATATTTTGGGAGATAATTTATCATACGGGACAAAATCTGTCTTAAGGAAATCGATTTGGGCCTGAACAGAACCCTCTCATCTTAATTAAACCGTTAAAAGGTTAATTTCGGTATTATATTTTTAAAAAATATTTTATATTTTGTAATTCAAGTTACTAATATTTTATTTTCTCTCTTATATAAGAAATTATATCTAATTTTTCTAATACTTAAGGCTCATGGTTAAAAGGGGTCCATAATTTTTTATTCGGCATACATGTATATATATAAGTATAAATAAAGCTTTGAAATAGTTTTTATCTATTATTTAATACAATATACTTCAATTTCATATAAACAATTTTTAATTCTAAACCCCATATTTCTTATTTCACGTAAGGCCCTGAAAATATTAAAATCGGTCCTAAACGGGTGTTATATATGTATTTACTGAGAAGAGAGAAAAGAAAAAAAATCTCCCTTTAGTAATTAAAAAAGATAAATCTTCTATCCCCGTTATGTGATATTCATGTCTTTACATATTCTATAATTTTTGGAGGAATATAATCTATTGTTTTTATATTGGTGTTTTGATCTATTTTTGTCATTTAATTTGTATATCAACTTTTTCTTTTTTGTAAAAAAATTTTTCAACCATTATTTTTCTGTGGCAAATGTCTTAGCCTAGTGATTAAGATTGGATTAGTAATTTCTATAAGTTTTAGGTTCGAATCTAATCTAAGGTATTTGAGGAATCTTCTTTGTATTATTATCGTAAGACTGAACTTATAATTTCTAGAGGTCTTAGATTCAAACCACATCCGAAGTGTAATTTTTTTTAATTCAATGTAAATGCCATTTCATAATTTAGAAAAACCTAAACGTTACTACGCAAACTTTTTTTTTTTAGAAAAATACCTAGCTTTTCTGCCTACAAATGCCACACTTGTCAAAAATTAATTGCTAAATAGCAAAATAGACCCTAATTTGAGGGGAAATTATAAAATGGATAGGATCCTTTAATTCTTTCTTTCTGTATGATATGTGTTATAAAAATAAATATAATAATAGAAAATAATGGCATAAAGAAGTTTATAAAATATATGTTATATATGTAAAGAGAATGAATTAAAAGAACCGACTATTATATAATTTCCTAATTTGAGGATAACATTTTTTTGACTTTATTTTTGAATTATAGAGTTTGGAGAACATTCGGACAATAAAATATGTTGATTTTAAGTCCATTCTGTGCCAATCACTCTATTTTTTTTATAAATATAATTTCCTAAGGCTTTTATTTTTTTTAATTTTTTTTGGATATATATCAATTAAGCTACATTTAATTTTTTTTGCGCCAATCACTTTAGTTTCATGAGCCGAATTAAAATATCTATTCCTTCATTTTTTGACAAGTATCACTTTTAGTATAATCTCACATATCAATATTATACTCCATCCAACTTTTATTACTCGTCTTCGAACACATTTCATATTTTTTAAGGAATCAATTAATTAAGATAGAAAAATACTATTATACCCTCTAATTAATATTTAATTTTACACTCCATTGTAATTAATGATAATAGGATAAATGAGGGTATAATTAGAAAACTAATCCAAAAAGTGCCTAGATATTTGAGAATGATAATTAAAAAAATATTTAAAAAAGTGTTTAGAATACCTATTTTAAAAAGACGGAGGAAGTATTAAATAGGGTAATAAAAATACTATTATATCCTTAAAGTTAATTCTTTATTTTTTTTACTTTTTATAATAAACGAGTAAATAAGGATAAAAGAGAAAAAAAATGTACAAATGCATTATAATCCAAAAAGTACAATTTATTTTAAAAAAAAGTTCATTCTGAAGTGCCACGGTGCGGTAGTATATCATGGGATTTTATAAAAAGCTTCTGATTTTTTGTACCTCTCTCTCATCTAATGGTTGAGAATTGATGAGAGATGATTTAATTAATATAAGAGAATATTTAATTAAGCTCATCAATTCTTAATCATTGAATGAGAGAATGGTATAAAAAAAAGTCAAAAACTTTCTATAAATTCCCGTATAATATTGGGTTAACTCTCTTACAAATAAATATAAACTTTCCTTTATTCAACGTAAAAAAAAAAAAAATCTGAATTCATATATTTTCTTATTTTGATTCCAATTTATATTGTTCAAAATGGATAGCTGAATTCCATCACACAAGTTCCTTATACAATATCTCATAGCTTTTTATTGTTTCATAATGATCATTTTCTTAGTCTCACATTTTCTCTTTCAAATATATAAAAATTCAATCAATTGGACTCGATCTAAATGATACGTCCCCTAAAGGTGGATGAGGATTATGAAGATCAAACCTCAAATCCTACTAATTGCTACTAATAAAAAATATATAAAATTACCAAGAAAAATTTCGTCTAAATTTCTATAATTTTGTCTTTCATTTCCATCACAATGATCAACAACTACAATAGAAATCTAAGCCTCAATCTGCTAATTAGAATTAAAATTAGTCATTTTCCAGTTTTGCATATGAACTTATACCGAGCAAAATTTGGTTTGGTTCAAAAACCGAATCAAAAACTAATAAGGGAGAAAATAAAAATAAAAAATCAAACCGAAATAATTTAGTTTGGTTTGATTCGATTTTCTTTCTTTTTTGTTCTCTAATGCTAAAAACCGAACCGAACTGAACCAAAACCGAAAATCGCAAATTTCAGTTCGGTTCAGTTTTTCGGTTTGGTAATTTTTGTTTGATTACATTCAACTCAGGTCAACTCACACACATAAATACAAATGAACAAGATCTAAATCAAACTGGAATTTTGTTTAGCATTTAAGATCGAAGACAAAGCCTTTATGTAAAATCGAAGGCCAGGCCTCCATGTAAGTCCACTATGGCATTTAGAGTTATAGAGCTAAATTTGGACCAGACCTTATACGGAAGCCCAGTTGTTGTAAAAACATTATTGGAACCAAAATAAAAATTACACGTGTTACCAGTTAATTATTTATAAAAATTGAATTATTTATCCTGATTTTATTGGCTTGATACATGATGAATGATGTGGCGTAAAATAAAATTTTTGCAATTGATTCCATTATCCTTCTCAAAGTTCTTCGTCGTGGAATATAAATGCAAATGAGTAAAGAGAATTTCAAAAATTATAATAGAAATTGATTACCTGTTAATTATATAATAAAAGATTAGATCCACATAAATGGCTATTCTAAAATTTATTTTGTTATTTATATTGACCAAGTTGTCAGCATAATAGGTCTAAATGGTAACAAAAATTAATATATATCACAAACTAATTAGCTGATGGAACCGATTGGAACATAAACACGCTGAAAAACGAGTTTATTTTCGTGGCTTATGCATAATATTTTAAGTTGATTATGTGATTTATTGAAATGATTAGAACTAATTGTCTCTTTACTTAATATTTATTGGAGTTGATTTTCAAATTAGCTTTAGGCTGTTAGTAGGCCTTGTATACGAGTTGTACCACTTAATAATCTCTTTTAGATTGGATTTTGTTATTCCCTTACTGATATGATAATTTGAAAATTAATTTTAGGCAAATTGAATAAATGTACAACTACGTAACAAGTTTATTACTTATTAGTGTCATACAAGATTCAGATAACTAATTAATAACCGATGGGGATTTTTTTATTTAATATATTTTTTGTACTTTTTATCTCCCTCGCACCGCCACCGTGTAGAACAATTGGAATGGTAGTACAGTAACAGTAAGTTTAAAAGTATAGTAAAGAAATATCAAATATCCCACTTCACACTATAACGTTCACGTCAATGGAGTAAAAAAAAGACAAGTTTCACAAATGAGCTGTATCGTTTGGGACTGAATTTAAATAGTATTGACTTATTGATGTAGGGCCACATTATTAATAATTTAATGTGATATATTTTTTATTTTTCTATCTGTTATTATTATTTGATGTAATATATTTCTTACTTATTTACTATTTTTATCGTTGGATTTCTCTATAAATAGGAATTCAATTTCTTCATTTCATATATCTCAGAAATAAGAAATAAAAGTTTCTCTTAGATTCTCTCTCTATTTTCTCTTATTATTGTTATAATATCCTTGCATATATAGTTAATTTCTAACAAGTTATCACTACGAGCTTATTCTATCAATCAAGGATATCAACAAATAAATCCAAAGTAAGACATAATTATTTTATTTTCTATAAATATATATTATACCTATAATTCTTAATATGTCTAATATCAAAAGTTTGGAATTTATTCCCCTTGATGTATCGGGAAAAAATTATCTTACTTGGGTGCTGGATGCAGAAATGTATCTAGAATCAATGGGTCTTAATAATACTATTATTGAAAATAATAATATTGGACCTTAGTATAAGGCAATGGCTCTAGTTTTTCTCCGCCGTCATCTTGATGAATCACTTCAATCAGAATATTTAACGGTCAAAGATCCTGCAGATCTTTGGAAATAATTAAAGGAGAGGTTTGAACACCTAAAGAAAAAATCTCTACCAAATGTCCAGTATGAATGGATAAACTTAAGGCTACAAGATTTTGAATCTATTAGTGCATATACTTCTAAACTTTTTCAAATTACATCCACATTAAGATTATGTGGAAAGGAAAATAACTGATGAAGATTTATTGAAAAATACATTTTCTACTTTCATTTGAATAATATGGTGTTACAGGAACAATATAGAGCAAAAGATTATAAAAAATATAGTGAATTAATTACTGCTCTTCTCCTAGCAGAACAGAGAAATCAACTCCTGTTGAAAAACCATGAACTACGACCTACCGGAACAAATCCATTCCCTGAAGCGAATGCGATAATTCATAATAATTTTAATGGACGCGGCCGCAGAAATGGTCGTGGTCGTGGTCGAGGTAGAGGTCGTAGTAATGGGCGTGGTAGAGGATATAATAATAACAATTTCCACCAGAAGTGGAAACATGTTAATAATAATAATAACAATAATTTCTACCCGAAGTGGAAAAATACAAATAACCACCAGAAGTGGAATAATCAAATTGAAAGATTTGATAAAAGAAATAACAGTCAAGATGATGAAAATAAATGCCACAGATGCGTTATGACTGGTCATTGGTCAAGAACTTGTAGAACCGCTAAACATTTGGTAAACTTATACCAAGCATCTCTCAAGAAATGTGCGGAACCAAAAATCAATTTTATATTGGATGATAATACCCCAACTAATGAGCCTACTAATATCCCTAATATGGAGATGGATGATTTTCTGTTACCCAGCAACAGTGGCAAGGAAAAATTTGAATAATTAGTCCATATATTTTGCTTAATTAGTATATTGTAATTTTTATGTTATTGGTTTGCTTTTGTTATTGCTACTTTTTATGTAATGTTTATTTATGAATAAATAATAATGTATCTTTCATTTTCTTTCATTTCTTCAATGAAGAAAATGAATTCTTTTCCGGTATTATATGACTTCAAGGAAAATGAAGGAAATTTATGTATTGTAGATAGTGCCACCACCCATACTATTCTCAAAGAGGCAAGATATTTTAATATTTTTAAAAAGGGTGAAACTATTGTTACCACAATATCGGGACAAACAAAAATGGTTGAAGGCTCCGAAAGAGCTAGTATTAAATTACAAAGGGGAACAAAACTTATTATAAATAATGCATTATTTTCCCCGAATTCTCACAGAAATTTATTAAGTTTTAAAGATATTCGCAGAAATGGATATCATATTGAAACTGTGAGCGAAGATAATAAAGAATGTCTTTATGTTACAAAAATAATTTCAAGTAAGAAATGTATACTTGAAAAATTTTATACTCTTTCATGTGGCTTATACTACACATATATTAATATGATTGAGGCCAATTTGACTATAAACCAGAAGTTTATAGATTCAGATACTTATAAAATTTGGCATGATCGACTGGGTCATCCTAGTTCGATAATGATGAGAAAAATTGTTGAAAATTCATATGGGCATCCATTGAAGGACCAGAAGTTTCTTCAAAATAATGAATTATTTTGTGCTGCTTGTTCGGAAGGAAAATTAATAATAAAGCCTTCCAGAAGTAAGGTTGGAATAGAATCGCCAGCATTTTTAGAGCGCATACAATGTGATATTTGTGGACCAATTCATCCACCATGTGGACCATTTAGATATTTTATGGTTCTAATTGACGCCTCAACTAGGTGGTCACATGTATGCTTATTATCTTCACGAAATATGGCATTTGCAAGGTTACTTGCTCAAATTATAAGATTACGAGCACAGTTTCCCGATTATCCTATTAAATCAATTCGTCTTGATAATACTGGGGAATTTACATCCAAATCATTTAATGATTATTGTATGTCGATTGGAATAAAAGTTAAACATCCTGTAGCATATGTTCATATACAAAATGGTCTAGCAGAATCATTTATTAAACTTCTGCAATTAATTGAGAGAACGCTAATTTTAGGAATAAATCTCCTTACTACAGTTTGAGGTTATGCAATATTGCATGCAGCATCTCTTATATGTTTAAGACCAGTAAGTTATCAAGATTATTCTCCATTATAAATAGCTTCTGGTCATGAGCCTAGTATTTCTCATCTTAGAGTTTTTGGTTGCACGGTATATGTGCCTATTGCTCCACCACAAAGGACTAAAATGGGTCCTCAAAGGAGATTAGGAATTTATGTTGGCTATGAATTCCCTTCAATAATTAAATATCTTGAGCCATTAACTGGCGATATGTTTACTGCACGATTTACAGATTGTCATTTTGATGAAAGCCCTTTCCCAAAATTATGGGGAGAGAATAAGAGCCTAATTTGGGAAAAGAATATAATATGGAATGCTTCATCACTTTCTCTTATGGATCCTAAATCAAATGATTCTGAACTAGAAGTTCAGAGAATAATCCATCTTCAACATTTAGCAAATTGATTGCCTGATGCACTCGCTAATCCTAAAAGGGTAACAAAATCGCATATACCTGCAGTAAATACGCCAATTCATATTGAGATTCCTGAAGAATAACCTATGGATAATACTCTAACACGTCTGAAGCGTGGGCGACCTATTGGTTCAAAGAATAAAAATTCTAAAAGGAGGAGAGTTGTTGATAATGAAGATATTCCCATTGAGGATATAAATATAAATACACTTTCGGAAGAAGTGCAAGCACGTGCAGTGCAAATACCTGAAGCTATTGAAAATGAAGAAATTCAAATAAATTATATCAATACTGAAAGAAGATGGAATCGCAATAAAATAGTTATAGATCATATTTTTTTCATATAATGTTGCGATCAATATTGAAAATGAAAATGTGGATCATGAGCCAACATCTATTGAAGAATGCCAAAGTAGAAATGATTGGCAACAATAGAAAGAAGCAATTCAAGCAGAGCTGAATTCTCTTGAAAAACATAAAGTATTCAGACCAGTAGTTCGAACACCACAGGATGTAAAACCTATCGGTAATAAATGGATTTTCATTAGAAAGAGAAATGAGAAAAATGAAATAATAAGATATAAAGCCAGATTAGTTGCACAAGGTTTTTTCCAAAGACCTGGGATAGACTATGAGGAGACATATTCTCCAGTGGTGGATGCAATAACTTTTAAATATCTTATTAGTTTTGCAGTGCAAGAAAATTTACAGATGCACTTGATGGATGTTGTCACAGCTTACCTTTATAGTTCGCTTGATAATGATATTTATATGAAAATCCCTGAAGGATTAAAGCTGCCAGAAAAATATGGCAAAAGAGAACTTTACTCGGTAAAGTTACAAAGATCCTTATATGGATTAAAACATTCTAGGCGCATGTGGTATAACCGTCTCAATGAATATTTATTGAAAGAAGGATATAAAAATGATCCAATTTGTCCATGTGTTTTTATAAGAAAATCAGGATCTAATTTTATTATCATCTCAATTTATGTTGATGATTTGAATATTATTGGAACTCCAGAAGAGATTCTAAAAGCAGTTGATTCTTCAAAGAAAGAATTTGAGATGAAAGATCTTGGAAAAACAAAATTGTGTCTTGGTTTGCAAATTGAGCACCTTGAAAAAGGAATTTTAGTGCATCAATCAAACTACACAGAAAAGATCCTGAAACGATTTAATATGGACAAAGCACATCCATTGAGTAACCCAATGGTTGTACGATCACTCGATGTGAAAAATGATGTTTTTCGTCCTAGAGAAAATAGTGAAAAAGTTCTCGGTCCAGAAGTACCGTATCTAAGCGCAATAGGGGCTTTGATGTATCTTGCTAATAACACAAGACCGGACATTGTATTTTTTGTCAATTTATTATCAAGATACAGCGCTGCACCTACAAGACGACATTGGAATGGAATTAAACATATAATACACTACCTTCGAGGAACTATTGATTTAGGCTTATTTTATTCACATGAATCTAAGCTTAAATTAGTTGGATATGCTGATGCGGGTTATTTATCCGACCCACACAAAGCTCGATCTCAGACGGGCTATTTATTCACATATGGAGGAACAACTATATCTTGGCGATTGACAAAACAAACAATTACAGCTACTTCCTCAAATCATGCAGAGTTAATAATTATTCACGAGGCAAGTCGTGAATGTGTGTGGTTGAGATCATTAATCAAACATATCCAAGAAGCATGTGAAAAAGTTACGATCAAGGAAGGTCCGACAATAATATATGAAGATAATGCTACTTGTATTGCTCAATTGAAGGAAGACTATATTAAAGGAGACAGAACAAAGCATATTTCACCAAAATTTTTCTTCACTCATGATCTGGAAAAGAATGGTGAAATTAATATTCAACAAATCCGCTCTTGTAATAATTTAGCAGATTTGTTTACCAAGGCTTTACCTTCCTCAACTTTCAAGAAATTGACTTACAGCATTGGAATGCGTCGTCTTAAGGATCTCCAGTTAACTCGCGAACAGGGAGAGTAAACACTGTACTCTTTTTTCCCTTAACTGAGGTTTTTATCCCACAAGGTTTTTCTGTAGTAAGGTTTTTAACGAGGCAGTGTTCCATTCGCTGCAGATGATACATCAAAGGGGAGTGTTGAATTATTGATGTGAATTATTGATGTAGGGCCCACGCCATTAATAATTTGATGTGATATATTTTCTACTTTTCTACCTATCATTATTATTTGATGTAATATATTTCTTACTTATTTACCATTTCAACCATTGGATTTCTCTGTAAATAGGAATTCAATTTCTTCATTTCATATATCTCAGAAATAAAAAATAAAAGTTTCTCTCAACTTATCTCTCTATTTTCTCTTATTATTGTTATAATATCCTTGCATATATTGTCAATTTCTAACAGATAGAACCAATAATATTTCAGGCCAGAATTTATAATTAACTTCAATTTTAGCGTCATATTATCTAAGGAAACAGTTGAAGAACATAATCTGCATCAATAATATGTAAATTTTTAGTGTAAAATCTAAAAAAAAACATAACACGTGGTTTTCCGATTTTGTTTGAAGGGGTTTGTGAATTTTTTTTCTTAAATGGAATATGTAGTTTTTTTTCTTATCTGATTCGTCGGAGCTTTGCTTTGACTACATTCAGATCCGACCCAGGTCACGCACCTGGCTGTGATGGGTGAGTCTCCCAATAAGAATTTTTGCATTCACTAGGATTCGAACTTGAGACCTTGTTTAACTGATACCAAACCACTTATCATTTGGACCAACCCTTATTGGTGGAATATGTAATTTTAAAACTTAGTAAATAAATGAAAAATTATAAAAATTAATTTTTTAAAGAATAATACTGTTATATAGTATATCTCAAATAATTCAACATTCTTATAATTTAACCATATCATTTTAGAATTATGCATCAAGTATTGAGTAACTTTCGGATTTTTTTTTATTTTTGTTATTATTTTTTAAGTTTATCATTATTTCTCTAAAAATATTCTAAAATTTATTATTGATGTATATGTGTACTTTTATTAACCAACGATCTAAATTTCAGTTTAAAATAGAAAAATTACTCTTTTTCATGACATCATTTAATATTAGCGACAATTTATTTGCTAATTTTAAATTACATACCTCATTTTGAAAAAAAAAAATCCATAAACGATATTTGAAAAACAATGAAACAAGAAGTCAAGTTTTTGTACTTGACCTAAATTTTTATGAGACATAATGCATCAGCAGGCTCCTGTAGTTGATCTGAATTACTTACTGCTTCCTGAACTTTCAAAGGTCACTGTTGTTGGATATGATGTATGCCCTTAAGGTAATTAGGACGATATATCTTAATTATGTAATAGTACAAATAATTTTATTTAATTAATAAAGGCATTTAATCTTTTGTTTATATCGATGTGCTTATAAATATATTATAGCTGGTTAAAATATTATCATTGATGTATGTATACAAAAGTCCTTGACATATCATAGCATGAAGTCAGAGAAATTATAGTTGGACTATATTTAGTGGAACCTGCTTCATGTGCAATTATGATTATGTCTAAACTATCTCTAGTCATAGTTTCATCAAGAAAAGATATTGATGAAGCGGAAAGACTAGCATGTGGTCAACTTTTTTGGAAATGGTCCAAGCAGTTAATCTCGTAAGGACTGAAGGTGGTGCCTTAAGTTTGACACATGGATATATCTGGGCGATATATTGGAGACCACAGCAAGATAAACACTTGGGTATATATATATCAATGTGGTAGTGTTTATCTTCATGCAATAAGCTTTACGAATATCCTCATACTTGGAATACTAGTTACCTTGTGTGGTACTATTACTATACTTATGGTCATTACTACACACTCATTAATTTAATGTGTTACGGGTGATTACGGATATAGTGATGACAACACGTTGGTAAGCTGAGTAGTCGGAAAGGATCCATCGCTCCGGATATATTAAGGAGTTGTACCTGGCCACTTGTTAAAGTGATGATTGCCATAAAGCCTCTAATCAGAGTATGTGTTTGATAGAAATGGTTTCTAGTCAAACACACTATGGTAAAAGGCAATATACTTCGGTAATAAGTAAATTACTGGGATAGCTTGGAGCAACCTTGCTATTAGTGGGTTAACACTTTAACCGAACCCTATAAACCAGATGGTACTAATATTAAAGAATGGAAGGAGTTCATAGCATTAGATAACTATTGCATTAACCGGGACTGAGTCATAAGCATAAATGACGTTCCGAGTAATGGGGGATGGTAGACCCTTGCTAGAGGCATACTACAGTCGATTAAGGTAATCGAGTTCTATTCACGGTCTAGAATTTCGAGCCAATGGTTCCATTAGATCAAGGGTTGGTTAAGCCTTAGCAGCTCAATACTTCGGGATCCTATAAGGTCACACAGATTGGACCTTCATCGGACTAAGTAAAGAACTAATTGATTTATTCTATTATGAAAATATAATATGATAATAATTAGATTATTATTTGGTTGGACCAATGGTTTATTTTTGACAGGGGACTAATTAATTAGGGTCATAAATAAATTGGCTAAATTGATTAGATCATTTTTATAAGCTAAGGAATTTATCTTTGACCGGTAACTAATTTATTAAGGTCGAAAAATAAATATTTATTTGAAAAGGTTTAAAAGGGAATTTTCTAATCAGGGCAAAAAGGGGTTGGACCCTACAGAAATGGGGCCCATTTTTTGGGGCCCCATATAGGCTGGATAAGGGGCGGTTGGCTCGCCATTGCGAGCCCACGTGTTGGGTCACACCAGGGCTACTGAGCAGCGCTGGGTACGCCCAGCACGGCCTAGCCCGCAAGCTGGGCTTGCAGGCACACACAGCGTGCCCACGAGTCCTACTGGACCCGCGTGGCTAACCCACGTGTGGGATGTGCACATTGGAAAACAGGGGAAGCTTTTTGCTTCCCCAAGCCTATGTATAGGCTTTCCCTTCTTCTCTTTCAAGCACCGAGTCCAAAGTAATTCCTACGATAAAGGTTTTTGAACAAGTTATATTTTGAGGAGCCCAAATTTATTTGGGCACCTCTAGTTTATATTTTTGGGTGAAGCTTCTGGAATGATCTAGCAACTACTCGAGGCTTCTCAATTCTTCCTCTCGGGGAGGTTTTGGTTGGTAGGGTTTGTGTAGATACTCATAGAGGTTATCCTGCGCTTGGAGGCTTGTGCAAGAAGCACACTTCAACTGGTAAGTTTTCTTTCTTTCTCTTTTATTATTAGGTCTTTTACTTCAAGCGTTTTTAGACTTAATAATATGCTTAGGTTATTTTGCATGCTTAGTTTATTTTATGCTTAGGTTATAGCTTAGAGTTATAACATGTTTAGGTTATAGCTTAGAGTTATAACATGTTTAGCATAAAATATATATGCTAGGATATAATTTAGAATTATGGTATGCCTAGCCCTTTTGCATGCTAACCTAGGTAGAGAATTATTTAGTTAAGACTTTATTTAATTTATATGAAACTAATAGGAGTTCCTCGGAACAAGGACAAAATTTTGAATTTCCGCCATGCCTATTATGCATGTTCAATTTGACTGTCATTTCCCAAAAACTGTAACCCCCGAACTTGTAAAAAATGCATTAGTTTGTCTCTTATTGCTTGTAACGACCTGAAATTTCAAAATTTACTTGTAATAAATTATGATGGTATTAAAATATCATGAAAATTATTTTTGTAATTATTGTTATTATTATTGGAATTAAGACATGAAGACATAAGGGTTAACTAGGTTAGAGGGATGAATTAGGCATTTAATTATTTGTTCAATGGCATTATTGAAAAAATAAATAAATAAATAAATTCATATAATCCTATAATCCTACATGTATACCTTCATCCCCTTCATTCATCTCTCCCTTATCAAAAAATTTTCCCTAATCTAAGAACTTCCGATTTCTTCGATTCAACTTCAAATTCTTGTTAGAAATTGATCATAAAGCTCTATCATCATCAATTTCAGTGAATCAAGGTTATAAGAAGAGGATTTCAGATTTTAAGGTTCATATGAACAGTAACCTGAATTTGAGGTGAGTATTTTTGATGAAATTAAAGCTTAATTAGTATAATTCATGGTAGATTAAGCATATTTATGGTATTAGGAAGTTTATTTATACAATATCTTGATAGCATTATATATGGCTATTGTAGAGGAAACTAGTGAAGAAAATCAAAGGCAAAAGAGGTAGAAGAGAGCTAGAAAGAGCTTAGAAAAAGGTTTGTGTCTCTAATTTCGATTTCTCGGTTTTTCAGAAAATTTTCAGATTTGTATACCTGTTTTGTTTTAATGTTTTCTCTTGTTATATAAATCCGATTTGAATG
Organism: Euphorbia pulcherrima; assembly: GCA_947683365.1. NCBI lineage: Eukaryota > Viridiplantae > Streptophyta > Magnoliopsida > Malpighiales > Euphorbiaceae > Euphorbia > Euphorbia pulcherrima. Next base: position 39,369,612 of record CANTUS010000008.1, on the reverse strand, counting down.
ATTCTTAATTCTATTAATATCTACAGAAACTAAGGAATATATGTTCAGAAGAAAGCTTGTTGAATTTCATTTGTTTTCAATGTGAAAGTTTCGTTTGAAGTTGAGTCATGAAATTTGTTTTCGGAAAATCTCAGCTTTGTACACTGTTTAGTATTTTGATCATAACTTTGGTTATACAATGTGGATATCTATGATTCTGGTGGATTTGGAAAGATGAGACATGTGGCTAATTATGTTTAGAAGAAACTTCTTTGATTGAATGATGTATTAATGGTGAAAAATGCAGGGGAATCAGGTCACGAAATCTGAAATTTCTGAAAAATATGAATGTTGATTTTATTGTGTTTTTAATTGAAGTTTGATGCTTTAAAATTTAGGATTTGAATTTCTTAACTATTGAAGTTATGTTGAATTATGTTTGATGATTTATACTGAAATTTTTAAGATGTTACTTTGACTTATTGCCCTTATTAAACGAGTAGAATACGGGTTAGGGTAGATTGACGCCAATAAAGGGGGGTATAGTACTGTACAAACAATTGAAGCTTTGGCTTCCAGCTTCGGCCGATATTCTGATAAAAATTTATTGATATTGAAGCTTCGGCTTCGGCCTTGACCGATAATTTGATATTGAAGCTTCGGCTTCGGGCTTGACCGATATATTGATTTTGAAGCTTCGGCTTCGGGCTTGACCGATAAATTGATATTGAAGCTTCGGCTTCGGGCTTGTCCGCTCCCGTATCCATTTTTCCGTTTTTCATGACTTGTTTACTTTCGGCAATAAGAGCTTTGAATGTTTTTCATAACGAAATAATATATAAATTTTTTAAATAACGCTACTCTAAGTTTTTTGATTAAATTTATATTAAATGGATATATAATATTTTTTATTTTATATATTGTATATAAATTTTAATTCTTTTAATGCGTAATTTTTATATATCATAAATCAAATTTATTAACTTTTTTTATCCAATCTATACAATATAGAATTCGATTTGAATTCTTTCATTAGATTATATTAGTTATTATCTTGTGTTTTGTTTTTATTTGAAATATAACTTTAAATCATAGAATATTTTATTTAACATTATTAATTTTTATATGAGTATAATTTATATTATATGTTTAATATCAATATACATATATAAAATATTTAGTATTTTTACATGTTTTAAGAAAATCCAGTTCGACCACCGATTTAATCCGGTTGAACCTTAAATCCATGAACCACTCCCTTCACCGGTTCGATGGCCGGTTCGGTTCTAAAAACCATGGTCTATAATATAAGTTTTGTGTTTTGGTTTTATAAAGTTGTTCAATTTATTTTTTTGATTTATGAACATACTTTGTTTCTATTTTAAAGTGTTAAAAATGTTCAAAGTTATTGTATTTCTTTTATGGACACCACTAAGCAAATTACTTATCGTGTAGTTATTTTTCTACACGTAGGTGGAGATTTATAGATAGCTTGGACCAAAGTGATATAAGTGAATCAGCTGAAGAGCAAATAAGGAAGGACTCGAGGTGGATTTATATTTTAATGTAATATTATGGTTTGTAGAATATTGGCATGTACTAGATACTGTAAGAAATGTAAAGTGGCATTGAGAAAAATTTGGAGAAAAATTTGAAGTTGTAAACATTATATTTGTATTTGTACATATTAAATCTATAAGTATTAAACTTTATATAGTGGAGTAGAGTTATTTATTGGGTGATTATAGTTACTGTGGCACTCCCTATAAAGGGGTGTTACATTTGTTGGTATCAGAGCGAGGTTTAGGCGATTCTAGGACTAAGATGTACATGCCATTTAGGATATAAATATGATGTGTTAGTTATTGATCTACTTTGGTCCAATTTTAAGGTATAGGTTATTACTACTAAACTAAGGGAAATAAGAAAGATGATGATGAGAGTATAATGTTATTAGATAGACTCTTAAAGTTATGCGATCTGAGGACCCAAAACTTGATAGTATGCTTAGGTTATTGTTGTTAAACTCTCATTCTTTGATAATGATGCATATGCACTAATAGATCTAAGTTCTTACCATTCATATATATATATATATATATATATATATATATATATATATATATATATATATATATATATATATATATATATATATATATATATATATATATATATATATATATATGTACTGCATTAGCACAAGAGAAGAGGTTACATGCATGTAGAATAATTAGGAGAGCATATTGAGGTGACTAATCTTATAAAGCATAGTGAGCTAGTAAACAAAGTGTATATGAATTGCCCTATTATGATTCAACATAAACTTTTCCTTGTAAATTTAATTGAGTTACCTTTCCGAGATTACGATGTTATCTTGGGAATGGATTGGTTATCGAAACATCGAGCTATGGTGGATTGCAAAAACATGGGAATGTCACTTCAAGTTTATAATGGAGAGGAAATAGTTATCGTGGGGGAAAGATCAGATTATTTCCGTAATATAATTTCTTTTATTAAGACTAAAAGGCTGGTTAGGAAAGGATGTCAGGCCTACCTAATCTTCGCTCTAGAATCGAAGAAAGGTGAGTTAGAATTGTAGAATAATCCTGCGGTATGTGATTTTCTAGATGTATTTCCAGAAGAACTACCGGGGTTACAACCAAAAAGAGAGGTAGAATTCGCAATTGATGTATTGCCGAGTACCGCACCAGTATCCAAAGCACCATATAGAATGGCTCCTGCTGAACTGAAATAGTTGAAGATCCCATTGCAAGAATTGTTAGACAAAGGATTCATACGCCCGAGTATATCCCCGTGGGGTGCACTAGTGTTGTTTGTTAAGAAGAAAGATGGGTCGCTCCGATTATATATTGATTACCGGGAGTTGAATAAATTATAGTGAAGAACAAGTATCCATTGCCAAGGATTGAAGACTTATTTGATCAACCCAAGGGTGCCAAATACTTCTCCAAGATTGATTTGAGATCGGGCTACTATCAGATGAGATTGAAAGGTGATGATATTGCAAAGACGGCTTTTCAAACCAGATACGGGCACTATGAATTTTTGGTGATGCCATTTGGTCTAACTAATGCACCAGCATCATTTATGGACCTTATGAACCGTGTCTTTTACTTATATTTACACAGGTTTGTAGTGGTTTTCATTGATGTCATTTTGGTGTATTCTAAGTCATGGGAAGAGCATGATCAACATTTGCGGATAGTCTTCCAAACTTTGAGGGAAAATAAATTATATGCTAAACTTAGCAAATATGAGTTTTGGCTTGAAGAAGTTTCTTTCTCAGGCCATGTTATTTCTGCAGAAGGAATTAAAGTGGATCCTACAAAGATAGAAGCAGTTATCGAATGGAAACCACTAAAGAACCCTACAGAAGTCAAAAGTTTCCTTGGCTTAGCAGGGTATTATAGAAGATTTGTGAAGGGATTTTCAGTCATTGCTACCCTGCTGACGAAACTACTTTAAAAGAATGCAAAATTTGAGTGGAATGACAAGTGCCAAGAAAGTTTTGAGAAGTTGAAGGCGATGTTGACAAAAGCACCCATCCTTACTCAACCAGAGCCTAGAAAAGACTTTATAATCTATAGTGATGCTTTGCATAGTAGTCTTGGGTGTGTTTTGATGCAAGAAGGGAAAGTGATTGCCTGTGCTTCTAGGCAATTGTAGAATCATGAAAGGAATTATCCTACCCATGATTTGGAAATGGCTGCAATAGTCTTTGCCTTGAAAATTTGGTGACACTATCTTTATGGAGAAAAATATTATATTTATACAGATCACAAAAGCTTGAAATATTTGCCAACATAGAAGGATTTGAATTTAAGGCAGAGAAGGTGGATGGAATTCATTAAAGATTACGATTGTCTAATTGATTACCATCCAGGAAAGGCTAATGTAGTGGCAGATGCTCTCAGTAGAAAGACAATAATGGCACTAAGGGCTATGAATACGGGATTAGCTCTTACCAGTGGTGGAGCCTTAATTGCAGAATTGAAGATTCAACCTATACTACTACAATAGGTTAATCAAGCATAAAATGAAGATGATGAGTTGAAGGTCATTCGAGTAAGGACACAGGTGTGTATCGTAGATAACTACATGGTTCGAGAAGATGGGTGTCTATATTTTAAAGATAGACTATGTGTGCCAAACAATGAAGAATTAAAGAAGAATATCCTACATGAGGCGCATAGTAGTCCTTATGCGATGCATCCAGGAGAAAATAAGATGTACCAAAATTTGAAGAGCCATTATTGGTGGAATGGGATGAAGAAAGACATTACTAACTATATTGCTCAATGTCTAACTTGTCAATAGGTGAAAGCCGAACATCAAGTTCCTTCTGGATTATTACAACAAATAACAATTCTAGAATGGAAATGGTAAAGAATCATAATGGACTTCGTGACATCTTTATCACTTACACAGAAGAAACATGATGCAGTGTGGGTTGTTGTAGATAGATTGACAAAGTCTGCCTACTTTCTTCCAGTTAGGATGGATTATTCACTTGATAGGTTAGCTCAGTTATATGTAGATGAGATAGTGCGGCTACACGGAGTGCCTGTTTCAATCATTTCTGACCTAGGTCCAAGATTTACTTTGAGATTTTGGAAGAAGTTGCAAGAAGCCTTAGGTAGTAAACTTCATTTCAGTACTTCATTTCATCTTCAAACATATGGTCAATCTGAAAGAATAATTTAGGTGTTAGAAGACATGATGAGAAGTTGCATCATTGAATTTGAGGGAAGTTGGGATAAGTATATGTCTCTTATGGAGTTTGCCTATAATAACAGCTATCAGTCACGCATACAAATGGCGCCATACGAAGCATTGTATGGAAGAAAATGTCAAACTCCATTATATTGGACTGAGCTTAGTGAAAACAAGATTGTGGGAGTGGATTTGATTCAGGAGACAAAGCAGAAGGTAAAACTTATTCAAGAGAGATTGAAGGCTGCATCGGATAGACAAAAATCTTATGATGATCTAAAAAGAAAAGACATTACTTATGAAGTGGAGGATAAAGTATTTCTCAAAGTATCTCCTTGGAAGAAAGTCCTGCGATTTGGTAAGAAAGGCAAGCACAGTCCGAGATTCATTGGCCCATATGAGGTTATAAAGAAGGTTGGACCGGTAGCTTATCGGTTGGCACTACCCCCGACACTCGACAAAATTCATAATGTATTCCATATGTTGATGTTAAGGAGATACAGATCAGATCCATCACATATCTTATCTTCTGATATCGTAGAAATCGAACCCGACCTGACGTATGAAGAGGAACCGGTACAAATCTTGGCGAGAGAGGTTAAACAATTGAGAAACAAGTCTATTCCTTTGGTAAAAGTACTTTGAAAAAATCATAAGGTTGAAGAAGCAACTTGGGAAACGGAGGATACAATGAAAACTCATTATCCGCAACTATTTTCAGGTAATTTTTGAAGACGAAAATTTATAAGAGGGGGAGAATTGTAACGACCTGAAATTTCAAAATTTACTTATAATAAATTATTATGGTATTAAAATATCATGGAAATTATTTTTGTAATTATTGTTATTATTATTATTATTGGATATAAGACATGAGGAAATAAGGGTTAATTAAGTTAGAGGGATGAATTAGGCATTTAATTATTTATTTAAGGGCATTATTAAAAAAAATAAATAAATTCATATAATCCTATAATCCTACACGTATCCCTTCATCCCCTTCATCCCCTTCATCTTCTTCATTCATCTCTCCCTTGTCAAAAAAATTTCCCTAATCTAGAACTTCCGATTTCTTCGATTCAACTTCAAATTCTTGTTAGAAATTGATCATAAAACCCTCTATCATCATCAATTTCAGTGAATCAAGGTTAGAAGAAGAGGATTTCTGATTTTATGGTTCGGATGAACAGTAACCCGAATTTAAGGTGAGTGATTTTTTATAAAATTAAAGCTTAATTAGTAGAATTCATGGTAGATTAACCATATTTATGGTATTAGGAAGTTTATTTATACAATATCTTGATAGAATTATATATGGCTATTGTAGAGGAAACTAGTGCGAGCAAATCAAAGGGAAAAGAAGAAGAGAGCTAGAAAGATCTTAGAAAAAGGTTTGTCTCTAATTTCGATTTCTCGGTTTTTCAAAAAAATTTTAGATTTGTATACTTGTTTTGTTTTAATGTTTTATCTTTTTATATAAACCCGATTTCAATGATTCTTGATTCTACTGATATCTACAGAAACTAAGGAATATATGTTCAGAAGAAACCTTGTTGAATTTCGTTCGTTTTCAATGTGAAATTTTCGTTTGAAGTTGGGTCATGAAATCTCTTTTTGGAAAATCTCAGCTTTGCATACTGTTTAGTATTTTGATCATAACTTTGGTTATATAATGTGGATTTTTGTGATTCTAGTGGATTTGGAAAGCTGAGACATGTGGCTAATTATGTTTAGAATAAACTTCTTCAATTGGATGATTTATTAATGGTTAAAAATGCAGGGGAAGTCAGGTCACGAAATCTGAAAATTCTGAAAAATATGAATGTTTATTTTATTGTATTTTTAATTGAAGTTTGATGCTTTAAAATTTAGGATTCGAATTTCTTAACTATTTATACTAGAATTTTAAAGATGTTACTTTGATTTATTGCCCTTATTAAACGAGTAGAATACGGGTTAGGGTAGATTAGCGTCAATAAAGGGGGGTACAGTATTGTACAAATAATTGAAGCTTTGGCTTCCGGCTTCGGCCGATATTCTGATAAAAATATATTGATATTGAAGCTTCGGCTTCGGGCTTGATCGATAATTTGATATTGATGCTTTGGCTTCGGGCTTGACCGATATATTGATTTTAAAGCTTCGGCTTCGGGCTTGACCGATACATTGATATTGAAGCTTCGGCTTCGGGCTTGTCCGCTCCCGTATCCATTTTTCCGTTTTTCATGACTTGTTTACTTTGGGCAATATATGGTTAATGTGTTTGGAAAAATTGGATATAAATTTGATTGTACTTTGAAAGGTTTATAATATAAGTTTTGTGTTTTGGTTTTATAAAGTTGTTTAATTTGTTTTTTTTATTTATGAACATACTTTGTTTCTATTTTAAAGTGTTAAAAATGTTCAAAGTTGTTGTATTTCTTTTATGGACACCACTAAGCAAATTGCTTAGCGTGTAGTTATTTTTCTACACGTAGGTGGAGATTTATAGATAGCTTAGACCAAAGTGATATAAGTGAATCAGCTTGAAGAGCAAATAGGAAAGACTCGAGGTGGATTTGTATTTTAATGTAATATTATGGTTTGTAGAATAATGGCATGTACTTGATAGTGTGAGAAATGTAAAGTGACATTGAGAAATATTTAGAGAATAATTTGAAGTTGGAAACATTATATCTGTATTTGTACATACTAAATCTATAAGTATTAAACTTTATATAGTGTAGTAGAATTGTTTATTGGGTGATTATAGTTACTGTGGCACTTCCTATAAAGGGGTGTTACATTGCTAATGTGGCATGGGGAGAAAAAAATATATTAGAGTGAACTTTGACTATTTTACAACATATGCCACTAGTTAACCTACCGTTAATTTAACTTGTCAAGATTTTGATACGTGAGACACATATACCCCAAGCGATACACAATATGAGGTTATAGAGAAGTCCGATATTCTTTGGCCCATATGAGGTGTAGAGAATGTTGGATCGGTAGCTTATCGGTTGGCACTACCCCCGACATTCGATAAAATTCATAATGTATTCCATGTGTCGATGTTAAGGAGATACAGATCAGATCCATTACATAACTTATCTCCTGATATAGTAGAAATCGAACCCAACCTGACGTATGAAGAGGAACCGGTACAAATCTTGGCGAGAGAGATTAAACAATTGAGAAACAAGTCTATTCCTTTGGTAAAAGTACTTTGGAAAAATTATAAGGTTGAAGAAGCAACTTGGGAAACGGAGGATACAATGAAAACTCAATATCCGCAATTGCTTTCAGGTAATTTTCGAGGACGAAAATTTATAAGAGGGGGAGAATTGTAATGACCTGAAATTTCAAAATTTACTTATAATAAATTATTATGGTATTAAAATATCATGAAAATTATTTTTGTAATTATTGTTATTATTATTATTATTATTGGATATAAGACATGAGGAAATAAGGATCAATTAAGTTAGAGGGATGAATTAGGTATTTAATTATTTGTTCAAGGGCATTATTGAAAAAATAAATAAATAAATTCATATAATCCTATAATCCTACACGTATCCCTTCATCCCCTTCATCCTTCATCCTTCATTCCTTTCATCTTCTTCATTCATCTCTCCCTTATCAAAATTTTTTTCCTAATCTAAAAACTTCCGATTTCTTCGATTCAACTTCAAATTCTTGTTAGAAATCGATCATAAAACCCTCTATCATCATCAATTTCATGAATCAAAGTTAGAAGAAGAGGATTTCAGATTTCAAGGTTCGGATGAACAGTAATCCGAATTTGAGGTGAGTGATTTTTGATGAAATTAAAGCTTAATTAGTAGAATTCATGGTAGATTAAGCATATTTATGGTATTAGGAAGTTTATTTATACAATATCTTGATAGAATTATATATGGCTATTGTAGAGGAAACTAGTGCAAGCAAATCAAAGGTAAAAGAGGTAGAAGAGAGCTAGAAAGATCTTAGAAAAAGGTTTGTGTCTCTAATTTCGATTTCTCGGTTTTTCGGAAAATTTCCAGATTTGTATACTTGTTTTGTTTTAATGTTTTCTCTTTTTTGAATGATTCTTGATTCTACTGATATCTACAGAAACTAAGGAATATATGTTCAGAAGAAACCTTGTTGAATTTCGTTCGAATTCAATGTGAAGTTTTCGTTTGAAGTTGAGTCATGAAATCTGTTTTTGGAAAATCTCAGCTTTGTACACTGTTTAGTATTTTGATCATAACTTTGGTTATACAATGTGGATTTCTGTGATTCTGGTGGATTTGGAAAGCTGAGACATGTGGCTAATTATGTTGAGAAGAAACTTCTTCGATTGGATGATGTATTAATGGTGAAAAATGCAGGGGAAGTCAGGTCACGAAATCTGAAAATTCTGAAAGATATGGATGTTTATTTTATTGTGTTTTTAATTGAAGTTTGATGCTTTAAAATTTAGGATTTGAATTTCTTAACTATTTATACTGGAATTTTAAAGATGTTACTTTGATTTATTGCCCTTATTAAACGAGTAGAATACGGGTTAGGGTAGATTGGCGTCAATAAAGGGGGGTACAGTACTGTATAAATAATTGAAGCTTTGGCTTCCGGCTTCGACCGATATTCTGATAAAAATATATTGATATTGAAGCTTCGGCTTCGGGCTTGACCGATAATTTGATATTGATGCTTTGGCTTTGGGCTTGACCGATATATTGATTGAAGCTTCGGCTTCGGGCTTGTCCGCTCCCGTATCCATTTTACCGTTATTCATGACTTGTTTACTTTGGGCAATATATGATTAATGTGTTTGGAAAAATTGGATATAAATTTGATTGTACTTTGAAAGGTTTATAATATAAGTTTTGTGTTTTGGTTTTATAAAGTTGTTTAATTTTCTTTTTTGATTTATGAACATACTTTGTTTCTATTTTAAAATGTTAAAAATGTTTAAAGTTGTTGTATTTCTTTTATGGACACCACTAAGCAAATTGCTTAGCGTGTAGTTATTTTTCTACACGTAGGTGGAGATTTATAAATAGCTTGGACCAAAGTGATATAAGTGAATCAGCTTGAAGAGCAAATAAGGAAAGACTCGAGGTGGATTTGTATTTTAATGTAATATTATGATTTATAGAATAATGACATGTACTAGATAGTGTGAGAAATGTAAAGTGGCATTGAGAAATATTTAGAGAATAATTTGAAGTTGGAAACATTATATTTATATTTGTACATATTAAATCTATAAGTATTGAACTTTATATAATGGAGTAGAGTTATTTATTAGATAATTATAGTTACTATAGTAGTATCTATAAAGGTGTCTTACATTGCTAATGTGGCGTGGGGAGAAAAAATATATTAGAGTGAACTTTAGCTATTTTTCAACATATGCCACTAGTTAACCCCAAGCAATACACAATGTCGGATTCAAACGCATAATGGGACAAACTGATACATGAAGAGTGAATAGCTTTTTGCTAAATTGAAGGGGAAATTGGATTATGGCAATTAGAATGTGCTCCCTCCGTAATAACTGACATTTTTTACATTTTTTCACATGCTAATATTTGATTAATTAGGATAATAAAAATATTAATATATCTTTAAAGTTAACTCTTCATTTTTTTTTTTTCACTTTTTACGATAAAAAAATATAAATAAAAAAATAAATATAAATATATTATAATCCCGACACTTATTTAAAAATAAATTTCTTTCAAAATCAACTAAATATTTAAAAATAAAATTCTCTTTTAAATTTGTCGGCAGCCTCCCACTCTCCACCATCTCCGCCCACTTAGCAATTCATTAAAAAGTTATACTATTCCCAATCAATATATAATACACTCCATAGTCAATAAATTAATTATTAATAACAAACAACCGTGTCTGTCTGTCCTCTTCATGATTTACATAATAATCCAAGCATAAAGAGGACCACTTTAAGCAGGAAACACCAAATTAAAGATGAAACTTAAAACACAACTTCTTTTATTCTTGGATGTTCATGGCATTTACATGGATAAATTCATGTCATTAATTTAATCATTTTTCTTAAATTAGGCTCTTCCTGGAGTTTTTGGGTCATGGTGATTGTTTGCTCCCGTGCCTGGATAATCTAAGCTTTCCAATTCCATTTTTTCATTACCAACTACCTCTTTTCCTTCATTTATATCCATTGCATCCTGCACTTATCAAAATTAATTAAACTTTCATTAACAGTGTTTGGAGATCAATTGAATTTCTTATTAATTGTTTCAAGAAATCAGAATGTTAAACTGCAAAACAAAAAGGAAGAAAGACAGCGTTAAACTAATAGAATAATTTTCATTCTCTCTAACAATTGATTAAAGAATCTACAATTAATACAGATACGACAACTTTTGAATATTGCAAGAAAATGATCTTTGTAGCAAAAATGGTATTATTAGATTTTTTTTAATGAGGCCAGGAACTGGCTTCAATTTATTAAATAAAAAAGAAAATATAAATAAAAACAAACTGAAATAAAACAAGGAAAGACGAAAATAAAGAAAAAGAAAAATTAAATGAGCATAAGCAAAACTAAAAAAAATTCAGGGAGAGTATTTGTCAGGTCTCCAACACATGCACTAACTGATTGTATAACCATAGAAAAATTATTTTTTTTCGTGAGAATAAAAGCATATCTTCATCATCGATATCATGCCAGGAGTTTTCGTAGCAACAGACTTTTTAAGAGATTAAGAAAGAGAAAAGAGCAGAAATTGCAGGTTTCTTACGTGGGGAGTGAGTGAATCTTGGACTGATGTTTGTGAGCGTTCTTCAGTTGACTTGAGACTTCCTGAAATTGAATATATGAAGTTAAATAATTTGACAAACAGATTAATTAATTATGTGAAGAAGAAAATTGACTTACTAATAGCTAGAGAAGAAAACAGAGAAGAGATAACCAGAAAGAGTAAAAGGGAAAGAGCAAGAGAAGATTTAGGAAGCATGTTTTTGTCTGAAAATTATTTAATTTAGTAGAATTTATTTGTAAAAAATATAATTAAAAATGATATTTTTTTTTGGGATCAAAATTAAAAATGGTATTTAGGAAGAAGGATAGATGTGAAAGGAAATCAGTGATGGGTAGAGAAAACAAGAAGGAATGGTCAATTTATAGAGAAAGAGAAAAAGGCAATCCTTACCACAAAGTCAACTAGCCATTTCCTATTTTATTTATTAATTCTTTTGAAAAATAAGAAATAACAGTACTTTGTGTTTTGATGTCACTATTATGTCACCAACTTAATTATTTCGTCCCAAAAATGATAAGGAAAGGAAACCATGTGCATTATGTGCTTCTTTTTGTTTTGCCTGAAGATAATGTTTGATAAAGCTATGGTATTATTTGTTATTTCCAAATTTTGCTAATTATGCTACAAATTAACCGTCCATCGGGTAAGTTGAGTCACAGCATCCGAATTAATAAATTTAAAAAGGTTCACCACATAGTGTATATTAGGAATGAATCACATATCATTTTCTAATGGTTTACTGAGCTTGTATATATACAGGACTCTGAATGTCTTACCTTAAACGATGCATTTTAAAGCTATGCAGTTGACCGTAAACTGCATCAAAGCGACAATACATTCAAACTGTTTGTAACAGTTTGATTTAAATTAGACTATTATAGCTATCCTAATATAAATGAATGACCTAATCTCTTTGTGTGAAATTCGGTTATTAAAATTTTTTGAAGTGATATTCACTTAAAACAATATGCATATATGTAATTTTTTTGAAAAAGGGTTGTAGAAATTAATTAAGGCAAAGAAGCAATACAATTAGGAGGGTTAGGTGAATAGTTATTGTTAATGAATACATAGTGGCGCTATTTATCCTAGCTACACAACTGAAACAAACACGGTATAAAAGTTCGTAAATCGTTTTACAATTCTGAATAATTGAAAAGAAATAACAGAAATCGGAGTCATATGAAGTGAGATTGTATTGCCGAAACGAGATGTGCTCTTTGCAGGTGTTTAAAAAGCTACTTTAGACATTTACACATACAACTGGACGGATGCAGACTTTTTTGCTACACCTCTTTTCATACACAATAGGGATGACGCGGCATGAGAGACATACTGAGGAGTTTTGCGTATTAGAACGCTTGAATAAAACAACTTTTATCTCTTGAAAATTGGGGTTCGGCTCGAGCTCGTGAAAAGCTCGGCTCAAGTTCGCGAGTTCGTGAGCCTAAATGAGCCTACCAGATATGCCCTATTGCAAAGAAAAATAAGAGTATTGCATCCTAAATGTTTCAATTTTAATGATTAAAACTGATTTATAACAACTCTAATCAAAAAAGGGTTGCATCATTAACACTGTATTTTACTACATTTTTAAAAAAGTCTCGAAAAATACATTTTCAAAAAAAAAGCTAAGAAATAAATAATTTAAAAAATTAAAACTAACATTATAATATTTTTTGTCTTAATCACTAATCAGTCATCACTCCCATTTCGTCATTCTATTATTTTTTCCTACGAATTTCCATATTCATTATCACCAATATAAAGAAGTTGAAAGTGATAATAAAATCACTATTTTACAACATAAATAATTATTACTCACCAATCATATACAATTTATTTTTCATAAATTTATTAAGTAGAAAAATTATACGAATATATTTACGAGTTTTCGCGCCGAACCTTAGAAGGCTTGGTTTGACTTGTTAATTTCTCAAGCCAATCTCAAACTCGAGTGAAACTCTATCAAGTTAAACTCTGACAAAAATTTAACCGAACCAAATCTCAAACTATTTACAAAGTATTAGGCTTGTTAGCACACCTACTTGTAACTCTAACATAAATATGAGCTACAGTTTATTTTGTATATTATAAATAGAATTTAAGGAATTCTATTAAAACCAAACCAGATCGAAATCAAAGTGAATAATATCTTATTCGCTATAGACCGAATCTGATATAGATCAGTTTGATTTCTTTCTTAATTTTTTTTTATCATTTTAGTATTCGATTCAGGTCAATTCAGTTTTTTTAACTAAACTGAGTTCACCTACAAAGAGTGAAATCACATATAAAGGAAAAATTGTTAAAAATATACTAATTAAATTTCGTGTTTACATCTTGAACCCATTATTTATTCTTTGTACTCTCTAACCAATTTTAAATTTTCATTATCAATTAATATTATTCATAAACTATTCACGCACTATTCATATTTTTTTTTCATTTTTTCATCTTATTTTGATATTATCTTTCAAACTGTTCATTTTTTTGACGTGTTGCTTTAGAGTTTTTTGTTAGTATCATTTTTATCTTCGAAATGTCATTCACTGTGATATACTTTTTCAAAAAAAATTCGGCTATATGATATCTAGTAGATACTTGGTAGATACCTGATAAGAAACTTATTTTTATATGTTTGAATTTCTGTTTTTAATTCAACAAAAGCTGATAGGTATCCAGTATGATGCTGGTATATATTCATGAAATATAGTAAAAATCAGGTACAAACATAAACTTGGTGGATTGAATAAACTTCCAATAAAATATAAAATTCCTACCAGGTTCCTACTAGATATTGAACAGTTGAAAAAAGTTTTTGAATGTATCTAGTAATAATCTGGTAGAATGCTAGTAAATATATGAAATGTGGTAAAAATATATTACAAATATAAATTTGATGGATTAAATAAATTTTGAATGAAATATAAGATTTCTATCAGGTTCTTACCAGATATCTACCACTTACCTACCATTATCTGATATCGAACAATTGAAAAAGTTTTCGAAAAAGTGTATCACAATGGATGGCATTTCGAAGATAAAAATGAGACTAACAAAAAATTCTAAAGCGACATATAAAAAATGAACAATTTTAAGAGATAATGGAAAAATATGATAAAAAAATATAAAATAAACATGTTAATTATGTGTTTAAATGTGGAGTTAAGGGAGGTGGTAATGAAACGTACAATTTTTATAAAATTAGTTCTTATTTAATAAAAAAGGTTAAAATTCAAAAATTAAACTGATAAAAAACTTAATTTTTTGTATACTTTTATAAAAACTCGTTTAAATTAAAAAAAAGGGAATATCCTTAAGAAAAAGGGGGGCATTTCCCTTTACAACGCTCATAAACTAATTATTCGTACAATCATATATATCCAAGTTTATAAATTAATAACAATAAGTTTATAATATAACATACCACTAATCCAAAAGACTATTTTCAATTATATAACCAAAAACTTAATTTAAAGCAATTGAGGTATCCTTCACGACGTGCACACCTGAATTATACTTTTCTAAAGTGTTATAATATAATCTAAATAATTCGTGGCTGTTTTTTTTTTTTAAATATAAACAAGTTTTTAACATGTATATAATGAATGAGTATGCAACCTTACTCGGCTTGCCAATATTGCTAAAGATACACCTGTCATGTTATTGGGGTTTTAGATTCACAAGATCTTATCATATCCTTGTGCTCTGTTTAAACAATATTCCTTTAGCTCTTTTATGTCTATTATGAGTATTATCCCATAAATTGCAATCACCTTTTAGATGGATCTTATTTTAATTAGATATTATCTTGAAGAAATGAAAATTTCTTTTGTGAATATTTGTTCTGCAAAGCAAACAGCTAGAAAACAGTAATGGAGTGTAGAAGCTTAGACATGTACAATAATATACCTTTAGGATATTTTGTGAACCGCTAATTCTGAATTTATTTGGAAAAACATTTATATTATTTGATATTGGGATTCGAACAAATGTCCCTCGTTACTAAGAATAAAGGAGAGTCATGGGTTTATAAGTGTGGACAATATTTTTAGTGGTATGAAGCCTTTTGGGGTAAAGCTCAAGAGCAAAATCCTGAGGGCTTAGGCCCAAAGTGGACAATATCATTTCATGTGTGGGGATGTCTAAGTGTTTCTGCGAGTCGTAACAATTAGTATCAGAGCCATCCTCCGGTGTTAGCCATGTGGATGAATCCTCGGAAAGTCAAATAAAGGTGGTTCTCGCCCAGTTGATCACCAGTGATCCGTGAAACCGATGGTTCTCTATATAAGACGTGTCCTAGATAGCATTAGAGTTGAAAAATATAGGTTTGTAGAGAATTTACGGATGGATGATCTGTCGAGAAAAGGCTCGATGATATTTTATTCGAGGGGAGGATTGTTGGGATTTGAACAAATATCTCACATTGCTAAGAATGAAGGAGATTCATGGGTGGATAATATCCTCAATGGTATGAGTCCTTTTAGGGATAAAATCCAAGAACAAAACCATAAACGCTTAAGCTTAAAGTAAACAATAACATACAATGTGTGAGGATATAAGATGTCTAAATACTTCTGCAAGTCGTAACAATTGATGATTGAATGATTAAGTTATCGGATAATAGAAGACTCCTAAAATGAAGGGTACTTGTTTTATAAGATTATTACACTACCAATTATTGGTGGTGGTTAAGGCTTGCTCCATATGTAAAATGAAGGCTCGATGATACTTTGTTTAAAGGAAGATTATTGAAATTTAAATAAATGTCTCACATTATTAAGAATGAAGGAGAGGCATGAGTCTATAAGTGTGGATAATATTTTTAATGATATTAATTCTTTTAGAGGTAAAGCTCAAAAATAAAACTATAAAAATTTAAGTTCAAAATAGATAATCTCACGTAGTATATATAAAAACATAAGATATCCTGATGGTTCCTCAATACGTAACAATTGATAATGGAATGATTAAGTTATCGGACAATAAAAAAGCCATAAAATAAAGGATACCTGAAAATTTTATAAGATTATTACAGTATCAATTATTGGTGGTGGTCAAGGCTGGCTCCATATGTAATATATTGTGAAATTATTCATAATGAACCGCAATAGCATAAACACTACTCCAAAAACCACATTGTTTTTTCTATGTAAAAGGCAATTAGGTTTTCTTCCAACCAAGCTGTGAAGTCTTATAAATTACGAATCTAACCCAAATATCTCACTCCATTGAACTAGCTATTTTTATTTATCTTTTTCATGATTTGTTTAAAAAGCCAAAAAATTGATGTTTAATTATAGGCGGGGGCTATTGTTACTACGTTTTAAAAAAATAATTATTACTTTCTCTCTCACTAATGAATCAAAATAATGAGATCAGTTGGCTAAACAGGCTAAATAAATTAAAGGAGAATAAGGTTTAAATTCTATTAAATATTATTAAAAGGAGTAAGAAGCTTTAACTATTATTAAGTCCCAAATAAAATTATCTTAAGGAAGACATTTGTAATTATAAAAAAAACAATGAGATCACAGTACACGTCCCATAATGCAGCGCACTGTAATTATGTCTGCTAAATATTAATTAACTAATTTATTGAAAAAATGTGAAAAGGGAAAGAAAAAATGAAATTTCTAACATATCCCGTCCGTGTTTTAATTTGGGTAAGTTTATCAATACCAAGACAATATTAATTAAGATAATAAAAATATTAATATATATTAAATATTAATAATTATTTAAAAAGATGATTAAATTTTATTACTTTTTATTAATATTGTATTAAATAATGATAAAATGAAAAAGATGTTCACATAATTATACTGAAATATGAAATTGTCACTCAATTAAAAAAGTTTTGTTTCACTCCAAAATGACACTTAATTCCAAACGGAGGGAGTATTTTATATCAAAAACTACATTAAAGTCATTTTAGGCTCAGAGTCTTTCTCTCTTGACCTCTATTCATTTTTCTTAAGCTTTTATTGATGAGGAAGGAGAAATTCTCCCATTTTCATTGATTTTATAATGTTTTTCTTGTGTAGAAGAATATGTTGTTATATTTTTACCACGAATGGATCAACTTCTTCGATTATGGATTTGACGCTACACATTTCAATCTTGACAGTTTTATCATTTAGTTGGTCTTTATATGCCTTTAGACAAGATACTTGCGTTGGTCTTTATATGCCTTTAGACAAGATACTTGCATAATCTTTCACAATCGGCACCCAAATTTATCTCCTTTAAGTAAGATCATTCTAGATCTGCAACAATTGTTAATGTTATGGCGTACGCAGAAGCTCTTATAGGTGTGAATCGAAAAGGTTAGTTGAGATTAAGAAAATATAGGTTGCAACATTTATTTTTTATTTTTGTTTTTATAGTAAGTCTTGCCATATGACTTATTTGTCTTGTGTAAAAGCAAGTTTAATTTATTTGATTATTTTTGTTCGGAGTTTTAACTCCGTTAATATATTTAAAGTAATTTTTAAATTATTTATGTTAATAAATTTACAAATCATGTTGCACTATTATTAACAAAAACACTTAATTCTTCGATATATAGGTAAATTTATTCGTCTTTGATTTAAGTTATTATTAACTCCAATTTAATATAACAGACTATATTTTTATTCTTTAATAAAAAGGTCACTTTAGTCTCTCTCTCTCCTCTTTCTTGCTCCCATGGTCGTTCAATGTTCATTCCACAAGATTCAAAGAATAATATTATACTTGTTAGCGGCCAGGGCTATCCATCAGGCCCGATTTAAATCTGTTCAAATGAATCGTGTTTGGATATTTATTTTATTATAAAGCCCCGTCACGTCCCACAAAAGTCTGAAGTTTTATGAGTTGGGCTTGGTTTTTATATAAATACCAAGTTCGGCTCGAGTCTGGCCCGACGAGTAAAAATAATATTTATTTTATATTTTTATATTATATTTGATGTTAGAAATAATATTTCATTCATGGAGATATTACATGTAATTATTGAGATGTTACATGTAGTTATATGTCTTGATGCCCATAACCTACACAATCAATCGTGTAACTCAAGTTTCTACATCTTCTTGTAATAGTCCATAAATATAGACCTATTGTTCATAATTCATACAAGAGAAATATAGATATAATTCTTACATCCTCTCTACCTTTCTAATATTCTATTTCCTAAGTTTGTGTTCTTTCATTCCACAATATTTCTAACATGTTATCAGCACAAGTTCGCTCTGTGGTCAATACCAACAAGAATATCATTTGGTTCATATTATAATATTATGGTGATGGACATTATGAAGATTCATGGATTTGATCGATGGGGAAGTTTTTCTTCTCTACTTTCAAATTTATTATTATTGTTCTTTTACATTCAAATTTTATTTTACTGAATTTAAATGTTGATATCTTGATTTATATTTTGTAGTATCAATCCATTTTTGGAGTTCTCGCTATTGGATCGTCAATGAGAATTTTTGAGGGTTTTCCATATAAACTATGATATAAGGGATTAAGGAACATGTTTGTATGATACTTGTTATAGTCGACTATAAAAGATCCCGAAGATCTTTGTGGTGAAAGTGCTTCAAATGAGACATATTACCATTTGATAGTATTAAACTTGCTAGCCATTTTCCACCAGAAGTGGAAAAATTTAAACTAATGAACAATTTTCACCCGAAGTGAAACATAAAATTGTTGAGCAATTTCACCCGAAGTGAAAATTAAAATTGATGAGCAATTTCACCCGAAGTAAAATTAAAATTGATGAATAATTTTTCCCCCGAAGTGGAAAAGTAAAATTGATGTATAATTTTCCCCCGAAGTGGAAAATAAAATTAAGGCCTAATATAACTACCAGAAGTGGAAAATCGAATTGATATGTTCCGATCGAATGGAATGAAAATTTTCTAATATTAATTGACGTCAAGGCGAATAACACCATTTTGTATATTTAAAAATGCCAAACATTAATTTAATGTTACCACTATTTTGGGTAATACAAGGCTCTAGAAGAGTCGATATATATGCAATAAGGGGAAACACATTTTGTAAATGCTTCAGAAGAGCCAGAATTAATGTACCACAGGAATAAAATTTGTTCAATGCTCCAGAATAGCTAGTCTTAAGGTACTTAAAAGAACTATTGAATGCTTCGAAAGAGCTAATATTATGGGGACAAACAAATTATTAAATGGTCCGGAAGAGCCAATGTTAATCTACCAATGAAATGATTATTATGAATAATGCATTATACTCTCCAATTTCTCACATATGTTTATTGAGTTTCATAAATATTTGGAGAAAAGAATATTGTTGAAAATGTGAGTGAAGACATTAAAGAATGTCTTCATGGTACATATATTTTTTGGTCAGTTTAACTATAAACCAGAAGTTTATAGATTTAGATGCTTAATTAAAATTTGGCACTCTCGACTAGGCAATCATAGTCCGATAATGATGAGAAAAATAATGGATAATGCACATGAGCATCCATTGAAGAACCTGAAGTTTCTTCAAACTAATAAATAATTTTGTCCTGCTCGTTCGCAAGAAAAATTAATTATAAAACCTTTCAGAAGTAAGGTTAGAATTGAGTTTCCAGCATTTTTAGAATGCATACATATGATATATGTGGACCAATTTATCCACAAAAAACTACGGAAGAGCAAAAAAATCAAAAATTGAACCAAACCGAAAAACTGAACCGAATCAAATCAAACCAAACCAAATATATATTTGGTTCGATTTTGGTTTATGAAATTTGCGATTTTTGGTTTTGGTTCGGTTCGGTTTCAGTTTTGGTTCGGTTCAGTTTTTAAAATTACAGAACAAAAAAGAAAGAAAATTAAAAACCGAACCAAATTATTTCGGTTTGGTTTTCAATTTATATTTTCTCACTTATTGGTTTTTGGTTTGGTTTGGTTTGATTTTTAAACCAACCCGAATTTTTCTCTACCCTACAAAAAACCATTTAGTCACTAGTATAAGTACACTTCTCGAAGAGGTGCAATCACTTAAAGTTGATGCTTTAACTAAATGGGCACATGTATGTTTTTCTATGTCAATTAAGATTAAAAAAAATTTAAACATCTTGTAATATATGTTCAGACTTAAAATGATATGATAGAATCATATTTCAAACGTCTGCAATATTTGATATATATGCGAACAAATATTCATGCATTAATATGAGAATATGCAAAATGCAAGCACAACAACTTGATTTGTTTGATACCAACAAGCTATCATGATTATTTATCCCCTACAGCTAGCTTTGGTCATAAGCCCATTGCTTCTCATCTAAGAGCTTTTGTTATGCAGTTTATATGCATACAACAATGGATTAAAATGGGTCCTTCAAGCTGATTATTATTTTATATTAAATATGAATCTCCATCGAGCCTTTATAAAGTTATATGCTCTTTGGAAAGATTGCAAATTTTATTTTGATGAAAGCATTTTCTCAAAATTAGGGGGAGAAAGTAAAAAGACAAATTTGGAAAAGACAAATTTGTCAAATGCTTCATCGTTAATTTATATAGATCCTATAATGGAATGCAAAATGAAATTCCTGAAGAATAATTAAAAATAGCGCTATAACACACTTGAAGCGTAGATGACCAATTGGTTTTAAGGATAAAAATCCTTGAAAAAGAAATATTCTCGAGAATAAAAATAATCCAATTGAGGATATATGTACTAATACACTTCCTAAAGAAGTAATAGCACTTGAAGGGCGAACACTTGAAGTTGTTCAAAATCTGGATATTCAAATAAATTATATTAGTACCGAGTATAGATGGAATATAAATAAAATGGTTATAGGCCATATTGTTGAACCAAGCACGAGTTTTACTGACTCAGTGGACTGACTCAGTAATGCTTAAGTTTTGATCATAACAATTAAGTTCATTTTGAGTTAATTAAATCAATAATGATGTTAAAATAAATAGTCTATGGTTGTTTGAGAAGTTGGTAAATTTGAGGGTAGAATTCCGAGTCTTCGCTGACCTAGCTATTTAGTCTAACTTTGAGTGACCTGGGCTGAGTATCTATGACAATCGCTGACTTAGTAATATTCACTCAGCACTTGATATTTAGTTTTTGTTTCAGCTGTGTGCTTTACGATTATATTTTTTTCACCGAGTAACTTTAAGTCTGTCAAAACTGCTGACTTTACCATTTATGGTATAAAGGGATCTTTGCCTTTAGTGTTCCTTTTTGCAGGACATTAACGAGACAAAGACAAAAAGAATTAATGCCTTGACAAGACTTAGAATTATGAAGAAAATGACAAAGTCTTCCAATGCAAAGCTGCAAAAAGTCATTTGCCATTTTAGGCAATTCTGAAGATCTACTAACCTAGTATTGCGTGCTCTACCAAATGTTAGAATACTAGAAGGAATGGGAGGATGACACGTAGCAAGTCAGTGCGAGTTCTCTCTAACGGAAGACTGGCATCAAACGACAAAGGATTCAAATTGAAGCTCGAATCTCAATCTAACGGATTGAAATGTATTTCACAACGGTGTGATTCTATCTCCTAACGGATCGATTTGAAGAAGCAACGGGTGAATTACTGAGCTGCCAACTTTAGAAGATGCCAAAGTAAGTTCAACGGTTACTTTCTCAATCCAACCATAAAAGGAGCAAGAAGGCAAGCATTTGAACTTGGTGATTACACAAGAATTTCTCAAGAAGCTAAACTCTGTCAAAATACAAGCTTTAAAGAAGTTTAAGCAAGAAAGCTCTACTCAGCCAGAATCTGCTTTAGAACAAGAGAGAATAGATTAGATCATTTAAACTATAATATCAGATCATTCGTGACTGGATCAACATTTTATAAGTTGATTCAAGCTCTTGTTTTAAACTCTTAGAGAGTTGCTAATAGAAGAGGGTATTCTAGTTAGCGGGTGAGCGATTGCAATTTGGAGGGTATTTACTGTAATTGGGGAATTTGTGAAAGGCTTCTTCACCTAGGGTAAAGGAGTTGAGATTAGTGAATTAAAGCCGAGACACTCTCTTAGAACCGGATGTAAGCATAGGTTGCAGAACTATGATAGAAATCTCAGTGTTCTTTACTTTATCGCATTTTTTAGATTTTCACTCAGCCAGCTGACCTCACTCAGTGGAGCAAGTAATTATTGCAAAAAAGTTTTATAAGTTCTTGAGTGAGTCATTCACCCCCCCTCTAACTCATTGAGTGTATGCATAGGGACCAACAAGTGGTATTAGAGCTGTTCTCATTTCACAAATTTCACAATCTTTGAGACAAAGACCTTGGCGTACAAAGGAGAATCCAGTGGAAGAGCCCAAGCTTATATTCTGCCAAAAGGCATGTCAGTCACCAGGCCTTCAATGTTCAATAGAGAGCATTATACCTATTAGAACATCAGGATGAAGAATTTCATCCAGTCGCAAAGCATGCACGCTTGGATCGCTATTATAGAAGGGCCATATGTTCCCACCATCATAAAAAATGATGTGAAGGTTAATAAGTACTCTGATGAGTGGGACAGTCAGGACTTGATCAGGCTGAAAGAAAATGCAGCTGCTATCTACTATCTTTATTGTACTCTTGATGCAATAGAGTTCAATCCTGTTTCTGGATGCGATACAGCGAAAGAGATATGGAAGAAATTGGAAGTAACTTATGAAGGTACTAACAAGGTGAAAGATTCCAAGATCAATATCCTTATGAGAGATTATGAGTGGTTTTATATAAAGCCCAAGGAGGATATTTCCAACATGAATACCAGGTTCATGAATATAGTTGATGAGCTGAAAGGACTTGGCAAGACCTTCACAGAAAAAGAGAGTGTCAAGAAGATCCTTAGAAGTTTGACTCAAGAATGGGAAGCAAAGAAAAGTGCAGTTGAAGAAGCTCATAATTAAAGACCTATAAGTTTGATGAGCTGATAGAAACCTTGCTGACTCATGAGATGTCCTTAAAGCAATATGAAGATGGGTCCAAGAAGCATAGGCATAAGGAAAAAGAGAGTTGATGATGATGAAGAAGATTCCTTTAAGGAAGGGTATCTAGAGGACAGAAAAGAAGAAATAGCTGTAATGACCAAGAATTTCAAAAGATACTTGGGAAAGGATAAGAACTTTCAAAAGTTCGTAAAGACAGGCAAGTATTAGAAGGGAGCAGATGATAGACCACGAAATGAGTATAATAAAGAGCATAACAAAGATATCAAATGCTTTGAATGTGGTGAGAAGGGGCGTATTCAATCTAGCTGTCCCAAAGCTAAGAAGGACAAGTTCAAGAAGAAGATGAGTAAGAAAGTCCTTGCTGCTACCTGGAATGACTCTGAACAAGAGTCATCATTCTCAGATGAAGAGGCACAACACTCTGCCAATGTGTATCTCATGGCTGAGGATGATCTACCCAATTCAGAGTCAGCTGACCAACCATCTAGTTCCGCTACCAATCAATCAGCTCACTAGAGCAGAGATAAAGGAAATCACACTGCGGTAATTTATAAACCCCCTTTGTCTTTAGATGAGCTTGCCACAATACTTAATTATGTCATTAATGTGACTAAGAAGTCAACCAAATACATCAAAGTACTTCAGGGGAGGTGTGATGATCTAGAAGATGTCAATTCTTCTACCTCACTTAACATCCTATACCTGATGGAAAAAGCTGAGTACCAAAATGGATATAATAGCAAACTTACTAAGAAATTGGATGAGCTAGCTGCTAAATTAATAGCTTTGAAAAAGGTGCGGGTCCCTCCTCAACCTAGCAGGAATACTCAGAGTAACCGCACTCACAACTCTGAGAAGGTTTCTCAAAAGAGTAACGTGAGCAGGCCTAATCCTAAGGCCGCTTGTAATTTTTATGGAAAGTCAAGACATACTACAGTCATGTGTAGACACAAAAATGGTTACTATGATGAGTATGACTGGTCAAGGATGACCACCACTAACAAGGGAGGACCCAGCCAAAAAAAACATGGGTACCTAAGAAAACTTAACTATTTTGTAGGTGAGCCTAAGATCCACTGATGAAAAAAGAATGTGGTATTTGGATAGTGGATGCTCGAGGCATATGGCAGGTGATGAAAAGCAATTCATCACATTAGAGCGAAGAAGAAATGGAAGTGTCAGTTTTAGAGACAACAAAAAGGGAAAGATTATTGGCAGTGGCACTGTAGGAGTGAAGTCTTCAATTGATAATTTGCTCTGGTGAAAGGCCTAAAGTTTAACTTGCTAAGTGTTGCTCAACTGTGTGACAAAGGCAGGAAAGTGATATTTGACTCAGCGGGCTGCTCAGTCATTGATGGTAACTCTAAACAAACTATTCTTTATGCTCCTAGAATTAATAATGTTTATAGGTATGATTTATCCCCCGGCTCCAATGATATATGCTTAGTTTCGAAGGAGGAAAACTCTTGGCTTTGGCACAGAAGTTTAGGACATATCAATATGACTAATCTGTCCAAATTGGCCACAAATGAACTCGTTGAGGGATTACCCAATCTTGCCTTTGAAAAAGATAGACTCTGCTCGCCAACTTGGGAAACAATTTAGGAAGACCTATAAATCATTAGCTGATATATCTTCTTCTCATCCCCTTGATCTTCTACGCATGGATTTGTTTGGGCTTGGTGTGCCAACAAGTTTAGGTGGAATGAAATACTCCCTTGTGGTTTTAGGTGATCTGACCAGGTTCACTTGGATTGTCTTGCTAACAAGCAAAGATGAAACATTTGAATAATTCTCTAGGTTGGCTAACCGGATCATGAATGAAAAAGACGTTAAAATTAATAAAATTCGCAGTGACCATGGAAGAGAGTTCGAAATTAGGCAGTTTGAGGAATTCTGTTGTAAGTATGGTATTGTCCACAATTTTTCTGCCCCTCGTACACCTCAGCAGAATGGGGTTGTTGAGAGAAAGAATCGCTCTATTACGAAGATGTGTCGTTCTATGATGAGTGATAACAATCTACCAAAGTATTTCTGGGGAGAGGCTGTTAACACATCTTGTTATATTCTAAATAGGGTTTTAATTCGCCAAGTTTTGAACAAAAATCCTTAAGAACTTTGTAAGGGGCGCAAGCCCAAGGTTGGTCATCTCAAGGCCTTTGGTTGTAAATGCCTCATATTAAACACTAAAGACCAAATGGCTAAATTTGACACCAAGGCTGATGAAGGAATCTTTCTGGGTTACTCAACACACAGTAGGGCATACAGAGTGTATGTCAAGAGAACTGGTATCTTAGAGGAGTCCATGCATGTAGATTTCGATGAAACTAACAGTGCAGGTAAAGAAGCCAGTGATAAGGAAAGAGAAAAGGAACAAGTCAGCGGATCAGTCAACCAGCCCATTATTATTCCTCATCCAGTACTAGAATAATAAGAAGATGAAGTTGACTTTATAACATCCCATTTCACGCATCATATTTGCATTTGTCCACATCTGTTAGATATTATGAAATTATTATATTTAATATTTTACATGTTATATTTATTAAAATTCTTTAGTTAAAATAATAGTTATTTTAACCATACAAAATACGATATATAATATCTAGGTACCGATTTATATAGCTATAGAATTTTAAGGAATAAGTGGAGTATAGTTATATTATAGATATAAAATGATTATTTGAACATATAAAGTTGAATAAAATTGTGATATATCATAAGGATTTAAGTATAAGCATTAGTATTAAAATTAGTATTAATATGGTATAGATAGACATATATGTATTTAGTATTCGTATTAAATAAAGAATTTGTGGGCAAATTGGTCTTTTTCCCCTTAGATTTTTGTATGGGCTGATAAGAGTTGATTTAGATCAGGTCTTCATCTCCCAAAAACAAAGCATAACGAAGAAGAGAAGAAGAGAGCTAGAAGGAAGGAATCCGGTATTTTAGTAACTTTGTAGTGCAATTTTTATTAGGTTAAAGTTAGAATTAGAAGTTTTAGTAAGTAGATAAATTGTTCCTCTTTATGTCAAGGTTCATCCTGAAAAATTTGGAAATTTTTAGATGAGTAGATCAATAGCTATGATTTTCATAAGATGAAGTGTACAGAATTGGATGATCAAAGAGATAGGGTGAGTTTCGAAATTAATCTGGGATTGTTATACTGCTTCAAAAATTTTGATTTTTTGATATGTTATTCCCTTATGTGTATAGTTTAATTAGGAAAAAGAATCAGGTCAATTCATGTTGTGTAGAGAGAGTTATGCTCGTTTTATTATACTGCTGTCCAGGTTAAGCGAGACTGAAACAGGTTTTGAAGGAATATTCACTATAAATCGTATAAGGCTTTGAAAATTTTGATGTTTTAGTATGTTACAGCTTTGTGTATTAGGGATAGAATAAAAGAAGAATCATATCATTTGGTGAAGTGAATTGAAAGTTATAAATATTTAAGTAAAATAAGGTCATAAGGAAAGTAAATCTATTTTCTGAACATTTCCTTTTAGGAAAGGAAATATGATAATTATGTTTATATGATATTGAAATTATTTTTATAGGAGCTCATAATCGTGAAGGTATTCCGGAGGAAGATTCAAGTCGCTTCCGAGGGAATTAGCTCGATACTAGGTGAGTATAAACATAATATGAATTTATGGGTGAAATGTTTTGTTATGTGATATTTAAATGTCTGGAGTATTGTTGTGAATTGAATGATTATATGTTATTTGATGAATTTGAATTATATGCACATATGTTTATTTGGTGAAACATGAGTTAATTGAATTATACATTATATACGCATTTGTACTGGAACAAATGAAATAAAGAGAGATGTTGTGACATAGCAGATCAAACATTACAATACATGTTCTGTTATCTGGACCTATGTGGTCAACCAATTGCAATATTTGACAAATGGACCGAAAGGTCAACCAATTGTTTATCTAGACCGAAAGGTCAACCAATTGTTATATAGCTGGTCAGCAAATCAATTGATAATTGTTACAAATGTTACGTCTATCCCGGGGCAATAGTTTGGCCGGAAATGTCACAATAATTAAATAAATGAATCATCCAGTAGTATATATGAATGACTGTATGTTTATTTTGAAGGTGTGACTGTATGTGATTGTTAAATTCATTGATTGTTTATATTCACTGAGTGGCGACGCATATAAATCGCTATATTTTTCAGTTGTTGAAGTTGTAGATAAAGTTTTGTACTAGAAGGTCCTTATCCGTATCTGTCATGGAAGAAAGGTCCGTCGGTTGTATCCATCTCGCTCTCTCTCCTTACATGACAAGCATATAGAATAGAAAGTGGTCGGATTTTGGTTTTGCTAATCAAACATAATTATGGTTTGTAACATAAACGAATGATATTAGAGTTAATGTAAAATATTATGGTTGTGTTAATATATGAATTTTTATATACAAAAAAATTTTATGGTATTTTTCTATAGTTATTATATGATAAGGGTACTTCAGTTGGCATCAGAGCGGGGATATGGTCATAGAAACACATACAAATGCTTACATAACATAAGATTGATATGTATTATCTTATAGCATGTTATCATATTTATATAGGGCTGATGAGAACCAAAATGTTAACCCGAGGAGAGAGGGACCAGCTGTAAATCAACCTGTAGAAATCCAACCTATTACATCTGCATCACCTATGCATTCTCTTGCATCAAATTTGCAGCATCATCAGGAAATACCTGTGGTGCAAGCATCTGCAACATTTGTCCAAAGAGAAAGAAGGTTCGATAAATTGAAGAAATAAGGTGTAAAATAATTCAAGGGAACTATAGATCCTACAATAGCGAAAAGATGGTTAAAAAGGCTGGAAAGAGTTTTCAATATGATGCATTGTACTCCTGATGAGAAGTTCGATTATGCGGTATTTTTACTTCAAGTTGATGCTTATCTTTACTTGGGATGATTTTGTTCAAGAATTCAAAAGTAATGATATGCCAAATGTATACATTGATGATAAAAGAAGACAGTTTTTATACTTAAGACAAGGGAGGATGACAGTGGCCGAGTATGAAGTTAAGTTCAATCAGCTATCCAGTTATGTACCAACATTAGCGGTGATTGAAAAAGATAGATGCAGGAAGTTTAAGGATGGGCTCAGATATGAAATTCGAACCAAGATATCATCATTTAAACTTGAAAGTTACCTAAAGTTGAAAAATGCTGCAGTTAGAGCTAAAAGACTAGAAAAAGAGAAAGCAGATTATAAAGCTAGAAGAGGTTACGGTGATTTTGGTGGTGACCGAAGTAAAAAGTCTGCTAAACATCAAACCAATTCTTCTCTATCACAGTTTATAGCTAGAGGAGGATACTCTGGGAATAGAGGAAGAAGAACGAACACTCAAACTCATTCGAGACAAAGTCAAGGACAAAGCTCGGGACAAAAAGCTCAGTGTATGCTATGTGGTAAATTGCATGAAGGCGAATGCAGGAAACTAACTAGAGCCTATTACTTATATGGCTCTTTTGAATATTTAATACGTGATTGTCCAAAATGAATAGAAGCAACTGAAAGAGCTCAATCAGAGGCTATAGTTCAGAATACTAGAGATAGGGGAGCTGCTATAGTAGTAGGTAAAGGTAGGGGTAGAGGAACAATAACAAGCAATATTGGTAGATCTGAGGCTCAAAGTTCTAGGCCTCCAACACAAGCTTGCATTTTTGCCATTACTCGACAAGAAGCTATTGACGCACCAGAAGTTGTTACCGGTAAGATTTCTATTTGCAACATGGATGATTGTGCATTAATTGATCCTGGATTAACTCATTCATTTATATCATCAAACTTGGCATCACAATTGCATATGGCTTGTGAACTTTTGGGATTTGATCTATATGTAAGAACTCCTTTGGGTGAATTGGTGATTGCAAATCATGTGTACTGAAATTGTTTGATTCAAATTGACAAAGTTATATTAAGTGCGGATTCGATTAGATTGACTATTAGAGAGTTTGATGTGATTTTGGGTATGAATTGGTTGGAAAAACATTATACAATAGTAAATTGTTTCACCAAGGAATTTATTTTATAGACATTAGATAAGCCAAAAGTTATTTTTTAGGGTGAACGTCAGATAGTGCCCACTTGTTTAATTTAAGCAATTAGTACTTTTCGGTTAATCAAGGGTGGATGTGAGGCAGATTTAGCACATGTTATTGACACTAAAGTATCAGATGTATCACTTGATGATATTCCTATTGTTAAAGAATTTCCCGATGTATCTCCTGCGGGCTTACCAGGATTGCCACCTGATAGAGAAGCAGAATTTACCATTGATTTAGTTCTAGGAACTGCACCAATTTCTCCATATAGAATGGCTCCAGTGGGATTAAAAGAGTTGAAAAAGCAGTTACAAGAGTTACTTGATAAGGGATTTATTAGACCTAGTGTATCTCCTTGGGGCGCTCCAGTATTGTTTATTAAGAAAAAGGATGGCACTATGCAACTTTGCATTGATTAAAAATAGTTGAATCGGGTAACTGTGAAGAATAAATATCCTTTACCTCATATTGATGATTTATTCGATCAATTGCAAGGAGCACGTGTATTTTCTAAAATTGATTTGAGGTCAGGGTATTATCAACTTGGAATTTTAGAGCAAGATGTTCCAAAAACAGCTTTCAGAACACGATATGGACATTATGAATTTCTGGTGATGCCGTTTGGTTTGACAAATGCACCTACAGCTTTCATGGGTTTGATGAATAAGGTATTTTGATAGTATCTTGATAAGTTTGTTATTATTTTCATTGATGACATACTTGTGTACTCGAAAAGCAATGAAGAACACGAGCAACATTTGAGAATTATGCTTCAGATTTTGAGAGAAAAACAGTTGTATGCAAAGTTTAGCAAATGTGAATTTTGGTTGGATCATGTTTTATTTTTGGGACATGTTCTAGTCAAGGCATTCAGGTTGATCCTAAAAAGATCAAAGCAGTGGTTCAATGGGAAGCTCCAAAAAATGTAGCAGAAGTAAGAAGTTTTCTAGGATTAGTAGGATATTATCGACGATTTGTTGGTAGGTTTTCTCTTATTGCTGCTCCAATGACAAAATTACTATGAAACAATGTACAGTTCCAGTGGATAGATGATTGCCAGAAAAGTTTTGATGAATTAAAGAAATGATTGACTATAGCTCTGATTTTGACAATTCTGACTAGCACTGGAGGATTTGTTGTTTACAGTGATGCTTCTCACCAAGGTTTGGGTTGTGTTCTAATGCAACACGGGAAGGTAATTGTGTATAAATCTAGAAAATTAAAACCATATGAATTATCTTATCCAGTGCATGATTTAGAACTTATTGCTATTGTGTTTGCTTTGAAAATTTGGAGGCATTATTTGTATGGAGAAACTTTTCAGATTTTCACTGATCATAAGAGTTTGAAATATTTGTTGAGTCAGAAAGAATTGAATATGAGGTAGAGGAGATGGCCAGAATTATGGAAAGATTATGATTTCATGATAGAATATCATCCGGGAAAAGCGAATGTTGTAGCTGATGCCTTAAGTAGAAAATCCAGTAGTGTAATGGCTAATGTTCAAATTTCTAAACTCCCATACTTAGTTCAATTGCGAGCAACGAATGTTGACTTAAAATTGGGCAAAAATGGTGAATTATTAGCTAACTTCAAGGTAAGACCAGTGTTACATGACAGAATTAAGGAAGCTCAGGTTTAAGATCCTCAATTAAAAGAGATTATGGAAAATGTCAAGCAAGGAAAGAGCACTGATTTTACAGTAGAAATTGATACTTTGATGTTGGGACAAAGAATTTGTGTGCCTGATGTTGATAATTTGAAGAAGGAAATTTTAGAAGAAGCTCATACTACTCCATATGCTATGCATCCGGGAATGACAAAAATGTATCATACCTTGCGCTCTCATTTTTGGTGGTCTGGAATGAAGAAGGATATTGCTGAATACATTTTAAAGTGTTTGATATGTCAACAAGCAAATATTGAACATCAAGCTCCAGCAGGGAAATTACGACCATAGCCTATACCAGTTTGGAAATGGGAGATGGTTACTATGGATTTTGTGTATGGGTTTTCGAAAACTCCAAGAAAGAATGATGCTATTTGGGTTATTGTTGATAGATTG
This sequence comes from Euphorbia pulcherrima, assembly GCA_947683365.1. Lineage (NCBI taxonomy): Eukaryota > Viridiplantae > Streptophyta > Magnoliopsida > Malpighiales > Euphorbiaceae > Euphorbia > Euphorbia pulcherrima. The sequence continues at coordinate 39,338,016 of CANTUS010000008.1, read as the reverse complement.
ACAAAATCAGCCCATTTTTTTCCCATACATTGGGGTTGTTCATTGGAGAATTTGGCAAAGAAGTATGTGAATGAAATTATCAGGTTACATAGAATACGTGTGTCTATTGTATCAGATAGAGATCCTCAATTTACATCTCGATTTTGGAGAAGTTTATAGCAAGCATTGGGCACGAAATTGAACTTTAGTACTACTTTTCATCCTCAAACAGATGGTCAGTCAGAAAGAATAATTCAGACTTTGGAAGAAATGCTTCGAGCTTGTGCAATGAAATTCAAAGGTGCGTGGAACGAATATGTTGCTCTAATGGAATTCGCTTATAATAATCACTATCATAGTAGTATTGGAATGGCACCATATAAGGCTCTTTATGGAAGAAAATGCAGAAGTCCTATTTGTTAGGATGAAGAAGGGATGAGAGTTTTAGAGGGTCCATAAATAGTACAAGATAGTTGAAAAGGTGAAGATAGTAAGAGAAAGAATCAAGGCAGCATAAGATAGACAGAAAAGTTATGCTAGTCAACATAGAAGGGAAAAGGAATATGAAGTAGGGGACAAAGTTTTTCTTTGTGTATCACCTTGGAAAGGCGTGTTAAGGTTTAAGAGGAAAGGGAAGCTTAGTTTGCGGTACATAGGGCCTAATGAAATTCTTGAAAGAATTGGTCCGCTTGCTTATAAATTGGCATTACCACCAGAGTTAGCTCAAATTCACAACGTCTTTCATGTAAGCATGCTAAAGAAGTATCGGTCAGACCTTACTCATGTATTGAAGGACCAAGAGATAAAGATTGCTGATAATTTGAGTTATGTAGAAGGACCAATAGCAATTATCGAGTATAAGACCAAACAACTGCGAAACAAAGAAATACCATTGGTAAAAGTACTTTGGAAAAGTCATTCAGTAGAAGAAGCCACTTGGGAAACGAAAGATCGAATGAGAAAAGACTATCCTTATTTATTTTGTGATTCACGTATTTAATTTCGAGGACAAAATTCTTTAAGTGGGAGAGAATTATAACATCCCATTTCATGCATTATGTTTGTATTTATCCACATCTGTTATATATCATGAAATTATTATATTTAATATTTTACATGTTATATTTATTAAAATTGGTTAGTTAAAATAATAGTTATTTTAACCATATAAAATAACATATTTAATATCCAGGTACCGAATTATATAGCTATAGAATTTTAAGGAATAAGTCGAGTATAGCTATGTTATAGATATAAAATGATTATTTGAACATATGAAGTTGAATAAAATTGTGATATATCATAAGGATTGAAGTATAAGCATTAGTATTAGAATTAGTATTAATATGGTATAGATATACATATATGTATTTATTATTTATATTTAAAAAAGAATTTGAGGGCAAATTGGTCTTCTTTCCCTTAGATTTTTGTATGGCCTGGTAAGAATAGATTTAGATCAGGTCTTCATCTCCCAAAAACAAAGCATAAGGAAGAAGAGAAGAAGAGAGCTAGAACGAAGAATCAGGTATTTTAGTAACTTTGTAGTGCGATTTTTGTTAGGTTAAAGTTAGAATTAGAAGTTTTAGTAAGAAGATGAATTGTTCCTCTTTATGTCAAAGTTTATCTTAAAAAATTTGGGAATTTTTCAGATGAGTAGATCAATAGCTATGATTTTTATGAGATGAAGTGTGCAAAATTGGATGATCAAAGAGATAGGGTGAGTTTCGAAATTAATCTGGGATTCTTATACTACTTAGAAAATTCTGAGTTTTTGATATGTTATTCCCTTATGTGTATAGTTTAAGTAGGAAAAAGAATCAGGTCGATTCATGTTGTGTAGAGAGAGTTATGCTCGTTTTATTATGCTGATGTCCAGGTTAAGCATGACTGAAACAGGTTTTGAAGGAAAATTCCCTATAATTTGTATAAGGCTTTGAAAATTTTAAGGTTTTAGTATGTTACAACTTTGTGTATTTGGGATAGAATAAAAGAAGAATTAGATCATTTGGTAAAGTGAATTGACAGTTGTGAATTTTTAAGTAGAATAAGGTTATAAGGAAAGTAATTCTGTTTTGTGAACATTTGCTTGTAGGAAAAAAAATGATAATTATGTGTATATGATATTAAAATTATTTTTATAGGAGCTCAAAATCGTGAAGGTATTCTGGAGGAAGATTTAAGTCGCTTCCAAGGGAATTAGCTTGATACTATGTGAGTATAAACATGATATGAATTTATTGGTGAAATGTTTTGTTATGTGATATTTAAATGTCTGGAGTATTGTTGTGAATTGAATGATTATATGTTATTTGATGAATTTGAATTATATGCACATATGTTTATTTGGTGAAACATGAGTTAATTGAATTATACATGATATACGCATTTGTACAGGAACAAATGAAATAAAGAGAGATGTTGTGACATAGCAGATTAAACATTGCAATACATGTTCTGTTATCTAGACCTATGTGGTCAACCAATTGCAATATTTAATAAATGGACCGAAAGGCCAACCAATTATTTATCTAGACTGAAAGGTCAACCTATTGTTATATAGCTGGCCAACAAATCAATTGACAATTGTTACATGTATCCCCGGGGCAATAGTTTGGCCGGAAATGTCACAACAATTAAATAAACAAATCATTCAATAATATATATGAATGGTTGTATGTTTATTTTGAAGGTGTGACTATATGTGATTGTTAAATTCATTGATTGTTTATATTCACTGAGTGGCGACTCATATAAATCGCTATATTTTTCAGTTGTTGAAGTTGTAGATAAAGTTTTGTACTAGAAGATCCTTACTCGTAGCTGTTATGGAAGAAAGGTCTGTCGGCTGTGTCCATCTCGCTCTCTATCCTCACATGACAAGCATATAGAATAAAAAGTGGTCGGGTTTTGGTTTTGCTAATCAGACATAATTTTGGATTGTAATATAAACGAATGATATTAGAGTTAATGTGAAATATTATGGTTGTGTTAATATATAAATATTTATGTACAAAAAAATTTCATGGTATTTTTCTATAGTTATAATATGATAAGGGTTTTCCAGACTTTGAACAATCAATCAACTTTGTTGATGATGTAGATGCTCAGCCAATGACAGTAGCTTAGCGAGCTGATCCTGATCTACCAAAAGAAGTCAAACCAAGGAGAGATCACCTAGTTGAGAAGATTCTTGACAGTGTGCAAAATTCAGTGCTTACTAGAGGTCAGCTGAACAAGATGATGAGCCATTCAGCATTTGTTTCAATGATTGAACAAAAGAAGTTTGAAGATGTTGAGTTTGATGACAACTGGATGGTTGCAATGCAAGAAGAGCTAGACCAATTCAGAAGAAATGAAGTTTGGGATTTGGTGAAGAAACCCAAAGGAAAGTTAATCATAGGCACCAAATGGGTTTTCAAGAACAAGTTAGATGAAGCTGGAAATGTTGTCAGAAATAAGGCCAGATTAGTTGCTCGAGGCTACAATCAACAAGAAGGCATTGGCTAAAGAGAAACATTTGCACCAGTAGCAAGACTTGAAGCCATTAGAATTCTATGTGCTTTTGCATCACATATGAACTTCAAGTTGTTTCAAATGGAAGTTTATGTCAGACATCCCCTAGGCTTTGAAGATCCAAAGTTTCCAGATTATGTCTTCAAGCTGAAGAAAGCTCTATATGGAATGAAACAGGCTTCAAGAGCTTGGTATGAGAGACTAACTAACTTTTCAATCAGCATAGGTTATGTCAAAGGAAAATCTATTTATCAACAAGAAGCATCAAGATGTGTTGCTAGTCCAAATATATGTTGATGATATCATATTTGAAACAACTGATGAAAACTATGCAAAGAGTTCAGCTAGCCGATGAAGAAAGAGTTTGAAATGTCTATGATATGAGAGCTTAACTTTTTTCCTGCTTTGCAAATCAAGCAAGACAAAGATGGAATCTTCATCAGCCAAGCTAAGTATGCCAAGGAAGTTCTCAAGAAGTTTGACATGGATAAAGCCAAGCCAATGTCAACACCCATGGCCACTGATACTATTCTGAGTAAAGATGAGGAAGGTAAACCTGTAGAGAGTAAGTTCTACAGAGGCTTTATTTGGTCTCTACTTTACTTAACTGCTAGTAGGCCTGACATTCAGTATGCTGTATATTATTGTGCAAGATATCAAGCTGACCCCAGAGAATCTCACTTAGCTGTTGTTAAGAGAACTCTCAGGTATTTGCGAAGCTCTATTGATGCAGGTGTATGGTATCCAAGTAATGGAAATTCCACTCTAAGGGGATACACAGATGCTGACTATAGAAGAGACAAGCTTGAAAGGAAAAGCACCACAGTAGGTTGTCATTTCCTTGGTGATTTTCAAATAACATGGTACAATAAGAAGCAGACATTTGTGGCTCTGAGTACAGCTATGGCTGAGTATATGGCTGCAGGAAGTTATTTTGCACAACTGCTATAGATCAACCAGCAACTAAAGGATTATGGTACAAAGTTTAAATGCCTTGAAGTCATGTGTGACAATAAGAGTGCAATTGACCTATCCAAGAATCCAGTTCAACATGGCAGGATGAAGCATGTCAATATTAGACATCACTTTATAAGGGATCATGTGCTAAAAGGAGAAGTCAAGGTCATATACATTCCTACTGAAGAACATCGAGCTGACATATTCACAAAGCCCACTGGAAAGGATCAATTCAATACTCTAAGACAGCTGATCACAATGTCTAACCCAATATGAAGAAATACACTCCACTATGACTATCTTGAAGCTAACCAAATTAGGGCACACTCTAAGCTTATGCGAATTAGGTTAAGTATTATTTTTGCCGCTTGAATTTTGGACACATCATTAAATTGCCATCGGTTTCTATTCAAATTTAAACTTGGTAGAAACAGTAGCAAGTTATGAAATGATCCACATTCAGTTGTAGTTATCCTGTGTTTCTCGCTTTAATTAATTCTATGGTATACCTTATGCAATCTCACCATTTATCTTAAGACCATGGATTATTAGTCATACACATAACTTTGCAAGGATTAACCAAGAGTTTTTGGCTATTTAAGGAGTAATTCAGAAAGAGGAAAGGTTAATTTACCAAAATTCTTCCTCTGCAATTCTCTCTCAAAATTTGCAATTCTCTAATCTTCTTTAAAGCAATTTCTAAATGGCAATTTCATCAGGAAGATCTGCAGATTCCAATTCTGAAAGGCCTCTATTTGTGAGGAATAAGAAAGATACTCACTGGGTTACAACTCAAGACCACATCGCGAAAGTGGCGATTGGATCCAACAAAAGGGAAAATCTTAGAATCACCGCAGGAACAAAGTATATCCCTACTGAATGGTATTCTATAGAGGGAACTGAAGTGGATAGTCTAATGGTTGTAGATATGTTGAGCTTCTGCAGCGATGAGAGATTTGGGAATTGGGCACTCCAGCATCACTTGAGAGGTTTCTTTGAACTGCCCAATGGCTGCTATGAGGAAATAGTTCTGAGATTCTTTCATAGAATCCACCTAATAGAAGGACAAAAAGGTCTCTTTATAACTACAATGATAGGGAGAAAAGTCTATGTTATTCCCAAGCTGATTGCAGGGCTATTAGGGACGTGCAAAAGAGGACTCACACTAAGGATGGTAAAAGATGAGGAACATGTAGACATCCCCATAGATTATAAGGTTCCTAGAGATTACAAGCCTGGTGAACTCATCGCCTCAATGTTCACCAAGGAAGGAAAGCAAGCCCATGAGCTTGTTACCAAGATTCTTCTGCCTAAAACAGCTTCTATAGGAAGCTGCTCAAAATTCGAAAGGGTCTTGGTCTATGCTCTGACCCATGGCATGAGCATTAATTGGCCACTAGCTATTCTATACAGGTTCTTAAAAGTATCAAAGCACATGCTGTATGGCCAGCTAGTAATGGAGATTTGCAGAGCTTATGAGCTCAACTTAGAAGGATAGGGAGCAAAGAATAATATTCCGTTGAGGATAATTGAGTCCAGGGTATTCGGCAATGCCCATTTTCAAGGACTAAGAGCAAATGAGAAACCTTCCAACATGAATTACAAAAAGTTGAAGAGAGGGGAGGTCAAAGTTAAGGATCCCAAGGTGATGATAAAAATGACGCCTATCAGGCCTGAAGAGGAGGACTTGACCTTGGATGCCTTTATGGCTAGCGAGCTTGAGAGGATTACCAAGCTCAGAGCTGAGAAGGGAGAAGAAGTGCCTAAAAAGCAGGGAAGTAAGAAGGAGGTGAAGAAGGACTCAAAAAAGGCTAAGAAAGGAAGCTCAGCGAGCTCTATTCCTGTAGTTGCCCTTGGTCCTAAAAAGACAAGATCATCTAAGGGAACTAAGGAAGAAAAGTCTCGTGAGCTGACTCCAAAGGAAATTGAGCAGGAAAAGTAGGCTGAGGAGGAGCTAAGAGAAGAAATGCCCTTAAAGAGCGAGAAGAAGAGAAAAGTTACTGTTGCTTAGCTAGACGTGGTGACTACAAAGGGAAAGGAAGCTACATCAGTTCCTATCCCTCAAGTAGGTCAACCCAAGAAAAAGCTAATGGTAAAAGGAGGGACTGGAGTAGTCTAAGATCTTGAAGAAGTTGAAAGAGTTAAGGCTATTGAGGAAGAAAGAATAAGAAAGAGGTAGGAGGAAATAGAAGCTGAGATCAGAAGAAAGGCTGAGGAAGCAGCAACTAGAGTTAAGGTTAACACAGAATAAATTTTGTAATCTATAGTTGCAAGCCTAGCTGAGAAAGAAGTACCTGAAGTGGTTAAAGAGATGATTGGGGCTCTTGAAGGTATTGAAAATCAAGAAGAGCAAGAGGAGGAAGATAAAGTTGTAGAGGTTGATGCTATAGATTTTAATGTGCATGACTCTGACCAGCAGGTTAGTTTGACTACTGAGAAAGCTAAAGAAGAGAAGAAGGAAAAGAAGAGAAGGTTATTTAAGAAAATGAAGGTAGTGATAGATGAAGATGAGGGAGACTTAGAAGATAAGGAGGAAGAGGATATTGTATTTGAGCAGGGAGCGTAGCGGACTGAGAATTCTCAATCTCAGGTCAGCGAGTCTGCTGTTGAAGGTCCTGATGAAGAGAAGGAGAATCCAGAACCATTCATTTTCCTAAACACATCTTCCCAAACACCTTTCTCACCTACACCCATTTTTGCCATACCAATACTAGAAAACCAAACACCATCCACATCCACCATCTCTGACCAAACAACCATCATCCCATATCTATCACCCATTGGATCTCCAATGCATGAATTATTGCTTTTGAAAGGACCCCTAATTGTTAGAGGGCCTCCAATTATAGAAGAGATTCTAGAACAACCACAACAACAACCACTACCTCAACAACCTCAACCATAACCCCAGTTTAACCCCTAAGCTGAGTTATTAGGAGATATAAGGAGATAGGGGAGAGCTAGATTTCTAAGATTGTGGATAGATGCAGAAATAGCAAAACTTTACTATCTGAGGAAGTCCTAAGGAGGATTGCAAAGGTTGTGGAGCCAGTGCAAGGGTTCTTAGAGGCTGTAGAGGAGATGAAAGCCCACTTCAAGTCAGTTCCTATCCAATTCTCATTGATCAAGGCAATAGTATCCCATGTGTTGCCTTTGTTATCTATTGCAGGTAGGTAGGTTGGCGGCTTGAAGATGAAAGTTGCAGAACTCAAGAAGAAAATGGAAAAGATCTATGAGAGTAACTGCAAGGTGTTAAATGATGAGAGGGATTTTCGGAATTCAATGATTGATAAATTCAACCCTCTTTTGGAAACTATGTTGAAGGTGCTTGATGGGTATAACATACTGAGCAAGGAGAATGAAGGCAACACCACTCGCTTGAATGTAGTTGTTGATGGAATTAATGTTGATCATAGTGGTAACCAGAAATCATGGGTTACACACTGAGTTGAGAACTATGAAGGAAGAGATGGTGCAAGGAGTCAAGGACTCAGAGGGAGCTGTGCTTAATGGCTTAAAGTGGCTTAATATTTCAGATGCTTTGAATAGTGACTATTATAGCAGATGTTGAACTGAAGCCTACACTTCATCATAAGCTTAGTCACATCAAAGATCAAATTAAGCAAGTTCAAGCTAATGTCATTAATGATGGAGAAATGGTTGATAATTCCATGATGAAATCACTACTCATATCAGGAGCACTCTCATGCTAGAGCGAATACTCAGAGAAAATAATCAGGCCAAGGCTCTAGCAAGTCTCACCCAGATATCCAAAGAAGGACTCAGCGCTCAATATTAAGCTAATCTATCCCAATCCCACGCTTTGGTAGGCTTGTTTGCCTTCCTCAAAGAATAAGATGATATATCATAGGAAATATACGAGCTGTTGGTGCAAAACTTCTCACCAATGTCTATGGTCAGATCAAAATCTTTGAAGATTCTCTGAGGTTGTTTGATCATCGAGCCCAAGCCATTTTGGATGCAACGGCAATGGGGGAGAAGGATCACAAGAAGCATGAGCAGGAGGAAAGGGAGAGAGATCAGAGGATTGCTGAATTCTCTTACAATTTGTCCAAGGATCAGGAGCGCATTCAGAGAGAATATCATGAGACCAAGAAAAGGAAAGGTAAGGAGATTGCGCTGCCCAAAGAGAAGAAATCAAGGTAGGATCAGTAGGCCTATGAAGAAAGGAAAGCAAATCTTAGAGGACCTCCTATGCTGAAATAGATAGAATAGAAATTGTTGTAATCTTTAATGTTCATTGTAAAACTTAGTATAGATTAACTCTTTGTTATCTGTACTCAGTTATTCATATATAAAAGATTACATATTTTGTTCTAAGTTAAGATCTTCTTAACTTCTTATATTTACTGTTGCATATATATGTGATGATCTTTTTGCAGAAATATAAGAGGAGTGTTGAGGAATGTTGAACTCAGAGAAGTCAAGAATTATGGGGGAGTTAGCATTCACTCTGAGCAGATTAAAGATGTTGAACAAAAGTCATATCAAGGATAAGTATAAGGTAACTCTGATCTAGATATCTTATTGATTTAATTCTCACTCAAGTTAATTACCATTGATAAAGATGGGGGAGATTTTCGAACCAAGCATGAGTTTGACTGACTCAGTGGATTGACTCAGTAGTGCTTAAGTTTTGATCATAACAATTAAGTTCAGTTTGAGTTAATTAAATCAATAATGATATTAAAATAAATAGTATATGGTTGTTTGAGGAGTTAGTAAATTCGAGAGTAGAATTTCGAGTCTCCGCTGACCTAGCTATTTAGTTTAACTCCGAGTGACATGGGCTGAGTATCTACGACAGTCGCTGACTTAGTAATATTCACTCAGTACTTGATATTTAGTTTTTATTTCAGTTGTGTGCGTTACAATTATATTTTTTCCGCTGAGTTACTTTAAGTCTGTCAAAGCTGCTGATTTTACCATTTATGATAAAAGGGGATCTTTGCTTTTATTGTTCCTTTTTTTGCAGGACACTAATGAGACAAAGACAAAAAGAATTAATGCCTTGACAAGACTCAGAATTATAAAGAAAATCAAAAAGTCCTCCAATGCATAGCTGTAAAAAGTCATTTGCCATTTTGGGCAATTCTACAGATCTACCAACCTAGTATCACCCGCTCTACCAAATGTCAGAATACCAGAAGCAATGGGAGGATGATACGTAGCAAGTCAGTTTGAGTTCTCTCTAACAGAAGATTGGCATCAAATGACAAAGGATTGAAATTGAAGCTCGAATCTCAATCTAACGGATTGAAATGTATTTCACAACAGTGTGATTCTATCTTCTAACGGATCGATTTAAAAGAAGCAACGGGTGAATTACTGAGCTGTCGACTTCAGAAGATGCTAAAGTAAGTTCAACGGCTACTTTCTAAATCCTACTATAAAAGGAGCAAGAAGGCAAGCACTTGAACTTGGTGATTACACTTGAATTTCTCAAGAAGCTAAACTCTGTCAAAATACAAGGTTTAAAGAATTTCAAGCAAGAAAGCTTAACTCAGCCAGAATCTGCTTTAGAACAAGAGAGAATAGATTAGATCATTTGAATTGTAATATCAAAATATTTGTAACTGGATCAACATTTTATAAGTTGATTCCAGCTCTTGTTTTAAACTCTTAGAGAGTTGCTGATAGAAGAGGGTATTTTAATCAGCGAGTGAGTGATTACAGTTTGGAGGATACTTACTGTGATTGGGGAATTTGTGAAAGGCTTCTCCGCCTAGGGTAAAGGAGTTGAGATTAGTGAATTAAAGCCGAGACACTCTCTCAGGACTGGATGTAAGCACAGGTTGCCGAACCAGGATAAAAATCTCAGTGTTCTTTACTTTATTGCATTTTCCAGATTTTCACTCAGCCAACTGACCTCTCTCAGTGGAGCAAGTAATTATCGCGAAAAAGTTTTATAAGTTCTTGAGTGGTCATTCACCCCGCCCCCCCTCTGACTCATTGAGTGTACGCATAGGGACCAACACATATTTTTTCTAATATGAAAGTATACATATTGTTTGCATAATCCTTTCTGTCTTTCTCATACCATATTTTCTATAATTTATGTTCTTGCTTATCTGTATTATATTATTCTCTTGAGGAAGTTGTAATAACTTTTCATGTCTTTTTGACAGTGAAAGAAAAAGTAGATATATGCACTTGATGAATGTTGTTACAACTTACCTAATGATGTTTACTTGAAAAAAAATTTCAAGGACTAAAATTGGAGGAAAAATATGGCAAATGAGAATTTCGTTCCATACAGTTGAAAAGATCTATGCATTGATTAAGACAATTTCGACGCTTGGGATAAATCAATAGCCAAAGAATATTTGAAGACAATTTATGAAAATATTGTCGCATGCATTACTCATTTGAAAGAAATGCTACATTAAAGGAGACAAAATGAAGAATGTTGTAATCAATATTCAACAAATATGATCCTGCAACAATTTAGCAGATATGTTCGCCAAGGCTTTGCATTCGACGACTTTCAAGAATTTGGTTTACAGTATTGGAATGCGTCATATCGAAGATCTTTAATATTCTTGCCAACAGGGGGAGCAAACACTGTACTTTTTTCCCTTATCAAAGGTTTTATCCCACAGGGTTTTCCTTGGTAAGGTTTTTAACGAGGCAATGTCTCATTCGCAATTATGGACATCAAAGGGGGAGTGTTAGAAATAATATTGCAATTGTGGAGATGTTATATGTACTTATTGAGATGTTACATGTAGTTCTATGTACTGATATCCATAACCTACACAATCAATTATGTAACTCAAGTCTCTACATCATATTGTAATAGTCTATAAATATAGACTTATTGTTCATACTTCATATAAGAGAAATATAGATATAATTCTTGCATCCTCTCTACCTTTCTGATATTCTATTTCCTAAGTTTGTGTTCTACCATTCCACAATATTTCTAACATTTAATAGGTTTTTATACATTTTCATATTTCACCTACTAAATTTTTAAATACACACAGAAAAGAATTTTACTAAAAAATATAATTGTATGCAAAATTTAGACATTTTTTTTATAGAAATTATAACTTTTTTCAATTTATTTTATAAAATATTAAAAGAAAAAAATTTATCTATGGACCATGGATCAGGCTTGAAAATGCTTGGTAAGCCTAACCCGAGGCCGAAGTTCTAAATCATAGGCTTGAATCGAGCTTGGATTAGTGTTTTTAGTTAAAAGTCTGGCCAAACTCGTCCGAAATCCATCCCAACCCACCCAGCGAACAAGTGTGAAATAATATGCCGAGGCAAGATTCAGGAACCATCAAAATCTTATTCTATTTGTGAAAACCCTTTTCATCTTCTGTTGTAGAATATAAATATAGGTTATGGTGAAGCAATACTACCAGTGCAGTACCCTGACACACACAAGTATATGGTACTTATAAGCACATTTATTATTAAAATATGATGGTCTATTTATAGGCTTACAATGATAAGAAATATGACATAAAATATATTTTAAATTTTAAATCTAACTACTAAGATTTTAATGTTAACATATTATTTTCTAATATACCAAATCTTTTCACTCTTTCAAATTTCAGCTTCCAGAGATAATTTCAACATAAAAAATTTCTGCGTGGTTTTAATTCCTCCTCCATTTTAAGCAATGTTTGAGTCATATGAACAAATTAATCCGCTCACATCTCAGGAGTTTAAATATGTCCTAGCCGTGTCAAAGAGACTCTTGCCTATAGATTTGCGCGTTGAAAATAGGTACCAATTAGAAAAACAACGGAAAATGCAAATCCTTATTATACAAGAAAGAAGGAAATAAAGAAGCAGACAAAGGAGTGGGGGAAAACTTGGGTGTTAAATAGAGTGGGAAATAACTTGGTGCACCCTTATAATTAAAAAAAATCTTAAACTAATATGGCATGGGCATTTTTGTAAAATGCTCCTCCATCAGTATTTGATGATGTTTTCATAAAACGCCACCACCGTAAAGGCGTTTTTCTAGAAACGCTTATGCACTGCAGTGTAAAGGCGTTTCCTGCAGTGCAAAGGCTTTTTAGGAAACGCCTTTACAGTGGCGTGGTGAAACGCCCGTGTTAATTTCTTTTAATTTTTTCGTAAGCGTAAAAATATCTCTTTTACCGACTATAACAAATAATTTCCGACTATTTTTAACAACACCCAAGGAAAACCGTTACTAGTAAATATAATGTAGCTATTTAACTTTCTTTTTTGTTTTATTTTTTGATCTATATATGTAAAGTAATGGTTACTGTATGTTTTATAGTAATATGTCGTACATATGATTTTATGATACTTGGTGATGACTTCATTAATATTTATCATATCGTTGATGTATTTTTATTTATTATACAATAAACAATTTATAATCATTTAATTAGTACTTAGTTTCATAATATTATTTATTTGATTAGCAATTATATATTATATCATTTTGTTGACTATAAAAAAATAAAAAATAATACATATATATAAGTAAATTAATAATAAAATGAGAAGTTGGAGATCACCGAACATGTTATATTTTTTCGTTAGAAAATTGAAGACTAAAAAAATTAAACTCTATAGAAAATTAGAAAACCTTTTCTTAACTAAATTTCCTCAAAATTTTATCCAACTTACTTTTTATAAAATAAACTCATACACATCATTACATCCAGATTTTCCACATATTGCGTTGCCTATTTGACCTGAAATAAAGATAAAAGTCATAAGTTGTAATTAAGGCGCACTGTCTAATTCATTTCAACTAGGAAATGATGATCTTACATCAGCTATTATAATTTTTTAATATATTATGACAACTTTTATCGGGTATTGGAAAGTATAAGTTTGCCTGTTAAAAGTCATACCTTAATAATCAAAAAAATAACTTCCTTAAGAAATTAAATCAATCAGAAGTTGTCAAGAAGAGTTTATAGGATAAATTAATGCTCTTTTATAAAGTTGAAGGGCCAATAAGAACAAATGAAAGTTTAAAGTTATGATTGCTATATAGTGTCAAATTTATGAGGTAAAAGATACATTATACCTTACATCACTATAATGTGACTACCTATAAGCACGTATCTCTTTATAATGCACACTCTTTTAAAATTTCTCCACTAGCTTTGTTTAGGCTCTGTTTAAGTATTATTTTAGGACTCGTCATCGGACCTTTCATTCCTCGGATGCTATCAGGCACTGGACCGACATATTACCGTCTAGTCCAATTTTTTCCGCTGGACACCGCCTAGTCTGATATTTTCCCCAATTTTTAAGATATTGATACCTATAATAATTATAGTTCAATTTTTTCAATTCAAAAAAGGTAGCACGGTTGGTAAAACTAATGTACAACAAAATATTCTCACCATACAATTTTCATTTTAAATATCAAACCGAGAAATAATATGCTATAAACCACAAAAAAAATTAGTGAGAATATTTATTTTTAAGGAATTGATTTTAATGTTAATGTGTTTTTATGTAAAAATTAACTAAGACTTGTGTTTTCATATGTTAAACTATATTTTTTTGTAAAATATATTTATATTATAATTTATTTTTTAGTTAAATTTATACTTTTATCTATTAATAATTATAAAAAATTAAAAATTTACAAATCCGCCTAGGCCCCGCCCAGACACCGCCTAGGCGTTTGAAACCTCGGCCCCCGACTAGCGCCTAGCGCTTTTTAAAACCTTGATAAATGCATATCTTCCATGATGAAACATATATAACAAAATTGTGGTGTTCACTGTTTTTTGCTTTTTTGCTTATATCTCATGTATTTCTTCTTACTCAACTGGAAAAGTTTTGTTGTATCACATATATAATAATTTTTTTCAATTTTAATAAGAGAAACTTATTTCAGTTATCTGATTTCATAGATATTGACTATTCTAAAATTTATAATTCACTAATTTTTTTTTATGAATAAGTAATATTTGATATCTGAAACTTAAAAACGTAAGTAGTATAATGTTTTCGCTTGCAGTGACCTTCAAATTGCAAGTGCATATGCCCTTCTCCGTTAACTTACTTGCTATATTGACAAACACATTTTGTATAGCTCATATGCCCTTCTCCGTTTGAATAGACCAATTGGATCACTAGATAATCATTCATGTGATGTTCACATGTTGACACCATGAGAACAAGATGAAGAATAAAGTTATAAATTTTTTGTACAAATAATAAATATGTTCATTGAAGTAATCTTATACGAGGCTTATTCAAAGCTAAAACTTCTCACCTCTACTGATAATCTAATCAAAATCTCCTTCCAGAAATTTAGGGTTAATTTGATATTTCTTTTCAAATTGTTGTCCCAATAAATTACTCTCACAAACTTTTAATAGAACTACATATTTTGACTTTAAACAACACATTTTAGTCATTCATACTAATTAATTAGGAACTGTCTTTCCAAAATCAAATCTGTTGCTTAAAAGAAAAGCTTGAAAATTAAGCTTTTCAAAAGAGCAGGTTAAAAAATTACAGTCAAACTGGCCTCTATGCTGAGCTACACAATTTCACATCATAAAAAATATCCCTTTTCCCTGGTTGAAGTTTGATGTAGTTGCTTTGCTCCGGTGATATTATTTAAAGAAGATATGAGACATAAAAAGAGGTCTTGAATGTGAAGTGTAGTAGTTGGTGGATACTTACCAATTGCAACTCAAAAAAAAATGGGTGGAATCAGAGTCAGGTCAATGGACTTGTCTGCCAATACCTTACAAGAGCAACACCATTTTACTTTTGTTATTCAATTGGCACCTGTCTTGCTCATTTCCATCACTATAATTCCCTATTTCTCCAATACAATAATTCTTTCGTTTTTTATTGCTTTTCAATCACACTATTTTCCTAAAGTTATTCTTTACGTGTTTTCTTCTTATTTGCCGCTATCATATTGTTGGACTTTTGATATTTGTATCACTTTCAGCCCGTACTACCCATTTTAAATATCAAGTATATAAGAGAATAACTATCAAACTATCAAACAAAAAAGTATATAGGAGAACTTTTACTATTTCACTTATCGCTGTGTTATAATCTCTGTTTTAAAAATTTCCGTTTAGACCTGTTTAGGCTCTGTTTAGATTATATTTTAGAGTTTATCGTCCGATTTTTCTTTTTCATGGCGTTGTCAGGCTCTTAATTCATTTATTATCGTCTAGACACCGCCTAATTCAATTTTTTTCGCCTGGACGACGCTGAATTCAAATTTTTAAGATATTAATATTTATAATAATTATAGTTTGATATTTTAACCTACTAAAAATAACTTACTTGGTAAAATGAAAGTATATAAAAGTGTGCTCACAATAAAAGTCCTATTTTCAATTTTAAAACATGCTCTAAATTATGTTTTTTAATATTTTATAATTTATTTTTTAGTTGAAATTATATTTTTATATATAAAATAATAAAAAATTAAAAAAATACAAATCTGCCTAGACCACCGCCAGGCTCTGCCTAGTCCCAATTCAGGCCCCGCCTAAACCCTTTAAAGCCTTAACCGCCCGACTAGCGCCTAACACTTTTTAAAACACTTATTCTAATTAAAGTAAATTTATTCAAATGGCTCAGCCCGCCTCATATATAAATTAGACTTAATAAATATATTTTAATATAAATTCGGTCCAACTCAAATTCATAAAAACTTAGAAATATAAGAGATTGAGCATGAAAATTATTTAAAATTAAGTACAACACGGTCCGATTATATAATATATTATATAAAAAAATTGAGTAATTAATATTATCTGTTATTAAATATTCACATGTTAAAGTCACATTTTAGTCATACTTTAGTCACATTTTCTATATGAAATAACATTACATTTTACTAGCATATTCGTGTGTCATATAATAATTCACATTTGTTGTTTTTTTTTACTTTCTTTAAACGTGTTTTAATAGAAAAAGCAAATGTTTTATTTATTATAATATATTATCAAGTTATAGTTTAATTTTTATTTTATAAAATATTTGTTTAAAAAATTTAAAAATTAATATTTGTTTAATGCGCAGTCGAGCCGTGCTAGGCTAGGAAATGAAGTCCTAAGCTAATTCAGTCCAAGTCTACATAATAGTAATGGAAATTGGGTTGGACAAAATCATTGTTTTTCGAAACTTGAAACCAATACAACGTGTTTGACAAAATAACATGCCCTTAACTTGCATAATTTTCAACCCTTTCCTCACCTTTCAAAAATTTCTCTTAAGCCTCTTCAATTTAGCAAAATAAATCAATTTACCCCTTAAACACAATAAAATGGCTCACTCTTTTAAAGAATGTGTACCACTTGCGTCAAAAGTCGAATCAATCAAAATTTGACACGTTTCTTTAAAAAAAACTACTAAATTACAAGGACCCATGCATATATTTTACCTTATTCTTCCTCATCAACTTGCTCTTTTAAATTGAAAAAAAACCGAACCCCTCAAATCTTTAAATGAAACTCAAATCAATTGGGGGAAATGGATTGATTTTTCTAATACCCAAATGCCTCACTTTTGTAGATTGATTATAAATCCTCGAGACCCAAAAATCAAATTAATGGGTGTTTAGGGATTCTACTTTGATGAGGTTTGGGGATTTACTCACTACAAGAAATCAGTTAATATGTGACAATAATTTTGCTGTCACTAAATTATTGTCACAAAAAGGCTATTATTTGTTACAATAAAATTTTTGTTGTCACACAAGTTAGTTTTGTGAATTTTTATTGTAAAATTGTAACATATTTTGTGACAATTTTTCAAGGTTGTAACTAATATTTTTTTGTTACAACTTAAGTCGTAACCTAAAATTTAAAAAATTTACAATAAAACTTTGTTGTCACAAAAACTATTTATATGACAACAAAAAAACTTGTAACAAATAATTTATTAGTTTGGCGACAATATATTTAACTTGAGACAAAAAAAAAAAACTTTAGTTACAAGTAGCAATTGTGACTAAAAATAAACAATATGTGACAATAACTTTTTATTATCACAAAAAACAATATATGTGACAACGTACAAAGTTTGTTACAAATAATTCATCAGTTTGGTGACAATATGTTAAACTTGAAAAAAAATACTTTTGTTAAGTAAAAGTCGTAACTAAAAATACTCAATATGTGACAAGAAATTTTTATAGTCGCAAAAACTATATTCGTGACAATATAAAAATCTTGTTGCAAAAAAATTATTATTTTTGTTACAATAATTTTAACTCGAAACCAAAAATAGATATGTTACAAGTAAATGTTGTAACAAATATTATTCAACATGTTACAATAAATTTTTTACCGTCACAAAAACTACATGCGTGACAATGTGGAAAACTTGTTGCAAAACATATTATTTTTGGGACAATAAGTTTAACTTGAAACAAAAAATATTTTAATTACAAGTAAAATTTGTAACTAAAACTCTTGAATATGTGACAACAATTTTTTATCGTCACAAAATCTATAGGAGTGACAACATAAAAATCTTGTTGCAAAACATATATTATTTTTTTGACAATGTGTTCAACTTGAAACAAAAAATTGTTTAGTTACAAGTACTAGTTGTAACTAAAATTATTTAATACGTGACAACAAAAATTTTTATTATCACAACAACTGTAAGAATGTTATAGAAAATTTAAGTTATTTAAAAGTTATAGGAAAGATAAAAACATGATATAGGTCATGTAAAAGCTATATAAAAGGTGTAAGAAAGTTATATATGTTATTTGAAAGTTATATAAAAGATATAAGGAAATTATAGACTATATGTTAAGTTTTATAAAAGGTATAAAAAAATATAGGTTATATGAAAAAGTTAAAAAAAATGTATAGGAGATATAGGTTATTGTTGTTATTATTATTATTATATGTATTGTAATAAGGTGAAAAAGTTATAAGAAAGGTACACGTTACTTAAAAAATTAGATAAAATGTAGAAGAAAGATATAAGAAAGTTTTAGGTTATTTACAGAGTAATATAAAGGAATAAAATACCTTTTTGGGTCATGTTCTATACATCAAATGCCATTTTGGTGTCTGACCTATTGAAGCTACGTATATGGTGCCTGATGTATTCACTTTTCACCTATTTGGTGTCTGACATATTCAACATTAGCCTATTTGGTGTCTGATCTATTTGATTTTAGTACATCAAGCATCCATCTAACAACACAAAGAAGGTGAAATACCTATAATATCATTTGAAATATGAATATATTTTATTGATCATGCATGAATTGTCGACCCTTATTAATCCATTAAGTTATCGTACTGAAATTGAATATGTCAGGTACCAAATAAGCAAATATTGAATACGTCAAGCACCAAGGTCAGACACCAAAAGGGCATTTGGTGTATAGAACAGGACCAAAAAAGATATTTAAGCCTAATATAAAGGATAAAAAAGTTATAGATTTTTAAAGTTGTATAAAAGGCGTATGAAATTTTAGATTATTTAAAAATCATATAAAAGATATAATATAGTTATATGTTATGTAAAAGGTTACATAAACGACATTGGAAAGGTATAAAAAGAATACAAGAAAGTTGTAAGTTATTTAAAAAGTTGTATAAAAGGTATTGTAAAAATATAAGAAAGTCATTGGTTATTTACAAAGTTATATAAAAGGCATATTTTTTTTTAAAAAAAAAGACCAAATGCGCTAACAAAGGAAAAACCTCACCCCGCCTTATATGTGGTTCGAACAGTCATGGATTCAGTCTCAATCACTAGGCTAAAACCTCAACAACTATAAAAGGTATAAAATGTTATGTAACATGTATAAGAAAGCTATAAACTATTTGAAAAGTTACGCAAGAGATAAATGAGATGTATAAGAAACATACAAAAAAAGTTGGGAACAATGAACCCTAAACCATATCCCTAGCCCTAAACCTTGAGAACTAAACCTTGAATCCTTAATTCTGAACCCTAAATCTTGAACCCTAAACTCTAAACCCTTATATATATGTAATGTATAAATGTATAAAAAAGCTAATAATTAATAATATTATATTTTATAAATATTTTCTTATTAATTCAATATTAATAATAATTTTTAACTAATTTATATCAAATTTGATTACCATTGGTGCATAAAAATAATAATATATATTGAACTTAAAATAACGGAATTGAAATAAGTAAAGTTTAAAGAATATAATGTTGTTATTAAAGAGACCGAAAATTAAAAAAAAATTAAAATATTTGACAAGTAAAAATAGTGAAAACACATGATATGGAGAAAAAATTCCCTTCACATTTGTTCTTTTGGATTGAAACTAAAAGTTAATCCTAGCTATCCATTTCTAAACTACTTGAATTTTTAGAGTAAATTCAATCATTTTCTTCATTTTTTATTTTTTAAATCTTATTTTAAAGATTTATAATATTTTTCTCTAACCATCTTTTTTATTTTAGATTCCCTGAAAATAATAATATTTTACTATTATTATATTAGTTTATTTATATAAATTTTATTCTACTCAACTAATAAAATAATTAAAAAAATCAAAACTAAAATTAATATTATTAAAATATTTTATTTCCTATACATAAAATGAACATACCATATCAGGGAATAATTGCATCTAGTCATTCTCCACATGTGTTCGAATTCCCTAAACTGGGAAATTAGTGGAAGTGCCGTTATTTCCCCCAAATGCTATAAACCCTCATTTCCTCATCTCTCACGCCTAAATCCGCCTCTCATCCACAAATTCGATGAGCAATCGTCCTTGGCCTTGGCATCGAAGGCTTTATTCCTCCATGACCGTCATTTCTCACTCCCTCCTTCTCGGTTTCACTGTTGTTGTCGCTTGTTTCACCCTACCCATTCAAAAGGTCACATTTCATCTTACGTCTCCTATCATTTCCCGTTTCAGTTTTTCGAGTAATATTTACTGATTCATTTGGTGAATCATTTTTTTTGTTTGGTTTTGTGGTAGATTTGCGGTAGGTATTACGATTGATGTGTTTTCAGAGGAGTAAGTTGAACTCTCACTGTGTAATTCTCCTTTCTTTCATCTTCTTTTCTTACATCTTTGTTTTACAATTGATGGGTTTTTAGTGGGCTAAGTTGAACTCTCAGCTTTTTACAGGAACCCCAAGTGATTTGCTTTCGTGGAGAAAGAACCCATGTTAGGCTTTCTTTAATTCAAATTTAGATAAGTTATTTTCAATGTTAGTGTGAAACCGTATAGGAATTTTTGAATTACATTGTTGGTTTGTGCTAATTGTGAAACTATTTTTTTTAATGAATTGAGCTGTTTGACTATGCTTTTATAAATGGGTTTTGATTTTCACTGAAGCTAAGTAATTTTGGTTTGTAGATGAGATAGAAACGGAATGTGCGAGAAAGCCATCAAAGGGAAGCTTTTTTGAACTTCTTTGATTGGAATGTGAAGTTTTGAAAGAAGCTTTTTGCTAAAGATCTCGAATTGCCCGGTATATTATTTTTCTGAATTCTGTATATGTTCATGGTATTTGCTTACTATGTATTGCTTCTATATTTGCTCATTTTTAAAGCATTGGTCTTTGTCATTTGAATTCTTCATATTTTTAAAGTATTGTGATTATGTTTGAAAACAGAATTGGTGTTATAGAAGGATGTTATTAAATGCTATACAGTGTAATTATGTTTTTGTTATCTGAAATTCGTATGTTGGAAACATTACTGGGTGTGTGTGCCTAACAAGTTGCAATTGTTGGCGGTATAAGCACAACTTTATTACTTGTCTTCATGCTTTTATGCATAAATGTTTTTATTCATTACGCTACTTACCAAAAAGGAAAACCTAATTCATTATCTTTCAGTTTTTGTTCCCCTATGATACTGAAATTGGCCTTTTTCCAAATCTCTTTGAATCTGCCTTCAATTAGACTTGTCAAAGGTGCAACCTATGACTCACTGTTTCTTCGTCTGCACTTGAAAGGATATAATCTGATTTAGTTCGGAAATTTGGCCGAGACAAATTATAGGCATATTGCTGAATTATCAACCTAGCAGCTTAAATTGATTGGCAACCTAAATTGTTGTTAGAATTTGACCATAAGAACTGCTCTATGATGTTTAAATCTGATTTGTTAATTGTCAATGTTTGCAATTAAAAATCAGATTGATCTTAGTTCGCTGAATTTAACATTTGTGATATCTGCATGCATGTTTTAGCCCTCAACTATTATTACAACCATCAAGCAATCTAGGTTCTTATAACATATAAGGAATATATAATGTAGTTCACCCACAAAAAGAAATTAACAATTTCAGCTTTGTTGTCATAATTAATCTGCTCTCTTTATTTCCATTTGTCAACCATTATTTTTTTAATTAATCCTTTATCCGTATAAATTCTTTTCATCCATTTTCCTTCCATTTTTCCTTGCATTTTAGACATCATTTGCCTTCATCACGTGATCTCTTTCATTTTGAATTTAAGGTTAGTAATATCCTGAGATTTATTTATGAAGTCTTACTATATATATATGTATATATTTCTATAGCCTAGTATTAATACTCAGGAATTTTCTAGTCAACTTAAGTTGTTAGTATGTAAACCTGTTTCAGACTTAAATTTAATAGATGTTTGAAAAATTCTTATGACTATCTTCGGTTGAGTGATGTTATACTACAGTTTATTATACCTAGCGTGTAGCTCAAAAATGATATTGCAATAATGAAATTGGACTTTGTCTGAAACTTGATGATGTGATGGTTTTATAAAATTCTGTTTTGCAAGGTGGTCATTTGTACTCTCTTATTTGCATTTTGAATGCTGAGCTAAATGATGTATGAACAGTTTGTATCAAATTCGAAGACCTTTCTGATGACTATAAAATTCCTGGAAACTTATTTTGAGCAAATATTTCTTAAATCTTCCATACTAATTTAATGTGTTTCATATATAAATAAAACCTATATCATTTAATTGAGGATTTGTAAGAACCTTGAGATGAGAACCCAATTTTAATGTGAAGAAAATTTGTTGAAACTTAGAAGCTTCCTTATGCATTTACAGCCTATAACAAGAAACAAGTAAAGTTCTAACAGGCTGATTTTTTGTTAATTAAATATAGGCCCCTTTTCTGTTCTTTACTCTACTTAGTTCAACACCATGACAAAGATGTCGGTGATTAAAATTTCACAAAGTCTAAATCTTAAGTCAGCCATGATGATGAACCTTCATCTTAAGAGACTGCAAATGCAATTACTGTGTTGAGTGTCATTTTTTGGACTAGATGTGGCTCTTCCTACATTATTCATCTGATTGTCATAATAAGGTTTGTTATTTTAGCATGTTTTATAATATTTTAGTCAACTATAATTATGTTATGAACTATGTAACCTTGTAAGGTTCTACTCTAGGTGTCATAATAAGGATTTCCATTTCTCGATATTTGGATAGCAAAGTATTTGGGTTGCTCGTGTTTTATCAGGTAGAATTCAGCTTCCATTACCAGAGGAGCTGATGGATGATAATGAAACTTTTAACCTCTCACTCGAAGCTTCAAACATTCAGATTAGAAACATTCATGCCATTGTTTGAGCGATCCTCAGGTAAGCTTTATTTTGTAGTTCCTTGGAAAATAGGCTACAAATGTCTCCATTTTTTGATGAAATTGTGTTGGACAATATCATGTTTTGTCAATGGTTTGTCTGGTAACATGTAATTTATATGTGAAAAGAGTAGAGCTGTATAACTTTTTTGATTAGTGTGAAAAGAGTAGTACTTTTTTTTGTGTTAGAGAAAATCTATCTGGCAATGGCTTGTTTGGTAACTCTTTTGAGGAAATGGAACAACATATAATTGATTTGATTGATAATGCCATATAACATGCAATGTGAACTTTTTGTTTTTTTTGTTATTCGTTCCTATAGTTTTGTTATTTTAAAATTGAACCCTTAGGAGCTTTTTTTTTCGTTCCATCAGCCTTTTCAAAGCAGATCCTCATATTATTGTGTGTTTTAAAGTATAAAAGAGTAATAATTTATAAATTAGACGTAAAGGGTTCAGTTCATGTGGTACCTGAATAGAACATTGTTGAAAGTTTAAGGGCTCAAAGGTAAGCTTTGCCACTTTCTTATGCATTATTGAAATAACTCTATCAGTCTCTTTACAAACATGATGAAATAATTAGACTGTACTTGTCATTAGACAAAATACACGAGTCAGAGATAAATGGTGACCCGTGACAACAATCCCATATAGAAGTTTTGAAGTCTCACACACTCACTTATATCAATATGTCATGTATGCTTAGGATGGAGTCAATTTAGTAGGCTTGCTAGTAGCATGTATCTGCAATAAGCAATACTTCTATTTCTCTTCCCATTTTTGAAATGAATGCTAGTTATAAAGTATCTTATTTGATGTAGCTTTTGAACCATATTAAATTTTGTCTATTGGTTAATGACATGACATCTATTGTTTAGTCTACCGTCCCCCCTTAGAATTTTACTTATTTTGTTATGTTCATTGAGCTATAAGCCTATAATACATATTTCAGGTGGATATTGACATTGTTGTTCTCATGTGGGCAAGGAAACAAACCGGTGTAGACATAACATTTTAGCTTAATTGTTAATGTGATACAATTAATATAATTCTTAGAAAATCAACTTTGTAAAGTTGAGTCATATGTATATTTTAGGCAAATGTAGTTCATTATAGCTACCTTCAATTCAAATAATAATGTGACAAAAATAATATTGTCATAAAAAATTGCAATATTTGTGATAATATTTTATTGTTACATTGGAAAATGCTTTTTGTTACGGAGTTATACGTGACGACTTTATTTTGACAACTTTTCATGTCACAGACTTATGTGACGACTTTTATTGTCATAAATACATTATTTGTGATGACTTGTAAAAGTTGTCACATAGTTTAGTTTATTTTGTTGCATAATATGTGACGATATGATTATTTGTGACAAGAATTTTTCTTTTCAATTGCAATTAAAAATTGTAACAAATGAACTTAATGTGACAAGAATATTATTGTCACAAGAAAATTCAATATTTGTGACAATATTTTCTTGTTATATTTGAAAATACTTTTTGTTATAGGGTTATATGTGACGACTATGTTGTGACGATTTTTCATGTCACATATACGCTAGTGACAATTTGTTACTTTTTGTGTGACAACTATTACTGTCACAAATATATTATATGTGAAAGTTGTCACGTAGTTTCAGTTTATTTTGTTGTACAATATGTGACAATATGCTCATTTGTGACAACATTTTATTTTAGTTACAACAAAAGTTGTAACAAATAAATTTAATGTGACAAGAATATTATTGTCACAAAAAATGTAATATTTGTGACAATATTTAATTGTTACATTTGAAAATACTTTTTGTTTCGGAGTTACACGTGACGACTCTGTGACAATTTTTTATTGTCACAAAT
The DNA here is from genome assembly GCA_947683365.1 of Euphorbia pulcherrima. NCBI lineage: Eukaryota > Viridiplantae > Streptophyta > Magnoliopsida > Malpighiales > Euphorbiaceae > Euphorbia > Euphorbia pulcherrima. The sequence goes on along the minus strand of CANTUS010000008.1, from coordinate 39,313,124 downwards.
TGCAAAATGTGACAACTTTTCACAGTTTTGTGACAACTTCTGCTGTCACAAATTGCTTGATTCCTTGTAGTGACTGGTGGTTGAACTGCACTTGCTACCATGGAATAAAGCAGATTTGTCGAGCTCTTGTTCAGGCTCTATTGGATCTGTAAAAATTTGTTTACCATTTTCATGTTCGTGAATTTCTCCGGCGAGTAAGAATTTCAGTTAATAAAATTAAATCTCCATCAATAGCTCAGTTTGAAATTAAGAAGAAGAGATTATGGTGTTGAGCATTTGAGGTTTCTTGATATGTATTTTTGTTTAAATTGATTTTGTTGATTGAGATGATTTTTTTCAGTCTTGTTTTTAATATTGTTCAATATCTTTCAAACAAAGCTTCAAAAGCAGAAAAGGATAAGAAATTGTTTAATTAATTTACTTTTAAGTTATAATTTAATTTTTTACTGTAAAAAAACATTAAACCATGCTTGACTTTTTCACAAATGTCACCTTTACCGTCATGTCATTATGGAGAGGTTAGTGGGTGCACTTTCGCCAAGTTAAGGGGGCTTAGAAAAGCACTTGAAAAGTGAGGAGCGTAGTTGAAAATTCGTGCCAAATTAAGGAGGTAATTTATGTATTAGGCCAAATAATATTTATGATAGTTATTCCAACATCGATGTAATTTTTCGTTCCATTCACCGTCTTCATCGTTGTTGTTCTCTTTTGGAATAGCTATCATAATACAGTTGCAATGTATAGTTTTTGAGTTTTAGTCTGTAATCCACCGTTGGTCTTCATAATTTCTATGATTTATGCATATAATTTTGGTATTAAAATTTGAATTGAGTTCGAATCAGAAGAAAAGAATTAAGAGTGCTATGGAGTTGTGACAGTCTTAACAAAACAATAGAGATGACGAGAACGTGGAACTAATGTTTTTTTCTTCACCCAAACTCTTTTTGCTTGAAAATTGTATTTTATTGCTTCAGTTTTAAAAGTTATGATCATTATACTATCAAATAAAACATCTAACGGACTGGGCTGCAAAATTTTAGTTGACTATTATGATAGATTTATGTTAGATATTTATTAGATTAACTTTTTTGCTTGAAATACAACAGACATCTAACAAATAGCGCTGCTTGTGGTTGTCTTCTTCACACAAAGTTTATTTGACTGATACGATAGATTCATAATAAATATGTATTAAATGATTGATTGAAAATTGTATTTTCTTGCTTCAATTTTAAATATCAGCCTCATTATATAACAAAATAAAATTAATATAATAATAGATATCTAACAAATTGTTAGAAATTGACTATATATGGAAGGAAATTATAACAATAATAAAGAAGGTAGAGAGAGAATTTGAGAGATCCTTTTATTTCTTATATCTGAGATATATTTCAAATGAAGAAAATGAATTCCTATTTATAGAGAAATCCAACGGTAAAAACGGTAAATAAGTAAGAAACATATTGCATCAAATATTAATGACAAGTAGAAAAGTAGAAAATATATTATATCAAATATTAATGACGTGGACTCACATCAATTATATAACCGCCCATATAGTAACAGGCGGTTGATACATCAATTATTCAATACTCTCCCTTTGATGTATCATCTGTCGCGAATGGGACATGGGCTCGTTAAAAACCTTACTAAGGAAAAACCCTATGGGACAAAAACCTCAGTTAAAGGAAAAAAGAGTACAGTGTTTACTTCCCCTGTTCGCGAGTTAACTGGAGATCCTTAAGCCGACGCATTCCAATGCTGTAAATCAATTTCTTGAAAGTTGACGAAGGTAAAGCCTGGGTAAATAAATCTGCTAAATTGTTATAAGAGCGAATTTGTTGAATACTGATTTCACTATTCTTTTCTAGATCATGAGTGAAGAAAAATTTTGGTGAAATATGCTTTGTTCTGTCCCCTTTAATATAGCCTTCCTTCAATTGAGCAAAACAAGCAGCATTATCTTCATATATTATCGTCGGATCATCCTTGACCGTAACTTTTCCACATGCTTCTTGGATATGTTTGATTAATGATCTCAACCACACACATTCACGACTTGCCTCGTGAATCGCTATTAACTCCGCATGATTTGAGGAAGTAGCTGTAATTGTTTGTTTTGTCGATCGCCAAGATATAGCTGTTCCTCCATATGTGAATAAATAGCTCGTCTAAGATCGAGCTTTGTGTGGATCGGATAAATAACCCGCATCCGCATATCCAACTAATTTAAGCTTAGACTCATATAAATAAAATAAGCCTAAATCAGTAGTTCCTCGAAGGTAGCGCATTATATGTTTAATTCTATTCTAATGTCATCTTGTAGGTGCAGCGCTTTATCTTGATAATAAATTAACAGAGAATGCAATGTTCGGTCTTGTGTTATTAGCAAGATACATCAAAGCACCTATTGCGCTTAGATATGGTACTTCAGGACCGAGAACTTTTTCATTATTTTCTCCAGGACAAAAAAAATCCCTTTTCACATCGAGTGATCGTACAACCATTGGGTTACTCAATGGATGTGCTTTGTCTATATTAAATCGTTTTAGAATTTTTCCTGTGTAGTTTGATTGATGCACTAAAAATCCTTTTTCAAAGTTCTCAATTTGCAAACCAAGACACAATTTTGTCTTTCCAAGATCTTTCATCTCAAATTCTTTCTTTAAAGAATCAACTGCTTTTGGAATCTCTTCTGGTCAATAATATTCAAATCATCAAAATAAAATAAAATTAGATCCTAATTTTCTTATAAAAACACATGGACAAATTGAATCATTTTTATATCATTCTTTCAATAAATATTCACTGAGACGGCTATACCACATGCGCCCGGATTGTTTTAATCCATATAAGGATCTTTGTAACTTTATCGAGTAAAGTTCTCGTTTGCCATATTTTTCTGGCAGCTTTAATCCTTAAGGGATTTTCATATAAATATCATTATCAAGCGAACCACAAAGGAAAGCTATGATAACATCCATCAAGTGCATTTATAAATTTTCTTGCACTTCAAAACTAATAATATATCTAAAAGTTATTGCATCCACCATCGAAAAATATGCTCCTCATAGTTTATCCCAGGTCTTTGGAAAAAACCTTGTGCAACTAATCTGGCTTTATATCTTATTATTTCATTTTCCTCATTTCTCTTTCTAATAAAAACCCATTTATTACCGATAAGTTTTACGTCCTCTGGTATTCGAACTACTGGTCCGAATACTTTGTGTTTTTCAAGAGAATTCAGCTCTGCTTGAATTGCTACTTTCCATTGTTGCCAATCATTTCTACTTTGGCATTCTTTAATAGATGTTGGCTCATAATCTATATTTTCATTTTCAATATTAATCGCAACATTATATAAAAAAATATGGTCTATAACTATTTTGTTGCGATTCCATCTTCTTTCGGTATTGATATAATTTATTTGAATTTCTTCATTTTCAATAGCTTCAAGTATTTGCACTTCAGGTGCTTGCACTTCTTCCAGAAGTGTATTTATATTTATATCCTCAATGGGAATATCTTCATTATCAATAACTCTCCTCCTTTTAGAATTTTTATTCTTTAAACCAATAGGTCATCCATGCTATGGGGAACTGACAGTCAGATTGAACATGCATAAGAGGCATGGCGGAAATTCAAAATTTTGTCCCTGTCCCCAGGAACTCCTATTAGTTGCATATAAATTAAATAAAGCCTTAACTAAATAATTCTCTACCTAGGTTAGCATGCTAAAGGACTAGGCATGCCATAATTCAAAAATATATCCTAGCACATGTATTTTATACTAAGCATGTTGTAACTCTAAGCTATAACCTAAGCATAAAATAAACTAAGCATACAAAATAACCTAAGCATAATTATTAAGTCTAAAAACACTTAAAGAAAAAGACTTAATAATTAAAAGAGAAAGAAAAAGAACTTACCAGTTGAAGCGTGCTTTTGCAGAACCTTCTTGCACAAGCCTCCAATCGTAGGATAGCCTCTATCAGTATCCACACGAACCCCACCAACCAAAACCTCCCCGGGAGGAAGAACTAAGAAGCCTCGAGTAGTTGCTAGACCACTCCAAAAGCCTCACCCAAAAATATAAACTAGAGGTGCCCGAATAAATTCAGGCTCCTCAAAAATAACTTGCTCAATTACTCGAGAGATTAATTATCTCGCTTAGGATTTATGCTTTGAGCTTAGTGTAACCAGTGTATTTTGAAAGGAGAGGGGACAACCTATTTATAGGCTTGGGAGCAAAATTTTGCTCCCCATCATTGGTTACCATTCACATGTAGCGTGCATAACACGCTGTGGGCTTGCCTTGCAAGCGAACTGGGCCTCGCGGCCCATGCCGCCAGCCCAGCTCGCGCTGCCCTTTCATGGGCTGCCTTTGTGTAGCCCATGAACATAGGTTGCCGCAAACACTGCCCAGCAGTGTTCGTGCACCTTTCGATGTATTCCGTGCAACCGAACTTTGTACAAAATATTCCATACTTTTCGATTTTAACTCGCCAATGCAAAATCCCCTTTAAATCCTTTCAAATAAATATTTATTTTTGACTCTAATAAATTACTTACCAGTCAAAATAAATTTCTTGGTCCAACCAAAATTGATCTAATCAATTATAATTTATTTATGACTCTAATTAATTAGTTACCAGTCAAAATAAATTCATTGGTCTATCGAAAATTGATCTAATCAATTTTAACCAATCAAATAATAATCCAATTATTATTTGTGTTATATTTTCGTAATAGAAAAAATATATTAGTTCTTTACTTAGTCCGATGACGGTCCAATGTGTGTGACCTTATAGGATCCCGAAGTATTGAGCTGTTAAGGCTTAACCAACCCTTATTCTAATGGAACCATTGGCTCGATGCTCTAGACCGTGAATAGAACTCGATTACCTTAAACAACTATAGTACGCCTCTAGCAAGGGTCTACCATCCCCCATTACTCAAAACGTCATTTATGCTTATGACTTAATCCCGGTTAATGCAATAGTTATCCAATGCGATAAATTCCTTCCATTCTTTAATATTAGTACCATCTGGTTTATAGGGTTCGGTTAAAGTGTTAACCAACTAATAGCGATGTTGCTCCAAGCTATTCTAGTTATTTACTTGTTACCGAAGTATATTGCCTTTTACCATAGTGTGTTTGACTAGAAACCATTTCTATCAAACACATACTCTGATAAGAGGTTTATAGCAATCATCACTTCAACAAGTGGTCAGGTACAACTCCTTAATATACCCGGAGCGATGGATTCTTTTCGACTACTTAGCTTACCAACGTGCTGTTATCACTATACCCGTAGCACCCTAAATTATTTAGTGTATAGTAATGACCCAAAGTATAGCAATAGTACCACACAAGGTAACTAGCATCTCAAGTATGAGGACATTCGCAAAGCTTATTGCATGAAGATAAACACTAACACATTGATATATATACCAAGTGTTTATCTTGTTGCGGTCTCTAATATATCTCCCGGATATATCCATGTGTCAAACTTAAGGCACCACGTTCAGTCTTTAGGAGATTAAATGCTTGGACCCTTTCCAAGAAAGTTGACCACATGTTAGTCTTTCCTTTTCATCAATATCCTTTCTTGATGAAACTATGACTAGGGATAGTTTAGACATAATCATAATTGCACATGAAGCAGGTTCCACCAAATATAGTCCAACTATAATTTCTCTCACTTCATGTTATGATATGTCAAGGACTTTTGCATACATCAATGAATATATATTTAACCAGCTTATATATATATACATATATACATACATACAAGCATATTGATATAAACAAAAGATTAAATGCCTTTATTAATTAAATAAATTATTCGTACTATTACATAATTAAGATATATCGCGCTAATTGCCTTAAGGGCATACATCATATCCAACACACGCTTCAGGCGTGTTAGAGTATTATTCATAGGTTGTTCTTCAGGAATCTCAATACGAATTGGCGCATTTACTGCTGGTATATGCTTTTTCGTTACTCTTTTAGGATTGGCGAGTGCATCAGGCAATCGATTTGCTAAATGTTGAAGATGAATTATTCTCTGAACTTCTAGTTCAGAATCATTTGATTTAGGATCCATATGAGAAAGTGATGAAGCATTCCATATTATTTTCTTTTCCAAAATTGGGCTCTTATTCTCTCCCCCTAATTTTCGGAAAGTGCTTTCATCAAAATGACAATCAGTAAATTGTGCAGTAAATATATCGCCAATAAATGGCTCAAGATATTTAATTATTGAAGGGGATTCACAGCCAACATAAATTACTAATCTCCTTTAAGGACCCATTTTAGTCCTTTGTGGTGGAGCAATAGGCACATATACCGCGCAACCAAAAACTCTAAGATGAGAAATACTAGGCTCATGGCCAGAAGCTAATTGCAATTTGAGAATAATCATGATAACTTACTGGTCTTTAAACGTATAAGAGATGCTGCATGTAATATTGCATAACCCCAAACTATAGTAGGGAGATTTGTTTGCAAAATTAGCGGTCGTCCAATTAATTGCAGACGTTTAATAAATGATTCTGCTAGACCATTTTTACAGGATGTTCAACTTTTATTCCAATCGATATACAATAATCATTAATTGTTTTAGATGTGAATTCCCCAGCATTATCAAGACGAACTGATTTAATAGGATAATCGGGAAACTGTGCCTGTAATCTTATAATTTGAGCAAGTAACCTTGCAAATGCCATATTCCGTGAAGATAATAACCATACATGTGACCACCTAGTTGAAGCATCAATTAGAACCATAAAATATCTAAATGGCCCATATGGTGGATGAATTGGTCCACATATATCACATTGTATGCGCTCTAAAAATGCTGGCAATTCTATTCCAACCTTATTTCTGGAAGGTTTTATTATTAATTTTCTTTGTGAACAAGCAACACAAAATAATTCATTATTTTGAAGAAACTTCTGGTTCTTCAATGGATGCCCATGTGAATTTTCCATAATTTTTCTCATCATTATTGAACTAGGATAACCCAGTCGATCATGCCAAATTTTATAAGTATCTCAATCTATAAACTTTTGGTTTATAGTTAAATTGGCCCCAATCATATTAATATATGTGTAGTATAAGCCACATGAAAGAGTATAAAATTTTTCAAATATACATTTCTTACTTGAAATTATTTTTGTAACATAAAGACATTCTTTATTGTGTTCGCTCACATTTTTAATATGATATCCATTTCTGTGAATATCTTTAAAACTTAATAAATTTCTGTGAGAATTCGGGGAAAATAATGCATTATTTATAATAAGTTTTGTTCCCCTTTGTAATATAAAACTAGCTCTTCCGAAGCCTTCAACCATTTTTGTTAGTCCCGATATTGTGGTAACAACAGTTTCCGATATTGTGGTAACAACAGTTTCACCCCTTTTAAGAGTATTAAAATATCTTGCCTCTTTGAGAATAGTGTGGGTGGTGACACTATCTACAATACATAAATTTGCTTCATTTTCCTAGAAGTCATACAATACCGGAAAAGAATTAATTTTCTTCATTGAAGAAACGAAAGATGCATTATTATTTACAAATTATTATTTATAAATAAGCATTATAAAAAGTACATTAATTAACAATAGCAAAAGCAAACTAATAATAACATAAAAATCATAATATATTAATTAAGCAAAATATATGAAGTAGTTATTCAAATTTTTCTTTTCCACTGGTGCTGGGTAATAGAAAATCATCCAACTCCATATTGAGGATATCAATAGGGTCATTAATAGGGTTATTATCATCCAATATAAAATTAGTTTCTGGTTCCGCACATTTCTTGAGGGATGCTTGGTATAAGTTTACCAAATGTTTAGCGGTTCTACAAGTTCTTGACCAATGACCAGTCATACTATTAATTTTAGTGTAATTGGATCAACTAGTTTGACCAATGCGATTGTGACATTTCACCGAAAGTCTGGAGAATGCGGAGTCCACGCTTGTTCGGGTTCTGTTTATGATTTGGGGGGTCTGGGGGCAGTGCCCCCGAGTGCGAGGTCCAACGGTCGGCAGCCCCTGGCGGGGTCTAGGGACAGCGCCCCTCGGCAGGGTCTGAGGGGCGGCAGCCCCTGGCGGGGTCCTGGGGAAGCGCTCCCGGCTGGGGTCGAGCTACCTGGTCAGCTCAAAAAAATTTTATTCCTGAACCCACGCATCCTTTGAAAAAATTCATCAGAAAATGAATTTTCGGACTGCAGCAGTGTGTCTATTGGGACATAAATGAATCCCGAAAAAACATGTCTATTGGACATATCTGCTACCCGAAATAACATGTCTGTTGATATTTTGGTTATTTCTTTCACCAAAACGAAATTGGCAACATACATAAGAATTCGGTAAAAATTCATTGCAAATAAAATTCTTGTTCTTGATTCTATTTCTTAATTTATCTGATTGAAAGTTTGGTAAATCAGACCAAATAAATTTCAATCTGAAAGCTTTCTCGCGACTTCAGAAACATCCAAGTAATCCCTGATTTCCAACACACACTGCATCTATGGCATTTATTTTCATCATCTTGACTATTATTTCTTTTATCAAATTTTTTAATTTGATTATTCCACTTCAGGTGGTTATTTATATTTTTCCACTTCGGATGGAAATTATTTTTATTATTATTACCAAGTTTCCACTTCTGGTGGAAATTGTTATTATTATATCCTCTACCACGCCCATTACCATGACCTCTACCTCGACCACGACCACGACCACGACCATTTCTGCTGCTGCTTCCATTAAAATTATTATGAATTATCGCATTCGCTTCAGGGAATGGATTTTTTCCGGTAGGTCGTAATTCATGGTTTTCAATTGGAGTTGATTTCTCTGTTCTGCTGGGAGAAGAGCAGTAATTAGTTCACTATATTTCTTATAATCTTTTACTCTATATTGTTCCTGTAATACCATATTATTCAAATAAAAAGTACAATATGTCTTTTCTAGTAAATCCTCATCAGTTATTTCCTTTCCACATAATCTTAATGTGAATGTAATTTGAAAAAGTTTAGAATTGTATGCACTAACAGATTCAAAATCTTGAAGCCTTAAGTTTATCCATTCATATTGGGCATTTGGTAGAGATATTTTTTTAAGGTGTTCAAACCTATCCTTGAATTGTCTCCAAAGATCTGCAAGATCTTTGTCAGTCAAATATTCTGACTGAAGTGCTTCATCAAGATGACAGTAGAGAAAAACTATTGCTATTGTCTTATACTGAGGTGTAATATTATTATTTTCAATAATAGTATTATTAAGACCCATTGATTCTAGATGCATTTCTGCATCCAGCACCCTAGTAAGATAATTTTTTTCCGATACATCAAGAGGAGTAAAGTCCAAACTTATGATATTAGACATATTAAGAATTATAAGTATAATATATATTTATAGAAAATAAAATAATTATGCCTTTGGATTTATTTGGTGATATCCTTGATCGATAGAGGAAGCTCGTGCTGATAACGTGTTGGAAATTGACTAAATATGCAAGGAAATTATAACAATAATAAAGAAGGCAGAGAGAGAATTTGAGAGAAAATTTTATTTCTTATATCTGAGGTATATCTCAAATGAAGAAATCAAATTCCTATTTATAGAGAAATCCAACGATAAAAATGGTAAATAAAAAATATATTACATCAAATATTAATGACAGATAGAAAAGTAGAAAATATATTATATCAAATATTAATGACGTGGGCCCTACATCAATTATATAATCGCCTGCATAGTAATAGGCGGCTGATACATTAATTATTCAATACAAATAACGTATTTCTATAAGATATTTATTAGTGAAACAATATACATAATTAACATATCTGATAGCATCCTATTAGTTATCTAGTAGAAAAGCTTTAACTAAAAAATATACATATTTTTTTTGTTAGATTTGATGGCTTCTAACAGACACCTAATAGACTTTAAACAGATTTCTAGCTAACAAACTTTTGTCAGATGTTTATTAGCTATAAACTATACATATTTAATACATTTGATAGATTCCTATTAGATATCTATTAGAAAAAGCTTTAAGCACTATTTTTTTCCATATTTTATTGCTTCTAGTAGAATTTTAATAGACAACTAACAAATGTTTATCATATATTCATTAGCCAAACCATACATATTTAATAAATTTGTTGGATTCTTATTAGATTTCATTAGAATAGCTTTAGCAATTACATATACATGTATTTTATCAGAGCTTATGGCTTCTAACAGACATATAATAGATATTCAATGGAATCATATATTTATTACTCACTATAATTATTTAACACATCTAATATATTCCTTTAGATATCTAGTAGAAAAGTTTTGTATTTTGTCAGATTATATAGCTTACAAGAGACATCTAATAGATAATTAACATATATCTATAAGTTCAATAAAAGTTTTTGGAAAAAATACCACAGTGGATGACATTTCAAAGATAAAAAGAGACGAATAAAAAATTCTAAAGTGGTAAGTCAAAAAGATAACGGATATAAGTGCAAAATCTATATAATATATCAACGCAATGAAGTGCTAAAAGACTTCTTTGCACTTATACCTTTTAAATATATATAATAAATGATAAAAACTAACTACAAACAGTATTAATAACAAATAAATTTATTAATTACTTTTTAATAAATAAATTTTAATAACAAATAAATATATAAAAAATAAAAAAATTATATTTCAGCTATAGATATAATAGTTATTAAATTAAAAAAATATAGAAGTTAAATAAAATATAAATAAAATAATAGAAATAACAATTACAATAATAATAATATTCATAATAATCATAACAATACCAAAATACAAAATCGAAATAAAATAAAAATAACAATAACAATAATAGCAACAATAACAACAATAATAATAAGATATATTTGATGAGAAAAAAAGAGTCACATTAATTCTTAAATAGGATTATAATCCGTAAAAAAATCAACGGCTGAAAATTAATAATTAAATTTTAAAATATGAAATTTTTTTAAATAGGATTATAATCAACAGAATTAAATAAAATAAAAAATAACAAATTGGCAACAAAAAAATTTGACTCTATTGAATATAATCTTATTTAAGAATTAATGTGACTCTTAATGGTACTTACCCCTTCTTATGAATAATAATAATTATAATAATATAATTAATTTTGCTTACCATAAATAATAAGTAACAAAAACTAATACAAACAGTATTAATAATAAGTAAATATACAAAAATAATAAAAGCTATGTTTCAGTTATATTCATAATAAGTATAACAATATCAAAATATTAAATTGGAATAAAATAAAATTAAAAATAAAAATAAAATAATAATAACAACAACAATAATATATATATATATATATATATATATATATATAAGCAAAGAAATTCTAAATGATTTCTTTACCCCTATACCTTTTAAAAGATATCTTTCAATTTTATTATTAAATTCATTTTATTTTATTACCATATTATTCCAATTTATAGTACTATAATAATGATATTTAAAATTGGTTAATGATCATACTAATCAAAATAATACCAAAATATAAAATCTATATATATATAAGCAAAGAAATCCTAAATAACTTCTTTGCCCCTATAACTTTTAAAAGACATATTTCAATTTTATTATTAAATTTATTTTATTTTATTACCATATTATTCTAATTTATATTACTATAATAATAATATTTAAAATTAATTAATATTCATACTAATCACAACAATATCAAAATATAAAATTAAAATAAAATTAAAATAATAATAATAATAATAATAACAACAACAACAACAATAGTAATAATAAAATATTTAATGAGTATTTTAAATTAGTTAATATTCATACTAATCATAACAATATAAAAATATAAAATTAAAATAATGATAACAACAACAACAATAGTAATAATAAAATATTTGATGACTAATCATAACAATATCAAAATATAAAATTTAAATTAAATTAAAATAATAATAACAACAACAATAAAAATAATAATAAAATATTTGATGAGTAAAAGGAGTCACATTAATTTTTATAGAGTCAAATTAATTCCAAATTATAAACATATTTAAGAATAAATTATAAATTATATCTGTCAAAAAATCTGTATATTTAATATATAAGGAAAACTCATCAAAATAGTTAACATTTCACTTATACTATAAATACTAACTAATTAAAATTTGTTGATTATAATTTTATTTAATAATTAATGTGACTCTTTTTTCCTCATCAAATAATAAAATATTTGATGAGTATTTAAAATTGGTCAATATTCATGCTAATCATAACAATAATAAAATATAAATATAAAATAAAATTAAAATAATAATAACAACAATAACAATAATAATAGTAATAATAAAATATTTGATGAGTATTTAAAATTGGTTAATATTCATACTAATCATGATAATACCAACCAACAAACCAACTAAGCCTTAAATCTCACGTTAGGTGGGGTCGGCTATATGGATCTTCCGACTCCATGAAGCTCTATCAAAAGCTAAATTTTCGTCCATACCGAGTAAACGCTTATCCTTAGAAATAGTTTCCCTCCAAGTAATCTTAGGTCTACCTCTCCTTGTACCCTTACTCTCTGTCCATAAGTTCTAACATTTTCTAACTGGAGCATCTATTGGTCTACGTAGCACATGTCCATATCACCTTAGTCGTCCTTCTCTCAGTTTATCCTCAATATGTGCCACACCAGTCTATTGGCGGATGCACTCATTTCTAATTTGATCCATCCTTGTATGCCTACTCATCCACCTAAGCATCCTCATTTTCGCCACATTCATCCTTTGAATATGTTGCGTCTTAATAGCCCAACATTCACTCCCATATGTCATGGTTGGCCTAACCACCGTTCTGTAGAATTTTCCTTTCACTTTCAAAGGTATCTTTTTGTCACATAAGACTCCGGTAGCACTTTTCCATTTCATCCATCCTACATAAATTCTATGAGTTACATCATCATCAATCATTCCCTCCTCATGGAAGATAGAGCCCAAATACCTAAATCGTTTGCATTTTGACACGATTGTATCTCCTAGTTTTACTTCTCCTTCGTCTCCCTTCCGTAAGCTGAAGTTGGTGTGCAAATACTCCGTCTTACTTCTACTTAACTGAAAACCTTTACTCGCTAACGCATTTCTCCACACCTCTAGCTTCTTGTTAACCCCTTCCCTTGATTCATCAACCAATACGATGTCATCCGCAAACAACATACACCATGGGATGTCGTCTTGTATTTTGGTGGTCAACTCATCGATAACTAGGGCAAATAAAAATGGGCTTAGAGATGATCCTTGATGCAATCCAATCGTGATGGGAAACTCCTCTATCACTCCTTGTCTAGTTTGAACACTTGTTACTGCCTCTTCATACATGTCCTTTGTTAAGTTTATGTACTTTACATGAATACCCTTTTTCTCCAGTGCCCATAAAAGTACTTTCCTCGGCACTCTATCATATGCTTTCTCTAAGTCAATGAAAACCATATGAATGTCCTTCTTCTTCTCCCCATATATCTCCATTAGATTTCTCAGAAGAAAAATAGCTTCAGTCGTGGACCTACCAGGCATGAAACCAAATTGGTTTGCAGAAACCTTAGCGATCATCCTAAGATGGTGTTCAATCACTCTCTCCCAAAGTTTCATTGTATGACTCATCAGTTTAATACCTCGATAATTAGAGCAGTCTTGTATATCTCCTTTGTTCTTAAATATAGGTATAAGGGTGCTTCTTCTCCAGTCGTCCGGCATTTTACTCTCCCTATATATAGAGTTAGATAGTTTGGTTAACCAAACTATTCCCTCATCTCCAAGGCATTTCCATGCCTCAATCGGTATGTTATCTCGTCCACATGCTTTCCCTACCTTCATCCTTTTCAGAGCTTCCTTCACTTCATTATGCATAATTCTTCTTGTGTAATTTAGGTTTTTCTCAACTCCGCTTACCTCCAATCCTGCAATGTCATCTATGTTTCCATCATTGAATAACCAATCAAAGTAGTTTCTCCATCTCTCTTTGATCTCTCTATCTCCTAACAAGACTCTTTATGTTTCATCTTTAATGCATTTGACTCCATTCAAATCCTTTGTCTTCTTATCCCTCAATCGAGCTAGCTTGTATATGTCTCTCTCTCCTTCACGTGTTCCTAGCTTTTAGTACAAGCCTTTAAAGTATTTACCTCTTGCTTGACTAACAGCCTTCTTAGCTTCTTTCTTAGCCCTCTTGTATTTCTCAAAAGCCTCACCATCAGTTGCTTTTGGTAACATCTTATACCAATACCTCTTCTCCTTTATAACATTTTGAACCTCCTTATTCCACAACCATGCATCCTAAGGCGAGGTCCTTGTCCCTTCGAAATCCCTAGTACTTTACCTACTACTTTCCTTACACGTTCTCCCATTACTTTCTATGTTGAGTTTGTGTCGATTTCCATATCTCCAAATCCTTTATCTAATACCTTTTTCTTAAACTCCAATATCTTGATACCCTTAAGGGCCCACCATCTAATCTTGGGTTCCCTATATTCTTTTCTCTTTCTCCAAATATCCATTTTCGTCCAAGACTAATAGCCTATGTTGAGATGTTAGTGCTTCTCCCGAAATAACCTTACAGTCTTTGCACAAAGCCTTATTTCTACTTCTAGTAAGCAGAAAATCTATTTGGCTTTGGTTACCCCCACTCTTATAGGTAATCAAGTGAGAATCTTGCTTTTTGAACCATGTGTTGGCTATAACCAAATCATGAGCTAGTGCAAAATCCAAAATTGTATTGCCTTCCTCGTTCCTAGTGCCATACCCAAAGCCTCCATACACTCGCTCATAGTCTTCCCTATTATTCCCCATATGTCCATTTAGATCTCCACCAATGACAAGCTCGTGTTTATTTGGTACATGTTGAGTCACTATATCCATGTACTCCAAAAATTTGTCCTTTATACTTCTATCTAATCCAACTTGGGGGGCATACACACTAACTACATTCCAGGTAGCTTTTCCAAGTACGAGTCTTAGCATAATAATCCTATCTCCAAATCTCTTAACTTCCACCACATTATCCTTTATACTTGGTGCTACCATTATTCCAACTTCACTCAAACCTTTATTTCCTCCAGAATACCATAGTTTATAACCAGTATTACCTATTTATCTTGCCTTATCTTTCGCCCATCTAGTTTCCTGCGAATAAACTATCTCCACCTTTCTTCTCTTCATAGTATCTACTAACTCCATAGTCTTTCCTATAAGGGACCCAATATTTCAACTCCCTATCCTGATCTTCTCATGATGGACTAGCTTCTTTACTCGCAACCGTCCATGATGCGAGAACCCTTTCCTATCTAGCACCACATCCGGGCGTCGATGTAGAGGGACTAACTTCTTTACCCACACCCCGTCCATGATGCAGGAACCCTTGCTCGTACTCCATCTTAATCATGACAATACCAAAATATAAAATTGAAATACAATTAAAGTAAAATTAAAACAATAATAATAACAACAACAACAATAATAATAATAATAATAATAAAATATTTGATGAGGAAAAAGAAGTCACATTAATTCTTATAGAGTCACATTAATCCTAAATTATAAACCTGTTTAAGAATAAATTATAAATTATATCTCTCATAAAATCTGCATATTTAATTAACTGCAAATTAAAGTTTAAAATATGGAATTTTTTCTTAAATAAGATTATGATCAACAAAATTATATTTTTGTATTGTTATGATTATTATAGATATTAACCAATTTTAAATACCATTATTATAGAAACAAATCAATGTAAATGTAGAACCAATTAAAATAATAATTACACAGTAAAATAATTCATAATTATTGATAAGAATTATATTGTAAAATTATTATAGTAATTAATGATTATTTGACCTTTAAAAAATATACAAACGAACATATATAAGGAAAACTTATCAAAATAGTTAACATTTCATTTTTACTATAAATACTGACTAATTAAAATTTGTTGACTATAATCCTATTTAAGAATTAATGTGACCCTTTTTTCGTCATCAAATATTTGACATGGCATCACAATATAACTGTAAAAAAGTATAAATTATAAACATGTTTAAGAAAAAATTTAAATTTTATGATGGTATTTACTCCTATAATGGAATATTTTAAATTATTTGGTCAACTAATATATCTCCTAAATCTATTTATTTAAAATTTAATTTATTGTTCTTGATTTTATTTAATTCTTTTGGTTATAATCCTATTTAAGAAAAAATTTAAATTTCGTAACAGTACTTAATCCTTATTTAAGAATCAGTGTGACTTATTTTTCCTTATCAAATTTTGACAGGAAATCACAAGATAATTATAGAAAAGTATAGTGTTCATTATGTTGAAACAGAAACATAATTTGGTGGATGATATCAACCCAATTAGGGTGCAACTCAAGACAGATTTTATATGAGATGTAAATCCAATTAAGATGCAATGTACCCTCAAAGTACGTGTTTTCCCATATAAATCCAACAGCCAGTTGGAAAAACTGCAAATGAATTGAGGGATACATTATTTGAGGTACATAATTTTCCCATATTAATAATATATCTTCTTGAACTCCAATTAATTTTAGTTTTTTCTCCATTAATAATATCTTAAACAGCTTTTATTACTTTTTATCTTTAAAATTATATTAGATGTATGTTGCACTTGGTGAAACACATATACCAATGAAATTGGAGAACATTATAGGAAGAGAAATTATGTTCAAACTTTCAGTTAAGAGCAACAATATTATTGCAAATGATGAAGTGTATTCTGTGGTTAAACTTACGGAGGATGAACAACTTTTGAAACAATATAATCTCTCTCCCTCAAAATTCATTGACTGTAAGTTTAATTTTATTTTTTATGTAACTTTAAATTAGTACGTTGTATTATTTGCATTTTAGTTCATATATAATTTAACTTCAAAATTTTTTTATAATAGGATCCAGATTTTGATGTTGACCAATTTCTAGATGCAAATGAAAATTTGAAGGTACTTCTAACATATATTATATAAGTACAAATGATTCATTATCTACTATGATTTGAATTAGGTATTTTATTTATTTATATATTTTTATTTGGCATAATTCAATATCAGAAAATGAGGTCAATTCTCCTGTCACACCTGTAGAGAAAAGAAATGAAACTATGACACCGTCGATATTGATAGATGAAGATAATGCACAACTTTCGAGCAATCGAGCAAAACAGATGAGGATTAAGGAGAAGAATAATTGATATGTATCTCTTTTTAAAGAAATATTAGTATATGTTGAATAATTGTCAAACTTGGCAGAACTATTATTTAGTGTTATGTATTATTTATTTTGTATTATTGGATTGTTTCATTTTAAATATGTGTTATTTCTTCCCATTTTTACCTTTCCAATTTTTTGAGTAATTTTTGCAATTCTTATACTATTTTCTTAAAAGTGAAAAAAATTATTGATGATTGATTGATTATAAGTCTATTTAAGAAAAAAATTAAATTTTATAATAGTATTTACTCCTTATGAATAATAATAGAATATTTATAATAATTTGATCAAGTGAAATTAATAAAAAAATTTCCATTATTATCACAATAAATATTTAATAAAATCGTAATAAATTAAATTTTAAAAAATAGATTTAGGAATTAATAATTTAGGAATTAAATTTTGAAAAATAGATTTTGGATAATAATAGAACATTTTTAATTATTTGATCAACTAATATATCTCCTAAATATGTTTTAACATTTAATTTATTGTTCTTGATTTTATTTAATTTTACATAATTGATTACAATCCTATTTAAGAATTAATGTGACTCTTTTTTCTCATCAAATATTTGAAAGGGAATCACAAGATAACTGCATAAAAGTATAAATTATAATTCTATTTAAGAAAAAAATTTGAATTTTATAACAGTACTTACTCCTTATAGATAATAATAGAATATTTTTAATTATTTGATCAAGTGAAATAAATAAAAATATTTCATTATAAGCTGCAAATGTTGTATATAAAGAGGTTTTTTACAATTTAATTTGATACATGATATAACATATTTTTTAGCTTTAATATCTTCTATTTTTATTATATATATATATATATATATATATATTATAAAATTAACTTATCACTGATATACTTATTACAAATGACATATCCGTGCATCGCACGAGCACTACACTAGTAATAATAATAATAATAATATGTTATGATTAAAAAAGAGCCACATTAATTCTTAAATAGGAATATAATCTGTCAAAAAATCCACGGCTGGCAATTGATAATTTAAGTTTAAAATATGAAATTTTTTGTTAAATAGGATTATAATCGACAGAATTAAATAAAATAAAAAAAACAAATTAGTTTTTAAAAATTATGACTCTATTGATTATAATCTTATTTAAGAATCAATGTGACCCTTAACGGTACTTACTTCTTCTTATAGATAAAAATAATAATAATACAATTAATTAATACTAATTAATGTTACTTATTATAAATAATAAGTGATAAAAACTAACTACAAATAGTATTAATAATAAATAAATTTATTAATTACTTTTTAATGATTAAATTTTATAACAAATGAATATACAAAAACAATAAAAATTATGTTCAGTTATATTCATAATAATTATAACAATACCAAAATATAAAATACAAATAAAATAATAATAATAACAACAACAACACTAATAATAATAATAATAAAATATATTTGATGAGGAAAAAAGAGTCACATTAATTTTTAAATAGGATTATAATCCGTTAAAAAATTCACGGCTGACAATTGCTAATTAAAGTTTAAAATATATAATTTTTCTTAAACAGAATTATAATCAACATAATTAAATAAAATCAAAACAACAAATTAGCAATTAAAAAATCTGACTCTATTTATCATAATCTTATTTAACAATTAATGTGACTCTTAATGGTACTTACTCTTTCTTATGGATAATAATAATTATAATAATATAATTAATTAATCCTTATTAATGTTACTTACAAAGAATTATGAATTATAAATAATAAAAAGAGTCACGTTAATTCTTAAATAGGGTTATAATCTTATTTAATAATCAATGTGACTCTTAATGCTACTTAGGCCATGTTCTTAAGGACTATAATTCAATGTAGTTCAGTTCAGCTATGCGTAGTCATAAATTTACACTGAAATAAGTTCAGTTCAGTTCAGCTCACTTCAGTTCAGTTCGATTCAGCCAACTTCAGTTCAGTTCAGTTCAGTTCAGCTTTTAGAAGTTGAACAGAACAGAGCCTTACTCTCTATTTAAGAATCAGTGTGACTCTCTTTTCCTCATCAAACATTCGATAGGAAATCACATGATAATTTTGTATTAGAGTATATTGTTCATTATGTTGAAGCAGAAACATAATTTGGTGAATGATTTGAACCCTATTAGGGTGTAACTGAAAACGGATTTTATATGTGATATAAATCCAACTAAGATGCTATGAACCCTCAAAGTATGTGTTCTCCGCCTTTGGACTATGCCAGAACGCAATAAACCAAACTCAATATTTACTATTAAAATGGTTCTGCAAGACAAAAAGGTATGTTAATAAATTACTTTTTCATTGAGTATTAAAAAATGTATCTCAATAAATGTTTAATAAAATCAGATAACTAACAAAAAATTCTACTCCTTTTGATGTTTTGTAATATTGTAATAGGGAGATCGCATTCAAGCAACGGTAACCAAAAATAACATTTCCAAGTTTGTTCATAATCTTCGGGAACTCAAGGTGTACCATATGAGATCGCATTCAAGCAATAAAGTCCTAATAGACTTTTTTACCCTTATATCTTTCAAAAGAAATTTTACAATTTTATTATTAAATTTGTTTTATTTTATACCATGTTATTCTAATTTATACTAACTATTTTAATTAGTTAGTACTTATATTAAAAGTGAAATGTTAATTATTTTGATGAGTTTTTCCTTCTATATGTCCATTTGATTATTATTTTAAATCTCAAATAATTATTAATTACTATAATAGTTTTGAAATATACTTTTTATGAGCAATTATCAATATATACGAATTAAAGTAAATGTACAACCAATTAAAATAATAATTTAACATTAAAATTATCCATAAACAAATTGTTGTTGTTGTTATTGTAATTTTATTTTTATTTTTATTTTATTTTAATTTTAAATTTTAGTATTGTTATGATTATTATGAATATTATTATTATTGTAATTGTTAATTCTATTATTTTATTTCATTTAACTTCTATATTTTTATATTATTATAACTATTATATTTATAACTGAAATATAATTTTTTATTGTTTTTATATATTTACTTGTTATCAAAATTTTGCGGAAGCCTTATTAAGCATTGGGGTAACGTTGTTGTATATATGTTGTTGTTGTACTTGTTATCAAAATTTATTCATTAAAAAGTATTTAATAAATTTATCTGTTATTAATATTGTTTGTGGTTAGTTTTTATCATTTATTATTCATAGTAAGTAACATTAATTAGTAATATATATATATATATATATATATATATATAAATTAAAAGGTATAAGGTCAAAGAAATCTTTTGGAACTTCATTGCTTTTATATATTACATAGATATATTACAAAATAAATTTATCTTTGATATACACATTACAAATGACCTATCTATGTATCGTATGGGTACTACACTAGTAAGAATAAAAGATGAACGGAAACATGTCTTACACACAATGAAACTTAATTAGTAATAAGTCATAGACCGATTGTGGTTTCTGATCCAATTGACAGTTGAATAAGTCATTGGCCGATTCTAGACTTTCTCGAGAATCAGATGAAACCCGAGCAGACCCACAACAAGTTATAGTTTAACCCGATTCGATCGATCGGTCCGGTCCTAGTTTCAATACTATGGATATGATATAATGGAGACTATACAATTGTAACTGCCCATACATGACCCAAATAGCCTTTTGCATTCCTCAACTTTCACTTATTATTAACTCTTTGAACTTGGTAAAAATACACGAATTTACCCCTTAACACAATTAAATTAGTCACACCATGGAGAGTGTATAACATGCTATTAAACTGACAAGTGGCATTTTTCATTAAAATTCCAAGAGTCCATGTAATAATTTTATTTAAATTCTTAAAAAAATTTAATTGCAAAGGACCCTCTTCACCCTTTCATCTCTCTTTCTCTCTAATCTTAACCTATAAATCAAATTCTACGGGTGCAAAAATAAAAGTAAAAAATTTCACAATTTCAAAATACATCAAATCCATAATTTCAATTTAAATCAAAAATTCATATTCAATTGAAGTTTTTCAGCCCAAACACGGAGGTTCGAAGTGGTACCTCGGCATATGGTACTCTTCAACTCCCTCTCCAACTTACATTTGGGTTGCGAATCGTGAAACACCCATTTGGGCAAGTTTGCGATAATGGAGCCGTCGGGTTTGGTGATTTGGGAAAGGGCAAACACAGATAAAAGTTTCCATTGCTAGACAGTGGAAATCTCATACTATTATTGGCCACCAGTTCTTTGTTATGGCAAAGCTTCAATTACTCGACAGACACATGACTAGGAGCCAATCTTTAACCTCGTGGCGAAGCTCCATCCATGCATCACCTTGGTTTTACTCTCTCTGGCTAAACCCACAAGAGTGAAATGAAATCGAGTTGGTGTATAATTCGATTATCAGATATTGGACAACCGACAAATATGTTACACCTATTTTATACTAATATTATAAGAATTTTGATTTTTAAATAAAAATTGTCAAAAATATACGAGTTTAATCTTGTTTTAAAGATAAAAATCAAATATATATTCATGTATAAAAAAGAATAAAATTAACAAAAATAATAGATTAAAGATAGAAGTAAAAATAAAATTTAAAACTTGGCATGTCATAACATTTCTTATATATTTAAGTTGGAATTGTTCTAACAAGAGGCCCCCATTTTGTGTAGAAGCACAATGAAAATATATATTCATGGACCAACTAAAAAAAACACAAAAGGCCATCTTTGGCTTCACACATTAAAGACCCCTAATTATTATTGTTTTTTTTTCGTAATCGGAGTTTCAACTGAACTTCCCCAACCATCCCTTGGCGCCACCGTATAGGGCCTATAGTTATAAGGGGCTCTAAAAATATATTAAAAAGATAATAATAAGCATTAATAAATGTTAGATCAAATGATTGAGTACATTGATTAGATTTAATAGATTTCAAATCTTACTTTTTGCAAAGTGTAAAGGCGCCACCCCTACCTAATTGCAGGTACCAAATAGTTACTAAAACATATAATCAGGATAAATCACTCTTTAAAAAATTCTCTGCCGTCCAACTTTTCATTCTTAGGGTGCTATCAGGCGCTTGATTGATTTATTATCGCTTAAGCACTGCTTAGTCAGATTTTTTCCTCCTATGCGGCGCCTAATTTAACTTTTTATCATACAATTATTTATAATAATCATAGTATTGTAGTTTGTATATTTAAAAATAAAAAATACAAATCTACCTAGCTAGGCCCCACCTAAGCGTTTGAAGTTCCGTTCGCCCACATAGCGCTTTTTAAAACATGAGAAAACTTTAAAATAGTACCATGTGGTTTCACTCATTTGCAAAATAAGGCCTGAGAAATATTTTTTTATAAAATGGGGTCTATGGTTTCAAAAAATTTATAAAATGGGGCCTATGACTTCAGAATAGTGGTGTTACAGTGAATATTTTAAACAATTCAACATTTCAATAATTTAACCTTATTATTTAAAAAGGGAAATTATTAAAAATACACATGCCTCACTAAAATATTTATAAAATTGACCATTAAGCCAAACTAATTATATATCTACAGTCCCACCATAAAATAAACTATAAATTAACAAAAATAAGAGAAAATAATTACATTAATACGGTCTGGTATTTATCTGGTAAATATCTAGTATTCGTCTAATAATTGTCTAGTAGATATCTAGTATATATTGTTATGAAATTATCATATTCACATCTATTATATATCTATTCATATATGTTAGCTGTTATTAGACCCATAAAAAACTATAAAAATTAAGACATACTAGATATCTAACAGTGACGACTAGATAAATACTATATGTCATATGTTATGTTATGATTTTTCTAGATGATTACTGGATATTTGGTCAGATAAATACTACACCGTATTTATGTAATTATTTTCCACTGTTTTTGTAAACTTATAAATTTTTTATAGTATCACCAAATTATTTTAGTTTTTTTTAGCATTTTTTTAAGAACCCCTTTTTAAAAATTTTACCGTTGGGATTATTGTAATTTTCAAGAGATTTTTTTTGTTATTTTTACGTTTTTTAAAGTTTGTTATCATAATTTAATTAAAAAAATATTTACATTATTTGAAAAAATTCAAAACTTTTTAGCGATGTGTATTGTATTTTTAATAACCATCCAGTAAAAATTCAGATAAAAAAGGGATAAGATTACCTATTTTCGTGACATAATTTAATATTAAGAATCCTTTATTTATAAATTTTTTGAAACCACAGACCCGACTTTATAAAAAAAATCTTCAAACCTCATTTTTTAAGTGAATAAAACCACATAATAATTTTTTAAGTTTATCCGAAATAAATATCAATTGTCTGGATGAAAGGTGTATTAGTTTAAGACAAGAGCACGTGATTGTGTGTTTTAAAAAAAACGTCGACAAAATGTAACTAAAATTGATGAAGGAAAGAGAGAATCAGCATCGAAACACAAGAGAATCACAACATCATTGTCAGAGCTGTGGGACTTGCGTTATTTCAACTTATATAAACCAGCGGTTGCGGTGAATAAATATAATACTATAGTATAAAAATTAAAACATGTTACAAAATTGGGTTGATCTAAAAATGGTATCTATCTCATTCTGACATACTTACTAAGCACACCAACAAAGCAACGTTCATTTTTGCAGGTGGCCTCACTTTTTTCTTTTCTATAATATGTACTGTACAATGCTAGATGCCAATTTTAACCGAATTTTATGAGAATCTTAGTTTATAATTAACATCCTAATTTTATATATAGGATCGAGATCCAGGTAGAAAGTACTTGAACCCATGTGTGGTTCATATTCGTTTGCAATTACGGCAACTTATTGTAATTTTGGTGCTTCTTAATCAACGTAAAACTACAACTTTTTCAAGGGTTAACCAACTTTAACTATACAAACATAATGATATACAGTAGTAACTTTAAAACTTGGTAAAAGAGTTTTGACCATGAAAAAATAAGTTAAACTAACAAGAAATGTGTATTCATCTCTTCTTACAATATTTATTTTAGTCAGTATTTTAAAAATTGGGCTAGCGGTCGTCTAGGCAGTGTTTAGGCGAGATTTTTCATAACACCGTCGCGATTTTAGATAGTCGGGCGGTCTTAGGCGGTTGACTGATTTAAGCAGTCCAAGGAGGGGCTAGGCTGTTTTAGGCGGGTCTTTTGTTTTAAAAATCGGCCTAGGCGGGATTTTTCAGAACACAAATTATAAAACATGATTTAAATTATTTTTTTTATATTTTATATTATTATAATTTATTTTTTAACTGAATTTATATTTTTATATATTAAAAAATATTTAAAAAATAAAAATACAAATTCGCCTAGCTCCCGCCTAGATTCCGTCTAGGCCCCGTCTAGACCCCGCCTAGGCGTTTTAAACCCTCAACCGCCAGACTAACGCGTAGCACTTTTTAAAACATTAATTTTACTACTACGGTGGTCACTGTTTGAAACAAATGTTCCGTGTATTTTTTATCTATTGTTAACGATGATTTTAATAATTATATTAATAAAGAGATAAGCTAATATAATTTTATATCATGTTTTAAAATTCATGTATCGTTACATTAGTATTGTAATACGTTAGTTTATTTTATGTCAAGTTTTCAAGTTTATGTGTGACTGACGTGTTAGCCTAGTGGTTAACGCTAAAACTGTGATCTCTATAAGTCTTAGGTTTGAGTCACATTAAGAGTAGGTTGAGATTTTTCTATTGAGTTAATGTAAGCTCAAATGAGGCAAAAAAAAATTTTAAAAAAAATTTTCAAGTTCATGTATCATTTATTAATAAGAATAAAGCTCGTGTAACACCACTAACACCCAATCCATTATATTATAACATTTTAATTAGTTTTACCTAATTAAAAGTTTGCTTTATGTCTAATGAAATAACACAAAAGGAAATGGTACAAAAAGGAAAAGATGGATATAATTTTATAAGACCATACCAGTAAAATCTCATGAACAACTTCAATTATCATTTCCTCTTTTCACCGTCCACATCATTATTACGAGTCACAGTTGAAAAACACAGTAACTCCATGATCCCACCTGTCAATTACTTTTCAAAGTACAAAAAGTAAGCATAAATGGTACTAGTATTAGTAGTAATTGACTAATTAAACAATAACACAGTCAAATCCTGCTAAATTGGCAATTTACTACCTTAATTAACCATTCAAAAACGCTCCCCAAAGATCTATCCACGTGTTCTCTGTTGTCTTACGTGTCATTTCTGACGTGTCCACGCTCCCTTTCTCATCTTTAAAACCCCACCCGGCCCCTTCCTCCAACTTCATAATCATACTTTCTCTGAAAATCCCTCTTCTTTCTCTCTCTATCTCTTAAATCACCGGTTATATTCTTCTCCATCAGCTATTTTTAATTCTTTTAGCGACGAAAAATGGCGGACGCTTGCAATCGTAAGCTGATCGTTGAAGTCTGCAACGCCAAGAACCTAATGCCTAAAGATGGACAAGGCACTGCAAGTGCTTATGCTATTGTGGATTACGACGGCCAGCGCCGGAGGACCAAGACTAAGTTCAGAGATCTCAATCCGGAGTGGGATGAAAAGCTGGAATTTCTGGTTCATGATACGGAATCCATGCCGTTGGAGATCTTAGAGATCAATCTGTATAATGACAAGAAGACCGGCAAGCGGAGTACATTTCTCGGTAAAGTTAAGATCGCCGGTACTGGATTTGTTCCGGCTGGATCGGAGACTTTGATTTACTATCCGTTGGAAAAGAGAAGTGTGTTTTCACAGATTAAAGGTGAGATCGGGCTGAAAGTTTATTTTATTGATGAAAATCCACCGGCGCCGCCTGCTGAGCAGAAATCAGAAGCAGCTCCGCCTGCTGCGGCGGAGGATAAACCACCTGAAGGCGAGGGGAAACCGGCGGAGGAAGAGAAGAAGGACAATAAAGCTGAAGAGAAGAAAGAGGAGCAGCCTAAAACAGAGTCAACCGCCGAACCTAAAAAGGAAGAGGAGAAACAAAATCCGGCCAAGGGGGAAACCGATTCAAAGAAGCCTGAGGATTCACCTTCTTCAGCGCCACCGGAAGTTGCCGAGGTGGAAAATCCGCCGCTGGCTCACAGTGAAAAAAGCTCAACGGAGAACAAAGATAAGCCGGCGGAAACCGGAAAAACCTCAAATCTCACCGTTAGCGACCTCGAACTGAAGTCACTATCTAGTGATCGGAGCCGCAGCGCATACGATCTAGTTGACCGGATGCCATTTTTGTACGTCCGTGTAGTAAAAGCCAAAAGAGCGAGCTCTGAATCAAATCCTCCATTGTATGCCAAGCTAGTGATCGGCACACACAGTATCAAGACGAAATTGCAGAATGACAAAGACTGGGATGAGGTTTTTGCCTTTGACAAGGAGGGATTGAATTCCGCTTCTCTGGAGGTTTCTGTTTGGGGAGAGGAAATTAAAGAGAACGAAGAGAAAACAGAGAGCTGTCTCGGTACGGTGTCGTTTGATTTGCAGGAGGTACCAAAAAGAGTACCACCTGATAGTCCGTTGGCTCCTCAATGGTACAGTTTGGAATCAGAGAAGTCACCGGGAAATGACGTCATGCTGGCTGTTTGGCTTGGAACTCAGGCGGACGAGGCTTTTCAGGAGGCTTGGCAGTCGGACTCAGGCGGGCTAATTCGGGAGACCCGAGCCAAGGTATACCTGTCACCGAAGCTCTGGTATTTGAGATTAACGGTTATCCAAACCCAGGATTTGCAGCTCGCTTCGGTTGCCGAACCTAAGGGTCGGAGTCATGAGCTGTATGTCAAGGCGCAACTAGGGGCACAAATATTCAAAACGGGCAGGACTTCGGTCGGCTCTCCAGCCTCCAGCTCGGCTAATCCCACATGGAATGAAGATTTGGTTTTCGTTGCAGCCGAGCCGTTTGAGCCATTCTTGTCTGTGGTAGTAGAAGATGTAACAACCGGGCAGCCAGTGGGCCAATCCAAAATACAAATGGCAAGCGTAGAACGGCGTACGGATGATCGTACAGAGGCCAAGTCACGGTGGTTTAATTTAGTCGGAGACGAAAGCCGGCCGTACACAGGCCGAATACACTTAAAAGTATGTTTAGAAGGCGGCTATCACGTGCTAGATGAGGCTACCCATGTAACCAGCGATGTTCGAGCTGCAGCTAAACAATTAGCCAAGGCTCCAATTGGGTTACTAGAGGTTGGTATTAGAGGCGCCACTAATCTACTTCCGGTCAAAACCAAGGATGGGACCCGGGGCACGACCGATGCTTATGTGGTAGCTAAATACGGGCCTAAGTGGGTTCGGACTCGCACTATCCTCGATAGTTTTAATCCACAGTGGAACGAGCAATACACGTGGGATGTATACGATCCATGTACTGTGCTTACTATTGGAGTGTTTGATAATGGAAGGTACAATCAAGGAAAAGATATAAGGGTTGGAAAGATACGGATACGGTTATCAACGCTCGATACAAATCGCGTGTATCTACACTCGTACTCACTCACCGTGTTGTTACCGAGTGGGGCCAAGAAAATGGGCGAAATAGAGATAGCGATTAGATTTTCATGTTCGTCGTGGCTTAATCTAATCCAAGCGTACACCACCCCGATGCTTCCTAGAATGCATTACGTGCGTCCATTGAGTCCGGCTCAACAAGATATACTACGCCATACGGCAATGCGAATCGTTACAGCTCGGCTATCACGGTCGGAACCCGCGTTAGGTCAAGAAGTGGTTCAGTTCATGATTGATAGTGATACGCATATGTGGAGCATGAGGAGAAGCAAAGCCAATTGGTTTAGAGTAGTTGGTTGCCTCACACGTGCTGCGGCTTTGGCACGGTGGATGGAAGGGATTCGTACGTGGGCCCACCCGCCAACAAGTGTTCTAGTTCATGTGTTGCTTGTGGCAATAGTGTTATGTCCACATTTGCTACTCCCTACCGTATTTATGTATGCCTTCTTGATCTTGGCATTGAGACTTAGGTATCGAAGGCGGGTCCTACAAAACATGGACCTAAGACTCTCGTATGTGGATGCCGTGGGACCGGATGAGCTCGATGAGGAGTTTGATGGATTTCCAACCACACGATCGCCTGATGTGGTTCGAATCAGATATGACAGGCTACGTGCTTTATCGGGTAGGGCCCAAACACTCTTAGGTGATGTGGCGGCCCAAGGAGAGCGGTTAGAAGCACTATTTAATTGGAGAGACCCAAGAGCAACTGGAATTTTTGTGGTGGTTTGCTTATTAGCTTCATTGGTATTTTATGTAGTCCCGTTTAAAGTATTTGTGCTTGGTTTAGGGTTCTATTATTTCCGACATCCAAGGTTCCGCGATGACATGCCGTCTGTTCCAACGAACTTTTTTCGGCGATTACCATCGCAGTCCGATCAGATTCTATAGACTCAATATTAGTTGGGGGATACTTATTAGTTTTTCTCTTAATATGTGGTTCTTTGTATGATTAAATTTGTTTAATTAATTATATAACTTTTGGTTGCTGTTTAATTGCTTGACGTAACTTTTAATCAAATTTGTTCAATTATATAGCTTTTAATTAAATTTGTTTAATTGCTTTTGGGGATACTTAATTGGCAAAGTTTATTTGGATTTGAGCTTGAAAGATGAGGAGAATCCCCTTGGTACGGAAGTGGGAAATGTGACCGTTATATGTGCATTAATTTAAAGAAAAAAGGCAAGTGACCGTTACACAACAACCCACCAAGTTGGACCTACTAGTATTTAGTTATTTACTATTACTATGATTTAAAAGAAAATGAACCACCAATACTACCAACCCATGGACTACACGAGGGTATTAAATCCTATATGTACAGCCTTTCAGCCCTGAGATATATTTTCTTCTCATCCATTAATTGCTAAATAACGAGTTGATTAATGACTTTGATTGGACTCCTTAATTTTTACCGCATGCCCCATATTCTCCTACGAAACTTTGAGTGATTTTATATTTTTTATTTGAAACTCTACACTATTCGCTGAAATTACAAGTCATGTGAATTACAACAATCTTTCAATAATGGTTATTTGGATATAGACCCATACCATAAAATTTTTATAAATTAATACTCGATAAATTAGTAATATCGATAAAATTAATAATTTATTCAGTTCTAACTTAGAAATAATATAAAATTGGACCCCAATTAATAAAATAATAAAATAATAACTTTTTTGAAATCTCAGTGTATATATATTGGTCCCAACGAAACTATAAATTAATAATTACTAAAAGATTCTAAATTATAAGATTGTCTAGTAAAAAATGAATCTATAGTCACTTATTTTTTGTTAAACTTCAAATCTATATTGAGTTCATATTTAAATCTCCTCATTGCACTTAAGAGTTGGGGTATTGTCTTCTCGTGTTGCAACAAAAAGTTGTGAAGTTTGTCAACCCACTGCACCAAATTTTGTTGAGTGCATCCTTGGTGATCCTTATACTCGCATAACAGTTTTTGTTGTTGATTGGTCATGGTTGATTTTTGAAAACCTTTTAGTGTAGGAGCCATAGCTGATGTTATTTTAAAAATTTTCAATTGACATTTTATAGTGATCAATTTCTAACCATGTTTAATGTACATGGAGAAGAAATGTGTCTTGAAACTTGTTTTTGTAATTTATTTTTTGTTACCATGAACCAACTTTTTACTTATTCAAAAACAATGAACTTGACAAATTCAACTAATTTGTGAATGTACATCGGATTTGGAAATTTAAAGGTCATACGTAAAACCTCTTTAAATTAATTTATTAATTTATCGATATAATAATATCTCGCTAAATTAATAAAATATCTCGGTTCCAATATTATTAATTTATAAAAGTTTTACCGTAGTCCACACTAAAATTTCTTTGATTGTTAGTATATATTGCTAGGTATTTGGGTAATGTTATTGTAATGTTTATGATGTCGATATATATTGTTAGACAAGGTACTAATTCCATATCATCATATTTTTTCAAAGAAAAACACAAAAATGAAACATTATCTAATTGTGTTGCATTCTATGGTTACTTTACTTTTACAAAGTATCCATCACTTTACACTTTTCCACCGTAGAGTATGCCCTAAATCTTTGAGGATAATGGAAAGTAACCCCAGATTGTTTATTAAGAACTCAATAGTTTCCCATAGTACCAACAAACCTCAATACATTTTCATAGGAACTCTTTCATTCCCATCCCTAAATAAATTAATCAAATAATGAGTTTATAATACAACAAATTGCAATCCCCTATATATTTGGTACAAATTTAAGATAAAGTAATTAACGTAATTCATCTACATTGGCGTTTACTAAAATTATTCCCAGAAACAATTTTAGACAACGAACTCTTAAGCCTTCTCGAGCCGAACCCAGGTTTCAAAACCCCAAAATTCTGATACTCTAATCCCGAACACGACTTACGGGTATTCCCACTCCCCATGCACCAACCACCGTAACTAAATCCACCGTTGTACCTCTTGAGAAGCTCGCGGTCGATTTTATCAAGAACCGAGTCATTCTTCTTGAACTTGCGAGCAAAGGGG
The DNA here is from genome assembly GCA_947683365.1 of Euphorbia pulcherrima. Classification (NCBI taxonomy): domain Eukaryota; kingdom Viridiplantae; phylum Streptophyta; class Magnoliopsida; order Malpighiales; family Euphorbiaceae; genus Euphorbia; species Euphorbia pulcherrima. Next base: position 39,282,152 of record CANTUS010000008.1, on the reverse strand, counting down.
CGGTTGCTCTGGACCATTTTTCGGTAATCTTTGACTCCGAGGTACCGCGGGTGCTGCTTCGGTGGGGTGTCCCACGTGATGTAATGAAGGTCGTTGTTAGCCGTAGTGTTTTTGAAGTCTTGAGAGTTGCATATTAGGGTTTGGAAGTAGCCTTCAGGGGAGGATACAAAGTTGGTGTAATAAAGGAGAAGTGTTCTTGGTAAGTTGTCATACCCCATAATTGTATACTCTGCAAATGATCTTGACAATATTGTCCATGCTGAACCTGTTTCAGGACAATATATTGTTTTAAATCAGGTAGTAATGTAATAAGCATTATTAAAGAGAGAATGCACAAACAGCGGGGCCAGCTCGCACAGCGACGGCCTAAGTCCAAAGGGTTCAAATTTTATAACTATGTGTACATGTATATAGATGTTTTAAAAATTTTATGGTATTATTTAATGTAAGTCAATTAAACTATTAACATTCAATTAAAAAACTTTGAAATTGTATTTCATATTTAATATTTATTAGAAAATATTTTAATTTTATATTTAAAAAATTTAATTAAAAAACCCTTATTTCTTATTTCGGGTTTGCACTCCGGCAATTAGATCGGGCTCACAAATAGTACAATTGTTAATGTTTTATCAGCCCTGAAACTTGTGCAAATAATTTGAGACTAGCAGACTATCACGTGCAGTGCATCTTCTCTCATGTTCTGTTTGAGGACAAATGTTTAAAATAAGGATGTCATGTAATAAGGATTTGGATTCTGTGGACTGAACTGGAGAGTACGGTGAAATTATTTTTTTATCCAAGAAGTAATATGAAATCTGGGCCATTGAATATTCAATGTGATTGAGATTATAGCAAATTACAAACCAAATCCTATGTAATACATCATCGAAGGGAAAATGGACAAACACGGCAATTTTAGAAGACCTGAAACTTATGCAAATATTTTAGGACTAGCAGGCTATCACGTGCAGTGCATCTTCTACCATTAAATGTAATTAACCCATATAATTTCTGTAAGGAGTATATTAATCCATTAATTATGACTTATTTCTCCAACTAGCAAATATTTAATCATTAAAATACATACTTACCATGTTGAATGATTAAAATACTACTATTTACCAAATTAAGATCCTCGACACTATATCAGTTCATTAGTAAATTGATTAGAAGATGAGCTAAAAAAAGCTCTCATGAAATCGTGATTTAAACTAGACTTGTACGTCAGGTGGACCGACATCCGTTGGGATTTTTACTAAAAATATCGGTCCAAACTTAGTCAAACCTACTTTGGAACATCGGATGAGTGTCAGGTTGAGGCTGAGCTTGCAAGGTCATTTCTATATCCAGCTTATGGTGCATAAATAATTTTTACATTGAAATTTTTTAAACACTAAATAAAAACACAACTATGTTCATATCTTAAAAATAATTACATATTTTTACTTAAATTTTCTTTAATATATATAAAACTTAATATAGTCAAATTTAAAAGTCCAATACTAAAAAATAAAACTGAAAAACAATTTAACTAATATATAAATATATAACAAATTAAATTATTATTCATCGAACCATTTCAGATATTTATAAAGATAAACTAAGCTCCACTTAGAAAGCTTTCGGCTTTAGCAAATTCAAATTCAGATATGATTTAGTTAAAATGGGTGTCCTAACCCGACCGAATCAGGTGGATACACTATTAGGGTTAGTACTGTTTTGTTTGAACACCAATTCTTTCATAGTTTAAATCACCATTTTAATTATTATAAAAAAATCACCATTTTAATTTTTAAAAAAACATACTGAAACAGCATCCGTACTAGTGAAGCACGTGTTTTTCACAAATATCAATGGTTTTGGCATGTGCAAACTTTCAGGATCATGTACCTCAAAGAGATAGTAGCTGTCTATCTTTGGCCCCTCCAAGGATTTATTTAATAATTTGTTATCTAATTTCAAAAAATAAAAGTAATGTGTTTCTATGCAAATTTTTGAGGTTTAGAGGGGTTGTTTGGTTATTTTCAATCAATGGGTGGACCCATAATGTTTGGTGAGTTGATAAGCCTATTATAATTGTAATTCCTAATTCTGACAATGACAAATGATCTTATTATTTATTGGCAATATAGCATCCCATATTATATAAATAGCATTCAAGCACCGCAAAACTTTACTATTTTATACATTAAGAACCTAAGTTCTATCTAAATACCAACAAAAACCACTGAGGATTTCCTATTAAATACTATTCACCAATAGTGATAAGGCTCGTATAAATTATAAGTACTGAAACTATTGGATTATAAATTATCAAATGGGAGATTACAATTGATTAAGGGTACAATTTGAAAAATTAAAAAATTAAGGACTCAATGTGAGAAAATTAAAAAACTCAATGTGAATATTAGGATTAGTAGAAGTTGTTGGGTTTATATAGATGAAGGACCCATAAGATTGATTTGGTAGATAAACTAGGAAACCTATTATAATGATGACTCCTAATTAGGACAATGTCACACAAATCAACACTTTGAGCTAACTAGCTAACAATTAAATACTTAATTGGATGTAATGATACCATTTAATTATATCATCCAAATATATGCAGTGGTGTGCATAGGGCAAGAAATAAAACTTTCCATAATTATAGTTGTTATATGACAATCCCACAACACCCTTGATTACCATTGTATGGAATTTACAAGCAGACCTCTAGTTAACCATTTAGCTGAAATTTTGGATTATGAATTCTTACTTTTCTTTAACATAAACTTAATATCTAAATGAGTTTTTAGCCTTTTCTAGAAAGTGCTCTTTAACTATTTCAGATGCAAAATTATTAATAATAGCAAAAAATAACAATAACAAACAAAAACAGCAGGAGATATCAACCAACAGTTAAGTTAAACGTGCCAACATTTAATATAATATATTCATATACTTTGATTTTTATTTATTTAACCCATATACTATCAATATTGAATAATCAGGCTCTCGAATGATAAAATTCGAATTTGTAAAATTAACGATGTCGTTAAAAATAAATAAAAAAACATACATCATCCTATATTTTTCATACTGTAAGAGATATTTTTTACCCTTGACTTTGATCGAAGTTCCTAAACTTTTTTTAGTAATATGAAGTATTTTTACCAATTTATTGATTGTTGCTTATAATTTTTTTTCCTATCATTGGCAACTTGTTATCTCCAAAACAAAAATAAAATCTATTTAACAATCATAACTCAATATATTTAGCAAGAGTAAAAACATCATGTCTAAATAAGAATATAGACTCATTTTAGAAACTCAGACAAAAATAGCAAATAAAAAGTAAAAAGGATTGTACGAACGAACCTGTATAGAGCTTGAAAGCAGTTGGGAGACTCCTTTGCTTAATTACCCACCATAGCTCTGATTTGTTTACACTATACAGCCCTGGATCTATTACTATTGGCTTAGCCCTTTTATTCCTGAAAATTCATTCATATTTCAATTATGCCTTTAAAATTCCAATTTTTCCAAAATTTAAATAAAGCCTTTTTCTTTTTAATTTATAATTAGTAATATTAAATTAAGCTGATAAATACTTATTTTAATATAAATTTATATGTATGCACTAACGTGAAAATAACAGGGACTAATTTGCAGAAAAAACAAAAGGAAAGATGATGCATACAATTTCCATCCCAAACGACTGCTATGCTGTATGAAATTGAGATCTCTTGGCAACCCAGAAAAGGCATCAATTAGATCTGCAATAAAAAAAAATCAATTAACAGAAAAATAAAATGGCAGATTATGAAATTAGATCCAATTAACCAATCAAAGACCACTCACCATACCATCTTGAGTAAGCAAAGGATAATCAGAGGCACTAAGATTGATAAACCAATCCCAATCCCTACAACTCCTCAACAAAATCGCCATCCCCTGAAGAGTAGTAGCCACCATTGTAGGCCCTCGATAAGTCACAACATTCGATTTCCCAATCACCCAAACATTACCGACAAATCCAAACACGGCTTCACTCGATACGAATTTGTGAATCGCTTGATGCTCCGATTCAGGCGCATCGGCATCGAGATGAATCAGGTAGTAATTGCTGGGATGGTAAAGGGATTTGATGAGTCTGATTAATCTATTGGAATCGCCTTTGGATGCAGAGATTAAGTAGGCGAAGGAAACGGGGTAGGGTTTTTGGGATTTTAAAAGGGGGAAGTTGATTGGAGGGGTTGGATTTGGGGGGACTAGTTTTTGGGGAATGTAGAAAAGGGAAAAGAGGATTGAAGTTGCCATGAATAGAATGGCGAAAAGCTTGATACCCATTTTTTCATGGAGGGAGAAGGAGAGACAGTTGGGGGAGGAATGAGGGACTGAATTGAAAAGGCGTGGAAGTTGGTGGAGTGAGAAGTTAGTGGAAGTTGTATTGTTTTGGTTCCTTGCTTTGAAGGGAAGGGGTGTTTTTACAGTTGGAAATATAAACATCTTTTTTGCTTTTTCTCTTTGGTAGTAGCAACGATCACAAGATTTTTCTGAAATTTTGGATTTTGATTTTCATATCTTGGCCTATTAGATTTTTGAACTTTATTTTAGCGATTCAACCATACTGAAACTAAATTTATTAATTATATATATTAATAAATCTGATTTATTATTAAAAATAATAACAAAAAAATTCAATTATTTTTAAAATTAATAATCATAGATACTAATAATTAAAATAATAATACTAAATAATATTAATTAATTTAAATATATAATAATAAAATAAATAATATTAATAAGTTAATAAATATAATAGTATCTAATTTCAATAAAAAAATTTAATTGAATATTAATTTATAATAAATATAAATATAAATAATTAGTAGTAATAAATTATAATAAATAGTAATTAATAATTATAACAATATTTGAAAATGAATAAGTAATTATTAATACATTTAATAATAAAAAAATAATTTTTATATTTATTATCAGATGATAAATTTTTTTAATAATTATAGTTGATTATTACAATTATAAGTAAATACTAATTTTAATTAAAAAATATTTGAATGAGAATTATTATTTGCTATTATTTAACTTATATTATTTATTTATAATAATATTTTAGCTCATTCAATTTCATTTAACTATATATTTTTCATGAGATGATAAAAAATAATATATGATTTTATAAATATGATATTGTATATATCTCCTAATGAACATGATATGATATTGAGGAAAAAATAAACTTTATATTTATTATAAACATGTTTCATTTCTACTCTATATACAATCCTTCTTATAAGAATTCTAAGTAAATTAATTTGAAGAAACCAAGACCAAATATGATTTTATTTTTTACTATTTTATGTCTTAAGAAGAATCATAAATAAATTAAAATATCAAGTCAAGTCATGATGAAAATAAATTAGGAGAAATTAGGATTTCATTATATGGAAAACCAATATTGTTAACTATTATTGTATAGTACATATTACGCATGCTATTGGGGAGAAAAATAAACTTGACATTCATTTAATTACCATGTACTTATTTTACTAAATTTAAATATTTAACTAATTTATAAATTATAAAAAATATTATTTGATATTATAATTATAATTAACAAAATTTAAATATATTAGTAATAATAATTAATAATTATTTTTCACTATCATTAATAACAATTAGCATAATAATAAAAATAATAATAATAATTATTATAATTATAATTATTTTGTAATAATTTGATATAACTTATTTTATAAATATTATATTAATAAATTATATTTATTATTGATTATATTACTTAATTATTAATTTTTTGATATCAATAATTTTTATTGTTATTTATTATTATAATCAAATATTATTATTAAATTAGAATGGTAATTTTTATTAAATTTTTTTATTAATTAGGATTATTCACTGTTTATATTAATAATAATATTAAAGACTAAACTGAACTGAACTGAACTGAATTAAATTGCAGTCCAAAAGAACAGAGCCTAAGTTATACTATATTAAATAAATAGCCAATAAGGGGTTGGTTCAAGTGGTAAGTGGCTTGGTATCGCTTAAGCAATGTCTCGAGTTCGAATCATAGTGAATGCAAAAAATTCTTATTGGGAGACTCACCCACCATAGTCAGGTGAACGACACGGGTCGGATCTGAATGTAGTCGGAGCAAAGCTCCGGTGAACCAGATGGACAAAAAAAATACTATATTAAATAATTTAAGTGAATAATAAAATTGTATTATTTTGATACATTGGTATAAAATTTATTTTTTTATATCTATAAGACTATTCAAAAATTCAAAAGAAAAAACTAATTTATAGGCAAACGTGTCGGAGCTTGAGAATCGTTAGCCTGATAGAGCCTTAGGTACAAAATGTCAAGCGGAAGCTAGCAAAATGGAACCTATGCCAGACAAGAAGAAGATTTTTAAAATAATAATATATACCACTGTTATCAAAATCGTATCGTACCGGATGGTTCGACTGATTTTATCGCGAATTAGTCATGGTTACAGTATGGTAACTTGAAAACAGTTTTTTAAAGAATGATTATGGCGACATGTATAAGCGTTACAAAAAAATCCAGATAGCGATGCAAAAGATCCATAAAGCGCAAAAGATTGGTACGATGTCCAGCAAAACCACTAATTATACCGACAATACTGCATACCAAAATCTTTACCGGTATGACGTTCGTATGGTTTTGATAACACTGATGTATACTATATATAAAAAATATATACCCAGGCCAATTTCACCAAAAATTGAGACTTGATTGTACGAGAAACTCATTAAATGACTAAGACAAGCCTAACCGTTGTGGAAGTTGTTGGGTAGATCTACTTTCTACAGATTGTGTACCAAACTAAGTGATAGCTAATACAGAAAAAATCAGTTGATCAAATAGTTTATATTATCCTATACGAATTCAAGTTATTTGTCCCAAAATTCGTGTATAAAAATATGTTGAATTTGGAGTATGAAAGCAACAAATTTATTGGTGGACGGACAAAGGAGGTTAAGATCTTATACTAATCTATTGGAAGTCCAATGAATTATGATTGAATCACAGATCTCATGATATTATATGATTGAACATGATTAAGTCAATATGTATTGTTCGGCTGATTCTTATAATTCCAGCCCAGTCCAATTCTTTTATTATGTGAATTCTTGTTATAAACTTTACAAGGAAATTGGACCTAGTTGGTAAAGCTTAGTTCAATTATTTAAATTTTCTGACATATTTTTTTAATAACCTTCCTATGTTTTTTATATCTTTCATACACTTTTCATAACTTTTTTATACTCTTGCAAAACTTTAGATTTGTGTTAGGTTTATAACAGATTTGTAACAGATATTTAACAATTTTATAACAAACATGTATTAGACTTGTAGCAAATATATAATAGATTTGTAATAAATATATAATAAATTTATAACAGATTAATGATTGACAAATAATACCAAACACTTTAATAATTATTCAATATAATTTAAAATTAAAAATCCTATTTTAGTTAGACGCGATTTTTTAAAGCAATGATGTAATTATTTTATAAATCATGCACAATTTAATGCTTTACCCAACTTATCAGCTATAATTACAAAATAGACATGGACACGAAATCTTAGCCTGTCCAAGCTCGCTCTATAATGGGTAGAGTCGGGGTAAGGAAATTAAAAATGCAAGCTCAACAAGGTTTGAACCCGTCATGGCCTGACTTTATGTATAAGATGAGTTTAATTTTAGTATTAAAATTCAAATTAAGCTAGTCCGATCGGTTATAAATATAAATATATAATTATATATTTATTATATATATCTTTTTACAATTTAAATTTCTTTTGAGAAATATAATTGTTAAATTTAATTTGGTTGTTTATACACGCTTTTGTTTGTAATTGTGAAAATTATAAACATAGTCATTTTTTAATGATACAAACAAATTTTATTTTATAAAAAATTATTTTGTAGACTTCCAAGGGAAACTTAGAATCTAATTATGGCTCAATGGATCCTTACCTACTCGAATTTGTCCCTAAAAATTTATTATTTCCTGAACTTATAAAACAGCTTTATAGCTGCCTTGTTTTTAAAAAAGTGCACCGTTCAACTTCTTCTGACCTATGTGGCAGCTAATGTGGCTCCATTTGACTTTCCTATCGCCTGTTGACCTCTTTGAACCATGACTTTGTTTGTTTCCCACGTGTCATTTTTATTGAGTTGAATTGTCAAAATACTCTGGTGTAAGGAGAGTGGCTTGGACTCTCTGTTTGTTGTGTGGTTGACTCCGGATGAGAGAGTTACATGGTGTACTTTTTAAAAGATGATGGGACTACGGGGTCACTTTAAAAATTCAGGGGACAATAAGTTTCTTAGGACAAGTTTGAATAGCTACGAATAGGCCTTTGATTATTCATAGAAGTCCATTCCTACACGAGCTCGAGTTTTTATTTATAAGTTGGGTCAGGCTTACGCTATTAAATTTTGAGATAGGCACAACTAGGCTTGGCCTGAACATGACTCATGTCCAGGTCTACTAACAAATACATGTAAATACATATATTTAGATATGTTCACCAGATGGACTAAATCATGCTTGGTTCAGGCCTCATCGAGCTTTCTAAAAGCCCCAACCCAATCCCAGTCTGACGAACACTTTATATCAGTAATAAGAGTTGGTCTAAGTGGTAAGCAACGTAGTATCACTTATTCAAGGTCTCGAGTTCAAGTTTTAGTGAATGCAAAAAATCCTTATTGAAAGACTCACCCATCACAGTCAAATGCGTGATCCGGGTCGAATTTAAATATAGTCAGTGTAGAGCTCCGATTAACCAGATGAAAAAAAAATATAAAGCTTGATAGAAAATCTTTCTGCAAATTCCGCATTTTGCAATTTATTTTATTTAATTCATAAAATGTGAACATTTTTATTAAGTACGGAGAATATTATCGTGTTCATTGAAACAAGGTGGTGCTTTATATATTTGCATCAGTGATGTTTGTAAGAAAAAGAAAGAATATGATTGTATAAATTGAGAATATGATCGTATAATTTGGATACCATTTAATATTAGAATAAATTAAAAAGAAAGTGAATTATATATTAAAATTTTAAAATGACAAGTAAAAGAAAAAATAAAATGTTATCTAAAATGATATATATTTCGCACTAGAGGGAGAGTATCATTTTTTATCTTTATTTGAATGAAAATGCATACATATTGAAAAAAAAGAGTTCACTAACGTTGTTGCTTGTAATCCGTATGGAATGGACAAAAATGTAACCAATTGAGTATCATAAGGATTTGACAAAAAAAACAAATATGTAAGAGTGACCAAATACACAAACCGGTTATAGGGTAAGCCACAATAGATTATTTGCCAGATATTTGTTTACAAGTGGCAGTTGATGTTGCGTGTTAAACATAAATGCTTATATTTTCAACTATATGATTTATATTTGACTCATGTTTGGACCATTCTACGAATATACCTACAACTTCAACACCATCCTAATCCTCTTATCATTTAATTTCACTTCAAAGCTTTTTTATATATAAGTAGCAGATTATGGTCAATTTTCAGGGGTTTTATACGTAACTCCTGGCTTTCCAATGTGGAATTCTGCCCAACTAAAAAAAAATATGCCACATCACCTAACTTACCCACGTTACCCCTAACCCTTAATTAACCCTTAATTAAATCAGGTTTCATCACGATTTCTACTCCTCACCTTCTGCTTCTCAAGCAAAACATTAACGCGTCTTGTTCGTCGACAGCCATTACGCCGCCAGTGTACGCCGTCGACCGCCGTTAGCCGCCGGTGTTCTCTACTCTATCTGATCTTAGCCTCTGTCAAAGGTAAGTTGATTTTTATTTTTAGTGAAGCCATTGATACGAAAAAATTATAATTCTGAAATTGAAATTCGAAATCAATTTGCGAAACTGAATTCGAAGTGGACAACATAAAGTCCCTTGGTTACTTTGTATATATTTCAAATTAAATAGCAACAATTCTAATCAATTACGAACTCCACCAGCTAGCTTGTAATTACTATAAAATTTAATTTGTGACAAAATTATGTGATAAACTACTGACCATAGACATATGCTGTTGAAGGATTGAAGAGATGGATGAGACGCCGGACACTTTCCATGAAGTCCACTTCGAAACTGAAGTTGAGCAAAATCAAACTACCGGTGAGTTTGTCTTTTTTTACAAGTTTTGATAAAAATTGCTAAGTGATTAACTTGTTTTATAATTAGTTTTTTAAAAATTTTTAGTTGATGGTTCGGAAGATGTGGATATCATCATAGAGGAAAATATTGAAGATAATACATTCATTAATCGAAGTCATGCCGATAAAGATAACTTAATGGGAATGGTGGTTAATGGTGAAAAGGAGGCATATAATTTATTTAATGAATATGCGATTAGAAAGGGTTTTAGTATCAGACGCTCAAAAACTCGATTTGGTATGGGAAAATCAAATGCAAGTGAACTCCGTTCGAAGGAATATGTATGCTCAAAAGCAGGTAAAGAGGAAAGTAGCTCATCGTCAACATCTTGTCGTAACAAATTCTTAACAAAAAGTGATTGTAAAGCAATGATTAGATTTAAGGTTGAGGATGGTTTATGGATTGTTAATCGCTTTGTTGTTGAGCATAATCACGAGCTTGCTTCACCTTCCAAAACATATCTCTTGAGATCTAATAGATCAATAAGTGCACCAAATGCTAATCTTATTAGCTCAATGGTGAATGCTGGTATAAGGACAACAGATGTTTTTGCTTATATATCTGGGGAAGCGGGAGGAAATGAGAATGTTGGATTTATCAAAAGAGATTGCTACAATGAAGTTAATAAGCAAAAGATGCAAACAATTGAAGCTGGAGATGCGCAAAGTTTGATCAAATATTTTAAGAAGCAAGAATTTTTGGATTCCATGTTTTCTTATGACATTCAAGTTGATCAAGAAAATAGATTGACTAACTTTTTTTGGAGGGATGGAAAATCGGCAGTTGATTATGATTTTTTTGGTGATGTTGTTATCTTTGACACTACTTATCGAAAAAATAGATATAATTTAGTATGTGCTCCATTTACTGGTTTGAACCACCATCGTCAAAATATTATGTTTGGTTGTGCCTTTTTACTTGATGAAACAACCCAGTCATTCGTTTGGCTTTTCAAGTCATTTTTGAATTCAATGGGAGGGAAAGCACCAAAGACGATCTTTACTGATCAAGATCACGCAATGGCTAATGCAATTGCAACTGTTTTTCCCGATACTTGTCATCGTTTTTGTATGTGGCATATGGCAAAACATTTCCCATCTCACTTGGGTGGTTTAAATTCAAATCATGAGTTCCAAAAGTTTTTCAAAAAGTGCTTGTATGGTTGCGAATCAGAAAGCGAGTTCCAAGATACATGGGGAAAAATGTTGGATACATTTTATTTGAAGGACCATAGTTGGTTGCAAAAGATGTATACTTTACGCAATAAGTGGAGTTTGGCATTTTCTAATGATACCTTTTCAGCTGGACTTTTATCAACACAACGGAGTGAAAGTACCAATAGTGTATTGGGAGGATTGGCCAGTAGAACTACTTCCCTCACCCAATTTTTAATTGCATTCCAAAAAATGGTTGAAAGATGGCGTTCTAGCGAGGATGAAGAAGATTTTCGGTGTTATAATGGAAGACCTCAATTGTCTATTACAAATTGTGGGATATTGAATGATGCTGCAAATGTTTACACTTGTAAAAATTTCAAGTTATTTGAAGATGAGTTCAAGTATGCCATCGGATTGATGTGGTTAGAAGTATCTTTTATTGATTATGTTTATATGTTCCAAGTAAAAGCAGAGGAGAATTCAAAAGTTCGTCATGTTAAATTGGATATATCTACGTTGGAATTAAGTTGTTCTTGTAAGAAGTTCGAGTCTAGTGGCTTGCTTTGTTGTCATGTCTTGAAAATTTTGATCGTGAAAAATTTCAATTCTATTCCAGAGAAATATATTTTGCATAGATGGAGTAAAGAGGCTAGAAAAAGATGGGCAAAGGGTGAAACTTCTAAAGGTAGCGGTGGCGATATTGAACTTATATATCGTAATAAAATGATTCGTTTCGCTTATGATACAATTTTGAGGAGTCAAACTCACGAAGTTACAAGAACAATTGTTCAAGATGGGTTGGATCATATGTATAGAGATGTCCAAATTACATTGGATAAATTGAAAGATTCTCAAAATGATGAAGGGAGAGACCATGAAACAATTGTCGAGGAAGATAAAGTACACGAGGTAAATGATGTTGGTCCTATCTTAAATCCTCCCCGTATGAAGCCCAAAGGAGTCTCAGATGCTCGATTGAAAGGGCACTTTGAGAAACCAAAGCCAAAGGCTAAAGCTATTGATAAATTTTTTAATAATCATTTCATAGTTTTTTTAATAATTATAGTGAGCATATATATTTGTTTTCATTATTGATTAACAGGGAAAAAAAAGGTTTGTACGGCCAAAAGTTCTAAAAATTCAAATGCCAACGATCAACAAGTAAGTATTTTGTTATTGTGTTTTATATGAATCGTATAGGTACTAAAGAGTTGGTTATTTTTTGAGTGTTAGTATTATAAAAACAAATAAAAAATTGAGTGTTCATATGGTTATAGTATTCAATGACACCGATAACATCATTTATGTTTTATATTATAGGTGTTATTACCTGTGAATATGACTGCGTTTCCTCCGTACATTCCCCATTATCAACTTTCAAGTTCAACACTTCCATATCATGGTACACCTAATATGCATTTGTTAAATTCATTTGGTGTACCATCACCGGTTAGTTCTAACAATATTCTGTAATTTTATTTTTAAGCTATCACTTTGTGGGCTAAATATATTTTTTCTCAGTATTTGAACGCCGATGTTGCAAATATTTCATATGGTGCTAATATCATGCTACAAAATACACAGCAAGGAATTATGGAAGCAACACATTTGAGTCAAGTAAGATTATATAATTTTATTTGTTGAATTAGAATTTTTTTTGTATAAAACAGTTTGAATAAAACTAAGTGTGATTTTCGTTACAGGATTTACCTCCGTCAGGTGGTTCATAAAGTTGAAAAGAGACGCTTGAAGTCCAGTCTAGTTTAACATTTGGTTGTGCTCCAGGGATAGGCTTGTTTTGTTTACAGTTGAAAAGATGATATCAACTGTTAAAACTAGTTTATAAGCTTTGATCTAGATGTTCCCATATATAATTGCGATAGTATGTGGATATCAACTGCCATCTACACTACAATCATTTTAATCTTTAAGATTACTAGTTCTTTGATTTGCTTGATTTCATTTATGATGTTTGGTTTTTGATTTATTGATATACTTTGACCCATTCTCATATTTTGTACCTAAATTTAGCTTAGCCTTTGTTATTTTTATATTACACCTATACTTATGCCAGTAATTTATTTGTGAATTAAAGAAAGCTACATCTGTACATATATGGGATCATGAGTTGAAGGGAATGTGCCATAATTTTGAAGAAGACAAAGTAGAAAGATAAATTTGTCATTGGAAAATATGAAGTTGCTCCAAAATGGCACTAAAAACAATTCAATACATAACTGGCCATAATTATTCATTCTCTGCCCTAAACAAGCACGGGTAGCAGCAAAAAATATTCATGTGATAGTGGTGCTCCTAGTCATTTTGGATATCAACAACTTTTAAAACTCAGTTATAAACAACCGCCTTGTTGTATTTGTGGTTTATGTGGTTGTGACCTTGATAAGTCAAGCTCGCCTCCTGTTTTAAGAAAAACATCAAAATGTACAAACGCATTAAACACAGAGGCTTCTCAAAGCCACCCTAAACTTAAACACCACACAGAAATACCATGACACCCTGACTGTGATGTATTTGAAGCTTGAGATACACTTTCAGCTCTAGCCAATGAGTATTTATGTTTCAGATAATATGCCTATCAACATCAATATAAACTATCATGCCTTGTTTGGTACACGGAATAGAATGAAATGAGGCAGAATAAAATTGGCATTTCTTATGCAATCCTTAAGAAATTCTTATTCCATTCAATTCCATCCTATTTCATTCTATTAAGCAAACCAAACAAGCCCTTAGGTCTAACCAAAATATACCTTATGATAGAGAAAAAAAGAGAAGACGAGAAATTATGAAGCGACTGCATCGAGAACTGACAGAATCAAATTGGTAGTTACCAATAGAATGAGCATATATAGCAATAGAATTCAATTAATAGTTGAACCATTGAATACTTGCATAGGCCTCATTTTGTCGCTTGAGGCACTCTGCCTATTGCTTTTGTACAGATACTTTGGGTTTTAGCTATAATGAACATTTTTTTCATAAAAAAAACTTTGTAGTTAACCCTCAATCAAGTTTGAATTCAGTTATAAAATTCTATATCCAATTCCAATTTCACCAAATTGTGTTTCTATACTCTCGGTTTCACCAAGAAAAAAATCAAATTACCTTCAAAAGTGGCTAAGATCGAAGATAGAACTCAGGGGCGTCAGCGGCGTACCGGCTCCCGGCAGAGACCTGAAACCGAAAAGAAACACAACCAAGAAAAAGCGATCGGGATGAATCGCAGAACTGATGTCGGTGGCATGACGGCTGTTGCCTGAGAACCACGAACAAAATAGAACTGACAAATCGCAATAAGAAATGACAAACGACTCTCGCCCGAAAAATTACAAATGAGAAAACAGTGCTCTGGAAACGTGAAGGGGAGGAATTTTGATGAATCGTGCTTCAGAAGCAGAAGGTGAGGAGTAAAAATCGTGATGAAACCTGATTTAATTAAGGGTTAGGGGTGACGTGGGTAAGTTAGGTGATGTGGCATATTTTTTTTTAGTTGGGCAGGATTCCACGTTGGAAAGCCAGGAGTTGCGTATAAAACCCCCAATTTTCAATATTGGAATTAGATTAACAACTTCTATATCATAGTGTTGCTTGTTAAGCTATAATATTATACTTATTTTTTGACTGAAAGCCATAATATTATACTTAAATTTACAACAACGGTTAGCTTTAATTTAATATTCAAACCGGTCCACATTTTGTAATTTCATGAATTGGGCTATCTCTTGACATTTTTAGGTAGTTTTAAACTTCACTATAATAATTTTTTTCATTATTTTTAACCAGCACCAATAAATATATAACTTTGAGTATATTCTGTTATTTTGCTCGAAGGATATATATATATATATATATATATATATATATGATGATGATGACCGATAATTTGACATGTTTGTGAGATGTTAAGTATTCAACAACAGATACCTGGTATACTTTGTCAATATAATCTCTATAGGTAATTATAATGTAATTACTATAAAGTTTTTTACTAGTGATCAGTATTTTAATAAGTGTTAAGCGCTAGTCGGACGATCAGAGCTTTTAAGAGCTTGGGTGGGGTCTAGGTAAGACTCTAGACGAATGAATTTGTATTTTTTTTATTTTTAATATTTATTTATACGTATATATAAATTAAACTAAAAATAAATCATAATATAATGAAATATTAAAAACATACTATGAACCATATTTTAAAAATTAAAATGAGAATTTTATTGTAAGAACAATTTAATGTACTTTTGCTTTACAAATTAAGCTCTTTTTTGTGGGTTATAGATATCAGTACCTTAAAAAATTGAGTTTAGGCGCCGTCTAAGCAGAAAAAATTGAATTAGGCAATGCCTAGGCGTCAATAAATCAATTAAGTACCTAATAGCGACATGAGAAAGGAAAGGCGTAGGGCAAGCTCAAAAATAGAGACTAGGCGAGGCCTAAGCGGAACTAGGCGGATATTTTTAAAACAGAGCTAGTTAGGGGTGTTAACGAGCGGAACCGAGACCGAACATGTCTGGGCTCGGCTCGTGAATGAATGAAAATGGGTGGGCTCGGATGGGCTCAAAGCTCGTCGAACATAAAATATTAAAGCCGGTGGTAGTTTGCTAGCCTAAACGAGCCTCCTTTCTCGAATTAAATTCTTGAATATTATTTTCTAAATACAATATTTCGACAAAATAAAATTCAAATGTATAATCCGAAAAAATTAAAACTAAGGCATAAATATAAAGAAATATGTAAATAACAATTATATAATTTTGGGATCCGCATAAAGTAACACAAGCATAACATTTTCAATTTTACACAATATTTCAGGAAGTTGTGGCACTCACAAAATCCATATAACCTCAGTTAAGACATACCCTACAATTACTAGAATTGTACGTTAGAGGAGAGTGAAAACATGACTAACACGAACAGAAAATGATTTTCTTAGTCCCCATCGAACAACATATAATATAACAACACATATGAAAAAATTGGTGATATTATATATTACGTAAAAAAAAATTATATGAATATATTTGTGAGTTTTCGAGCCGAACTTTAGAAAGTTTGGCTTGGTTTGTCAATATCTCGAGCCGATTTTAAATTCGAGTTAAACTTTGTCTAGTCGAGCTCTGGTCGAGCTTTGATCGAGCCAAATCTCAAACCGTTTGCAAGCCACTAAACTTGTTAACACCCCTAGAGCTAGTGATAGACTTGTAAGGTCATAACTTTTAACCTTATAAGATAAGTGGAGTAGATGGTTTTCTTTGTCATTATATAAGTAAGCTCATTTGGGCAGAAGTAGAGAGGCGGTTAGGGTTCTCTCCTGAACCCTAATTGTCCAGGTGCCTACTTTTCATCGATGTTTTAGCCAGCCGGTTAGTTTCTCCTCCTTCAGATCTTTAGGGATAGTAGGAGGCTAGGGCTCTTTCTAATCTTTAGCCGCTCAGGTTTTCTTCTTACCAACGACTGTCCGGCAGACAAATCTAATGCCCTCTTTTATCGGCGTTTTGGCAGGTAGTTCGACAAGAGGATAGCACTTGCAACTCCTCCTTCAGAGCGTTAAGGAGTAGGCGGCTAGAGCTCTCATCTAATCCCTAGTCGATCAGGTCTTCTCTCTTCTTACCGGGGACGTTCCAGTAGTTCTTCAAGAAGGGTCCGGGCACCCCTTCCTTTTTCTTTGCCAACATTGGCCTTTGGCGGTTCCTCGTTGCCTGCGGTGTGTTGCGCAGGTGGTGTCTTTTCTCGAGGAGTAGTTTATCAGCTTGGATCTTTGAACAAAAGAATGATGCCTCTTCCTTGGTTAGCTGCGATTCTCCTCGAAATGTGAATGTTTGTCGGCTTGTATCTCAGTTTTGATCTCAGTCAACAGTTTGATATTTCGACGTAGTGCCTAGCTGGTCATGACCTCGAAATTGCTTTGAATTTTACGATGATACTCGATGCTGTTAGGCCTCATCATTTCAGTCTTCTAGCCTGGATTGACTATGTTGCATTACGGGGAATTTCTTCCCACCGTTCCTTACTATGCAATTCAGTTGTGCCAAAAAGGCTATTTAGATTAATCTTTAGATCATTAGGATCACACTTTATTGTGATTGATTTTGGCAATATCCTTAAGATGTTTTTTATTTTTCTTTTTTCTTTCCTCAGTTTTTTTTCTTTTTCGTTTTTAATAAATGGAGCCGGTATTTACCGAGCTCAGCTTTCATTTAAAAAAAAGCTCATTTGGGCAACATGTTAAATTTATTTTTTGATAATTATGGATTTAAATTTTTTTTATAATTATGAATTTAAGGCAAATTTATATTATTTGAAGATCTAAAATCACTCATAAATTAAATAGAAACAACCAAACTATTTATTATAATTTTAAAATAAAAATAGATAATTATTTTAAAGGAAAAAACAACAAAACCAAAAGTAGTTAGTAGTTGAACCTAACAAACTTCTCTCTCTTTAACAAACCTTTTCCATTTTCACTTTCTTTAATTTAACATCATAATAATTACCACAACCCAAATATCACGAGAAACATAAGACCCACCCCCTCTTGTACACGTCACCATCTCTGACCTGTCCCCACCACAACCTGCCACATCACCACCAAAACCATAATCCTCACACAAACGCATTAAGCAATTTTATTGAAAGTGTAATGCACCACCCGGTTGACCCGTAAAGCCACGTACCATCGCTCGCTTCAAAATGAAAAAAATTGATAAATATTAATTTAAAATTCATTAATATTATAGAAATATTTTCTAATATCCAAATTATGAATGTATATATGTTAAAATATTTTCATATTTGAATTAATTATTAAAAAGTTAATATTATGATAGTTTACTGGTTTAACCGGTCGTAGTGCATACCAGTAGTTATATCGATTCGATGTCTACTAAAGTTAACTTATATTAAGATTTAATTAATTTGAAACTTGAAAGAAATATGAAAGAGTGGGACTCTCGCCTTGTTTCTTGTTCTTGACTTGTTCAACCTCATTATCTACTTAAAATTCTAATTCAAGATTTAAATTCAATTTCATATCATGGAATCATCCTATTGGTAATGTGTGCGAGGTTGACCAATCTAAATTTCCAAGAAATCCCCAATTTAAACAAACCAATCAATCAAATAAAATAGAGTACTGATTTTGACTAGCTTTCAATGGAAACAAATAAACTCCCCAACAATCTTCGTCTTCAACACGATTCACTCCCTTCTACCAACTCCATCAAGGTTCTCTCTTTATTTATTACCTCTCTATAAACCCATTATCCCATGTTACTTTCTAAATAACCCATTTCTTTGTTTTTCTTGCAGATTCAAGAATCAAGAACCCGAATCAAGATCACCACAGTGGCGAGGCATTTCGCTCAGAGGCTCTTTCGAGTCCTTTTTCTTGTTCATATATTCATAACAGCTGTTCTTGTATTGTTCCTCACGATTCGGGGGTTGTTCTATTTCCAAAGGCGCCAATTTTACCCCAAGAAATGGTATCCACCAATGCTGGCTGCCACAGCCAGCTCGGGTTTCATGGCTTCTATATGGCAGTGGTTCGTTCAGCGCTACCCTTCTCTAGCCATCAAGGCAGCCTTCTGGCTTAGTCCTTTACTAATATGTGCTGTTGGGTTACTTCTTGTTTTGATTGGCTCGGCTGCTAGTCTTGCTATAGGTTCGGTTTTTGTTGTTTTCTCGATTATTCTCTCGCTTTACGCGTGTTGGGTGAATCCTAGATTTGAATATTCTGTCAAGATTCTCTCGGTTTCTACCGCTTTCCCTCCTGGACGAATCAATGCTCTCGTCTTAACGTCGATAAGCCTAACCATCTTTTACTCTGGTTTCTTGGTGGCTGGCTTAGGCGGGGCTAGTGTAACCGAAACGGGACTTGACATGTCGTTTAAAGTCGCGATCTTGCTAAGCCTTTTGTGGTCTATGCAAACAGTTAAGAACACGTTGTTTGTTACGGTTGCTCGAATCAAGTACATACATTTCTCATGTGGGGCCGACATGGAGACGAGAGTCGCGATTCGAGACACAATCGAACACTTGATGGAGAGTATACTTTTAGGGTCGATTCTCGTCCCGATTCTTACTGTGATTCGGGGGTCGGCTCGGGCGATTGTTCTTGTTGCGGGTGGTAGGGACGAGTTCTTGTTTTCGTGCGCTGATTGCTACTCTTCGATAGGGTCGGCGCTCGTTAGGTTCGGGAATAGGTGGGGTTTTGTCCAGGTAGGTGTTTACAAGAAGGGATTCGTGCAAGCCTCGATGGATACTTGGGATATGTTAAGGGATGCAGGGTTGGAACAGCTGATCGATTCGGACCTTACTGGTTCGTTCTGTTTCCTACTGGGGCTAGCCGGTGGTTCAGTCTGTTCCCTAGTTGGTGGGTCATGGACACTTGCGGTTCATAAGAGCTATGCAACCGAAGTAACGATTTACGCCTTTTTGATAGGCTATTTTGTGGTAAGAACCCGGGGTACTGGCTATTTTCCCAATTCGGAAATTTAAGGTTACTAATTTTGATTTTGATGGTTTTTTTGGGTTTGACAGTGCCGGATAGAGTTGGCATGGGTACAAGCTTGTGTTTCTGCGTACTACCTAGTCTATGCAGAGAATCCACAGAGCTTACGGTTCAATCCGATTATACCGGTTCGCCTTCAAGAGCTTCAGAGATACGGAAATTAACAATTTCCGGTTATGATACATTGATGAGAATACAAAAACATACCAACTAGAATCATTTTATTTGATGTTTAGAAATATGTCAACTAGTCGGAGTTCAATTCTCGGTTGAGAAAGGCGTGCAATTGATGCAGTAAATGACATTGGATACATGTAAATTCGATGTATGTCATATTCATTTTCCAGTTTTACAAGTACTTGGTATAAGTAGTTTGCTGTACTTCATTTTCTTTTCTATAATACAACTCGGTAATCGTGTATTAGATGCATCAAAAGAAACTAACATAAAGAAATGCATTATAGTAGAGTACATACGTTGCCTCATGAAGATGGAAGCATGAAGAAACTAACATAAAGAAATGAATTATGGTAGAGTACATATTTTGCCATCATGAAGATGGAAGCATGTAGAATGTTAGGTCTACATGGCCACAATAAAACGAAATGTTACACCAAACAGCATTACATCAAACTTGCATAGGTCAATTGGATCCGAGATGACCGCGGCCCCCACAATCGGTGCACATAACATTTCCCGTTCCTCCACAACCTACAATAAATGATAGTATAGTTACCATCTTCAATAGCAATAGACACAAGATCGAAACCAAGTCAACATTCAGATGTCAATATTACTCTTCTAAAACTATATCAGAAATACTAAATCAAGCCATATCATTGAAAACTGAAAATCAAACACCCCTCAAGAAAATGTTAACTTGTAAGAGTTCCTAGAGCTTTGAGCTTTGCATATGATCCATTACGTGTTATTTTCAACTAGTTTTGAGGAACCTGTTGATTCAAAAAGTGCTGTATGCTTATTGATTCTGGGGCTATCAATTAGAAAAAAATCGATTTCGATCAACCATAATAATGAAACAAATGGAATCAGCTAGTATAGTTAACCAAACTTTGCAGTGCATTGAAGTGAAAATGTCGCACAAACCATGTAACCAGAAAAGCATAGCAAGGGGGCAAGTTGAACCTAAAGGCTTCTAATATCACATGACATGTTTGTCTAGTAGATATACCAAGGTAATCAAATCAACATAAACGAATTGATGAGTTAGCTTAAGTTATGAAGGGAAAGCATAATTACCAAGGCAGCGGACTTTGACAATAATACCCTGGCTCTCCAATATGGAGTCAACATATAACCCAGAACCCGAGCATGTAGCACACAAGATTGCACCTTTGGCCTCACAATCACCACACCGAGCATTATCCCCTATTTCCTTTTCACATAAGGATACACCCACCGGTATCTCAATCCGTTCCTCTGGCACACTCTTGTCGTAGCAGAAAAGAGACTCGAGGCTGCTTCTTCGTCTATGTGCATCTCCCACTGCCCTCGATTCTGCCTGTAACATCACAAGAAAACCCCTCATCCAATCGCTAACCTTCCGTTCGTGAACATTGGAATACAATTAATTTGAAATCATTTTACATACATGATTAAAAATTTGATACATAAATTGAATTTCTCTATCCAAACACACCCCAAGGATAGTATAGCCAGCTCATCCAAACAAAACAAGAAGAAAGCTACTATTCTCTTATTCAATACTTCAATTCTAACATTAGCTCACATATTGCTCAGCATCTATTCAATTGGGAATCTACAAATCTTATAATATCACTCAAATAGATGCTAAATTCATGCGGAATAAGTTAGTAATTAAAAGCTTCTGTGTATTCCAATCAAATGCACCCAGTGATCAAATAAGCATATATTGAACGGATAACAACAGAATTCAGGTGATTACCCATTTTGAATTGCACTGAAAAATCAGAACTCGCGACAAAATTAAGTAAAGATTCAAGGACTGACCTCAGGAGAAGTAGAGGGAGAAACAGATCCGTTAGGGACAACGGCAAATACTTTCATTTTGTTCCGTCTTTGAATGAATCGAAAGCCATAGTCAACCTTGTTTTGGGTCTGTTGAATAAGTTTTGATGACGAAGAAGAGGACAGGGGTAAAGCAATCGCCGATCCAATTCTGAGCGTAGAATCCATGGGTAAGAATTTAACAATACAAATTCTTCAAAATCTGGTTAGCAGAATTGGGAATTGGAATTCGAGAAATGGGTGTTCGAAATTCCAAAATTCCAACTTGACTGGATCTTTGTATGAATCGATTTGTATTTGGGAATTTTGAATTTTTGTATTTTTTTTTCCTTACATATAGTTATCAACGATGAAGATTGAAAAAGTATACGGGCCGGGTAAGGGCCGAAAAATGGGCTTTCTATTGGGCCAAATGTTAAAGGGCTTCTTATTTGACAAGAAAACCCAAACTCATTAAACCCATACAACTAATAATCTATAATTACACAAAAATAAGAGAAATTATTTCCAAACCTACCGTGTTAATTTAAAGAAATCCCAACCATCTCTCAAACATTAATCAGGCGATTTTCAACACAAAAATTAAATTAAAAAACGTTCAAACCATCAAAATCAGAGCCACGATCATAGAAACCGCTCTCATCAACTACAAAACCGATGGGAATTCTACAGATTCTGAAGTTCATTGCCAATAACCATATACATTACGATTTCTATTTCAAAATCAGAACAAAGAAGGAAGAAATCTCAAATATAAGAAACAAAACCCTAACATTGTAACTTTTTTTTTGAAATCTTCAAATTAAAGTAGCTAATCAGTGAAATAAATGTATAAAACAGTTTACGATGCCTCCAAAAGGAAGAAATACAAGAAGCAAAACAGCATTAGCAGCAAAGAAGCAGAAAGAGAAAGAAGTAGAAATTGCAGAAACCCAAGTATTTCATACAAACTCAAAAACAGAACAATGTAACATTATATCTTGCATTTTTAACATTAAAAATAAGAAATAGAAAACAAAATGGTTCAAAATACCAAAAAATAGAGCAACGTTATAAAATCTGTGAAAGTAACCAGCAAAAACGAAACTCTATTGAACAAATACTAGATAACCAACACATAAATAACATGTTTATATTAGATTTCTACTACATAAACATTAGTGTTGGTCCCTATGCGTACACTCACTAAGTCAGAGGGGGGTGAATGACTCACTCAAGAACTTATGAAACTTTTTCGCGATAATTAAAGGCTCCTCTGAGTGAAATTCTGGAAAATGCAATAAAGTAAAGGACACAGAGATTTTTATACTGGTTCGGCAACCTATGCTTACATCCAGTCCCGAGAGAGTGTCTCGACTTTAATTCACTAATCTCAACTCCTTTACCCTAGGCAGAGAAGCCTTTCACAAATTCTCCAATTACAGTAGGTACCCTCCAAATTGCAATTGTTCACCCGCTGAGTAGAATACCCTCTTCTATCAGCAACTCACTAAGAGTTTAAACAAGAGCTAGATTTAACTTATAAACACGTTGATCCAGTTATAATAATCAGATATTACAATTGAATGATCTATTCTATTCTCTCTTGTTCTAAAGCAGATTCTAGCTGAGTTGTGCTTTCTTGCTTGAACTTTTTTAAAGCTTGTATTTTGACAGAGATTTAGCTTCTGAGAAATTAAGGTGTGATCACCAAGTTATAACCCTTGCCTTCTTGCTCCTTTTATAGTTGGATTGGGAAAGTAGCCGTTGAAATTACTTTGGCATCTTCTGAAATTGACAGCTCATCTATCCACCCATTGATTCTTCAAATCAATCTATTAAGAGATAGAATTGCATCGTTGTGAGATAGAAAATCAATCCGTTAGATTGAGATTCGAGCGTCAATTTGAATCCTTTGTCGTTTGATACCAGTCTTCCGTTAGAGAGAACTCGTGCTGACTTGCCACGTGTTTGCTTCTCATTCCCTCTGGTATTCTGACATGTTGCAGAGTGCGCGATACTAAGTTGTTGATCTACAGAATTGCCCAAAATGGCAAATAACTTTTTGCAGCTTGATTATGGAAGACTTTGTCTTTTTCTTCATTAATTTGAGTCTTGTTAAGGCATTAATTCTTTTTGTCTTTGTCTCATTAATGTCCTACAAAAAGCAACACTAAAAGCAAAGATCCCTTTTTACCTTAAATGGTAAAGTCAGCAGCTTTGATAGACTTAAAGTAACTCAGCGAAATATATCATCGTAAAGCACACAGCTGAAACAAAATCTAAATATCAAGCGCTGAGTCAATATAACTTAGTCAGTGACTAACGTAGATACCCAGCCCAGAACACTTAGAGTTAAGCTAAATAGCTAGGTCAGCGGAGACTCGAAATTCTACCCTCAAATTTACTGACTCCTCAACCAATTATAGACTATTTATTTTAACATAATTATTGATTTAATTAAATTAAACTGAACTTGATTATTATGATCAAAACTTAAGCACTAATGAGTCAGTCCACTGAGTCAGTCAAACTTGTGCTTGGTTCAACAATCTCCCCCATTTTGATCAATGGCAATTAACGTGAGCAAGAATTAAATCAATAAGATATCTAGATCCGAGTTACCTTATGTTTGTGCTTGATATGTCTTTTGTTCAGCATCTTCAATTTGCTCAGAGTGAATGCTAACTCCCCCATAATCCTTGACTTCTTTGAGTTCAGCATTCCTCAACATTTCTCTTATATTTCTATAAAAAGATCAACACATATATATGCAGCAGAAAATACAAGAAGTTAAGAACATCTTAACTTGGAACAAAATAAGTAATCTTTCATTAAAAAAAATAACTTGAGTACAGACAACGATGAGTTAATCTATACTAATTTTTACAATATGCACTAAAGATTACAAAAATTCTATTCTATCTATTTAGGCATAGGTGCTACTCCAAGATTTGCTCTTCTTTCCTCATAGACTTGCTGATCCAATCTGGATTTCTTTTCTTTGGGCATCGCAATCTCCTTGCCTTTCCTTTTCCTTATCTCATGATATTCTCTTTGAATGCACTCCAGATCCTTGGACAGATTATATGAGAATTCAGCTATCCTCTGATCTCTCTCCCTCTCCTCCTGCTCATGCTTCTTGCGATCTCTCTCCCCTATTGCCATTGTATCCAAAATGGCTTGGTCTCGATGATCAAATGAGCTTAGAGACTTCTCAAATGATTTTAGTTGATCATAGACATTGGTGAAAAAATATTGTACTGGCAGCTCATAGATTTCCTGCAATTTTGCGTCCTATATTTCGAGAAAGGCAAACAAGCCTACTAAAGTGCAGGTTTGAGACAGATTAACCTGATACTGATCGCTTAGTCCTTCTTTGGAAATCTGGGTAAGACTAGCTAGAGCCTTTGCTTGATTGTTCTCTCTGAGTATCTGCTCTAGCATGGGAGTGATCCTTATATGAGTAGTGACTTCATCATGAATCTTATCAAGTACTTCTCCATCATTAATGACATTAGTATGAACATGTTTGATTTGATCCCTGATGTGACTAAGCTTCTAATGAAGTGTAGGTTCCAGTTCAGCATCTGCCATAACGATGTCACTATTCAGAGCATCAGAAATATTGAGCCTCTTCAAGGCTTTAAGCACTTCTCCCTCTTAGTCCTTGACTCCTTTCAAAATATCTCTTCACATCTGAGTCAGCATATTCGAGTGGCCTTGTTTGGAGACTATTGTAATTATAGCATTGATAGCATTAATAACTACATCTAACTTAGAAGTATTTGCCTCATTCTCCTTACTTAGAATGTTGTATCCATCCATAACTGCTTGTATAGCCTCCAAGAGAGGATTAAATTTTTATATCATTGAGTTTTTGAAATCCTTCTCATCATTCAGCACCTTGCAGTTACTCTTATAAATTTTCTCCATCTTTTTCTTGAGTTCTGCAACTTCTATCTTCAAATAGTCAGCTTTCCTACCTGAAATAGATAATAAAGGCAATACATGTGATACAATTGCCTTCACCAATGAGAACTGAGTAGGGAATGATTTGAAATGAGCTTTCATCTCCTCAACAGCTTCTAGAAATCCTTGCACTGGCTCCACAGCCTTTGCAATTCTCCTAAAGACATCCTCAAACAGTAAAGATTTGGCAATTTTTGCATCTATTTCAGCATATGTCCTTAGTCCTGGGAATCTAGCTCTCCCCATTCTCTTTATATCTCCTAACAGCTCTGCTCGGGGGTTAAATTGGGGTTGTAGTTGTGGTTGTTGAGGTGGTTGTTGTTGTTGTTGTTGTTCTGGTATCTCTTCAAAGATTAGAGGACCTCTTATGACTGGTCCTTCCAATAGCAATGGTTCATGAACTGGTGATCCAATTAGTGAAAGATATAGAATGATGGTTGTTTGATATGAGTCTAGGTTAGGTGTTTAGTCAGCGGTGGATGTGGATGGTGTTTGGTTTTTAAGTAAAGGTTGGGCAGAGATAGGTATAGGTGAGATTGGTGTTTCAGTAAATGGCTTTTGGAAAAATAATGGCTCAGGGATCTCCTCCTCCTTCTCTCTATTAGCACCTTCAACAGCGGACTCGCTGACCTGAGTTTGAGTCAGCTGAGCTCCGTGCTTAACTACAGCTTCTTCCTCCTTATCCTCTAGATCTCCCTTATCTTCATCAATAACAACCTTCGTCCTTTTCAACAGACTCCTCTTCCTTTCCTTCCTAGCTTCTTTAACTTCCTCAGTAGTCAGAGTGTCTTGTTGGTCAGAGTCAAGCACATTAAACTCAACAGCATCTACCTCCACAACTTCATCTTCTTCCTACTCTTCCTTTTCAATACCTTTAAGAGCACTAATCATTTCTTCCATAACTTCCAGATTGCAGAATTTTCTCAGTGTTTTCCTTTGCTCTAGCTGCTACTTCCTCAGCGTTCCTTCTTATCTCAGCCTCAATCTCCTCTTGCCTTTTTCTAATCCTTTCTTCTTTAACGACCTTCACTTCCTTAGCTTCCTCAAGATCTTGGACTATTCCAGTCCATTCCTTTACCATGAGCTTCTTTTTAGGCTGGCCTACTTAGGGTATAAGAACTGATGTAGCTTCCTTACCTTTAGTAGTCTCCTTGTCTAGCTAAGCTTCAGCAACCTTCCTTTTCTTCTCCCTTTGTAAGGGCATCTCTTTTCTCAACTCCTCTTTAGCATGCTTTTCTTCCTCAATCTCCTTCAGAGTCAGCTCACGGGGCTTTTCTTCCTTAGTTCCCTTTGATTATCTAGTCTTTTTAGGACTGGGGCAACTTTAGGAATAAAGCTTGATGAGCTCCCTTTCTTTGCTTCCTTCTTCGAGTTTCTCATGACCTCCTTTCTTCACAGCCTTCTTTTCAGTTATATCCTCTCCTTTCTCAGCTCTGAGCTTTGTGATTCTCTCAAGCTCTCTAGCCACAAAGGCATCCGGAGTCAAATCTTCCTCTTTTGGCTTAATAGGGTTCATTGTCATAATGGCCTTTGGATCCGTCATCCTCAAATCTCCTCTTTTCAATTTTATGTAATTGGTGTTGGTAGGTCTCTCATTGGCTCTTAGTCCATGAAAGTGAGCATTGCTCAAAATTCTGGATTCTATTATCTTTAGCTGAATGTTTACTCTTAGCAGTACATCCTTCCAAATCAAGCTCATAAGCTCTGCATATGTCCATCACCAAGTGTCCATATACCATGTGCTTGGTAACCTTTAAAAATCTGTGCAGAATAGCCATGGGCCAATTAATGCTCATGCCAGGGGTCAGAGCATAGATAAATAGCCTCTCAAACTTAGAACAGCTTCCAATAAAGCCAGTCTTGGGCAATAGAACCTTAGTAACAAGCTCATGCATCTGCTTCCCTTCTTTAGTGAACATAGAAGCTATGAGTTCACCTACCTTATAATCCTCAGGGACCTGATAGTCTATGGGGATATCCACATAGTCTTCATCGTTTATTACTCGCATTCTGAGCCCTTTCTCGCACATCCCTAGCAGACCTGCAATCAGCTTAGGGGTAACATAAACTTTCCTCCCCATCATAATGGTAAGAAATAGATCCTTCTGACCTTCTACCATATAGATTCCATGGTAGAATCTCTTTACCACCAATTCATCGCACCCACTAGGAATCTCAAAGAATCCTTTAAGATGATGTTATCGCATCCATTTGCCAAATCTCTCATCGCTTAAGAAACTCAACATATCTACAGTAGTTGGCTCCTTCACTTCAGCTCCTTCGATAGAACACCATTTGGTAGGAGTATATTTGGTTCCTGCTAGAATATCCAATTCTTCGATCTTGTTGATTTCTACTGCCATCTGAGCATTATGATCTCTTGTAGTAACCCAGTAAGTATCCATCTTATCCCTTACAAATAGATCAGATTTCCTTCCTGATGTACTCGTCATTCAAGTAGCTTGAAAAAAAATTAGAGAATTGTAGAAGAAGAAATTTGGTAAAGTAACCGTTCCTCTTTTTGAATTGCTCCTTAAATAGCCAAAGTCTTTTTGTTAAGTCCTGCAAGGCTATGTGTACGACTCATAATCCATGGTCAAAAATTTTAACGATGAGATTGCACAGAGTATACCATAAGATTAATGAAAGCGAGAAACACAGGATAAGTGCTACTGAATATGGATCATTTCATAACTTGCTACCGTTTCTATCAGTTTTGAATTTGAAAAGAAACCGGTGGCAATATAATGATGTATCCAAAATTCAAGAGCCAAAAGAAATACTTAACCTAATTAGCAGAAGCTCAAAGTGTGTCCTAATTTGGTCAGCTTCAGAATAGGTCAGAGTGGAGTTTATTTCTTTAAATTGGATTAAACATTCCGATCAGCTCTCTTAAAGTATTGAATTGATCCTTTCCAATGGGCTTTGTGAATATATCAGCTCACTGTTCTTTAGTAGGAATGTATGTGAGCTTGACTTCTCCTTTTAGCACATGATTCCTTATGAAGTGATGTCTAATATTGACATGCTTCATCCTGCTATGTTAAATTGGATTCTTGGATAGGTCAATTGCACTCTTGTTGTCTCACATGACTTCAAGACACTTAGACTTTATACCATAATCCTCCAATTGCTGCTTGATCCATAGCAATTGTGCTATACAACTCCATGCAGCCATGTACTTAGCCTCAACTGTACTCAGAGCCATAGAAGTCTACTTCTTGCTATACCATATTACTAGACAATCACCAAGGAAATGATAACCTCCTATGGTGCTTTTCCTTTCAAGCTTGTCTCTTCTATAATCAGCATATATGTATCCTCTCAGAGTGAAATCTGCATTACTTGGATACCATAATCCTGCATAAATAAAGCCTAGCAAATACCTGAGAATTCTCTTAACAATAGCTAAGTGAGTTTCTCTGGGGTCAGCTTGATATCTTGCACAATAACATACAACATACTGAATGTCAGGCCTACTAGTAGTTAAGTAAAGTAGAGAACTAATAATACCTTTGTAGAGCTTACTCTCTACATGTTTACCTTCCTCATCTTTACTCAGAATAGAATCAGTGACCATGGGTGTTGACATTGGCTTAGCTTTATCCAAGTCAAACTTCTTGAGTACTTCCTTGGCATACTTAGCTTGGCTGATGAAGATTCCATCTTTGCCTTGCTTGATTTGTAAACCAAGAAAGAAATTAAGCTCTCCCATCATTGATATTTCAAACTCTTTCTTCATCTACTGACTGAACTCTTTGAATAGCTTTTCATCAGTTGCTCCAAATATGATATCATCAACATATATTTGGATTAGCAACACATCTTGATGCTTCTTCTTAATAAACAGAGTTGTATCTGCTTTTTCTCTGACATAACCTTTGCTGAGTAAAAAGTTAATCAGTCTTTCATACCAAGCTCTTGGAGCCTATTTTAGTCTATATAAAGCCTTCTTTAGCTTGAAGACTTTACATCTTTAAAGCCTGGGGGCTGTCTGACATAGACTTACTCTTGAATAAAACCACTAAGAAATTCACTCTTTACATCCATCTGAAAGAGCTTGAAGTTCATATGAGATGAAAAAGCACAGAGAATTCTTATTGCTTTAAGTCTTGCTACTGGTGCAAATGTTTCTCTATAGTCAATGCCTTCTTATTGATTGTAGCCTTGAGCAACTAATCTAGCCTTGTTTCTGACAACATTTCCAGCTTCATCCAACTTGTTCTTGAAAACCCATTTGGTTCCAATTATTGATTTGCCTTTGGGTTTCTCCACCAAATCCCAAACTTCATTTCTAATGAATTGGTCTAGCTCTTCTTACATTAAAATCATCCAGTTGTCATCAAACTTAGCATCTTCAAACTTCTTTGGTTCAATCAATGAGTCAAATGCTAAATAGCGCATCATTCTGTTCAGCAGGCTTCTAGTCAGCACTGGATTTTGCACACTATCAAGAATCTTCTCAACTGGGTGATCTCTTTTTGCTCTGACTTCTTTTGGTAGATTAGGATCAACTCGCTGAGCTACTGTCATTAGTTAAGCCTTTACATCATCACCAAAGTTGATTGATTGGTCCAAGTCAACTATTTCATCTTCTTTTTCTAGTACTGGATCAGGAATAATAATGGGCTGACTGAATGATCCGCTAAGTTATTCCTTTTCTCTTTATCATCACTGGCTTCTTTACCTGCATTATTAGTTTTCAAAATCTACATGCATGGACTCCTCTAAAATACCAGTTCTCTTAACATACACTCTATATGCCCTACTGTATGTTGAGTAACCTAGAAAGATTCCTTCATCAGCCTTAGGGTCAAATTTAGCCAGTTGGTCTTTAGTATTTAATATGAAGCATTTACAACCAAAGGCCTTAAGATGACCAACCTTGGGCTTGCGCCCCTTCCAAAGTTCATCAGGAGTTTTGTTTAAAACTGGGCGAATTGTTAACAGCCTCTCTCCAGAAATACTTTGGTAGATTGCTATCACTCAATATAGAATGACCCATCTCCGTAATAGTGCGATTCTTTCTCTCAACAACCCCATTCTGCAGAGGTGTATGAGGGGCAGAAAAATTATGGTCAATACCATGTTTAGAATAGAATTCCTCTAACTACCTGTTTTTGAACTCTCTTCCATGGTCACTACAGATTCTATTAATTTTAAGGTCTTTTCATTCATGATCCGGGGAGCCAACCTAGAGAAGGATTCAAATGTTTCATCTTTGCTTGCTAGCAAGACAATCTAAGTGAACCTGGTCAGATCATCTACAATCATAAGGGTTTATTTCATTCCACCTAGACTAGTTGGCACAATAGGCCAAAACAAATCCATGTGTAGAAGATCAAGGGAATGAGAAGAAGGTATATCAGCTAATGATTTAAAGTTCTTCCTAAAATTGTTTCCAAAGTTAGCATGTTGAGCAGAGTCTATCTTTTTTAAAGGCTAGATTAGGTAATCCCTCAACAAGTTCATTTATGGCTAATTTGGACATATTAGTCATATTGATATGTCCTAACCTTCTGTGCCATAGCCATGAGTTTTCCTCCTTCGAAACTAAGCATATATCATTGGAGCCAGAGGGTAAATCAAATATATAAACATTATTAATTCTAGGAGCATAAAGAATTGTTTGGTCAGAGTTACCATCAATGACTGAGCAGCCCGATGAGTCAAACACAACCTTCCTACCTTTATCACAGCTGAGCAACGCTTAGCTAGTTGAACTTTTGGCCTTTCACTAGAGGCACATTATCAATAGAAGGCTTCACTCCTATAGTGCCATTGCCACAATCTTTCCCTTTTTATTATCTCCAAAATAGACACTTCCATTTCTTCTTCGCTCTAATGTGATGAATTGCTTTTCATCACCTGTCATATGCCTCGAGCATCCACTATCCAAATACTACATTCTTCTATTATAAGTAGATCTCAAGCTCACCTGTAAAGTAATTAAGTTTTCTTATGTACCCATGCCTTTTTCTGGCTGGGTCCTCCCTTGTTAGTGGTGGTCGTCCTTGACCAGTCATACTCATCATAGTAACCATTTTTATGTCTACACATAACTATAGCATGTCCTGACTTTCCACAAAACCTACAAGAGGCCTTAGGATTAGGCATGCTCACTTTACTCTTTTGAGAAACTTTCTCAGAGTGGTGAGTATAGTTACTTTGAGTATTCCTACTAGGTTGAGGAGGGACCCACACCTTTTTCAAAGCTGTTAATTCAGCATCTAGCTCATCCAATTTCTTAGTGAGTTTGCTGTTATATCCATTTTAGTACTCAGCCTTTTCCATCAGGTATAGGATGTCAAGTGAGGTAGAAGAATTGGCATCTTCTAGATCATCACACCTCCTTTGAAGTACTTTGATGTATTTGGTTGACTTATTATTCACATTAATGACATCAATAAGTATTGTGGCAAGCTCATCATTAAGTAATATGGTACTCAGTGTGATTTCCTTTATCTCTGCTCTAGTCAGTTGATTGATTGGCAACGAAACTAGATGGTTGGTCAGCTGACTCTGAGTTGGGCAGATCATCCTTAGCCATAAGACACACATTTGCAAAGTCTTGTACATCTTCATTTGAGGATGATAACTCTAATTCAGAGTCACTCCAGGTAGCAGCAAGGGCTTTCTTACTCTTCTTCTTCTTAAACTTGTCCTTTTTAGCCTTAGAACAGCTAGACTGAATATGCCCTTTCTCACCATATTCAAAGCATTTGATATCCTTGTTATGCTCTTTGTTGAAATCCTTTCATGGCCTATCATCTGCTCCTTTCTTATACTTGCTTGTCTTTCTAAACTTTTGGAAGTTCTTATCTTTTCCCAAGTACCTTCTGAAATTCTTGGTCATTAGAGCTATTTCTTCTTTTATGTCCTCTGGATATCCTTCCTCAGAGGAATCTTCTTCATCATCATCAGCTCTTAGAACAATAGTTGTGCTTGAGCTCTCTTTTCCCTGTGCCTGTGCTTCTTGGACTTATCTTTATATTGCTTTAAGGACATCTCATGAGTCAGCATAGTTCCAATCAGCTCATCAAACTTATAGGTCTTCAAATCATGAGCTTCTTCAATAGCACTCTTCTTGGCTTCCCATTCTTGAGTCAAGCTTCTAAGAATCTTCTTAACAGTCTCATCTTCTATGAAGGTCTCGCCAAGTCTTTTCAGCTCATTGACTAGATTTATGAACCCGGTGTTCATATTAGAAATATCCTCCTTGGGTTTTATGTGGAACCACTCATAGTCCCTCATAAGGATATTGATCTTGGATTCTTTTACCTTGTCAGTACCTTCATAAGTCACTTTTAACTTCTTCCATATCTCTTTGGCAGTCTCATATCCGGAAACGCGATTGAACTCAGTTGCATGAAGAGCGCAATGAAGATAGTTGATAGCAGCTGCATTTTCTTTCAGTCTGATCAAGTCCTGACTGTCCCACTCATCAGAGTACTTATCAACCTTTACTCCATTCTTCACGATAGTAGGAACATATGACCCTTCAACAATATCCATCCAAGCATGCATGCTTTGAGACTGGATGAAATTCTTCATCATGTTTTTCTAATAAGTAGAATGCTCTCTATTAAACATTGGAGGCTCGGTGACTAGCATGCCTTTTGGCAGAATATAAGCTTGAGCTCTTCCACTGGATTCTCCTCCTTTATACGCCATGGCCTTTGTCTCAAGATTATTAAATCTTTGAAATGATAACTGCTCTGATACCACTTATATGTCCCTATACTTACATTCAATGAGTCAGAGGGGGGGTGAATGACTCACTCAAGAACTTATGAAACTTTTTTGTGATAATTAAAGGCTCCGCTGGGTGAGGTCAGCTTACTGAGTGAAATTCTGGAAAATGCAATAAAGTAAAGGACATAAATATCTTTATACTAGTTTGACAATGTGTGCTTACATCCTGTCCTGAGAGAGTGCCTCAGCTTTAATTCACTAATCTCAACTCCTTTACCCCAGGAGGAGAAGCCTTTCACAAATTCCCTAATTATTGTAAGTACCCTCCAAACTGCAATCACTCACTCACTGAGTAGAATACCCTCTTCAATCAGCAACCCACTAAGAGTTTAAACAAGAGCTGGATTCAACTTGTAAATACATTGATCCAGTTACAATGATCAGATATTACAATTGAATGACTATTATATTCTCTCTTATTTTAAAGCAGATTCTAGCTGAGTTGTGCTTTCTTGCTTGAACTTCTTTAAAGCTTGTGTTTTGACAGAGATTTAGCTTCTGAGAAACTCAGGTGTGATCACTAAGTTGTAATGCTTGCCTTTTGCTCCTTTTATAGTTGGATTGGGAAAGTAGCCGTTGAACTTACTTTGGCATCTTCTAGAATTGACAGCTCATCTATCCACCCATTGCTTCTTCAAATCAATCTGTTAAGAGATAGAATTGCACCGTTGTGAGATATAAAATCAATCCATTAGATTGAGATTCGAGCTTCAATTTGAATCCTTTATCGTTTGATGCCAGTCTTCTATTAGAGAGAACTCACACTGACTTGCCACATGTCTTCTTCCCATTCCCCCTGGTAATTTGACATGTTGCAGAGTGCGCGATACAAAGTTGTTGATTTGTAGAATTGCCCAAAATGGCAAATGACTTTTTACAGCTTGAATATGGAAGACTTTGTCTTTTTCTTCATTAATCTGAGTCTTGTTATGAGCTAGCGACCAATTCCCCGCACTCGAGGTTCATGTCAGATGCTTTTGGAGGGGGGCAGAAAAATAACGAGTGCTGTGAAGCGTGCTAAGGGATAATCCTTATTTTAGCATGATGAAAATGGATAATGAAAGCGATGTTAAAATTGAAATTTAGTCCGATTTAATTGTCAAGGGATACAAGACTTAAAATCCCATATTTTAAGATAGAGCCTATGAGCACGGGCTTTTCGGTGACCCTCGAAACGATGATGACTTTTTGCTCTGACCTATTGCGATCTAGTTGTTCCATTATTTTTAGAGTTGAATCGAGTTTGGCAAGTTCTTTGTTGACGGTTTTAAGATCTTTGACCCCGATTAATTGGATAATTGGATCGCTTTTAAATTGTAAACCGCTTCCTTTCCCCTCGGGCATAGTAAATTATTTCGCGATTTTTTCCTTAAAATCTAGACATTTTTAGCAAGTCTTATTTGGATCGTTGGATTCTTGGTTCCCCGAGGTTTTCGAAATGCCAAGAATCACCCCGCTTGAATGCCCGTAGTGTAGTTTGTTCGCGTTTCAGGCTCGATGCCATTTTTTTAGGGCACCTCGATCCGTCGGCGGCGGCTGGTACCGCCGACAGAGGGCCAGGCCGCGTGGTCCATGCACATCTGGCCGCTTCATGTGACTCGACCTGAGGCTAGGCTGCGTTAGGGGACGCGGCCTACCGCGTCACCTGAGGCAGCCTACCGCATCACCTGACCCGGTGTTCACCCAAACGCGTCGGCAGCGCGACTTTCGGGCGGTTTCTTTTTCGGGTTTTTCTCGGCCGAAAAAATCTGGTTTTGGGTCTTTTCCGTCAAATATTTACATTTGGGGGATTAATTTGGGTATTTTACACTTGAAAAGGCTATAAATACCCCTCAAAAATCAGATTTTAAAAAAAAGAAAAACTTTTCTTCGGCTAATTTTTCAAGAAAAAAAAATTTCTTAGAATTCTAAGGCTTTAGGGAGTAAAATTTTAGTAATATTGGGAAAATCTAAACCAATATACTTGGTTCTTGATTTCTAAATATTATTAGACTTAATCTCTTAGTATTAATCAATGAAATCTATTATAAATCTTAGGTAAAAATTGGTTTAAATAGGATTTAGGGACTTATTCCTCACAAATCACTAAATCCCTTGCTAAATCGGTTGTTTCGTCAGGTTTTCATCTCAAGTCCATCACAAAGCTTGCCAAACGTTCGATTCGAGTCTCGAGAGTGGATTCAAGGCCTTTAGGTAACTTTCTGAGTACCAATCTATTTCGTTTATTATTTATTTCTGTTACTGCCGCTGTATTTTTTATTATTTTTTCGGGTGTTTGGCCCCCCTTTATTCGTCCTTTTTGTGATTCTCTGTAAAGCATTCGGCTGACTATTCTGGCGAACGTCAGGCCGACTGAACGTCACCTAGGCCGCTTCGTTGAGTCGGCCTACCGCTTCGTCCAGTCGGCCTACGGGTCGCTCAAGTGGCCAACTGAGTTGTTTTGTCAGATTTTTTGGGTTCTTTTCCCCAAACTGAAAAACCAAAGTTATTTAAGCATTTTAAGTCCGAATCGACAGTAACAGGTAGAAAACGACTTGAAATTTTAGTAATCTTGGATTTTTAGGCACAAAAAAGGCCGATTCCGGCTTGTTTAGACAGTTTTTCTGACAGGCCACTTCAGTAGGACGAAGGCCGACTGGGCGTCATCTAGGCCACTTCGTTGAGGTGGCCTACCATATCGCTAAGTCGGCCTACCGCCTCACTGAGTCGGCCTTCTGGTAAAAATATACAAATGATCCCAGTTTATTTTATTCTGTTGTTTACGGCCTGTTTCGGTCGTTTTTGACCTGGTTTTTGTCATTTTATCGTGTTTTCAGTCCCGTTTTCAACCCAAAAAATTTTCAAAAATTCATAAATAATCTGAAACTTTTTTATTATTGTATTCTGTTTTTAGATTTTATTTTTATTTTTATTTGATTTAATATGCATTATAATGGCTTAAAAATAATATTTTTGCTAAATAAATCGAAATAAATTGTTTCCCGTCAACTAAAAATCCCAAAAATATTCTGAACATATGAAATCTTATTTTAGGATGTTTAGTTAATTTATTTTACATATTTTTAGGTTGTTAAATAATTAATTAACACCCGAAAATTATATTTTTATCCTAAAAAATTCAAAAATATTGTCTTCCTCATGCTTTGTATTTATTTTTCACATTTATTTATCCATGCTTTATTTGTGATTATTCCCGTCTTAATCTTGCCTCATTTGGAGCCAGGCCCGAGTCGGTAAGTTCGGTTAGAATCTGGCTTCGCCCACTTATTTATTTATTGCTTTATTTATTTTCTCGCATTAGAGAAATGTATAGGTATTTGTAAAGCCTTGTAATAATTTTATTTTCTTGCTTTATTTATTTATCGCTTTTTGTGTGATGTATGGCATATAAATCAAAAACACCAAACAATAGTCGGATCAAATCGCATAAGAACTAAGGTCACATTTATTAAAATATAACCGACTTGATTTAAAAACTGAAAAGTAAGCAACATCATCCGGACTTAGAATCTCTGTTTTAAGGTACGGTCCAACCACCCAGTGGGAATATCGTACCCAATTTCCCAGTAGAGCTTAACCGGGTGGCTACTCTATTTTAAAATACGGGATTCTAAGTCTTGTATCCCTTAACCCATTAATCGGACTAAATTTCAACTTCAACATCGCTTCCATTATTCATTTTCATCACGCTAAAATAAGGATCATCCCTTGGCCCGTTTCACAGCGCTCGTTGTCTCACCGCCCCACGCCGAAGAGCATTAAAGCTTACCATGCGGGCGGGGGGATCGGGGGTCGTCGGCTCACAGTGGCAACTCTGCTGGGGACTTTCCGTTAACTTAAAACTTGACAATCGCTCCCATTTTCAAACTTTGGTTAAAGAATTTTGATGATGTGCCTAAATCATTTTTAAATTAACACTTTATTTCTTATGCCTTTTAATCCACCACTTTAGTTATATTCTAAGTTTTAAGGTGCCATTTTATCACCCCCGTGAAGCTCACTTGTATACCTCATGCCCGCCAGGAATTGGGGATATTTATGGGTGGAACACTCGTTTCAACCAACATGTAATTCTCGCGGCCGCACTCATTTGAGAAGTGGTTGAGTTACACGGAATCAAGGTAAACAAGACCCTTCTACAGTGTCATTCCACGACACCAGCAATTTGAGACTATGAACCACGATAAATCTAGCCATAGCAACTTCCCTTTAGGCTTATCGGAACAATATAGATTTAGGTCGCATACTCTCTTGCCATTTCCTGGCGCTAGAGTTACCCCTAGACTACAAATTGGCGATACGCGGGAGTCATAAGGTTGGAAGAGGTTTATTTACTTGCGTGTGCTACTTGTATTATGCTCATTCATGCAAAGCTCACACATAGGCCGCATGTGGCTGACCTTTATTTTTTGTTTTTCGCTTTCCTCTACTCTCCCCTCGTTCGGAAGGGGGAATTTCACAAAATACCTGAGATCGTTTGAGTCCCGATGACCTATACCTAGCTCGCTAGGCACAGCGAGGAATCCATACATATTTCGTATTTTAAGGATAAGCTTCACATCATAAGCTCTTCTGCTCTCTACCTCTCTAAACCACCTGTATATATAACATTCATCACTCGAATATTTATGTTATCATCCATCTTATTCATGGTTCGATTCAGGCTGATCATCTTTCAGTTTCTTTAGTTAGGTTAAGACATCCTCGCCGCCAGAGTCCTCTTTGGTCGCGACTCGGCCGTCGCCTAGTTCACCATTCAGTGTCAGAATCAGTTATTCATGCCAGGTCTGATATTCCTCTGTTTAGCAGATTTTCGGCTGAGGGCACTCCTCTGCCTGTCTCTCCACCGTCGGTTGATCAGGGGCAACCTCAGTTGGGTTCTGAATTGGCTAGCGCTATAGCTATATTCCTGCAATCGGATATCTTTCGGGCCACTATTAAATAGCAGGTTAGATCCACTCTCAAGGAGGAAAGAGAATCTCAGAGGCTAGTGGGGCCTATTCTTCAAGCTCCGGGAGGGATAGTTTAGTCTCCACCAGTTTAGAATCAGTTTTTGGTACCACCACTCTCTCCTGTTCATCCTTTCTAGGAAAGCTAATTTAGTTTAGGTAGAGCTCTTCTCAGCTACCCTTATCATCTACCCCACTAATCTTTGGTTTTTATCCCCCAGCGCACTCAAGGCCTGTTACCCAATCTCCTATTCTCCCCGCTTTCTCAGGGGGATTTACTTTTCAGATGACAGTCCCATCGAGTGGCTTTATTGTTCCTCCGGCACAGTCGAATGTTTTCACAACCTCACCCTCTAGCTTTGTGGTCGCTCCCCACGTGACTACTTACCCTTCGAATCCTTTTTCTCGCCCCTAGATCGAAACCCCGTCTCCTCTGCCCTTTCAGTTTTAGTCATCTTCATGTGACCAGGTCACGCAGCCTCCGGGGGTGACGCCTAAAATGGCGGCTTTCTTCAGGCAATTTCTAAATAGGAGCGAGGATAGGGAAGAAGTAAGTGATGATGACTGGGTGACTAAAAACCTCTCGATGCCCCGAATGGAGGCTTATTCAGGTGAAGGACCACCCAAGTCCCATATAGTCGTGTATGAACGAATTATGTGCGTCCAAAAGATTGGGGATAAGGTGCTGGCTAAGTTATTCCCATATACCCCTTCAGGC
Source organism: Euphorbia pulcherrima (assembly GCA_947683365.1). Classification (NCBI taxonomy): domain Eukaryota; kingdom Viridiplantae; phylum Streptophyta; class Magnoliopsida; order Malpighiales; family Euphorbiaceae; genus Euphorbia; species Euphorbia pulcherrima. The sequence continues at coordinate 39,242,815 of CANTUS010000008.1, read as the reverse complement.
CCTGCTCTTGAATGGTACAATACTCTTTCAGAGTCCACAATCCTAGATTGGAAACTCCTATCTAAAGTTTTAGTTGCCCACTATAAATTTAATTCCACAATGGAGACTACCATCCAGCATCTTGAGGCAATCAAGGAAAGGCCAGGCGAACCCTTCAAGTCGTATTTCAACAGATGGATGACCACTCAGGTTCTCTTAAAGCAAAAGCTTAGCCTAAAAGAAATGATCCCAAAATTACTTGATGGGGCTCTCCCGATGCTCCGAAAGGAAATGGGGACTGACCCTTTCAAGTCCTATTAGAAAGTTTTTGAAAAAGCTAAAAAAATTGAGCACCGAGAAGAGAAAGATCGAGCTAATAAGTTGAGTAGGAATCGGCCATGGTTCGAAAGCAACGAATCAAGTGAAATTGGGCCAGCTCCTGCTAAGGGTAAATCACCTGCAGTGCAAGCTATGACCCAAGGAGAAGTATCGGCAGTTCAAGTTTCTCCCCCTACTCAGCAACCGTTTATGTCCCCGTAGAAGTTATCCCTCTGTGTGATCTTTGCCAAGATGTATGAAGCAGGCCAATTAAAGCCCCTTTGCGATGTCCGAGCTCGTCAACCGGATGAAAAGGGGAACTTCTGCAAATTTCATATGCAAAAGGGGCACCAAACTAATCAATGAAAGGCTCTAGCTTCCACTATTGCTCGTATGATCAAAGAAGGAAAAATGGTTGAGCTGACCAGAAAGCCGAGCACTATAGAAAACCCTTTGCCTAACTTTGGAGGGAAGGTCTCTATGATTAGTTCAGGCATGAGGGAAGGATAAGTTCTGAGAGCGATGTCTGAGGAATTCGTAATGGTTATCGACTCTGGTCTCTCTTCGGGCTTTGTGTTTGATATGATCTCATAGTCTAATCTTGTGGTAAACTCCATGGAAATTAAAGAAATGGGGCAAGAGGAGACCAAAGCCGAAGATGTGGAAATGATTAAACAGACGCTATTTAGTGTTGATGATTATGTTCTAAAAGGGGAGTATTCTGATAAAGAGTTTCAGGCCTTCAATATGGATGAGTATGAGGTCTAGGATTCATCATTGGTGTATAAGGAACTGCCATATCCATTTGAAACCCCTGCCATAAAAAGCGTATCAATTGATAGGATTCTGCATGTCACCCGTAGTGGTCGAGTGTACCAACCTAAGGACAACCATCTCCATATTGAGAATGATCCCATCCCGAACCCCGTCAAGAATACGGCTAAGCTGTTGGCACTACCTCCTCAGGTTAATACAAGTCCTTATATCGATCCTCTCATTACTCAGTTAAAAATGACCCAAGCCCGTTTTAGCATGTGGCAATTAGTTCTTGGTTCTGATGATTATCGCCGGGCTCTGATCAAGGGGCTTCTGGAGCTTGAAGTAAAGCCTACTACTTCTATTGTTAAGATGTGTAACATGGTAGGGAAAGGAATACTGCTCTCGAGAGGAGATGATCCGATAATGTTCTCTAAACAAGACCTTTCACCTGAGGGATGCTCTCATAACTGAGCCTTGTTCATCCGTGCCTAGGTCCTCGACAGAATCATCCCATGCATCATGGTTGATAATGGTTCTTCTTTAAATTTGTGTCCTTTGAAAGTTCTTCCGCATCTAGGTTTGTCCGGGGAAATGCTCGAGAAATCCAACACTATCATCCATGCTTATGATGATTCAAAGAGAGATGTGATTGGGGTTTTTGAAGCTGAAGTAATTACGGGGGAAATTTCTGCTAAGGTCTAGTTTACTGTCATCGATATTCCTGTCACCTATTCCTTACTCTTAGGCCAACCCTGGCTTCACTCTGTAGGAGCAGTCTCATCAACACTCCATCAAAAGATTAAAGTTATGGGGAAAGACAGAAAGATTAAGGTAATTGAAGCTGATCATGCCTCGGTCATAGCCATTATGAAAGCTGAGGAGAAGTCCAAATTTTGAATGGCCGTTATCATTAATTAGAAGCTTAAGACCCCTTGCTATGAGCGCTGCTCACCTGTAATGAGTAAATTGATGAAGAAACATGGCCATGAGCTGGGTCACGGCTTAGGGAAGCACCTTTAAGGAATTATCGATCCTCTTTCAATTAAGATATATCCCAAGCGAGCTAGTTTCGGGTATACTCCAAAAAAAGTTTACAAGCGTGTTCATCTGCTCTTCTGCAATATAGTGACTATTTGTGAGGTTCAAGGGAAGGGTGTCTACAAAGAAGAATCCGAGCCTGTTGAGCATGATGGTCAAGTCTGGCCAGGTTTTGAGATTTTCGAGGATGTGTATGATTTCGAGAAGAACTACTTTATTAAAAAGGGGGAGAACCCGATCGAGCCAATGTCTACGGATGCATCTGAGAAGAATAAGGGAAAGCTAGTTACTAATTCAGATGATGAAAAGCCGATGGACCCAGAAATTAAAGTTGCGGTTGCTGCTATGTCTAAGGCCATGTCCGTTCTACTTAGGAAGAAGTGGAGGAAGAATGATCCTCTGGTCGAAACCGCAAAGAAGCTTGCCCAATCTCTTGCTACTGAAGAAGGTATACTATCTGCCGATCAAGTGAAAGCCCTGGATCATAATCTTGATGACCTGTTTATGGAACCTACTAAGGGTGTCACCTCTGCTGATTCCACTGCTCAAGACCCTCTGCCTATGGAGGATAACTCTATCTATGATGATGTAACTTTTAATATCTCCAGTGTTTTTTATAGGAACAGTGTAGCCTATAAGACCTTTAACTCAATGAACGATTCTGATTTTGCTTATTTATTCAATGTTTTACCCAAGGGGTCCATGCATCCATTTAATCATAAGCATAATGTGTTTAGTATTCATGACGTTTCTTTAACTGAAATAAACTTGAGTACAGATGATGACCCTAAAATGGTAATCCTTTCTAACGACTTAACACCTGAGATAAAAAGTGAGATAATTAAAGTGCTGAAAGATCATGTTAACACTTTTGCTTGGTCATATATGGACATGCCTGGTGTCGATCACCATATCACCGAACATCACATTCTAACTGATCCTAGATTTCGCCCTGTCAAGCAGAAGTTCTGAAGAATGAGACCAGAGTGGGCCAACAAGGTCAGAGCAGTGGTTGCTAACATGATTGTGGCTAAGCATGTCAAAGTCGTTGAATATCCAACCTGGTTATCCAACATTGTCCCCATTTCGAAGAAGGATGGAGGGGTAAGGGTTTGTATAGATTACTGAGATCGGAACAAAGCTTCGCTAAAGGATAAATTTCCTCTACCCCACATCGATGTGCTAATCGACAGCGCTGCCAGGGCCATAATGTACTCATTTATGGATGGATTCTCAAGGTACAATCAAATTTTATTAAACATGATCGATAAGGTTAAGATAGCTTTCGTCACAGAATGGGGAGTATTCTGCAATTGGGTTATACCATTTGGTCTGAAGAACACCGGAGCAACCTATCAGCGCGCTGTCACCACTCTCTTGCATGACATGATCCATAAGGAAGTAGAGGTCTATGTTGATGACATGTTAGTTAAGTCTACTACTAGAAAAGAGCACCCCGCGGTTTTAGATAAGTTTATGACTCGCATTGAGAAATATAACTTACGCCTTAATCCAAAGAAGTGCATATTTAGAGTTACATCGGGAAAGCTTTTAGGCCACCTGGTCAGTCAAAGGGGGATTAAAATGGATCCAGATAAGATTAAGGCAATCAGGGCTATGCTAGCTCTAAGGACAGAAAAAGAAGTTCGGTCCTTCCTTGGTTCCATCCAATACGTCAGTAGGTTCATTTCTTGCCTCACCACCGTTTGTGAGCCAATCTTCAAGCTATTAAGGAGGCGTCAGCCGATTGTGTGGGATGAGCATTGCCAGATCACGTTCGATAAAATATAGGCCTACCTTCTTCACTCACCCGTCCTTCATCCGCCCACCCCAGGCACGCCATTGGTCTTGTACTTTGTAATTAATGATTCCACCATAGGGGCAATGTTGGTTCAAGAAGATGACAGTAGGAAGGAGCATGCCGTGTACTACTTAAGTAAGAAGCTGTTGGATTATGAAACTCGTTACTCAATTGTCAAAAAGACGTATGCTGCCATTATTTGGTTAACTAAGAAGTTGCGCCACTATTTCCAGTCCTACAAAGTTCAGGCCGTTGCTATGGTTGACCCAATGAACTATCTTTGTCAGTCACCCACCTTATCAGGCAAGTTATCCAGATGGTTACTATTGCTTTCGGAATTCGATATTGAGTATGTCACGACAAAAGTCATCAAAGGAAGAGTAGTTGCAGAATTTTTAGCAAACCAAGCTCTCAACTTTGATTACTTTGAGAACTTGGACTTTCTCGACGAGCAACTAACTATAACCAAAGTTGCCAATCCCATGTGGACCATGTATTTCGATGGTACTGTGAATAGATTTGGGGGAGGCCTGGGAGTTATCTTATTCACACCCGACAATAAAGTTATACTGCTATCTAAGCAGTTGGAATTTCCCACAATAAATAATGGGGCCGAGTACGAAGCTGGTCTATTTGGTCTTGAAGCCCTTTTGTGTGTAGGATCAAAGCATGCTTCCGTGATTGGAGATTCAGCCTTAGTTATCTCTCAAGTCATGGGAGATTGGGAAATCAAAGAAGAGTCTCTCCGCCCTTATGTCCATGATGTTTGGGATTTATCCGCTCAATTTGTAACATGTCTCTATCAATATATCCCCCGAGATGAGAATCAGATGGCCGATTCACTAGCTACACTAGCCTCGATGTGGGAAGGTCCCCAGCACCAACCCATCTGCCCTTTGATCTTAGTTTCGGTAAAGGTTCCCTACCATTCGCACAAATTTACCCCTATTCTCACCATTAGTGACGAGCCCTGCTGGTACTCGGACATTGTGCAATTTCTTCGAAGCGGTCAATATCCGAACGACACTCCGACTCCGATCATGCTACACTCCAAAAGTTGGCCTTTCAGTTTAGGATTACGGAAAATGATATCTTCAAGCGTACTTCCGATGGGTTGTTACTTCGGTGTCTGACTGAATCAGAAGCTCGTTAAATTATGGGAGAGGTTCACGCGGGTGATTGTGGACCTCATATGAATGGCCTGGCATTAGCTAAGAAAATTCAGCGGATGGGGTACTTTTGGTTAACCCTGATTGCCGACTGTGTCTCAGAGGTTAAGCGATGTCACCAATGTCAGATTTATGGAGATATTCAGCATCTACCACCCACTGAACTTCACAGTTTATCTAGTCCTTGGCCATTCTCGGCGTGGGGGATAGATATAATTTGTAAGATTCAGCCATCATCAACTAATGGTCACCACTTCATCATCGTGGCAGTGGATTATTTCTCTAAATGGGTGTAAGCCGAATCGTACACCAGTATTACCACCAAGAAGATGGCCAAGTACATCGAGAAGCACATTTTCGCACGATATGGTCTTCCTCATCATATTGTCTCAGATAATGGGGTTCAATTCTAAGGGGCAAATACGGAGTTAATTGAAAATACGGTATAGAGCATCATAGATCTTTGCCTTACCATCCTCAGGCCAACGGTACGGTGGAGGTAGCCAACAAGTCTGTCAAGAAAATCCTTTCTAAGACCATAGCCGGTTACCGAGATTGGGCTGATAAGTTGCCATTCGCTCTTTGGGGGTACCGAACAAGCATCAGGACTCCCACATGTCAAACCCCCCTTTCCTTGGTTTACGGTATGGATGCCGTTTTACCTATTGAAATTGAGATGAAGTCTTTACGAGTGGCGCTCGAATCTAAGCTCGAAGAGACTGAATGGGCAAAAGCAAGATTTGAATAGCTGAATACTCTGGATGAGCAACACCTGAAAGCCTTGGATAGCCTTCAAATGTATCAGCAACGTATGGCAAGAGCCTACAATAGCTGGGTTAAGCACCATAAGTACCTGTTGAAAGCCGGTGACCTGGTCCTTAAGCAAGTAAAACCTTCCCCCACTGATCCGGGGGGGAAGTTTCGGCCAAATTGGGAAGGACCTTATATGATTAAGAAGGTTCTCGGTAAGGGTGGAATGAAGATTATAGATATTATTGGTAATGAGTTCACGAACCCTATCAATCAGGATTGGTTGAAGCGTTATCAGATCTAAATCAAAAGAATTAAATCAAGAAAAGCGGCAATCACAAAAAGCAAATAAAATCAAATCACCCGGTGAGTGGTCCTTTACTGCTCAGGCAAAAATTAGGGTGCATCCCGCTGATTGGTATTCCGCAAACCAGTCAGGCAAAAGTTAGGGTATAGTGAGGCATGAGAGCTTGTTGACTAGAAAACCTTCTTAGGCTAGTTAACGCCAGGATTTGGGTCAGTAAAAATGGTTATCATCATTATGTACTCAAGCTTACTTCAATTAATGGAAATATCATTCTTACTAAGTTCTTATGTTTGTGTGTGAATAAATATACTAGGCCCTAAAGGCAAAATGTTATAGATAAGTCGAGTTCGGGATGTCGCTTAACTCAAATTCTTGTGCACTAAATAAAATAAGAAATAGAAAGAGGTATAAATTCTGATAGGCTGAAAGCATCTAGGCTTATACAAAAGCCGAAAAGTCCGTTGGACTGAAAACCTGAAAAGGGTAGTCCAGGCAAAAGTTAGGACATAAAAGTAGCAAATAAAAATCTGATGGGCCTAACACAATGTTCAGGCCTATGCAAAAGTAAAGACAAACAAAAGTAAGGATAACACAATCATCAGTCACCCAGGAGGCCCCGTGCCCTCGTCATCATCATCATCATCATCATCATCATCATAATCAGAGTTAAAGGTTTGAACCAACTTCTCCTCCACTGATAAAGGATCGAGTCCCGCCTGCCTGTCACTCCACTCAAGCCACGAATGTAGGCGCTTCTTCCGACTCTATAATCTTTCAACTTGTTGAAGCCACCCTTGGTAGAATCCATCAGTAGTAATAGCATCTAGTCAATTGTAGTCTAAGGTCTTATAACTTGCTCGACAGGCCCATACCTCTCTGGCGTGGGTAAGAAGGTGGGCTAAGAACGGCCCAGCCTTAAAGTCTCCCAAGTGTAGTGGGACCCTCTATCATCACCCTGACTTTCGACACAAGTGATAAGGTGAGCAGTGCTCAAAGTGACGTAGCCCTACAAGCTGAACCTTGCCTCCACTAGTGTCTACTAGAACATCAAAAATCTCCCACCAATGGCAGATCCAGTGAATTTTTACATCAGATAGACCCCCATGATCGTTGTCTAATCATCAGTCGTCAGGTTATTATGGCCGGAAGTGACATAGGCCCGACCATGATAATTCTTAGGCCCATATTGTCTCGGATTGCCTCGAGGGTCCTGGCGCAAAGCTAGCTTCTCTAAGAGCTAAACCTGCAGGTTCAGATTCAGATTCAGTATCGGTTTCGAGTTTAGAGTCAGTTATAGGGAATGCCTGTAGTATAGAGAAATGGTCTCTAATGCGATCGGGATCACCGACAGCTCTATCCAAGTGGAATAGGGTCTCATCTAACCCTTGAAATAATGGAGATATGCCCAGTGAGGCCTGCAAAATGATCGAAACTAGCCGAAATGGGGCAATAGTGCCAACCCCGTAAATAAACTCAGCCATGAGCAATAGAGCCACCATAAAAGGATAAGAAATATGCGACTTGGGAGTGGCTATACACCAGATGAGCACCCAATCGAGATCAAATCCCGCTGATCTAGAAATCCGGGAAAGGAAGGTAGTAGGGGCATCCAGATTCCATAACTTGATTAGCTGATCCTCAGCCCTAAAATGCACCTCTGACATAGCAAAATGCATCCCACGAGTATAGATCATCCCGAGAATAGCATGATACTCCTTCACTAATGGGCAAAGCTTAAAGCCTGAGAGGCGAAATACATGGTCCATCGGGTCCCAATGGAAGAATGCCGCATGGAGGGAAGCCGCATTCACCGGCCTGCTAGCAACGTATCGAAGCCCCGCTAATCCGAAAACCTCTAGTCTCTCCCAGTCAGAGCTCACTAAAGTGTGCAAGAACTGCCTCAATCTAGCATTGTATGTCTCCATTAGTGATCTCTATCTACTAGTCACCTATCAAATAAGGTTGCATTCGTTAATTTAGATGATTGTAAGCGTTAATTAGTTCGTTTCTAGGTAAGCACCTATCGCGCCTAGCATTCATCTAGCGAACAACCAATGTAATCAATTAGACAAATAAGTCAGGCATTACACAATCAAATCGTCCATCAAGGTCATCAGTACATCAAAAAAATAAAGATGCATAAGAGTAAGAGCTCATCCGAGGCGATCCCCGGACCTCCTCTCTGAGGCACCAGGCCTCAAAACTCCACCCATGCTAAATCTAGGAGGAAAAGCTGACCCCATAGGCTGCATCCCCGGAAAGCCATCGTCTATAAGATAGCCTGAAAGTGTGCGAACTGGCTGGTGTCGATCATAGTGACCTCAGTCTCGTACTCTCTGTCGCTATGGTTACCCCTACAAACCTCAGCATCCCTCTCTAATTCATCTCGCCGCTTCTCCACCCTCTAAAAATAACTCCGCAGTGTCTCCATCTCTTGGGTATAGTGCTCCCTCTGCTCAACTAGTCACCTCTTGTAGTCTACTAGCCGATACTTGTAATCTATCCTCTCTCGAGCTAGCTGACCCTCATGATCCATCCTCTCTCGATCTAGCTGACTTCGATAATCCACACTTATGCTCGATCTGCATCTGCTCCTCTCGCTTACTCCGATACTTGCCTTGCTCCATCCCGACCAAGAGCTGTAAATATCAGTGATCAGCCCAATAATTCATGCATTCATAACATTCATTCATACACTAACAAATATCCTATATACTTTTCTTATTTTAAATCTTAACAGGTCGCAAGACAGAATCTTACCCAGCCTGCGGAATCCTGTGCAATGACCAAGTCCCTTATGATAAAGTAACCCCGGGCTAAATGCTCAGCCTCCAAGACGGGTACCTGCATGATTAAAAGCAGAACCAACCAATCACCATGGTTAGACGACACCAGACTATAAGAACTGATAAAGTAAAGTATAAGTTAGATTCTTACATGTGTTGTCTCCGGCGGAGCAAAGGTCAAAGGCGCAGTGTAATCCTCAATATGTCTATGCTCTCGAACTCTCGAATGGGTCATTAGGCGTAAAGAGGTATCTAACTGGTTTACCAACACTCCCTCGATGAATCATGGTGGGAATGGTCTCTGAGTTGGAGGAATAGGCTCAGTGGAAGCAATCTCTGGATCGGTCGTATTCTAGTGCGAAGGCCCTGCGTGAGTTCCTATGTTAAACATATGGGCCCCTCTCTTATCTCTCCGGGTCCCCTAAAATCAAAAGAAAAATAGATTGATCAGTCAAGGCAGAATCAGAGTGATGTAATAAGTCAAGCATATATGAAGGAAATTTGTTAGAGGTTTGAGTGTCGTACCCCTCGGCGCCCCAACCTAGGGGCAGATGGCTCGACGCCCGACCCGGCATCACTAAAAAGCATCTCGCCTAGGTCCATATAAGACATATCATCGTCAGCCTCAGAAAGGACGTCATCAGCATCTTCATCCACCCCATCGAACCCGGTGCTGCCATCTGTCTGAACGCCATCATCATCAAACTCAAAGTTTCGCACCACATCATCACGCGCTCTCCTAGGGCAAGAAGGTATCAGTCACCTGAGATGAGCATTATAATCTCTACCAATTGAGGCCACTTGGACCTGATCTCCTCCCGTGAATCGAGTCTGGTCGCCCAACGATATAAGGTGAGGCCAAAAGATACCGATAGGTACGTCAGGGGGGACTCTCATCTGAGTAGTGGTGCTGGTCCTCTATCGGCGACCTCGCTCACTAAAATACCACTCCATGCTGAATGGGCACTCCAATACAAATTGGCACCCATCTATAGTCCCCCGAATTTCCTTCACGTGTTGATAATTAACCAACTTCTTCCAAGGGTTAGAAATGATCTGCCAAATAAGAACAAAGAGAACCGCAGCAGTTATCAATGTAAGTATACTTATAAATATAGTTTCAAACTAATGTTTAAACTAAATGCACAGAAAGCGAGGTTACCCGGTGACGGCGCAGCTGCCTCAAAAACTCTCGGTACCAGCACGGCCTACCCGCTCGATCAACGTTTGACCAGCTAACTATCCATTGAAAAATAACGTGTGACCCGGGTGGTGGCTGATCCTCTAAGTCTGAGGGACAAATAATTCGATATTCAAAGGCCTACATCTATAAATACAAAAAAAGAGCTCAGAAAGCATCCAAAAGTAGAAGCATATGTTGAAGATTTTAGCCAAAGGGGATTCATTACCAAGACCTATAGCTGCTCGGCCTTGAATTTGGTGACCCTTCCTCGCGCTGAGCTATAAAGAGCATAATAGATCTGGCCAAGAATGGCCCTCAGCCAGTTCGACGCAGTAAAACTACTCAAATCATTGAGGGCGTATAGTAACCCGAGTGAAGCCCTATTCGAGGAGCAAGGAAAGAATAGACATGTCAGTATGGGCAGGAGGAAAGACCGAAGATACTGGTAAAAGTGCTCCCCGCTAAGGTCGGTCACTGCAACCCAATGCTCATACAAATCTGCTTATCTCAGCTTGCCGTTGGCTAGCATCTGAACCCCTAAAAGTGCCATAACCCGAGCGCGGGCCTCTGATTCATGGCAAAAGTGGTCGAGATAAATGTCGAACACCATTAGCAAACCCTCTCATCACATCTCGGTTATGGCATAGATATTAGACGGGGTGATCGTCATCTTACCAATCGAAAGATGGAAGGTGTGTGTAACCTTGCTCCATCGCTCCACTAATCATCCTAATATATCTGAGCTCATCGAACGGCGTGACATGGTCAGAGAATCTAGCATCCGCTCGAACCCCATGCCCCGAATAGCCACGACCAACAAGTTATCGGCCCGACCTTTAATCTGATTCCACCACTTAGCACACCTCTGTAATGATCCCATTGCCTTGAGACCAAGTGGCTGCAAAAAATTAATGTCAAGGTTTGAACTAGCAGTTAAAGTATGAAAAATTAGAAAGAAGTCAATTTTTTAGCATCTAGCCTACTTCAGATCTAAATTTTGACTACAAAATCGGACTCAGCCCAAAAAATTGGTTTGGATAGGCCCTTCGGTTTCCCCTGAACAAGTCAATTTCTTTTTCTTTCCGACCATCAGATATCATCGCCGGCGACTAGTGGCCGGAAGCCGCTCGAGGTGGCCAGGCCACCTTGCTGAGGCGGCCAGGCCACCTCATCAAGGTGATAGGCTACCTCATCAATATGGCCCGACGCCGTCAAAGAGGCCTTGCCGCCGGTGATGGTCGGCCTCCTGTCGGCGGCGATTCGCCCACAAAAAGCTTATTTTTCTGCATTTTAGACCTAATTTCAGTACAGATTCATTCAAATCAGCCCCAAAATACACCTAAATGCATCCTAAACATCTTTCCTCAACCTATTTCGCCTATTTAAAGCCTAAAGCATGCTGAAAAACCAAATCAAGTTCATGGCATTTTATAGGAACTTTGGCAAAAAATTAGGTTTTATCAGTTTACCTGAAGATCAGAAGCATGCCTGGCTAAGTCAGTGAATATCACGACCTGAGAAGTCGGTGTATACCCCATATATATGTCGGAGGCCCGTAGTCCGTAGGCCCACTGAACAGGACAAATCCGCCGGCCATCACTCCCTAGCGGTAGCATTTTATGGTCAAGATTGTCAGACTTCTTGAGCCCTTTCTTGGCAGTACATCCTTCCCCAACTTTAAAAAATCGGGGAGTATCTCGGGATTTTTATCTAGGGAAGGGAGAAATGAAAGGAAAGACTATGGAAGGAAAGAAAAGAAATGAAAGGAAAAAAATGAAATAGAATGAAAAGAAGGGAAGTATATATAGGAAAAGAAAAAGGAATATATTCCTTTTCTTTTGTCTTATAGTGGAAGGGAATATTCCTTTTCTCAAGGGGCAAAGTTTTTCGATCGGTTACTTCTTTCTGCCTCCCGTCTATCAATGGCATGCCCAGAAAACAACCGAGCCAGAATTCCTACACTCAGAAAAAAATTTATCTCGACTGGTCTGTCAATGGTGCGCCAGTAAACAACCGATTTGAGACTTTCAGCTCTAAAAGGTCCATTGATGACGCTTCCCTGTACCGTCCGTAAACAACCATTTCAGAATTTCACTTCTAGGACTGTCTTGTTCCTCCTAAAAGATCTGTCAATGGTGACCCTAGTTGAAAATCGGCTCAGGAATTCGCAAGTCAGGTATAGCCTCATATCCCTTGCTCTTTTGAGAGATCATACTTGGCCCGCCAAGTGACGATCTCTCAAGGGGCAGCCTGTGAGCACGGGCTTTTCGGTGACCCTCGGAAGGATGATGACTTTTTGCTCTGACCTATTGCGGTCTAGTTGTTCCATTATTTTTAGAATCGAGTCGAGTTTGGCAAGTTCTTCATTGACGGTTTTAAGATCTTTGACCCCGATTAATTGAATAATTGGATTGCTTGTAAATTGTTAACTGCTTCCTTTCCCTCGGGCATAGTAAATTGTTTCGCGATTTTTTCCTTAAAAATCTGGACATTTTCAGCAAGTCTTGTCTGGATCGTTGGATTCTTGGTTCCCTGAGCTTTTCGAAATGCCAAGAATCACCCCGCTTGAATGCCCGTAGTACAGTTTATTCGCGTTTCAGGCCTGGCGCCGTTTATTTTTTTAGGATACCCCGATCCGTCGGCGGTGGCCGGTGCCGCCGACAGAGGACCAGGCTGTATGGTCCCCACACCGGGCCGTGTGGACCACGCGGCAGGCCGCGTCACATGACTCCTCCTAGATCTGGCCGTATCATGTGTCGCGGCCTGGGGCTAGGCCGCGTCAGGTGATGCGGCCTGCCAGGTCACCCGACGAGGTCTTTGCCCTAATGCGCCGACAGCATGACTTTCGGGCGGGGTCCCTTTATTCAGTTTTTTTTGGGTTTTTCTCGGCCAAAAAAATCCGGTTTTGGGTCTTTTCCGTTAAATATTGACATTTGGGGGATTAATTTGGGTATTTTACACTTGAAAAGGCTATAAATACCCCTCAAAAATCAGATTTAAAAAAAAAACTTTTCTTTGGCTAATTTTTCAAGAAAAAAAATTCTTAGAATTCTAAGGCTTTAGGGAGGAAAAGTTTAGTAATATTGGGAATATCTAAACCAATATAGTTGGTTCTTGATTTCTAAATATTATTAGACTTAATCTCTTAGTATTAATCAATAAAATCTATTAGAAATCTTAGGTAAAAATTGGTTTAAATAGGATTTAGGGACTTATTCCTCACAAATCACTAAATCCCTTGCTAAATCGGTTGTTTCGTCGGGTTTTCATCTCAAGTCCGTCACAAAGCTTGACATGCGTTCGGTTTGAGTCTCGAGAGTGGATTCACGACCTTTAGGTAACTTTCTGAGTTCCAATCTATTTCTTTTATTGTTTTTTTCTGTTACTGCCATTATATTTTTTGTTATTTTTCTGGGTGTTTGGCCCCCCTTTATTCGTCCTTTTTGTAATTCTCTGTAAATAATTCGGCTGACTGTTCCGGCGAACGTCAGGGCTACTGAACGTCACCTAGGCTGCTTCGTTGAGTCGGCCTACCGCTTCGTCCAGTCAGCCTACGGGTCGCTCAAGCGGCCAACTGAGTCGTTTTGTCAGATTTTCTAGGCTCTTTTCCCCAAACTGAAAAACCAAAGTTATTTAAGCATTTTAAGTCTGAATCTACCGTAACGGGTAGAAAACGACTTGAAGTTTTAGTAATTTGAATTTTCAGGCACAAAAAAGGTCGATTCCGGCTTGTTTAGACACTTTTTCCGACAGGCCACTACAGTGGAACGAAGGCCGACTGGGCGTCGTCTAGGCCACTTCGTTGAGGCGGCCTACCATGTCGCTAAGTTGGTATACGGCCTCACTGAGTCGGCCTACTAGTAAAAATGTACATATGATCCCTGTTTGTTTTATTCTGTTGTTTACGGCCGATTTCGGTCGTTTTTGACTTGGTTTTTATTATTTTAACGCATTTTCAGTCCCATTTTCAACCTGAAAAATTTCCAAAAATTCATAAATAATCTGAAACTATTTTTTATTATTGTATTCTATTTTTAGATTTTATTTTCATTTTTATTTGATTTAATATGCATTTCAATGGCTTAAAAATAGTATTTTTGCTAAATAAATCGAAATAAATTGTTTCCCATCAACTAAAAATCCCAAAAATATTCTGAACATATTAAATCTTATTTTAGGATGTTTACTTAATTTATTTCACCCTTTTTTAGGTCGTTAAATAATTAATTAACGCCCGAAAATTATGTTTTTGACCAGAAAAATCCAAAAATATCGTTTTCCTCCTGCTTTGTATTTATTTTCCACATTTATATATCCATGCTTTATTTGTGATTATTCCCATATTAATCTTGCCTCGTTTGGAGCCATGCCCGAGTCGGTAAGTTTGGTTAGAATCCGGCTTCTCCCGCTTATTTATTTATTGCTTTATTTATTTTCTTGCATTAGAGAAATGTATAGGTATTTGTAAAGCCTTATAATAATTTTATTTTTTTGCTTTATTTATTTATCGGTTTTCATGTGATGTATGACATATAAATTGAAAACACCAAACGATAGTCGAATTAAATCGCATAAGAACTAAGGTCACATTTATTAAAATGTAACCGACTTGATTTAAAAATTGAAAAGCAAGCAACATCAACCGGACTTAGAATCTCTATTTTAAGGTTTGGTCCAACCGCCCGGTGGGAATGTCGTACCCAATTTCCCGGTAGAGCTTAACCGGGTGGCTACTCTATTTTAAAATACGGGATTCTAAGTCTCGTATCCCTTAACCCATTAATCGGACTAAATTTCAACTTCAACATCGCTTCCATTATTCATTTTCATCACGCTAAAATAAGGATCATCCCTTAGCCCATTTCACAGCGCTCGTTGTCTCACCGCCGCACGCCAAAGAGCATTAAAGCTTATCATGTGGGCGGGGGGATCGGGGTCGTCGGCTCATAGAGTCGCCACCCGGTTAAGCTCCACCGAAAATTTGGGTACGATATTCCCACCGAGTGGTTGGACCGTACCTTAAAACAGAGATTCCAAGTCCAGATGATGTTGCTTACTTTTCAATTTTTAAATCAAGCCATTTATTTTAATAAATGCGACTTCGGTTCTTATGCAATTTAAATTCGATCATAGTTTGGAGTTTTCGATTTATATGCCATAGATCACACGAAAAGCGGTAAATAAAGCAAACAAAATAATTATTACAAGGCTTTATAAATACCTATACATTTTTCTAATGCGAGATAATAAATAAAGTGATAAATAAATAAACGGGCGAAACCGGGTTTTAACCGAACTTACCGACTCGGACCCAGCTCCAAACGAGGCAAAAGATATATGCAAATAATAATAGACAAAGAACAAATAAATAAATGACAAAAAATAAACACACAATACGGGGAAAGCATATTTTTGAATTTTTCAAGATCAAAACACAATTTTTAGGCATTAGCTAATTATCTAAAAACTTGAAAATATGAAATAAATTGACTAAACAACCTAAAAAAAAGATTTAATATTTCCTAGATATTTTTGGGATTTTAATTTTGGATAAAAAGATTTATTAGGCATTTATTTAGTAAAAAGTTATTTTTAAGCCATTAAATAGTAAATAAAATAGTTTCCAGCAGCTTAAAAGTTAAATAAATCAATTCCAGATTATTCATGATTTTTAGAAATTTTTTGAGTGAAAATCGGGGCTGAAAATGCATTAAAACGATGAAATAGAGCCAAAAATATAAAAAAAACAAACAGGGACCATCTAGACATTTTTTACCAGTAAGCCGACACAGTGAGGTACTAGGCCGACTCAGTGACATGGTAGGTTGACCGAGCGAGGTGGCTTAGATGACGCTCAGTCAGCCTTCGCCTCACTGAAGTGGTCCGCCAGAAACAAGTGTCTAAACAAGCCAAAATCGACATTTTTGTGCCTGAAAACCCAAGATTATTGACACTTCAAGTTGTTTACCATGTTATTACAGTAGATTCAGACTTAAAATGCTAAAATGACTTTAGTTTTTCAGTTTGGGGGAAAAGAACCCAGAAAATCCGGTGAAACAACGATTGGCCTCTTGAACGACACGTAGGCCGACTAAAGTGGTAGGCTAACTCGCCGAGTCGCCCAGCCACGTCACTCAGGCGGCCTGATGTTCGCCGAAACGGTCAACCGGAGTTTCGCTGAAAAATCACAAAAAAGACGAAAATGAGGGCTAAACGCCCCAAAAAAGTACTAAAACACAACAAAAGACAATAAATAGCTAAATGAAATAGATTGGAACTCAGAAAGTTACCTAAAGGCCGTGAATCCACCCTCGAGACTCGAACCAGACGTTTGGCAAGATTTTTGATGGATTTGTGATGAAACCCGATGAAACAATGACCGATTTAGCAAGGGATTTAGTGATTTGTGAGGAAAAAGTCTCTAAATCCTATTTAAATCAGTTTTTCCCTAAGATTTCTAATTCATTTTAACTTTTTAAACTATAAAATGAAGCCTAATAAAGCTTAGAAAATTAAAATCATTGGATTTCTACCACTTTATAAGACTTATTCCTCCTAAATACCTTAAACTCTCAAATCAGAATTTCTTAAAAAAAATCAGCCAAAAAGTCATTCCAACCTGAATTTAATGGGTTTTTATAGACTTTCTCAGGTGCAAAATCTCACAATTAATCCTCCAAATGTTAATATTTGACGAAAAAACCACAAATCCTGACTTAATGGCCAAGAAAAACCCGAGAACATGCAGTACCAGGGGCTCCCTGCTCCAAGGGGGGTCGCGGCACGATCTCCCACACTTAGGAGATCGTGCCAAGCCGCATGAGCTACGAGTCCCACCGCATGGTCCAAGCGGCCTAATGCATAGAACATGTGACCCCACCTTTTGACAATGGTGCCGGCCACCGTCGCCAGAGCGGGGGCACTAGCGGGGAGAGGGAAACTAGGGCAGGCAAGGGACATGGTCCCAGCAAAGGTCGGACTTCAAACGCTCATAACTTACACTACGGTTATCTAATTAAGGCGATTCTTGACATTTCAAAAGGCTTGGAGAGTCAATAATCCAACTATATAAATGAGACTCACTGAAAATGTTTGGATTTTAATGAAAATTGTGAAACAAATTGATGCACGTTAGGAAGGGCATCGGTTAATCTAAAAGCGAGTTAATTATTTTTAATCGTGTTCAAAGGCACAAATACGTCAATAAAGAACTTGCCAAATGCGATTCAACTCCGAAGGAATGGAATAACCAAACTATAAAAGGTTAGAGCAAAAAGTCATCATCGTTCTGAGGGTCACCGAAAAGCCCGTGCTCACAGGCTGCCCCTTATGAGGTTAACATATAACGGGTCAAATGTGACTTCACGAAAGAGTGAGGGATAGGAGGTTATACCTGATTTGCAAATTCCAGGGCCAATTGTCTACTAGGGTTACCATCAACAGATCTTTCAGAGCCAAAAATCTCGAGTTAGTTGTTTACTGGCGGTTTGGGAATGCACCATTGACAAAATAATCGAGACGAAATTTTTTTGATGAGATGTAGGAATTCTGAATCAGTTGTTTTCTGGGTTTGCCATCGACAGACCTATCAAGAATTAAAATTGAGAAATTAGCATGTGATAAATATGTCCCTTTTTATTACTAAATTGGTTTTGCAAAACATAAATTTTTGCCCCTTCAATTAACAATAAAAAAGGGAATATAAAAAAGTAGAGATTAGAGATGTCCAGGAGACAGAAAGAAATAACTAATCGGAGAATTTTTGCCCCTTGCTGAAAGGAATATTCTATATACTACTGGATAAAAAGGAATATATTCCTTTTCTTTTCTTTTTCTTCCAGCAACTTTCTTTTTTCTTCATTTTTCTTCTTTCCGTTTCTCACTTTCTTTTCATTTCTCATTTTCCTCTCCCGATAAAACCCTGAGCCATTCCTCAATTTTGAAAGCCTGAAGCAAAAAGTACAGCAAGAAAGGGCTTAATAGGTCCCACAATCTCGATCACGACACGCTACCGCGAGGAGAGGATAATCGGTGAATTTGCCCGGTTCACTAGGCATACGGATTGCGGATTTCTGACACATATATGGGATACACTCAAACTTCTCAGGTTTAGATGTTCACCAACTTGGTCGGGCATGCTTCTGACCTTCAGGTAAACCGCTAAAGCCCAATTTTTTTGGGATGCATTTAGGTGTGTTTTGGGATTGATTTGGACCAAAATTGGGCCTGAAAAGGCAAAAAATGATGTTATTTAGGGATAAGCCGCCCGGCGAAAAGGCCATATCGGCTGTATCGGGCCTCGTTGCTGACTCGGCCTACTGCCTTGGCAAGGAGACCTCCAGCCATCGGTCACTTGCGACGGCCGCCGGCTGTCGGAGAAATGAGGGGCAATCTTCCGAGGGAAACTGAGGGGCCTATTCAAACCAGTTTTTTATGCTGAGTCCGATTTTGCAGTCAAAATTTAGATCTGAGATAGGCTAGATGCTGAAAACTTAATTTATTTCTGATTTTACACACTTTAACTGCTAGTACTAATGCTTGACATTAATTTTTTGCAGCCACAGGGTCTTAAGCCGATGGGTTCACTACAGAGTTGTGCCAAGTGGTGGGGTCAGATCAAAGGCCGGGTTGATAACCCGCTGGTTGTGGCTATCTGAGGCATGGGGCTAGAGCGGATGCTGGATTCGCTGATAATTTCACATCGTCCGATGAGCCCGGATATATTATGGTGTTTGGTCGAGCATTGGAGTAAGACAACACACACGTTCCACCTTTTGATTGGTAAGATGACCATCACCTCGTCCGATATATGCACTATGACCGAGATACGATGAGAGGGCTACCCGATGATATTTAATGTCTATCCTAATTACTTTCACCATAAGCCAGAGGCTCATGCCTGGGTGTTGGCACTCTTAGGTGTTTTGATGCCGGCAGATGGCAAACTGAGATATATAGAGTTACATGAGCATTCGGCTACGGTGACTGACATTAGCGGGGTGCGCTTCGACTAGTATCTTTGGTCATTTCTCCTAACCATACTGGCATGCTTGTTTTTTCCCTGCTCCTCGAGTAGGGCCTCACTAGGATTACTATGTGCTCTTGAGGATTTGGGGAGCTTTAATATATGGAACTGCCCGATGGCCATCCTTGGTCAGATATACTATGTTCTTGACTACTTGGCTAGGGGTAAAGTCACCGAATTTAAGGCCGGGCAATTATGGGTTTTGGTAATGGACCCTCTTTGATTAAAATCCTTAACATATGCTTTTGTTTTAAGCGCTTTCTGAGCTTCTTTATTTACTGCATTTGTAGATGTGGGCTTTTGAGTATTGGGTTATCTGTCCCCCTGATCTGGAAGATCAGCCACCACTCGGGTCACATGCCATTTCTAGCTAGATATTTAGTTGGTCGAATGTCAATCGAGAGGGTGGACCATATTGGTACCAAGAGTATCTAAGGCAGCTCCGTTGTCATCGGGTAACCTTACTTTCTACACATTTAGTTTAGACATTAGTTTGAAACTGTATTTACCAAAGAGCAAGAATACTTACATTGGTCATTGATGCGGCTTTCTTTGTTCTTATTTTGTAGATCGTTCATAAGCCATGGAAGAAGCTAACGAATTATGAGCACGTGAAGGAAGTTTGGGGACTGTAAACGGGTGTCGATTTATATTGGAGTGCCCATTCAGCCTAGAGTGGTACTTCGATGAGCAAGTTCGATGATGGAGGACTAGCACCACTACTCAGAAGAGAGCCCCCCTGATGTTCCCATCGGTGTCTTTTGGCCTCACTTTATGTCATCGGATGACCAGACCAGGTTTAGGGGAGGCAATCAGGTCCGAGT
The DNA here is from genome assembly GCA_947683365.1 of Euphorbia pulcherrima. NCBI lineage: Eukaryota > Viridiplantae > Streptophyta > Magnoliopsida > Malpighiales > Euphorbiaceae > Euphorbia > Euphorbia pulcherrima. The sequence goes on along the minus strand of CANTUS010000008.1, from coordinate 39,222,876 downwards.
GGCCTTGGTTGGCAGGGATTATAATGCTTATCTGAGGCGACTGATTCCCTCTTACCTTAGAAGGGCACGAGATGACATGGAGTAAAACTTTGAGTTTGGTGATGATGGCATTTAGACAGAGGGTAGTACCGAACTCGATGGGATTGACGACAATGTCGATGATGTTCCTTCTGAAGATGATGATGGGATGGCTGATATGGACCCAGGCAAGATGCTTTCTGGTGATGAGGGTTGGGTATTGAGCCACTTGCCCCTAGGCAGGGGCGTCGAGGGGTACATCTCTCAAACTTCTAGCAAACTTTCACCATAATTGCTGAAAACACTATATTACTCTGATTCTGATTTAACTGACCGATATGCCTTTCCTCTTGATTTTAGGGAGCCCGGAGAGATAGGAGGGGAGCCCCCATGCTTAATATAGGAGCGCATCCAGGGCCTTCACACCAGTATACGATTGACTCAGATACCATTTCTATTGGACCAGCTCCTCCTACTCAGAGAGCATTCCCACCGGGATTCATTGAGAGAGTATTGGTAAATCAGTTGGATACCTCTTTATGCCTGATGACCCATCCGGGAGTTCGAGAGCCCAGGCACATTGAGGAGTATACCATGCCTTTGACCTTTGCCCCGCTGGAGACCACACACATAAGAATCTAACTCATGCTTTACTTTGTCGATTCTTATATACCATTGTCCTCCAACCATAGTGATTGGTTAGTTCTACTTTTGATCGTGTAGGTACCTATCTCAGAGACTGAGCGCTTGGCCTGGGGTTGCTATAGTATAAGGGACTTGGTCAACACATAGGATTCTGCAGAAGGAGTAGTATATATGAGAGATGAAGACATTAAGGGGCTATGTTGAGAGGGTAGAGGAGTGGCAAAACCAATTAGAGAGAAAGGCAAAAGCTCGCGATGGCAGCCATAGCGATAGGGGAGATGATACTGAGATCACTATGATTGATGCAAGCTGGTCTGTGCACTTTCAGGCTACCTTAGAGACTATAAGCTTTCTGGGGATGTGACCTATGGGTCTAACTTTCCCTCCTAGATTTAGCATGGGTGGAGCTCCGAGGCCTGTTGCCTTAGAGGGGAGGTCCGAGGGCTACCTCGGATGAGCCCTTACTCTTATGCATATTTATTTTTGTTGATGCACTTATGAACTTATGGATGATTTGATTGCATGATGCTTGGCTTGTTTGCTTATTTGATTGCCTTGCTTCTTGCTAGATGAATGCTAGGCATGATAAATGGTTGACTAGGAACTAACTGAATAACACTTACAATCATCTAAATTAATGAATACAACCTTATTTGACAGGCGATTAGCAAAGAGAGATCACTGATGGAGACACACAATGCTACACTGAGGTAGTTTATGTGCACTTTAGTGAGCTCTGATTAGGAGAGGCTGGAGGTTTTTAGATTAGCAGGTCTTCGATATATTGCTAGCAGGACGGTGAATGTGGCCTTCCTCCACGTAGCATTCCTTTATTGGGACCCGATGGACCATGTATTCTGCTTCTTAAGATTTAAGCTGTACCCGATAGTGGAGGTGTATCACGCTATACTTGGGATGATCTGCACTCATGGGACGCGCTTTGCTATGTTGGAGGTGCATTTTAGGGCTGAGGATCAGCTGAACGGGTAGTAGAACCTGGATGCCCCTACTACTTTTCTTTCCTGGATTCCTGGATCACCAAGATTTTATCTTGATAGTGTACATGATTGGTGCATAGCCACTCCCAAGTTGTATATTTCTTATCCCTTTATGGTGGCTCTATTGCTTATGGCTGAGCTTATCTATGGGGTTGGTACTGTTGCCCCATTTCGGCTAGTTTTGATCATTGGACAGGCCTTAGTAGGCATATCTCTATTATTTCTAGGGTTAGCTGAGACCCTATTCCATCTGGATAGAGCTGTCGGCGATCCTGACGTCATTGGAGACCACTTCTCTATACTATAGGTATTCCTCTCAACCAACTCTAAACCCGAAACCAATACTGAATCTGAATCTGAGCCTAAAACTAAATCAAAAACTGAAACTGAACCCGAATCTAAGTCTAAAACTAAAACTGAATCTGAATCTAAAACTGAATCTGAATCTGACACTGAAACTGAAATTAAAACTGAATCTAAATCTAAATCTAAATCTAAATCTAAAACCGAATCTGAATCTAGATCTAGATCTAAATCTGAATCTAAAACTGAACCTGAAACAAAATCTGAAACTGAAACTGAAGCTGAATTTAAATCTGAATCTGCAGGTTTGGCTCTTAGAGAAGCTAGCCTTGCTCCAGGATCCTCGAGGCAATTCGAGATGATATGGGCCTAGGAATTATCATGGCAGGGCTCATATCACTGTTGGCCATGATGCCCTGACAACTGGCGATTGAACTACGATCATGGAGGGCTTATTTGATGCAGACATTCCCTGGGTCTGCCATTGGTGGGAGATTTCTGATGTTTTGGTAAAAACCAGTGGAGGCAAGGTTTAGCTTGTAGGGCTATAGTAATTTGAGCATTACTTACCTTATCGCTTGTGCTGACAGTGGGGATGATGATAGAGGGTCCTACTGCACTTAGATGGTTTCAGGGCCGGGCCATTCTTAACCCACCTTCTTGGCCATTCTAGAGAGGTATGGGCCTGCCTAGCGAGCTACAAGACATTAGATTATAATCGGCTGGACGCTATCACTACTGATGGATTCTACCATGGATGGCTTTAACAGGTTGGGAGATTATGGAGTCGAATGAAGTGTCTCCACTCATGGTTTAAGTAGAGAGATAGGCAGGTGGGACATGATCCTTTGTCAGTGGAGGGGAAGCTGGTTCGAGTTTTCAACTCCTATTATGACGATGATGATGATGATGATGATGATGAGGGTGCAGGGCCTTTTGGGTGATTGATGATCGCGCTACCTTTATTTTCATTTGTCTTTACTTTTGCATACGCCTGAACATTGTGTTAGGCTCATCAGACTTTTATTTACTGCTTTTATGTCCTAACTATTGCCTGGACCACCCTTTTTGGGTTTTCAATCTAGCGGACTTTTCAGCTTTTGCATAGGCCTAGATGTTTTCAGCCTATCAAAACTTATGCCTCTTTATATTTCTTATGATTTTCATTTTATTTGGAGTGCAAAAATTGAGTTAAGCAATATCCCAAACTCGACTTATCTGCAACATTTCGCCTCTAGGGCCCAATCTATTCATTCGCACATAAACATAAGAGCTCAGTAAAAGTGACATTTCCATTAACTGAAATTAAGCTTGAGCACATAATGCTGATAACCATTTCTACCGACTCAAACCCTGGTGTTAACTAGCCTATGAAGGCTTTCTAGTCAACATCTCTCATGACTCACTTTTACCCTAACTTTTGCCTAGACCGCCCTTTTCGGGTTTTCAGTCTAGCGGGCTATTTTTGCACCCTAACTTTTGCCTGATTGGTTTGTAGAATACTAATCAGCGGGATACACCCTAATTTTTGCCCGACCAGTAAAAGACCACTTGACGGGTGATTTAATTTGATTTTTTTGTGTGCCGTTTTTCTGGATTTGATTCTTTTGATTCAGATATGATAACGCTTTAACCGATCCTGATTGATAGGGTTTATGAATTCATTACCTTCTATATCCATGATCTTCATTTTGCCTTTACCGAGAACCTTCTTAATCATATAAGGTCCTTCCCAGTTTGGTCAAAATTTCCCCCTCGAGTCGGTGTTGGTAGGCTTTACTTGATTCAGGACCAAGTCACCGGCTTTTAAAGGATACCTATGGTGCTTGACTTGACTACTGTAAGCTCTTGCCATGCGTTGCTGATACATTTGGAGGCTATCCAAGGCTTTCAAGCTTTGATCGTCTAGGGTATTCAGCTGCTCAAACCTTGCTTTTGTCCATTCGGTCTCTTCGAGCTTAGATTTGAGTGCCACACACAGAGACTTCTTCTCAATTTTAATAGGTAAGACTGCTTTCATACTGTAAACTAAAGAAAAAAGGGTTTGACTTGTAGGAGTTCTGAGGCTTGTTTGGTACCCCCCAAAGAGCGAACAGTAACTTGTCTGCCCAATCTCAGTAACTGGCTATGGTCTTAGAAATGATTTTCTTAATGGACTTATTGGCTGCTTCCACTGCACCGTTGGCATGAGGACGGTAGGGTGAAGATCTATGATGCTCTATACCATACTTCTCAATCAACTCCGTGATTGCCCCTTGGAACTGAACCCCATTATCTAATATAATATGATGAGGTAGACCATACCGTGCGAAAATGTGCTTCTCAATGAACTTGGCCATTTTCTTGGCGGTAATACTGGTGTACGATTTAGCTTGACCCATTTTGAGAAACAGTCCACTACCACAATGATGAAGCGGTGACCAATAGTTGAAGATGGCTGAATCTCGCCAATTATATCTATCCCCCACGCCGAGAATGGCCAAGGAGTAGATTAATTATGAAGTTCGGTAGGTGGAAGATGCTAAATATCTCTGTAAATCTAACACTAGTGACACCTTTTAACCTCGGAGATATAATCGGCGATTAGAGTTAACAAGAAGTACCCCATCCGCTGAATTTTCTTGGCTTAGGCCAGGCCACTCATGTGCGGTCCATAATCACCTGCCTAAACCTCTCCCATAACCCGACGAGCTTCTGATTCAGCAAACATCGGAGCCACAAAACAATCAAAAGTTTGCTTGAAGAGATCGTTGTCCATAATCCAGAATTGATAGGCCAACTTTCGGAGCATAGCGCGATCAGATTAGTAGCGCCCTCGGGATACTGACCGTTCTAGAGAAATTGCACAATGTCTGAATACCAGCAGGGCTCATCATAGATGGTGATAATATGGGCAATATCGCGCGAATGGTAGGGAACCTTCGTTGAAACTAAGTTCAGAGGGCAAATGGGTTGGCGCTAAGGACCTTCCTACATTAAACCCAGTGTAGCTAACGAATCAGCCATCCGATTTTCATCTCGAGGGACATGCTGATAGAGACACATCTCAAATTTAGCTGATAAGTCCCAAACTACATTGACATAAGGACAGAGAGACTCTTCTTTGATTTCCCAATCCCCCATAAATTAACGGATGACCAAGGCCAAATCTCCAATTATAAAAACGTGCTTTGTCCCTACAAGCAATAGGGCTTCAAGACGAAATAGACAAGCTTCGTATTTGGCCCCATTATTAGTAGTGGGAAACTCTAAACGCTTAGATAGAGGGATGTGAATAAGATAACTCTGAGGCCCGCTCCAAATCTGTTCACAGCATCATCAAAATACATAGTCTACATGGGCTTGGCTACATCAATCATAGCTAATTGCTCATCAGGAAAGTCCAAGTTCCCAAGTTCTCAACATAATTGGATTCGAGAGCTTGGTTTACCAAAAATTCTGCTACTGCTCTACCTTTGATAACTTTCGTTGTGACATACTCAATATCGAATTCAGAAAGCAATAGTAACCATCTGGTAAACTTTTCAGATAAGTTGGGCGAATGATAAAGATATTTCATTGGGTCAACCTTAGCAACAGCCTAAACCTTGTACGACTAAAAGTAGTGGCACAATTTCTTAGTTAACCAAACCATGGCAGCATACGTATTTTTAGCAATTGAATAATGAGCTTCGTAATCCAAAAGCTTCTTACTTAAGTAGTACACTGCATGCTCCTTCTTACTGTCATCTTCCTGAACCAACATTGCCCCTATGGTAGAGTCATTAATTGCTAAGTACAAGATCAACGGCTTGCCCGGGGTGGACGGATGAAGGACGGGTGGGTGGGTGAAGAAGGTAGGCCTTGATTTTATCAAATGCAATCTAACAATGCTCATCCCATACAATCGGCTAATAGTTCCTTAACAACTAAAAGATCAGCTCGCAAACGGTGGTGAGGCAAGAAATGAACCTACTGACATATTGAATCGAACAAAGGAAAGACCGGACTTCTTTTTCTGTCTTCCGAGCAGGCATGTCCCTGATTGCTAATCTTATCTGAATCTATTTCAATCCCTCTTTGACTGACCACGTGGCCTAAAAGCTTCCCAATATGACCCCAAATTTGCACTTTTTCGGATTAAGGCATAAGTTATATTTCTCAATGAGAGTCATAAACTTATCCAAAACCGGGGGGTGCTCTACTTTGGTAGCAGGCTTAACCAACATATCATCCATATAAACCTCTAGTTCTTTGTGGATCATGTCATGCAATAGAGTAGTGACAACGCACTGATAGGTTGCTCCGGCATTTTTTAGACCAAACGGCATAACCCGATAGTAGAATACTCCCCATTCCGTGATGAAAGCTGTCTTAACCTTAACGATTATGTCAAGCAGGATCTGATTGTATCCTGAGAACCCGTCAATGAATAAGTACATCACGGCCCTAGCAACGCTGTCAATTAGCACATCGATGTGAGGTAGAGGAAAGTCGTCTTATAGCAAAGCTTTATTCATATCTCGGTAATCCACACAAACCCTTACCCTTCCATCCTTCTTCGGAACCTGGACAATGTTGGATAACCAGGTTAAATATTCGATAACTTTAATATGCTTAGCCTTATTCATGTTAGTAACTTTTACCCTAACCTTGTCGGCCCACTCCGGTCTTATTCTTTGGAATTTCGGCTTGACAAGATGGAATCTAGGGTTGGTTAGGATGCAATGATCGGTGATATGGCGATTGACACCAGGCATGTCTATATGCGACCAAGAAAAAGCATTAACATGATCTTTTAGCACTTTAATTATCTTACTTTCTATCTCAGGGGTTAAGTCGTTAGAAAGGGTTACCATTTTAGGGTTGTCATCTGTACTCAACTTTATTTCGTTTAAAGAAATGTCATGAATACTGAACATATTATGCTTATGATTAAATGAATGCATGGGCGCGTCAGGGCAAAACATCAAGCAAATAAGCAAAATCAGAATCTTTCATTGAATTAAAGGCTTTATAGGCTACATTATTTTCATAAAAAACACTGGAAATATTAAAAGTTACATCATCATAGATAGAATTATCCTCCACAGGCGGAGGGTCTTGAGTAGCGGTATCAGCAGAGTTGACACCCTCTGTAGGTTCTATGAGTAGGTTGTCCAGATCGTTATCCAGGGCTTTCACTTGATCGGTGGATAGCATACCTTCTTCAGTAGCAAGAGATCGGGCAAGCTTCTTCACGGCCTCGGCCAGAGGATTGGCTTCATCATTCTTCTTCCACTTCTTCTTAAGCAGAACAGACATGGCCTTAGATATAGCAGCCATAGCATCTTAAATTTCTAGGTCCACAGGGTTCTCTTCATCTGAATCAGAAAATTGCTTCCCCTTATCTTTCTCATCGGATGCAACAACAGATATCGACTTGATCGGGCTCTCCCCCTTCTCAATAAAGAAGTTCTTCTTGAAGTCATACACATCCTTAAAGATCTCAAAACCTGGCTAAAATTGACCATCATGCTCAACAGGCTCGGATTCTACTTTGTAGATACTCTTCCCCTGAACCTCACAAACATTCACCATGTAAATCTTCTTTGGAGAGTTCCTGAAACTAGCTCGCTTAGGGTGCTTCTTGATTGGGACAGGATCGATAATTCCCCCAAAGTGCTTACCTAAACATTGACCCAGCTCATGGCCATATTTCTTCATTAACTTCCTTGCCACAGACGAGTAGCGCTTATAGCAAGGGGCCTTAGGTTTCTCACTACTAATAACATCCATTAGAAATCTGAACTTCTCCTCGGCTTTTATAATGGCCATGACCGAGGCATGATCAGCTTCAATAACCTTAATCTTTCCATCTTTCCCCACGGCTTTGATCTTTTAATGGAGTGTCGATGAGACCGTTCCCACGGAATGAAGCCAGGGTTGGGATAGGAGCAAGGAATAGGTGATGAGAATATCGATGACGATAAACTAAACCTTAGCAGAAGTTTCCCCCGTAGTCACTTCGGCTTTGAAAACCCCAATCACATACCTCTTTGAATTACAAGCACGGATGATAATGTTGGATTTCTTGAGCATATCCCTGAATAGACCCAAATGAGGAAGAACCTTTAGAGGCACAGATTTAGGGAGGAACCATCATCAACCATAATGCATGAGATAATTTTGTTGAGGACCTAGGCATGGATGAACAAGGCTCGGTTATGACTGCACCCCTCAAGTGGAAGGTCTTGATTAGAGAACATTATCGGATCATCCTCTCTCAGGAGCGGTATTCCTTTCCCTATCATATTGCACATCTCAACTGTAGAAGTAGTAGGCTTCACTTCAAGCTCTAAAAGCCTCTTAATTAGAGCCCGACGATAATCATCAGAACCAAGAACTAATTGCCAAATGCTGAAATAGGCTTGATTCATCTTCAATTGAGTAATTAGAGGATCAATAGCGAGACTTATCTTAACTTGAGGAGACGGTGCCAACGGCTTAGCTACATTCTTAATAGGGTTCAAGATTGGATCATTCTCAATGAGGAGACAGTTGTCCTTAGGTTGGTATACTCGACCACTATGGGTGACATGCAGAATCCCATCAATCAATACACTTTTCATGGCCGGGGTTTCAAATGGATACGGCGGTTCCTCATATACCAATGATGAATCTTGAAGCTCATAGTCATCCACATTGAAAGCCTGAAACTCTTCATCAGAATATTCTCCTTTCAGAACATAATCATCAACAATGAACAAGGCCATTTTGACCATTTCCACATCTTCGGCTTTGGTCTCCTCTTCTTGCCCCACTTCTCTAATTTCTATGGAGCTTACCACAAGATTGGACTGTGAGATTATATCAAATACAAGGCTAGAAGGGAGACCAGAGCTGATAACCATTACAAATTCCTCGGATATCATTTCCAGAACATACTCTTCCTTAATTTTTTCAGCTTTTTCAAAAACTTTCTGATAGGACTCGAAAGAGTCAGTTTCCATTTCTTTTCAAAGCATCAGAAGAGCCCCGTCAAGTAACCTTGGGATCATTTCTTTCAAGCTGAGCTTTTGCTTTAAGAGAACCTGAGTGGCCATCCATCTGTTGAAATATGACTTGAAGGATTCACCTTGCTTTTGTTTGACTGCCTTAAGATGGTGAATTGTGGTCTTTATTATGGAATTAAATCTATAGTGGGCAATCAAAGCTTCAGACAGGAGTTTTCAATCCAAAATTATGGACTCTGGGAGAGTATTGTACCACTTGAGAGCAGGGCCTGAAAGGGTGCACATGAATAACTTAGCCAGCACTTTATCCCCAATCTTTTAGACACGCATGATCCGCTCATACATCACTATGCAGGACTTAGGAGGTCCCTTACCTGAATAAGCTTTCATGCAAGGCATAGAAAAATTCTTGGGCACCAAATCATCATCTCTCACCTCTTCCTTATCCTCGCCCTTACTCAGAATTTGCCTGAAGAAAGCTGCTATTTTGGGGTGTCACACCCGAAGGCTGCATCACCTGGTCGCACGGTGTCACACTCGGAGGCTGTGTGACCTAGTCATTAAGCAAAGAAGATAATCCAAACCGAAATAGCAGAGGAGCCAGGGTCTTGATCTGGGGGCGAGCAAAAGGATTCTGGGGGTAAGTAGTTCCATCTGGGGTAACTATAAAATTGGAGGGAGATGGCGCAAACAGCATTGGCGATGTCAAGGAGATGACAAAATTGTTGGATGGAATAGCCATTTCCCCTGAGAAAGGCGGGAATATAAGAGCTTGGCTAATGGGCCTCGAAGGCACAGAGGGAGAAAAACTAAACATTGATGGAGCAAATGACAAGGGTGGCTGAGAGGAACTCTGACCAAATTAGAATTGGCTCTGTTGGACAGGATAAACAGGGAGAAGTAGCAGAACTGAAAACTGATTTTAAACTGGTAGAGACTAACTAGCCATATTCTAAACTATCTCTCCCTGAGCTTGAATTATAGGCCCTACTAGCCTCTGAGCCTCTCTTTCCTCCCTAAGAGCCGATCTAACTTGCTCTTGAATAGTGGGCCAAAACATATTCGATTGGAGGAACATAGCCATATCATTAGCCAATTCAGAACCCAACTGAGATTGCCCTTGACCTTGACTCTGATGAGGGGGAGAGGGAGAAGGGGAAGGAGTGCTCTCATGAGGCGCATCATTCAAACGCGGATCAGACATGGTTGAAAGAGCAGATTCTGATACTGAACTTACTGGCCGGCGGATTAAACGATAATCTAGATACAACTAGAGAGGACTGCGGTGATGGGGATATCTCGACCTAGCTAGAGAAATCAAAATATGATCAACCCGAATCGAACCATGAATGAGATGGATGATTACATAAATATTCGAGTGATGAATGCCAAATATACGGGGGTGGTTTAGAGAGGTAGAGAGCAGAAGAGCTATGATGCGAAGCTTAACCCTAAAATACGTTAGACGTGTGAATTCCTTATTATGCCTAGCGAACTAGGTACGGGTTAGTGGAATTCAAATGATCTCAGGAATTTTGCTAAATTCCCCCTTCAGGCGAGGGGAGAGTAGAGGTAAGCGAAAATCAAAAAATAAAGGTTGACCATAAGTCGCCTTCGTATGAAGTGCGTATGCATATGCACAACACAAGTAGCACACACAAGCAAACAAACCTCTTCCAACCTTATGACTCCCGCGCAATGCCAATTTGGAATCTGGGGTAAACTCAAGCGCCAGGGAATGCCAAGAGAGTATGCGACCTAAATCTATATTGTTCCGATCAGCCTAAGGGGAAGTTGCTATGGCTAGATTTATCGTTGTTCATAGTCTCAAACTGCTGGTGTCGCAAACGACACTATAGAAAGGTCTCATTTACCTTGATTTCGTGTAACTCAACCACTCCTCAAATGAGTGCGACCGCGAGAATTACACGTTGGTTGAAATGAGTGTTTCACTCACAAATATCCCCAATTCCTAGCGAGCATGAGGTATACAAGTGAGCTTCACGGGGGTGATGAAATGGCACCTTAAGACTTAGAATCTAACTAAGCGGTGGATACAAAAGGAATAAGAAATAAAGCATTGATTTAAAAAATGATTTAGGCACATTATCAAAATCCGTTAACCAAATTTTTGAAAATGAAACCAAATCATATCCCCAGCAGAGTTGCCACTGTGAGCTAGTGACCAATTCCCCATCCGCGAGGTTCGCGTGACATGCATTTTGCGGGGGGCAGAAAAACAATGAGTGATGTGAAGCGTGCTAAGTGATAACCTTATTTTAGCGTGATGAAAATGGATAATGAAAGCGATGTTGAAATTGAAATTTAGTCCGGTTTAAGTGTTAAGGGATATTAGACTAAAATCTCTTATTTTAAGATAGAGTCGCCACCCGGTTAAGCTCCATCAGAAATTTGGGAACGATATTCCCACCGGGTGGTTGGACCGTACCTTAAAACAGAGATTCCAAGTCCGGATGATGTTGCTTACTTTTTAATTTTCAAATCAAGCCATTTATTTTAATAAATGCGACTTCGGTTCTTATGCGATTTAAAGCCGATTATAGTTTGGAGTTTTAGATTTATATATCATACATCACACGAAAAGCGGGAAATAAAGCAAATAAAATAATTATGACAAGGCTTTACAAATACCTATACATTTTTATAATGCGAGACAATAAATAAAGTGATAAATAAATAAACGGACAAAATTGGGTTTTAACAGAGCTTACCGACTCGAACCCGGCTCTAAACGAGACAAAAGATATATGCAAATGATAATAGAGAAACCACAAATAAATAAATGGCGGAAAATAAACACACAATACGGGGAAAGCATATTTTTGGATTTTTGAGGATCAAAACACAATTTTCGGGCATTAGCTAATTATCTAACAACTTAAAAATATGAAATAAATTAACTAAACAACCTAAAAATAAGATTTAATATTTTTAGGATATTTTCGGGGGTTTAATTTGGAATAAAAAGATTTATTAGGTATTTATTTAGTAAAAAGGGTATTTTAAGCCATTAAATAGTAAATAAAATAATTTCCAGCAGCTTAAAAGTTAAATAAATTAATTCTAGATTATTCATGATTTTTAGAAATTTTTTGAGTGAAAATTGGGGCTGAAAACGCATTAAAACGACGAAACAAGGCCAAAAATACAAAATAAAACAAATAGAGACCATCTAGACATTTTTTACCAGTAGGCTGACTCAGTGAGGTAGTAGGCCAACTCAGCGAGGTGGCCTATATGACACTCAATCGGCCTTCGCCTCACTGAAGTGGTCAGCAGGAAAAAGTGTCTAAAAAAGCCAGAATCGACATTTTTGTGCCTAAAAACCCAAGGTTATTGACACTTCAAGTCGTTTCCCACGTTATTACAATAGATTCGGACTTAAAGTGCTAAAATAACTTTGGTTTTTCAGTTTGGGGGAAAAGAACCCAGAAAATCTGGTGAAATAACTATTGGCCGCTTGAACGACAAGTACGCCGACTGAGCGAAGTGGTAGGCCGATTCGCCATGTCGGCCAGCCACGTCGCTCAGGCGGCCTGACGTTCGCCGGAGCGGTCAATCGGAGTTTTGTCGGAAAATCACAAAAAAGACAAAAATAAGGGACAAATGCCCGAAAAAACAACCAAAACACAGCAAAAGACAATAAATAGCTAAATGAAGTAGATTGGAACTGTAACGACCCGGTCCTAAGAGGGGTGGAGCCGGGGTAGAAGACCTGAGCAAAGAGCGGCTATAAAGGATGTCAATGGGGACAGAAATGAACCGAATCCACACCTAAAAGAGAGGGTTTCGAGATTGTGCTGGTATGGGATGGTACAATTGAGAACGGTTAAGGATTTCAAGATTGTGATGGTATGAGACATTATAATTGAGAGAGACTTAAAAGATTTGATTGGTACTACCTACACCAACAAGCTGCACCTTCTTTTCGGGAGCCTACTCGGGAGAACTCTAAAGTTGAGCATGCTTGACTTGGAGCAATCTCGGGATGGGTGACCTCCTGGGAAGTAATTTCCAGGAAATGAGCGAGTGAGGACAAAGCTCACTGGAAAGACTCGTGTTGGTTTATGGGGGCAGTCGGTCAAACCTGAGGTGTTACATTTTGGTATCAGAGCCAGCCCTCTCCCAGTACGGCGTGGTTTGGGGACAAACCAGGCGGAAGCTGGTGGGCCTGTAACGACCTGGTCCTAAGAGGGGTGGCGCTGGGGTAGAAGACCTGAGCAAAGAGCGGCCATGAAGGATGTCGATGAGGACAGGAATGAACCAAATCCACACCTAAAAGAGGGGGTTTCGAGATTGTACAGGTATGGGACGGTACAATTGAGAACGGTTAAGGATTTCAAGATTGTGATGGTATGGGACATTACAATTGAGAGAGACTTAAAAGATTTTATTGGTACTACCTATACCAATAAGGTGCACCTTCTTTTCGGGAGCCTACTCGGGAGAACTCCAAAGTTGAGTGCGCTTGACTTGGAGCAATCTCGGGATGGGTGACCTCCTGGGAAGTAATTTCCAAGAAGTGAGCGAGTGAGGACAAAGCACACTGGAAAAACTCGTGTTGGTTTGTGGGGGCAGTCTGTCAAACCCGAGGTGTTACAGGAACTCAGAAAGTTACCTAAAGGCCATCCACCCTCGAGACTCGAACCGGACGTTTGGTAAGCTTTATGACGGATTTGTAATGAAATCCGATGAAATAGTGACCGATTTAGCAAGGGATTTAGTGATTTGTGAGGAAAAAGTCTCTAAATCCTACTTAAATCAGTTTTTACCTAAGATTTCTAATTGATTTTAGCTTTTTAAACTAAAGAATGAAGCCTAATAAAGCTTAGGAAATTAAAATGAATAGATTTCCACCACTTTATGAGACTTATTCCTCCTAAATACCTTAAACTCTCAAATCAGAATTTCTTTCAAAAATAAGCTAAAAAGTCCTTCCAACCTGAATTTAATGGGTTTTAATAGACTTTCTCAAGTGCAAAATCTCACAACTAATCCTCCAAATGTTAATATTTAAAAGAAAAATCATAAAACCCAACTTGGTGGCCAAGAAAAATCTGAGAAAACGCAAGAACATGGGCTCCCCGATGCAGCCGGGCCAAGGGTGCATCACCCAATGCGGTAGGCTGCATCACTTGACCCAGCCAGATCTAGGCCGAGTCAAGCGATGCGGCCTAGGGGGGCTGCAGCACGGCCTTCCATGCATGGAAGACCGTGCTACATCACGTGAGTGAGCCATGCGGTCCAGCCTTTTAGCCACGGAGCTGGCCGCCGTTGCCGGAGCAGGGGCACTGGCGGGGAGAGGGAAACTAGGGCACGGCAAGGGATAAGGTCCCGGCGAAGGTCAAACTTCAAATACTCATAACTTACACTACGATTATCTAATTAAGGCGATTCTTGACATTCCGAAAAGCTTGAAGAGTCAAGAATCCAACGATATAAACAATACTTGCTTAAAATGTTTAGATTTTATGGAAAATTGCAAAACAAATTGCTGCACGTGAGGAAGGGAAATGGTTAATCTAAAAGCGAGTTAATTATTTTTAATCAGGGTTAAAGGCACAAATATGTCAACAAAGAACTTGCCAAACTCGATTTGACTCTAAAGGAATAGAACAACCAGACTGTAAAAGGTTAGAGAAAAAAGTCATCATCGTTCCGAGGGTCACCGAAAGCCCATGCTCACACTTGTCAAGGCATTAATTCTTTTTATCTTTGTCTCATTAATGTCCTATGAAAAGCAACATTAAAATCAAATATCCATTTTTTCCTTAAATGGTAAAGTCAGCAGCTTTGATAGACTTATAGTAACTCAGTGAAATATATCATCGTAAAGCACACAGCTAAAACAAAATCTAAATATCAAGCGCTGAGTGAATATAACTTAGTCAGTGACTAACTTAGATACTCAGCCTGAAACACTCAGAGTTAAGCTAAATAGCTAGGTCAACGGAGACTCAAAATTCTACCCTCGAATTTACTGAATCCTCAACCAACCATAGACTATTTATTTTAACATCATTATTGATTTAATTAACTCAAACTGAACTTAATTGTTATGATCAAAACTTAAGCACCATTGAGTCAGTCCACTGAGTTAGTCAAACTTGTACTTGGTTCAGTAATTAGATAACCAATAAAGAAGAATATTGCATGGAAACTGCTGCATATCATATGTACTGGAAGTGATATACTAGATATTTTAGATATTTGTAAAGTAACAAATAGATACGCGATTTGATAAATAAATATGTTTATCAGCCTAATGAATGGTTTAAATATTCACAGTAAAATAGTGGCTGCAATGATAGTATACATATAACAAAGAGTCCTAGGACAAATCAAATGAATATTGTAAGAATACCAGATGTCCACTAAAGAAATACCAAAATTATACAAGGTGAATACTAGATAACAACCAAATGTCAAACAGATGCAATTTTATTAGATGTCCTACGTAACTTGGTTAAAAACTAGATAACTGGGTTATTTGACCTCTGATTTTGTACTAAAAAAATGTCATGAAATTAAAATACCTTGTACAAATTCTCACCTTATAACTTGTGCAGGTGCCTAGCAGTCAAGAACTATAAAAATACCAACTGATATACCCTGAAAACACAAAATGGGTTCCAGCGGTGAAGACATCTATAGATAACAAAGTAATATCATTCCTAAAGGAAAATTTGCCAACTAAATTGATGAACCAGTTGAAGCAGTCAATATTTGAAAATTTCTTTAAGGGACCAAGTTTGAAAGCTCAGAATGCACTGTTGCACAACCTCTTGATCAGAGAAATAAAAACATCGATGAAGAGTTCCATCTGCATTATTCTTGACAACGGACCTCTATACTTTGGAATTAAGTACTTCTTGCTGATATCTGGGTTGCCACATGACCATCAAAATTCAATCTAAAAGAAATAGGTCATTCCAAGCAATTTTGAAAAAAATACTTCAAGGATGATCCGGACAAAATCATTAAAGAAGTTGCTAGAATTATATGGTAAAGAAAAAGTCAATGGTAGAGACAAAAGATGATCGTTTAAATCTTGCTCTGGTGTATGTCATCGCCTACTACCTCGTAGGAGTAGATCCTAATAGTGTGATCCCACTTGAGTATATTAAATGTGTCTGCAATGGTGATTACAAAATTGCTCCCTGGAGAGATATCTAGTTTGAATTGATAGTGGCAGGCCTAAATAAAAATGGAAAGAAAGCAAATAAACCAAGTAATTACAAATTGAAAGGATGCCTGCTGGTATTCCAAGTGTGGTTCTATAAAGTATGTGGAGCATGCAATGGATACATATGCAATAGAGTAGAACAAGCAGAATTCATGCCCCAACTTTTCAAGTGGGAAACATTCACAAAGGACTATAACATAACAGAACTAGATGAGCTCATATTCAACAAAGGGACTAAAAGTGTAAGTTATCCATGAACACAATCTATTCTATTTCAACAAAAAATTACAAGCAATTATGTATGAGACAATCTATTCATATGTAGTAGACATCTAGTAAAGACATGATTGAAATCTGGTAATCATATAGTAGAATGCTAATATGAGAAAAAGTTTCATCACTTGTATCATAAATAGAAAAACAAACTAACTGGAACATGATAATTTACTCGATAATTTCATTTCTTGCAGCTGCAACTTCAAAAAATAGAAGCAACACCGGATGAGATAACACACTGAAGCTAGAAGACATCTTGCCAATTCCCTTTATAGAGCCGGTAGAGTTTGAACATCTTTTTATACAGACAACTCAGTCACAAACACAAGAGAATAATCAGCCAGACTTCTTGAAAGAATTGGAGAAGCTTTCAACAAAGATGGATAATGGATTCAACAAAATGACGCAAAGTCTGAATGGGTTGGAAAAGAAATTAAACACTTTGATAAATCGGGTGGATAAGATCGAGAAGAGTCTGTTAGATGTCACGGAGCTAGAAGATTTTAAGGATGAGAATAAGCATGTTACAAATATAGCAGATGATGAGAGTGGACATGGTGATAAGATAAATAAAAGGAAAAGAAGTGATGAAAGCGAGGAAGAAGAGGATGATGATGAATCTAAAAGTGAAAGTGATGATGATAAAGATGAAAATCAAGACAATAGGAAAGACAAAAGTGATTCTAACACTGATAATAAGGATGGAAGTGAGATTGATAAAAGCAAAACAGACAAGGACGATGACAGTGATAAAGGTGACAACAAAGACAGCAAGAAAGATAAGAGTGGTTCTAATGAGGATGGAAATGATGGGGGTGGGACTGACAAGAATGGAAGTGGGACTGAAGAAAATAAATCAGCTAATGATAGGAGCAACAAAAATGTCCCTGAATCAAAAGAAAAGAAAGACAGCAACAACAAAGATGAGAAAGAGCAACAAAAGGACCAAGAAAAAATACCAGAGGTAACATATATGCAAATGCAAACTAAAAAAATTAAATTTAACCTACATGACACAATATAACAAAATAAAAAATCAACTGTCACTTTGAAAATGATATCATATAGCAGGAAGAGAGAGAAGACACAATGACAATTGATAGTAATGAAGATGAGGAAGAAGGCACAGTATCTATTGGCATAAGTACACCTGACACAACAATAATAACTCGAGAAAAGGGAACTACAGAAATAGGAGGAACAACGCCAATTGAAGGAAGCACGACTGGGACGGAGGTATTATCTGATGAAATAGAAGGAACTGTAAACATTAATGTAAGTAAAAAAATCCACATTTCAAGTAGAAAGAAAAAATCAAACAAATGAATACATGGAAGCATAAAAAGATACACAGAATAAAAGACTTTCTCTTTATTATGTTAATAAAAAAACTAAAAAAATAAAACAGGAAGCAACGCAAGAAGGAGAACGAACGGGGACAGAGGAAATGGAGATAGACACAGAAGAAGGTAGTAAAGGAGAAATAGAAGAAGATGAACGTCCAATGGTAGACATGAACTTAACAGAGGTAAAAAAAACAAAATGCTTATACATTACAAACCTATTAAACATCCAGTAGATCAACATATGTTTGTTAAATATCTTTAAAAGATAAAATGTATAATATATGTATGCAGTTAGTAAATGTTTGGTAAATATCAAATAGACATCTAGTAAATGTCTCATAGATGTCTGTTAGCCGTCAAATATATATCCAATAGACATCTAGTAGATATCTAGTAAATGCCGGGTAGATTTCATCTAAATTTATGATAAAAACTAGTATTTGTCTAGCATGGACATCAACAATTCTCCATTTAATGCAATTATATTTACAGGACATAATTGAAGGCAAAAAAGCAAAAACCGATGACAAAATGGATGACACTGACCAGGAAGATCAGAAAGAGCATAAAGAAAGGAGAATAAAACAAAAATATGAAGAACAAACACAACAAACGGGAAAAGGAAAAGAACTGGTTGTTTTCAATTTTGGCTGGGACTTGATCACTGCAATAGGAGATGAAATAGTATCAAATCTAGGTCAACTAGAACAAGAAGACGATAAGGAACCAGAGGAAATAGAAGTTAAGAAGAAGAAAAGAGATCAGAATGTAGGTCCCTGTAAGGGTCTGAGTTTGGTCAGGGGGGGGGGGGTAAATGACCCTTTTTGCAGAATTAACAGACTTTAAAAAGTCTTTAGTGTAGCATGTTTGATTATGATCCGAGGGATGGATCCGGATGATAAAAATATATATAAATAATTATGCACGTAAGAAAAGTGTAAGAAAATCAAACACAAGCATTTTATCCTAGTTCGGCCCCGCCTACTCCAGTCCCCGAAGTTCCCTTCTTTCAAGCTTTTCCACTAATGGATTCCTTTCCAACTGGCAGGAATCAAGCCTTACAGTTTGTCTCTGGATGGTAACCCCTTCCGGATGTAGGATATACCACTAAAAATCCCAATTCCTAGCTGAGTCCTTTTATCTTTAGTAGGATATACCACTTAGATTTGTACCCAAACCTAAGTTGAGTCCTATAGGGAGATCCCACTCAATGCACCTACTTCAAGCTATATCCCAATCTTACTACTCACCCAAGTAGGAGATTCTTTACACTTAGGTTTTTTCAAAGGTTTTGCTTTTGGACTTCCTCAAGTTTACAATTTCACTTGGGAATCCTTACAACAAATTTGGAAATATTTGTTTCTTGGAAGGATGTGTTTTCTGATTGCTTTAGCGAATTCTCTTGTTAATTGCAATTGATTTCTCAAATCAACCAGCACCTTCTCAACTTGAAGCTTCCCTTTTATAGGCTTCCATCATAAATATAGCCGTTGTGGGTTGTTGAACTTGTATGTACCATTGATCAATCCGTTAGATAGAGATTTTGACCCATTTGAATCCTTGGGATTAAGGCTGAAAAGTTGTTAGTGATCGTTTTCTTGTATTTTAGTGTCTTGCCAACTTTTATGCCAGAAGGTTTTTTTTGTGAGCTCCATGCGCCTTCTTACTAGTCTAGGTGAAAAAGGTTGTTACCTTTTTCCTGTCCGTTGTTAGTCCTTCTGTCCTTTTCAGAAAAGTGTGTAAGCTGTCTTTTATCTTGTATTTGGGAAAGGGATCTTTGACTTGTAGGCTAAAAGAATGGAGGGAATGAAATTTTTGAATTATTCCCTTTGTTTGGATATTTAAGTCTTTTGGATGTCTTCAGACTTCATATCTCCGGATTTTTCTTCTTCCGGATGTTTATGCGATCAGTTCTTTCGGATACTGTTTTAGGCGGTTCAAAGTTTGTTTCCTTTCCAAACTTTAACCGAATGCTTCCTTTTATGCTTGGGTAATTTTTCTTCACTTGTCTCGGACTTGGATGTCTTGTTTATATGTCCGGATGCAATGACTTAGGTCTTTTTGTACTTAGGTGTTTTGTTTACTTCAAACTTGATCCGGATTATTTATTGTTTTGGATTATTATTTCCAACACTCTCCCCCATTTGATGGAAATAAAAACCTAAGTCATCTAAGCATAAGGAAAGGGGGTTTTATAAGCTAAGTATGATTTTTGATACTTAGTCATTTACAATTTTTACTCCCCCATAATTCCAGCATCCCCTAACTCCCTCAATTCTAGCTTCTAATATTTTTTGTAGTATAATAGCATATTGTACTTTAGAAGCAATTTTTTAAGAGAACTATATTTTTACTATATATACTTCTGCTGTTAACAATAGTTAACATCAATGAAGCTTTTTGGATTACAAGATACAGAAATATATAAGTGAATCTAGCTATTATAATTGTTTACAAAATATAGCTAGTCTAATTCCTTTCGGATGCATCAGATGCTCCTCCTTCCTTTTCTTTATCTTTCTCCCTCTTTACACTTTTCTCCCCCTTTTTGTTTCCATCCTAGGGGTCAATCACCATATAGGTTTTTTCGTCCCATTTTTCTTGCCAAGCCTTGCAATAGATTAAGGAGTCCAAGTTTCCTTGCCTTCTCTACTCTAAGGTGTGGTCCACAGTGGCCGGAGATAGATGTAGAGGGTGGAAGAGGTTCCAGAGTTGGGTGTAAGAGCCTGTGACGTAAGGATGCATCTTCAGTACATATTCCCTATCCTTCTAATCAAAATAAGGAAAGAGTGCCTTGAGGAGAGTGGTTATGCCCTTATGTCCAAAGAATCATGTGTCCCATATGTGCTGGACAAGGTCATGGAAGACTGGAAGTAATTAGCTTTCCGGGATAGATGGAGAGGAGGAGGATCTAAAGATAGATAGATTTGACAGTCCGGACTATAATTTATCAAGTTCTTTGCCCAAATCCCATCGGATGTTGTGGATGCTCGAGTTAACTATTGTCAATTCCATGCGAATATCATCATGTATTCTTTTAATGACTACATCCTAGCCATTGAATTGTATGATAAGTTCCTGTTCGATGTTGGCTATTTGTGTGGCAAAGAGCTTAGGCAAATCTTCCTCCATGAACATTGTCAACTTAGTCAAAATTGTTTGCTGAGTTTCATTGGGGTTGGGGAGAGCTGTCTTTTCTTCTTTTTTTAAAATGAATTTTGACAAGTTTTCAAACTTGGTATCAATATACTCCTTCAGTTTTGTGGATGGCTCGGAGGAGGAGGAGGTGATCTTGTCCAAAATGGTAGTGCAGTTATTTGTAGCTCCGGTGTTAGCCTGATCAGCGAAGTGATTTGCTACAGCTGCAATTGTTTTCAACTCATTCAATACCGGGGTGGCCTTCTAGATTGATAGTGGAAAAGTCCTCCAATTTCTCTTCTATCTTCTTCACATACCCCTTTAACTCCCTTATTTCATCTTTAAAGTCAAGAGGAGAGAATTGTTCGATCTGTACTTTCGCCAAGGGTTTCAGATGCTTTCATATGTTCCAGAGACACTACTTGATATAGCACTACTCGTGTTCCTCATGAGTAGCCTCTTGTAGGATTTTTAGGGCGGTTGTGATCTTTTTTGCTCTCGCTTGAGTGACACTAGAGGTTGGTATTCTAATTGGGC
Organism: Euphorbia pulcherrima; assembly: GCA_947683365.1. NCBI lineage: Eukaryota > Viridiplantae > Streptophyta > Magnoliopsida > Malpighiales > Euphorbiaceae > Euphorbia > Euphorbia pulcherrima. The sequence goes on along the minus strand of CANTUS010000008.1, from coordinate 39,201,434 downwards.
TTGCAAAGGGAGTTTCTGATCCGGAGCTACTTCTGGTCTCATCGGATCCAGATGATTCTGGTTCAGAGGATTCCTTTTCTTCTTCCCCTTTCTTCTTTTCCAACCGTTCCCCCGAACTAGCCTCACCCATTGAGTCCACTCTAGGAGTGTGCCCTTGGGAACTCAAACTCTGTCCCTCTTCCGGAATGGTGTCTTCCAGGTTGGACTCTTGTTCCTTAGATACACTTGGATTATGTGTATCTAAGTTATCCTCATCATGAACTATTGTTTCAACATCAGTAGTGGCATCATCATTAATAACAAAAGAGATTATATCAAGAATTACCTCAGTGATTGGTGTTTGATCCTGAACAACTGCTTTTTGGCTCTTTTCTTCAACTTCTACGGCTCCCGGATGACTAGAAATATCCTTAGCCATTCCTAATTTTATGTACTTTACTAGGCATGTTGGTAATGTCCTTAACACCCTCTCCATTTGCCTTTCCAGGTCTTACTTCATCAGAGGTCTCAGCTTTCAGGTTAAGCAGGTTTTTCGGAAGTGGTCCGGTTCTGGTTAGGAAGGAAAGATGATCAGCTTTCAGATCTTGGGCTATAGTGGCCATGTCCACTGGATCAACTAGAATTGGTTGAGTACTGGAAGAGCCTCTGGGTCCTTCTGTTGTAAGCTTATTGTTGATCTTGTCATTTTCCTTTATGGGTTGCCTTATCTTTTCAAACTGAGGATCATTCGGATGAACTTCCTCAGTAGATCTGGGCACATTCTTCCTTTTTATCATATTGGCCTTAGTCAATTCCGCTTCTTCTACTCTCTTCCTTGCTTCCTCATTAATCACAATCTCTACTGTCTTCTTCTTTTTCTTAGCTTTCTAGGCTTTCATAGCCTCATTAAAAGTACACTCCTTCTTTATGAACTTCTTTTTGGGGTATAGGAGCTCCATCCTCAATCTCCTTTTCATCTACTCCCACAGTTGGGGTTTTAGCAGATTTCCTTTTCTTATCTGCTACTTTAATCAATCGCCCCCTTGACTTAGGCTTCTCTGGGCTTTTTCTCAGTAATTGAGTGAGGGTGTAGGTATCCTTATCAATTTCCTCAATCGAAACTAGAGCAAGTTGCTTTTGTGCCTTTGGTTTGGTGGTTCTGGCCTTTTTAGCAACCAGAGCCTCTTCAATCGGATCCACAGCCTTCATGGCTCTTATCTTCTTCTCATCCCTTAGCTTTTTAGCCTTTCCCTCATTCCAATTCTCTCCAAGGCTTAACTTGTTGAAATTATTTTCTAGAATATCCTTTCTATTGACCGCCTAGAACCCAGATACATTCATTTTATTTACAACCAGAATCCGGATGATAAGTGTACCGTGGGAGTTCCTTTGCTGCCTTAGGTAGTGGATGATCAGCACCGTCATGTTTATTTCTCTACTCTCTACCCAGTGCTGTAGTATGCAATGCTGGAAGGATGATACTGCAGTGAGAGAGCCCTTCTAAATTGGAACCAACTTGGCAAGTGCGTGTTGGAGGAATTTTGGCACTTCCAAAAAGTATGTGGAGAATTTATCCCTAAAATAATTTGGATGCAGCCATAACTTAGGTTCATACTTCACAGTCTATTCATCCCCGTCCATTCTTAATTGAACTCCTTCATTCTTCATGTTGAGGTACTTGACAAAGAATTATGGTGTGATGGTAATTACCTTTCCCTAAACCTTGGTTCTCAAAGCATCGTGGAAGGAGTGTACTCTGAGATTAGAGTAGAATTCTCTCACCAAGTTTTGATAGGTGGGGCATTTGACCTTGAGAAAATCCCCCAAATGTTGATCTTCAATAAGCCTAGAGTAAGGGTTTATTTTAAACAAGAAATTATCTCCCAAGTAGTTCATGGGAACTACTGAGTCTGACGGCTTAAAGTTGATAGGTGTAAAATCTTTATCGTTGAGAGCATATTCTTCAACAATGTTCCTTTGAGGGAGCATTTTGATTCCTTCGCTTGTCATGATGGCAGCCATTTTTGAATATTAGAAAGGATTAGGTTTTGAGTTTTTAAAATTGCAGAGTAACAGTATATAATTGTTGCTCGCGTGAAGAAGACAAGGATTTTGGAGGGGGTTTTATAGGTCTTCCAAAGTGAGCGTATTTTGGTAATCCGGATGCCGTTAACTTTTGCTAGATTGATGACATGGCAGGTTAGATTTTAGGAGAGAGGTAAATTCCATTTAACCAAAGAATAGGAACGGTTTATTTTTAAAACAGCTGTTGAATTTACCGCGTGTGTAACTTCCAATAGACGTTTAAAATTCAAAAAGGAACAGTTACTTTTCAACGCCTTTACTGCCATGTATCCTTTTCATCTACTAGTGTGGCAATATTCCCTCCGAAGCAGAGCTAACCTCATTTCTTCTTCTATTCTGGATTCCTAGTCTTGACAAAAATCCAAGTTAACATTGTACTGTCTTCTAGATTTTATTCAAATTGGATTAGACATTCCAATTGACTCCCTTAGCTTGCCAAATTGATCTTTACTTAATGGCTTAGTAAAGATGTCCACTCTTTGTTCATTGGTTGGAATGTATACTAATGCAACATCCTTCTTCATCACATGATTCTGGATGAAATGATGCCTGATGTTGACATGCTTCATCCTGCTATGAAGTACTGGATTCTTTGACACATCAATGGCACTTTTACTGTCACACATTACATTAACACATCCAGATTGAACTCCATAATCTTCTAGTTTTTGCTTGATCTAAAGGAGTTAAGCCACATAACTTTTAGCTGCCACATATTCTGCTTCTATAGTAGATAAAGCAACTGAAGTTTGCTTCTTGCTGTACCATGATACTAGGCAATCTCTAAGGAAATGACAACCTCTGGATGTACTCTTCCTCTTAAGAGTATCTCTGCCATAATCTACATTAGTGAAGCCTTGGAGTGTGAATTCCCTATTACTAGGATACCATAACCCAACTTTAATGGTTCCCAAGAGGTATCTAAGAATTCTTTTCACTGCCTTTAGATGTAAATCCTTAGGTTTGGCTTGATATCTTTCACAGTAGCAAACTGTATAGTGTATGCCAGGTCTACCAGCTGTCAAGTATACAAGTGATCCAATCATTCCTCTATATAGCTTTTGATCAACCTCTTCTCCTTCACAATCCTTGGATAGGACTGTATCTAAACCCATTGGAGTGGACATAGGCTTGCTTTTGTCCATTTTAAACTTCTTTAAAATCTCCTTGGTATACTTAGATTGGTTTATAAAAATCCCATCCGGAATTTGTTTGATCTGCAAACCACCTGAAGAAATTAAGCTCTCCCATCATGGACATCTCAAATTCCTTCTGCATTTGAGTGTTGAATTCTTCACACATCTTCTCATCTGTTGCTCTAAAGATGATATCATCAATATAATTTTGAATAAGAATGATATCATCCTTCTTTTTGATGAAAAGAGTTGTGTCTGCTTTACCCCAGATATATCCTTTGGATATGAGAAAAGTAGTGAGTCTCTCATACTAAGCTCTAGGTGTTTACTTTAATCTATAGAGGGCTTTCTTCAGCTTGTATACATGATCCGGATGCTTTAGGTCTTCAAATCTAGGTGGCTGCTTTACACAGACTTCTTCCTAGATAACTCCATTGAGAAATGCACTTTTGACATCCATTTAGAACAATGTGAATCCCATGAATGATGTAAAAGCACAAAGAATCTGGATTGCCTCTAATCTTGCTACAGGGGTAAATGTTTCTTCAAAGTCAATCCCTTCCTATTGATTGTAGCCTTGGGCAACCAATCTTGCCTTATTTCTTACCAATATTTCGGATTCATCTAGCTTATTTTGGAATACCCATTTGGTGTCAATGATTGACTTTCCTTTTGGAGGTGCCACTAGATCCCACATATCATTCCTCGTGAATTGATCTAGTTCTTCTTGTATGGCCATTATCCAACTTTCATCTCCTTCAGCATCTTGAAATTTCTTTGGCTCAATAAGAGAAACAAAAGTAGCATGGCTCATAATCCTGTTGAGTTGTCCTATGGTTTTGACTAGATTTTGGACATTATCCTAAATGGCTTCAACTAGATGATCTCAGTGAGTCCGGACTTCCCTTGGTAGATCTTCATGTTGGACTGGAATTTGTTCCACTTCTACCTCAGCTTCCTCTTCTTGACCATCATTGAAGCTTATCTCATATGGATTGAGATCAGCTTATGGTACTTCTGGATTGAAAGATATTTCTTCATCTTCTTCTTTGTACTTCTTGATTTAGAAGGAATCAGAAATTTTGGCTTACTTCTCTTCTCCAGAGATTTTAGCTTACGGAATTGGATCTTCTGGAGTGGAACTTCTTTTGCCTTCATGGTTAATCTCATCGAGATCTACATATATAGACTCTACCCCAATTTAGGTTTGTTTGTTAAAGACTCTGTAAGCCTTGCTATGTGTTGAGTAGCCAAGGAAAATTGCTTCATCAGATTTAGGATCAAATTTTCCTAGTTGCTCTCTATCATTTAGGATGCAGCACTTACATCCAAATGCCTTGAAGTACCCAATTTTGGGTTTTCTTCCCTTCTAGATTTCATAGGGGGTCTTTTCTATGGTCTTTCTAACGAGAGCTCTATTCAAAATATAACATGTTGTGTTTATCGCCTCTCCGTAGAAATATTTTGGCAACCAATTTTCACTAAGCATTGTTATAGCCGTCTCAATTGTGGTCCTATTTTTTCTCTCAACAACCCCATTTTATTGAGGAGTATCAGGGGTAGAGAAGTTATGTTCAATATTCTTAGAGTCACAAAATTCAGCAAAGTGCTTATTTTTAACTCACCGCCATTATCACTCTGCATGCGTACAATGCTTATGCCCTGTTCTACTTCTATCCGGATGAATGTTTTTGAGAATTGGTCAAAGACTTCATCTTTTCTTGCTAGCAAGAGAACCAAGGTATAGCGAGAATAATCATCCACAATGACCATGGTGTATTCTCTTCTACCTAAACTCAATGGTTTAATTGGGCCAAAGAGATCAATATGCAAAAGCTCAAGTAATCTTTTGGAAGGAATGTAGGAGATGGAAGGGAAACTTTTCTTATGCTATGTACTTAATTGACATGCAGTGCATAGATGATCCTTATTAGGCAAACCCATTACCAATTCCTTTTTGGCTAATTTGGACTGCAGGTTCATGCTAACATGTTCCAACCTCCGGTGCCATAGCCTTGATTCTTCTTCTTTAGACACCAAGAAGATATTCTTTTTCTCATTTTTAATGTTAACAGAATAGACATTGTTTACTCTAGGTGCATAAAGAGTGAGTTTATTAGACTTACTATCATATATTAAGCAGCCTTCAGAGTCTAAGGTGACTTTTCTTCCTTTGTCACAGAGTTGGGCTACACTTAGTAAATTGAACTTTAGTCCACCAACCAGTGATACATCTTCTATCTTTAATTCAGATCCAATGGTTGCATATCCAATGATCTGTCCTTTTTTATTGTCTCCAAAGCTTACTTTGCCTCCCTTCTTTCAGGTTAATGTGATGAAGGCCTTCTCATCACCTATCATGTTCCTTGAGCATCCACTATCTATGTACCAAGTGTGCTGATCTACTGTGGATCTAAGGCATACTTGCTGTGAAGTGTCGATGACATGTGGTACTCCCTTGGCGCCTGTGTGAGAGGCAGGGCCCATTGGGGGTTGGTTGGATTTACGTGTGATAAAATATTTTTAGTTAAAGTTTGCACAATAAGCATATTTTTAATGAATAAAAGAACCGAGACCCAAATCTCAATACAAATGATAGAGTCGTCACCCAAGTTGTCTACTTGGGAGAGTTTTGGTACGGTTCCCTTTAGGTGGGAGACTCATACCTATTGGATCAGAGATTCGGGTATCGGATGAGTCACTTATTTCTCATTTAGTTAATTCAAATTACATTCACCGAGAAAAACCTTTTTTTTCATCATTTGGGGTATTATCACATAAATCCTATTTCTACACTCTTTCACACTCGTTACATGCGTTTACATTACAATAAAGCACAAGTAATAAATGGGGGACTAAAAATTACAATCGGGGGAAAAATGGGGGAATTGCAAGAGGACTATACATTTGTTCTAAGTTATAAAACAAAATAAAAATAAATTCCCCTGCATCCACAATTTATAGCACATCATAAGTCAGCATTTTATTAGGAAAATGTGATTATGTTAGCTTGGCGGTTTTACGATTGTTAGTGCCCGGGCGGCTTCTAGGACCGGAAGGAAATAACTGGTATTCAGCGTATTTTGTTATGAAAACATATTTTAACTTTTGTGGGTTGATTTATCGGATTATTAGTGAAAATGATCGCATGGCAAATGGTGAGTTGGATTAATTTTAACCAGTTGAAATGGAATTCTGGGTTCTGCCTAGGGGCCGGTACCTGTATAGGTGGGTGGGACCCGTATGGCTACCACGGAGGACCGATACGGGTATGGGGGACCCCGTATACAAGTCCTGTCTAGTCTTGGGCAGAAACTTAGTTCTATTTAATGAGTAGATTAATGGAGAAGAAAAGAAATGAAGATAGGATTTCCTTCCATATGAGTATGGCGCACCAGTTTAATATCCATAAGGATATAAGGTGCCAACAAGGCTCATATGGGTTCGGACCAGACCTAAAATAAGAATAAAAGAATAGGCAGGAAAGAAGAGACAGAGAATAATAATAATAATATAACTAAGATATGAGTGTCTTTGAAACTCAGGAGCATACCTTCACGTAGTGAATCCACTTTAGAGCGATTCTAATGCCGAATGGAAACTTTGTTAAAGTAGATGATGAAATGATGGATTTAGAATTGTTTAGGTGAGTGTTTATGTGGAAAGAACCTCCCCCAATCCTAAATATAAAGCTAGAAGAAATAAAATATAGGCAAAACCAATGTGGAATGGTTTTCTCCCTATTTTATAACTTCTATACCTCTTCTATACCTTTACTATAACCTCAAGAACTTGCTAGAATTATTTCCCTCTAATAGTATTTACTTTCTATTATGGTTTCTCAGCTGTGTATGTCTTCTTGAATAGGTGAGGAATGGCCTCTATTTATAGGGGGAAAATATGTCTGAACGCATTAAATGGCTAATTTTATGCATTTATGGCAGATTATATTCTTTTATGTCAAATTATATTCCCTTATGGCAAATTATATTTGCTATATGGCAAAGTATATTTACTATATCGAATTATATTCTTTTATCGCAGAATATATTCGCTTATGGCAAATTATATTTGCTATATGGCAAATTATATTTACTATATCGAAATATATTCTTTTATGGCAGAATATATTCGCTTATGGCAAATTATATTTGCTACATCGAATTATATTCTTTTATGGCAGAATATATTCGCTTATGGAAAATTATATTTTTTATATGGCAAATAATATTTACTATATCGAATCATATTCTTTTATAGGCTTCTCAACTTGTGAAGCTTCCCTTTTATAGGCTTCCATTATAAATGTAACCGTTGTGGGTTGTTGAACTTGTATTTAATCTTCACCGTTGATCAGGTAAAATGTGGCGCTTCCGGGACCGTTGATCAATCCGTTAGATAGAGATTTTGACCCGTTTAAATCCTTGGGATTGAGGCTGAAAAGTTATCAATGATTGTTTTCTTGTATTTTAGTGTCTTGCTAACTTTTATGCCAGTGGCTTTTTAGTGTGAACTCCACGTGCCTTCTGATTGGTCTAGGTGAAAAAGGTTGTTACCTTTTTCCTGTCCGCTGTCAGTCCTTCTGTCCTTTTTGGAAAAGTGTGCAAGTTGTCTTTTGTCTTGTATTTGGGAAAGGGATCTTTGACTTGTAGACCAAAAGAATAGAGGGAATAGAATTTTTGAATTATTCCCTTTATTTGGATATTTAAGTCTTCCAGATGTCTTCAGACTTAATATCTCCGAATTTGTCTTCTTCCGGATGCTTATGCAAACGTTCTTTCGGATGCTGTTTTGGGCAGTTCAAAGTTTGTTTCCTTTCCAAACTTTAACTGGATGCTTCCTTTTATGCTTAGGCAATTTGTCTTTACTTGTCTTGGACTTGGATGTCTTGTTTATATGTCCGGATGCAATGACTTAGGTCTTTTTGTACTTGAGTTTTTTGTTTACTTCAAACCTGATCCGGATAATTTATTGTTCCGGATCATTATTTCCAACAAAGAACAAACGAGGAACTGCAATCAAAAGGGGGAAGGACAAAGAAAAGGTAAACTTCATAAATACAACTGTTAACAAATTTAAAATTTTGGAAATACACTGATTAAATTTATTGAAATGAAAAAAATAATTAGCAGCTTGGATCTCCTTGTTTCTTAGACATTCTTGATCCAGCAGAACTCGATAAGTTAGAGGCCGATAGTATTCGAAAGCATTCCATTATTAAAGAAATAAAAAAAGTGCATATGTAATTCATAAAAAAAATGATTATATACAAAAAAAATTAGTAGAACAATAAGAATACTAACAGAACATGTTTTACAAATGTCATATTCAGGGGCTTGAGGATGATTTGCAAGAGATCGAAATGCAAAATTACATGCGCCCAAAAAGTAGAGAGACTAAAGCAGTGAAAAGAAGAACTAGAAAGACGAGGATACAAAGAGAATATGTGCTCGACACATATGGCTTGATAGGAAATGAAATCGAAGACACCGAGCTTGTTGAAGAATTCGATCAGTTCATGAGACAAAATATCAGAGATGAAAAGGGGTAAAAACAAATGTTGAAAATTTAATATTTATACTATTTAATTACACTAACTAATATAAAAAATCAGTGAAAGGGACAAGAAGTGGTACAGTGCTCAAAATGACATTATACCAACAGTGCCGCTTAAAATCACGGGGGTGACAAGCAAGACATTCTTTGCAGATCTCTACTTAGAAGGACAATAGATAACAAATGAGCTCAGCAGTATTACACCTTGCAAATTTTCTAAAAAGGTACATAAAAATTGTGAAAATTAAGTTACTTGGAAAATCAACTGATACAATGAGCAATTAGAATACATAAACAACTGTTAGAAAGCTGGTAGAAAACTATTAGAAAGCTGGTAGAAAAGTCTTAGATTCATATTTCATTGACAATTTTTTTGTACTTGTGTGTTTTAAACATTAAATAGATGTTTTGTTGTATTACATGAGAAAGAAGGGTACATACTGCACTTGAATAAACTACAACTTCATCACAACAGACACGATGTTCGACCAGAGAATCAAGGCTCTATGTGAAATATTGAGGAAGCGAGGAGGGTAGAATAAAGTGAAGGAACAAGCAAGAATACATGATACCATTGCATATCGAATGATGGGAAGAGGAATCTAGTGTGGCAAGAATTGGAATGAGGTGGAGCAAGTGCTATTTCCAATCCTGGTTAATAACAACCATTGGATTACTGGCGGATTTGATATCTACAACCGGCCATCGGAAGAACATCACACAGATTTAAAAAGGTTGCAGCAAATGAATACTACACAATCTTGTCGTATTATCTCCAAGAGCCAAAAAATTTTAATGCATACAGTTGAATAGCAGTATCAAGAGCCTATAAGAAAAAGAAACTACTAGACAAGATCAAATATAAAATAGTCAAAGGACTACCCCAGCAAGTGCACTGGTATAATAACACTCACTCTTACTCGTTCTATCTCATAATGAAAAAAAATTCGAACTGAAAATATGATTTAACATACTGATATTGTGTTTGCAACAAAAATTGCAGTGACTGTGGAATATTCATGATGAGCTTCATAGAATATATCATTGAACAACAAGAAATACAACAAAACTTTGATGTCAAATCACACAGGACTCGAATAGCTCTCAGCCTCTACAAGCATGGAACTGAATATGCAGAAAATGATCTTGAGAGAGACGAGGAGTATGTCAGGACATTCAGTGATCCAGAAGAGTAGTTAGACTTTGCTTGCATTTGATATGTTGAATTACATTTCTGGTTTGAACTTAAGTGGATAGGGATATAAGTTGTTGATTTACATTTCTGGTTTGAACATTTTAAATTGCACAAGTTATGCTATTGTGTTTGCAAGATATATGTTCGATAGCATAAATATTTAATGCAAAAAGAGAAAGTATATTGAAAAAATTAAACAAAATAGCTAAGTATGTAAAAATAAAACAAAACATATGCAGTAAACATCTGGTAGACACCTGATAAAAATGTAGTAAACATATAGTATACGCCTGGTAAGTATCTAGTAAACATCTAGTGAACTGCTGATATAAATGCACTAAACATATAGTATTCACCTGGTAAGTATCTAGTAAACATCTAGTAGCCAGTCGATACAAAAAAAAGTGTGATTACTAGGTGAAAATATGAAAGAACGGTAACTAAAAATTAATCACAAATGAAAATTTATTGAACAAACAAAGAAAAAGTGCTACAAATGGAATAACTTCCTCAAGGAAAAAATTCAAATCAAATACTGGAAACAAAAAAACCATACATCAAACATCCGGTAAACATCTATAAGACATCAAGTTATTTAATGGTATGCAACTAGTATAAATCCAGTAGAAATTCACGACCAAAGAATTTGTTCAAATGTTTGAATCATACTAACAGATAAAAAAAACCTTATTTCCTACCCTTACAAGAACGCCTATTATGCCCAACTTTCCCATAAGGACTGCATTTCACAGTGGATGTACTCCCTTTCTCCTATATCAAGCGATATCATTCTTTTCTCGGTCAGCCTACTTTTGCCTTGACATCTAGAGGAAGAACTACTTTCTCCTTAATGTCATCAGGTATCACCCAAGAACCTCTTAAAGGCAGAGGGAATATAGTTCCTTCGTATGCAGCTAACATTTTCTCTTTTATAAAATACTTTAAATAGTAACTATAAGTAGACAAATGAAATTTCTTTATGAGAGCAAGAGCATGCGTACGCAGAAGCCCATCCATGTGAAAAACATTACACATGCAATTCCTCTTATCCAAATCAATTAAGAACTCTTAACCGTCACTAGTAACAGAAACCAAACGACTGGTGGATGGATTCACCTACAACTATTAAAACCAAAACAGAATTAACTACTAGAAACCTAATAAATACCTATTATACAGATGGTTAGTATCTAGTAAACAAGTGATAAATAGATGATAGAGTAGTAGAAAATGATGTGAAAACAGCAAAAAAAAAGAAAAAGCAGAACACAAAATCCATCACAAAAAGAGAATTAAGAAAACTAACCCTCATCCTTGAAGCTAAAACAAAACGATCTTGAAGTTCTTTTTCATATCTTTGTGTCAAAGTTGAAAAGGTGTTCTAACTAATGTTCTAATTCTTATTATCCTTGCATCGTACATCTAAAAAAATCAACAAACAATGCAATAGGATAAGATTTAGCATCCTTTATCATAGAATTGATAGATTCTGTAGCATTAGAAGTCAAAGAAAAATATCTCTTTCAAGGAGCATAAAACATGCTCCACTTCTCATAACCGACCTTCTTTAAATAAACCAAAATGACATCTCTAATTTCAGCTAAAAATGACATATTCTCATCAAAATCCTTCATCGTGTAAGATTTGGAGGCTCGCATAAAAAGCTTAGACATTTCACCTGTCCTAGTTCTGAATTTAACCTTCATATTCTGAAGAAGGTGGAACACGCATATGCAATGCGTAACATCAGGGAAAACTCTCAGGCAGGTCTTTTCTATGCTCTTATGAAGATCGAAAACAAAAACCATCTCAGGTCTCTTACCATAGGTAACTTTCAGCTGACTAAAAAACCACTGCCACGCAGCATCATTCTCCCCATCAACAATAGCAAAATCAAGTGGGAAGATTATTTCTGCAATTATAACAACAACAAAATAATAAAACAAACATGAAATAAACAGAAACATGACTTTGAACAGAAAAAAACAAGGAAAAACAATATTACTAGATAAATAACATATATCTATTAGATGAAAATCAGATATATGCCAGATAAATAACAAATATCTACCAGATGCAGAGCAGATATATACTAGATCAATAACAGATAACCAATAAAAACATCATTCATATTTGAAAAGATAGAAAAAAGACCTGTAGCATCATTCGCCGAAGCAGATAACAAAGCACCGTTGTAACGGGAAGTCAAAAATGTAGCATCGATAGTGACTACTAGCCTGCAATGTTTCCACCCTTCAATAGAAGTAGAAAAGGCAATAAAGAAATATTTAAACCTTAAGCCATCCATCGCAACATCAATTACTGAGCTGGGATTAGTTTGCCTAATCATGTAAAGCAAACTTGACTATAAAGAGTACGAATCAAATGGTAACCCTCTAATCATCTTCAATGCTTCTTCTTTGCACGCCACCCCTTTTGATAGTTTATATTGACTCCCAATTGATTTTTCAAATCATCAATAATATCCGCTGGTCTGTACACCCTCTTCGGGTTGATGAATGATTTTTTTACAAACTTAGCAACAAGTTCAGTTGTAGCTTGCCTCTTCTTGCCATTCCTTATATCAGTATCACATGTATGAAGTTCAAAATACTTCCTAACAACAAAAGCAAAACCATGATATCTCTTCGAAGCTTTAAAAACCCAAGAACAGCTTGAAGTAACACAAGTTAGCCAATACTCCTTTGGATACGATTTATAAACCTTGAATTGGAACTCATTTCTTAACGCATAGAAACTAACAGCCTCTTTAAGAATAGACTTATCCTTAAACACTTGACCAGCCTTTAAAAAATCAACATTGGGAACAGAAATTATAGGATCGCTAAAGCAGTCTACTAAAGAATCTACAACAGCCAAACCATACAGATCATCTAATGCCATTTGAGACTTATTCCTTATATAAGTGGAATAATCATCAAGTAATTCTTCTTCAACATCAGAGACAAAGGGATCATAAACAGTTTGTTGCTCAAAAATAGGAACAATACTATTATCAATTTCCTCAACTATAGAACCTGATAAAGGACTAAGAAAAAAATGTAAGAATAAAAACAAAACCAAGACAAAGAAAGAATACCACAAACAAAAACTACTAAGATACGAAAACAACCAGAAAATTATAAAGTATTTAATAAAAACTGTTATATGTCTGGTAGACATCTGATAAACAACTAATAAATAAAGTAACAAGATTACAAGACATCATGTAAAATGCTAGTAAACATATGGTACACATCTAGTGAAAATCAAGTAAATAGCTAGTAAAAAGGTATTAGAAGCACAAAAAACAACACAAATAGCTAATATACATATATTATATATCAGATAAAAACATGGTAACAACTCAGATAAAAAAAATCCAAAAACTGCTAAAATAAATGATGAGAATTAAAAGATATGAATCAAGGATTACCTTGAGCATCAGAAGAAATAGAAGAAACTGATGTAACACACAGAGGATAGTCTGTGATCAGCATATTTTGGGAATTCAATTGAATATAAAATCGAACATAGAGATCATTCTTGATCTCAACAGCAGGATATCCATCTAAAATTTGATACTCGATCTTAATATCATAATTCTGCTCATCTAACTCCAGACTCTCAATTATAGAATGTTTAAAAACATAAAAGCTAGCTGACCTAGGAATCAAACCACCAACCGCACTAGAGGAGAGAAACTTAGCATCACAAGTCCATGTTCCATTATGTTGAATTAAAACAGCAATATCGTCCATTTAAAAACAAAAATATGAACTAGAATCTCAAAATTGATAGAATGAATAAAGAACAAAATCAAACAAAATCGCAATAGAAAGTCAAAATCGAAATTAGGAAAAGGAAAAAGAGAAAGGAACGGAATAGGAAAACCAGAGCAGCAAGCGAGCAACAGCACTCAGAAGATAAAATCGAAGAACCATAGAATTGGAGTTGGTACTAGCAACAAGATCGGAGAAGGCTAGGTCAGATCGACAAGAGAAAATGCAAAAAATCAGCTCAGAGAGAAAAAAAGAAAAAGAAAGAGAAAGAGTTGGAGAGAAAACCGTTAACTGATAAATAGGGGAGTTTATATAGGTGGTAAACTTGTAAATATTTTAGCAAAATAATGAAAGATGTAAAATATTAAAGGAGTTTTGTGAGTTTGTAGATATTTTAGTCAGCGGTTGAGATTCTTGGCAACTCAGTTGGGAACCGAAGACCAATTCTTGTATAGATCACACAAAATATTTAGGAAAATCCAAAAATGGCATCATAAAAAAAAATAAACTACAAAGTTTGTATTTATGTGAATTGTATTTACAAGTCAGAGCATTTGTTTATGATAGGGGCACTGTTATCAAAACTGTACCGGCTGGTTTAATCGATTTTACTTCAAATTGGCCATGGCTACTGTACGTTTCAATTTTAAAATGGTTTTTAAAAAGGTTATGGCGACACTTAAAACGTTTCGCAAAAGACCAAGAAAGTGTTGCAGAATGCCCAGAAAAAGTTGCAAAAGACCCAGTAGCGTTGCAATATCCACTGAAAACACGCTTCCCAAAACCCCTCCGGCAACATGCAAAAGCATTGCTAAAGAGTCTAAAGCGTTGCAATAACCACTAGAAATCCTAAATAATATATGTTCTTTTAAAAATAAAAAATTGGTAAACCAACAATTATTCTGGTAATACCGCGTACCATAGGGCTGTAAACGAGCCGAACTACTCGTGAACTACTCAGCGCTCGGCTCGATCAAAGCTCGTTCGAGCTCGGTTCGTTAATAAATGAGCCTGTTCGTGAATAAAATTTTAGGCTCGTTATCGTAAACGAACCAATCTTGAACAAGGAGATACTTGGCTCGAAAGCTCGTGAACATGCTCGATGAGAGGCTCGTGAACTAGTTCGCCAATAGGCTCATTATTTAGCTCATTAACAAGCTCATTAACATATTTGAAAAGTTTATACATTATATTTATGAAATAAATAGATTATGAATAAATATAAAATAGTATATGTTTAAAATGGATATAAAAATGTACAAAGAAAAATATAAAAATATAAGCTAAAGAGTAAAGGAAAAATATGTATAAAGTGATATATAAAATATAGATAAAAAACAGAAAAGATGGATATAAAGCCTAACAAAGGCAATTTGGATCCAATCCAATCCCTACTATACATATTCATCAATCTCAATATGCTCAGTAAAACTCTAATCTCATTTTCCTCTGAAAAACCGCAGCCGCCAATACAACACTCCTCCTCTTCCTCTTCTTAGTATAGTGAAAATCATTTGTGGTATTTAGATCCTTCATATCTGATTCTTCATCTTACGGATTCTATCTTTTTTATAAGCTGACCTCTCAATTTAAACAAAGCTCGAGATAGGTTTGAAGCTCGGCTTGAGCTCGGTTTGACCAAGCTCGAGCTCGGCTCTGGCTCGGTTTGACCAAGCTTGAGCTCGGTTCGTGTTCGTTAAAATTTAAATGAACAGAGCTTGAACAATCAGTGTTCGAACTTGGCTCGGTTCGTTTACAGCCCTACGTACCATTAACTTTTGGTATGATGCCCGGTCTAATATTAATAATATTGGATAGAGATATTCAATAGTTACTTAAAGTAACTTTTACTTTACCTACATCACCGTTAAATAAGTGAGTGATATTTTATCATAATAATAATAAAAAATAAATTAATGTTTACTTTATAAAAAAATAAAGAAATGGTATCTACATCCTATGATAGAATGAAAATGCTCCTTAAAATGTGGATACTAACATCATACTGACATTATTCATTAATTTTTTTGTGAAATATTTCGTATGGATGCATTCTATTTAGTAATCTCATATTTTCACAAAGTGATTATTATTTACTTTCCATCGACACTGGATCAATGATATTGAATTTGATATAATGATGGCGAAAAAAAAATTATTATTTTGTAAAAATAAAGTTACATAAAAAAAAGTTGATAGTTTTAAATTTCCTTCCTATTTCTTTTTTTCATACAGTGAATATTAAAATAAATACATTAATAAGGTGTAGCTCAATTGACAATACATACTGAATAAGTTGGAGGAAAATTTGAATCTTAGTAAATATATTTATTAAAAGGAAAGAGAAGTCTTAACTATAATTTTACTCTAAATAAAATTATCTCAATAAAAATACTTGTAAATATTAAAAGAAAACTTCTTTTACCTTATTTAATGCGATTTATAATATAGAAACAGAGAATATGAACTATGGGAAAATATAAAGAATACTAATTATACAAAATCTAAGTATTACCTTTAGTTGTGACTTGTTAATTAATTAAAATGTTGTCATTTTATATTCTATTTGCAATAATTTATTGTAAATGTAAAATAATTGTCTTTTCTTTTTATATTTAGTTTATCGGAGTTTTGTTTTGACTATATTTAAATTTGACCCGGATCGTACACCTGACTGTGGTGGGTGAGTCTCCTAATAAGGATTTTCAACATTCATTAGGAGTCAAACTCGAGACCTTACTTAAGCGATACCAAATCGCTTACCACTTAGACCAATCCTTATTGGTAGTGTGAAACAATGGTCAAACTCATCCTCCAGGAGGTATTTCAAATGGTGAGAGTTGCCTCACACATAGAAGGAGCAATATTGTTCAAACCTCAACAAATATGGGATATCCAACACACCCTATCATGCCCAAATCCATTTAGAGTGTGGAGTTATCAACACATGATCCAATATCATAACCGGACTCTGATACCATATGGAATAATGACATAACTCATCTCAAAAGGTACATCAAAGGGTAAGGATTACCTCATACATATAAAAACCAATAATACTCAACCCTAAATGAATGTAGGATATCCAACAATAAATTTATTAAACACTAAATTTTAATAATCAATATTTAATAACAATCAACAATAACAAGCCACTAATCGTGACAATAACAATAAACAACAATAACTATCAATTTTTTTTAAGGAACCGGTTGTATCAAACAATCTCTTTTTTTTGTAAGAATATCAAACAATCTCTTATATTAGCTAAGAATGTGTGAGTATCATATATATTTCAGAAAATGTGGTGACAAAATTTGGTTTAATGGCCACAACTTTCTTTTAAAGTGAAGAAAGAAGTTGAAAGTTTTAGATTTAAACTTTAAATTTCTCAAAAATTAAATCTACCTACTTCTAAAAAAAAATTATTTTTAAATAATTAATATTCTATATCACAAATTAGATTCTAGTTTCTGTTACCAACTAAGAAATAGAACTAAGTAGATAATATTTAAATAATATGCATCTATATGTGTTAGTTTTGCAGTTAGTATAATTGTGTAAGTGTATTTTATAATAATGGTTGAACTAATCAATCAATCAGACTAAGAGTTGTCTTGGTAGAAAAGACTTAACCCACCTCATCATATCATAATTCTTAACTGGCATGCAGGTGGGGTTTAAAATTCATATAATTGAGTAAATGGATATAACTGTGAAAATACTTGTCTCGTAATTGTTTTTATTTAGATATATTTTTTAAAAAATTATTTTTCTTTAGTTACATTTTTTTTATTATAGGCTCACTGATTGAATAAAATAAATCAATTACTGCATAAGCACGTGTAAGGGAGGCAATTTTTCTAACTTAATTTATTCAAAACATGTTGATAATAAAAAAGAATATAATTTATGATATAAAAATATGTCTTTTGAAATCATTTTTCTATTTGATTCATATTCATCTAATAAATTTAAAGGTGAAAATATTGCATTTATATGAATTATTAAATAACAAGTTTACTATTATTGCACCCTGGACCTTTAATGGCCCAATAGGCATGATGCAGACAATACGAATGCCGGACCGAAACAGACCACCATGACCTGCAAGCTGCTAGGCCTTATTTGCAAATAAATTGTTAATAATTTTCTGTAATTCTCCTCCTTAATGTAACATTGCAACTTATAACAATGGTCCTTTTTATTCCAATTTTACACTAGAAATTTTTCTACTAATTTTTTCCTCTCAATTTCGAAACTACAAGTTGCTAGCTCTATACATTTTGTTCCCAATAATTTATGTCGCAAAGTTGAGTCGGGAGAAAAAAGTTCGTCGAGGACTAGCACGTCTTTATAAAATCAATATTGTTTCGAACATTAGTTTTCGTTTCTCATTTCAGGTTTATGTTTATTCAATTTATCTTACACCTAATAATTACTTATTTGAATAGAATTTTTAGGATTCAAGTCTGTTGTCCCCAAATTGGTGTCTCTTTTCATATCTCTCCATTCATTATTTGGCATATGTTATATTTATAGGAAAGATAAACTGAAAAAGAATAAAATAATAATGAAAACATACTCGTGTCAATATTTGAAGGGGAAATGTGAAAGAGGACACCAATTTAAGGACATCAGATTTGAATTCGAATTTTTCTACATTCTTATTAATTTTTTTCTATTTCATATGTTCTGCGCTAAATTAGTTAGAAAATATTAGGAAATAGTTAGAAAATGAAAAATCAAGAATTTTTTTAAATTTATTGTTTAAATTTTCTGCAACTATTCTAAGGTAAATATTAGAAGCAGCAGGTCGAACAAGAAGAATCATTGAGAATATTCGAAATGAGTCAAATATTTGTATTTTATTTTATTTTTTTAATTTTGTCATGTTAATCAACAAATTTCTTTTCAAAATTTTACATCATCATTACAAACCAAAGATAAGAACATACAATTTAGACATTTGGGCAGAATATTGATATTCATTATCTATCAAATAAGAAAAGTATGCATAAAAGATGAAGATGTCGGCTAGATTGATAGTGAAAATTAAATGAAAATGTTATTATTATCAATAGAATTCTGTTTGGAAATATAAATGATTAAATTCCATTTATAGAAATCATCTCTCTTCTTTTTTATTATTTGAGTGATCCACAAAGCATCATCTTATCAAAAATGTTATCATGGATCCAACTTGGATATGTAAAAGTATAAAAGTATCTTTAAACTCATAATTTGTATGTTTTTAAGTATTTTAAATTTATGCGTTGTTCTATAATTTCATGTATTTGTATATAAAGAGATTCAATTATATTTTATAAAATTAAATAAGTCTTTGAGTAAAGCTTATTAATTAAAATAATTAAAATATGTGAAGCTTATCTGTGGATAGTATTCACCATAATTTTTTTATTATTTTTTTCATATTTTTTATTAAGTTTTTAAACTAATATTGATATTCAATAATAATCAATTATTACATAATATGTGTTTAATTGATTAAAGTTGTTTTATTTTTAGTATTGTGAATGATAACACTAAAATTAATGGGAAATAATTTTAGTTTTTATATATATAAAGCAATAAAAATATATATTCAAATTTCCATTTAGTTATAAATTGTTTGACAGTGTAGAGAATATCACATTAGAAATAAATAAAGAGTGGTAAAATTAATATTTATCTTTTTTATTGAGTTTTATGTTTTCTAGAATTCTGTGTTTATATGTAAGATTATAATTAGTCGAATGCTCACTGTATTAAATTAAATTATAAAATAAAATATCTTATACAAAATTTAACGTTGATAAAGTTGAAGTTTAAATACAGTATCATGTAAGAATTTTGCTCAAATATACAAGCCGTCGCTTATACTCGGCATCCAGAGGTGAATTTAGAGTCTTTTTTATCATGGGACTCGTGTTTTAGTATACAACTAAATTTTAAGTTAATATCTTACAAAAAAATATTAAGACAAGAAAACTCATTTATATCTTAGCTCTGCAAATAAAAAGTTAGAAATTGGTTTGAGGTATTAAAAAATGAAAAAAATATATGAAATTTGTTAACGAAATATGAGAAGTTATTCAATTTGATTGGTAAAATCCTCACTTAACATTGTAAACTTTATTTTGTAGAAATCATCTAATAAAAATTAAACACGAGAAGTCGAGTTACATATTTTTATGATACTCATATATTTAACCACATACAATATAATATTATTTTATCAAAAATAAGTGAGATCCATGAACCCCACTTCTATACACTTACACTCATCAATGTTGACCGCGAATACCTAATATTGTGCTATGATCGTTCATACTAATCCACTGAATTAAGTAAAAGTATATCAGTTTATTTCTTGAGTCTCACAAAGCAAATACTTTTTAAATTAATGGTACATATGTAAATACCGTGTCAAATATTAAAAATTCAAATCAATTATATATTAACACGTGACATATATATATATAACTTAACAAAATGTGTAGTCATGTAAAAGTCAAATCAATATGTGACAAATATATAAAGTCATTTTCTCTATCTTCATGCTACATCAACAAAGAGGGATTAACTTGTGAAATTCTGCAAAATTCAAGAAATTTAGTGGGGACGATTTTAAGTGAAGGGCGAGGGGCTTTGCACCAAGACAACCACAAAATGTATATGGCCAAATTTGATCTCTTACCTCAGTCCATTTGCTATGTACTGGTGATAATAACAGAAAAAATTGGAAAAATATTCATTTACTTTCGGTAAGTTTCAAGATGTTTTACTTTCTAAATGTAAAGAGAAGACTTGTTCCTCGAGAGCCCGGCTTCATTAGACTTTTCATTAAAATGTCAACCCAAACCTCGTTTATCTCATACCTTAAAACTTTAGGTTTAGGCTTGAACTTATGAATTTATTTTTAAGTCTGGTCCAAGATTTATAAATAATTTTTGTATATATATATTTTTGAGTAGATCAAAAAAAGTTAAAACCTCTAATTTTATTCTAATGTCTAAATATAAATATATCTTTTTGCTTGAATAATTTAATAAACAACAAGACACATTATAGTCAAATTTAAAATTAAAATATAAAAAGATAAAACAATTATTAATTATAATATATAATAAATTATTCTTCCTCGCCTCGGGGCCTAGGCGGATTTATATTTTTTATTTTTAAATACTTATTATATATATAAAAAATATAAATTCAACTAAAAAGTAAATTATAATAATTTAAAATATTAAAAAATATAATTTAGATCATATTTTAAAAATCACTAAGTGCCATATAGCATATTTTTTTTAGATTTGGGACTCAAAACGACAATTTATTGTGAGAATACTTTAATGTATTTTAGTTTTACCAACTAAACTACTTTTTATTGGTAAACTATAATTATTATAAATAATGGTATTATAAAAATTAGACGCCGCCTAGTCGGAAAAAATCGGACTAGACAGTGCCTAGATGGTAATAAATCAACCGAGCGTCTGATAGCGCCCTAAAAATGAAAAGTCGGGCGACAAGCCTCAAAATAGCGGATAGGCGGGATTTTTAAAAAAGTGAGTCAAAATCCTACCCATTTGAACTGCTCAAACCGGACAGTGAAAATGTTTGGTAAAGAGTAACAAAATTTTGAATTATTAGGGGAAGGGCATATTCAGGACAACACTCTTTTGGGGAGAAAAAACAATTTGAATTATTGAACTCAAATTCCACTTCCATAGTAGAAAACCAGACCAAGTCCATTGAAATGGCTATTCTTTACGTGCGAAACGTCATTGCCACTCTTCACATCTCATGCAATCCCACGTCGCCTACACTTTGCCGGAGAAAAAAAAAAGATCCTTTTTTTAACCTCGCTCTCACTCTATGAGTATTCTTCAATCAATGCCTCTAAATCTAAGCTACTAGTCAACGTTTTCCACTAATTCCCCTTTAGCCAAGTGTCTTTATATTCCCTTAATCCTCCACTCACCGTTTTCTTCTTCCTTAATAAACCCATACCCATTTTGGGTTGTTTCTTAGCTCTTAATTAACTACCCTCTCATGGAACTGGTTAGATCTCTTCCTCTGTGTTTTGTTCTCTTTTGTTTTTGGGTCGAATTTTATTGTTTTCTAATTGTTTTTTTCTTTTCTTCTGTGTTCTTTTGCAGGAAAGGGGATTTTAATTGTGTTTAATTCGCTGATTACTCTGATGGATTTCTTCAAATCGTCTTCATTCTCCCCTCGGATCCAACTAATTGTAGATTTCAACACTTAACCCATTTCCCCAATCCTGATAATACAGCGGTTCCAAGTGATTTTTGGGTGTTTTCCTTTGATGGGTATCTTTTTCTCTACATTTGGCCTGAAAAGATACAAACTTTTCTTGAATCTCTCTTTTCTCTTAGTGGCATGTGTTTTCATAACTATTCAGTTAAATTCCCCCAAATATATTGTTCTCAAGAGCTCTAGAATTTCCAGCTATAGCAGCCAAGATGATTGCAGTAAGTTTCAGCAGAGTATAGGAGGCTACAAAGCCAAGTGTCATCTCCTTAAATCACATAACCCCTGTGTATCTGAAGGCTATATTGACTATCTCCACCTTTTCTATTGCAATTTTGAGAGATTTCCCCTTTTGGGTTATATTCTTCTCTTTCTGTGGCTTCTAGTTCTGTTCTATTTGTTAGGGAACACTGCATCTGAATATTTCTGTTCATCACTTGAAAAATTTTCTGGGTTATTGAAATTGTCCCCTACAATAGCTGGGGTTACCCTTCTTTCTCTAGGGAATGGAGCCCCTGATGTGTTTGCTAGCCTTGTTTCCTTTATGGATGGAAATGGAAGTGATGTTGGGTTCAACACAGTTCTAGGAGGGGCTTCTTTTACCCCATGTGTTGTTGTTGGAGTTATAAGCATTATAGTTAAGAAAAAACAGTTTGAAATCAACAAGCCTGCTTTTATTAGGGACATTTGTTTCTTTCTCTTAGTTCTTGTGTCCTTAGGCTTCATTTTACTCCATGGAAAGATCAATCTTGTTGGTGCAATGGGTTTCATGTCCTTGTATATTGTCTATGTGCTTCTTGTATACTCTTTCCATTCAACGGGGATCGAAAAGGATCATAATTCGAGCTGCGAAAGTGATTTAAGTATACCGATTTTGTGTAGCATGGAAAAAGGGGAAAGGAAACTCATAGAGAGAGAACAAGAAGAGGGTTTAGATGAAGAACGCTTGGAAAACAAAAGGGGTTCTTTTAGAATGTTGATTCGAATACTCGAAACGCCTCTTTACTTGCCAAGAAGATTGACAATTCCTGTTATTTGTGAGCAAAAATGGTCTAAAACAATTGCTGTTACTTCAGTTACATTAGCTCCAATTCTATTAGCAGCTGTTTTGATCCCTAAAACAGCCAATTTCGCCTTTTATGGAATCGGTACACTAATTGGGGCTATATTTGGTGTTATTGCATATGCAACAACTGAAAAATCAAACCCACCAAAGAAATTCCTATTGCCATGGATAGCAGGAGGCTTTATAATGAGTGTGATATGGAGTTATATTATAGCACAAGAATTAGTAGCTTTGTTAGTTTCCCTTGGATATATATTCAACCTCAGCCCTTCAATTCTAGGGCTAACAGTCCTAGCTTGGGGCAACTCTTTAGGGGATTTAATTACCAATTTGACAATGGCATTGAAAGGGGGTCCAGAAGGGGCACAAGTGGCTATATCAGGATGCTATGCAGGACCCATTTTTAATATTGTATTTGGTCTTGGTTTGTCACTTGTTAGTTCAACTTGGCATAATTATCCAAATTCCGTTGTTATTGAAAAAGATCCTTATTTGTTGGAGACCCTTTGCTTTCTTGGAGTTGGGTTGATTTGGGCATTTGGGATTTTGCCAAGTAGAAAAATGAGGCTTGATGCTGTGTTGGGTGGTGGTTTGATTGGTATCTATATGGTTGCTATTTCTGTTAGGCTGATTCAAACACTTGGTTCTTTGCAGTTTCAAGGTATTAGATAACGACTTTGATTTCTTACATTATATGAATTTAAGACACTAACTTAGTTTTTGTGTATATATTACTGTAATTGATCATGATTTATAGTCTCACTTTGCTTTTGAGGTGTATTAAGCTTATCAACTAGTGAAGGAATGTACAATTTTTCCATTGATCTTTATTGAAATGGAATGTAATATTTTGGGACATCTAAATTTTGTCGTTTTGATTTCTTTTTAGATTAAAATAATCTGCTCAATCGAATTCAGTTCAATTTAGCTGGCAGAAGTTCAAGAGAGTATTATGTCAGGAGTAATATAAATACTACGATTGGGCTTAACTTGTCAGCTTAAACTTTTGGGACACATGGTTCCATGATATAATATCGGAGTGGCTTAGACATAAGGGCGAGGGTCTGAATTCTGACAGCTGCATTTGTCGAATTATATAACAACACATGGCGGAATGGGTCTGTGTTGTACCCGCTTCAAGTCTAAGGGGCATTCGCGTGTGGGGAGTGTCAGGAAGAATATAAATACTATGATTGAGCTTAAACTATCAACTTAAGTTTTTGGGTTAAACGGTTTCATGACATCTTAGTCAATTTGGCATAGAGGGTAAAAATTGTCCAAGAATTACTGATGTTTACATGTATGTATTGTTTTGGACTAATTTGATTTGAAATTTGAAGTTTTAGGATCAAATGGATGGTAAATACAATTTTGGGACCAAATTATTGTAAATGACAATAATGTCAAGGTAATATTTGAATAAACTATTGAATAGTGGGTGAAATGGTGATCCAAGCAAGAATTAGACAAAGCATGAAAATGAAAGAAAAGGACTTCAAATGAGAAAAGAACAAATGAACAATTAAGTGATGAAATAATGAAAGTGAAATGATAGGACATTAATACTAAGACAAGTTCAACCACTAATTCCCACCACCAAACAAATTTAATTATATAATATCATTTTCGAAACGAAAAGCATATGTTCATAATAAGTAACATAAAACATGTGATCTCTTTAAAAAATAATGCAACTTTTTTTTCTTTTTATTATTTTTAAAATATTAGTTATAAATTATTTTTAAGAAGTATGAATATTTATTTTTTAAAAAATTTAAGGCTTAAATTCAGGATTTCTAACTTTTTTTTCACTTTGACAGAAAGCTGTAATCACTACACTAAATTTAGTGATTTTATTCATATATAATTGAGATTAAACAAGCAACTCGATTCATAATAATTCCCCTTTTCCATTATATAGTTCGAAATTGGAACCTAAAAGGTTCTGAAAAAATAAAAATGCAAAATATTCAATAATTAAAAATATAAAATATTCAATAATTAAAGCCAAAAAATAAATAGCATCTTTAGGATAAGGGACATCATAAGAAGGTTCTTTTAAGTTTTTTATTTTGTTGAACAATCATTTACATTTTCAGTTCAATACATTGAAGAATGCAAATATTTGATTTTTAATCTAGAACTCTATAATGGAGAAGTTGGTCAAGGGTCCAAACATCAAGAAAATCATTAATTGACATAAAATTGATGACCGTGATACTTTCTTCATTTTTTTTTACTTATCTTTTAATATATTTTATATTTTTTAAAAAATTAATTAATTAAAATAAAAAAATATTAATTTATTTTTTAATTAATATTTAATTTTTAAGGAAAAATTATAATTAATGACAATAAAATAAATAAGGGTATAATTAAAAAAATAATCTAAAAAGTGTCTAGAAATTTAAGAATAACAAGTTAAAAAATATTTTAAAAAGTGGCTAAAATATCTATTTTAAAAAGATGAAGGGAATATTAATTTAATATCTAGAGGTGTTACATCATGTTACAAATATGAATAAAGTCATTAAATTTATCTATCCTTAGCTCAAACTGTTATAATATTTTATTATCAGCTTAAACTTAATAAAAGTATACTAATTTATAACTTAAATATGATATAATAACATTTTTTTATTACGTGTCCTGTAAAACAAAGATGATTATGTAGTTTTGTTTATGTCCATTGAAAAAGCTAATATAATGCTTTATAATTCAATATTATTATTGTGGAACTGTTGTTTTGTTTGTCTTTTTTTCGAGTTCATAGTTGAAAAATTTTATATTCAATTGAAAGGTGAATATATATATATATATATATATATATATATATATATATAAGAGTAGAAAAAAAAACAGTAGGCCCTTAAGATGCGTTTTGCCTTTAAAGTTTACTAACTTTGCTTTATGACAACTCACAAATAGCACAAACATAATATTACCACCCTTTTATCTCCTACCTTTCGGATTGACCTTTTAATCCCACAATGAAGCAACCCCATTTTGGAACCTAAGCCTCTCTTTTCTTTTATTTATAATCACAAATACAGTAATTTTTCATTTAATACAATTGTATAATTATCTATTTATGTTAAAATAAATTTAATTTAATTTGCTTCGGTTTACTTTTTATAAATTCAAAAGAACATAGTCTATTTACTTTATAGACTAGTCTTCTTCAACTTTGAATAAAACTTACCTTTTATCTAATAAAGCTACTACACATGTAAGAGGGGATCATATCCAAAATAAAAAAATTTAGACCTATATCGAGAGTGATAAAGTTTATAACTTTAATACATATCTTTAGCTATGCAATTTAGAATGCACCATCTTCTATAACTTTTTATCTTCATCCATGTTATATATATATATATAATTTCAGAAAAATGAAAACAACTTTTTAAAGTTGAATGACGAAAGTGAGCAACATAAACGATAAATTTAAGTTTTAGTTTTGGAGGAGGAAAGAGAGATAATTACAGATTTAAGAGAGTAAAATAAGAAGAAAAATATGTATTATGGATGTACTGAAATTTAATATTAATTTCTAGATATATTGATAATACTAAAGCATTTGTCAGAGATTTACCTTATATCTGTAAAAAAAATGCAAATATTCATAATTTTTCCTAATTAAATTGGTAAAATGAATTAAAAGTCCTCAATTTTGAACAACATGGTTATTGTGCCCACGAAATTTTTAATGTGTGTAGGAAAAGCCTAACCTCAATTAGATTTTCAAGAAATGATATCACACCAGTAAATTTTTATACGAGTCCCGGTATTCTATAGTGAAAAAGTATTACTCTATACATTAACTAACACGTGTTTCATTATCTATGAAAAAGTGAATATAGTGGGACATATGTTAATTAATATTCCCTCCGTTTTTTAAATTGTCGTTTTGGAGCTAAACAAATTTTTTTTGGATTAGGATTCTCTAAGATAATTTTAGAGTAAAATTAGAGAGATATAGGGTGTGAAGTATTGAGAGAAATTTTTTTTAGGGAAGTGTGTATTAGATCATAGCCCTTTAAAATGGAATGTAAGGCTACGATGAGCTCAACTTTACTCTAAAGTTAATTTTGAACTTTAGAGAATTCTAATCCATTTTTTTTAATAAGTGTCACTTTCAAATTCCAACTTATTTGTTTGAGCATCTTTTTTATTTTGTCATTATTTAATGCAACACTTCAGGTGATAAAATAAAATAAAGATCAATCATCTTTTCAAAGCATTATTAGTGTTAGAGGTATTTATTGAAAGATTTCCTGTTCTACTTCCAACTATACATTTAATTGGTGAAAATAACAACTTTTGAATTGGTGAAAATAATCTGAAATTAAATTGTATTCAAAGGTTAGGTTGTGATGGAGAATGGTTCCGTTTAACAACTTATAAAACAGAAGTGATAAGATAAGACAGTGAAAAAGCTATTAATCAAAATAACAATGATATGTTAGAAAGCAAATTTCTTTTGGCAAATAATTTTGATAATCAATCATATGTCCAATCCGTTTAATATGTATCATTTCTCAGCTATCAAACCGTTACACATAGATACGAAGTGGATTAATTTGTGATAGGCAATTAACATGATTACCCTTAATAGTAAATAAACTCAAAAATGTTTACAAAACATATCTTAATTTTATGTCCGTTTATTAGTTGAGGCTCGAACGTTGTTGCTCCTTACCCTTTGAGTTATCTTTTGGGGATCAGTTATGCTACTGTTCACAAATTTGTCACTGTCATTATATATCTAGCTAAAAATATTAAATTGTATATGAACTTTATTTATATTAATACAATGATACATTAACTTCAAAACTTGAAAAAGATATACATCAGTTTACCTATTTACTAGCATATAATAATATGTGAAATTCAAAACTTGATCTGAATGTATATAAAACTGTGGCTTTATCGAAGAGATATCATTGATAATGAAAAAAATAAAGGAAGCCTATTTTGAAGTATGGACAAAGATGGATGTAAAATTGAAAGATAAAAAAATAAATATTGGAAACAGAAATGACAATGCTTTTTTACTTATTTTTTTGCTTGGTGGAGGTTTAATTTTACCAAAAACAGAAGGGAGACACAATATGATGTAATGCGCATAATAAAAACAATTGTATGACTAGTTGCATTGCATGCATTGGTATGAAAATTAAGTCTACTTATTTCAATGTAATGTAATTTGCATAGAAAACAAATTACCATTAGACTCCAAACTCCATGTCTGCTTGGAATCTTGAATTGACAACTTGACAATTGAACCATCATTTCAAAATTTTGAAGGAAAGAAAGAAAAATTGAATATCACAAGATAAAAAAGACTAATTTATACATTTCTGCCCTAACAAACTAAATATTGCTATCCTTATATTCTTGTAAGTCATAATTTTGAGTAGAAATTTAGTGAAATTATTCACATGAATTTTAATTATTTTTGTTCATTAGTATATTGAACATTATCTCATATCCATATTATATAAAGTATTATGTTTGGAGAAAATACACTCATTTCATAGTTTATTAATTTTTTAATTAAATTTTGAATGACGAAGTTTTCAATTAGATTGATACTCTCGATATTAAAAGAGACAAACCGAATTTATCGTTTGTAGTAATAGTTATATTTTACTATAAAACTTGTGAACTTAGTAATGGGAAAAAAAACACCAAAATGGACATTTAAAATTTGATTTTAATTAACCTTGTAATAATTGGCCTAAAAATGAAATCAATCCAAAATTTCAAGGATTTGAATCAGTTTGGAAGCCAGGTGTTAGGTGCAGAAAGCAGCGCGGCCAGCGATTACCTTTACCTACCAACTTCAACTTGGAACCTGGGCCACATTTACTTGAATCATAGATGCCATGCCTATGTGTTGGCAAGTGGCCTAAATATCTTCTTTCATTATCTTCTTTCTGAGCTTTTCTTTTTTTTTTCTCCCGGATAACGCAACTAGTTGTGGTGGGTGAGTTTTCCAATAAGGATTTTCTGCATTCACTAGTACTCGAACTCGAAACCTTCCTTAAGCGATACCAAATTGCTTACCATTTAGACCAACTCTTATTGGTTCTTAGCTTTTCTTTTGTTAGCAGAAAAATGAATGGCATTGCTGCTGTTTTAAGTTGTACAGTATTATTCTTATACATTTCTTGTTTTTCGTTAAGTCAAACCCGTTTCTTTTCCAAAAAGTATGCAAAATAACAAGCAAGAAATATTTTTGAGGCCGCAGAAAGCAATATCAATTTTATATTATTTAAAAAATTCAAACGTTAAATATATTCAAACAATAAAATATGTATAAAATATTTCATTATCTTAGTTCAGTGATAAAGTGTAATTTATTTTAGTAACCGAAACTGATAATGAAGGGGTTTCTGAGCTGAACCTAAAATCATAATTGCATGAACAATACAAAGGACAAATCATATTTTTTTCTCTTTGTTTTCTGTAAAGCAATATATACATTATTAGGGGAACAAATTGATAATTATAACAAGTTGGTGTCCAAGAAAAATATCATTTCAAAAACATGTTAAAATAGACTAGTTACGTGATGGTATGAGCATATAATTATATCCATTAATTTCCAAATATCACAATGGATAAAAGTCTTAGAAATACATCCCACTTGGTCATCCCACCTAATAATAGTATTTTATTTTTATTTGCCAACTTGTTATGCCATTTGTCAATATATCATGCATCTTTACCCTCATTGCTTAAAATCCGGTTGATTGTTGGTTTATATTGAGGACATGTTATCTGCTATTCAATTCAGTTCAGTTAAATTTAATTATGTATAGTTATAAATTTAAGTTAAAATAAGTTCAGTTTAACCAACTGCTATTCAGTTCAGCTTTCAGAAGTTGAAAAGAACATTACCTAAAATTTGAAAAAAGAGATGTCCATGAGACAGCAATAGATTGTTGATAATGTGGGAGAGTTTCACCCTTTTAATAGGTTTATCCCGACTTAAATTTAGATTCAACTAAATATTACAAAAATATTAGTGAAAGTTGTTGATAATCTTTTGATTAGTATCAATTTGTATTTTCAAAAAATTATTTTGTATAATTAACTACAGTAGAAGTGTATAAAACATCAACAATTATTTATTCCTTATGTTTTGACTTATCATACTACTGAGTCTATTTTTAAAATTAGTAATTAAATTAGCCTCCTATACTCTTCATGTCTAAGCAGTAATTGCCCGAGCATAACACACCGTTGGATGTGGATTGTTGTCTCGATAACTGACACATAACAGATTTTTTAGGATACTAAAATATCAAAATATCAAATATGGCTTAAACCTGAAACTATGAATTACATGTGCTAATATAACGAATCTTATACCTCCAATAAACTTGAATCTATATATAAAAATATCGTATTGCCTGGTTTACGGTAGTCTTTATAATATTAATAACTTTACGTGTTAAAAATCTTAATAATAAAAAATATGAAAACTTAAGGAGTTGAAGACTGCATTTCATCTCATACCAATACTTTTATTTTTATTAACGAGGTTTTATCTATTTAATTGAACTTCTTAAATCATGTTTTTTTTTTCAAACTTTTTACAATGATATAATTACAAATTTTCAAAATAAGGCCTCAAGGGTGACAGGTAACTATCAGCCCTCTCTGTCTCTCCCATTTCCATTATTGATTATAATTGAACAACGCATGAATGTTCAAAATCATGAACATATACAATTCACAATTGTACTGAAAAAAAAACAATAATTAGAAAGAAAAAAAACAATTGTACTGAAATGGTGATACAAAAATGAAAAAGAAAATAATCTTAATGAGATGTTAGTCAACAATTATTTAGAAACAAATTTAATTAAATACATGATTCAACCAAATATACATAATTACAAAAACTTGATCCTTACAAACAAAATATATTTCCAAAACTACCCTTCCAAAAACAAAAAAATCAACCCCAATAATGAAGTTTCAAGAAGCCAAGAGCCTTAGCCAACCTTAATGAAAGAAAGCACAAATAAATGGCCAAGAGACCAAACCCCAGACCCCTATCAACCCTCATATTCTTCCTTGGCAAAATCACAAGTGCCCACAACAACCCTCCAATCAAGAACCCTAATGTCTCATATAATGAACTATCTTGAGCAATTACATATGGATTTGGATAATTAGACCATGATGTTATTACAAATGAAATCCCCAAACCCAATAATGTATTAAACATAGGACCGGCATAGCAACCTGATATAGCCACTTGCACCCCATTTGCCCCACCATTCACACTCATTGCCACATTTGCTATCAAATCACCAATTGAATTCCCCCATGCTAGGATTGTTAGTCCTAGTATTGAAGGGTCTATACCAAATATATACCCTAATGATACCATCAAAGATACCAATTCTTCAGCTATTATGTAAGTCCATGTAACACTCATCAAGAATCCATAAGCTAGCCAAGGAAATAACCACTTCTTTGGGGGGCTACATTTTTTAGTAGTGAAAAATGCAATACTTCCAAGAATTAGGCCTATTGTTCCTGCTATTATGTAGGTGATTAGGCTTGTTTTACTTCTTAATTTTAGTGAATTATTAAACAAAGCAGCTAGTAGAATTGGTGCTAATGTTACTGAAGCAACTGCATATGGTTTAGACCATTTACTGTCGCTAACAACGGGAATTGTCAATCTTCTTGGTAAGTATAAAGGCAACTCGAAAATGGACCGAATAGACGAATCAAGATTTAAACAACGTTTTTTACTTTCTTGCTCCTCTTCTTGAATAATTTTGTAAGCGAAAATTGGCTTTTCTTGATCATCAACACAGCCGAGTAATGGTATACCTGATTCCTCTATGTCTAACGAGTTCAAAGGGCTAAACTTTTTTTCATGTTTTTTCGAGAGGACGTGCATTAAGCAAACCACAAGGACATAGAAGAAATATATAGACAAAAAACAAAGGGCAGCCCAAAGGGTAATTTTTCGTATACTAATAATCAAAAGAAGAGAAAAAAGTGCGAAAAGAAAAAATGAAACATCCCTAACAAAGCACGATTTATCGACCGAAACCTCCCTAGGGCTTATAATTATGCTTATGACTCCAACAACAACACTAGACACAAAAAATGTTCCACCCAATATACTATTTAGCCCAAAATCACCATTGTTAGAACTCGTAAAGGAAACAATACTAGTGAAAACATCTGGCGCACCATTGCCGAGGGAAAGAAGGGTAACACCGGCAATAGCAGGAGAAAGCTTCAAGATATTAGATAAATTTTCTAACGATGAACAGAAATATTCTGCAGTTGTGTTTCCTAATAGATAGAATAGAACAACAAGCCATAGTAACAAAACAACGTAGCCTAAACCCGGGAAATCCCCGAAAGTGCAGTAAAATATTTGGAGATAGTTTATATACCCTTTTGCACCGCACTCGAAATTAGACGCAACGAATATACACTTGAATTTGGAGTTTGTATGGTCACGAAGTGTACTGCAGTCAGCGGTTTTGACCGATTCTCGAACCCGAAAAGAAAGATTTGTAGTTGCGTATGGTTCATTGAGAAAATATGAGATTGTGATATAGCAAATGAAGAGGAAGAGAAAAGCGATATTGAGGAAAAGAGTGAGGTTTTTGGATATGAAAGTTGTCATCTTTGTGAGAAGGGTGTCAAAGGTGCAAATATTTGAGTCCATAAATTTTGGGAATTTTTTGGCTGGTTTATAAGAAATAAATATGTGTTAAAATTGAAGATTTACTTAGAAGGGTACAAAAAGAGTATAAAAATTTGGTATGTTCTAATGGACAAGTAGTTTACAGAATGAGAAAGTGAATTATAATATGTGAGAAATCTAACATACATTGTTAAAATTAAATTTGTCATTATTTGAGGCCTCAGATTTTGAGGGAGGGGTGATGATTTTTGTTTGTATTTTATGTAGGCGCAGTTACACAAATTTTTTAAAAAGACAATAAAATGCTTCTGGGATAACTTGTGAAACAGTGAAGTTTAGAATACAAGTATTGATAGAGATTCATTTTAACCGAGTAATGGTGAATTTCTATTGCATTTGTTTTTATTCCAAATGACAAATCATAAATGAGCTCATGGATAGAGGGTAGAAATCACATATGCCGTCGCTAAGAAAAGCCAAAGCTGTGAGGACTTATCGATACCAAATATTAGCTAGTCTAGTGCAAGTTGACCAAAGGCGAATTGGAGCATTTATCCAGTTGAACTGGTGAAGTTGGAATTAAAATAAAATTCGGTTGCCTAATGAATATTGTGAAGCAGATTTGGTTGAAGTTTATGCTACATAGTATAATATAATAAATCACATGCAAATCAAATTAGACCACAAAATTAAATTAGCAAACTTGCACGTTTAATTTCTTTGGTGTTTATGGGCACATAATTAGGCTTTGAGGGTCTCCTCAACCCAATTTCTTGTCTCTTTTTTGGCACACAAACTTATATTTTCTACATAGTTCTTCTCTAAGTTATTCACATAGTGATACAGCTTTTTACTTACAAAGTTTCTAGAAAAAACTTATCCGCAACTCAACATCTATCCAATCAATAATTTCCATGCATAAATTTAAAAATTTTTTTTATCGATAATGCATAGGAAAAAAAGGCAAATCATTCGACGGACCCAAAATGCAACCAAATGGAAATGCTTTTTTATAACAGATTTGCCTTTTCTTCTACTAGCTCTTTTCCAGATACAATTCCATTTTTGCATTCCTTATAAATAAAAAATGCATTGCAGATCCTAAACAATCAACAAACATAGACAAGATCATTTCATAAATGCGATTGAACAATAATAAAACCGATTGCTGAAAATGCAAAAGTTCTAGCACAAAAAAAAAAATTCAGGCATTGCTGAATTTATTGTGTATGCCAATTGATAAGAAACCAAACTTCAAAAAAATCATTTCTTTTTCTTGGGTTCCATAAACTTACCGAAAGTGCCCTTGCGCTTTTTCTCTTGATTTCTGCCACATTTAGTCGGTTTACCCCATGGAGTTAGCGAAACCCTCCCGTAGGACCCGCTACTTTTGCTCCGACCCTCACCTCCACCATGTGGATGGTCTACTGGATTCATAGCCACTCCTCGAACCACTGGTCTTCGACCCAACCACCGACTCTGCCCGGCCTTCCTAAGCTTTTGAGTGTTATGGCTAGCATTTGAGACCCGGCCAATCGTGGCCCGACACCTGGAATCGATCAATTTTTCGATGCCGGAGGGCAATTTTACCAAACAGTTTTTTGAATTTGGCTCTTTCATTATCTTAGCACAAGTGCCAGCAGCTCGAACTAGTTTCCCTCCTTGACCTGGGTTGACTTCTATGTTGTGGATAAATGTGCCGATTCGCATAGAAGACAGTGGCATGCAAGTTCCTACTTGAGAATTGATATCGAGATGTGCCATTTGTTTCATCATCTTGTCCTTCAATGAAAGACTGCCAGCTGCATCTGTATTATTCAGAAAATACAAATGTCGCATCAAGCAAACAAGTTACATAAGATTCTAAATAAACTGTGGGAATATGATTTTCGCACGGCTAATGTTATATGATATACAATTTTAACATAAATCAAGTCTGCATTCAAAGTCAAATCGATTAAACCACCCACTATTGATAATCTAAACCGAGGTAGCACAAAAACTCTTAAACACTCAGTTTCCCGTTCCCACCTCGAAAGCCTAAAACACGATATATTTGCCGTAACCGGAGTGTGTTTTGTTTCTATTGCCATTTTTGTTCCCGTTTCTGTGCTACAACGTGTCTTTCACCAAAAACTTCTGCTATACTAATTTCGTTTGAAAAAAAATGTTGAAACGTCTTTCCTTCTTAAGAAGAGAACCTTCAAAGTTTCCTATTTCCACATATTTTGGGGGAATTTCAGCAGTAAGAATATAAATTCAAACACTACAAGCTTGGAGTAATATAATATTCATGTATGTGAGAAATGCCATAGAATAAAAATTCACATTTTTCTAAGTTATTCATAAACTACTGGATCCATTAGACTGTTACACTTAGCTGCAAATATTCCATCCTGTATTCATTCCTCCAATCACTTTCTACTAGCGACTCTCCGAATCTAAAAATACAGTCCATTTCCCCCACAACAAACTTATTTTAATGAGAAAATATTGATCGCTTTCTTTTCCCTTCTCCAAATATCTAAGAAACAAAACATAAATGGGATGTTTCTTGCTCACGAACCATTTATTTGTTTCAAATTCGAAAAAGATGAAGATGTGAATTGTTAATTTAACAGCAACCAAAAGCATTTTGGAAAATGGAAGGCAAATTAGCGACGTATTTTAGTAACTGTAACACGAAATAAAGAAATGTAGATAACATAGTATGAGTACCAGTAGATAAAGAACGAAAGGTATGGTTGGTGAAGGAAGTAGATGCAGGTTGAAGAAACCTTTTCAAGATGCAAGCCCTCCATAAAGCCATGAATTCCTATCACTGTGAATTTGGGTTTTCCTTCTGCAAAGGGATTTAGGCTTTTCTTTTAAATAAAACAAATAAAAAAATATTTCAACAGCATCATTATAGCAAAATTTAGATTCAGCAAACATACGAGTATCAGTCCAAAACTAAGCACCAAATTGCTAAATTAAATAATATAACTTAGCTTAAGAACCTTGCCCTCAAATTTAAATAAAAAATCTGTAACAGGAAAACCGCCGGGTTCTGATAGGGATGTAAAGGGGGTCGGCAGGGTGGGAAAGTTCCTTTGGCCTTTCTCCCAGACACGATGGAATTCCCAATCCCCACTATAGTTGTCACAGAGGCACAAAGGGTCAGGCCCGTGGAGGCGTGGTGCGTGCCTGAGGACTCCAGGCACATAACAAAAAAAGTGCAGTAAACTGTTAATTACCATTAACCTACCTAAAATGCAATAAATAGGCAAAAAAACACATTAAATCATACTCATTCTAGCTACTCATAATCACCATAAAAAATGCAAAATCAAGATATTAAGTTCAACCAAACTACAAAAGTTACCAAATAGTATTTTTTTTTTCTAGATTGTAGACGCCATAGATAAACTTGAATTTGATTCTAATCGCCCCATCACCATCATCACATGTTTCATATCCAACATCTTCATTCTCATCATCTTCATACCCACCCTTTAAGTCATCGTCTTCTTCTTCTTCAACTTTTAGAGAGACTAAGCAACTCTTTCTCCAACACTAGATAGTGCTACACTAATTTCCCTTTACTCCCTCAGCACTTGAAGAACTAATGAGATCATGATCTTGAGTTGGATGATTTTGTTACTTTTACCCAAAAAAAAAATCTGATTGATGAAAACATATCTAATAAAATCGTTACTACTTCTTCAGTCTCCTCCTCTTTTTTAATTATATATTATTGTATTTTAAAGGCCAAGGTTATACATGTGACACAATCCTAAAAAAATCCATCTTACAGAGAGGCGCGCCTTAAGGCATGCGGCTGATGAACTGCGCCTTGCCTTGCCTAGCCTTCGTAAGGCATTGGCCCTTGAGCCTCGAGCAATCGGAGTCCAAGTCACACCTCCCATAACAACTATGATCCCCACTCCTTGATTCCTTGCAGTTGTTAGTTTTTTATTGTCCAACAAAATTCTATGATTTAGAAACTGAAATACCAGCAAAAGGGATCAAAATAGATATAATTACACCAGAACAATATAAAATAAAAATCCTAGTTGTCTTATGAGAGTTTGTTGAATTAAGGAATAATAAAGTTTTTTTATGAATAATTTAATTTTCTAGCCCATCAGAATCATACAGACAGCTCAAAGTATTCCAAAGCCTGAACAATACAATCAGCCCAGAAACAAACTACATCAGTAACCCACTACAAAGATCATTATCAGCAGGTATTTTCTTTCTTTTCCTATACATGGAGATTCTACTCCTCACAACAAATTGAATCTGTGAAAAACAATGGTTAACTGAAAAACTAGGCGTAATAAACTTAATCTAGTGATCTTTAACTTATCAAAGCAAAATCAATGCATCAACCTTGATAAGCTCAATTCTTTATGGGTCCATAGAAAGTCCAAATGAAATCCATTATGGAATTTGTTTGCAACCCTGCGGGAGAGAAAGGCAAAATTCACCCATTTTGAATTTGGAAGTGTTATATGGCTTCACCCCTATTAAATAATGGCCATTTGAAGAACACAATCTAGTTTCTACAGACTTCTTAAGAAAATAAATTGGCAATTGAAGGTTGTACCCTAAAAAACAAGACTGCAGCGAAATAAGCCGAGTATAACAAGTTACATCAAACCATCTTGTCCAAATAATTCCAGTTTGTCACAAAATCATACGTGTTTCTTCTTCATACTCTTCCCAAGCTTGACATTTTGGGAACAACCATCGAAGATTCTAAACAATGTAATTTGGCTTTCTTACAACTCCGTGTAAGAAATTATTACCAATATATTTCTAAATTCCTAGTGTTAAGTTCGATTAGGATTAAATTGATACTACCGTTTTTCCAACTTTGAAAAGCTCACTTAATATCATGCATTTATCTTCAAACATCATCCTAAGTCCCGAAGTGAATGAACTGAGCAGTGACACTAAAGCTTAAATTAGAACAATGAAATTTACTTCCTACAGCATGAACCTTAACTCAAAAGCATCAAATGACAAAAAGACAAAGAAGATATACAAAGTTCAAATGCAGATATGAAAAGCGAAATCAAGGAAAAGCTAACCTGATTGGATATCGATGTGTTAGAATCGAAATTGTAGGATGGCACAAATGTTTTTCACAGAAGAGAGGGTCGAGTAGGGGCAACAGCGGAAATTGGAAAAGAAACCATGGGAGCAAATCGGAGGAGAGCAGAAAGAGGGGAGGCGGCAACGAGAAAGAAACCCTACACTACAGAACTAGAAGACTAAACGACGTCGTCTTAATGAAGGATCCAATAACATTAAACGGATCCTTTGGTACTTGACCCGTTTTATAAGGTTAAAATTCAAATTAGAACAAATTGAAGGGCAAAAATTGAATTTGTCATTTCAAGATTAAAATAGGTTACTCCGCTTCAATTGTCGTCTTCCACTCCACTCTGCGACTGGCGCCCAGCCGAACTCTTTTTCCCGCCTCTTTTCTCTCGCTGTAAATTTAGTCTCTTCTCTGAAGAATCAGAACCAGAAGAAGATGTTGTGGGTGGACAAGTACAGACCTAAGACTCTTGACCAGATTATGGTCCATGAAGAAATTGCCCTAAACCTCAAGAAGCTGGTATTACTCTTTCCATAATTTGTGATTGTCGTTTTAATTCAATCTCTCGAATCTACCTCCCTCTTTTTATTCTAGGTTTTATTTGTTTAATTGGGTTCTTTGCGTTTTCTTAATTTGAAGGTCGCCGAACAAGATTTTCCGCATTTGCTCTTCTACGGTCCTTCTGGTGCTGGCAAGAAAACCCTAATCATGGCCCTTATTCGTCAGATTTTTGGTCCCAGCGCTGAAAGGGTCTGAACTTTGATGTTTTACTTTTTCAGAACTACAGATGCTGTTTGATTTTGCCTTTGTTTTACCAGTAGGTTAGGAGTAACACTTGTTTTTTGTTTTCAGGTGAAGGTGGAAAATAAGACTTGGAAAATTGATGTATGTCTCCCTTTCCTCTTTTTCTTCATTGTTTCCCACTTCAATTTGCTTAATTGGTGTAATGGTGTATTTGGATGAAATGAAATATTGGTTATTACTTTTAGGGCTATCTTAGTTTGTATTTGTGGCAAACTTTTCTCATTTAATGTGTACTTTAAGTTTCTGTTGTTTCATTTTCTAAATTTGCATAACCTTGCAAACATAAGTGTTAATATAGCCATGGTGTCTATTGTGTTAAAAGAGACTCATTTGCTTTTGTAATTTCATCAGACAGGAAGTAGGACTATTGAAGTAGAGGCTACTATGCTTTCAAGCACAAATCACATTGAGCTGAGTCCTGCTGATGCAGGCTTTCAGGACAGATATCTAGTGCAAGAGCTAATAAAGGACATGGCAAGTCGTCCTATTGACGTAAAAGGGAAAAAAGGCTATAAAGGTAAATCTGATTCACTTCTTCTCTACCTTGTGTTCTCTCAATAAGCGAAATAAACATCCATATCTAATAATACCTATTCACTTGGCAATGGTCAATTATCATTTTCTCCACTTGGCACATTAGTTCTCTGATGTTCCATTTTGTTAAAAACTTTTTCAGTGCTAGTGCTTAATGAGGTGGACAAGCTTTCAAGAGAAGCACAACATTCTCTCCGTAGATCTATGGAGAAATACAGTTCCTATTGTCGGTTAATTCTATGCTGCAATGGTTCTTCAAAAGTTATTGAAGCAATTCGGTCTCGTTGCCTGAATGTGCGGATAAATGCACCTTCAGAGGAACAGGTGTGTAGAGGTTTTTTGTCTTTTTGGGTATTTTCACTTGTGAATCAGTTGATTTCCATCAATTAAATTGTGACCTAGAAAATGGTGAACATAATCGAAGTTCTAAGTTCTTTGTTTTCTACCTATGTAGCACGGAAATGGATATGGAAACGGAAACCGAGAAACGCCATTTCTAAAAAATATAGGCTTGGAACTGTGGGGAAACGAATACGGAAACGGAAACGCCGAAACGGCATGTGACCGGAGTTTCCGTGCTTCATAGTTTTCTACCCTTGTTATAATTTTCCCTATTTTTCTCCAGATTGTTAAGGTATTAGAATTCATTGGGAAGAAAGAAGGGCTGCAACTTCCTGCTGGATTTGCTGCCCGTGTAGCTGAAAAATCGAATCGCAGTTTGAGGAGAGCTATACTATCATTTGAGACTTGCCGTGCCCAACAGTTTAGTACCAATGCATCACTTTTTTCCATTTCCTTTTTGTTCAATGCACAGCTAGAAAATAAGCGTAAAATTCTGTGATTTATGGCAGGTATCCTTTTACGAGTAATCAAGTCATACCTCCAATGGACTGGGAGCAATATGTTTCTGAAATAGCATCTGACATAATGAGGGAGCAGAGTCCTAAAAGGTCTGCTTATTTTTTTTACGTATTT
Organism: Euphorbia pulcherrima; assembly: GCA_947683365.1. NCBI lineage: Eukaryota > Viridiplantae > Streptophyta > Magnoliopsida > Malpighiales > Euphorbiaceae > Euphorbia > Euphorbia pulcherrima. The sequence continues at coordinate 39,161,253 of CANTUS010000008.1, read as the reverse complement.
CGTAATATTTAGAATGTGTGTTTTATTCCTGTGTTCTTACTAAGCAAGGTCCCTGTGCTGTTAGGCTTTTTCAAGTCCGAGGAAAGTTGTATGAGCTACTTGTTAATTGCATTCCTGCTCAGATTATTTTGAAGGTAAAATGTTTCATTTGATGTTTTCTGAGCTTTGCATTTTCACTTTTCACACTGACTTTTTGCCCCTTTTCTCAGAGGTTGCTTTGTGAATTATTGAAGAAATTAGATGAGGAATTAAAGCATGAGGTCACTCATTGGGCAGCATATTATGTAAGTCGCTTTTTGCAGTAATGATAAGTGATAACTTTGTTCTTGTTCCCACTGATATGATTGGATGCAACACGCTGTCTGTAGTCTGTACTGTAACTGTCAATGTATGCCATGCAAATTAATTAGGTTTTAGTTATTTTAATTTGAGCATTTGGCATTTGATTGACCTTCATGGCGTCAGAAGATTCATAAGCGGATCCAACCTGATTGATATATAGTTATACTAATTTGAACTTGACATTTTTGGCTGAAAAGTCCTGAACCTGATCTCCTATGCTTTAAGATCAATAGTCATTTTTTCCTTTAACATCTTTTGTAATTGACCATAGCCTGCCGTAGAAAATGTCTGAATAGACTCATCATTGAACTTTCTGCGGATATTTTAACTCTTCCAATTTATACCAAAATTATTAGATTATCTCTAGAACGTTTGGAAGATTCCTTCTGTGTACTGCTACTAGTGGCAAAGCATGTTTTGTTTCTGATTTCAGAGACCTAGGTAGCACGGAAACGGAAACCCGGAAATGCCATTTCTAAAAAAATATAGGTTCGGAAACTGCGGGGTAGCGTGTAAATAATAAATATATAGGTGTATATGTATAAACATAAAAGAATATAAAGTTTCCATGAATATAAAATAATGAAATACTAAAATACTGTATATATTTGTTAGTTATAAAACAGTTCTACCGTAAATATTTATGAATAGACACCTATCAAATCATATTCATGTAGCATTAAGGTCACCTAGCATTTGAAGGATTCTAATTCAGAAATAATATATATATATATATATATATATATATATTTAGGGACTTACACAATAAACGCATAGGAAGTTTAGTTTTGGAATGAACCAAAATTGAGTCATAAGGTTGAAAGAATTTCTAGGAAACGGTTTCCAGAATTTGAAGAATCGAGTTTCCAACTTTCTGTAATTGCGGAAATTGCCCCGGAAACGTCTTGTACGGTTTGCTGCTTTGGAAACGCCGAAATGGCATTTCCGTGCTTCATAGTCAGAGATTGATTCCTTATGTGCACTCTGTTGGAAGTGGAAATTGTTTTTTGTAAGTCGTCAGTGAATGTGGCAAGCATTAAAGGGTCTTTTCTTGGTTGAGTTGGAATTTTTTTTAGAAATACAAATCAAGAGATAATATGTAGTTTTGTTGCTTAGGAAGTCTGGCAATTATTGTCATTGTTTTGACACTGGGACTGTTTGTGGTAGCTGAAAAGTGAAGCATATTTTTGCAATTGTTTTCGTTATGTTTTGAAGAGTGTGATTCCTTGATTTGTGCAGGAACACAGGATGCGACTAGGACAGAAAGCCATATTCCACCTTGAAGGTAATAGAATAAATAGCATTTGGAGTTTGGTTTGAGAACGATCGCCTGATATAGCTGTCATTTTTTGTATTGCAGCTTTTGTGGCCAAGTTCATGAGCATTTATAAGGCTTTCCTCATTGAAACATTTGGGTGAAGAAAGTAAGCAGCATCTGTTTGCTAATGGCGTATTGGAATGTTTAATCAAGTTCTCTGAGATTGCGCTTTCTAGTTTTTTGCTTCTGTAATTGATATTTAAGGCATGATCTTGTTAGACATTCTCCTGCTTGAAAACAGACCAAATAGGCATGATTTTCAAAGAATATGATCTAAAAAGTTTATAAAACAGGATCCAGAAGTCAAATGAGCAATAAACATGTATAAAACATGAGCTGAGGGGCAGTGTGATCTAAACAAATATTTTTTTTTGTTTGTAATATATATAAGTATCTTTATTGAGATAATCTTGTTCGGGACTTAGTAACAGTTAAGGCTCCCCACCCCTCCTAACAAGTGTATGTATTTAGTGGGCAACTTGCTCAGGTTTGCTCTTGGTCTAAACAAATATTTCAGTAATCATCAAAGAATAATGTATTACTCCATAATCTCAGTTGAAGGAGCATTTAAAGAACAATATTTGGTAAACAATATATTTCAACTATAAATTTAAGTATATAATACCATAAAATATGCAAAAACAAAAAAGAGCCGGAGACGGATTCGAGAAAACTTTATTTGAAACCACAAATGGAAATTAAAAATTACAATAAACAAATCACGGATAAGAGCCACAATGAATTAGTAATTTATTGTGTATCCATCCATCCAAGCAGAACAGTTCTTTTACTACCACTGTGTGTGTTTCTGATACACCATAACATCAAACCTCTGTTCAATCCCACACAGCATAACTCCTCTTCTCTTTGCACAATCAGAACTGAATGTTCCATGCAGTTCCACTATGTGCTCTCACAGATTTAACTCTTCTGATGCTGTTGGCACATATGGATGAAGACAATGGAGACAGCAGACCAATCCGCTTCTCTCCCATAACAACACTAATATGTGCATGATATGATAACCACCTCAGCTGGACTTCGATTTTCTTTTCCTAAATGACTGTCTTGCTGAAAGGGGAAACACTATTTCCATAAGATTGTGAACTACACCCTTGTCATATATATTTCTCTTCGGGTCAATGTCAATCTGAGCATCTTCGAGGGGGGATCTCTTAAAAAACGATTTGCATTTGCTCTTCTGAGGCTTTGCTTCACCACTCAGCCCGCTTATGCTTGCTTTAAGTGCCTCAGCACTTACTCTTGCTTCGCTCACTTTCCTTTGCCAGCTCATGTAATCTTGCCACTTGAACGTCTATATATTCACATCAACAAAATCAGATATAAGTACTCAACAGTTGACATTACATTTTGACAAGGCCCTTTGAGGCTGGCTGTACTGGAATTCCCAAAGCATACCAGATCCATAGCATCAGCATTGTGAAACACAGCGTAAACTAACCATAGTATGCAAAACACATCACAAGTATTATCAAAAATTCAAGCGATATCATAGAATTAAGAAAATAAACACAACTTCTTTGGAAACGTGATCGCCCGGCTTCATCATTTCGTTTCTTCATGATAATGGGGAAACTATTTAATGTGTAAAACTAAACTCATCCCGGTAGAACATACAAACTGATCAACACTTCATGCAAAAGCTATTATTCTAGCAAAACGGAATGGAAGGGGATTTAAATCGACAAAGTTGTATCTTGTCTAACTGTTAATGTCTAATCAGATAGGACACCCATAAGCTGTCTTTCAATCCATTAATCACCACTGGTAAAAGACACATAATCCATTTTCCTCACTGTACAAGGAAACATGTAGAAGAAATGCATTTCTAGAGCTACTATGAAGCCAAGAGGTTAGAAGTTAGAACCCAAATTACATTAAAAACGTGGGCAATTTTTTTAGTCGATTTCTATTTGTTCATCTCGGGCACAAGTAACCACCCACAAGTTAAAGACAAATTATTGAAAAAGTAATTACAGTAACAAGATCCATTCTTCATCCGGGTTGAAATGCATATAAAAATCTTTCATGTCATTTAAACAAATTATCTCATATCCTGGTTCAGTTCTGTAAAAAAAAAGTTAGGGGATGAGCTAGAGGAAGAAGACACTGGATTCAACAACAACAACATTACACCAATGCTTAACAAGGCTCCCGAACAAGCGGGGTGGACTCTTTCTACTTCATTTTTTTTGAAAAAAAACTTCGGACTTCAACACTCACATCACTAAAGAGAAAAGAAAATGGAGCAGAACAATTAAAACAAAAAAACATAAAGCTGTAGCAGTGTAGTGAGCTTGTGGTACAGTCATCACAAATAGGTCAGCCCACATATATTCCCCTGGTATTTAGGCAATCGTGTGTTTTATTTATTTAGGGAGTAATATTCTATTATTTACAGTTTAGCTGTTTCCGTGGCATTAATTTGACTATTCCTCCTACATAGGATGTTTTCTTCATGCCTGTATTTTTACGAAAATAGGGCTCTTTCCCTATTGTAAGTTGTAACCTCTTGTGGCCTCCTTAATTTCAATCATAAATAATAATTTAGGGGAATTCAATATCTCTTATAAATTAACAGCGATCTCCAAATGTACGTTCCACGAAGACCAGAAAAGTCAAGGGGACCAGTACATACGAGATCCTATTTGCAAGCTCATAACAACCAAATTTAGGGAAATGCTCTACAGTTTAGAAAGCCATAATTTATTTGCACTATTTCGATGCCCTACATACATGCCCCTTGCTGTTATATCTGGCATTCTAAGTTTCTAACTAACATCCTTTTTCCTAAAATAGTAAAATGCAAAAGAGAGCAATTTGCAGCAAAGGAGTCCACGGCTTCAAATTGGAATGCTCGTGTGCCATTAGTCATCAACAGACTCTGCTAATATTATGTTCAAGAAGAAAACAATAAAACAAGATAGCAGAATTGTAAGGCAAACAAAGCAAACCTCATTTGTTGTGGTGTTCTTGAGACAAAGGTTAGCATGATATGCAAAGAATCCTGCCAATAAGAGAGATACTACAGCAAGAAACACCAAAAGAAGTATTTGAGTGTTATATGAAGCCAACAGCCACTGCAACCGCCAAATAACAACTACTCGTAAGGTATGGAAAACTGTAGCCAAAAAGTCGGAAGAACAAAACAACTTATCACTATTCCCCCACCTGTACAACATGTGGAGCTAAACTACGGAATGAATTTTCAACACCATAATAAACTGCAAAAAACAAAGACATGTCATCATCAGATTCATTAATAAAAACAACCATTAACTAGAGTGTTCACAAGGGAACTCATTCTACCAGTCAAAATATACACAATCTTCAATTCTTTAAATCGACCAGCAAGAATTAATCCTAAGGCAATTGTGCCATACAAACAAAGAAGGAAATGCCTGCAAAACAGAGACAAGAAAATTCAAAATAGTGCAACTGATTTCAATATATGTCAAACAAATACTCCTATGTGCAGTGCAAAAAATATAGTTTGCTAACAAAATCATAAACAAACTTACCACAAAAGAAAAGCCAAAAAGTATCTGGTGTTTTTCTCTCCTATACAATTATTCTGCAATACAAAGAATCAGCAGAGCTAATGGTATTTTATTTGTTCTAGAAATGAAACACATCAACAAGGAAATGAAAAATTTAAAGAGTACAAACCATCCATCCACAATGATGGTCGAACCGTGCAACACATCGGTTGCATATGCTACAGTGCTTCGACCTAGCAGGTCTGCATCCAGGTGAAAAATCCAATCTCAAAATTATGAAAATAAACAACGTACTCCATATACTAGTCAAAGTACATACTTGGGTATTTTACATGTAGAACATTCTTTCTTCGTGAAAATTATATCGTCATATGGATAGGCAGTGAGATATTCTGAGACATTCTTCTCCTTCACAGTTCCTGGATCAGAGCAGCTAGTCAATATAAAGAGTAGAACACCAACACCAACTGCCAACAAGCTTGTATGCCTGCAAGAACAAAGAATATTCATTCTAATAAATTAAATGAATTCTATTGCAACAGAATTTTAAGGACTATAATTGTGCGAATACCTATGAACTCCACTTAAATAATATCCAGGAATATAGCTGAAGGAAGTTGTAGCGATGAAGTAATAGGTTCCTCCTATAATAGCCAAATATATGACCTGAATTCAATAGGATTTTTAAGTGCCAGTTGGAACCCCTTGCTTTAAAACGAAGTGGCAGCCACAAATTTCATAGATAAGAAAACTGAAACACTTTCTCATTTAAGAGGCAATCGAATGAGAAATGTAGAATATCTTTTCAATTCACGGCCGTGTTGAGTATGATATGGAGATAATACTTTTTCCAGCTTTATTAAATTGATCTCTCTTAATTATAAAAGGTTTAGAATCTACATCCTTTCACTTAATTTTCGCATAATCTGGTAAACTCTGGCACGAATTGCTTAAAAACTTCCTTCCATGTTTTGAACCTGTTCTCTTATTTATTAATTAAAGCTGCAGCCAACACACAGGGCATTGATATTGAATTATCTGCTTCTAGTTTAGGTATAGATGTTGCATATCGATTTACAACCAGAAGACAAACTCTTTTCTGTAATGTCCTCTAAATGAGCTACAGCTCCAAGCATGACCAATAATCAAATACCAAGCATTCAGAGTAATGTATGTATATAAAAAATCATAAACTAAAATGCAATTTTTTTCAACAATTAAGAAAAAAAATCCACTTTTTACTATTCATATATCCATGAATCGTCCAAGAATTCGGAAGCATAGACAAGAAAAAGAGAAACGTTTACTGTCCCAGAGCTCAAATGGCTAAACCCCTAAATTTAATAACAAAACCAGCACGAAAAATCTCCACTTCACCATTACAGATAAACAAAACACGCAATTAATCCAATTGAACCCTCTAATAACTATCCACCCTAAAGAGAAAAAGAAGGGAAGTGTGATGGGAATACCTGTAAAATAGGGTTAGGGCGATCGCAGCAGAAATACTCAATTGAGAGAATGCAACTGGTGCCCTTACTCCCAAAAACGGCCCCAACAAAGCGCCTGATCAGAAGCCCCAAATCAATAAGAATAAAAGAAGGGCATCCAGATTGAGATACACAGAGAGAAAAGAGAGAGGGAGGGAGTACAGTAAGTAATCGTAGGCGCCGAAGGTGAGGAAGTAATGAATGCGCTCGATAGGAGTTCCCTGAAAGATGGGCCATTGGCCGCAGAGGAAGGAGATTACCACTAGCAATGTAACGAGTCCATGGCAGACCAGAATCCAGTGAACCTCCATACTCGACTACACAGAGAGAAGACGGCCTGCGTTTGCTCTACTTGGAATCTGGCAAAGTTTTGACTTCCCTAATCAATATACAAGGGCTTAAAAGGACATGGATTTTGAATTTTGATAGAAAATATAGAAACTTTGTACATTTGATAACAAAACTTACCAACAAACTTTTATATATCTTTATTCTAAGCATTTCCATTTGGAAAAGTTCTTTCACAGAGTTTAAAATTATTTTATATATAAAATTTACACATAAAATAATCCGAAACGAATTGATTTCTTTAAAAAAAAATTTCAAGCGATTGAATAATATATTACGATGCATTTGATTCACATAATTCACATAGTACACCGATCTAAACATTTAAATGTGACTATTTTATTCTCCAATGTATTTAGATATGTGTATGAAATGGAAAGTGATTACTGTTGATTATCTTTGTTGTTTGGGTTTAAAGGAAAAATAATTGTTTAAATGTTATTTTTATAATTATAGTTATGATTAATTAATTAGGGGTGTTTGATTTAGATAAGGAAACGGAAAGGGAATCGGGAAAGGGAATAGAAATGAATGAAAATGAATAGCATTGAATTACCCCATCTATTTAGTTCAGTTTATGAAAGAAAATCCAATTCTCTTCGTTCCCTTTATTAATATTTAGTTATTTAAATATATTTTTCGCTATTTATGTATTAAAGCTCTTTTTATGATTTAACTTGTTTTAAGTATAATTGACTAATAAAAAATTTCCTTAATAATTTTGTAAAAAACAAACTTCTACATGTTATGAGCATGTTAAACATATACCCAATGAACAACTATTTTATCTTCACCTTTTGGAATTAGAATGAATTAGAATGAATTTGGACAGCTGAGAATTGGAATGAACAACCAAAGAAATACCCAGAAATCCATTCATGAATATACCTAAAATCAACCAAAAATTATTAATCAAAATCAGATAACCATTCATTCATTGATTTGAAACCCACAAACAAAAAATGATGTCCAAGATGCTACAAATGAAAAATCAATTTAGGAGTAAATTTGAACCTGAGAAACAAGTTCTAACAATATCCAGCAAACTACTTTCACATCCACATCTAATTTGGATGGGAGAGAAATCATTAACTTGAATTTTCTAATTGAAATCCAAATGAATTTCACCTTTTTTCCTAAAAATTTCAGCTTCATAAGCACATTCAAATGAACATGATGTTGATTACGAGGATGGTAAGGTAACGGCGTCGGAAATGGAGATGCGGCGACGTTGATAGTGACAACGGTGACTGTGACAGCTACCATGGAGGAGTTGGTGGTGGCTGCTAGTGCAGGCGGTAACGGGATAAATAGAAAAGGTTAAAGGCAAAATAGGTCAGGAAAGGGTAATAATGGGTTAAGGCTTTTGGATTATAGGAAAAAAGTTAAATTCGATCTTTTTTTTTAATCAAACAGCTATAAAGGAAATTATAAATTTTAATTCCCTTTTCTTTTTTCTTAAAATTTCAAACCAAAGGCCCCTTATTATACATAAAATTCCAAAATAATACTATTAATGAAAATACAATATGGCTCTATTTGAAAACATAACACTACTTTCACGTGGAAAAGTTATTATCAAACAAATTTGAAAAAAATATCAATAGAAATATTATTGGCCAAATACTTTTTTATCCCTTAGCTACTAAGGATTTGTCCTTTTAGTCCTTAGGTATATACGTTTCCTTTCAAGTCCCTTGGCTTTGAATTTTGATACCTAATGTATCCCTTACTTAACGAAACCGTCCTGTAGGTGCCACATAATTAATTTTTTTTATAATGTGGTGCAAATTGGGCATAAGTGCAAATTTCCTTTCTAATTTGGTGTCAAATCGTAAATTATAAACTTTCTTTGTATAATCAGTATACCTCTTCAACGTGAACTCTTCCTATTTCATATCCTTTCTGAATAACTGAAACAAAAATCAATCATTTTACGATCTCTAAGTCGTTGATAGAGATTAAAGTGAAGCAAGAGAACTACTAAATCCGGTGACTTCGTCTTTTTTTTTTTTGGTTAGTTACTTGTTATATTCTCCTCTTATCTGAATTTGAAACCCTGCTATTGTTTTGTTCGTAAACTAATATATAGTGGGATGTATGTTCTAGGTTAACTAAAATCTAGAGTAATATATATTTGGTTGTTTATTTTTGAAGCAGTATGTTCTTGAAATTTTGAAACTTTATGTTGTGTTGCTTTTTTCAAAACAATGGTTCCCCATGAATTCAGATATATTCTTAACACAATAATTGTTCTAGTTTTTTCATTGAAGCTGTGGGCCCTTATAAGGATTGATTATCAAGTAATGGAGGTAAATAATAATAGAAAATATTTAAAAGAATATAGGCTATTTTTTTTTGTTAAGCAAGGAAACAAAATACAAAAAAAAACAACTAAACAAAATTAACCCCAGCAACAGAGGGGAGTTGATTCACAGGTAGAGTAGCACCTATCCTAGGCACCTGGACTCCACAACGATCTTGATCAAGAAGGTGACCAACAACAGAAGTAGGATTTTCTAATATTTTCCATGCCAACAGGGGAAGAAATGGCCATTTTAGCAAGTATATCAGCACATCGGTTAGCTTCTCGGCATACATGAATGATCTGCACTTGGTTAAGGGATTTCACATGCTCTCTGATGTTGCAAAGAAGATTTCGAAGAGGATGCAAGGAGGATTCCTGTTGCGCTCCATTCAAAATATTAACAAGCTCTAGCGAGTCCGATTCAATGATAACATTCAAAAAGCCCCTAGATATCACAACTTGGATGCCCAAAAGAATTGCCCAGGCTTCTGCCAAAAGGGGATAGCCTTTACTAATGTTATAAAAGAATCCGACCTTCCATAAGCCATTATGATCCCAAAGAACTCCTCCAACTCCTATAGCTCCTGAGATCGAATCACAAGCACCATCAACATTTATAGTAACCCAGCCTATGGAAGGCTTTTTCCACTTAACCAAGTCATGTGAGAGCCTTGGCCCTTAATCAAGTAAGATGGCACCCAACTTTCCTTAACGGCATTTATGAAGGTTTCGATCACCACCAATTTGCTTTTAGGAATGTCAGTCCCATTTTCGCATATTCAAAGATTCCGCCATTTCCAGATGAACCATATGACAGTACAGAAAATCTGATTCCAATAAGAGCCCCATAATCTCTTATTCAAGCAATGAAGATTGATATGCCACAAATCATTAGTTGAGTATGAGAAGAAATTAGGCAAGATGTTAACCACTCGTAACTCCTGCCATATCTTTGAGCTGTAACAGCAAACGCGTGGGGTATGTATCACTGATTCCGAGCTTGACAAACAAGAAGCACAAGTCGCATAATCAATCAGGTGTCGACGGTTTCGTTCCTCATTCGTAAGGATCTTACCTTGGAAAGCTAGCCAAGTGAAATATTGAATTCTATGTGGGATTTTTAGCTTCCAAATTAACTTGAAACTAGGGTCAGCATGTACCTCCATGTCAGGCGAGAGCATCGAGAACGCTGACTTAGTCGTGAATTCTCTAGAAGAGGACTTATTCCAGGAAATTTCATCTTTAACAACAGAATTCACATTGATTTTAAATGCCGCCAAGCAAAGGAGAACTAAATTAGGCAGAAGAGGGTCAATAGAAACCAATCCCAAGTTCCATTCTGAGAAATGTAATCATTTACCTTTTTATTAGTATGCTCACCAGGGATAGTATTCAAAACATCCACAAGAGGCTTATCAATGAGCCACTTATCCTTCCAAAAGTAAACAGTAGACCCATCACCGATACTCCAAGCAAGGCCCCTGTTAAAATCTGGCAGCACTTTTAGGAGACTCCTCCACAAATAGGATTTGCGGGTTTTAGTTCCCTCAAAATTGAAAATGTCACCTTGCTTTATATATTTACCCCGCAAGAGGCCATAGTTACTAATGTGGTTGTTTAATTAGTTTATTGCAGTAGTATAAAGTGGTCCCTGGAGTTTAAGTTCATGGGATATTATCGGAGTTATCATTTGACTATTTTGGCGCGATATTGTCAGAAGTGCATGGCTCCACTAGCCTTTGATAAAACTAAATAAAACACTTGCAAACTTAGCTCCTAAACATAACAATACCCTTGCTAAACCAACAAATAACTTCACAATTGTATATAAGTTCACATAAACACATTCATTTGATACTTTATAGTATAATACATTTTAAGTTCACTGTAAGTTGCATTAAACTAATAATTATTAATTCACAGTGTAAACTAGTATACTAAAATGATACATCAATAATTTAAGCTAATACAATAAACTCCTTAGTTTGCATTTGATGATTCCTGTGCAAGCTTGTCAATTGCACTAAGTGATGTGTATTCTTCTTGGACCATTGGCATAGAGTAATTTCTCTCCCTGTTCTTGTTTCTTTAGCAGACCTTGCAGGTTGTTGAAAGATCAGAAACAACTCACAAGAAGAAACCAAGAAACTTCTGAAAATAGAATCAATTGATTTTGTACTGATTTTGTCTCACAGGCCGATCATCAAACAAGGCGTCGATATTAACCAAAAAAAGAACATCTGTCCACCTTAATAACAAGGGACTAGTGAAGTCCAATGCTTTAAGAAAAGATGGGGCAGCTTGGAGAATTTTCAACACTACAAAGTAGGAGACTAGACCGAACCAAACTGGTACACAGAAGAGCATCCTAAAATCAGGCTAATGACATGCTTAAACAGAATAACCTGAAGCGAAAATGTCAAACCGGTAAAGAAAGTTCGACTTTAAAAAATTCAGCATCAGGCAGAAAAGCTTAGTCCATTGTGCAAAGTAAGACAATGCATAAAGTTGCTTTGAAGCCTGAAACAAGGTCCAAAAAGGATCAATCAAAGGTTACAACACTTTGAAGAAACGACCTGTAAAAAACTACAACAATGATTTTCTGAAGTTTAAATTTGAATTCATTAGGCAACATTAAAAACAAGTACTCCTTCCATTTTTAAAAGTTTGACACTCTAACCAAATCATCAAGACATATTTATTACACTGTTAAAATCAATGTTTTAAAAAGCGCTAGGCGCTAGTCGGGCGGCCAGGGCTTCAAACGCCTAGGCGGATTTATAAATTTTTTATTTTTTATAATTATTAATAGATAAAAGTATAAATCCAACTTAAAAGTAAATTATAATATAATAATATTTTACAAAAATATAGTTTAGTATATGAAAACATAAGTTTTAGTTAATTCTTACATAAAAACACATCAACATTAAAATCAATTCCTTAAAGACAAATATCCTCACTAATTTTTTGTGGTTTATAGCGTACTATTTATTGATTTGAGATTCAAAGTGAAAATTGTATGGTAAGAATATTTTTTGTGCATTAGTTTTACCAACCGAGCTACCTTTTTTGAATTGAAAAAATTGAATTATAATTATTATAAGTATCAGTATCTTAAAAAATGCAGAAAAATCGGATTAGGCGGTGCTTAGGCGAAAAAAATCGGACTAGGCGCGCGGTGCCTAGGCGGCAATATATCAGTCAAGCGCCTAATAGCGCCCGAGGAATGAAAAGTCAGGCGGCAAGCCCCAAAATAGCGCCTAGGAGGAGCTTGGCGGGGAGTTTTAAAACACTGTTTAAAATGACTAATTTATCCTCAGTATTTTATATAAAAAAATTCCCATTCTTCTTAATTACTACTTATAATCGATTATCCCTCTCCTAATTAATACAAGGGTAAATTAAGAAAAATATGACAAAAAATGCATTGAAATTCCAAAACGTCAAACTTTTGAAAAAATAAAAAAAAGCCAAAACGTCAAATTTTTAGAATTGGAGGGAGTACAACCCATAGTTTCAAAACCGAGAACGACTGGTCCGAAAATATGTTGCACCATTTATCACTCTAAGTTGTTCTTAACCTATACCCTAAACCCCACTTATGAATGGAACAATTATAAAAAGGACCATGATGAAGGTGAGATAAATAGCAATAATCCGATTTCACTTTGATTTCTATCAAAGATTTAGGGATTTTATACATTGAATTTGGCTTTAGTGACATAGGGATAAGGAATCAAAACATGTAGAATTGAATTTGAGTGGAGAGATTGAATTATATATAAGAAGGTTAATATACGGAGAGATTAAATTAGGTTTGTTAATTCATGATTTGATACCTAGTTTAAAAGATTTTTCATTTATGGCCTAATTTACATCCACGTCATCAACAAATTAAATATGTGGCACCTATATGACGGTTTCGTTAAGTAAGGGACACATTAGATAACGGAATTTAAAGTCAAGAGACTTGAAAGGAAACGTGTATTTCTTAGAGACCAAAAAGGAAAACCTCTAACAGCACAGGGACAAAAAAGGGTATTTGGCCGGTCTTATTTTGAAAGTAAAAAAATGAACAAAATTTTTTTGAAAGTGGAATGTAAAAAAATTGTTTTAGAAGATTAATACAAAATAAAATATAAAAAAATAAAAACAACAATCACGATGAAAAAAAAGATTAATTTTACACTTAATTGCAAAGTATCATATAAATGTAAATTCCGAATTTATAAGCACGTACTTCTCTCTCTATATATATAAACTAAAAGTGAAATGTGGACTTAGGTATGGATCTGCTAGGCTACTCAAACTTGACTAAAAATTTGAATGTAAGCTCGTTTTAAATTGTATAAACAGGACTTAAATATCTTTTTGGATCATATTCTATACATTAAATATTATTTTGGTGTCTAATCTATTGAAATTGCCTATTCGGTGCCTGATGTATTCACTTTTTGCCTATTTAGTGTCTGACATATTCAATATTAGCCTATTTGGTGTCTGATCTATTTGATTTTAGTACATTAAGTATCCATCTAACAATACAAAGAACGTGAAATACATATAATATTGTTTGAAACATGAATATATTTTTGTTGATCATTCATGAATTGTCGACCCTTATTAATCCATTAAGTTATCATACTGAAATTGAATATGTTATGTACTAAATAAGTAAATATTGAATACGTCAGATACTAAAAAAATAATTTTAATAGGTCAGACATAAAAAAAAAATATTTAATGTATAAAATAAATAAAAAATATTTAAATCGTAAAAAGAATAGTCGGACTTGGGATTAGTCAAAATCCAAGTTCACCTTGATCGACCCTCCAATTAATTTTTTCCGTTATGAAAACTAAATTTTCCATTGTTCATTATTATTAGGATTCATTATAATAAAATAACTGAAAAAATGAAATATAAGTCATAAAGTTCTGTATATTAATTGAAATTAATTAATATGTTGGGACCCACTGCTGGGCTTGAATTTTGATATTAAATTCAATCTCATCTCATGCATTACTAATATGGCCCTTTTAGATTCGCCGAGTAAGTGGGCGGGTGGGGCACGTGATTCATTGGCGTCCGAATTGCCCCACCCCCGTATCTTATGCATTTTGTGATTCTGGCGGGTGAGCTCCTTGGGATGCATGTGTTTCAGTTCACCAGTAAAATCCTAAAATCTTCCTCTTATAAATTTTATAAATTTTAAAAATATGTAACGTGATTTAATCGTTTTATAAAAAGTTATTATGAAATTTTTTTTAAATGAATGAATGTGATTTTAAAATATAGTAAAAGAAGAAAAAATAGTCTAATTTAAAAAATAATTTTTTTAATGGTACATCATTATTTTAATAAATTCAACATTCTTATATTTTAACTATATTATTTAAAAATTATATATTAAGATTTGTGTAAGTTTTGATTATTTTTCATTTTATTATGACTTTTTTAAATTATAATTAATTTTTACTTTTTAAAAAATTCAAAAATTTATAACTAAACTAGTACAAAATTTAACTTCAAAATAGAAAAGATTACTCTTGAAAATATGATTTCAAAATCTTAAAAATCATTTTTTTTTGCAAACTTTTGAAACCATAAACATCTATTTAAAAGAAAATGTCACTAAATTCTGGCTTAAAATCATGGAAAGTCCACGAACTTTGCATATACTAACACAATGGTACATAAATTTTAAAACTTGACATAAAGGTATACGAACTTTATATTTGGTCAATATTACCTTTGACCATACAAATAACCTATGACTTATCTCTCAACCGGTAATTCAACCAGTTAAAATAAATGTGAAGATGAAAAAATGTAACTTTTCAGTTCTTCCCATTTTTGATCGTTTGATCATTTGTTGTTCATTCCAATATCTCATTCATCCAAATCCTTACATCACAACGTCATAAAGCAGCCTTCTTCATCAACTTTAAGCAAAAAGCAGATGATGACCGGGTGTGGCGTAGGAAGTGGCTGGTTTTTTCAGTTAGCGGGAGTCTAGACTGACGTTTAGCATTCCAGCTCAGCGGCCTTGGATTTCGTTCTGCTTCTTGATTGTTGTGAAGAAAAAAGGGATTATAGGGACTGAGGAGGGATTGGAAAGGGGCGGAGTTTGGAAAATTATTTTGTTTGAATTCAGAAAAGAAAGCAAAACATATACTATCAATTACAAAATCACAGTTGGTTTAATTAGGAAAACCAAAAATCAAAGAACAAAATTGAATTCAATTATTTATTATTTTTTTTAAATATTCAGGACTGTTATATTCTAATTCTATCTAGTCCAGAATTATTTGTTGTAAGAGTAATGAAAGCTAGTGATAGATTCATGACCAAAGGAAGCTGCTTTGAGAAATATTATTATTCCTTAATCTATATTAGAATTTGAAAGAATCCTTTCCCTTTATCATTTTATTCTTTAGACAGAATAAGAAACTCTATCATTCAAAACAGACCCACTACTACTTTTTCATCACAATTCATAGATCACTTTGCTTCTTGTAATAGTCAGAAAATGGTTTTTGGCTTAAAAATGATGAAAAGAAAGAGACTTTCCCATGTTGTTAATTTGTGATAATGATAGTAAGGATTTGGATGAATGGGAGACTGGGATCAAAAGCAGCAGACCATAGATTTGTGGTCTAAGCTTAAACATATAGATTTCGAAGAAAGAGTTTATATTTGGATTAGTTAGTTGTGGTTGAATAAGTCCAAGTTGAAGAAAAAAAAATTAAAAATAGAGAAACTACAGTAATTTCGTTGCCGGTTTCAGTAAAAAGGAAAGAGAGTCAGATTATCCGTAAAGAGACAAGTCAACGTAATTTAGGTGGTTAAAGGTAATATTGACCATTTTATTAGTTAGATATAAATTTTTTTTATCTTTATATTAAATTTTAAAATTCATATACTATTATATCAAAATTGATGTCTCGTAATTTTAAGCTCTAAACTCTTTACATATATTTTAAATTTACTCTTTTTATAATTTTCAATCTCGGCCTAAAACTGCGTCGTTTTCAGCTGAGACTGAAAACTTAAAAAATAAAGATTTCAACTCCTTTAATTGATTGAATCGCATCGTGCCTCTGTCTTCTTTCAATTCACGGCTTCACCCAAAACTCAAAAGTTCCCCTTCTTGCCGTTACCGCCGTGCTGGTGCCGTCCCGTCGCCGTAGGTCGGTCGCCTGTCGCCGTTCCTTTCATTCTCAGGTTAGTTATTTACTTTATTTTCTTTCAAATATTTGAATTTGAGATTTTAGGGTTAGTTATAAAATTGGATTTTAGGTTTATAATAGTGAAATAACGTGTAAATTGAAGTTGGTTGGTACTTTGTTTGAACTGTGAAGTTGAAAATAGAATATATAATTTACTTGTTTATTGTATCTTGAATTTGTTGAATTAAATTCAGTGAATTATGAAATTGTTGTCCAATTGCGTTTGGAGCTTTTACTACTTTATTTTACTTGAACAGCACTCACAATTTTCTTGGAAATTTGGAATTACAACTAGCTTAAGTTAGTTGGATGAGGATTAGGATTGCAGAGGGGAAGCTGAAATTTGGACTGCCTATGTCTTAATTTCTTTAGTTTCATTCTAGAAATAACATTAACTTCTTAAAATTGCAAAATCTTACTAAAGTGTATAAAACCTCCTTGTTTCATCGTACTTGGACTTTTCTTCCAATGTTGTTGTTTCTGAGTTCTGACTCAATGTCTTCAAGCGAAGTAGCCCGAGTCGAGCCGAGTTATGGCTTGTTTATGTTCGGTTCGTTTAATTTTTAATTGAACACGATTCGAGCCGAACTCGAATTCGAGCTCAAAATTCTGTTCGTGTTTGGTTCGTTTAAGTGTTCGTTGCGAGTTGTTCACGAACAACTCATTTATTTTGTTCATGAACAGTTCGCTAATTTGTGCGCCAACGAACTTGTCTACTTTGTTCATGAACAACATTGCCAATTCAATACATAATTTATAGTGGGCTATAAAATTGGGTTGGGCAATGTTATACATATACTTGTTGTCTAGGTTGCACAGACACGCCTCGAGTGTCCGACACGGACACGCGAACACGGCAAATTGGAAAAATTATGCATTTGGACACGGCTGAGACACGACAACTAAAATAAATTGTCAAACATAAATACTCATAAACAATAAAATCCATACCATCCATAGTCATTTGATCAATTACAGAACAACAAAAAACCAAATCCAAAATAGTTGTTATGTCATGTCTTGCGACTCTATTGCACATTTCAATACTTTTACCAACTATGTGCAACAAATGTGCTTTAAATCTAGTGTATGAAACTTACTTTTGTTGCACCAATTGTTGCATTTAAATGCCGTATTACTCCACCTCCACTACGTTTTTCTATTTTTATCGCATATTTCCACAAATGAGATTCATTAACTTCTACGTGGAGTGTTCGAGGTGTGTCCGCGGAGTGTCCATCCTACGTGGAGTGTCCGTTTGAAATTTGGAGTGTCGGACACGTGTCTGACGAGTGTTCGAAGAGTCTCGGTGTCCGATATGTGTCCGACACTGGGACACTCCAGGTTTTGGAGTGTCCATGCTTCATAGCTTGTTGTATTAGTCTAATTTTATATAGCCATACTTTATTTTAATTCTATAAAAAATTATTTTTGATATGTAATAATAATAATCGAGCTAGTTCACGAACATTTATCGAGTCGGTTCACGAAATTGTTCGCGAACCTCTAATCGAGTTTGTTCACGAGTTAACGAGCCGAGCTTTGGCTTGTTCATGTTCAACTCATTTATAATTCGAGCCACAAAATCATGCTCACAAACTGTTCATTTATAAATCGAGTTGAATCGAGCTTTTATCGAGCCGAACACTGAGTTGTTCACGAATGGCTTGGTTCATTTATAGTACTATTTTAGGCTGGTGAGGTCACTAGGTGAAGTGTATATAGAATTTTAAGTGACATATCTTAGTTTCAAAACCTTTGCTCGATTTCATAATAGCTTTATGAGAGTTGGAGTTGCTATGCATATGTTTTTTATTACCTTCCATTATAGAGAACCTTACAAAATTGGTGGTACTCCCCAATTATCTCATTACAAGAGATCTACCTCCGAGTGTTCGAAAATACAAATCCTAAGTAGAGTTCTTAACTTTTTAAGGAAAGAAAAGACAGAGGCAGTGTGGGGAAGATGAACAATGTAGCTATAGCAACTCCCCCTTCCTTCGGTTAAGCCCACTCCGCCAGTTATGAGTGTATCATACTTGAGTTCTGATTCGTGCTGATCTTACAATCACTGACTCGAAGGGTGCCCGGCGCATCCTAACCTGATGCAATTGCGTTTGCTGCTCTTGCTGCAGTAGTGGTGCATGCGGCTGTCTTATTTGTTATCCTACCTCGATGTGAGTTCGAGGCCTAAATTTGACCCATACAGGTAGTCTTAAAGAATTGGCTATAGTGTCGTAAGTTACGCAACGAGCGCAACCCTCGTGTTTAATTGCCACTGTTAAGTTTGGAACCCACTGCCGGTGATAAGCCGGCGGAAGGTGACGATGACGTCAAGACATCATGCCCCTTATGCCTTGGGCGACACACGTGCGACAATGGCTACCATCCCCACTAATCTTGGCAAGTTACAAAATTATCGGGTCCTATTCCTTCCTCCATAATCATTCTCACTCACAAGCAATCTCAATCTAGTCCTGCTTCAAAATCATGTGGCTTGATGAAACCGTAGAAACTTATTTGGCATTTCCATTAGAACCGATTAAGTGGCAAAGAAATAAACACCACTAAAAAGACTCGAAAAGCATGTATCACAAGCATTATGCATGCAATGTTAGTCAACTTAACCAACCAAACATTGGATTTCAACGCGAAAAGGAGTAGCACAAGTGTGACATAATAGAAACATCTAATTATCAGAAATATATGCATTGCAAGGCCAGCCGCTGTATCAAGATTTAAGGCTACCTCTCTTCCCTTCTATTACTCTAGATGTCAAAAGTTGTATTTTCCAGTCTGTCAGTGAAATGGGTTCAACAATTTGTAAATGGTAACTATCCTCCACAAAAGAAAGACAAAAAAAAACACTAACAAAAGCATTCCTTTGTTTGTTGCCCACCACTAAATCATATATCAACAATATATCTAATGATTTAAACTCCAAAAAGCATTCTTTGTTTCCTGCCCACCAAGTCGCTTATGGATTAAAAAAACATAAATTAGTTCATATGAGAATGATTAAAAAAAACTTAGTTACTGAGATGTGACTTTCTTTAAACTTTCATAGTTTCAAATATGTAGAGCTTACCTATTTTTGGATAGTGTACCATCTATATGATTTATAATAAGAGGTACACTGTCCAAAAATAGGTAAGCTTTGCGTATTTGAAACTGCGAAAATTTAGTGAAAGCCACATCTCAGTTACTAAGTTTTTTTGAATCATTCTCATATGAACTAATTTATGTTTTTGTAGTGCATAAGCGATTTGGTGGAAAGGAAACAAAGAACGCTTTTTGGAGTTTGAATGATTAGATATACTGTTGATATATGATTCAGCGGTGGACAACAAATAGAGGAATGCTTTTGTTCGTGTTTTTTTTTTCTTTCTTTTGTGGAGGATAGTTATCATTTACAAATTGTTGAACCCATTTCACTGACAGGCTGAAAAATAAACATTTGATATCGAGAGTAGTATAAGGGTAGAGAGGTAGCCTTAAATCTTGATACAATGGTTGGCCTTGCAATGCATATACTTTTATAACTAGATGTTCTCTTTTATGTCCCACTTGTGTTTCTCCTTTTCGTGTTGAAATCCAACGTTTGGTTGGTTAAGCTGACTAACATTGCATGCATAATGCTTTTCGAGTCTTTTTAGTAGTGTTTATTTCTTTTTTACTTAGTCAGTCCTTATGGGAATGCCAAAAGAGTTTCTACGGTTTCATCGAGCCACATGTTTCTTCCCCGCTTATGATTTAATTCATTCCGAGTCAAATGAAAATTTTTAGAGTAAATTCAAAAACCAGGTGATTTAATTCGTTTTCAAAAAGAGGATCAAAACTATTTTTTTCAAAATGGGGTTTGTAGTTTCAAAAGTTAACAAACAAATGACAAAAAAAGATCCTCAATTTGAAATTATGTCACAACAAAGGGTAATCTTGTCCATCTTGAACTGAAATTTTGCAGGTTGATTAATAAAAATATAATACACCTCCATAATAATTTTTTTTAGAAGTGTAAATATTTTTTTAACTAAAAGATGATAATTTTGAAAAATCATAAAAAAAATTGCGAAATTTATTCAAATCTTGATATACAATTCATAAATAATATGATTAAATTGCAGTAATGTTGAATTGATTAAAATACTATTTATAACATTAAAAAAAGAGACATTTTGTAAATTTTTTTCTTTGTTTGATAACGGGGTTAAACCTTAGTCCTCACGTCGAAAACAAAAATTTTATGATCCTCTTTTTTAAAATAGCCGAAATCATGAAGTGTGTTTTTGAATTTTACCCAGATTTTTATACACAATCGCCAATGATTGTACCTATTGTACTCAAATCTAGAGCAGTGATTGCCAAAAACAACATATTTAACTAAAATTCTCATTAATTAGTTATGGTTTAATTAATTCCATATTTTGATTGACTTGATTAAAAAAAATGGTAAAATGTTCAATTTTCGAAAGAAAAAAAAGATGGAACCCATTTTTCTACAAAAACAGTATTATCAGGGTGTGGTTATGTAAATTTCCCAAAATAAGATCGTTAGTTGTTGGTGTGCTAGTTTTGCAATCCGTATTCTCAAATCATCACGATCGATTACCCATCGCCAGCCTCAGCTCCGTTTCCCGGTTTGAAGTTTCCGTTCGTCGTATGCATTCAGCTGTTGTCCCTGTACCTTGTCGATCTCCGTGGTAAGCAATAGCTTTCCTCTCTTATCGGACCACCACACTCGGTTCTTTCTATTAAGGTTAGAAAAACTCATTACCCCTAACCGTAAACCCTAGTTCTAATTTCATTATACCTTATTATGGTTTCTCTATCATTAGTCAGTTTCTGTAGGCAATGCTATATTTAATTTCAAATTTTATCAATTGTTCCTCACAAGTTCATCAGAATCATTCATACAGCATTTACCATTAGTCTAATAGTTGTGGTTGTAAACCCTAGCATGATGATCAATGCACTTCGTTAGAAATATTTTGTTCCTCTCATCCTGTAGCCCTAAGCCCTCCCAGTTCCTTATAAATCTCTTAAATCAACTATTGAAATTAAGTACAACCATATCTATCAAAATTGAAATTAGTTTCAGAAGAGTCCAATAATCTCTGTTCAGTAAGTGTTCAATTCTATTAAGGGGGCATTTGGTTTGGGGTTTTCAGGAAAGGGAAGGGGAATAAAAATATATCATTCGCTTTGTTGTTGTTTGGTTAGAGAAAAGAATCAAATTTATTACCACTCTCTCTAACCCATTAACCTCTACAACCTAAGGTTTTGTAATCCCCTTTTCTCAGTCTATTACCCGTTTCCTATTGCTTATTGAACTTCTCTCATTACTATCTACATTAGCAGCCACCACCATACTTTTCACCGTTGCTGCCATTGTCACCATCGTCTAGATCGGCATCGTGCCGCCACTGTTACCTCGCCCTTGCCAGATCGTCTAGGTTCTCATAACCATCTGAAATAGAAATTGTTTTCAAGGTATGGCTGCCTGAATAGAAATTGGTCTTCAAGTTCTCATGTCTATCCCCATCTCCTGGCTATCATTCCCAATTTTTTCCCCATCATTACCTTTTGTCCAGGTTCATCGCTCATGACATATTATGAATTTTTACTTTTGTGAATGAAATTATCAAACGAATTTCAGTTTCTAGGGTTATTAGATTGGAAATTTATGGTTGATTTGGAGTTTTGAATTTGCTATGATAAAATTGGTATAGTTTAGGTTTCTCTTGTCATTTTTATGTCTGATCAAAGAGACTTTGGTTTTATACTTCATACAAATAAGAAAAAATTGAAGCTTTCCTTTATATGAAAATTGTAGTCAGATATGATAATTTTTGGTATCACTGATTATTTTGGGGACTCGGGTGCATCATGCATATACTAGGAATTACACCTCGTATTGGAGACTGAACAAGGTATCTCTTTTGTTGTCTTGTTTCAGAGGCAGCCATGTCGGTCACAGCAGGTGTAAGCGACATTGCCCTAGCTGTCAGGGACAAGCTTAGAGGTAAAATTGGACAAACCAAAGTGAAAAGATACTGGCCTGGTAAAGCACCTGAATGGGCAGATGATGCTGACGAAGATGGTGATATTAAGATGGCTAGGAGTGATGCTCTGGAGAAAGCTTTTCCTACTCAGGAAGATGCGGATGTTGTTAGAAAAGATGATCCTAGGCTGCGCCGTCTGGCTGAGAGCAAGATCGATAATCGCGAGGAAGTCAGGGCAGATCACCGCCGTATAAGGCAAGCTGAAATTATTTCAACTGAAGAAGAGGAAACCCGTCGGCAAGAATGGGCCGATATGGAGGAAGATGATGAGGAAGCAATGGAGGAGAGAAGAAGAAGAATTAAGGAGAAATCGCGATTGAGAGAACTAGAACAAGAAGCTGTGCTCCCTGCTGAAGAAGAAGAGGACGAAATAGAGGAAGAGGATGAAGAGGAATCTGAGTATGAGACCGATTCTGAGGAGGAAATGACGGGTATAGCCATGGTTAAGCCTATTTTTGTGCCTAAGGCTGAGAGAGAAACAATAGCTGAGCGAGAACGTCTCGAGGCTGAAGAGCGAGCTCTTGAGGACAAGGCAAGAAAGAAGTTAGAGGAGAGGAGGGTCGAGACAAAGCAAATTTTGGTCGAGGAGATTCAGAAAGAACAACTTATTCAGAAGAATCTAGAAATGGAAGCTAGTATTGCTGATGTGGATACTGATGATGAACTCAATGAGGCAGAGGAGTACGAGGCCTGGAAGGTTAGGGAAATTGCAAGGATAAAGAGGGACCGAGAGGCCCGTGATGCGATTTTCAAGGATAAGGAAGAGAGTGAGAGATATAGAAACATGACAGAGGAAGAGAAGAGAGAGTATGACAGGAAAAATCCGAAACAGGCTCCAGCACCGAAGCAGAAGTGGAATTTTATGCAGAAATATTACCATAAGGGTGCTTTCTTTCAGGATAACCCGGATGATCGTGCTGCCACTGCTGGAACGTCTGATATTTATCAGCGTGATTTCTCTGCCCCAACTGGAGAAGACAAAATGGATAAATCTATATTACCTAAGGTCATGCAAGTCAAGCATTTCGGTCGCAGTGGAAGAACCAAATGGACTCATCTTGTCAGTGAGGATACAACCGATTGGAACAATCCGTAAGTTTTTCTTCTCCCAGCAAATTTTTCATTTATTTTGTGTTTCTGTCTTGAAGATTTTGTTGCAGATTGCAATTTTGTGTTTTCATTCTCCATATTACTGAAATTTGCTGAACAATTTGTAGCACCTAAGAACATGGTGTTTAGTGGTATATCTTATGAGTCTGGCTGGTGGTGGTATCAGTAATTTGTCTGTCCAATTTTACATCTCGAGTAGTTACCGAAAGTTCGATTATGAAGTGTTTCATGTTGGTCTTGTAAGTAAAAGTGGTAAGTTGTTTTACAACAGTCTGCAGATCTAAATTAAAAGCATTTACTCTTGGCTTGAGGATGCAACTATTAATAGCAGCTTAATATGAAATAACGTATGATATGGCTCGAAATATCTTTCATTTCAAGCTGTTTTGGATGGGTATATTATATGTCAATGTCGAAAAAGGTTTTTCTGTTAGTATGTTTAATTTGAATAGAGCAGCTTTTGTGATTCCCTGACATGTTTACATATGTTTATTTACGTGAGTCTTGACTTGATTTATTATGCCTTGATGGATATAGAATTGATTTTCTTTATCTAGAATATGCAAACCTGCCTTCTGCTCTTGTTTTGGTTTCCATGTCTTAACTCAAGTTGAGAAGAAGTTTATGGTTTATATTTCCTGCCTAACAGAACCTGAACAGTTTTTTTTCCCAGTGAAAGCAGATAA
Source organism: Euphorbia pulcherrima (assembly GCA_947683365.1). Lineage (NCBI taxonomy): Eukaryota > Viridiplantae > Streptophyta > Magnoliopsida > Malpighiales > Euphorbiaceae > Euphorbia > Euphorbia pulcherrima. The sequence goes on along the minus strand of CANTUS010000008.1, from coordinate 39,136,832 downwards.
ACTGTATTTCGTTATCTCATGCCGCATCTCTTTTCAGATGTTAGAACTCTTGGCTTCTGTGGAACACTGTTACTGAACGAACTAACCCGTTATTGACTGCTTGAATTGCAGGTGGACGTACAATGATGCTCTCCGTGCAAAATACAATACAAAAATGGCTGGAATGAATGCGCCTATTGCTAGACCCAAAGGAAGCAAGAAGTTAAAGGATTGGGAAAGACGCTAACTTACAAACAGAAGACTTTTTATATGTATGGGCAAAATTGCCAGTATCTAGCTATTATTTCCTGTAGAACTTGTGTGGGTTGATTTAAATGTTTGAGCCCTTGGAAGTAGCATGTTTTATCAATTGCTGTTATGGTAGGTGCTGCATTTTGGTGACTGATTAGCAATGTGTTAATCTTTGTCTACTTTTCGTAGATCCTGCTTCGAGACAATGGATCGACTTTTGCATCGAGAAAGCAGCTATTAATCAATGCTTATTTGTTTGATCTTTCAAGTTAGATTACATTTAGCAGAGGCCAAATAAAAAAGACTATCTTTTTCTTTCTTCGGCTAAATTTTGATTTTTATATTCCAGAGACCGAAACTGTGGGTGATTCAATTGTCCATAGTTGTGATGACTAATGCTTAGGCAGAACCGTCTTTTTTTTATCCTGTGTATAGTCCAATTATTCATTTTGTCCAAGTATATAGTTATTTGGCCTGTCTGATATAAGATCTATTACACCTTATTTTGTTCCTTTACATAGTTATATCAATAGAGATTTTATATCAATGGAGATTTTACGCTACAAAGCTAAAAATAGTATATGGATTTATGGGTAATAGTAGTATAACTCGTAATTAAAAAGGTAATAAATTGTATAGTATTAGGATCAAATGAGTAACATGAATAGTAGAGGTATAAAATGAGTTATATCTGAGGGATAAAAATGACCATTTTACTCTAATAACTTTTTTTAATATATCGAGTTTTTTATATAAAGTTGTGATTCTTTGCATTTTAGGGCTGTAAAAGAGTCGAGTTATAGCATTTCTGTGTTCAACTCATTTAACTTTTAATCGAACACGAGTTAAGCCGAGCTAGAATCAAGCTCAAAATCAGGTATAAATTGTGCCAACAAGTAATGTTAATATCGATCATAAATCAAATTATGATCTCTGTGTTTATATTATGAATACAAATTATTTCAACTATTTTAAAAATATGTTTTATTATAGTTTTATAAATATTTTATTATGTGAAAATAATAATCGTGTTAGTTCACTAGCCTCTAATCGAGTTTGCTCACGAGTTTTCGAGCCGAGTTAAGACTTGTTTATCTTCAGCTCATTCATTATTCGAAATTAAAATCGGGTTCACGAACTGTTCATTTATAAATCGAGCCTAGTTGAGTTGAACTCTTATCGAACCCAATACCGAACTGTTCATGAACGACTCGTCTTATTTAGAGCCCCATGCATTTGCAACTTGTGAGTAGTACTGTGTTTTTATCCAAACAATGAATTTGATGCACACAAGTTACACAACTATCATAGGTAATTTATTGTCACTTTTGTATAAAGGTGTCCAAGTGATTTCATGTATACGATTTTTGAATATTATAAAATTATGTAAAATGAATTGAATTTTTTTTAGAAAAGAATGTTTCAGAGATAAATATATTGGATATCCGATTCTCTTTTATTTTCATTAATTGATAAGGGAAAGTTTCAAAGGCTAAATAAAAACACGTAACCAAAGAAAAAGAAAAAGAAAAACCACGAGGAAATTTTTATGTAAATTTTTGATAAATCACATCTATTTATTAATAATTGCATGATTTTTTTAATTAATTTCCGTTTCTATAACTTTTTTTTTCAATTTATAAAACGAAAAATGTAATAAAAAAGCATAAGAATGAAGTCTAGCAGCCGCAGGCATGGCAGAAGCAGAAGAGGATTCCCAAGTCAACCCTCCACCCCCTCCTCCTGTATTCTCCTTCTTCCTTTGTATTTCTTTTATTGTTTTCGTTCCTTCTTTTAATTAATTTCACATATGCAACAGTTTCTGGTGGTCTCTTGCAAAATCTCGGGTAAGACTTTCCGCTTTGCGCCAGGTACCAAGGCGGGATTCGCTGTCTCCTTGATAAACAAGAAGCTTGAGATCGGATCTTCTTCTGTCTCTCACATCGAATCCGTCAACAATGGCGAAGATTCAATAAATTTTGGCCCCGATGCAGTTCTTCTGGATTACGGCAATGGCTGGAAATTGCAGACTGTTGCTGAATTGGATTTCGCTGGTAATCAGTTTCTCTTTGCTTGAATTTCTAATGGATAGAAAACCGATATTTCTTCAATTTTTTAATAATTGATTTTCCTTTTTCTGTAAATATAGGGACTCGAAAACCAGAACGCGCCCCTCTGTACAGAAGACAGGATCCCAATGCGGTAAGATTTGTTCTGTTTTTGATTTCTGACTTTGAATTTGGTGTGAAGTTCATGATTTCCTGGTTATATTTTTGCCTTGGGAATGTGTTTGTCTGCAGTTGATTCAAAGTTTATAGTCCTCTTTTAACCGATATCTGTTGCTATTGCTGGATAGCCATCAAATTATGACCTAGCTTAATAGATTAGAAACAAATCTAAGACCTAGCCAGCTTAATTCACCGGAAACTTTTCCACTCAAGTGAAAATGCCTTTTCTGAAAGGCTTATGGCATCGTTAGCTACCTGAACTTGTTCCAAAAATCTGTTACCTCCCTCAAATTTCAAAAAGTGCACCATTTTGCTCCCAAAACGCCACGTGCCGGCTTCTGGTTTGAGAGAGATCTTAAAAATTACATCTTTAGAAAGTCAAAACAATCAGAATCTGGGCCGTGACATTTAGAGAGCAAAGTGCTTTTTGATAGTTGAGGGAGCTATGGGTCACTTTAAAGTCCAGGGAGGCGGCGGATTCATGGGGACAAGTTCATGTGGCTAATGATGCATTAAGCCTTTCAGAAAACACGTTACTTTTTCTTTTTACGGAAGAAATATGTCATAATATTAATCAGAGGCGATTACAATTCTAATCAAAGACGGACATATATTACGCTAAGTCCCCTTACTAGTCGAGCTGCTCTAGCAGGCAAATGTGCGGCCTGATTCGCACCAGGACAAACATAAACTAAACTAATGTAAAGATCTAAAATGTCTCATTAGTTGTAAGCATTGGAATTGTTCATATTTTACAGTTCTTTACATTATAATGCCATCATTTACAGATTAGCTTAATTTGATAGTGATTATATGCCTGGATTATCACCAATGCAAAACATCTCAGCATATTATAATGCCATTCTGTGCTGTTTAGACTTTAGAGCATCTAATAAGCATTTGTATGGTCCAAACTGAAATAATATCTAACTGGCATATTTTTTCAGCAGAGTTCCGGTATGTCACAGCCTGCCAACCGAGTTTCCAAATCAGGAATGAATTCCTTGTACTTTGCTAAGATATTAGTTGCTTTCATTTCACTTTTTGTACTTGGAGCAATTTTCACATTTGCACTTGAGAATCTTCCTAGACTTATATTGTTTATTAACTCGTTTGTATAATACTACTGATGTTTAAGAGATTTTATTCACAGTGATCTTTATTTGTCAAAACCAAAAACTTCAGCTCAGCTGCATTTAATTGAATTTTAGCTCTACTCTTGCCACCTATGGCATAAACATCAAATACCATACTCTAATTAACAATCTTCTTCCATTGGCAAACTATTTACATTTTTCTTATGAGTTCTATAATATAGAGGATTTATGTTGGTGGCAATATTTATTGCCACAATAATAACACAACAAATCAATTATAAAGAATAACATATGGGAAGCAAGAGAGAGATGAGTGGCTTGAGAGGAATACTATAATACAACAAAGAGATTCTCTTGTAAGAACCACATTTATAAAGGATTCTGGCTGTTTTACCCAGTTGGCATTCTATGCTATATTAACTCCAGAGTTGCTGTATATTTCGTTGGCATGAGCTGAAGGCACGTACACTGCATCTAGCAGTGAGCTGTGTCTGCGTCCATAGAATGCATAAACAAGCACTCCGAGTAAGAGCCAGATCGAAACACGGGTCCAGGTGGCAGCCCTGAAACCTCAGACAGATAAGATGTTAGAAACGAGATTGACGAGTCGAAAAATGGCGGGAGAAGTCTTGGATAGAAAAAGCAGCAGATCGTACTCACCCGAGATTAACCAGCAGGTATAGGTTGATGAGAATGCAGATGATTGGAAGGAGAGGAACAAATGGACAAATAAAACCTGAAAATATGATATTGTTTATCAGTAGTCATTACAGGTATTGAGTTGCCTATCATTTACTGCTCTGAGTTACTTCATATGCCAATGCCATTATTAGTACACAAGTCGAGAAATTTTGATATCTAACCACCTAGAATATCTTTTGACATTGATAGCATTATCGAAATGTAAATAATTGAGATACCTCCAGAATGGCCAAAGCTGTGCCTAGCATCATCTTGTTCAATACACGTAAGCACAACTAAACCCACCAGAAGAAGCACACCACCGGTACCACACAACGTATAGCGTAAAGGCCTGCTCATCCAAACAAATATCAACATTATATCTTTACGAAAAGTAAAGCAAGGATTTGGATTCTATAAAGTTTAAGGTTTGTAAAATTGTACATTTCAGATAATCTCAACCACCCATTGAGTTTTAATAATTCAGATTGCATTGCACTGTGGACCCTAAAAACCACTAAAACTAAATCTAAACCATTAAAATTCAATGAATGTTGAGATTAACTGAAATATACAACTTTAGGAAATCCAAATCCGTAAAGCAAAGTACTGCAGTCATCTATTATGGCAAAAAGCGACTACTTTCACATCAAATGCACAAGTTGAAAAGCGAGAACTAACCAAGGAAGACTCAAATCCGTAGCTGCATATGTAAGAAGAAATGCCCCAATGCATGTACATGCTATAGTCCAACCCGCAATTTTTCTTCTGTTCTCCTTTAGGAAATCTGCAAGATTAAACGATACAAGATAAATGTGAATATCTATTCTAGAACGAGTAATAAAGCTTCAAACTTTTCCACATTTAATTTTCAGACAATCTCAAACAGAAAGCATGAAAAGTGCGAGGAACTTACAATTGCCTCGGGCTACTTGTTTTTCAAGTAAAGGATATTTAACAGTAGCTTTCTTCTTGCCTAACAGAGGCAAAGTGCTTGAAGTACACGCAATAATCTCGGACTTTTCTCCCTTAACATCTTTACTATACCGCAATGATACAGAATCAATTGAGTCCTGAAGAGAGGACGGCATTGGCACCTCATCAGGTGGAACATATCTCAGAATCAATACCGAAATCGCTACCATGGTGAACGCAAGAAGCGTGCCTACACTCACCTGCACAAAAAATGCAACAAATTAAGAGCATTCTTATACCTCCCGATTATAATAAGGGTGACTTAGTGCACCAAGGGTCCCACTATGTGGGGTCTAGGGAGGGTCTATGTGGGGTCACAAAGCAACAACCTTATATGTAAAAGAAGAAAGTTGAATTACCATTCCAGCCAATTGGTCAACCTCCATAATGAAGGCCAGTATTCCAGCACCAAGACCGGTTGTCAAAGTGCTCTTTATTGGAACTTGAGTACTTCTATTAACTTCTGAAAAGAATGATGGCAGCAATCCATCTCTTGCCATTGCCATCAATATACGCGGCTGTCAATAGCAAAAAAAGGAGAAAAATTGAGCAGCCATAACGCGCATAAAACGAAACCCTAATAAACTGAAAATGCAACTCAACCCGTGAATATAATCAGGCTCATATTCAGTTTATCTTCCAAAATAATCATAGATATATCTTATATATCAAAAGAAAAAGGAACTCTGATACATACCTGAGGAAGAAGCGAGCCCATCAACGTTGAACAAAGCGCCATAATAGCTCCAGCAGTTATTATGTACCTGGAATTAAAACCAATGAAATAATCCTTAATTGACACGGTTGAGCTTATTTCCATAATCTTTAAGGCAAAGAAATATAGTTGAGCCAACCAAGATACTTACGCTGCCCAATGCATCCCGTATTCAGAAAATGCAGAAGAGATTGGAGTGTCGGGATTCATTGAATGATACGGAACTAGACCAACAATAACAACTGAAACCAACATATACAGAGAACAACAAATAGACAAGGCGAGCCCTATCCCCAGAGGCAAATCTCGTTGCGGGTTCTTCACCTGTTAGACAATCAACAGATCAGGGCGAAAATGGGTTTACACATGAGTCATCAATATATATAACAGTAAGAAAATACCTCCTCTGCAGTGCTAGCAACTGAATCAAAACCGATGTATGCGAAAAATACTGTTGCTGAGCCAGCAAGCATCCCATCAACTCCAAATGCAAAATACCTATCATTTTAAGTATATAAGTCTCTACACAATTGCATATCACAAAATCGAGTTAATCAATACCCTAAATGGTGATTACCCGGTAGGAAGTCCATATCCTGCCCATCCAGTCTTGAAGCCCAAATAACTACCGGCTATTATGACAAACAGCATAGCACATACATTCACTGTTGTGACTATGCCTTGCACAAAGGTACTCTGAAAGAGAGATTTTTTATGGAGTCAATGTGCATAAATGAAGCACTTTAACGCTATAAAATTGATATAAAGATAACTGATAAAGATTAAATGAAATTACCTCCTTTATTCCCACACATAATAGTCCAGTAACTATAAATACCAGAAGTGTAGCACATGGGTCAACCACGATATCGAGCCCTGGAATATGCTGACGAGCTAGAAAAACAGGAAGAGAATCTTGACCTCCGAAAAGCAATGCCTTGAGAAGAGCAAAAAAAAAAAGCCAAATATGAAGCAAAAATCATAACACTACTAATTAATATTAAGAGAAGTCCATTTGACTAATTAATATAAAGTATTACTACCAAGTCAGATTAGACAACCTTATCATTAAAAATACCAACTATTTTTATTAACTTAGCCATATCTTAAACAATTAAAAAAAGTCAACAACTTAGATGGTGGTCTTTCTTTTCTTTAACAGCTCAGTATGAGGATACAGCCCAATCATCAAGGAGACCAACTATTTTAAAATCTTTTTAGCATGAATTCAGAGAATCTGCCCAAAGTCTCAAGGGTCAATGAGAGTTGATGCAATATTTTAATTCAAAAGTCAATGAAATATAACTAAACCTCGAGAAATTAATCCAATGTCCCTGTCAATTGAGAATACGCACAACATAACTAACCATTGAGTACTTAATACAATTAATTATTAACTTAGAAACTTCAAATTAGCATCCTTAAATAAAGCATCATAGCTAAATGCTACCTCAATAATGCAATAAAAAAACATAAAACGAAACTAATTAAACTGCAAATATGAATGATAAGGCTTCTAACAAAGGAAAAGAATATGTTAAGGGTAGAGAAAATCACTGAACTAGATTTGGCGATATCCCACGAGCAACTGCTGACCCACCAATTGTGTATTCCAGTATTAGAGCCCAGCCGATCAGCCACGCAACACTGCATATTGATATCGGTTAAGTAATTTAATAGGACAATACAAATTCTAACAAAAACAACACCAAGTCCACATACTAAACCTAATCTAACATTATACTATATCTGTATTTGATCAAGTCACTGAATGCATTTATAAACAGCTCTTTCAATACCAAGTCGACATTAAGGCCCTGTTTGGCTCATGGTTTTTTCATGGTTCATGGTTCTAATTAAAAATCTCTTGTTTGGTTGCATGGTTCTTTATTTAAGTGTGGTTCTCCATGCTTATTTCATGATTCAAATAACCATGAAAATAAATTAAACTAAAAACTTTAGAAAACCATACAACACCATACCATCTATCCAAACAAGAACTTTCAAAAAACTATACCATATCATACCATACTTTAAGAGACGACATGATAATACTAAATGGAAGAGGTTAACTCGGGTAGCTAAAGAACTCACCCTTCTCCAACACATATATAGGAATAATGATAAGCACTGCCAGCTGATGGACATCTACTTGCAAGCTCAGCATAGCAAAAGGCAGAAAGAGCTGCAGCAATTCCAGCTATCAGAAATGAAATTGTGAGAGCTGGACCTGAATGCTCTCTAGCTACTGTTCCAACAAGAATATAAACCCCTGCTCCAATTGTTGATCCAACTCCTACAAAACCCAACCAATCAAAATTTCAATTGAAGGACGAAATCTTCTACATAGATCACCAATCCAAAGACAGCACAAAGATGAACAGGACAATTTCTATTTGAAGTCCCAAAAACCACAAAATTAATTGAAACCAACCTTGAATCTTAACTAATTGAAAGACTAACAGAAAACAAAACAAAAAATGAATTATATTGGATAATAAGAATACCAATAGCTATAAGATGAGCAACAGACAACTCCTTAGCTAACTGATGGTGAGAATCAGCTTTGGCAACCTCAGAATCAACCTGTTTTCTCCTTACCAAACTCCGAAGGCAACCTCCTACAACACCAAATCCACCTTCCGTCTGGGAATCAACAAGGAAACCCATCGAATTCCTCCACTTTTAAATCAATTTACAGCGAAATTACAAAGAACAATCCAACAATTTTACAAACCCAGAAACTGTAAAAACCTAAAGTCCTAATCTTTATATACAGAAACAACAAACTCTGCCCGCATTCCGACAGATAGGCGCTAAATCTCCGAAACACTAGTGAAAAGGGAAGCGGGCAGAATCGGATTACAGAGAAATTAGATTCTCTCTGCTGTTATTGATAAAGCTGAAAAGGGAAAATGCAAGGAATAAACATGGCGTTTGATTTGTATAAAGCCAAGAGAAGGGACACGGATTCGGTGTGTGTTTCCCAATGCCTGGGAGGGCGCGTGGGTAAGTCGGATGGGGTTTTGTATCTCCGCCAATGAATTCTGTTTGGGTCCCACTCGCTTCAATTATAATTTCGTATCATTACAAAACGCTGGGCTACTATCGAGCTTGATTCGAGTCTGTTTGAATAAATTGGGTTTAATGTTTATTTTATTATAAAATTTGATGTGAGTTTAAATTTATAAAAGTTTAAAGTTATATGAATTGGACTTAATTTTTATATAATATATGTTCAATTGATGAAGAAAAAATATATTTATTTTATACATTTATATTATATTTAATAGTTTATATAGATTTTTATTTTTTTATCAATTAAATTTTTAATTATATATAAAATATTTTTATTTAAAAATATAATTATATTCAAAATTTAACATTTTTTAATAAAATTTATAATTTTTTTAATTTAGTTTATAAAATATAAAAAGAAAAAAATTATCGATGGCCATGAATCGAGCTTGGATTAAGTTAGTAAGCCTAACCTAAACCCGGTCCGAACCTAAAATTTTAAATCATGGGCTTGGATCGATTTAGGTTAGTATTTTTTGTAAAAAATCCAATGGGCCTAATCTAGCCCGTCCGATAAACAGGTCTATAAAAAGGTAGTCCAGAGGTATTTTTTTTACCTTATACGAATAAGTTGGTTAAATCTTTTTATGAGGAGATTTATAATTTTAACTTATAAAAAGAGGTAAATTGGTGTTCTCTTAGCTTTTTTCTCAACTTAGAAGGTACTTAAAAGTAAAAAGCAAAAAATGTAAAGATGGTCGTTTCACCTTATCTTAGTTTGACTAAGAAAATTACATAATTATCCCCGTGTAACACTCAAAATCCAAAACTATCCTCATCAAATAATAATAAAAAATGGGTATTTAAAGTAATTTTTAAAAAAAATAATTATTGGTCCCTAGCATACACTTACTGAGTTAGGGGGGTGAATGACTCACTACAGAATAAATGAAACTTTTTCTCGAAGGATAACTGTTCTGCTGAGTGAGGTCAGCTGGCTGAGTAATAACCTGAAAAATACGAGAAAGTAAAGAACACTGAGATTTTTATACTGGTTCGGCAACCTGTGCTTACATCCAGTCTAGAGAGTGTCTCGGCTTTAATCCACTAATCTCAACTCCTTTACCCTAGGCGAAGAAGCATTTCACAAATTCCCTAAAAATACCCTCCAAACTACAATCGCTCACCCGCTGAATAGAATACCACCTTCTTCTATCAGCAATTCAAACAGAGTCTAAAAACAAGAGCTGGAATCAACTTATTGAATGTTGATCCAGTTATAAATGATCTAATATTACAATAGAGTGATCTATACTATTCTCTCTTGTTTAAAGCAGATTCTCGCTGAGTAGTGCTTTCTAGCTTGAACTTCTTTTAAGTTTGCAAATAGACTGAGTTTTAGCTTCTTAAAAGTTCAGGTGTAATCATCAAGTTCTAACGCTTGCTTTCTTGCTCCTTTTATAGATGGATTGAGAAAGTAGCCGTTGAACTTGCCTTGGCATCTTCTGCAATTGACAACTCAGTAATTCACCCGTTGCTTCTTCAAATCAATCCGTTAAGAGATAGAATTGCACCGTTGTGAAATGCATTTCAACCTGTTAGAATGAAATTTGAGCTTCAATTTGAATCTTTTGTCGTTTGATATTGCACCGTTGTGAAATGCATTTCAATCCGTTAGAATGAAATTTGAGCTTCAATTTAAATCTTTTATCGTTTGATGACAGTCTTACGTTAGAGAGAACTCGGGCTGACTTGCCACGCGTCTTCATCCCATTTCCTCTGGTTTTCTCACATAATGCAGAGTGCGCGATACAAGGTTGGTAGATCTGCAGATTATACCAAAATGGTAATTGATTTGTTGCAGACTTGATTTGGAAGACTTTGTCATTTTCTTCTTAACTTTGAGTCTTATCAAGGCATTAATACTTTTTGTCTTTGTCTCATTAATGTTCCTGTAAAAAGCAATACTAAAAGCAAAGATCCCTTTTTACCTTAAAAGGTAATGTCAGTTCCTTTGATAGACTAAAGATAACTCAGCGGAATATGTAAACGCCAAGCACAGCTGATACAGAGTCTAAATACTAAGTGTTTTGAGCGAATATTATTTGGTAAGCTACCGCGCAAGTACTCAGCTCAGAAACGACTCAGAGTTAAAAAAAATAGCTAAGTCAGCGGAGACTTGAAATTCTACCGTTGAATTTACTAAATCCCTTAGAATCTCAGACTATTTATTTTAACATCATTATTAATTTAATTATCTCACACTTAGCTTAATTGATATGATCAAAACTTAAGCACTACTGAGTCATCTAATGAGTCAGTCCTAACTTGTGCTTGGTTCAACAATAATAATAAAAATTAATATTTTTAAGGAAATTTATTATTATTAAAAATATGTTAAAGAACTATTAACACTATTTTTTACATACAAAGTTATTTTAGATACAACAAACACTATATGTTCTTTTCAGTCATTTAACATTTATAAACTGCTTATAAGTTATTCTTACAGAAACACTCCAACTCCTTATAAGCAGTTTATATGACAGCTTTCGTGTAACACCCCCTATATAGGGAGTGCTACAGTAACTATACTCACCCAATAAACAACTATACTCCACTATATGAAGTTCAATACTTATAGATTTAATATGTATAAATACAAATATAATGTTTCAGACTACAAATTATTTCTCAATGTTAATTATTCTCCAAATATTTCTCAATACCACTTTATATTTCTCACACTATCTAGTACATGTCATTATTCTACAAACCATAATATTACATTAAATTACAAATCCACCTCGAGTCTTTCCTTATTTGCTCTTCAAGCTGCTATCTACAAGTTCTCCACCTACGTGTAAAAAAAAACTACACGCTAAGCAATTTGCTTAGTGGTGTCCATAAAAGAAATATAACAACTTTGAACATTTTTAAAATAGAAACAAAGTATATTTATAAGTCAAAAATAATTAACCAACTTTATGGAACCAAATCACAAAACTTATATAGTAATCCTTTCAAAGTACAATCAAATTTGTATCCAATTTTTCCGAACACTTTAACCACATATTGCCCATAGTAAACAAGTCCTGAATAACGGAAAAATGGATACGGGAGCGGACAAGCCCGAAGCCGAAGCTTCAAAATCAATATATCGGTCAAGCCCGAAGCCGAATCTTCAATATCAATATATATATATATATATATATATATATATATATATATATATATATATATATCATAATATCGGCCAAAGCCCGAAGCTAAAGCTTCAATTGTTTATACAGTACTGTACCCCCCTTCATTGGCGCCAATCTACCCTGACCCGTATTCTACTCGTTTAATAAGGGCAATAAATCAAAGTAACATCTTAAAAATTTCAGTATAAATCATCAATCATAATTCAACATAACTTCGGAAATTAGTAATTCAAATCCTAAATTTTTAAGCATCAAACTTCAATTAAAACTCAATAAAATCAATATTCATACTTTCCAGAAATTTCTAGATTCTGTGACCTGACTTCCCTTGCATTTTCACTATAAAAACAACATCCAATCAAAGAACTTTCTTCTAAACATAATTATCCACATGTCTCAGCTTTCCAAAGCCACTAGAATCACAGAAATCCAAATTGTATAACCAAAGTTATGATCAAAATACTAAACAGTGTACCAAGCTGAGATTTTCCGAAAACAGATTTCGTGACTCAACTTCAAACGAAAATTTCACATTGAAAATGAACGAAATTCAATAAAGTTTCTCCTGAACATATATTCCTTACTTTCTGTAGATATCAATAAAATCAAGAATCATTCAAATCGGATTTATATAATGAGAGAAAACATTAAAACAAAACATGTATACAAATCTGGAAAATTTTCCGAAAAAACCGAGAAATCGAAATTTGAGACACAAACCTTTTTCTAAGCTCTTTCTAGCTCTCTTCTACCTCTTTCACCTTTGATTTGCTTGCACTAGCTTCCTCTACAATAGCCATATATAATTCTATCAAGATATTGTATAAATAAACTTTCTAATACCATAAATATGCTTAATCTACCATGAATTCTACTAATTAAGCTTTAGTTTCACCAAAAATCACTCACCTCAAACTCAGATTACTATTCATCCGAATCTTAATAACTGAAATCCTCCTCTTCTAGTCTTAATTCACTAAAATTGATGATGATAGAGGGCTTAAGGATCGATTTCTAACAAGAAATCGAAGTTGAATCGAAGAAATCGGAAGTTTTTAAATTAGGAAAAAATTTGGTTAAAGAATAGGAAGAAGGAAGGAAATGATGAAGGTGAAGAAGAGAAGAGAAGATGCTTGATATGTTATGTATGTATTTTTTTTTTTTTTAATTTCTAATAATGCCCTTGAACAAATAATTAAATGTCCAATTCATCCCTCTTACTTAATTAACTCTTATTTCTTCGTGCCTTATATCCAATAACAATAATAATAACTACAAAAATAATTTTCATGATATTTTAATACCATAGTAATTTATTATAAGCAAATTTTTAGAAATTTCGATTCATTACAATTCTCCCCCTGTTATGAATTTTGGTCCCAAAAATTCCCTGAAAATAATTGCGGATATTGAGTTTTCATTGTATCCTCCGGTTCCCAAGTTGCTTCTTCAACCTTATGATTCCTCCAAAGTACTTTTACCAAAGGAATAGACTTGTTTCTCAATTATTTAACTTCTCTCGCCAAGATTTGTACCGGTTCCTCTTCATATGTCAGGTCGGGTTCGATTTCTACGACATCAGGAGATAAGGTATGTGATGGATCTGATCTGTATCTCCTTAACATTGACACATGGAACACATTATGAATTTTGTCGAGTGTCGGGGGTAGTGTCAACTGATAAGCTACCGGTCCAACCTTCTCTATAACCTCATATGGGCCAATGAATCTCGGACTGAGCTTGCTTTTCTTGCCAAATCGTAGGACTTTCTTCCAAGGAGATACTTTGAGAAATACTTTATCCCTCACTTCATAAGTAATATCTTTTCTTTTTAGATCAGCAAAAGACTTTTGTCTATCCGATGCAGCCTTCAATCTCTCTTGAATAAGTTTTACCTTCTCCTTTGTCTCCTGAATTAAATCCACTCCCATAATCTTGTTTTCACTAAGCTCGGTCCAATGTAATGGAGTTCGACATTTTCTTCCATACAATGCTTCATATGGTGCCATTTGTATGCTTGACTGATAGCTGTTATTATCGATAAACACCATGAGGGATAAATACTTATCCCAACTCCCCTCGAATTCAATGATACAACTTCTCATCATGTCTTCCAACACCTGAATTACTCTTTCAGATTGACCATCTGTTTGAGGATGAAATGAAGTACTGAAATGAAGTTTACCACCTAAGGCTTCTTGTAATTTCTTCTAAAATTTTGAAGTAAATCTTGGATCTCGGTCAGAAATGATTGAAATATGTACTCCATGTAGCCTTACTATCTCATCCACATATAACTGAGCCAACCTATCAAGTGAATAATCCATCCTAACTGGAAGAAAGTGGGCAGACTTTGTCAATCTATCTACAACAACCCACACTACATCATGTTTCTTCTGTGAAAGTGGTAAAGACGTCATGAAGACTATTGTGATTCTTTTCCATTTCCATTCTGGAATTGTTATTGGTTGCAACAATCCAGAAGGAACTTTATGTTCGGCTTTCACCTGTTGACAAGTTAGACATTGAGCAACATAGTTAGTAATGTCTTTCTTCATTCCATTCCACCAATAATGGCTCTTCAAGTTTTGGTACATCTTGTTTGCTCCTGGATGCATCGCATAAGGACTATTATGTGCCTCATGTAAAATATTCTTCTTTAATTCTTCATTGTTTGGCACACACAGTCTATCTTTAAAATATAGACATCCATCTTCTTGAACTATATAGCTGTCTACGATACCCACTTGTGTCCTTGCTCGAATGACCTTCAAGTCATCATCTTTATTTTGTGCTTGCTTAACCTGTTGTAGTAGTACAGGTTGAATCTTCAATTCTGCAATTAAAGCTCCACTACTGGTAAGAGTTAACCCATTATTCATAGCCCTTAGTGCCATCATTATTTTTCTACTGAGAGCATCTGCCACTACATTAGCCTTTCCTGGATGGTAATCAATAAGACGATCATAATCTTTAATAAATTCCATCCACCTTCTCTGCCTTAAATTTAACTCCTCTGTCTTGGCAAATATTTCAAGCTTTTGTGATCTGTGTAAATATAACATTTTTCTCCATAAAGATAGTGTCGCCAAATTTTCAAGGCAAAGACTATTGCAGCCATTTCCAAATCATGTGAAGGGTAATTCCTTTCATGATTCTTCAATTGCCTGGAAGCATAGGCAATCACTTTCCCTTCTTGCATTAAAACACACCCAAGACCACTATGCGAAGCATCACTATAGATTACAAAATCTTTTTCAGGCTCTGGTTGGGTAAGGATGGGTGCTTCTGTTAACATCGCCTTCAACTTCTCAAAACTTTCTTGGCACTTGTCATTCCACTCAAATTTTGCATTCTTTTGAAGTAGTTTTGTCAGTGGGGCAGCATTGACAGAAAATCCCTTCACAAATCTTCTATAATACCCTGCTAAGCCAAGGAAACTTCCGTAGGATTCTTTGGTGGTTTCCATTCAACTGCTTCTATCTTTTTAGGATCCACTTTAATTCCTTCTACAGAAACAACATGGCCTAAGAAAGAAACTTCTTCAAGCCAAAACTCACAGTTGCTAAGTTTGGCATACAATTTATTTTCCCTCAAAGTTTGGAAGACTATCCGTAAATGTTGATCATGCACTTCCCGTGACTTAGAATACACCAAAATATCATCAATGAAAACCACTACAAACCTGTCTAAATATAAATAAAAGACACGGTTCATAAGGTCCATAAATGCTGCTGGTGCATTAGTAAGACCAAATGGCATCACCAAAAATTCATAGTGCCCATATCTGGTTCGGAAAGCCGTCTTTGCAATATCATCATCTTTCACTCTCATCTGATAGTACCTCGATCTTAAATCAATCTTGGAGAAGTATTTGGTACCCTTGAGTTGATCAAATAAGTCTTCAATCCTTGGCAATGGATACTTATTCTTGACTGTCAATTTATTCAACTCCCGATAATCAATACATAATCAGAGCGACCCATCTTTCTTCTTAACAAACAACACTGGTGCACCCCACGAGGATATACTCGGGCGTATGAATCCTTTGTCTAACAATTCTTGCAACTGGATCTTCAACTCTTTCAGCTCAGCAAGCGCCATTCTGTATGGTGCTTTGGATACTGGTGCGGTACCCGATAATACATCAATTGCGAATTCTACATCTTTTTTTGGTGGCAACCCCGGTAGTTCTTCTGGAAATACATCAGGAAAATCACATACCGTAGGAATATTCTGCAATTCTAACTCACCTTTCTTCGATTCTAGAGCGAAGATTAGGTAGGCCTGACATCCCTTCCTAACCAGCCTTTTAGTCTTCATAAAGGAAATTATGTTATAGAGATAATCTGATCTTTCCCCCATGATAACTATTTCTTCTCCATCAGAAACTTGAAGTGACATTCTTTTGTTTTTGCAATCCACCACAGCTTGATGTTTCGATAACCAATCCATTCCCAATATAACATCATAATCTCGGAAAGGTAACTCAATTAAATTTGCATGGAAAAGTTGATGTTGAATCATAATAGGGCAATTCATATACACTTTGCTTACTATCACACTGTGTCCTAAAGGATTAGTCACTTCAATATTTTCTCCTAATTCTTTTACATGCAACCCTTTCTCTTGTGCTAATGCAGTACATATATATGAATGAGATGAACTGGGATTTATCAAAGCATAAACATCGTGATTAAAGAATGAAAATTTACCGACTATAACATCAATAGATTCCCGAGTCTCAGGCCCTCGGATTGCAGAACTTTGCGCCATTCCTCCCGGTCTACCACTCTGTGGTGCTTGTTGAGCCACATTATATCCACTTGTCTCACTAGCATTTCCTCATCCCCTTCCTCTTCCACCTTGCATTGTAGGAGTAGGAACTACTGTAGGTGCAGATGTACTTATCTGTCTTTGAGGATAATTTGCAATTAAATGTTCCCTTGAGCCACATTTAAAGTAGACTCTACCTTTTCCCCAACATTCCCCTGTATGTATCCTTCCACAATTAGAACATTGTGGAATATTTCCTCTGCCTCGACCCGAAGGTACACTAGCCGCTGACCCCGTACTTACGGTTTGTCTCAGTGAAAACCCTCTGAAATGAGATTGTGTTTGTTCTGATGTTCCCTTCTGTTTCTTACTTGGAGATTCTGAACTAACTGGACCCTGTAATCCCTTTTGAAATCCAGACCTTTTAGCCATTCTTTGTTGTCTATCCGAATTGATCTTCTTAATGCCCGTAGCAGCATCAACCAAGTCATCGAACACCCTAATCTTTTGTGCAAGTAAATGCACTCTAATTTCATCATTCAGCCCATCCTCGAATCTCTTACATCTCCTTACTTCACTGTCAACAATATCATAAGCATACCTCTCGAGTTTGAGGAATTGAATTTCATATTCTAATACAGTCATTCGTCCCTGTCTCAAAGACAAGAACAATTTCCTCTGCTCATCTTTGAATCGTTCACTAACGTACTTCTTGTCAAATTGTTCTAAGAAAAGACCCCAAGTGATTTCTCCGGGTCGCCTTTCTCTCACAATATTATCCCACCACCTCCTAGCTTGTTCTTTGAGTAGACCATGTACACAGTCTAATCTCTCTTAATATGTAAAATGAAGCCTAGTCATACACCATTTAGTATGATCAACCCAATCTTCTGCAAATGCAGGATTCACTGTATCCCCTTTGAAGTCATCAGCCGGAAGCTTTTTGATTCTTTCAAGAGGAGTTCTCTCCTCTCTTATTTCAATGTAAGGTACTACAGGAACTTGAGGAATTTGTATATTTCATAGTACTTGTATGATTACTTCAGTAGTCATATGCTGAAGTAAAGCAGCTCGTGCTGGAGTAGGTTGTTCAGGAAAGCCATAAACTAGTGGAGGTTCACGTCTTTGTTCATCCCCTTGTCTAATACGGACTGTACTCTCAGCATTCTCTTCCTCACTCTGGTTGTGACTACTACTAGCCATAACTTATTCCTGAAAATTGGACCAAAGTGGATCAAACAACTAACACATTATATTTATATCCTAAATGGCAGGTACATACTAGTCCTAGAATCGCCAAAACCTCGCTCTGATACCAACAAATGTAACACCCCCTATATAGGGAGTGCCACAGTAACTATACTCAACCAATAAACAACTATACTCCACTATATGAAGTTCAATACTTATAGATTTAATATGTACAAATACAAATATAATGTTTCAGACTCCAAATTATTTCTCAATGCTAATTATTCTCCAAATATTTCTCAATACCACTTTATATTTCTCACACTATCTAATACATGCCATTATTCTACAAATCATAATATTACATTAAATTACAAATCCACCTCGAGTCTTTCCTTATTTGCTCTTCAAGTTGATCCACTTATTCCACTTTGGTCCAAGCTATCTACAAGTTCTCCACCTACGTGTAAAAAAAAACTACACGCTAAGCAATTTGCTTAGTGGTGTCCATAAAAGAAATATAACAACTTTGAACATTTTTAAAATAGAAATAAAGTATATTTATAAGTCAAAAACAATTAACCAACTTTATGGAACCAAATCACAAAACTTATATAGTAATCCTTTCAAAGTACAATCAAATTTGTATCCAATTTTTTCAAACACTTTAACCACATATTGCCCAAAGTAAACAAGTCTTGAATAACGGTAAAATGGATACGGGAGCGGACAAGCCCGAAGCCGAAGCTTCAAAATCAATATATCGGTCAAGCCCGAAGCCGAAGCTTCAATATCAATATATATATATATCATAATATCGGCCAAAGCCCCAAGCCAAAGCTTCAATTATTTGTACAGTACTGTACCCCCCTTTATTAGCGCCAATCTATCCTGACCCGTATTCTACTCGTTTAATAAGGGCAATAAATCAAAGTAACATCTTAAAAATTTCAGTATAAACCATCAATCATAATTCAACATAACTTCAGAAATTAGGAATTCAAATCCTAAATTTTTAAGCATCAAACTTTAATTAAAACTCAATAAAATCAATATTCATACTTTTGAGAAATTTCCAGATTCTGTGACCTGATTCCCTTACATTTTTCACTATAAAAACAACATCCAATCAAAGAACTTTCTTCTAAACTTAATTAGGCACATGTCTCGGCTTTCCAAAGCCACCAGAATCATAGAAATCCAAATTGTATAACCAAAGTTATGATTAAAATACTAAACAGTGTACCAAGCTGAGATTTTCCGAAAACAAATTTCGTGACTCAACTTCAAACGAAAATTTCACATTGAAAACGAATGAAATTCAATAAGGTTTCTTCTGAACATATATTCCTTACTTTCTGTAGATATCAAGAAAATCAAGAATCGTTCAAATCGGATTTATATAATGAGAGAAAACATTAAAACAAAACAGGTATACAAATCTGGAAAATTTTCCGAAAAAACCGAGAAATCAAAATTTGAGACACAAACCTTTTTCTAAGCTCTTTCTAGCTCTCTTCTACCTCTTTTGCCTTTGATTTGCTTGCACTAGCTTCCTCTATAACAACCATATATAATTCTATCAAGATATTGTATAAATAAACTTTCTAATACCATAAATATGCTTAATCTACCATGAATTCTACTAATTAAGCTTTAATTTCACCAAAAACCACTCACCTCAAACTCGGATTACTATTCATTCAAATCTTAATATCTGAAATCCTCCTCTTCTAGTCTTGATTCACTGAAATTGATGATGATAGAGGGCTTAAGAATCGATTTCTAACAAGAAATCGAAGTTGAATCGAAGAAATCGGAAGTTTTTAGATTAGGGAAAAATTTGGTTAAAGAATATGAAGAAGGAAGAAAATGATGAAGGTGAAGAAGAGAAGAGAAGATGCTGGATATGTTATGTATGTATTTTTTTTCTTTTTTTTCAATTTTTAATAATGCCCTTGAACAAATAATTAAATACCCAATTCATCCCTCTTACTTAATTAACACTTATTTCTTCATGCCTTATATCCAATAACAATAATAATAACTACAAAAATAATTTTCATGATATTTTAATACCATAGTAATTTATTATAAGCAAATTTTTAGAAATTGCGGTTCGTTATATTTCGAAAATACTTCAACTCCTTATTTTAAACTACTTAAAAGTTATAAATTACTTATAAAAAATAAGCTAAAATCCACTAGTTAAGAGACACACCCCTAATCAATACGTATTCTATAAATTTTAGAGTATTCTTTTTAAATGACAAAAAATTGATTATAGTTATAGGACTTAGATAAACTTTTTTCTTAAACCTTTAAATAATTTTATCCATAATCGACTCCAACAAGTTTTCGGACTCTAAATAAAAGTTTCTCCTTCCATCTATATAAGTTTTTTTAACAGTATCATTAAAATAATAAAACATTTATTTCATTTTAAAAAGGGTAATTTATCATTAAGATTTTTTTTATCAAAATCTATCTCTTATTAATTATTAAATTATAATTTCATCGATATATAATCTCTTTTATAATTAATACATAAATAAAATAAAAAAAGGCCTAATACATAAATTAGGTCCGTAACTTGGTTTAAACTTTTAACTGTCCCTTTATCTTTTAAGAACACCAACTTACCCCTTAAATTTAGCAGAAATATTTTTACTAACCCCTCCATATTGACATGGCGACAGAGGCGGTGTTTGTAAAAAAGTCAACCAAGTTGGGGTGTTTTTAAATAATAAAAATTAAAATAAAGTAAGTTAATTAAAAAAAATCAGTTTTCCCTTTCATCTCTTCCTGAGAACATTTTCTCTCACTAAACTCAAATTCAATCCTCCTCTGTGCAAGCTTCCATCTTCTCATTTCTTCTAAATTTCCCTTCATTCTCTCCATTATCAGACATCTAAAAACTTCATCTCTTATCATTCATTCTCTTTTTTCTCACTTGCTTCGATTTTTTATTTTATTTGCTTCAACCCAAACCTCTTAAGAAGAATCCATCAAGATATCAGCTTTAGCAACTTTCAAGTTTTCATCTTCGAACCTAACAAAATCATCTCCAGTTGAGCCACTACACTGCCGAGTAGAATTGGCGGATTTGATAATCGCCTTGGCGTTTTCAGGCGAGGCCATAACCATTGCAAGCTTCGGGATTCTTTAAGGAAAATGCTCTACCCGAAACTCTTCAGAAAATCGAGATGAGCGGTGAGAAGAGCAGACGGGGTTGAGTTGGATTAAAATGTTTGATTAATCGATTCCAATTCCCCCAATTGATTTGAGTTAGATTTAAATGTTTGATCAATCGATTTCAATTCACTCAATTGTTTTGGTTTGGATTTAAAGGTTTGATTAATCAATTCCAGTTCCTCCAAAAGATTTAAGTTGGATTTAAAGGTTGGAGGTTTTGGGATTTTTTTTTCAATTTGAAAAAGCAGATGGGAGGAAGAAGGTAAATATATTCATTGCTCCTTGTAATTCAGTGGTTTTTCAAAAAAAAAATGACACATGCCAATTTTTTATTGGTTTGACTTTTCAAAAGTTTACATGTGTCGTAAGTGGTGTACACTCTCCGAAAGTGAGAGTGGTTTTATTACGTTCAGAGGGTAAAATGATTCACTTTAGCTAAGTTGAGGGGGCTTAGAGAAACACTTGAAATGTGAGGGGGACAGTTGAAAAATTTTATTAAATTAAGGGGATAACCTATGTATTAGGCCGAGAAAAAATGATAAAAAATGCATCAACAATCTAAAATAACATATAAAAAGTGAATTATTAAAAAGGTTCAAAATTGTTAAAAATCAACTATTAATACAAAGGAATTGTAACAAGAATATAGAGAATTGAATAAGAGAAATTTTCTTATTATTTTGTTGGTGTGTAGAAGAAGAGAAAGGGTTACACATTTATAGTAAAAATTGAGGGACAAATTATCACATGTTAGAATACTATTCAAATGGTGGCTAAGTAACTATTTAAATGGTGGCTAAGTAAAAGTTCAACAATAATTCACATCAATTATAAATCAAATTTTAACATTCCCCCTTTGATGCGGATTATTGCGAATGGGGCACTGCCTCATTAAAAACCTTACTATGGAAAAATCCTGTGGGACAAAAACCATAGTTAAGGGAAAAAGAGTATTATGTTTACTCCCCCTGTTCGCAAGTTGACTGAATGTCTTTAAGACGACGCATTCCAATGTTGTAGACCAATTTCTTGAAAATTGAGGAAGGTAAGGACTTGGTGAACAAATCTGCTAAATTATTACAAGAGCGGATTTGTTGAATACTGATTTCACCATTCTTTTCCAGATCATGAGTGAAGAAGAATTTTGGTGAAATATGTTTTATTCTATCTCCTTTAATGTATCCTTCCTTTAATTGAGCAATGCATGCAGCATTAACTTCATATACTACATCGGGTCTTCTTTAGTTTTTACTTTGCCACATGATTCTTGGATATGCTTAGTTAATTATCTTAACCATACACATTCGTGACTGGCTTCATGAATCGCAATTGATTCAGCATGATTTGAGGAAGTAGCTGTGATAGTCTGCTTTGTAGATCGCCAAGAAATAGCTGTCCCCCCATATGTGAATAAGTAGCCCGTTTGAGATCGAGCTTTGTGTGGGTCGGATAAATAACACGCATCCGCATATCCAACTAATTTAGACTTAGATTCATATGGATAAAATAAGCCTAAATCAGTAGTTCCTCGAAGATAGCGCATTATGTGTTTAATTTCACTCCAATGTCTACGTGTTGGTTCTGAACTGTATCTTGATAATAAATTAATAGAGAAGGCAATATCCGGCCTTGTATTGTTGGCAAGATACATTAATGCACCTATTGCGCTAAGATATGGTACTTATGGACCAAGAATTTCCTCATTATTTTCTCTAGGACGAAATATATCATTTTTCACATCAAGTGATCGTACAACCATTGGATTACTCAATGGATGTGCTTTATCCATATTAAATCGTTTCAGGATTTTTTCTGTATAATTTGATTGATGCATCAATATTCCCTTTTCCAGGTGATCAATTTGTAAACCAATACATAGTTTTGTCTTTCCAAGATCCTTCATCTTATATTCTTTCTTTAAAGAATCTACCGCATTTGGAATCTCTTCTGGAGTTTCGATGATATTCAAATCATCAACATAAATAGAGATGATAACAAATTTAGGTCCAGATTTTCTTATGAAAACGCAGGGACAAATTTGATCATTTTTATAATCTTATTTTAATAAATATTCACTAAGACGGTTATACCACATGCGTCCAGATTGTTTTAATCCATATAGAGACCTTTGTAATTTTATCGAGTAAAGTTCTCGCTGACCATATTTTTCTGGCAGTTTTAATCCTTCAGGGATTTTCATATAAATATCATGATCTAGCGAACCATATAGATAAGCTGTAACAACACCCATTAAGTGCATTTGCAAATTTTCTTGCGCTACTAAACTAATAAGATATCTAAAAGTTATTGCATCAACTACAGGTGAATATGTCTCCTCATAATCAATTCCAGGTCTTTGAGAAAAACCTTGGGCAACAAATCTGGCTTTATATCTTACTACTTCATTTTTCTCATTTCTCTTTCTCACAAAAACCCATTTGTATCCCACAGGTTTTATACCTTGTGGCGTTCGAACTACAGGTCCGAAAACATTTCATTTTTCAAGAGAATTTAACTCTACTTGAATTGCATCTTTCCATTTAGGCCAATCATTTCTATTTTGACATTCTTCAAGAGATTTTGGTTCATAGTCCAAATTATCATTTCCAATATTTACTGCAACATTATATGCAAAAATAAGATCTATAACCATTTTATCCCGATTCCATCTTCTTTCATTACTAGTATAATTTATTTGAATTTCTTCATTTTCAACAACTTCAGGTGTTTGCACTTTAGGTGATTGCACTTCAGGTGCTTCTACTTCTTCTAGAAGTGTATTTATATTAGTATTTCAATTTTCAACGAGAGTATCCTTATTATCATTAACTCTCCTCTTTCTAGGATTTTTATCCTTTGAACTGATAGGTCGTCCACGCTTCAAGCGTGTTATCGTATTATTATTTGGTTGTTCTTCAGGAATATCAATATGTATAGGTGCATTTTTAGCTGGCATATGCGACTTGGTTACTCGTTTTGGGTCAGCAAGTGCTTTAGGCAACTGATTTGCTAAATTTTGAAGATGGATTATCTTCTGAACTTCTAGTTCAGAATCTTTTGTTTTAGGATCCATTTGAGAAAGTAACGAAGCATTCCATAAGATTGACTTTTCCAAAATTGCCTTTTTGCCTTCTCCCCCTAATTTTGGAAAAATGTTTTCATCAAAAAGACAGTCTATAAAACGTGCAGTAAACATGTCTCCAGTTAATGATTCAAGGTATTTTATAATTGAAGGAGACTCATAGCCAACATAAATTCCCAATCTTCTTTGAGGACCCATTTTGGTTCGTTATGGTGGAGCAATTGATACATATACTACACAACCAAAAACTCTTAGATGAGAAATATTGGGCTCATGACCAAAAGCTAATTGCAAGGGGGAATAATCATGATAGCTTGTAGGTCTTAAACATATAAGAGTTGCTGCATGTAATATTGCATATCCCCATACTGATGTAGGAAGGCTTGTTCGCATAATCAATGGTCGTGCAATTAATTGCAGTCTTTTAATAAATGATTCTGCCAGACCATTTTGAGTGTAAACATGTGCCACTTTTATCCCAATTGACATACAATAATTATTAAAAGTTTAGGAAGTAAATTCTCCAGCATTATCAAGACGAATCGATTTGATTATGTAATCGGGAAATTGTGCTCGTAATCTTATAATTTGAGCAAGTAATCTCGCAAATGCCATATTGCGTGATGACAATAAGCATACATGTGACCATCTAGTTGAAGCATCAATTAGAACCATAAAATATCTAAATGGTTCACATGGTGGATGAATCGGTCCACATATATCACATTGTATGCATTCTAAAAATGCTGGTGATTCAATTACAACCTTAAGTTTTGAAGGTTTATGATTAATTTTCCTTGCGAACAAGCACCACAGAAAAAGTCATTATGTTGAAGAAACTTCTGGTTTTTCAATGGATGCCCATGTGCATTGTCTATAATTTTTCTCATCATTATTGAACCAAGATGACCCAGTCTATCGTGCCAAATTTTATATATATCTGAATCTATAAACTTCTGGTTTATAGTTAAATTGGCTTCAATTTCATTTATAAATGTGTAGTACAAGCCAGATGGAAGAATATAACATTTTTCAAGTAAACACTTTTTTCCAAAAGTTATGCTTGTAACATAAAGACATTTTTTACCGTCTTCATTCATAGTTTCAATATGATATCCATTTCTGCGAATATCCTTAAAACTTAATAAATTTCTTTGAGAATTTGGGGAAAATAATGCATTATTTATTGTAACTATCGTTCCCCTTGGTAAAGTAATATGAGCTCTTTCAGAGCCTTTAACAATTTTTGAGTTACCCATTATTGTGGTAACGTTTGTCTCACCATTTTTCAATGTGGAAAAATATTTTGAATCTTTAAGAATAGTATGGGTGATAGCACTATCCATAATGCATATATTTTCTTCATTAGCATTGATGTCAATTAATACCGGGAAAGAATTTATTTTCTTCATTTAAAGAAAATAAACACACATATTAAAAGTAGTAAATATATAAATATATATAAAAATATTCAACCATTATTCATATTTGTCCTTTCCACTGGTGCTGGGGAAAAAGAGATCCGCCATATCCAGATGGATAATATCAATGGTTTCATCACTAATAATGTAATTTGTTTCCACATCAGCGGGTTTCTTTAATGATGCTTGATAAAGGGTCACTAAATGTTTTGCGGTTCGACAGGTACGTGACCAATGCTAAGTCATGCCACAACGGTGACATTTGTTCTCATCATTTTGAACATTTTTATTTTTATCACAATTATCATTTTGATTTTTCCACTTCTTGTGGTTTTTGTTATTTTTCCACTTTAGGTGGAAGTTGTTACCGTGCTTATAATTACGGCCACGACCACAACCATTTCCATAGCTACGTCCACGATCATTAAAATTATTATTATCATAAGATGTTGCATTTACTTCAGGGAATACTACAGATCCAGTGGGACGTGATTCATGATTTTTCAATAAAAGCTCATTATTCTGCTCTACTAAAAGAAGGCAATAAATTAATTCACTCTATTTCTTAAAGCCTTTTTCTCTATATTGGGTCTGCAGGACCATGTTAGATGGATGAAAAGTTGATAATATTTTTTTCATAATATCCTCATCAGTAACTTCAACTCCACATAATTTTAAAGTGGATGTAATTTTGAACACAACAGAATTATATTCAGTTACAAATTTAAAATCTTGTAGCCGTATTTGAATCCAATCAGATCGAGATTTTGGTAACGATATCAATTTTAAATGTTCATACATGTCTTTCAGTTGCTTCCAAAGATCTGCAGGATCTTTGACAGTTAAATATTCAGATTTCAAACCTTCATCAAGATGTCGTCTAAGAAATATCAAGGCCTTAGCCTTTTCCTACACTGTGGCATCACTCCTTTCATTTATCGTTTTTCTAAGACCCATTGATGCTAAATGAATCTCGGCATCTGGCACCCAGGAAAGGTAATTTTTCCCAGTGACATCAAGTGCTACAAACTCGATATTTGCAAGTTTCGACATATCTCTATTTCTTTGACTGATAGAGCAAGCTCATGCTGATAATGTGTTGAAAATCAACTATTAATACAAATGAATTGTAACAAGAATAGAGAGAATTGAAGAAGAGAAATTTTCCTATTATTTTATTGGTGTGTGGAAGAAGATAAAGGGTTATATATTTATAGTAAAAATTAAGGAACAAATTATCACATGTTAGAATACTATTTAAATAATGGTTAAGTAACTAATTAAATGGTGACTAAATAATTATTTAAATAATAATTAAATAATAATTTAATAATAATTCACACCAATTATAAATGAAATTTTAACAAAAATAACTTATATAACTCAATGGCCGAAGTAAATTATATGTTTATGATAGCAGTTATGCTGATGCAATCTTGTAAACTTCATGTGTTTATAATGAATTTTCTAAAGTTTGAATTCTTTAAAGTTATATATTTTAATTAATTTTAATTATTTATTAAATTTTAATAGTTCAGATTTTATTATACTATGGATCCCATAAATCACTAAAATTAAATCTGAACTATTAAAATTTAATAAATAATTAATATTAATCAAAGAATATAACTTTACCATTCTCTAATCCATATATAAATAAGTTTTGTTTTACACGTTAATTTGTCATGTATTTATAAGGAATACATAAATAAGTTTTGTTTTTACAGATTAATTTTTGACCATGCTTTGTAATAACCGGCTAGTTCCAATTATTATTCTAGGGTTTTTATATAAATATATTGGCCTTAATTTCTTTAATGAAATAAGAATCAATTTTATAAAATTATATGTTTTAATACTATGCACACATTGTTTATATTTTTTTTCTTTTTACATTTTAATTTTTTATTATCTCTCAAATCGTTCTTTTTTTTAATATATTGCTTTAGAGTTTTTTATTAGTCTCATTTGTATCTTCGAAACGCCACTCATTGTAATATACTTTTCAAAAACTCTTTTTCAATTGTTCGATATCAGATAGGTATCTGGTAGAATCCTGGTAGAAATCTTATACTTCATTAGAAATTTGTTTAATCCATCAAATTTATGTTTGTAACATATTTCTATCATATTTCATATATTTACTATCAATCTACCATATACTTACCAAGTATTTATCATATATATTCAAAACTTTTTTTCAACTATTCAATATATGGTAGGAACCTTGTAGGAATCTTATATTTTATGGAAGTTTGTTCAATCCACTAAGTTTATGTTTGTACCTGATTTTTACTACATTTCATAAATAAATATCAGCATCCTACCATATACCTACTAGATTCTATTGAATTGAAAACAGAAATTCAAACATATAAAAATAAACTTCTTACCAGGTATCCACTAGATATCAAATAGCCAAAAAAATTTCGAAAAAGTATATCACAAATGGATAATGTTTTGAAAATAAAAATTAGATTAACAGAAAACTCTAAAACAATATGTCAAAAAAATGAACGGTTTAAAATATAATGTCAAAATAAGATTAGAAAATTTAATAAAAAAATGTGAACAATGTTGAAGCGTATTTATTAATAATGAAAACTTAAAAGCGATTGAAAAGTGCAAAAAATAAATAAAGAGTTAAAAATATAAATACAAAATTTAATTAATATATTTTTAAACAATTTCCTTATTATTTTAAATTATTATTATATATATTTGAAATAAATCTATCAACACAAAAAATAATAGTAAACTTTTTTTATGATATTCTATAATTCAAATAATATCTTAGTGTATTGCTATTTATTTATTATCTAACTTATTTAATTTTTATTTATTTAATATTTATCATGTCTAATTTTGACAAAATAAATATTAAAATTTGACAAATCTTATATATTTAATATAAAATATTGAATACATCAGTATACTAAATATTAAATTTAAGAATAACTTTAAAAAAATATTATATAATTAGTTCATTTCTAAAAGGGAATTTATGAATTTTTTTTAAAAAGGTTTCACAACATATTGAGGATTTTTAATTGCACGTCGTGGAAACTGTTGACGTTGGGATGGGGAATATGGGAAATTCAAGTTCAACTTCATCTTCCTCTCCTTCTCGTCTTCTTCGTTTTTTTTCAAACACCTTGATTCAATTAATTCCAAAATCTTATTATCACAAAAACAAAGACCACAAAATTAATAAAGAACATTACGGACCAACAAGAAAAATCCCAAACACAATATTCCAAATGATTATCTTTCAACCAAAATCAAAACTCTCAATCAAGATGCTAAATCTGTTCACGGCGGCAAAGGATGAGGGAATTTAATAAAGTTCATCGCCTACTTTAGTAGCAAATCCAAGAATTATGTTGGACTAAAAACCCAATTTCTGAGGTAAAATAAGTTGCAGAGATGCATCTCTTCTTTTATCTAAACCCAGAAATCAAACCATTTTCTCATCTCATCTCTTTTATCTTCCTTTCGATTTCTTTGGGTTTTCATTGTCAGAAATTAATTTGAAATCAACCCAATGCACGGCGGCGCAGTTGCTGAAACTCGACATTCCTCACTCGAACCCTAAAATTATCTGAGCTTCGTTTTTATTATAGTCTATTTTCACTTCCCTTCTCTTTGTACTCTTTCAGAGCATAAATTGAAATGGATGTTCATCCTTCAATTCAAATTTCTTGTTGTTTTGGTAATCCAATTGGGTAAACGATGGAGGAGAAAGACGGTTAGTAGAGAGGAGATGAGTTTCAGAGAGAGAAGGAAAAGTGTACGGAGTTTTTTTGCCTTTTACTGTGTTAATTATGCGTGTTTCCAAATTTATCCTCTGCCATGCCGTAAAAATAAGTGTTAACAAAAATTCCTCAGAATGCTAACGAACACCTCAGACTTCTTTTTTAAAAACAAAATTTTATAAACCCCCTCTTAAAAATAGATAAAATTATAAAATACTTTTTTAAATTATTCTTTAAATATATCATATACTAAATAAATAATTACAATGTATTAAATATGGAAATGACACTTGAGTTAAAAGCAAACGGGCCTAACATATATTTAACTTTTTCTTAATGAACATTATATTAGATGATGTCATGATTTAATTACTCAAATGAATACAATTTGACAGTGACAAAATCCAAAGAATTAAATAATCTAGGCTTTCGTCAGTAAACAATATGGACATACTTTTCATGCCCAACATGATATGGCACCCAAATTTGGTTGAATATTGGCCACTTATTTGATTTCGTATGAATAAAATAATATGTGAGTATGTGACTCTAATTGATTCTCACGGAAATGAATTATAATCTTACGAATAAATGAAATTTTGACGAAGGCTAGTTGGTCTATTGTTGTTTTCTCCACTTTATTACTCAAAATTTCTTAATAATAAGTCGATAAATGAAAGGAAACTATTGTTTTTAGCATGTTTTTAAATTTGATGTGACCCCTTAAATTAATAAAAGTAAAGTATTAAGTATCGATAAATTAATCCAAGTTAAATTGAAGTCCAATCGGATAGATAAAATTATTAAAAACTTATTTTTTTTAATATTTAAAAGATTAAAAATAGGATCCAATAATTTTTTAACTAGCAAACTAATTATTTTTATATTAAATTAAATTAAATTAATTTATTAAAGACTGAAAAGTAAAAAATAATAAAAAAGAGAGGCATAAAATAAGATAAAAAAGTTATAATTAATAGTTAAGATTAAAAATGTATCAAAATTATTGATTTTGAGGTTGTATATAAATTTAATTATTAAAATTTTAATATCATGAAATAATTTTTAAAAAAAATGAACATTAAGAGTAAAAGACTAATTAAAATTAACTTCATTAAAGTTTATAATCGTACCCTCTCTAAGCTACAATTTAATATATTTTTATTTAAATATTAAAAATAAAAATAAACCAATGACCCATTAACTCGCCCCGGGTCGCCGGATCATCGGTTCAATCAGTTAGGTCACTGAATTTTTAACGGGTCATCTAATGACCGATTTTCACTATGAATCGATACATTTTAGTCACCAAATTTGAGTTTTTTTGGTCTGACTGGCCTGACCGGGCCGGACCGGGTATGATAATACTGTTTTTTAGTAAACACTATGTCAATGAAGAGTTTTCTACAGAGTTGAAAAACACAATTAATACACGTTTTTAACTCAAATATTATAAATTTAGACTCCAGGCATAATAAAATGTTATTAAGAGTTTATTTTACACTTTTAATAGTCCAGTTCTTTGTATAATTTTCTGTAAATCACACACCAGAAGAAATTCAATAATAAGACAATGCTATGCTAAATGCACAAGAGCGCATATGTCGCAGCCATACGACTTGTCAAGAGGGTTTTAGGTTTTATTCTCTTGGAATACAATTCAAATCACATCAGTTCAATTCAGCTATCCGTAGTTATAAATTTACGTTAAAATAAGTTCAGTTTAGTCCAGTTCAACTAACTTCAATTCAGTTTAACTCTCAAGAGTCGAAAAGAATAATGCCTATATGAATGTTTGGTACAGTAGAATGATTTTCGATTACTAGGCAGTGCCCGGGTTCAAGTACTGAATAATTTTCAGTTTGTGTTCTTCTTGCCTCCTATGTGGGAGTTTTCCTTTACTATTTTATTATGTAATTCCCTTTTCTAAAAAAATATATTTGTAAAAGTAAGTTTTTTTTAGGTTAATTGATCTTACATAGCCATCGTTGGAATAAAAAAAATTAATATATGAGACCTGCAATGTCTAAAAGTGTGTAAATAAAGTGTGTACACATATTATCGGAGATATCTCACATAGGAAACAAACAATGATAAAAAGTGATATATAAGTAGTGTAGATTAGACCTTAACATAAGTCAATTAGTTTTGTGTTATATGAGCTTAACCCCACTTGTATGCTCACTCAAATATCAAGCCCAACACTCTCCAGACCCATGGAATATTCTACATGGTATCATAGCAGAAGAAGGCCAAACAACCAGAAGGATCTTGGGTTCGTAAAGTCTTGGTGGAGTTGGGCTAGCGGAGAAGACTAGACTCCGTTGATGACCTTGATATTCAGAGTTGCACTTGAGGGGGCGTATTGAGATATTTCACATGGAAAATAAATAATGACAAAAAAAATGGTATATAAGTTGTGTAGATTGAACCTTAATTTAAGCCAATTAATTTTGTATTAGATGAATTCAATCCAACTTATATATTCACTCAAACTATCGAGCCCAACACTCTCTACTCCATGAATTATTCTACACATGTAAGGCAAGTAGGCAACTACTTAGACAAATTTTATCTTTCAAAACAGTTTTTAGTTCTCACACTTATATTTAAATTTAGAAATAAATGTTATATTGCTATTTCAATTTAATTTACTTAGATAAAATTTGATTTAATAAATACAACATGAAATAATATATATAATTGATGTGAAAAGTTGAAAAAGTTTATTTTACATGTTGGAAAATATATAGAGAACACGTTAAGAGAAACTATTGTTAGCTCAACACATTTTATTACCAACAGATGATCCAAAGTCAATATGTACTAAATTGGACACAATCTATGAAAATTATATGTCTTTGCCTTCTTCTAGAAAGGTTTCTTGTTCAAGTAACATTCATATTTAGGTAGAGATTCATTAAAGTTTTTGTTAGAAATATGAATATTTAATTTTTAAAGAATATAAAATTTGAATTTAGGACTCTAATTTTTTTTTTTATTTTAAGAGAAAGTTATGGCCGTTGGATCAAATTTAATGATTTATTAAATTTTTTAAATTAATTTATTAATAAGAATAGCTATAACACATATAATATCCTTAACTTGTATAAATAGACTAAATTATTGTTATCACTTTAATTTTGTTATATATGATAAAGCTTTAAAAATTAGGGTTTTAACTAAGGCTTTTGGACTGTAATTCAATTTAATTTAGATTAGTTCAATTCAATTCAGTTATGTAGTCATGATTTTACACTATAGTAAGTTTAATTCAGTTCATTTTAACTTTTAAAAGCTGAAAAAAATATGGCGTAAGTATTATTGTAAGCAACCGATAATTAACACCTTATTAAATTGATAAACAAAGAAAAACTTACAAGTATTCATTTCCAAATTAAAACTACCATATATACCAATATGTTTTATTTTTTTTGTGTTTTTTCTATATATATATATATATATATATATATATATAACATGTACGATAGGACGTAAATGGCAACTAAGTAGCCAAGTCTGACTTAGATATAATTCCTTATATAACAATAATCATATGAAAATTCTTGTGAGCTTCCAATACTACGCATTATTGTTGTTTGTACGGCAGGACTTTCCTTATTTTACATTATAAAATTATTAGACAACTAGTTGACATTTTAAAATACTACTCCCCTCATCTTAGGCATTTTTATATGAATTTTAGAATCATCTCTTTTGTTTATTTTTAGTTTCCTATAATTTGCTCAATTTGACTTGTACATTATGTTTTCTATAATTAATGAATTATATAAGAAGTTTAAACTCAAAGCTAAATAATTTAGCACTAAGTTTATACATACTACATTAGTCAACTTTCTAAAAAAATGCACTATTGAGTTTTAGCTTGCAAATTATCTCTAAAATTTATAGTTTGTCAGCCATTGAGTTTTATGCAATACAATATGTTCACCTTTTGCTCAATTTGACTTGTACATTATTTGTTTTTTTTACTATAGAGTGAATCATTGCTAAATTAATATTTATAAATGTTTGTATACACACACATACTTATTTTAGTGATTATATTATTTGTGATACAAATCAGAATTACAAATTATTTTATCATCATCAAGATATTGGACAAAATTTATTTACTGTCATATAAAAAGTATTGTAATGTTACATGAACATAATTATTTGTTCTACTAGTATGGATTAAAAATAACTAACCATTTACGAACTATTTTTATATAAAATTAATTAGTGGCTAGTTCATTTTTATTTTATTTAAAAAAATTGTAAGAAAATAAATAATATAGTTATAAGTATGGTTATGTATATGTAATAATAAAACTACATAGCATTTAAAATTATATGAAATTTATGTATATGGAAGGAAGTTGGCAATTTCACTTTCTAACCCAACAAACGTGTTAATGTCATCAAAGTTTTTTTTATATATATAATAAATATATTTTAAAAAAAAATTAATATAAACATCTATAACTTTATGAACTCAAGATAATAGTCAAATGTTAGGTTTTATTTTAGGTGCATGATTTAAACATGTTGTAAATACATGAAAAGATTTTATTTCAGATAAAAAAAAATCTATTTAACATTTTCCCACTTTACAATGAAAACTACTCTAAGTAGTTCATATATCTTAACAATCGAAGCACCTGAATAAAAAATGAAAATTTGGACATTGTTATGATAAAATGATTAACCATATTAAGTTGAGAAATATAAAAAAACTGTATCTATTGCTAAAAAATGATAACAATAAACTAAATTGGAAATTTTAATCACGGGACCAATTGCAATTTCTTTATAGTTATCTCCTGAGCCTTCAGCACCATGAAGGTAAAATTAAAAGGTTATTGTAAGAAACATTACTGTAAGTTGTGGTAAGTTATTTAGAAATATATAGTCCTACAAAGCCAAAAATAAATATTAAAAAATTCTTGGAGTGTAGTAGATATAGTCAAATTAATGAACCGAATAACAACTCACGTGTAGGAACCCTTTTTAATTGGGACTATTGCTAGTCAAATTGATAATAACTACTCCAGAACTCTCCATTTAGGTGGGATGGCCCATTTCCCTAGTGGCACGGGTGCATGTCCCCTATTTTGTGTTTAATTAATATGTATTGATATTTCGTATTTAACTATAAATTTATTTATTAAATTATTTTATTTAAAAATTAATCTCAAAACTTAATTTATTAAATAAATAAATTAAATAGATAATTTATAAATTTTATAATTATTTCGCCGCTCGTAATAATAAAAGTTTATTTTTTTAATTTAATTTAATAAATAATACAAATAACTTTATATTATATCATTAAATATAAATTAAATTATTCTTCCATTCTTGAATTTTAAAAGTTAGTTAATTGATTTAACATATCAGTTCATTAATAACTAATTTTTCTTCCTCAACACTTCTAACATTGCATCTACAAGTGGTTCTAAGTACACAATTTTTTAGGTTTGTCTATATGTTGATAATAAGGTCGTGCCCATAGACTGTAAGTGGATTATAGCAAATCATTACAGGCCTCAATTGTGACAAAATACAGTTATCAATTTATTAATGCTGAACCCAGTAGTAATCTCACAATTTGCTTTGCCAACTGACATCAATATAGTGAACAATGGACATGGTCATGTCACCCATTATTACCTTCATTATATTTCTTGATCTAGAATAAAATGATCATTTCAAATAAGCTTCCTATTTATTTAGACATGTCAATAATCTCTTTTATTCATCAAGTGATCGGTGATTCATTTTAGCTTATTAGGCTGAATGACATTCCTTTCACTTCAGCCTCACTATCAACGTGTTCATGAATAACTCCAGCATACATGTATTTGGAATTCACATTTAAGCACCTGTTAGGTGCATAGTATAAATTACCCAATTTTAAATTAATAGCAACTTGAAATCAAGTCTAAGGATATTTGAGACCTATATAGCAACGTTCATGACGTGATGTGACTTTTGTTAATCGGATTAGCCCATGTTCTCAACACAAACCTATGTTCATAGCTGCTTTCTCAAACAAGATAACCTACATACAAGTCTATTGTTTTGTTCATTTCTATGACAAATGGATTCTCTTAACTAAATATAGCACAAGATATATAATACTCCCTCCATCTATAAAATATTGTCCATTTAACCGAATCATCAAAATCAATGAAAAATTTATTACACAATCAAAATGACTAATTTATCCTTTATTAAATTCTCTTTCTTCTTAATTACTCACTTATAATTTTAACAATACATAATCTCTCTCATAGTTAATATAAGGGCAAATTAGAGAAAAAATTGTACAAAATGTATTGATAATCTAAATTGACAACTAAAAAGAGAATTAATAAAATAGCTAAAGAAATAATAATTTCTAAATGGATGGAGTAGTAAAGATTAATACATTTATTAATATAAAACAAAACATAAATATTCAATTACATCTTAATAGCCCATACAGGGCACACCTAATACATTTGGTCTTTGTGGAATTCAATTTGTTATTTTTTAATCAAGTAGAGAATTTATTACTGATATTTCCCTACTAAAGGTACAAAAAGATTAACAAATTGAACAGTCTATAAATTCATTTTTGTTTCTAATTCTATAAATAGCATCGAGTAACAGTGACCTGGATTTAAAATTCAATAAAATCCAATGAGCCGAAGATGGCCCAACCAGAAGCCCATATGGTAGAGCCCAGCAAGCTTCTTTAATTTAAAATTATAAAAAAGCCCAGCTTTTCCATTGTTGCCCTAGAACACTTCGGACGGCCGAGATGTGTTAGATATTACAATCCAACGACCCACATTTTTCCTTCTCGCCCCTTTTATTCATCCTTAATCTCCCCTTCTCGGTCCCCCTCGCAATTGCAGCAGAGCTTTTTCTCCCCAGTTCCTGCAAAGGCGGTTCATATTTAACCGGCGAAAATGGTGAGATCCTTTGTTGTTTGTGCCTTGTGCTGTGTTTTTTCTCGATATACTGTTGTTTCCCGTATCTGTTAATGCCGTTTGTTTCACGTTTCAGGTTCTCCAAAACGATATTGATTTGCTTAACCCTCCCGTTGAGCTCGAGAAGAGGAAGCACAAGCTCAAGCGCCTTGTTCAGTCCCCCAACTCTTTTTTCATGGTGAAGTTCTCTTTTTATACAATATGCCTTTATCTTATTGTTTGATTTGAAACTTTCTGATGTCTGAATTAAATTTATTTGTTACGATCCGCAGGATGTTAAATGCCAGGGATGCTTCAACATGTAAGGCTTTTAATCCAGCTATAGAATTTCATGGTTAACTCTGTTTTATTGATAGGATGCGGTTTGAATTTTTCTGCTGTCATGTTGAATTGAGTTTGAAAAAATTGAATTATGCTTTGTGATTCAGAACAACTGTCTTTAGCCATTCGCAAACTGTTGTTGTATGCGGAAACTGCCAGACTGTACTGTGCCAACCAACTGGTGGGCGTGCTAGGCTTACAGAGGGTTGTTCTTTCAGGAGAAAGGGAGATTGAAGTGGATATTGTTGAAATGTTAGTTGAAGAATGATAATTTCTACAAAGATATGTCTCTCCCAAGTTTTGCTTCTGGTCTTTTAGCTTGTTATGTGGAATTTTTCGTTAGTAGTAAGTTCATAGACTTGTTGTTTCTATCTTAGTTTTGTTTTTTGATTTTGGAATGCTTTTATGAAATTTGGTTTTTTAACCACTTCAGATTATGTCTTGATCTTATCAAATTAGTTGAACTTTTCTTGCTGCTATATTTTGGAGATTGATTGGTTATCTTTGCGGTGCTTATAGTTTACAAATCAAGCTTGTTTTCTTAGTGATATCTCTTAGTTTAAGACACCCTTGTAGAAATAGTGTAAGAAATGTAGCTTATTGTCTTAGTCAATCCGTTTGCTCTGCAATCCTACTTGCATTATTGCTTTATCAAATCTTTTTGCCGGTAATGGAATTTATATCAATATACCCTAATACATATTATGGATTGCCAATTTTGATTTAGTTTTAGTTTAAAATGAATTAATAATTGCCTTTCAATTTTAGTAGCTGTATGAATCATTGCATGATATTTCTCATTATGCTTTTGTTATGTTTGCTTTCTGTTATGCTTTACCAGGTAGATTGAAATAGATTTTATTAAACATCAACATTGAAGCAGATTTGAACTGTAATTAAGTATTTTATATTTGGTTTTGAGTCTTTTTATAAAAAATATTTGCCTCATCGGGCTTGCATTAATAACAAAGAAAAACCCCACCCTACCCATGTGTGGACTCAAAGCTTTGACTTCGAGGGTCATAGCTTCATGCTCAACCACTAGGCTAAACCTTGAAATTTTATTTTTTTATGTGTAAGATGTAGTTGTAGGTTCTATTTATTGTGAGTGGAATTTGAGTGTACATGTTTCACCCTGTACATAGTTTTGGTTTCCTTCACACTTTTTTGAGTGAATTTTATTCTTCATATTCGTAGACACATGGATGCATTGGGATTTTTTGCCATTTGGTTATTTCTTTTGTACGTGACATGGTATGTCGAATGTGCTCTTTCCTCTAGACAACCCTAAGGGAGGATGTTCTGAAAATATGAAGCGTTTATAGCTATTTTGGAGTATTGGAGAAACTGTATATATTCTGGCTTGTTTTGTTGGATTAGAGTACACATCGTGCACTTTTGTTGTTCAAGGTGATAGATGTGCATCATGTGTGATTTACCCTTTAGTCTATTGCATTTTGTTTGGCATGTGTCATGCATTCATATTTCTTTTTCAACTATAGAGGCATGTATCATGGTGTGGCACTGCTGATTAGTTTTCACTGGTACTTGTAGTGATTAATTGCAAGTTCTCTTGATAATTGGTTAGCCTTGAAATTCAGTTTATGCGTCCGAGTGTTATTTGTTTAGCTGTTTTGTATGGGATGGATAATTTGATCATTTATTGTTAGGCTTGGGGAGTTTTTTCAGCAGCTTTTTTGAAATGTTCCAGTTTCAAGCTTTTTGGAAAAAATAAATCAGCCAGTTTTTAAACAATTAGTATAAAATATTAAGATGTATTGTTTAAAGCTAAAATATGTAATTTTTTTACAGAGTGTGAGGTTAACTTATTTTGAAAGCGGATGATAAACCGGGCCTTACTGTGTAATTTTTTTTTGGCTTTATATAATTTTGATTTACCTTGTAAATTTTGAGCTTCTGTAAGTAATGCATTTAATTGCCAAACCGTCTGAATATGTGGTGGTTCTTGTATAGTATTGAGCCCATAATTCTTTTGAATTATAATTTAGTTAATTATAATTTTTTTCAGCTATGCGAAGTTATAAATTTATATTGAAATAAGTTTAGTTTAATTGTGGCAAGGGCTTGGTTTAGGGGTTGAGCCTTGAAGCTCTGACCCTAGAGGTCGAAGGTTCGAGTCTACACTCGGGCGGGGTGGAATAGGGTTTTTCTTTATTAATACTGTAAGTTTATATGAGGTAATTTTTTTAAAGAAAAATTCCATTTTAGAAAATTATAGTCTAAAAGAACAGAGCTTCTATTCGATTCTATGATAGTATGTGTTGACTGTTTAGGGTGTAGATATGGTTTCTTAATTAAATATTTTTTACCCGTTCCAATGGTATTGAAATGGTTTGTATGTAGGTCGGTGATAAATGTGTTACATGCCTGATTTAATATATATGCAATAAGAAAGTAGGGATATCATTTTGACACCCTATAAATCTACACCATTGATTTCTCTTTAATCACACTGGAAATCATGGGTTTTAGATGTCTTTGAATCCCCCGAGTGTTCATTATGTGATCGCGTTTGCTGGATGCAAGTACTTGCCAAGGAGTGAACCGAAAATGGGTAAAAACAGACCAAAAAGAACTCCAAAATTGAAGATCATACAAAGCAAAAGCTGATATTTTTCATTTCAGATTTGGGTTTCTTCTTCGATTAAGCATCTAGCTTCAATTGATTTCTTTCACAACAAAAAGTGGAGCATCCTAACAAATGAATAAAATCTAATCGAAAAACACACAGAAACTGAATTAATCGTATGAAGATTGTTTCAGAGTAAAGGGTAAAAACAAATAAAGAAAGAGTGAAGGGTAGAACTAAAGAAAGAAGAGAGTTTCAACGTGTGATCAATCGTATATCAACAGTATATGATCCTAAATTGAAATGCAAATTGCAATTAGAAAGACAACAAAAATCCTGTGTGATTGAAGACCAGTCAACGATAATTAATATAGGTTATCTGTAACTTTATGAGCTAAAGATAATAGACAAATGCTAGGTTTTATTATACTGTCTAAATAATTATAAATTGCATTAATAAACTATTATTTTTTTATGTTTTTTTAATATAACTAACATCTCTTTGTATTTCGCTTTCATTTAACTATTACCTCATTTTATTAAAATTCTTTACTTTTTCATCTAAATAATTAATATTTGGATAAAGTTACCCTTTTTCATTCTTTACCCACTTTATTTTTATTACATGAGCGTATTATTTCTTCAATAAAATCATTAGGTTATATTTTTATGTAAAAGTGATATCCACGTGGAAAAAATTATTTTATTTTTTAAAGAATAAAATAATTATTTAATTTTTTCGTGAATTAATTTCTTAAGAAATTAAATAAATTTTCATTTCTTTCTATGCCAAAAATACGTGTAGTCTCAAGTAAAATTTTATTATTGGAAAAAAATCAACTAGAAGGAAATCATTCAACAAATAAAGAATAATCATAAAAATATTAATAATCTCAAATTAGCACAAGAACTTAACCCTAACAAATCACTTGCAAACATTTCTTTACATATATTTAATTCAATGCCAAGTACAAATTCTTAAAACATTATTCTCAATTATCTAATGATACTTCTAAAATCGTGCACGAACCAAAAATTTACTTGAGAGTACTCTACATGTTTTTAGTAGAGAAAGAAATAGCAAAATAAATTCACGAAAAATCACATGTTTTCATTTCTTAATGAATAAATGCACAAAAAAAGCAAAATAATTATTTCATTCCTTAAGAAATGAAGTACTTTTTTTTGCACGTGGATTGTAATTCATCACTTTTATAAAAAAATCACAACCTAACGATTCAACTAAAAAAATAAAGTGGATAAAAAATGAAAAAGGATAATTTTATCAAAATGTTAATTATTTGGATGGAAACGTGAAGAATTTTAACGTTGGATGGAAGCAAAACTCAGAAAGGTGTTGACAAAACATTGGGAGGTAATAGTCTATTAGTGCAAACCTGAGGGAGGTTATAATTATTTACCAGCATGATTTATACTGAAATCTATTTCATAGCATAAATAAAATAATAGTGCTATATTTCATCTATTAGATATTATTTCAAACAAAAAAAATCCGTTCAAAATTTATCCACTTTACAATACACCAAGTATTTCATCCATCGTAACAATGGAGAAACCTGAATAACACAATGAAATTTAAAATGTTATGATAACAGTCTTAACCATATTATGTTGAGAAATATTAAAAATTGCTAAAAAATTAGAACAATCAACTATATGCAAGCCTAAGCATAAATGGAGACGCCGAGAGTTGGTATCCCCCGGAAATCTTAATCAGTTAGATAATCTGATGGGACCAGTTCCCTATGTTGCCGGTGAACAAGCCGAAATGTGTTGTGGGTGATATGACATGGCGGAAATCGACCATAGACGATACATGGGAGCAGTTTGCGATGCGCCAGAGCTGGAGCAGAATGAAGTGAAAAATAGGTATCAAAATAAGCATAAAACTGCTAAAATCAATCCGCTCATAAAATAAAAAATCTACTTATCCTACCATTACCCATAATGAAACACAGATCCATGCACATTAAACACGGACAGAAAACACAGATGAATTTCTCATTTCTGTAATCGTATATACGGATAAGTAGCCTTAATGTCAGGCAACGCCATGATGCGCAAACAAAACCTGAAATGTGATATAAGTGTCAAAAGCCGTGTTTCTACACTTGTACATTACCATACTCACTCTAACACCCCGGGTTTGACCGACTGCCCACACAAACCAGCACAAGTCTGGAGG
This sequence comes from Euphorbia pulcherrima, assembly GCA_947683365.1. Lineage (NCBI taxonomy): Eukaryota > Viridiplantae > Streptophyta > Magnoliopsida > Malpighiales > Euphorbiaceae > Euphorbia > Euphorbia pulcherrima. The sequence goes on along the minus strand of CANTUS010000008.1, from coordinate 39,095,161 downwards.
TCACCCATCCTGAGATTGCTCCAAGTCAAGCACGCTCAACTTTGGAGATAAGCTCCCGAAAAGAAGGTGCACCTTATTGGTATAGGTAGTACCAATCAAATCTTTTAAGTCTCTCTCAATTGTAATGTCCCATACCATTACAATCTCGAAATCCTTAACCGTTCTTAATTCTGCTATCCCATACTAGCACAATCTCGAAACCCTCTCTTTCGGGTGTGGATTCGGTTCATTCTGTCCCTATCGACATCATTCATGGCCGCTCTTTGCTCAGGTCTTCTACCCCGACGCCACCCCTCTTAGGACCGGGTCGCTACACTCACAGTCAGTGGTAACTTACCGAATGATGATATAACGAACACTAGCTTAAAGCTATCTCCTCGACAGAGTCTGAACATACCTCCCATCCCATGTGTCCAAAGTTGAGCCGACGCCATGCAGGCTTCAGAACACACAACATGCGTGTGGTGCACAAGACCGGTACAGCGAAAATATTCAAGGTTACCACAAGTAACAAATTAACTGCAAAGATTTATGAATCACATCATAGCCTTACTGCAAAGATATATCCATGCACTTTTTCAAAGTTGACGGAGCTAAGTGGTGGAAGTGTGCAAGTTGAGGGGCATGAAAGAGCATTCATCCTTCTTTAAATTTAAGATAAACTTCAAAAACATGCCATGTGGTTTGACTATTTTAAAAAAAGGTTCTTATGGAATTTTTCAAAGGGTGCATGTTGTTTCAAAGTTAGTGAAAAAGGAAAAAAATAGTTTTTTCACTAGAAGTAACAATGTTACATAAGGTATTTCAATCAATTCAACATTCCTATAATTTAACCATATTATTTAAGAATTTTACATCAAAATTTGAGTAGTTTTTGGAAACTTTTCATTTCATTATGATTTTTAAAAGTTATCATCACATTTTAATTAAAACAATAATTGTACTTCTCCAAAAATTCTAAAATTTGTCGCTAAAGTGTCTTGTATTTTTATTAACTAAGCTGCAAAATTCACTTCAGAATAGACAAGCTTACCCTTTTTCATGACGTAATTTCAAATTGGAAATCTTTTTTTTTCTAACTTTTGAAACCACATGCACCTCCACAAGAACCTTTTTGCAAAACAGTCAAACTACAAGGCATGTTTTTGAATTTTACCATTAAATTTATAAAAGAAAAAAAAACATACAATAGAGTACCAGTATATACCAACAAGGTGTAGCTCAGTTGGCAACGCATGCTGAGCAAGTTGGAGGAGAACAAGGTTTGAATCCCACTAAATACATTTGTCGGGAGGGGTGAGGAGCCTTGACTGTAACTAAACCCCGAACAAGATGATCTCAACAAAGATACTTGTAAATATTACAAAAAAAAAAAGACTCAGCCTATTATCTACACGTATATACCAGATTTTCCTTTTCCCTCAAAACTATTTATGATAGTCAACCACAAGTGAAGAATTGCAAATGCATCTCTAGCCCTGACAGTGTGAGTCACTGTAATTTCAGCATATGAATTTATCCTACTGTTTAACTAGAAGCACTATTCACTTAAGTAGGTAAAAAATGGTGCAATCTATTTTGTTATGGCTACCTTATTCTTTAATGCTACTCATAAAAGTTTTCACTTAGGACTAATAAAGCTTTAAACATTGCTCGTCTCAGGTTCCTACACAGTTCGAGTTAAGCTAAGGATGGAGAGAAAGAAATCAAATAGATAGAACGTTGATTCCGTACAATTGGTTGGAAAAGTATGCGCTAGCTCAGAGCTGACACGATGGTAAATATTGCCAAAGATTCAATCTGGTATGAAAAGAAGACATAATAATATTAGTGCGTACCTGAACTTGCTAGTAATTCTTGAAAATCCAATATTACAAAAATTTTAGACCCATAACACCTGGAGAAATGTTTGGCAAAAGAAATGATTCATTACACTGTCCGAGCTTCTTTTTATTGTGATGTCACGGATAGTTGTTTGCAACTCCACTTCAGGGTCAATTGAAAACAACCTCTCTGTAATCACAGGGGTAAGGTTGCGTACACCCGACCCCCCCTTACCCCGTTTGTGCGGGAGCCATTGGGGTAATGTTGTTGTTGTTGTTGTTTACTCCTGGGAAGCTAAAGTTAAATGTCTAAGAAATAAAGTCAGATGAATATTTGATAACTGGGGTCCAGCAGACTGCGATAAGTTTGTTACAAGGGGCAGGTGCAATTGGGGAAAGGGCCCTAGCTAGGAGGGAAATACCGAGATAGAATAGAATATATTATTCTCATGTTCATAATTTCATTTTTTGTCTCCTGGATCAAGAGAGGATGACTTGATGTGGCTGTAGGTATCTTTCTTTATTTCTGGATAATGCATAAATTTACTACTTTGTTCTCTCTCTGTGGTATCACTTGTTGGTCAACCAAAGCTAAACTGGCCGATCATTTGGGAATATTCAATCGGTTTCCAGAGAGTCTAAGATTTTTCTATACATCATAGCTGTAGTCCTATGTGTTCATGAATATAATGCAAGGCTTCACCTTTCCGTACACTCGAGAGTTATTAAGTCATGTTCAAACACAAGTATGCCTAAAACATCTAATTAGTACCTTGAGCAATCTGTAAATGACTGCGCTCCTTTGTTGAGTAAACTTGATCCAATGCCCCTCTCTCTGTGTTATATTAGCAAGTATGTCTTGACAATCCTGAAAGAGTTTTAGAATTGCATTTATGTTATATTGCCAAGTTAGGATACTAAATTTTTCTGAAACATGAAAGCAATTCAAAATTTTCACAAGTTGAGATAAATATAACAATAAGGTAAGATGCACCTGTTGTAAATAATGGCAGAGATATTAGCAGCTAAAGCTCTGCTATGGAAGGATTTGGCACATAGCTTGTATCATCACAAACATCCACATATGCTGTCTGTTAAAAAAAATACAGTCAAAAAGGATCTTTTAATACCTATCTTTTATCCATTCAAACATAAACATTATAAAGATAGCTTTTCCAGCATTTATGTAATCAGTAATCACCAACAAAGCATCCCTGCTGGAATTATTTTCTTATTTCTTTTTCGCGATTTGTTTATTCTGGAGATATAATTGCTTCCACTAATCACCACTCTCGTTAAAGTTCAAAAGTTATCACACAGCTGATTCACCCATTGGGCTTGGCAGTTCATCACACAGCTGCTGAATGCCTGAATGTATCAGAGCTTTTAGCATAATGGCGAATCTCAAGAAATTCTTAAATAACTATTGGCATAGCACTGCCAAATTCGTAGATGAACAATACTTATTTTTTTACCTCATTAGCATAGTTAAATATTCGATCTTGTGTTTGATTCTGTGTAAGCCAAACAACTGTCATCTCACAACATAGCATCAGAAGCACCAGAGGACACACTATTGACCTTATCCATCACGCTCTGAATGCCCATGCTATTTCAACACAATGAAACACCAGCAATTTGATCACTAGTCAAACTATTACCACTTAAAAAGCAGTGATATATATATATATATCATAAAGAAGGGATATCCCAAGCATAGTTGTTGAGAGCGCAAAGCACACTCGTAGCGCAAGGGTATCGCTAAACGCTTCATCGCAAAGTGCAAAAAAAGCACTCGCTTCGGAAAAAAAGCGCACTATTATAAATTCACAAAATATTATAGGTTTAGAAATTTATAAAAAGTAGCTACTTCAAACTAATAAATATTAAAAATATCACATGATACAATACTCCACGACAAGAAATAAGTCTTCAAAATCCAAAAGTCATTAAAAAAATCACATGTTGCGCTTCTTTTTCCTGAGCACACGCTTTTTTGCATTTTGCACACCCCACGGCTTTTTATCAACAGAAGCGCACAGGGTGTGCTTCACTGTGCTTTTGAGAACTATGATCCCAAGTTATTCATAACACATTCAAAATAACAACAAAATTATCATAGAAACTCACCTAACACCACGAGTTCCATCAAATGTCTGTGAGCATATTTTCTTTGGCTAGGCCTATTAATATAAGCAGAAGCATATGTGAATATATTTGCTTGAAGGGTGCAAACAGTTTGTGAGTTACTGTAGATTGCTAAAACAGATATGTATCTCCAATAGTAATAGAACTAATTTATGACCTTCAGCTAAAAGTAAATCCATGATGGTTTCTCCATATTGAGCTACAACAGCCTTGCATTGCTGGCTAGCTTTTCCACTTGCTCCAATAGCTTGATTTATCATGGTAATCACAGTCTACAAAGGAATGGAAGATGAGTCATAATAGCTATCTGAATTTATAATTTCTTATTCGATGTGTAAAAATAAGCTTAGACAGCTCAACAATAAACATATATATTCCATACCGTTGTGCCGGCCAACAATGAAGTTCCAGAGTCTGCAATTGCAGAACAACCGCCATCACAATATCCTGTATAGAAAATAAAGCTAAAATTTTTAAGGCCATATGAAGAATTAGACAGATAAAGACATATCCACTGAAAGCCACTTCTACACGTGTAACACACTTGTACATATGCATGTAAATGTGCAGAAGAAATATAAAGTATTATATGAAATCGAAGGGTAGCTTACCATTTGTGTCCTTCTCACATCATTTGATCATTTGTTAAAACAATAGGGCGCAGCCCAACAGCAGCATAGGCAATATAGTCAGGCGATATGCCATTTTCCTTCATTTCATTAAACAGCTCACTGGCTTTATCACAAAAACCAATACTTCGATACCCATAAATGAGAGAAGTATATGTCACAACATCAGGTTTTACTTGATTTTTCTTCATATCATCCATCAAAAAGCCAGCCATATCCATGCGCTGCATCTTGCAGAATCCATCAATAAGGCAGGTATATGTAACAACGCTGGGCAAGTGACCCTGCTTTAACATTTCATCATATAAAGCCCGTGCCTTTGTCATATCTCCAGCTCTCGAAAACACAGCAATAAGGCTCGTGTAAGTAACCGTATCTGGATCCAAACCCTTCTCGATCATCTTCTTGAATAAGCTTAACGCATCACGAATTTTTCCATTTTTGGCATAAATGTTGACGAAAATAGTAAATGTGACTTTGTCTGGCGATAACCCGGCCTTTATCATTCTTGTCAACAACATGATGGCCCTCAATGGATATGATTGTTTAGCAAAACCATCGATTAACGCATTATAATGAGCAACACAAGGAACTACATTGTGTTCAACCATTATATGAAGAACCTCACATGCCTCATCTAATCTATTTTCCTTGCATAGCCACTTAATAAACGAAAAATACGTATAAGAGTTATGCGAAATGCCCAAGTCTCGCATCATATCCAAGAATTTCAAAGCTTTCCCATATTGTTTCTCCTTACATATTTCATCAATAATCACATTGCAAGCGAAAACAGTCGGCTGAACCCCAATCTGTAGCATTGTACTGAAAATTTCCCAGGCTCCCTCTACGAGCCCTCTTTTGCAAAACCCATGAACCAACTTGTTACAAGTGAAATCATTAGGAACCGCATCATTTTTTACCATCTCTTTCAAAAGGCCACAAGCAGATTCAACATTATCTTGCAAAACAAAACCATCAATCAGGACATTGTAAGATTTCACATCAGGACTATTCCTCTTGGCTGCAAGACTATGGAACAAGTCTAGCGCAGAGTCTACCAATCCACTCTTACATAGACCATTTAAAACCGAAGTATAGGTAACTAAGGAAGGGTTTGTATTGTCACTAACCATTTCTTCAATCAAATCTAGACCTTTTTCTATTTCTCCATTCTTACAAAACCCATCAATCAAAATGCTGTAGCTATAAACATCTGGAGATATTCCATGGCTCTTCATATTTTCAAAGAGATCCATAGCATTAACCATATCGCTTTTTCGGCAAAGCCCGTGAATGACAGCATTATAACAATAGCTGTTGACAGGCAGGTTTCTTTTTCTACAATTTTGGATCAATTTTAAAGCGCATTCAACAAGACCAAGTCTACAAAGACCAAAAATATATGCACTATAAGTTACAACAGAAGGTTCTACCCCATTTTTTTCCATTTCTTCTAATAGGTCGGTTGCTTGCATAATATCTATATCTTGTCGCTTACAATAATAGCTTATCATCATAGTGTAGGTGTATACATTAGGTGAAGGACCAAACTCCTTCAAATCTTCAAAAAAACTAGTGATAGACTTAAATTGATTGTCTTCCATAAAACACTTGAGCAAAAAATTGCAAGACTGAATGCTCAAGTCAATACCGAAATTCTTAGCCCGCCAAAATACATTTAATGCATCCTCAAGCATCTTATTCTCTGCAAGAATTTTTATGAGCGTATCGACAACAACTGTTGAGACTTCCCTATTTGCGTTATTCGGCAAATCCAACAAAATTGACAACAAATCCAAAACATTCAAACTGACTTTCTTGTAATGAGAAATGATATCTCTAAGCAAGAAATGCACTTCCATCTTTAAGCCAGCCAATGCAAACGCATAAATAATGATTCTAAAGGATTGAATCGAATGAGAAAATCCATAACATTTAGCTGCTTTAAGGAATGTAATTTCCATAGTAAGTTCCCAATTCAATGTCTTGAACACAGTCACAGCATATGGATATAACCCGGCCGTTTTCGAACTAATAAGCTTCCTTGGTTTTGCAAAATTATCTCTGTAATTCAACTGGGTATAATCAAAATCAACAGGTTCTTCTTCCAAAAGCAATGCAGAGAAAGCAGAATAGTGCGAGTCAAAAAGGGATTTCTTAGTATAAGAACTAGCAAGTAAAGTTGATTTCAAAATATGTTTTGTCCAAGAAGAACAAACCCCATAAATACCCAGATGGCGACTTTGCAAGTAAAATGAAAAGGGCATTATACCAAAGACTATGCCGCCAAATAAGGTTTAAAAAGCCTGTGCCTCTTTAACCTGAAGAAATACAAGTCTGGAAGAAATCAAATAGATTAATTACAAAATCAATTGCCCAATTAATTCCAATTAACAATTGAAAATGTTGAGAAAGACGAAAGCACCTTCATGTTATGGCTTGGCAGTTAGAGTCGACAAGAGCAACCGCAGCTTCTTTTTGCCCTCTTTCCGATTGCCAGTTATATAATGGAGAGATGAAAGTGCATGAGCTCAAAGGAGGGAAAAAAGTACAAGCAGGTAGAAGAAAACAGAGAGGCGGCAGTCTCAAACATAGCAAACTTATGTAACCAGCTTAGTTATGTTATTTTGTCTTTTTTTTGTCCCTATTTTTCTATCTCAACAAAATACAACATTAATATTAAAATTACGGATTCTGTAATAATAAAAAAAATCAAATGACCATGTAGAATGCACCTAACATTACATTTACATAGGTTTTACTGATTCAATATAAATTTATTTAGAAGTTGTAATAATATATCAATGAATATGAATCTTTTGTGTTAGATATTAAACGATGGTATGAAAAAAAAATATTGGTAAAATAATTCACCAACTATTTTAACTATATTTATGAAAAATATTTAGGCCATGTTCTTTTCAATTTCTGAATTGAACTGAACTAAATTAAAGTTGGTTGAACTAAACTGAACTAAAGTTAGCTGAACTTATTTCAGTATAAATTTATAACTACGTATAGCTGAACTGAATTGAGCTGCATTGGATTGTACTTCAAGAGAATAAGGAGTTGATAGAATTAAAAAAAAGGCCAAATTTTAAGAAAATGGTGTACAAACTAAATAATTCTTTGACTTTCAATTTTAACAAATTTAGTTTGTTTTATAATTTTACACATTGAAACTACTGATGGGCATGGCACTCTCTAATGTCGAAGTGAAAATTTGAGTATCGCTAATGTGACTATAATTTGTAAATAATAGACACCCAAATATATAAGATGACATATATCTATTAATTATTGTTGTTGAGAAGAAATGACTCTTAGGACTTATTTTATTCAACTTATATACAGTCCAGTTCAATAATTATCAATACAACATACATATAAATTTATACTGAAATAAATTCAGTTGAAAAGAATAGGGCTTTAGTGTTACTATCCCACAAAAAGCGTTTTAAAATTGCACGACAAAGACTAGTTTGAACTACCACAGAAAATAACTCGCAATATTTTGAATTTAGGCAAAGAACTCATAAAAGACGAAAATATGTAGTGTAATGAATTATTGTAATATATTATTCACAGTTGATACATTTCGGATATAAGCTACATTTTCTCTTAAATTCGTCCCACCGGGCTTACAATTATAAAAATTCAGCTGTAAGCTACATATTTCCAATAGTTTTACAAGAAACAAGATCCCAAAGGCCGTGTTAAAGCCAAAGAATTGCGAGTCAATCTTAGATAATACATCCCATGCTCGTCCCGTGTAAGATATTGTCGAAGAATCTAGAGCTAATGGGATGAGTATCGGTATATCTCATCAGCATATGCAGTAGGCACGTACACTGCATTCATCAATGAACTGTGCCTCTGCCCATAAAATAAATACACCAATTCTCCTACCACTAGCCATACCGATACACGAATCCACGTCCCGCCCCTGCTCGATAACATCAACCACCACACATCAGACATGGATACAAAACTCGGGTTTACGACTAGTTATTGTATGCTTACCCGAGATTAACTAATAAGTAGGTATTGACAAGAATGCAGGCAATGGGTAAGAACGGCACAAAAGGGCAAACGAAACCTGAAAAGCAGTTTCAAGTGTTTATTTATAACGCAGCTCAAAAGGGCTATCACAGTACACCGAGTTTGAATGTATGTATGTACCTCCACTGTGTCCGAAGCTGTGTCTACCGTTATCCTGAGCTATACAAGCTAGAACAATCATACCACACAATAGGAGAGCTCCACCCAATGAACACAGCGTGAAGCGCACAAGGCTGTAAGAAGAAAAATATGCCATGTCATCATAAGAAAAGTACGGAATGCTGAACAATCAGGGGAGAGCATTGGTCGGTTCGGTTCTTGGACAGATAACAAAAAAATTTGGAACCTAATACCGAATTCGGTTGAACCGAAATATTTAGTTTCAATTCTATATAAACCTAATTTTTTTACAATACAATGAAAAAAACTCACACTGTAAACATGTTTCCTATCTTAAAATATAATAAATATTAAAGCCAAAAGAATAACATCCTGAACATTTAAAAGAACAAAAATCAAAACCAAAGAAGGTTAGGATTACCAATGAAACAAAGTCGATAAATCCATTTTTGGCAATTCTTAAATTTATCAAAATTGAAGAAAAAAATTCCAGAATTGTAATTTGATTACTTGTAACACTAATATAAAAGAAAACATAAAATGAAGAGAGTTGGATTAGTGGAGGCGTGAATGGGATGGGACTTGGGAAAACAGGAGAAACAGACAGTAGGGTTATTTTTACATTATTGATATATAACCTAATACGGTTCGAATCTTGGCGTATTTGGGTTTTTTTCTCATAACCGAGAACAAACAAGCAAAATATTGAAACCAAGCACCCAACCTAATAACAACAGTCTGGTTCGGTCCGGTCTGGTTCTCAAGTTGGGTTCAGGTTCGGTCCATTAGGTTTCTTGCTCTTCCCTACAGCAATTAGTTTGATACTTAAAACATGCCAGTGGAATAGTTCAGACCTGGGAAAAATTTCGAGCGACGCTGCAAGTGTAAGGACAAGTACCCCTATGCATACGGCACTTATACTCCAAGCTGCAATTTTCCGTCTCTTCTGTTGATTTTGCTCGTCTGTGAAATTGACAGATATTACGCCTTTTCAGCACTTAAATGACTTGTCATATAATGTTCAAACACAAGAAACAAATAGTGATGAATTTAAAACCTAAGAGGACATGTAATTAGTACCTTGAGCTACGGGTTTGTGCAGAAGAGGATCTTCGGTTGATGTCACATGACTGCTTTCACTGGAATCAACGGAACCCTTAGCAACCTCGTGAACAATACAACTTGCGCCTATCGACAATGAATTGATGGACTCCTGGAGTGAAGGCGGGAGTGGCACCTCATCTGGTGGAACGTATCGGAGTATTAAGACTGAAACTGCAACAGCAGTGAATGCAAGAAGGGTTCCCACACTAACCTGTGTACCATATATCATAGTTATTAGAGGCACAAGGTGCAAAAAATCATTTGCTTTAAAAGTGAAGTTATATGCAATGATAGTATTGTAAAAAGAACTAAGAGAATTGTAAGATGTACAAATGTACGTAAAATTAGCATATTGCATTAGAAGTTTCTAGCGTTGAATTAATCTAGCCTTAACAGAAATTGAATTAGGAATATCTAGCCTTGAATTATTATTAGAACTCTTAAAATAGATGGAAAACACATATTGAAGTAAGTTAAAACCCTGAAATATAAAAGTGTCCCTGAGGCACGCCAAGGCGCAACTGAGGCGCACGCCTCAGGGACACCACCTTGCCTGTAGTATGGCGAGGCACCGAGGGTTGCGCCCTACGTGAGGCGCGCCTTTGACAACTATGCCATAGATGGACAATACAAAAAACACACCTTAATTCGTTTATAACGAGAGGAAATGTAATCATTCTTATAAGAAGTATCTAGTTCAAAATATGACTCACCATCCCAGCTAACTGCGAAACATCCATGAAAAACGCCAGAGCTGAAGCAAGGACACCGATTGCTATTGTGCTCTTCACTGGAACTTGAGTGCGTTCGTTAATGTCCGAGAAAAATGCTGGTAATAGTCCATCCCTAGCCATTGCCATGAACACCCGAGGCTGAAAAAAAGAATCCAATTAAAGTCTTCAAGGAATTTTCTCAAAATATAGTGATTAGTCTAACTAAAAGCTAAATAAGTATATCGGCAGAACCACCTTTTTGGACCCTCTGGTATAATCCATTTATCCATTTAGTCCCTCTAGTATACATGATCCCTATATGGTCCCTACTATGCAACCTATTACCTTTTTGGTCCATTTAGTGCATATTATGTTATTATGCATGGTTAGATTCTATAATGCAGGGCCCAACAGGTAACGAATTGCATAGCACAAGGGCTAAACGGGTGATGGTTGCATAGCAAAGGGTTCAAAAAGGCAACAAATTGATAGTACAGGGACTAAAAGGATAACATGAATACCAGAGGGACAGAATGGGCAAGTCATGCCACATGTACCAAAAAGGCCCTTTTGCCTAAGTATATCACTTACCTGTGGAAGAAGTGCACCCATTAAGCTCGCACAAAGTGCGGTTACAGCACCAGTTGTTATTACATACCTGTAATTTAGAAGCTAACAACTGAATTTAAAAAATAACCTGGACAAAATGCTGTGAAGTACTTTAAACTAGATAAAATGTCGTTCTTACACTGCCCACTGCATCCCGTGAGAAGCAAATGCCGAAGAGATAGGAGTGTCTGGATCCAGTGCAAAGTATGGCACCAGTCCAACAATAACAACTGATACAAGCATGTACAAAACACAACATATCAACAAAGAGAAGCCTATTCCTAGGGGCAAATCTCGCTTAGGATTTTTCACCTGTCATCACAAAACCAACAACATAATAATTACTTCTTGCTTATTTAATTTTTTTATGTCTAAAAAAACTCAACTACTCTTTACTTAGTCCATACCCTAAATTACCTCTTCGGCTGTGCTAGCTACAACGTCAAATCCAATGAACGAAAAGAAAACTACAGCAGATCCTGCAAGCATCCCATTCATGCCAAGAGGGAAATACCTATAAAATTACAAAGTTGGGCAAAAAATTAACCATTACTTCTTTCCGCAGCCAGCAAGACAAAAAAATTATAGCATACAATAGTTATTAGTTACCCGCTAGGTAGTTCATATCCGACCCATCCGGTCTTGATAGCCAAATAACCACCAACTGTTATGATAAAAATCATTCCGCATATATTTGCTGTTGTAACCACAGCTTGGGCCAAGGAACTCTGCAAAAATATAGAACGAATGGAAACTGAAGGACATGTACATAAATGGAAGTTACGAGTATTTCACAAGAACAAGTCCAGTCAGTACCTCTTTGATTCCCATGCACAAAAGAACAGTGACAATAAGAACCAAAACTGCTGCTGATGGGTCTACAACGATATCGAGCCAGGGAATGGTGTGGCGAGCCAGATATGAAGGCAGATTATCTGCACCCCCAAAAAGCAGGGCCTGACAAGAAAAGGCAACGGTCAGTATCGTGAAATGGCATGGGCTCAATAAAATATTCATTGACGAATCAAGTTATAGCTAGATAAAATGCCGATTATACTTCACCAGATTTGGGGTTAGGCCACGTGCACTAGCTGAACCGCCAATCGTATACTCCAGAATTAATGCCCAGCCAACCAACCATGCAGTACTAGTAAAGAAAATAACATATAAATCATTAAGAGGCATACAAGGAAACAAATCAAACCTATCATCTAGTTGAAAGGAGGCGGCTGTACTCATATTATTATTGAGATTGACAATAACATTTCATTCAACTCTTTAACTAGCTCATATCTTGGAATTTTGGATTGTTGGAATTTTGCTAGGCAGTTCATATCTTGTGTTTTTAGGCCACTCTATTGTTGAAACGCTAATATACTATCACATTCAAATTGGTTGCCAACACCATCTTGAGTTCCCCATCTTCTTCCTCAATAATACAATCCAAACTTCCCTAAAAGAGCCTATCATCTAGTTGACTTTCAGTATTTGCAAGTCTATGAATTAATCCTTGTATTCCATTCACACTTAACTTACGGGAATGCTAAGCAAAATCTTATAAAAATAGTTCATAGTTCCTAGAGCATAAAAATCACTAGACAGTTAACCATGAGAAAGAACAAAACTGTTTTTTGTTTATAGCATAAAAGCTTGAATTTTGAAAAAAAATCGAGCTTACCCCTCCCCTATGCAAATGTAAGCATAATGGTAGGCACTCCCAGCAGACGGGCACCGGCACGCAAGTTCTGCGTAGCAAAATGCCGAGAGAGCAGCTGCAATTCCAGCAATGAGAAATGAAATAGTTAGAGCCGGTCCAGTTTGCTCTCTAGCAACAGTACCAACAAGAATATATACACCAGCTCCAATTGTTGCTCCAACTCCTGTTTACAATGTACAAATGGAACCACCATCAATTAAATGAAACTAGACAATTTATAGAGGTTTGACTATTCTGACTTAGGAAATAAAATGAAAGCTAAATCACTATCATTTCTCTAATACAAAAATCTATCCACTGTGTTCACACAAGCCCTCAACAAAAAAATTAGAAACGTTGTTCATACAAAAACTCAATTTGAAAGGACTTAGAAGATGATAAGCGCATCTAGTAAATTACCAATGGCAATGATGTCAATAAGCGAGAGTTTCTTAGCCAATTGCTGGGTACCCTCTCTCTTCAAAAGAACAGAATCAACGTGTTTTCTCCTAATAAAACTCCTGAATCCCCACGAACCCGTTGAAGCACCATTGTTTTGCATATCCATGATCGTGCCCATTAACCAAAACACAGGTTTTTTCCCCTCGCCTCTTCCTTCTCTGTTACCCCTCTGAGAATAAGAAGAAAGAACAGAAAAAGAAGGGGCCTTGCATCAATTTGCAATCAGAAGAACCCAAATGCTCAGTTTCTGGGAAATTTCAAAGAAAGATGCAAACTTTAAGAGCAGAGATGGAAAGGCGAAGCAAACAAGGATTGGGAAGGTGAGAGTGCGTTCTTATCTCGAGTGTGATATGGGCGATAGTATGGACAAATAATGATTTTTTTAATAGAACTGAATCATATGCGAGATTTGAGCCGTGTTCATTCAGTATCTTTCAACCTGTTAACATTAATTCATATTATTACTTTAGCTTTATTTTACAATAGTTTATTAGTATTTCATTCTTTAAATATGAAATTTGATAGAATGATAGTAATAAAAATTATTTTCATAAATATTTATTACTCTTTTAAAATTATTAATTTATTATTTATATTTGATATAAAAGTTTTTTTAATTATTATTTATTATCAATTATCACTTTTTTAATTTTAGTGTTGAGTCTAGTTTTAATGATTATAATTAGTAGAAGAAACATATAAAGTAATATCTATATACTTGATAAATTAATATAAATATTTTATTATGTTAATTAAATATTTATGTATATTTAATGAAGAAGAAGCTACAATAATGAAGAATGAAAGACTAAAAATCATTACCGTTGTTACACCAATTAAACTATTGTAGAAGAAGAAAAAGAGAAGATACTATCTTATTTCCAAGAATAAGATAAGATGACATTTAAGCTTGAAAAAAGAAGATGTTGAAGATGACGTCCAAAAGGAAGATAGAAAAACAAAGATAGAAAAAGAAGATGACATCTTGGTTTTTGAAAGATGATGTGACATCTTATGTTGGAAAAAGAACATGAGACCATCTATATTTTACAACTGTCATATTCTCCAAATAGCTTCATTCTATTGAAAAAGAAGATGACATACGGAAATAAGGTAGCATCTTTTTTTTTTGAGAAAAACAAAGGTAGCGTCATACTCTTGTGAAAAATGAAGATGACCTAACAGCTATATTCCATGAAAGAGAAGGTAAAAAAAAGATAAATTCAACAACCATATTCTAACAGCTATTTGTCCACCTTAGCACAAGAGTATTCTAACAGCAATATTTCCAACGACCATATTTTTTCAACAACTATTTTCCTCGATCAGTATAAAAAAGGCAATAGTTCAAACTTGGAAACTTGGAAACTTGGAAGACTAAAAGCAAAAATCACATTATACAAGTGTTAAATAAATGTCTTCCTCACAATTCTTCAAGTGCTAAATAGAGAAAAAGCTTCTTCAAGAGATCTTGCTACTCAAATCAACATTCAAACAGAATTGTAAGGTTTTGTTGTTAAGCCCAAAAAAACAACAAGAGAAAGGTTCCGCTGTTGAGCCCGCAAAAGCAACGATTATGTTGGTACCTGTGAGGGTCTAACTAAAGTCAGAGGGGGTGAATGACCCTTTTCGCCGAAATAAGCAGACTTTAAAAAGTCTTGTGTAGCGTGTTTGATTATGTTCCACATATGATGGATCCGGATGATGCAAATATGAAATGTTATGCAGTAATATAAAGAGTTAGAAAATCAAACACAATAACTTTATCCTGATTTAGCCCCGCCTACTCCAGCCCCCAGAGTTTCCTTCCTCTGAGCTTTTTCCACTAGTGGATTCCTTTTCAACTGGCAGGAATCAAGCCTTACAATTTGTCTCCGGATGGTAACCCCTTCTGGATGTAGGATATACCACTAGAAGCACCAACTCCTAGCTGATTCCTCTTGTCTTTAGCATGATATACCACTTAGATTTCTACCCAAACCTAAGCTGAGTCCTATAGGGAGTTCCACTTAACGCACCAACTATGAGCTAGATCCCAATCTCAATACTCAGCCAAGTATGAGATCTTACACTTTGTTTTTCTCAAAGGTTTTGGTTTTGGATCTCCTCAAGTTTATAACTCCCTTGGGAATCCTTACAAACTAATTTGGAATTGTTTGATTCTTAGAGGGATTAAGTCACTGATTGTAATAGCAGATTCTCTTGTGTATGCTTTCTCAAAACAACCAGCGCCTTTTCAACTTGTGAAGCTTTCCTTTTATAGGCTTTTGTCATAAATGTAGCCGTTGTGAGTTGTTGAAGTTGAATTAAATCTTCACCGTTGATCAGGTAATATATGACACTTCCGGATCTATTGATCAATTCGTTAGACTAATTAAATGTCCCGTTGAATCCTTGGGATTGAGGCCTGAAAGATGTCAGTGATAGTTTTCTTGTATTTTTGTGATCCACCAACTTTTATGCCACAAAACCGGAGTGTGTGCTTTAAGCGCCTTTTCTATTGGTCTAGGTAGAAAAGGTTGTTACCTTTTCTATTTCATGTGTCAGTCCTTTTGTCCTTTCCTTAAAAGTGTGCAAGATGTCATTTTTGTCTTGCTCAAGGGAAAGGGATCTTTGGCTTTTAGACCACAAGGTGGAGGGAAAAGTTATTTTTGAAACTTTTCCTTTGTCTCTTTAACTGTATCTTCTGGATGAATTTGTCATGTTGAATCCAAATGCTATGTCAACCAGTTCTTCTTCTAGATGTGTTGGTCCCTGTGAGGGTCTTTATAAGGTTAGAGGGGGGGTGAATGACCCTTTTTCACGGAATAAACAGACATTAAAAGGCCTTAGTGTAGCGTGTTTGATTATGATCCGGATGATGGATCCGGATGATGCAGTTATGACACTATAATGCAATAAATAAAGAGTTAAAGAAATCAAACACAAAGGATTTTATCCTGGTTCGGCCCCGCCTACTCCACTTCCCGAAGTTTCCTTCCTTCGAGCTTTTCCACTAGTGGATTCCTTTCCAACTGGCAGGAATCACGACTTACAACTTGTCTCCGGATGGTAACTCCTTTCGGATGTAGGATATACCACTAGAAGCACCAACTCCTAGCTGAGTCCTTTAGTATTTAGTAGGATATACCACTTAGACTTCTACCCCGAATCTAAGCTGAGTCCTACAGGGAGATCCCACTCAAAGTACCAACTTTAAGTTGTATCCCAATCTCACAACTCACCCAAGTTGGAGATCCTTACACTCTTGTTTTCACAAAGGTTTTGGTTTTGGACTTCCTTAATTTTATAACTCACTTAGGAATCCTTACAACAGATTTGGAATTGTTTGATTCTTGGAGGGATGTGATTGTTGATTGCTTTAAGCGAATGTTCTTGTTAATAGCTTTTTCAAATCAACCAGCCAACCTTCTCAATGTGTGAAACTTCCCTTTTATAGACTTCTATCATAAATGTAGCCGTTGAGGGTAGTTGAACTTGAATTTAATCTTTACCCTTGATTAGGTTGTATGTGGTACTTTCAGAGCCATTGATCAATCCGTTAGACAGTAATTTGACCCTTTTGAATTCTTAGGATTAAGGCTGAAAAGATGTCAGTGGTCATTTTCCTTGTATTTTAGTGACACACCAACTTTTATACCAGTAACTTTTTGGTGTGAGCTCCACGCACCTCCTTATTGGTCTGGGTGAAAAAGGTTGTTAGCTTTTTCTGTCCGGTGTCAGTCCTTTTGTCCTTTTTTCTAAAAAGTGCAAGCTATCACTTTTGTTTTGTTCATGGGGAAAGGATCTTTGACTTTGTAGACCAAAAGGTAGGGGATAAAGTTATCTTTGAAACTTTTCCCATTGTCTTCAAGTATGAGTCTGCCGGATGACTTTAGACTCATTATCTCCGGATCTGTCTTCTTCCGGAGCTAGTGCAATCAGTTCTTCCAGATGCTGATCTTAAAGGATTAAAGTTTGTTTCCTTTCCAAACTTTATCCTGATAGTTCC
This sequence comes from Euphorbia pulcherrima, assembly GCA_947683365.1. NCBI lineage: Eukaryota > Viridiplantae > Streptophyta > Magnoliopsida > Malpighiales > Euphorbiaceae > Euphorbia > Euphorbia pulcherrima. The sequence continues at coordinate 39,077,801 of CANTUS010000008.1, read as the reverse complement.
AGTATATGCTTATGTACTTGATGTCTTCAATGGATGACCTTGTGGTTAGATCTTGTCCGGATGTTTCCATTTGTATTTAGGAGTTTAAGTTTTTATTTCTTTCAAACTTGATCCGGATAATTTAGTTCAATTCTTGATCCGGATCATTGTTTCCCAACAATCTCCCCCATTTGATAGAAACAAAAACTAAGTATATGGGAATGGAGTATATATGAGCTAAGTATGATTCTTGATACTTAGTTATTTACAGATTTTACTCCCTCATAATTCTATCATCCTAACTCCCCTAATATTTTTGAATTCTACCTTCTAATGTTTTTATAGTACAATTACAGATTGTACTTTAGAAGCAATTTTTTAGAAATTAGATATTCACTATATACTTCTGCTGCTAACAATAGTTAACATCAATGAAGTGCAGGATTACAAATACAGAGATATATAAGTGAATCTAGCTATTACAAAATTTTACATTGAAGAATAAGCTAGTCTAATTTCCTCCGGATGGTCCTCCCTCCTTTTCCTTGCCCATGCTTGTCCCTTCCCCTTGCTGACTTTTCTCCCCCTTTTTATTTTCAGCTTGAGGATCGATTACCATATGGTTCTGTTATCCCAGGCTTCTTGCCAAGCTTTGGAGTATATAGAGTAATCACCATTACCTTTACTCCTTTCATCAATGATTTGATCAACAGTTGCTGGAGTGAAGTAGTAAGGGCGGATAGCTTTCTTTAGTTGAGTATAGGTCTGTTTGATTATGGGATGGATGTGGAGCACAAACTCTTGATCTTTCTTATCAAAGTGGGGGAGTTGTGCCTTTAGCAGAGTTGTCAATCCCTTTTGTCTAAAGAAGGCAGAGTCCCCAATGACTTGGATAAGATTGTGTAAGACTTGAAGGAGTTGCCTCTCCGGAATTGATGGTGTAGAGGAAGATTCGGATAAGGAGAGGTTATTTATTCGGGTTTGAAGGAGAGTTATTTCTTCACTAATTCCTCTCCGGATGTTATGAATGGATTCCGTTTGAAGCGATATCTCCTTTGTAATAGAGGCTTTCTAATCATTTATTATTTTCTCTAATCCGGCCAAGCGACTCTCTATCTCTTCGCCCATATCATCCAGCATTTTCTTTTAGATTTTGGGGAGAGATTCATCCAGGAAGTCAACAAGCATCTCCTGGACTACTTGTTGGTCTTCTCCCAACTCTGTGATGGTGGGTTTAAGATCCTTCTCAGCAATGAATTTTAACAAGTTTTTAAACTTGGTATCCAGAATGGCCTTTATTTCATCTGATAGCTCGGAGGAGGAGGAAGTAATCTTGTCAAGCACTGTTTCACAGTTGTTTGATGCTAATGTGTTGGCTTGATCAGCAGTCCGGTTGGCTGTTGTAATACCATCCTTAAGGTCAGAGATTATTAGTTTTATTTGAGACAATAAGGCTTCAGCAATTGCACCAGGAGAGGGAAAATCTAGAACTTTTTCTTCTATCTTCTTCACTGAGTGCTTTATTTCTCCCAATTCCTACTTTAAATCCGGACTAGAGGCTTATTCAAGCATTTCCTTTTCAATAGCTCTCAGATGGATGCAGATATTCCGGAGACTCTACTTTATATATCCTTCCTCATTCTCTTCTTGAGTAGCTTCTTTTAACAGTTTAAGTGCTGCTTTAACCTTAGCTTCTTTGGTATTGACTCTTAGTAGTCTGATTGGACTTGCAATTGGAGGGAATCTGTCTCCAAAAGATCTAGAGGAGTCATCTCTGGATGATCCAAAAGAACCACTACTTTCTTCTTCTTCTTCCCCCATTTCACCTGACATCTCATTCTTCTTTTCCACCCTTTCCTCTGGACTAGTCTCGCCCTTAGGGTCAAGTTCAGATGTGTTCCCTTCGGAACCCAGACTTTGTCCCTCCTCTGGAATGGTGTGTTTTGGGTTGGACTGATTTCTCTTGGATGTATTTGGAGATTGAACATCCAAGTTGTTCGTTGCTATTTCATCAGCAGGAGAAACATTAGTAGCAAGATTAACTGGGTTAGAAAGTGTTGGGAAACAATGATCTAGAATACAAAATAAACTGGATCAGGTTTGAAGTAAACAAAACCTAAGTGAAACTTATCCGGACAACGGAATGTAACAGGTCCTAAGTACGAAATGACTTAAGTCATTATATTCGGACAACTAAGTTATCATCAAGCTCAAGTCAAAGACTATTACCTAAGCATAAGTGGATTAGCATCCGATTAGAGTTTAGAAAGGAAATAAACTACTAACCTTCCTACAACAACATCCATACGACAGACTGATTGAAGCTACATCCGGATTGAATAAATTCGAAGACATCCGAAAGATTCTATTCAAGATAAAAAGAATGATTTCAAATAATTCACTTCCCTCCATTTGGTCTTAGCTATCATCAATACCTTTCCCATACTAAGGACGAAAGTGATAGCTAACATCTTTTTAGAAAAGGACAGAAAAGTTAACACTAGAAAGAGAAAAAGGCAACAACCTTTTTAATATAGACCAATGATAAAGGCGTGTGGAGCACACGGATTGGACCACTGGCTAAAAGTTGGTGCATCACAAAAAGCCAAGGAAAACGATCACTGATAACTTTTCAACCTCAATACCTAGGATTCAAATAGGTTAAAATTGAGTCTAACGGATTGATCAACGGCTCCGGATGCGCCACATACAACCTGATCAAGGGTAAAGATTTAATGAAACCTCAACGAGCCTAAAATGGCTACATTTATGATAGAAGACTATAAAAGGGAAGCTTCACCAAATGAGAAGGTTGGCTGGTTGATTTACAAAACAAGTAACAAAGCACAAGCATTCAATCAGTTCATAATCACTCCAAGAACCAAAGCAAATATCAAATCTGTTTGTAAGGATTCCCAAGTAAGCTGTAAACTTGAGGAACTCCAAAACCCATAATCTTTGTGAAATCAAAGTATTGTAGTTGGGACTCAGCAGTAGTTAGAGCTTCTAGTGGTATATCCCTAAAGAACTCATCTTGGAATCAGGGAAGATTCAAGTGGTATATTCTTCTAAAGTGAAAGGGCTCAGCTTGGAGTGGACTCTTCAAGTGGTATATCCTACTTCCAAATGGAGTCACCATCTGGAGATAAGTACAGAGGACTCAGCTAGGAGTTGGTACTTTTAGTGGTATATCCTACTTCCGGGAGAAGAAAAATCTCTGGAGACAAGTTGTAAGGGTTAATTCCTTCTAGTTGAAAAGGAATTCACTAGTGGAAAAGCTTAGAGCAAGGAAGTTCTGGGGACTGGAGTAGGCAGGGCAAAACTAGGATAAAACTCTTGTGTTTGAATTTCTTTAACTTTGCATTTAATTTACTGCATTTATTTTATTTGCATCATCTAGACCATAGATATTCGAAACATTCAAACACGCTACACAAAGACTTTTTAAAGTCTGTTAATTCCACGAAAAGAGGTCATTCACCCCCCCTCTAACCTTATATTTAACACATAGGGACCAACAAGTGGTATCAAAGCAAGTGCTCAACATTAGAGATCTAACAATCTCGAGCTAAAGGTCCAAAATTTTGATACAAATATCAAAATGAGTTTTCAAAAATCATAACTCCTTCTCGAGGGTATGTCCATTACCCGTCCTCCACTCTTCACCGATGAAAACTACACGTTCTGGAAAAACTGAATGAAGAACTTTATTCAAGCACAAAGTATGCAAGCATGGTTGGTCATCCAGGATAGCCCTTATGAACCTACTCATGAAGTAGAGGGTATGATCACCTGAAAGCCATCTTGCTTATGGGATGAGAATGATTTTAAAAAGTTGCGTGAAAACGCAAGTGCTATTAACATGATTCATTGCGCTCTTAGTGCAACAGAATTCAACAGGATATTCGGATGTGAGACTGTAAAGGAGATATGGGAGAAGCTGAAGGTAACCTATGAAGGAACAAGTAAAGCGAAAGAAGCAAAGATTGATCTAATCTAGCAAAAACTCGAATCCTTTAAAATGGAGCAAAAAGAATCCATCAGTAGCATGAACACTAGATATACTAATCTAGTGAATGAAATGAAAAGGCTCGGAAAGAAAATCTCTGAAGAAGAAATGGTGACAAAGGTGCTCCGGAGTCTCACCAAGGAATCGAAAAACAAGAAGACTGCCATTGAGGAAGCTTATGACTTAAATATTTATAGTTATGATGAGCTCATTGGAAATCTCTTAACTCAAGAGCTATCTTTGGAGAGATACAGTAACAGGATAAGAAGCCTGAAGAAAAGAAGAAAGCTATTGTACTTAAGGTAGAATCCACCGGATCAGCTTCATCCGGAGAAGAAGAATAAATCACAGAACCTCAAAGAACCAAGGGGCAACTAGCTTTATTAACTAGAAGGCTCAACAGGTTCCTACAAAAGAAATTAAGGAGAAAGTCCAAAAAATATGAATCCTGAAGACCAAGGGAAGGGACATCCAGAAGAGATAAGCCTAGAAAGAGTCTGGAAGAAAAGAAAGATCCTGAGAAAGAAGCTGCCTGTTTTGAATGTGGGGAAAAAGGCCACTTCAGGACGAAATGCCCAAAGCTTAAAAGAACCAAGAAGTATAAGAAGAAGGCAATGGTGGCTTCCTGGAGCAACAGTGAAGGAAGCAGCAGCTCATCTTCAATAGAAGAGGAAGAGACTGCCAACTGTGCATTCATGGCACTGACTGATCCGGAAGCAGAGCAATTCGGAAAAAAAAATCTCTAAGCAAGATACAATGCAAATTGAAGAATCAGAATCAGAAATAGCATATATTGAGGTAAACTCTTACTCTAAATCTGCTTCCAATTTTGATCTTGCTAGAGCCTTATCTATTGTGATCAAGAGTGTGAGAAGAATGCAAAAGCAATCAAATCCTTAAGAAGACAAGTGTTAGAGATTGCTGAAGATAATGAAGCATTGATACAAGATGTTAACTTGATCAGAACAGCAAAGCACATTGATGAAGTTGAGGAAAATTATCTAAAGAATCAAGTGCAAATGCTAAGTGCTAATATGCTTGGGCTGGATAGAGAAATAGCCCTGATGAAGGAGGCGTCCGGATGGAGACCTAATCCTCCACAAAGAAGGAAAAACCCAAGGCAAGCTACACAAAGAAATCAACCTCAAGCTGCCAAAGAAAATCCAAAGAATTTTAATCAAAAGGTAAAGGAGGTTAGCAGGCAACCACAAGCCCAAAGATATACTGCTGCTCAAAAGGAAAAGGCTAAGATAGCTTACAACCAATAACCTACCAAATAAAGAAGAAATTGTGGAGCAGAAGTTGCACCTCCAACCAGCTTTCGAATACACACTGGACCATCTACCAGTATATAAGAAGCTGGATATAGAGGGAACTATGAGAAGGAAGATCTTGAAAAGATAAAAAAGAAGTAGGAACAAAATAGATCCCTTACAGGGTCCAGGTTTTATGGGAAAAACAATCACATTACTAAGTTATGTAGATTGAAAAATGGTTATTATGATGTTGATCCTTAGCCTGAGATGGTTATTAACCCGAGAGGACCCAAATCTGATTGGGTACCCAAACCCACTTGATCTATATTGCAGGTATGCCTTAGATCCACAGTAGATCAACACACCTGGTATATTGATAGTGGATGCTTAAGGCACATGATAGGTGATGAGAAGGCCTTCATCACATTAACCCTGAAGAAGGGAGGCAAAGTAAGCTTTGGAGACAATCAAAAAGGACAGATCATTGGTCATAGAACCATTGGATCTGAATTAAAGATACAAGATGTCTCACTGGTTGATGGACTAAAGTTCAACTTGCTAAGTGTGGCCCAACTCTGTGAAAGATAAAGAAAAGTCATATTTGATTTTGGAGGCTGCTCAATCTATGATAGTAAGTCCAACCAACTCATTCTTTATGCACCTAGAGTAAATAATGTCTATTCTGTAAACAATAAAAATGAGAAAAATAATATATGCTTGGTGTTTAAAGAAGAAGAATCATGGCTATGGCACCGAAGGTTGGGACATGTTAGCATGAACCTCCTGTCCAAGTTAGCCAAAAAGGAATTGGTAGTGGGTTTGCTTGGGGTTGCTTTTGATAAGGATCATCTATGCATCGCATGTCAATTAGGTAAACAACATAAGAAAAGTTTCCCTTCTATCTCCTATATTCCTTCCAAAAGAGTACTTGAGCTCTTGCATATTGATCTTTTTAGTCTAATCAAACCATTGAGTTTAGGTAGAAGAGAATACACCATGGTCATTATGGATGATTATTCTCGATATACTTGGGTTCTCTTGCTAGCAAGCAAGGATGAAGCCTTTGACCAAATCTCTAAAACATTCATCCGGATAGAAGAAGAACATGGCATAAGCATTGCACACATCCGGAGTGATTATGGTGGAGAGTTCAAAAATATGCATTTTGCTGATTTTTGTAACTCTAAGGGCATTAAACATAACTTCTCTGCCCCTCACATTCCTCAACAGAATGGAGTTGTTGAGAGAAAGAATAGGACCATTGTTGAGATGGATAGAACAATGCTCAGTGAAAATTATTTGCTAAAATATTTTTAGGGAGAGGCCGTAAATACAACATGTTACATTCTAAATAGAGCTCTCATTAGAAAGACCATAGATAGACCCCATATGAAATCTGGAAGGGAGGAAAACCCAAAATTGGGTATTTCAAAGCATTTGGATGTAAATGCTACATCCTTAATGATAGAGAGCAATTAGGAAAATTTGTTCCTAAATCTGATGAAGCAATTTTCCTTGGCTACTCAACACATAGTAAGCTTACAGAGTCTTTAATAAACGAACCCAAACAGTGGTAGAGTCAATACATGTAGATTTCAATGAGACTAACCCTGCAGGTAAGAAAAGTACCATTTTGAAAGATCCAGTTCCTGAAGCTGAAGACTCTGAAGAAAAGAAAGAAGTAGAATTTCCTGATTCATTCCAAATTAAGAAGTACAAAGAGGAAGATGAAGGAATATCCCTTGATCCAAAAGTATAACTAGTTAACCTCAACCCATAAGAGATCATTTTCAATAAAGGTCAAGAAGAAGAAGCTGAGGTAGAAGTTAACAAGCTCTAATCCAATATAAAGGATTACAAAGGGAAATTCGAACTTATAGAGATCATTCCTTGGATAATATTCTGGATGATGTTAAGAATCCAGTAAGAACCAGAGGTCAGCTCAACAGGATGATGAGCCATGCTTCTTTTATCTCTCTCATTGAGCCAAAGAAATTTTAAGATGCTGAAGGAGATGAAAGTTGGATGATGGCAATGCAGGAAGAGCTAGATCAATTTGTTGGATATGATGTATGCCCTTAAGGCAATTAGGGCGATATATCTTAATTATGTAATAGTACGAATAATTTGTTTAATCAATAAAGGCATTTGTTCTTTTGTTTATATCAATGTGTTTTTATACATATATATTATAGCTGGTTAAAATATATTCATTGATGTATGTATACAAAAGTCCTTGACATATCATAGCATGAAGTCAGAGGAATTATAGTTGGACTATATTTGGTGGAACCTACTTCATGTGCAATTATGATTATGTCTAAACTATCCCTAGTCACAGTGTCATCAAGAAAGGATATTGATGAAACGGAAAGACTAGCATGTGGTCAACTTTCTTGGAAAGGGTCCAAGCAGTTAATCTCCTAAATACTGAAGGTGGTGCCTTAAGCTTGACACATGGATATATCTGGGAGATATATTGGAGACCGCAGCAAGATAAACACTTGGTATAAATATCAATGTGTTAGTGTTTATCTTCATGCAATAAGCTTTGCGAATGTCCTCATACTTAAGATGGTAGTTGCCTTGTGTGGTACTATTGCTATACTTTGGGTCATTGCTATGCACTCATTAATTTAGGGTGCTACGAGTGATTACGGGTATAGTGATAACAACACGTTGGTAGACTGAGTAGTCGGAAAGAATCCATCGCTCTGGATATATTAAGGAGTTGTACCTGGCCACTTGTTGAAGTGATGATTTCCATAAACCTCTGATCAGAGTATGTGTTTGATAGAAATGGTTTCTAGTCAAACACACTATGGTAAAAGGCAATATACTTCGGTAACAAGTAAATAACTGGGATAGCTTGGAGCAACCTTGCTATTAGTGGGTTAACACTTTAACCGAACCCAATAAACCAGATGGTACTAATATTAAAGAATGGAAGGAATTTATCGCACTGGATAACTATTGCATTAACCGGGATTAAGTCATAAGCATAAATGACGTTTCAAGTAATGGGGGATGGTAGACCCTTGCTAGAGGCGTACTACAGTCGTTTAAGGTAATCGAGTTCTATTTACGGTCTAGAGCATCGAGCCAATGGTTCCATTAGAACAAGGGTTGGTTAAGCCTTAACAGCTCAATACTTCGGGATCCTATAAGGTCACACACATTGGACCTTCATCGGACTAAGTAAAGAACTAATAGATTTATTCTATTACAAGAATATAACATAAATAATAGTTGGATTATTATTTGATTGGTTAAAATTGATTAAATCAATTTTTGATAGACCAAGGAATTTATTTTGACCGGTAACTAATTAATTAGAGTCATAAATAGATTATAATTGATTAGATTAATTTTGGTTGGACCAAGAAATTTATTTTGACTGATAACTAATTTATTAGAGTCAAAAATAAATATTTATTTGAAAGGATTTAAAGGGGATTTTGCATTGGCGAGTTAAAACCGAAAAGTATAAAATATTTTGTACAAATATTCGGTTGCGCGAAATACACCAAAAGGTGCGCGAACATTGCTGGGCGGTGTTTGCGGTGGCCCATATTCATGGGCTGCACAAAGGCAGCCCATGAATACCACATGCAGCACGTGCATGTGGTATGTGTGGGATGGGAGTTTTACTCCCATCCCACATCGTTAATTGGGGAGCAAATTTTTGCTCCCCAAGCCTGTATATAGGCTGTCCCTTCTCCTTTCAAAATGTACCAAGCTCAAAGCATAAATCCTAAGCGAGATAATTAATCTCTCGGGTACTTGAGCAAGTTATTTTTGTGGAGCCTGAATTTATTCGGGCACCGCTAGTTCATATTTTTGGGTGAGGCTTCTAGAGTGGTCTAGCAACTACTCGTGGCTTCTTAGTTCTTCCTCCTGGGGAGGTTTTGGTTGGTGGGGTTCGTGTGGATACTGATAGAGGCTATCCTACGACTAGAGGCTTGTGCAAGAAGGTCCTGCAAAAGCACGCTTCAACTGGTAAGTTCTTTTTCTTTCTCTTTTAATTATTAAGTCTTTTTCTTTAAGTGTTTTTAGACTTAATAATTATGCTTAGGTTATTTTTGCATGCTTAGTTTATTTTATGCTTAGGTTATAACTTAGAGTTATAACATGCTTAGTATAAAATAAATATGCTAGGATATAATTTGGAATTATGGTATGCCTAGTCCTTTAGCATGCTAACCTAGGTAGAGAATTATTTAGTTAAGGCTTTATTTAATTTATATGCAACTAATAGGAGTTCCTGGGACATGGACAAAATTTTGAATTTCCGTCATGCCTCTTATGCATGTTCAATTTGACTGTCAGTTCCCAACAGTGGTATCAGAGCCTGCCTATTTAGTGCATAATTAAGTTAGAAGCAAACTAAATATTATTTTCTAAATGAAATGATTTGTTTATTTAATTGTTTGGAACAATATATATAAACTTCTGTCTTTCATTTCAAGGTTAGAAATTAGTTATGAATAATTTTGAATAAGCTTGCTCAACTTACTCAAATTATACAAGTGTCAATAATTTATTTAAATTACATGGGTTATAGATGCTCCCAATTTAGATGAATTGGAAGAACGAAATTTATTAGTTCAAGAGAATCCATTGGTCTTCAAGTTTGTGCCCGTATTTGTTCTGGCTAAGGATTGGACTTGGTATCTACTCCTCATAGAGCACCTCTCCTATCTGGGAACCAATATCGTTGCAATTTGAATTGACCAATCGGGGGATTAATATGAACTAATTTATTTATAGTATATAAGATGGTGCTTATATGTGTTTCTATAACAAAGTAAAAAATTAAAATTATTGAATAAAAGCTTAAAGGAAATGCAATATAAATATAACAAATTAAAGTGTTAATTATTTTGCATATAATCTAGGTTGATGGAATAATTATAATAAAGAGCTGAACCCACCTAAGGTTAGACCTTATAAATTAATTCTAAAATTCCCTGAATTAATACAAGTAATTATAATTTTGTCCATCTGATAAAATCCTAGATTGGGTGAGACATTTAACACCAATAAAATCCCAAAGTAAATAAATTAAGGCAAGTTATAGTCTTCCTAACTCAAATTTATAATACGGTCTTTTTGGGCTATCAAAGTGCTATGCAAAGCGTTCCTTCTAGTCCACATTGATTGGTTGTAAAGTTTGAGATAGGGTCTGCCCTAACAGAGCTGGGGTAGTCCACCATAAAATTGGGGGCTAGGCCCAGATCTGAGACATATTCAAGGAGATGCTAATATAAGAGCACACGTCCCTTGGGATTAGGGAACTTGAATGAATTAGCAATTGCATGCGATGCAAATGGAATTGGATTCCAACTATGACTGACTATTATGACTTGACTCATAAAATTGGGGGTTGTAATAAACTAGTTATAGATGCTACCTACTAGGAAATTTAGCTGGGCTAAAATTCACGAATTCAATAGAATGGGCTATTGTAAATTTCGAAGAAAATAGTAGGAAAATGTATTTAATTAAAAGTCCTCATATTAAATACATGTACTTAAACTAATATCTAAACACTTTTCTTTTCTTATGTCTTAGGTTAAGAATGGCTTCCAATTTTAATCTCCGTATGTTACTTGACACCAAATTGAATGGCTCGAACTTTTCTAATTGGTTCCGAGCAGTGAGAATAGTTCTCAGATATGAGGGAATTGCCTATGTCCTAAGTGAAATTTTCCCTGTAGAACCTGATGTTGAGGATCATGTGGAACATGATGCCTGGTTGAAGCACAGGAAAGATCGTGAGACTGCTATGTGTATTATGTTGGGGTCCATGAATTCTGAGCTTCAGAAACAACATGAGAACATGCCCTTGGAGGATATGGTTCTCCATCTTGAAGAACTCTTTTCAGAGAGGGAGAGGACAGAGAGGTATGAGACCTCTAAGCTCCTTTTCGGGACCAAGATGCAGGCTGGCACCTCTGCCTCTCAGCATGTACTAAAACTCTTGGGATACCTTGAGAAGCTGAATCGATTGGGATTCGAGATGAATCATGACTTGAGCATTGACCTTGTGTTGATGTCCTTGACAGATAGTTACTCAGGCTTCATAACTAACTATTACATGAACAGGATTAATTCAACTATCCCTGAATTAATTAACATGCTGAAAACAGTAGAACCTCAGATCAAGAAAGATCAGAAACCTCTACTGTTGGTTGAAAAAGGCAAGGCTTCTAAGAAGAAGAAGCAGGCACTGGGTGCCAAGAAAAGAATCAGTAAGAAGAAGAATGAAAAGAAGGCATCTAAGTATGTCTGCTTCCAATGTGGGAAACCGGGACATTGGAAGAGGGATTGCAAAGCTCCTGCTTCTGAGCATTTGAAGAAGAAGCCTACAGAGGCATCTACTTCAGGTATATTTGTAATTGAAAACTTTGCTACTTTTCTGCAAGAATCCACTTGGGTATTAGATACTGGTTGTGGTTCTCATATCTGTACTTCTGTGCAGGGACTAAGGAACTGTAGAAAACTTGCAAAAGGGGAGATGGACCTACGCGTGGGAAATGGAGCCAGAGTTGCTGCATTAGCCGTAGGGAGCTTTAGTCTTGTTTTGCCAAGTGGACTTGTTTTAGTTTTGAATAATTGTTATTACATTCCAAGTGTTACTAAGAATATTGTATCTGTTGCGTGTTTAGCAACAGAGGGATTTGAAATTTTATTTTCGAATAATAATTGTCAGATTCGTTTGAATAATATTCTTTATAGTTATGGAATGTTGAAAGGTGGCATTTATATTCTTGATACTAAAACAGAAGTTTTCAATATAAATAATGTGAAGAAAGTTAAATTAGGTAATGAGAATTCCTTCTACTTATGGCATTGCCATTTAGGCCACATAAATAAAGATCGCTTAACCAAGTTGCATAAGCGTGGAGTCTTGGGCCCAATAGACTTGGAGTCTTATGGTGATTGCGAACCTTGTTTAAAAGGAAAAATGACAAAGTTACCCTTTAAGGGAAAGGGTGAACGAGCCACGAGTACATTGGAACTTATACACACTGATGTGTGTGGTCCAATGAGTGTTCAGGCACTAGGAGGATACTCCTACTTCATAACCTTTATTGATGATTACTCACGATACGGTTATTTGTACTTGATGAAGCACAAGTCTGAAAGTTTTGAAAAATTCAAACTATTTAGAGCTGAAGTAGAGAAACAGCTTGAGAAAAGTATTAAAACACTTCGATCGGATCGAGGTGGAGAATACTTAAGTCAGGAGTTTCAGGATTATCTAAAGGAAAATGGGATAGTTCCCCAGTGGACCCCTCCTTATACACCCCAACACAATGGAGTGTCAGAAAGGAGGAATCGGACTTTATTAGATATGGTCAGGTCCATGATGAGCCATGCAGTTCTTAGTAAATCCTTTTGGGGATATGCACTTGAGAGCGCGGTTTATGTCTTAAACAGAGTGCCCTCTAAATCAGTTGATTTTACACCTTATGAAAGATGGTGTAATAAAAAGCCATCTCTAAATCACTTAAGAGTATGGGGTTGTCCTGCTATGGTGAAGAAGATAGCGTCAGATAAGCTAAATGCCAAGGCTGACAAATGTCTGTTCATTGGATATCCAAAGGAAACAATTGGATATCTGTTTTACCAACCCGAAGCACAAAAGGTATTTGTTTCTCGGAATGCTCACTTTTTGGAAAAGGAACACTTACTTGAAAAGGTCAGTGGGAGCAATATTGAAATGGAAGTTCAAGAGGAAGAAACAGACGATCAACTGATTGACCCCGTTCTAGATACACAAGAGAGTGTGATCCAAGAACAAACTGTCGAAACATAATCATTGCGAAGATCAAGTCGTGTTCATAAGGGTCACGATAGATATGGGTTTATTATCACTAATGATAAGGAACTATATCTTGTGGAGGATGATGAACTAAGGACATATGATGAGGCAATAAAAGGCTCAGATTCTGATAAATGGCAAAAGGCCATGAAATCAGAAATGGATTCCATGTACGAGAACCAAGTTTGGAATTTGGTTGATGCACCGCAAGAGGTTAGACCAATTGGGTGCAAATGGGTCTTCAAGAAGAAGACAGACATGGATGGTAATGTAATTACCTATAAAGCAAGGTTGGTTGCGAAAGGTTATAGTCAACGGGAAGGTATTGACTATAATGAAAACTTCTCACTGGTAGCCATGCTCAAATCCATAAGGATACTCCTCGCCATTGCTGCTCATTACGATTATGAGATCTGGCAGATGGATGTAAAAACATCATTCCTCAATAGAGATTTAGACCGGGATGTGTATATGACACAACCTGAGGGTTTTACATCTCAGAATGGCTCGAAGGTATGCAAGCTACAAAGATCCATTTATGGACTTAAGCAGGCATCAAGGAGTTGGAATATAAGGTTTGATCAGACAATCCGGGAACTGGATTTCTGCCCAAATGCAAATGAGCCTTGTGTTTACAAGAAGGTTAGTGGGAGTGCAATCATTTTTCTAGTATTGTATGTTGATGACATTCTGCTAATAGGAAATGGCATTTCTCTTCTTCAAAACGTTAAAGTATGGTTGTCAAGAAAGTTCTCCATGAAGGACCTTGGTGAAGCAGCATTTATACTAGGTATAAAGATCTACAGGGATAGATCTAAGAGGCTGTTAGGTCTTTCTCAAAGTACATATATAGACAAGGTGTTGAATAGGTTCAACCTTGAGCATTCTAAGAAAGGTTATCTCCCAATGACAAAGGGGATTAACCTATCTAAAGCTGAGTGTCCGAAGACAGCTCAAGAGAGAATGCGCATGAAGGATATACCCTATGCATCCGCGATAGAATCCATCATGTATGCTATGATATGTACTAGGCCGGATGTCTCTCAAGCTTTGAGCTTTACGAGCAAATATCAGTCAGATCCAGGTGAAAAGCACTGGATGGCCGTCAAGGCAATCCTTAAGTACTTGAGAAGGACTAAGGATGAGTTCTTGATTTATGGAGAAGGTGATCTCACTATCAAAGGTTACACTGACGCAAGCTTTCAATCTGACAAGGATGACTTTAAGTCTTAGTCAGGTTTTGTGTATGTGTTAAATGAAGGGGCAGTATGCTGGAAGAGTTCCAAGCAAGAAACTACTGCTGATTCAACCACGGAATCTGAATACATTGCTGCATGTGACGCAACAAAAGAAGCTGTCTGGTTAAAGGGATTTATTGGTGATCTCGGTGTGGTGCCTGAGGCTATTGATCCAATTACTTTATATTGTGATAACAATGGTGCCATAGCTCAGGCAAAGGAACCACGGTCTCATCAGAAAAACAGACATGTATCCAGAAAGTATCATATAATCAGGGAGATTATTGATGCTAAGATAATAAGATTAGAATATGTACCCACTGATCAGAACCTCGCGGATGGTCTGACAAAACCATTGACTCAAGTCAAACATGACCAGCATGTTAAAGCATATGGATTAAAACATATGGCTAATTGGCCTTAGTGCAAGTGGGAGTTTGTTGGATATGATGTATGCCCTTAAGGCAATTAGGGCGATATATCTTAATTATGTAATAGTACGAATAATTTGTTTAATCAATAAAGGCATTTGTTCTTTTGTTTATATCAATGTGTTTTTATACAAATATATTATAGCTGGTTAAAATATATTCATTGATGTATGTATACAAAAGTCCTTGACATATCATAGCATGAAGTCAGAGGAATTATAGTTGGACTATATTTGGTGGAACCTACTTCATGTGCAATTATGATTATGTCTAAACTATCCCTAGTCACAGTGTCATCAAGAAAGGATATTGATGAAACGGAAAGACTAGCATGTGGTCAACTTTCTTGGAAAGGATCCAAGCAGTTAATCTCCTAAATACTGAAGGTGGTGCCTTAAGCTTGACACATGGATATATCTGGGAGATATATTGGAGACCGCAGCAAGATAAACACTTGGTATAAATATCAATGTGTTAGTGTTTATCTTCATGTAATAAGCTTTGCGAATGTCCTTATACTTAAGATGCTAGTTGCCTTGTGTGGTACTATTGCTATACTTTGGGTCATTGCTATGCACTCATTAATTTAGGGTGCTACGGGTGATTACGGGTATAGTGATAACAACACTTTGGTAGACTGAGTAGTCGAAAAGAATCCATCGCTCCGGATATATTAAGGAGTTGTACTTGGCCACTTGTTGAAGTGATGATTGCCATAAACCTCTGATCAGAGTATGTGTTTGATAGAAATGGTTTCTAGTCAAACACACTATGGTAAAAGGCAATATACTTCGGTAACAAGTAAATAACTGGGATAGCTTGGAGCAACCTTGCTATTAGTGGGTTAACACTTTAACCGAACCCAATAAACCAGATGGTACTAATATTAAAGAATGGAAGGAATTTATTGCACTGGATAACTATTGCATTAACCGGGATTAAGTCATAAGCATAAATGACATTCCAAGTAATGGGGGATGGTAGACCCTTGCTAGAGGCGTACTACAGTCGTTTAAGGTAATCGAGTTCTATTTACGGTCTAGAGCATCGAGCCAATGGTTCCATTAGAACAAGGGTTGGTTAAGCCTTAACAGCTCAATACTTCGGGATCCTATAAGGTCACACACATTGGACCTTCATCGGACTAAGTAAAGAACTAATAGATTTATTCTATTACAAGAATATAACATAAATAATAGTTGGATTATTATTTGATTGGTTAAAATTGATTAAATCAATTTTTGATAGACCAAGGAATTTATTTTGACCGGTAACTAATTAATTAGAGTCATAAATAAATTATAATTGATTAGATCAATTTTGGTTGGAACAAGAAATTTATTTTGATTGATAACTAATTTATTAGAGTCAAAAATAAATATTTATTTGAAAGGATTTAAAGGGGATTTTGCATTGGCGAGTTAAAACCGAAAAGTATAAAATATTTTGTACAAATATTCGGTTGCGCGAAATACACCAAAAGGTGCGCGAACATTGCTGGGCGGTGTTCGCGGTGGCCCATATTCATGGGCTGCACAAAGGCAGCCCATGAATACCACATGCAGCACGTGCATGTGGTATGTGTGGGATGGGAGTTTTACTCCCATCCCACATCGTTAATTGGGGAGCAAATTTTTGCTCCCCAAGCCTATATATAGGCTGTCCCTTCTCCTTTCAAAATGTACCAAGCTCAAAGCATAAATCCTAAGCGAGATAATTAATCTCTCGGGTACTTGAGCAAGTTATTTTTGTGGAGCCTGAATTTATTCGGGCACCGCTAGTTTATATTTTTGGGTGAGGCTTCTAGAGTGGTCTAGCAACTACTCGAGGCTTCTTAGTTCTTCCTCCTGGGGAGGTTTTGGTTGGTGGGGTTCGTGTGGATACTGATAGAGGCTATCCTACGACTGGAGGCTTGTGCAAAAAGGTCCTGCAAAAGCACGCTTCAACTGGTAAGTTCTTTTTCTTTCTCTTTTAATTATTAAGTCTTTTTCTTTAAGTGTTTTTAGACTTAATAATTATGCTTAGGTTATTTTTGCATGCTTAGTTTATTTTATGCTTAGGTTATAACTTAGAGTTATAACATGCTTAGTATAAAATAAATATGCTAGGATATAATTTGGAATTATGGTATGCCTAGTCCTTTAGCATGCTAACCTAGGTAGAGAATTATTTAGTTAAGGCTTTATTTAATTTATATGCAACTAATAGGAGTTCCTGGGACAGGGACAAAATTTTGAATTTCCGTCATGCCTCTTATGCATGTTCAATTTGACTGTCAGTTCCCAACACAATTCACCAAAAATGATGTATGAGATCTAGTGGCACCTCCAAAGGGAAACTCAATCATTGGCAGCAAATGGGTTTTCCGAAATAAGCTAGATGAATCCAGAGTAGTGGTGAGAAATAAAGCAAGGTTGGTTGCCCAAGGCTACAATCAACAAGAAGGAATTGACTTTGAAGAATCCTTTGCCCCTGTAGCAAGACTGAAGGCAATCTAAGTTCTATGTGCTTTTACATTATTCATGGATATCACATTGTTCAAAATGGATGTCAAAAGTGCATTTCTTAATGGGGGTAATCCAGGAAGAAGTATATGTGGAGCAGCCACCTGGATTTGAAGACTATAAGCATCCCGATCATGTCTATAAATTGAAGAAAGCTCTCTACTGACTGAAGCAAGCTCCAAGAGCCTGGAATGAGAGACTCACTACATTTCTCATATCCAAAGGATATATCTGGGGCCAAGCAGACACAACACTTTTCATCAAGAAGAAGAAGAATGATATTATTCTAGTCCAAATCTATATGGATGATATCATATTTTTAGCCACTGATGAAAAGATGTGTGAAGAATTCAACTCTCAAATGTAGAAGGAATTTGAGATGTCCATGATGGGAGAACTAAATTTCTTCCTTGGTTTACAAATCAAGCAAAGTTCGGATGGAATTTTAATTAACCAGTCAAAATACACCAAGGAGATCTTGAAAAAGTTTGAAATGGACAAGAGCAAGCCTATGTCCACTCCAATGGGATCAGATACAGTCCTATCCAAGGATTGTGAGGGAAAAGATGTTGATCAGAAGCTCTATAGAGGGATAATTAGCTCACTGCTATACTTGACGGCTAGCAGGCCTGACATACATTATGCAGTCTGTTACTGTGCTAGATACCAAGCCAACCCTAAAGGCTCTCATCTCAAAGCAGTAAAAGGATCCTTAGATACCTACTAGGAACCACTGAAGTTGGGTTATGGTATTCTAGTAATGGATATTTCACACTCCAAGGGTTCACTGATGCAGATTATGGGAGAGACACTCTTGAGAGAAAGAGTACATCCGGAGGTTGCCATTTCCTTGAAGATTGCTTAGTATAATGGTACAACAAGAAACAAACTTCAGTTGCTTTATCTACCACAGAAGCAGAATATATGGCAGCTGGAAGTTGTGTAGCTCAACTCCTTTGGATCAAGCAATAACTAGAAGATTATAGAGTTCAATCCAGATGTGGGGATGTTATGTGTAACAACAAAAGTGCTATTGATGTGTCAAAAAATCCAGTACTCTATAGCAGGATGAAGCATGTGAATATAAGGCATCATTTCATCAGGGATCATGTGATGAAAAAGGATGTTGCCTTGGTATCCATTCCAACCAATGAGCAGCGAGTAGACATCTTTACTAAGCCACTAAGTAAAGATCAATTTGGGAAGCTAAGGGAATCAATTGGTATGTCAAATCCAATTTGAAGTTAATTCGGAAGACAATCCAAAATCAATTTGGATCCTTGGCAAGACAAATCTGGAAGAGATGAAGCTTTGAAGAAAAATCCAATCCGGAAGAAAGAGTGCCACATTAGCAGACAAGAATGACAAATGGTAGTAAAAGTGCATAAAGGTAACAGTTACTTTTTGAATTTCAAACGTCCATTGGCTATTACTCGCTCAGAAATTTACCAGTTATCATTTAAAATAAATTGTTCCCATTCTCCGGTTAAACTGAATTTACCTCTCTTCTAAAATTCTGATTGTCATGTCATCAATTCAGCCAAACTATCGACATCCGGATTACCAAAATACCCTCGCTTTGAAAAATCTATATAAACCCCCCAAAACAACCCTTCTTCTCTACGCAAGCAACTAAGTACTGTTACTCTGCAAATTTAAAAACCCAAAACCCTAATTTCTTCATACACTCTAAAATGGCAGCAATTATGACAGAAGTTGGTCTCATGATGCTTCCAACCCAGAACATCTTTACAGAATTCGATCTAAAAGACGAGGATTTCAAACCCTTAAACCTAAAAACAACCGATTCCGTCATCCCCACTAATTTTCTAGGTGACAACTTCCTTTCTGAAACTGATCCCTATTTCCGGCTACTGGAGGATCAGTACTTAACAGACTTCCTTAAGATAAATTGCCTAATATACCCAAATTTAGTCCGGGAGTTCTACGATAATTTGAGAGCCAATGAGAAGTTTGATGCCCTACGAACTAAGGTTCAAGGGAAGGAAATTACTATCACTCTGGACTTATTTAAAAATTCCCTAAATATGAAGAACAACGGAGTTCTAGTGAGAGTAGATGGAGACGAGGCTAAAGTAAAGTATGATCCAGAAATATGGCTTTCGGAGAGATACTTTGGGGATAAATTCTCAACATATTAGCCCCAAGCACCGAGATACCTTCAGCATATGCTTGCAAAATTGATACTGATCTAAAAGGGCTCATTAACCACAGTGTCTACCTTCCAGCACTGTGTGTTGCAGCACTGGGCAAAAAGTAGAGAAGTGAACATGCCAGTGCTTATAATCCACTACCTAAAACACCACAGAAACTCTTACGAGGCTCTTATCACCAGGATCCTTCAAGCAAATGCGGTAGATTTCACTGGATTTTAGGGCATAAATGGGAAGGCAGTTCTGAGAAGAACTTTCTAAACTTGAGATTCAATAAGGAGTGGGGTGAGGCTAAGGCCCTACGATAGAAAAAGGAGAAGAAGAATAAGGCAAGAAAGGCAGTTACCCTAGTAGAGCATGCCCCTGCTCCTAAGAAGGCCAGAACTACAAAGCCAAAGACCCAGCAGAAATTGGCCTTAGTTCCAATAGATGAAGAGGAGTATGAAGACAAGCAAACTCTTATAAAATTGCTTAATAAATCCCCACCCAAGCTGAAAACCAGGGGGAAGTTAATTAAGGGAGTTGCGAAGAAGGGGAGAAATATTCTAACTCCTGAGATTGTGGTGGAGGATCATCCTCCAGTTGTGGCTTAGGTAATTGAGGCCGAAAGGAAAAAGGCCAAAGGAACTTTGGAGGAAATGCAGGCTGATTTAGGGGATGATGAGGAAACAGGGGATGAAGCCCTAAAATTGAAAAGGAAATTTATCAAGAAAGGGCCAACGTTTGATGAGGTAGTAGCTGCTTAGGAGAAAAGGAAGAGAGCTGCTAGAATTGTAATCAATGAGATAGGGCGGCAATGGATGGTTGAAGCAGAGTTGGCTAAGGCCAAATTATCAAAAGGCAAAAATGTAATTGGAGCTACTGAGATAGTTAATTCGGATGATCTTCAGTATGAAACCATCCAAGCAGTCATCAAGGACAATAAGGAGGTCAACAATCAGAGAAGAACGGGACCAGAAGGATCTTCTGGAACCACTAATCAATAAACTCTAGTTGATCCCACTGACTTAGTCCTTCTAAAGGAGGTTCAGTATCTAGAGGAAGAGCTAGCAACATTTGCACTACCTGCTTAATCTGGAAGCCATTGTAATTAATCTTGAAAGTTCTAAAATGACATCTATAGAGGGCATTGAGGACAATTCCAATGCATTTGTGGAAGCAATTATAAGTCCTATCAAGGCATTGGAAGGGATGGCTAAGGACGTTGCCAGTCATCCGGGGGTAGAGGATAAAGAAACAGCAGATCTGAATCCAGATCATCAAACAGATAAGGTAATGCCTACCATAATTTCAATTGATACTAATGTCGCTGATGATGATGAATAAGCAGTAGAGGACAACTTAGCTACAGATCATCAAACTGTGGCTATGGAACAAGTTCCTAACCTGGATCAAATCAATATGGAGGAGGGTTTAGGTCTAGGATTCGAAGGGTACACTCCTAGCTTGGACTCTCAGGGCGAGGCTAGTCTGGAGGAAAGGTTGGAAAAATCAAAGGATGAAAAGTCTGAAGAAGAAGAAAAAGAAGTGGAAGAAGAAGATAGTAGTGGCTCTTTCGGTTCATCCGGAGATGACTGTTCCAGCCCTTCTAAAGAAAGGTTTCCCCCTGCCACTGGTCCAATCAAATTGCCAGGGGTAAATACCAAGGAAGAAAAGGTTACAGCGGCACTAAAATTGCTACAAGAGGCTGCCCTTGAGGAAAATGAGAAGGGATATATCAAACAAAGTCTCCGGACCATATGCCAACATCTAAGATTAGTTGAGCAAGAAGCTTCTGATCCAGACTTGAAGCAGGAACTGGGTGAAATAAAGGGGAGTCTTAAGAACATTGAGGAGAAAGTGAATGCTTTTCCTCCACTGGTAACAATTGCTGAAGCCTCCTTATCTTAGACCCGTCCAATAATCAATGAGCTAAAGGGAAGCGTTGCTACAACTAACCGAACTGCTGATCAAGCCAACACATTGACCTCTAATAATTATGGGACAGTTCTTGACAATATTACTTCCTCCTTCTCTGAGCTATCGGATGAAATAAAGGCCTATCTGGATTCCAAGCTTGAAAACTTATCAAAATTCATTACTAAAAAGGATCCAACACCCACCATCGTAGAATTAGGAGAAGAACAACAGGCTGTTCAAGAAATGATTGTAAATTTTTTGGACGAATCTCTCCCCAAAATCAAAGCAAAAATGCTGGATGATATGGGTGAAGAAATGAGGAGTCACCTAGCTGGGGTAGAAAAGATCATCAATGACTGGAAGGCATTAATGACAAAAGAAATAACTCTCCAAATATAATCAATACATAACATCCAGAGAGGAATTGGTAAAGAAATTGCTCTCCTCCAAACCGAACTAAACAAGCTTTCCATATCCGGATCTTCTTCTTCTCCTGCAATTCCGGAAAGTCAGCTCCTTCCCGTCTTCCATAACATAATTCAAGCCATTGGATACTCCGGCTTCTTTGGTCAAAAGGGAATGACAACTCTTCTTAAGATGGTCTTCCCTTATTTTGATAAAAAGGATCAGGAGTTTGTCTTACGCATACATCCTTCTATCAAACAGTCTTATGATCAATTGCAAAAGACCATCCAGCCCTACTATCTTACTCCTCCAATAATTGACCGAATACTTGTTGAACGGACCAAAGGTAATGCTGACTATACCATTTACTCCAGCGCGTGGCAAGCAGCCTAGGATAACAGAACCTATATGGTAATCGATCCCCAAGCTAAAAACAAAATAGGGGAGAAAAGTCAACAAGGAGCTAGATCAGGCAAGGGCAAGGAAAAGGAAGGAGGACCAGCCAGAGGGAAATAGACTAGCTATAATCTTGTAAAATTTTTGTAACAGCTAGATTCACTATTATATATTTCTATACTTTGTATTCCGAAACTTCATTGATGTTAACTATTATTAACAGCAGAAGTATATATAGTGAAACAATCTAAGAGGACTCAGCTAGGAGTTGGTGCTTCTAGTGGTATATCCTACTTTGGGAGAAGAAAAAATCTCTGGAGACAAGTTGTAAGGCTTAATTCCTGCTAGTTGAAAAGGAATTAACTAGTGGAAAAGCTCAGTGCAAGAAAGTTCTGGGGACTGGAGTAGGCAGGGCCGAACCAAGATAAAACTTTTGTGTTTGATTCTTTAACTTTGCATTTAATTTGCTGTATTTATTTTATTTGCATCATCCGAATCATAGATATCCGGAACATTCAAACACGCTACACAAAGGCTTTTTAAAGTCTGTTAATTCTGTGAAAAGAGGTCATCCAGCCCCCCTCTGGCCTTACATTTAACACACAGGGACCAATAGGGAGGTACATCAGTGATTTGTGTTTGGTTTTGGATGTGTGCATCTTTACTTCTCACTTCACTACCTTCCACCTTAACCGCTGGATGACAGGAAATGTCCTCTGTCACCCCTTTTAATGCCTTTTTGTGACTTTTAATACCTCCCCCAGAACTTATTTTAGTTTGGATTGTAGGCTTCACAAACAATAGATTTTTCGACAGAAGTTTAAATCCTGGTAGAAAGGGGAAAATCTCTACTTCCAGATCCCTGGTAATTTCTTCCAGATCTACTAAATCAATCCGGATGGGTTGAGTGCCGGAACTGCCCCGGGTCTGTCTATTATGAGCTTTTTATTAATTGCAGTGTTTTCCTTCATGGCTTGCCTTATCTCTTCAAACTGCGGATCATTCGGTTGTATCGCCTCAGTGGATCCAGGCACATTCTTACCTTTTGCAACCCTTGCCTTAGCCAGTTCCTCCATCACTACTCTAGTGGCTGCTTCCTCGTTAATCACAATAGCAGCAGGCTTTTTAGCCTTCTTCTTCTGATGGTTTTGAGCTTGGATTGCTTCATCAAAAGTACACCCCTTCCGAATGAGTTGCCTTTTTGGCATAGGGGCCTCATCCTCCATCTCTTCCTCATCAGACTGATGCTCCTCTGTCAGCATATCTATTATTTTTCTTTTCTTCCCCTTTTGATATCCTTTCCTAATTGCAGCAGCAGCCACTACGATAGACTCTCTTTGCTTCCAGATCACATACTGGTTTTTTCATTTTATCAGCTGCTTTGATTAGTCTTCCTCTTGGCTTAGTGGTTCTTTGCTTCTTGGGAATAGGGGCCCTTTCTTCCATATTTATAGCTTTCCTTGCTCTGCTCTTATTCTCATCTCTAAGCTTTTTGGCCTTCTCCTCATTCCATTTCTCCCTAAAACTTCGTCTTCTGAAATTCTTCTCCAAAATTTCTTTTCCTTGTATTGCTTCAAAACTAGTAAGATTCACCTCATGTGCTACGAGGATCCGGGTAATGAGTGCTCTATAGGAGTTTATATGGTTTTTGAGATAATTGATAATCAGGACTGGTATGTTGATTTTCTTGTATCTAATCTAATATTGCAGAACACAGTGTTGGAAGGCAGATACTGTAGTTAAGGATCCCTTCCAGATTAGAATAAGTTTTACCGTTGCATGTTAGAGAAATCTTGGGGTTTTTGGGAAGTAAGTTCAGAACTTGTCACCAAAGTACCTAGGGTGTAGCCATAACTTTGAGTCATATTCCACCTCTAATTCATCTCCATCATTCCATAGTAGAAGTTCAAAATTCTTCATGCTGAGGTATTTCTCAAAGAAGGTAGGAGTGATTGTAATTTCTTTCCCTTGAACCTTGGTTCGCAGGACATCAAAGTACTTGTAGGCTCTAAGGTTGTCGTAAAATTCTTTGACCAGTTTAGGATAGGTTGGGCAATTTATTTTGAGAAAATCATGCAAGTGCTGATCTTCTATGATTATTGAGTAGGGGATAATTTTGAACAGAAAGTTATCGCCTAGGAAATCCATGGGGATAACAGAGTCGGAGGGTTTACAGTCTATAGGGATGAAATCTTTATCTTTATCGGATTCTGAGAAGATGTTTTGGGTAGGAAGCATTCCTTCATTAGTCATAATAGCAGCTATTTAAAAAAGATTGAAGGAATTAGGGTTCTGGGTTTTGAAAATTGTAGAGTAACAGTACTTAGCTGCTTGTGTGAAGAAGAAAGTGATTTTTGGGGGGTTTATATAGATTTTTCAAAATAAGGATATTTTAGTAATCCGAACGCCGATAATTTAGCTGGATTGATGACATGGCAATGGGATTTTAGGAGAGAGGTAAATTTAGTTTAATTGGAGAATGGGAACGGTTTATTTGAAATGCTAACTGTTGAATTTACCGCGCGTGTAACAACCAATAAACATTTGAAATTCAAAAACCAACTGTTACCTTTAAGCGCTTTTACTGCCATTTGTCATTCTTATCTACTGACATGGCACTCTTTCTTATGGAGTTAATGTTTTGCTTGTGATCCAAAATTGGTCTTGGACTGTCTTCTGGATTCCTTCAAATTGGATTTGACATACCAATTGATTCCTTAAGCTTCCCAAATTGATCTTTACCAATTGATTCCTTAAGCTTCCCAAATTGATCTTTACTCAGTGGCTTAGTAAAAATGTCCGCTATTTACTCATTAGTTGGAATGTATACCAAAGCAACATCCTTTTTATCACATGATCTTGGATGAAATGATGCCTTATGTTTACATGCTTGATCCTGCTATGGAGTACTGGATTCTTTGATACATCAATATCACTTTTGTTGTCACACATAACATCTACACATCCAGATTGAACTCCATAATCTTCTAGTTATTGCTTGATCCAAAGGAGTTGAGCTACATAACTTTCAGCTACCATATATTCTACTTCTATGGTAGATAAAGCAATTGAAGTTTGCTTCTTGCTGTACCATGATACTAAGAAATCTCTAAGGAAATGGCAGCCTCCGGATGTACTCTTTCTCTCAAGAGTATCTCCACCGTAATCTGCATCAGTGAACCCTTGGAGTGTGAAGTCTCCATTACTAGGATACCATAGCCCAACTTCTGTGGTTCCTAGGAGGTATCTAAGAATCCTCTTTACTGCCTTGAGATGAGAATCCTTAGGATTGGCTTGATACCTTGAACAATAGTAAACTGCATAGCGTATGTCAGGCTTGCTAGCTGTCAAGTATAGGAGTGAGCCAATCATCCTTCTATAGAGCTTTTGATCAATATCTTCTCCTTCACAATCCTTAGATAGGACTGTATCCGATCCTATTAGAGTGGACATAGGCTTGCTCTTGTTCATTTCAAACTTCTTCAAAATCTCCTTGGTGTAGTTTGACTGGTTAATAAAAATCCCATCTGAACTTTGGTTGATTTATAAACCAAGGAAGAAATTGAGTTCTCCCATTATGGACATCTCAAATTCTTTTTACATTTGAGAGCTGAATTCTTCACACATCTTTTCATCCGTGGCTCCAAATATGATATCGTCTACATTGATTTGGACTAGAATAATGTCATTCTTCTTTTTCTTGATGAAAAGTGTTATATCTACTTTACCCCGGATATACCCCTTGGATATGAGAAATGTAGTGAGTCTCTCACACCAAGCTCTTGGTGCTTGCTTCAGTCCATAGAGAGTTTTCTTCAGTTTGTAGACATGATCCAGATGCTTAGTATCTTTAAATCTAGGTGGCTGCTTCACATATACTTCTTCCTGGATAACCCCATTAAGAAATGCACTTTTGACATCCATTTGAAATAGTATGAATCCCATGATGCAAAAGTACATAGAATTCGGATTGCTTCCAGTCTTGCTGTAGGAGTAAAGGTTTCTTCAAAGTCAATCCCTTCTTGTTGATTGTAACCTTGGGCAACCAATCTTGCTTTGTTCCTTACCACTACTCCGGATTCATCTAGCTTGTTCCGAAATACCCATTTGGTGCCAATGATTGACTTTCCCTTTGGTGGTGCCATTAAATGCCATACATATTTCTGGTGAATTGATCTAGTTCTTCCTGCATTGCCATCATCCAGCTTTCATCTCCTTCAGCATCTTGAAATTTCTTTGGCTTAATGACCGAGACAAAAGTAGCGTAACTCATCATCCTATTAAGTTATCCTCTGGTTCTGATTGGACTTTTGAAATTATCCAAAATAGTTTCTACTGGATGATTTTTATGAGTCCGGATCTCCCTTTGTAAGCCTTCATGTTGAACTGGGACTTGCTCTACTTCTACTTCAACAACTCCTTCTTGGCCTTCATTGAAGTCAATCTCTTGTAGATTAAGATTAGCTTGTTGTACTTCTGGATCAAAGGATATTCCTTTATCTTCCTCTTTATACTTCTTAATTTGGAATGAATTAGGAACTTCTGCTTCCTTCTTTTCTCCAGAGTTTTCAACATCAGGAACTGGATCTTCTGGAGTGGAACTTTTCTTTCCTGCAGGGTTAGGCTGATCAAAATCTACATGTATAGACTCTACCATAGTTTGGGTTCATTTATTGAAGACTCTATAAGCCTTACTATGTGTTGAGTAGCCAAGGAAAGTTGCTTCATCAGATTTAGGATCAAATTTTCCTAGTTGCTCTCTGTCATTTAGGATGCAATATTTACATCCAAATGCCTTAAAATACCCAATTTTCGGTTTTCTTCCCTTCAAGATTTCATATGGGGTCTTTTCTATGGTCTTTCTAATGAGAGCTCTATTTAGAATATAACATGCTGTGTTTAAGGCCTCTCCCCAAAAGTATTTTGGCAAACAATTCTCATTAAACATTGTTCTAGCCATCTCAACTATGCTTATGTTTTTTCTTTCAATTACTCTATTCTGTTGAGGAGTGGGAGCGGCAGAGAAGTCATGTTTAATGCCCTTAGAGTCACAAAAATCAGCAAAATGCTTCTTTTTGAAATCACCGCCATTATCACTCCGGATGCTTACAATGCTTATGCCCTATTCTACTTCTATTCGGATGAATGCTTTTGAGAATTGGTCAAAGGCTTCATCTTTGCTTGCTAGCAAGAGAACCCAGGCATATCGAGAATAATCATCCATAATGACCATGGTGTACTCTCTTCTACCTAAACTCAATGGTTTGATTGGACCAAAGAGATCAATATGCAAGAGCTCAAGTACTCTTTTGGAAGGAATGTAGGAGGTAGAAGGGAAACTTTTCTTATGCTGTTTACCTAATTGACATGTAGTGTATAGATGATCCTTATCAAAGGCAACCTTAGGCAAACCCACTACCAATTCCTTTTTGGCTAACTTGGATAGGAGGTTTATGCTAACATATCCTAACCTCCGGTGCAGTAGCCATGATTCTTGTTCTTTAAACACCAAGCATATATTATTTTTCTCATTTTTAATGTTTACAGAATAGACATTATTTACTCTAGGTGGTTGGACTTACTATCATAGATTGAGCAGCCTCCGGAATCAAATGTGACTTTTCTTCCTTTGTCATAGAGTTGGGCTACACTTAGCAAGTTGAATTTCAGTCTATCAACCAGTGAGACATCTTCTATCTTTAATTCAAATCCAATGGTTCCATGACCAATGATATGTCCTATTTGATTGTCTTTAAAGCTTACTTTGTCTCCCTTCTTCTGGGTCAATGTGATGAAGGCCTTCTCAACACCTATCATGTGCCTTGAGCATCCATTATTAATGTACCAGGTGTGTTGATCTACTGTAGATCTAAGGCATACCTGCAAAACAGATCAAGTAGATTTGGGTCCTCTCGGTTTAATAACCATCTCAGGCCAAGGATTAACATCATAATAACCATTTTTTAATCTACATAATTTGGTGATATGATTGTTTTTCCCACAAAACCTACACCGTGCAATAGATCTGTTCTACTCCTGCTTCTTTCTGATCTTATCAAGATCTTTCTTCCCATAGTTCCCTTTGTATCCAGCTTCTTATACACTTGTAGATGGTCCGATGTATATCCGAAAGCTGGTTGGGAGTGCAACTTCTGCTGTATAATTTCTTCTTTGTTTGGCAGGTTGTTGATTGTAAATCATCTTTGGCTTTCCCTTCTATGCAACAATATATCTTTGTGCTTGTGGTTGCCTGCCAACCTCCTTCACCTTTTGATTAAAAGGCTTAGGATTTCCTTTGGAAGCTTGCCTTGGGTTTTTTCTTTGTGGAGAATTATATCTCCATCTGGATGCCTCCTTCATCAGGGCTATTTCTCTATCCAGCCCAAGCAGATTTGCACTTAGCATTTACACTTAATTCTTTAGGTAGTTCTCCTTAACTTCATCAATGTGCTTTGCTGTTCTGATCAAGTTGACATCTTGTGCCAATGCTTCATTATCTTCAGCAATCTCTAACACTTTTCTTCTTAAGGACTTGATTGCTTTTGCATTCTTCTTCACACTCTTGATCACAATATATAAAGCTCTAGCAAGGTTAAAGTTAGAAGCAGAATTAGAATAAGAATTTACCTCAGTTTTTGCTATTTTCGATTCTGATTCTTTGATTTGCATTGTATCTTGCTTAGAGATATTCTTTCCAAATTTCTCTGCTTTTGGATAAGTCAGTGCCATGAATGCACAGTTAGCAGTCTCTTCTTCTTCTGTTGAAGACAAGCTGCTGCTTTCTTTATTGTTGCTTTGGGTAGCCACCATTGCCTTCTTATAATACTTCTTGGTTCTTTTAAGCTTTGGGAATTTTGTCCTGAAGTGGCCTTTCTCCCCACATTCAAAACAAGGATCTTCTTTCTCTGGATCTTTCTTTTCTTCCGGATTCCTTCTAGGCCTGTCTCTACTGGATGTCCCTTTCCTAAGTTAGAGATCCTTACACTCTTGTTTTCACAAAGGTTTTGGTTTTGGACTTCCTTAAGTTTATAACTCACTTTGGAATCCTTACAACAGATTTGGAATTGTTTGATTCTTGGAGGGATGTGATTGCTGATTGCTTTAAGCGAATGTTCTTGTTAATAGATTTTTTAAATCAACCAGCCAACCTTCTCAATGTGTGAAGCTTCCCTTTTATAGGCTTCTGTCATAAATGTGGCGGTTGAGGGTAGTTGAACTTGAATTTAATCTTTACCCTTGATTAGGTTGTATAGGGTGCTTTCGGAGTCGTTGATCAATCCGTTAGATAGTAATTTGACCCATTTGAATTCTTGGGATTAAGGCTAAAAAGATGTCAGTGATCATTTTCCTTGTATTTTAGTGATACACCAATTTTTATACCAGTAACTTTTTGGTGTGAGCTCCACGTGCCTCCTTATTGGTCTTGGTGAAAAAGGTTGTTAGCTTTTTCTATCCGGTGTCAGTCCTTTTTCTGAAAAGTGCAAGCTGTCACTTTTGTTTTGTTCATGGGGAAAGGATCTTTGACTTTGTAGACCAAAAGGTAAGGGATAAATTTATCTTTGAAACTTGTCCCATTGTCTTCAAGTATGAGTCTTTCGGATGACTTCAAACTCATTATCTCCGGATCTATCTTCTTCTGGAGCTAGTGCAATCAGTTCTTCCAGATGCTGATCTTGAAGGATTAAAGTTTATTTCCTTTCCAAACTTTATCCTGATAGTTCCAGTATATGCTTAGGTACTTGATGTCTTCAATAGATGACCTTGTGGTTGGATCTTGTCCGGATGTTTCCATTTGGATTTAGGAGTTTGAGTTTTTATTTCTTTCAAACTTGATCTGGATAATTTAGTTTAATTCTTGATCTGGATCATTGTTTCCCAATAGGATGCTGTTCTTGAATAGTTTAAAGTTTGTTTCCTTTCCAAACTTCAACTGAATGCTTCCATTATGTGCTTAGGTATTTGTTGTCTTCAATATATGTCCTGATGATTTGCTTTGGATCTGGTGCTTCCATTCTAGATTAAGGAGATTACATGATTTATTCCTTAAAACTTTGTTTCTATGGTTTTTGTTTTCTTCAAACTTGATCTGGATTGATGTGGAATTAATTCTTTCGGATCATTGTTTTCCAACAATCTCCCCCATTTGATGGAAACAAAAACTAAGCACATGGAAAAATGGGGGTTTAGTGAGCTAAGTATGATTCTTGATACTTAATCATTTACAAGTTGTACTCCCCCATAATTTAAGCATCCTAACTCCCCCAATATTTTTGATTTCTAGCTTCTAAGTTTTTTAAGTACAACTATAGATTATACTTAGAAGCAATTTTTGAGTATAAATTTTTCACTATATAAACTTCTGCTATTAACAATGGTTAACCTCATGAAGTTCTGGATTACAATTATAGAAATATATATAAGTGAAAATAGAACTAGCTATTACAGCTTTTTACATTGAATAAAAAAAATAGCTATTCTAATTGCCTCCTTTTCTGAATGATTCTCCCTCTTTTCCTTTGCCTTTCTCCCCCCTTTGGTTTTCATCAGCTTGGTAGTCAGTGACCATATAGGTTCTTTTATCCCAATTCTTTTGCCAGGCTTCTGAGTACACGAAATAATCCACATTTCCTAGCAGGCGCTTTTTCAGGATAGTCTCAACTATGGCTGGAAGGAGATGTAGTGGTTGGACTCGTTCTCTGAGATGTTTATATAATTTGAACATGTTTGAAATCATCTTCAGAGCATGCTTCCGGTATGCTTCCTCAAAGAATGGGAAGAGAGCTTTTAGTAGAGTCAGGCTGCATTTGTAGCCAAAGTAACCTATGTCCCCAATTGCTTAGATAAGGTCTTGATAGATTGGAAGGAGAAGGCTATCCGAATTAGAAGATGAAGATCCAGAAGGAGAGATGGATAGATTAGTCATACCTAACTTTAATAGATCAATATCTTCAATGATGTCCCTCCGGATGTTATGAACACTTGTGTTAAGAGTTGTCAGATCTTTATGGAATGCTTCTCTTAAGTTGTTAATAACCTACTCTATTTCAGAGACATGACTCCCAATATCATCACTTTAGTCATCCATTTGCTTCTTCAATAGTTTTGGGAGGCCTTCATCAAGAACATTAGTTAACATTTCTTAGGCAGCTTGATGTTCTTCATTTAATTCTGCAAGCCCAGATGCGATGCCCTTTCCACCTTCTTCAACTACTTTCGGAATGAATTCTTCCAAGCTTTCAAACTTGCTATCAATGTATTCTTTGAGATCAGTAGTACCATCTATAGCAGATGAGGTGATTTTTTCCATCAGAGTTGTATAATTGTTGTCAGCTCCGGTGTGAGCTTGAACTACAGAGCAATTTGCTCCTGTAATGCTGGAATTTATCCGATTTTTAGCACCGAAGTGATCTTGGATAATGAGGCTTCTGCAATTAGCTCTATTGAGGGAAATCCTTGAACTCTTCCTTCAATACTTTGGACTAATCCCTTGATTTCCCCTAACTCAGACTTCAAATCCGGAGCCAAGGATTTATCATTAATGATGCTCTCCACGAATTTAAGCTGAGTACAGATACTTTGGAGAGTTTTCTTAATGTCGCTTTCTTCATGCCTCTCCACTGCAACTTCTTGGATCATCTTTAGAGCAGTTGTCAGCTTATCAACACTCTCTGGATTATTCTTAGGAATTAACAGTTTGGGTGTATCTTCAAAGGAGGATGTTTCCTCTGATCTAGAACTTTCTGATTCCTTAGAGCCAGATGAATCCTCATCACTTGATTCTCTATCAGTAGATTTTTCTTTTTCTTGCTATTCCAACCTAACCTCTGAAATGGCCTTGCCCTTTGAGTCTGCTTCAGAAGCGTGCTCATTGGATCCCAGACCATTTCCCTCCTTCGAAGCATTGTGTTCCGGGATGGACTGGTTGTGCTTAGATGTAGTTTGGGAGTCTGCACCTAAGTTTTCCTATTTTTCAATGGCATCAACAGCCAGAATTTCATCAGCAGTATAGGTGTTTGGGAGGATGATTACCTGATTGGTTTGTTGAGGCTTTGGATGTTCTTCTTCATTCTGCTGTTCCACTCCTGTACCCAAAAGACTAGAATTGTCCTCAGTCTTCCCTTCTATTGCCTGAATAGGACTTGCGACAACCATTATTTCATTCCCTGGAACAGTGTAATTATCCTCACCATCCCCTTCTAATGCCTTTTCAAAAGTTTTCAGTTCAACCACCTCTGCTTCCACATTCAACAAATTATCCGGAAGAGGCCCTGATCTTGCTTGGAAGTGAGATAAGTCCTCATCTGGAGACTTAGCCTCTTTGAGAAGCACCAGATAACTTGATGCTATTAGAATAAGTGGGATATTTGTGGTTGCTACTCCGGATGAGCCTCCAGGTCCTTCTTTTGTCAGTTTGTTTACCTTGAAATTATCCTAGACCATTGACATCATTTCCTTGTACTGAGGATCCTCCAAAAAAAGATTATCCGAAATAATTGGTTTTTCACCAAAGACAACCACTTCCTTCCCTTTGCTCAAACCTACCGGAGTAGAGGCTTTGGGTATTGGTTCTTTGATAGTTATCCCATGCAGCTGGCTTTTTGGCAGCTAATTTTAACTTTTGGGCTTTTAGAGCTTCTATAAAGGAAGGTCCCTTCTTAATAAACTACTTCTTCCGGACATGCTCCCCATCTCCAGTTTCTTCACTATCTGAACCTTCATCCTCTGTCAGGATATCTTCAACACTCCTTTTCTGTCCCTTTTTATATCCTTCTTTAATTACAGCAGCAGCTACTGCAATGTTCTTAGTTACCTCCAGTTTAAAAACTGGCTTCTTCTTTTTATCTGCTGCCTTAATGAGACTTCCTCTTCTCTTAGGCTTTTCAGGAGTGGTTTGCATCAATTG
This sequence comes from Euphorbia pulcherrima, assembly GCA_947683365.1. Taxonomy (NCBI): domain Eukaryota; kingdom Viridiplantae; phylum Streptophyta; class Magnoliopsida; order Malpighiales; family Euphorbiaceae; genus Euphorbia; species Euphorbia pulcherrima. Next base: position 39,044,776 of record CANTUS010000008.1, on the reverse strand, counting down.
TGTGAGGGGTATTCTATCCTCATTATCTTCCTCAACAACTGGCTTGGTGTTTATCCTCCTTTGAGCCTTGGGCTTTATAGTTTTGTCTCTCTTAGCTTCCGGAGCAATTTCAACTCCGGCCTTCTTGACTATGCCCTTTTCTTTCCTTTCTTCTCTCAACCTAATCACTTTTTCTTTATCCTATTTCTCATTGAAGGTAAGCTTAAAAAAATTCTTCTTCAGAATTGCTTTTCCTTTAATGGATTCTTCTCCGGTGAAGTCTACTTGATTCTGAGTTAAGTTTTTTGTGATGAGAGCACCATGAGAATGTTGATGCTGCTTTAGATAGTGGATTAGTAGAAGAGGCATGTTGACTTCTCTACTTTCAAACCAGTGTTGAATGATACGGTGCTGGAATGAAGAGGCAGTGTTGAGAGATCCCCTTCGGATCAGGATTAATCTAGCTATCATAAAGTGGAGTGTTCTAGGAGTCTGAGGCTAGTGAGTAGCTGTTTTATCTCCGAAGAATCTCTCTGGAAGCCACATTTTTGGATCATACTGGACTTTAAGGTCATCCTCTTCATTCCTCATTATAACTCCACTGTTCTTCATCTCATAGTGAATGACAAAGAATTTTGGAGTAATTTTAATCTCCTTCCCTTTCACTATGGTTATGAGTGCGTTATAGTATTTGTGGATTTTGAGGTTCTTGTAAAATTCTTTTACCAAAGTGGGATAGGTTGGGTTTTCATCTGGAGAAAGATCTCTAAATGTTTGTCTTTTAAAAGGAGTTGTGTGTAGGGTTTAGTGGTGAAGAGATACCCATCATCTAGATAGTCTGATGGAGGAATAGAGTCTGAATCTTTGAGATTTAATGGAATAAAATCTTACTCTTTGAGTGATTCTACTGGAGTTAGGTGTTTTGGTAAGACAACGACTTGATCTTTGGTTCTTGTCATTGTTGTAGCTTGAAGAACTAAATTTAGGGATTTAGGGTTCTGAGAATGGAATTTAGCAGAGTAACAGTAGAGAATTACTTGCATGAAGAAGGAGATGGATTTTGGGGGCTTTTTATAGAATTCCCAAAGTGAGGGTATAATCGTAATCCGGACATAGTTAAATTTAACGGTATTGATGAGGTGGCAGTTAAATTTGAGGAAAGAGGTAAATGGCGTTTAACCGCAGAATTAGAATAGTTTATTTTCTAAAATAACTGTTGTTTTTGCCGTGCTTGTGATGCCCAATAAACGTTTTAAATTCAAAAATGTGTACAATTACTTTTTCTACATTTTTTTTGCCATTTGTCTTTTTTGTCTACTGAGCTGACAGTATTTTCTCCGGATTCACAGTCAACTTTATTTCTTCTTTTCTTCTTGACTTTTTGACTTATAAAAGTCCAAACTAAACCCTAATTATCTTCCGGATTCTTCTTTAAATCAGATTAGACATTCCAATTGACTCCCTTAGCCTGCTGAATTTCATCTTTACTTAGTGGCTTAGTAAAGATATCTTCCCTTTGTTCATTTGTTGGAATGTAGACAAGTTCAACATCCTTCTTCATTACATGATCCCGAATAAAATAGTGTCTGATGATAACATGCTTCATCCTGTTATGTAGCACTGTATTTTTTGACTCATCAATGATACTTTTGTTGTCACACATCACTTCAACACATCTGGATTAAACTCTATAATCTTCTAATTATTGCTTGATCCATAGGAGTTAAGCTACACAACTTCCAGTTGCCATATATTTTGCTTCTATAGTTGATAAGGCAACTGAAGTTTGCTTCTTACTATAGCATGATACCAAGCAATCTCCAAGAAAGTGACAGCCTTCGGATGTACTATTTCTCTCAAGAGTGTCTCTACCCTAATCTGTATTAGTGAAGCCTTGGAGTGTGAAATTCTCATTACTAGGATACCATAATCCAACTTCAGTGGTTCCTAGGAAATATCTAAGGATTCTCTTTACTGCTTTGAGATGTGAATCCTTAGGATTGGATTGATGTCTTGCACAGTAGCAAACTGTATAATGTATGTCAGGTCTGCTAGCTATCAAATACAATAATGATCCAATCATTCCTCTATAGAGCTTTTGATCTACTTCTTCTCCTTCACAATCCTTTGATAGGACTATATTTGATCCCATGGGAGTGGGCATTGGCTTGCTTTTGTCCATTTCAAACTTCTTTAGAATCTTCTTGGTGTACTTAGATTGATTGATGAAAATTCCATCCAGAATCTGCTTGATTTGTAGGCCAAGGAAGAAGTTAAGTTCTCCTATCATTAACATCTCAAATTCCTTCCGCATTTGAGTGCTGAATTCTTCACACATCTTTTCATCTGTTGCTCAAAAGATGATGTCATCTACATAGATCTCGACTAGAATAACATCATTCTTTCTCTTTTTGATGAAGAGAGTTGTATCTGCCTTTCCCCAAATGTATCCCTTGGAAATGAGAAATGTAGTGAGTCTCTCATACCAAGCTCTTGGTGCTTGCTTCAATCCATAGAGGGCTTTCTTCAGCTTGTACACATTATCTGGATGTTCTGAATCTTCAAACCCAGGTGGCTGCTTGATATAGACCTCTTCCTAAATGACTCCATTGAGAAATGCACTTTTGAAATCCATCTGGAACAATGTGAATCCCATAAATGATGAAAAGCATATAGTATCCTAATTGCATCTAATCTTGCTACTAGAGCAAAGGTTTCTTCAAAGTCAATGTCTTCTTGTTGACTGTAGCCTTGGGCAACCAATCTTGCCTTGTTTCTAACCACTACTCCAGATTCATCCAGCTTGTTCTGGAATACCCATTTGGTGCCTATGATTGACTTCCTCTTTAGTGGTGATACTAGATCCTAAACATCATTCTTGGTGAATTGATCTAGTTCTTCTTGCATTGCCATCATCCAACTTTCATCTCCTTCTGCATCTTGGAATTTCTTTGACTCAACGAGAGAGATAAAAGCTGTATGGCTCCTCATCCTGTTAAGTTGTCCTCTAGTTCTGACTAGATCTTAGACATTATCCAAAATAGCTTCAACTGGATGATTTCTGTGAGTTCGGATCTCTCTTCGAAGGTCTGCATGCTAATCTCATCTTCTTCCTTATACTTCTTGATCTGGAAGGAATCAGGAATCTACACTTCTTCTTTTTCTCCAGTATTTTCAGCTTTTGGAGAAAATCTTCCAGATTTGAACTTCTTTTTCCTGCACTATTAGTCTTATCGAAATCTACATGTATTGAATCAAAAATTTTTTTAGGTTTGATTGTTATAGACTTTGTAAGCTTTGCTATGTGCGGAGTAGCCAAGGAAGGTTGCTTCATCAGATTTAGGATCAAAATTTCCTAATTATTCTCTATCATTCAGGATGTAACATTTACATTCAAAGGCTTTGAAATACCCAATTTTGGGTTTCCTTCCCTTCCAGATTTCATATGGGGTCTTTTCTAATGGTATTTCTAATGAGAGCTCTATTTATATTGTAGCATGTTGTGTTTACGGCCTCTCCTTAAAAATACGTAGGCAAATTATTCTCACTTAGCATTGTCTGGGCCATCTCAACTAAGGTTCTATTTTTATTTCAACAACCCCATTTTATTGAGGTGTATGAGGAGCATATAAGTTATGTTTAATGCTCTTGGAGTCACAAAATTCAACAAAGTGCCTATTTTTGAACTCTCCTCCATTATCACTTCGAATGTGTGCAATGCTAATGCCCTGTTCTACTTCTATCCGGATGAATATTTTTGAGAATTTATCAAAGGCTTCATCTTTGCTAGCTATCAAAGCAACCCAGGTATAGCGAGAATAATCATCCATTATGACCATGGTGTATTCTCTTCTACCTAAACTCATTGGTTTGATTGGACCAAAAAGATCAATATGTAAGAGTTCAAGAACTCTTTTAGAAGGTATGTATCAGATGGAAGGGAAGCTCTTTCTATGTTGTTTACCTAATTGGCATGCAATGCATATGTGATCCTTATCAAAAGCTACCTTAGGCAAACCCACAACCAATTCCTTTTTGGCTAATTTGGACAGGAGGTTCATGCTTACATGTCCCAACCTCCGGTGCCATAGCTATGATTCTTCTTCTTTAAACACCAAACATATATTCTTTTTCTCATTTTTAATACTGACATAATAAACATTTTTTACTCTAGGTGCATAAAGAATGAGTTGATTTGACTTACTATCATAGATTGAGCATCCTCCAGAATGAAAGGTGACTTTCCTTCCTTTATCACAAGTTGTGCTACACTTAGCAAGTTGAACTTCAGTCCATCAACTAGTAAGACATCTTCAATCTTTATTTTAGATCCAGTGGTTCCATGTCCAATGATATGTCCCTTTTGGTTGTCTCCAAAACTTACTTTTTCACCTTTCTTCCGTATTAAAGTGATGAAGGCTTTCTCATCACCAGTCATGTGCCTTGAGCATCCACTATCAATGTACCATGTATGTTGATCTACTGTGGATCTAAAGCATACCTACAAAATTGATCAAGTGGGTTTGGGTACCCCAATCATATTTGGGTCCTCTCGGGTTATCAACCATTTTATGCCAGGGATAAACATCATAATAACCATTTTTTAATCTACATAATTTAGTAATATGATTTTTTCCCACAAAACCTGCACCCTGAGATGGGTCTGCTATGCTCATACTTCTTTTGGATCTTCTTGAGATCCTCCTTTTCATAGTTTCCAACATATCCAACTTCTTGTATACTTGTTTATCCGGTGTGTATCTGGAAGTTAGTTGGAGGTGCAATTTCTGCTCTATAATTCTTTCTTTACTTGGCAGGTTGCTCATTTGATACAACCTTATCTTTTCCCTTTTGAGCAGCTGTGAATCTCTGTGCTTGAGGTTACCGGCTAACTTTCCTTTTCTTTAGATTTAGGGGGACCGGATTCTTTTGATTTAGATTTCTTGGTGCTGCTTGCCCTTGATTTCTCCTTCTTCGTGAAGGATCTGATTTCCTTTCGGATGCCTCCTTCATCAGGGTTAGCTCTCTATCTAGCCCTGTCAAGTTAGCACTTAAGATCTGCACTTGACTCCTTAGGAAATTCTCTTCAACCACATCCATATGTTTTATGGTTCTTATCATATTGATGCCTTATGACATTGCTTCAATATCTTCAGCTAGCTCTAAAACTTATCTTTGTAGGGATTTTATAGCTTTAGTGTTCTTCCTCACATTATGGATTACCACCCCTAAAGCTCTAGCAAGATCAAGGTTAGAAATAAAATTAGAGTGAGAGTTTACCTCAATATTGGCTGTCTCTGATTCTGAATTCTCAATTTTCTCAGTATCTTGCTTAGATGGATTTCTTCCGGATTTGCCAGTGTCATGAATGCACAATTAGCTGTTTCTTCTTCCTCTGTGGAAGATGAACTGTGACTTTCTTTACTGTTTCTCCATGTGGCCACCATAGCTTTCTTCTTATATTTCTTGTCTCTTTTGAGCTTAGGGCATTTGGTTCTGAAGTGTCATTTTTCTCCACATTCAAAGCAAGCAGCATCTTTCTCCGGATCTTTCTTTTCTTCTGGAGCCTTTCTTAGCTTATCCCTTCTTGAAGTGCCTTTCTTTGATTTTTTTGATTCATACCTTCTAGATCTCTTTCTATCTTTCTTCTTTAAGAATCTATCAAAATGTTTGGCTAGCATAGCTATATCTTCTTTGCTGTAATTAGATTCCTTTGGTAGTTTATCTGATTCGGAGGAGGTTGATCCGGCAGAATCTGCTTTGAGTGCAATGGTCTTCTTTCTTTCATCAAGCTTTTTCTCCTGTTGGCTATATCTCTTCAAAGATAACTCTTGAGTTAGGAGATTACCAATGAGTTCATCATAACTATAGAAGTTTAAGTCATGAGCTTCGTCAATGGCAGTCTTTTCATTGTACCATTCCTTGGTGAGACTCCGGAGTATTTTCTTGACCATATCTACTTCTGAGATAGCCTTCCCAAGCCTCTTCATCTCATTCACTAGATTATTATATCTAGTATTCATACTGCTGATGAATTCTTTGGGTTCCATCTTGAAGGATTTTAGCTTTTTGCTATAGCAGATCAATTTCAGCTTCTTTGACCTTGTTTGTTCCTTAATAGGTCACTTTCAGCTTCTGCTAAATTTCTTGCGCAGTCTCGCTTCAGGATATTCTATTGAATTCAGCTACACTAGGAGCACAATGAAACATATTAATAGCATTTATGTTTTCATGCAATCTTTTACAATCGTTATCATTCCTTGCACTTGAGAGATTTTGGGTAGTCATACCCTCTTCAATGGCCATCCATGCCATCATGCTTTATGGTTGAATGAAGTTCTCCATTTGGTTCTTCAAGAATGTATGGTGTTCACCTGTTATTCATGAACTTGTCTTTATACAAATTTTATGGCTTTGATGTTCTTCCTCACGTTGTGGATTACCACCCCTAAAGCTCTAGCAAGATCAAGGTTAGAAACAGAATTAGAGTGAGAGTTTACCTCAGTGTTGGTTGTCTCTGATTCTAAATTCTCAATTTGTCTCTGATTCTAAATTCTCAATTTGCTCAGTATCTTACTTAGATGGATTTCTTTTGGATTGATCTTCTTTCGGATCTGCCAGTGCCAAGAATGCACAGTTAGCTGTTTCTTCTTCCTCTGTCGAAGATGAACTGCTACTTTCTTCAATGTTGCTCCATGTAGCCACCATAGCTTTCTTCTTGTATTTCTTGCCTTCCTTTGATCATTTTGATTTATACATCCTGGATCTCCTTCTATCTTTCTTCTTTAGGAATCTATCAAAATATTTGGCCAGCATAGCCATATCTTCTTTGCTATAGTTAGATTCCTTTGGTATTTTATCTGATCCGACAGAATCAGTCTTGAGGGCAGTGGCATTCTTTCTTTCTTCATGCTTTTTCTCCTGTTAGCTGTATCTCTCCAAAGATAACTCTTGAGTTAGGAGATTACCAATGAGTTCATCATAACTATAGAAGTTTAAGTCATGAGCTTCCTCAATGGCAGTCTTTTTGTTGTCCCATTCCTCGGTAAGACTTCGGAGTATTTTCTTGACCATATCTACTTATGAGATCTCCTTCCCAAGCCTCTTCATCTCATTTACTAGATTGATGTATCTAGTATTCATGATGTTGATGGATTCTTTGGGTTCCATCTTGAAGGATTCTAGCTTTTGCTGTAGCAGATCAATTTTAGCTTCTTTGGCCTTGTTTGTTCCTTCATAGGTCACTTCCTGCTTCTGCCAAATTTCTTGCGCAGTCTCGCATCCGGATATTCTGTTGAATTCAGCTGCACTAAGAGCATAATGAAGCATATTAATAGCATTTGCATTTTTATGCAATCTTTTATAATCATTATCCTCCCATACACTTGAGGGCTTTCGGGTAGTCATACCCTCTACTTCGTGAACAGGTTCATATGGGCTATCTTTAATGGCCATCTATGACATCATGCTTTGTGTTTGAATGAAGTTCTTCATCCGGTTCTTCTAAAATGTGTAGTGTTCATTGGTGAAGAGTGAAGGACAGGTAATAGACATACATTCGGGGAGGAGTTATGAGTTTTGGAAACTCATTTTGATTCTTGGATCAAATCTGGACATTTAGCTCGAGATTGTTGGATCTCTAGTTTTGAGCACTTACTCTGATACCACTTGTTGGTTCCTATGAGGGTCTAAATAAGGTCAGAAGGGGGGTGTATGACCCTTTTCACGGAAATAAGCAGACTTTAAAAAGTCTTGTGTAGCGTGTTTGATTATGTTCTAGATGTAATGGATCCAGATGATGCAAATATGAAATGTTATGCAATAATATAAAGAGTTAGAAAATCAAACACACTAATTTTATCCTGGTTCGGCCCTGCCTACTCCAGTCCCCATAGTTTCCTTCCTCCGAGCTTTTTCTACTAGTGGATTCCTTTTCAACTGGCAGGAATCAAGCCTTACAATTTGTCTCCAGATGGTAACCCCTTCCGGATGTAGGATATACCACTAGAAGCACCAACTCCTATCTAAGTCCTCTTGTCTTTAGCAGGATATACCACTTAAATTTCTACCCAAACCTAAGCTGAATCTTACAGGGAGTTCCACTTAAAGCACCAACTCTAAGCTAGATCCTAATCTCAATACTCACCCAAGTATAAGATCTTACACTTTGTTTTTCTCAAAGGTTTTGGTTTTGGATCTCCTCAAGTTTATAACTCACTTGGGAATCCTTACAAAAAAATTTGGAATTGTTTGATTCTTGGAGGGATTAAGTCACTGATTGTAATAGCAGATTCTCTTATGTATGCTTTCTCAAAACAACCAGCATCTCCTTAACTTGTGAAGATTTCCTTTTATAGGCTTTTATCATAAATGTAGCCATTATGAGTTATTGAAGTTAAATTAAATCTTCACTATTAATCAAGTAATATGTGGCGCTTTCGGATCCGTTGATCAATCCATTAGACTGGTTAAATGTCTCGTTGAATCCTCGGGATTGAGGCCTGAAAGATGTCAGTGATTGTTTTCTTGTATTTTTGTGATCCACCAACTTTTATGCCAGAAATCCGGAGTGTGTGCTTTACGCACCTTTTCTATTGGTCTAGGTAGAAAAGGTTGTTACCTTTTCTCTTTCTTGTGCTAGTCCTTTTGTCATTTCCTAAAAAGTGTGAAAGTTGTCATTTTTGTCTTGCTCAAGGGAAAGGGTGTTAAACTCCGAGCGGCGCCACCCGTGACCCCTTATTAGTATGATATTGTCCGCTTTGGGCCGAGCCCTCATGGTTTTGTTCTTGGGGCTCCATCCCCCAAAAGGCCTCATACTAATGCAAGTCTTTGTGAACACTTATATTTTGGTGTTAGTTCTACGAATCTTCCAATGTGGGACTTGGATTTAACTTTCCAAAATCCCCTCTTAAACTAAGGACCACAACTCGTGCATCCTTGCCATAGTTTGAGAACTTCCACCCTACACGCCGCTCCTTTTTTGCCATTTCTGAATTCACTTGTAAGTTTCCCATGTGGGATATCTCCAATAAAGGGATCTTTAACTTTCAGACCACAAGGTGGAGGAAAAAGTTATTTTTGAAACTTTTCGCTTTGTCTCTTTAACTGTATCTTCCGGATGAATTTGTCTTGTTGAATCCGGATGCTATGTCAACCAGTTATTCTTCCAAATGCTATTCTTGAACAGTTTAAAGTTTGTTTCCTTTCCAAACTTTAACTAAATGTTTTCATTATGTGCTTAGGTAATTATTGTCTTTAATACATGTCCCGATGACATGCTTTGGATCTGATGCTTCCATTATGGATTAAGGAGATTACATGATTTATTCCTTAAGACTTTGTTTCTATGGTTTTTGTATTCTTCAAACTTAATCTGGATTGATCTGGAATTAATTCTTTCGGATCATTGTTTTTCAACAATCTCATCCATTTGATGGAAACAAAAACTAGGCATATGGAAAAAAAGGGGGGTTTATGAGCTAAGTATGATTCTTGATACTTAGTCATTTACTGTTGGGAAACTATAATCTGGACCACAAATTAAACTAAACTATCCAGATCAAGTTTGAAAGAAATAAAAACTTAAATCATGTAATCCTCCTAAATCTAAATGGAAACATCTGGGCAAAGGTCCAGCTATAAGGTTGTTCATTGAAGACATCAAGTACTTTAGCACATGGAATCATCAGAATAAAGCATAGAAAGGAAACGAGCTTTAATCCCTCAAAAACAGCATGGAACTGATTGCCCTAGCTCCAGAAGCATAGAGATCCAGAGACAATGAGTCTGAAGACATCCGGAAGACTCATGCTTAAAGACAACAGGAAAAGGTTCAAAGATAACTTTTCCCTCCACCTTTTGGTCTACATAGTCAAAGATCCTTTCCCCATGAATAAGACAAAAAGTGACAGCTTCCACTTTTTAGTAAAAGGATAAAAGGACTGACACTAGACCGAAAAAGCTAACAAACTTTTTCACCTAGACAAATAAGGAGGCGCGTGGAGCTTACACCAAAAAGCTAACGGTGTAAAAGTTGGTTCATCATAAAAAGCCAAGTAAAATGATCACTGATAACTTTTCGGCATCAGTCCCTAGGATTCAAACGGGTCAAATTACAGTCTAATGGATTGATCAACTGCTCCTGAAGCTCCACCTATAGCCTGATCAAGGGTGAAGATTTATTACAAGCTCAACAACCCACAACGGCTACATTTATGATAGAAGCCTATAAAAGTGAAGCTTCACCAATTGAGAAGGTTGGCTGTTTGATTGACAAAAACAAGTAACAAAGAACAAGCATTCAACCAGCTTACAAATCCCTCCAAGAATCAATTAATTCCAAATCTGTTTTAAGGATTCCTAAGTGAGTTATAAACTTAAGGAAATCCAAAACCAAAACCTTTGTGAAAATAAGAGTGTAAGGATCTCCAACTTAAGTGAGTTGTGAGATTGGGATACAACTTAAAGTTAGTGCTTTGAGTGGGAACTCCCTTTAGGACTTAGCCTATATTTGGGGTAGAAGTCTAAGTGGTATATCCTACTAAAGACTAAAGGACTCAGCTAGGAGTTGGTGCTTCTAGTGGTATATCCTACATCCGAAAGGGGTTACCATCCGGAGACAAATTATAAGGCTTGAGTCCTACTAGTTGGAAAGGAATCCACAAGTGAAAAGCTCAGAGAAAGGAAACTCCGGGGACTGGAGTAGGCGGGGCCGAACCAGGATAAAATCCTTTGTGTTTGATTTCTTTAACTCTTTATTTATTCCGTATTACTGTCATAATTGCATCATCCGGATCATAATCAAACACACTACACTAAGACTTTTTAAAGTTTATGTATTCCCCGAAGAAGGGTCAGTCACCCCTTCTAACCTTATACAGACTCACATAGGGACCAACAAGTGGTATCAGAGCAAGTGCTCAAAACTAGATTTTGATTCACATATCAAAATAAGTTTCCAAAACTCACAACTTCTTCCTGAAGGTTTGTCCATTCTTCACCGATGAACACTACACGTTCTGGAAAAATCGGACCAAGAACTTCATCCAGTCAAAAAGCATGAAAGCATGGTTAGTTATTAAAGATGGTCCTTATGAGCCTACTTATGAAGTAGAGGGTATGACTACCGGAAAGACATCAAGTATGTGGGATGAGAATGATTTTAAAAAGTTGCGTGAAAACGCAAATGCTATTAACATGCTTCATTGTGCTCTTAGTGCAGCTGAATTCAATAGAATATTTTGATGCGAGACTGTAAAGGAAATTTGGGAGGAGGTAACCTATGAAGGAACTACCAAAGTAAGAGAAGCCAAGCTTGATTTACTCTAGCAAAAGCTTGAATCCTTCAAAATAGAACATAAAGAATCAATCAGCAGCATGAACACTAGATACATCAATCTAGTGAATGAGATGAAAAGGCTGGGAAAAGAAGAGATGGTAAAGAAGGTGCTCCAGAGTCTCACCAAGGAATGGGATAATAAAAAGACTGCCATTGAAGAAGCTCATGACTTAAACTTTTATAGTTATGATGAACTCATTGGTAATCTTTTAACCCAAGAGTTATCCTTGGAGAGATATAGCCAACAAGAAAAGAAGCCTCGGGAGAAAAAGAAAGTCATTACACTTACGGTAGAATCCATCGGATCAGCTTCATCTGGAGAAGAAGAATAAATCACTAAATCACTGAGCACTAAAGATCAACTTGCTCTATTGACCAAAAAACTCAACAGATTCATACAAAAGAAAGATAGAAGGAAACCAAGAAAGTATGAATCCCAAAAATCAAAAGAAGGCACATCCAAAAGGGACAGACCTAGAAAGACTCTGGAAGAAAAGAAGGATCCGAAAAAAGAAGCTGCTTGTTTTAAATTTGGAGAAAAAGGCCATTTCAGAACTAAATGTCCCAAGCTTAAGAGAACCAAGAAGTTCAAAAAGAAGGCAATGGTAGCTACCTGAAGCAACAGTGAAGAAAGTAGCAGCTCATCTTCAATAGAAGAAGAGGAGACTGCCAATTGTGCATTTATGACTCTAACTGATCCAGAAGCAGACCAATCCGAAAGAAATGCCTCTAAGCAAGATACAATGCAAATCAAAGAATTAGAATAAAAAACAACAAACACTGAGGTAAATTCTTATTCTAAGTCTGCTTCTAATTTTAACCTTGCTAGAGCTCTGTCTATTATAATCAAGAGTGTAAAGAAGAATGCAAAGCAATCAAGTCCCTCAAGAGAGCAGTGATAGAGTTAGTAAAAGATGCTGAAGCAATGGTACAAGACATCAATCTGGTTAGAGCAACCAAGCATATTGAAGTTGTGGAAGAGAACTTCCTAAGGAATCAAGTCCAGATTCTAAATGCAAATGCAATGGGACTGGATAGAGAAATCAATCTATTAAAGGAAGTATCCAGGAAGAGGCCAGAGACAAAAGCTCCAAGAAGAGATCATCATCCTCCTGCTTAGAACAGATTCCAAAAGGCCCTTAATCAAAGGATAAAGGAAGTTAGCAGGCAACCATAAGCCCAAAGATATACTGCTGCTCAAAAGGGAAAGGCTAAGATGGCTTACAACCAATAACCTATCAAACAGAGATGAAATTATGGAGCAGAAGTTGCACCTCCAACCAGCTTCCGGATTCACACCGGACCATCTACCAGTGTACAAGAAGCTGGATATAAAGGGAACTATAGAAAGGAAGATCTTGAAAAGATAAAAAAGAAACAGGAACATAATGGATCCATTGTAGGGTGCAGGTTTTATCGAAAGAACAATCATATTACTAAATTATGTAGATTAAAAAATGTTTATTATGATGTTTACCCTTGGCCTGAGATGGCTATTAACCCGAGAGGACCCAAATCTGATTGGGTATCCAAAACCACTTGATCTATTTTACAGGTATGCCTTAGATCTATAGTAGATCAACACACTTGGTATATTGATAGTGGATGCTCAAGGCACATGACAGGTGATGAGAAGGACTTCATCACATTGACCAGGAAGAAGGGAGGCAAAGTAAGCTTTGGAGATAATCAAAAGGGATAGATCATTGGTCATGGAACTATTGGATCTGAATTAAAGATAGAAGATGTCTCACTGATTGATGGACTGAAATTCAACTTGCTAAGTGTGGCCCAACTTTGTGACAAAGGAAGAAAAGTCATATTTGATTCCGGAGGCTGCTCAATCTATGATAGTAAGTCCAACCAACTCTTTCTTTATGCACCTAGAGTCAATAATGTCTATTATGTAAACATTAAAAATGATAAAAAGAATATCTACTTAGTGTCTAAAGAAGAAGAATCATGGTTATAGCACCGGAGTTTAGGACATGTCAGCATAAACCTCCTATCTAAACTAGCCAAAAAGGAATTAGCAATGGGTTTGCCTAAGGTTGCTTTTGATAAGGATCATCTATACTCGACATGTCAATTAGGTAAACAACATAAGAAAAGTTTCCCTTCCATCTCATACATTCCTTCTAAAAGAGTACTTAAGCTCTTGCATATTGATCTCTTTGGTACAATCAAACCATTGAGTTTAGGTAGAAGAGAATACACCATGGTCATTATGGATGATTATTCTTAATATACCTGGGTGCTCTTGCTAGCAAGCAAAGATGAGGCCTTTGGCTAATTTTCAAAAAATTCATCCGGATAGAAGTAGAATAGGGCATAAGCATTGCACGAATCCGGGGTGATAATGGTGGAGAATTTAAAAATAAGTATTTTACTGATTTTTGTGACTCCAAGGGCATTGAACATAACTCCTCTGCCCTTACACTCCTCAACAGAATAGAGTTATTGAGAGAAAGAATAAGACCATACTTGAGATGGCTAGAGCAATGCTCAGTGAAAATTGTTTGCCAAAATACTTTTGGGGAGAGGCCGTGAATACAACATGTTATATTCTAAATAGAGCTCTTACTAGAAAAACCATAGAAAATACCCCATATGAAATCTGAGGGGGAAGAAAACCCAAAATTGGGTATTTCAAAGTATTTGAATGTAAATGCTGCATCCTTAATGATAGGGAGCAACTAGGGAAATTTGATCCTAAATCTGAAGAAGCAATTTTCCTTAGCTACTCAACATATAGTAAGGCTTACAGAGTCTTCAATAAACGAACCCAAACTATAGTGGAGTCAATACATGTAGATTTCAATGTGACTAACCCTAAATTTAAGAAAAGTTACACTCCGGAAGATCCAATTCTAGAAATTGAAAACCCTGGAGAAAAGAAAGAGGCAGAAGTTCCTGATTCATTCCATATCAAGAAGTACAAAGAGGAAGATGAAGGAATATCTTTTAAACCAGAAATGCAATAAGTTAATCTCAACCAACCAGAGATTAACTTTACTAGAAGCCAAGAAGGAGTAGTTGAAATTGAAATGGAGTAAGTCTCAGTTCAACATGAAGGCCTGCAGAGGGAGATCTGGACACACAAAGATCATTCCATTGAAAATATACTGGATGATGTTCAGAATCCAGTAAGAAACAGAGGTCAGCTCAACAGGATGATGAGCCATGCTGCTTTTATCTCTCTCATTGAGCCAAAGAAATTTTAAGATGCTGAAGGAGATGAAAGTTGGATGATGGCAATGTAGGAAGAGCTAGATCAATTCACCAGGAATGATGTATGGGATCTAGTGGCACCCCCAAAGGGAAAGTCAATCATTGGCACCAAATGGGTCTTCTAGAACAAGCTAGATGAATTTGGAGTAGTGGTGAGAAACAAAGCAAGATTGGTTGCCCAAGGCTATAATCAACAAGAAGAGATTGACTATGAAGAAACTTTTACACCTGTAGCAAGGCTAGAAGCAATCTGGATTCTATGTGCTTTTACATTATTCATGGGGTTCACACTATACCAAATGGATGTCAAAAGTGTATTTCTTAATGGTGTTATCCAAGAAGAAGTCTATGTTAAGCAACCACCCGGATTTGACGATCCAAAGCATCCTGATCATGTGTACAAACTAAAGAAGGCTCTCTATGGATTAAAGCAGGCACCTAGAGCTTGGTATGAGAGATTAACCTCATTTATTATATCCAAGAGTTATATCAGAGGCAAGGCAGACACCACACTGTTTATCAAAAACAAGAAAAATGATATCATTCTAGTCCAAATTTATGTGGATGATATCATATTTAGAGCAACTAATGAAAGGATGTGTGAAGAATTTAACTTCTAAATGCAGAAGGGATTTGAGATGTCCATGATAGGAGAACTCAATTTCTTCCTTGGTCTACAAATCAAGCAAAGTCTGGATGGGATTTTCATTAACCAGTCAAAGTACACCAAGGAAATCTTGAAGAAGTTTGAAATGGACGAGGGCAAGCCTATGTCCACTCCAATGGGATCAGATACAGTCCTATCCAAGGATTGTGAAGGAGAAGATGTTGATCAAAAGCTTTATAGAGGGATGATTAGCTCACTTCTATACTTGACAACTAGTAGACCTAACATACACTATACAGTTTACTACTGTACAAGGTATCAAGCCAATCCTAAGGATTCTTATCTCAAGGTCGTAAAGAGAATTCTAAGATACCTCTTAGGAACCACTAAAGTTGGGTTAAGGTATTCTAGTAGTGGAGATTTCACACTCTAAGGGTTCACTGATGCAGATTATGACAGAGATACTCTTAAGAGAAAGAGCTCATCCGAGGTTGCCATTTCCTTGGAGATTGCTTAGTATCATGGTACAGCAAGAAGCAAACTTCAGTTGCCTTGGCTACTACATAAGCTGAATATATGGCAGCTGGAAGTTGTGTAGCCCAACTTCTTTGGATAAAGTAATAACTATAAGATTATGGAGTTCAATTCGGATGTGTAGATGTTATGTATGATAATAAAAGTGCTATTGATGTGTCAAAGAATTCAGTACTCCACAGCAGGATGAAGCATGTCAACATAAGGCATCATTTCATCAGGGATCATGTGATGAAGAAGGATATTGCATTGGTATACATTCCAACCAATGAGCAAAGAGCAGATATATTTACTAAGTCACTGAGTAAGGATCAATTTGGGAAGCTAAGGGAGTCAATTGGAATGTTCAATCCAATTTGAAGATAATCCGAAAGACAATCCAGAGTCATGGTAGATCCTTTGCAAGTTACATCCGAAAGAGATGAAGCTTTCATTCTGAAAGAGAATCTACCACGTTAGCAGACAAGAATGATAAATGGCAAAAAAAGCGCAAAAAAGTAACAATTACTTTTTGAATTTTAAAAGTCAATTGGTTGTTACGCGTGTGGTAAATACCTCAGTTATCATTCAAAATAAACCTTTCCTATTCTCCGATTAAACTAAATTTATCTCTCTCTTAAAAATCCAGTTACCATGTCATCGATCCAACCAAACTACCGCGTCCGAATCACTAAACTACCCTCACTTTGAAAATTCTATACAAACCCCACAAAATCACCCTTCTTCCTCGAGCAACTAAGTACTATTACTCAACAATTTTAGAAACCCAGAACCCTAACTTTCATTCAAACTCTCAAATGGCAGCAATCATGATAGAAGCTGGTCTCATGATGCTTCCAACTCAAAATGTCTTCACAGAATCTGATCTGAAAGACAAATATTTATCCCAATAGACTATAAACCCTCTGATTCAGTTATCCCTACAGATTTTCTGGGAGATAATTTCCTCTTTAAAACCGACCCCTATTCTCTGCCATTTGAGGACCAACACCTAACAAGCTTCCTAAAAATAAATTGCCTAACCTACCTAGATTTATTCTGGGAATTCTATGATAATTTAAGAGCCAACTAGAAATTTGATGCCCTAAGAACTAAGGTTAAGGGCAAGGAAATTACTGTAACTCCAGACTTCTATGAAATTTTCCTAAGTATGAAGAATAGCGGGGTTTTAATGAGGGTGGATGGAGATGAAGCTGAGGTGAAGTATGATCTGGTGATATAGCTTCCGAAAAGGTATTTTGGGGACAAATTTTCAACATACTAGCCTCAAATCCCAAGATACCTTCAACATATGCTAGCAGAGTTAGTCCTGATCCAGAAGGGCTCACTAACCACAATATCTTAGTTCCAACACTGTGTGTTAGAGAACTGGGCAGAAAGCAGGGAGATCAACATGCCTGTGGTCCTTATTCACTACCTTAAGCATCATAGGAATTCCCATTGGGCTCTTATCACCCAGATTCTCCAAGAAAATGGGATAGATTTGACCGAATTTAAAGGTGTTAGTGGAAAGCCCATTGTGCAGAGGAACCTCCTAAACCTAAGATTCATTGAAACCTGGGATGAAGATAAAGCCAAGAGGCTAAGAGAAGAAAAGAAAAATAAGACCCAAAAAGCTACCAATGCCGAAGGAAGTGGTCCGGTACCTAAAAAGGCCAGAACAACCAGACCTAAGGTAAAGAAAGAATTAGCTCTGGCTCCAATGGATGAAGAAGAGAATGAAGATACTCAAACAATCACCCAATTGCTTAACAAATCTCTAGAAAAGCCAAAACTAAGGGGAAGGCTGATCAAGACAGCTGATTTATTGAAAAGACAGGTTTGTGATCCAAAAGCAAGAGAATCCATTACAGTAGCTGCTATTGCAATAAGAAAGGGATATTAGATAGGCTAGAAAAGAAAAGTATCAGATTTACTGAAGGAGGGTAATGGATCTGATGAGGAGGAAACAGAAGATGAAATGCCTATGCTAAAGAAGCAATTCACTCGGATAGGTGCATGTTTGATGAAGCAGTCAAGACTCAAAAACATCAAAAGAAAACAGCCAAGAGGGTTGTAGTGGAGGAGTTGGCTAAGGCAAAAATTTCAAAAGGCAAAAATGTGCCCAGAGCCAATGTGGAAATCCTTCCGGAAGATCCTCAATATGAAGAGATGATGACCTTTGTGGCAGATAACTACAAGGCAAATAATCTAGCCATGGAGGGATCCAGAGGATCATCAGCTACACCAATCTTCATAGATCAAGCTGCCTTAGCTGAGATGTCAAAAATTCCTGAATCTAGCTCATTCAACTTCCTACCCATCACAGAACCTCTTCCGGAGAACCTGTTAATTCCTAAGCTGAGATCTTAGCAGAAATAAGTCTTGTAAAGGCAATTATAGAGGGTGTTGAGGACAGTTCCAACATGCCTAGGGGAGTTATCATAAGTCCTAAAAAGGCAATTGAAGGGGTGATATAGGACATTTCCTGTCATCCAAGGGTTGAGGTGGGAAGAAACGAAGAGAAAATCGAAGACTCAAGCATGAAAATTCCATCACCAATAATAAAGGTACCCCTTGCCATTGCTCCTTTAAATTTTTGTGCTAATCTCATTGCTGATATTACAACACTTATAAATACAGATAACTTAGGCACTGCAACTTAAATAGTGTCTAAGGAACAAGCGCCCAACCTGGATGATATCATTCCAGAGGAGTGACAAGGCTTGAGATCTGAAGAGAACACTTCCAAAGTAGACTCTAAAGGCTAGGCCATTCTGGAGGAAAGGTCAGAAGAGAGGAGAGAAGAACAAGATCAGTCTTATTCAGAGGAAAGTAATAATGAAGCAGATAATGAACCCTACGAAAGCAACTCTAGTTCCGGAGATGACTCCTCCAGCTCCTCTAAAGAATAGTTCCCTCTAAAAGTCAACCCTATGAGAGTTCCGGCTAATAATACAATAAAGGCCAAAGTTTTGGCAGCTCTTCACCTGCTAAAAGAGGCTGCTCAAGAGTAGAATAAGGAAGTGTACATCAAATAGAGCCTCCGGACTATCTGTACTCATCTAAAAGGAGATGAAAAAGAATTCCTCAGACAAGCCTCTAGTTTGGATGTAAAGAAGGAGTTGGGAGAAATCAAGCAATCAGTGAAGAACATAGAAGAAAAGGTTTTGGATTTCCCCACTCCAAGAGCTATTGCTGAAGCTTCTCTCTCCCTGATCAAACCAACCTTAAATGAGCTTAAAGAAAATGGTTCCACAGCTAACTGGACTACTGATCAAGCCAATACCCTGGCTTCAAACAACTATGGAATAGTACTTGACAAAATCACCTCCTCCTCTTCCGAGCTCTCAGAAGACATTAAAGCCTATCTAGATACCAAGTTTGAAACCTTGTCAAAATTCATTGCTGAGAAGGACCTCAAACCTGTCATCAATGATCTAGGAGTAGACCAACAAGTTCTCCAGGAAATGCTGGTACACTTTATTAAGAAGACTATTCCCAAAATCCAAGATAAAATACTTGATGACATGGGCAATGAAATGCAGAGCCGTTTGGCCGGATTAGAGAAGATAATAAATGATTGGAAGGCATCCATCACTAAAGAAATCTCTCTTGAAACAGAATCCATTCATAATATCTGGAAAGGGATTAGTGAATAAATAACCTTGCTCCGAACCGGAATAAATAACCTCTCAATATCCAGATCCTCTTCCTCTCCTGCCATTCCAAAAATCCAGCTCCTTCCAGTCTTCCATAACCTTATTCAAGCAATTGGAGATTTCGGCTTCTTTGGTCAGAAGGGAATGACAACTCTCCTTAAAGTGCTTTTACCGTACTTTGACAAAAAGTATCAAGAGTTTATCTTGCGCATTCATCCGTCCATCAAACAATCCTATGATCAGTTGAAGAAGACTATCCGGCCTTACTATCTTACTCCTACAGTTGACCACATTATTGCTGATTGAATGAAAGGTAATCTTGATTACTCTACCTACTCAAAAGCTTGGCAAGAGGCATAGGATAACAAGATCTACATGGTAATTGATCCCTAAGCTGGCAAAAAAAAGGGGGAGATAAGTATACAAGGGGAAGGAGCAAGCAAAGGGAAAGAAAATGAAGGAGGAGAAGGAGGACCATCCAGAGAGAATTAGACTAGCTTTAATTTTGTAAAATTTTATAATAGCTAGATTCACTATTGTATATTTCTGTAATTTATAATCTGAACTTCATTGATATTAACTATTATTAAGAGCAGAAGTGTATATATAGTGAAATAATCTAATTCTCAAAATATTGCTTCTAAAGTATAGTCTGCAATTGTACTAAAACAAACTTAGAAGCTAGAATTGAAAAATATTGGGGGAGTTAGGATGCTAGAATTATGGGGGAGTAGGACCTGTAAATGCCTAAGTATCAAGAATCATACTCAGTTCATATATACTCCATTCCCTTATACTTAGTTTTTGTTTCCATCAAATGAGGGAGATTGTTGGGAAACTATAATCCGAACCACACATTAAACTAAACTATCTGTATCAGGTTTGAAAGAAATAAAAACTTAAATCATGTAATCCTCCTAAATCCAAATGGAAACATCCGGAAAAAGATCCAGCTACAAGGTTGTTCATTGAAGACATCAAGTACCTTAGCATATGGAATCATCAGAATAAAGCATGGAAAGGAAACAAGCTTTAATCCCTCAAAAATAGCATCCGGAAGAACTGATTGCCCTAACTCCTGAAGCATAGAGATCCGGAGATAATGAGTCTGAAGACATCCAGAAGACTCATGCTTAAAGACAATAGGAAAAGGTTCAAAGATAACTTTTCCATCCACCTTTTGGTCTACATAGTCAAAGATCCTTTCCCATGGACAGGATAAAAAGTGACAGCTTGCACTTTTTAGTAAAGGATAAAAGGACTGACACCAGATTGAAAAAGCTAACAAACTTTTTCACCTAGACCAATAAGGAGCCGCGTGGAGGTCACACCAAAAAGCTAATGGTGTAAAAGTTGGTTCATCATAAAAAGCCAAGTAAAACAATCACTGACAACTTTTTAGCATCAATCCCTAGGATTCAAATGGGTTAAATTACAGTCTAATGGATTGATCAACGGCTCTGGAAGCACCACCTATAACCTGATCAAGGGGGAAGATTTTTTACAAGCTCAACAACCCACAATAGCTACATTTATGATAGAAGCCTATAACAGGGAAGCTTCACCAATTGAGAAGGTTGGCTGTTTGATTGATAAAAACAAGTAACAAAGAACAAGCATTCAATCAGTTTACATATCCCTCTAAGAATCAATTAATTCCAAATCTGTTTTAAGGATTCCTAAGTGATTTATAAACTTAAGGAAATCCAAAACCAAAACCTTTATGAAAACAAGAGTGTAAGGATCTCTAACTTGGATGAGTTGTGAGATTGGGATACAACTTAAAGTTGGTGCTTTGAGTGGGAACTCCCTGTAGGACTCAGCTTAGATTCGGGGTAGAAGTCTAAGTGGTATATCCTACTAAAGACTAAAGGACTCAGCTAGGAGTTGGTCCTTCTAGTCGTATTATGAGCACAGTCTATCCAAGCCTGATGATGTCTGAGACCTTTTTCAGGAGATGGCAGACCTGTACTGATAAAGACTGTGTTTCATTCTAAAATATAAACCCCTCCGAGGAAACAAGATTCTAATATCCTGAAAATCAGCGCCAATCAACACTGGCCATAACCCTAATTATGTCAATTGACGCTATCCCATAATGACGATCAACGCTTCCACGTATCGATTTTCCTGATGACTCATCAAACCTACAAACATGACTCAGCAAGGCTATCACCGCCCTGATCGCTTCGATCAACACTCCTAGTTATATCGATCGACACTCATAGGGGAATCTAGACCTGATGACTCAGCGAAGCCATTCTGATAGCCATTGCATCGATCAACACTGCCAATTGTGTCGATCAAAGCTCTCAAAATTTCTATAAAAGGAAAGTGCCCCCGGCCATTTCCAACAACGATCGAGATTCAAATCACCAACCATCAAGCTTCTAATTCCGAAATTAGTAATCTCTCAAACCCTTTTTGTCCTCTAAGGATATGAAGCCTATACTAAAACTATACCAAGGTATAGACACCCCTACTTGAAACAGTTTTTAGCTAAAGAGCTATCCACACATTCCCAAAACACCCAAAAGGTCTTCCTACACAATTTCCTGAGGTTACCCCGCAGGAACCCTAAGAAATTCCTAGCAACAAGATCGGTTCTAGTTAGTACTGGGCCTTCCAGTCATCCTAAAGCACGTAAAAGGTAACTAAGGGTCAAAATATTGCTTTTTCTCCATCATGTATTAGTCCAGTCATGCTAGGCCCATACTCCTAGGGCTAGGCTCGCAAAGGTCGTATCTCTCCAACTCATATCTTTGCTTATTAAAATAACAAGATTTTTCAAAATATGATTTGTCCAAATTCAAATGATAAGTAACTATTTCATTCGGAACCAAAATCTCTCTTTTATCAGTATAAGAATCCAACCCGGATCAGCTATACCACCAATTTCCCAGAAGAGCTAATCCAGGTGGCGATTCTTATATTATATAAAACAAGGACCCTACTCTTGCATCTAACAAGGGCTAATCCCTAAGGGAGTCCTCGACCCCTTTGCCCAGTTGGTAATGCCAAGTATGTTCATACATACAATAAGCCCCGCACTCTAGCAGCGACTCCCTGCATAAATACCCGAGAGTCCTGCATTGGCCATGCCAATCCGACCGGTGACCCGAAAGGGTCCAGCCATCGAAAAGTCCAGCCGCTCACAATGGCGACTCTGCTGGGGAATGATGTTTTTCTTAAAAAGATGAAATAATGAAAATCATTTGAATTTAGAATTATTAGTGTTTACTGCATATCATCTGCATATACCCTAAAACCCCGGTGGCCTCAATAGCATGTCTCTAGAACTTACTCAAGTTCGTATAGGGGCAAGAGGTTGGGATATACTAGCCGTGTGTTGTACAATATAATCTAGTCGGCTTGATTAAGGTCACTAGATTTGAGTATATTAAAAGTGGAAAACGGGCTCTTGAACCAATTAGGGTTTGTGGGCTTAAGCATATAATGCACGGTTACCATCAACCATAACCCTGTCAGACTCAGCCCAACATATAGCAATGCAACCCTAGAATCTTCCCCTAGGGACACCCAATAATTTTCTTAAAAGTCACGAGAGAGAGTACGTCCTCGCCTACCCCGGGTTGGTAATAGAGGAAAGAACCCCCCACCTAGGGAAGATACTCACCACAATGGAGTAATAAGGTCAGAATGGAGAGATAAAAAAAGTACATGTTCTAACTGTGTGCCTGTTCAAACATCCCATGCATCACCAACCATGATTTGCGTGCAGCCATAATATGAAATAACCATATCATATAAATACACCGCAGCACAAAGCGAAGAGACCTCATAAAAGCCTCTCCTATAGTGCACTCTCGCACGTACCCCTAGTACAAAGCGAAGCAAATCCAAAAAAGCCGCTCCTAGAGCGCACCCTCGCACGTACCCCTAGTACAAAGTGAAGCAAATCTAGAAAAGCCCCTCCTAGAGTACACCCTCAAATGTACCCCTGGTATAAAGCAAACCAAAACTTGGAAAAAGCCACCCCTAGAGCACACCAGCACGTACCCCTGGTACAAAGTGCAACAACCTTAGAAAAGCCGCTCTTAGAGGGCACCATCGCGCATACCCTCGGTATTAAGCAATACCACTTTAGAAAAGCCACTCCTAGATTGCACCATCACGCATACCCTTGGTATTAAGTGATACAACTTTAAAAAAGCAGCTCTTAGAGCATACCATCGCGCATACCCTCGGTATTAAGTGATACGACCTCAGAAAACTGCTCATAGAGCGCACCCTCGCACGTACCCTTAGTACAAAAGCAAAATGAATCTAGAAAAGCTGCTCCTAGAGTGTACCCTCATACGTACCTCTCATACAAAGCGAACCAAAACTTGGAAAAAAAAGTTCCTAGAACATACCCCATTTAGCAACACACCATCATTCGACATTTTTCAGAATCACAAATATCATGCACCTCATGAATCATGATAAAAGCCCGTAGGCTCACACATCATATAGGCATGCGCTACTCTATTTCCATTTCAGCTCCTTACGAGGATAAAAACCACCAAGGATAGTTCCGCTGGCACCTAAGAAGAGGCAACCCCAGGGAAGGGTTCCTGAGGAAACTGATTTCGATGATCCTACAGTACAAGGCAATGAAATGGCTGAAAACCATAAGGTGACACTTGAAGCAGTACAGTACATGATCCTCTCCGAGGATTTTATCAAAAAGTTTGAAGACGTTATCAGCAACATGAGAGCCGCCAAGATTTCAGGTTCCGACCCCAATAATAAAGTACCGCAAATTGAGAAGAAATTCTCAAATTTTGAGGAAATGCTCCCAAAACTGAAATGCATTGCGAGGCCTTCTAGTGCTAAGTATACAGATTTAGAGAAGTTCGAACTTATAATACCATAACCGCTACCCTCAAACTTTGTCATGCCTTATGTCCCGCCATTTGATGACACAGGGTCCCCCAAAGCACACATCGAGGGATACTTTCACATCATAATGAGCATGGGCATTCCCAAAGTCAATCGGGTAAATCTGTTCCAAACCATGTTGCGTGGCCCCACCACTGATTGGTACATGAGAATGTCCAGTCAAGTAAAATCGAACTGGAAGTTACTCAGTATGGCCTTTATTGAAAACTATGCTACAATGTTAGGGTGGAAATAACCTTGCAGGATCTGGAAAGGGTGTACCAGGGCATCAATGAACCTTTTGAGGCTTACTATCGTAGATGGATTGCAGTCCAATCACTGGTTGACGGAACCTCAAAAATGGATGCTCTTGTCATCAAACTAGTGGAGGGATGTAACCCTAAATTTTGGGAAGAAATGAAGATGAAAAAATTCCACACTTTCAGAGATGTCGTGGAATATGCTAAGAGAATTGAAAAATATGATGAGGAGGAACGCATCCGATAAGAGTTAGCAGCCTATCATGCAAAAAAACAAGTCATATGATAGGGTGGCTCCTCCGAGGTCTTACCAACCAAATCCCTCCTACACTAAAAGGGAGGAAAAAAAAACAGAAGCCATCACTGCTGTGATCACTCCAACTCCACCTCAGCCAATATCACCGTAGACAGAATTCTTTTCCCAAATCTTCACCAAACTAAGGAAGACCGGGGCCATGCAGAGCCTAAAACCATTTCTACCTCCATCGCTGGCCGATAGAGATAATTTTTGCTCATACCATATGATGAAAGGACACAGGACAAACGAATGTGTCTAATTACTATGTGACCTATAAAAGATGATCCAAGAAGGAAATGTAGAAGAGCCAGATCGAAAGCCGAGTACTCAAAATAACCCGCTTTCGACCTTTGAGTCCCCGGTGAATGCTATCCTCCTTTATGAGAATGATAACGGAGAAAGAGATAATACCCAATTTGACCTAGGATTTGGGGAAAGTGATATGGGATGTACACTCACAGAAATAGATTAGGTGGATGCCTGCGCAAGAGAATTGTGGACGTCAGGAAAACTCTCAACTTTAGCTATGGAAGAACTCTGGTATAGAGGGGATACGGATGCAGTCACATTCTTGGACCACTTCTACGATCTCCTAGTAAAATATGATATACCACCTCACGGTATAGTCACCGCATTCCCTATACTTCTCAAAGAAGATGCGACAGATTGGTACCATACCCTACCGCCTCAACAATTATGGGATTGGGTAGAGCTGGAGCATCAATTCTTGGAGGTTTTCCCTAGCGATAGGATTAGGATCTTCCAAGAATCCCTTGATGTGACCAGTCAGACAATATACCTTATCAAGCACGAAGAAGCTCCGTCCCACAAATGGTGGCAATCGAACGATGGTCCAGTCCGCCTGACTAACCTAAGGACCATGGGCCTCATAGATATCAAAGATGATGGGATCCAGGTAGGTACTGACCTGGTTGGCCTTCTCAATTCGTTCAGGCAAGTTAATAATTCTGCGGCCCCTGTTCCACTTGCCACTTTCCTGGATGACCGAGTCCGCAATTAGTACTATAGGCTGCCTATTGAACAATATTGGGATCTTTTCGACGTAAATGCTAGCCTAGCACATACCTTTGCAAGATGAAATTCTTGGAACATAGCACAGAGCCATGAATGAACCATTAGGAGCACGGCGACATCCCAACCTCAGGAGGATGAGGCCGAATCAAAATTTTATGATGCATTGTTCATCAATGTTATATCACTTGGTAAGGATGAAGAAGAATGAGGGTTGGATAATCAAGATGAGGACCCCTACTTTGATGGTAACCCCATATTTGATGAAATGAACATGATCGAGAGGGTATCAGCTTATGAGGAGGAGCTCAAAGCATGTAGACTCCTTAACATAGCAAATTGGGAAGGAAATGGAGCCAGATTTTTAGGAGATGTTGATCCCATCGTATTCCTGGAATGGTTCCTCCAAACCTTAGAACTATACGATATTAGTGTCTTAGGAGCGCCAACTCTGTTTCTGACATTCTTGATCGATTGAGCCCAAGTTTGGTACTCCCGGATTTTACCCCACCGACGATGGGATTGGCCCCTGATGTGCCAAAAGTTCATTCAGGCATTTGCCCCACACAAGCCATTCTTCAGAAATGATGATGGGTCTTACTCTTGGATCCTTCCGCCCACTCCTAAAAGCATACACTTTGGACCTATTTATGAAAGATACATAAACAGGCTAGGAGACGGGACGACTTATGTAATTCGTCATACCATAATCACCACATGTGAAGAGATATATGATCCACGGGAATTTAGGGCGCATGTGCCTTACTAGAACCCTCACTTTGAGATAGGAGATACCAGTCAATCTAATAGGGCAGGCCGATCAAGTATTGGTCCATCAAATGAAAGAATTGCAGCACAATATGCTATCAAATTTGCTTACTCGCTACCAGAGAATATTCTCGAAAGCACCGCCTACCGTGGCATAATGCCAAGTAGGCCAGCACCATACCCTATGCCTACTGAGGAACAAATATCGACCAGTTATGTTAGAACGATCCCTGTAAACCCTCAATTGGGAGCCCCAGAATTGGTACGCCTCTCGGACCCCCCACCAAAAGGACTTATAGATCCCCAACCATTGCCTGACCTTAAGTCCCCTCGCTCCAGATTAATAAGAGAGAAGTTGCAAGGGATCATGGAGGGATGGCCTACAGATATTAACATGATAGGGGCGGGATGCCTCTTTGAGAGACTGGTTTTCTAAAGAATCTAACAGGAGAATAGGAGACTCCCGCGACAGAGAAGACATTAGTCTAATGCTACGATTAGCCTAATAGCACTTGCAAGTATCCAAGACGACCGGAGATTCTATAAAAGGCTCCATGCGGCCTATGAATCTGCAATCGCTTGTGAAGGTACCCACGGGACCATGCTTTTCCCCGAGTTACCTCTAGAACTCAGGTACGATGGGAGTGCACACCCACGAATCTACCTCGCTATATTTATCGAGGTGATGAACTCGAGGGACGAACATTACCACCGTTGGCCTGAAATCTTTGGCACCACTCTTGAAGGAAGGGCACTACAGTGGCACAATCGGACTTGGAATAATCAGGCCATACACCATTACTGCTACTTTTGGGCATCTTGAGCCAAGCCTTCCTGTATCACTTTACTATAGAAGAGCCAGACGAAGGACCAAGGGGCGATCCATCCAAAATGGAACCATACCCGAGGGATGGACCAGCAGCTTGGGCCTATCCTTTCTTCACAACGTTACCTCGCTCGAAAATAATAGAAATAATAGATGAATTGGTCCTAGCTCGCTCTGATGTCATCAACATTATCAGGGGAAATGAAATACAGTCCCATATAATAGATGAATTCCTTCGAGCAAACCCCGTCATAGCTTTACTAACCGACGTACATTACGAGCCAAAGAACGTAAAGCTTTTGGACTCTCATGCTTCCAGGCCCATACGGTTGCAAGACATTCCTATAGAAGAAAACTTTGACTAATTTACGGTGTTTGAACCCAAAAACACCCCCGAAGAATCCCTCGAACCCATCAACCATGTTACCAGGAGTGGGAGGATTTACCAACCCCAAATCCAGGTCAAGCCTAGCTCCATTAGTACCCTACCAATAGACAGCCCAACAAAACGAGTTAGTATCCCTGTGATCGAACAACTGATAAATTCACCTATCAAAATGAGCATTTAAGATCTCCTACGAGGGTCTCAAGCATACAGAAGGGCTATTATGCAAAAATTAATGGAAATGGAAGCACCTTCGCTGGCCTCACCGGCAGAAGTGTGCGCTTTAATAGATCATGGAATCTCTACCAGATTTTCAGACATTGTCTTCTCCAATGTACATCTACCAGATGATGGGCTGCGACACAATCGAGCCCTATACCTGAAGATTGAAGTACTAGACTGAGTAATGCCATTTGTCATGGTAGATGACGGCTCTGCACTCAACGTCTACCCTTGAAAGATCTTGCCTATCTTAGGACTAAATGAAGGGATGCTCAAGAGATCTGGAACGGTCATTAAAGCATATGATAACTCCAAAAGGTCCGTCCTAGGGACCTTTAAAGCGACTAAAAGTAGGAGAGATAGAATCCCTCACAACCTTCACCATTATAGAAATTCCTATCAGGTTTTCCCCCTTGCTCGGCCGACCATGGTTCTAAGCACTAGGAGGCGTCCCTTCCATTCTGCACCAGAAGGTGAAGATACCCTACAAAGGGAAGATTGTGACCCTTGAGGTAGATAAGGAGTCAATTGTGGCTGCTATAAGCACCGCTCCAGAATGAATAGGCGGATTTCTCACGGCCACTATAAGAAAAGACGAAAAACTGCCTTAGTGGTCTGAATGGGTGAAGAGCTACATGGGCCATGCCTTACCTCGGGAGCCGGCCTAGGGGCATGAGAGTAAGACCCCCCCAAATTCAAATTTGTAATAGGAAATTACAACCCCTCCGGACTCGGCTATCAGGACAAGAACCGACAAAAGACGTGGTATAGAAGATGTCAAATGTCAGAAGTATTTGTTCGACCCGGGGAAATTCTTTATCAGGGAGAGCCAGAACTAATCAAAACCAAAGAAGGAGAAGTGCCTCGCTTCAAAATATTCTCTGATATTGCTAACTTCGGAGACACCGCTGCCCCGACCAGTCATAAAAGGCAGATGGAGAAGAGAAAAATCCCACCTGAAGAGGAGACTACTAAGAGACAGAAGACGATGAACCACTCGAACATAGAAGAATTGACCATGAGATTGGATAAGCTAATGGAAGCCCATCTCAAAGATAAGAAGGTCAAAGCAAAGGCAGGAGGAAAGAACCTTCACAAGAAGGAATGGACAAGATAATCTCTAAGTTAGCTCAGCTTATGATTAAGGGAAAATCCAAGGTAGGAGACACCGTCGCCAGTAGCAGCATGGAAAGTCCAAACAAGGAGACCCCCGAGCCTGATGAAGACATTTCAATCTCTGATATTTTTGAACTAAATGACTTGTACCGTGAGAATGATAACAACAATAAAGTGACGACTTTGCTTACTTGTGTGATGCTTTTAATTACATGCATTCATCTCATCATACACCAAACATTTTTAGTATTCATGATAATCTTACAAAAGAAACAAATTTGGGACAAGGGAATGATCCTAAAATGGCAACAATTTTTGCTGACCTTGATCCCGAGTTAGAGGCAAAATTGGTGGAAATTCTCAAATCACATATGAAGGCATTCGCTTGGTCCTACGATGACATGTCTAGAGTTAACAGAACTATTGTAGAGCATAGGATCCCCACGATCAGAAGATACGACCGGTCAAGCAAGAATTGCAAAGACTAAGACCCAAATGGGCTGAAAAAGTGAAAGAAGAAATAGCTAAACAAATTAAAGCCAAATTCCTGGAAGTCGTGGAATACCCGGAATGGTTGGCGAATATAGTACCAGTGGCAAAGAAAGATGGTAGGGTCCGAGTTTATGTTGATTACCGAGATCTCAATAAAGCCTTGCCTAAAGATGACTTCCCTTTGCCCCATATAGATATGCTAATCAACAGTGCAGTAAGAGCAGCCATGTATTCATTCATGGACGGTTTCTCAGAATATAGCCAAATATTGATGAATGTCATCGACAAATTCAAGACATCCTTCATTACAGAATGAGGATTACACTATTACAAAGTGATGCTATTCGGAATGAAAAACGCTGGGGCGACCTATTAAAGGGCAGTCACCACTTTGCTTCATGACATGATACATAAAGAAGTCGAGGTATATGTGGATGACATGTTGGTAAAATCACCCACTCCTGAGAAGCATCCAGCTGTGCTTGATTGCTTCCTTACTTGAGTAAAGAGGTACAAACTACGACTCAACCTAAAAAAGTGTGTCTTTGGAGTAACCTCAAGGAAGTTACTAGGCCATATTGTTAGCTAATGAGGCATAGAAATCAACCCTGATAAGATAAAGGCGATCCTCGACATGCCTCGGCCAAAAATTGAAAAGGAAGTCCAAAGCTTACTTGGATCATTACAGTACATCAGCAAATTTATCGCCAAATTAAACACAATTTATGAGCCTATATTCAAGCTTCTTAGGAAGCAACAACCCGTCGAATGGAACCCACAATGTCAAGAAGCATTCGATAAGATCAAGGCTTACTTATCTAGCCCACCAGTGTTAAAATCGCCCACACTAGGAAAGCCTCTCACCTTATACTTAGCCATTGAAAAAACTCTGTAGGGGCAATGTTGGTACAAGAGCACGAAGATAAGAAAGAACACGCCATTTACTATCTCAGCAAGAAACTCTTAGAATATGAAACTCGATACACTATAGTCGAAAAGACTTGTGCTGCTATGGTCGGGTTAACGAAGAAGATTTGACATTACTTCTAGTCCTACAAAATCCAGGCTATTGCAAAGGTAGATCCCATAAAATACCTTTGCCAAGCGCCCTCCTTGGCCAGGAAACTATCTTGCTAGTTGTTGCTCCTTTCAGAATTTGACATCGAATACGTCACCCGAAAAGTGATCAGAGGACAAGCCGTAGCAGAATTTCTGGCCAACCAACCCTTAGAATCCAACTACATTAAAAACCTTGAATTCCCAGATGAACAATTGGCCGCGATATCAAAGGGACCCCAAAAGTGGACCATGTACTTCGATGAGGCGGTGAACCGCAAGGGAACCAGTTTAGGAGTCATAATTGTATCCCCCGAGGGAGGGCTAATCCCACTCTCTAAAAGGTTAGAATTCTTAGTAACCAACAATGGTGCTGAATATGAAGCATGTCTGTTTGGTTTAAACTCACTACTTACATTAGGAGCAGAAGAAGTGGAAGTCATCGGGGACTCCGCTCTCATCATCAGACAAGTAGTAGGGGATTAGGAAATAAAGGAGGAATCACTTCTCCCATATTTAGAGTCCGTATGGGCCAGAGCATCTCTCTTCAAAAAATGTAAATCCATCACATATTAAGAGAAGAAAATCATATGGCAGACTCATTAGCCACTTTAGCCTCAATGTGGAAAACCTAGAACAACTAACCATGAGACCGATAGTAGTGGAAGTAGCGGACACTCTATACTACCTTGCCTCAGTCGCACAGAATTCTGCTGAACCAACACCTTGGTACAATGATATACTCCAATACCTCGAAAATGGGACATTCCCTATAGAAACTACCTATGCCGACGGAATAACCTTACAAAAGTTATCAGTTAACTTTAGACTCATCAATGGGCAATTGTTTCGGATATCTTCTGATGGAATCCTCCTTAAATGCCTTGGATAAGCAGAAGCTGGCAAAGTCATGCAAGAGACACATGCAGGGGCATGTGGTCCCCATATGAATGGAATAATGTTGGCTAAAAAGGTACAATAAATGGGGTACTTTTGGCAAGCCATGATAGCCGATTGCATAAACCTAGTCAAAAAGTGCCATGAATGCCAAATTCATGGTAATATCAGTCACCTACCACCGATCAAACTCCAGCACCTGGCTATGCCCTAGCCCTTCTCGGCCTGGGGCATCGATATCATAGGAGATATCAGATCATCCTCGACCAATGGATATAAGTTCATCATAGTAGCGGTAGACTACTTTTCAAAATGGGTCGAAGTTGAATCCTACATAGGAATCATCTCCAAGAAGATGGCAAAGTTCATTTAGAGGCATATCTTTGCACGATACGGTGAACCCCACCACATGGTATCTGATAATGGAGTGTAATTCTAGGGAGAGACCACCCACCTACTAGAACGGCACAACGTCGAACATCATCACTGGTCACCATATCGCCCTCAAGCCAATGGGGCAGTGGAGACGGCCAATAAAGCCATAAAGAAAATTTTATCAAAAATGGCGGTCACCCATCGAGACTAGGCCGATCATCTACCTTACGCATTTTGGGGCTATCTCACCAGCGTCAAGAACCCGATAGGTTGAACGTCGTTCTCCTTGGTGTATGGAATGGAAGCGGTTCTCCCCGTGGAAATTGAAGTCCAATCACTTCATGTGGCGCTCGAGCCAAAGCTACACGAAGATGAATGGGCTTAGTCCCGCTACGATACCCTTAACGCCATCGATGAAAGACGTCTGGAAGCCCTTAATAGTTTGAGGATGTATCAATAGCGAATGGCTCGAGCCTATAATAATTGAGTAAGGAAGGTTAACACGCCTCTTAAAGCAGGCAACCTTGTGCTAAAACAAGTCAAAGCCACCTATACCGACCCTCGGGGGAAATTTTGCCCCAATTGGGAAGGTCCGTACGTGATAAAATGAATCCTTAGCAAAGGAGCTGTAAAAATCATGGATATGGATGGAAATGAGTTCACAAACCCAATTAATCGGGACAAGCTGAAGTTATATTACGTTTGAAGGTCAGTGCGAAACAGAGGAAAATCACGTTGAAAAGTCAGCACCAATGTCAATATCATCCCACGATTTGTATCTTTGTAAGATTATGAATATTAAGAATGAATGTAGTAAGATAAAATGGAATGCATTAAAAGGAAGCATGCATACATTACATTTACGCCCGAAACAAAGTTGATGCTTTATTACACAAATTTATAAAAACATGATCTAATGGCTAGGACCCGCCATATGATGACTATAGCGGCCAGTGATCGCCAGCCTTTCTACTCTAGAAGGCGTTACGTTGATGGTAGAGAGCCACTCCACATACGCTTCATCAAGGAATATATTAACATGGGCCGGCCACAAACATCCTCAAGGTCTCACGGGCGAAGCATGAACATACTCGGGCATGTACTAAGAACGGCCATATTGTCGCCTTAAGCGTTTTGGGAAATAAAACGATATTCACTCTAGGCCCAACAGTTGAACGCCTTGAGCCACTGTATGGGTAATCACCTCATCAATCTTTCACCAGTGGCAGGTCCACCTGATATCCCTCTTAGTTAACCTTAGTAGAAAATACAGCCATTCGCACAAGGACTGGCCTTTATGGTACTCAGGCTGTGTTCTCCAGCCCTAAAAGTCTTTCAGGGGCATAAGAGTCCACTGGTCCCGTTGGTGCCCTAATCATCTGCAAATACTCTATCAGCCACACCTATAATAAGACAACCTCATCAACAGGCTATTACCGACGAAAGATCACGATAAATGACCGATGAGAAAACGATTAGCATACCTGAAGAAGCAACCTGCTTCCTCCCACCGTCACATCGTCACCCAAGTGAATTGAGTCCACGTAAATAAAATTTTCTGCTAAGACCACAGCCCTAGGAGACAATCCCTTTAAAGTTTGTGGACCATGGAGATCAACCTGGGGCTATATATCAAATTGTCTGATACACACAGAAAACCCCCATCAACAGCACAACTATAAGAGGAACCTAACTACGGTGACTAGTAGTGATGGAGGAACAAATCTATAAGGCCATGCCTAGAATTAGCCCAGGCTGCTCGGGATTGGTGGACATGATTCTACCCCTTTGACAGTTAGAAAGTCTAAGGAAACTCACATCTTGTTGCTCCATGGCGGCCCCGTAATCAGGCACTGCGATATCCCGATTATAGGGGATGTCCATTGTGGAACAGAACTCTTTGAAGAGAGGACACAACTCTTGATTATTGAAGCAAAATACATGGTTCAGTGGATCCCACAGACTTATTACACTCTAGAGGAGCGCGTCATCCAGGATGATGTTGTAGTAATATCGCATGTTGAAAAGGCGCTCCACCTGAAGCTAATCCCAATCAGCCGGGCTCAGAGTCTGAAGATAGCCTACCAGTTGTGTTTTGAATCTATCCATGCCGACTTAATCGTCGCTCGATAAAGGTGAGAATGGATTGCAAGATCAATCCAACTGCACGAAAAGAAATTCATTCTCAGGAAAGAACAACAAAAATGGATTTAGCACGTCAGAGCAATAAAAAGAAGTCATCCATCCAGAAAATAAACTGCGCCTCAAAGGACCCACCGATCCACAAAAAGAAAAAGAAAAAGACACGCCCAATCGAACCATCGAATGTACTAGATAAAATTGCCACACAAGGCCCAGAAGAAAATATATGTATTTTGCGCTAAGCTAAAATCTAAGAATCATATCTGCCTGAGTGGAGAGGGGCATCAAAATTCGGCTACAGTACCTCGGCACTCTCTCCTGCCCCTTCTTACTCCCCCTAACTCGACAGAACCTAAAGAGGTGGAACAACAAATGGAGGAGTCGGTGGAAACTGGGAACTCGCCCCTACGAAACTAGCCTGGCTCGGATAGCCGGGCATATGACTCTACGCTCCATAACCAAATGGGTGCGGTGTATACGCCGAAGGGTGAGCCTGCCCGTACTGACCATAGCCTGAGGATCTCATCGGTAAAGGCGCCTTGTAACCAGCTCTGAGCTGGTCCAACTCCGCTTTCTGCTCCCAAATTCTTCCCTGCAAACATTTTTATACATAAGCACTCATCCATGCATATTCATTGGAAAAGAAAGGAAAAAGATTACTAAGCCTTAACACCATCATAAAGTTATACCCCAACATGATGTTCTGAAAGTCGAAGAGCAAGCGTCCATCTCTCTCACTATCCTCTCTCGGCACCTGTCAGACAAACCACATTTAGCACAAAAACAAAGACAATTTGCATAACCGAATGTCAAAACTTACGTGAGTGGCATGAGGAGGTACGAAGGTCATGTCTACCCTGGTCGAGTCATCCGCGCCAAAAGGGGGGAAGTATACTAACAAATTAGGTCAATAGATGTGCAACCCCGCGGGAACCTGATAATTTCGATGCCCCGTGACATGGGAAGTAGCCTCGCCTGACATGTGTAGACCCTTTGTCCTTTTGCCCTGAAAAATAAAATGGGGTCAGTACTCGAAGAAAC
This sequence comes from Euphorbia pulcherrima, assembly GCA_947683365.1. NCBI lineage: Eukaryota > Viridiplantae > Streptophyta > Magnoliopsida > Malpighiales > Euphorbiaceae > Euphorbia > Euphorbia pulcherrima. The sequence continues at coordinate 39,009,652 of CANTUS010000008.1, read as the reverse complement.
AACATAGATGGATATTAAAAGACAGAAACGTACCCCTTGTGGCGCGGCCTGATCCTTCGGCGGCCAACCAAGTAAGCACCCGGTCACAAAATTAGGATAATAGTCGGCCTCGCTGTACAACTCCACCATCTTGCCCTCTCCCTTCAAGATGTCGAGAGTCTTCTTTGCCAACTCTGGCTAGAACAACCACCTTAGGAGCTCGGGTGGCACCAGTCTCTCCCCTAGAGACTTGTCACATTGCACCACTCGTTCCCCTAAATACCACTCAAGGGAAGAAGGACTCTCCAAAATTAGCCGCTTTGGCACCATCTCGCCAACAGCAGTCATAACCCTACTCCAGCTAGAAGGGTTCCCCTAGGGAGCATGATTGATCTGCAAACAAGCATTATCAGTACATCCTAAAAGTGAAACAATAAAAACATACACGCGAAGCTTACGTCATTAAAAGAAAGATTCTTGATTCGCCTTTCGGCCTAGGTAGAACCCAGGTTCCCTCAGGCAACCAACCAAGAAGGGAACCGAGGAAAGTAGGCAATGTCTTTACGAATCTTGGCCTTCGCCGGCCAAGGAAGAATTCCCTTCTCAAAACCCTAAATCTGTAAAAAAGGGAAAATGTTAGTCAATCCACGACACACACACACACACACACACACACACACACATACACACACACACACACACACACATATATATATATATATATATATATATATATATATATATATATATATATATATATATATATATATATATATATATATATATATATATATATATATATATATATATATATAATAGATTTCCCGACAAGTTACCTCTAGAACTAGCTTGGATGACTTCAGCTTCAAAGTGTGCTTCCTCGCACAATGGTCCAGAGCAGCTCTACCCAAGCCAACTCCTTAAACTTCCTCAAAGTCACCAGGGAACTAAAAGGTTTAGGTTGAGTGCCGAGTTACCAACAAGGAACAGGGTATTGGTCAAAGCATATAGCATGAAAGAACGAGCACACTACTCTCAGGCCTCATCATCAGTAGGGGCCCTATTTCTCGGAGCCAATAAAAAGCCATATAGACCATTGGCGGGAATTTCTTTGTTCACACTAAAAAATCCCAATAGTTTTTGTATGAGTACGGGGCCGTAGTTGCCTATATTCATGGCACAGTTAAAATGGATAATCTCCCCGTCAAATCTCAAACCGATAATGGCGGCAAAATCCAACAGTGTGATGGTATACTCCCCACACGGTAAGTGAAAGGTATGGGTCGAGTCTGACCATCTTCTCAAAATCGATGGCAAGACCTCATGGGAGTACCAAACCAGCTTCACTAGAATAAATCTCTCGATAAAAGCACTAAAACTCACATCCTCAAGGATCCTCTTCACTTTAGGAGAACGCACTCCCCACCAAGTGACAAGGTCATGGAAGTTATCGGTACTACGATGCTCGAGCCTCTGCAAGGACACAACACCATATCAAGGGAATGCTTATAGAAATTAAGCACCCAAAGATCCACGAAATTCATAGCCATTAAGCATGAACATCCAAAACAAGCTAAGTACGGGAATTTCAAAGGCATCACAAGGATTATAGTCACAAAGTTAACCTAAAAGTCCCCGAATTTCGCAAAACAATAGCAACATATGCACAATAAAACATCATAGATTGTTTCATGGACTACAGAAAACTCCAGAACACTCAAAATTGTAAAAAAATGCTTCCGATGACAACAGTGTCGATCGACACAAAGGAGCATCGATCGACATATCCAGAAGGATCAAAAGCGTCGATTGATGCTAAAGATAAAATCTCGGATTTACAGAATGTCAAACAGGTAGTGCGCAGCAAAATAAAATAGACAGCACATTCAACAAGGCATGTATAATAAAAAAGACTCCTAAAACCATGCCAATTCTAAAGAAAAGAGTTAGGAACTTACCAGAATGTGAGAAAGATGGCACTCAGGTTTGAGAACGAGCGGAATGGCGTTACCTCTATCCACGCCATAAAAGATCTTCCTCGTAGGAAGCCCCTAGTTGTCCTCTGTGGTAAGGAATGGGATGTGAACTATCTCCCTATGAATGCTTACCTCTAGCACTAAGGTAGGGGCATAATTTCGATCTCGGGAGGTCATGATCTTCATCCATATCATAATGGATGAAAACCAAATGAGAATCGGAAGAAAGGAGAGTGCAAAAAACTCCAACATAGTTTCTGTTGACGGAATAAAATGTAGGAAGATAGGGTTTTCCTATAGGATGTGTTCTGTTTGCAGAAAAACTACAAAATTTATAGGGTTTTCGACTGTGTCGATCGACACAATGCATATGTGTTGATTGACGCAAGTCTCGACACAACTTTTAATGCCTGTAACCAATATAATTCAAACGGTCAAAATCTGAATGTTTGCGTCAATCGACACAAGCCCCATGCGTCGATTAATGCATATTAAAAAATGGCCTTTTCTGCCTTTTTTGGGAACAAATTGCAGTGCCAATTAAAACCCGAGGATTATCGAAAATTGCATTTTCCATGAAAATAGTTTTCTAAAATACTGGCGGACCCAAAAATTTTCAAATAAAAAAACACTGTAAGAATCTTAAAAAGGGTTTATTTTTTAAAACTAGTCAAACATTAATTGATTGAAGGGGCAAAAATATTTTTTCAAAATTTAGTCGATCAAATAATGTTGACTATATTCTCGCAAAAGCATGCGCACTTTCTTTTACTCACCGCGCTCACTTCGCATATGCAAAAACTTTACCTCTACGGTAAAAGTTATTATATGTGAGGGGCAGCCTGTGAGCACGGTCCGTCCAGGCCCGATGATGTCCGAGACCTTTTTTATGAGATGGCAAACTGGTATTGATAAAGACTGTGTTTTGTTCCAAACTATAAACCCCTCCTACGAAATAGGATTCTAACATCCTAAAAATCAGCGTCAATCGACACTGGCCATAACCCTAATTGCATCGACACACTATTCCATGGTGACGATCGATGCTGCCAAGTATCAATTTTCCTGATGACTCATCAAACCTACGAACATGACTCAGCAAGGCTATCACCGCCCTGATTGCGTCGATCGACACTCCCAGTTGCATCGATCGATGTTTATAGGCGAATCTAGACCTGATGACTCAGCAAAGCTATTCTGACAGCCATTGCGTCGATCGACACTGCCAATTGTGTCGATCAATGCTCTCAAAATTTCTATAAAAGGAAAGCACCCCCGGCCATTTCCAACAACGATCGAGATTCAAATCACCAACCATCAAGCTTTTAATTCCGAAATTAGAAATCTCTCAAACCCTTTTATCCTCTAAGGATATCAAGCCTATACCAAAACTATACCAAGGTATAGACACCCCTCCTTGAAACAGTTTTTAGCTAAAGAGTTGTCCACACATTCCCAAAACACCCAAAAGGTCTTCCTACACAATTTCCCGAGGTTACCCTCACAGGAACCCTAAGAAATTCCCAGCAACAAGATCAGTTCTAGTTAGTACCGGGCCTTCCAGCCATCCTGAAACACGTAAAAGTCAAATTGCTTTTTCTCCATCATGTATTACCCTAGTCACGCTGAGCCCACGCTCCAAGGGCTAGGCCCGCAAAGGTCATATCTCCCTAATTTATATCTTTGCTTATTAAAATAAAAAGATTTTTCAAAATATGATTTGTCCAAATTCAAATGATAAGTAACTATTTCATCTGAAACCAAAATCTCTCTTTTATCGGTATAGGAATCCAACCCGAATCAGCTGTACCACCAATTTTTCGGAAGAGCTGATCCGGGTGGCGACTCTTATATTATATAAAACAGGGACACTGCTCCTGTATCTAACAAAGGCTAATCTCCAAGGGAGTCCTTGACCTAATTGGTAATGCCAAGTATGTTTACACAGACAATAAGCCTCGTGCTCTAGTGGTGACTCCCCGCATAAACACCCGGGAGTCCCGCAATGGCCACGCTAATCCGATCGGCGACCCAGAGGGGTCCAGCCATCAAAAAGTCTGCCCGCTCACAGGTATATCCTACATCCGGAAGGGGTTACCTTCCGGAGATAAATTATAAGGCTTGATTCCTGCCAGTTGGAAAGGAATCTACTAGTGAAAAGCTCGGAGGAAGGAAACTCCGTGGACTGGAGTAGGCGAGGCTGAACCAGGATAAAATCCTTTGTGCTTGATTTCTTTAACTCTTTATTTATTGCGTATTATTATCGTAATTACATCATCCGAATCCATCATCCGGATCATAATCAAACACACTACACTAAGACTTTTTAAAGTTTGTGTATTCCGTGAAAAAAGGTCATTCACCCCCCTCTGACCTTATACAGACCCACACAGGGACCAACATTTACAAGTTTCACTCCCCCATAATCTAAGCATCCTAACTCCCCCAATATTTTTGATTTCTAGCTTATAAGTTTTTGAAGTACAATTACATATTGTACTTAGAAGCAATTTTTTAGTATAAATTTTTCACTATATATACTTATGCTGTTAACAATGGTTAACCTCATAAAGTTTCGGATTACAATTACAGAAATATATATAAGTGAACATAGAACTTGCTATTATAGATTTTTACATTGAATAAAAAATAGCTATTCTAATTGCCTCCTTTTTTGGATGATTCTTGCTCTTTTCCTTTGCCTTTCTCCCCCTTTTGGTTTTAATTAGCTTAGGGGTCAGTGACTATATAGGTTCTTTTATCCCAATTCTTTTGCCAAGCTTCTAAGTACACGGAATAATCCATATTTCCTAGCAGGCGCTTTTTCAGAATAATCTCAACTGTGGCTTGAAGGAGATGTAGTGGTTGGACTCGTTCTCTGAGATGTTTATATGATTTGACCATGTCCGAAATCATCTTTGGAGCATGCTTTCGGTCTGCTTCCTCAAAGAATGGGAAGAGAGCTTTTAGCAGAGTCATGCTGTATTTGTAGCCAAAGAAACTTGTATCCCCAATTACTTAGACAAGGTCTTGATAGATTGGGAGGAGAAGGCTATTCGGATTAAAAGATGAAGATCCAGAAGGAAAGATGGATAGATTAGCCATACCTTACTTTAATAGATCAATATCTTCAATGATGTCTCTCCGGATGTTATGAACACTTGTGTTAAAAGTTGTCAGATCTTTGTGAAATGCTTCTCTTAAGTTGTTAATAATCTTCTCTATTCCGGAGACATGACTCCAAACATCATCACTGAAGTCATCCATTTACTTCTTCAACAGTTTTGGGAGGCCTTCATCAAGAAAATCAGTTAATATTTCTTGGGCAGCTTGATGTTATTCATTTAATTCTACAAGCCTAGATGCAATGCCCTTTCCACCTTCTTTAACTGCTTTCGAAATGAATTTTCTCCAAGCTTTCAAATTTGCTATCAATGTATTATTTAAGCTCAGTAGTGACATCTGTAGTAGAGGAGGCAATTTTGTCCATCAGAGTTGCACAATTGTTGTTAGCTCCGGTGTGAGCTTGATCTGCAGAATGATTTTCTCTTGCAATGTTGGAATTTATCTGATTTAGCACCGAAGTGATCTTGGATAATGAGGCTTCTGCAATTAGCTCTGCTGAGGGAAATCCTTGAACTCTTCTTTCAATGCTTTGGACTAATCCCTTGATTTTCTCTAACTCAGTCTTCAAATTCGGAGCCAATGACTTATCATTAATGATGCTCTCCAAGGATTTAAGCTGAGTGCAGATACTTTAGAGAGTTTTCTTGATGTGGCTTTCTTCATGCCTCTCCACTGTAACTTCTTGGATCATCTTTAGAGTAGTTATTAGCTTGTCAACTCTCTGTGGATTATTCTTAAGAATTAACGGTTTGGGTGTATCTACAAAGGAGGATGTTTCCTCTAATCCATAACTTTCGGATTCCTCAGAGCTAGATGAATCCTTATCACTTGATTCTCTATCAATAGATTTTTATTTTTCTTGCTCTTTCTACCTAACCTCCGGAATGGCCTTGCCTTTTGTGTTCGCTTCAGAAGCATGCTCATTGGATCCCAAACCATTTCCCTCCTCTGGAGCATTGTGTTCTGGGATGGACTGGTTGTCCTTAGATGCATTTTGGGAGTTTGCACCTAAGTTATCCTATTTTTCAACGGTATCAACAGCTAAAATTTCATCAGCAGTAGAGATGTTTGGGAGGATGATTACCTGATTAGTTTGTTGAGGCTCTGGATGTTCTTCTTCATTCTGCTCTTCCACTATTCTATTGCCTGAATAGGACTTGCGACAACCAATATTTCATTCCATAGAATGGTAGAATTATCCTCACCATCCCCTTTCAATGCCTTTTCAGGACTTTCCAGTTTAACCACCTCTGCTTCCACATTCAACAAATTATCCGAAAGAGACCCTGATCTTGCTTAGAAGTGAGATAAGTCCTCATCTGGATACTTAGCCTCTTTGAGAAGCATCAGATTATTTGATGCTATTAGAACCGATGGGATATTTATGGTTGCTGCTCCGGATGAGCCTCTGGGTCCTTCTTTTGTCAGTTTTTTACCTTGAAATTGTCCCAGACCACTAACTTCATTTCCTCATATTGAGGATCCTCCGAAAAAAGATTATCCGGAATATTTGGTTTTTCACCAAAGACAACCACTTCCTTCCCTTTGCTCAGAGTAGAGGCTTTGGGTGTTGATTCTTTGATGGTTATCCCGGCAGCTGGCTTTTTGGTAGCCAATTTTAACTTTTAGGCTTTTAGAGCTTCTACAAAGGAAGGTCCCTTCTTAATAAACTGCTTCTTTCAGACAGGCTCCCCATCTCTGATTCCTTCACTATCTGAACCTTCATCCTCTGCCAGGATATCTTTAACACTCCTTTTCTGCCCCTTTTTATATCCTCCTCTGATTGCAGCAGCAGGTACTATATTGTTCTCAGTTGCCTCTAGTTCATGAACTGGCATCTTCTTCTGCTGCCTTAATGAGCCTTCCTATTTTCTTAGGCTTTTCAGGAGTGGTTTGCATTAATTGTGTAAGGGGTATTCTGTCCTTATCATCTTCCTCAACAACTGGCTTGGTGTTTATCCTCCTTTGAGCCTTAGGCTTTGTAGTTCTAGCTCTCTTAGCTTCTGGAGCAATTTTAACTCCGGCCTTCCTGACTCTGCCCTTTTCTTTCCTTTCTTCTCTCTGCCTAATTGCTTTTTCTTTGTCCCATTTCTTATTGAAGGTAAGCTTTAAAAAATTCTTCTTTAAAATTGCTTTTCCTTCAATGGATTCTTCTTCGGTGAAGTCTACTTGATTCTGAGTTAAGGTTTCTATGATGAGAGCACCATAAGAATGTTGATGCTGCTTTAGATAGTGGATTAGCAGAAGAGGTATGTTGACTTCTCTACTTTCAAACCAGTGTTGAATGACATAGTGCTGGAATGAAGAGGTAGTGTTGAGAGATCACCTCCGGATCAGGATTAATCTAGCCATCATAAAGTGGAGTGTTTTGGGAGTTTGAGGCCAGTGAGTAGCTATTTTATCTCCGAAGAATCTCCCTGGAAGCCACATTTTTGGATCATACTTGACTTTGAGCTCACCCCCTTCATTCTTCATTATAACTCCACTGTTCTTCATCTCATAGTGAGTGACAAAGAATTCTGAAGTAATTGTAATCTCCTTCCCTTTCACTGTGGTTATGAGTGCATCGTAGTGTTTGTGGATTTTGAGGTTCTTGTAAAATTCTTTTACCAAAGTAGGATAGATTGAGTTTTTCATCCGGAGAAAGATCTCCAAATGTTGGTCTTTTAAAAGGTGTTGTGCATAGGGTTTGGTGGTGAAGAGATACACATCATCCATATAGTCTGATAGAGGAATAGAGTCTGAATCTTTGAGATTCAATGGAATAAAACTTCCTCTTTGAGTTATTCTATTGGAGGTAGGTGATTTGGTAAGACAACTGCTTGATCTTTGGTTCTTGTCATTGTTGTAGCTTATAGAACTAAATTTAGGGATTTAAGGTTCTAAGAATGGAATTTAGTAGAGTAACAATAGAGAATTACTTGCGTGAAGAAGGAGATGGATTTTGGGGGCTTTTTATAGAATTCCTAAAGTGAGAGTATAATCATAATTTGGATATAGTTAAATTTAACCGGATTGATAAGGTGGCAGTTAAATTTGAGGAAAGAGGTAAATGGCATTTAACCGGAGAATTGGAATAGTTTATTTTCCAAAATAACTGCTATTTTTGCCACTCGTGTGATGCCTAACAAATGTTTAAAATTCAAAAATGTGTACAGTTACTTTTCCTGCGCTTTTACTACCATTTATCTTTTCTGTCTGCTGAGTTGGCAGTCTTTTCTCCGGATTCAAAGTCAACTTTATTTCTTCTTTTCTTCTTAACTTCTTGACTTATAAAAGTCCAAACTAAACCCTGATTATCTTCTGGATTCTTCTTTAAATTGGATTAGACATTCCAATTGACTCCCTTAGCCTGCTGAATCGATCTTTATTTAATGGTTTAGTAAAGATATATGCCCTTTGTTCATTTGTTGGAATGTAGACAAGTGCAACATCCTTCTTCATTACATGATCCCGGATGAAATAGTGTCTGATGTTAACATGTTTCATCCTGCTGTGTGGCACTGGATTTTTTAACACATCAATGACACTTTTGTTGTCACACATCACTTTAACACAACCAGATTAAACTCCATAATCTTCTAATTGTTGCTTAATCCATAGGAGTTGAGCTACACAACTTCCAACTGCCATATATTCTGCTTCTTTAGTTGATAAGGCAACTGAAGTTTGCTTCTTGCTTCTTATTATTTTTGAAACTTTTCCCTTTATCTCTTTAACTATATCTTCCGGATGAACTTGTCTTGTTGAATCCGGATGCTATGTCAACCATTTCTTCTTCCAGATGTTGTTCTTGAACGGTTTAAAGTTTGATTCCTTTCTAAACTTCAACCATAAGCTTTCATTATGTGCTTAGGTATTTGTTGTCTTCAATATATATCCTGATGACTTGCTTTGGTTCTGATGCTTCCATTCTGGATTAAGGAGATTACATGATTTATTCCTTAAGACTTTGTTTCTATGGTTTTTATTTTCTTCAAACTTGATCTAGATTGATATGGAATTAATTATTCTGAATCATTATTTTCCAACATATTAGGTTTTGATAGTTGAGCCCGCAAAAACTATTGGGTTAATTCTGAGCCTGGAAAAGAATTGTAAGGTTTGATACTTGACCCTGCAAATATCATCAGGCTTGTTTTCTGCCCGTAAAGAAAACACATAGTTGATAAGCTCAAGTCAGTTGACTTGGGGACTAGAGGTAGGTAAGGTCAGGGCCGAATCAGTATAAAAATGCATTGTGTCAATCTCTCTAACCCTACTCATTTTACTTACTTGCAATTTATTATTTGAGCATTTATATTTATTGCAATTATATTTTTGAGATTGAGTAATTTTATCCGTGAAGGCCATATATTTTCATTAAGTTAAAAATCGTTAAAAGTACTATTCACCCCCCTCTAGTACTCTACCTACCCATTTGAGACCAATAATTGGTATCAGAGCTTGACTCTAAACAGAAGAAGTAAAATCCTTAGAGTGATCCTAACATGATTAGCTTGTGCAATGATGAAATTTTGTTTATTCCCTTTGCTGAACTTCGTCATACTATTCCTCCACCTTTGATTTCTGAAGGGTACAATCTCTGGAAACTTAAAATGGAATTTTATTTAAAATACATTGATAGTCAAATGTAGAAAATTGTTAAAGAAGGGAATAGTGCTATAACAAAAGTTGTTGCTGGCAAAACTATGTTAAAAGATGAAAATGAATATAATAATGATGATTGGAATAAATTTTCTCTAAACTCCAAAGCTATCCATTTCTTATATAGTGCTTTATCTACTAATCAATTTGAATTAATTTCTAAGTGTTGTACATCTAAACACATTTGGGAAAAGCTAGAGCAAATATATGGAGAAACTTATCAATATGATGATAATTCAAATGATGAATCAGAAATTTACACTGAAGATGAAATCTTGCTAATTCAAGAATTCAAAAAGAAATCAGGAAGAGAAAAGTTGAGAGAGAAAGAAATTTATATTTCGAGAAGCAAGATTGTATTTTCATGAAAATCATCCCAAGGAGGAAAATAATATGGTGCACACAAAAATTATTAACTCGAGCTCAGATGGTGAAAAATATGAAGAAGCATTATCTGCAGCTATTCATCAATTTGTTGAAAATATTGAAGGAGAAAATGAAGAATTCAAAATTTGTCTTGAACATGAAAAAGAAGATAAGGTAATAAATGTTTTATACCTTGAGAATCAGGAATATCATGATCAAGAAGGTTGTGGGAACCGATCTATGAAAGAAAGAAACAGAGTCATATATGCAGAAAATGTAAACTTGAGCTCTAATTATGGAGAAACATGCGCCCCAACATGTGATCAGCGAATTGATCGTAATAATGAAGAAAACAAAATTAAGGTATGTTGTCCAATTGTATCTTATTTTAATCTCCAAACATTATGCCATTTTTATCTTGAGTTTTTGAAAAATTACAAAGGAGTTAAATTTAATCTTTTTAAGATAGGAATAGGCTATACATACTTCTGTGATGATTTACAAAGTCTATTAAAAAGTCCAGAGTACACCAACTTTACTTTTATTATGTTTTACCATTAGGACTAATTAAAGTTATTTATGATGAAAATATCTTTTTTACTTGAAAAATAAAAAGAGTTTGAAACACTCCTATCTAGAAGGACAAATCCTATCTTATATTTTTTATATCATAATTTATTTATTATTGCAATTTTACTTTATTTTAGAAAAGGAATACATAAGTTCTTCTGTGCCTTCTCTCAAAAAGTTTATCAAAATTGTCAACCTTTGATACAAAAAGCTACCATCGTTTCGTTCAGAAAAGTTACTTATTTCAAGGGTCAAATCATAAAATTTTATTTATTTTTTAAGATGAATTTTAGCTGAGACTTATAGGTTGTACATATTCCTTTTAATTTTATTTTATTTTTATGTTTTTAAAAAAGGGAGGTAAAAGTTATTTTAATAAAACTTGTTTTTGAAAATGTTTTTTTTTTCGGGTTATGCATAGAAGAAAATTGAAGTGGGTTTCCAAAAATAAAAAACAAGAAAAAGAAAAAAAATTTTACTCACCCAGAATGACTCAATAGTAGTTGGGTACCAAAATCTCTATAGTTTGCTTTTGTAGATATGTCCAAAGAACCTTCCCAGATGATTGAAGTGATTTATGTACGAATGTTCTGAACATAGAACTGGGAAAGCTGCTATTGAATCTGAAAGAACGTAAATGAGCTATATATGAGAAGCTTGTAACTTCTTCAAGGAAGTACAAAGAGTTGTACATAATGGGAAACTTATAATACAAAGAATGATTTCATGAGAAGTCACTATTTCTTCGAAAGAGGCGTTATTCAATGAGAATTGAATCTACCAACCAAAAGCATTCAAGGACAAAGCACATCAACATCAAGTATCATCAACAAAAGGTGATATTGTACTATACTATTCACAGTTGATATGTTTCAGCTGTAAGCTACATATTTACAACAGTTTTACAAGAAACAAGATCCCAAAGGCTTCCTTGCTTTCATTCACAATTGCCATGGTGAAAAACATTAAAGCCAAAGAATTGTGAGTCGATCTCGAAATTTACAGCAAATGGGTGGATGAGCTTCGATATATCTTATCCGCAAACGAAGTAGGTACATACACTGCATTCTTCAATGAACTGTGCCTCTGCCCATAAAATAGATACACTAATTCTCCTACCACTAGCCATACCGATACACGGACCCACGTCCCGCCCCTGCACAATAACATCAACCACCACATGTCAGGCACGGATGATAAAACTCCAGTTTACGACTAGTTATTGTATGCTTACCCGAGATTAACTAATAAGTAGGTATTGACAAGTATGCAGGCAACGGGTAAGAACGGAACACAAGGGCAAACGAAACCTGAAAAGTAGTTTCAAGTCTTAACTTCAAATGCAGCTCGAAAGAGTTGTTATTAAAAACACCGAGTTTGAATGTACCTCCCGTGTGTCCGAAACTGTGTCTACCGTTATCCTGAGCTATACAAGCTAGAACAATCATACCGCACAATATGAGAGCTCCACCCAATGAACACAGCGTGAAGCGCACAAGGCTGTAAGAATAAATATGGCCAAGCCCCCTAAACTTGGCAACTTTCACCGGATGCCACCCTCAACTTTCATTTGCTCCAATTACATCCCTAAACTTGGTAAATGTGCCAGTTTGCCCCCTCATTACCACATGTCAACTTTTGATTAAAGAAAAATATAAAAAATGACATTTGAAAGTCAACCCAACCAAAGCCTGACACGTGGAATTGGGGGGGCAAACTGATGCACTTTTGCCAAGTTCAAGGGGTTAACCAGAACTTTTGAAATTTCAGGGTGTCAACCGGCGGAAGTTGCCAAGTTCACGGGGCTGGATGTATTTGGCCATAAAAATATGCAACGTCATCATAGTAACGTAATTCCAAACAATTAATGTGATACTAAAACAAGCAAAGTGGAAGGGTTCAGAGTAAATGACAAACCTGGGAAAAATTTCAAGCGACACTGCAAGCGTAAGGACAAGTACTCCTATGCATACGGAACTTATACTCAAAGCTGCAATTTTCCGTCTCTTTTGTTGATTTTGCTCGTCTGTGAAATTGACAGTTATTACGACTTTTCAGCACTTATGACTTATCATATAATGTTCGAACACAAGGAACGAATAGTGATGAATTAAGAACCTAAGAAGACATCAAATTAGTACCTTGAGCTACGGGTTTGTGCAGAAGAGGATCTTCGATTGATGTTCCATGACTGCTTTCACTGGCATCAACGGAATCCTTAGCAACATCCTGAAAAATAAAACTTGATCCTATCGACAATGAATTGATAGACTCCTGGAGTGAAGGCGGGAGTGGCACCTCATCTGGTGGAACGTATCGGAGTATTAAGACTGAAACTGCAACAGCAGTGAATGCAAGAAGGGTTCCGACACTAACCTATGTACCATATATCATAGTTGTTAGGAGCAAGGCACAAAAAATCATTTGCTTTAAAAGTGAGTTATATACAATGATAGTATCGTAAAAAGAACTAAGAGAATTGTAAGATGTACAAATGTACGTAAAATTAACATATTGCATTAGAAATTTCTAGCGTTGAATTAATCTGCCTTAACAGGAATTGAATTAGGAATATCTAGCCTTGAATTATTATTAGAACTCTTAAAATAGATGGAGAACACATATTGAAGTAAGTTAAAACCCTGAAAAATAAAAGTTTCCCTGAGGCACGCCAAGGCACAACTGAGGCGCACACCTCAGGGACACCACCTTGCCTGTAGTATGGTGAGGCGCCGAGGGTTGCGCCCTTCGTGAGGCGCGCCTTTGACAACTATGCCATAGATGGACAATACAAAAAACACACCTTAATTCGTTTATAACGAGAGGAAATGTAATCATTCTTATAAGAAGTACCTAGTTCAAAATATGACTCACCATCCCAGCTAACTGCGAAACATCCATGAAAAACGCCAGAGCTGAAGCAAGGACACCGATTGCTATTGTGCTCTTCACTGGAACTTGAGTGCGTTCGTTAATGTCCGAGAAAAATGCTGGTAATAGTCCATCCCTAGCCATTGCCATGAACATCCGAGGCTGAAAAAAAGAATCCAATTAAAGTCTTCAAGGAATTTTCTCAAAATATAGTGATTAGTCTAACTAAAAGCTAAATAAGTATATTGGCAGAACCACCTTTTTGGACCCTCTGGTATAATCCATTTATCCATTTAGTCCCTCTAGTATACATGATCCCTATATGGTCCCTACTATGCAACCTATTACCTTTTTGGTCCTTTTAGTGCATATTATGCATGGTTAGATTCTATAATGCAGGGCCCAAAAGGTAACGAATTGCATAGCACAAGGACTAAACGGTTAATGGTTGCATAGCAAAGGGTTCAAAAAGGCAACAAATTGGTAGTACAGGGACTAAAAGGATAACATGAATACCAGAGGGACAGAATGGGCAAGACATGCCACATGTACCAAAAAGGCCCTTTTGCCTAAGTATATCGCTTACCTGTGGAAGAAGTGAACCCATTAAGCTCGCACAAAGTGCAGTTACAGCACCAGTTGTTATTACATACCTGTAATTTAGAAGCTAAAAACTGAATTTAAAAAACAACCTGGACAAAATGCTGTGAAGTACTTTAAACTAGAGAAAATGTCGTTCTTACACTGCCCACTGCATCCCGTGAGAAGCAAATGCCGAAGAGATAGGAGTGTCTGGATCCAGTGCAAAGTATGGCACCAGTCCAACAATAACAACCGATACAAGCATGTACAAAACACAACATATCGACAAAGAGATGCCTATTCCTAGGGGCAAATCTCGCTTAGGATTTTTCACCTGTCATCACAAAACCAACAACATAATAATTACTTCTTGCCTATTTAATTTTTTTATGTCTAAAAAAACTCAACTACTGTTTACTTAGTCCATACCCTAAATTACCTCTTCGGCTGTGCTAGCTATAACGTCAAATCCAATGAACGAAAAGAACACTACAGCAGATCCTGCAAGCATCCCATTCATGCCAAGAGGGAAATACCTATAATTTTAAAAAGTTGGACAAAAACTAAACCATTAGTGCTTTCAGTGGCCAGCAAGACAAAAAAAATAATAGCATACAATAGTTTTTAGTTACCCGCTAGGAAGTTCATATCCGACCCATCCAGTCTTGATAGCCAAATATCCACCAACTACTATGATAAAAATCATTCCGCATATATTTGCCATTGTAACAATGGCTTGGGCCAAGGAACTCTACACAAATGTAGAATGAAAGTAACTGAAGGACATGTACATAAATGGAAGTTACGAGTATTTTAAAAGAACGAGTCCAGTCGGTACCTCTTTGATTCCCATGCACAAAAGAACAGTGACAATAAGAACCAAAACTGCTGCTGATGGGTCTACAACGATATCGAGGCAGGGGATGGTGTGGCGAGCCAGATATGAAGGCAAATTATCCACACCCCCGAAAAACAGGGCCTGAAAAGAAAAGGCAACGGTCAGTATAATGAAATAACATGGGATCAATGCATAATAATGGAAAAACTGAGGCCTGTCAAGCAAGATTTTACAAGGGCATCAAAGTTTGCTTTATCAATTGAATTTCAGAAGCTATGACATTGACACCAATAAGGATATGCAAAGAGGAAGCAAAATAGAATGCTGAATATAGGGTCTACTTCACCAGATTTGGGGTTAGGCCACGTGCAATAGCTGAACCGCCAATCGTATACTCCAGAATTAATGCCCAGCCAACCAACCATGCAGTACTATAAAGAAAATAAGATATAAATCAATTAAGAAGCATACAAGGAAACAAATATTATCTAGTTGAAGGGAGGTGGCTTTACTCATGTTATTATTGAGATTGACAATAGCATTTCATTCAACTCTTTAACTAGCTCGCATGACGGGTTTTTTATTTGGTATCTATAGTTTTGGATTGTTGGAATTTTGCTAGGCAGTTCATATCCTGTGTTTTTAGCCCAGTCTATTGAAATGCTAATATACTATCACATTCAATTTGGTTGTCAACGCATCTCATTGAGTTCCCCATCTTCTTCCTTAATAATACAATCCAAACTTCCCTAAAAAGCCTATCATCTAGTTGACTTTCAGTATTTGCAAGTCTATGAATTAATCCTTGTATTCCATTCACACTTAACTTACGGGAATGCTAAGCAAAATCTTATAAAAATAGTTCATAGTTCCTAGAGCATAAAAATCACCAGACAGGTAACCATGAGAAAGAACAAAACTTTGTTTGTTCATAGTATAAAAGCTTGAATTTTAAAAAATTCTAGCTTACCCCTCCCCTATGCAAATGTAAGCATAATGGTAGGCACTCCCAGCAGACGGGCACCGGCACGCAAGTTCTGCATAGCAATATGCTGAGAGAGCAGCTGCAATTCCAGCAATGAGAAATGAAATAGTTAGAGCCGGTCCTGTTTGCTCTCTAGCAACAGTACCAACAAGAATATATACACCAGCTCCAATCGTTGCTCCAACTCCTGTTTAAAAAATACAAATGGAACAACCATCAACTTAATGAAACTAGACAACTTATAGAGGGTTTGACTATTCTAACATAGGAAATGCTAGAATGAAAGCTAAAATCCCTATGATTTCTCCAATACAAAAGCTATCCACTGTGTTCACACAAGCCCTCAACAAAAAAAATTAGAAAGGGTGTTCATACAAAAACTCAATTTGAAAGGACTTAGGAGATGGTAAGCGCATCTAGTAAATTACCAATGGCAATGATGTCAATAAGAGAGAGTTTCTTAGCCAGTTGGCTACCCTCTCTCTTCAAAAGAACGGAATCAACGTGTTTTCTCCTAATAAAACTCCTGAATCCCCACGAACCCTTTGAAGCACCATTGTTTTGCATATCCACAATCAACCAAAATACAGGTGTTTTTCCCTCGTCTTTTCCTTCTCTGTCACCCCTCTGGGAATAAGAAGAAACAACAGAAAAAAGAAGGGGCCTTGGATCAATTTGCGATCAAAAGGACCCAAATGTTCAGTTTCTGGGAAATTCCAAAGAGATGGAAAGACGAAGAAAACAAGGATTGGGAAGGTGACAGTGCGTTCTTATCTCGAGTGTGATAGGGGTGATATTATGGACAAGTAATAATTTTTTGATAGAACCGAATCATATACGAGATTTTAGCCGTGTTCATCCAGACTCTGTTAATTGATTCATGATTGAGTTTGTTATACTCAGCTTTATTTTACAATAATTACTATTTCATTTTTTAAATATGAAATTTGATAGAATCATGGTAATAAAATCAAAATAATAAAATATACATTATACTCTTACTATATTTTATAATTATTTTATTTAATTATTATTTTATATTTTTTATTATTAGATTAAAATAATACCACATATTTTATAGTGACAAGGTGTAAAATAATGAATACTTTTTAAAAAATAAGGTGATTATAGGATTCTCTAAACTTTATATCTTATATAAAAATTCTCTTTCTTCTTAAATACTACTCATAATTAATTATCTTCCTCTTAATTAATATAAGAATAAATTAGAAAAAATATAATAAATAATGCATTGATATTTTAAAAAGTTAAATTTTTAGAAAAAAAAACAAAACGGTCAAACTCTTAGAAATGGAGGACTCTGATTTTCATTTTTACAATTATATACTATGACAAATTTCGATTATTTGTTATTTGTCTAGTTAATGATGGAATCGAAAACGAAAAATGCCAGTCTGGTTATTTAATAATTTCAATTATATTTTCTGAACTAAAATGAAAATTTGTTAATCCAAAAGTTAAATAACGTATTCGAATAATGTTTTGACCAATAAAATGGTATAAAATAAGCTCATAGTTTTTTCGTAATTGAGGTGTTAGTCAAGTGATTAACATTAAAGTTATGATTTTTAGAGGTCTCAGGTGCGAGTCTCATTTAGGGCGTGTCAGAGAATTTTCTTTTCATTTAATGTAAAGGCCAAATGAGGAAAATTTAGGAAATAAAGTTCATGATTTTTCCACCACCACCTTTTCTTTCAAAGTAAACTTTTCTTTCAAAGTAAATGGTACTTTACTACAATTACAATTAAATTCAAGGGGAATTGTTAAGATGGTTTAATATTTGTAAAATAATTACAATTTTCCCTTACTAATTAATTATTTCTCAATTAAATTATTTTTGCCAAATTATTTTCAAAATACGGTGTATATAAGTCTCATTCTTTTGGCAGTTACCGTTTTTTCCCTTCTCCGTTTTTGATCTATTCCCCTCTGCAATTTTCTCTCTTTGTTCTTGACCTTCGTTTTTTTGTTTCGTTTTCGGATCTGCATTCTTCTTCTTCTTTTTTGGTTTTGATTTTCTTCTCATTCACTGTTTTGAGCTCTGTTAACCTGTTTTGCTTAAATCTCTGATTTGTAGTTGTTCGTGGTTTTTTTTCTCGTTTTTGAGCTCAATTTTTTTATTTCGAGATTCTGAATTTCATTCTCTTTGTTTATAATGGATGATATTATTGTTTTGATTCACTAGGATGAAAATTGGACTTATGATCACAATGTTGTCTCGTTCAGTGTTGAAGCTGCTTTGATTTCTAGGTTAGCCAATTTTACTGAATTTAAACGTGCTTTAATGGAGAGTTTGGTTCTAGATGAACAGAAATTTGATTTGAAGATTGAATATCAAGTTGCAGAAGGTTATCCTCATATGGAGATCAAGAATGATCTATCTTCTCGATTATACATTTAATTGAAAGCTCAAAATATGCTCATTACGGAGTATCCTCTGTGTGTTTCAACATTACCTTCTGTTTCTGGTGATGCTGAAGGTAATCTGTTTGTAATTTTTTTTTTGCTTTTTACTTCATTTTATTATATTTTATTGATTTTGTTGTTAATCTATTAGATTCCTATCAGATATCTATTACTCCTTCCGTCTAGAAATAATGGTCGTTTTAACTAATTCACACTTTTTAAGATAACAATTAACTAATTGATGTAATTACTTATTTTCCCTTCATTCAATGCTCTACTCCATTCTCAAAGCTTCTACAACAAAAAAACGCATTCCCAACTACTGCCATTAATAAGGGTGAGATTGGAAGGATGTGACAAAAAGCACCTTGGAAATAGAAAATGACAATTAAAAAGAGATGTGAAAAAAGGTGTGAAACGATCACTATTTCTATATGGAGGGAGTAGTTATTTAGTGTTTTGTTGTTTCTCTTTTGCTTGTGTTAGTATGTGTTCATTAGATGTTTTGTACTTATATACAATGTATCTATTGGATTACTATTGAAATTCTATATGAGAACTGTTGGATAATTGTTGTCATTTTTTTTTGTGTTAGTTGTTCATCCTTTTTTATATATGCTGGTATTCTTTTTTAAATTTTGTGATTTTTTGTACTTTTTACTGGATTGTTATTGATTCTGTTTTGTAGTTGTTAGCATGTTTTGATTAGAAGTTATTCTGTGTACCATGTCTCTATTGGATGATTATTGGTAATCTGTAGGTTATATACTGTGTTTTAGTTTCCTTTGTGATTTTTCCTATTTAGTTGGTCATTTTATTGTTTTATTATTGGATGCTCTTATATTTTTTTTCCTTATTTTCTTAAGTCTTATATCTTTGTTTGTGACATAGGTTCTGTAGTTGATGGGAGTGTTAATTGTATTGTTGCTGTTGGTGAAGGTGAGATTGATTTTGATCCTTTGGGTTCTGCTGTCCAAGAAAAATTAAGTGATGATTATGGTCTTTATGTACAGAATTTATCTGAGATTGCATTAAATGAGCTGTATAGTTTTATTGAATCTGATTCGGCAAAAAAATATGTTCCTGAGGTTGTGATTATTGTCCCAAATATTGATTCTTTTAGGATTGGTTAGGTCTTTAAGGACAAGGATATACTTACTGATGCTATGAGTTTTTATGCCATGAGGAATAGTTTCCAGTTTAAGGTTGATAAATCTTGTACGAAGCAGTTTTGGATTAACTGTATTTCTGAAAGTTGTTCTTGGCGTTTTAGAGCTTCGAAGAGACAGAATAGTACGTTTTTGTTGTGAGGAAATATTCAAATTTGCACACGTGTGATATTGATGAAAGGAACGGTGATAAGAGATAGGCTACAACCGAGTTAATTGCCAAGTGCGTGAAAAATACATTTATCAGACCGAAGAGAGTCTATAGACCCCGAGATATTATTGACGATATGAAGGAACAATTCGGGGTGGACATTAGCTATCAAAAAGCTTGGCGTGCGAAAGAAGAAGCCCTTAGGATGATTAGAGGGTCAATAGCTGAATCATACTTGTTGTTGCCTAGCTTGTTGTATATGCTTAGGGAAATGAATCCAGGCTCTGTTATAAATCTTGTGATGGATGGACTTCGGTTCAAATATCTATTTATTGCATTTACAGCTTTAATTGAGGGGTGGAAACACTGTCACCCTTATAATGGGGCAATGTTGTCTGCCTCTGCTCCTAGTGCGGCTGGTGAGTGATTTTTTTTAATTTTAGTTATAATTTAGTTATCCAATAGATATCCAATGGTTTTCATTTAGACATCCTATAGTTAGGCAATTTACTTTTTTTTGTTGAGTATTTTTTCAAGTCATGTTGCTATTATTATAGTTTCTTACTTCTATTTGTCTTTTTCCATTATTTATTGATTGTAGAAATGGTATTCCCCCTCGCTTTTGCTATTGTGGATGAAGAGAATGATGCGTCATGGGGTTGGTTTTTCACTCAATTTAAAGTTGCGTACGGTGATAGACCTGAAATGGTTGCTATGTCCGATCATCATGTAAGTATAGAGAAGAGCTGTTTGAATGTATTTCCTGATGCTACCCATTGCATATGCTCATTCCATATGCTCTAGAATATGAAAACTCAATTCAGAAGGAAAAATAGTGACATGACTATGTACTTTATGTTAGCTTGTAAATCATACACTTCAACTGATTTTGAAGCTAATATGTTAGAACTATCAAAAATTGCAAAAGGGATTCTAGGGTATTTGAGTGATGAAGGAAACAAAAAATGGAGCAGGTTGTACGCTCCTCACAAGAGATATTTCTCGTTGAAATCTAATGTCGCAGAAGCTGTTAATGCCATGATTAAAGATGGAAAATCTCTTCCAATTACATCGTTTGGGGATTTCTTGAGGTCTATGATGTAGGGACAGTTTTACAAGAATAGAAACATTGCCTTGAATACTTTTTCAACCCTAACTCAGAGATACGAAAAAGAGCTTCAAGACTGATTTGAATTAGCGTCAAGGATGACGGTTAGTTTTTTTAGCCATTTTTTTTGTTAATTATGTGATCTGTTTTTTCTTATTTTGTCCTTTTTTTCCATGTTATGATTATATTTTGTGCTGAAACTTTTTTATATTAGACATCTGCTACAAGTCCTCTTATCCAAATCAATCTATAATATCAATTTGGTTTTCCAAAAGATGTATATATAATTTCTACAACATTTCTATATGATTTCAATATGATGTCTACTCGATGTCTATTGGATTTCTATAAGATATCTATAAGATTTATATTGCTTTTCTATAGGATGTCTATTGACAATATATATGATGTCTACTAATACCAGTTTATTTTTGTGATTAATGACCTTTTTTCTAACTTTCTGTTTTATATGATGAACATGCCTGAAATATACTGTAAGTGTCATAAAAATTTTGTAATGAATTATGAAACATATATTGCATTCTTGTAGAAGATAAAATGTTCATGATTATAAACACAATATTTGAGCAAAGATAATTTCAAAACTTTTAAACTTCAAATATGTTCCCAAAGACATAAATTGGGGCTACTTAATTCCTGATTACAGCTTTCAAACATAAACAACAGTCATCACATTCACTATAGCTAGAGAAATTAAAATTTGTTCAAACAGACATGATTCCTTACTACCTAGTTTCCTAACTACACAAATTTTCTTTGAAACAAACATAATCTGTCATCAAAACTGTCTCTATGGAGTCTCTATGGTATCTATGTATTCTTCATCACTCTCAAGATCATTTTCCACATAGTCCTTGCCATGATTGTACTAGCTCAGGGCTAAACGTGTTATATGGACATGTACATCAAAATCGTCTAGTATCGGCTTATATCAGGTACTCCATGTAGCTCACTACAAAGATCCCACAATCGCTGTAATTTGCATTGTATATAGATTATCAGTATGCTGGTAAGATATTTATCAGTTTTTTTTAGTTGTATAATATTTATGTTTGAAATTAAAGTCAGAAAGTGTGATACTGAGTGTGTGTAGTTTATTTATGTAATCATACCATTGCACTTATTGCGGTAGTCCTTTGACGACTTCGTATTCAATCTTGGTTAGAGGCCTTATGCTTTTCCAAGCTGACGATTTTGTTATCTCCTTATTTCCAGCAAAGATTTTAGCCTCTTCGAGATATAACGACAATATTGTACAATATTCATTAGTAGCAGCTTCTGTACATTTCCTTGAGTTTCTCTTGACCTTCGAATCATATATGAACATTTTTCTTTTGTATACGTCGAATCTCCCCAGTATCTAGTGGCTGTTTCCTCCCAATATGGGGAAGAATACTTGTTCCACTTCACTCTAGTGCTCTGTGCACCACATCCATATCCCCTTCATTCTATGAGCTATTACGTCGTTTTTGCTCAACTTGTTCTTTACCTTTTGCAGTCCTACTTTTGTTTTTAAAATTTCACCTAACCCCCTCATTCTTGGTCAAATATTGTGTCTTTTGATGTGAAGGTGTATGCTATCCTCTTGTAATGCTTCCCTTTCGTTCTTAGATAGTACATCACAACATCTATCTTCTGTTAAGAAATGTACATGTCAATAAAAATCATCGTCTGTATTAAGTCTATAGTAGTTGCATTGGATTTATATCACTACGCCGTAGATGACCTGTTGTAACAAAAAAGCCTAGGGTTGCCATGCAATGGTGGCAATTTTAATGAAAAAATTGACCTTTTGCAACCAAATGACAGAAGTATCAAAAAACGGTTGCAAAAAGTGTGAAAGTCAAGATAATCCATTTCACTTGCAACGATATTTGTAAAATGGTTGCATAAAACCCATATAAAGAGTGACTTTTATCGGTGCGGGAAAATGAAATTAAATAGAGCCTTAACTGCCGCATAAGAGCATCTCCAATAATTATTCTATTTAAATATTTTTTTTAACATGTGAATAAAAATAAATAATAAATTAAAATAAAATACCATAACTCTTTCTAAGAGAAATAACAATTAAAAAATTAGTAAAATAAAATTAAAATAGTGGGTACAAAATGCCTAGTCTCTCTCTTAATTTCAGATATATTTTTTTATCAGCCTTCAATACCAAAATCGGCTTCGTCATCTCTCGCTTTTTCTCTTCTAATTCCTGTAAATTGAAGCTTGTAACTTGTTCGATTCTTCTCAGTTTTCGTTTGTTCGCTCTATCCAAATCGTTCGAATCCTTCCTGCTATCAAGTAATCAAGTCTGATTCATTCTCTCTTTACTCTGGATCTGCCTCAAAGCTTCTCTCTTCGTCAGAGTTGAATTTATCTAAGTCAGGTTCATTTTCTCTTTACCCCTATGTTGGGGCTTTTTTTATTTGGTGGAAGATTTTTGGATTATTATATATCTGAACGACTTTGTTTTTCGTTTTAAAATTTAGGCCAATGACTTAGTTTTGATGTTTAGAGAATTAGATTTGTTTTAATTAAGCCTCTATGTTCCTTTTTGCTTCTCACTCGATGTATTTTGGTATTCTATTGCTATCCTAGCCAATACAATTTCGAAGAATAAACACTCTGCTGCTGCTGCTGCAATTTTTACTCCGTCCAAACCTCTGGAAATTGTCACCACCGGCAGTGTCGGAGTCGAGTTGGAGACTACGCTTCAAAGGCAGTCAATTCCTTTCTGTTTTTATTTCAAATTTCAACAGATTCCTTCCGATCCAAAAGGTAAATTTCAGGTTTTTGAGTTAATTACCATTAATTTTGATTTCAGTTTGTACTTAATATGAATTTTGATTTTTGAATTGGGATCATTTCTTGTTCTGAGCTCTTCTTTCTTTTGTATTTAGTTTAGTTATTTGAGTTTTATTTGCATTTTTCTTGTATAATTGTAATGTTGAAATTGAGACTTACTGGTGGATTGGATTGGAGAAGAAATTATATAGGAAATAACTTTAGTTTAAAAGTTAGATATTTAATTACAAACTTACAGTAACAAAAAGAACCAGAAGCATGTTTCCGAGATGATACTCATACTGCTAACCTTCACTGTGCTTAGAAAGATTCATGATAATCTGTTAAATAATTTCTGTCTTTGCCAGGCTTTTTTTACTACTGAATTACTGTTGGAAACATACATGGAGTGGTATATTTTTCTTTATCAGTGCTTTAAATATTTGTAAAAGTAAATATTTGGAATAGTATATAGTTAGACTCTTCCTTGGTCTGTGTACAATCTTCAGGTAATGTCAACTTCATATAATGTCTTATCTATTCTTCTGGAGATACATTATTTATGGGTTGACAGTTTTGATTTGAATCGCATGGAACATACTCTTTTCTTTATGCTTGTTTAATTTTCAATCGTTCTGTTTTATAATTAGGTGTATAATTAAGGGCTCAATTTGAATTGATAAATATAACTTAGGTTAGGTGCAGTTCTGTTTGCTTTACTTCTTAGGATGCAACATGGTCTTTTTCATGGATGTTCTCTTTTATAGTTATATAAAAATATAACAGGTTATATCTATTGAAATAATACAATATTTATTAGTCTTGAGGTAAAAGCTATCTAAAGTGAATTAGCATCATATGAAGTTGAACATGTCACTTGGATTATACAATGTATTTAACTACTAGTGTACTGATTCGAAAGCCGATTTGACGACTGAATTTGTTCAAGTATTGATTCAGTCATGAATAAAAGCTTATGTAAGTTGTGGTTTGGGTTTCTACATTCCATGACATCAGGTACAACAAAAAAGTCTTGACTGAATTTTTATCCTTAACTTTGTATCAGAGTGCAAGAGCTGGTAGTGCTATACGATATGAAAATGCTGAAAATGGAATCGCTAAATGAAAAACTGGCTCTTCTACCAAGTATATGATGGATCATCCACTGATGGAAGCATGTCTGCAAAGGCTTATCCCCGTCGGCATGCAATTTCACCTATTTTGGGTTTAAATAAGAATTTTTAATAACTTAGTTCTTATTATTGTCACTCATTGAATAGTTGTTCACTTGCATTTCCACGAGGTTCAAAATATCAGCCATTTTGTCAATTTGTTTTTTGAAGTAATGAGTTAAAATGAAGGGTTAAAAGTGTGTGCAATTCAAGTACTTGGAAAGAAATTTTCTTGCTCTGGACCCATATTTTTAACTTACTACTAAAGAAACTAATTACATCTGTTAAGATGATTAACTAATTTCTTAATTATCAGCTTCTATTTCATCTTCATTAGCCTTAGTTTCAGTAGGCTATAACATTACAGATCATAGGCTTTACCTAGTCAGTTATCTATTTAACAATAGGAAAATTTGTCACTTATAACCAATTGACCTCGATCTTAGCTATTACATTGTACATAACACTCTTCTTGGACTTGAAGAGGATACACCATAAAATCATTTCACATATTATCTTTCTAAATAGCTAATATGTGATGGCTAACCCACACCATACAATGATTGTGATAATTACTAACAAACAATACGATTTTAATAGCTTGATTCTAGTTATGGTTGACTCAATTTAGTGCAACTGTTTTGCATTTATATGCGTGTTTAATATGCACATTTAAACTCTGCGGAATTTTGTTATTTATCTAATGAAAACTTGTTAGTAAGTTGGGTTACATACATGAGCATTTTGAATTTAGTCTATAAATAGGAATATACATGAGCATTTTCATTGCTGACAATGTTAACATTTATTTGCAAACCGTACTATACTTATTATTGGAGGAAATTTAAGGCTGTAAATGACATAATTCTCACTATAAACTTTATTATATCTCTTGATAGCATATCATATCAAGTATTGTGGTTTTCCAAGTGACATAGTTGTTAAAGGCGCACCTCATGTAAGGCTCAGGGTCCTGCGCCTCACCATACCTTAGGCGAGGTAGCGTACACAATTATGTATGGCATGTGTTTATGGCTAGTTGACATTCACAATCTAATATCAAACTAGATTAGAAATGTGCTTCATTTAGATGATTCGAAGCTTTCAACTTTAACATCTTGGTAGTATAGAGTGGCCACACTGAAACCGGATCAAACTAAATGTGTACTTTTAAAATGCAATTTTTGGCATTATAGGAGATAGAATTTCGTTGCTTGAACTTAGGAGAGTAAATAGATTTGATATTGAATTTCGTTGCTTGAACTTAGGAGAGTAAATAGATTTGATATTGTTGGCACCAATTGTAAGAATTTCATTACTGGAACTTTGGAGAGTAAATAGATTTGATATTGTTGGCTCCAATTGTTACCATGAGTATGAGGGATCTATTTGTGGCCCTCATATCTGTTAGATTTCCTTTTTTGCCTCATTAGGAGTGTTCAAAAACCGAACCTAACCGAAATAACTGACCGAACTGATGAAATTTGGTTTATTTGGTTCGGTTTTTGGTCTAAATGGTTCAGTTTCGGTTGTAAGTTTTATAGATTTTCGGTTAATTTGATCGGTTCGGTTTTCGGTCTAATTCAAATATCTTTAAAAAATTATTATGTATAATAGAATTTTTTGACTTTTGAAATGGATTGTATGGGTGCTCCCACCCCGTTCCCTTTCTGGGCAGAATGAGAGCTTGTTGTGGTTCTTAGACTGCTTCTATTTGTTGCAGTTTTTTTATTGTTTTGTCTTGCTATACTTGTCTTTTATTTCCTCTTATTTTTATCATGTATTTAATTATTTCAACTTATATGTTATAACAATATCATTACAGTTTATTGGAAAATAAAAATATAATATGTAAATTTATGTAAAATGTGAAAGTGGTGAGTGAAAGAACACAAAAATATTCGGAAAAAAATTGAAAGCAAACAAAAGAGATAATTCGGTTAAATGAACAAAACCAACCGATCCGAATAATTCGGTTCGGTTCGGTTCGGTTACTTATTTAATTTGGTTTGATTTTGGTTTTCATTTTTTTTATCTATTTGGTTATCGTATGTTCGGTTCGGTTATTCAACCGAACCATCCGATAAACATCCCTATGCCTTGTGTTTTTAGTGCTCAAGTTCATGAAAAACAACTGCTTATTTATTAGGTTTCTGATTGTAATAGTCAATGGTATTTTGAGATTTCTTAAGTGAGTGTTGATGAGGTTGAATTGGTCATCGACATTCACTCTTACTCTGGAAGTTGGACAAATTAGTTAATTAAATGTTGGTCTTGGTGATGTTTTATATTATTGGCTCTTCTTTTCATTGTAGCTGTGGATTAATATATTTAATACGTTCTAATTTACAGATTTACTAGTATGGCTTGTTTATCCACCACGTTCTATTTTATTAGGCAAATTTATGTCTCAGTGTCAAGTAGTTACACTAATTATATAAACGAATATCTTTGTATTACACATTTGTCTATATTTTATAGTTTTTCATTTTTGTAGTTGATGTAAGAATTTTGAACTAGTTGATATAGGAGTCCATTGACTTTTGCCATAAGTAGTTCTTACTGTGTTATCGCCTTGCAACTCCAAACCCAGAGTGTGCAATGGCGTACAATAGTTGATGATATGACGATGCCTATTCTGGATGGATAGATTAAGGTGTTTTAGTTTGTATCTTATACTTTTTTACTTTATCTTATTCGGATTAAAATACAATTAATTATGTATTATGAATTATTTAAATTAGAAAAATTTGAATGTATATTGAATTTTATATTATTATATTAATAATATTGGTTTCATAGGATTTTATATTATATAAAAATTTTGCTATTTAAAAAATTTGGAATAAAAAGGGTTGTAAAAACACGAAAATAGGTTGCAATCGACTACAGTATTACGGTAAAAATGGTTGCAATAATTGATAAATTCGTTGTGAATGCTAAATAAGTATCGTAAAAAATGGTTGCAAATGTGGTAAATAGGTTGCCATAGGATATTTAGGTGTTGTCGAGAAAGGGTTGTAATAATCGTTGCTATTCCGCCGTTAACGGAGGTTCACAGTGATGGCATTGGACCCTATGGCAATGATGTGAATTGGTTGCCTTTGGGTCCAAAAAGCGTTGCAATAGGTGATTTTTGCATCTGTTTTCAAATGGTTGCAAAAATCGTTGCAATAGGCATTTAAGGCAACGACAAAAAAACCAACCATTTTTTTTCTAAAAAACATTGCAAAAACCCCTATTGCAACCTTTTTACCCCTTTTTGCAAGCTTTTTTTGTTGTTACAACAGGCCATCTATGGTGTAGTGTATTGAATTGCTAATTTATTCCTATTAGATTTCTAACAGATGCTACTCAATTAAATTTGTTGTTGCTACATAGTATCTAAGTTTCATTTCATAAAAAGTTTTTCCATAGATTTTCTATAGGATTTCTATCTCATTTCTAGTTGATGCTACTCAATCAAGTTTGTTATTGCAGCATAAAATTCAAGTTTTTCCTCGGAAAACTTTCAAGTTAGAATATTACTTACGTCATTTGTTACCTCCTCTCCTTTTATGTAAACATCTGCGAAGAATGTTTTGCTTGAGACTTCTATGATTTTTAATGGCAGGATTGGAAAAACGTCATTTTCTTTAATGTACCATTTTCTATTTGTGTTGTTTTTCTATACAAGTCAGTGGAGTTATAAATTTAAAATTTAATATTTGTCTACTTTTTTTATACTTTTTCGAAAAGAGGATGTCTTTTTTTATCCACGCATCAAAATCTTCCACTTCTTCTTTATCCCGTACTTCCTGCATATTTCCCTTCTGTTTCTCTAGTTGATTATGTTGTATTTTTTGCCCTGATCTTTTGTCTTTTTCTTCGTGTGTACTGCTGATTTTCTATCACGACCATGTCATCTTCAGGCTCTGAATACAAGCAAGCAGATTTTTTTTATTTTTGTTAATGATTTTGTGTTTTTCTTTCTATTTTTATTAAACATAAGTTATATCTGATTAATCTCATATGCACTTTTTTAATTTCTTTAAGCATGGCATAGTTACGAATACTATCGACTTCTAATTTATCGAGTTGTGTTGGATCAAACCTGAACTAGATAAGTAAGCTAGAATGCATCATATTTGTTTAACTGTGACAATAAGAAAGAAAATTCATTATGAAGATTGAATCCAAATTTAAGAACTTGAGGGATGAGAGGCATGTGCCTTCTACTTACTTTTCTCTTCGGGTAGCAATGCAGGGGACGATGAATACAACCAAAGCAACAGCAAACACAAAAAAAGAAAAACATTAAATTCCGTACAAATAATTTGGCAACTGGAACAAAACAAACTCCCGGTAAAATGATGTAACAAAAAATTGGAAAAACTACGCATTTCAGTTTAAGCTATTAACATAATTAAGCATTTTAAACAAAAATCTAATACAATACACCAGACAAGAAAACTTAACTTGCAGTAATACATTTCGGAGAAAACATTTAAGGAAGACACACAAAAGAACAATATTATAAAAGAAATAACAGACAGCATACATTAGGTACATTTCATTCATCAGGATATGAATATACCTTTCCAGTTTATTTCCTAAAAATAGCAAAAGGAACTATTCTTACAGTGCAATAATGCCAGGGAGGTATAACTACACAATTCCAGAAGAAAAATAAAAATCATAAATTACAAGGACTTTGAGATTAGCATCACTGGTTTGATTAAACATATGAAAAAAATGACTGTATAAGGCGGGAGCTAAATCTAATGGCACTCATAATTTCCACAAAATCCCGGTAGGTCCTATAAGAAACAAAGTAGAAGCATAGTAGCTAAGAGACATCAAATACAAGTCAATAGCAATAGCAAATGTAGAAAATACACAAAGTTACCATTTTTACCATGAATATTCGCATGCAAAGCTACCTGCAAAATTAACGGAAGATCAACACTATGAAGCACACTCAACTGAATAAACACCTATTGTCAGCTTAACTTCCGAATATCAATAACAATATATCTGTACCTGAGAATCACTAAGAACTTTGGCCAGGTCCACCCTAAAAAAATCCAAAACCTGTCCAAAACAAGAAGAAGTTCCTTATACTAAATCTCCTCATCAACTGGACCCCTGACATTCGTAATTGCTCTTATCTACAGCGAGAATAAAGTGAAGAAAGGCAAATTACCTCGGAGATGGATCGGGCATAGGCATCATCCATTGAGGAGACGAAATAGTACAATCGAGAAGAATCAAATGGAAATGAGATGGAGGAATTGCTATCAAATGAGGCGTGACTGTTTCATTTGTTCAGTTTGGTTATCAAGTGCCAATTCGGTTTGAAAGGAACCAGTGTCCTTCCCTCAATCGACATCAGTGGCCATTTCATTTTAATTTTTCGTCCTTTCTTGTTTTCTTCCTGTTTCTGCTGTTTTTCCACATTCTCCGTCGTTTCTTGATTCTTTTCTTGTGTTCCTAGTTGTTCTTTTTCTTGCAAATATCAATTTGTAAGTTGTTATTTCTAATGTACTCACATGAAACAATGTTAAGTAGCATTCTATAGATTTTCTATTAAATATTTATTAGATAACTATGAGATGTATGTTAGCTTGTTTTTTTTCACATTTTTATTTCTAGTTTTGTGATGTTTTACCTCTGTCAGGTTGAGCTCTCTTGTCAACTGCTGGGTTTCCTCACTTTCTTATTTACTATCATTCTCATTCCCTTTATCCATTTTTTCAGTTTCTGGTCCTTCATTGCTCTGTGGGGTTTCCTGCTTAGTTTTAAAGTATTAGTGCTGGAAAACATAATCTTTGGATGATGCATTGCTTTCTTTTTTTTTTATTATATAATTTGTGTTATTTTTCACTTACATCAATTTTCGTGGTCGCCTCGGTTTCATTTGTTCCTATTCTTCTATAAGTACTTGTGTGCCTGCCGATACTTCATCCACAGGTGTCGTTATCCCTTCGTCATCAATCCTTGCTTCCTTGATAAGAATTTCTGTTCCCAGTGTACTTTTGTCCAAATCCCTCATTCTTTCCTGTTTATCTTCACCGTTGTCTATTGACATCTTGTCTTCGGCTTCCTCCTGCAATAATTTGTCATTTGGTAATGTTATTTAGCTGTTATAATTTCAGATTCAGCAGACATGACATAAGTATTCAATAAACATCATATATATATCCAATAAACATCATATAGATATGGAATAGACATCAAATTGGAGTCTTATTTTCCCCAATGTTATTATTACCTCGTTGTTGTCTTCTGTGTTACTCTGGCCTTTCTTGTAATCACCTCCCTTCTTACCAAATTTTCTCTTACCATTATCACTGTACTCATCATCCTCACTACGACTTTCAAGTTCATATTTGCTTTCTTCCTTTTCACCTTTTCCATGTTTATTTTCATTTCCTCCATCACTTTGTTCATCCTTCTTTTCATTTTCATCGTCATCTGAACTACTGTCATCTTCATCACTCTTCTCTTCAGAATCGTCGTCAGAACCATCTTGGTTGTTTCCATCTTTATCTTTCTTTTTATTTTCATTCTCTTTGCCGTTACCTTCTTCCTCTTATTCCTCTGACTCCTGTTCAAAATCATCCGTTTTGTCCCATAGTCTTGTAACTTTTTCTTCTTTTGTTTATTCTCATGAGAACTATCAGAATCGGTTGTCAAGCTATCTTCAATTTCATTCACACGCAAATTTATCATTTCCAATTTCTTCTCCACTCCATCAATTTTTTGATTGATTTCCTTAAATCCATCTTCCATTTTCTTGGACAGTTTCTGCAATTCTTCCAAAAAAATTATATTGGCTGCCATCCTCTCCTCTCTATGATTGAGTCGTCTTAATGTAAAAAGATCAGGTTTTCAGGGGCTCTTCCATTGGTAAGAACTCTTGTATCGACAACCTCTCTATCTCCTCATATGTTGCTTCGATCTTTCGTAGTTGCATCTGTGAATAGGAAACCATTAAGTTAGTTTTTATATTTTTTTATTGTCTCTTAACTCAAGTAACCAAATAGTATTTAATTGAAATATTTGAGACATCTTACAGTCTTTGGGCTTTTCTTGAATATTAATTTGTTGAGTTCCCTTGTCTTGTATTCTTTGGTGCACGATCTCCATTTGAAAAATCTTGGAATGAATTCATCTACCTCCCTCCTGCTGCATATGTATCCTTCACAAGCTCAACACACTTCATAAAACCATGCCTGAAATTTTAGAGGGCATCCTTGCAGCCTATATGAACCCCAGTGTACCCCTGCTTATGTCTTTTTGAGCTCCTCCATTGTTTCTAAAAATGAGATATCTCCCCAAGCTACTTTCTTGTAATTGTCATTGTAGACAAAGTCCAAGTACTTATGTAGGATCTTTATAGTAGGATCGCACCCAACTATGTAGTACGCAATGAAATACAGGATGGCCATCTTGAAAATATCCTCATCGTTATCTAGCTTAGTTTCTGATTTCTTTGTGGAGTCGAGCAAGTTTTTTATATTAGTCTTCTTAATATTGTTTTTCTTCTTCGGGAAGATCTTTTTGAAGTAGTTTTTGGACTCTTGGGTTACCTCTAGTTTTGAATCAATTGGTCTTGACTTGAGCCCCGAGATCAGCAAAAAGTATTCAATCCCAAAATATATAGCCTTGTTCCCCATCAGTATGCAGATGCAGCTATCTTCTGATTGATCTATTTCTCATACTATTAGGTTATGCAATAGCTGGTTTTGCACTGTCATTGTTTCCAGTCTGAAGAAGTTCCCGAAGACTGATTCTCTAAGCATGTTCAGTACAGATGCAGGCATGTTTTCTTTTAGGAAACTTATGATATCCTCATCTGTCCTTGTAGTGACATTGGGTGTCTATTGTATGTTTTTTTGGTATATGAGGTTCAACTGTGGAACTTGTGTACTTGTTGCAACCTGTGTACTTGTTCCAGCCTGTACATTTTTAAATTGACAAAAATTTGTAAGTTATTCGAATCGATAATAGTTTATATACTTAACATCTGAACATTTAAACAAGTTATGTTGCTTTCAAACATAAGAATCAGAGTTGTTGCAGAAATATACATCCAATATGAACCCAATAAATAGTTGCTAGATAACAAATTGACGGGTGTCGAATCTACCAAAAATAATTCCTATTACTCTATTGATTGGATTTGTAGTTTGAGTAAGTAGGGACGAATCCACGGAGACTAATAGAATCAATTCTATTCAAATTAATGACCAACAAAAATAAAACAAATAAATAAAATGGAGGGTTTTGAGATTGTTTAGTTGTGAAAATAAAATAAATAGCAAAAATAAAATAAATAAACAATGAATGCGAAATTCTCTCGATTAAGGAAACTCTCAGCTTAGTTACAATTGATCATAGGCACAGAAGATAGATTTTCGAAACTTCAATTAGTTGGTTATAACCATGATAAACATGCATTAAATTATTTTTTCTAAATATGAGATTGATTTTAGATGAGCTAAATCAAAAACCCTTGATTATCAAACGCACTTGCAGAAGCTGTCAAGATTTAATCATGAAAAGGCATTAAGTTTTGAAGAACCAACTTTAAACCAAAATTATGATGATCAAGCACAAAGATTGATTTAAATCGAATAAACCACGAAAACTTGTTAAAGAAATCGTTTGTTACAATTTTCTATTAAACTATGATGAGCATAAATTTAATGAAAATAACAATTCATTATAATTCCAAAAACAACAATTGGCAAAATTGAAGAGATTAAAAAGATAATGAGAAAGATGTTACCGGTTTAATTGAAAACTGAAATTCGAAAGAAGATTAAGAACAAGCCTCACAACATGTAATTAGCCTTGAAGTTTAATCCTGAACCGAAAGATAAGAATTAACTATGCATAAATAAAAAAAGAAAATAAAATAATTTATTAAAGAAGGAGACGAACAAAAGATGATCCTAAAAATGAGATTTCCCTCCTATTTATGCCAAAAATAAATCCTAAAATAAATAGGAAAGAGATCTCCTAATTAAATATAAAGACTAAAATAAAAAATAGAGTTTTCCTAAATAACTAAAAACGTAAAGATAAAATATAAAAGGGAATAAAGTCTAAATTAAATCTGAAAGTTTTTGTCTTCAATTAGGAAATAAAAGCTCTTTAATTTCAATTTGCTCCAATATCCCGAAAAATGCTTCTATAATCTCCCAACTTGCCAAATCAGCTCAAATATCATTCATAACCTAAATAATCACAAAATCATCGTAAATTCAGCAGCAAATCATTCAAATAATTATATGAAATAGGCAGAAAATAAGTCAGATTTACGAGTTATCACATATAAATCTCCCATAGATGTCCAATACATACACAACACACATACACATTTAATTTATAAATGTCCAATAGATGTTCAACACATAAACAACACACATACATTCAGATTTATAAACGTCCAATAGATGTCCAATACATCCATTCATCATATTATTGAGACATCTGGTATAACTAATTTAGATTGTAGATTTTCTATAGATGTCCAATACATATACTACATACATGTGACTTTTATGATTTATATTTTAATAGTTACGTGTTTGCCATAATCTTGTTTTACATGTTTAATGTACACATGGTAGATGTCATATATGGGTCCAATGTATGTCCTATAGACATCCAACTGATATCATTTGTTGTTGTAATACTGATATTTTTATGGTTTTTATATATTGGACATCTATCAATTTTCTATTTTTACTTTGATTTGTTCATACTAATTCTGCTAAATCTCAATTAATACCTGTCAATTTGATCTTAAAAATGTCAGTTGATGAGGTTTTTACCATCTATCATTATATTTCTGACATTTTTATTCTTATGATTGTCTTAAACAACAATTTTTTTTGTTATATCGGGTTTTTAGATCTAAGAAACCTAGATTTGATGTTTTAATACTAACTTATTCTCAGATTTTATGTTTTAATACTAACTCATTCTCAGCAAAAAATAAAAAAATAAAGTTGTCGAGTTATTTGAAGTTAAGTATTCGTTACCTCTTGATTTCCTCTTGCTTCTGATTCTGCTTCGATTCTTGCTGTCATTCTCGTATTAGGTTTTGGTGATTTTTTCGTTTGTTTTTTTGAGCCATTTATCTGTTGTTGTATGTTTATCAGTAACATGAAATCGCAATAACTAAAGAAGAAAATATTGAAATTAGGTTTTGGTTGTTTCTTACCTTTTTTCACTTCGTTTTTCTCTATGAAGCGAAAATTAAAGGAATCTTAGCTCCAGATAATGATTTTCGAAATCAATGTGACTGATTTAAAGAGATGAAAACCATTTTCAGTGATGATTTGAACGGATTTTTGCAGTTGTGGTGTGAGTGTTTTTTGAATACGTTTGAAATCGCTTGCAGGGAGAGGGAGAGGTAGTGGAAGAGGTTTTCCTGATTTGTTTGAAACTAGAACGTATAATTGAGAATATTTATTCATATTTCTTTTATTTGTGTTATTTATTTTTTTTGGTTAAATATATTCATTTTTTCAGCCCATTTATATAAAAGCCCCTAAATTCAAATCACTAATGATGAATAATAACATAAGTTATATTTTATAAAAAATTGTTGTAGAATAAACTCAATGAAATTAATATTAAATTTATAGAATAACTCATTGTTTGATAAAAATTGAAAATTGAAACGAAGTTACAACTATTAATTTGTTTTATAAATACTTTCTCTATATTTGGATTATATTAAGGGCAAGTCCAATGATGTTCTATATTTTAAGTAAATGTCCAACTTTATTTCATATATAGAATAAGGTATGAGTTACTTAAAGTAACATATACTTTACTTTATATTGGAGTTGGATTTTTTAATATTTTTTTTATTTTATTAATCAATTAATTAAAATATAATTTTATTATTTATAAATTATTTACTAATTTGTATATGTTTTTATAATTATTATTTTTATTTAATATTTTATTATTTTTATAATAATGATTTTTTATTTAAATGTAAGTTATGATTGTATAAATTAAATTTAAATGACCATATAATAAAAAATAAAACACATATTGAATTAAAATTTCATAAAATAAATTTAAATATTTTAAAATAAAATTATATAATGAAGTTATTATTATTAACTTATTTATTAATATTTTTTTTGAAAAAATTATGTAAATTATTTATTACTCCCTCCATATTGTTTTACTTGTCTTTCTACAAATTTGACGTTTGTTTATAAACTCATTTATTAAGAATATGAAAATACTAGTTTACCCTTAATGCCTTAATTTTTCAATCCAAGTGCAATTAATATTAAAGCCATAGTTGGAAGAATGATAAAAAAATATATCTAAAAAAGTGCAACTGACAAGTACTCGCTCCATCTTTTTAAAATAGGCATTCTGGCCTAAGATTGGATTACCAAAATACTTGTCATTTGCACTTTTCTAGATAATTTTTCATTATTCTTCCAACTATGTCATTGATATTAATTGCATTTGGATTAAAAAATTAAGGCATTAATTTGATATACAAGGGTAAGCTTGTATTTTTATATTTTTAATAAATAAGTTTATTAAGAAGCGTGAAACTTGTAGGAAGACAAGTATAAAAATATAGAGGAAGTATTTTGGTAATCCAATTTTAGGTTAGAGTGTCTATTTTAAAAAGTGGGAGAGAGTATTAAATACTAAAATCATTATGCATGGATGTGTTTTTAAAATATTTTATTTATTTATTTTAGATTATATATTTTAATCATTGAATATTAAATATTAATTGTATAGTATTGTTTTAAATTCATATTTATAATTTAATATGTAAAATATTTAAATGTAAATATTTTTTTAATAATAATACTAAATATAATGTTTTTGG
Source organism: Euphorbia pulcherrima (assembly GCA_947683365.1). Classification (NCBI taxonomy): domain Eukaryota; kingdom Viridiplantae; phylum Streptophyta; class Magnoliopsida; order Malpighiales; family Euphorbiaceae; genus Euphorbia; species Euphorbia pulcherrima. Next base: position 38,973,011 of record CANTUS010000008.1, on the reverse strand, counting down.
AAGATAATAATAATAATAAAATATTATTTTATGGAATGAGTCTTTTTTTAAATAGAAAAATAGAGTAATGAGTTGGAGTGAATTTACTATAGCAATGATATAAATAGAGTAAATACTGTAAAAATAGAGTTTAGAATAGATGATGTAGAGTAATAAGTTAGAATAGAGTAATACAGTAAATACTGCTACTTATGGTTAATGCCATTTTCCATTTCGCAGTTTCAAACCTTCCTCGTTACATTTGAGATTCGAACTGACATCAAACTTTGGGTGTAGGTTATGATTACTTTATTTTTTAAAAAAAAATTTATTTTACCTCTTTTTATCATTGAATCAAAATATCATCCACTCATATAATGATAATAGAAATAAAGTAGAAATTATTTTAAGTAATCATAGAATATCCCCAAACTTTGAAATAATAGAGTCGTTTGAAAAAAATGAAAAAGTATACGTCAAACTTAAAAACACAATTCCAAACTTATAATCTCAAGTCAAATATTTTATTTTATTATATTAAGATGTGGTTCGTTTTGTCACGAGCTAAGATTTTTGGACTTAAGCACCGTACAATACTAGTATAAAATAACCAATGATTATGCTAGCAAAGCCTTTGTGAAAAGCCAACACCACTTGTGATAGAAATGCGGAAGCTAAGTAAAGCGATAAAGGACAGCTTTTGGAACTCACAAGTAAGCTTTGTATTATTACTTTTCAAGTGTGATTTACAAATGAGGGAGGAATGCTTACATATTTATAGCCATTTCCACCTCCTCAAACCACGGTTGAGATCGATTCATCTAGAATGTTCCATGATCTAATGGCTAATATTCGCCTTCTAGATTTTTCTACAATTATACAAATCTTACTTGACTTTTCTACACAAGTATAGAGAATTCTAGAAACATCTAGCTAAGATTTTTGGACTTAAGCACCGTACAACACTAGTATAAAATAACCAATGATTATGCTAGCAAAGCCTTTGTGAAAAGCCAACACCACTTGTGATAGAAATGCGGAAGCTAAGTAAAGCGATAAAGGACAGCTTTTGGAACTCACAAGTAAGCTTTGTATTATTACTTTTCAAGTGTGATTTACAAATGAGGGAGGAATGCTTACATATTTATAGCCATTTCCACCTCCTCAAACCACGGTTGAGATCGATTCATCTAGAATGTTCCATGATCTAATGGCTAATATTCGCCTTCTAGATTTTTCTACAATTATACAAATCTTACTTGACTTTTCTACACAAGTATAGAGAATTCTAGAAACATCTAGCTAAGTATAGATTATTCTATACAGTTCTACAAAATTCTAGAATATTACCGAGTAAAACCTCCTTTGAGAGCCGGTTTGCGAGACTTTGTGAGGTTCCGCGAGAAACTCCGCATGTCTAAGTGTTGGGCCGTGTCATTCTCCCCCACCTGAGGTGGCAACGCCCTCGTTGCCATGTATTGCACTCACAAACCCTTGAGCTTCGAACTCCTCGATCAAGTTGAAAAACTGCCACAGTTTTTCTGCAGGCTCCCAACTAGTTTCGCTTGTTGGCATGCCTTTCCACTTTACTAAGTACTCTTTGGTGGCAGCTCTGTTGCGCGCTCGAATGACCCTCTTTGAAAGGATTTCCTCGGCTTGCTTTTCAAAATGCTCCCGAATGCCGGTGGGTGCTCTCATGTTGGCATTCCGCTCCTCGTTATCGGGATCTTTGCGATAAGGCTTGAGTAGGCTCACATGAAAAACTGGGTGAACCTTCTGTATGCCTCGGGAAGCTCCAACTTGTAAGCTACTGAACCTACTTTCTTGGTGACTACGAATGGCCCCTCGTATCATCGAATAAGTCCTTTATGAAGTCCTCACACTCGGCCATGCTTGTACAGCTTCACTAAGACTTGATCGCCTACTTGAAATTCGCGGGGAGTCTGCTTCTTGTCGGCCCACTTTTTTGTTCGCTTGGCCGATTTCTCCAAGTAAAGCTTTGCTTCATCGGCCCTCTCTTGCTAATCTTTGGCAAACTTGTATGCTGGTGGGCTATTCCCCTTATAGCCACTGACAATGTCCTCGGGGGTTGTTGGTTGAAACCCCAAGACAATCTCGAACGGGCTCTTGTCGATGCTCTCGCTCATCATAAGATTGTATGAAAATTGGGCAATGTCTAACAACTTCACCCAATCTTTTTGGTTGGCCGCCACATAATGTCGAAGATAGACTTCGATCAAACTATTGACACGCTCCGTCTGGCCATCTGTTTGAGGGTACATTGTGGTGCTCATTTTTAACTCGGTACCGAACAAACGGAAGAGTTCTTGCCAAAACCTCCATTAAATCGTGAGTCCCTATCGATCACAATCGACTTCGGTAGCCCTTAGTATTTCACCACATGCTTGAGGAAGAGCTTGGCTGCGGTCTCAGCTGTGCATTCCTTTGGGGCAGGAATGAAGATGGCGTATTTTGACAGTCGATCCACCACTACAAATATGCTTGTGCAAACTTCGGATATGGGCAGGCTCACAATGAAATCCATCAAGATACGATCCCATACACGCTCCGGAATCGGTAGTGGTGATAGCAAACCATGCGGGTGCTCATGCTCCACCTTGTCTTACTGGCACACAAGACATGTCCGCATATATACCTCCACGTCGTCCCGCATGTTTGGCCAATAGAATTGCTCTCGAGCTAGAGCTAAGGTGTGATGAGTACCTGGGTGGCCGGCATATCTTGAATCATGGCACTCCTTAAGAATGTCCCGCCTTAAGTTATCCCAGGCTGGAATGTACAAACGGTTGCCTTTAACGTAAAGTGCCCCATCCTCAATCCATAAACAAGCGTTCTTGCCCTCCTTGACCAACTCGACGAATCTCTGTGCTCGCTGGTCTCACGTCAATCCCTCTTTGATGCGCTCCAACAATGTCCCCTCGGGTGCACTCACTATTGGCGCTAGACATGACTTTCGACTTAAGGCGTCGGCCACATTGTTTGTCTTTCCCGGGCTATACTCCAGCTCGTACTTGAATTCCGCTAAGTAGTCTAGCTATCGTGCTTGCTTGCTTGACAACTTCGGTTGGCTTTGATGGTATCGGTCTTGATCTTGAATGGTGTGGTTGCCTTCAAGTAATCCTCCCATACACGGAGGCAGTGAACAACTGCTAACATCTCCTTCTCATGCGTCGGCCATCGCCGCTCGGTATCGTTAAGCTTTCGGCTTTTGTAGGCAATGGGGTGGCCATCTTGCATAAGCACTCCTACTATAGCAAAGTCTGAAGCATCTATGTATACTTCGAATGGCTTGTCAAAGTCGAGAAGTGCGAGAACTGGTTGCCTTATCACCACATCTTCCAATGCCTCGAATGCGGTCTGCTGCTTGGCTCCCCAACACCATGCTTGGCTCTTTTTCAATAGATCAGTAAGTGGCGAGGCAATGGCCGAATGCCCCTCAATGAACCGCCGATAATAATTGATAAGGCCCAAGAAAGATCGCAGCTCCGTCGGCTTTGTGGGCGGCTCCCACTCAACTATAGCCTTGATCTTCGATGGGTCCATCCGAATTTTCCCACTACCGATGATGTGTCACGGGAAAGATACTTTGCTTAATCCAAACGAGCATTTCTTCTTCTTGACATAAAGCTAGTTTTCCCGTAGAACTTGAAGAACAATCTGCAAATGCTCCTTATGCTCGTCCATGGTGTTACTATAGATGACTATGTCATCTAAGTATACGACCATGAACTTATCAATGAAATCCGCCAAGACCCATTGCATCAAGGTGCAAAATGTTGCGGGAGCATTCGTCAAACCGAATGGCATGACTAAGAACTCGTATGAACCATACCTTGTAATGCACGCGGTCTTTAGCTCATCCTCTTGAGCTATCCTCACTTAGTAGTACCCCTTTCACAAGTCCAGCTTCGAAAAATACTTCACCTGCTGCAGAAGGTCGAAAAGATTGGCAATGAGTGGCACGAGATACTTATTCTTCACCGTCACCTTATTGAGTGCTCGGTAATCAACACACAATCGAAGAGATCCATCCATCTTTCGCTGGAAAAGGACTGGTGCACCCTATGGACTCTTCAAAGGTTGAATATGGCCCACTTCAAGCAATTCCCCTAACTGCTTCTTCAGGTCCTCAAGCTCACTCGAACACATACGGTATGGTGCTTTGGCTATCGGCTTGGCCCCCTTGATTAGCTCGATGGCATGATCGACCTCTCTCCTAGGCGGGAGACCCTTTGATAGATTATTAGGCATAATGTCCTTGAATTCGGCAAGCACTGGCTCAATTTCCTTCAAGATTGGCTGGCCTTCGTTAAATTCCTCTGTTGGTGGATCCTCTTCCACCATAATTGCGGCAAAGGTGTGCTCCCCTCGCTTAAGCCCCTTCTTCAACTGGTAAGGGCTAAGCGCACCTTCCCTCTTGCACTGCACCACGCAAGGGTTCTCTCCTTGTATAATCACCATGGTATTGTTGCTTGGTATGATTATCGATTTCACTTAGTCCATGAATTCCATACCAAGAATGAGATCATAATCATCTATCGGGGCAATGGCAAAGTTGGCTTTACCTGACCAGGCTCCTATCATAAGTGGCACATCTTTGGCAACCCCGACTAACCCAATCCACTTGCTATTCACTTCCTTGAAGTGAGTCTTAGACGGCTCCCATGTGATGCTGAGAGAACATGCTACCTCCAAGTAGCTTGAATCAGCCCTGGTATCAAGTAACCCCCATCGAGCCCCTTTCTCAAATGTGGCTTCGACATATAAGTGACCTTGCTCGCCTTTGTTTGTCTTTGCCTTCACTATGTCTAATCACCTTAAGCATGATACTCGTCTCTCCTCGTCCTTCTGCTCAAGGTCTTGGACAAAGGCCGCCAGTTTCTTTCTCGAGTGACAATCTCGTGCAAGATGTGGCCCTTCACATAAAAAACACTTCGGCATCCATGTTGGCTTATCTCCCTTAGGCCTGTCGCTCGATGTCGCCTTGCTATCGGATGGCTTGTGGTGAGACCTCCCTTTGTCTCCCCCACCTTTGTTGTGGAACAGCTTCTTCCCCTTATCCTTGGTGCCTCTTCTTCCCCTTATCCTTGGTGCCTTCCCTCTTTTGATACTCCACGAGGGAATCAACGATGCAGAGGGCTTGTTTGATGTCTTGAACATCTCGGCGTTGCAACTTAAGTTTGGCCCATCGGTTTAGCCCATCCATAAAGCAAAAGAGTGCCTCCTTTGGAAAAATATCGGGGATCTCTAGCATCAAGTCAGGGAACTCCTTGACATATTCCCGAATGTGGCCATCTCTATGGTGAAGGTGGCGCAATTTGGCGCGGGCTTCATTTTCCGCATCGGCGGGTAGGAACTGCTTCCTTAACTCGTCTTTAAATTGTTCCCATGTGGTAACAGTGCCTCATCGTCGCCAATCGGTTAGGACATACGCTTCCACCACGACAAGGCGCTATCTTTCAAATAAAGAGAGGCTTGAAAAGTCCTTACCGTGTCATCCATGATACCAAGGGCACCACAGTATCGCTCCATCGAGTAGAGAAAATTCTCTACGTCTTTCAATTTTCGGCTGCCATTGTACATATCGGCCTTAGGCACATCGACCCTTGGAGTCACACCCATGACCCCGGCCGCTCCTTGAGCATGTAGAGCATTCACCCTTGCTCTAAGCTGCTCCACCTCATTGCGCCTAACTCCATGTGCCCGAGTACCCTCAAAATCCTCCCTAAGTCTGAGGACATCACCTTGGATTGCGGTGATCCTTGCGGCATTCTCCTCACAAGCCTTCGTGCAACGCTCCAACACGTCGTTGAGACTATCTAGCATCTCATCACTAACATGTTACACCATCTCTCGCAACTCCTCCCTGAATTGCTTGATGCATTCGGCAAAGATGCCCTCCACCGTTGGAGTGTGCTCCTCCCAATGATCGTTATGTTCCGCCACGACAAGCTCCAAGCGAGTGATATGCCTCTCTTGATCAGCCACGGGATCCCTTGCAACAGATTTCTCCTTACGGCCTTTCTTTTGTTGCCTCTCCATCGCATGAGGCTCGTGCTCTCCACTCTCCACATTACTCATAGTCTCTTGCGGATTCGACATCACTCTGATACCAACTGTCACGGGCTAAGATTTTTGGACTTAAACACCGTGCGGCACTAGCACAAAACAACCAACGATTATGCTAACCAAGCCTTTGCAAAAACCCAACACCACTTGTGATAGAAATGCGGAAGCTAAGTAAAGCGAGAAAGGAGAGCTTTTGGAACTCACAAGTAAGCTTTGTATTACTACTTTTCAAGTGTGATTTACAAATGAGGCATGCTTACATATTTATAGCCATTTCCACCTCCTCAACCCACGGTTGAGATCGATTCACCCAGAATGTTTCATGATTTAATGGCTAATATTCGCCTTCTAGATTTTTCTACAATTATACAAATCTTACTTGACTTTTCTACACAAGTATAGAGAATTCTAGAAACATCTAGCTAAGTATAGATTATTCTATACAGTTCTACAAAATTCTAGAATATTACCGAGTAAAACCTCCTTTGCGAGCCGGTTTGCGAGACTTTGCGAGATTCCGCGAGAAACTCCACATGTCTAAGTGTTGGGCCGTGTCAGTTTGACATTGTAATTATATAATATAAATAAACAAAAAATGTGATATATGATATACTATTCTCTAGGATCTAGAGTAGTATTTAGAATGTCAAATGTATCAATAATTCACTCAACTTGTTTCATATTATTTACTGCACCCTAAACCTTGAAGACGTCCTCGTAGCCCATAAGCTTTAAAACAGTCACCAGTTTACCCCATGAAAGAGTCAGCATTCTGATTTGAAAATGAAAAATTATGAAAAATTAAAATTTAAAAAGTCGAACTATCCAAAAGCTAACATGTGACATTCAATAAACAAATTGGTGCACTTTTTAAAACTTTATTAAAACCTTTTCAAAGTTAAGGGCAATAGTCAAAATGAGATAAGAATTCTATAGAAAACGAAAGAATTTACATGAGATAAAAATTTTATGTTGAAAGAGTTTATATTCCACCACCTGTGGAATAATTATTTAATGATTTATTTTTAATTATCTTTCAAAACATTTATACACTCTATGGGAAACAACTATTTCATAAATCAAACATGTATCATTAAGCTGATAATATTACAAACAAGTGGAAAACTCATAACCGTTCAAATTACTTATTTTTCTTATCAAACAACCCTAAGTTAGCAATTCAAAATTTATTCACACAAATTAAACCAAGTTGAATTAATATATGCTATTTATTTGACGCCGTTGCAAATTTGCAAGTGAAACCCGTGGGATTAAACAAGCAAGCAAGTTGAAATGTTACCCAATGCCATCCTCAAAGAAGGGAAAGCCTGCAAAAACCAATAGGGGAAAAGGGCACTCTCCGAGGTTCAGTTTGGTTGATTTTTCAAGCTGCTTATTTTAAAAGCTTAATTTTTAAGCTTTTTCTATAAATATGAAATTTAATTTTGAAAAAATACAAATTAGACAGTTCCTACTTAATCGATATGAAGAAAGACCAAAATATGTTGTTTAAAGTTAAAACATGTAGTTGTATTAAAAGTTTGTGATGGCAACTTATCGGACAAATGCATGAAAAGCAATATCAAACGTGCCTTGATTTTTAGTAAAATTAAGTAGATTAGTGTTTTAGAAATTGATATGTAAGACTATTATGATTGATGGTAAGAAATTAAGGGGGCGTTTGGTTGGATTATCACATTATTATAATTTATATTACTATAATAATGATATTTAAAATTAGTTAATATTCATACTAATCATAACAATACTAAAATATAAAATTAAAATAAAATTATAATCTATATATATATAAGCAAAGAAGTCCTAAAAGACTTCTTTGCCCCTATACCTTCAAAGGAAATATTTAGATTTCATTATTAAATTTATTTTATTTTATTACTATATATAAAAGCAAAGAAGTCTTAAATGACTTCTTTACCCTTATACCTCAAAGGAAATGTTTCAATTTTATTATTAAATTTTTTTATTTTATTATCATATTATTACAATTTATATTACTATAATAATGGTATTTAAAATTAGTTAATATTCATACTAATCATAACAATACCAAAATATAAAATTGAAATAAAATATATATATATATATATATATATATATATATATATATAAAATAAAAAATAAAAAAAGTCCTAAAAGACTTCTTTGCCCCTATACCTTCAAAAGAAATATTTAGATTTCATTATTAAATTTATTTTATTTTATTACCATATTAATAATTAGTACGCATTTATATTATAATTTATTATATTTATGAGTTTTCCTTATAAGAATTTATTATATAAAAAGTGAGATGTTTACTATTTCGATGAGTTTTCCTTATATATGTCCGCTTGAAATATTATTTTTAAGGTCAAATAATTATAAATTACTAAAACAGTTTTGCAATATAATTTCCATTTACTTTGATTTGTTTCTATAATAATGATGTTTAAAATTGGTTATTGTTAAAACATTTCAAACTTAATTTTCATAATTTATTTTATAATTAATAGCAGCCTTAATTTATCCTCGAAAAGCTATTTCATTTCATTATAAAAAGGGTCTTCCTATTTGTATTTCGTATGTACCATTTCTTTCGCTTTATTTTTACTTATGTAATTTGATTACAAAATTCTTTTTCTCCCCTTTTACTATAGGTTGAAGAAGTTGTTTAATCCTAAAAGCAACTATAAGTATCCTTTAAGGACAGTGCTCGACACGATTCAGTTTAATGGTTTTCAAGTTCCTTTAACTTATTTATAATTTCTATTTTGTTTCTAGATGATATATTTATTTATTTGATGCGAGTTGGAGATTACACTACAAGAAATCAAGCTTTTTGTGACAACATATATTGTCACAGAAAGCAAGAAGTTGTCACATATAACATTATGTGACAATAATTAGTTGTCATGGGGTCATCGCTAATAACTCCGTAACAGATAATATATGTTCATTTTTGCATCAAAATGTTGTCACAAATATTTAGATATTTTGTGACAATAATTTATTATGACAACTTAAATTGTAACAGAAAGGAAAATATTATCGTCACAAATAAGCTACTTGTCACATATAATGCATCAAAATGATCTAATACATGACAATATAAAAAAGTCGTCACACAAAAAACTATTGTGACAATAGAGTTGTCACAAATATTAAATTTTTTTGTGACTAACAAGTTTCTTGTCACAATAATTTTTATTAGTTACAACTTTTATTGTAACCGAAAAGATATTACTTATCACAAATAATATTGTTGTCACATATTATACAATAAATCAAACTGAAATTACATGACAACTTCAAATAGTCGTTAGGAAAATAATATTTGTGATAATAATTGATGTCACAAAAAATTTCCAAAGTTGTCACATAAGTCTATATGTAACAAGAATAGTTGTCACAAGGATCTCGTCGCTAATAACTCCGTAACAAATAATATTTCCAGATGTATTGTCACAAAAATTGCAATTTTTGTGACAATAATTTTCTTGTCACATAAAATTGATCGTCACGAATAGAGAGATTTGTCACGTATAATACTTCAAATTTTACTCAAATTACATGACAACTTTTACTAGTCATCACAAAATCTACTCGTGGCAACTTTTTATTGTCACATAATATGTGATGACAACATTTTACATCATTTACAACTTTTTTATGTCACCACCTATCTATAGTTACGACATTAGCTTGCCACATTAAATATTTGTAACAACCTTGGATTGAAGGGAACTCAAAAGAAACAGTGGATAGGTTAAATTAAAGACTTTTAATTAAGGATTCTAGTTGCTAAACCAGAGTAGACCCACTAATTGAATAACACAGTAGTACTACATGAATTCATAAAGGGAAAAAGAAATGAAAGTATTTACTACTTTGCTTACCAAAATGAAGGTCAAAAGGCTTTCCCTGAATCAAGCCCAGAAGGGCTTGAGCAAGTAGAAAACTCCCCCCTTTCTTGTTGCTGGAGGTGATGCTTCCTAGTTCCTATAATGAGTTAATAAAAAAACACAAATTATTGTACAGTATTGGCATGCAAAGTTGAACATGGAGCACAAACAACCTTATCATTAATGCAATAATTTACTTTGAAATGTACAGGAAATGTAGAGTTGAGATTAAAAAAACAAAAAAGATTTCATGCAATAGTTACTTAGAGAAAAATAAGCACAAACAAGAAATGGTTTTGGATTTCATTTAAAATTTTTATTTATGAATTGGAGTAAAAGCTGTAGAACAACTACAATATTAGCTTGACGACAGCTTCAAATTCAGACAGTTTAAAGATAGCAAGATGATTTATTCCAAGAAGAGATTGTAGATCAATTACGACTCTCAACACAATTATACCAATTTCATTCTCATTAACCTCTATCACTTGGGGGCAGAAAATGCAAAAAATAAACCTGGAGTTGATTTTGAAAGCAGAAGGATGTGGTGTGCGAAGAAATTGAACAAAGGATTCCTATTCTTCTAGCGCCACTATATCTGCTCCTACAAGAAAATAAGCATGTATTCCTATGAGACTTAATTTCAAAGGCGTAATAATATATAAAAAAAATGAAGAAGACAAAGAACCTTATAGTATTCACTAGTTCAGAAATGGGAACTAATGCAAAGTATACTCAAGTCTAGCATATAGTCAGCAGTGAAAAAGATAGATACCCCACATCAAATCAAATTAAAAATCCAGGTTTAATAAACTCATTTACTAGGATACAAAAGATTCTTATAACCTGTGTAATTACAAAGGATAACAAATGTATAAAAGCATGCTCAACATTATTAGCATCAAATAAATATTAAATTGTAATATAAACAATTGGAAATGACCAATATTATGAAACATAATTACCATAAAATGTAAACATAAGAGACAAGCTCATGAAACTCACGGTCAACGCAAAATTTAAAGACTTAATATCCATCATCCAAAAAGCTAACAATAATACTGAAAATGCTCTTAAGAAGCATCCTAATTTTAATAGTTTAAAATAACAAACATCACCATATGATTATCAAACTTAATAGGCACATAAAAGTATATACAAATATAGATCTAAATATATTATTCACACAAAACAACCGTCACCTTTTGTTTTCTTATGGTACTAGTCTAAGTCATCCATGTCCTTTAATTCAAATCACAATCACATATATATATTATCATGTCTCAATTTAATAAATACAGTATGAGCCATTTTCTTTCATCCTTGTCATTGGGATGAACAAAAGCAACATAGAACAATACTTACCTTAAACCTATGAATTTATCAATGTAACTTCAGCAAAATATGGAAATAGAGAAAGCTCTTGAAAGATTAGAACCTTTTCTTTAGCCTAATACAAACTATGCTAAGGGCTTCAAGAAAATCACAAAAATATGAGATGTTCAATATAGAAAAGAAGGCATGCCCTATATATAACAAAAAATAAATAGAAGTTATACAAAAAAAAGTACAAACTCATGAGAGAGTAAATCATCTACAGATGGAAGGAAAAACGGCCAACCCCAAAAAGAATTCAAGGTTACATATTGCAAAAGAGACACAACCAAAAGACACAGTGAGGACACATTTGTCATAAAACCCGGATAATCGAGTCATCAATCATCAAAGTCGTCATCAAGCGCACGAACATGAAAATTTCATTTTAATATATGCATAGAAAATTCATAAAACATAATTCTACTTAAAAGTAAAAACTATTTCATAAGATTAACAAAGTAAATATAAAAATTATAAACAATACTTACAAATACTTAGCGTAATAAATAGATAAAAATTAAACATAGATTCGATTTTTATTGTATAAATTTCAACTAAAATATTTAACTATAAAATAAAAAATTATGAGATATCTATAAATAACTCTTAATTATAAGGATGCCTCGTCAATGAAGAAAAATAGCTCGATAGGCAATTAATTGACAAGTAACTACTACATGTAAACAGAGCAATCATATTGAGAATTCATTTGAATATTGTTCCCGGACTGGAAAAGAAGTAGAAAAAAGTAAAGAGTTAAACTGCAAGGTTATCTTCATGAGAAAGCCCAAAGCTTATGGTTAACAATGAAACACATTTGAAATAGAAGATCTAACACATGCATATAATTATTCAGGGATGAAAATTATGTACAATAAAACACAATATGACATTTGAAATAAAGGATCACACACAAGCATTTGATTTTTTATGAATAGACACATGCAGAAACATAAAAGAAGGGGAAGTTCATGCATATCCCTCAATGCAAAAACTTAAAAAGATAAAAATAAAAAATAATCTAATTCAGAATATATCAAAGGACAGAGAAACTAAGCCAATATTACTAAAAAAATCACATTTTTCATGTCTGCTATGAAGGAAGATACCTAGAATATAATCTTATTAACATAGAGAGTCGATGTAACTTAACCGTGTGCAATACATCACCAGCTAGAGCTCCAGTAGTGGTTTCAATCTACGCTTGTTTAAGCTCTCCCATTGCCAGAGAAATTTACCCTCTCTCTCGCAATCTCAATCTCAATCTCTGGGTACGCAATTACGCAAAGACCTAATCACCTAAATCAAACGCAAATTGACACAATTATAGATGTGGATTGGAAAGCTCAAAATAATAATTAAGGTTTAGAAAAAACTCGACAGGAGAATTAAACTTCGGTAGAAAATGAGCTTACCTGGAAAGAGACGAAAGCAAAATCAAAAGTGGCAGCTTCCTTCTGTAAGAAAGAGTGTCCACTTTTTACCGATTCTCCTAGAAAGCGTCAGTTGCAACAATTGAAGAGAAGGCATGGCAGAAAATTAGCTTCACCCTTCCACTGATATCAGTAGCCAGAAAACCTCCTTGATTTAATAGGAAAGCACCTAGAATGTTGTAGAATTATTAAATTTGTTGCACAAGCATATCAAATGAAAAAACGAAAGAACACAAATCGAAGATTCAAATTCAATATTTGCTAACTGCAGAAAAAAATAACGAAGGGAGACCTCTTATATCCGAAAGTGCAACCCCAAAGTGAAAGAACACAAGCAGCACGTTGTCAACAGTTCCATCTTTTAGCTTCTACCTTAATATGAATGTTGCATAATAGCACTGAAGTAATTATCATAACAGACAAAGCAGAATCTCATAATATGCATTTGTCATAAAATAAAAAAATAGACCATCACACAAAAAATATTTACAAAGGGAGAAATACTTTCCAGCTTGAATCCTGGATGAAATTGTCATATTCAAGAAAAGTTCCAAAGAAATTATTAATTTTCAAACAATTTTGCCAATTTGTAATAGACATTTTCTTACATTCATGCCCAAAAAGTATGAGCAAGATAGGCATGTCAACAATCCAATCCTATGATGACTAGTGCCTCTAAAGTAGAGGAGACAAACTATGTCATAGAAACACCAAATAAAAAATATAAACAAATTCCCTTCAAAATCTAAACCAACTCCATGAAGCAAGGTCCCTTATTATTTGTTAACCATTCTCCATAACAAGTAGCAGCCTGCACGAGGACATATCATATGAATCATCAATATGCTACCTAAAAAAACCTTCCACATAGCAAATCCACCTCTATCCACTTATAAATATAAGAAATATTTTGTCACGAGGATGAATAAATTCCGTACAGAGCTAATTATGAGGTAAAAAAAAGGCAAAATCGGTAAATACATATGGCATGAAATCCAAAATATCATTATAGTACAAGAAAATACAAAAAAAGGCAGAATTATAAAACGATATGATCCGCATAAAATTGAAGTACCGGAACGAAATTCAAATCCAAAAAAAATCATAATAATACAGTAAACCGTTACTAGTGTAGAAGATTGAAGTTCAAATCCACCTAACTCTAGCAGAAAATACAAATGATTCAGTTTATATAAACAAAAAAAGGAGGAAAAATTACCAGACTAGATAGAAAAGGACTTGGGAGGAAAGAATAACCATTCTTCTTAAATGGCAAGCTTTGTCAGGGCGGGTTGGATGGAATGTTGACGGTACAGCCAACATTTAACTTCTAAGTACAATTACGCAAAAATTGGATCTCTAATGTTCAAATCCCAAATTACAGTAACTAAATACCCAATTAGCTCAAATCCCTAATTCCAAAAACACAAAATAGATATATTCATAAATGGAAGTCGTCAAGTTATCACAATTTGTGGAGGATCGAAAGCAAATATGCCTTGAGAAAATAAAAACCAGAGAAGCATACCTTATAAATATGGGCTTGAGCGATGAATCAGAATACTCAGAACTTACAATCGAAGACGGCATTGCAGCGGCTACTCTATTTCCCGCCTCCAATGTGACCCCGAGGCCAACTTCTCATCTGATCAAGAGAGAAAACTAAGATGAAGACTCACCATCTTGTATCACCAGATCTCGGAATACTCAAATCGACGAATACAGTCGACGCTTGAACCACAATAGCCCTAATCAGTGACGGCTAAGCATTGAGGATGGATCAACGACGACGGAGAGGACTAGTGGACAGAGAGAAAGGAAGAGAGTAATGGGTAGGGTTAGAAAGTGGAGAGAGATGTTGGGATAAGGTTCATGATATGAGGGATTGAGAGAAGAAGGGAAAGTGACCATGTGAAGATAAAGGAAAGAGAGAGAGAAGAGGTATTTTAGAGGTAGGTATTTTTATTTTAATATGTTCTTTTCAATAAGTTTAATTTTAGATATTGGATTCTTTAAAGTTCGAACTCTTTAAAGTTATATATTTTAATTAATTTTAATTATTTATTGAGTTTTAATAGTCCAGATTCAAATTTAGTGGTTTGTGGGGTTCACAGTACAATAAAATATGAACCATTAAAACTCAATGGATGGTTGAGATTGACTGAAATGTATAATTTTAGAGTTTAAATTTTAAAGAATCCAAATACTTGAAAATAAAAGGTGGGAGATGAGCTAGTTTTATTTTACTTTTTTAGTAAATATTTATAAAATAAATTTATATGCCATAGATGAATAATTTTGTTTATTAAAAACTAAGAAAATATTTATACACATAATATATTATTTACTATAATTAATTAATATATTTGGGGTTAGGTTAGGCTTTGGGGTTTAGGGTTAGGTTTTAGAGTTGGGGGTTTAGGGTTAGGCTATATCTTTTTAAAGTTTTAGAGTTATTTTTTACTAAATAATTTTAATAAAGATGAAAATGATCCTAAAATTAATATCATGTGTTACTATAACTATTTAACACATTCTTTATTTTCATTGTTTGAAAAATTTCCACTTTTTTAATTTACTTCAGCTCTATTATACTTACATTACAAAATTGTGGCAAATATTTGATCTAATTGTTGAGTTTTAAAGCTGTGATTTAAGAGGTCGCACGTTCGAGTCCACATTTGGGCGGGATGGGATACGGTTTTTCTTTGTTATTATTGTGTAAGCCTAAATGAGGAAAATTTTATTTTAAAGGAAACGTAAAAAAAAATTGTTGTTAATTTATTTTCACTTCATGACAATATTATTATTAATTAAGTTATTGTTATTATGTTGACATGTATATATATGATAAGGTTTAAATTTTATTTTAAAAATAATATAAAAAAATTTTATATTTCCTAAAAGAGAAAAATTATTTCATTTTTAAAGTTAAGAAAATATTTTAAAAAATATTTGATTATTGTAGTTAACTAAAATACTTATTATTAAGATTTGGGGTCTAGAGTTTATGGATTAAGGTTGATGATAACTTTCTCATACCTTATATATATATATATATATATATATATATAACTTATAACTTTCGAGTAAATTTTTTATGTCATTCCTAAACCATTAATATAACCCTTTTGATAAATTATGACTTTCTTATACCTTTCCTATGACCTTTACATAACTTTCTATCATTTAACTCCTTATAACTTTTTATACAACGTTTTCAATAACATGTTACTTTTATATATCATTCCTGTACATTTTCTCTACTTTTATAAAACTTATTATACAACCTATAACTCTCATATACATTTTTAATACCTTTTATATAACTTGTCAAATAGCATACAACTTTCCTATTATGGATTTGGGTTCTTTAAAGTTTGAACATTGTAAAATTATAAATTCAGTTAATTTCAGTCATTCATTGAT
The DNA here is from genome assembly GCA_947683365.1 of Euphorbia pulcherrima. Taxonomy (NCBI): domain Eukaryota; kingdom Viridiplantae; phylum Streptophyta; class Magnoliopsida; order Malpighiales; family Euphorbiaceae; genus Euphorbia; species Euphorbia pulcherrima. Next base: position 38,956,798 of record CANTUS010000008.1, on the reverse strand, counting down.
TTTTGTGGTTGAGATTTAATTGCACTATGGACCCTAAAAGTTACTAAAACTAAATTTCAAACCATTAAAACTCAATGAATGATTGAGATTAACTGAAATGTAAAAATTTTCACAGTTTAGAGAATCCAAATCCTCCTATAATTTCTTCTACATTAATATAGCATTTTAAATAACTTACAACATTCTTATATGACTTTTTAAGTAGCCTATAATTTTCTTGTACCTTTTATATACTTTTTCATGCCACCTATAGATTTTCTACAACTTTATTATACACATTTACTATCCATTTCCTTTACATTTTATATAATTTTTCATATAACCTTTAACTTATAAATTTTTGAATGTCTCATTAAACCTGTAACTTATAAATTTTTTATACATTTCTATGATTTTGTTTATGTAATGTACTTTTCATAAACATTTTGTTTATGTAATGTACTTTTCATAAACATTTTGTTTAAGTGTCATATTTTTTTACAACAAGATTTCGACATTGTCATGTATATAATTTTTGTGACGATAAAAAAATTAATTGTATCATATTGAATAATTTTTGTTACAACATTTACTTGTAACATAATATTTTTTGTTTCAAGTCAACCTTAGTGTAAAAAAATTAATAAATTATTTGCAACAAACTTCATATGTTTTCACGCATATAGTTTGTGACAATAACAATTTTTTTTGTCAGATATTGAGTAGTTTTAGTCACAACTTTTACTTGTAACATAAGTATTTTTTTTGTTTCAAGTTTACCTTATTGTCACAAAAACAATATATGTTTTGTAACAAGATTATTGTGTTGTCACGCAATAAGATTTTGTTACGATTAACCAATTGTCGTCATATTTATTAGTTTTAGTTACAACTTTTATTTGTAACATAAGTGATTTTTGTTTCAAGTTTAACTTGTTGTCACAAAAATAATGTGTTTTGCAACAAGTTTTTTATATTGTCAAGCATTTAGATTTTGTGACGATAGAAAATTATTGTCACATATTTAATAGTTTTGGTTACAACTTTTATTTGTAACCTAAGTATTTTTTGTTTCAAATTAAAACAATTGTCACAAAAACAAAATTTTTTTGCAACAATTTTTTTACTTTGTCACGCATATAGTTATCGTGACAATAAAAAAGTTATTGTCATACATTGAATACTTTTGGTTACAACTTTTTCTTGTAACGCAAGTATTTTTTTTGTTTCAATTTAAACCTATTGTAACAAAATCATTAAATTATTTTTAACAAGTTTTTATGTTGTCACACATATAGTTTTGTGAAAATAAAAATTTCTTGTCGTATATTGAGTGGTTTTAGTTACAATATTTGCTTGTAACATAAGTACTTTTTGTTTCAAGTTTAACTCATTGTCACAAAACTAATTAATTAGTTGTAACAAACATTTTATGTTGTCACTTATATTGTGTTTTGTAACACTAAATAGTTATTGTCACATATTGAATCTTTTTGGTTACAATTGACCATTGTAACTAAAGTATTTTTTATTTTAAGTTAAATTTATTGTCACGAAACTAATAATTTATTCGTAACAAGTTTTTTATGTTGTCACATAAATAGTTTTTTGTGACAATAAAAATTTCATCATAACAACTTCTAAATTTTAAGTTACAACTACAGTTGTAACCAAAAAATATTCGTTACAATCTTAAAAAGTTGTCACAGAAACATATATGATATGTGACAATTTTATATCAAAATTTCAAAATACTATTTTTTGTGACAATAAAAAATTTTATTGTAACAAATAATAGCCTTTTTGTGACATTAATTTTTGTGATAGAAAAATTGTTGTCACATATTAACAGATTTCTTCTAGTGTTAAAAAACACTTTAAGATGGGCATCGTGACATAATGGGAAGCACTTTGGCACTTTAAGATTTAAGAAGTACTTTCAAGGTACTTTTAACATTTATATTATAGGTACAAAGGATTCATTATCTACTATCACTTGAATCATGACTTTTATTTATTTATATATTTTTGTTTGGAATGATTCGATATTAGAAAATGAGGTCAATTCTTATGTCACACTTGTAGAGATAAGAAATGAAACTCTAACACCGTCGATATTGATAGATGAAGATAGTGCACAACTTTCAAGCAATCGAGCAAAACATATGAGGATTAGGAAGGAGAAGAATAATCGTTATATATATCTTTTCTCAAAGAAATATTAGTGTTTGTTAAAATATTTTCAAGGTTGGTAGAACTGTTATTTGGTGTTATGTATTATTTATTTTGTATTGTTGGATTGTTTCATTTTAAACAGGTGTTATTTTTTCCTACCTTTACCTATTCGATTTTTTGAGCAAATTTTGCAATTCTTATATTATTTTCTCCAAAGTGGAAAAATCATTGCCGATAAGCCTATTTAAGAAAAAAATTTGAATTTTATAATAGCTTTTACTCCTTATGGATAATAATAAAATATTTTTAAGTATTTGATCAAGTGAAATAATTAAAAAATCTCATTAATATTACAATAAATATGTAATAAAATCACAATAAATTAAGTTTCAAAAATAGATTTAGGAATCAATGTGACAATTATTTTCTCATTAAATATTTGACAGAGAATCACAAGATAACTGCATAAAATTTTAAATTATAATCTTATTTAAGAATACATTTTAATTTTATAATAATATTTGTTCCTTTTCTATATAATAATAGAATATTTTTAATTATTCGATCAAGTAAATTCGAATTTTATAATTATCCATTACGTATTATCTATCAACTAATATAACTCCTAAATATATTTTTTAAAATTTAATTTATTATTCTTGATTTTATTTAATTCTATTCTATTGATTATAATCTTATTTAATAATTAATGTGACTTTTTTCCGCAGTTTAATTTGATACACAATATAATATATTTTAGTTTTAATATTTTCTATTTTTATTATATATAAATATATATTAAAAAATAAATTTATTCATTGATATATTGATTACAAATGACCTATCCGTGCATCATATGAGGTACTACACTAGTAATAATAATAACAATAACAATAGTAATAATAAATTATTTGATGAGTATTTAAAATTGGTTAATATACTAATCATAACAATACCAAAATATAAAATTCAAATAATAATAACAACAACAATAATAGTAATAATAAAATAGTTGATGAGTATTTAAAATTGGTTAATATTCATACTAATCATAACAATACCAAAATATAAAATTAAAATTAAATTAAAATTAAAAAAATAATAACAACAACAATTGTAATAATAAAATATTTGATAAGTATTTAAAATTGATTAATATTCATACTAATCATAACACTACCAAAATATAATTCTGTTGATTATAAAATAAAAATAAAAATAAAAATAATAATAAAATAATAATAATAAAAATAAAATAATTAATTAGGAAAAATGAGTCATATTAATTCTTATAGAGTCACATTAATTCTAATTTATAAACCTGTTTAAGAATAAATTATATATTATATCTGTCAAAAAATCTGTGTATTTAAATAACTGCATATTAAAGCTAAAAAATATGAAATTTTTTCTTAAATAGGATTATAATCAACCTAATTATATTTTGGTATTGTTGTGATTATTATGAATATTAAACAATTTGAAATACCATTATTATAGAAACAAATCAAAGTAAACGTACAACTAATTAAAGCAATGATTATACTGTAAAATAATTCATAATTGTTGATAAGAATTATATTGTAAAACTGCTATAGTAATTAATGATTATTTAACCATAATATACAAATAAACATATATAAGGAAAACTTATCAAAATAGTTAACATTTCACTTTTACTATAAATACTCACTAATTGAAATTTATTGATTATAATCCTATTTAAGAATTAACGTGACTCTTTTTTTCTCTTCAAATAATTGATAGACAATCACAATATAACTGCAAGAAAGTATAAATTATAAAATTGTTTAAGAAAAAATTTAAATTTTATGATTGTACTTACTCCTATAGTGGAATATTTTAAATTATTTGGTTAACTAAGATATCTCCTAAATCTATTTATTTAAAATTTAATTTGTAGTTCTTTATTTTATTTAATTCTTTTGGTTATAATCCTATTTAAAAAAAATTGAATTTCGTAACAGTACTTACTCCTTCTTATTTAAGAATCAGTGTGACTCCTTTTTTCTCATCAAATTTTAACAAGAAATCACAAGATAAATTGCAGAAAAGCATAGTATTTATTATGTTGAAGCAGAAACATAATTCGGTGGATGATATCAACCCAATAAGGGTGCAACTAAATTTTGATTAAATGAATTAAAATTTCAAATTCATAATGTGTCTGAAGAGATAACAAGTGGATTAGTAGAAGTAAAGACTATCGCAAAATTGGTGGACTATAAACAAGTACAATATTTTGGCAAGAAAATTTGTTCTAATTAATTAAATATTCTCAATTAAAACTTAGTAAGCATTTCACCCTTTTTGTCCTCAAATCATGCTTCACAATTATTTTTATGATGATTTTTACAATTATTCGGGAAGGAGTTTTTTGGATTGTGGTAAAAATTGTTGATTTAGAGTGCCAAAATGGTTGGTCATATCCGGGGTGTAGAAATAGCAAATGTTTCAAAAAGATAGTAAATGGGAACAAGTTCTTTTGCCAAAAGTGTAATCGTTTTGATTACTCGGCTTTCCACAGGTAAACATTGTGCATCTAAAGTTTGGCTTTTAATTATTCAATTAATATAGTTAAAGTATTTTGATATTAAAATTGTGATAGATTAAACATTCAAATTGGTTTTACAGTTATAAGCTTCAAGTTCGTGTAATGGATGGCATAAGGTTTCTTTCTCTACTAATTTGGGACTGTGAAGCGCAACAATTGATTAAAAAAACTACAAATGAATTGAGGGATACAGTAATTGAGTTACATAATTTTCCCCATATTAATAATATATCTTCTTTGAATTAAAATTAATTTTAATTTTTTCTCCATTAGTAATGTTTTAAACAGCTTTTATTAGTTTTTGTCTTTTAAAATTATATTAGATGTCTGTTGCACTTGGTGAAACACATATAACAATGGCATTGGAGAACATTATAGGAAGAGAATTATGTTCAAACTTTCAGTTAAGAGCAACAATATTATTACACATAATGAAGTGTGTTATGTGATTAAACTTGCAGAGGATGAACAACTTCTGAAACAATATAATCTTTCTCTCCCTCGAAATTCGTTGATTGTAAGTTTAATTTTATTTCATATGTAACATCAAATTAGTAGGTTGCATTATTTGCATTTTAGTTCATATATATTTTAACTTTAAAATTTTTTTACAATAGGATCCATATTTCGTTGTTGACCAATTTTCAGATGCAAATAAAAATTTCAAGGTACTTATAACATTTATATTATAAGTACAAATGATTCATTATCTACTATGATTTGAATTAGGTCTTTTATTTATTTATTTATTTTTAGTTGGCAGGATTCGATATCAGAAAATGAAGTCAATTCTCATGTCACACCTGTAGAGATAAGAAATGAAACTCTGACACCGTCAATATTAATAGATGAAAATAATGCGCAACTTTCGAGCGATCGAGCAAAACGGATGAGAATTAAGAAGAAGAATTTAGATGTATCTCTTTTTAAAGAAAGATTAGTATTTGTTCTCCAATTTCATTATCAAACGTGGCAGAACTATTATTTGATGTTATGTATTATTTATTTTATATTGTTGAATTATTTCATTTTAAATAGTTGTTATTTCTTCATATTTCTACCTTTCCAATTTTCTTGGTAAATTTTACAATTCCTATATAAGCTCTAAAGTGGAAAAAAACATTGTTGATTGATTAATTATAAGCCTATTGAAGAAAAAAATTGAATTTTATAATAGTATTTGTTCCTTATGCATAATAATAGAATATTAATAATTATTTGATCAAACAAAATATTTAAAAATATTTCATTATTATCATAATAAATATTTAATAAATTCGCAACATTTAAAATTTTGAAAAATAGATTTAGGAATTAAATTTTGAAAAATATATTTTGGATAATAATAGAATATTTTTAATTATTTGATCAACTAACATATCGCATAAATATGTTTTAAAAATTTAATTTCGTGTTCTTGATTTTATTTAATTTTATTTCTATTGATTATAATCATATTTAAGAATTAATGTCTCTTTTTTCCTCATCAAATATTTGACAGAAAATCACAAGATAACTGCATAAAAGTATAAATTATAATCATATTTAAAAAAGTTTGAATTTCACAAGAGCAATTACTCCTTCATATGGATAATAATGAAAGATTTTTAATTATATGTTATATGATCAAGTGAAATAAATAAAAATATTCTATTATTATCAATAAATATTTAATAAAATCACAACAAATTAAATTTTAAAAAATAGATTTAGAAATTAACGTTACTCTTTTTATCTCATCAAATATTTGACATGAAATCACAAGATAACTGCATAAGATTTTAAATTATAATCCTATTTATGAAAAAAATTAAATTTTATAATAGTATATACTCCTATATTGTAATATTATAAATTACTAGGTCAACTAATATATCTCCTAAATCTATTCATTTAAAATTTAATTTGTTGTTCTTAATTTTATTTAATTCTATTGGTTATAATTCTATTTAAGAAAAAAAATTAAATTTCGTAATAGTACTTACTCCTTCTAATTTAAGAATCAGTGTGACTATTTTTTCCTCATCAAATATTGACAAAAAAGTATAAATTATAATCGTATTTAAGAAAAGATTTAAATCTTATAATAGTACTTACTCCTTATGGATAATTTTATAATAATAACTCCTTCTTATGAAAAATAATGAATTATTTTTATTTATTTGATCAAGTGAATTCAAATTTCAAATTTGGGTCTATGGTGACAAGTAATAAATAAAGTTGCAATTGTTATATATAATGAGGCTTTTCGTAATTTAATTTAATACACGATATAACATATTTTTTTATCTTTAATATTTAAATTTTTTATATATATATTTCAAAATAAACTTATCATTAATATACTTATTACAAATGACGTATCCGTGCATCGCACGAATACTACACTAGTAATAATAATAATAAATAATATTATTATTCTATAACCAATAATAATATTTAAAAATGTTTATTAATTATTTTTTGTCTTAATAATATTATTATAAAATATATAGTATTGTTATTATTTAATAAGAATAAGAATATATATTTATTATTATTATTAAATAATAATATAATTAATTATTCAAAATTATATATAATTATTGTTATTATACTATAATTAAATAATTAATTTTCTTTAATCTAAAAAATAATAAATAAAATCAGAAGTAATTTTATTTCCTTTCTTAACCATACCAAACACATAAGTCAATCTAAGGAAATTGCATTCCTTTCTTGAATTCCTTTTCCCTTTCTTGATTCACTTTACTTTTCCTAATGTGAACCAAACACCCCCTAACTGAATTGAACTCAACGAAAAATACCGATCAAATCAATCCTATAGTTCGTATTCTTGAATTTGAAATGAAAAGAGTAACGAATCTTTCAGAAAATGAATTTCTTATTCGAAAAGTGCGTAGCTAACAAATCGAGTGCGAACAACAAAAATATTAAGTAAATTATCTAGTATCTCAACTAAAAAAATGTTGAAGAGTAGTATAGCAAATACAACTATCAAGTGTACATTAACATTAACATTACCCCAATGCCTTCAAGGCTCCGCACAAGTGGGGTAAAGGGGGGTCGAGTGTACGCAACCTTACCTCTGTAATTACAAAGAGGTTGTTTCCAATTGACCCTAAAGTGGAGTTGCAACAGCTATCCGTGACTTCACAATAAAAGAAGCTCAGATAGTTTAATGAGTCATTTTGCTTTAGTCCATTATAATCTAAAGTCAAAGAATGATGAATCTTTGGCCCCATCAAAATAATGGACAATAAAAACAACTATCAAGTGTAAAATAACAAAAATAACAGCACCTTCCTTCTTTCCATTAATCAAATTGTGTAGATCAGTTCCACATATTTTCCCCTCTTGCTTTCTTTTCCTCTTCTCCCAGTCAATAGTCAATAGTACAACAACAACTTATTACTACAACTACAAGACGGATATGGCTGCATTTGTGTGCCATAAAATGAAACAGAAAACTGATTTGACTTACCGAAATTTTTCCACATTTGCCCCCAACCCGAAATCGAGAGTGATGTTATTTTCCATGATTAGTCAGCTTGGTCGGGACTGCCATCAGCATCATCAAGTTGAACCCAAAGAGGTTGGCTTCTTTCCCCTGCATTATTATTGTTATTGTTATCCCATGCTTGCTGCTGCCTTACACTCCTATCATTCGTATCGTCTCCGTCTGAAAACTGGCCCCACACGCTTCGACTCTTTCCTCCACCTCCTGCGCTGAATTCCTCCCCGCAACCTGCTACTGTCTTTAGAAGTTCTGACTGCAACAGTGGGCAATTCTCTTTCAGGTACTCGAAACCATCTGATCGCATCACAGCTGCACCAAATCACATTATCAGCAAATCGTTTTAAGGCGAGTTATCTTATCAAGGGAAAAACCAAGGAAGAAAGCAGAGGCAGAAAAACTGAACTGCAAGTATCAAGTCATATATGAGAGCCAAAAGTTTTACAAAAAGACGCTCAAGTTACTGAAAAATGCATCAACACACCAGAAATTGGCAGCAAATGTCAACACTAAGCATTTACCAGAAAGAATCACACTGTAAATCCAATAAACTTCAGCAAAAATTGTTCACTGGAGAAAGCAGGTAAATCCAAAATGAAGCGTATGCATAAAAGGGTATGCCTTTAGTCCAAAAGTTACTCCAGCAGATATCAGAACCTAAAGTATTTCCTTCACGAAAAGATTTAATGCTAAAATTCTTGATTAAAATGTTATGTAAAATTGTAAAGGCATTGCATTTGCAGTTCGTAGAAACAAAGGTTGCTGCATTCATCATTGTTTCTAGAGAGCTGCCACAAAGTTATTGACTATCGAAACTAGAAAGTACATGCCTACATGAAAGTTGTAAGACTTGCATACAAGAAACAGTATATTACTACATATCATAGCCCTTTTATATATTCCCGAAAATAATAAACATGACAATACAAACCTGATTGTCAGATTAGACCAACACTGAACTACATTCTCATTGTTTTTCTCACAAATGACTAAACAATTGATGTTCAAAATAACTATCCAGCTTGTCTACAGAAGTTATGTGTGTAAACAAAAATTGAACATGAGACACTAAACAAAATCCTAAGAATGACATGGATTGATACACAATCATAAAACTCCACAAGTTATCACAACAACATTATACTCCTCTCTCTCTCTCCTCATTCTTAAGCACTCAGTTAGCTAACGTTCTAAAAGTAGTTATTAATCTAGCCACTAAAAAAATAAAACTGTAACAAACTCAATTGGACGACTTAATCTATCAGGTGCTATAAACATACTTCCTAAAATTCAGCTCAACTAAAGCACTATCTATTTTCTATTAGTAATACCTATAAATGTATATTATTGACCATCATTTAAGATTGAACAAGTTACGGACAACACCTATAAGCCCACCCTCCAGCTACAAGAATGTGTTGTTTATGTCAAGTTGTCAACCAATGTATGAACAGGTAGTCAATGAACATATCATGTTAAATTAGCTAATTTTGATCCAACATCTACTCTCATATTGCACAAACTAACTGAGACCAGACCATTAGCTGATTTGGAAATTTTATTTTAAATGAGGGACGGATTATTCTTTAAGCCTCAGAATCTGTGAGGGAAAAAATTGGAAAATCATTTTTTTTCATTTTGATGGTATTCAGTACATCAATACCCCTTATTTATCCCAGGAGTACTGACTAGTTGGCAGAAAAATGGAAATGGAAACAAAAAAACATTTTTCTGTTACAAGTTTGAAAAAAGAGGGTCAATGAGACAGTGAAGGCACCCAAAAGAAAACATGGCTGCTGCAGTAGAAGATAACAAAATTCGAAGAAAGATTCTACAATGCAGTTGACCAAAAACTTGACATACATCCAGGGCGGCAGGCCACAATGGTAAAAAAACAAAGTTTGACCAAATTTATGTAAAATGCAATTGGCTACAATTTTAACCATTATTATTATATCTAGAAAATAATATGCATAAGCTGCTATACAACAAAGACATTATTAATACTTGACGAATAACCATAGTTGTTACGGGGGCGCCTCACGCAGGGCGCAGGGCCCTGCGCCTCGCCATACCCCAGGCAAGGTAGCGTACCTCGGGCGCGCCTTTTAGTGTGCGCCTCGGTGCGCCTGCGCGCCTCAAGTACACTTTTATTTTTCAAAGTATTAGCTTACTTTAATATGTATTGTCCATCTATTTTTAAGAGTTTTAACACTAATTTAAGGCTATACATTCCTAATTCAATACCTATTAAGGCCAGATTAACTCAAAGCTAGATATTCTTAATGCAATATGTAAATTTTACATACATGTGTACATTTAACAATCCCCTTAGTTCTATTTCTAGTATTGTTATTGCATTTAACTTCAATTTTCAAGAATTTTTCTTTTGCAAATTTTGTGTGCCTAGCGTACCTCAGGCCCGTGCTTTTTTACGCCTCGCCTTGAGGCGCGCCTAACCCCCCTGGCGCCTGGGCTGCGCCTAGCGCCTTGACAACTATGCGAATAACATATAGTGATGTCCATATAGCATTACGTATAGTGAAACACTGGAAATGGAAAAAGCAAGCAAAAAGAAAAACTAATGAAAAATAAATATACCTATGAGATTCTCTGCAGCAAATTTTAGGCAAACAGATTTCAATTCCGTAGCATTGAAACGATCTGCAAGGGCAAGAATTTTGGCCACAGAATCTACTGATATATCCTTGCAGAGAACAGATTCACACATTAATCTGAGTCTAGGTAAGTCATATTTGTCTGCTGCAGCCAACAACTTTGCTACCAAAGTATCAGATACAGATGACATGCTACATGAAGCTGACAAGGAAAGCTCCTCATCTTTGACAAGGGTATCTTTGTATATGAAGTGCAGCAAAGCCTTTGCAAAATAAAAAAGAAAAATAAGTAAATAGATATGCATCGCCCTTCAAATCCATGTTGACAACAATACAAACACTATAAAAACTAGCTGAGCATCCATCAACTGATTTGCAATACCAATATACCATTACGAATTTACGAGAAACCTAATTTCTTTCAAAGCTTGCATTTTTTGTTCCTCAGTTATTCAATAGTTGTAATATTTTCAGTTCTTGTAGTCAACACGGATTAAAGTGAAAACACGAAAAGGTGTTGGTTAAAATTTGCATATTAGCAGATCATGAGTTCTTGTTTTAATAGCTGTAAAACAGATTATCTAGTTTTTGAAAGTATCTAGTAAAGAAAATTAATTAGGTCAGCAATTACCTTGAAAACCTTAGGTTCGGTATCTGTTACAACAACTTCTCGATTATCTTCCTCCCATTCATAAGAAAATTCACTTTCAAACACAGGAGAACGAGCAGCTAATACCAATTTATGTGCATGGAACTTTTGCCCATGAACATTAAAAGTAATATCAGAACATTCCTCATTCTCCAACAACATACCAAAATGGGAGCCAATATCCGATTCAGGAACCTTTATAGAATGCAGTCTTGAACAATCAATCGCAGAAACTACAACCCCAACAGTACAATGAATTTTCAAGCAATCATCCTTCAGGAAATTAGACGATTCAAGCATTGCCCGTCTGAAGAAACGCTTATAACCCCTAAAAAAGGTAACCAATTCAAGAAAATCATCAAACACAAGAACCCCTAAAAATACTAAAAATTCGAGAAATTCAAAAAAAAGCAGAAGAATTACGATTACCACATGCTTCCGCGATACTTGAGCGTGTAAGGACCACTCTCAAGAGAGCGATCGAAGTGGCTATGAACTTTATGCTTGCCTTCGCCACTCTGATCGATCAAGGTGAGTTCGAACAAGGCACGAACATCAGTGCCCTCGCTAGCTAGGGCAATAAAGACGGAGACATAAGAGGAATTATCCTCAGGATTCTTGCCGTCGGGGTAGAAGTAAATGGCCCACTGGTAGCCGCCGACGGTGAAATTGTCGCTGGCGATGTGCTTGCCGACGCCGATGCCCTTGGCCAAGGAGTAGCCCTGGATGGTGAAACGGTGAGAGCCGTTCACGGTTTCGGTTATGGAGAAGGAGGTGGTGGGGGCACATGGCGGAGACGTGCTGGGGGGCATGGGAGGGAAGCGATTGAAAATCCAAAGGGGAGGATTTGATTGGGATTTGGAAGGAGATGGATGAATAATTGCAGGGCAAGGACAGAAAGGGAAAGTGAGTTTCTAAATAGGAAGGTAAAGTTGGGGATGGGGCATGGGGCCCACTCCTTAATTACAATTAATTAAGTAATCTAATTAAGTTGCCAAATTATGATCCACATAATCAATTTGTCAAATTTTTTTATTAACGGCCACTTAATTTTACTGAATAAACATGTAGAATATATTAATCAGAATTAATAACAGCTTTAATTAAAAGTGGATAAGAATTAAATTACGGTTTCCTATTTATTGAAGAATCAGTCGCTTTAGTTAATAAAAGAGCGGCATGATTCGCATACCTTCGAACAAAAACTACATGAATAACAGAAAAATATTTAAGTAGTTCCTTACAATCATCTATAATAGATCCTACTGGTACTAAAATTAAAGGGTTATTATTCAAAGCATGGACGATATTCAGCGCATCCAGTTCCACTATGATGTTATCTCGATTTGAATTCTTTAGCCAGCTTAACGCTTCCTTGCATCTCATTGCTTCAGCTGTAAGAGCATCTCCACGACTAGTCATAAGAAGTGATCTTGCAGCAACAAAAGATCCATGTGAATCTCGAATAATACACCCATGACCAAGTCTATCACCATTGCTAAACACGCTTGCATCAACATTGCATTTTATCCAACCTGTGGGTGGTCGTCTCCACTTAACTGAAAAAACAGCAACTGCGGGACTGCCATTGGATTGGTTGGAAGCACTCCATTCAGTGAGAAAACCGAGACCATGTAGAGCAACTTGAGGAGCGGTACGAAACTTGCCTTCCCAAACAAAATGATTTCTTCTCGCCTAAATGGTCCAAAGTAAACATGAAGCTTTCTCAACCAAGTCAGAGTTATGTAAAATAACTCAATCCCACCAGGTGGAGAGATTATTTATATTTTGGGGCCAACCCTCACCGAATAATTCAACCCAAATTGGATGAACAAATGGGCAAGAAAGGAGTGCATGATACGCATCTTCAACTCCATCACCGCAATAAGGACATAGTGTATTGACTTGGATATGTCGTTGTGCTAGCCTTGATAGTGAAGGAAGGGAATTTATGGGGACTTTCCAAAGGAAAATTGCAACCCGGGGAGGTACTTTATACCGCCAGACCTACTACCAAGAGAGACTCTGAAAATTTGAAGGTAATGCTGAAAAAGTCGTACCTCTTTACAACTCATAATAGCATGACTTGACCGAGAACAAGCCTGAGTTTTGAATTTCTAATAAGCTTGGTCAGGAGTGGAGAACCATGCAAGAGGGATGCTACGGATGTGGGCTTGATCTATTGCATTGAACCAAGAAGAAAGAATGTTATCATTCCATGACTTGCTATTGTTATTAATTAAGGTTGCCACTGTAGCATTTTCGAACTTTAATTGGGGTGGTGATCTAATAAAGGAGTAATCAATTTTAGGAAGCCGGTGATCTTGCCAAATGCTTATACTAGATCCATTACCAACTCTCCACCCAATGCCTTGGTCAATAACCTCCTTTGTAGAGAAAATACCTCGCCAAACAAAACTCGCATTAGCTTTCATAGTTGACATGTGGAAAGAGCAATGGGGAAAATAACGAGCCTTAAACAAACGTCTAACCAAAGAACTAAGCTCAGAAATGAACTTCCAAGATTGTTTTGCAAGCATCGCTATATTGAAAGTCTTAAGACAACGAAAATTTAGCCCACTTTTTTCTTTCGATTGACAAAGCCTTTCCCATCTCATCCAGTGCACTGAAGACCCCCACCAAAACTTTGAAAAAAATTTCTCGAGGTTATCAATTACATGGGAGGGCAACTTAAAGACTTGCATAGTATACGTCGGTAAAGCTTATGCCACAGATTTGAGAAGAACCTCTTTACCAGCTTGGGAAAGGTTTCTTTTATTCCAACTTTAAACCCGCTTGTGAGCTTTTTCGATAATATGGTCAAAGACGGAATTTTTAGATCTGCCAACAAGAGAGGCAACCCAAAGTAATTCCCATGATTCTGCACTTCCTCAACTCCCAAACACTGAATAATGTCATGTTTAGCTATGGAGGGAATGTTAGGACTAAACACAATTGAAGACTTGTTGTCATAATTATTTTGCTGGCCTTAAGCATGTTCATATGTCAGAAAACAATGCTTAAGAATACCTGCTTCAATCAGATTTGCCTTAAAGAAAAAAAAGGCTATCGTCTGCAAAGAACATGTGAGATATAATAGGTGCAGTAGAGGCGATCCTGCAGCCGTATAACATACCCTAGTGCAACTCGATCCTGAATCAATTGAGATAAGCCCTCTGCACAAATAAGAAAGAGGAAAGGGGAGATAGGATCTCCTTGACGAATGCCCCTTTCAGGCTTAAATTCTTGAAAATCACTATCTTTATGTGAGATTTTGTATGAAACTGACGAGATAGAAAGCATAATAAGCTCAGACAAAAATTGAGGGAAGCCTAAACGTAGTAACATAGCCCTGATAAATTCCCACTCCACCCGATCGTAAGCCTTTGCCATATCAACTTTCAAAGAACCCATAACAGATGAACCCAATCTTTGTCTATTCATGAAATGACTTATTTCAAAGCCTATCAAAATATCATCAGTGATAGCACGCCCAACAATAAATGCACTTTGAGCTTCTGAGATAATCAAATCCATAACAGGTTGAATACGATTCATAATAGTTTTTTTATAAGATTTAATAAAGAACATTACATAGCGATATAGGCCGAAGATCATTAACTCTAGTTGGGACTTTTTTTCTTAGGAATGAGGACAATATTAGTAACATTCAAATCATCTGGGAACTGCTTATTATGTAAACAATTAAGGCACAAATTGGTTACCTTAGGGCCGATAATGTCCCAAAAAAGTTGGTAGAAGCCTGGGTTAAATCCGTTAGATCCTAGAGCCTTATCAGGTTGCATTTGAAAAATAGCCAATTTGATATCATCTGTTGTGAATGGCTGTTGAAGTTTAACGAGATCATCACCATGGATTCGTGGTTGAGTAAGCTCAATAATCGGCTCTATTACTACACCTCTAGACTGAAATAAATTGGTGTAAAATTGTTGAATCTCCTCCTCAAGTCCTTGTCCCCATTTAAGCCAAAAATTATCTGAATTTTGGAGCCTTTGAAAAGCATTTTTCTTTCTACTTGAATAGGTCGAACGATGAAAGAAAGTGAAATTCATATCACCAATTTTCAGCCACATTACCTTGGCTCTCTGTCTCCAATAAGACCCCTGCTGGTGAAGTAAATTGCTAAGCTCTTTCTTTTTTTCCACAAATTCAACAACATTTCTCCAACCAGGTCTCGCTTTTAGGTCTATAAGTTTAGCTCGGCATTGGCGTATTTGGTGCTTAAATCTGCCCCTTTGAACTCGGCCCCAACTCGAAAGTTCCAGCCATAACTTCTGAAGTTTTTCCATCATAGATAGCCAGCTTGCAGCAGTCCAAACATCCTTAACCAACTCCTTGCAACCCTGAATAGAGGCCCAAGCATTCTCGAAGCAAAAGGAATGTGTTTTGTATATTTGAGTTGCTGAAATGTGAAGTAAAAGAGCAGTATAGTCAGATTCATTCATGATAATATTTTGGATCCATGCATCAGAGAATAGCTCAGTCCATTCTAAATCTGCAACCGCCCTATCAAGTCATCCACCCATCCACTTCGCCGTACCTCTCCCCCTTTCCCATGTGAACTCGTACCCAGTTATGCCTAGATCGTGTAAGCCACAAGATGCCAATGTCTCTCGAAAACCATTAATCCATGCAATTGGTCTCGGGTTACCATCCACCTTCTCATCGGATGACAACATGATATTTGAAATCTCCAATAATGCACCAAGGGAGATCGTTTTGGCTATGCAGCTGACTTAGGCAATCCCATGATTCCCGACAACGTCATAATGAGTTCTCCAGAAAGCCATAAAAGCATGTCAATCTCCAATGGGCCTCATCAAGCAGCACGGTTACATCAATAAAATTCTTCGAAAACTTCCACAGTTGCACCAAATTTTGATTACGCCACAATAAAGTTAAGCCACCACCGTGATTCGTATGTGGGACATAAAATAATCCTTCAAAGTGGATCCTCCTACAAACCTTCTCAACAACATCCTTATCTACTTTAACTTCCATAAAAAAAAACCAACTCGGGATATGTGCGAAGACACTAAGTCTTCAAGTTCTTGGACTGTGGGATCCATACCCAACAGTTCCAACTCAACAGTTTCATTTAGAATCACGAGCTCTTCCATCAGAGCCGGCTTTCACATGGTAAGAAACGTGACTGTGAACATTCTCATTGAGAACCATATCAGAATCTTCCGTAGCCACACGTTTTCTCTTAGGGTCCATTATGGAAGCCCCAATCACATACTCGCCGATCTCCAACTCACGCCTTTGCATGAGGTGCTTGTCTGAAGTAATGTCGGCGGCGATCTTATCATCCAAGCTGACTTGAAAAACACTAGAGGAGCCTATTGGAATTAGTTTATTACCTGCATCATCTCTCAGCCAACTATCTTCCTCAGTTACCATATTCTTCTTCAATTGAGCTTTAATGGAATGATCATAAAGCTTTTAAAGAGGTGCTTTACTTGAGTAGGCAATTGGGTAATCAATATCTGTATGTGAAAATGCCCCACAAGTCATACAAAGAGAAGGCAATCTCTCGTATTGAAAGTTCACCAATAGTTGCTTGCCTTCATTCACACATAATTTCATTCTCATTCTCAGAGGCTTATTTATATCCACTGCTACCCTAATTTGAAGATATGTAGGGTTCGAGATCTTAAAGTTATTCTCATCGGCTTCGATACACTGACCAATATACTTTTCCATAGCTTCGCAGAGATGACTAGAGATAAAACCTACTGGAATTCTAAACAATTGCACCCAAAAAGGAACTGGGCTATCCGGCAGTGACTTAAGGTCTTTATGAATATCTCTCGGAGTAAGAATAAGGAGTTTTATATTCAAAGACCAAGGAGAGCCTCTCCAAACTTTCTCGTAATCAATACGATGGAAGAACTTGATAAGGAAGCGAGTACTTGCACCTAATCTCCTGAAATTAATACCTTCTTTAGGTCGCCAAAGATTTGACAACGTTCTTCTAAAAGCCCTTCTCATCAAAAGCTTTATCAGTCAGCAGATGTTTGACGTAATGATATTATTATGAAGGGGGTGCTGCCGAATATGGATGGTTAACTCATCCTCTTCATCGATTGCTAGAGCTTCACAGTGTTTTCGCAAAGACTCCTCATCATCCATGGTGGTAAAGGACAACAGATGGTTGACGGAAAGTAATGTTAGGTAACCTGAACCCTAGTTCAGACTGGCGGCAGAACGGCTACAACAGAAACCCTAGGGCTACACTAATTTTTAATGAATTTAATTCCACCAGTATTACCTTTATTAAGGGCCAGTTTGGCATTATTGTTTGAGTTGCTTTCAAAATCAGTTGTTCTCATAAATTTTTAATCTACATATTTTAGCTTTGAACAACATATTTTGATCTTTCATACTAATTAATTAAACTATCTGATTTACTTTTTCCAAAATCAAACCTGCAACTTTAAAAAAAACTTGAAAATGGAGATTTTCAAAAAAAGCTGCAAAAACACACACACAGCCAAACTGACCCTAAATGAACTAAGGATCTGCTTTTTTTTAACTTTTTAGTATGAATTTATAACAATACAATATTGAAAATTATTAAATTGAAAATAAGTTAGAATTAAGTAAAAAGAAGACTAATTGAAAGTAGTCCAAAAATATATCTACAAAGTGGGGTGGAGAGTGGGAGGTTAAATTTTGAGCTCTTGTAAATGTTATTAGCCAAATCCTCTTTTGATGGATTTCTCACAAATTTCGAATTATATAATAGTTTTTTAATTTTACACATCTTAAACACACATTATCATTCATATTTAAATAAATTTTACATTGACTTTATTTTTTTAGTTATTTTATAAATATCACCATTTGATTATTTTTTTTTAGGAAAAAGATATGGATAAAATTATGAGAAAAGTAGATGGATAATACAAGAAGGTGGCGTGGTCATCCAAGCACCCGTTGCCTCATCTAAGTGACACTTCGAGCAAAATTATGCGCTATGTTGTTTGCGTCTCTAGGAATTAAGCTAAAAATGCAAGAAATGAAAGTATTGGATAAAGCCTTACATTCCGAAACTATAGAATCAAAATATGAGTAGCCCACATCATGCTCTTGCAACGCTTCAAAGAGGACTAAATTATCAAACTCGATTATTGCTTGTGGAAAACCAATGTTCTTTAGCCATGACAAGGCCTCACGAACCGATAGAGCTTTAACCTCAAGGATTGAGCTATGTGGCATTAGAATATCCGCCTTTGACGAAACAAATGTTCCACCTGCATTTGGCACCACCAATCCATAGCATACAGATTCCCCATTCTGAAACAAAGCAATATCACTATTGCATTTAATATATGGAACATGCGGGATTCCCATCTCGATAAATCCGCATCCGACTGATCCATGTCCCCTCGCGACCCAAGCTGCCACCGTTGAGATGATGTCCCAATAATATGCACATGCCTTGTTATGGCCGCTGCAATTTGCCACTGATTCCATGTTGTCAAAGCCAATCCGAGAACCGATCGTGGTTATGTGTACACATTCTGCCACACGATTTTGTTCCTTGCAATCCAAATTGCCCACAAAAGGTATGCCGCCTGCTGCAAGAAAATACATGATTTATTCCTAAATCAGTCATCGAAACATAGCTCAACTATATCATAATGATTGCCCAAAACAGATTAATCAAAGGCATTCCAAACAGCATGTGCAAAGTTGCATTGAAAAGGAACATAAATAACCGATTCAGACTCAAGATTACAGCATGGACAAAGAGAATCATCCACAACCCGCCGCTGCAGAAGATTAGTACGAGCAAGAAGAACATTACTACAAGCATGCCAAATGAAAGTTCTAATTTTTAGTGGAGGCCTTAACTGCCACAATTTGTTTCAAAATAATTGTACAGTCGGCAAACTATCAGTTCTAGTGCAAGATAATGCTCTATATATTGAATTAACCGAGTAAGAGCAGCTTGCCTCCATTGGCCAGAAGGGATTGT
This sequence comes from Euphorbia pulcherrima, assembly GCA_947683365.1. Taxonomy (NCBI): domain Eukaryota; kingdom Viridiplantae; phylum Streptophyta; class Magnoliopsida; order Malpighiales; family Euphorbiaceae; genus Euphorbia; species Euphorbia pulcherrima. The sequence continues at coordinate 38,937,277 of CANTUS010000008.1, read as the reverse complement.
CATTACACGGAGAACTCAACAGAGGTGTATGAAGAATAGCCTGAGCCTCGTTATCTGTAAAAAATTCAACAATCAAGTTTTGATTCCAAAAATTATCATGAATAAGGAACTGCACTCGTCTATGACTTAAATCAGCATCATCCATCCTACTAAGAACGGTTCTACTCTCACTTCTAACCCACACATCTCTAGTAATAAAAATTGATTCACCATTTCCTACACGCCACCTATTGTGATCTTGGAAAAACTTCATAGCTGAAAAAGTACTCCTCCAAACATAAGTAGGAGTATAGTTCAGTTCGGCATCCATGACCGAGCCACTCCTGAAATATCTAGAAGAATAAACCCAGCTAAAAAGCGAGTCAGGGTAAACAAGAAACCTCCATAATTGTCTCACAATGAGAGCAATATTAAAATCCTCTATATTTCGGAAGCCCATACCACCAAGCTTTTTTGGATGACATTGTAAATCTCATCATTGCCAATGAATACCAAGACGGTCCCTATTATTAGATGTCCACTAGAAAGAATTCAACAATTTATGAATGGAGTCACACAAAGTAGCAGGTAAACGGAACAGTGACATTAAGTAAGCCGGTATAAATTGTAACACCGATTAATTTAACACCTCTCTTCCACCCCAACTAAGAAATTTACTTCGCCAAGTGTTAATCCTTTTCCAAATTTTATCATGAATAAAGTCGAAAGAAGCAATCTTACTACGATCTACAGACATAGGCATTCCTAAATACATAGAATGAGGGTTAGTAGTCGATATATTCAGGAAACAGACATAGGCATTCCTAAATACTTAGAATGAGGATCAGTAGTCGATATATTCAGGAAATCACACAGTAACTACTTGTAGTAGCCATCAAGATTAGGACTAAGAGAAACAGACGATTTGTGGAGATTTACCATCTGACCTGATTCTCTCTCATATGCCTGTAAGCATTCTTGAATATGCTTACACTCATCAAGATGGGAACAAAAAAATAAGTAAGAGTCATCTGCAAAGATCAAGTGGGATATATAAGGTGCATCCCTAGCCACCATACATCCCTGAATCAAACCCCGACTCTCTAGATCAGACAAAGCAGCAGATAAGCCTTGTGCACAAATGATAAAAAAAAGATAGGGAGAGAGAGGATCACCCTATCGAAGGCCCATTTTTGGAAAAACATAACCAAAATGCCTACCACTTGTGCAAAAAGAGTAATTGACAGAGGAAATACACATAAGCATCCACGAGATCCATTTTGAGGAGAAACCCATACGATATAACACAATCCTGACATATTCTCATTCAATTCGGTCATAGGCTTTTGCCATATCTAATTTCATTGCAACCAAACCATCAAATTCAGTATTTTTACGATGTAAGCAGTGGCCAACCTCATAAGCAATAGACATTATCAGTTATAAGTCTAACCAGAATAAAAGCACTTTGATTTTCAAAAACCACATCATACAACACACATTTCAAGCGATTAGCTAGACTAATCAAATGTTGATGAATAATAGGGTAACTTTCAATTTACAAAAGTTATCAAAACATTCACCATTTAATATGATTTTTTTATAATAACTATTAAATCGGTTATTTTATTAACACAACAAACCTCATATTATTTTATTCATTATATATATATATAAAAGTAAAATATTTTTTCACTTATAAGTTATAACATATACTCCCGAAATTATATGATTGTTATCTAGTTTCGTAAATCACTTTAATTATATTGAGCAGCTCAAAAAAAACCCTAACAGTTTAAGAACTCTCATCTCCCCCCGCTTGTAAGTTTATTAGGGAGGGAGAAAAAGTCTAACAAGATTTTTTCTCCCTCCCACCCTTTGTTTTCTTTTTTTTATTTTCTTTTTCTTATTTAGGTGTGAAAATAATCTGCATCCAAATCTTTTTTATCTTCCACACACGATCGTCTTCTTCAATCACGGATCTGTTGCTGCATAACTCAATCTTGATTTACAACTGGGTTGGACTTCATCCTCCTCTTGTTGATCTTTCACAGTAGACACCCAGATTTATCTTCCTTTCAGCAAGATCGTTTCAGATCTGCAATCCTGGTTGATATTATGGCCCAAGCAAATATTCTTATGGCAGTGGATCTTCGAAATCGTTAGTTGGAGGTTAAGAAAATATAGGATGCAACGTTTATCTTTTATTTTCTTAGTAAGTCTTATCTAGAGGCATGTTTGTCTTGCTGCATAAGCAAGTGTAGTATGTTAGTGTTTATTTTATTTTGTCCGGTGTTTTAACTCCGGTAGTCGTTGGTTTGCTTTTACTTTTAGATTGTCTATATTTTTCGGTCTGCAAATCATGCTGTAAAGTTCTTAACTAGAGCACCCGATTCTTCAACGTATAAAGAGACCAAATCCACCTTCAATTAAAACTATTATTGTCTATAATTTATATAATAAACTATATTCTTTAATAAAAAAAACTTATACTCCCGAGTACATACGGAATATATTATAGTTAATGAGAAAAATGGATAAAGTAAATTCAAATCAGATGAAAAGTAAAAATTAAAAAGAAAATTTGGAACAGTAAAGCGAGTCGAAAATCCAAATATATTGCCGTCTTCCGTCTTCACGCAGCCGCGCCGCCCCGCTGCCTCCAGGCTTCCCCTGTGCTCGTGTACCAATCAGAATACCAGGTAAACTACGAGAGACGTGCTTTAGGTCCCATATTATTATAGGATCATGCTTAATCAGTCTGCTTTGCTCTTACTCAGTGTCTAACCTTACTGCCGCTCAATGTCTAACCTATAATTTATTCTACATGTCGAAGATTTGATTTGATGTTCTATGCTATTATATGCTGTTATCTCTTTAGTTCATTTCCTTCTCTCGATGACCATTTGTTCTCGCAATTACTTGTTGATTGCTAATTGTGGATGGGGTATTTTTTTGGTTTAATTAGGAGCTGAACTTTTCAAGGTTGTTTTAGATCGGAAATGATAAATGAAGGTGTAAAATGTTCCTAGCGGACTAGTTAGTGGTAGTACCTTTGTTTATTGATGAATTTGAATCTGAAACAGAAGGGGCTAGATTAGATCTTTACTTGTGTGTATTTGGCTCTAGGTATTCAACTTGCACTAACTTGTTAATTGTATTCAGCCTAGTTTACAATATAGTGTCAATGGATTAAATATGCATTTTTATGTGTTTGTAAAATTTCAACGCTTTCTTAAAGGCTTTTTGCACACGGAATTTGGAATTAATGCTAAGTCAATTCATTTGCAAATGATAGCATATACCTTATGGTGGATTTCTGTGTGAAAATTCTAGGATTGATGGATGATATACGTACGAACAATGGCTTAGAAGTTTATTAAATATAGAATGAACAAAAATCTTATGATGATTGATGAATTTGTGTAAGCTGAATGAAGTTTGAAGATTTCGTGTTATGTGGAAGTGTTTCTTAAATCTGGTTGGATTGCCATAATCATAGATGTTGGAAGTCGCAGTAAGATAGTCATGGTTATTTTTGGCCTCGCATGAAAGAAATTGTAGGTAACATGTTCATAAATTAAAATTAGTGCACTATCTTTTATGTTGAGAGGTTGTTCATTTTTCTTTCCTCTTTTACCTTTTGAGTCGTATTTTGTTGGTGTTTCATGGCTAAAGTTTCAGCATGGCCCCATCAAAGATGTGGACCTTTTTCATGCTTTATTGGTTTTAGAAAATTGTTATTAACAGCAAGGTCAATTGAGCTACAAAACTGCAAATTGACATTGAAACTATTTCAGGACCAATTGAATTCATAAAATGTATTCCTGGGTCTTAAATACAAACACTTTCATTTAAGTTAATGAACTTGGCAAACCTATAGTAACCAGATAGCAGGAGTTCAAATTCAGTTTTGATAGCATCCTGTGCATAGATTTCCATAAGCTATTTGCTCCTTATCCTCTTTGGCTCCCTAGTACCCTCTCTCTCTCTCTCTCTCTCTCTTGTTAATTGAGGATCGAAAAGGATTTGTTAGTACCCTCTCAATTAAGGTAGAATGCTTCGGAAACCCTCACTGGAAAGCCCCTGATAAGTTATACTCCTTATTTTGTCTCTACAGTGATAATACTTGGAGAAATATATGCCAATTTACAGCTTGTTAGTAAGTTTCTGATATTATCGTTGTGACACTTCCGATGCACTTATTAGCATGGTTTGGCGCTTCCGTGGGGGGTACTGTAATAGGAGGATCTATCAGTTTTTGAGTCTGGAATTTTACTTCATCAAGTTTGGTGGAGGTTGTCATACTTTAAGAAAAGAATGGAAAAGGATTGAGAACTGTCAAATTTTTTTATTAGTTCCCTTCTTTCTCCCTGCTTGTTATCTGTTAGCTAGTGTTTGTGACAATGTCGTTGCCGCTAAAATATTTTCACTTTCCTCATGGGCCGTAGTTATGTATTTCGATAATAACTTATTTTTATTAGTTCCCTTCTGTCTTTCTCCCTGCTTGTTATCTGTTTGCTAGTCTTGCAATTTGCTGCTCGTTAGCTTTTGTTTGTGACAATGCCGTTGCCGCTAAAATATCTTCACTTTCCTCAGGAGCTGTAGTTATGTATTTCAATAATAAATATTTTCACTTTGCTTGTTGCATATGTGTAGCATTAACTCGTATTACAATTGCTTTTTGACTAGTGGCTATAACTTTCCCTCTGCAGTTTGGCGACTGCTTTTTTTTCTCGGATTGGCTTGGGTTTAAGATTACTGAACTGAATTGTACTTTGGTTACTGTAGGGGTCTGTTGTCTATAACAGCAGTCTAACCTTATCGCACAATCTCAACTCAGGGACATATTCATCAGCTCTCGCCATGCCCTCTGCGGATCCTGTAACCCCAAAAGGGTCAGATCAATCAAGCGAATCCTATGTAGAGAACATAAAGGAAGATGAGACAAAAGAGAAAGAGGGTGACGAGGAAGAGGAGGGAGAGTGCGGATTTTGCTTGTTCATGAAGGGTGGGGGATGCAAAGATGAGTTTATAGCATGGGAGAATTGCATAGAAGAGGCAGAGAAAAACAAGGAGGATATTGTAGACAAGTGCTTTCAAGTGACTGGGGCCTTGAAGAAGTGTATGGAAGCTCATGCTGATTACTATGAGCCGATTTTGCGGGCTGAGAAAGCTCAAGAAGAGGAAGAAGCTATGAAAAAATCAGATGCAGAAAAGACCGACTGTAAATCTGATCCAAACTAGGCTAAGAAGGAAACACAATAGGCTGTAGTTCTGAGGTTTTTGAAGAACACCTCAATATGGCAGGCATAAAATACTTGATTTTGGAGATTGAATTTCATAACTAATTTGCAGCCATGATTGATTGGCTTGATTAAGATAAAACTTCCGATTTACAGTTTAGATGTTGAGCATTCGGATGCAAAGCGGAAAACTATTGTTTTGTAACAAGTTTCAAAATAAAGGTACAATTTGTCTTTATAAATATATTATGGTGCGTAAAACTTAATTCAATTGTGATAGGTGAATTTTCTGCATTTTACAGTTCATCAACTCAACTGAACTGTCTTGGAAACTTTGTTTAGAATGCTTGTATATGCTTTTTTCCTCTTTTCAGAAAGAATTACATTTTCTGGACATCAGGGCATAAGATCACTTTCTAATAATAAATTTCTGACACAACTCAATTGCTATTTTTGTTACATTTATAACATAGATACTGTCACATAAATAACATACGAAACAATTTTTATGCCATAACAAGGTTTTTATAGACATTTTTGTTACTCCATGATATTATGACATAGCATGATATACAAGTATCCCTGGAATTCCCATAACCAAGTCTTAAGGCAAGTGCAGCCATTCTCCATTACGAGGAATGAACACGGGGAATGGTCGATAGTATTCCTCCGAATGGGTGTTCCTCATATAGGGGGAATGGATCTATTCCCCATTTTGGGAAATAAATTAAAATAATATTACTTTTTGTATTTTTGTTGTTTTTTACTTTTGTTTTGTTATTCTTTTTGTTTTTTTAATAGTAAGATATTATTAATTTAAAGGGAATTTGAATTGGGGAATGTAAGACATGGAAGATGGTTGGAGCAAAAACATGATATATTCCCTAAAATAGGGTTCGAGGAATAAAATACGGGGAATATGGTTGGACTTGCTCTTATAATTTTTTGAGCGGTGTTTTGTTTGATTGATCTGATAAATAGCCAAGTAGGTTGTTGCTGCAAATAGTCACCTTGTACATTTATTTAGGCGTTCAATGACAGACTGAGAGTGGCCCTGTCCTCGCTGCAGCTTTAAATAATGCACATTGAATATACAAAATCCTAGAAAAATGGAAGAAAGTGTAGAACTTTCACATCTAGAAAAGCTTCACTGTTGAATATCTTGAGTTGTCTGCTGTTTGATAGATAGTATATTGAATGCAAAAGGAGCTAGTTCTGTGTTGTTAAACAGGAGACATTATATGTGCTGTATGAAACCCAATGATTATTACATGGTAGATTTGAAAAATGAAGAGATGAAGAAGTAATATCCTTTGAAATGACAGAAGGATCACACAGAAGGAGGGGGTGTCTGTGTCTGGTGCCCTGTAATGGTACAAATGACAGGTAAGCACGCACGTCTAAGGGTTGGGTTTGGGAATCCCACACGCCACGCCCAGCACAAATCTTGTGCCTTCTTCTCCTTCTTCACATTTTACACCAACACTCACACGCATACTTCCTTTCTTTTCTTTTACTCTTTTTTTATTACTTCCTTTCAACTAATTTTCTTTATTCTTTATTTTTAATACTCTTTTCACATTTTCACATCTACATCAATTCCTTGCCATCCCCTTTTTTTTTATTATTCTTTTCTAGGTCTAATGCATTCGTACCCTCTCTCTATTCTTTTGGACTATACTGAACTGAACTGAATAAAATAAACCTGAACTGAATTTATTAATTATACATATTAATAAATCTGAATTATTATTAAAATAATAATAAAAAATCAATTATTTTTAAAACTAATAATCATAAATACTAATAATTAAAATAATAATACTAAATAATATTAATTAGTTTAAATATATAATAATAAAATGAATAATATCAAGAGTTTCATGCAAATTAATTGGGAAGAAATGAAGACCAAATAGGATTTTATTTTTCTTTTTACTTTTTTTACCTTAAAAGTGTCCTAATTAAATTAAAATATTAAGTCAAATTAGTATGACAATTGATTAGGAGAAATTAGTATTTAATCATAAAGAAAATAAACATTGTTAATTATCATTGTATATATCTCCTATTGAACATGATATTGAAAAAATTAACTCTGCATCTATTTTAAACATATTTCATTTCTACTCTATATACAATCCTTCTTATAATAATTCTAAGCAAATCAATTGGGAAGAAACCAATACCAAATATGATTTTATGTTTTACTATTTTTGTATCTTAAGAAGAATCCTAAATAAATTAAAGTATTAAGTTAAATCATGATGAAAATAAATTAGGAGAAATTAGAATTTCATTATATGGAAAATCAATATTGTTAATTATTATTTTATAATTCTTATGTAGATTGTAGTGCATATTAGAGCATCTCCAATAAATTCTGGGTTCTAAATTGATGTGGCATGCGAAATAGAAATTCAAATTGATGAGATGTCAAAATAGACAAGAAATTCTAAAATCTAACTACAATAGCTTATGTATTTAATTAATAATTATATTTTTTAAAAATAAAATAATAGTAAAAAAAACTAAACAACTTATTAGATAACCTCTAACTATTAAAATATTATTATTCAATCTTCTCTTTGATTGTCTATTTGTGGAAGATCAAATAGACAATGTTTAAAATTTAAATGACACCTCATATTAGAAAGAATAATTAGAAGATCTATTGAAGAGTACTTTTTTAATTTAATGTCCATTTTTACTTATGTGTCAAGAAGGGAAATAGAATAAAACATCTATTGGAGATGCTCTTATACATGATATTGAGGAGAAAAAGTACACTTGACATTTTTTTAATTACAATGTACTGATTTTACTAAATTTATACATTGTAACTAATTTATAAATTACAAAAAATATTATTTGATATTATAATTATAATTAACAAAATTAAAATATATTAGTAATAATCATTAATAATTAATTTTCATTATAAATGATAACTATTATCATAACAATAAAAATAATAATTATTATTATTACAATTAATTTAGAATAATTTAATATTATTTATTTTATAAATATTATAGTAATATTAATTATATTATTAAATTATTAATTTTTTATATCAATACTTTTTATTGTTATTTATTATTATAATCAATTATTATTATTAAATTAGAATGATAATTTTTATTAATTTTTTATTAATTAGGATTATTCACTATTTATATTAATAATAATATTAAAGACTGAATTAAACTGAATCAAATTGTAGTTCAAAAGAATAGGGCCTTAACCCCCTTAACTTGGCAGCTTTTATCACTTGACGCCTCCAACTTACAGATATTTTTACCAACCACCTTAACTTGGCAAAAGTGTTCAGTTCATTCCGCTCAGTGTCATGTGTCACCTTTCGATTGGATAGAGGAAAATAAAAAAACTTGACATCTCGAAAAGTCAAACCAGTCACAAGGTGACAAGTAGTAAAAGCTGCCAAGTTGAGAGGGCTAAGTATGCATTAACCCTTCTTTTTACCGTCTGGTCGAATGTGGACTTGAGCACACTCAGTCCTGACACTTTCAGTCCTCTAGACGAAATAAGAAACAATAGCCTCTTTAATTATAAAACTACTTCCAATTAATAAATGTTGTTATGGAGCTTAGGCCATCACACTCTTATCTTATCCTATATACACGACTGACCCTAAAAGTTATTTTATTAACTTATCTCTGCTATTTCCAACCACGCTTATTGGTATCACATATAATTGTTAGTATATATCTAATTAAGCGAGTTTTTTATCATTGTGTGGGTCCATTGAACTTAGTTCATAATAAACGCTCGTTGATATATATCATTAACTAAGCTTTTTGTTATATATAATTTTAAGCAATAACAAAATTAATTTTTTAATACTTTATCAATTGATTTTCGAATGCTAGCCAAGCTCAAAAGAGAGTAAAACTCTCCTAATAACCTTTTAGATGGTTACACTCAAAGCTTGAACTCGATACACTATGTAACGTGTAACTTGGTAAATTCAAAGAATACCTTAAAAGTACAATAAAAAAAACTATCACTAGAATAGTATTGTGTCACACAATATTGGAGAAGAAAACACAATCACATAGTATTATATTACACAAGAATACAGATTTCCTAAATAAAAAAAAAAAAAAAGAAAAGTTAAGAATGTTACCAAATTGACCTTGCCAACCCCATCACAAGACAAACGTGGCATCCCTTCATTTTGTTTCGCATATATAATTCCAACCTCTTCTTCTTTCTCTTTGGCTGCTTCTTCTTGTTTCATTTCTCCGTCACAATATAACCCATATTTACAGAGCAATTAAACTCCCAAAATGGCCGACGCCACATCAGATAGCCTGAGAAAGAGAGGCTCGGTAGGCGAACCCTCGGCTCCAGCCGTAGCATCAGGAGCACCATGTGGTGCATGTAAGTTCTTGAGGAGAAAATGCATAAGTGGTTGCATATTTGCACCTCATTTTGGATCGGACCAAGGTGCGGCTCGGTTTGCTGCAGTGCATAAGGTTTTCGGGGCTAGCAATGTGTCGAAGCTATTACTTCACATTCCGGTTAACCGGAGACATGAGGCAGTTGTTACTATTTCTTATGAAGCTCAGGCTAGACTCTCTGACCCTGTTTATGGCTGCGTTTCCACAATTCTTGCTTTACAACAACAGGTAATTATTTTCGGTTTCTCTTTTGTGTTGTTTGGTTTACGGAATAATAGAATAGGAATTAACGATTTTGCAAACCAAACGACAATTTTGTTATTATGTTTTTCTTCTTCAAATGAAATGGTTATATTACAAAAGGAAGAAAATGGCATTTAGATGATTCAAGTGAGCACGTGAATCCTGATGGAATGAGGTATAATTAAACTTTTGTTGTTTGGTGCTTTTTGGAACAAGAACATGCATTCATGTACGATAGAATCGTTACTTATAATTTATTTAATATTCAACCAGTCTATAATTATCATTTCCTTTAATCAAAAAGTAATTTTGGTTACATGATATTCAGGTTACCACTTCAGCTCTTCTAAACTTAAAACAACTATAAAAATACAACTTTTAATTATCGTTGGGGTCTAGTCCGGCGACTACAACCTCCGGAGCATGGGAGGGGATTAATCGGCTTTGAGTTTGTTTTTGTATTTTTTTAAGTATATTAAAATTATATATTCAATTAAAATGTGCATTATAATACTATAAATGATAATTATCGGCTTTTAAGGTAAATAACTTACAAACATAATTGGTATACTCTTACGTAATAAAAAATTTCATTAAATATGAAATTTTATAAGTGTTTTATATTGATCTAAATTATCTCATACTTCTTATTTATTGTGATTTAGAGTGTTTTGTTTCTTAGTTTAAGATTTAAAACAAGACTTTGCTTTAGTTTTATCAAATATGTTAATATTATGAATTAAAAAATCATTTATAATTATTAGAAATACTGTATCTTGAAAAAATGCGTCTAGACACTACTTAAGACTAGGCGGTGTCTAAACAGTAATGAATTGGTTAAGTGCCTGATGCCTCGTGCCCTAGAAAAAAAAATTGTACAACAACTTATGAAATGGAACCCAAGAATAGATTTTTAAAACAGTGTGAAAAAATGATGAGAGAAATTATAAACTATGTCAAACACATCGTTACTTACACTAAACAATTATGCATGTGGTATATCTTCGTATACTTTAAAGTTCTATGTGTTGATACTAAAAGTTTAAAAGAACTAGAAATATTGTTTAAAATTTTTTTTGCCTCATATGGGATCACAGCTGCGACCCTGCCCGAGTGTGAATTCGAACCTGCGACCTCTAGGATCACAGCTTCACGGCTCAACCACTAGACCAATCATTTGCCACAAAAGAATTAGAAATATAATCAATAGTTGATTGTTTTTTATGCAACCAAAATCTGAGGGAGTAGCTCATGCTTAGCTCAAACTGTTCAAGAATAGACTTAATTTAAGTTCAATGTTAATTGTTTTTAGTAACAAAATCTTGTAATTAATTATTCAAATAGAATGTTGCATAATTTGGCTCAACTTCTCTTCACCATATCATCTTTTCATGTATCTTTATATTTTGTAAAAATAATTTAGATCAATAATTTATGTAGAATTTTTTTTTAAATTAATATATGAACACGTAGGTGGCATCTTTGCAAGGTGAGCTAGCAATGGTACAGAATCAACTAATAAACAGCAGATTTGCAATGGCAAATATGCTTCAAAACACACAACATCAACAACAGCAGCAGCAGCAACACCATCAGCAACAACAACAACAACATTTAGCAATGCTACAACCTTCTTACTCGAACAATTCATCGGCTTCTACTAATCTCATGAACATTACCAATTTCGCATCGGCCTTTGATCTTGTCGCGGATACTGCTCCATCTTCTAGCATGGACCTTCTTCAACTTTCTCGGCCATGCCACGATGATGAGGAGGACGAGGAAGAGAGCCGAATCCCGAGCACTTTTGTTGACGAGGTCCTCCATCGGAGATAATACTTCTTCTCTAAACAAGTTCTTATTTTCTTTAAACTTTCGCGCTATAATGCATGCATGTCTTAAGTATCATGCGATGCAACATACAATTTGACTTCATTTTTATATATATTCTCTAGTTCAATATCCAACAATATTGTAGTCTTGTTGCATATATCACCATTATTTATTATGTGTCTACTGTCTAGTAGGAAGAGGCTTGATAGTATTAAACATAGGAGGTTTGGATGGGCAATGGATACATGTTATTCATTTGGTCTTTGTGTTATGTGATTTATTAATTTGAGCCAAGATGTGTACGTGCTTTAGAAACCTTATTCACGGCGTGATTCACCCTAAAGGGACAAAAAAGGTGTAGCACATGAATCAAATAAACAAACAAACTATACTACTATGCCTGGAAAAAAAGTCTTTTGCAAATATGATTGATAATGCTTATTTCTCATTTTTAGTGTTTAGTTGAACTAAAAGCATGGCTTGCACATGAAGCGGAGATTCCCCAAACCTGATGAGGATATGAAATTGTTGTTAAGAATCTCTTTGGGAGATGAAACAATATATAACAAACAAAGAAATGAAAATGATTAAAGATATCGATACCTTGAGAAAGATGATACCCACGATACCACGAACAATGAGAAAAAGCATCTCCGATTATACATTATCAGTAGCAATCTAGTGGAAAGGAACAATATATAAGACAACTATACCATAACTGTACCACTGTACTCTAACTATACCACAACTATAATATAAATATACAATTGCATCATACTTATTCATACTTATATCATTATACCTATAAGTTTTATATACATTTTTCTTGAAACTAGAGTGAAAAATATATAATAAAAAAAAATGTAACAGTATTGTTTAGAAGAAAATGCTAAAAAATGAACAGATGCAAACAACATAAAGCGTATGTATTATGGACCCGAAACATTGGCATTGAACTCTTTCCCTAAAAAGTCCATAGGATGTAAATTGGGCCAGGGGTAGAAATGGGAGAACAATACGGAGTCCATGAAGTAGTTATTAGGGTTTGAAATGAGATTTGTATAAATAGAGATAAGGGTAGATGGGGGTTGGGCAGTCAGCTGCCAATCTGATTCTGAATTTTTCTGTTTTGAATTGTGTTGTTTGTAATGTTATGATATTTGAAAGTGAGAATGATGAAAGAAAAGGACTGCGAAGATCTTACAAGTCTAATGATCGAATATTTTATGTCCTCGCTGCGTTCTTTCTGATTCACTTGTTTCTTTTTTCGCATCAAAGTTATTTTTTCGGAAGGATATCTATTACACGGTTTTGGATACTCTGTATGAGATTCAAGGTTCCTCTTTCTGATACTTCATCAAGTCTTTGTTTTACTTGTGTTTTTTACAAAAAAAAAAAATCATTTTTCCCATAAGATTTGCAGAAAGGAGTCTTAAACTAGATGGAAATTTTCGATTCTTCATTCCATGTTGCAAGTCTCATGTCTGATTTTTTTGAAGTAGATAATATTGTTTTAATCTTTATTATTTTTTCCTTAATAACCATATATGTGAGTTAATTAAAGAGATTTATGATTGAAGTTGCTCTGAATGTTTTGCCTAAGCCAAAACAATGAAGAAAACATAATACTGAAATCGATTTGCTATTGTTGGTTTCATGTATTATATGTACAAGATTATTACCCCGTAGAGTGATTAGTATCTAACCTTGTTCCAATTGCAAGTAGTATAGTTCAAAGATTTACTGACTGATGCAAAATGCCAATGAAAGATTCAGAAATCGATATGTATTATTACGTCTTTGCTTTTGATATGATAATTGAACAAAACCAGTCAAAATTCAAGCACACAAGCTGGAGCTTTAACCCCAAAATCTTGAAAAAAAAGGGAGCTTTGAAAACTAACGGGAATTTCGCATTTCACACTCTGATTAGAGTCAGAATCCAATCAATTGGTTGAATGATTCAAAATATGAAAATTTCACGTGAATCCGTCGTCTTGTAATTAAGAGTTTTGACGAGTTAGCATTAGTTAATTGCATATTTAAATCGCAGAGTAATCGCTTAATTTGTTGGAATAAAATTCAATGAAATCACTGGACCATGGAGATAACGACAAGCAACATAACTTATTTAATGCGACACGAGAGCATTAATTGGCAGGACAGTTAAACTAACACAACTATTCTCGTTATTATCTGAATTATTCCTTTTATTTTCTTTTCACTATACAATTTTTCATAAATCATTCAAGAAAGCTAGAAATTTTAGGTACGAAAAATAGCCATTGTTATATTTGATAGGATATATATTTTTGGTTCGTTCTTCGTCCTTATAATTTTGAATTATTTGAGTTTTTATCTGTGTTTTTTATAATTTTTATTGGTGGTATATAATTAGATTGTTATCCGTGATTTGAGTATTATCTTTTGAAGCGGTTAGCCGATACAGTAAGCACTTTAATAAATAACCATTCAATATTAGTCGGCTATATTGAATGATTATTTATTAGGGTGCTTATAAATTTTAGGTACGAAAAATGGCCTTGTTACACATGCTCACAAATTTTTAGATAAAAGACGAAATTTCACAACTATTAGAAAAATTTACTCATTTGCACTTATTTTATAAGCCCCAAACAAGATTACGTAGGTACTTATTAATATTAAAAAAAAAATAAACAGATGGTCAGAACTCAAAACTATATGTTACCACAGAATACCAGTCCATAGACATCATTTCTTCGCTTCTTCATCAAAGCTTAGTTTCCAAAATGGCAGTGGTTGATGCTCTCGTTTCGAAAGTATTGGATACACTGATTTCTACCACGAGTAGAGAGATAGACCAAAGAATCAGACTTCTTGTTGCTATTAAGCACGAACTCGAAATGCTCACTTCCACTCTCCAATCCATTCAAGTTGTGCTCGTTGATGCAAAGAAAAGGCAACTGAAGGAGGCATCGGTCAAAATCTGGCTCGATAGGCTAAAAACCGTGACCTATGAAATCAATGATGTTTTGGATGAGTGGATTTACGAAATTCTTAAAGCTCGATTGTTACAAGGAAGGTATGGTCTTTTCGTCTCACATACTCTAGCTTTTGCTTACCTAAAGTTACTTTATGCCATCGTATTGCTGTCAAAATAAATGATCTCAATAAGAGGCTTTATTTTATTGCCATTGAGAAAGATGAGTATGGCTTCTTGTTATCGATATGTAATAATGAACAAGCCCAATGGCCTACGGGAACTAGAACCGTTGTTGATAGTATATCGGAGGTGAAAGGTAGAGAGGTCGAGAGAGAGCAATTTGTGGACTTGTTGTTGGTGGAGAGTAGACAGCTGATAAAGTTCCGTCCCATCTCGATTGTAGGGATGTGAGGGATAGGAAAAACGACACTTGCCAAACTAGTCTATAACGATGATATGATGAAGACCCATTTCGATATAAGAATATGGGTTTGTGTGTCTAAGATTAGGGTTGTCAAAGCGATTCTTGAATCCCTTGTAGTAGGTCATACACTTAACCTAGTTGAATTACGAAGCATATCGAAAATTCAACAGGTTGTTAAGGGGAAAAAGTTCTTACTTGTCTTAGATGATGCGTGGAGTGAAGATCCGAATGAGTGGAAGGAGTAGGAAGATTGTCTGATTGGTGGTTCTTCAGGAAGTAAAATTTTGGTGACCACGTGCAATGAAAATGTGGTGAAACGTATGGGTTGCATAGAGAAAGACATTCCGACTTAGATTGTTATCAGAGAAGGATAGTTGGTCATTAGTCCCTGAGCTTGCATTCTATTGGTGGTCCAGTGAAGGGAGGAAAAATCTCGAAACAATTGGTGTAGGAATCGTAGCAAGATGCGAGGGTTTGCCTCTTACCGTGAAGACAATAGCAGGTCTTTTGCGTCACAAATTGTCTATAAGAGAATGGAGAAGTGTGTTTAATGGTGAATTTTGGAAGTTGGAGGAAGCTAAACGCGACATATATGCTCCGTTATGGTTAAGTTATTATGACTTACCACGTTTTTGAATCAATGTTTGTGTAATCTTTCCTAAAGGCTATAAAATGAGCACAGGTGAATCGATTAGCTTATGGATGGCTCACTATTTTCTTAGACCAAGAAAAGGTAGACATATGGAAATGGTTGGGCATGACTATTTACATAATTTAGGCATGAGATCTCTTTTTCAAGATTTTGAAGTAGAAGAAAAATTCAATGGACCACATAAGACTTATTGTAAAATGCATGATATAGTACATGATGTTGCCCAGTTTGTGATGGAAAAAGAATGTCTTTACATAGATGTGAGTGGTACCGAAGAAGTTACAAGTAGTGTGGATGCTACATATAGTGATAATTTATATCATTTACATGGGAAGCTTGGAGAAAAAGTTAAGTTTCCCGATTCATTTTATAACTTGCAAAAATTACAGTCTATTTGTTTCACCTCTGAAAATTGATTCGTTGATTGGAGCAGCATTACCTAAGATATTCAATATAAATAATCTGATTTATTTAAGATGGTTAAAGTTGTCCAAGAATTATGCTTTGAATGAGTTGCCTGAAACAATGTGTAAATTATATAATTTGCAAAATCTAAGTGTGAATTGGTGTACTAGTCTGATACATTTTCCCAAAGAAGTAGAAGATTACACATATTTTCTGCTACCGAAAGGGATCGGGAAATTAAGTGGTCTCAATAAGTTATCACGGATCACAATTGACCCTAAATTTAAGGATGTGTTTTGTCTTCAAGATCTCAAGAACCTTATAAAAGTAGTGGGTCATTGACGATCTTTTTTATAAAAAGAGAACATGATACACTTGTCAAAGATGCAAAGCAAGCACAGTTGAAGGATAAGAAACACATCACGGCATTGAGTCTGAATTTTCCTGAAAGGGCAACAGAAGAGTGGATGCAACAAGAAGACAAAGAATTGGTCGAAGCTTTAAAGCCGCCTCGAAGTTTGAAAGTGTTAAAGAATAAATAGCTACACCGGCGCAAAATGTCCTAGTTGGATCAACATACCAACTTCTCTGACAAAGCTCAAGCTAGGGCATTGCAGAGCATTTGGCCGCCTTAGGAAAGTTGCCTTGCCTCAAGTAGATCCAATTCAATAATTTTGAAGGAGTTAAAACAGTGAATGCTGAGTTTTATGGGATGTATGGGTTCATGGAAGCATCATCATCATCAACTACGTTATTTTCAAAATTGACAAATTTGCATTTCACGAATATGATCGAATGGGAGGAGTGGAAAGATTACGACAGATATGAGGAAGTTATGCAATGCAATGCCTGAGTTATTTGCGCGTAGAGAATTATCCGAAGCTGAAGACATTGCGGAATTGTATTCGTAAAAAGGCTACATTGCATAAGCAAATTTCTTAAAGCACTACTTAAGTTAATTAACCAAATTCGCTCCTTAATCTTCTTTTCTTTTTAGATCTGAGTAATTATCTCTTTCCTGAGAATCTTGCTGAGAATAATGTATTTATTTGCATAATTTATTGTATTGTATTTGCATAATTTTAATTCCAGCCACACCAAAAAAAGGTTACTATTATAATCACTCCTTTTCATCTATTTTAAGATCAAACATTAAAAGAACAAAAGAAAAACTCTAATTCAACTAGAAATTGCTATTTACTACAATTTGTGGACCTAAGTACTGAATTGCATCCATCTCAGAATCCTCAGGCATTTCAATCTCTTCCAACCATCCATATCGGTCCCCATCCTCGACAATCGGCTTACTCGAAAACACATCGAAAGGATGGTCTTTGTAGTAAGACCCATCTCGACCGTCTTCTAAAGAATAAGGAGGTCCTAAAACATCAAGAACCGCACAAGGTGTTATGGCTGTAAATTGATGGATATTCCCGCCTGTTGTTGGATACAATACCGATGTGTTACAAGGTGCTTCGAACACATTATCCTCCACCAATCTAGCCAATATCACT
This sequence comes from Euphorbia pulcherrima, assembly GCA_947683365.1. Classification (NCBI taxonomy): domain Eukaryota; kingdom Viridiplantae; phylum Streptophyta; class Magnoliopsida; order Malpighiales; family Euphorbiaceae; genus Euphorbia; species Euphorbia pulcherrima. The sequence goes on along the minus strand of CANTUS010000008.1, from coordinate 38,919,589 downwards.
GAAGAACCGCAAAAACCAAAATATTATCAGAAATTTTAGATTGGGAATTAAGACATGGAATAGAAAAAAAATGATTACAAAAGGTTAAGTGTGTAAAGTATTTGTCTTGAATCCGTTATCACATGGAATAACCATTCCATGAAAGTTGGAAACAAATTCTTTCTATTTACCCAAGAATAGTTGTTCCATGAGATGTATAACAACTAGGAATAGTTATCCCATGCGACGACAAATTCAAGGCAAATAATGCATCATATCTAACATTCTTCCATTAATATTTATTCCATTCCACAGAATAGGAGTTTCACGAACCAAACGCAACCTAAGGTATTTGAGGGGGTACTCACCATTAGAAGGCTGCAATTCGTCTTTCTCGGGAGGGGCAACCAAGTCTTTATCGGGAGGGGCAACCAAGTCGTACGATTTGATGTGCATTGTGCCTAATAGAAGCTTATTGAATACCGTCATCCCGGGATGGTTATGGAGTGGGATCACTGCATTTGTTGGAAGAAAGAACAAGCACAACTGCACAACCATAATTTTATTATCAAGATCAGCTTTTCGAAGACAAATGTGGCTAAAAGTGAACATTGACTAGAGGGTCAATTTTTAACTTCAACAACAAATAGAAACATTAAAAATAACTATGGATGAACATAAACAAGTTAATGAATTAGTTGTACCGAAAACTTGTCGCACTTGTATATGGTAGTAGTAGTGACCCTGGGATTCTCTTTGACAACAGCTTTAGGGTTAAAAAACTGCATCTGGCTGCTTAGCCCAACATCTTCTGGCTTCATTTTGTCTGCACCATAAAATTATATACGGATATCTAGTTTAGTTATGACTCTATGCACATAGCCACATATGAGACTTCAAAAAGTGCACAAGTTTGCCAGAATGCCGCGTTTTAGCTTCTGGTTGGTTAAAATCGAGAGAAATGACATTTTTGAATAGTCAAATCCACCATAAGCTAACACTTAACATTTAAGGAGACAAATGGTGATATATATTTCCTAGCAAAATTATGGCTCCATGCACATGAGACACTTCAAACCTCACCTCCAAGTTCTCATTTTCATAACAAATAAAGACATTTATAAAACTTTGTTCATTTATATGCCCAAACTAACTACCAAGATAATTACTTTCTTGTTATAGATCTTTATTCCATAACCAAAACTAATAATGTGAACTGAGATACTATCATTTATTCATTGAAAATTGGAAAAGATTTTCTACTATACACCCATAATAGACTACTCCGAGCCAATGATATCGTGCCACATCAAGCAAAGAATCCTAATCCATTCATGAAATAGAATAGACCTCAATCTACCTATTTGGGTTAGACTTTGTAGGATAGAAAACGGCATTCTTCACGAAAAATATAGCTATTTTCTGTCCAATTTTGTGATGGACTAAGTTCATATAGATCTGACCAAACCAACTCATGTATTGCTTATGTGTACTAAACCAGCAAGCATAAAGAATTTAGATTTACAAGTTTTCCAGGCCATACAACAACAACATTACCCCAATTCCTAACAGGACTCTCACGCAAGCGGGGTAAGGGGTGGTCGGGTGTACGCATCCTTACCTCTGTGATTACAGAGAGGTTGTTTTCAATTGACCCTGGAGTGGAGTTGCAAAAGCTATCCGGACTACGTAATAAAAGAGAAGCTCAGACAGTTCAATGAATTTTGCTTAAGTTCATTATAATCTAAAGCTAAAGAATGGTGAATTTTTGGCCCTGTTGAAAAGAGTTTTCCAGGCCATAAAAAGAAAAAATCAGACAAAATTTAATGGAACAATATTATGATTCTATACATGCAAAGATTGAAATTTTCGTGATTTGGAAACACAGTAACTAGAACCAGACAAATAAAACTGCATCTATCCCCATCACACAACAGCATCAAACAACAGTATAAGATTAAGATCCTGAAATAAAATATATCACATTTTTAAAGTTTCTTTCTTCTTTAAGAAAAACTCCAAAAGTTATATCTAAATCACAAAACAAAATTAGTTAGTACTATTGATTTCAAAAAAAGTAGCAAAGAGGGAAAACAAAAATTACCAAGAATGAGGCATAATCTGTGTACATCCTGAGGCAAAGGAACGGTTCCAGGGCCCTTAAACACCTGTTTACAAGCATCGTAGAGGTGCTGTAAGGCTTTTCCTCTTTCACTCTTTTTAATCAATTTTCTTCTGTACCTTCTCTTCTTAATTACCCTGTTGGCATACCCAACTTTTTGCAACGCCTGGTAACTTCTTGATTCTGCTTCAACTGGCATATTTTGTAATTGCAGATCCAAAATAAGAACAAATGGGTAAGATTCAAATCACTTTCTTATATACCCAATACTGTATTCATAAAATTGGATAAAACCCACCAGGAAAAATCGAAACTAGAGTTGAAAATAGGGGGTTTGGCATTGGAATATAGAGAGTTAGATTGGAAAATAGGAAAAGGGGGAAAGTGAGGGATATATAAGAAGAGAAAAGGGAAAACCAGGGGCCATGCCATGTTCAGAAAAGGAGAGAAAACGACCTTCAAAAGGAAGAAAATATCATGGTTTTAATAAAAAATTAAAAAAGAGTAGAAAATGGCGCCCCCAAGATTGAGAAAAGAAACAAGCGGTTTTATAGAAAGCACCCCCTGGTTTTGATTTTGGGTTGGGATTAGATCATGAGATGACAGATAGATGAATAGAACATGGTTTCACTGTGTTATCCATCCTTTTCGTTCCAACTAGTCTATTCATTTTAAATTTTAATCCATGGACGATTAATGAAGTTAACATATTCGCATTTGTCTTTCACTTTTTACTTTTATTGATATTTGAGTTTACACTTGTTTTTTTTTTTAAGTTTTTTGCAATTGAGCTCAAATTATATGTGCACACCCTAAACTGTGTATATAATTCAAAACAGTATTCTTTAAAAACAAATGAAAACACGTAATATGTATTTAAAGTTTACTCTAAATTTAAACTCAACGATTAGGATAACACGATCTTCACTTGATTTTTATTTATTTTATTTTTAAGAAATAAAGTGTCATTTATCAGTATTTTAATTTGTGAGGATTGAATTATATAAGTAATTTCTATGGTTACTTTTTTTTAACTTATTTTATATGGGACTTATAAGAATAATAAAGAAAAATTTTATCCCACCCCGTCTGAGTGTGGACTCGAACCTGCGACCTCTAGGATCACAGCTTCAAGGCTCAACCACTAGACCAAGCTGTTGCCACTATTTTACCTTTTACACCATTAAATTAAAATAACCATCATTAATCGTATAATAAAAAAAAGTGTAAAATAATTAATTATTTATAAAAAATAAAATAATCATAAAATTTACATATATACTGCGCATCACTGAGATGTTTCTATTACAAATGTCTTATTTTTTAATCTCAAGCTCTACCGAAAAGCTTGAGAATTGCGGGAACTCTACCATGTCATGAAAAATGCGCAAGGCAATAAAAAAAAGCAAATTATTAAGGAAAATAGTTAAAAATATATTAATTAAATTTTATATTTATATCTTTAATTTTTTATTTATTTCGTGCACCCTCTAATTATTTTTAAGTTTTTATTATCAATTAATATACTCTAATACTGTTCACACTGTTTACGGTATTGTTCATGTTTTTTAAAATTTTTTGATTTTATTTTGACATTATCTTTAAACTCTTTTATTTTTTAACATGCCGCTTTAGAGTTTTTTGTTAGTGTCATTTTTATCTTTGAAACGTCTTCCATTGTAATATACATTTTCGAAAACTTTTTTTCGGCTATTTGATATCTGGTAGCTACCTAGTAAGAAGCTTATTTTTATATGTTTGAATACATGTTTTAAATTCAACGGAATCTGATATGTATCTGGTAGGATGCTGGTATATATTTATGAAATGTAATAAAAATCAAGTACAAACATAAACTTAGTGGATTGAACAAACTTTCAATGAAACATGAGATTTCCACCACGTTCCTACAAGATATTGAAACGGTTGAAAAAAAGTTTTTGAATGTATCTAGTAGGTATCTGGTAGAATGCTAGTAAATATATGAAATCTGATAAAAATATGCTACGAACATAAACTTCATGGATTAAACAAATTTCCAATGAAATATAAGATTTTTATCCAGATATCCACCAGTTACATACCAAATATCAAACAGTCGAAAAAAAGTTTTTGAAAATATATTACAATGGATGGTGTTTCAAAGATAAAAATGAGATGAACAAAATAATTTAAAACGACATGTTAAAAAATGAACGGTTTGAGAGATAATAGCAAAATACGATGAGAAAATGAAAAAAATGTAAATAATACATGAACAGTAGCATAAATAGTAGAGACCAAAACTATAACATATTACTTTAATTTTAAAATGTATTTGGTTAAAAAAATTAGAATCCAAATATTAAAATAATAAAAAATCCTTAATTTTTAGTACATTTTTATAAAAGGTTAAATAATTAATTTATATATATATATATATATATATATATATATATATATATATATATATATATATATATATATATATATATATATAGCATAGACTACTAATGCGAAAGTTAGTCTATTAATTATAGTAATTAATAAATAAGGTCAATTAACTATAGTACCTAATAAATAAAGTTCCTATTGATAAAAAAAATAAATAAAGTTTCTGTAATACAATTCAACAATAATTAATTATAAATTTATATAAAAATAAAGGTAAAAGTTATTATTATTTTATTTTTTATAAAGTAAAAATTATATCATCTTTCATCATTTGAATTAGTGAAATAAAGTTCAATTCAATGGTAATAGTAATAAAATAGGGAGAAAAAATAAAATTATCATAAAATAACCCTAAAATAAATTAAGCTCATTTCAGTTAAATTCAGAATGTGTTATATTTTGTTGTAAGTTTGAATTTCAAAAGAGATTTCACATATATATTAAAAGATGCATGACATCATAAAATTCAAAATATTAAGGATGAAGATTTTTAAAAGTTAAAAAAGTTTTATCAAACATTGAAATTTCAAATGTTCCTAAAACCGATAAAATGATTAATGTTATTGAAACTCGAGTTATCACTATTACTTCAACTATGAGTATTTTTGAATAAATATTTTTTCAAAATAAATTTATCACATCCTCATACCTTATATCTCTTGAAATTTACTTTAAAGTTACCTTCGGGAATCTTTTTCCTTAATTGAAATAACAAGTTTTTTCTTAAAAAAAAATCTGAAATTCAAAATATTAATACGTTCTAGTTTTGTTAATTTCTGTACAATTTTTATCCACAAGGAAAAATTAGTTCTTTAGTCCATTAAATAGACTTAACCATCACTCCATTTCCAAAAAAATTGACATTTCAAGTTTTTTTTTTATTTTTTTTAAAAGTTTGACATTTTGAATTATTAATACATTTTTTATCACATTTTTTTTTAATTTATTCATGTATTAATTAGAAAATAGATAATTAATTACGAGTAGTATTTATGAAGAAAGAGAATTTTTATATAAAATCTAAAGGTTAAATTAATTATTTTACAATGCAATAAATATTTTATTAATTTTAATAATTCACTGAAAAACATTTGAAAATAAAGGGAGTACTTATTTGATTTTGATGTCTGCTATATTTAGTGCAAACCTATTCACTTATAATACATTGAGCATCCATTTTTTTTAATTTGCACTGACATAATAGAAAAAAAACCTCCACCACCACTAGTGCGATTGGAACAACAAAGAATGTAATTGGAAGAATGAACATGCTTTCTAGTCATGCACGGACTGTTCAACCTTCTATTGTTTGTTAAGTTGTACTATAGTTGAATAAGTACACCAATTTTTTTTGAATAAATTACAATTAAAATGGATGAAACACTAAAACGACATTTGACATATCAAACATGACACAGTATTTAACCCGCTGATTATATAGGCCCTGTCACTATTACATTAAAATGAATTAAACAATAATCCTTTCTTAACCTTTTCTTGATTAGTTGTGATGTAATCCGATGTTGTAGATCTGATGCACAATCTTATACAAAATGTTTTGCTACCTATCATAAGATATATGGTTTTGAAACATTTGCCTTTGTCTTAGCAATGATCCTCTCAAAATTTAGGATGATATGAGTAAACAAGTAGAAAGAAAAATATAAGCTTGACAGATAAACTTACAGCAAGTACAACCAAGAATGGCATTTTCATGTAATACTTTATTTCACATGCTATCGAAGTCCCAGGACATAAAGAAAGCATAAAGCCAAAAATTATAGGAAAAATCAAATATAGCGTTTTACTTCACACAGGAAAATAAGGACAAATGAAGTAAATATAACCACCCCATACTCCATTCATTGGAGATCTGAATCAATGGTCCTTTCTAGATTGTATCGGCTTTGCTCTTGCAGGAACAGCAACATTATTATCGCCTTCTAAATATAATTCCTCAATTTACTAAATTCCAATAACAAAATTCATAATGGAAACTGTAACTGGACATGTACAAGAGTAATTCCTTTTTCTTTGAGACCCAATTCCTATTGATCATATATTTTCAGAAAGCCCTTTGTCCAAATTTGGTAAAATTCGGATTACAGAATAGCTACATCCATTGCGAACATGAAGAGCAATTCTAAAGACCCCTAGTGACAAGAAAATATAAGATCACCACTGTTATGAGCATTCCCATATATTTGATGGACCTATCAACACGATTCCGCCTTTCAATCAGCCTCAGCACAGAGTTGGATAGACCCACTGTGTTAAGAACATCCAAGGCTTTGCGTTGCGCGCGCTGCATAGAAACCATATTTATTAAACAGAAAAGACCACATACTAAGCTACATCTCAATTAGGAAATGATAACAAAATTCACCATCATGTTTCCAAACAAGATACAAGTTAATCTTAAATAGTTTTCCCATCAGCAAAGTTAGTTTTAACTTGGCACCATCATCGGCTTACTTGTTAACCATAACAGATTGTGCTGTCTTAAGCTTGTAGGCTCGTTTCAGGCACGCCTCATGTAGGGACCCAGCACTTTTGCCATACTACAGGCGAGGTGGTGTCCCTGAGTTTTAACTTACTTAAATATGTGTTGTCCATCTAGTTTTAAAATTTTAAATAAACATTCAAGGCTAGATATTCCTAATTCAATTCCAATTAAGGCTAGATTAATTTAAGGCTAGATATTCCTAATGCAATATGTAAATTTTAAATACATATGTATGCCTAACAATTCTCTTAGGTTCTTTTTCTTGTATTGTTATTGCATTAATCTTCACTCTTCAAGCAAATATCTTTTGCTCATAGCGTACCTCGAGAGCAAGCCTGGCCCCCTTTTTGCCTCAGTGCGTCTCTAACAACTACGAGTCTAACATCATATATGTTATGCTTAAATAATATCTATTGATACATTTGCTCGTTTTCCAGGCTACTGAAGCCCTGGCCCAATGTACCATCCCATACAACATCCAACCAAAGACCCATCACAAATTTACATCCAATGAGCGCCATTGTAGGTTCAGTAAAGCAGTCTTGCATTGTAGGTTCAATTTCATTACTTCAGCATTAAATTTAGTTCATAAGAAAGTGGTTTCCAAGTGAATAAACTAAGATCAAAATTCGGAGCACACATAATTTGCAAAAGACACAATAGAACTTGAGTACAGACCTTCAAACGTTCCCTTTGTTCAGAATATTTCGAAAGTATGGCAGATCCTGTTGATAAAGATTCTTCTAACATCCTTTTTGAGTTGTGAACTGACTGCATTGCCTGCGCCTCCTCATCAAATATTCTCAAAACATGAGAAGAATCACCATTCTGGAGCAGAGAACGAATATTAAGGTTAGCAAAACAATATTTTAGCATTGAATCTCCTCAAATCCTAAATAAACTCACTGCTCTACTAAGCAACTCGGCCCTCTCTAGAGCTTCTCTCATCCGCCTTTGATTTCTAGCAGCATATCTATCCAAACTTTGTTTCAATGATTCAGCCTCTTCTGCCACTTGCTCTACCTTTCTGTGCCAAGCCATTCCATCAATATCATAACAATGGAAAATAGGTGTTTTGAGGACACAAAATTACATTAATTATCAATTTTATTTAAACAGGAATCCTTCAAAGTTTTTGGAGAGCTTAATCTCTTCCTTTCGAAAACTCAACCAGAAATCAACATCAATCTAGAGTGCTTATAATAACACATAAATTTGAGTAGTTTTATACAAACAATCAGCCTATTACAACACACTATGGGTCAGTTTGGCATTGCTGTTTGCGCAGCTTTCAAAATAAGTTGTTTCACAAACTTTTAATAGTACTACATATTTTGGCTTTAAACAACATATTTTAATCTTTCATACTAATTAATAGAAACAGTAAGATTTATTTTTTCCAAAAAGCTTTAAAAAAAAGCTTGTTGAAAATGGACAAAAACTCACGGTCAAACGGAACCCAAACTGACCCTAAGTCGAAATTCACTCAACATTTGACAACAGAAGAGCCAGTTCGTTCAAATTGTAATTCATTCATCAATAAAAATCAAAGGAAATGATTGAAAAAACAGAGATTATGGAAAACGGACATAGAAGGCAAAACTTGAAGCAGATCAAAATATTAGTTACATTTTCCAACGCAGAAACAACAAGAATCCCTAAATCGGTACATGTTAAAGTTAAAAATTGTGGATCCATGGAGGGAATACCTTTTCCAGAGATCACGTTGGGTTTTGGCGGCGATAGAGCGGTATAAACGATCCATTTCGGCGCAAAGGGACTGGATCTGAGAGATGTCCTTTTTGAGGGCGAAGGAAAGCTCAGGCGAGTCCAATCCTCCGGTAGATGTAGAACACTCGAGACGCTCAAGCCTCTCGATTCCATCTCGAGCTCTCAATAAAACCTTCTTGGCATTCTGGTAAATTTCCGACAAAGTTCCTCCTCTTCCTCCATCAACCGCCATGGCCATCGTCCTCGTGCTTATAGAACGATCTTATTTTGTTACAGCTTACAGAACGAAATTAGTTTTGGCATTTCAAACCAAAAAAAAATTGACGCTATGACTAAATGCAACCAATCACTATTTAGCAAGTCAGCATTCTACTATTTATATTTCAAAATCCAAAGTTTTACTTCCCCCCATTATTTCCTTTGACGAGTTCGGGATCGAGTTTTTAATTATATATTATAATTATAATAATAAATATTATATCGAGTATATTAAATATTTGATTCTATATAATATTTATTATTTTGTTGAATTATTTTATACGGAACTTAATTTTCCAAAGATAAATGCCATTTTCTCGGTGTAATACTCCTCGTACCCGCTCCTAGTATAAACTTTTGCTTCGGCTAAAATATAGATCCTTTTTTTATTTATTTTTGTAGTTATTTTGTTTAGTACTTTAACCTATATAATTATTTACAATTATAAAGACAATACATAAGATTTTTTACAGAAAGGTAATACGCTATTATCTTTTATATAGTTTTCATCATAATATTTAAAATTCACCAGTTTTTGTTTGGAATATTTCATTCCTTTGGTAAAGATTTTCTCATCCAATTTATATGTCCCTCATTCAATATTTTAAAAATGGTAGTAATAATTTTGTACAATTTATATTATAGTTACTATTAATATTATGAAATTTTATTATTACTATTTAAGAATAAAGTAGTTGAATGCCCAAACATAGAGGTATTCGTCGGATAATTCAATTGATAACTGAATAGTTCTAAAAACAACAAGAAATCGACGGGGGGAAGATAATAAATTGAATCAAATTACTGAAAAGTAACTCAATCTAATTATTCTTTTCAATTGATTCGATTAATAATTTAATTTTATTTACGCTAATGTTTTTATTGAAAATCAATAAGGTTTGATTTAAATGATAAGTGACTTGCTATCGTTTAAGTAATGTTTCGAGTTCGAGTCCTAGTGAATATAAAAAATCCTTATTAGAAAACTCACCCACTAAAGCTAAGTGCCGACCCGGGTCGTATCTGAATATAGTCGGAGCAAAGCTTCGATAAACCAAAAGGGCAACTAAAAAAATGTATTAATGTTATGGAATAATTATTATAATTAACAAACCACTTGTATTATAAGTTATATATAGGTTAGTATGTTATAACTGAATTTACAATAAAACGAAACAGAATAAAAATTAAATTATAATCTGAAAGTGAAATAATAAATAAATATCATAATAATGGTTACGGCATATTTTATAATTACTTTGGGTCAGTTTGACATTATTTTTTCAGACTGCTTTTTCGAAAAGCTCCATTTTCAAGTTTTTCCAAGCTGTTGTCATGAAAAGTTTCGGAAATCAATAGCAGACAGTTCTTAATAAATTAGTATTAAGAATCAAAATATTTTATCCAATGCCAAAATATGTTGTTTTATTAAAAGTTTATAAGTGGAGCTTTTCGTAACAACTCTAACAGCAATGCCAAACATGCCCTTTATTTAATCATTACTTTACTTTTTTTTACCATTAGATTAAAATAACCACCACTCATCCTATGGTGAAAATGTGTAAAATAATGGATACTTTATAAAAAATAAAGTAATCATAGAATACACCTTAAGATACATAGAATTAATATAGTTCATAAATAAAAAATTTCAAAGTTCAAAGAAAATAAAGAGAAGTAATCACAAAAAAAATAGTAGCATTATTACTAATATATTTGATGAAACTAAGTTCGTAGATTAGCTTTTCAAAGCTAAAATATGATATAATAATATCATAAATGTTCTAGTGATATTTTAACTAATCGGTCTGTTCATTTCATGAAGTTCTTAATATAATTTATAAAGTTCAGGAAAAATCAATTAAAGTTGAAAATGATCTATAAAAAGTTTGAAACCTACATGAATTTATCCCAAACAACGAATGCTCTTTTTAAGCCAATGATTTACTAGATGTTTCTTGAAACTATGCCACACAAATTTCAATTGGCTTTTTCCCAACTTCCATTGCCACTGGTGATTTTCATTGTCTTTTACACCAAACACTGATGTGTCCAACAGTTATAAATTCACCTTTCACATAGAGAATGATTAACAAAATAATCATCTATAGGTAGTACTCCGGTTACCAGAGGCTGGAAAAGCCTGCCGCCTTTTCCCCGGTTGAAAATCCAAAGTACCATTATCCTTCTTAGCTTGACCGCCGCCAGAACTCAATTTCCCACCACCAGAATCACTAAACTTCTCATCCTTATCACCAACCGATTTTACAGTTTTACCAAATATAGCTGCAGCGTAATCAAAAGGCTTCAGCTTCACAGGACCCGTAGGTTTTTCGGTTTTATTTACGCTTTGATTGTTCGAATTGAAGCACTTCTGGAAGCTTGAAGATAGATCCGACAATGATCTGGAATTTTCTGGTGGTGTGCAATCTTTGCTTTCTGATTGATTTTTCATTTCCTCTTCATCGGAATCATCTGACAGCAGTATAATCTCGTCAAAACTGGCACTGGGAGGTGGGTCCGCAGAAGATTCTTTGAAATGTGAAATTTCCGGCATTTGATAAGATTCTTTGGAATGTGAAATTTCCGGCGTAAGATTCGGCTCATCAAGCGGCTCGTTCCTGCCTATAAATGAATGGAACGGAAGCTTTACAGAAGTTCTAATACTCTCCAACTTGTTCTCTTCTTTATCCTGACAGTGATTAAAAAGGAAACATATTATTGCACAAGACTATCATCTCATTGGTATAGGGAGAACTCCCAAGTGTATCGAATCAGGGCCGCTCTTGCGGAGGGCCCACCACAGAAAGGGGCCCAAAAATAAAAATTGTTAGCTTCTTAATGTGCAATGTATGAGATAATAAGCATTGATTAAGAATCAAATGGTACTTTTCTTAAGAAACTGATCGGACGTTGCAAGTTCAATGCATAACCAAAATGTTAATATTATATTAAATGAAGGTCTTTTTACGACTTCCTATAATATATTTTGTTGTCAACTGCCCTAAAATGTTAGGAGCGGGCCTGCGTCTAAAAAGGGTATCATAGGCCCCAACAAGTTAGGAACGGGCTGTATAGAATCATACCTTTTTGGCACTTTCGAAAGTTCTCTTGGACGTGTTACCTCCAAATAGTGCTCCAAAAGCACTGGCGGGTTTCTTTTTCACCTGGACAGTTGCTCCAGTGACCTGTTAAGCAATGAAAAAAGTTTTAAAATATGACTCTCCAAGAGGAATATAAACACTACAAGAGAGCAACAGGCAACCTTGGGTGAACGAGACGTGATTGCATTTGCATTGTTATTCTTCGACAAGATTGGATAATTTTCAGTGGAGAACTTGGGTACAGAACTACCAGACTGGACACCATTTTCGCCAAATCCCTTAGACAAGCTTCCCTGTCCAAGATTGTTGAATTTCGTCTCCTTCTTGTTAAGTGGAGAAGCTGCCTTGGGTGAAATACCGTTGCCATTAGTTACAGCATCTATTCCAATATCTCCACCCACATCTAAGTCTTCACAATTCTTATTATTAGCCTCGGCCCTTTCCTGTAAGAAGGATTTCAGAATGAAACTATTTCTGAAATGCGAACGAAAAAGACAAGTAAAAATGTTCTCATAAACGTGTTATAGTTATAGCATAGAATAGCTTTTGTAAACAATGTCCCTCACAAAGACGGGCTATATTAAAAACTCAAATCATGACTACCACACTAACATACCGTCGCAGAATAGAACTTAATAAGAAATAACAGTAAAATCATTAAAGTTGAGTTTAAAAACTTACTGCTTGCGAGCGTGCGTGTGCCTCCTTTAAACTTTGAGCAGCAGCTTCAAACTCAGCAGCATTTTGCATGGCATGTCTAATGATGTTAATGACGGAATCAAGGTTTCGCTCAATAAATGGAAGTTTGGTTTTCAACACTCGATGCAACTTATGAGCAGTAACAGGCATCTGTGTGGCTTCATTCATTTCAAAAGTAAGAAAAATAAGAATTAAAACCAATATACCAATTTTAGAAAACAATAGGCTGCAAAGGTTTGGCAAGTTCTTACCAATTTCAATAAGAGTTTTGTTTGGCAACACATAGCCGGTACTCTCATCTTCTGCTCGGGCAACCACATCTCTCCACTCATACAGTCCCTGCAAACCATGTACTCAGTTCAAGTAAAGAGATCAACTGATCAAGTTGATTATTCAGCCAAGATATAAACAAGCAGTAAAGACTGTCGACCAAACTCAGTCAGGCAGTGGCAGACTTGCCACCATCTACCAAAAGAAGGTAGGGGTCTAAACCTCAGGTTCTGATCCCACCCACCAAACCCCAACCCCCTTTTCCCAGTGGCTTAATATAAGAAAAAGCACTTAGACTGTTAAGCACTTAGACTGTCTCAAACTTTGAGGACAACAAGCAATCAACCAAGCCTTAATCCCACACTAGGTGGGGTCGGCTTTGAGGACAACAAGAAAACTAGCAAAAAAGAGGAGTTCCCTAAGATCAGTCAAGATAAGAACAAATAATTTGACTTGTCTCCCTAAAAAGTTAAACATTTTTCCATAAACAAGTTAACAGCCAAAAAAGGTAAATTAGTATAAGATAATGAATTAGAAAACTCACAGCAACAATGGCAAGTTGTTGAGCAGTTAAACCAGCATGTACCAACCTACATCCATAGCCAACACCATAATTATATGTTAACTCCCATCACAGATAAATACATTAAAGGAACTGTTAACTAAAGCAAAATGTTAGTGTAGATTAAACTTTCAGGACTTGATAAATAGTATATAATCACTATACAGATTCATTTATTGACAAATGAAGTTAACCATATTTTATGACATATATGTAGGAAAGAATTTTATTTACCGAAATCTCTCACCTGGTACAAAGCAATGCTACAAAACATCATACATGAAGAAAAATATAACTAAGCATACCCATATAAGTGCATATAAGAACTTTCTGTCAAAAGCTCCTTCTCATACAGCTGCATACATATATCATAACTGCGTTTGTACACCTGTTAGGGAAAAGAAAATAATTTACTTAGCACACTGTAACGAAAGAATGTACATACATACTTCATTCAAGCCTCGAGGTACCAGGTTTCTACTTTTCTTTTCCAATGATCACATCAAACAGAAAAGTAGTTAAAATCCCAACCTCAGCGCTCCACTGAACGCACATAATTCAAACCAAAAGAAACTGGGAAATTATACAGCTTTGACAGCATTTATTTCCAGTTTTGGCAGTTCCACACCTATATAGGAAAGTTAATGCCATATTGAATCTTCATAATTCAAATGAATGGTCGTGTTCTCAAGCAGAAGGCAGTGAGCATCTACCGACAGCATTAATTGCATTCTTAGAAGAAAAAAAAATCACTTCACAAAAAATATAACCTGTGTTTTTCCTTTGTTCGCTAACTTCACAAAATAATTACTTCACATTCATTTGTATAACAAGATTTAGAAAAAAAAACACAAGTTTCTATTGATCCAAATCATGTAAATCAAGGTCTGCAATAACGATATTTGCACAGCATCCATCGACCAAGAGACACTTAGGCCCACTTCTATTTGATGTGATTTGACATTTATTTTTTATTAAACTCAGTCCAAGTCTGAGCCTGTCGATACCAAAGTTTTATGAGGTCGAGCTTAAGATTTGTGCTAATACTAACTGACTTTAGCCAGACATGACCAATAATAATAATCATAATAAGGCAATTTTCAAAAATGGTATATATTTCCACACTAGTTTGAAAACCATGTTTTGGGTCATAACATAAATACAATATATAAGTTCCATAGTTACAAATTTATTTTCCATCGTAAACCTCTCTCTAATAAATACTTATGTAACTCGTTTTCTTTTAATATTTTTCTTATTTTTCATTTATCTCTCACCATGCCACTTTTAGATTTTTGTTCGTTTTTTTAATCTTCGAAACCTCATCCATATTGATGTTTCTTTTCCAAAACTTTTTGAACTGCTAGATATCTAGTAGAAGTCAAATAGATATCAGTAAAACTAAAAGAATTAGGAATCAAAACAGTAGATAGATTTCTAATAGATGTGATATGATGGATGTCGAGACCACCAAAAATAAATCCATGCACAACATAAACTTATATTCAGTGGTAAACAACGGTTGATCCCACAGGGAACAGTATTGGACAACATAATACTGTAAATTGTGAAACATGCACTCTTTCACATAGAAGAACGACTAATGTAGTAAATGAAAGCTGATGATTAAAACCATACCTCCAACAATGGGCTGTCAGAACTTTCATCAGTCTTAGGCATAGAGAGCAACAAGGCCTTCATCTTATCATAGATGTACAACAGATAGTGGGTATCTTCTCTACCGTATCTGCTTAACCAAGTTATTATGTAATATGTGTTAATAACAACCTCATCACAATCACAAAAAAGAAAGAATGAGTGAAACAGCAGCATCAGGGGAAATTGGGAAAAGTGAGCAGACATCTCAAATTGTAACACTGTGTGGCTTGGGGTAAAATTACAGAGGCAATAATACATGCAAATTATATGAACCTTGAACTCTACCTCCAATAGAAACGCTCACCAGCATATTGAAGACTTTCATCTGAACAACTATGTATTGTAGGTTACTCATAGTTGTTACGGGCGCGCCTCAGCCTTAGGCGCAAGGCGCTTGAGGCTCAAGGGCCAGCGCCTCATGGAGGGTCAGGCAAGGCGAGGTTCATCAGGCGCGCGCCTCGGGCGAGCCTTTGTGCGCCTTGGATGCACCTTTTGAGCCTCAATGCAAAAATGTAGGTTTGTTTGTGGTAGCAACTAGTATTTATTGCATTTTTTTCTATATGCGCCTCAAGTCCCTCGGCGTGCGCCTCGCGCCTCGGTGTGCCTGACCCTCTGGCGCCTCAGTGCGCCTTGCGCCCTTAAAAACTATGAGGTTACTAAATTACAGAACCATAGAAAGTTCCTGAACAAAATCACTCCAACATTGATCCCAGGTAACATGTTTTTTCTGTGTAATATATATGAAAAGCACTTTTTTACAAGAGGTCCATGTCACCTACAGGGAAAATTATGGTAAACCCTTGGAATTTATTAAATGACAGTATTCATCATATGTGGAGTCTTAGGTACCATGTACATTCAAGAGCAAAATAAAAGCTGAAGTTCCAGATTCATATTCACCTAATCATCACATCAGGAAGAGGACGCAGTCTCCAATCTGCATTCTGGTATCTGCAAATAAAATAAAAATCAACTCCACCAAATGAACAGTGCAAAACATAAGTATATTCACATACAAAAAATATGACTATTTTCTGTATGCACTATGCACATGGAATCTATATGTGTTACTAAATCATGAGATGCAAAGAGGATAATGGATAAGGACATACTCTTTATTGGCAGTAACCCCACAGAAATGCTGCAACAGATGCTCCAAACTAAATCTCTCCAACTTTAATACCCTTGAGGCCTGATGACGAATAGGAAAACAAACCAAATTAAGTGCTAGCTGGATAGGAACACTCCATATACTTAGCAAAAAGAAAAAGTGAAGCAAGACCATAAAAAGGCAAAGTTCAAAATAACAAAAAAAATGCAAACTGGCAACTTTGTAATCTAAAACTGGTGATATTCTGAGAGTGCTGCTAAAGGTCATTTGGTTTTATATCCAAGTGGTCAAAGAGATAATCTAGTCATTCAACATTATTATATATTATATTCTATATACAGAGGCGCTTATAGCCATCTTTCACACGACTAGCATATGTGAAGCTTATTGCTTTAGTAGCAATTGTTAGAACTTCTTAGAACTCGATCTACTACCTCTGTTATGTAGAAGTAAGCTTCAACCTGACTTAACCCTATTTAATGTAAATTAGGGATTGCAAGCCTCAGTTGCTTCTCTGATAATCCTATCCTATAATAAGGAGTTGCAACAGTGATTTTAACATGTTACTTCTTTTCCGTATCATTTTAACTGTATAAAAAATTTTCACATATGACCAACCTTGTGTTCGACTAAGAAAACGACATTACAGAACTTGCATGTACATTAATAAGATAGATTCAAGACACACAACAAAAGAAAAGCAATAACAGAGTTACTGGAGTACTTTCCAAGTGTCAAACCTGTCCAGTGTCAAATAAATTGCAGATATATATGCCAAAATCCCGTTGCAGCCACACAATATCTCGATCTGCTCCATGCATAACCTATTTAAAGCAAATACCATCACAAATTTGAAAAAATCTGTCACAAATGAATAAGCAGGTGTCAAGAAGACAAACCTTTTTCTTGGAAGGATCCTTGAAAACTTCTCTAAGGTAAGGACCAACATGTATTTTAAGCTTCAAAGTATCAATGATAAAATCCTCAGTTCTGGTAGAAATTTGCATCAAGCATGTCAATCCTTGGAAAGAGCGATATTGGTTATGTTCCAGATCAACCTGGGCAGTGCAGAAGTCAAAAAGATTTAACATTAGGTGACCCAACCTTAAAGGCAATAGTAAATCAACAAACAGTCTCAAAAGGAGCTTAAGGTAACCAACGCCCAAGACTATATAATTTTTCAAATCAAGCCATAACTGAACCTCAAATACCAAATTCTTTGACCAACTTCAAACAGATATACAGCATTCAAATGAATAAACAAAAAAATGCCAACAATGATGATGGTGGTGAGACAACACGCCAAAACCCAGTCATATGATGTATTTCAATAAGCAAAATGCCAAAAAACGATCAAAAAAACTTGAACTAAAACACACCATAGATTTGACAAATAAACGAAATAATTAGAAGTCCAAATATAACATAAGTACCAATTTATAAACAAAATGCCAAGACCAACTGCAGACAAATAGAAATAATTGCAAACCAGAAACAAATTCAAAATGGGGTTCCTAACAAATCCTATCCACATTGCTTATACTACAGTTAAATGGGTGCAAGATGGTAAGAGATGGTTACCGCAAATTCATTCACACTGCGCAATTTAGCTGCCAATGCCTTCAGATCTTTCACTTCCTCCACAAACTTAAATGGGGTTTCCTCTAGTGGAACTGGTAATACAGGCTCAACATCCCCAGTACTTTTGTCCACAAAATCCAAAACGGACAGATTTTCCTACATTTATCATGAATAAGTGGTTAGAAAGAAATTAAAGTCATCTTTTTCATCCTTCTACCAAGCATCAAGAAAAATACACTGGACAAGAAAGAGCATAGAAGTTGATAAAGTCAATAAAATTACAAAAATATAACCAGTAAGAAATATGTACAAACTATTCCATGCTTGCAAAAGAATAAATAATGAAAGAAAAATACACAAAAATAACAGAGATATTTCTCAGAAATAACACACCACCTTTTTAATGATGAGAAGTCAACAGAGGTCAGACCTCAAGTTAAAATCAATTAGGCTTGGTAACTACATGTAGCCATGCAAACATCAATCCTTACATAAAGCACATTTTTGTGAAAATGAATAAAAAATGAAAAATAAGATCTGTTTGCTCATCTAAAAGAAATCCTACGGGTTGCTGCTACTGCCTCAAGAATCCCTCCATCTCCAAGAATGTTATATTGTTAATTGATAGTTCCTCTACTTTAAAAGCTCTCCATGTTGTTCTCACTTGCATCAATTATATAATATTTTAAAAGAATATAGGTAAATCATTCCAAAAGGCATTGAAAATAATACGAGATGAAGTATGTGCATATTTTACATGAATCAAACTGGTAGATGGAAACATTAGCCAAGTTTTGTGGCATGCAGTACAAAGATTGAGGCTAGTGCTCAAAGAACAATCAAAATATTCAAAAAAAATATAAGAATCCGATAGTGAGATTATTTGCAATGCTCACATAAAGACCATATCCGCATAACTATATATACAATATATCACTTGAAAACAAAAAGGAAGCAAACACCAGCAATTGACTCATGAACTAATTACTTGTGTCAATGGCTTGGGACTGGATTTTCAAAGTAGACTCCACCAATCTTAATGTAAATGACTAAATTCATTTCATGGGAAATGCCGGGACATGTCAAATTACATTACTTCAGAATCCTAATGATCCTTCAGTACAAAAATCCTAACGCTCCATTTATGTATTCTGAGGCATCTTCTTCACTTTCGAAATTACAATGTCACCTTAAATTATCCTCGAAGCCATTTCTGGCTCATTTCACAATAAAAAAAACTTATTGATTATATCAAGAAAACATAAAATAACCGCAAAGAAAAAAGGCAAATGATGAAAGAGTCATATATACACCAGGCTATCCCTGTACTTCTAAATCAATGATAAGGATGTAAAAGAAAATGCACGACTCAATCATTTCAAGAACTCAAATAATTCAATTCAAGAAAAGCAAGAGAATACTCAACAACCATTAAAACTAACCAGGGGATGAACGAACTGCGACCCATCCTCATTCCTCTGCAACCAGACATGCTCAAATGGTCTATTCGAGTTATTCACCAATATACTATACTCCTCTTGAGGCTTCTTTAAAGTGGGTATATGAAAGGGAACCTTTGCTTTCGATTTCTTTGCCTTCTTATCAGCCACTTTCACTGTCGATTGAGCAAGCGTGTCACTGGTTGAGCCACCCGAGTTACTCGAGACTTTCTTTTTCTTTCCATAGACCAATTGAAACCCCTCGCCATCCATTCCCGCTAAGCTGCCAGTTTCCTCTTCCTTATTTCGGATACTCTGGAACTCATCGATAGAAGAGTCAAAACGCTCAAAGATCTCATCATTCATGTTAACAAGCCAATCGTAAGAGTCATCAATGTCAAAATCAGCAGGAAACTCCAATCTTTCTTCTAAAATGCGGTGTGAGGATCCTATTGAGTCGAGCAGAGATTGTGATTTTGCGGAAATTTGCTGGATAGGAAGCTTGAACTCGTCGAAGTTGTTGTAAAAATGAAAATCTTTGTTTGAGGGGATTGTACGGGCTGAGCCTGAGAGGCCTGATAACGAAGAAGAAAGAGGGCCAGCGGCTAGGGTTTGCAAGTTTTGTGATTCAGAAGGGATTTGAGCAGTGTGATCAGTGATCATAGCATCTTCGCTCATGGTGTCTCTGCGTAAATAGAGAGTGTATCTGTAATTTGAAGGGTTTAGCTAAAGTTAGGGTTAGGGTTTTAGAGACGCCATTTTTACAGAGGATCGAGAGAAAAGAAACGAGAGTGGGTGCGAAACAAAACAAAACAAAAGAACGAGATATTTGTAGTTATTATTTTTTTCGAAAATGATACGAGAATTATAAAATTTATTTAAAAATAAAAATATAAAAAAATAATATTTTATTTTAAAATAATATTTAGAGAATATAAAAAAAATTATTAAAATATTTAATATTTTATTTTTAATATAAATATTAATTAATTAAAATAATAATATAAAATAAAATAATATGATAATAAAATAAAATTTATATATTTATAAAAGAAATAAGTATTAAAAGACTTATTTGTGCTTATATATTTTTTAATAATAATTTAAACCTCAAATTTTAAATTAATTCGAGTTAATTGCAGTTATTTTATTTTTTAATTTATTCATTGATTTTTAAATTTTAAATTAATTAAATTAAATTTAAGTCTTAAAAGATTTTCTTAAAAAGCTTTTATTTTACATTCTCAAGATTTTAGTGTCATATATTAAGTTAATTAAAAATAGGAAATTCAACTATATCATATAATACTAATGCTCAAATTCTATGGCACACTGCTTGATCGAACAAATCATAACAGTGAGAGAGAGATAACCAACTGAAGCATGTCCGAGAAAATGCATATCAGAATTCGATGAGTGAAGTTCTTTTAATCTATATAAATTTGGATCAGATAAAATAAATAATAAGTAATATCATATCATTATTTTTATTAGTTATTTTCAATCTATGAATAAAACATAAATTTATCTCCAATAACATTATATATCTTAAACTTAGAAAAAAAATTTAAAAAATAAACTAATTTGTTAGTTTATTTTTATTACTTAAAATTTACCAAATATCTATATTTTTATCCGATTCCACAAAAATTCTTTAGTTTTTAATATTTTAAAAAATAATTTTAAAATGAAAGCAAATATTGAATTGTGTTGAGTATAGTACAGTAGGCTAATATAATAGTGATAATCTTCAATAACATGTCACATGTATTATAATAGCAAGTCATATACAAATTTATGTATGGTTAATGGAGAAAAGCAAAATTTATATATGAAATTGAGAAAAGAGTGATGGTTAATGTATTATGTATGACATTAACCCTAATATATCTTATACCAAAATGAAATAATGTTATAAAAGAACTTTTATGTAAATAGCTAATTTAGTGGTAACTAATTTAATAGTCGTGCAATTAATTTTTTTTTTGGATATGTACTCATACGGGCATTAGGTGCAATCATTTTTAGACAATGTTAGCAATTATAATTCAATGTTCTCATTTACATCATTGGGAAGAAAAATTGATATATCTATCAACCAACAACGTGGTCCAAGAACATTCATATTATACGGACAAAATTATCATGGAATTGAGAGTTTTGATACCACTTGAAGGATCTTCACTAAAGTTTACACAAATATGTATTTTTGATATAGAAAACGAAGTTGAAAATAGAATACGGACTGTAAGGTTACATTTCTTGCATTTCTAAATGATAATATATATGTATATATAATACATATTAATCAACGTTTAAGATCTCAAATTGTAATATATTAATTAGTATTAAATTCCAAACATTTTAAAATAATCTGTTAAGAATTTGTACAGCGGTGGTCAAGACATAATAGAATTTCATCAGGAGATAGTTTCCGATCTAAAACAGATGCTTGACTAGAACAATGTCTTTGCTAAGACATTTCGAATGGTGAGAGACAGATTCCAAGAAGATCAAAACTCTAATGTAAGACTCAGATTGATAGGAAAGAGAAACACGGATGATAGGAGATGCAATTTGCCAACAGTTTCGAAAGTTGCAGCTTTAGTAGTAGGAGATTTTAAGGTTTCAATATAATTGTAGAAACTCAATATGGCCTACTTCAAAGGATAAATGAATTGAATGCACCATATTTAGGTTTGCAATATCCTTTGTTATTCCCATTTAGTGAGGATGTCTATAGAGAAGATATTCAACTTAACAAAGACAGTGGAAGGCAATAGATAAGCATGCGAGAATAGTTTGCTTACAAAATAAAGTTTGTAACTAATATAATAATGCAAAAAATAAATATGATAAATTGAATTTGGTATTCTTTGCATATAAAGATGTTTTTCGTAAATAAATTATATTGACAAATAAATTTATCATTAATATTCTGATTGCAAATGACATATCCGTGCATCGCACGGATACTACACTAGTAAATTTAATTACAAAATTGTAATATATCTTTTGAAAGATTTGAATGGTTTTAATGATTACACATCAAAACCTTTAATATAAATACTAATTAATTAAAATAATAATTTAAATTAGAATAATATGGTAATAAAATAAAATAAATTTAATATTAAAATTTTAATATTTTTGTGAAAGGTTTTAATGGTTTTAATAATAATAATATATATATGAAAATTAAGTTTGAAAAGTTTTAATAATAACAAATTTTAAATATCATAATTATAGAAACAAATCAAAGTAAAAGTACAACGATTTAAAACAACAATTATACGTGAAAATAATTCATAATTGCTGATAAGAATTATATTGAAAAATTGTTATAGTAATTAATAATTATTTGACCTTTAAAGTAATATTCAAATGAACATATATAAAAAAACTCATTAAAATAGTTAACATTTCACTTTAATATAATAAATTCTTATAAGGGAAATTCAAAAATATAATAAATTATAATATAAATAATAACTAATTAAAATAATAATAAAAATTAAAATAATATGGTAATAAAATAATTAAAATAGTAATATAAAATAGAATAATATGGTAATAAAATAAAATAAATTAAATAATAAAACTGTAATATTTCTTTTGAAAGTATAAGGGCAAATAAGTTATTTCGGATTTCATTAATTTTATATATATAAACAAATCAAACTAAATATACAATCAATTAAAACAATAATTCCACCTTAAAATAATCTACTGCAAACCTGTTATATAATTAATAATTATTTGACCTTTAAAATAATAATCAAATGGACATATATAAGGAAAACTCATCAAAATAATTAATATTTTATTTTTAATAATAAATAATAAATAATTAAAATAGTAATATAAATTAGAATAATATGATAATAAAATAAAATAAATTTAATGATAAAATTGTAAAATTTGTTTTGAAATGTGTAAGGGTAAAAAGTCTTTTAGGACTTTATTTATTGAATGCGATCTCATATGGTACACCTTGAGTTCTTGAAGATTATCAACAAACTTATAAATATTATTTTTTATTACACTCGCTTGAATTCGATCTTCCTATTACAATATTACAAAACATCAAACGGGGTAGAATTTGTTTTATTCGTTATGCCATTTATTTAACATTTATTGAGATACATTTTTTAATACTCAATGAAAAAATATTTTATTAACATACATTTCTTTCTTGCAAAATCATTTCAATAGTAAAATTGAATTTGGTTTACTGCGTTATGGAATGGTCTAAAGGCGGAGAACACGTACTTTGAGGGTTCATAGCATCTTAGTTGGATTTATATCACATATAAAATCATTTTCATTGCACCCTAATAGGGTTGATATCATTCACCAAATTATATTTCTGCTTCAACATAATACTCTAATACAAAATTATCTTGTGATTTGCTATCGAATGTTTGATGACGAAAAGAGAGTCAAATTAATTCTTAAAAATAGAGTAAGTAGCATTAAGAGTCACATTCATTATTAAATAAGATTATAATCCTACTTAATAATTAATGTGACTCTTTTTATCATTTATAATTCATAATTCATTGTAATTAACATTAATAAGTATTAATTAATTATATTATTATAATTATTATTATCCATAAGAAAGAGTAAGTATTATTAAGAGCCACATTAATTTTTAAATAAGATTATAATCAATAGAGTCCGATTTTTTAATTGCTAATTGGTTGTTTTTTTATTTTATTTAATTCTGTTAATTATAATCATGTTTAAGAAAAATTTCATATTTTAAACTCTAATTAGAAATTGTCAGTCGTGGATTTTTTAACGGATTATAATCCTATTTAAGAATCAATGTGACTCTTTTTTCCTCATCAAATATTTTATTATTATTATTATTATTATTATTATTATTATTATTATTGTTGTTGTTGTTGTTGTTGTTGTTATTGTTATTGTTATTATTATTTTATTTTATTTCAATTTTTTATTTTGGTATTGTTATAATTATTTTTAATATTATTATTATTATTGTAATTATTATTTCTATTATTTTATTTTTATTTTATTTAAATTCTATATTTTTTTATTATTATAACTATTATATCTATAACTGAAACATAACTTTTATTATTTTTATATATTTATTTGTTATTAACATTTATTTATTAAAAACTAATTAATAAATGTATTTATTATTAATACTGTTTGTAGTTAGTTTTTATTATTTATTGTTCATGGTAAGTAATATTAATTAGTAATATATATATATATATATATATATATATATATATATATATATATATATATACGGATAAAAATAATTTAGAAGGTATAAGGGCAAAGAAGTCTTTTAGGACTTCATTACTTTTATATATTATATAGATATAGATTTTCTAATATTGTATATAAAATAATTTTAAATAAATTGAATTTTTTAGAAAATAATGTTTTTAGATTGAAATTAAGTTTTTTTTGTGTATAACGTATTTAAATTTTGTATTCGGTGTCTAATGTATTTATTTCATGTCTATTTAGTGTCTTGATAGTTAATTTGAGTACGACAACTTCAGAGAGTTTGAAGATCGACAATTCTATACATGATCATTCGTTCTTCAAATGACATTATATGTATTTCAATTTTTGTTGTTGTTAATGGACGTTTAATGTACCAAAACTAAATAGTTCATACATTAAAAAGATAAATATTGAATACGTTGGGTATCAAATGGGGAAAAAAAAGAATGTGTCAAACACTAAATATGCGATTTCTATATTTCAGATACGAAAAGAGCATTTGAGTTATGAAACAGAATCCAAAAAGGGTATTTAAGGCAGTTTGCCTATTTGTGAGAACTTATGAGTTCCATTTGGTGTAACAAATCAAAATGATTATTGCTACTAAGATGTTGCCTTCATAGTGGAGTAACAATATTGTATAGGATAAAATATAAATGAATGAAACCATGTGAAATATGATATAGTATTTCTCATCATACTAATATAGTTATTTTTAAAGTTATCAAGGGGCTGAGGTTTCTGTCTGATTCCACTCAAATGAATTAGGATTCGACACTCACTTTTATGCAAAAGCCCGGATCGAGTCCGCTAAAGCCCAAAATGTTATGGGCGAGTTTGAATTTTATATAAATACGCAAGTTCAGTCAACAAATAATAGTTATATTTATTTTATATTTATATATAATACTTGTGGTAAATTTTTATGTTATGGTATATTCAACTTTTGCAATATCTATTACTATTTATTAAATTATTCAAGGAAATAATGTAATTATATGTAAGGATTCCATATTATTTAGCAAATCGATTGCCTGATGTACCCGCTAATCTAAAAGAGTAACGAAATCTCATATACCAGCAGTAAATGGGCCAATTCATATTGAGATTCCTAAGAACAACTTACGGATAATACTCTAACATGCCTGAAGCGTGGACGACCTATTGGTTCAAAGAATAAAAATTCTAAAAGGAGGAGAGTTATTGATAATGAAGATATTCCCATTAAGGATATAAATATAAATACACTTTCGGAAGAAGTTCAAGCACCTGAAGTGCAAATACCTAAAGCTATTGAAAATGAAGAAATTCAAATAAATTATATCAATACTGAAAGAAGATGGAATCGCAATAAAATAATTATAGACCATATTTTTTCATATAATGTTGCGATTAGTATTGAAAATGAAAATGTGGATCATAAGCCAACATCTATTGAAGAATGCCAAAGTAGAAATGATTGACAACAATGGAAAGAAACAATTCAAGCAGAGTTGAATTCTTTTGAAAAACGCAAAGTATTCGGACTAGTAGTTCGAACACCACAGGACTTAAATGTTGGATATGATGTATGGCCTTAAGGCAATTAGGGCGATATATCTTAATTATGTAATAGTACGAATAATTTATTTAATCAATAAAGGCATTTGTTCTTTTGTTTATATCAATGTGTTTCTATACATATATATTATAGCTGGTTAAAATATATTCATTGATGTATGTATACAAAAGTCCTTGACATATCATAGCAAGAAGTCAGAGAAATTATAGTTGGACTATATTTGGTGGAACATGCTTCATGTGAAATTATGATTATGTCTAAACTATCCCTAGTCATAGTTTCATCAAGAAAGGATATTGATGAAACGGAAAGACTAGCATGTGGTCAACTTTCTTGGAAAGGGTCCAAGTAGTCAATCTCCTAAGGACTGAAGGTGGTGCCTTAAGCTTGACACATTGATATATCTGGAAGATATATTGGAGACCGCAGCAAGATAAACACTTGGTATAAATATCAATGTGTTAGTGTTTATCTTCATGCAATAAGCTTTGCGAATGTCCTCATACTTGAGATGCTAGTTGCCTTGTGTGGTACTATTGCTATACTTTGGGTCATTGCTATGCACTCATTAATTTAAGGTGCTACGGGTGATTACGGGTATAGTGATGACAACACGTTGGTAGGCTGAGTAGTCGGAAAGAATCCATCGCTCCGGATATATTAAGGAGTTGTACCTGACCACTTGTTGAAGTGATGATTGCCATAAACCTCTGATCAGAGTATGTGTTTGATAGAAATGGTTTCTAGTCAAACACACTATGGTAAAAGGAAATATACTTCGGTAATAAGTAAATAACTGGGATAGCTTGTAGCAACCTTGCTATTAGTGGGTTAACACTTTAACCGAACCCAATAAACCAGATGGTACTAATATTAAAGAATGGAAGGAATTTATCGCACTGGATAACTATTGCGTTAACTAGGATTAAGTCATAAGCATAAATGACGTTCCGAGTAATGGGGGATGGTAGACCCTTGCTAGAGGCGTACTACAGTCATTTAAGGTAATCAAGTTCTATTCACGGTCTAGAACATCGAGCCAATGGTTCCATTAGAACAAGGGTTGGTTAAGCCTTAACAGCTCAATACTTCGGGATCCTATAAGGTCACACACATTGGACCTTCATCGGACTAAGTAAAGAACTAATAGATTTATTCTATTACAAAATATAACATAAATAATAATTGAATTTTTATTTGATTGGTTAAAATTGATTAGATCAATTTTGGATAGACCAAGGAATTTATTTTGACCGGTAACTAATTAATTAGAGTCATAAATAAATTATAATTGAGTAGATCAATTTTGGTTGGACCAAGAAATTTATTTTGAATGATGACTAATTTATTAGGGTCAGAAAATAAATAATTGAAAAGGGATTAAAAAGGGAAATTTTGCATTGGCGAGTTTAATTGGACCGAGAGTATAAAAATATTTTATACAGACTCGAGTGCGCGGGAGTACACCGAAAGATGTGCAAGCAATGCTGGGCATTGCTCGCTGCAGCCCATAAAAATGGGCTGCACATGCTCAGCCTAAAAGTTAAGGGCTTTGCCTTGCCAATGCACAGCGTGTGACACGCTGTGCATATGGGATGAGAGTAATTACTCCCATCCCACATTGCTTATAAGGGGGAGCAAAATGCTCCCCCAAGCCTATATATAGGCTTTCCCCTTTCCTTTCAAATTGTACCAAGCTCAAAGCATAAATCCTAAGCGAGATAATTAATCTCTCGGGTACTTGAGCAAGTTATTTTTGTGGAGCCTGAATTTATTCGCGCACCGCTAGTTTATATTTTGGGTGAGGCTTCTAGAGTGGTCTAGCAACTACTCAAGGCTTCTTAGTTTTTCCTCCTGGTGAGGTTTTGGTTGGTGGGGTTCGTGTGGATACTGATAGAGGCTATCTTACAACTGGAGGCTTGTGCAAGAAGGTCCTGCAAAAAGCACGCTTTAACTGGTAAGTTCTTTTTCTTTCTCTTTTAATTATTAAGTCTTTTTCTTTAAGTGTTTTTAGAATTAATAATTATGCTTAGGTTATTTTTGCATGCTTAGTTTATTTTATGCTTAGGTTATAACTTAGAGTTATAACATGCTTAGTATAAAATAAATATGCTAGGATATAATTTGGAATTATGGTATACCTAGTCCTTTAGCATGCTAACCTAGGTAGAGAATTATTAGTTAAGGCTTTATTTAATTTATATGCAACTAATAGGAGTTCCTGGGACATGGACAAAATTTTGAATTTCCGTCATACCTCTTATGCATGTTCAATTTGACTGTCAGTTCCCAACAGTGGTATCAGAGCCTGCCTATTTAGTGCATAATTAAGTTAGAAGCAAACTAAATATTATTTTCTAAATGAAATAATTTATTTATTTAATTATTTGGAACAATATATATAAACTTCTGCCTTTCATTTCAAGGTTAGAAATTAGTTATGAATAATTTTGAATAAGCCTGCTCAACTTACTCAAATTATACAAGTGTCAATAATTTATTTAAATTACATGGGTTATAGATGCTCCCAATTTACATGAATTGGAAGAACAAAATTTATTAGTTCAAGAGAATCCATTGGTCTTCAAGTTTGTGCCCGTATTTGTTCTGGCTAAGAATTGAACTTGGTGTCTACTCCTCATAGGGCACCTCTCCTACCTGGGAACCTATATCGGTGCAATTTGAATTGACCAATCGGAGATTAATATGAACTAATTTATTTTTATATAAGATGGTGCTTATATATGTTTCTATAACAAAGTAAAAAAATTAAAATTATTGAATAAAAGCATAAAGGAAATGCAATATAAATATAACAAATAAAAGTGTTAATTATTTTGCATATAATCTAGGTTGATGGAACAATTATAATAAAGAGCTGAACCCACCTAAGGTTAGACCTTATAAATTAATTCTAAAATTCCCTGAATTAATACAAGTCATTATAATTTTGTCCATCTGATAAAATCCTAGATTGGGTGAGACGTTTAACACCAATAAAATCCCAAAGTAAGTATATTAAGGCAAGTTATAGTCTTCCTTACTCAAATTTATAGTCTTCAGGTATATTTGTAATTGAAAACTTTGCTACTTTTCCGCAAGAATCCACTTGGGTATTAGATACTGGTTGTGGTTCTCATATCTGTACTTCTGTGTAGGGACTAAGGAACTGTAGAAAACTTGCAAAAGGGGAGATGGACCTACGCGTGGAAAATGGAGCCAGAGTTGCTGCATTAGCCGTAGGGAGCTTTAGTCTTGTTTTGCCAAGTGGACTTGTTTTAGTTTTGAATAATTGTTATTACATTCCAAGTGTTACTAAGAATATTGTATCTGTTGCGTGTTTAGCAACAGAGGGATTTGAAATTTTATTTTTGAATAATAATTGTCAGATTCGTTTGAATAATATTCTTTATGGTTATGGAATGTTGAAAGGTGGCATTTATATTCTTGATACTAAAACAGAAGTTTTCAATATAAATAATGTGAAGAAAGTTAAATTAGGTAATGAGAATTCCTTCTACTTATGGCATTGCCGTTTAGGCCACATAAACAAAGATCACTTAACCAAGTTGCATAAGCGTAGAGACTTAGGCGCAATAGACTTGGAGTCTTATGGTGATTGCGAACCTTGTTTAAAAGGAAAAATGACAAAGTTACCCTTTAAAGGAAAGGGTGAACGAGCCACGAGTACATTGGAACTTATACACACTGATGTGTGTGGTCCAATGAGTGTTCAGGCACTAGGAGGATACTCCTACTTCATTACCTTTATTGATGATTACTCACGATACGGTTATTTGTACTTGATGAAGCACAAGTCTGAAAGTTTTGAAAAATTCAAACTATTTAGAGCTGAAGTAGAGAAACAGCTTGAGAAAAGTATTAAAACACTTCGATCGGATCGAGGTGGAGAATACTTAAGTCAGGAGTTTCAGGATTATCTAAAGGAAAATGGGATAGTACCCCAGTGGACCCCTCCTTATACACCCCAACACAATAGAGTGTCAGAAAGGAGGAATCGGACTTTATTAGATATGGTCAGGTCCATGATGAGCCATGCAGTTCTTAGTATATCCTTTTGGGGATATGCACTTGAGAGCGCGGTTTATGTCTTAAACAGAGTGCCCTCTAAATCAGTTGATTTTACACCTTATGAAAGATGGTGTAACAAAAAGCCATCTCTAAATCACTTAAGAGTATGGGGTTGTCCTGCTATGGTAAAGAGGATAGCGTCAGATAAGCTAAATGCCAAGGCTGATAAATGTCTGTTCATTGGATATCTAAAGGAAACAATTGGATATCTATTTTACCAACCCGAAGCACAAAAGGTATTTGTGTCTCGCAATGCTCACTTTTTGGAAAAGGAACACTTACTTGAAAAGGTCAGTGGGAGCAATATTGAACTGGAAGTTCAAGAGAAAGAAACAGACGATCAACTGATTGACCCCGTTCTAGATACACAAGAGAGTGTGATCCAAGAACAAACTGTCGAAACACAATCATTGCGAAGATCAGGTCGTGTTTATAAGGGTCCTGATAGATATGGGTTTATCATCACTAATGATAAGGAACTATATCTTGTGGGGGATGATGAACCAAGGACATATGATGAGGCAATAAAAAGCTCAGATTCTGATAAATGGCAAAAGGCTATGAAATCAGAAATGGATTCCATGTACGAGAACCAAGTTTGGAATTTGGTTGATGCACCGCAAGAGTTTAGACCAATTGGGTGCAAATGGGTCTTCAAGAAGAAGACAGACATAGACGGTAATGTAATTACCTATAAAGCAAGGTTGGTTGTGAAAGGTTATAGTCAACGGGAAGGTATTGACTATGATGAAACCTTCTCACCGGTAGCCATGCTCAAATCCATAAGGATACTCCTTGTCATTGCTACTCATTATGATTATGAGATCTGGCAGATGGATGTAAAAACAACATTCCTGAATGGGGATTTAGACCGGGATGTGTATATGACACAACCTGAGGGTTTTACATCTCAGAATGGATCGAAGGTATGTAAGCTACAAAGATCCATTTATGGACTTAAGCAGGCATCTAGGAGTTGGAATATAAGGTTTAATCAGACAATCCGGGAACTGGATTTCTGCCCAAATGCAAATGAGCCTTGTGTTTACAAGAAGGTTAGTGGGAGTGCAGTCGTTTTTCTACTATTGTATGTTGATGACATTCTGCTAATAGGAAATGACATTTCTCTTCTTCAAAATGTTAAAGCATGGTTGTCAAGAAAGTTCTCCATGAAAGACCTTAGTGAGGCAGCATTTATACTAGGTATAAAGATCTACAGGGATAGATCCAAAAGGATGTTAGGTCTCTCTCAAAGTACATATATAGACAAGGTGTTGAATAGGTTCAACCTTGAGCATTCTAAGAAAGGTTATCTCCCGATGATAAAAGGGATTAACCTATCTAAAGCTGAGTGTCCGAAGACAGCTCAAGAGAGAATGCGCATGAAAGATATACCCTATGCATCCGCGATAGGATCCATCATATATGCTATGATATGTACTAGGCCGGATGTCTCTCAGGCTTTGAGCTTTACGAGCAGATATCAGTCAGATCCAGGTGAAAAGCACTGGATAGCCATCAAGGCAATCCTTAAGTACTTGAGAAAGACTAAGGATGAGTTCTTGATTTATGGAGAAGGTGATCTCACTATCAAAGGTTACACTGACGCAAGCTTTCAATCTGACAAGGATGACTTTAAGCCTCAGTCAGGTTTTGTGTATGTGTTAAATGGAGGGGCAGTATGGTGGAAGAGTTCCAAGCAAGAAACTACTGCTGATTCAACCACGGAATCTGAATACATTGCAGCATGCGAAGCAGCAAAAGAAGCTGTCTGGTTAAAAGGATTTATTGGTGATCTCGGTGTGGTGCTTGAGGCTATTGATCCAATTACTTTATATTGTGATAACAATGGTGCTATAGCTTAGGCAAAGGAACCACGGTCTCATCAGAAAAACAGACATGTATGCAGAAAGTATCATATAATCAGGGAGATTGTTGATGCTGAGATAATAAGATTAGAATATGTACCCACTGATCAGAACCTCGCGGATGGTCTGACAAAGCCATTGACTCAAGTCAAACATGACTAACATGTTAAAGCATATGGATTAAAACATATGGCTAATTGGCCTTAGTGCAAGTGGGAGTTTGTTGGATATGATGTATGCCCTTAAGGCAATTAGGGCGATATATCTTAATTATATAATAGTACGAATAATTTATTTAATTAATAAAGGCATTTGTTCTTTTGTTTATATCAATGTGTTTCTATACATATATATTATAGCTGGTTAAAATATATTCATTGATGTATGTATACAAAAGTCCTTGACATATCATAGCATGAAATCAGAGAAATTATAGTTGGACTATATTTGGTGGAACCTGCTTCATGTGAAATTATGATTATGTCTAAACTATCCCTAGTCATAGTTTCATCAAGAAAGGATATTGATGAAACGGAAAGACTAGCATGTGGTCAACTTTCTTGAAAAGGGTCCAAGCAGTCAATCTCCTAAGGACTGAAGGTGGTGCCTTAAGCTTGACACATGGATATATCTGGGAGATATATTGGAGACCGCAGCAAGATAAACACTTGGTATAAATATTAATGTGTTAGTGTTTATCTTCATGCAATAAGCTTTGCGAATGTCCTCATACTTGAGATGCTAGTTGCCTTGTGCGGTACTATTGCTATACTATGGGTCATTGCTATGCACTCATTAATTTAGGGTGCTACGGGTGATTACGGGTATAGTGATGACAACACGTTGGTAGGCTGAGCAGTCGAAAAGAATCCATCGCTCCGGAAATATTAAGGAGTTATACCTGGCCACTTGTTGAAGTGATGATTGCCATAAACCTCTAATCAGAGTATGTGTTTGATAGAAATGGTTTCTAGTCAAACACACTATGGTAAAAGGCAATATACTTCGGTAACAAGTAAATAACTGGGATAGCTTGGAGCAACCTTGCTATTAGTGGGTTAACACTTTAACCGAACCCAATAAACCAGATGGTACTAATATTAAAGAATGGAAGGAATTTATCGCACTCGATAGCTATTGCATTAGCCGGGATTAAGTCATAAGCATAAATGACGTTCCGAGTAATGGGGGATGGTAGACCCTTGCT
This sequence comes from Euphorbia pulcherrima, assembly GCA_947683365.1. NCBI lineage: Eukaryota > Viridiplantae > Streptophyta > Magnoliopsida > Malpighiales > Euphorbiaceae > Euphorbia > Euphorbia pulcherrima. The sequence continues at coordinate 38,886,130 of CANTUS010000008.1, read as the reverse complement.
AGAGGCGTACTACAGTCGTTTAAGGTAATCAAGTTCTATTCACGGTCTAGAACATCGAGCCAATGGTTCTATTAGAACAAGGGTTGGTTAAGCCTTAACAGCTTAATACTTCGGAATCCTATAAGGTCACACACATTGGACCTTCATCAGACTAAGTAAAGAACTAATAGATTTATTCTATTGCAGAATATAACATAAATAATAATTGGATTATTATTTGATTGGTTAAAATTGATTAGATCAATTTTGGATAGACCAAGGAATTTATTTTGACCGGTAACTAATTAATTAGAGTCATAAATAAATTATAATTGATTAGATCAATTTTGGTTGGACCAAGAAATTTATTTTGAATGATGACTAATTTATTAGGGTCAGAAAATAAATAATTGAAAAGGGATTAAAAAGGGAAATTTTGCATTGGCGAGTTTAATTGGACCGAGAGTATAAAAATTTTTTGTACAGACTCGAGTGCGCTGGAGTACACCGAAAGGTGTGCAAGCAATGCTGGGCATTGCTCGCGGCAGCCCATAAAAATGGGCTGCACATGCACAGCCTAAAAGTTAGGCAAAGCCCACAAGGGCTTTGCCTTGCCAATGCATAGCGTGTGACACGCTGTGCATATGGGATGGGAGTAATTACTCCCTTCCCACATTGCTTATAAGGGGGAGCAAAATGCTCCCCCAAGCCTATATATAGGCTTTCCCCTTTCCTTTCAAATTATACCAAGCTCAAAGCATAAATCCTAAGCGAGATAATTAATCTCTCGGGTACTTGAGCAAGTTATTTTTGTGGAGCCTGAATTTATTCGGGCACCGCTAGTTTATATTTTGGGTGAGGCTTCTAGAGTGGTCTAGCAACTACTCGAGGCTTCTTAGTTTTTCCTCCTGGGGAGGTTTTGGTTGGTGGGGTTCGTGTGGATACTGATAGAGGCTATCCTATAACTGGAGGCTTGTGCAAGAAGGTCCTGCAAAAAGCACGCTTCAACTGGTAAGTTCTTTTTCTTTCTCTTTTAATTATTAAGTCTTTTTCTTTAAGTGTATTTAGACTTAATAATTATGCTTAGGTTATTTTTGCATGCTTAGTTTATTTTATGCTTAGATTATAACTTAGAGTTATAACATGCTTAGTATAAAATAAATATGCTAGGATATAATTTGGAATTATGGTATGCCTAGTCCTTTAGCATGCTAACCTAGGTAGAGAATTATTTAGTTAAGGCTTTATTTAATTTATATGCAACTAATAGGAGTTCCTGGGACCGGGACAAAATTTTGAATTTCCGGCATGCCTCTTATGCATGTTCAATTTGACTGTCAGTTCCCAACATTAAAACCTGTCGGTAATAAATGAGTTTTTATTAGAAAGAGAAATGAAAAAAATGAAATAAGAAGGTATAAAGCCAGATTAGTTGCACAAGATTTTTCCCAAAGACCTGGGATAGACTATGAGGAGACATATTCTCCGCTGGTGGATGCAATAACTTTTGGATATCGTAATAGTGTTGCAGTGTAAGAAAATTTACAAATGCACTTGATGGATGTTATCACAGCTTACCTTTATGGTTCGCTTGATAATGATATTTATATAAAAATCCCTGAAGGATCAAAGCTGCCAGAAAAATATGGCAAACGAGAACTTTACTCGATAAAGTTACAAAGATCCTTATACAAATTAAAATATTTATTGAAAGAAGGATATAAAAATAATCCAATTTGTCCATGTCTTTTTATAAGAAAATTAGGATCTAATTTTATTATCATCTCAATTTATGTTGATGATTTGAATATTATTGGAACTCCAGAAGAGATTCCAAAAGCAGTTGATTCTTTAAAGAAAGTATTTGAGATGAAAAATCTTGGAAAGACAAAATTTTGTCTTGGTTTACAAATTGAGCACCTTGAAAATGGAATTTTAGTGCATCAATCAAACTACACAGAAAATATTCTAAAATGATTTAATATGGACAAAGCACATCCGTTGAGTAACCCATTTGTTTTACGATCACTCGATGTGAAAAATGATGTTTTTCGTCCTAGAGAAAATAATGAAAAATCTAAGTGCAATAGGTGCTTTGATGTATCTCGCTACATTGCATTCTCTATTAATTTATTATCAAGATACAGCGCTGCACCTACAAGACGACATTGGAATGGAATTAAACATATAATCTGCTACCTTCGAGGAACTCCTGATTTAGGCTTATTTTATTCATATGAATCTAAGCTTAATTTAGTTGGATATACGGATGCGGGTTATTTATCTGACCCACACAAAGCTCGATCTCAGACGGGCTATTTATTCACATATGGAGGAATAGCTATATCTTGGAGATCGACAAAATAAACAATTACAGCTACTTCCTCAAATCATGCGGAGTTAATAGCTATTCACTAGGCAAGTCGTGAATGTGTGTGGTTGAGATCATTAATCAAATATATCCAAGAAGCATATGGAAAAGTTACGGTCAAGTAAGGTCTGACGATAACATATTAAGATAATGCAGCTAAACAATAGCCTGTGGTTGTGTGTGGTTGCTGTAATGTGGAATGCTTCATCAATTTCTCGATCCATATGAGAAATTGACGAAGCATTCCATATCATTTTCTTTTCCAAAATTGGGCTCTTATTCTCTCCCCCTAATTTTGGGAAAGTGCTTTCATCAAAATGACAATCTGCAAATCGTGCAGTAAACATATCGTCAATTAATGGCTCAAGATATTTAATTATTGAAGGGGATTCATAGCCAACATAAATTCCTAATCTCTTTTGAGGACCCATTTTAGTCCTTTAAGGTGGAGCAATAGGCACATATACAGCGCAAAAAAAAACTCTAAGATGAGAAATACTAGGCTCATGGCCAGGAGCTAATTATAATGGAGAATAGTCGTGATAACTTACTGGTCTTAAACGTACAAGAGATGCTGCATGTAATATTGCATAACCCCAAACTGTAGTAGGGAGATTTGTTTGCAAAATTAGCGGTTGTGCAATTAATTACAGACATTTAATAAATGATTCTGTTAGACCATTTTGTGTATGAACATATGCTACAGGATGTTCAACTTTTATTCCAATCGACATACAATAATCATTAAATGTTTTGAATGTGAATTCTCCATTTGAATCTGAGGCATATATCAAATGAAGAATTGAATTCCTATTTATATAGAAATCTAAAGGTAAAAATGGTAAATAAGTAAGAAACATATTACATCAAGTAGAATATACATTATATCAAATATTAATGACGTGCACCCTACATCAGTTATATATTAGTCGTCTGTATAGTAACAGGTGGCTAATATATCAATAATTCAACACTCCCCCTTTGATGTAAATCTACCGCGAATGGGACACTACCTCTTTAAAAACCTTACTAAGGGAAAACCCTGTGGGATAAAAACCTCAGTTAAAGGATAAAAGAGTATAGTGTTTACTCCCCCTGTTTGCGAGTTAACTGGAGATCCTTAAGACGACGCATTCCAATGCTATAAATCGATTTCTTGAAAGTTGTGGAAGGTAAAGCCTTGGTAAACAAATCTGCTAAATTGTTATAAGAGCGAATTTGTTGAATACTGATTTCACCATTCTTTTCCAGATCGTGAGTGAAGAATTTTTTTGGTGAAATATGCTTTGTTCTGTCTCCTTTAATATAGCCTTCCTTCAATTGAGGAATACAAGCAGCATTATCTTCATATATTATCGTCGGATCTTCCTTGACCGTAACTTTTTCACATACTTCTTGGATATGTTTGATTAATGATCTCAACCACACATATTCATGACTTGTCTCGTGAATCGCTATTAACTCCGCTTGATTTAAGGGAGTAGCTATAATTGTTTGTTTTGTCGTTCGCCAAGATATAGCTATTCCTCTATATGTGAATAAATAGCCCGTCTGAGATCGAGCTTTGTGTGGGTCGGATAAATAACCCGCATCCGCATATCCAACTAATTTAAGCTTAGACTCATATGAATAAAATAAGCCTAAATCAGTAGTTCCTAAAAGGTAGCGCATTATATGTTTAGTTCCATTCTATGTCATCTCGTAGGTGCAGCGGTGTATCTTGATAATAAATTAACAGAGAATGCAATGTCAGGTCTTGTGTTATTAGCAAGATACATCAAAGCACCTATTGCGCTTAGATATGGTACTTCAGGACTGAGAACTTTTGCATTATATTCTCTAGGACGAAAAACATCCTTTTTCAGTATTGATATAATTTATTTGAATTTCTTCATTTTCAATAGCTTCAGGTATTTGCACTTCAGGTGCTTGCACTTCTTCCGGAATTGTATTTATATTTATATCCTCAATGGAAATATCTTCATTATCAATAATTCTCCTCCTTTCAGAATTTTTATTCTTTAAACCAATAGGTCGTCCACGCTTCAGGCGTGTTAGAGTATTATCCGTAGGTTATTCTTCAGGAATCTCAATACAAATTGGCGCATTACTGCTGGTATATGCGATTTTGTTACTCTTTTAGGATTAGCGAGTGCATTAGGCAATCGATTTGCTAAATGTTGAAGATGAATAATTCTCTAAACTTCTATTTTAGAATCATTTGATTTAGGATCCATATGAGAAATTGATGAAGCATTCCATATTATTTTCTTTTCCAAAATTCAGCTCTTATTCTCTCCCCCTAATTTTAGGAAAGTGCTTTCATCAAAATGACAATCTGCAAATCGTGCAGTAAACATATCGCCAGTTAATGGCTGAATATATTTAATTATTGAAGGGGATTCATAGCCAACATAAATTCCTAATCTCCTGTGAGGACCCATTTTAGTCCTTTGTGGTGGAGCAATAGGCATATATATCGCGCAAAAAAAACTCTAAGATGAGAAATACTAGGCTCATGGCCAGAAGCTAATTGTAATGGAGAATAATCATGATAACTTACTGGTCTTAAATGTATAAGAGATGCTGCAAGTAATATTGCATAACCCCTAACTGTAGTAGGGAGATTTGTTTGCAAAATTAGCGGTCGTGCTATTAATTGCAGACATTTAATAAATGATTCTGTTAGACCATTTTGTGTATGAACATGTGCTACATGATGTTCAACTTTTATTCTAATCGATATACAATAATCATTAAATATCTTGGATGTGAATTCTCCAGCATTATCAAGACGAAATGATTAATAGGATAATCGTGAAACTGTGCCCGTAATCTTATAATTTGAGCAAGTAACCTTGCAAATGCCATATTTTGTGAAGATAATAAGCATACATGTGACCACCTAGTTGAGGCGTCAATTAGAACCATAAAATATCTAAATGGTCTACATGGTGGAGCAATTGGTCCATATATATCACATTGTATGCGCTCTAAAAATGCTAGCGATTCTATTCCGACCTTACTTCTGGCAGGTTTTATTACTAATGTTCCTTGCGAACAAGCAGCACAAAATAATTCATTATTTTGAAGAAACTTCTGGTTCTTCAATGGATGCCCATATGAATTTTCAATAATTTTTCTCATCATTATCGAACCAGGATGACCCAGTCGATCATGGCAAATTTTATAAGTATCTGAATCTGTAGACTTCTAGTTTATAGTTAAATTGGCTTCAATCATATTAATATATGTGTAGTATAAGCCACATGAAAGAGTACAAACTTTTTTAAGTGTACATTTCTTACTTGAAATTATTTTTGTAACATAAAGACATTCTTTATTGTTTTCGCTCACAGTTTCAATATGATATCCATTTCTGTGAGAATTCGGGGAAAATAATGCATTATTTATAATAAGTTTTGTTCCCCTTTGTAATATAATGCTAGCTCTTCCGGAGCCTTCAAGCATTTTTGTTAGTCCTGATATTGTGGTAACAACAGTTTCACCCCTTTTAAGAGTATTAAAATATCTTGCCTCTTTGAGAATAGTATGGGTGGTGACACTATCTACAATACATAAATTTGCTTCATTTTCCTTGAAATTATATAATACCAGAAAAGAATTCATTTTCTTCATTGAAGAAACGAAAGATGCATTATTATTTATTCATAAATAAATATTGCATAAAAAGTACATTAAACAGCAATAACAATAGTAAACCAATAATAAAATAAAAATTATAATACATTAATTAAGCAAAATATATGAAGCAAGTATTCAAATTTTTCCTTGCCACTAGGGCTGGGTAACAGAAAATCATCCATCTGCATATTGGGGATATCAATAGGGTCATTAGTGAGGTTATTATCATCCAATATAAAATTGGTTTCTGGTTCCACACATTTCTTGAGGGATGCTTGGTATAAGTTTACCAAATGTTTAGCGGTTCTACAAGTTTTTGATGTGAGCGAACGACGTTTCGCGCGGCGGCAGCGCGGGGCCAGGCCCGGTCGGGCCGGCCCGTTGGAGTGTCGGGGAGGTGAGTGTGATGTGTTTGGAAAATAATTTTGCATATTTTAATGCTCAAAAGATACGAGATCGCAATCCCGTACTTAAAATAGAGTCGCCACCCGGTTCAGCTCAACCGGAAAATTTTTGGTACGATTTTCCCACCGGGTGGTTGGACCATACCTTAAGTAGAAATTCCAAGTTCGGATGATGTTATCTATTTTTCATTGGGCCAAGTTAAGATACTTCACTCTTTCTTAATCTGTTTAATCCATCCTATTTATTTGTGTTTTTAGTTATTTAGTTGTTTTCGCGTTTATCAAGCAATTGAAGCAATGAATAAAATATTTACAGCCATAAAAAAAGTACGGAAAGTAAAATTATTATAAGGTTTTCAAGTCCTACGTATTTTTCTATGCAATAAATATAATACCTGAATATCTTATATACGTCCACCTGCAGAAAATTGTTAGCACGGATATAGCATATTTTATTTACAATATTATAAAGCCCGGTCGGGTGGTTAAAATGAGATTTGAAAGGCGTTTTCGGCGAAATTCCATTTTTAATCAAATTTTGGGCTCAATCATTACTTTAACCGGATTATAAATGAAAATACCCACACATTAGGGGACGGGGTCTGTTTGCAAGAGATTTTGGACTTCTTCGTTACATTATATGTTCTACCTTTGGAAAATAAGCTAATCCGGAAATAAATGAAAATAAAACTGCTGCCTAGAAAGTCATATCGTCGACGATACAATTGATGCAGCCGGCGATGTGGCTGATGCTGCCGGCGACATCAGTTATGTCACCGGTGATATCAGCTTATAGGCAGCAGTAGTGGCAATAAAAAATGACTGAAAACCCAAAAATGAATATGAAATGATGAAAATTAACACAAATCAGAAATATTAATGCCAAAGAGCTATGAGACTAAGGATTTTTACCTCGAGGTCGTGAATCCACCTCTTCGTGAACCAAAAGAAACACCTCCGGGGAGCTTGTTACGACAATTTAGCAGTAAATTTAGGTGCTTTTGGTTTCTAAATTCAATCAAGTTGATTTTAACTTAGAGACTTTCTAATTTCAAACTCATAATCAGAGAATTTAAAGAAGAAAAACCAGGAAAAATGGATCGAAATCCTTTTTTCTGTTTTATCTAATTCTTATCTTACTAAAATCTATTCCCATATTAAAAAATCCTAACCTCCAAATTCCCTCTTATTCCTCTCTAAAATGCAGCTCAAGGTGTGCTTTTATAGGTGAAATGGGGTGCTTTTTGAGACCTTTTTTAATAATTCCGCCGAAAGTGACCAAAATGTTATCTGTGAAGGGACCCATTTTGGGTCATGTCGCCGGTGACATGGTGATGCCGCCGGCGGTATGGCCGGTGTCGCCAGTGGTATGGTGATACAGTCAACGACATGGATGATGCCTCTGGCGGCATCAGCCTCCAACATACCGACAACTAACGGGTCAAAAAGCCAAAAAAGTGAGGAAAAGTGGTTTAATAGTGGGTAAAAAGGCATCTTTTTGACTTTTAACAATATTTTGAAGGGTATTTATTATTTGGGTGCCAATCATCGGTTCAAGCTCCCACCGGATATGTTATTGGCCACGCCGAACTGTATTCTACCAAATAAAAATTCGCGAGGAATATTATTTTGGTAATAAAAATTCCAAGGAGAATTTTTAATTTGAGGCATTAAAATCAGGTACACGTCAGGGACTCCAAAATCCCGTTCTCACAGGCTGCCCCTCGGGGGATCACTGCTGCCATAGGTCAGTATGATCACACGAAAGAGCAAGGGATAGGAATGATATCTGATGGGCGACCGGTTTGACCCTTGGTCGAACATTGTGCTTCGTAGAGCGGTTGCCCCTTGGTCGGCTTGAGCTTTGTGGAGGAATTGCCCCTTGGTCGGGTTTGAGCTTTGTGTAAAGGACGCCCTTTGGTCGGGTTTCATGTTTTATAGATTGGTTGCCCTTTGGTCGGACTTTGTACTTCGTAGAGCGGTTGCCCCTTGGTCGAGCTTGAGCTTTGTGGAGGAATTTCCCCTTAGTCGGGTTTGAGCTTTGTGTAAAGGACGCCCTTTGGTTGGACTTATACTTTACAAAGGAATTATCCCTTAGTCGGGTTTTATGTTTTGTGGATTGGTTGCCCTTTGGTCGAACTTATGCTTTGCGGGGAAATTGTCCCTTGGTCGGGTAGATTGGTTGCCCTTTGGTCGGACTTATGCTTCACGGGGAAATTGTCCCTTGTTCGGGTTTCGTGTTTTGTTGATTGGTTGCCCTTTGGTCGGACTCATACTTCGTAGAGAGATTGCCCTTCAGTCGGGCTTGTGTAAAAATCTGATTTGAGGAGCAATGTCGTCGGCGGCATGAATGATGTCGCTGGCAGCATGGATTGATGCCGCCGGCGACATTAGTGCCATGTGGCAGCTTTAATTGGTCAGATAATTTCAAAATTTGAACTGAAGGATGCGATGTTGCCGGCGGTATGGATTGATGTTGCCGGCGGTATGGACGGATAGTTTCAGATAAATTAAAACCCCTTGGATTCCGCTCGGTAGTTTAAAAAGGAATTGAAACTCTTTCTTCCCCATTTATCCAGAAACTGCACCCCCTCCTCTTCTTCTCCAAAGCTTTTTGATTTTTTCCTTTGTCTTCAAAATTATGAAGAGAATTGCCAAGGCTTTCTGGGGCAAATCCAAGGCTAGGGAGAGCCTGCCCAATTCTTCCATTGAGGGATTGAAAATCCTCTCCGTTCCTACTGCATATGGCCTGAAGGAGACGGCCAAAATGTATGGCTATGGCATTAACTCTCCTATCACCAATCTAACCCCGGAGAAGGAGAAGCACCTCTGCTATGTCCAGGTAATCTCACAAAAACCCGAATCTCTTCTTTTTGGGTTCGAGTTGATTTGGCTTTAGATTTGAAATCATGCCATGATAGGAGTTTAAATGTGAAATAGATTGGTCATATTGATGCTTTAGGATTGATTTTTACCATTTTCGGGCTTATTGTGCGATTTTTTTGTGATTTTGGCACGATGGGTGTGATTTTTAGGGACAAACAAGTTCTGCCCGCACATAGTGATGTCGCCGACGATATGAGTGATGTCACTGGCGGCATCAGTCCTTGTAAAAGGCCTTATAGGAGTTTGATGTCGCTTCTGTTTAAGGTGATGTCCCCGACGACATGAACCATGCCTCTGGCGGCATGGAGTGATGCCACCGGCGACATCGCTTTCAACAGAGGCGACATCAGCAACTTTTCTGATAAAAAATAAGCAGGACTGACCCATTTTGTTTTCAATTTTGCAGCCATATGAACTAACTTACACGGGGGGAATGGGCACCGTCGATGAATGGTGGCACCATATCTCAGGCTTGCAATTAATGAGACAGGGTTTGGGGACTTGGCGCGGATAATACCAATGCTGATGCCTAAGCTTTCTCACTCAGCAATAATGGCCCTAACTGAGAGATGGTCCGAGACCACCCATACCTTCCACTTCTCTTTTAGGGAAGCTACAATTACCCCCTCTGATGTAGTAGCCATGACCGGCCTCCCTTGGACGGACGAGGTCATACATTTTGATGCTTACATGGACAAGTACCATGTTGAGAGGCCCGTGGTGAGGCGGGTGAAGGAGTTGTTTAGTCTGAAGCCCATTTCTGGGCGGCTGTCCTACGGAGAGTTGTACCATCACTGAACCCGGGTGGACGTAGTGCCCGAGGAGGAGAGGGAGGCTTGTGTCTGGTCCTTCATGATTTCTCTACTCATTGTGTTGTTCTTTCCAATCTTAGGGAGTAAGATCAATTATGTGCTTATAACCACAGTGGAAGACGTGCCGGGAATCAGGAGGAAGAAATGGCCGAGGGCCATCTTGGCCCAATTATACCACGGGCTAGACGTGGGAGCCTGAAAGAAGGAGAAAGCCCTTCGCCTTTGCCACCTGCTACTTCTGGTATAACTTTTTGGAAATATTTCTCTTGATAGCATGCGTTTGCATGATGCTTTTTAAATTGATTAGTCATCATTTATGCAGGCCTTCGAGCATCAGATCCTCCCACCGGTGGAGTTTAAGAAGGTTGTGCTGCCGGGCTCTCATTTTCTCACTCGCTGGTGCGGGGGCATCGGTGGGAAGGCCAAGTACCCTATGAAGTATATGGAGGTCCTAAGGAGCGTGCGGTTGAGCTCGGTATGCAATTTTTTGATTTAGTCTTTGTTTTTTACATTTAGACGAAACAAAAATTGCTTATGGACTTATATTGGTTGTTTTAATGTAGCTCGTCTTGGATCCATTCGATGGGGTGGAGAATTTGGCCGAGGTCGCAAGGGTCAGAGAGAGGTGGATGACCGCCGGTTCGTGATTGAGTGCCCTCTGTCCCAGCAGTGGTATCTAGGCAAGCGCGTCTGGGGCTGGAGGTCCGTCCCGGTGCCTGCTAGATTGGTGCCTGCCGATCCTCCCAAGGGCTTATGGTGGCCTCATTTAGTGATCTCTTCCGAGGCTGACAAAGCTGATTATATTGAGGGGAACGGCTGAGTGATCCCTAGTGTTCCTGGCCTCTACGAGCAGCTTCTGCAGCGTCTACTCCCTGTATGTCCTCGCATCCATGAAAACAATATGATTGAGTATCACAACGAGCAACGGTTGGAGGATGAGAAGAGGCGCCTCAAAGGCATTGTGGACGTTGATGAGGAAGAGGATGATGAGGATGAGGCGGTTGAAGGGGATGTCGCGGTGGACCCCGAGGGGGAGGATGAGGTGGGTGCGGACGTAGCTGGTGGGAGCATGCCAATGTCCTAAGGGGAGCACCATTCTTTTGAGGCATGATTATACTTGTGTGTATGATTTTGAAGTCGTTTAGGAACGTTGTTGACCTGTGACTTTCATTTTTTTAGGAACCCGCCAGAAAGAGGCGCCGGGATAACTAAAGTAGGACCCGGTACTATGGTGTGCCGGAGGGCATAAACTTTGTGGAGGGGCATTTGTTTAATCCATTGGAAACCACCTTCCTGCTGATGAACTCCCTAGGCGAATCCTCCCATAGGAACATTGGCTCGAGCCGGTAAGCTCCGATTTTTATGCCTGAAAATACTACTTACGTAAGGCCTAATAATTATTTTCTTATTAAGCCTTGGATACGGGTGTCTAAGGATTTGCCTTTTGATTTTTCCAGGTGGTGCGGAGTCACATGGAGCAGCTTGCAGAGAACAATTTTATTCTCCGGGATACCCTTATTGGACAGTCACTCCTCGTTCAAGTATTTTATGCACATGTTAAGATGGGATGTATGTATAGATGTTATGCATGACATGCACTACTGATATATATTTTTTTCTGGTTTGCAGGATTTCTTGGCCTTTTCCCTGTCTGATGCTAATACAGCCTGGCGGTGGTACGAGGAGGAGACTGCGGTCCTACAGCGTCGCATGAGTGATCTCGAGGGTCAGCTGGCAGCCACCGCTCAGGAATGGAGAAGTAAGCAAAATCTGGACCGTGCGCACCCCGGGAGCACTTGTCGTAGGGGGATCAAGATGTCTGCCGGTCGACGTGCGTTTACTGCGGCTGAGGAGTCCAGTAGTGTGCCTATGACAGATGGAAGGGAGGAAGATAAGGACGATGTTGATGACTAGTTTGCAAGCCCTGATGACATTTCATCCCTCCCGGTAGTGGCAGACATGCTTAGTTTTATTTTATTTTGCTTTTTTAGTTCCTTGTTTGTACCCTCGATACATTGGGGTTTGGTTTTGGGATATTTTGAGTGATTTGCGCCTCCGGGCTTTTATTTTGAATAAAAAAATGAATTGCTATTTGATAAGGCATTGAAAACATAGCATAGGATTGTTTACAGGCTTTGTATAGGTCTAAAATGGAAGAAACGCTTCTGATGCTGCCGGAAAATTCACTCCATATCGCCGGCGGCATGACCCATATCACCCAAACTCATCTAGCCAAAATAATATATACAGGGCTGTCTGAAAGTTCATATCGCCGGCGACATCATCTGATATCACCCAAATTGATCCATATCGTCGGTGGCATCAATTACATCATCGGCGGCATCACCCATATCGCCGGCGGCATCAATTTTCCAACAATCTGATTTTAACCATTCTGTCCATTTCTGTCATGGCAACCCACAATAAAAAACCACGGGGTTTTCTGCAGCAGACTGGAAGAGGCTTGAAAAATTCAGGCTTTAGGGGTTTCGATATATTGCGGCGTGGCTTGTAAGCCACGAATTCCTTCGAGCGGTACTATCTTTTTGGGATCCAATGGACCACGTTTTTTGATTTTCATCGTTCGAGCTTTGCGCCGTGCTCGAAGAATTCCATGCCATTTTAGGGACACCGTGTCCTAAACGTGTTTCACTAGCATTGCCGAACTTTCATTTTGGCATAGATGGAATTCCACGAGGGCTATGGAATTTAGATTTTATTGACCTATTTCTGTCTCAGTTGCCCGATAAACCTGGGTTCCAGCTCGAATCAGTTCTAGAGTGGTGCCGTGGAGTGCCCCGATCCTATCCTGCTTGGCCATTCATGGTGGCATTACTACTCATAGCAGAGTTTATGTGTGGAGTGAGCCTGATTGCTCTGCTCAGGCTGATTTCGCTCATCGGTCCTATATCGAAGGGGGCTTCCCCCGTGGCTGTGGGGTTGGCCGATGTTTTGTTAAACGTAGATGCTGCTTCTGTTGACTCGTCACTCATCGGAGATCAATTCATGTTATTACAGGTATCTTTTGTTCTTTCTGATCCGAACATTTCTTTCCCCCATCCTTACCCGAGTTTCGCATTATAAGTCTGGCTGATGGAGAAGTTAAAGTTGAGGGAGGCGTCACGAGGGAATCCGAAAAAGTATCTTCCCGTCCATCTGAGGGAGAGAGGGCTTATGCGGGCTGATTTCGACGAGTTGACATATGATGATTGGGTGCCTATTCTGAGGGGGTATACTGACGCGCAGGTTCAGTGGGTTAGTCTATAGTGGAGAATTTAGGATGTGGTCGTAGAATCTTGGGGAGCATGTGTTCAACTGATAGGTCTAGAGAGATCTTCATTTTATACCCCCTACCGGCTATGTCGTTAGTATGGCAAAAGGCAGAGAGTCCCGATCAAATTGCCCCACAATCAGATCGGAGTTTACAAAGCTAGGTGGGTCAACCATATTCAGGAGAAGTGGTCCAGGGAGGCTATATTTGAGATTCTGGATTACGATCAACTAGAAACCACTGGAACTGACACACACTACAGAGGATGGCTTGCCGAGATAAGAGGTTTGCCGACCCATCAGAAGCGGTCATGGGCCCGTTTTGAGGGGGAATGTGCGGAGCAGGGAGAAGATCCCTCTTCTACTAGCACATCGAGACAGATCTCTAGGTACTGTGACGATGATGTGGGAAGTTCGTTTTGAGTCTTGCTTTTGTCAGAATCATCAGGTCTCTCTCTCATTTTTTTTAATTTTATTCAAATAATCTAAAATGAAACAAAATGAACACTATTCAAAGCTTGTCGAAGTTATCTTAAACTTATGAATACAGGATTCACATAAGCATAAGCATTTAGATTTTAACAAAAGAGAACTTTTATTAATTGAGATAAAATAAAGTACATGATGTTTGGTTGACATTCCCATTGATTTAACTCTCGATGCCGACTAGCCGAGATCGGTTTTCTAGAAGGCACTCGCTCTTTGCTCACATACCTTAACTTTTACCTAGATTGCCCTTCTCGGGTTTTCGATCTAGCGGGTTTGTCTTATCCTCTAATTTTTACACGGTTGGTTCGTAGAATACCAATCGTCGGGCATCACCCTAATTTTTGCCCAATCAGTAAAAGACTGAAAGGCGGGTGATTATCACGTATATATTTTTTGGTGTGCTGCTTTTCTGGTTTTTTTTCTTATGAATTAAACATGATAACGCTTAAGTGTGTCTTGGTTTACGGGATTTACAAACTCGTCCCCATCCATGTCCATAAGTTTAGCTGCCCCTTTGCTAAGTAGCTTCTTTATCATATATGGTCCTTCTCAGTTTGGCTTGAATTTACCCCTCGCATCAGTGGTGGAGTGTTTCAACTGCTTGAGGACCAGATCACCGGCCTTCAGAGGGAACTTTTGATGTCTTACCCGACTGTTATATGCCCGAGCCATACATTGTTGGTACATCTGGAGGTTGTCGAGGGCCTTCAACCTTTGCTCATCCATCATGTTCAACTGTTCAAATCTTGCCCGAGTCCATTCAGATTCTTCTAATTTAGCCTCTAGAGCAACTCTTAATGAGGTCACCTGAGTTTCAACTGGCAAGACTGCTTCCATCTCGTAGACCAGGGAAAATGGGGTTTGGTCTGTCGGGGTGCGTATGCCGGTGCGATATCCCCAGATAGCAAAATGCAGCTTAATCGCCCAATCTCTGTAATCGGCTATCATTTTAGAAAGAATCGTCTTCACCGATTTATTGGCTACCTCAACAGCTCCATTAGCTTGTGGTCTGCATGGAGAAGACCTATGGTGCTCGATCCCATACTTCTCAATCAGTGAAGCAGTTGCTCCTTAAAACTGTACTCCGTTGTCTAAGACTATATGATATGGGAGCCCATACCGAGTAAAGATGTGCTTTTCCATGAACTTGACCATCTGCCTGCAGTGACATTAGTGAAGGATTCGACTTCCACCTATTTCAAAAAGTAATCTACTGCCACCACAATGAATTTATGGCCATTTGTTGAGGAAGGACGAATTTCACCAATTATATCTATTCCCAAGGCCGAGAATGGCCAAGGGGTGGATAAGTGATGGAGCTCGATCGGTGGCAGATGCCGTATATCTCCGTAAACCTGGCATTGGTGGCATCGTTTGACCTGGGCGATACAATTGGCCATAAGAGTGAGCCAAAAATACCCTAGTCACTGAATCTTCTTTGCGAGGTCAAGACCGTTCATATGAGGGCCACAGTCGCCGGCATAGACCTGGGTCATTACGTTCTGAGCCTTAGAATCAGTGAGGCAACGGAGAAGTAGACCGTCGCTAGTGCGCTTGAATAGGTCATTATCCACAATACAAAACTGGGTAGCGAGCCACCGTAGGATGGTATGGTCTGAGTCATCTGTAGGGTATTGGTCGGTCTGAAGAAATAGGACGATGTCAGAATACCAACAAGGTTCGGATGAAATGGCGAGAATTGGAGGAGTCGATTGAACATGATATGGGATCTTGGTGGACAGCAAAACCAAGGGGCGGATGGGTTGCTGTTAGGGTCCTTCCCACATGGACACGAGAGTGGCAAGAGCATCTGCCATTTGATTCTCATCTCGAGGGACATGGCGGTACAAGCATGAGGTAAATATCTTAGATAATTTGCGGACAGCCTCAATATAAGGACGGAGGGATTCTTCTTTAACTTCCCAATCTCTAGTGACCTGATAAACAACCAGAGCTGAATCTCCGATGACAGATATATGGCGTGCCTGAACTTGAAGAAGGGCCTCGAGATCGTATAGGCAAGCTTCGTATTCAGCACCGTTATTGGTGACGTTGAATTCTAAACGTTTGGACAACGGGATTATCTCATTATCTGATGTGACGATGATGACCCCGAGACCTGCTCCCTGGCGGTTCACAGCGGCGTCAAAGTACATTGTCTAATTTTCGCCAAGGGTTGTAACAGAGGCCAGCTGTTCATTAGGGAACTCCAAATTTTCCTTATAGTCGGAGCTGAGGGGTTGATTGGCCAGGAATTCAGCTATAGCCCGCCCTTTAATGACCTTTCGGGTTACATATTCAATGTCAAACTCAGACAGGAGAAGTAGCCATTAGGACAATTTGCCGGCTAGAGTAGGGGATTGATAAAGAAACTTCATTGGATCAATTTTGGCCACGGCTTGGACGTGATAAGATTGGAAATAATGTCACAACTTCTTAGTGAGCTAAACCATGGTAGCACAGGTCTTCTCTACAATCGAATATCGGGTTTAATAATCTAACAGCTTCTTGATCAGGTAGTAGATGGCATGTTCGCGCTTATCATCATGTTCTTGGACAAGCATGGCTCCGAACGAAGCTTCTTCAATGGCCAGATAAAGGATGAGTGGTTTCCCTAGGATGGGGGGTGTCAAGACGGGTGGATCAACAAGATATGCCTTGATTCTATCGAACGCTACTTAGTAGTGATCATTCCATACCACGGGTTATTAATTCTTTAATAGTTTAAAGATGGGTTCGCAGACGATAGTCAGGCGAGCAATGAACCGACTAACATACTACAAGGACCCTAAAAATGATCGGACTTCCTTCTCTATCTTAGGGGGAGGCATGTCCCTGATGGATTTGGCTTTGTCTTGATCCATTTCAATCCCTTTCTGGCTAACCACGTATCCTAATAGCTTGTCGGAGGTAACTCCAAATACGCATTTCTTTGGATTCAGACGAAGATTATACTTTTCAATGCGAGTCATGAACTTGTCAAGAATAGCAGGGTGTTCCTCTCAAGTGGCGGATTTCACAATCATATCGTCCATATACACTTCCACTTCTTTATAGATCATATCGTGTAGGAGGGCATTTACAGCTCGTTGATAAGTGGCCCCAGCATTTTTCAACCCGAATGGCATTACCTTGTAGCAATACACCCCCCACTCAGTGATGAATGCTGTTTTGACTTTGTCGGCAATATTAACCAGAATCTGATTGTACCCGGAGAACCCATCTATGAACGAATACATAGCTGCCCTGGCGGCGCTATCAATTAGGACATCGATGTGCGGGAGAGGGAAGTCATCCTTCGGCGAGGCTTTATTGAGGTCTTGAAAGTCCACGCAGACTCGAACCCTACCATCCTTCTTTGGTACCGGGATAATGTTGGACAACCAAGTTGGGTATTCTACTACTTCTATGAATTGAGCTTCGATCAACCTCGAAACCTTTGTCTTAACTTGTTCTGCCCATTCAGGTCTCAACCGGCGGAGCTTCTATTTGACAGGTTGGAATTTAGGATCAATTGGGATCCTATGTTCGGCGATTTGGCGGTAAACCCCAGGCATGTCTTCGTATGACCAGGCGAAAGCGTTAATATGATTTTTAAGCACTTTTATGATCTCACTTCTTTCCTCGGGAGTTAAATCTTTGGAAATGGTTACCATTTTAGGATTGTCATCTGTACTTAGGTTTATTTCACTTAATAGCGTATCACTAATGCCAAAAACATTATGTGTATTGTTATGTGAATGCATGGACCCATCAGGAAAGACATCAAACAAGTAAGCAGAATGGGAGTTATTCATTGCGTAAAAAGCCTCATAAGCGGCATTGTTTACATAAAAAAAATCAGAAATATTAAAAATTACATCTTCTACATCCTCCTCCATAGGCGGAAGGGCTTCAGTGGCAACGTCGATGGGAGAGGTGTTCTCTGTATCGTCTGTCAGGGTGGTGCTTAGGTTATGCTCCAAAGTGGTCTTTTGGGTAATGGTGAGCGATGGCTCTTCAGACAGGTCAGCCTTTTTAGTTAGAGCCCTGGCGAGCTTTTCTATTATGGCCGTCATGGCATCTTCTTTCCCGTTACCCTTCCGGCCTTTCTTCATCAGTAGTGCCATAGCTTTTGTCACAGTCGCCATAGCATTCTCAATTTTCGGATCGATAGGCTTATCCTCAGGATATATCTTATCTTTCCCCTGAGCCTTATCAGAAATCACATTGACAGGCGCATCAGGCTCAGTACGCTTGGGTTCAGCTGAAACTATCATATGACCAGCCTCAAAGTCATAGACATCTTTAAAGACCTCAAAGCCGGGCCACATTTTCCCACCATACTCGATTGGTTCGGGCTCCCCTTTATAAGGCCTCTTACCTTGGATTTCACAAGTAGTGACCATGCGGCAATAGCCATAAGGGATGCGGCGATAGGCTTTTCTAGGCATATATCCCAGTCCAGCTCCATGGATAAGGATTTTTGGCTCCAATGCCTCAATAATTCCCTATTCGTGTATTCCTCCCCCTCTGCTAGGCCTGTAACCAAACTTCTTCATTAGTTTGCCCATACCCATATGGAGGTAGCTGTGCCAAAGGGGAGGAAGTTTTTGAGCTTTACTAATCATGGCAATCCTGAGGCCCTTTTCTAGATTAGCTTCGGCTTCCATAACGGCCATCACGGAAGTAGGATCGGCCTCTATAGTCACCATTCTGTCATCATGAATTAGCTTGATTTTTTAGTATAGTGTGGAGGGTACTGCACCCAAAGTATGGAGCCATGGTCGGCCAAGCAACAGAGAATAGGTAACAGGAATATGGAGTACGGTGAAATGTACATTGCTTGTGACACCTTTAATAGTGACTCCTGCCTCAAAAGTCCCGATTACATTGCACTTTGAATTATCGTAAGCTCTAATAATCATGCTGGACCTTTCAAGCATGTCCTCTGACAGCCCTAGATGAGGAGAGATTTTTAGAGGGCATAGGTTTAGGGCAGAGCCATCATCCACCATGACGCATGGGATGACCTTATTGAGAATTTGAATCCGGATGAATAAGGCCCTATTGTGATCCCTTCCCTCAAGCGTAAGATTGAAACTGTCAAACACAATCTGAGGCCCTTTTCTCGGGGGAATGCCTTCTCCTATCGTGGCGCACATCTCAACGATCGAGGTGGTCGGATTAGCTTCCAGATCAAGGAGCCATTTGATCAAACCCTTGCGATACCTTTCAGAGTCAATTACCAGTTGCTAGATGCTGTATCGGGCTTGGGTGTTTTTTAACTGGGTAATAAGGGGGTCAACCTCAAGACTGGTAGGGACAGGCGGAGGTGGAGAAAGGGGTCTTGCAGTAGTTCCAACTCTGTCAGGAATCGGGTCTTTGTTTAGACAAAGATATCGGTCTTCCGACTGATATACTCGACCACTCCGGGTAATATTGAGGACATTATTGAGCAAGATGCTCTTGGTGCCTTGTGTTTTAAACAAGTATTGTTGCTCCTCGGAGTCTGAATCCGGGTCTTGTAGTTTATATTTATCCACACTAAAAAGGTCATGATGGTCAACCTTGAACAAGTCGGTGCTTATGGCCTTGGATTCCCGAGCCATTTCCCCATCCTCATCAGGATAGTTCTAC
Organism: Euphorbia pulcherrima; assembly: GCA_947683365.1. Lineage (NCBI taxonomy): Eukaryota > Viridiplantae > Streptophyta > Magnoliopsida > Malpighiales > Euphorbiaceae > Euphorbia > Euphorbia pulcherrima. Next base: position 38,866,655 of record CANTUS010000008.1, on the reverse strand, counting down.
TTTGAAACAAAAGAATCTACGCTTAACAGTGCTTTTCCCTCAGCTTTCTTTCTTTTTGCCACAAATGGTTTAGGCCTGCGACCCTCTTATTTTGGTTGGCTTGGATCAATTTCCATTCCCTGAATGGAGTTGACTCCTGGGTTGGCCTAATTGATAAGGTCAAAAACTGAGCAAGATGGTAGACCCGAACCGATGACCAGGATAGAGTTACTACTGCCCGGCCCCCGAGCAAAGAGATCGAAGACTGTGGCTTCAGGTAAACTAGATTGGACCATTCCGACCTTACTTCTGAAGTTCGATAAAGGGTTATTTATAGTGCTTGGGGCTTTATCTGGTTCAGCAATCTTTGCTTCGCTAACCAACCGCTGAATAGCTAAGAGCAGGGCCTTACAATTATTGGTTTAGTGCCCCACCTGAACGTGATAACTACAGAAGTTATTCTTATCTTTAGGTCTAGGTGGCTTGTATTCCTGAAGGGACTGTATAAAACCTGCTTCCCTCAAGCGCCGGAAGATGACCCACAGGGGCAATTTATAGGGGTTGGTCAAAATAAAAGGGGGGCGAGGAGGTTGGACTGTGGCAATCGTTGATGGAGCCGGATTGGCTGTAAGTGGCATAGTGGGGGTGTGAGAAATGGCTTGAATTGCAGCTGGTGTTTTTGGCTTAGCCGGCGTCAAGGCTGAGGGTTGAGGTTCATTTTTCCTGAACCATGGTTTCCCCGCTCTCTCGGCCTTCTCACGCTCTGCCTCGCGCTCAATTTTCTCAGCTTTCTCAAATACAGCCTTGTAAGAAAGAAAGGAATCTGTAGCCATTTCCTTGCAGAATAGGAGGAAAGACCCTTCGAGGAGTTTGACAATCATTTCCTCAAGGCTAATATTAGACTTCATCAAGACCTGAGTCGACATCCACCTATTGAAGTACTGCTTAAAGGTTTCGTTGGGCATTTGACGGATCCTCTCAAGATGTTGGAGGGTCGTCTCCATTATAGTATTGAAACCATAATGCACTTTCAATGCCTCCGATAAGAGAGTCCAGTCGGCGATAATACGTTGTGGCAAAGTATGATACCATTCAAGTGTAGGACCCTGAAGGGAACAGGGAAACATTTCAGCCAGCACCTTATCACTCAGCTTCTTTACGCGCATCACTCTTTTGCACATTATGATGTGAGAGGCAGGTGCTCCTGAGCCATCATAATGAGCTATGTTTGGCATAGTAAAATTATCGGGGACCCAATCCTCGTCCCTCTTAGGTTTTTTATTAGTGATGAGGCGGTTGATGTAAGCTTGGATCTCGGGTGTCACGCTCGGAGGCTGTATGACCTGATCGCTGATCGGTTTGCGAAAGATGGTCGGGGCTTCAGGTGTCGCGCCCGGATAATGTGCGACCTGGTCATTGACGGTTTGAGAAGCTATCATTTGCCAAACAAAGGCGGCTACCTCAGGTGTCATGCCCAGAGGTTACATGACCTGGTCATTGAATGTCGGAGGCAGCGTAGGGTGAATAGTCAGATGGCTGGCAAATGGATTTTAGGGGTAGGTGGTGCCTTTAGGAGTCACGACAAACTGCGGAGGCATGAAGAAGGGTAGTGGCCGAGAGACTAGGCTTTGGTGATTGAATATCGGAGGAATGGAGCTTTGGGCAAAGGGTCTTAGGTTGAAAGGCACAACTGGTGGAGTGGTCTAAGTCGACAAGAAAGCTGAAGCCTGCCCAAACTGGAATGGACTCGTCAAGGGTTGGGTTGATTAAAACACAGGTGCAATGGGTCTCGCCTCTACTAAACTGGTCAATATTTATGTTGAACCATTTGGGGCCTGCATGTCAGATGTCGATACTCGATCGAAATTCCTATCTTCAAGAGCTCGCTTAACTGCTGCCTGAACCGTAGATTGGATAGAAGCTTGGAAAGCATCTGAGCTCAGGAATTGCATTATAACACTGGTAAAGTCAAAACTAGGGGGTGGTTGGGATCTTATTCCCGAGCTGGAAGTGGGACCAAAGGGCTCTTCTAGAGGAGAGGTCCCTTCGTTTCTTAGGAAAGACATGGCTGGTCGAGAGGCCCTTTAGCTCAACTGAACTTGTTCTAAATCTGATTCCCTACTGGAATCGGTGTGGAAAATTCCTTCGACGTTTGTGGTGTCAACCGAGGTCAGAGGATGACGTATCAGGCGATGTTCTACCCTTTTCCAACCCGGGATGCGACGGTCAGTGTGCCTCATCCTAGCTGAAATGGTAGGCAGTGGATCAGACCATGAATGGGTTGGTGAATGGTATGCATGGTATGCATGCCTTTTATTCCTTGGAAATAATGTGTAATGCGTGTGGCTGCACGTAGATGTGGTTAGAGATGACGTGATGGCTTATCCCTACAACATAAGTGGGACGTTCGTATCCCACGTCATACATAGCGATATGTAGTGACACAACGGAGGTACAAGAGAAGTCCTACGCATGTTGCTAAACCTCTTCCGTGGGTAGAAGTGGTAAGGGTAGGTTGATTCATTTTTGGCTCTTAAAGCCAATGCATGGGGGCGCATGATCACAGAGCACATAGCACGCGAATTCGTCCCTCTTCTGACCTTATGACTCCCGTGTAACGCCTCTTTGGAATGATGGAGTTTGGCTTCTTCACCGGTAATGGCGAAAGAAGCGCGTCCTAATTATTTTATTTATTTTGGGTAATCCTAAAGGGAATGATGTGCTAAGGCTTTTTTCTAGCGCGGCTTTGGTATAGGGTTATTGATGTAGAAGATTCTCGTTTACCTTGATTCCACGTTACTCAATTACTACCCAAATGGGCGCAATCGTAGGAGTTTACGTGTTGGTTAAAATGAGTGATCCACCCACTAGGCATCCTCAATTCCAACAGGGCATGAGTGATACTTCAGGAATTTCTCAAGTAAAATGGGGCACCTATAATTACCGAACTATCTACACGCGTGAGGATAAAACACTATAAGAAGGAATGAAGTTTTAATTTGGCCAATGATTTCAATACATCATCAAAATCTTTTAAACTTTATGAAGGAAGGTTCAAGTTTAAAGAGATCCCCAGCAGAGTCGCCACTATGAGCGGACGACGTTTCGCGCGGCGGCAGCGAGGGGGCCAGGCCCGGTCGGGCCGGCCCATTGGAGTGTCGGGGAGATGAGTGTGATGTGTTTGGAAAATGATTTTGCATATATTAATGCTCAAAGATACGAGATCACAATCTCGTACTTAAAATAGAGTCGCCACCCGGTTCAGCTCAACCGGGAAATTTTTGGTACGATTTTCCCACCGGGTGGTTGGACCATACCTTAAGTAGAAATTTCAAGTTCGGATGATGTTATCTATTTTTCATTGGGCCAAGTTAAGATACTTCACTCTTTCTTAATCGGTTTAATCCATCCTATTTATTTGTGTTTTTAGTTATTTTGTTGTTTTCGCATTTATCAAGCAATTGAAGCAATGAATAAAATATTTACAGCCATAAAAAAAGTGCAGAAAGTAAAATTATTATAAGGTTTTCAAGTCCTATGTATTTTTATATGTAATAAATAAAATACCTGAATATCTGATGTACATCCGCCTGCAGAAAATTGTTAGCACGGGTATAGCATATTTTATTTACAATATTATAAAGCCCGGTCGGGTGGTTAAAATGAGATTTGAAAGGCGTTTTCGGGGAAATTCCATTTTTAATCAAATTTTGGGCTCAATCATTGCTTTAACCGGATTATAAATGAAAATACCCACACATTACGGGACGGGGTCTGTTTGCAAGAGATTTTGGACTTCTTCGTTACATTATATGTTCTACCTTTGGAAAATAAGCTAATCCGGAAATAAATGAAAATAAAACTGTTGTCCAGAAAGTCATATCGCTGATGATACAATTGATGCCGCCGGCGACATGGCTGATGCCGCCGGCGACATGGCTGATGCCGCCGGCGACATCAGTTATGTCACCAGCGATATCAGCTTATAGGCAACAGTAGTGGCAATAAAAAAAGACCGAAAACCCAAAAATGAATATGAATTGACGAAAATTAACACAAATCAGTAATATTAATGCCAAAGAGCTATGAGACTCAGGATTTTTACCTCGAGGTCGTGAATCCACCTCTTCGTGAACCGAAAGAAACACCTCTGGGGAGCTTGTTACGACGATTTAGCAGTAAATTTAGGTGCTTTTGGTTTCTAAATTCAATCAAGTTGATTTAACTTAGAGACTTTCTAATTTCAAACTCACAATTAGAGAATTCAAAGAAGAAACACCAGGAAAAATGGATCGGAATCCTTTTTTCTGTTTTGTCTAATTCTTATCTCACTAAAATCTGTTCCCACATTAAAAAATCCTAACCTCCAAATTCCCTCTTGTTCCTCTCTAAAATATAGCTCAAGGTGTGCTTTTATAGGTGAAATGGGGTGCTTTTTGAGGCCTTTTTTAATAATTCCGCCGAAAGTGGCCGAAAGGCTGTTTGTGAAGGGACCCATTTTGGGTCATGTTGCCGGCGACATGGTGATACCGCCGGCGGCATAGATGATGCCTCTGGCGGCATCAGCCTCCAGCATACCGATAACCAACGAGTCAACAAGCCAAAAAAGTCTGGAAAAGTGGTTTAATAGTGGGTAAAAAGGCATATTTTTTACTTTTAATAATATTTTAAAGGGTATTTATTATTTGGGTGCCAATTATTGGTTCAAGCTCCCACCGGACGCGTTATCGGCCACGCCGAACTGTATTCTGCCAAATAAAAATTCGCGAGGAATATTATTTTGGTAATAAAAATTCCAAGGAGAATTTTTAATTTGAGGCATTAAAATCGGGTACACGTCATCATCGTCTCGCGAGAGGGACGGCAAAATCCCGTGCTCACACTTGACCAATAACCAGTCATACCGCATCTATAGCATTTATTTTCATCATCTTGACTATTATTTCTTTTATCAAAATTTTCAATTTGATTATTCCACTTCTGGTGGTTATTTATATTTTTCCACTTCGGGTAGAAATTATTGCTATTGTTATTACCAAGTTTCCACTTCTGGTGGAAATTGTTATTACTGTATCCTCTACCACGCCCATTACCATGACTTCTACCTCGACCACAACTACGACCATTTCTGCGGTTGCGTCCATTAAAATTATTATGAATTATCGCATTCGCTTCAAGTAATGGATTTATTCCGGTAGGTCGTAATTCACTGTTTTTCAACAGGAGTTGATTTCTCTATTCTGCTAGGAGAAGAGCTGTAATTAGCTCACTATATTTCTTATAATCTTTTGCTCTATATTGTTCTTGTAATACCATATTACCATATTATTCAAATGAAAAGTAGAATATGTCTTTTCCAGTAAATCCTCATCAGTTATTTCCTTTCCACATAATCTTAATGTGGATGTAATTTGAAAAAGTTTAGAATTGTATGCACTAACAGATTCAAAATCTTGAAGCCTTAAGTTTGTCCATTCATACTAGGCATTTGGTAGAGATATTTTCTTAAGGTGTTCAAAACTCTCCTTTAATTGTCTCCAAAGATCTGCAGGATCTTTGACAGTCAAATATTCTGATTGAAGTGTTTCATCAGGATGACGGCGTAGAAAAACTAGAGCTATTGCCTTATACTGAGGTGTAATATTATTATTTTCAATAATAGTATTATTAAGACTCATTGATTCTAGATGCATTTCTGCATCCAACATCCAAGTAAGATAATTTTTTCCCGATACATCAAGAGTAATAAAGTCCAAACTTTTGATATTTGACATATTAAGAATTATAGGTATAATATATATTTATAGAAAATAAAATAATTATGCCTTACTTTGGATTTATTTGGTGATATCCTTGATCGATAGAGCAAGCTCGTGCTGATAACGTGTTGAAAATTAATTATATATGTAAGGAAATTATAACAATAATAAAGAAGGCGGAGAGAGAAATTGAGAAAAACTTTTATTTCTTATAGCTGAGGTATGTATCAAATGAAGAATTAAATTCCTATTTATAGAGAAATCTAACGGTAAAAACGGTAAATCAGTAAGAAATATATTACATCCAGTAGAAAACATATTATATCAAATATTAATGACGTGAATCCTACGTCAATTATATATCAGTCACCTGCATAGTAATAGACGGCTGATACATCAATAATTTAACAAATGGTATTTATTTATTTACTTAAAGTGTAAGACATAGTTCTCAATATAAATAATGTTTGAAGATAGAAAAAAACATAGATAACAAAAAAAATCATCTTCTCCACGTGTCATATAAATGAGACTCTTTTAAGGTGTGTTTGAAACCACCACTTACAGTGAAATTCAATTCAATTCAATTCAATTCTATTTTACTAAATTTCATGTTCGGAACATATTTTTTTTTTGGAAGAGTTCAATTCTTTCAGATTTCATTTCTTGTCATGGAGTGGTTTTGAAATCGGGCCAAATATGGAATGATTTGGAGGGAAATGATTTGGGGTGGACTTCAAATATCAATTTTACTGAATTACCCTTATTTACTTCTATGATTAACCAGTTAACCGCCACATTTTCGTGAGAGGCTTTTGTTGTTTTATTCTGCAAACTAATATATTGGTCCCCAATCTATAACTTATTTTCAATTATACCTGTTATTACTTGTCTCTTTTATTATTAACTCTATGTTAATTACTAATGACCAATTATTTCTCATTTTTGACCAACCTACTTTTCTAAATATTCCATGATTTATATAACTATTTGAATTATAACGAAGTACACCAATTGTTCGCGCTACTTCATATTAGTATTCAAGTCCTTATAATCGCGATTTTTTAATTGCTTTAAATTTATGTATATTATGTCATTGTTCTCACTTTACATTATAAGTTGTTATGCTAATAACAACTTTCTCTAGTAATTAGATAATTGTGGTGATTAAAACAAATTCTGGTAAATTTAGTTTTAATGGTATCCATTTTGTAGTTAAAATATTTAATTTAGATGAGTCTTTCATTTATTATGTTCAAATTAATTTACAAGCTAATTTAATTACAATACTTAATTTTATGACAATTAAAAAATAAGATATTTTATTCGTTTTAATGAGTTTTAAATTAGTAAAATTTGTTAATGATTTTGTAATAGAGAACATGGTGATTCAAACTTCGGCGGTCAGAATTTAAAAGCAATAAGCAAAATTTAAAAAATAAACATTCCCAATGAACTGAAGAGAAGACAAAATTAGGTTAAAAAGAAGAAATTGTTAATTGTGAGGTAAAATTAATTGTTGCTTTTTTGAAATAATTATGAGGAAAAAAACTATATATGATATAGAAAAATATAAAAACAAAAATAGAAAGGAATAGAACCAATAAAAAAATGACAGACATATTTCTGTTAATTTTTTTTACGGCAAGATATTTCCATTATTATAACTAATAATATATTAAATAATTTTTTTGATAAATATGACTATATTATGGAAATTTGATTCAAGTAATGAAAATTAATGGGTGCAAATGACATAGAAGCTAAATAATAAGGGGTAATTTTGGAAACAAGTCAAATAAATTTATTGGTAAGTCATGGAATTCTTTTATATTGAAAGAGTTTCGAAACAAAACAAAATGAATCCAAGAATTGAATTCTAGCAGCAAGGAATTCAATTCATTTTTTTCCTTTTTACTTTGAGATTTTGATTCCAAATATAGCCTTGATCAAGTTGCTAAAAATGGAGATTTAGGTCCGGTCGTTTTTAACTTTTGAAGTGAGCTGAACTGAACTTATTTAAGCGTAAATTTATAACTACGTATAGATGAAATGAGCAGAATTACAGTGAGCTGAATTGAGCTAAAGAGAAATGATCTGAATTGAATTGAATCCATTAGACTCATTTAGAATTGGAGTCAACTGGGTAAGCTGCCTTACAAATGTAAGAATGAAAAGCGCAATTATTTCGGACATAATTCATAAAGATGTATGTCTGTTAGTTTTGTGTTGTAATGAAAAGATAATTGTTGTTGCATGTTTTGTTTTTTACTCTGATTTGAAGTAAATCAATATTAAGAGGTTTCCTTCTCCTGTTCTTGATTTGAGTAAAATTACATTGCATATTTCTTTTGATATTTTCCTCTGTTGCTCTTTGCATGCGATTTCTTGTATTGAATGATTTTTTTTTTTTCTGATCTTTTTTCCGCTGCTTGAGTTACAGTTTCTGTTCTTGCTTAAGGATTCTTTTCGGAGTTTTTTGGTGAAATCTTTTATGCTTAAGTTACAATTGGACTCTATGTTTGAAGTTGCTTGTATCTCCTAATTGACATGTCAAATTTCTTCTCTGTGTCTTTTATTGGCCGAGTTTAAAATCGTTGATATAATGTTCATTGACTTTCATTACTTCTGTTGGTGTTTGGGGTAATTTGCTTTTGGAATATATATGTCCATATTGTCTCTACTATTGAATTCATATTTTCTTTAGATTAAAGAGTGTCATTAACATACTTGTTTTTTTTCTGAGGTTCCTTTTCTTTCGGAAAATTGTGCAATCTTCTGAGATTAAGGGATTGGTGCCAAAATTGGTGAGTCTTTCTTACATTGAATTTATTTTGGGTCATCGTAGCATCTCAGTAAGTATATTACTACTCTCATCTCTTTAATTTTTATTGCTTATTAAAGATTTTCTTTGAGATATAGTTTCTGAAATTTTGTCTTGCATATTTTTTTTATATTAGTTTATGCAATTATTTCAGATTATTTCTTTCTTGTTTAGTTCTATATCTTTGTAGCATTATAGGTCTCTATTGTCTTCCTTAATCATTGACATTGATATTCCTTAAAGTCTTAGAGATCCATAATCTGTTTCTTTCTTCTTTAATAAGCATTTGTTTAAGAAAATTTATTAGAATGTCAATAGCTAGAGTTAATTTAGAGAAGTATGATGATAAAATGAATTTTACTTTATGAAAAAATAAAATGAGATCTGTCCTAGTTTAACAAAAGTGTCATAGGGCCTTGAATGGCATAGATTCTTTGTCTGCTGATCTCACACCTGAAGAAAAACAAGATATAATGGAATTAGCTTTTTGAACCATAATTTTAAACTTGTCTGATTCTGTTTTAAGGAGAGTGAGGGACTGTGATGAAGCCCCTCAACTCTGGACCAAATTAGAGTCTCTTTATAAGACTAAAGACCTCTCTAAAGTGTCATTTTTGAAAGAAAAGCTGTTTAGTTTTAAGATGAATTCAACTAAAAGTATTGATGATAACTTTGATGAGTTTGAGAAACTGATAATGGACTTGGAAAGTACTGGTGAAAAATTTTCAGATGAAAATTAAAGTATAATTCTTCTAAATTCCATTCCTCACTTTGTAGGGAAATAAAAAATGCCTTAAAATATGGCAGGGAGTCTCTAAGTGTCAGTGATATAATCAATGCTTTGAATTTGAGAGAACTTGAACTAGAAGGTGATAATAAAAGTAAGAGGGAGCCTAATCAAGCACTAAATATTAAGGGTAAAGAGGGAGGTTTTAGGAAGGGAAAGAAAGGTAATGTTAAGGATAATGATAATTCCACTAATCAGTCCGATGGTGGAAATAACCAAAAAATCTACCAGAATACAGTGTGTTTTTATTGCAAAAAGAAAGGTCATATCATAAAATTCTGTAGGAAATTGTTAAATAAACAAAATCAGCAAAATGACAATAAGGATCTAGGTGAAGCAATTAATAATATTGCTGAGTTTGATGACATAGAAGCCTTAACCGTTAGTCAAAATAGGGATTTAGATTCCTGGATTTTAGACTCCGGTTGTACCTTTCACATGACTTCTAGGATAGAGTGGTTCACCAAGTATGAACAATTTAAGGGGGGTAGAGTGTTTATGGGAAACGACTCCCCTTGTGAGATCCTGGAAATTGGTAGTATTCAATTTGTATGTGAAGATGGTAGAAGGATTCTACTAAATGAAGTTAGGCATATAGCCAATCTTAAAAGGAACTTAATTTCACTTAGTCACCTAGATAGTAAAGGCCTGGGTTATAGTGCTCTAGGTGGAGTTTTGAGGGTTACCAAAGGAGATAGGTGTGTCTTGAGTGGTAATTTGTTTAAGGGTCTTTATTATTTTGCTGGTTCTGTTGATTTTACTGCTGTTGGCACTGTTTGTAGCCTTGTTAAGGCTGATTTGTTGCATAGAAATTTAGGGCAAGTATGTGCTAAAGGTCTTGATGTGCTAAGTGTACCTAGTTTGGTTAAAATTGGGACTTGTGATAAACCTGATAGCACTGACAATTTGTTGTCTCATTTTGTGTTGTTTGAGGTGGAGTTTAAACAATTAGAACGAAACTGTTTTAATGTTGATTCACTTCAATCTGTTGCTTAATCCAAAAATTTTAAGCAAGATAATGATCAATCTGATTTTCATGAACAATATATTAATGTGTATGAGTTGTTTAATTCTGTTTTTGCTACTGATTTTATCAAAAAGTCAGCATTGAGGTATTGTTTCATTTTAGGTGGGAATTTGATTGATTCAAAATCTTGTTTTTGATTTGTTGTTGCACTTTTCACTATGAAATCTGAACTTATTGCTTTGATAAATGCAGTAAAAAAGGTTATATGGCTGAAAGGAAATTTGTCTGAAATTTATCTAAAATACAATAGGATATATTATCATTATGATTTTCAGCGTGCTACAAGTTTGCTTTGTGATACAATTCTGATTGCTGATTGTTTTAACATTGTTGTAAAACTTTATTATAATGATTTTGCTAAACCTATTTCTGTTGCTATTTTTCAGGCAGATTCGGAGGAAATTAGGTGTAGTGCAATCCTAACTTTGTGTTAAGGTCATGTGCTCCCTATTGTATCCTAGTTATTACCCTTTGAGTGAATTGAAGTTCCAGGCAGATGGATAATATAAAGTTGCTGCTGTTACTGCTTCAATATTGCTCTGAAATTTGTGAAGATGGCCCAAAGCCAAAGGTGGAGATTTGTGAAGAAATAAGCATTAGTTGACTTAGGTCCACTTAAAGTAAAGCCCATAGTTAAGAGCCCAATATTTGATCTGAAGTATATAGCGTATTTTCAGCCAAAAGCTAGGGTTAATTCTTCCAAATTCACAAACAGCTGCTCTGTCCCTCTCATTTCTTTTTCTCTGGCGATTCCACTTGAAGCTCTTGGAGATTCCGTTGATAACTGCCTTGTTTACCAACGGGAAAAATTCTAGCCGTTATGACCGCCTCTTTTGCCTATATAGAAAAGGTATTTTGCTTTGTGATATAGATTTTTTAGAGAGAGAGTTATTTCTGCGATTTGTGTTAGATTAGGGTTCTTGTTGTTGTTAAAGCTTTGCTTTGAGACCTTTAGCGCTAATTTGTATTCAGAATGTGTATAAGGTTTATACATGTTATTTAGTACTGGGATTTGCTCCCGCAAGTTTTGATTTTAGATTCTGTGTTCTTTTTCTCTTCTCTTTTACTTTTCTGTTCATGCAATTTGAGTTAATCTTGAGTAGTTCTTGATTTAAATCCTAACAATGTCAAGCATACAAGTGACAAGTGGTTTTAAATGTTTCATTAGTTTTATGGATAAATATTATTGCTAGATATATGTATCTAACAAAGCACAAATATGAATCATTTGAGAAATAAAGGAATAGAAGAATGAAGTAGAAATACAATTTTGAAAGTGTTGGAAATTGACTATATATGCAAGGAAATTATAATAATAATAAAAGAAGACAGAGAGAGAATTTGAGAGAAAATTTTATTTCTTATATCTGAGGTATATTTCAAATGAAGAAATTGAATTCCTATTTATAGAGAAATCCAACGGTAAAAATGATAAATAAGTAAGAAACATATTACATAAAATATTAATGACATGTTGGAAAAGTAGAAAACATATTATATCAAATATAAATGACGTGTACCCCGCATCAATTATATAACAGTCACCTGCATAGTAATAGGCGGCTGATACATCAATTATTCAACACTCCCCTTTGATGTATCATTTGCTGCGAATGGGATACCGCCTTGTTAAAAACCTTACTAAGGAAAAAGCATGCGGGATAAAAACCTCAGTTAAAGAAAAAAAGAGTACAGTGTTTACTCCCCTTGTTCGCGAATTAACTGGAGATCCTTAAGACGACGCATTCTAGTGCTGTAAATCAATTTCTTGAAAGTTGAGAAAGGTAAAGCCTTGGTAAACAAATCTGCTAAATTATTACAAGAGCGGATTTGTTGAATACTGATTTCACCATTCTTTTCTAAATCATGTGTAAAGAAAAATTTTAGTGAAATATGCTTCGTTCTATCTCCTTTAATATAATCTTCCTTCAATTGAGCAATACAAACAGCATTATCTTAATATATTATCGTCGGATCTTCCTTGACCGTAACTTTTCCACATGCTTCTTGGATATGTTTGATTAATGATCTCAACCACACACATTCACGACTTGCCTTGTGAATCGCTATCAACTTCTCATGATTTGGGGAAGTAGCTGTAATTGTTTGTTTTGTCGATCGCCAGGATATAGTTGTTCCTCCATAATAAAGCCCGTCTGAGATCGAGCTTTGTGTGGGTCGGATAAATAACTCGCATCCGCATATCCAACTAATTTAAGCTTAGACTCATATGAATAAAATAAGCCTAAATCAGTAGTTCCTCGAAGGTACCGCATTATATGCTTAATTCCATTCCAATGTCGTCTTGTAGGTGCAGCGCTGTATCTTGATAATAAATTAATAGGGAATGCAATTTCCGGTCTTGTGTTATTAGCAAGATACATCAAAGCACCTATTCCGCTTGGATATGGTACTTCAGGACCGAGAACTTTTTCATTATTTTCTTTAGGATGAAAACATCATTTTTCACATCGAGTGATCGTACAACCATTGGGTTACTTAATGGATGTGCTTTGTCCATATTAAATCGTTTCAGGATCTTTTCTGTATAGTTTGATTGATGCACTAAAATTCCTTTTTCAAGGTGCTCAATTTTCAAACCAAGACACAATTTTGTCTTTCCAAGATCTTTCATCTCAAATTCTTTCTTTAAAGAATCAACTGCTTTTGGAATCTCTTCTGGAGTTCTAATAATATTCAAATCATCAACATAAATTGAGATAATAATAAAATTATATTCTAATTTTCTTATAAAGACACTTGGACAAATTCAATCATTTTTATATACTTCTTTCAATAAATATTCACATGCGCCCAGATTGTTTTAATCCATATAAGGATCTTTGTAACTTTATCGAGTAAAGTTCTTGTTTGCCAAATTGTTCTGGCAGCTTTAATCCTTCAGGGGCTTTCATATAAATATTATTATCAAGTGAACCATAAAGGCAAGCTGAAACAAAATCCATCAAGTGCATTTATAAATTTTCTTGCACTGGAAAACTAATAAGATATCTAAAAGTTATTGCATCTACCATCGGAGAATATGTCTCCTCATAGTCTATCCTAGGTCTTTGGGAAAAATCTTGTGCAACTAATCTGGCTTTATATCTTATTATTTCATTTTCTCATTTCTCTTTCTAATATAAACCCATTTATTACCAACATGTTTTACGTCCTATGGTGTTCGAACTACTGGTCCGAATACTTTGCATTTTTTAAGAGAATTCAGCGCTGCTTGATTGCTTCTTTCCATTTTGCCAATCATTTCTACTTTGGCATTCTTCAATAGATGTTGGCTCATGATCTATATTTTTATTTTTAATATTAATCGCAACATTATATGAAAAAATATGGTCTATAACTATTTTATTGCGATTCCATCTTCTTTCAGTATTTTCAATAGCTTCAGGTATTTGCACTTCAGGTGCTTGCACTTCTTCCGGAAGTGTATTTATATTTATATCCTCAATGGGAATATCTTCATTATCAATAACTCTCCTCCTTTTACAATTTTTATTCTTTGAACCAATAGGTCATCCACGCTTCAGGCGTGTTAGAGTATTATCCGTAGGTTGTTCTTCAGAAATCTCAATACGAATTGGCGCATTTACTGCTGGTATATGAGATTTAGTTACTCTTTTAGGATTAGCGAGTGCATCAGGCAATCGATTTCCTAAATGTTGAAGATGGATTATTCTCTAAACTTCTAGTTCACAATCATTTGATTTAGGATTCATATGAGAAAATGATGAAGCATTCCATATTATTTTCTCTTCCAAAATTAGGCTCTTATTCTCTACTCCTAATTTTGGGAAAGTGCTTTCATCAAAATGACAATCTGCAAATCGTGCAGTAAACATATCGCCAGTTAATGGCTCAAGATATTTAATTATTGAAGGGGATTCATAGCCAACATAAATTCCTAATCTCCTTTGAGGACCCATTTTAGTCCTTTGAGGTGGAGCAATAGGCACATATACCGCACAACCAAAAACTCTAAGATGAGAAATATTAGGCTCATGGCCAGAAGTTAATTGTAATGGAGAATAATCATGATAACTTACTGGTCTTAAATGTATAAGAGATGTTGCATGTAATATTGCATAACCCCAAACTATAGTAAGGAGATTTGTTAGCAAAATTAGTGATCGTGCAATTAATTACAGGCGTTTAATAAATGATTCTGTTAGACCATTTTGTGTATGAACATATGCTACAGGATGTTCAACTTTTATTCCAATCGACATATAATAATCATTAAATATTTTGGATGTGAGTTCTCCAGCATTATCAAGACGAATTGATTTAATAGGATAATCGGGAAACTCTGCCCGTAATCTTATAATTTGAGCATTTAACCTTGCAAATGCCATATTTCGTGAAGATAATAAGCATACATGTGACCACCTAGTTGAACCATCAATTAGAACCATAAAATATCTAAATGGTCCATATATATCACATTGTATGCGCTATAAAAATGCTGGCTATTCTATTCCAACCTTACTTCTGGAAGGTTTTGTTATTAATTTTCCTTACGAACAAGCAGCACAAAATATTTTATTATTTTGAAGAAACTTCTGATTCTTCAATTGATGCCCATGTGAATTTTCAATAATTTTTATCATCATTATTCGAACTAGGATGACCCAGTCGATAATGCCAAATTTTATAAGTATCTGAATCTATAAACTTCTAATTTATAGCTAAAGTGGCCTCAATCATAATAATATATGTGTAGTATAAGCCACATGAAAGAGTATAAAATTTTTCAAGTATATATTTCTTACTTGAAATTATTTTTGTAACATAAAGACATTCTTTATTGTCTTCGCTCACAGTTTCAATATGATATCCATTTCTGTGAATGTCTTTAAAACTTAATAAATTTCTGTGCGAATTCAGGGAAAATAATGCATTATTTATAATAAGTTTTATTCACCTTTGTAATATAATATTAGCTTTTTCGGAGCTTTCAGCCATTTTTGTTTGTCCTAATATTGTGGTAACAACAGTTTCACCCCTTTTAAGAGTATTAAAATATCTTGCCTCTTTGAGAATAGTATGAGTGGTGGCACTATCTACAATACATAAATTTGCTTCATTTTCCTTGAAGTCATATAATACCGAAAAATAATTCATTTTCTTCATTGAAGAAACGAAAGATGCATTACTATTTATTTATAAATAAACATTACATAAAAGTACATTAAACAGCAACAGAAAAGCAAACCAATAATAACATAAAAAATATAAAGTATTAATTAAGTAAAATATATGAAGTAATTATTCAAATTTTTTCTTGCCACTAGTGCTGAGTAACAGAAAATCATCAAACTCCAAATTAGGGATATCAATAGGGTCATTAGTGGGGTTATTATCATCCAATATAAAATTGGTTTCTGGTTTCGCACATTTCTTGAGGGATGCTTGGTATAAGTTCACCAAATATTTAGCGGTTCTACATGTTCTTAACCAATGACCAGTCATACCACATCTATGACATTTATTTTCATTATCTTAACTATTATTTCTTTTATCAAATCTTTCAATTTGATTATTCCACTTCTGGTGGATATTTGTATTTTTCCACTTCAAGTGAAAATTATTATTATTATTACTACCATATTTCCACTTCTGGTGGAAATTGTTATTATTATATCCTCTACCACTCCCATTACCACGACCTCTACCTCGACCACGATCATGGCTATTTCTGTGGCCACGTCCATTAAAATTATTATGAATTATTGTATTCGCATCAGGGAATGGATTTGTTTCAGTAGGTCGTAATTCATGGTTTTTCAACAGGGGTTGATTTCTCTGTTCTGCTAGGAAAAGAGCAGTAATTAGTTTACTATATTTCTTATAATCTTTTGCGCTATATTGTTCCTGTAATACCATATTATTCAAATGAAAAGTAGAATATGTCTTTTCTGATAAATCTTCATCAGTTATTTCCTTTCCACATAATCTTAATGTGAATGTAATTTGAAACAGTTTAGAATTGTATGCACTAACATATTCAAAATCTTAAGCCTTAAGTTTATCCATTCATACTGGGCATTTGGTTTAAGCCTTAAGTTTATCCATTCATACTGGGCATTTGGTAGAGATATTTTCTTGAGGTGTTCAAACTTCTCCTTTAATTGTCTCCAAAGATCTGCAGGATTTTTGACAGTCACGTATTCTGATTGAAGTGCTTCATCAAGATGACGGCGGAGAAAAACTAGAGCTATTGCCTTATACTAAGGTGTAGTATTATTATTTTCAATAATTGTATTATTACTCATTGATTCTAGATGCATTTCTGCATCCAGCACCCAAGTAAGATAATTTTTTTTCCGATATATTAAGAGGAGTAAAGTCCAAACTTTTGATATTCGACATATTAAGAATTATAGGTATAATATATATTTATAGAGAATAAAATAATTATGCCTTACTTTGGATTTATTTGGTGATACCCTTGATCGATAGAGCAAGCTCGTGCTGATAACGTGCTGGAAATTGACTATAAATGCAAGGAAATTATAACAATAATAAAAGAAGACAGAGAAAATTTGAGAGAAAATTTTATTTCTTATATCTGAGGTATATCTCAAATGAAGAAATTGAATTCCTATTTATAAAGAAATCCAACGGTAAAAACGGTAAATAAGTAAGAAACATATTACATCAAATATTAATGACAGGTAGAAAAGTAGAAAATATATTATATCAAATATTAGTGACGTGGACCCCGCATCAATTATATAACAGCCATCTGCATAGTAATAGGCAGCTGATACATCATTTATTCAATAGAAAGGTTTTAAAACACAATAATTTGATTGAAACGGAGAATATTTATGAGAAGATTTTCGAAATTATCTGAGATTTTATCTTTAAAGAACTCCGTACATAGTCTAACAAAATTGAGTAAGGGCCAGTTTGGCTAAGTTTTTTCAACGTTTTTTTAAAGCTCTATTTTCAAACTTTTTATAGAAGTAGCAAATTTTATTTTGAAAAATATCAGACAGTTCATAATTAATTAGTATGTTCACTCACTTTTGGGTAGTGCACGGTCACCTTGCTCAGCCATCTATGTCTGAATCTGATTCTTCTTCGAACCCTCCTGAAAAAAAAATTGAACACAGACAGTTCAGTAGCAATAGAGGCTGTTGCAGCTGCAATCAGTTTAATAATGATCGAGTGACATTGCTTATTCGGCCTGAACCAAGGAGTCTCTTAGATATGATGCAAAATGGATCTTATTCTATCGAAATAAAGTAAAGGACGAGCCCCCTTGAAGGAATTAGCTAACTATTACAATACATGATTGCCCGATCTAGAGTAGCCTTCTCTTGATCACTTCTTTTGATGTGTTGTTTAAAGCCAAAATATGTAATTCTATTAAAAGTTTGTGAGAGCAACTTATTTTCACAGCAGCTTAAAAAATAATACCAAACTGACCTTAAGTTTTTTCCGAGTAAGAGTACATTATAAACCATTCAAAATACAATTTATATTTTTATAAAATCATTTTTATTTTAAAAAGGAAAAACAAATTTTTTAAGTAAGAATTAGATATGTTCGCAGGCCGAGCTTGGCACTTATTTTTACTAAGCTCGCCCCGAGCCCGCTATAGTCCGAAGGTTTATGGGCGGAATTTGATTTTTGTATGAATATCCAAACTCGACTTGACGAATGATAATTTTATTTACTATGTGGATTATATTTTTTATTAAATAATTATTTTTAACTTTTATATTTTATAATGAATTTTATTTTTTTATGGAAAGAATGATTTATTTATCTTAACCAAAAAGACTATACAAGAGTGTATGAACACTGATTACACGAGCCTTTCATATAAAATCCTATCAGTTGTTGACTTCACTCTCTTTTTGTACATAGACATACGTCAACTAACAACTAATTCAATCTGTTTGAACCAAAATTCTATAGTATGACTGTACTTAGAAAAGAAACAAGTGTTTCTATTAAGCCGAATCCCATAAACTGCGGCCTGTAAAACAACAATAGTAACCATACTAGTGAAAGACGAAACTATCTTACGCAGCAGCCAATTCTAAGAATGAAGATGCTACAGAAAAATCCCCAAACCAGACACGTAAACAATCCAACAGAGCTCTAGAGAATGAGCATTTGAAAAACAAATGATTATGGTCTTCCACTTCAATTTCACAAATCGGACAGATTGTATCCGTCTCAGGCATAAACTGCGATAAATAATCCCGAGTCAACAACTTATGTTGTACAGCATGCCAAAAGATAAATCGATGCTTTGGAAGGGCCAACGGGGACCACACATACTTATGGAGGCTAAATTTGACAGCCGGACCTGCTAAAATAAATATAGCATTTAGAAATATTATATGAGTCAATCACAATACAATTTGCAGGTTCTGGTACGTCAATTGTTACCGAAGCTTAAGAATTTTGCGCCAATACCAGCTAGCATCCCCCCTCATTGGACTACTCTAAAAATCAACGAACTTGATGTAGATGGTATGCAAAGCCATAGTGAGTCTTTCTTGAATGCAATTGCC
The DNA here is from genome assembly GCA_947683365.1 of Euphorbia pulcherrima. NCBI lineage: Eukaryota > Viridiplantae > Streptophyta > Magnoliopsida > Malpighiales > Euphorbiaceae > Euphorbia > Euphorbia pulcherrima. The sequence continues at coordinate 38,847,724 of CANTUS010000008.1, read as the reverse complement.
CAAAAGAAATCTCCCTAAAGATGCTCTGCTTCATTTTGTCCGTTCCGTAAAATCAATGACACCATACATCTTTGGCAAACACACCTTGTCTCATGCCATAGTGTGAATACCACGCTTTCCCTCCTCATCACCCCATAGAAAACACCTACATATGTGATCAATTTTCTTAATCACAGCCTAAGGTAAGGGAAATATACTCATCCAATACGCCCTAATATCAAATAGCACAGTTGGCACAAAGTTGGGCACGTCCTGCAAAAGAGAGATGTCGAGAGCCCCAAGTAGCAATAACTTTGCTAATGTTGTCAATAACACTTGAGCAATCAAATTTATTCCATCTAGTAGGTTTTAATGGAATTCCAAGGTATTTCATGAGAAACGTTCCTTTCTCTACCCCTGCCACACTCAAGAGTCTATCTTGAACCACTTCAGAAACACCACCAATATATAAATAAGACTTCCTTGATAGTTAAGCTTGTGAAATCCTTCAAGTAGAGACCGTAAGGCACTATCAATAGCTTTGCACATCAATATCAAATCGTCTGCAAAGCAAAGTAAGACTCATTTTTTTTACAACTAGGATGAAAATGAAAATAAGAATTCATAGAAATCCATTGCAAGATGACAGTGTGGTATTTAAACAAGTTTTATAATAATTTAAGGAGTTCAAGCAATAATGTAATTTTAGTAAGGGATTTTTCTCTAAACTTATAATTTGTTACTTATTACATAAAAGATACTTATAAGAAAATTTTAATTTATAAATTGAAATGTTTCTGACTTTTTTTTCTTAAAAGCTCAAAAAGTATTTACTTTACTCCTTATAAAAAACTTTTAACTTAAAAATAAATTTAAAAAAACACCCTAATAATTTTTTTTTTATTTTAATTAAATCTACACTAATAGATTATAAAAAAATTATTTACGTGACGTGACGTGGTACGGGCCTTGGATTGATACTTATGATGAAGTTTGGGGTGGCGTGCCCTAGAAAGAAGTCTAGAATCGTTCCTCGTATCGTGCTAAAATTGACATATTGAACTCGGTTATAGGAAAACGAATGCAGTTGGGCTGCGATTTGTTGCAAAGTAGCCAAGTAGGGTTCTTTCTTCTCCTTCTTCAACTACTCTTCTCAAGGAACATGAGGTACCTCCGCACTCTCTCCTTCCTCTCTTCATTTATTTCAGTTATTTCAATCGATCTATCTCCCTTTTCAGCCGCCATCCGGAGGTCCTCTGGGCTCAGCGCTCCGATAAGGTTTACTTAACTATTGCATTACCTGATGCCAAAGACATTTCCGTCAAATGCGATCCTCAAGGTCTATTCACTTTCTCTGCTGTTGGCGTGCAAGGCGAATCCTTCGATTTCTCCTTGCTCCTCTATGGCCCCATTCTTCCCGAGGTAGGTTTTAGTTTGTCAATTCTTCTGAATTTGATTTGTGATTTATGAAATTTGAATTCGTTTTCTGTTGTTCAGGGGTGTAAAACTAAAGTTGGATTGAGAAATATTATATGTTCAGTTCAGAAACAAGATAAAGGTTGGTGGAAACGATTATTGACGTCCGAAGAAAAGCCTGCTCCTTATATTAAGGTTGACTGGAATAAGTGGTGTGATGAGGATGATGAAGAGTCTGCTTGTGAGTTCTTAGATCTCATCTTCTTTTTGTTTGATTCGTTCTATTTTAGAGGCATATACTATAGTTCTAACCTATTTTGGACTTTAGCCTGTGTAAGTCGGTCAGGCAATTGGCATTGTTTTGTTTCTGGCTGCTGGTAGATCACCAGCCTAAAGTCCCTTTTGATGCATGTATTCTAACCTATACACTGCATTTTTCTATGTCTTGTAGTGCCATCTTGTTGAATGTTACTTCTTGTTTAGATTATGCACTGCAGGGGATGCGCCACCCTTTTTTGCGTCTATGAATCTTATTAGTAGTTGTAATATAGTCTTAGGCTTCTTTCCTGTTGAAGAATAGCGGAAGAGTTCTAATGTGGTTGAGACGTTTAGTGAAATACGAGTGTAGATAAAGTTGGATATGTTTTTTCCCCCAAATTAAGTTTAAAGATGTCTTATTTGTCTGCTCTAATAGATGTGGAAATTTAATTGTCTTTGGCCCTTTCTTGACCCGTTTATGAAAATTCTTTTATGAACCCTAATATAATCTTATAACTTGATCCTGTTTGGATGGAGTGTGGGAAGGGCCATTAAAAATGATATGGAATGACATTTAAGGGAATACCAACACTATAATTTGAAGCTTTATTAACCCTCTAGAGACTGCCATCCAAGATTCCATTCGATCGTTGACTTTAGTTATGGGTGGTGTGAAACAACTTAATTGATCTCAAAATGGTTTATAATTGCTAAAAATATCGTGATATTATTGTCTGTGAGGGAAAAAAAGGCTGAGAGTTTCTCTAAAGCGGCTTTTCTGCTTCGTGATAAAGACAGATTAGGCACAGTGCACACAGAAATGCTAGCTGCATAGATTGCACAAATGCAACCTTAGTTCCAAGGCTTGCTCAATATAACATTCTTCGTGTTGATATTGTACCATTGAAAATTGACACAGATAAGTACTTGTATCTTCTTTAAAGACATATCTATAGATTTTCAGTAAAGAAAAAAGAATTCAACTTTTAGATCAAATCTGATAAATTTTTTGTGATATTGTGCAGCTGATTTGCCCTCTGACGATGACAATGCTGAGGTAATGGAGTTTATTTATCTGATTATATGGTTTAATATGTACAAGATTGTTTTTCTGTCTGATTTATGTATCCTAATTAAGTGGCTGATTTTCTTTCACAGTATGATGAAGATGATGAAGACAGCAGCGATGATGGAATGCTGTGTGAGTTACAACTTGAACACCTTTAGGTTCAAATTATCGGCTTGTTTATATCTTTTCATTTGCTGTACTGATAAATTTTACTCATGAATTGCAGATCTTCCTGATCTGGAAAAGGCCAGGGGAAGTTTATGAAGGTCGATTGACAAGGAATGACATGACACTCCAGTTCATTGGTTGCTGGAGGAGTATTAATGCACAAGGTAATAGTTGAGGATTGGGTATGTTACCGTCTTGAATTGATATCTTGGCAAACCACAACTCAACTCTGTATATTAACTAGATCAATATTGCTTTAGAGTAGGTGGTCTTTGCACATTGGTTTTTCTCAAACCCTGCCAGCTTCTGGGATACGAGGTTTTATTGTGCCTTGACCTTAATCCTTTATGCGCACTATAGGATGTAGTAGTAATAGGAAATTTGAAATTTTGGAAACTAAGCTATGTTTATTTCTCTGTTTTAATCATGGCCTTGAATATAAAGAGAGGTATTATAATACATCTAATCAAAAGTAATGTCACTCAACTGAAAAGAAAAACGTAATGAACGAATACAACAATAGCCTTCGTGATTTGTGTTCTAAAAGCAAAACGCAGATACTACACAGTGAAGATATTTATATTGTAGGCAGAATCCATTTCTACATTGGAGGCTGCGGAGCCTTGTCTTCAACCCGGACTCGAATTATCGGGATAGAATCCCACCATTCTTTCAGCCTTCGGTTTCCTTGCTCACTTGCCAGGTATTTCTTCCCAAATGGCGATGTCATGAGGAAGATGTGTAATGTTATCGCCATAACTATGTACTTCAATGGTATCAACGCAAAGATGATTGCCAGTACAGAGATCGCCACCATTACTGTGTCTGTGTGCTGCATTGAAAGAGTTTAAACCTTGAACCCAAAATTATAACGCCACTGCTGAATCACAAAAACACTCTTACGAAATGAAGTTTTCGATTACCTTAGGAGCTTTAGAGCACATAATTGACCAGATTTTGAGAATTGCAATGTTTGTGGCTTGCATGACTTCATGAATTGTTTTTAGCCCAAATTGTGCTCCCACTATGCTTTCCACTGTAGTCTTCTGACCCGAGCTAGTAGACACAACTATCTCATCACGTTTCTCTGCTGTTGCTCCTAGTCTTGCTCCAAGCATCTTTGACACGGTCCATATCAGCAAAACAGCAATTCCCTTGCCAAACCACTCTCTGCATATTTAACATAGTCCACATCAATTATTAATGCATACTAACATTATAAAAAAGAATACTAAATTGTGAGTAATTTACTTGTAGAAAACAAGAAGAGATGTAACAATCACTAATATAGTGCTTCCCGGTCTTTCCCAGTTAATCACTTCTTGAATCCAAGGTACTACACTATGAAGCGGCTTTAACAACTCCTACAACATCATCAGACGGGTATAACATCACCAAGTTCATCTGTAAATAACGAAGTAACTATTTCAGTTAGGAACTTACCATAAGAACAGTGGCGCTTTCGCCAACTCCTTCCTCTTTCAGCCCCTCAGCAGTAGCTTTAGCTATTTCGACTTCTTTTGCTTTCTCTCTAGATTGATTAATGGCACTCTCCAGTAACTCAGTAGCATCTTGAACACTAGTGGAATCCCCGCTAATGGATACATTTCCCAGTTCCGAAACTTCCATGCTCGAGAGACCTGATATAGGCATGTTCAAACTCCGCAAAATCGAGCTAGCACTACATGAATGCCCACTATTAACTTTCTTCAAGCTGTTAGCAAGCTCTTCTAGTACATAATCCCCTTTCGGCAACTCATTAAACAACGCGAAAATCATGAATTTCGTAGGATTTGGTGGCGATATTCTCAGCATTTCTCTCACAGCATGAAGCCTTGTGATTCCCAATATTGTTCTCGAGTGCATTTCCCATGATTGTATCGGGCATTCCACCCTATACTTCAATACAAACTCGTGAAGCAGTATAACCTCCTTAATCAGCGCTAGCCAGTGATCACGCCTCGTGCTACTTGTCATCTCGGGGAATTCCAACACAATTCCTTCTGATCTACAACAAGAAAATCATATACAACATTCAACAGGATGATAATTAAATCTGCTGTCACGGTTTACATGTCTTCTTTGTGTGCCCAGTTCACAATCTGACATGTGGCAATTTCTATTTTATTTTCCCTCTCTGAAGAGAGACCAAAGGGGCATGTAAACCGAGACATCAAATTTAATTCCACTGAATCCACACAACACTTACAGTTCAGGAGACTCGTAGACTATGGCCTTGTCGAAAAGTGGAGCACCCCATGGCCCAGTGGCAGTTGGCTTAACAGAATGTTCGATATCTTTCGACAGGTCAATTTTAAGCGCATTATCATATGCTATTGCTTTCGAAGCCTCAAAGTATACAGCATAGTTGGTTAATGTAAGCCTACCTAGAAAAAAATTGGTCAACAATAAGAACCAACATAAAGAAGCAAAAATAGGGCACAAAATTGTAAAATGTAACTAGTACCAGGCCAACTTGTTCCGCCTATATGTCGAACAACTCTTTGCGAGCTTGCAGTGCCTTCGACATGTAATATAAATTCATCATCTGCAAACTCGACTCCTGTCGGTGTTGCTTGCTTCTGCAAATGCTTTATGCATCTACCAAAATCAAGAAATCAACATTTTAAAGTTCAATACAGCCAGGCAATTCAAAATGAAGCACTTTGATAAATTTAGAAGTGTTAATTACTTGTAAATTTCTCTCAAGAACTTGTCATAAGCAGGATAGAAAAGGCGGTTTCCAGTGGGGGCAGTGAGAGTTTCAAATGTGAATCTACCATTAGTAACATCAGCAGCCAAAGGAACCAAAGACGCCAGCCAAACAAACGAATCTTCTTCAACACTCGGTTCATCATTAACCTAAAAACATTTACAGAAGAATCAGCAACAGTGAAAATCAAAATTCAAAGCCTAGAAATCGAAATCCTCACAAGAAGCGGCATGAGGTCAGTATAAAAAAGAGGGATATCATCATCTTGTTCTTGGCCAACTTCTGCAGGAATCTTCTTTCGATCTTCTCTCTCCTTTCCCTCAGATTCCATGGAGGAGGGAGAATCCCAGGCGAGCATAGAATCGAAGGTGAATCGACTGAAAGATCCATCGGTGATTTTGTCTTCAATGAATTTACATTCTTCAATGAGGGCCTTTGAACAACAAAATTCGACGAGCTTCCTTGAATAAGTAACGGTGTCGTCCAATTTTCGTTCTGATAATTCGAATTCGGCCACCAATTTATCGACACTCGTATGCAACTTCCTGCCAAAAATACGTACGTTAAATGATTGGGTTAATATATTACTAATTGATTAGAGAAGAGGGGAATGGTACGGACAGGGCGGAAGAGTGGATGACGTCGGTGGCAATGGAGGACAGATACTTCATAATGTTTATTAAATGTAAAATAAAGGATTGATTGATGAAAGGTTGTTGAGTTCCGAGCGAAGGGAAGGGAAGGGAAGGGAAGGGAAGGGAAGGGAGTTCCGTTAAAGAAGGAGAAGGAGAAGGAGAAGGAGAAGGAGAAGGAAACAGAGAGCCCATAGGTTGGGTTTGGGTGGCATTCAATTCTGGGGTTGCCACGTTTAAGGTTGCCATGCAATACTTCACTTGCTGACACTTGTTTCTTCAGTTTTTCTGTCACCTTCTCATCTCATGATCATCTACATAGACAACTCCGAAAACAAATATTCAAATCAACTGTATCCAAAATGGTAGTATTGGACAATTTTACTTTAGGTCGCCTTAAAAAAAATAAAGTCGGCCTTTAATATATTTTCAATTTGCATTTTAGATTTCAATTGTTCCCTAACCCTAACTTTAAATTACTTTAAATTTTAAAATTAATTTTATTTTTAAAATTTTAATTTTTTGAGATTGGCTGGTTGAATTTTTCAACCGGTCAGTTCCAATATATTTTAAGCGTCCACCATGGACGCCGGCCATCCACAGCGGACGCCTGCTGCCGTGAAATCGCATGCGTTTCAATAGGACGCCCACATGTATTTTCGAAAAAAAATTCTTAAAAAATTAAAAATTAATTACCCGAATTGATAGTTTGAATTAATGTATTTGTTGATGATTTAATAACATGAGTTGAGATAATTTGAAGTTTAAAAGTTAAATTTTTCAAAATGCATTAATGAGATGAGTTGGGATAATTTAAAATTTAAAAATTTAATTTTACATTAATGATGTTGGGAAGTTAATGGAGATGTTATGTGGTTTTTAATGGGAAGGACAAAAAGATAAAATTTAAGGACAATATAAAATAAAATAGGGCGACGCGAAGTAATTTATATATAAAAAGGTGGGTGATAAACTAAAAATGTTAGGGGTAAAATGAAATGCATGGAAGGTGATAAGGTATATCAATTTGGAGCAACCGATTTTTTTTAATAACATCATAATTGTACCATACATTAAACCAGTGAAACTAATCTTACGTAGTATTAACAATTTCACCGGAATTGATTAGCAGTTGTACTATATTATTAATTTTTTGAGAAATAAATTAGAGGTATCCTAATATTATGATTAGGAATCAGTAACACCTGGATTTATATAGATTTAGATTCATGTTATTTTTAATATATAAGATCTAAATTTTATTTAGATATATTAGATCTGTAAAATTAAACTCCGTACTCATATTCAATGGATCTCACAGATCTGGGTCTAAAATGGGTCTAAAACGGATCTGTAACAAATAAAATTCAAGAAATACAACACCTAAAAATATCAACAATCAACTGAAGATTTGTTCTCAAAATTACTATCTTAGTTTGTAATAAAAAAAAGAATTTAACACATGATTTAAAGGTTCAAAACTTCAAATAAATATAATAATATGAATTAATATTCGTCTAAGTTCAAATATAGAGGCTGTGATAATCGTAGAAAGTTGAGTGGAAGTGGATGTATATAGTTAGGGTTAGAGTAATAATAGGTATATATATATATATGGATCTGAATCCGGATCCGGGTCTTTAAAAGATCCAATACTGGATCCATATTTTTTAAATTAGATTCAGATCCTGTCCGAATCCAATAAATCTAAAATAATAAGTTCCAAATCCTAAAAAATGATACAGATCTACGGATTCGAACTGAATCCAAAATTTAGTCTCATCCCTAATTAGGATGAACAAGTTGAGAGCAATAGTCTTAATTTAATACCAAATGTAGAGACTAAAACTAGAGGGCTAAAAACAAATGAATCTACCCCCATTGTGTCTTAAGTCCCCCAAAACCTGCTTGGATCTCTGTCTGATCTTTTGGCGCTTCCTCTTTAATCTCTACATACGTACGCTTCTTCTTCTTCCATTTTGCTTTGCAATCATAAATTTTTTTCTTTTTTCAAATAGATTTGCATGTCTCTTCTCTTCCCCTCTTTGGGTTTCTTCTATGATATCAAAAGCTAGGTTGAAATTCTTCTGGCCAATCATTTCATTTCTAAAAATGAATTGAAAGAATTGTTAATTTGTAGGCTACCTGATGGGTGGAAAGGAAGTGTGACAGCTGAGAATCTATAGTAAGATGAAGTTGAGACGGGATAACGAGAGAGTAATCTGTATCAGTTTTGCCAACTTTAAGAGTAAAGCAGTGTTGTCAGGCTCAATTGGTCGAAACGGAAAAACCCGAATCTGGTGATAAGAACGGGTCTGATAATATTAAAAATTCACTTTAATACGAACTTTTAAAAATCTGTTGACTCGGTCGGTTGAACTATTGAAAACAATATTTTTCATTTAACATAATTTGATATAATTTGTAAGACTTTTTGTGAAAATTTTATCATGTTAGGATGATTATATTATAACCCATTTGACGTTTAACTTTGATTCTTACATTTTGTATATGATACGAAGATAACAAAAGAAAAGGAAACTGTATGTCGAGAGACAGTTTGATAATACTGTTGTCAAAATAAGTTGCTCTCACAAATTTTAAATAAAACTACATATTTTAACTTTAAATAATATATTTTGATCATTCATATCAATTAATTAAAAACTACCTAACTTATTTTTTTTAAATTAAAAATCTATTACTTATAAAAAAAAACTTAAAAATAAAGGGCCTTCACTACTCTTAAAAATAGGCAACCAAGATTGGGCACTGAACATAATAATGGCTCTCGTAGGCCTTGATGATGATAAAAGCCCGGTGAAGGAGTAACAGTGACAAACCTGACCCATGGTTGTATTAAACAATTGGCCATGGCTATAAATAAATACTTAAAAATCGAACATTATTGGCACTCTCTTCGGACTTCACATCCGCCTTATGACGAAGGAACCTTCTTCTCTGGTTCGCCTTAACATAGGTCTGCTACTTCTTTCCCTCTCCATTCTTATTTATACATCTTTGCTCCTTTGCTATTCAAACCCTAATTTCATATTAGTTTGCTCGGTTTTGAAAATTGTATGCCCGATTGATTAATCAGCCCAGATCAATTTGTTGCGGATGTGATGATTAGTTCTTTTTCTTTATTTTCTCAGCTGTCAAACAGTGGTTTAGAATGTAAAATTTGATGATTTAGGGTAGTGATTGAACTTTCATGAACAGTACAATGCTCTTTTTCCCTGATGTTTTTTTTGAATTGAATCGGGGCAACTGTTTGATGGTCTCACTGAAGTGTTGTTCGTCCTACATGATCATAGGAGGGAAGAAATTCTGCACCACTATTGATACATTGACACAGCGTGAACCCGACTCGATGCTTGCTGCAATGTTCAGTGGTCGACATACATTGTGCGAGGACCCTGACAAGGTATTCACTTACATGAGTTTTTATAGTTACATCAGAAAATTATCTGGGTAAAATAAGCTTCTGGCTAACTTTTAAGCAGAGAAGAATTTTTTATTTAATGCTCAGAAAGGGTTTTGTTACTTGATTGGGAAAAGGCATTCTTTTTTTTCTAAAATTTCATGGAATATTCATAATTATGTAGAGTTATAGTGGGAACAATTTCTCTTATATAGATATAACATCAACATCTGCTTTCGGGCATTTCCCTCCTTCCGTGCCCTTTTAATTGAATAAAATGCGATGACATTTGGCATAGTGATGCTAGGTTTTTGCGTTGGTTAGTTTCCTACTAAATTATATTAAGTGATAAACACTGTTCACTTTTTTGGAATGTTGCAGGGCTATGTCTTCGTTGATAGGGATGGGAAACATTTTAGACATGTATTGAATTGGTTGAGGGATGGCGTGGTCCCTACACTTACAGATGCTGAATATTCAGAACTTACTCGGGAGGCTGAATATTATCAGTTACTTGTATGTTCTTAATTCCTTTATTTATAATCTTATTTTGGTGCTTCAAATTCATATATGCAGCTATTTAGCTTCATTTGATTGTACTGATCTTTTTTGGTATTCCTTTATATCCTTTGTCTATTTGTTTTTATTACCAGGGATTCATTGAGGCAATCAATTCTGTTCTGAATAAGAGGAAAGAAGGCGACGAGCTTGATTCTGAATCTGAATTGACACGGACAGATATTATTAAGTGTATACAGTCTGAAAGAGTACGATTTCGAGGGATTAATCTTTCTGGCCTTGATCTTTCCAAACTGGTAATTATTTAGACTTGTGTTCTTATGAAATTTGTGTATGTAGGCGCTTTTAAGTCCGAAATTTATGTTCAGTGAATGGACATGAGTCTGTTCAGGAAACTATTATCCACACTCTATTTCCTGTGTAATTTTCATCATGTAGAAAATTTGTGCAAATAGTCTGCAATAGACCATTGCCACTGCATACTTGAATAATTAGCAAGGCACATTTGAAAAGTAGATTAAAGTATTATGGGTTAGTTTTATCTATCTTGTTTGTTACATTTCCTCCAAAGTGAATATTGCATGGATTGGCTCTCTGATGCTTCCTTGTTGACATGATGCAGGATCTTTCCCTTGTTGACTTCAGCTTTGCACGTCTTAAAAACGTGTTTTTCTCGCGTGCCAACCTTCAATGTGCAAAGTTCCGGGTAGGTTATTGCCAACCTTTAATGTGTGACGTATGAGAAAACGTCAAAAAACTATATTCAATTATTGTATGCTTTTTAAGACCCTAGTGACTGCTGCTAGTGTCTCTGTTATACCCAATTTTCTCCTTTTGTCTTTGGTTCTTGCTATATTAATATCTAAGGGGAGATAATAATGAGGATTATACATTTGACTTACCTTTGAAAATTTGGTACTCGATAAGAACAGGAGTGACGTCACAGGGTATTTTCCTCGTATGGTAAGGACATAATATCCAACATTGAAAGAAAGAGAATCAGGGCTGGGATGGGACAGAGCTAAATTCTATAGTGACTATAATTGCTTCTCATCAGAAAATTTAATCCTTTAATATGATTGTTCATTGCAGGATGCGGATGCTGAGGGCTCCATTTTTCACAATGCAACACTGCGAGAGTAGGACACCTAAATTTGACATTGGATATCTTTTATTTTTGTTAATATATAGTGTCATAGATTCTTGATTGTCGTTTAATGCCTAGGGAAGGTGTGAATTTACTGGTGCAAATCTTCGTGGAGCTTTATTAGCTGGTGCTACTCTTCAGAGTGCAAACCTTCAAGGTAATATTTCTATTTGTGTTGATAAATGTCAATTTAGTTTTTTTTGGCCCGTGCCTTAATCATATGCTGCCAATTAAAGATTTCTGCATCTTTTGCAATTTAGCAATTCCTTGAAATTTGTTAACTGGATCGACTCATTATTATTGCTCTGGAATAATTGCACATAGGTTACACGCTGATTATCACTTAATTCTTCAGATAAAAAAACAACTTTTATGTATCATAAGTTGGCAACATTGCAAACAAGTATGGCCATGAATGATTAGCTCATTGATTGACATAAAGAACAGATTATAATGAAAGGATAGTCGCAACTTAATGCTCTGACTCTAGGGTTGTCAACGGGGTGGGGATTCCCCGAATCCGATAAGGATCCGCCCCGATGGGGATGGGGAATCCCCGGTAAGATCCCCGTGGGTATGGGTATGGGGAATTTTTTTTATCTCCGAAACCTTAATGGATATGGATATGGGGAATGTGTACCTAAACCCGAAAATCCCGACCCCGACCCCGATAATTATCCATTGGATATCCCCGAATAATTCGCGAATAATACCGGAAATATGAAATTAATTGTAATATTTTATATCAATATTCAATATGTGATATTCTTGGTGACCCTATGGACATGAAATATGAAGTACAAGCAACATTCTAAAATGCAATTTCGCATTCATTAGTAAATTATATTGTGTAGACATTGGTATTTCATTAGTCATATTCTCCTTCTATTGAACATGTATTTCATATTTATCTTTCTTTTATTTAGTAATGAAAAACTTTGGTCTTAAGTAAGTTTTGCAATTATTATCTTTATAAATTGTGTTTATGAATTATTTTGTTTGATCTTGTACTAAGAAAACTATTTTTATTGTTTAAAACTTTGTCAGGCATTGCATATTGTTTATTCTTAACGGGTAACGGGGAATACGCGATGGGTAATGGGGAATATTTTTTACCCGAAACCTTAATGGATATGGATATGGGGATATTTTTTTGCCCGAAACCTTATTGGATATGGACAGGGGCGGCGGAAGGGGGGGTGGGGTGGTGCTTCAGCCCCACCCCGATCGCTGGAGATGGTGTATACAAGTGTCTTTAGCCCTACCCTCCATTGATCAAGTTTTGTAAAGTTTTATGTAGAAGATGAAGTGTGAAAGGAAACAATAAAATAAAATCTGTTGAAACTTTAATTGGCACCTATATCAAGGGAAATATCATTAATTAAGGTTTTAAATTGGGTATATTTAATTATCTCTTTCCATTTGTTATCACCAATTAATTAGTTTCAATAAAATTTTAGTTTGAGAATTTTAAATTAAATAAGAGTTTTTCAAGGCTTAAATAATTTAAAATTGTTTCCATTTAGTTCATGTTTACTATTTTGGACCATATTTAAGAAACTTACGAAATTTTGACCATATTTCTCATTTTTTCTTACCATAGCTAAACAAATTGCATAAACAAATTGCATGACTTTTTATTATTCATTGTACTAATTTTAGTTATTTGTTGCCGATCGGAGAGCCCCACCCCACTTGGGGTCCTGGCACCGCCCCTGGATATGGATATGGATACGGGGAGTGCATTATCCGATCCAATAAGACCTGTAGACAACCCTATCTGACTCTAATTAGTAATTAGTAAAGCTATCCCTTGAAAATTTTTTAAGGTCTGGATCATGAAATTTCATTGTTTATATATATATTTATGGCTTCTAAGGTTAAAATGTCATAACGGCTATTGTCTATTCTCATATTTCAGATGCTTGTTTAGTAGATTGCAGTTTCTGTGGAGCAGATCTGCGCTCTGCACATTTACAGGTTAAGAATTAATTTTTTTAAAAGTGAATGGATAATGGAATATTCACATTTGCACATTTGCAAATCTGGAGCTAATTTAAGTTAGTGATAGCATTGTTTTGTTGGGCGTAATGTGAAAGAAAGCAAATTTTGAATTATATTTTTCTGTTTTGCATGAGATTTACTATCATATGCTGATGTGCCTACTCAATGGCAGAATGCTGATCTTACCAATGCTAACTTGGAAGGAGCTAATCTAGAAGGGGCTAATCTAAAGGTAAATGTTCAATGAACAAAAAGCATGGAGGTACTTATACACTAGGAAATAAACAAGATTAAAGAGTGATATATAAGATTGGGCCTAACATAAGCCAATCGGTTTTGTGTTAGATGGGTTCAACTCCACCTGTATGCCCACTCAGTTATCAAGTGCAACACTCTCATGGCTCGCCGGATTCTCGACATGGTATTAGAGCAAAAGAATGCTAGTTCGTATTCAATGTCATGGTGAAGTTTGGTATAGTAGAGAAGACCATAACCGCTAATGACCTTGGGCCTCGGATGAGATAGGCCAAGGAATGTGTTACAAGTTGCAACCGGTCCAGGTCTAGTTGCACTTGATAGGGAGTGTTGGAGCATGGGAAATAAACAAGATTAAAGAGTGGTATATAAGATTGGGCCTTAACATAAGCCAATTGGTTTTATGTTTCATGAGTTCAGCCCATCTATATGATCATTCAGTTATCAAGCTCAACACTCCCCTTCCCATGGCTCACGAATTCTCAACAACAACCAGAACTAGAGCCTAGTGAATTAAATAACTGAGAGTGGGCCTTCATTTGATTAGAAAATTTTGTCAATGCAAGAAAACATAACAAAGAATCAAGTGTGTTGAGTTATTTGTGAGACTAATCATGACAGGATGCTTGTGCTCCTTAATCTATGCGATTGATGGATGTCTTAGAGAACAAGTTGAACTCAAAGGACATATCTGTTCTTATGCAGGGTTCATGGCATTTTGGTTTCATTTGGGATTAACTCATTAAATGTATGTTTATGCTAGGGTGCAAAGCTGAACAATGCCAATTTAAAAGGTGCAAACCTGCAGCGAGCTTATCTACGATATGTCAATCTTCAGAACACTGTAAGTAGAACTGGATGTAGATGGGATATTCATTAGGCTTATTATCCCAATTCCGTGGCTTTCCTGAAAATTTTGTTTCTACCCCAGCCATGAATTCCTTTTAGCAATACTTTCAGTAGTTTATGTATAAAATTTTTTATTGAGCGGTTCATATGCATCAATTCGAGAAAGTTATATTATCTCTATGGTTAACCTATCATGTATGTCAGCAATAAGTTCGTGATAGATGCCTTAATTTGCAATGAGAGTGCTGAGAAATCTGAGAAGTAAATTTGTGGGATTTATTGCAGAATGTATTTTTACAACTGTGTACTATTGCTGTGTGTGATTATTCACTGTTTACAGTTTTGACCTGAAAGTTTTCACCTTTAACTGACAATTGTGTGTTTGATCAGCATTTGGAAAATGCGAGGCTGGACGGTGCCAATTTGCTGGGAGCGATTCGATGATATTGGTCAAACTTTGAACACCATTGCAATCAAATACAACTCGATGAAGGCGAAGAGTGAGTGATTTATCTCATTTATGTATGCTTGTTTTATATACCCCAAATAGATGAGCATATTGGTAAAGTAGAATTATGAGTGTGTGGTGGCTTGGTTCAATCAAAATTTGGAAGACTTGGTCATTGTTACTTATTGTACATAAGTATTGGGTGCTTGCTTGTGTTGACTGAATTAAACATGAGTTAATTATAATTGTAATATTTTGTGAAAGATATTGTGTGATGTAATTACGATTTTTTAGACTGCTTTGCTCATTTGCAATGTTATTAAAACTAGACTGGAGCGACCGTTTCTACCGGAAAAAAGCCGCGAGTCATGTCTGGTTGGTAAGAAATAACGGTTTTGTAATAAACCGGACTTGACCGGTTTGAATCGAAAAAAACGGACGAACCGGTCAAACCCCGATTCTTATGAAATTTACATAAATTCAAATATTGGAAATTAACATAGATGTTTTCATATTGATGGAAAATAATTATTTACTAATTTATTATTTTGACTTTTTTATTATTAATATGATAGATAATTTACCTTAATTATTATTTATGACACATTTATAGAAAGAAATAAATTATTATTTATTATTTTTATTTCATGACATTTACTGTTTTAGATGTATTATAATCTCATTGAGATTTTATTGTTCACGGTGTAAATATTTTGAAATTGGAAAGATTGATTATTAACTATTTTTATTTTATTTTATAAAACATTGTTACTTTTCTTAATATATTATTAACATATTTCTTTTCATCAAAATTTACCATTAATATCTACTAGTTTTTTTCCTTTCATTAACTAATGCCTATATTAGACATGAATATTTGTTATATTTTTATATATATTAAAGTAACTATAAAAAATCATATTTTCAGTTGAACTTGTGATACGAATAAATGAACTTCATATAGTAAGCATGGAAATGATAGACATAAAATTTAAAAGGAAATAAGGAGATTTTGATGATTCAATGTTCAAGTCAACTTTCAACAATTTCAAATTATATGACGTTGAGCAAAGATAAAGAATTATTGAGTTTGGTTCAAGCACGAAAGAGTAATTCAAGATTTGGTCTGATTAGAATTAGTTTAAGTGAGTTTTAGAGACATATGTGTATGGCACATATTAACCCATTAAGATCTTGACTAGTTCTTATTGGATCAATTACTTAATAGAAGATAAATTGTGATTAAATTCAATTAAACCACTAAAATTTTGAACTACTAACTTTACTAATTTTAAGTCTGGTTCGGCTTGGCTCATTTGTCTCAAAAGGATTTATGGTGAGAGTCTTGATAAAGATTGAAATAACGCTTGCGTACTGTTCGGTTCCCAGGAATAGACCTTCATTAAAAATTTCTATTCTATTCCTCCCTATTTCATTATATTTACTATTTAGCGAATCAAACTATTCCTTGATGCCAGCTTTAGGGAACTTTATATTGGAGTCTATTCTACCTGATCTATTGGGACAATGAAGAACAATTTACAAGTCTATGCTTCTTTTTTTTGTTAATTGCATATATTTCTTTTCACTCTTTATTGCTTTTTTATTTTTCATCTTAAATCAAATTTACCTCTTTATTTTTTAATAAAAATATTTCAAATATTTTTATTTTATTTTTATTATATACCTATTGATTTCTTTTTTAAAAAATTCACACTTGTATCAACTATAACAGCAGTATAAAACGCATGATATACACTCTATACCTCATTTAACTATTTGCCCTAGCTGAGTATAAGATAGGGAAATTGTCTAAAATGCATGGTTTTGAAAACCGGACCGGACCGGACCGGGTTCGACCGGAACCGGTGTCTGGTCTGGTCCGGTTTGACTGAATTCTTGACAACGATCGGTTGAACCGGTCGGTTCAATCGGTGACTGGTTTTCGGTTCTCTTAAATAATAATTTTTTAAAAATTGTTGGTGGTGGGAATTGAACACAAAACCTCCAACACGTGTTTCAATACATGCTCTACCAACTGAGCTACCACACACAAATAGTAACATTTACTCCTTATATACCTTTTATATTATATATTATTAATTTTTAAATTATTTTAATATTATTTTATTATAAAAAACCACAATAAAATTTTTTTTATTTCATAGACTACAAATTTTATTAAATTTAAAATATTTCTTTCAATAACAGCTTTAAATATTTTTCCTAACGAAATAATATATAATTTTTTTAAATAACGTTACTCCAAGTTTTTTGATTAAATTTATATTAAATAGATATATAACTTTTTTATTTTACATATTGTGTATAAATTTTAGTTCTTTTAATGCATAATTTTATATATCATTAATCAAATTTATTAACTTTTTTTATCCAATCTATACAATATGGAATTCGGTTTGAATTCTTTCATTAGATTATATTAGTTATTATCTTGTGTTTTATTTTTATTTGAAATATAACTTTAAATTATAGAATACTTTATTTAATAGTATTAATTTTTATATGAGTATAACTTATATTACATGTTTAATATCAAATTATATAAAATATTTAATATTTTTACATATTTTAAGAAAATTCAGTTCGACCACCGATTTAATCCGATTGAACCTTAAATCCATGAACCACTGCCTTCATCTGTCCGATGGCTGATCCGATTATGAAAACCATGCTAAAATGTATTAATATGGCATTTGTATTTTAAAAATATCCCTTTTTAAAACATATATATTAAATACCATTTTTAATAAATTAATTCATACCATTTTTAATAAATTAATTCATTCTTTACCTCTACTCTAATTTTTAGTTATTTTTGAGAATCCTACTTTATAAAAGTTCACATTTACAACATTTAAATTCCCATATCCTTATCATTTTTTTATTAATTCCTATTTCAGGAGATCAGACCAGCGGAGAAGCGAAGAGCAAGATTAAAGTTACCCATTTATAGGATACTAAAATGGAGAAAACAGAGACGTGGCAGCAAAAAGAGGGGCGGTTGATGGTCCCCGGTGCTGCCTAAGATGAGGATAGCACTTCCCATCAACATGTCGGCAACTTCGTAAATTTTAAAAAATGAAATTATATCTTATCCCTTTTTAATATTCGTGAAAGGAGGGGATAGAAAGATAATAAGCATTTTATGTATTGAGTTGTCTTAGTTAGTAGTAATTATTAATTTGCCGTTTACAATTATAGAATCAAATATGGCATAACAATAATTATTTTTGAAATCCTTTATTATAGTTGATTATTCATTAAAATATTATTTTATTACATATATATATTTTTCACAGTATATTATATTAATTAATTGAGTGTGTTTTAATAAGTAATTTATTTTTGATAAAGTAATTATTACATTGCATTTCATCAATAGTAGATGACTATTATAAAATTTGATCCGATCATAATAAAAAGTTAAATAATAATTATTTTTTAAAAAACAAATTGATTATAAATTTATTGTTAATTAGTGTCCTGTGTACACTGTACATGCAATGGTCATAAAAAACAAATAATACTACTACTATTTATGCCAGAAAATCCTAAATGGATAATCCGATTAAAGCGCTCCCCCATTATTTTGATCCAAGTGTCAGAAAATGGGACCCATGACCGACCTATCATTTGAAAATTGAAATATTGAGTCCAATGTATGTATTTAATGAGATTAATTTTTATATAGGTAAACAGTAGAGATTAGTAAAGGCATATGGCATGCCTTTGCCTTTGCCTTTGTCTTTGCCTTTCAACCACCGACTTTATTCGTGGGAAATGAACCCATTCAACTTCAACAATAACAAATAAAAAACTCATATGTATAATAGGACTTTTCTTCTTTATTGAGATATCATTACCTGATTTTATATTATGCCCTTTAAAATGGAATTTACAGCTATATAAATTTTGTCCTGTTATTATTTACGCTTCATTTGTATTATTTTAGGTCCCAGTGAGATTTGTATGTTGTCGGAATTTGACGGAAAAAAACCTACCTCTCATGGTATAGTCCTGTCATTTTAATTTTTCATGGGTGAAGATATTTTTTTTTTATGAAAAATATAGAAAACTACCTTTTCTTGTTTTTAGCCGCTCAATTATCAATTGAGAGAATCACATGTATGCATTATATTGTTTCAATACCATCTACCCCAATAAGTACTAACACTTCCATTTAACTTCAATTTTTTTTTTACTTTCGAAATATTTGTACCTCATGATCAATTTTTATATGGTTAATTGATTTTTTTAGAAACTAATCATCATTTTTTCTGTTACCACCTTTTAAGTGATATCATATTTAATCCCATTATAATAAGAGATAAAATAATAAGTACTTTAAAGTAGGTAGGTTAGGTTCAAGCGAAGTTTTATCAAACTTTTCATTGAAATTATCAACTTAAGCCTAGTTCGGCTACACCGTAAATTTCGGGCTAGGGTTAGGTTTGGATCAAATTTAAGAGATCATTTTCATGTCTGGCCAAAGTCCATCAATATTTTTCCTTTTAAATTTTTGAGTAACCTAAAAAAAGTAAATAAAATTATTATGTTGGCTTGAATGTTTATATAAAAACAAAACCCGGTTTATAAAACTTTGTATTTTAACGGGCTCATGTCAAATTTTGTAAAAAAAAATTAGCGTCCAAACCCGACTGATTTAAACGGGTTCGAGCCGGACAGACGAATACCCAGCCCCTGAAGGTCTACTAAGTAAGAATTTAGAAATTTTCTATGCGTGAATTAAATAAAAAGCAAACAACATTTTGAACCATGTAGTTTAGTGTAATCCTTCCATTTCTGTTGTTTCAAAATTTCAGGCTTATTTCCCAGAAGAATTTTTTTACTGATCGTACCTTTGACTAGAGAGGCTAATAATTGAAAAAATTTATATACATGTTTGAATGAAAGTTCTAAAAAATCAGAACAAATAACTTCTTAAATATATAAATGGAAGTTAACAAATTTTTGAAATGGAGCTATATTATGTATATATTGTTATAATTATTCTCTTGACTCTAGGTTCACATTTATCCAATTTCATTCAAACAGTTAAATAATACATAACATATGTAATATTCCTTTATAAGAGTGACACAATAATTATAAATATCCAATAAATAACTCTACTTCATTATATAAAGTTTAATATTTATAGATTTAATATGTATAAATATAAATATAATGTTTCCAACTCCGAATTATTCTCCAAATATTTCTCAATGCCACTTTATATTTCTCACACTATCTAGTACATGTCATTATTCTACAAACCATAATATTACATTAAAATACAAATCCACCTCGAGACTTTCCTTATATGCTCTTCAAGCTGATTCACTTATACCACTTTGGTTCAAGCTATCTACAAATCTCCACCTACGTGTAAAAAAAAACAACTACACGCTAAGCAATTTGCTTAGTGGTGTCCATAAAAGAAATATAACAACTTTGAACATTTTTAACACTTTAAAATAGAAACAAAGTCAGTTCATAAGTTAAAAATAAATTAAACGACTTTATAAAACCAAACACAAAACTTATATTATAAACCTTTCAAAGTACAATTAAATTTATTTTCAATTTTTCCAAACACTTTAACCATATATTGCCCAAAGTAAACAAGTCCTGAATAACGGTAAAATGGATACGGGAGCGGACAAGCCCGAAGCCGAAGCTTCAAAATCAATATATCGGTCAAGCCTGAAGCCGAAGCTTCAATATATATATATATATCAGAATATCGGCCAAAGCCCGAAGCTAAAGCTTAAATTGTTTGTACAATACTGTACCCTCTTTATTGGCGTCAATCTACCCTGACCCCTATTCTACTCGTTTAATAAGGGCAATAAATCAAAGTAACATCTTAAAAATTTCAGTATAAACCATCAATCATAATTCAACATAACTTTAGTAATTAAGAGATTTAAATCCTAAATTTTAAAGCATCAAAGTTCAATTAAAACACAATAAAATCAACATTTATATTTCCAGAAATTTTCAGATTTTGTGACCTGACTTCCCTTACATTTTTCACTATCAAAACATCATCCAATCGATGAACTTTCTTCTAAACATAATTAGCCACATGTCTCAGATTTCCAAAGCCACCAGAATTACGGAAATCCAAATTGTATAACCAAAGTTATGATCAAAATACTAAACAGTATACAAAGGTGAGATTTTCCGAAAACAGATTTCATGACTCAACTTCAAACGAAAATTTTACATTGAAAACGATCGAAATTCAACAAGGTTTCTTCTGAACATATATTCCTTAGTTTCTGTAGATATCAACAGAATCAAGAATCATTCAAATCAGATTTATATAACAAGAGAAAACATTAAAACAAAACAGGGATACAAATTTAGAAAATTTTCCGAAAAACCAAAAAATCGAAATTTGAGACACAAACCTTTTTCTAAGCTCTTTCTAGCTCTCTTCTACCTCTTTTGCCTTTGATTTGCTTGCACTAGCTTCCTCTACAACAACCATATATAATTCTATCAAGATATTGTATAAATAAACTTCCTAATACCATATATATGCTTAATCTACCATGAATTCTACTAATTAAGCTTTAATTTCATAAAAAATCACTCACCTCAAATTTGGGTTACTATTCATCCAAATCTTAAAATCTGAATTCCTCCTCTTCTAGTCTTGATTCACTGAAATTGATGATAATAGAGGGCTTAAGGATCGATTTTTAACAAGAATTTGAAGTTGATTCGAAGAAATCGAAAGTTTTTAGGTTAGGAAAATTTTTGAAAGAGGAAAGGAAGAAATGGAGAAGGAGAAGGAGAAGGTGAAGGTGAAGGAAGAGATACGTATAGGATTAGGATTTATCATTAGTTTTTTTTTTCCAATAATGCCGTTGACAAATAATTAAATGCTTAAATCATCCCTCTTACTTAATTAACTCTTATTTCCTCATGCATTATATCCAATAACAATACTAATAACTACAAAAATAATTTCTATAATATTTTAATACCATAGTAATTTATTATAAGTAAATTTTGAAATTTCGGTTCGTTACAATTCTACCTTTCTTATGAATTTTCGTCCTAAAAAATTACCTGAAAACAGTTGCGGATATTGAGTTTTCATTGTATTCTCCGGTTCCCAAGTTGCTTCTTCAACCTTATGATTCTTTCAAAGTACTTTTACCAGTGGAATAGACTTGTTTCTCAATTGTTTAACTTCTCTCGCCAAGATTTGTACCGGTTCCTCTTCATATATCTAGTCGGATTCGATTTGTACGACATCAGGAAGTAAGATATGTGATGGATCTTATCTGTATCTCCTTAACATTAACACATGGAACACATTATGAATTTTGTCGAGCATCGGGGGTAGTGCCAACCGATAAGCTACCGGTCCAACCTTCTCTATAACCTCATATGGGCCAATGAATCTTGGACTGAGCTTGGCTTTCTTGCCAAATCGCAGGACTTTCTTCTATGGAGATACTTTGAGAAATACTTTATCCCCCACTTCATAAGTAATGTCTTTTCTTTTTAGATCAGCATAAGATTTTTGTCTATCCGATGCAGCCTTCAATCTCTCTTGAATAAGTTTTACCTTCTCCTTTGTCTCCTGAATCAAATCCACTCCCACAATCTTGTTTTCACTAAGCTCGGTCCAATGTAATGGAGTTCGATATTTTCTTCCATACAATGCTTCATATGGCGCCATTTGTATGCTTGACTGATAGCTATTATTGTAGGAAAACTCCATGAGGGACAAATACTTATCCCAACTT
This sequence comes from Euphorbia pulcherrima, assembly GCA_947683365.1. Taxonomy (NCBI): domain Eukaryota; kingdom Viridiplantae; phylum Streptophyta; class Magnoliopsida; order Malpighiales; family Euphorbiaceae; genus Euphorbia; species Euphorbia pulcherrima. The sequence goes on along the minus strand of CANTUS010000008.1, from coordinate 38,825,047 downwards.
CCCTCAAATTCAATGATACAACTTCTCATCATGTCTTCCAACACCTGAATTACTCTTTTAGATTGACCATCTGTTTGAGGATGAAATGAAGTACTCAAATGAAGTTTACTACCTAAGGCTTCTTGCAACTTCTTCCAAAATCTCGAAGTAAATCTTGGATCTCGGTCAGAAATGATTGAAATAGGCACTCCGTGTAGCCGCACTATCTCATCTACATATAACTGAGCCAACTTAACAAGTGAATAATCCATCCTAACTGGAAGAAAATGGGAAGACTTTGTCAATCTATCTACAACAACCCACACTGCATCATGTTTCTTCTGTGTAAGTGGTAAAGATGTCACGAAGTCCATTGTGATTCTTTCCCATTTCCATTCTAGAATTGTTATTGGTCGCAACAATCCAGAAGGAACTTGATGTTCAGCTTTCACCTGTTGATAAGTTAGACATTGAGCAACATAGTTAGTAATGTCTTTCTTCATTCCATTCCACCAATAATGGCTCTTCAAATTTTGGTACATCTTGTTTGCTCCTGGATGCATTGCATAAGGACTACTATGCCCTTCATGTAAGATATTCTTCTTTAATTCTTCATTGTTTGGCACACATAGTCTATCTTTAAAATATAGACACCCATCTTCTCGAACCATATAGTTGTCTACGATACCCACTTGTGTCCTAGCTCGAATGATCTTGAAGTCATCATCTTCATTTTGTGCTTGCTTAACCTATTGTAGTAGTACAGGTTGAATCTTCAATTCAGCAATTAAGGATCCACCATTGGTAAGAGCTAACCCCGTATTCATAGCCTTTAGTGCCATCATTATCTTTCTGCTGAGAGCATCTGCCACTACATTAGCCTTTCCTGGATGGTAATCAATAATACAATCGTAATCTTTAATGAATTCCATCCACCTTCTTTGCCTTAAATTCAACTCCTTCTGTGTTGGTAAATATTTCAAGCTTTTGTGATCTGTGTAAATATAACATTTTTCTCCATAAAGATCCAAATTTTCAAGGCAAAGACTATTGCAGCCATTTCCAAATCATGAGTAGGATAATTCCTTTCATGATTCTTCAATTGCCTGGAAGCATAGGCAATCACTTTCCCTTCTTACATCAAAACACACCCAAGACCATTATGCGAAGCATCATTATAGATTACTAGGTCTTTTCCAGGCTCTGGTTGGGTAAGGATGGGTGCTTTTGTCAACATCACCTTCAACTTCTCAAAACTTTCTTGGCACTTATCATTCCACTCAAATTTTGCATTCTTTTGAAGTAGTTTCATTAGTGGGGCAGCAATGACAGAAAATCCCTTCGCAAATCTTCTATAATACCCCGCTAAACCAAGGAAACTTCTGACTTCCATAGGGTTCTTTGGTGGTTTCCATTCTACAACTGCTTCTATCTTTTTAGGATCCACTTTAATTCCTTTTGCAGAAACAATATAGCCTAAGAAAGAAATTTCTTCAAGCCAAAACTCACATTTGCTAAGTTTAGCATATAATTTATTTTCCCTCAAAGTTTGGAAGACTATCCGTAAATGTTGATCATGCTCTTCCCGTGACTTAGAATACACCAAAATATCATCAATGAAAACCACTACAAACCTGTCTAAATATAAGTAAAAGACACGGTTCATAAGGTCCATAAATGCTACTGGTGCATTAGTTAGACCAAATGGCATCACCAAAAATTCATAGTGCCCATATCTGTTTCTGAAAGCCGACTTTGCAATATCATCATCTTTCACTCTCATCTGATAGTAACCCGATCTCAAATCAATCTTGGAGAAGTATTTGGCACCCTTGAGTTGATCAAATAAGTCTTCAATCCTTGGCAATGGATACTTGTTCTTCACTGTCAATTTATTCAACTCCCGGTAATCAATACATAATCGGAGCGACCCATCTTTCTTCTTAACAAACAACACTGGTGCACCCCACGGGGGTATACTCGGGCGTATGAATCCTTTGTCTAACAATTCTTGCAACTGAATCTTCAACTCTTTCAGTTCAGCAGGCGCCATTCTGTATGGTGCTTTGGATACTGGTGCGGTACCCAGCAATACATCAATTGCGAATTCTACCTCTCTTTTTGGTGGCAAACCCGGTAGTTCTTCTGAAAATACATCGAGAAAATCACATACCGTAGGAATATTCTGCAATTCTAACTCACCTTTCTTCGATTCTAGAGCGAAGATTAGGTAGGCCTGACATCCCTTCCTAACCAGCCTTTTAGTCTTCATAAAAGAAATTATGTTACAGAAATAATTTGATCTTTCCCCCGCAATAACTATTTCTTCTCTATTAAAAACTTGAAGTGACATTCTTTTGTTTTTGCAATCCACCATAGCTCGATGTTCTGATAACCAATCCATTCCCAAGATAACATCGTAATCTCGGAAAGGTAACTTAATTAAATTTGCAATGAAAAGTTGATGTTGAATCATAACTGGGCAATTCATATACATTTTGTTTACTATCACACTGTGTCCTAAAGGATTAGTCACTTCAATATTTTCTCCTAATTCTTCTACATGCAACCATTTCTCTTGTGCTAATGCAGTACATATATATGAATGAGATGAACCGGGATCTATCAAAGCATAAACATCGTGATTAAAGAATGAAAATTTACCGACAATAACTTCAGTAGATTCCTGAGTCTCAGGCCCTAGGATTGCATAACTTCGCGCCATTCCTCCCGGTCTACCACTCTGCGGTGCTTGTTGAGCCACATTATGTCCACTTGCCTCACTAGCATTTCCTCTTCCCCTTCCTCTTCCACCTTGCATTGTAGGAGTAGGAACTACTGCAGGTGCAGATGTACTTATCTGTCTTTGAGGACAATTTGCAATCAAATGTTCCCTCAAGCCACATTTAAAGCAGACTCTACCTTTTCCCCAACATTCCTCTGTATGCATCCTTCCACAATTAGAACATTATGGAATATTTCCTCTGCCTCTACTTAAAGGTACACTAGTCGCTGACCCCGTACTTATGGTTTGTCTCGGTGAAAACCCTCTGAAATGAGATTGTGTTTGTTCTGATGTTCCCTTCTATTTCTTACTTGGAGATTTTAAACTAGCTGGACCCTGCGATCCCTTTTGAAATCCAGACCTTTTTGCCATTACTTATTCCTGAAAATTGGACCAAAATGGATCAAACAACTAACATAACATATTTATATCCTAAATGGCATGTACATACTAGTCCTAGAATCACCCAAACCTCGCTCTGATACCAACAAATGTCACACCCCCTTTATAAGGAGTGCCACAGTAACTATAAACATCCAACAAATAACTCTACTCCATTATATGAAGTTCAATACTTATAGATTTAATATGTAAAAATACAAATATAATGTTTCCAACTCCGAATTATTCTCCAAATATTTCTCAATGCCACTTTACATTTCTCACACTATCTAGTACATGCCATTATTATACAAACCATAATATTACATTAAAATACAAATCCACCTCGAGACTTTCCTTATATGCTCTTCAAGCTTATTCACTTATACCACTTTGGTCCAAGCTATCTACAAATATCCACCTACGAGTAGAAAAAAACAACTACACGCTAAGCAATTTGCTTAGTGGTGTCCATAAAAGAAATATAACAACTTTAAACATTTTTAACACTTTAAAATAGAAACAAAGTCAGTTCATAAGTAAAAAACAAATTAAACGACTTTATAAAACCAAACAGAAAACTTATATTATAAACCTTTCAAAGTACAATCAAATTTATTTCCAATTTTTCCAAACACTTTAACCATATATTGCCCAAAGTAAACAAGTCCTGAATAATGGTAAAATGGATACGGGAGCGGACAAGCCCAAACCCGAAGCTTTAAAATCAATATATCGATCAAGCCCGAAGCCGAAGCTTCAATATCAATATATATATATATATATATATATATATATATATATATATATATATATATATATATATATATATATATATCAGAATATCGGCCAAAGCCCGAAGCCAAAGCTTCAATTGTTTGTACAGTACTGTACCCCCCTTTATTGGCACCAATCTACCCTGACCCGTATTCTACTCGTTTAATAAGGGCAATAAATCAAAGTAACATTTTAAAAATTCCAGTATAAACCATCAATCATAATTCAATATAACTTCAGTAATTTAGAGATTCAAATCCTAAATTTTAAAGCATCAAACTTCAATTAAAACACAATAAAATCAACATTTATATTTCCAGAAATTTCCGGATTTCGTGACCTGAATTCCCTTACATTTTTCACTATCAAAACATCATCCAATCGAATAACTTTCTTCTAAACATAATTAGCCACATGTCTCAGCTTTCCAAAGCCACCAAAATCACGGAAATCCAAATTGTATAACCAAATTTATGATCAAAATACTAAACAGTGTACAAAGGTGAGATTTTCCGAAAACAGATTTCATGACTCAACTTCAAACGAAAATTTTACATTGAAAACGATCGAAATTCAACAAGGTTTCTTCTGAACATATATTCCTTAGTTTCTGTAGATATCAATAGAATCAAGAATCATTCAAATCGGATTTAAATAACAATAGAAAACATTAAAACAAAACAGGGATACAAATCTGGAAAATTTTTCAAAAAACAAAAAATCGAAATTTGAGACACAAACCTTTTTCTAAGCTCTTTCTAGCTCTTTTCTACCTCTTTTACCTTTAATTTGCTTGCACTAGCTTCCTCTACAACAGTCATATATAATTCTATCAAGATATTGTGTAAATAAACTTCCTAATACCATAAATATGCTTAATCTACCATGAATTCTACTAATTAACCTTTAATTTCATCAAAAATCATTCACCTCAAATTCGGGTTACCATTCATCTGAATCTTAAAATCTGAAATCCTCCTCTTCTAGTCTTGATTCACGAAAATTGATGATGATAGAGGGCTTAAGGATCGATTTCTAACAAGAATTTTAAGTTGAATCGAAGAAATCAGAAGTTTGTAGGTTAGAGAAATTTTTAATAAAGGAAAGGAAGAAATGGAGAAGGAGAAGGTGAAGGTGAATGGAGAGATACGTATAGGATTAGGATTTATCATTAGTTTTTTTTTTTCAATAATGTCCTTGACAAATAATTAAATGCCTAAATCATCCATCTTACTTAATTAACTCTTATTTCATCATGCCTTATATCCAATAACAATAATAATAACTACAAAAATAATTTTTATAATATTTTAATACCATAATAATTTATTATAAGTAAATTTTAAAATTTCGGTTTGTTACAATATAGTTCAATCCTCTAGGCAAAAATTCTAATTCTTCAAATAAAATTACATATTGAACATGCTATTCAGTCATTATATATTAAATAATTGTAAAGTTTATCAAACTATAATTAAATTAATACATAACTTACTTAATATATTAAAATCTTATTACTGTCTGTTAAAATTTTAAATGTAAACAAATAATTGAGCTTGGTCTAAGAGTTTTCTTGCCAAACTTTGTTATGCTCAATTTTAGCTTGTCTACGTACCAAATTTAAATTTTTTTGTTGATGAACACCTTATTCTCAAATTAAGCATATGTGACCTAAACTTTCATCGAATTCAACCCTGTCTGCAATAAGCGATCAGGCTTATTTAGGCTCTGTTCTTTTTAACTTATTTTTTATTCAGTTTAGTTCAGTATCATTCAGTTCAGTTCAGTTTTAGTATTTAGTATTCAGTATTCAACATTTAGTATTCAGAATTCAATATTAAATTTCAGTTTATACATTATATCAATATTATTAATGTATATTATTATTCATAAATATTAAAAAGTAGTGAATATTAATGATAATATCATTTCAATTTCAATTTTAGTTCATTTCTATTTATACATTATATAAATATTATTAACTAATATCAGGCATCACAAATAACAACAAAGAAAAAGAAATCAATAATAATATTTTTAAAATTATTAATTATTATTTCTACCATAAATAATTTTATAGAAAAAATAAATAAATAAATAAATAAATAAAAGTAATAATATTTTATAAATATTGATAACAATTAAAATAATAAGATAATATTCATAACAATAATTATAATAAATAATAATAATAATTTATAATGATATATTTAATTATTATTATATATGACAATTAATAAATTTTATTAGAATGTATAGTATTATTTAATGTGTTATTAATTATTATATATTTTAATATTTTTAAAATATTATTTATATTATTAATTATAATTCAGTTTTAATATTTTTTAATTTTAATATAATTTAATTTAATATTATTTAATTTAATTTAATATCAATCAGTTCAACACACCTATTTACCAATTGAAAATAACGTAACACTAGTTGTATGACATTTGGCTAACATTGGTTGATTGATTGTTTGCTACTAGTACTACTACTATTACTATATAAAGAAATAAAGTAAAATATTTCCATTAAATTAGTGTAAACCCATACTTGGTGCCTTAAATTATTAATCAATCAGGGACCACCACCTTTCCTGATAATGTAGAAATATTATCCTATCCATCCAATTACATTTCTAACCATACTCTTCACTCTCATTTCACACGCATATCAGGGCATTTACGTCATTCCAATTCAAGTTCCATAGATGTACTCATTAATTATTAAATCCAGTGGATTGCCTATAAATTAGGACACCCCTCACCTTATATCCCCACACTAAGAGATTTTCAAACAAAGAAAAAAAATGTCAGGGATAATGCACAAAATCGGGGAGACCCTCCACATCGGAGGAGACAAGAAGGAAGAACACAAGGGCGAATCCCACGGCCACAAGGATGAACACCACAAAGGATCCGATCACAAGCACGACAGCCACGGCGAGCACAAGGAAGGCTTAGTTGACAAGATCAAAGACAAGATCCACGGCGACGGCGAGCATGGACATTCCGGCGACGGCGAAAAGAAGAAGAAGAAGAAGGAGAAGAAGAAGAAGCATCATGAAGATGGCCACCACAGCAGCAGCAGCAGTGATAGCGATTAGATCTACTCAGCATCCTCATCTCCCTTTGTCTAGTAATTAATTATCAGGTAAGGTATAGATCGGGTATAGGTGTGTTATATTCTTTGTCTATACTGTATATATTCGTTTCTTCATGTATTGTTTGGATCTAATTTTGTTTATTTTTATTTATTGCAGGTGTATTTAGAGTGTGAGCATGTTGACCGGAGTTGTTATATATGACCCAGATAACATTTGGATAAACAAAAAGAAGTCTTTAATTGTTGTGGTGTTAATTTTCATGTTATGTTTTGTTTTGTGTGATGTATGAAGGGAGTTGTTGTAATAATAATGAATGAATGCTCGTAATAAATTACTTTCTTTTACTTCATTTTCTTTATTGCCCTCTAAATGTGAAGTTTTTACTATAATCGCTTAACCTTTATAAAAATTAAACAGTTTATTACATGTCAATTTTTGAATAAATAGAGAAAAATAAAGTAAAATATATTTTTAAAAAATTAAATTAATTAAAAGTTACACTTTTAAAAAGATAAAATGATTAATAAAATTTTAAAAGTTCAAAAGATGGTAAAGAGACCTTATAATAGAATATACGTGGATCTCATCAGAGCCGATCATTAAAGCAAGTGAGTGAAGTGATCGTGTCGTTCTGATACTAAATTTTCGGGACCTTACATTTAATTCGGATATGCTTATAAAAAATAGAAATATATTAATACACGTAAAGGGTGATGACGGAAATCAAGCTTGTCCTAGGGGTAGGGCTGTAATTCCCTTTCGCTGCAATCTAGGATCAATCCTTGATGGGCCCGCTTTTTATTCAACTCTATTTTTTAAACTGTTTTCTTTCAAATAGTTTGCCTATATTTTTTATAATTTGGCTTCTTCGTGGCATCTTCCTTTTATTTTTTTTCTTCTAAAACTCTATAGTCTCTACAATATTTATACTTTAATTTTATATTTTAAATTTTTATTTTAAAATATAAATATTATTATTTTATTTTTTTATCTAATAAATAATTATTAATTTAACTAAATAAAATTTAAAAGAAAAAGAAAAAAATAAATTTTTATTTTAAAATATAAATATTATTATTTTATTTCTCTTCACCTAATAAATAAATATTAACTCAACTAAATAAAATTAAAAAAAAAAAAAAAAATTTTTATTTTAAATTATAAATATTATTATTTTATTTCTTTCTATCTAACAAATAAATACTAATTTAACTAAATAAAATTTAAAAAAAAAAATATAAGTGAAAAAAATAATATTTTAATGGATTGATGAGCAACTTTTGAGGGAAAGAATAGAGAGCTATATAAGGTATTAGTTTTGTTTCATTTTTTATTACTATTTTTTATTGCTTCCCTTTTTAAGTGAGTTTTGTTCTTTTTTATTAGTTTAAGGCTATATAAGGTTTAAATAATTTGTTGAATATATTATTTTTTATTACAATTAAAAAATTTTTGGTATTTAATTTTTTTTATTTTTTAGTACTATTTTTAATTTAAAGGTTAGTTTCAGGTAGTTGAGTATAAGAATTTGACAAATAATTTTTTATTTAAGAAATATTATTTCAATTGTTTTAATATATATTTTAGATTGATGAATATATTAACTTAGTGGTTAAGATTAAATTTATGACATCTAGATATTTTAGGTTTGAGTCACATCTAGGATGTGGTGGAAAATTTTCTTTGTATTTAATATAAGTGTATCTGCCCAAATATTTTCTTTGAATGTATATTTTAAAGATTTTGTCATCTTATTCTAGTTGAAGTCATTTTATCAAAAAGTTTTAAAGTCACTGTATAGTTATATCTTTCAAAATACATCAATAATTAATAAAATCGATAGTGTGATTTAAGAATAAATTTTGTGGTTAGATTTGATTGAAATCCTCTTAAAAAATGTTTGGATAACTAAAATATTCAAATGATAATACAATCACGTTTAACAAATTTTTCTTATCTGTTAGTATAATATTAAATTTATTGTTGAAATTTTTTTATCATTTTATAAGGATTTATATTTTATTTTTTACTCAGAACCCTAAAAATTTTCGTTACGGCTTGATATCACTAGCATATAAGGTATATAAATCATAATTGTATAAAAAGACAATTTAGGCTATAAAGTTGGGGCTCTTTATCTTGCCATTTGGGGGTTAAACATACGTTAATATAATATAATATAATATAATATAATTTGAATAAAATTTAATCTTGAATGTCTTTTCCAACAGCTAAAAGAGTATTTTTCTAACAAAATTGTTGATATAACCCAATTTCATAATCAAATGAAATGTCAACTATTGGAAATGACACACGTTATAGTGTAAATTTGTAATGAATAACATGTAAGAAATTTGTTGTGCTTTAATTTAGTGTCCTTTTTTTAATACGAGTGTTAATTTTATTGATAGTAGAATTTAAACCTATAATTTTATATTTTTTGGTTTTATATGAGATGGTATGCAATAAATTAAAATTTAATAGTTAAACTGCTATCTTTTATCATGTTTCATTCATTTCTTTACACTAGCACGTTTTTTAAATAATATTTTTTTGAAACACTAATTTAGTATGACATATCTTATTATGGTCAAGTACATCATAAGCTCCTTAAAGTTGGTCCAATTGAATTATTATTTTCCTGAATATGGGAGTTCTCTTAACTCTCTAAACTTCGAAAAAATTAATTAATTTGTTCTCTAAAAGACACGTGTCAGCTTTTGATTGAAGAAAAAAATTAGGAGAATTATATCTTTGAAAAGTTTAACCAACCACAAACTAACACCTAACGGCTAAAGGAACTATGTTATACTTTTGCTAAATTTAGGTGGCAAAGTAAAAATTCAGAGGAAGAGAACAATTTAAGCCAAATTTAGAGGCATTTACCCTCTTATTATCATTAATGCTTCAAATAAATATTTATTGAAAAATACAGGAAAATACCATCTTTATATGATTTTTTTTATATACCTTTCTTTTTTCTTTAGCTCACTATCACTTTTAAGGTTATTATTTTTTTTCTTTACCACAACCTTCTCTCTCATATTTAATTTAATTTTCACAACTTAAAACGACTATATCTCACAAACCGTTAATTTTTTCAACATGAGCCGTTAAAAATATTTTGTTCGTCTTATTTTTATCTTTAAAATGAAATCCATATTGAATATTTTTTTAGCAAAAAAAATTTCGCAGTCTTATACCAATTTTTTACTACATTTATACCACGTATAAGAGTTTTTTTTGCTTTAAATAAAATAATATTGTTAATATTTTATGTTATCTACCTCAAAATAAACGGAAAACTAGTGATATAGAGACATTATACCACTCTTACACCATGTATAAGAATTTATGAAACATTAGTAAAATTGGTATAAGATGCGAAAAATATTTTTTGCTCAAAAAATGTTCAATATGGATTTTGTTTTAAAGATAAAAATAAGATGAATAAAATATTCTAAAGGCTTGTGTCAAAAAAATTAACGGTTTATGAGATATAGTCATTTTTAAGTTGTAAAAATCAAATTAATTAGCAGAGAAAGAGTTATAATTAGGGTTATTGTATTGACGTAAAAGATAAATTCAAAAGTTAAAATATTATAATTAAGAAAGAGTTTAAATAATTAAAAAAAATAAATTTTTATGATGAAATTTTAAAAATATTAAATTAATATTTATAAAACTGAAAGTTAAAAATTTTATATATAGTTAATTTTCTCAAATTTCATTTTAGTACTTTCTAATTATAATATGGGCCTCGTCAAATGGATCCATAAATAGGACCTTATTTATTGGTTCATAGGGTAAGGACCACAATAAACGATAAAAAAAACATACAATGTAAGATTACATTAGATTTAGAGTTGGGCACAACTCTGTATCCTACAATCTGTCCAAGTTTGTTGTTCGGCCTGATTGGAAAGCGCCATGGTTTTCATTACAGTAATAAAACTCAAATTCAGCTTGTTATATGTGTATATATTTAAAAAGGTATCAGTTTTGACATGATATATTACTATTTTTTTCTGGATTTTAAAATTATAATTTATATCTTCCTATGTTTTGCGTTTTCTTATTACTATCTCTCTATCCTTTACTTTTATTATATGATTAGATCCATTTACATGTTATTATATCATTATTTTACGAAAAGTTAATTGAAATATACATTTATAACAAAACTACTATTGTTGTGATTTTTTATATTCAATTTTCCTTTGATTTGTCCATTTTATGTATGTTTTTCTAACGCAATCATAAGATAGAATTATAATAAAATGTCAGAAAATAAGCAAAACAAACACCTTATTTATGAAATATCTTTAAAAACTACTATATATGATCACAGGTTAAGCAAATATTGTAAAAAAGTGTATGGAACATCAATAATTTTGAATGAAAATGCTTAACAATTGATAGAGGGAGGTAATAATGAGAAAATGCAAAACATAGGGAGGTATAAATTAGGTTTTTAAAACATTAGGATGTAGTAGTATATTATGTCAAATCTGAGAGAGGTTATAATTATTTACCCTATTTGAAATATACAATTTCTTGATAAATTTTATTTTGTGGTTTATTTTACAATTTCGTTTGCTTTTTTTATTATTATTAACTTAAGTATATTTGTCATAAAGAAAATTCTATTTTTTGGGCTTAAAGGCCAAATTTGAAATATGATTATTTATAGAGCCCATTGGGTTAAAGCCTAGCTTTTATCAGGGAAATTTATAAATTTAAGATGTTTTTATTTTTTCTTTTCAAAAGAAACATATGCTGCCTCCGGTTTAAAAAATTAATTATTTTTACCTTAGTTCATTTTACTTATCATTTAAAAATATCAATGTAACTTTCATAATTTTTTCTTTGATTACCCTTATATTAATTAGAAAAAAAATTAGGTATTGATGAAATTATAAAGTGATAATTAAAAAAAAAAGATTTTTATTAATGATACATTAATTATTTTAATGATGTATTAAGATCGAATAGTTTTTGAAACTAGAGAGATTATTAATTATCTTTTACTCATCTTCCAACTTTCAATTTATGCGTTTGCATGATTTTTGGCCCATGCTCTTTACACCCTTGTAACAATATTTTGTCAACTATTTAATTTGATTTTTTGCAATTTAAACAACCATATCTCACAATTGGTTAATTTTTTTAATATGATCCTAGAGAATATTTTGTTCATTTTATTTTTATCTTTAAAACAACATCAAATTCAAAATTGTTAGAGCAAAAAAGCATGTGGCAACTTATGCCTAGTATAAGAGCTTTATATCGGCTTCTACCACCTTTTTATGAATTTTTTACACTTGCGCGAAAGAGTGGTATAATTTATTTATTTTCATAATAGATTTTAAAATGTCAATAAAAACCCTTGTATGAAAGTCGTATACCATGTATAAGAGTTCTTATACTTTCTATAAAGTGGTATAATGCATCTATACAATCCATTTTTTTTAATGTTTACAACATTACTCAATAACCCAGAAAAATCATGCTATGAAAACCTTATACCTAGTATAACATTGATAGTCTTTATACAGCCCATTTTTCATTTATTTCCATAAAAAATTCTAGATTGCCACCAGAAACTATGATATGAATGCCTTATTTTTGGTATAGGAGTGATATAATGACTTAACAAACAACTAATGTGCAAGACTTATTTTCACTCTCGTTCAAACATTTGAACAAACAACTAATGTGTAAGATAGGGATGCAAACAAGCCAAACTGGGACCGAACCTACTTAAGCTCGGCTAGGCTTGTAAATAAAAATGATTGAGCTCATCTTGGCCCGTAGCTCGTTGAGCCTTGAATATTTTAGCTTGCCTCGAGCTCATGGACAAACTCGGCTCGAGTTCGCGGGCTTACGAGCCTAAATGAACCTTATTTATCTAATAAATTGATTGCTTATTATTTTTAAATATACACTTTTTTGTCAAATTAAAATTCAAACAGACTTACTTACCTTTTTTTTTATATTAGATGATTAACTCAAACCTTTTTGAAAAGTGATAAAATTAGAATATGAATACAATTTGTTTAACGATATTTAAAATTAATAAGAATACGTGATTTATTCTTGATTAGAATATTGAAAATTAAAACTAACCTATCTTTTTTTATGAATATATAGGAAATTAATAATATTATAAAGTAATTAAAAATTATATGAATCTGCTCGCGAGCTTTCAAGTCGAAGTTCGGTTTGACTCGTTAATATCTTGAGTCGATCTCAAACTCGAGTTAAGCCTTATCAAACCGAACTTTAACCTTGAACTGCTCGCAAACCGTTCAACTCGATGATAACCCTAGTGTAACCAAGTATCTATATATTTCACATATCTATCAGCAATGGAATTAAAACATGTTTGTTAAAATGTTTGAATTTCATTTTAAAATATTATTGTTAGTCACTTTTTATTATTTATTATTCGAGATTATTATTATTTAATGATATTAAACTGAATACTAAAACTGAATTGAACTTAATGAAATTGAATTAAATTAAATATTAAATAAGTTAAAAATAACATAGCCAAATTATCATTCTATTCATTCAAACTTTTGTTTATTACTATAAATTTTTTATGTTAAAATTGTTTACTATTATTAGTTGAAGAAGTAGTCATGATAAAAATAAAGGGATAAATTTGAGGCATGACCTATTCATAAAGAGCGGGTTTTACTAAAATTGGACATGAAAGTGCCACTTCCTACTCCAACCATCCACTACCCTCCATATTTTTGTTACTTTAAACAAATATTTGCAAATTTCTCAATAGACAAAAGCTAATTAACAACTCAAAATCAGAATTTATCACTTTATTAAGCAAATTAAAGAGTTACGTACCATTTGGTACTTACTCTTTACTTATTTGAAATTAAATTTGGAAAATCCTGTCGTCTTTTGTATTCAAAGTTCTCAACTGTGCCGCCTTTTCATTGGAATGGATATTATTAACTCTCACCTACCCACTCAACTCCTAAACTTGATAAAATAAAATGCACCAATGTACTTTATAAAGATGATGCGGTGATTTTAAAATGATCAAATACATTAGTTTCCTCCTGACCAAAATCTTCCATATATATTATGCATAAATTTATAATATAACCTTTTAAGCAATATTTCGCCCTTTCTTCACCTACATGACACACCACAATTATATGCTACTAATTAGTAATCAACCATTAAATATTGAACCAATTCACATAAATATATACACAATGATGAGGGTCATTCTATAGTGACTTTATTTTTTTCTTACTTCACCATAATCATGATTGGATTGAACTTTATCCTATTAATCTAATGGTGGTAAAAAATAAAGTAACTTTAATTTTGTAAAAAATAAAGTCATCATAGCCTGCACCGATGATAACAAATATGTTGAGATCAATATTTGTTGGGATATATATATTATGTTATTATATTTCACATTAGAAAGTAGGATTTAAATCTATTCTTCCGAATTGTGTGTTCCCTTTCATGTCCCCCATTTATACTTTATTATGTGTTATTATTTCTTACTTAATTTTTTATTTTCAATTTTTCTTTCCTATTTTTCTCGTTTCCCTTTCCTGCATGTCTAATGCATGACAAAATATAAATGGACGATATGGAAGGGGAAATACAATTAGGAACAATAAATTTGAATCAAAAAATACATATCATTAATTAATGTAGTTTCTTCAAATAAAATTAATTAATGTAGTTACTTTTAGGGGCGTTTGGCTCGGAGGTTTCAGGAAAGGGAAAGTGAATCAAAATATCCTATTCCCTTTGTTGTTATTTGTTAGGACAAAGGAATCAAATTCATTAACCATTTTGGGTAATTGAATTACCCTTTTTAAGGTGTTTCCATTCCCCCCACTCCACTAGGTATTAGCATTCTCTTTCCTTGTCTTTCTCCAATACTACTATCTTATAATTAAATTATTATTATTATTGTTATTATTATTATTATTGTTATAAATATATAAAATAATAATAATAAATATTATTATTCTAAAAAATATTTATTTAATAACTTTATTATTTATTTAAGTATTAATAATAATAATATTATTATTAAATAATATTTATTTAATAATTTTATTATTTATTTAATAATTTTATTATTTATTAATATTAATATTATTTAATAATAAATATTTATTTAATAATAAATATTATTAAATAATATTAATATTAATAATAGTTTTATTTATTTATTAATAAATAATATTGCTCATATTAAAATATTATTTATGATTAAAATTTTTTCCAAACAATATTTATTTAATAATATTATTATTTATAATAATATTATTAAATAATATTAGTAATAATAATATTATTTATTTAATAAAAAATAATATTATTAATATTAAAAATATTATTTATGATGAAAATTTTTTCAAGCAATATTTGTTTAATAATATTACTATTTATTTGATAATATATTAAATAATAATAAATAGCATTATTTTAATAATACATTATTGATATTAATATTATTTTTATAATTATTATAAATATAATATAAATATGAATTAATAATAATAATTAATTAATTATATTTTTATTTATTATAATTAATTAAGATTATAATTAATTATTATTATTATTATTATTATTATACTATAATTAAATAATTAATTTTCTTTAATTCAAAAAATAATAAATGAAATCATGAACAATTTTATTCCATTTCTTGACCATTCTAAACACATAAGCCAATTAAAGGAAATTACATTCCTTTCCTTACCTTTTCCTTTCTTGATTCCCTTTCCATTTCCTGATGTGAACCAAACGTCTCCTTAGAGAGTTTGTTGCGTTGCGCATAATCAATAATTCTGTTGGTATGCTTCTTGTAATTCCGTTTTCCACAAGAAATTACTTCTTTTTTTCCCTTAACCTTTTATGAGAGGAAAGACATCAATAAGTTGAACTATGGGTAAATATCTTCAATGGCATATTTGAATTTGACATGAGATTAATCAACTTATAGCTTTACTAAATATTACATTGACAATGAAAAAAATAAAGGTGTGAAATGTGTTTTTATATGATCAAGTTTACCGTTAACCATTACGTACTGTTATGTTAGCAAATTGATAAGTTAGTGTATATTTATATCTTGAGATTCATTTATTATTAATTTAATAAAGCAAAGTTTAGGTGCCACTAAAATTTATTAGTATAAAATGTTCAAATTAGATTTCCAAATCAATCAATTCATCAATGATTAATTAAGATAGTACCTATACGATTACAAAGCTATATAATGAAGTTTATATATACGTTAATTTTGTCTCTTAATTTAGATAATCCATATGTCATACATCTTATTTCTTAACACTTGTGCGGATTGCATAATTGACTTCGTGTGATATATTTATTATTTATGTATACAATGTAAATAATAGTCTTAAATATACTAAAATGAGGAAAATTATGTGGAGTACCATATATTTCGTCCTAAATTTATTGTCCTCATATTGGTGTCCCCTCTCATATCCCTTCATTCATCATTTAACATGTCCTCAAAACTTTTTTTTTCAACATGAACAATACTCATATGCAGTTGAAAAACTGAAAGCATTATTCACCTTATCTGTTTTGAAAATTAAAATTAAATTTCTTGCGTTATAAAATAATTCTTTCAAATTAAAATTAAGAGATGGATTTATAACCAGGAGTGATAGAATTCTGAATCAACAAATCATCGCAATTAGCGATGCTTCTTTTCCTTTTGTCCGGATTCCAATTAACGCGAGGGAGCCCATTCATTACATTACACATGTGATGTAACTTTTTGAATGGTGCAATTAGTTTATATTAGAAAAAAAAAAGTGGAAATTTGATACTTTTCACCGTGTCACTATAACTTTATAAAAACTTTAGCTTCCATCTTGAATTTAATAAAAGTGCATAAGCTTGCTCTTATTTCTGACACGACGACTGTTGATTTGTTATATCTCATGTAGAATGAATGCGGTTATGTAGTTTGATTTATCTAAATTGAGAAGTCTAATAGAATACTCCCAATAAATTTAAAGAAAAAAATTAATGTACCTTTACAAAGTTTAAAGAAATAATTAGAAGTGTTTGAAAGTTTATGGTGACACGTTATAAAAGGTGTCAAATTTAGAGAGAATGATGGGATTTAATTAGGGAAAAAAATTCATTCAAAGAGGCATTTTCTTTTGAGAAATGAGGGATATACATAGTCATTAACAAACTACGATAATCAATAAAATAAATAGAATAAACTATTGAAAGTATGCGATATGATGCCAATTTTAATTGAAATGAACGAATTTGGAGCAATTATAAAAGCATAAAATCCCCATCCTAGAAGGATGGAAAGCAACAAAATAAGTAACGTATGAATTATCACCCACTATGGTTGGCCAAGTAATTGAAATTTCCATTTTGAACTCATTTTTTAATTACAACAATTTACATAAAAATGAAAATAATTCAAATTTTAATATAAGCATATATGTATAATGTCAAACAAATTAAGAGGGTTTGGATACGTTTTGTATGTGTTGCATTAACAGTGATGATTTATGGATGAGTTGGTTCTTTGAGAAATTCTGATTGCATTTTCTCATGAATTGTTTTTCTTTCATAATTAATCTAATCTTGAATTCAAACCCAAATTTTCGGAAAAAACTTTGAAATCCTCTACTAATTAATATTTGTTGAACCCTTTTGCTAATTCATCAAATCTAGTAATGAATTAATACTTATTGTTGAAATATCTTATAATTAATTTTTTCTTATATTTTTCAATTTGTTGTAATTTTGTAATTTTCATTGGATTCAAGCAATTTGATTTTTGAATTGAATGGATTCATTATTCTATCTTACCCTTGCATAAATCTTAGAATTATGGTCTAGGATATGATTATTTTATTCATTATAAAGTAAACATTACTTTATCTCTTATCACATTTGAATTAAAATAGCATCCACTCATTAAATAGTGATGAAGATAAAGTAATAATTATTTTAGGTAACCATATAATATCCCTAGAATTATTGTGAATTTTAGGAGTTCATCTCATATCGCTCTATCTATGAAAACTTTAAGCCTTATTAGATAATTGTAAAAAAATATAAATACATAGTATATTATTTACCGAACAATATTTTTAAAGAATTAATATGTCATTGATCAAAATAACATATTAAAATCAATAAAAGGCAATAAAAAATTTTTTGAATTTTATTTTAAAGACACTAAAATAGAAAAAAATATTTTAATACAATTTGGGTATAAGCATAGAATATTTTTTTTGGTAAGAATAAGCATAAAATATTTTAATAATTCACAAATGGTACTTAGTATATCCATCCCAACACAAGAAATCAGATAAAAAGATACTAAAACTAAAAAAAATAGCTCCTTGTAAAATATACCACACAATCATGAAAGTGATAAATAAAAATATACTGTGTGTTAGAAACGAAATAAAAAACATTGAAAGTGACTTGAAAGTAAAATTAAAAAAGAAAAGTAATAAGACAGCAAATAGAACAAGTCATCATCGTTTTTAACACCACCACTTGGCACTCTCTCACTAGCGCCGGCCCACTCTCTTCTTCCTTATAATTTGCCATTTCCTCTTCTTAACTTCACTTAATTTCCTTCAAATTCACAAACCCATCTGAAAAAATCAATCAAATTCCACAATTTAACCAGTTAAATCAACCATTTTTGGATTAATTGGTTGATCAACAGTTATGGACCGGCTTATCAGCCTGGAGCCATCAAATGTTGTGGCAATCAGAATTGAAACCGGACAGAAATGCTCCGGCCAGCTAACTCTCCGAAACGTAATGTACACAATGCCGGTAGCTTTCAGAATTCAGGCAATGAACAAAACCCGATACACTATTAAGCCGCAAACCGGAATCATATCTCCTCTTTCAACCCTAACCATTGAAATCACTTACCATCTTCCTTCTGGTTTTCTCCTCCCGGAAAAATTCCCCTTTTCCGACGACATGTTTCTTCTCCACAGTGTCGTTGTTCCCGGCGCTTCAATTAAAGACTCAAATTCCAATTTCGATTCGGTTCCGCCTGATTGGTTCACTGCAAGGAAGAAACAAGTGTTTATTGACAGTGGAATCAAGATTATGTTTGTTGGCTCGCCAGTTCTTGCTCAATTAGTTGCTAATGGATCAATGGATGAAATTCGAGAAGTTCTTGAGAGAAGTGATCCTTCTTGGAATCCGGCCGATTCAGTTGATTCTAATGGGCTAACTTTGCTCCATATAGCCATAGCTCAAGGCCGGCCGGATATTGTCCAGTTACTTCTTGAATTCGAACCGGATGTTGAGTTACTGAGTCAGTCCGGTTCGAGCCCATTGGAGGCTGCGGCTAGGGCTGGCGAGGCGCTTATTGTTGAACTTCTATTGGCTCGCCGAGCCAGTGTTGAGAGATCCGAGGCCTCGAATTGGGGCCCGGCCCACCTGGCGGCCGGCGGCGGCCAATTAGAGGTTTTGAGGCTTTTGTTACTTAAAGGAGGTGATGTTGATTCTCTTACTAAAGACGGTTTTACTGCCCTTCATATAGCGGTTGAAGAGAGGAGGAGAGATTGTGCTCGTCTTCTTTTAGCTAGTGGTGCTAATGCTAATATTCGCGACGGTGCCTATGGCGACACCCCGTTGCATATAGCGGCGAGAATAGGTGACGAGAACATGGTTAGGTTGTTGCTACAAAAGGGGGCGAATAAAGATATTTGCAACAACGGAGGCAAAATTGCTTTTGATATTGTGACGGAGTACGGGCATTGTCGCCTTTTTGACGCGTTGAAATTAGGCGATAGTTTGTGTAGTGCTGCGAGGAAAGGTGAAGTGAGGAATATATTGAAATTGATTGAAAGTGGAGCGGCAATCAACGGTAGAGACCAACACGGATGGACCGCGTTGCATAGAGCAGCGTTCAAAGGGAGAACCGAAGTTGTTCGAACGTTGGTCGAGAGAGGTATAGATGTAGATGCTAGAGATGAAGATGGATACACGGCGTTGCATTGCGCAGCGGAGTCAGGTCACGCTGATGTGATCGAGGTGTTGGTCAAGAAAGGTGCGGATGTTGAAGCAAGGACTAACAAGGGTGTCACGGCTTTACAAATAGCTGAATCCTTGCACTATGTAGGCATAACTAGAGTACTTATTCATAGTGGTGCAACTAAAGATGGCGTAACACATGTAATTCCTTTTAGTAAAGCCATGGTACGAGACGAGGTGGAAAAGAAAGTCAAGAAAAGGTCCAGTCGATCAAGAGCTTTAAGGGCTGGTTTCGATCGGACATTGCCATTAGCCGTGCTTTAAGGATACATGAGTTGTAGGCAACAATGAGTTTTTAGTTAGCTTCATTATCACATTCACTTTGGGCTAAAAATTGATTCTAAAATTGATTGTTGATTCTATGTATGACATAAGCTAGACAAATATACATATTTTTCATCATTGATGTAAGTTCCCATGTTTAATACATTAATAAAATTATGTATAGATTACTTCTCGTATTAGTTACATAATAAATTATGCTAACGGGTAACATAAGTGATGTTTAATTAACATGAAAAGTGACAATTTAAAATAAAACTCTATTATAATGTGAAGGTAGATTACATTGTTGCCTTCGCCTAATTATATCCCACTATATTACTAATTTGGGTTTATCCCAATATATAAATTCATATTGCAACAAAAATATGGATGTAACAAGCTTAATAAACTATATTCTTTGTGGGACATGTATGAATGGTTTGTTACTAAGTGAAGATAATTAAAATAGTTCGTTGGTGAATTTAGAAAAGGTTTTTGTTTACGGCAGTTTGTGGTATGGATACTTTATATTAAATTTTTGTGTGGTACATACGCTTTATACTGTTCCCAAAAATAAAAGTGGTACAAATCGCTTATACTAGTGATTTATATGAAGTTTTTGAATTGTAGAAATTTATGGTGCATGTGTTTTATACCAGATATTAGTGTGTATAAAATCCTTGATACATGGGCGTTATACTAATTTCTTTAAAAAAAGGGGCTTTATACTACATATAAAAGTGATAGTATGAAATGACGTAAAAGTTAAATTAGAAATTTGAAAACTGGAATTTGTGTCATAATGCAGAGGTGTGACCTAGTGAATTATATCAAGTTTTTGTATGGTAGAAATTGATGGTGCATGTGCTAGATATTAGTGTGGTATAAATCATTGATATAAGCGCTTTATACTCAGTGGTGGAAGGGGTTGGCGGCCGACCCCCACTCGCCGGAATTTTAGAACCTCCAGCCTTTACATGTCTGTTATATCGGTAATAATGGCTGACGTCGTCGCCCCTGCTTTAACGGATTATTAGATCAAAACCCAGAAATTAATGAGGATGAGACAAAAGAAAGTTATAGTTTAGAGATTAAAAGGTGAGAATGATAAGAATTTAGCTCCATTCTTATTAATCTGGTTCTTCTACACCTTCTACGAACAGAGAGATGAGAAAGATGAAAAAGAGTGAAATTTTTAAAAGAAAGAGGAAAGTGAAAAGGTGGTGATATGAAAGTTACGGATTTTAAGATGAAATTTTTCTTTTCTTGTTTTAATTTCTTCATTTCAATTGATTTATATATCTATTTAAAAATAAAATAAAATTTTACTATTTATCTTTTTTAATTTTATTTTACTATTTTGCATGTATAAGGTTTGTTTAATTATTTTTATCTTCTTTAGGCATGTCAAAAAACAATTTTTCAGCATTTTAAATTTGGATAAAATTTAAAAACACGTCATATGGTTTTACTTATTTTTTAAAAGGGAATTAAAGTATTTTTTATTTCAAAATGAGGTTTGTGGTTTCAAAAGTTAACAAAGAAAGAATTTTTTTTACAAAATGTTTTTTTTAGTATTACAAATGGTATTTTAGTAAATTCAACATTCCTATAATTTAACCATATTATTTATGAATTATATATCAAAATTTGAATAAGTTTCAAAATTTTTTCATTTATTATGATTTTTCAAACTTATCATCTTTTAATTATAAAAAAAATTTACTCTTCAAACAAAAATTCAAAATTTATCACTAAGGTAGTTTAACTAACCAACCTATGAAATTCTACTTTGAAATGGCTAAGATTATCCATTTTCGTAACATAATTTCATATTAAGCATCTTTTTTATCATGTTTTGCTAACTTTGAAACTACATACCCCATTTTGAAACAAAAAAAATACTTTGATCCTCTTTTTAAAAATGAGTTAAACCGCCACATGTATTTGAGTTTTACCCTTTAAATTTTTCAGGTTTTATCACTTTATGTATTTTTTTATAAAATTTCTCTTAAAAGTATTAATGTTTAGAAAAAAAAAATTTCTTAATAAAATCCCGCCCCCGAATATAACATTCCTTGTTCCACCACTGTTTATACTACGTATAAAAGTGATCGTATGAAATAACATAAAAGTGAAATTAGAAATATGACTCATACGAGGAGGCCATTGATACGCTGTATATCCAGTATTATTGGTATTATTGGAGGTTTTACCGATTTTTATTTTTTAAAAGAATATATATTATTTATAGTTTTTAATGGCTATTGCAACGCTTTTTAGGTCTTATACAATGCTTTTTCATATTGCCAGAGGAGTTTTGGAAATAAATATATAATTATTTACGGTTCTCAATGTCTATTGCAACTCTTTTCTGGGTCTTTAGCAATGCTTTTGTGTCTTTAGCAACACTTTTGGTTCTCTAGCAACGCTTTCTCAGTTTTTAGCAACACTTTTACTTGTTGCCAGAAGGATTTTGAGAAAACCGGGTTTGAACCGGTATGCCGGTTTATCAGTTTTTTCAGTAAAACACGTTTTTCTTCATTTTTTACTAAAACTGGTTTTTACATATACCATTGTGAGCGGACGACATTTTACGTGACGGCTGCGAATGCGAGTGATACGATTGGAAAATGGTTTTGCATATTTTAATGCTCAAAAGATACGAGATCGAAATCCTGTACTTAAAACAGAGTCGCCACCTGGTTAAGCTTACAATTTTCCCACCGAGTGGTTGGACCATACCTTAAATAGAGATTCGGAGTTCGGATGATGTTATCTATTTTTCATTAGGCCAATGTAATTCATTCTTTCTTAATTGGTTTAATCCATCCTATTTATTTGTGTTTTCAGTTATTATGTTGTTTTCACGTTTATCAGGCAGTTGAGGCGATGAATAAATTACTACAGTCATTCAAAAATAAGTGCGGAAATTACAAGGCTTCCAAGTCCTATACATTTTTCTATGCGATAAATAAAATACCCGAAGGCCTAATATACATCTACCTGCAGAAAATGGTTAGCTCAGATACGGTACGACGTACGAGATATCTCACGAACCACATATAGTTAGCAAACCAAACAAGACCCGAGTTAGCGTGAACATGGCATATTTTATTTAAAATATTATAAAGCCCGGTTGGATGGCTAAAATGAGATTTGAACGGAGTTTGCGGGAAAATTCTATTTTAAACCAAATTTTAGACTCGATCGTTGTTTTAACCGAATTATTAGTGAAAATGCCACATGTTATGGGGTGGGGTTTTTTTCAGAAGGTTTTGGACCTCCATTGTTGCAGTATGTATCCTAGTTTCGAAAAATAAACTAGGCCAGAAACAAATGAAATAAAAATAGTTGTCCAGAAAGTCATGCTGCCGACGATACGACTGATGCCGCCGGTAACATGGTTGATGTCGCTGGCGATATGGATGATGCCGCCGGTGACATCAACGATGTCGCTAGAGGCATCAGTATGCAGGCAGGCTACATCGCTTTCTGAGTACCATATAGAAAAGGTCCCACAAGAAAGTGAGGTCTCTCGAGAATGTGATGCCACCAGCGGTATCAATGATGTCTCTAGCGACATGGGTGATATAGCCGACGACATCACATGTCTCCGACGACCTCAATTTCTTGCAGCAGTAGCGAGCAGCCGTAAAAAATGACCGAAAACCCAAAAATGAACACAAATCAACAAGAATCAACACAAATTAGTGATATTAATGCCAAAGAGCTATGAGACTCAGAATTTTTACCTCGGGGTCGTGAATCCACCTCTTTGTGAACTGTTAATAAACACCTCCGGGGAGCTTGTAACGATGATTTAGTAGTAAAATTTAAGAGTTCTAAGTCTCTAAATCCTATTAAGTTGATTTTAACAAAAATACCTACTAATTTTAAGCTCACAATCAAAGAGCTCAAAGAAGAAAAATCAGGAAAAATGGATCAGAATCCTCTTTCCTGCCTTATCTAATTCTTATCTCACTAAAATCTATTTTCTCTCTCAAGTCTTTCCTTCTTGAATTTCAGATGGATCCCCCCATTCTCATACCAACCTAAGGTGTGTTTTTATAGGCAAAATGGGGTGGTGTTTGAGACCTTTTTGACCAATTCCATCAAAAGTGGGGAAAAAAGTTATCTATGTAAGGGCCCGTTTTGGGCCACGCCGCCGGTGGTATGGCTGATGCCGCCGGCAACATGGTAATGCCGCCAGCGGTATGGCATCAGCCTCCGGCAAGCCAACAGCCAGCTGGCCCAGGTGCCTAAAAAGTCACCAAAAGTGGTCAAAAGTGAGTCAAAAGGCATCTTTTTGAATTTTAATGATATTTTAATAGGTATTTTTAATTTTGGTGTAAATCATCAGTTCAAGGTCCTATCGAACGCGTTATTGGCCACTCCGAACTGGATTCTACCAAGTATAAAATTCGTAAGGAATATTGTACTGGTAATAAAAATTCTAAAGAGAACTTTTATTATGAGGCATTAAAATCAGGGACACGTCATCTTTGTCTCGCGAGAGGGACTACAAAATCCCGTGCTCACAGGATGCCCTTTGGGGGATCACTACTGCCACAAGTCAGTATGAGCAAGGGATAGGAATGATACCTGATGGACGACTTGTTTGCCCCTTGGTCAGACTTAAGCTTTGTAGAGTGGTTGTCCCTTGGTCGGACTTGAGCTTTGTGGAGAGGTTATCCCTTGGTCGGACCTATACTTTGCGAGTGGTTGTCCCTTGGTCGGACTTATGCTTTGCTGAGAGATTGTCCCTAGGTCGGACTTATGCTTTGCGAAGAGCTTGTCCCTTGGTCGGACTTATGCTTTATGGAGTGGTTGTCCCTTGGTTGCACTTATGCTTTACGGAGTGGTTGTCCCTTGGTCGGACTTATGCTTTGTGGAGAGTTTGTCCTTTAGTCGGACTTGTGCTTTGTGGAGAGATTGCCCTTTGGTCGAACTTATATTTTGTGGAGTGGTTGTCCTTTGGTTGGACTTATGCTTTGTGGAGTGGTTGTCCCTTGGTCAGACTTATGCTTTGCGGAGTGGTTGTCCCTTGGTCCGACTTGAGCTTTGTGGAGAGGTTATCCCCTGGTCAGACTTGTGCTTTGTGGAGAGATTATCCTTTGGTTAGACTTGTGCTTTGTGGAGAGTTTGTCCTTTGATCGGACTTATGCTTTGTGGAGAGATTGCCCTTTAGTCAGACTTGCACTTTGTGGAGGGATTGTCCTTTGGTCGAACTTATCCTTTGTAGAGAGTTTGTCCTTTGGTTGGACTTATGCTTTGTGGAGAGTTTATCCTTTGGTTGGACTTGTGCTTCGTGGAGAGATTGCCCTTTGGTCAGACTTATATTTTGCGGGAAGATTGTCCCTTGGTCAGGCTTGTACTTTGTGGAGAGATTTCCCCTTGGTCGGACTTATACTTTGTGGAGAGATTGTCCCTTGGTCGGACTTATGCTTTACGGAGAGATTTTCCCTCGGTCGGGCTTGTGCTTTGTGGAGTGATTGTCCTTTCATCGGACTTACGTTTTGTGGATAGATTGTCCCTTGGTTAGACTTGAGCTTTGTAGAGAGATTACCCCTCGATCGAGCTTGTGCTTTGTGGAGAGATTACCCCTCAATCGGGCTTGTGCTTTGTGGAGAGATTGTCCTTTGGTCGAACTTGCGCTTTATGGAGAGATTGCCCCTCGGTCGGGCTTGTGCTTTGTGGAGTGGTTGTCCCTTGGTCGGACTTGAGGTTTGTGGATTGTAGAGTGTAGTTCTGGGTCACATTACAATCTTAGAGGGGTGAACCCAAAGGCGACATGTATAGGGTCATGCCGGGACCTTAAGTTGGCATTATGGGGGTGAACCCAAAGGGTGATACTTATAAAGATTGTATTGGGGACCTTCAGTTGGTGTTCTAGGGGTGAACCCAAAGGATGATACGTATAGAGACTATATCAGGGACCTTCAGTTGGCATTCTAAGGGTGAACTCGAAGGGTGATACGTACAGAGACTATATCAGAGACTTCAGTTGGTATTCCAGGGGTGAACCGAAGGGATACGTGTAGAGAATGTATCAGGGATCTTTAATTGGCATTCTAGGTATGAACTCGAAGGGTGATACATATAGAGATTGTATCAGGGACCTTCAGTTGGTTTTTCGGGGGTGAACCTAAAGGGTGATATGTGCAGAGACTGTATCAGGGACCTTCAGTTAGCATTCCAAGGGTGAATTTGAAGGGTGATACGTGTAGAGACTGTATCAGGGACCTTCAGTTGGCGTTTTAGGGTGAACCTGATGGGTGATACATATAGAGACTGTATCAGGGACCTTCAGTTGGTGTTCCAGGGGTGAACCTGAAGGGTGATATGTGTAGAGACTGTATCAGGGACCTTCATTTAGGGTTCTAGGGATAAACTTAAAGGGTAATACATGTAGAGACCGTATCAGGGACCTTCAGTTGGTATTCCGGGGGTGAACCCAAAGGGTGATACGTGCAGAGACTGTATCAGGGACCTTTAGTTGGCGTTCTAAGGGTAAAATCGAAGGGTGATACGTGTAGAGACTGTATCAGGGACCTTCAGCTAGCATTCTGGGGTGAACTCGAAGGGTGATACGTTCAAAGACTATATCAGGGACCTTCAGTTGGCGTTCTGGGGGTGAATCCAAAGGTTGACATATACCAGGTCATGTCATAATCTCTAGGTAGCGTACAGGATGAGTACATTAGGTTTGCGATTGTGGCTTTGTGCAAGTTCTGGGATGTCAGGGCTAGAGTCAGGATTTCACCGAGGATGGCTGAAAAAAGGCATGAAGATAGCTGATATCTCCGGCGGCATAGATGATGTCGCTGGCAGTATGGAATGATGCCGCCGGCAGCATGAGTGCCACATGGCAGCTTTAACTGGTTAAATAAGTTCAAAATTCAAATTAAAGGAGGTGATGACGCCGGCGGTATGACTGATGTCGCTGGCAGTATGGATGATGCCACCGGTGGTATGAATTCCATGTGGCAGGCTTGACTGGTTAAATAAATTCAAAATTCAAATTAAAGGGGGCGATGTCATGGCGGCATAGGTGATGTCACTGGCGGTATGGAGTGATACCGTCAGCGGTATGAATTGGGCAGTTTCAGATAAATTAAAACTCCTTGAATTCCGTACGGCAGTTTAAAAGGAAGTAAAACTCCTTTCTCTTCCTCATTCTGCAAAACCGTACCTCTTTGCTCCATTCTTTTCCAAATCTTTTGATTTTCTCTGCTATTCCAACCATGAAGAGAATTGCTAAGGCTTTTAAGGGAAAATCTACTAAGGCTAGGGAGAATCTGCCTAATTCCTCCGTCAAGGGGCTGAAAATTCTCTCGATTCCTATTGCTTACCACTTAAAGGAGACAACCAAGATGTATGGGTATGAGATCAATCCCCCCATCACCAATCAGACTCCTGAGAAGGAAAAACATCTTTCCTACGTCTAGGTAATCCTGCAAAACTCGAATTTCTTCTTTTTGGGTTGAGTTTTGATTCATCCTTAGGCTCAAAATCGTGCCATAATAGGAGTAATAAGCGTGAAATAGATTGATTACAAACTGATATTACATGTTTTAGGTTCGATTTTAACTATTTTTTAGGCTTATTATTTGATTGATTGTGATTTTTATGGTTTTGGTGTGATGAATGCGATTTTTGGGGAAAACAGGTTCTGGCCACAGGTTGTGATGTCACCGGCGACATGAGTGATGTCGCTAGCGACATCAGGCCTTACAAAAAGGCCTAGGGAGGTGTGATGACGCTTTTGATTAAAGTGACTAGGCCAACGACTTCAGTTATACCTCCAGCGGTATGGATGATGTCCCCGGCGACATCGCTTCTAGTAGAAGCGAAATCAGCAGCCTTCCATCATGTACCAGTGATGAGAAAATAAATGGGGTCTTATCTATTTTGCTTCTAATTTTTACAGCTGTACGGACTAACTTATACTAAAGGTATGGGCACCATCGGTGAGTGGTGGCACTATATTTTAGAAAAGTATCCCAAACTCGCGCTAACCATTAACAGGACAGGTTTCAGGGACTTGGCCCGAATCATGCCGATGCTAATGCCCAAGCTCTCCCATTCGGCCATGACAACCCTTATAGAGAGGTGGTCTAAAACCACTCACACCTTTCACTTCTCATTTAGGGAAGTGATAATTATGCCCTCCGATGTCGTAGCTATGACTGGGCTTTCCTGGATGGATGAGGTCATTCACTTTAATGCCTATATGGACAAATATCACATCGAGAGGCCTGTGGTGAGGCAGGTGAAGGAGCTGTTTGGTTTGAAGCCCATCTCAGGGCAGCTATTTTGCAGTGAGTTGCACCAATACTGGACTAGGAAAGATATGGTGCCTGAGGATGAGAGAGACGCTTGCTTCCGCTCCATCATGATTTTCTTGCTCATCGTGCTATTTTTTTTTATCTCGGGGAGCAAGATCAATTACGGGTTAATATCTATTGTGGAGGATGTGGTGGGCATCAGGAAGAAGAATTGGCTGCATGCCATCCTGGCGCATATGTATCATGGGTTGGATGCGGAAGCCCAGAAGAAGGGGAAGGCCCTTCTGCTCTGCCATGTGCTACTCCAGGTATATCTTCTTGGAAGCATTTTACATGATTGTGCAAGTCTCATTTACTGTTTAAGCTAACCAATTACTACTTGAGCAGGCCTGGGCTTTTAAGCATCAGATCCTCCCGTCAGTCGAGTTCAAGAAGACCGTGTAGCCAAGTTCCTATTTCCTTGCCCGTTGGTGTGGTGGTATTAGCCGAAAGGCCAAGTACCCCATGAAGTATAAGGAGGTCTTGAGGAGTGTGCGATTGAGCTCGGTATGCGATCTTTGATTTAGTCCTAGTTTTTACACTTAGAATAAAATAAAAAGTGTTTATGAATTTACATCGATAGTTTTGGTTAATTGTTGGGTGGAGAACCTGCTGAAAGTCACAAGGGTCAGGAGGGAGGTGGATGACCATCGATTTATCGTGGAGTGCCCCTAATCTCAGCAGTGGTACTTGGGGGAGCACGTTTGGGGCTGGAGGTTTGTCCCAATGGTCGATAGACTAGTGCCCGCTGATCCTCCTAAGGGCTTATAGTGGCCCCATCTGGCGATTGCATCCACGGATGTCGAAGTCGAATATATCGAGGAGGACGGCCGGGTCATTCTGAGCGCTCATGGCACCTATGAGTGGCACCAGCAATGCCTACTCCCCTTGTGCCTCCGCATCTATAGGAATGATATGATTGAATACCACATGGAGCAAAGGCTGAAGGAGGAGAAAAGGTGGCTGAAAGGTATTGTGGACGACGAGGATGAGGTAGAAGAGGAGGAAGAAGAGGAGACTGAAGGCAATGTTGGGATCGAGCCTGAGGGGGAGAATAAGGCAGGCGCGGATGTAGCTGGCGGGAGTGTGCTGATGTCCCAAGGGGGGCACCACTCTTTTGAGGTATGATTCCATTTATGTGCATGATTTGCAACCATTTGGGTTTAAGAATGTCGCTTATGTGTGTCTTTCGTGCTTTTTAGGAACCTGCGAGGAAGAGAGGCTGGGATAACTAGAGTGGGAAGCAGTACTATAGGGTACCGAAGGGTATAAATTTTGTGGAAGGGCGTCTGGTTAACCGATGGAGACCCGGTTCCTGCTGATGAACTCCCGATGTGAGTTCCAACCTAAGAACATAGGCCCAAGCTGGCATGCTCCGATATTTATGCCAGAAAGAACCACTTACATAAGGCATGATAATTGCTTTCTTGTTTTCCCTTGGATGCGGGTGGTCAATGATTTACCTTCTGGATTTTTCAGGTGGCGCAGAGTCATGTGGAGCAACTGGCAGAGAATAATTTTGCTCTCTGGGATACGCTTATCGGGCAATCGCTGCTTGTTTAGGTACTTTCCCTGTTTATGACATGCCAAAATATGATAAGATGCATGTATGGATGCTATGAATGAAGTGCATTATTGACATTTTCCTTGGTTTGCAGGATTTCTTGGCCCTTTCCCTATCAGACTTTGATGCGGACCGATGAAGATACTAGGAGGCATGATAATTGCTTTCTTGTTTTCCCTTGGATGCGGGTGGTCAATGATTTACCTTCTAGATTTTTCAGGTGGCGCAGAGTCATGTGGAGCAACTGGCAGAGAATAATTTTGCTCTCTGGGATACGCTTATCGGGCAATTGCTGCTTGTTTAGGTACTTTCCCTGTTTATGACATGCCAAAATATGATAAGATGCATATATGGATGCTATGAATGAAGTGCATTATTGACATTTTCCTTGGTTTGCAGGATTTCTTGGCCCTTTCCCTATCAGACTTTGATGCGGACCGATGAAGATACTAGGAGGAGACTGCAGAACTCCAACGTCGTGTGAACGACCTTGAAGGTCAGCTGGAGGCTACCGTTCAAGAGTGGAGGAGCAAGCAAAGTCTTAATCACGAACACCCTGGTAGCACCAGTCGCAAGGGAGTGAAGATGTCCGCCGACCGAGGCCCGTTTGTTGCGATTGAGGAGTCCAGCAATGTCCCGATGACTGAGGGAAGAGAGGTGGATGATGTTGATAATTAGCTAGTGAGCCCGAAAGACATTTCATCTCGTCCGCCCGGCGGTGGCGGGCATCCCTGGATTATGCTTTTCATTCTGGATTTTGGTTTGTACCCACGATATATTGGGTTTGAATAATTTGGATTGGTTGTTTGGTTTTGGTTTGGTAGGCTAGGTATTCGGAATATTTGAATGGTTTGTGCCCTCGGGCTTCTATTGAATGGATTTGCACTCGCACCAAATTTCAAAAATGTATTACAGGGTTGTTTACAGGTTCTGTATGGATCTGGAATGTTGAAATTACTTTTGATACCGCCGGGAAAATTGATTCCATGCCGCCAGCAGCGTCATTCATATCGCCAGGTGCATCACCTCAAAACCGCCTATACCCATATCGCTAGCGGCATCAACTGATATCGCCCAAAACAATCCATGTCGCCGGCAACATCGCTCATATTGCCTGTGGCATCAACTTCCCAGAAACACAAATTCAACCATTTTTTCAAATTCTGCTACGGCGAGCCGCACTTAACAGCTATGGGACTTCCTGCGGAGCCTGAGGAACGTAGATTGGAGGGAACTTGGAGAAATTCGGGGCTTCATTATGACTCTAATGTTTGCATAGACTGCCCTTTCGGTTTTTCAACCTAGCAGACTTATTCCGACTTTTGCATAGACCTAGATGTTTTCAGTCCATCCGGATTTTTTTTAATTAAGAAACACTGATGAGCTCGGAGCATCCTCGATTAAGCTTACTTACGATGTTTCCATCACTCGGTCGCCAGACATTCATACAATCACAAACACAGAGGTTTTAGTATAAAAGACACTTTTATCGAGTGAATCTAATTTGAGTACAAGATGTTGGCAATCATTTCCATTAACGGAACCCCTGGTGTTAACCAGCCTTTACAGGTTTTTAAGTTAACATCTAACTGTTTATCTCTCGTGCCCTAATTTTTGTATAAACTGTCCTTTTCGGGTTTTTAATTCAGCGGGCGATATTGACTTATCCCCTAATTTTTGTACAGCCAATTTGCAGGATACCGACCGTTGGGTGTCACCCTAATTTTTATCCAATTAGTAAAAGACCGTAAGGCGAGTGATTATCATATTTTTTTTGGTGTGCCACTTTTTTTTGATTTATTTCTTTTGTTTAGACCTAATAATACGTAAGCCTGTCCTGGTTGACTAGATCAATGTACTCACTCTTGCCTATGCTCATGACTTTAATAGCCCTGCTTATTTGGTACCATATTCGATCACATGACAGCCTTCTTAACTTGATCTGAACTTTTTATTAAAATCGGTATCGGAAGGTCTCAGACGCTTTAGTGCCGGGTCTATGACTCTTGGCAAGGGCGTTAGGTATCTGATTTACTGTTGTGTGCTCAGTTGTGCCTTTGCAGATTCTCCAAGGTCCTTAGTGCCCGTTCAGTTTTTGCCTGGATCACCCGATTCATTCTGACCTTCAAAGTTACATCGGGCAACCTTGTTTTGATTATGGTTATCCACATTGCAAGGTGTTTAGTCTGTAGGAGTTTTGGCGCTTACATAGAGCTTTCTTGATTGGTTTAATTGTCATTCTGATTGCTATTTTGATTGCTTCTTCAGCCTGCGGTTTGTACAACCTTTCTTATTTAGGCTTGAATTTACCCCTTATACCGATGGTGGAGGGTTTTGACCCAGTGATATTTGGTTTGGGGGCCTTTTAATTGGTGCCTTTGAAAGGTGAAGTGGTAGTTTATTTTATCGATTTATTTGGCAAGCTGATCGCGACATCGGTTGTGCGCTTATCTTTGTGGCTTGCGGGATAAAGGTGCTTGTCCTCATACTTCATGCTCTAGGCGGTGGTTACCCTCTAATCTTTATTGGTCGAGGGGTTTGATGCAAGCTAATTTATGCTGGGTGAAGATGTGTTTCTCTGCGAATTTGGTCATTTCATTGGCAGTGACATTGGTCTGAGATTCGGCTACGGTGTTTATTTGATGGAGGTTGGGGTTCATCAGTCGTTGGTGGGTGCATGCTGCAATTTTCCATTTCAGAGGACCAGTTGATACTTCTTTGGTAGCTTGAAGGTGTACCATCGCGGGGTTGCTGAGTTAATTCTAAAAGAGACTCGTGGTGTTCAATAATCTGACTATTGATTTAGGGACCAAGCAAAAGCATTATCGCGGTCTTTAAGCACTTTATTATCTCACATGTGTTTGATAGAAGTTTAATTATTGGATTTGATTACCACATAAGAGCCTTCATTTATACTCAGATTAATTTCATTCAGTAAAATATCCTGAATACTGGAAGCATCATGCGTATACTCGTATGAATGCATGGATCAAATGGTAGAGACATGACATAAGTAAGGAAAATGGAAGTTATTCATGGAGCTCAAAGTTACAAATGAAAAATCATCAACCTCCATAGGTGGAGGGCTTTGCAATATCAAGCTTTTGGGCGAGAATTAATTGGGAGTGAAGTGATCGGGGCCTTCTCTAGGGTAGAAGGAGGGCGGTTAGATTGGACTGCAGCCATTGTCGGAAAAGCTTGGGTGGTTGTTGCCTAGACATCATCATTTTTTCTAACCTAAACATTTTCCATTCTCCTAGCTCGCTTAAATCTGGCCCTCTTAGCCTCGTTGTCAAAGTACATTTTCCTCTTTCTATTGGCCTTATCCTTGGAATCGATAACCCTAGGGAGCATATATGACCCATTTGCTCTTTTAGGCATACCAAAAACAGGCATACTTGCCTAGTCGACGAGCCTTATGACCCTAGGCATTTTATCCGGCTTGGCTATTTTTCCTTCTTTCACCAGACGATTTATAGCTCGGGCTAGGGTTCGGCATTCATTCGTGCGATATCCCCACTGGGCATGATACCTATAAAAGTTTCCCTTCTCATCTTCTGTTGGGTTTTTATAATCACGAAGGGGTTCGATGAGACTGTCTCTTCTTAATCTGGTGAAAATCACATTGAGGGGTAAAACCCAGTGGTTTACAATATTAGTTGGGATAGGCTCCAGAGAGGCTTATCGGTTTCCCTTGACTTGAGATGGCAACACTCCTAGCCCATTATAGCCTTTTGCATGGCGTATACTAGAACCCTTGGAGACTCGGCTGTTATTTCCTTGGGGTTCCCTTTCCCTTCGACAAGCCGGCACTAGTTGGTGCAAGAAAGCTTCCACCTCATGTGTCATATCATGAGGTTGTATGACCTGGCCTTTGGCTGTCTGATGCATGGCTCCAGGTGTCATGCCCGAAGATTTTATGACCTGATCGTGGCTTCCAAACTAGCTGTAGGGATAAGGAGTCGGATGATCAAGTCGGGGACTAGCCATCAGATCATTGCCAAAAAGGTTTGGTTGGTAGGTCATCCCCGAGGTGTCATGTCAAAAGACGGCGGTGGCATTGCTGGTTGGGTTAATCCTCTAGGAAGAGCTGAGATTTACTGGGTGAGCTTATCGGGGTAGGAGGATTGAGTTTTGGGCCATATGCCTTGGGCTTGGAGGTAATAAAGAGAGAGTTGGTTGAGTCACGGAAGTTTGGTCGAGTTAAAATAGGCTAGGCTAGGGCCGAGTCTAAACTGGCTGGTAGGAAGCTGAGTAAATCGTATAGGCTGTGCTCCTGTTGTACAGAACAGAACATGATCTGAACCATTTTGAATAAATTTATTCTGATACTGGGGCTAACAGTCTAATTCTGAAATCCAACCGGCGTTCTCACTTGTTAGGGCTTGCTTGATAAACAACTGTACTGTTGTCTGGATTTGTTCCCGAATAGTGTTGTGGAAGAAATCGAAATAGATAAATTGGTTCATGGTGGCGGTGATTTCTGACCCAATTGACGGAGGGTGAGCTGTCGCTTCTGAGGTAGGGGGAAGGCTAATATGTTCTCTGGTTGAGGCAGAGTTGTCAAGAGACATGGCTGGTTGTGAAGGTCTGGGTTCGGGAGGAAGACTTGGGGTTGTGAATCGTGGGTCAGAGCATGAATGGGTTATAAATGGTATGGATGGTATGTATGCTTTTAGTTTTTTTTAGGAAGCGGTGCATGATATGTATGGCTACGCGTAGATGTGGTTAGGGATGATATAATGGCTTATCCCTCCAACATATATGGGACATGTATATCTCGCGCCATACATAGTGATATGTGGTGACACAACGGAGGTATAAGAGAAGTCCTACATATGTTGCTAAACTTCCTCCACGGGCGGAAGTAGTAAGGGTAAGTTGATTCATTTTTTGGCTCTTGAAGCTAATGCATGGGGATGTATGATCACGGAGTATGCAAATTGTCCCTCTTCTAACGTTGTGACTCCCGCGTAACGCCTCTTTGGAAGGATGGAGTTTGGCTTCTTCACCGATAATGGTGAAAGAAGTGCGTCCCAATTATTTTATTTATTCTGGTGATCCTAAGGGAATGATGTGCTAAGGCTTTTTCTAGCGCGGCTTTGGTATAGGTTTGTTGATGTAGAAGGTTCTCGTTTACCTTGATTCCACGTTACTCAACCACTACCAAAATAGGTGCGATCGTAGGAGTTTACGTGTTGGTTAAAATGAGTGATCCACCCACTAGGCATCCTCAATTCCAATAGGGCATGAGTGATACTTTCGTGAGCTTCTCGGGTAAAATGGGGCACCTAAAAATTACCGAACTATCTACACGCATGTTTAAGAATAAAACGTCATAAAAAAAAGAATGAAGTTTTAATTTGGTCAATGATTTCAATACATCATCAAAATCCTTTAAACTTTATAAAAAGATAAGTTCAGGTTTAAAGAGATCAGTCCCCAACAGAGTCGCCACTGTGAGCGAACGACGTTTTATGTGGCGGTTGTAAAGCCGGGCCGGTTGTGCCGACCTCTTTAAAATAATGGGGATGCGAGTGATACGATTGGAAAATGGTTTTGCATATTTTAATGCTCAAAAGATATGAGATAGAAATCCCGTACTTAAAATAGAGTCGCCACCCGATTCAGCTCAATCGGGAAATTTTTGGTACGATTTTTCCACCGAGTGGTTGGACCATACCTTAAGTAGAGATTCTGAGTTCGGATAATGTTATCTATTTTTCATTATACTAAGTTAAGATACTTCATTCTTTCTTAATTGGTTTAATCCATCCTATTTATTTGTGTTTTCAGTTATTATGTTGTTTTTGCGTTTATCAGGCAGTTGAGGCGATGAATAAATTGCTACAGCATCCAAAAATAAGAGCGGAAAATAAAATTATTACAAGGCTTCCAAGTCCTATACATTTTTCTATGCGATAAATAAAATACCCGAAGGCCTAATATACATCTACCTGTAGAAAATGGTTAGCACAGATACGGTACGTCGTACGAGATATCTCACGAACCACATATAGTTAGCAAACCAAATAAGACCTGAGTTAGCGTGAACATGACATATTTTATTTACAATATTATAAAGCCCGGTTAGATGGCTAAAATGAGATTTGAACGGCGTTTGCGGGAAAATTCCGTTTTTAACTAAATTTTAGACTCGATCGTTGTTTTAACCGGATTATTAGTGAAAATGCCACATTTTATGGGGTGAGGTCTATTTTCAGAAGGTTTTGGACCTCCATCGTTGCACTGTGTATCCTAGTTTCAGAAAATAAACTAGGTCAGAAACGAATGAAATAAAAATAGCTGTCCAGAAAGTCATGCCGCCGACGATACGACTGATACGGTCGGTGACATGGTTGATGTCGCTGGCGACATGGATGATGCCGCCGGTGACATCAATGATGTCACTAGAGGCATCAGTATGCAGGCAGGCTACATGGCTTTCTGAGTACCATAAAGAAAGGGTCCCACAAGAAAGTGAGGTCCCTAGGGAATGTGATGCCACCAGCGGTATCAGTGATGTCTCTAGCGACATGGGTGATACCACCGGCGACATCCCATGTCTCCGGCGACCTCAATTTCTTGCAGCAGCAGCGGGCAGTAGTAAAAATTGATCGAAAACCCGAAAATGAACACAAATCAACAATAATCAGCACAAATCAGTAATATTAATGCCAAAGAGCTATTAGACTCAGAATTTTTACCTCGGGGTCGTGAATCTACCTCTTCGTGAACTGAAAAGAAACACCTCCGGGGAGCTTATAACGATGATTTAGTAGTAAAATTTAAGAGTTCTAAGTCCCTAAATCCTATTAAGTTGATTTTAACGAAAATACCTACTCATTTTAAGCTCACAATCAGAGAGTTCAAAAAAGAAAAACCACGAAAAATGGATCAGAATCCTCTTTCCTGCCTTATCTAATTCTTATCTCACTAAAATCTATTTTCTCTCTTAAGTCTTTCCTTCTCCAATTTCGGATGGATCCCCCCATTCTCATACCAACCTAAGGTGTGTTTTTATAGGCAAAATGGGGTGGTCTTCGAGACCTTTTTGACCAATTCCACCAAAAGTGGCGAAAATAGTTATCTGTGTAGGGGCCCATTTTGGGCGATGCCGCCAGTGTCATGGCGATGCCGCCGGCGGTATGGCTGATGCTGCCGGCAACATGGTGATGCCGCCGGCGGCATGGCTGATGCCGTTAGTCCGGTAAGCCGACAGCCAACGGGCCCAAGAGCCTAAAAAGTCGCCAAAAGTGGTCAAAAGTGGGTCAAAAGGCATCTTTTTAAATTTTAATGATATTTTAATGGGTATTTTTAATTTGGGTGTAAATCATCGGTTCAAGCTCCTACCGAACGCGTTATTGGCCACGCCGAACTGGATTCTACCAAGTATAAAATTCGTAAGGAATATTATATTGGTAATAAAAATTCTAAAGGGAACTTTTATTACGAGGCATTAAAATCGGGGACACGTCATCATCGTCTCGCGAGAGGGACTGCAAAATCCCATGCTCACAACCATATCATAGCCATGATCGGTTCGTGGTAAAATCGATCAAACTGGTACGACATTGATAACATTGGGTATTACCCATTTCAAAACCCAAAATGTATGGCTTTAGCTAAGATTTCATGTATTTGTGGTTGTTTTAAAAACCTCCACCTAGTCGCCTAAGTCCCATTTTGGGGCTTGCCATCCAACTTTTTGTTCCTATTTTGTTATCAAATCGTTGATCAATTTACTACCATCTAGTTCGGTTTTTTTGCGTAGCTGACTCCTAATATTTAAGATACTGATATTTATAATAATTATAGTACAATTTTTTAGCCCACGAAGAACTCTTATTTTTTTTACTGAAGAACATAGTCTATTATATCAAATCAGAATCAACAACAGCTCTAATCTAAGGTGATAAATCCCCTATATGTCGAAGAATCAGCTACTCTAACTAACAATTGTACAGCATGATTCGCAGACCGATTAACAAAGACAATTCAAAAACTAATTTAAAGATACTACCGGAGTTAAAACATCGGACGAAAATAACCAACACAAACATATTTTTTTTTTTAAATATTTTTTTTAATATTTTATTATATTATAATTTATTTTTACTTGAATATATATTTTCATGTATTAATATGTATTAAAAAATATATAATATAAAATATAAATCCGCCTAGTCCCATTTAAACCCTGTCTGTAAACTCTTGGAAATCTTATTAATTAAATAACAGGAGTACAAGGGTATATCTACAAGTATGACTTTCTATACAAGACAACCTATACGAGAAGAATTCTATATGACATAGGAATAAGAGTAAATAGGAATATAACATAATTTAGGAGTATTTACTCTAATACCCTCCCTTAAGTTGAGCTAGGGTGGAAAACCAATGTTTAACTTACATAAAAAGGATTGAAAACGATCTTTAGGCAGCGAATTTGTAAGAGAGTCAGCGACTTGAT
The DNA here is from genome assembly GCA_947683365.1 of Euphorbia pulcherrima. Classification (NCBI taxonomy): domain Eukaryota; kingdom Viridiplantae; phylum Streptophyta; class Magnoliopsida; order Malpighiales; family Euphorbiaceae; genus Euphorbia; species Euphorbia pulcherrima. The sequence continues at coordinate 38,786,293 of CANTUS010000008.1, read as the reverse complement.
CTTGAGTCGGGATGTAAGACACGTGTAGAAGCTTTTTAGAAACCCAATCCCGAATGAAATGAAACTCAACTTTGAGATGCTTGCTTCGTTGATGATAAATCGGATTGGCCGTGACATAAGTAGCTGAGAGATTGTCACACCGAAGATGTGGTAGCTTGGATAGTTCAATGCCTAGCTCATGTAAAAGAATTTGCAACCAACCAATCTCGGATGCACCTGTAGCTAGTGCTCGATATTCAGCTTCAGTCGAAGAACGCGAAACTGATTTTTGCCTTTTAGAGCTCCAAGAGATAAGATTACGACCCAAAAAAATGGCATAGCCAGTGGTGGACTTACGGTCATCAAGGTTACCAGTCCAATCTGCATCAATGAAGCCGTGTAAGTGAACCGCTGAATCTTGATGAAAAAATATACCATGATGTGATGTTCCTTTAAGATAGCGAAGAAGACGCTTGACCCCTTGCTAATGAATAGTAGTAGGAGCATGCATGAATTGAGAGAGTTTGTTAACGGCAAAGGCAATGTCCGGGCGAGTGAGAGAGAGATATTGTAGGCTCCCCATTACACATCGGTAATTAGTGACATTGGAGTATGGGTCACCATGGCCGTTCATGAACTTTTCCTTGGCACACATCGGTGTGGAAATAGGTTTTGCATCAAGCATGTTTTGACGCTTGAGAAGATCCAGAATGTATTTTGTTTGACAAAGAAATAATCCACGAGAGCTCTATATGGCTTGAACTCCAAGAAAGTAATTAAGAGAACCAAGATCTTTAATAGCGAACTCGACATGCAAGCTATCGATAACTTGAGATAAGCGGCTGGAATTGTTACCCATTAATAAAATGTCGTCAACATAAATAAGACAAAAAACAATATCTAAATCACACCGAAGCCAGTACAGTGAGACATCCGATTTAGAACCCAAGAAACCAAGACGAGATAGGGCATCAGTTAAGCGTTTATGCCACATTCGAGGAGCTTGCTTGAGCCCATAAAGTGATTTATTGAGCTTACAGATATAATTCGGGTAATAAGGGTTAACAAAGCCAGAAGGTTGCTCCATGAAAACATTTTCATCCAAATTGCCATGAAGGAAGGCATTGGAAATGTCAAGTTGAGTAACTTGCCAACGAAGTGAGACTGCCAAAGAAAGGAGTAGCCGAATTGTAGCTGGCTTAATCACTGGACTATAAGTCTAAAAAAAGTCCACACCCGGGCGTTGATGAAACCTTTTAGCTACTAAACGAGCTTTGTACCGATCAATTAAACAATCCGGTTTTATTTGGTTTGAAAAACCCATTTGCAACCAATCACATTTTGAGAACTATATGGAGGAACCAAAGACCAAGTGCCATTTGTGATTAAAGCATTGTACTCATCTATCATTGCTTGACGCCAATGTGGTAATTTTGCCGCCTTAGCATAAGTCATAGAAGTATCAACAAAATGAAGTAAGTCAAAAGGTACCCTTGCTTTTAGCGAACCAGTCAATTGTCTAGTGATCATACGCTGTGGTGGTGGTGGGGAATTAGATGGTTGGTCTGGCCTATTTGTGCGGTTAAGAGAGTTGGAGAAATTAACAGGTAGGTTAATTGTTTGTTGATTTGGAGAAGGGGCATTATGGGTAGGTGTAGGTAATGAAGGGTAGTGGTCTATTTGTGGGGTACTGGGTGACGTTAATTGAATGTTATTGGGTGAGGGTTGGTGGGTAATTATTGGTGATGATGTAATTGGTGGGATGGGGTGGGGTGGTTTGATTTTGGGCAGTAAGTGGTGGGGTGGGTTGTTTTAGGGCACTAGGTAGCGTATTGAAAGGTGGCAGGTGAGTGGTGTGAGAAGTGCTGTAGGGTGGAAACGTTATTTGAAGTGGAGGGGTCGTAGGACACATTGATTTTGATAACCTCACATTAGATTGCTTCGAAAAAGGAAAAACCTGTTCATCAAACAAACCATGACGTGAGATAAAAATTTTGGAAGAGACTGGTTCAAAACATTTATAACCCTTGTGGACTTTGCTATAACCCAGAAAAATACAAGGTTTGGATTTGTTATCAAATTTATTTTTAGCATAGGGCTTAAGCCAAGGATAGCATAGACATCCAAAGGTTCAAAGGGAAAGAATGTCGGGTGGTATTTTAAAAAGGGATTGATATTGAGTGATCATGTTGCAATGGTGAATAGGTGTTCGGTTGATTATGTAAGTGGCGGTGTCAAATGCGTAGGTCCAGTAAGGATGAGGGATATGAGCTCGGTTCATAATGGGTAGGCCATGTTCAGTAATATGGCGATGTTTTCTTTCGGCCGAGCCATTTTGTTCGGGTGTGTGTGGGCAAGATATTCTATGTGAAATGCCATTTTTGTTAAAAAATTCCCGGAGAGAGATGAATTCTCCTCCACCATCCGATTGGAAAGCTTTAATTAAGCATGCAAAAAAATTTTCCACAAGGGTTTTAAATTGAATGAACACGTCTCGAACATCAGATTTACGCTTCAAAAAATAGACCCAAGAGTATTTACTGTAATGATCAAGAAAATGAACATAATACCGATAACCATCAATAGACATAACGGGAGAGGGACCCCAAACGTCCTTACAAATTAATTCAAGAGGACGAGATGAAAAAGAATTAGAAGACATAAATGGCAATTTATGATGCTTAGAAACAAAACACGAAGAACACAATGAATTTGAAGAACTAGCAAATTTAATTTTATTCAAATTTAAAAATTGTTTGACAAGGGGAATAGAAGCATGTCCCAATCGATCATGCCAAGTTGACAAAGAAGCAATATTAGCAAACACATTATTCGATTTTGATAAACATAAAGAATAAAGTCCGTTGTTACTCCGGCCCTTGAAATTGATCCGCCCCGTTTTCAAATCCTTAATCATAAAAGAATTAGCAAAGAATTCAACAGAAATAGGGTTATAATTTGTTAGAGCATAAATATATAAAATATTATGAGACGAGTTAGGAACGTAAAGGACATCACGAAACAAATACCTAGAGGACCCAATAGAAAAATTAGAAGAACCAATACGAGAAATAGGAAGTTTAGAACCATTACCAATGGTGAGTTCTTCTGGACCAGAATATTCTAAATGAATAGCAAGATTTCCCAAGTCCGAAGTAAGGTGATGCAAGGCTCCGGAATCCATGATCCAAGGTTGGTGATTTGAGGATGTGGTAGCTATGTGAGAGGAAGGACTCTTTGTAAGCTTTGGCGAAGAGCAAGTTCGAGCGATATGACCATAACCTTGACAATTGTGACAAACCGCTTGTTGCGGATAGACCTCGACATTATATGGAGGCAGCATGGATGATGGAGCATGAGTAGTGGGCTGCCGATTATAATGAGACAAAGTTCCATCCCGATAAAAACTCGATGGTTGAATGTAATGGGAACCACGTCCTCCTCGACCACTTGATCGTCCCCCGCGACCTCTCCATGTACGACTGCTTCCACAACCACCACGACTAGAATATAGCTTTGAGGCTTGCATAGCCGTAGGGGGTATAGTTTGAGAGGGAATTCGATTATTAAGTTGTCTTTCAGTAGTAAGAAGAAGACCAAAAATATCATCAAACCCAATGGAATCAAGTTTTGCCTCCATAACATATTTAAAAGTATCATATTGCTCTCCAAGACCCATTAAAATAGCATCAATAAAATCATCTTGGTGCATAAAATACCCCAAGGACCCCAACTTATCAAAGATACCTTTGGCTTTAAGCAGATAAGTAGTAATATCATCTGTATCTCGCTGAATGGTAAGAAGCTGAGATCGAAGATGACGAACCCGAGAGCGGGAACCACAAGAGTAAGCACGAGAAAGTTTCTCCCATGCCTCGGATGCCTTTTCACATGATACAATCTGAGTTAATAAACTTTCAGAAACCGTAGTATGGATCCAACTAAGTACTTGTTGGTCCTTTTGTTCCCAAGCATCAAAAACAGGGTTAAGAGACCCGGTGGGAAGAAATTTTGGAGGAATCGGTGTCAATGGATCAATGTGGTGAGCTAGGAGACATCCTCTCAATAAACTCATGAGCTTTCCAAATAATAAAATTGCTTGAGGTGAGTTTATTATTAAGCATGCCATTCAAATTTGGAGTAATCGATTGAGTGGATGGAAGTGAAAAGAAATTAGGTGGATTGGTTTGAATAGTGGATGATGGATTGGATGTACTCGAAGTGTTTAGATCCAAGATATTATGGAGATTTGGGTGGGGCAGTTTGAAGTGGCAAACATGAAAGTGGTGTATAGGTAATCTGTGGGGGTGGTAAGGTGGTCGATGGAACAAGTGAAGTGACAGGTGGCGGCAGTGGGGTAGAGGGAGGCAGTGGGCTGCTAGACTCTGCCATTAGAACAGAAAAAAAATTAGGGTTTTGGCCCTGATACCATGTAAACACTTGAAACTCTTATTGATTAAATAACAGGAGTACAAGGGTATATTACAAGTATGACTATCTATACAAGACAACTTTAGGAGTATTTACTCTGATACTGTCTAGACTCCATTTATGCCTTGGAAGCCCTGATCGCCCGATTAACTCTTATTAAACATTGGACTATTTATTGTGTGGCCTAATTTCTTTTTTCAGGCTATATGGGCAAGTCCAACCCTACTCCATGTTTGGTGTAATTGCTATATATGGAATAAGGTGGTACTCCAACCCTACTTTGTACTCCTACTTCAAATATGGAGTAAGGTGTTCTTCTAAATTTAGAGTAACTCACACCTTACTCTATATTTGGGGTTGATTAATTTAATATTACTTTTTACTTTTTGGTATTTAATTATAAGGATTTATTTGATGAAAGGTTTAAAATATTAATATTATAATAATAAAATATTGTTAGATGAAAAGATTTTTTTTAGAGTGGAAAAATGAAGTAATGGGTTGGAGTAAATTTGCTGTAACAGCTGTATAAATAGAGTAAATACTGTAAAAATAAAATTTAGAGTAGAGGATATAGAGTAATGGGTTGGACATGTCATTTCTTGTGAATCTGATTTCACTTAGGGTGTGTTTGAAAAGCTCACTTTTGAGGGAATTCAATTCAATTAAATTTATTTTGTCAAATTTCCTTGTTTGGAACCAAAGAAATATTGATAGAATTCAAATCATACAAGATTTGAATTCTTTTGAATGTAAAGAATATAAATCTTATCAAAAGTTGCATGATTTTGAAGAAATTCATTTGAGCTAAGCTTTTGGATATTTTTTTACCATATTATCCCCTACATGCTTTTTATTTTGATGAGTGAAATTACTTATGTAAACAGTTTTGAAAGAAAAATATCAATTAATTGAATTCTCTAATATAAACGATGTTTTAAATAAAGAATTTATTTGAAAAAAATTAATTCAATTGATTTCCTTCACGTGAATTTAATTCAATTATTTTTCATTTTCTTTGTGAAATTATTTCAATTAATTAGTGATTGTTTTTAGTGGACCCAATTGTTCCAGCAATTACAGTCATACTGGTGTCAATTTACTTCAGTTAAGAGCGTATGCTTCTGGGCCTTCTTTCCTTATAAGCCCATTGGAATACTTGTCGGCTAAAAATGTTTATTTCGTCCAGTTAAATAAAATAAAATTATACCTACATGTGAAAAACGTATAATAATAATTACAATAAAAAATTATTAAAATTATAAGCTATATATAAATTTAACGACATATTTTTTAAAACATGACACATATATTTGAAGTTAGAATTTAAAAAAATGAGATAGTAGAGCAAGAGACTCATTATTTAAATTATAAAAAGAAGAGACTCATTATTTATTGAACTTTTAAATCGTTTAAATATAAAGTCAATGGTTAATAGGTTTTTATTTCAATATTAAATTAAAAAAATTAAATTTTTTGACTCATTACCCGTCTCAGGTCATTGGTCAAAACGTTTCAACATGTCATGTTAACGAGTTTTTAATAGTTCATGATAAAGTGGATTTTTAATGTCACCTGATCCATTCTTGTCAACGAGTCCGGGTTTTTCCAGTTCGACCGACCGTGCCAAATCTAACAACACTGATATTTAGCAAGAGTTTAGTTGTCCAGTTACATATTCCACATGCATTACTGACTACAATTTAGATATCTGTTGCAGAAGAAATTGAAAAAAAGGTCTACTTTTTCATTTTTGTTTATTAGGTTTGACTGAATTTGGGCTATGAATTTTTAGAGGTTGGTGAGGGGTTGATTTAGTTCATTTTTCCAAATTAAGGAAGATAGTTATAAGATAGAGGATAGTAATAGTCAATAGAGATGGATTAAAAGTAGGTAAGGTGAGAGGGATATATAACAACAACAACTAGTTAATAGTATAAAACAAGGGAGCAGAAAAATGCAGCAATCTCTTTGGTTGGTGGAGAAAATGAAAAATACTTTTGGCCATATGCGCTTGCCATGTGGGTTGGTAGTCACTTTTCAATTTCACCAACTCTAAATGCCATTTGATGAAAGTTTTTTTTTCATCCTAATTTTGACTATTCTTTCTTAATTTTGGATGCCATTATATTTTTAATACTCTCAACCAATGAATCTATTTACCCTAATAATAGCAAACGTCATGATTTGGAGATCTTAAAAAGTTGAGAGTTGCTCAAAACAAGTTTGGTTTAGGTATTACTTTTGGTTGTTTGAGTTGTTACTGGATGTTTGTTGTTCCTTATGATTTTTTTTTGTCTTTGAAATAGTTTAGAATAATTGTAATCAAATTCTTAGAGATTCAATTTGGAGCATTGAGGTAAAAGATAGTTTTCGAATAAGTTATCAAATACATGATTAAAATTTAGGGTTAAAGCATCTAGATTCCTTAAAGTCGCTCTAAACGGCTGATGCCACTCGAAACATTTTAAAGTTTCAATTATTCCTTGGACTTGCAAAAAGTGCATAATTTTGCCACTTCAATTCAGCATGGCAGGTTGTGGTTCGTTTCACTTTTTAAATTTATCATTTTCCTTATTTTCTCTCCACAATCAAAGACAACATATGGCATTGAGGGCGGGGGCGATGCACTTTTTACTAGTTCTACGAGTTATTTGAAATTTTTGAAAGCTCAATGTAGTATAAGTTGTGATGGAGGTCCATCAACTATTGCAATTCGAGATACCACGCCATCAAGTTATTTAGAGACAACTTCACCAGGTCGTTGATGCATTAGGTCTAAAATTTATATTCATGAATTTTTACTTATTTATGCCTCAAAAAATTATTATAAATGGATCTTTTTCAACCCTTTAGCCTTTTTCCACTCAAATATTTTTTCGACTGTAAAAGAATTTACATAAAAAAAGTTATATCTCTAGACAAACTCTAATTGTAAAAACAAAAAATGGTAACTAAATATAATATATTATATGAATAATTTTATCATTATATGTTCGAGTCGTCATTACAACAAATTATGAATGTGGTATTAGTTTTTTATTCGATTTTAAAAATTCCGGTTAACATGTCTAGCACTAACATTTTCTTATAAAAGAAAAATCATTGTATATATCCATAAAATTAGCAATGACCAAATTTGTAGGGAAACCTCATAGTAATTGGTTTATGGTGAAAAAGGCATACTTTGAGTCTTCACACATTTTACTATATTATTAACAATATATATATTTCACTTTTTTTCATTACTTGCTCGTGTATTATTTATGAGAGATTATGTATTTATAAAATTAAATGTAAATGAAAAGTTAAGACTTTTTTATAAATGAGCTATAAAGATAAATTAATTTGGATTAAATATTATAAAGAAGGTAAAATAATTTCAAGTATGTCATCCTTGCAAACTAATTACAAATCTCTCTCCCACACCAGTCCACACACATGTTTCTTTTTTTTAATTTATTTGATTTGTTTTATTTATATATTTCAAACTGTTCATTTTTCTCCTTTTTATCTTCGGAAGTAGATCTATGATGATATATTTTTATCAAGTTTTTTTTAACTGTCATGTATTCAATAGATATTTAATAGAAGTCCAATAGAAATTAGTAAAACTAAAAGACCTTGGATACAAAGCACTAGATAGAATTTAATAGATCATAACTTTAGAATAGACTTTTACAGATGTTTAAATATCAACTCCAAACTAGATTTGCTAATAAAAATCTAGCAGATGTCCAAGAGATTTCCGATAGATGGCCAAAATATGTCTTGTAGATAAGAAAACACAAGTTAAATAATTAATTGATCTCATAAACACAACAAACAAAGAAAAAGAGACGAAGCAAGAGATCAATTACAAAAAAATCCTCAATAAAATAATCCCTTCAGCTCCTAAAAGTCTACTCGTAACTCAAATTTATACAGTCAGTTTACCCAAATTCCGCAATTGAATCGGAATAAATTAAATAACACATGAATGTCCAATGGTATAAGGTAGAGGACTCATGAATTATACTTGTAAAAAATTAACGATGGATACAACAGAATTTACGGTGATCTATTGGATATTTATTAATGATCTATTGAAAATCTATTAGATAAAAAAAATGACGAAAAATCACAGTGAATGTCATTTCATAGATAACAATAAGACGAATAAAAAAATTCTAAAGCGGCATGTCAAAAAAAATAAACGTTTTAAGAGATAAATAAAAAATAAAAAAAATTAATATAACAATTATATAAAAAAATTAAAAAAATAAATTAAAATATATTTAACGGCCATAATAATTTTATAAGTATTTTAAGAAATGAACTGCATAGTAAATTTGTTGTTGGTGTGGATACTTATTAAAAAGAAATCAAAGAGAAAAAGGGATAGCGAAGGATATGCGCGTGAGGGAAAAGGGAGCGTAAAGGTGAATTGAATAAAGGGCGAAAGGCTCCACCGACAGCGTCATGGTTTATAAGAATGAATGAAAATGGACACGATTTAATGCAGTCTCGAAAAGTACAAGCCTTGGATTTCCGAGGCTATTAGTTTTTATTTTTCAGTGCCATATTTTTTTTAACTTCATTTACTTTTAACTTTTTTTTCAAGGATTCATTTTCCTGTTTCTTTACTACTATTTCTTGCCTGCAAAATATTTGTTATTTTAAAATTTTTATTAAATTAATATAATATTTATTATATTATTAAAATAATTAATTTATCCTTTAATTTTATTATAAAATTTTATTTTTTTAATTATTATGTTATAACTTTATTTATATTTATTTTTCAATTTTTTTAGAAGTACAAATATTTAATTTTTTGAGGAACTTAGGACTCGAATCTAGGACTCCGACTTCTTTTTCCATTTTAGGAGGAAGCTATGACCACTGAACCAAGTCTAATAATTTATTTTCTAATTAATACAAGGATAAATTTAAAAAAAATTAAATAATACATTACAATTTTAAAATAATAAAAAAAAATTAAAATATTTTCTAAAATTACATATATTTTACATAAGAATAAATATTAAACATGTTTACCATTTTTGGATTTTTCCCATAATGTATTTCCATCAAATTTTTTTAAAAAATAAATAAAGTATATAGTAAATAAATTCACAACTTCTTCCATTTTTTCTTGTACTGGATAAGTAGCCTATATTTTACAATAATGGTATGTGTATTTTTCACATTCACTTTGTTTTAACGAAAATATTATCAAAATAATAATTACTTCAAAGTAATCATGTAAAGCACCATGAAATATATAAATAAACTTATCGGTGTAAACCTAAATACATTCGAATATTTGAATAATACAAAAATAGTATCTAAATATGATAACGGTTGGAAATTAACTATATATGTAAGGAAGTTGTAATAATAATAGAGAAGGTCATCTCTAGAATTTGAGAGAAACTTCTATTTCATATTTCTGAGGTATATATCAAATAAAGAATTAAATTCCTATTTATAGAGAAATTCAACGTTAAAAATGATAAATAAGTAAGAAATATATTACATTAAGTAGAAAATATATTATATCAAATATTAATGATGTGGACCCCACGTCAATTATATATTAGCCGCCTCTATAGTAACATGCAGCTGATACATCAATTATTTAACACTCCCCTTTGATGTATCATCTGCCGCGAATGAGACACTGCCTCGTTAAAAACCTTACTAAGGAAAAACCCTATGGGATAAAAACCTCAGTTAAGGGAAAAAGAGTACAGTGTTTACTCCCCATGTTCGCGAGTTAACTGGAGATCCTTAAGACAACGCATTCCAATATTGTAAATCAATTTCTTGAAAGTTGAGGAAGGTAAAGCCTTGGTAAACAAATCTGTTAAATTATTACAAGAGCGGATTTGTTGAATACTGATTTCACCATTCTTTTTCAGATCGTGAGTGAAGAAAAATTTTGGTGAAATATGCTTTATTCTGTCTCCTTTAATATAGTCTTCCTTCAATTGAGCAATATAAGCAGCATTATCTTCATATATTATCGTCGGATCTTTCTTGACCGTAACTTTTCCACATGCTTCTTGGATATGTTTGATTAATGATTTCAACCACACATATTCACGACTTGCCTCGTGAATTGCTATTAACTCCGCATGATTTGAGGAAGTAGCTGCAATTGTTTGTTTTGTCGATCGTCAAGATATAGCTGTTCCTCCATATGTAAATAAATAGTCCGTCTAAGATTGAGCTTTGTGTGGGTCGGATAAATAACCCGCATCCGCATATCCAACTAATTTAAGCTTAGACTCATATGAATAAAATAAGCCTAAATCAGTAGTTCTTCGAATGTAGCACATTATATGTTTAATTCCATTCCAATGTCGTCTTGTAGGTGCAGCGATGTATCTTGATAATAAATTAACAGAGAATGCAATATCCGATCTTGTGTTATTAGCAAGATACATCAAAGCACTTATTGCGCTTAGATGTGGTACTTTAGGACCGAGAACTTTTTCATTATTTTCTCTAGGACGAAAAACATCCTTTTTCACATCGAGTGATTGTACAACCATTGGGTTACTCAATGGATGTGCTTTGTCCATATTAAATCATTTCATGATCTTTTCTATGTAATTTGATTGATGCACTAAAATTTCTTTTTCAAAGTGCTCAATTTGCAAACCAAGACACAATTTTTTCTTTCCAAGATCTTTCATCTCAAATTCTTTCTTTAAAGAATCAACTGCTTTTAGAATCTCTTCTGGAGTTCCAATAATATTCAAATCATCATCATAAATTGAGATGATAATAAAATTATATCCTAATTTTCTTATAAAAACACATGGATAAATTGGATCATTTTTATATCCTTCTTTCAATAAATATTCACTGACACGGTTATACCACATGCGCCTAGATTGTTTTAATCCATATAAGGATCTTTGTAACTTTATCGCATTTGCCATATTTTTCTGGCAGCTTAATCCTTCAGGGATTTTCATATAAATATCATTATCAAGCGAACCATAAAGGTAAGCTGTGACAACATCCATCAAGTGCATTTGTAAATTTTCTTAATAAGATATCTAAAAGTTATTGCATCCACCACTGGAGAATATGTCTCCTCATAGTCTATCCCAGGTCTTTGGAAAAAACCTTGTGCAACTAATCTGGCTTTATATCTTGTTATTTCAGTTTTCTTATTTCTCTATCTAATAAAAACCCATTTATTACCAACAGGTTTTACGTCCTACGTCCTGTGGTGTTCGAACTACTGGTCCGAATACTTTGCGTTTTTCAAGAGAATTCAGCTCTACTTAAATTGCTTCTTTCCATTTTTGCCAATCATTTCTACTTTGGCATTCTTCAATAGATGTTGGCCCATGATCTACATTTTCATTTTCAATATTGATCGCAACATTACATAAAAATATGGTCTATAACTATTTTATTGCGATTCTATCTTCTTTCAGTATTGATATAATTTATTTGAATTGCTTCATTTTCAATAGCTTTAGGTATTTGTACTTCAGGTGCTTGCAGTTCTTCCGAAAGTGTATTTATATTTTTATCCTAAATGGAAATATCTTTGTTATCAATTACTCTCCTCCTTTTAGTATTTTTATTCTTTGAACCAATAGGTCGTCCACGCTTCAGGCGTGTTAGAGTATTATCCGTAGGTTGTTCTTCAGGAATCTCAATATGAATTGGAGCATTTAGTGCTGGTATATGCGATTTCGTTACTCTTTTAGGATTAGCGAGTGCATCAGGCAATCGATTTGCTAAATGTTGAAGATGGATTATTTTCTTTTCCAAAATTGGGCTCTTATTCTCTTCCCCTAATTTTGGGAAAGTGCTTTCATCAAAATGACAATTTGCAAATCGTGCAGTAAACATATTGCCAGTTAATGGCTCAAGATATTTAATTATTGAAGGGGATTCATAGCCAACATAAATTCCTAATCTCCTTTGAGGACCCATTTTAGTCTTTTGTGGTGGAGCAATAGGCACATATACTACGCAATAAAAATCTCTAAGATGAGAAATACTAGGCTCATGGCTAGAAGCTAATTGTAATGGAGAATAATCATGATAACTTACTGGTCTTAAACGTATAACAGATACTACATGTAATATTGCATAACTCCAAACTGTAGTAGGGAGATTTGTTCGCAAAATTAGCGGTCCTGCAGTTAAGTGCAGACGCTTAATAAATGATTCTGCTAGACCATTTTGTGTATGAACATATGCTACAGGATGTTCAACTTTTATTCCAATCGACATACAATAATCATTAAATGTTTTGGATGTGAATTCTCCAACATTATCAAGACGAATCGATTTATAGGATAATCAGAAAACTGTGCCCGTAATCTTATAATTTGAGCAAGTAGCCTTGCAAATGCCATATTTTGTGAAGATAATATGCATTCATGTGACCACCCGAGTTGAGGCATCAATTAGAACCATAAAATATCTAAATGGTCCGCATGGTGGATGAATTGGTCCACAAATATCACATTGTATGCGCTCTAAAAATGTTGGCAATTCTATTCCAACCTTACTTTTGGAAGGTTTTATTATTAATTTTCCTTGCAAACAAACAGCACACCATAATTCATTATTTTGAAGAAACTTCTGGTTCTTCAATGGATGCCCATGTGAATTTTCAATAATTTTTCTCATCATTATCAAACTAGGATGACCCAGTCGATCATGCAAATTTTATAAATATCTAAATCTATAAACTCTGGTTTATAGTTAAATTGGCTTTAATCATATTAATATATGTGTAGTATAAGCCACATGAAAGAGCATAAAAATTTTCAAGTATACATTTCTTACTTAAAATTATTTTTGTAACATAAATACATTTTTATTGTCTTCGCTCACAGTTTCAATATGATATCCATTTTTGCGAATATCTTTAAAACTTAATAAATTTCTGTGAGAATTCGGGGAAAATAATGCATTATTTATAATAAGTTTTGTTCCCCTTTGTAATATAATACTAGCTCTTCCGGAGCCTTCAACCATTTTTGTTTGTCCCGATATTGTGGTACCAACAGTTTCACCCCTTTTAAGAGTATTAAAATATCTTGCCCCTTTGAGAATAGTATGGGTGGTGGCACTATCTACAATACATAAATTTGCTTTATTTTCCTTGAAGTCATATAATATAGGAAAAGAATTTATTTTCTTCATTGAAGAAACAAAAGATGAATTGTTATTTATTCATAAATAAATATTACATAAAAAGTACATTAAACAGCAATAACAAAAGCAAACCAATAATAGCATAAAAATTATAAGATATTAATTAAGCAAAATATATGATGTAATTATTCAAATTTTTCCTTGCCACTGGTGCTGGGTAAAAGAAAATCATCCATCTCTATATTGGGGATATCAATAGGGTCATTAGTGGGGTTATTATCATCCAATATAAAATTGGTTTCTGGTTCCGCATATTTCTTAAGGGATGCTTGGTCTAAATTTACCAAATGTTTAGCGGTTCTACAAGTTCTTGACCAATGACCAGTTATACCACATCTATGGCATGTATTTTCATCATCTTGACTATTATTTCTTTTATCAAACTTTTCAATTTGATTATTCCACTTCTGGTGGTTATTTGTATTTTTCTACTTCGGGTGAAAATTATTGTTATTATTATTACCAAGTTTCCACTTCTGGTGGAAATTGTTATAATTATATCCTCTACCACACTCATTACCACGACCTCTACCTCGACCATGACCATGACCATTTCTGCGGCCGCGTTCATTAATATTATTATGAATTATCACATTCGCTTTAGGAAATGGATTTGTTCTGATAGGTCGTAATTCGTGATTTTTCAACAGGAGTTGATTTCTCTGTTCTGCTAGGAAAAGAGCAGTAATTAGTTCACTATATTTCTTATAATCTTTTGCTCTATATTGTTCCTATAATACCATGTTATTCAAATGAAAAGTAGAATATGTCTTTTTCAGTAAATCCTCATTAGTTATTTCCTTTCCACATAATCTTAATGTGGTTGTAATTTGAAAAAGTTTAGAATTGTATACACTAACAGATTCAAAATCTTGAAGCCTTAAGTTTATCCATTCATACTGGGCATTTGGTAGAGATATTTTCTTAAGATGTTCAAAGCTCTCCTTTAATTGTCTCCAAAGATCTGCAGGATCTTTGACAATCAAATATTCTGATTGAAGTGTTTCATCAAGATGACGGCGTAGAAAAACTAGAGCTATTGCCTTATACTGAGGTGTAATATTATTATTTTCAATAATAGTATTGTTAAGACCCATTGATTCTAGATGCATTTCTGTATCCAGCACCCAAGTAAGATAATTTTTTACCGATACATCAAGAGGAGTAAAGTCCAAACTTTTGATATTAGACATATTAATAATTATAGGTATAATATATATTTATAGTAAATAAAATAATTATGCATTACTTTGGATTTATTTGGTGATATCCTTGATTGATGGAGCAAGCTCGTGCTGATAATGTGTTAGAAATAGACTATATATGCAAGGAAATTATAACAATAATAAAGAAGGCAGAGAGAGAATTTGAGAGAAACTTTTATTTCTTATTTCTGAGGTATATATCAAATGAAGAATTGAATTCCTATTTATAGAGAAATCCAACTGTAAAAATGGTAAATAAGTAAGAAATAATTACATCAAGTAGAAAGCATATTATATCAAATATTAATGACGTATATCCCACATCAATTATATATCAACCGTCTGTATAGTAACTAGCGGCTGATACTTCAATTATTTAACAATAACAAATTTGAAACATGTCAAATAGGTGGTATAATATACATCATATAAGAAGAGGAAATATATCACCTAAACCCAATAAAAATGTATCAATTTCATTGTACATTTTACAAACATAAAAATACTTCATGAAAGATGCACAATCATAATAAAAACTCATGTTATGCTAATTACTATAAATTTTAATACATCTAGGCAATCAAATTTTGTGTGAAATGGATCTATAATTTGTAAAAAATTTCAGTAATTTTAATTATAAATTTAGCATATGATTAATCTATAGAAGAATTATAACATTTTGTAATTTGCAGAATGTCTGTAATGTAAAGAAAACTAAAAGTTAATTTCAAATATGTGGTGCTCAATTGTGTATGCGATTTAATATCTCCATTTAAGTTTTGACATATGTTACATTTTATTTAATTAATTTTTTATTTAAAAATTTTGTTTTCTATTTTTTTCTCTCTCCTAAACGTCTGACACGTGATAAAATCTAAATGAAAGATATAAAAGAGAACACATAATTGAGGATAACACATTTTTATCCGTAAAAATTGTTAGAATATGAGTGAGTATTTACCTTTAATTGACTTACATATTCATGCTCCAACCTAACACATAGGGTATAGGGATGGCAACGGATTTTGAACCCGTTTCGAATATGTGGATTCGAGCCTTTTTTTAGGATCTCGATCCTATTATTTTATATCTGTTGGATTCAGGTTGGATTTGGGTCTAGAAAAATGGATTCGGATCCAGTATCAGATTTTAGTGTGAAATCTGTACTCGAACTCGGATCCATAGAGTAAGTATATTTTTAAGACAATTCTAATGAAAATACAATACAAAAGAAAAATATTCAAAATTCAAAAAAACCCATAATTATTCAAGTTTCTAGTTATTAATTTATTTACCAATAAAAGAAAGATTAAGACCATAAAACTTCATCTTCTCTTGCATAGTACAAAAACGTAGATGTATCAACAAACTTGAACTTTGTTTTGTTATTGTAAATGAAGATTAATAAAATTATTTTATCTGTTATTTCCTTAGAATCTAATGAATTGTTAATATCATTTATATAGACCCATTTCAGACCCAAATCCGGATATAGATATTAGAATTATAGACCCGACGGATCCGAGACGGATCAGAATCTAGTATGTGAAAACGGTTCTAAATCGGGTCCAAGCTGAATCCGACCCGAATCCGACCCGTTGTCATCCCCTAATAGGATATATTTCATTACTTAATTAATTTTTTTTTGAAATATCTACTATATTATAAATTAAAGAAACTAGAGATTCATGAGAATCTTTATATAATACTACAATTTCTTTTGGATGAATATTCAATTTGCCAAATATTCATAAACCATAGTGTAAGTTCACATAAACAAACGGGGCCCATTTTTTCCTCACCTACTCCCTCAAGTCTTGAAAGGTTGGCATTGTGCACCAATGATAAGTATACAAGGTACTTTTAATTTAAATTAATAAAAAAAACTACGGTAAAACTTATTTTATCCTGATAGAATACTACTGTAGAGTTTCCTTCTCTCTTATCCTTCATTTCCAATTCCCTTTTCAAATTAAATAATCGTATTTTCATAAAAAAAAAATAAAAAAATAATCATATAATTTTTGTTCTATAACAAAGGTAAAAAAAAGACGAAAAGAACTTTATACTTTTATGGGTAGGTAGTACACTACATTTATCAATTTAATTTAGTTGATGTACACGCTCTTCTGCTAGGGAATTTGTAACCTTTTTAGCCCTTGTATAAAAGATGTACATGTGCTGTTTTAACCATGGTTCTGAAACTCAAATATTATTGTACTGTTGGACTGAGTTTGATTGAAACCCAAGGCTAGTTTAATTGGCTGGATTTCAGATGATTTTTAATGAAGCAAGAACTCGTTATTGAACGATTGAAGTAAGCGTCAGACAAAAAAACGATGGCTTCCATTAGATAAAAATGTTGAAAAATATACTATTTTCTATCCAGGGTGGATATTAAACCTACGACATACACCTAATTATTTTATATTTTTTATAAAATAAAATTTTCAATTTTAATTATTGTAAATGAAACTAAAATATTTTAAACCATTATCTAATGAATTTTGTAAATATGTTATATTTTAATAATATTTTCTCAATTACAATTTTGAATTATGATTTTAAAATTTTATGACTAAATGACATTTATAAGTGGCAAGGACTTGGTCCAGTGATTGAGCTTTGAAACTGTGATTCTAGAGGTCGCATGTTCAAGTCCACATACGGACGAGATGAATATTTTTAATTATTATTATTATAATCCCAATTGGGCAAATTTAAAAAAATTTAAAAAAATTAACATTTTTAAATCATATTCACATTAAATTATTTGCATGAAATTTATATTAAATGTATGTTATTTTTCATTTGATATATTATTTTTGAAATTCTTAGTTTTATAAATTTTTTTTGCTAACTTTATTTGATCATCTGTTTTATAAAATATGATTTCATCCAAACTAATTTAAGTTTTCAAAATTGTGATCCATTCTTTCACCAATTATATTGATTATTATGTTCTGATCCGCTAACCCCAACTCTATCCCCTAACACTCACCCCACTAAATCCGTTGGTTTCTCTATATATTTTAAAAAATAATTTATATCTCCTTACATTTTATCTTGATTAGATATGGCAATAGATTTTACATTCATTCATATCTTTTCATCTAAATTTATTTTATACAATCTAAATCCTTTTGTTTTCAAATCCATTGGATTTGGATCCAATAAAAATGGATTTGGATAGAATATCCACTTGAACTTGAATTTGATTTATCTATACAAAATCTAATTACTTTGCGTAATCTATTTTGGTCTATCTATACCACATTTATTTTCTTTATTTTTCATAATTTTTTTGGAGCTTTTCAATTTTTTACGAAACCGGTCCCTGAAATATATTTTCACATTTTTTAGCCTTTCCAATAATATTTTCTGAAAATTTCTTGCACTACATTTATTTTCTCTACTTTCCGGATTTTTTATAATTTTTCGAGAGTTTTTGATTTTTTACGAAACTGATCTCTGAAACGTATTTTTACATTTTTAAGCCATTCCAAAAATATTTTTTGAAAATTTCTTACACGATATTTATTTTCTCTATTTTTCGGATTTACCATAATTTTTTGAAATTTTTTTGATTTTTTCCGAAACTAATCCCTGAAACGTATTTTTGCATTTTCGAACCCTTCCAAATACATTTTTTGAAAATTTCTTGCACCACATTTATTTTCTCTATTTTTCGGATTTTTCATACTTTTTTGGGATTTTTTAGATTTTTCATGAAGCCGGTCCCTGAAACGTATTTTCACATTTTTAGGTGATTCCAAAAATATTATCTGTAAATTTCTTACACCATATTTATTTTCTCTATTTTCCAGATTTTTCATAATTTTTTAGAATTTTTTACGAAATCAGTCCCTGAAACATATTTTCATATTTTCGGGCCATTGGAAAAACATTTTTTAAAAATTTCTTGTACCACATTTATTTTCTTTATTTTACGGATTTTCCATATTTTTTGGGATTTTTCCTTTTTTACGAAACTGGTCCCTGAAACTTATTTTCACACTTCCGGGTCATTCCAAAAATATTTTTTGAAAATTCTTGCAACACATTTATTTTCTTAATTTTACAGATTTTCCATAGTTTTTTGGGATCTTTTGATTTTTTATGAAACCGGTCCCTGAAACGTATTTATACATTTCCAAGCAATTACAAAAATATTTTTTGAAAATTTCTTGCACCATATTTATTTTCTTTATTTTTCGGATTTTCATTAATTTTTGGGGATTTTTCAATTTTTTATGAAACCGGTCCCTGAAACGTATTTTCACATTTTCGAGCCATTCCAGAAACATTTTATGAAAATTTCTTGTACTACGTTTATTTTCTTTATTTTCTGAATTTTTCATAATTTTTAGGAGTTTTTGATTTTTTACGAAACCAGGCCTCAGAACGTATTTTCACATTTCCGGTCCCCTCCAAAAATATTTTCTGAAAATTTCTTGCACCACATTTATTTTCTTTATTTTCCATAATTTTTTTGGAATTTTTTGATTTTTTACGAAACCGGGCCTCGGAACGTATATTTACATTTGGGGATAGAACTTGGGTATACCAGCATTGATTTTGTTTAAATAGAGATATTTAAACGTGGGCTTAAATTTATTATTGAATACAATAAAAATATTTAAACGTTGGCTAATCAGGAATCATTTAGACAACACAACTCATTTGCATCATTTGGGCTAAAAATTTAAAATCCATTTATAATACATATTCAAATCCATATCCAAGGATATGGAAAATGATATAAAAATTTTAAATCCATTGAATATGAAGCAGATATGAATTTGTCCATTAAAAATAGATTTATCTATATCCGCTCCAAATCCAATCCATTGCCATCCCTAGTCTTGGTTCAATTATGGCTTATTTGCATCTTACATCATGTGTTAATCTATCAAAATTTTTAATACAACATATATTTATTGTTAAATCTAGTCTTAGTTTATGTTAGTTTTATGCGTAGTTTTTGACCAATTATAAGATATTTTTATAACTTTTATGATAATAATAGAAAAATTAAAAACAAAAAAATATTTTAAAAATATTTGAATTCATAACACTGAGATAAACATATATTATGTTAAGAGATATGATATAAAAAGAGATAATAAAAAAAATAATGAAGTTATAGTATGATAAAAAAAATATTCAGTGAGCTATAAATTATGTTTGTAAAACATATGGATGTACGAACGTATTTGATCAAAAGTGAGGAGATCATAATTATCTACCTTTAAATAAATTTATCATTGTATTAATTAAAAAAGGGATAAATATTGGTGAAATTATAATTTTTTTATTAACTTAAATTATAAGTTGATAATTAAAAAGAATATAAATTTAAATATAAAATAAAAAAAATTAATTATTTTAATGATATAATAAAATTTTTATTATTTTATTGAAAAACTTTAAAAAATTACTTAAAATAAAACGATAGGATAATATTTTTAACATATTTTATTAAAATGTGATTCATCCTCTAATTTGATGTTGTTAGAATCTCAAATTCATTAGACACTCCATTCATCACATAGATGGTACGAGATTTAATCACTTGTTATCATTTAAAAGTATCACTGTGAGTACTAATTTATATCTTGTAGTTTGGTCATTTGGAGAGATAAAGTGAAACACATGCGTCTTTTTTAATGGAGTTGAGTATTTTAAAATATCCTACTTCACACATCTCATTTTATATATAGTGAGATATGTGTCATTGAGAGTAAAGTATTCTAAATATCCAACTCTATATAAAATTTATTAAAAATATGGAAGACAGAAAATAAAAAAAATAATAAAAAAATAAAAAGGTAACATCTGTCCACTTTTAAATAGGAGATACTAACATAAAAATTTAATATCTAGTATCTATAATATATAATTATATATACACCATTAATTATTTTAATCCTTACTTTGATACAGTGACACCGCATTGTTAAAAAAAATTAATAAGTACGTGATTATAACAATTTAACAAAAACTATATCTCATGTTACTTAGAAAAAATAAAATAAATCATTTAAAGGAAAGTGGTTATTTTACCAAAGTAAAAAGTATACCTCACGCTCCAGATTGCGCGTAAGATTATCAGAAAAGGAAAAATATAATTAAAGAATAAAAATGCACATAAAAAAAGAAAATTACATCTCAGATCTACCCCTGTAAATAGCTGCCACCATTTCCAATCTCTCTATAAATAAACGAATCTCATACACCATAGCTCGTGCACTTCTCTTCTTCTACCTCTTATTAGCAAAAGAAGAAAGAACCAGTCTAGTCTTACTTTTCTCCGGTTCTTTCTCCGTAAGGTACGTTTCCTTACTTTCAGCTGCTGTCATGCTTGCTTTTCGCTTCTTTTCGTTATCCATTCCATTTCTTCTCCTATGTTTTTGATTGCCTAATCTTTTCATGGTGAGAGCATGCTATGCTCTTTTTGGTTTTGTTTTTAAATCCGAATTGAAATTGGAAGAATAACAAATGCATTAGTCTCTGTATCTGATCGAGATCTGGAGAGTCTTTGTACTAATCGGTTTTTTTATATAGACGCCTTTTATGGCTTAGCTTCATTGTAAATCGCAATTGGATTCTGATCGTTTTCTGAAGACTTTGTCTGGTTTTTTTTTCGTGCTTATCGCAGTTACGTGAGTGTTTTGGGCTTTTGCTTTCTTGATTTTGGCAGATCCAGTGTGTTGCCATTTTGTAATTCACAGATCTGGTGTTAGTCGTTTCATTGCGTTGTAGATCAGTTGGATTATGCTTAAGTTTTGGTGTAGGAACATGTTCATTCAACCAAAGAAAATGTTCAACTGTGCTTTGTGCTTGATCAATCGATCTGCATTTGTTGTCAATTGAAAAATGTTGCATTTTCATAGTCTATGACTTAAATACTACATCTGATAGTTCCAATTGAAATCATCTGATTACATATGCACGACTCCACTTTCCCTCCACAATTGAACAATTTAACGCATCCATGTATATGCTTTTGCTTTGAGGTTGATTCACTTTAATCGACTTTAAGTTTCTTATTGGATG
Source organism: Euphorbia pulcherrima (assembly GCA_947683365.1). Lineage (NCBI taxonomy): Eukaryota > Viridiplantae > Streptophyta > Magnoliopsida > Malpighiales > Euphorbiaceae > Euphorbia > Euphorbia pulcherrima. Next base: position 38,764,433 of record CANTUS010000008.1, on the reverse strand, counting down.
GGAAATGACAGATGCTAGCCCTTAGATCCCGATGATAACATTTTGCTTTTGGTTTATTTTTTGAGTTTTATGATTGGATATGCTTTCAAGTTTTTACACTTTCGTTTATCTTCTCTAACTCCATTTGTTTACTTAAGATTTCAATAAAAATTAGTTAATCATACATGCCTTAGATCTGAATGAATTAGTTGAGATTCATGCCTTGATCTCAATGAATTAGTTAATGAGAGTGAGACATGCCTTTTTTGCTCCTTTGCATATTGCTGTCTGCCCTGTTTTGCGGTGTACTTTATACTACATGCAGCTTTCACGGCTTTCCACTAAATTTTATCTCAATTTTCCCCTAACAGTGATGATTGTCAATCTTTGTTCTTCTGTCCTTACTTTTTAGGTTAACTATTGTGTTTAACGTATAATTACATCTCCTTAGCCATATTCTTCATGATTTTGATTTGCTTTGATCTTGAAAGACTGTGGTTCGTTTTTAATTGTTCGTTTCTCATTTAGTATCTGAATGTAGGAAACTGAATTTTGATATGTTGTTGTGAAACAGAAAAATGGCATCTCACATTGTTGGATATCCTCGCATGGGCCCTAAGAGAGAGCTCAAATTTGCTTTGGAATCTTTCTGGGATGGGAAGAGCACTGCTCAAGATTTAGAGAAGGTGTCAGCTGATCTCCGGGAATCCATCTGGAAGCAGATGTCTAGTGCTGGGATCAAGTATATCCCTAGCAATACTTTCTCTTACTATGATCAGGTGCTTGATACCACAGCAATGCTTGGAGCAGTTCCTCCAAGGTATGGCTGGAACGGTGGTGAGATTGGATTTGATGTCTACTTCTCCATGGCCAGAGGAAATGCCTCTGTGCCTGCTATGGAAATGACCAAGTGGTTTGACACCAACTAGTAAGTATAGGCTCCAGCGACTTCCTTACCCGACTTGCTTTTTCCTATAAAAATAAAGGAATGGAACTAATTGTTTTGGTAATGTTCTGTTTCAGCCATTACATTGTCCCTGAATTGGGACCTGATGTCAAATTCACCTATGCTTCTCACAAGGCTTTGAATGAATACAAGGAAGCAAAATCGGTAAGCTTTACCTGTTGAACAGTGACTTTGTATTTGCGACTTTGCTGACTTGTTAAATCTAGCTTTATTAAATAAAATTTTAAAATCATTTGGTTGTTGATCCTTTTTCTTATATTGTTTGCAGCAAGGAGTTGATACTGTCCCTGTCCTTGTTGGTCCAGTCTCATACCTGTTACTTTCTAAACCAGCCAAGGGTGTTGAGAAATCCTTTTCTCTTCTCTCCCTTCTTGATAAAATCCTTCCAGTCTACAAGTAAGATTTTTGACTATCAATTTCTTTGTTTTCATGTGAGTATTAATGTGAATGTGCTAACTTATTATTACGACATTGCACACTTACAGGGAGGTTATTTCTGAGCTTAAGGCTGCTGGTGCATCCACAATTCAGTTTGATGAGCCTACACTTGTGATGGATCTTGAATCTCACAAATTGAAAGCATTTACCGATGCCTATGCTGAACTGGAATCAACTCTATCTGGCTTGAATGTTACTGTTGAGACCTACTTTGCTGATGTACCTGCTGAGGCATTCAAGACTCTTACCTCTTTGAAGGGTGTCTCTGGATTTGGTTTTGACTTGGTCCGTGGAACTAAGACTCTTGACTTGATCAAGGGTGAATTCCCCAAGGGCAAGTACTTATTTGCTGGTGTGGTTGATGGAAGGAACATCTGGGCCAATGATCTCTCAGCCTCTCTCAGCACCCTGCAGGAGCTTGAGGGCATTGTAGGCAATGGTAAAGATCTTCTTTGGACTTTTTTTGGCATACCTAGATGACATGGTTATCGATGACTAATAAATGTTTACTCCTTGCAGACAAGCTGGTTGTTTCTACCTCTTGTTCACTTCTTCATACCGCTGTTGATCTTGTTAATGAGAACAAGTTGGACAAGGAAATTAAATCATGGTTAGCATTTGCAGCCCAAAAAGTTGTCGAAGTGAATGCATTGGCCAAAGCTTTGGCCGGTGAAAAAGATGAGGTATTACTCTATAATCTGAGAAATTTAAAATTTCATGGAGACTACGAAGCATGAGATATGATTAGGAAGTTAGCTTTTGTAACTTTGGGAGTTTTTTGCTGAGGTTTAAAAGGGATCTGTATCACCTTATTTGTTTCCCTTTTTTACCAACTGCCTTAACTGAATTTGGAATTTGTGGCTATATGGCTTTTGAATTTGTTTATAGCACTGGTTTATGTAGTTTTGTTTTGTATATAATTGTTTCACGTTTCTTAATCCACCTAGACTCAATATTTTACCTCTCTTTTTCAGGCTTTCTTCTCTGATAATGCTGCTGCTCAGGTCTCAAGGAAGTCCTCCCCAAGGGTGACAAATGAAGCTGTTCAAAAGGCGGTGAGTATTCATTTATGTTCCCTTTGCTTTCGTGTCTTAGAAATTCTAGTGAAGAATTCTTTTGTTATTAATGTCTTAGAAAATCTTGGGAAGAATTCTTTTGTTATTTACATATCTTATCCTTACTTTTCCCAGGCTGCTGCTTTGAGAGGTTCTGAACATCGTCGTGCTACAAATGTTAGTTCTAGACTTGATGCCCAACAAAAGAAGCTGAATCTTCCAATCCTCCCAACCACCACCATTGGATCCTTCCCACAGACTGTGGAATTGAGAAGAGTCCGCCGTGAGTACAAGGCTAAAAAGTGAGTCAATATGGTAGTTTTAGGTTTTCTTAATGCTGCAAATTAATTGTCAGCATCTGTAATATAGTCTTTGTATTTTTTCAGGGTTTCTGAGGATGAATATGTCAAAGCCATCAAGGAGGAAATTAAAAAGGTTGTTGAACTCCAGGAAGAGCTTGATATCGATGTTCTAGTCCATGGAGAGCCTGAGGTAGTTTTTCTATTTATAAAATCTATATTTTTTTGTGCTTACATGTAGTATTTTTCAACTAAGCGTTGCTCATTCATATTGTAGAGAAACGATATGGTTGAATACTTCGGAGAGCAATTGTCAGGTTTTGCCTTCAGCGCAAATGGTTGGGTGCAATCTTATGGATCTCGATGCGTGAAGCCACCAATCATCTATGGTGATGTGAGCCGCCCCAACCCAATGACCGTCTTCTGGTCCTCTACCGCCCAAAGCATGACTTCCCGCCCAATGAAGGGTATGCTTACAGGACCTGTGACCATTCTCAACTGGTCCTTTGTCAGAAATGACCAGCCCAGGTACGGATCAAAGATGACTCCTAAATGTCAATATGGAATTATAGCCAGTTTGGGATTGCTTTGCCAGACTCATGTCCCAAAAGCTCTATTTTCAACATTTTCTTTTGATGCAGTTTTTGGCATTAGGAAATCAATAGCAAACAGACCCTAATTATTTAGTATTAAGAGTCAAAATCTGTTGTTCAATGCCAAAATATGTTATTTTTGTGATAAGTTGTCCAACAACAGCTCTGACAGCAATACCAACGTGCCCTTAATATTCAAATTCAGTTTAACTGATGGATCTCCAATTTTGTTAGATTTGAGACCTGCTACCAGATTGCTTTGGCCATCAAAGACGAAGTCGAAGATCTTGAGAAGGCTGGCATCAATGTTATCCAGATCGACGAGGCTGCTTTGAGAGAAGGGCTACCTCTTAGGAAGTCCGAGCAAGCTTTCTACTTGGACTGGGCAGTTCACTCCTTCAGAATCACCAACTGTGGAGTACAGGACACCACTCAGGTCTATATAATCAATTTATTTTATCAGTTATTTATTATTTAATTTTTTGCTGATATTATTCTCATTGTTCAGATCCATACCCACATGTGCTACTCCCACTTCAATGACATCATCCACTCGATCATCGACATGGATGCTGATGTGATCACCATTGAGAACTCTCGCTCTGACGAGAAGCTCCTCTCGGTGTTCAGGGAGGGAGTGAAGTACGGTGCTGGAATTGGACCAGGTGTCTATGATATCCACTCTCCGAGAATACCATCAACTGAGGAGATTGCTGACAGAATCAACAAGATGCTTGCAGTTCTTGAGAAGAACATCTTGTGGGTTAACCCGGATTGTGGGCTCAAGACCCGTAAGTATAAGGAAGTCAAGCCTGCCCTCAGCAACATGGTGGCTGCTGCCAAGCTCCTCCGCACCCAACTTGCCAGCGCCAAGTGAGTTTTTCGGGATATACCGATTCGGTTGATTCGATTTAATTATTGATTCAATAACTTTGTTTTTATTATGAAATAGTAGGCATTATATGCCCAGAGGGCCATTTTCCGCTTTTCTGTTTTTTTGATATATTGTACTATGCTTTCGTCTTTGGTTTTACCAAAAACTGCTAAGAATATCTTGTGGTTGAAAATCAATGAAATGCCGTTACCAGTTTGTGCATGAACTGCTTCGCAATTCTATTATTTTCTCAGCCTCAGTAGTAGGGATAGGGATCACTGAACACTATATTTTAAGTTTTGATGCAAAAAATAAAACGTATTACGATTTTTTAGTTTACATATATATTTCAAACAAATTCGGCGAAGTTGAGTTGGTAAATCATGTGAATATGACGGCAAAGTGAACACCCAGACAAACTACCAATCAATCCCCGTTTCTATTTCGGACTGCTCACAACGAATAGTCTAACGAGTTTGAGGGCCTGAGAGCAGACATGTATGGCATTTCACTTATTGTACATGGTTGTGGTCGGTTCGAAACCCCTAGATGCCAAAGGCGTCCTTGGGATGATCTCGTAGTTTCTACGGGTGGAGATAATAGGGCCGGTCCATGGATTTTCCTCCTTTTCCCACATTTCGGTAAAGCGATGAAGGGAGATAGGGAAGTTTTTCGAAAGGGCTAACTTGATCCTCTTCCCTAGAGATTCAGGATGAGGGACCTAGGAGAGGGCCGCTAACTCCAACTATCATCCATATTAGATCTGACCATTACATTCTTGACAGCTCACATGTCTCAGTAGTCTTTTAGTGGCAAGATTCGGTCTGTATTTTTGCAATAACATGTTGTGCCCAAAAGACCGGTCTAGTGGAATAGAAAAACCAATTGACCTATAAATTCATATCAATTTATACTATTTGGAACTTTCCCTATTTATTTCACCGTAACAAATGTACAAAGCACTTTGAATTCTTGATTGATTAATTTAGCAAATCATGGCTTTATCTGTTGTGGGTCTAGCCCAAATGATAGTCAAATTTCTGGTTTAACATGAGGTAGCCCAAAGGGTAGTCAAAGTTGTTGACCGATATTTTCATGAGAGGTAAGCGTACCCAATGGGAGGTACCCAAATGGTGATCAAAGTTCTTGATTGATATTCTCATGAGAGATAATATGTCCATTATTTCGATTGGCACAGAGATTCAACATTCTTTAGATTTAGACAGTATGGACTAAAGTAAAATAATTCGTTAAATTATTTAAGCTTTTTTTATTATAAAGTCATGGATATCTGTTGCAACTCTATTTTAGGGTCAATCGGGAATAACTTATCTGTAATTACAGAGGTAAGGTTACTTACACCCGATCCCCTTAGCTCAAACATTAGGGTAATGTTGTTCTTGTTGTATTCTCATGAGTAGGGTTGAAAGTGGGGCTTATCGGGGCGGGAAATGCATTCCCCATCTCCATTTCCATTAAGGTTTCGGGAAAAAATTTTTCCTCATCCCCATCCCCATTAAGGATTCGGGGAAAATTTTTTCCCTGCTTCCAAATTAGGGATTCCCCATCGAGGAATCCCTTATTCCCCGTTAACAAAAAAATATGCTAATTTTTTTTGTTAAAGTAACATAAACTAAAAGTACTTCATATGGATACGTCGAAAAAATTGATATAAGTTATATAATTAGTAAAAATAATTAAGTAAAACTAAAAACAATACAATATAATTAATATCAATTAAATTGTAAAATCAATTAGATGATTAATGAAATGGTGTTGAACATTAGTTTTCAAGTATATTGTCACTTTTTAATATTAATATATAGTTATTAATAATTGTAAATATTATATTATTATATTTTACAATCTAGTTCTAAGCTTAATCAAGAAACTTTTGTAAGATAATGGACAGTACTTATAAAAAATAAAAAATTAAATTTATTATCGAGTTCGGGGATTTATTAGGTTTGAAGACATAGTCCCCATCCCCATCCTCATTAAGGATTCGGGGATTAAAAAATCTTTATCCCCACTCTATGGGAATTATTATCGAGGATTCTCCATCCCCATCAAATTTAGGGAATCCCCGCCCCACTTTCAACCCTACTCATAAAAGATAAGTGTGTCCATAGATAACCGAATAGTATACTGAAAATGTAAATATCCTACATCTAATTATTTATTTGTATTTTCTCAACTTGCGATGTACACATTTTATTATTAAAAAAGAGTTAATCTCTTCTTATGTGACTGACTCCTAATCACCTTAATAGATACCGAGAACAATAATAGTTATTATTATTATTATTATTATTATTATTTTGGTAAATAAATAATATTATTGATTGAAAATGAATGAAACATATATAATATAAGGATTGAGATTGTCTACGGTTAGATCTTCAATTGTTGAGTAAATTTGTAAATCAAGATCATGCTCTAATTTTTTCAAATAAAAAGTTAATAACAATTATATGAAAAAATAGAGCCGTCCATTTTCTACTGCAAATGTAAACAGTACTGCATTTGATTTGATTTTAATAAAATTACGTACACCATCGTGCATGTACTGCATCTATAGGCTTTTGCAAGTACTATATAGTGCTAGTACTAGTAGTACTTTTCTTAATTAACCTAAAACTAGCTATTTATATATATACACAACTGAATCTGCTCTTCTTATATCACCTAACTACCTTATCACATATTCAAAAACCTCAATCCCAATATATGCCAAATCTGTTGCTTTCGTGATGGAAATAAAGAAGAGACTTGTGCTGCAAAATCAATGGAATTGGTGGTGTTGGTAAGACTATTTTGCAAGGTAATCAATTTTTCAAAATTTCCATAGTTGAATTTTACGATTGCAAAGAGAAACTCTTAACAAGAAATTTTACGTTGAAATGTGAATTCTTTTTAAGTACTTAATAGTTAAGAGATTTACAAACCCGACCCCATAGTTCTTTATTGGAAATTTTCATAAAATTTCTCCCGTAACAGTGTTCTCGTACTTTGTCCAATCCAGTTAGACAGACCAAAAACACCCGAATTCAATGATAAGAATGGTCTGAATGATGCAAAAAATCTAATATAAGCTGATCCATTAACTACCCATTGACTCGACCAATTGAACTGATGGCCTATTAAATGGGATGAGTTAATTCATTAATGTAATTACTAAAATTTTTTTAATGTTTAAATAAAAATCTATCAAATTGTAGCATATAATATCTAATCGATTCAAAACTTTAATGAGATTATTTTCAATTAGTTTTGTATTCTTTAATGACCATTTTTTCAATTTTTTATTTAAAAATTTTGTGTAATGACTTTAAAAATTTGATAGTTAAATTTATATTTAATCTCAAAACCAATAATTTGATACTTGTAAATTTTAACAATCTTAGGTTTTGGTTTTATTATTTGCTTCCCTTTTTATTTTTTAACTTTTTGATCTTGTGATAAATTAGGGTTAGCTTTATTTAGTTTTCAATACAAAAATAATTAGTTCTTTTTGGTAATAATAAAAAACAATTAGTTTGCTCATTATTTTTTACTTAGTTTTCAATATAAAAATTATTAGTTTACTAATTAATAAATAATAAAAATTATGCGTAAATATTAGAATGTGAAGTAAATATTCATCCACTAATGTTGATCATATTATATCATATTTTAATCTTTAAAAATATAAATTTTTTTAACAGTTTTAACTAATATGTTGAACTCTGATTTGACCTCAGTTGATTTATCGGCCCTTAATCCTCTACCATCACCGGGTTGAGAGGCTGGATTGGATCTGACAACCATACCTCATACATTATTATGAAGTTATATTTACACAGTTTATTTTTCTCAATATGATCACTTTCATTTTGTAATGAATTATTTTTTTTGTCAATAGGAAAACCAAATTATATACACATGAGCTACAAAACATGATGTGGAGCTCACAATGTGTATAAGATTGGAAAGGAAAGAAGAGCCATATATGAAATCAGAATTATGGTAATCATTTCCCTATTCAATACATGATTTTAGGATGCTATTATAGAAATGTATTTATCTCATATTTATTTTCTATTCAATAACCTTCCTTTTGTAAAGATTTATTTCCTTTCATCTCATTGTACATTAGTGTAATATCAAATGCAATATACACTAAAATTTAATCATTCTTCCGATTCTCTTATTTTTCGTCTCCAATGTGATTTATAAAGTTAATAAAAGTTGCCTTCTTTGAGGAGCTCTGAGTTTATGTTTGTAAGTTTATTTTCATTCTTTATTCAAATTTTAACATGGTACTAGAGCAGGTTTTTAGTTCCTACAAAAATAAAAAATAAAATAGATAGAGAGAAAAGAAAAAAAAAGGAAAAAAGGTGGTGTTTTGTTGTGGTGTTTGGTTTGAGAGAGGAATCTTGGTTAAGCAAATCAAATACCACAATTGAAGTTTAAGGTAAAAATACCTTGAATAGACAAGCTCAAATCCGGTTTGAGAAACCTGTTAAAACACAAAAAAGGAGATGAAGTAGAAGCAAGCCGGTTCTGAGCCGAAAAGTAGGGCGGTGGGGAAACGTAAAATCAACAAATATTCCAAGCCGAAAAGAAGAGCGGTGAGGAAATGAAAAATCAACAAATATTCCGAGCCGAAAAGAAGGGCAGTGAGGAAATGAAAAATCAACAAATATTCCAAGTCGAAAGAAGGGCGGTGAGGAAATGAAAAATTAACAAATAATCCGAGCCGAAAAGGAGAACGGTGCGGAAGTTTGCAAAGGCATGATTTTGCCATAAAATTAATGGAGCCGAAATGCTCTAAAACTATGATTAGAGCCGAAACGCTCTAAAACTATTGGAGCCAAAATGCTCTAAAATTATGATTGGAGCTGAAATGTTCTAAAACTACAAATAGAGCCGCAATGCTCTAAAACTATTGGAGCCAAAATGCTCTAAAACTATCAGAAGCACAATCTTCTAAAACTATGATGAAGGGAGGCGAAATCCTCTAAGACTATAACAAGTGAATACGCAATTTCCTATTCAAGCAATGGAATGCTATCAGGATCTATCAATGAAAAATGTGGATGTTCAGTTATGTTCTTTTGAGCAAGTTGAGCGTTGGAAATCCCACTATTCAACTTGAGGGGGATGTTAGAAAGGAAAGATTGATCTAATTTGGAATAAGATTATATTTTTTTGGTAATATTTACAAGTATCTTCATTGAGATAATCTTGTCCGGGGCTTAATAACAGTTAAAGCTCCTCATCCCTGCCAACAAGTGTATTTAGTGGGATTTGAATAAGATTTTATTGAAAAGGAAAGAAGAGCCATATATGGAATCGGAATTATAATAATCATTTCCCTATTCAATACCATGATTTCATGATGCTATTATAGAAATGTCTTTATCTTATATTTATTTTCTATTCAATAGCCTTCATTTTGTAAAGATTTATTTTCTTTCATCTCATTGTACTGCTATATATAGTAGTGTAATATCAAATGCAATATACACCAAAATTTAGTCATTCTTCCAATTCTCTTATTTTTCAACTCCAATGTAATTTCTAAAGTTAATAAGAGTTGCCTTCTTTGAGGAGCTCTGAGTTTATGTTTGTAAGTTTATTTTTATTTTTATTTAAATTTCAACATAAGCAGGGGGCAACAGGTTGCGAAGTGAGGTAACTACCTCACTCTAACCATAGAAAACCTACACATATATGCACCAGAGCTTTGTCGCTACCATTCTACCTATTGTTGTTGTTGGCATTCACTTGTAATTCTCTATTTATCTAAAGTTAATTATGTCCATTTTTATTTAAACAAAATATAATTAAGTTTTTTGGAAACTGAATAACATAAGAATTAGGTTTATTTTTTTAAGAAAATGGATGGTATAAAAACTACAATAGATGGGAAACAACTAAAGGCGGTGAAAAAGACAACCACACCCCGTTACCTCATCCAAAAATACAGCCCGAGCAAAAAAATGAGCAAGAACATTAACATCATGCAACACCAAACTATTAACCCAAGCTTGAAATGTTTGTGATAAGTTTAGAAATGGTACACGGGGGCTCCCATTAATTTAAAGCAGTCGAGCTATCAATACTTCCAACATTGTCAAGTAGCCCATGTCATGTAGGCATCCTTTGCTGCATATTTCGGGCAACAGTATTATTATGAACAGATGCAGCCCATCACTTCCATTCTTAGTTGACTTCCACAAGACATTCTCCATTGTACCGAGGTTGAAACACCCACCATGTTAACTGATCTCGGTTGCATATACATCTTTTGCCACACTACTTTGTTATGGGTCATCCAAATGGCCCATAACATAAAGAACATTTGCTGCAATAAAACATAAGCTTTCTTACAAAGCCAACCATCAATTATATTCACAATTAGAATTTTCCCTTAAAATTTAATAGAATAATCAAAAAGTCCCCAAACCCGGCGAGCATAAGAGCAATGAAACAAAATATGCGATACTGATTCTATCTTGAGAAAGCAAATAGGACATAAAGCATTAACAACCACATGTTGTTGCAATAAATTTTCTTTAACTGATAAAACATTCATACTAAATTGCCAAAGGGCAACATGAAACTTAGATGGAAAATTTAGTTCCAAAGCTTATTCCACCTAATTTGGATAGATGACATAGTAGAAGACTGAGAGCACAACAACACACGGTAAACACTCTTAATCCCATTGGGTTCATGAAACCAAAAAGGGACATCCAAGCAAGGATACTAAGTGGTGTGCAAAGGATTACATGAGCTTCATTTTAATTAAACAACTCATCAAACTGAGATTCCAAATCATTATTAAGAATAAGCATGACTACAAATTTATTTTCTAGCCGTTGAGAATTGATTCAAAATAGTTTTAAATTAGATTTTGTGTTATTTATTATTTAGTTATTATGAGTTTGAATTAGTCATTTATTTGATTTGATAAATAAGTTTGTTTAGGATTTTATGTTATTTTGATATTTTTAGGCCTATATAAAGAGACTTAATTGTTAAAGATGATCAACTTATAAATAATAAAGTTTGAGTCCAAAGTTCTCCATTTTTTCTGCTAAAAAATCCAATAAGTGGTATTAGAGCCTATTTGTTCTTGAGGGACCTGTGAGTGATTTGAGGGAATAAAAATGTCAAGCAATAATTCGTTTTCCTCTCCTCCAATCTTTAATGGTGAGAATTATCAAGTTTGGGCCATCAAAAAGAAAACTCATTTGAGGGGTTTAGGATTATGGTAATAGGTTGAAGCTGAGAGGGAAATACCACCTCTTAGAAACAACCCAACATTAAATCAAATTAGAGCTCACGAAGATGAACAAGCTAAGGCACCAAGAGCCTTATCTCAAATTCATGCTGGTGTTACCAACTCGGTCTTCCTAAGAATTATGGGTTGTGAAGCTGTTAAGGAAGCGTGGGATACATTGAAGCAACTCTATTATGGCAATGATAGAACAAGAAGGATGCAATTGCTCAATTTGAAGAGAGATTTCGAGATGATACAAATGGTAGAAAAGGAGACTCTACAAGAGTTTTCTGACAGGATAATGACGATGATCAATAAAATCAAATTGATGGGTGGAGATCTACCAGATAGCAGAATAGTGGAGAAGGTCCTTGTGAGTTTGCCTGAATGAGGCAAATATTTTATCTCTAAAAGATTCGAGAGAGATCAACACTTTTCATGCGCTTGAACAAAGACATACGTTGAGAAAAGAGGAAACTCAACAAGCGGTTGAAAGGGCTTTAGTAGCAAAGGCCCCGTCTTCAAATTATGTTCATTATAAATGTGGCATGTCTAGCCACAAGGAAGAAAATTATTGGTACAATCTGAAGACTCAATGTTACAAGTGCAAGAAGTTTGGGCCTGTTCAAAGTTTTTGTCAAATGAAGATCAAAGAAAGGGTTAATTTGACACAAGAAACTTAAGAAGTAGAAATGTTGTTTTAAATTGGTGACATGTGTCAAGAGAAGTGCTCCAAATGTTAGATGGTGGAAGAGTACATCATCAAAGAGAATAAAAAGATTTTGAATCAAGAGGGAATGTTAAGAATTGATTCAAAATAGTTTTAAATTAGATTTTGTGTTATTTATTATTTAGTTGTTAGGAGTTTGAATTAGTCATTTATTAGATTTGATAAATAAGTGTGTTTATGATTTTATGTTATTTTGTTATTTTTTGGGCCTATACAAAGAGGCTTAACTGTTAAAGATGATGATCAACTAAAAAATAATAAAGTTTGAGTTCAAAGTTCTCCATTTTTTCTGCTAAAAAATCCAACACTAGCTCATTTCCCACACTTTCCATTAACATAATTCTATCTTCACTTTTTACCCAATCATCATTAGTAACCTTGATCAAGGACCCATCCCCCTCTCCCCAACAAATATTTTCTTTCAATAGAGTCATTGTTGAGAAAATAATATGTCTCACAAAGCTCGGAGAGCTCGATAACCCAGCCTCCATAACTGAGCCACATTTAAAATAACGTGACCCAAAAATTCGATTGATTATTGAAGTAGGGAAAGCTAAAAGCTGTTGTGGAGCGGGCATTTTTCGGATTGAAAATGTTTTAATAGAAAATGTTGGTCTATAGGAATAAATTCTAGAAAATACGTGACAATTAATTTTCATAAATAGAAAGATAAAATAATTGCCAAAATAGGTAGGGTTTTACTAGTCCTGATTCTAAAAATAAGTATATCATATTATAAAATATAATTATATAAATAATTATACAAATAATAATGACGTTCATTATAAGAAAATATAAATATATTTATTCATTTTCTAATAAAAATAGAATCGCCATCCGGTTCAGCTCACCGAAAATTATGGTATACCGATCTAAAATGGGATTTTAATACCAAAAGATGAGATTCTGGGTTCGAATAAATAGTTACTAATCACACTTTTTATATTTGAAGACTAAATTGAATTTGATAAATGCATCATGGGTTTAATTGAAATAAAATAAATACGAAAAGATAGAGATACTTTACAGCGGATTTCCAAGCTTTGGTGGTATCGATATGACCCTGCCTATTTTCCTACAAGCTTGATCTTTTTGTTAATGCAATTTAATGGAAATGTGCAAATAAATAAGCTAAAGAAAATAATAAATAGCGAGTGAGAAGAAAAATTAACATAGATGAGAGAGATCAAAATAAAATGAGAAAGTTGGCTTTTCAACGATATTACCCTCAGTTTACCTTTTCGTTTGTCCAGGATGATGTGAGAGCCGGTTAGGAACCGTACTTGTCGTTTTGAGGTCTTGTATAGATTGAATAATTAAATCAACACTATGAATTCCTAATGTTGATTTGTGGGAGATTTTGATGATATTTCGGCTTTAATTCGATACCATGGATATCGAAAACCCGAGAGTGAATTTTGGCAGTATTTCGGCTGTAACTTGATACTATGAATTCCAAATATCGAATTTCAGGGAGTATTTTGGCTATGACTCAATACTATGAATTCCAAATATTGAATTCCTATAGTATTTTGGCTGTAGTTTGATATTATGAGTTCCAAATATCAAACTTCCGAGGAGTGATTTTGAAATTTCTGCAGAGATCTGAGGGGGCACTTAGTTCGGGGAACCGAAGTGTCAGTCCCTGTGCAGAGTTTCAAGGAATAACTAGTTCAGGGAATCGAGGTATTGGTTTTCTAGGGAGATCTCAAGTGGCTTGAGTGACTCCGGCAGAGTTTCATGGTATTTTTGGGGATTTCTATACCGAGTATGGATAAGGTATAGACAAAGGATAAGTGAAGGGATTAAATGCCTTCTTTTTCTCTCTAAACGTGAAATTTCTCTCTCTGGAATCTCTCTCTATACTTAGAATGAATAGGTGATGTTCATTGTTGGAAATAGGGAGGCAAGATGGCTATTTATAGCCTGTTGAAATTATCCGATTGAGTATTTTCCAGGGTAAAATATCCGATCGATTAATTTCTGCCTAATCCGATTATTCAAAATAGTGAATTAGAAAAATACTCGGTCGAATGAAATTCAAGGAAAATATCCAATCTGTTATTTTCTGCCTAATCCAAAATAGTGTTTGTAAATTATCCGAATGGGCAATTACCACTAGAGGGAAACTACCCAATCAAACAATTTCCATGGTTGACATTTTTTTAGGGCAATGAAAGCCCTATAGTCAGAGATGGAAACTTCTGAATCTAGCTTTGCCAACTTTTGAGTGTCATGGGGATATTTGAGCTTTTTGAGACATCTCGGGGATTCTTGATACTTCGAAATGAAATTGCCGCACAAGGAAGACTTTCAAGAATCATATTATGATATTCGAGGAATATGAGAGATTTTTGGAGCTAAGGAAAGGAAAGATTTTACAACTTTGGTTCCATTTTCGGTTCTTTGTCTGATCGCTGTGACGAATAAGGTTTATATTATCATCAGGCTAGAGAGGACCGTCCTAATAGTTTGCCCCTCGCATACATGAATTTTATATGTGAAATTTGGTCGTATGCGAAGCAAACCAAAACATTTTGTGTGAATGCATGAGTTGATATTTTAATCGACAAATTTTGAAACAAAATATTTTGCCCCTTCGACTAAAATATTGAGAAAATTCTTTTTGCGAAAATTCTTGAGAATAAAAAAAAATGTCAGGGATATCAAAAATAATATAACCAATATCATTTTTGAAATGTAATAAAGTTAGAAAAATGCATGCTAATGCGTGCAAAAATATTCTGTGGTCCGCCCATTTTAGAAACAATTTTAAAAATGCAGAAAAGAAAAGAAATAAGCAAAAACAAAATGCTGGGGAAAATACCCGGTCGGGTAGTTTCCAGATACATTTGAAATTAATAAGGATAAGGACTATTTGTTACATGTCGGATGGACTGACTAATAAGCACTAAGGAGAAAATATCCGGTCGGGTAATTTCCCTAGAAAATAGTCGATCAGCTGATTTCCTCAGACTATAAAAATCCAATTCGGGAGTGAGACATTCACAACCTTGTTCTTCTTCTTCTCTTTCAATTTTTCTAGCAATTTTTCAGCCTTCAAACCACAATCAACCATGTTTTCTTTCACTTTCTTGACTCTTGCTTGACTCCTACTTTGATTTTTTAGAGTTTCAATGTATTGTAAGTTGTACAATACCCGATTAGTGCTCCCTGTTAACCAAGTGCTTGCGATAGAGCAAATCGATGGCGAGAACACCGATGTTTGCATAGTTTGGGTTGAGACTCATTATCGACTTCCAACGAATAAGAAGTATCACAAAATAGGAGTAATCGATACGATTCCTTTGGCTTTGGACCTAGATAATCACCTTTCTCGAGTTTGAGTAAGTTCCTTCATCTTCTTGATTTCAATTTCGTTGAAAATTGAATTAGAATGCCGTGCTAGAACTTTAGGGATTGAACTCTGATTTGAAATTTGCATGATTTAGGGATAAGAATCAAAATCTTGTGATTCAAACTAGACTTGATGATCTTTGGTCATTTTGATAAATCTTGCGAAACTTGATGAATTTAGTTCCACTTAGATTAGTTTAGGCCTTGATGAATGCTGCATTCTACTGTATTGTTGCTAGAATTCTAGGATTTTGGATAAAATTTGATGCAGAGATTTTGACATGCTAGGGAAAACTGTGAAATACAGTTTCTGTGAAAACTACCTGATCGGGTAATTTCCTATACAAAATATCCAATCGGCTATTTTCCTCAAAAGGTTGATTTTTGCCTTTTGTGCTTGAA
This sequence comes from Euphorbia pulcherrima, assembly GCA_947683365.1. Lineage (NCBI taxonomy): Eukaryota > Viridiplantae > Streptophyta > Magnoliopsida > Malpighiales > Euphorbiaceae > Euphorbia > Euphorbia pulcherrima. Next base: position 38,748,466 of record CANTUS010000008.1, on the reverse strand, counting down.
CAAGATTGTACATCCTTTGTTTGATTATTTCACCTTCACGGGTGCATAAACATGACGGAGGTCCCGTTCAATTTACCCATAAATGGTATGACAAGCTTACACCGGGTGCAAAAGCTATCGTTGATCGAAATTGCATCGGTCGATTGGTGCAAAAAGTTTCTTATCATAAGAAATACATCTATCCACATTTGGAGAATGGGATTGTCTCGCCTTTATTGAGCAGGTGGTCGGTTACGACTCACATGCTTCACTTCAAGTGTGGGGAGTTTACAATTACTCTAGTGGATTTCTGTGTTGTCACCTGTCTTTCTTTCGATGGGACCATTATCCACTTTAACTGCTGTCTTTCAGTCTTGAATTTTGATGATGATTTTGTGGAGAGACTCATTAGGTTTGTCGATCGTCCGGGACAAGGCAAGATTTTGACAGCCAAGTTGATGAAATATTGGATGGGTAATGCGCGACCTCAAGATCGGCTTAGGTAAGAAGCAAGAGATTTTCTTGCTGCGGTTCTATCGTGGTACTTCTTTCATACTGGGGCATCAACTATGAACCTCAATCTTTTAACAAGTCTGATTGACCTAGATAATTTTGATTCTTATTCCTAGGGAACAACTGCATTGGCACAGATGTACCTTGCTCTCGATCAATTTGTGAGGAATAGGATCCTGTAATTCAAGTCTTCTTTGATTGTGCTCGGGGTACAATCTTAAATTTTAACCTAGATGGTCTTTATGTTTGGACTGCTTTCCGACTTTCGCTCTCCTTTTGAAGATTTGGTTCTATAAGACAAATATTTTAGAGATGACGTCACTGGCCAGGACATTAGATCATCCGTACTTTCCCCACTTTCCTCACTTTTTTGAAGTTTGGGATGAAAAAGGTCGTGATAAGATTCTAACTCACCTTTGAGAGCTCACTACCATAGATGTAAGCACCTAAGCTTGGTTTATCATTCCTTTGTCGAAAGTGACATGTGAACTGGTTGTGCCTTTTCTTGTGCAGATTATCACTTTGCCTTGGCTTATAAAGGAAATTTTAGAGGATGACTGGACTGACAAGATGAAGAATGCTAGGCCTTTTGTCCATAAGCGCTTGATCATAGAGAGTCTTCACTCACAAGAGTGGTATTTAGGAGAGCATATCATTGGGTGTGACCTCGACACTCATTATCGATTAGTTCCACCTGAGCTTCCTACTTAGCTATTGTTTCCCAGTGATGTCCCTAGGTATAATGAACTGTGTGGGAATGGGGTTGTAGTGATATTAGCAAAAGTGACTGGCCAATACAATGAGTTTTGTAAGCGGTTACTGAGATGGCCTACTGTTGATCCTGCATCAGTCAAGGCACGTGGTGGTGGCGATGATCCTGGTGGTCCTTCTCTGAGAGAAAAAGTAAAAGACTGGCATTTCATGAATTATGCAAACATGATTGCAAAATGTATTTTGCTGATTACTCCTATTTTATTTCAGGGTGACTACCAGGGTCGAAAAAGAGGTAGAGGTGTTAGTGTCGGAAGCTCCAGGTCTTCTTTCTCTGCGGGTCAATATTAGGGTATAGTGACTAGTCATAGGATTCTTAACCTCAGCTAGATGCGCATGTCCCTTTTTAATACTGATGGCATCATTTACGATCGTGTGGTAGATCTAAGCCAAGAGTTTGCAATGCTCTGTTCTCCTCCCAATGCCACTCATATAAGAAGCTTTAAGGTATTAAATTTTCATTGAACTATGTCTGACAAGCGAGTTAATCGCAGGTTCCAGTGGAGGATAACATTAGGGATGGAAGAATGATCCTTTCCATGGATGAGGCCATACAGAATGACAATTTCACCATAAGGGTACATTTTCTGCTTTAAAATGCAATGTTATATGAATAAATGAATGCAATGCATGTAACACATGTTACATTTTATTATTTCCAGGGTCTCATCCAGATGTTATCCTTGGAGAATGAGGATTTGCCTGACAAGCAGCAGAGTACATGAATGCTAGTAGTAGTCAGACCAGAGCGGTTATCTCTTTTGATCTATTCACATATCCTCGACCTGGTTATCAGGGTAGTAGATGTAGGTCTCTCTTTTTAGCTATTAGGGATTGGATTTTTGGCCATATATAGGGCCTTCTTTTAAGTACATTGCTACAACTTGCTTTTTTTTTCCTACGTTTGATGCTTGAACAATTCGAACAATTTGATAATTATCCACTGTTTAGCATATTCCTCTTTTTTCATGATTTTAAGTTTATTGGGGTAATCTGCCAGATTTTGGCAGATTGCTCTGTAAACTATGTATAGCAAACTGTCGCATTTTAGGCTTTCCCAATCCCTTTTCGATATCATAATGAATAGCTACAATGAATTTTAAATTAGTTTGAGAAGCTATTTTAACTCTCTGAGCAAGTTCGAATGGGATCTGCTAATGCCGTATGGTTTACATCATATGAGGATTTACCATCAAATATTCATTTATCAGTCTCTGCAAGATGCTGTGATTAGCTTCTGGGATCTGATTGATAATGTTTTTCGATTTGGGGATCAGGAACTTTGCTCAATGTATGAAGAATTTTATGCTATTCTAAAAATTCCTTGTGACCAGAAGATCATAGTCCATGCTCGAATTACTCTGGCAGACTAATGAACTGTTTCAAGCTCCCGTACTATTACAGACAGAGGTTAATTTAAGGTACTGGACTGAGTCTTTCAGACGCTCTAAATGTATGTCGGAGATTGATCCCTTCTGATATGAGTTGGCTGCCGCTTATGTATCTACTGCTGTTAAGCCAATATCTATATGTGACTGGAATCGAGACTTGTAGTTTCGTGCTCATTCCCATGATTGAGCAAATGCTAGAAGGTGCTTCTCCAATAAATGTGGTCTTAGTTAAGACCATGATTTACATGCGATCCGTCCATTATAGAGAAGATAATGTTGGGAAACAAAGATCCGAAAGAAAAAGTTCAAGATAATCCGGATCAAGTTTAAAGAAAACAAAAACCAGTGATTAAAGTAAACAAAAACATGTAGCCTCTAGTCCAAAGATAAGCCATCCGGACATATATTGAAGACTATAAATATCTAAGCAAACAATGGAAGCATCCGATTAAAGTTTGGAAAGGAAATAAATTGTTAACCCTACAAGAACAAGCATCCTAAAGAACTAATTGAATTAGCATCTGAAAAAAGACTTATCCAGAGATATTAGGTCTGAAGACATCCGGAAGACCTAATTATCAAAACAAAGGGAAAATTTCAAAAATACCTTTTCGCTCTCTTTTTGGTCTGAAGTTAAAGATCCCTTTTGCCTTGAAAATAACATCTAGCACGCATTTCAGAAAAGGACAAAAGGTCTGATACAGGAAAGAGAAAAAGGTAACAACCTTTTTAACGTAGACCAATAGAAATAGCGAGTGGAGCTCACACAAAAAGCAGACGGCATAAAAGTTGGTGAATCTATAAAATATAAAGAAAACGATCACTGACAACTTTCTATGCCAATCCTAAAAATTCAAACGGGCCAATTAATGAGTCTAACAAGAAAGATCAATGGTTTCGATAGCTCCACATATTACCTGATCAACGGTGAAGATTCAATTCAACCTCAACAAGAGACAATGACTACATTTATGATCCAAGCCTATAAAAAGGAAGCTTCACAAGTTGAGAAGGAGCTGGTTGATTTGAGAAAGTAAACACAAGAGAATATGTTATTACAATCAGTGATAAAATCCCCCTAAGAAACAAACCATTTCAAATCAGTTTGTAAGAATTCTCAAGTGAGTTATAAACTTGAGGAATTTAAAAACTAAACCCTTGAGAAAAACAAGTTGTAAAATCTCATACTTGGGTGAGTATTGAGATTGGGATATAGCTTAGAGTTGGTACTTTAACTGGGATCTCCCTGTAGGACTTAGCTTAGGTCCTAGTAGAAATCTAAGTGGTATATCCTACTAAAGATAAGAGTACACAACTAGGAGTTGGTGCTTTTAGTGGTATATCCTACATCCGAAAGGGGTTACCATCCAAAGATAAGTTAAGAGGACTCAGCTAGGAGTTGGTGCTTCTAGTGGTATATCCTACATCCGGAGGAGAAGAAATCTCCGGAGACAAATTGTAAGGCTTGATTCCTGCCAGTTGGAAAGGAATCCACTAGTGGAAAAAGCTTGAATTAAGGACACTTCGGGGACTAGAGTAGGTGGGGCCAAACCAGGATAAAATACTGTGTTTGATTTTCTAACTCTTTATTTATTGCACATATTTCATATTTGCATCATCCGGATCTAATATATCCGGAACATATAAAACACGCTACATAAAGACTTTTTAAAGTCTGTTTAATTCTAAAAAAAGGTCATTCACCCCCCCCCTGACCTTATTTAGACCCTTACAGGGACCAACATATAATGTTTGTGGAGGAATAGACTTCTCTTACAATTATAGCTCTTCGACAAACTAGATATCTTGAGTGTTCCTGAGATAAGATTTGATCCAAGTGGATTCTGAGCGCGATTCTCTCTTGTTCAGCATGTGGATAATGATAAGGATTATACCAACTATATGACCACTGAATGGGTTAATAGGATTCAGTCACACACTATCATGGGGATTCACTGGATCTGCCCCTGGTGGGAGATTTCTCATGTCACAACGTTCGTTGCTTTCGGAGGTTTGGTGCTCTTGGGCTTGAATGACAGTACTTTCTACTTGCCTGGATGTCTATGTACGCAATACGACCATTCTTATAGGTTCCTAGAATCATTGTGCTCTACCAGATGTCTCGATTTCACTTGCACACTACAGTGCAGGTATCTAGAGAGGTGAAATAATCGAGTGCAAGTTCCAATGAACTACACTACTTCCTTCGATATCCGCTCGGATGCCGCTTATAAGCGTTGGCTCAGTTCCATCAGGGATTTACCCACTACTGAGGAGAGGAAAGAGATGACCCGGCGTCTTTACTCTTGTATGGCTAGTGCTAGCCATTAGATCGTTCGGCTTGAAATAAAAGAAGAATATTTTCCTCTCTTTTTTTCTTTTTTTCTTTGACTCTATCTCATGTAATGTAAGATATATAATAAATGATATATGCTTATGTATGAATTTCCTTTAACAATTTATGTCCATTTAGCGCACATATGTTATATTTTCATTACCATGATGTTATCAAAAAAGAAAATTCATTACTCAAAGAAGTAAATGGTACAAGTTTCTGGATTACTGTCCATTATCATCTAGGGTTTCGAGATGGATTTTACCAAACACTACACTTGATATTTTAGTCCTAATTTTTGCCTAAAATCTCTCCCTAGCTCTTAGTAGACTTATTTACTTATTATATATTTTTAGACGAAGTAACGTTTCAGCTTATCCCGATTTATAGGATTCGTGAACTTATTATCTTCCATGTCCATTATCCTCACAGCACCTTTGCTGAGAGTTTGCTTCACCATGTATGGGCCTTCCCAATTAGGTTGAAATTTCCCTCAAGCATCTATGTGCGTTTTTCGAGATTGCTTTAATACTAAGTCTCCTGCCTTGATCGGTTGATTCTGCCATTTCACCTTCCGGTTGTAGATCCTAGCCATTCGCTACTGATAAGCTTGAAGATTTGTGAAAGCTTCTAAAAGCTTCTTGTCGATGAGATTCAATTCTTCATATCTCGCTCGTGCCCACACTATGCCATAGATGGCCTATTGAAAAGGAACCAAAAAAGGGTTGCTTGAAAGAGTTGCACTTGTGATGAAAAATTGGAACTATAGCTACCCTTTATCAAATTTATTGAAAAGGGTAGCATTTGATATCAAATCCTAAAAAAATCCTAGTTTAGGAAATCGTTTAGAAAAGTTTAGCCTAATTGGGTAATGAACAGTGAAAAATGTAGCGGGATGTTATCCCGCTCTTTCTATTCACCAAAATAATTAATAAAAAATATACTAAAAATTAATTAAAATGTAATACATTTACATGACTCCCACCCCCGCTCTCTATCTCAGTTTTGCTTCTCTCTCTCTCTGTCTAACTTAAACGCCGCTGCTCACCTTTCACCGCCGGTGTCATCAACTTCTGCCACTGTCGATTTCTACCGCCTTCATTTTTTGGGTTCAAGTGATCTTTTCCTCTTTCCTTCTCTCATTGTGAGCCTCTTACTCCATTTCCATATTCATTTGATTTTACTCTTCCTGTTCCCCAATTTCAATCTCTTTCTCTATTTTGGACAATTAAAGTCTATAAATTTAGGTTTTACTCTGCTGCTTGTTTGGCCGCCGTTCCTATGGGGATCGTCTCCCCGCCATTGTGCCAGGGAATCGTTTAACCAGATGAATCACTCTATTCCTTATTATGTTAGGGTTTTGATAATTAATCGTGATTGTACTGATTTTATCGATGTTTGAGTTATTTTTTGGGTGATTTTTCTTTTTTGTTTTGTTTATAAAAAAGATGTCGTCGATCAACGTCTAAGTAGTAATTCAATGCCCTAGTGGATGATTTCTTGCCTTCGCTTCACCTTAATAGCTATCTAGACTGAATCCATTCAATTCGACTCCCTCCCCAATCTTTCTGCTTCTTCAAGCTACAATTCGGTAAGGTTTTTCGAGTTTTCCCTTTTTGCTTTGAAACTTTTATGCCTAGTTAGGGTGTTTAGTAAACCTTTGTGTTTCAATTTGGGGAAATAACAAAAATCCTAAGCTATATTTTAAATTTCGTTAAGGATTTGAAATATACTTCATAGGTCCCTCAATTTGCTTTTCTTTTTGCTGATCTGAATGTTGTCATTGATTTATTAATCGTTAAGCTGATGAGGCAGTAAATTCACCATTGGTGACCTCAAATAACCGATGCACTTGATTTGTCAGAGAATCATTGACTTACTGCATAAAATATTGAGGGATTGAAGCTACGTGTAATAGGAAAAATGGTTAGCTTTTTTGGTTCCGCTACATGGGTCTTTAGTAGTGCATCTAACCATGAGGCGACTAGGAAATCTATCTATTTCAATTGAAAAATACATGTGTATGTGTATTTTTGTTCTTGTTCATCGTTAGATTCTTTTATTTGCTATATTAATTATTCAGGTTTATGGCAGATTATTCTAGTAACTTGACATAATTATTTTGGGATTTATAACTTCCCATTTCTTGTCTCTGACATGTTAGATTTGTATGTACCATGTGCTATCATTAAATTAATCCTCTACAGATAACGGATATTCCTTAGTTTCCATTTTGGGTTGATGAAAATCAAGACAAACCCTTCATTGGGGCGAATTTAGTGTGCTTTGTATGCTATTGTTACGGTAAATGCTATGAGACTATCTTCTTCGGTAACTCTTATCTGCAAATTAACACAACAACATGACTACTTAAACAAGTAAGAGCACAACCCCTTTTTTAGGACCCTTCTAAATGTAGCTATCAATAAATTGTAATAAGTTGTAAAGGAATATAAGACTCTTTTTCATGTCAACATGGGGATTAATTTTATAAGACTCTTTTTCATGTCAACATGGGGATTAATTTTTTCTTTTTTTCTAAAAACATAGGGATTAGTTACCGAAGGATATAATGAGTTTATCATAAGGTGTAATAGAGAATTTGGACCATTTGAGCCTGAAAGCTGTGATAGAGAAAACAACGGAATGTAGAAACAGAGGACAACTTTATCATAAGGTAAAATCTTGTTCTTTGTTCCTTTTATATCTATCTGTTTTATTTCTCTCCAATTTTAGCTCCTAATATATGTCCTAGCTTCTATATTTAGGCTTCTCTGGATAGCATAAACCAGGTCGGATGTAGGACGTATATCTAATAGCTAACCTCTGATATTTTAAATGAATGAAAATTTTTTTGTAGTTACTGTTCTGGCAGGCAATAGCAATGAAGCATGGAAACTCCGATGACATGCCATTTTGGCGTTTCTGAAACATTTCAGAAACAGAAACTCTCGGAAACCACTACGATATGTTTTCGGGCAGCTTCCGCAATAAAAAAAAGTTGGAAACTCGTTTCTTCAAATTTCGGAAACCGTTTCCTAGAAATTCCTTCAACCTTATGAGTCAAGTTTGGTTAATTCCAACACTAAACTTCATATGCATTTGTTGTTAAAGTCCCTAATCATATATATTATGTTTGAATTATAATTTTTAAATGCTAAGTGACCTTAATTAGAAGCATATGATTTGATAGGTGTCAAATTATAAATATTTATAGTAGAATTATTTTATAATTAATAAATGTATTTTAAATGTAACTTAATTTAATATTCCATTATTTTACAAAAGAATGAAATTATATGAATGGAAAAGTTATATTTTTTATATTTATAAATGTACCCCTAAATTTTTGTTATTTACACGTTTCCCCACAGTTTCCGAACTTATATTTTTTAGAAATGGCGTTTCCCGATTTCCAGTTCCGTTTCCATTTCCGTATCTGTATCCATTTCAGTTTCTGTGCTACCTAAGGCAATAGATGTTTTCGGCTTTTTCATTTTGCAGATGAAACTGATTCTGGATTCATTTAAAGCGCTCTAACAAAATGTAAGAGTTCTTAAATCCTATGAGAAACTACAACCAGTTTGAGTTCTTGGTCTTGTTACAATCACCTGAACAAATCAAATCAACAATTTGATCACCTGCCATTTGTTGTTATAAAATTTCCACAAACTAGTTATAAAAATTCTGCGTAACATATTCAACATAGGAAACTACCATGTTTTGTTAAAAGGAAAACGTTGTTCCTAAAATTACTTCCAAAGAAAGTTTCAATAAGTGTGCTGATTTTTACTCTTTAGGAAATCAAACTAAAGAAGTAAAAAGATCTTCTACTTAGAGAGGTAAGAACTTTGAAATAACAACATCAACCATTTAAAAGCCGCAGGGTGTTATCGATAGAGCATTGATGTAGTAAAATAATATTAAATTTTACTCAACAGATTGAAGCAATGGAAAACATTATCGACACTAGGATTAGCCTGGCATCCAACCAGAACTCCATTTGCATTGCCCACAACAATCAACTTGAAACCTTCTCAAATAGTTGGCAAGAAATTAATTATTTGCGATGTGTGTTAGCTGCAGTATTAGTTTAAATTTGCTATTTACATGCCTAACAATTTGAATGTGTATCTGTAAGTGTCTAGTTAGTCTGTATCCTTATGTATTTGCTAATATATGTGTCTCAAAGAGGAAAATGTGAAGCATGCATAAAGTTTCTTGCAAGAAAGTGCCAAAATTGGCCTGAATTTTTAAACTGCTTTTGGAAATTGGCAATGAAAGCCTCATAAATTTGGTATGAGCCAATTACAACCTTTAGATGAGGATTAAGGATAGATCCAACCGAACAAGGCCATTGTTAGCTATATTAAGTCACTGTTGTAGCTTCTATTGTATGTATGTTATGAAAAAACAGAAAATTATTAGTGCACATGATAAATTCCTTATGTCAAGTATCTGATATCTCAACTTGTAATCTAGCATTTGGTTACTTTAGTTTGTTTTGATTCTGTTTTATAATCTTTTTTCATTCTATTGTCAATATTCAAAATTTAACTAGTAAATTGCAGCAGTTAAATCAACCAATTGCAAAAACAGGCAGCTAAATTCCTAGTTTTTGTGATTATCTGACATAAAGTTTGGTTAGACATCTAGTGAATCTAGACCCATTTTGTTAAATTATTGGTTTAAATTTGAATCAGAACTGAGTATTATGAAACTCTGGTCTTTCTATTTTTGTTGATTTAGTCCATGATTTTTTTCCATCAAATTTGTTCATTGAAAGAATATTTGTTGGTCCTCTGAAGTCAATACTTAGTTTTTAACATAAATTTTGCAGATGTTCTTGTCCAATATGCTCCAAAACAGTCATTGACATGTCTAAAGCCTGGAAAATGATAGACGAGGAGGTACACAACGCATGCCAAATGTTTTACACTTTTCAATTTCTCAAATATAAAAGAAAATTCTAAAGAGCAGAGGACTATCATTTCAAGAAGGTACTCACTGTAATCTTAAAATCTACTCGCCTTATATATATCTAGTTTAGTACTCTTGTCCTTTATTTGGTACAATTGCTATCCTAAACTAACGCCTTAGTGTGATGATATGCTGTTTCGGCGATAATATGAGTTTTTAGCTATAGGCATAGTTATTAGAGGTGCAAGGCACACTGCGGCGCAAGGGGCAAGGCGCTCCAAGGCACACGCCTAAGAGATGCCACCTCGCTTATTATATGGCGAGGCATGCCTTTGAGAATTATGGAAATAGGCTGAAATTGTAGTTCTGACAATGCTGGAACACAAATGAAAACTTTATGGTTTCCAATATTTACTGGTATTGCTAATAATGTACCTTGTGGGTATATAACCAATCAATGCCAGAGGCTTACACTTCACTGACACTATGAGAATCTCCCATCATGAGCATATTATTAGGCATATTTACTCTTCTTTGACACATCGTCAGATTAATATGAGTCACAAATCTGATTTTCTGGAAGTGAACTTCTTAAATTTGCTGAGTTAATATGAGTTTATTTGGTGAGTAATACCAGAAATTTTATGCTTCAAAGTTTGCCTATGAACTCATGATACAGGGTAATATATATCGTATATATGATTGAACTTTTGGGATTTTTTTAATGGATTAAAAACTTAATTGCAAAAAAACATGTATTATAACCCGCCCTGTTTCAAGCGATTGTTTGGCTTTTAAGTGAAATAGTATTATTGAATTGTGATATAACCTTGCATTTATTATGGTCAAATTGGTTATTGGTTTTGCATTTATTATATGAGTTGGGTCTTATTCATTTCAGGAGTTGAGTAAGGAAGATTTTGATTATGAACCCATTAGGGCTTAGAAGATTTATGCAGCTCTTAGAAATATAGATAGCATTTGCCTAGGTTTTATGATTTATGATTTATGCAGCTTTTATAAACATGTTTATTTTAATGTTAATCCATCTTGAACATGATTCAAATTTTTGTTAAGTGTTTTGTTTAATTACACCAAATGCTATACCCAAATTTTTTTAATGCTCAAGGATATCACTTTGATCTTAAATCTACTCTCCATGTTTACATATCTGGTTTAGTCTTCTTGTCCTTTATTTGGTACTATTGCTATCCTGAACTAATGCTTTAGCGCGATGATATGTTATTTTGACAAGAATATGAGTATTTAGCCATAGGTATAGTTAGAGGCGCAAGGCACACTAAGGCACAAGGGGCAAGGCTCCGAGGCACACGCCTAAGAGACAAAATGTATGTGTAAGTTAAGAAAGGTTATTGCAGTGGATGTTTGCATTTATAAAAGTGTGTCAAGGATCTTGTTTGACATAATTTGTATTTATTTTCTCTATTTTTATTAGCATGCATTGATTGGTCATTGATTTTGATTTTTCTTATCACATATGCAAATACTCAGGATGTCATAATAAGATCGATATAAAAACTTGAAGTTGAAATTTCTTTCTGGCACTGGACTTAATAAGGGACATGAATATCCAAATGCTCATAGACTCTTGCTTGGAAGCATAACTTACAAATTATGATGGAACTGAGTTGGCATCTCGATGTTTACATAGCGAAGATTTGTCTTCTAGGGAAGCAAGGGGATAGCTTCAAGTGTGAAAGATGTGTCTCATCTTATTAGTTATGTACACTATTTTATTTGAACAGATTGTTTGAATTACTTTATATTTTGAACTTGGTCTTTATTATGTATCAAGGATTCTCTTTGTATATTGATTATTAATATAATATCTTATATTAATTAAGGTTGCAACAAACCAGAACTGTATCATGCAATTTTCTAAAAATGGATTGTAGTTGAGAAAGAAAGCGTGAATGAAAAAACGATGCACTAGTTATCAAATGTGTAGCAATTGAAAATGAAACAGTTAAAAAAAGTCCCAAATGTTTTTAAAAAGGTTGCATATATAAGCCAAAGCGTTATTTACAAATAGTTACTTTTAAGTAAAAAAAGGGTTGCCTATGAAAAACCAAACGCCGTTAACCGTAACTGTCTGATGTTTTTACCAACCCCTAAAATGGGTTGCCTATGAGTGTAAAAGGGTTGCTATAGGACGATTAGGTTACCTATTTGCCGAGTTGCTAGATATACAGAAAAGGGTTGCCTAAACGACTTTAGGCAAGGGCGAAGTAACCTACGTTTTTTTTGGCAAAAGGGTTGCTCTTTCCACTGAGGCAACTTTTTTACCCCTTTAAGCAAACCTTTTATTGGGATTGCAGCAGGCCATCAATGGTGTATTGCCACTCACTTTTCAATAGCCTTGGCTCTAATACCACACATAAGGACTTAAAATTTATTTCAGCTGAAAGCACTGCTTTTGTCCCATATACCAGAGAAAATGGAGTCTGTCTTATTGGGGTTCTGATGCTCGTGGCATATGGAAAAATTTGCAGTGATCGAATAATGTTGCTGCCTTCCATATTGCTTCTAAATAAGGTCTCAAAGATTCTTCCTTCAATTCCCAATCACATGTAACTTGCTTAATGACTAAAGTAGAATTACCAATGATTTTGACTTGGTCAGCTTTCATTGTCGAAAGAGCTGATATCCCAAACAAATAAGCTTTGTACTTAGATCCGTTGTTGGTCGTGTCAAATTTTAGCCATTTGGACAAAGGAATGATTTCACCATTCGGTGTGATAATAATAACTCCAACTCATACCCCTTTCTTGTTTACTGCTCCATCGAAGAACATTGTCCACTCCTTGGGCTATTTAGATACTGATGCCAGTTGTTCATTTAGGAACTCTAGATTTTCCACATGATCAGAGTCTATTGGTTGATTTGCTAGAAATTCAGCCACTTCTCGTCCCTTGATGACCTTCTTAGTGACGTACTTGATGTTGAACTCTGAGAGTAATAACAGCCATCTAGACAACTTCCCCGTTAGTGAGGGAGTTTGACAAAGGTATTTTATTGGGTCGACTTTCGCCATGGCTCACATGCGATAAAACTGAAAGTAGTGCCTGAGCTTTTTGGTTAGCCAGACCATTGCTACATATGTCTTTTATGGGTCTCGTAATCTAGCAAGCACTGTTGGACAAGCATTGCCCCTACAGAAGCTTCTTTAATTACCAGTACAGAATTTGAGGTTTCCCAGGTACTGGTGGCCTTAGCACTAGTGGATTAGCAAGATATGCCTTAATTTTATCGAAGGCTTCTTAACGTTGCCCATTCCATACCACTGATTTTTGCTTTTTCAATTACTTAAAGATTGGCTCGCAGATTGTGGTTAATCACGCGATGAATCGGCTAACGTATTGCAAGGATCTAAGGAAACTTCTTACTTCTTTCTCGGTTTATGGTACTGACATGTTTATGATGGGTTTGACCTTGTCAAGATTAATCTTGATACCTCTTTGGCTGACTATATGTCCTAGTAACTTTCTAGATGTTACTCTAAATATGCATTTCTTCGGATTAAGGCGAAGGTTGTATTTCTCGATTCTCGTGAGGAATCTGTCAAGAACTGTTGGATGTTCTTCTGGGTTTATCGACTTCACAAACATGTCATCTACATAGACTTCGGCTTCTTTGTGAATCATGTCATGTAATAGAGCGGTGACTGCCCGTTGGTAAGTTGCCCAAGCGTTCTTCAAACCAAAAGGCATTACCTTGTAACAATAAGTGCCCCATTATATAATGAAAGTAGTCTTAATTCTATCATCTATGTTCATGAGGATTTGATTGTATCCTAAAAATTCATCCATGAAAGAGTACATAGCGGTTATGGCAGAGCTGTCGACAAGGACGTCGATGTGTGGAAGTGGAAATTCATCTTTCAGAGTTGCTTTATTAAGATCTCAAAAGTCAACGCATACCTTAACTCTTCCATCCTTCTTGGGAACTGGAACTATGTTTGCCAACCATGTGGGATATTCCATAACTTCTAGAAAACCAACCTTAAAGTAACTGGTCATTTTGTCTTTCACCTTCTCAGCCCATTCAGGTCGCATGCTTCTCAGTTTCTACTTTACTGGATGAATCTTTGGATCTATCGAGATCTTGTGTTCGACAATATGACGGTCGACTCCTGGGATATCTTCGTAGGACCAAGCGAATGCTGAAACGTGTTTCTTTAACATTTTTACCGATTCTCTCTCTTATTCAATGGATAACTCTCCGGAAATGAGTACCATTTTTTAATTTTCTTTTGCATTTAAGTTTATTTTCTTTGTTACAGCATCATTGATATTACAAATGCAAGATGTATGTTAGAATGGATGCATGAAATAATTATTAGAAACATTGCACGAATAAGCTAAGTTCTTCATCTTATTATAAGATTCATACATCACATTATTAATACCAAAGATATTAGAGATAGATACAAAAGACTCATCTTTTTTAGAGGAAGTCTCTTCATCTTTCAACTGGTTGTCAGCTTCAGCTGGAGTTGGCTCATCATGCACTTTGGCTTTCCCTTTGATTAGCCTGGCCATCTCTGTCTTTACTTGGTTCAATTGTTCTTCTTTTGTACTAGATTCCTCTATCTTCAAGTGAGTTCGCAGCATCCAGAGAAGTTCGTCAAGAAGCATGATGGAGTCATCTTTCTTCGGTTTTGGTTCTGCAAGTGTCTCTTTTTGAGCGTTAGTGATGTTCATTGGTTCTTCCTTAGTCTTAAGAATGTTGACAATTAGCCCTTGTCTAAACTTACTGTAGTATACCACATTGGAGAAAATCTTAAATCCAGGCACTGTCTTTCCTTGGTGCTGAATTACTTCAGAAATTCCAGTGTACGACTTTTCCTGTGCTTGTAGGAAGCTTATCTTCCTTGACTTAGATCTATCATCAGTTTCTTTGTAACCAAGTCCTATCAGTTTCAAAGTTCCTGTATCAATATTGAAAGTCATCATTCCTTGGCCTTGTGCCCTAAGTCCAGTACCAGGAGTGTGAATTTGCTCCATGTATTTCTGAATCTATGGTCCCCAATATTCTAATGATACTCCTGTCTTTCCTTCTAATATTACCACTAAAAATCCCTATAAGCTATTCTTTTCGGCTTCTAGTACGGCTATAGTGGATGCCTCATTCACTTCTAAAGTTATGACCTTTCCTCAGAACGGTATCTTTACTTTTTGGTGCAACGTGGATGAAACTCCTCCTAATGCATGGAACTATGAGCGTCCAAGCAAAAGAGAGAACGTCATAGGAATGTCAATGATAGTGAAGAACACTATTGATGATATCTCCCTGGTAATCACTTCTGCTTTAAATGTACTAATAACAGTTCTTTTAGAATCATCATAAGCCTTGATGATAGTGGAGGACTTCTTTAGAGCTTCCTCGCTAAGTCCCAATCGGCAGCCCCTTTCTTGGACAGACGTTGTGTGCGAACCCATCGTCAACCATTATACAGGGCATGATACATCAAAACACTTCAGCCTTTAGATAAAAGGCTCGATTATGATCAGTGCCGACATCTGGTAAGTCTGAGCTGGTGAAAGTTATATCGGGGATAACTGTCGCTTTTTGATTGCCAATAAGAGAGCACACTTGAGTGGGTGAAGCTGTGGAAGATGTTTCTATGTCCATGAGCTTTTTAACAATAGTCGTCCTATGATCTTGCGAGGTGAGAAGCAATTCCCAAATGGACATCTTAGTTGATGTTGCACTAAGTTAGTCAATCAAAGGATCCTCTATGTGCGGGCTTAGCTTCTAAATTGGTTCATTTTTAGGGATAGTTGGCTCATTTGCCCTATTGATCCTCCCTCCTCTTGTGATCGGGAAGACAGGATATTTAAAGATCTCAAAATTGTCAAAATTATCCTCCAAGGTGATGTCTGCCAAATAACAGGTTTCTCATTTATGGCAGTAATGAGAGAATCATTGGTGATGATTGGCCACTACATAAATGGTACAAATCCCTTTACTAGATTGGCTTTCATGACGTTTATATAAATAGGATCAATGCTACTCTCATGACGGATCATGTGAATTCCGAAGGTAGATCCTCCGAACGTATCGATGTACAGTGCTTTAATAGGACCATCCTAGAAGGATTCCTAATCTGGCGTATACCAAGGATATAAGCGTGTAGCCCTTTCTCCCATAGGATAAGGCAAGGTAAGTATGGATGAAGAGCTACATGTCCTTTCCGAAGGCGATACCACCATGAAATGATGAAGGAATACTTGGCTGAACAAATCCCAAATCATGATAATAAAGAGACAAACCCAATAATGATAATGTACTTTTACGAAATTCATGAAATTGGTGTAGCGGGCTAAATGGAGCAAAGGATGAGTTTCTCCATCATATGCAAGTTGAGGAGGAATTTGCGAAAATCCTTTCCCTGGATGCTTCCCTTCCCAAGTGAATGCAAACTCTTTTTCATAATTACGTCGCTCTCTGACTTCTTCATCCCAAGAATCAGGACTTTTAAGTACACTTACTACCTCTGAATGCCTTGGGATAAATTTATTATTCATCATAGGGCATAGTATGTCATCGAGCTGATTCTCGTGCTTAATCTTCACCCAAACATGGCTTTCCGTCAGAGCCTTATCGTGCCATTGGTCTCCATATTGTCAGAATATGGTGTCACCTTTCTTGTAGCTTGTACCAGTTCTATCTCCGGGAATCATTCTAGAAACGTTTTAACTAAGAAATTCCAGTGCATGCATTGTGATGAAGGTAAATTCTCAATCCACTTCATAGTTTTTCCTCAGAGTGTCCTGACAAAAAAATGCACCCCAATGATAGAAATGGATCAATGCTTCATTCATCACCTTTAGAAACTGGTCTATATGAGTGTATGGACATCCTGTTCCGTAGTACAAAAGAGTTGGTTGTAGTTGAAGGAGAAGATTAAAGTCTTACCTCTTTTACCACTCTAGCTGAATGTTGTTCTTCCTCTATTTATCGCCAAATTTGAACTTCCTCTGGGTCTTGTTCAACTCTTCGCACTTGCCGAAGATTAGATCCGTTATCATTACCTCATTTGTGCTTTCGAGTACTTCATCCAGCCAGGCTACTTCCGTTGATCATATTGATGTGAAATGATGAGGATGATGATGATTCTCTAGGCATGGATTTTGTTCCGCCTAACATGTTAAGGTCTTTGTTATCATGGATTGGCAATAAAGTGATTTCTCCATTTCCTCCACCAATTCTCGAGGTATACCAAGGATATTCTTTGGACATTTCATAGCTCGTAGGACATAAGTTCTTGGTCATTTCCTAGTACCAGTTTTAGTGACACTTCAAGCCTTTGAACCAAATAAGGGCTATATCTAAGAAAGTCGGTTGAAATAACTGAGGCCAAAAGAAGTAGTGTATACACCTTTTGTTCATCATCCTCATGAATTGATACAAGCGGGTTCTTGGGCTCGTAGCACCACTGTATAGCACAGGGAGATCTCCATCTTGAGGTTCTCTGAATTGTTTACTAAAAAGGGCAAGTTCACTCTCGATCCTCATCCTTTCCTAGATGTATTCCTCGGACGGTCCTTGTGCTTGGATCCTGAGCATATAGACGTGCCTATTTATGATAGCATCATGGTTCTCGCTGGTTATCTCTCCTGAATCTTGACTCCCAGCTAGTCCAATTGCATCTAAATCGGTCTCATTATATATCCCATAGTCAATCTCTTCGAGATTGTTGACTTTGCCTTCAATGGGTGCATTCCATTCAAAATCTCCATTTACTTCTTCTTTTGATGAGTCATATGGCACGAAAAAGAGAATTCATTTGGATCTTCCTCTTCCTTTGAATCTTCCTCAGGATCTTCCTCGGGATCTTCTTTGAGATCTTCCTCAGGAAGTGGTTCAGACATTTGTGCTTGCATGGGGCTGCGTACAAAGAGTGCATAAGAAAACTCTTGTAACGTGCCATTGATTATCAAATCGTTAAAGTTCACCTGATGATAACCCGTGTCATTATGGAAATCGTAAGGACTCTAGAGTCTTGGTGGTTCTTTAAAGATTGAATCCATTCGAGGAATTTCACGATTGAGAATGTACTGGTTGACATATAAGGGAGTTTGGCAACTTATCTCAGGACTATATTAGTCATGGATCACGATTTGATCAGAACCGCTGGAACTTCCTTGTTCAGGTGGCATTTCTTCGACCAAAGGATCCTTTCCTCTAGCCTCTTTATTGTGCATCTCATCCCATATGGAATAAAAAGTGAATGAGATAGGATTTGGTTACGGATTCCATCCGATATGGTTCTGTGGTTGTCTCCAACATCGGTTCCTAAAGTGATAGTAGTCCTAGAACGAGTAGCATTCCAGAAATCATGCTTGTAAGAAATCCCAATCCCAGTTACTTTGGTAAGTAAGGCCATAATACCAATTCAGCATAGGTTCTCCCAAAAATTATGGGAATTGAGATGTGAATCCAAGTGCATGAATTCCTCATTTGTTCATCTCTTTATAGAAGACATTCAAGAATTATTGAGGGTTAGTATTGCCTAAATACATCATATCAGGTTGAACTTCATATTCATTTAGCTTTTTGAATCGAATTAGGCAATTATATTTTTCTACATTGTGGATCATCACTTGTTCACCATTGGTTTGAGTTACCCTAATGTATTGGAAATTGGGCTTCTCGGGAGGATCTTCTCCTCCTTCAATTACATTGACAGTTGGTTGGAATTTGGGCAATGGAATAGTTTATGTAGTCAGCTTTTTTTCAGGCTCTTCAATCTTTTTGCCTTGACGAGTTGCTTATCCTTCATCAGCTTCTAACTAATGCTAGTTCTATGCCCCTTTGCAACATGATATGAACAAAAGTTGTCACGATCTTCCGGCAATGAAGCTTTGAATTCCCTTAGACTATCGAGTATCTTAGACCTTTGTAACTTCGTGAAGATTTCGGATAATGATTCCACCCATGGTGTTACTAGTTGAGTGGGTTGGATTTGTGCTGCTGCCACTATCGATTTCTCCGAGGTTGGATTCGTCTTTGAATACTTTGAAGCACTGGGTTTGAAGTAACCTCCCTTCTGCTGAGAATTAGCCTTATTAAAGGGTTCAGGTTCTTCTTTCTTTTGTTGGTCTTCTTCGGTATACTTCTCAATTCTTTTGGCATAATCAACCACTTCGTTGAATGACTTGAATTTCTTCATCTTCATTACATCTCAATATTTCTGACTCGAACCTTCCACCAGCTTGATAATTAGTGAGTTAAGCTTAGGGGTACCATCTATGAGTACTTGGACTGCCATCCATCAAAAATAGTATTCTTAAAAGGACTAATTCGGGTTCTGCTTAACTCACTCAAGATTTTAAAGTGTGGTCTAGTTGAAAGCAAAGTTGTTAAGGAATGCCTCACTCAACTTTTCCTAGTTTTCTTTCACATTTAGGGTCATCCTCATATACCAATCGGTCGCTGCATCTCACAAGGCAGATTGGAACAGATTAATGACATGAGCCTCGGGAACTCCCATACAGGTCGTGATTCTAAGATATGCCTTCAGATGAGCTTGTGGGGAGCTTGTCCCTTTATATGGGGCAATATAGAGCATAACAATATTCACAGGTAGTGCTTGAGAATCCTTAAGAGAAAAGTTGTTGACATTAAGGTATTTCGTTGGGGAAGGACCGGTTAGCTTTTCAATCTTCGAAATTAAAGCGTCAATGTTGGCCATCTTCTCCTTCAACTCGGCTAATTCTAAAGATTCTCCATCGGAGGTGAAAGTTTTGGAACTCTCGAAGCTTGCTCGTATAGCTTGAAAGAATTCAGAGGAGTTCATAAACTCTCTCATGGCATGGAATGCGGCTTCTTTTTCGGCCATGGTATGTTCAACTTTAGACTCGGAAGACTCTTTTGGTGGGGGAATTCATCTCAATCATTCTTTACTATGTTTCCAACTACGTTTCAAACCTGAAAATGCATCCTCGAGGAGATTAGCACGAGGTTTGGGCCTTTCTAAGCTTTTTTTTTTTTATCTTTTCTTGTTATGGTGAGTTAATACATGAATGTATGGTTATATGTATGGCACTATTCATTTTTTTTGGTTATTTTTAGACTTATACTAGACTAACTATGTGCTCACACAATATGGCTGCATAAAAATGTGGTTAGTATGATACGAAATGATGTTTATGAATGGATTATGTAAGCTGCACAAGGAACAAATAGTTAGATCGTGCCTTCCGACCTTATTTCTCCTTGATGAGGTTACTTCACTTTTAGTCAACCAGGGACCAACAAAGTCTACTCATGTATCACACGGGTTTAGGGAACCTAGTGGATAGTTGCTAAGGTTTATCTATATGCGGTCTCGGGTGTCGCGAGGGGGAGTTTAGGGATTAGCTTGTGCCTCAATGTACTAAGATCCAATGGCCCTAAAATGAACCAAGAGACCCTTTCTAAATCTTTAACCCGGAACAATGACCCTAAGCAAGTCAAAGACCGAAAGTAAGCGTCACAAGTGGTGCAATCAGTTCCGTACCCTCAAAGCCTAATACGAGTACGAGGAATAGTTCCCCGAAAGACAACGAGGTTATTTAGGGTGGTCCAAATGCAAATGCTCATGCAATCCTAGTGCAATATGATGATATTATCAAAATTGCAACAGTCTTCAAACAAAGTGTGAGTTCATTATTTTATCAAAAAGAAAAAGCAAAATGTTAAAATTTTTATAAATATAAAAATTAAAACAAAACTTTTTGAAATTTCTCCCCTAGCAGAGTCACCACTATAGAGCGGGCGTTTTTCGGGTCGAAAATGGTTTAATAGAAAATGTTGGTTTATAGGAATAAATTCTAGAAAATATGTGACAATTAATTTTCATAAATAGAAAAATAAAATAATTGCCAAAATAAGTAGGATTTTAGTAAATCCGGATTCTAAAAATAAGTATCTCATATTACAAAATATAGTTATATAAATAATTATATAAATAATAATGACGTTCATCGTAAGAAAATAGAAATATGTTTATTAATTTTTCTAATAAAATTAGAGTCGTCACTCGGTTCAGTTTTACTGAAAATTATGGTATACCGATCCAAAATGAGATTTTAATACGAAAAGATGAGATTCTGGGTTCGGATAAAATAGTTACTAATCACACTTTTTATATTTGAAGACTAAATTGAATTTGATAAATGCATCATGGGTTTAATTAAAATAAAATAAAAAGGCAAAGATAGAGATACTTTAAAGAGGATTTTCGAGCTTTAATGGTACAAGCTTGATCTTTATTTTAATGCAATTTAATGGAAATGTACAAATAAATAAGCTAAAATGAAAATAATTAAAAGGGAGTGAGAAGAAAAATAACATAGATGAGAGATATCAAAATAAAATGAGAAAGTTAGCTTTTCAACGATATTACCCTCAGTTTACCTTTTCATTTATCCAGGATGACGTGAGAGCCGGTTAGGAACCGTAGTTGTCTTTTTGAGGTCTTGTATAGATTGAACAATTAAATCAACACTATGAATTCCAAATGTTGATTTGTGGGGGATTTTGATGATTTTTCGGGTTTAATTAGATACCATGGATATCGAAAATCGGAGAGTGAATTTCGGTAGTATTTCGGCTGTCACTCGATACTATGAATTCTAAATATCAAATTTCTGGGAGTATTTCGGCTGTAGTTTGATACTTTGAGTTCCAAATATCAAACTTTCGATGAGTGATTTCGAAATTTCTGCAGAGATCTAAGGGGGCACTTTTTTCAGGGAACCGACGTGTCAGTCCCTGTGCAGAGTCTCAAGGAATACCTAGTTCAGGGAACCGAGGTATTGGTCTTTTAGGGAGATCTCAAGTGGCTTGAGTGACTCCGACAGAGTTTCAAGGTATTTTTTGGGGATTTCTATACCGAGTATGGACAAGGTATAAGCAAAGGATAAGTGATGGGCTTAAATGTCTTCTTTCTCTCTCTAAACTCGAAATTTCTCTCTCTAGAATCTCTCTATAGCTTATAATGAATAGATGATGTTCATTGTAGGAAATGGGGAGGCAAGATGGCTATTTATAGCCTGTTGAAATTTTTCGATCGGGTATTTTTCAGGGTAAAATATACGATCCGTTAATTTCTTCCTAATCCGATTATCCAAATAGTGAATTAGAAAAATAGTCGGTCTAAAATTCAAGGAAAATATCCAATCAGTTATTTTCTACCTAATCCAAAATAGTGTTTGTAAATTATACCACTAAAGGGAAACAAACAGTTGATATTTTTTTAGGGCAATGAAAGCCCTATGATCAGAGATGGAAACTTTTGAATCTAACTTTGCCAAATTTTGAGTGTCATTGAGATATTTGAGCTTTTTGAGACATCTCGGGATTCTTGATACTTCGAAATGAAATTTCTGTATGAGGAAGACTTTTAAGAATCATATTATCATATTCGGGAATATGAGAGACTTTCGAAGCTAAGAAGAGGAAAGATTTTACAACTTTGGTTTCGTTTTTGGTTCTTTGTCTGGTCGCTATGACGAATAAGGTTTATATCATCATCAGGTTGGAGCAGATCCTGCTAACAGCTGTCACAACTGCTTCACTAAAAGGGTTGAAATAAAGTTCAACATATTATGAAATCACATCCTTCTAAACTTCTTAGGCCGACAAAGAAGATCCCAAAATTTTCAATTAATACATCTCCTATGACCATTATTTGACGCCCACTAAAAGAAATCGAGTCATTTACGAACTGAATCGCATAAGTTATGGGTTTGTTAGGGTGCAAACAATGTCCTGCATTAGTTAAAAATCCCCGCCTAATTCTGCTTAGTCCCCACCTAGGCCCTATTTTAGAGCTTGCCGCCCGACTTTACGTTTACATGGCGCTCCCAGGCCCCTAACCGATTTATTTCCGCCTAGCCACCGCCTTTTCTAATTTTTTCCACCTAGACGACGCCCAAATTCAATTTTTTAAGATACCGTTATCTATAATGATTATAGTTTGATATTTTCAACCTACTAAAAATAGCTTAGTTAGTAAAATGAAAGTATATAAAAGTGTTATCACAATAAAGTCTCATTTCTAATTTTAAAATATGTTCTAAATTTTTTTTAATATTTAATAATTTATTTTTTAGTTGAAATTATATTTTTATGCATAAATAATAAAAAAATTAAAAATACAAATCGGCCTAGGCTACCGCCAGGCCCCGCCTAGTCCCCGCTCAGGCCCCGCCTAGGCCCTTTAGAGCTCTGGCCGCCCGACGAGCGCCTAGCGCTTTTTAAAACACTGGTTAACAAGAAGGAGATGCGTGGGTTTATAAGTATGAACAATATCTCTAATGGTATGAGGCCTTTTGGGGTTAAAGTCCAAGAGCAAAGCGAGGAGAGCTTAGGCCCAAAGTGGACAATATCATACCATGTGTGGGGATATGGGATGTCCATGGAGCTTCTACGAGCCGCTACAATTGGTATCAGAGACATTCCAAAGTTAGCCGTGATGTGGATGAATTCTCGAAGTCGAACAAATATGGTTCGCCTAGTTGATCACCAAAGAACCGTGTAACGGCTAGTGCTCTATGTAAGACGTGTCCTCCAACTTATTAGAGTGGAATGGAATATGTGTTAGTGGACGGATGATGATCGGTCGAGGGGAGGCTCCATAGCACTTTGTTCGAGGGAATGATTGTTAGGGTGCGAACAATGTCCTACGTTGGTTAATAAGAAGGAGATGCGTGAGTTTATAAGGACAATATCTCCAATGGTATGAGGCCTTTTGGTGTTAAATCACAAGAGCAAAACCATGAGTGCTTAAGCCCAAAGTGGACAATATCATACCATGTGTAGGGATATATGGTATTTAAATGCTTTTGATTGCTGCAACAGGGTTAGCGAAAAAAAGACCCATCGAAGACGATGGAATCGACTAGAGGACAAACTTTATAAGAGTTTTCCTTCCACCCCATCTTATGAATTTATTCTTCAATTAGTTTATTCTCCAAATTTTGTCCTCAACAAATCCAAACGATGTTATTTTATTACGACCAACCGCCATCGACATTCCCAAATACATACCAGTAGAAATCACTGTTTTAAAAATTTCCGCCTAGTCCTGCTTAGGTCCCGCCTAAGCGTTATTTTGGGGCTTGCCGCCCGACTTTTCATTCCTAGGGTGCTATCAGGCGCTCGGTCAATTTATTACCGTCTAGGCACCGCCTATTCCGATTTTTTCCGCCTAGGCGGGGCCTAATTTAGATTTTTTTATGATACCATTATTTATAGTAATCATAGTTTACCAACAAAAAGTAGTTTAGTTGGTAAATATAAAGTAAATTAAAATGCTCTCACAATAAAATTGTCATTTTGAGTCTCAAAGTGAGAAATAATATGCTCTATGCCACTTAATAATTTTAAAATATGGTCTATTTTTTTATATTTTATATTATTATAATTTACTTTTTAGTTGAATTTGTATTTTTATATATATAATAAATATTTAAAAATAAAAAATACAAATTTATCTAGGTTTTGCCTAGGCCTAGCTCAAATTCTGTCTAAATATTTTAAAGCTCCAACCGACTGACTAACGCGTAGCGCTTTTTAAAATATTGGTTGAAACACAGAAAATGAATAAATTTATTAGATAAAATGAAAATACAATTTTGAAAATATGTTTAATAAATTTATTATTTGATTTGATTGAAGTTTTCAAACAACAAACGTGATTTTAAAAAATTGATTCATTTAATGAATACGAACATACATAAATTATTAATCAAAGCACATCTGATTGGTAATTTGTCAGTGGATGAATTAAAAGTTGAGTTTTAAAAATTAATTCTCAAAAACTCTAATTCAAACTTCACTCTATCAAAATAAAAATAACTATGAAAGATCACAATTGACTATAGCTATACATGTTTATTGAATGGTTATTTTGTTTAATCATTATTTTATTTTTTTATCATTAGATTAAAATAATCATCATTTATCGTACATTAGACTAGTATCAAGTAATAATTACTTTATAAGAAACAATTAGCCATAATACACCAACTAAACAGTATTGCTTATATTACTTACGGATTAGGATTATCTAAAGTTTAAAATTAACTTTAAAAAATATTTGACCATATCCTAGCCCTCCATTCCATTTTAAAGGATTAGAATTTAATATAGACATCCCTCCAAAAAATTTCTCCGTGTCCGTCTTTACTCTATTTAAGGAATCCTAATCCATTATTACTAAACATATGTACCACAACAATTATGACAAAAAAAAATTTCACTGTTGCCAACAATGGCTATTCATTTTGCACCAGATGTCCAGAACTCAGATAATTTAAATAGTATAAAATAAACAAAGAGATACTATAATGAATCCTTCACAGCTTGCACTTTACTAGGGGTAAACCAATGCTTTCTTTTTGTCTGACTATTTTTTTTTATTTTTCTTTCTAATTCCCTGCCGCCCATTGGCGGCCTCTGTTCTGTTTAGGAATTTAAACTATAAATAAGGCTCCAAATTTTCTGTTTAGCATAACAACATTTGGAGATCAATTAACAGCAATTAAGCAAAATTATTTGAAGAATTAATTGATCTCCAAACAATGGCTTCTAAGTATGTTGCTTTGGCTATATTCGCTATGATTGTTCTTCCAGCACTGGCAATGGCAACTGAATACGTAGTAGGGGACAGTGATGGCTGGAAAGTTGGTCCTAACTACACCCAATGGGCTTCTGGCAAAGTCTTTTACGTTGGTGATAAATTAGGTATTTTTATAATTTTTCATTTGCATTTACTATTATATATTAGTTAACAATATTTGTCAAGGAACAAATTGGCTCAAAAACATAGTTACAGCGTTCAAATTCTCCGTGGATTTTGCTTCTCAGCTTAAACTTTTAGATTAAAACATTTTAGACCTAATTAGTCAAGGTTTCAAATCAACTAACTCTATTGTTGGATCAAGTTTTACATTGTAGAATAAGTATGTGATGCATCTATTTTCTATGCCTCGTGTGCGGGGAGTATCCAAAATAAGGCTAAATTTTTGAGTCAAAGGGTTTCATAACGATATTATTATTACTTGGTTTGTATACTATATATCTATTTAGACCATTTTCTACTAGTTAAACTTCATTGAAAATACTAAGAAAAAAATTCAAAATTTAGTCACATTTGAATGCTCTAAATTTCTCGTATTCTAACAAATCAAAATTGCGTATTTAATATCTGTCATATCCATTTTCGGTTGTTTAATGTCTGGCTTATTCAATATATTGTGCAGTATTCCAATACACGGCACCACACAATGTGTACAAAGTGGACGGAAACGGGTTCAAAGAATGCAAACCATCTGGAAATCTATTAAACAGTGGAAACGATACAATAACACTTGGTCTACCTGGCAAAAAATGGTACATTTGTGGGTATGCCGATCACTGTTCCCAAGGCCAGAAACTTGTGATCAATGTGCTGTCAAATGGTCCAACTCCTTCACCCACTGCTCAGCCACCTTCTAATGCCTCCTACCGAGTGTTCTCTGTCTCAGCTTTCTACAACATTCTTCTTGCAGCTGTCCTTCTCATGGGATTCATTGCAGTTTATTGATCCCGTTTTATTTCTACTTTTTTTTTTATATTCATTTGTCATGCTTCTAATAAGTTGGAGGTTCTTATGGTTTGTTGTGCCTTTGAAAACCTCAAATTTCTATGTTCTTTTATTGAATAATTGTGTATTTGTACTGATTTTGTGTTGTCTGGGTTGAAGACTAATCTATAACCGGTTGATTTGCTTATTTTAATTTTGAGCATTAATATCCCAATTCCTCTTGATCTTACTACAATGAACCCCTGAGATATAGTGTTTATTATGTGGAGTTTTTTCAATGTGACATTTTACAAGATGATTGTAAAGTTGGCATGTAAAACCATAAGACCCTTTTAATAGTGCATTTTCCAAATTTGGACATGACTTTTTTGGTGGAAAAAGAAATTGATGTTTTGCTTGTAAGACCTCATTTTCATTTTTTTCTTAAGAAAAGTTTGCAAATTCCGAAGAAAAAATCTTATTCCACCCACTCGAGTGTGAATTCGAACCTGCGACCTTTAAGATCACAACTTCAAGACTCAACTACTAGACCAAGCCTTTACCACAAAGAAAACCTCATTTAAATAATTGGTCATGATAAAGTGAAATAAAAACCCAAAATATAACCAAGTACAAACTAGTTGGAAGAAATTTTATAAAGAATCAGATATTTGAAATACGTTGGATATATGTCATCTAGTGCAAGCAAAGTAATATATATCTGGCTCAAATAGTTGGTGATCAAGATTCAAATTAATGGTCGTGTTATGATCAATAAAAAGGCCACGTGATATCATATATAAGATTGATGAAATAAAATCCAATTACAAAGCTTTTACAAAATATAAACCCATAATTGGAGATAAATAAGAACAATCTTTTTATACCTTCCTAATTATTCTAGATGAAGATTTATTAGTATTTAAATATTTATAAATAATTTTTATTACTTACTAATTAAATTAAACTTTAAATGTAATATTTTTATCTGTCAGACTAAATTTGTTTGTCAGTCAAAATTTATCTAGATGAGTCACTACAGTGCCTCACATTTACAATCCCAGTCATGAATATAAAATTCCATTATATAACCAATAGCACGTAAATGCACTTTTAAATTAATAATCAAAATACTATAAAGATGTGTTTAACTAAAATAGAATTTTTTAGAAAGTAATTTACTAGAATACATTATTATACAAATAACTAAATTGGAGCTCCTTCAATCTGTATTACGTCTCATTTTCTCCCTAATAAAGATCACATTTCATTGTTTTTCTACTTTTGAATCTTGAATCTTTTGTTCATTAGCGATTTCGTTCTATAATCTGTGTTTTTTCAATCAATACCGATCACAGCTTAATATCGATCTATGTTTTTCTTGCATCTACCATTTTTTTTCTCTAAAAACAGTTTCGAGTTGATTTTAAGCAATTGAAAATGAACATCATTCATATTTTGCTTCATATGAAGGGATCATAGACGGATGACAACAAATTTATTGGATCCAAGGTGGATTACAATTAGGTTTTAGATTTATTGAAGAGGAATTTCGCTGTGTTTTTTTTTCAACATTGATTTGGATGTTATTTTGTATAAGTTATACATCTATTACATATCTACTATAAATCTATTATACATCTACTACAAATCTGTCATATATCAGAAAAATATTAGAAAAATATCATATACATATCTGATATATATCTGTTATATATCAGATATAATCGTTATTCTTCACTTCATCTGCAATTTTTTCTTTTCATTTGCAATTTTTTCTCACTAAAATAATTTCAAATTGATTTTGAGCATTTAAAGAGGAATTCTGCTGCGTTTCTTTGTTTCAACACTGATTTGGATTTTTTTTTGTATCTGTCTATTATATATCTACTACAAATCTGTTATACATCTATTACAAATCTGTCATATATCAGAAAAATATCAGAAAAATATTAGAAATATATTAGATACATATCTAATATTTTTCTGATATTTTTCTGATTACTTCGGTTATATATCAAATATAATCGTTATTCTTTTTTCCATCTGCAATTTTTTCTCACTAAAACAATTTCGAATTGAAATTGAGCAATTGAAGAGGAATTCTGCTGCGTTTTTTTTGTTTCAACACTGATTTGGATGTTCTTTTGTATCTTGTTATGCATCTATTATATATTTACTACAAATCTATTATACATCTATTACAAAATCTGTCATATATCAGAAAAATATATGTATCTGATATATTTCTGATATTTTTCTATTATAATGAAAAGCGTATAAAAGTTAGTAATTAAGTGAATATGGCGTATAGAAGTTATCGGAAAGCGTATTTTGATTAATTAGAAACTTAATATATATTTTAGGTAATTAAGCTAAAGTTGGCAAGAAATTATTTTACCAATTGAGGCAAAATTGACAATTTCCCTAAATACAATCATATATGGCCGAGATCATGGTGACCATATAATTTTATTAGGCCTAGCCTGATTATAGGTAATATTAGACCTGGCCTGATTATAGATAAGAAATGCGTGTTAGGTCACATGATCGAAAGGGCATATATTAATTTTTTTTTGAATTTATTCAATACAAATGAATTAAATTATTAAAAAAACTATAAAATTATATTTTCTATTTAATATAGAAATTATTTCAATTCTATATAAAAAGTTTTAATTAAATGAGTCTTTATTTCCTAATTCTTCTAGAGCCCTGAAGACTTTTATATTGGTGGATTTTGTATTTTTAGTGAAATTTTTGAAATTACATAGCAGTACATGTAATATTATGGTATATTCCCATTTAGCTGCTAGTCATTTTCTAATTGGTTATGTGATATCATTTATGATCGTGTTTAACTTTATTATTTGGTGTTTATGAATGAAATTTAAGGTCGCCCATATGGCCGTATGTTGTAAGTTAATATTGTCACAAAAAATTAAACCAAACAACAAAAAAGACAAAAAAGAAAAAAAGAATTATAGTAATTGTTACATAAATGAATTCATTATCATTCATCCAACACGGCTAAATCCATGCTTTCTTTTTCTTGTTATTTTAGATATTTAATTATGTCGGGCCGGCTATTGGCTGGTTATGATTGCAGTATTTAACATAAACTACTGGAAACTGATATCAAAATCATTTGGAAAATAAACTCCAAATAAATGGAAATGGTTTGTAAAAATGTTGTAGGGATTGCCATATTTGGTATAATAGTTCAAACAGTGGCCATGGCTACTGAATACATAGTTGGGGATGCCGATGCCTGGGATGTTGGTCCTAATTATCTCATCTGGGCTTCTGGCAAAGTCTTTTATGTTGGTGATTCCTTAGGTAATTTATTTCAATTCATTTTTTCTACCATTTTTCATTTGATATAACATGAAATTCAATTGCTTTTACATTCATGATAAATGTCACGGAAATTCCGAATGCAGTATTCCAATACGAACCACCTCACAATGTGTACAAAGTCAACGGAAATGGATTTAAAGATTGCAAGGCATCTGGAAATGTTTTAAACACTGGAAATGATACAATAACACTTACCCAGCCTGGCGAAAAATGGTATATTTGTGGCTATTCTGATCATTGTTCAAGGGGCCAGAAGCTACTCATTGATGTATTGTCAAATGGTTCAATTCCAACACCAACTCCACAGCCCTCTGCTAATCATTCCTACAAATTATCTATGCCTTCCGGCTATTACACTATTCTAACAGCACTCCTCATAATGGCATTATGGCAATTGCAATTTGATTGATGGTCGTCTTCCTTTTCAGAAAATGATCTATAAGTTGTGGTTTCTTTTTGCTTTGATTATTTGTTTCTTTCCTTTGTCAAATGATTGTTCATCGTGTTAATTCTGTTCAATCTAATGAGAACCATTTAGAGTCGTATATATCAGTATGGACCGATAATTTCTATAGATCATGTTCATGATAAAAAAAAAAAGGTATCTGGAAATTGTATTTGACTTTCGTCTATTTGAACCCAGGTCTTACAATAACTAAGAAACGAAACGAAGTTATAGTTCAACTGGTCTACTGCAATGAAGTTCAGATGCTTAGTTGCTAGGTGTTACAACAGGGGGCCAGAACTTAGCCTCCAATCTGCATAATTCTAGCTTTAACCCGAATGTCATCCACAGCACGATTAATTAGGAAACGTAGAGTGAAGAACTCACCAGTCAGGTAAAATTACCACACAGTGAGAACAAAATTGCATATACAAGATTACATGTGTAAAACACCGTATTTGATTATACAAGTTGACAGACACGGCAGGGACAAATTTTGTGCTCGGTCCACCTTGCAATGATCAATCTGTACAAAATTAATGTTATCAGCCACAAGCATACATTGAAGTCATATCATTAATATTTAAGGAATCGTTTTTCTTGGAATTTACAAGGATTTTAAAACAAAGAAGAATTAAGAAGAGATTTGGTTAACTTACATCTACGGTAGTCTCTACCAATACCACGGTAAGGAGCTTCTTCCCTCTGCCACAAAATCCATAAATTATTTTTCGATTCAACAAGGACATGACATCTATACAAATCTCGCGTAACATAAACTGAGTCACACATATTATATGTTTCAGTCGCAACGGAGGGCTCTACAAACAGAAATCACTATTTAATTATCTGAATCGAAAAAGTGATTCAGTCGCAAATGACTTGAATTGAATTCCATCAAAAAATAATGGTTCCAAACATAATCAAATACAAAATGAACTTGCTTGAATTCCTTCCAAACATTACGGTTCCAAAAAGGCTTTAAACAAATGATTCATTTTGGACATAAATATGATTTACAACTCTAATCAACATTAATTTGAAGCAAAATACAAGGATCCCCTGCTTAACCAGCATTGTTTGCAAGTCAAACAGTAAAAGTAAAAAGAAAAAGAACTAGGGTAAAATTATGATATGCATATGGCCACTTATATGTAAACAGAAAGATACATAAGATGTGGGTTGGAATCAGAAGCACAGTGCATGAAAAATATAATAACTAATAATAACACAAGTCATATTTACAATATCTATACAAGATTATATCAATGTGGTTTTTAAGACATTCTACTCAAGCAGAAAGCGCAAGGCCTTCCAAGAAATCTCTAAGAGATAAAATTCGGCATTTAATTAATCCATACCTGTAAACTGTTTGCATAGTCTGAATATCTGTGACCTGACAAAAAGAATCATTAAAATGAAGTATTAGTGATATAGACCATAAATCATGTGATATAGAACAATCAGTGGTACAAAAAAGTTTACCTAAATTGTAATCAGCATCTGGTTGCTGATAATAGGAACGAGAAGTTGTCCCAACACCTGAGGGAACCTCACCATGGCTGAGATGGGGCAATATAATTATTCATTCATCAGGAAAAAATGTATAAATTTTTTTAGAGACAAGTGTCGGCTACAAAAAAGACATCGGGATAGAAAGTCTAAAAATACTGCTTCACTAAGTTTTGAACATATAAACATATCAAAAAAATTACAATGAATTTACACAAATACCTCAGTCTTTCAATTGGAAAAGGATTTTCGACACGCATACGACTATATCCTCTAGGATCTAGATAGTGTAGATCATCTCCCTGCATTTATTGAGAAATACTTTAGGCTTTTTGACAATGGTGTTCAATGTACAAGTCAGAAATGTTCATCTAGCCACCACTCTGACAACTTACAAATGCAGAAAACGGGCGTTTATGTCCAGGAAACGGCAGAGTATAATCCTCATTAGCCCTTGGACGAGTATAATCTTCAGTAGCCCTTGGCCGAGCATAATCCTCATTAGCCCTTGGCCGAGTATAATCCTCATTAGCTATAGCTACCATGAGGAAAAATGAACAAAAATCAAACATTTCAGCAAAATTCCATTCTTTCAAAAACATAAAATAACAAAAGAGTAATCAACAAGTAGGAATGACAGAATTCCTATCACTTTCTACTTCTAATCCTCTATCCTGACAACATGAGAAATTCTATAAGATAAATGGCAACATTTGTATTTGTATTATTTTGTAAACTAATAGGACACACCATATAATGCATTTGCAACATGAATCTTACAAACATTTAATACAGAATACAAGAAATTTAATGTTCGTAGCAAATGTAGCATGCATGATACACCATTCCAGCAGATGTGACAAGCGAATCTCATTACAATTTACAAAATCTGTGCATAATCCAAGCTCCACAAAGATATCAAAATTGTGCTAGCACCTCAATTAGTTTGGTTGCCTCTTTATATAAGATAAAAACACTGATGTGCGTATTATTTGGTAAAATAATAGGACACACCGCATAATGCATGTGCACTATGAACCTTATTATCATGTAGTAAATAATACAAGGATTTTAATGTTCACAGTAAACACAGCATACACATGTGTCAAGAAAAACTTATCACCATTTATAAAATCTGTGAAGAACCTTGCCACAAAGATATCAAAATTTAGGTGCTAGCCGTCAACTGTTTTTTTTCTCTTTATTTAGGAGTACATTAAAATTACAATTGACAAATTCTATGCAGAACCCTAAATCGACAGAGATCAAAATCCAGGTGCTGGTACGTCAACTGGTTTTGTTGGCTCTTTACTAAGGGCATACCTAGGAGCATCTTAACCTCAGTGACAAATAACAATGATCGTATTTCATGATGAAAGATGTTGACAAGGCTTTCAGAGATATGTTAGCACCATGCTCACATTAGAAACGCATATTATCATATAATTATTTCCCAATTTCAGAATGTTACTTAGCTGGTTAACTGACGCCACTCGTTTGCCACTTCAAGTGTACAAACCTCAAACATTAATATTTGCCACGAATTTACAGTCCTGTGGCTTTGATGTTCTCACTCTAACTAATTCAAAATGATCCTAAAACCATATAGATGAATTGTACAATGCTAGAAGCAATTCAAATATATGTGCATAAACAATAAAAAGGAGGAAAAAGGAGTTATAGAGTGCCTATAATACTTTGTCAAAAAAATGTGACTGGGTAAGTGAAAATACATAGAAAACAAAGTAAATAGATTTTCAAATGAAAGCTCTCGGAAGTGGCTTATGATTGCAACTCTTGTCCACATATTAACAATGCTTAACCTATGCATATAGTTGTAACTTCCAAGGTTTTATAATGATGCTGTAAACGACGAAAGCGGCTCACCCAGAGGGACAAACTCTAGAGCTTCACACAACATACTAACATAGACAAGGTGCCTTCAATGTGATGCTGCCTATGTGAGCGCCTATGCACAAGGGCAGCAGAAGCAACACTTACGGATCGAAATTTAAATGATATTTTTGAACGGAAATAGAGCTAGAGGGATTCTGTGAAGGATAGATTAAACTGAAGGTAACATCATAAATAATAAAAAAAAATGGCTTCTAAGGATATTTTCAACTTCCCAAAACAAAACAACACATATTTGACTAATTTAAGAGGCAGCATAGAAGTCAGATAAACGAGTTCATCCAACATCTTTTATGGGGGGAATCCTGTTTTTGTAAGGACTAATAGAGGAAAACTTGCTTTTTCCAAGTTGAAAATATCACATATGTACACCCTTGAAAGCTTTGCTTCAAGGTATAAGATCATTGATCAATTTGATCCAATATCTTCAAATGAGATTTATGAAAACAATGGGTGGTTGTTGGCGAATTGGAGCTCATGTTGATAATAAAAGAGTTGTTGATGATGAATTGGTTTTTGAAGATAAGCTTGAAAGTGGATAAAGTGGTTGAGGTATCTAGGTTCTAGAGTACGACATTCGTTTCCTTCTCTAGAAACAAGATTAAGATCAAATGCCAAATGCTCAAGCTCTGGCCAAAAACTAGGTATTACGGAAACGAAAATGACATGGAAACAGAAACGTAAACCAGTTCTAAAAAGTATATGTTTGGAAGTTATGGGGAAACATGTAAATAATGAAAAGGGGTATATTTATAAACATAAAAATTATAAATTTGTATTAATAATATTTTGTTCAGAAATTAAATTATAGGTTTACAAACTATGGGGAAACGTGTAAATATGAAAATAGGAGCGTATTTAATATTTATACACAATGTTTAAAAAGGCGTTAGGCGCTAGTCGGGCAGCCGGAGCTTCAAAACGCCTGGGTGAGGCCTAGGCGAAACCTAGGGGATTTGCATTTTTTTTAAATATTTATTATATATATAAAAATATAGATTCAACTAAAAAGTAAATTATAATAATTTAAAATATCAAAAAAACATAATTTAGACAATGTTTTAAAAATCACTAAGTGCTAATTGAACGGTAGGGACTTCTTATTAGTTGCATAGAGCATATTTTCTCGGTTTGAGATTCAAAATGACAATTTTATTGTGAGAACACTTTAATGTACTTTAGTTTTACCAACTAAACTACTATTTGTCGGTAAACTATGATTATTATAAATAATGGTATTATGAAAAATCAAAATTAGGCATCGCCTAGGCGGAAAAAATCGGATTAGGCGGTGCCTAGGCGGCAATAAATCGGTCGAGCGCCTGATAGCGCCCTAGGAATGAAAAGTCGGGCAGCAAGCCCCAAAATAGCCCCTAGGCGAGGCCTGGGTAGGACTAGGCGGGGATCTTTAAAACAGTGTTTATAAATATGTATGCACATGATTTTGTTCCTTTAAAAAGAAGGATTTGCTGGCTAAATTTGAAAGGTAGATTTTTCTATAGATTGGCTCTTCTAGTTTATTTTTTACTTCTTTGATTCTTCAATGTTAAAATAATCATTGTCAATGAACCATTTAACTCACTTTTAGCAAATAAGTATGGCAATGAATAGAATTTATTATCTCTATGACAGCCCCGTGTATGATACATACTCACTCTATCATATCTTAAATTTTCATTAACACTCAGTTTCGTAAGAATTGGAACCCTACCCATGGTCTAAGAGTCTCCAATATAATAAGGAGGAACTATTTAACCCAAAAGCTAAAATTGACAAGTCAAGTCTTCCAAGAATAGTATTTAGTATCACTTATATTGATGATCTTATTTATATCATTCTATGTTTTTCTCTAATCAAACTCCACTACTGTGTACGTCTATGGATTTTTTTTCTGTAGTACCTCAATGTACTTGGAAAAGTTCCTAGAGGGGATTATAGGTCTCATTACTAAGGAAACCTAGTTCTATAATCACACAGTGATTCCGATATTTTGAGAAAAACACAAAAACTGATTTGACTTCTACAAATCAATACAATGTATGTTATCCATAATCTCTAAACTAAAGAGCGGTTCATAAGAAATAACATGGTAGAATATCTTTAACTGTTACGGTCTATTAACAAAAGAATTTGCAATTCCTACTATTTGCATATGGGTCAACAGAAGCAGAAAACCCACTTTTTTTTGGCATAAAACATGTGTATTGAGCTTCATTGGTTCATGCACCTACCAGCTAAATACTTATTCAGCACCGACCCTTCACCTGAACTAACACATTACACAATGAAAGAATAGAGAGAGACAAGAGAACATACATGTGCCCAATCTTGCTTGCATTTGCTTTCGTAATGCTCGCTCTGCTAACAGTTTTTCTAGCTCAGACGTTCCAGTGGGCTTCATATCATCATTTCTTTGATTAACCATAGTTATCATGGGAGTTACCTTGTTCCTAGCATCAACTGGCTTTACATAGCCTGGAAGAAATAAAAAATTTTTGTCACCGCACCAAAAAACTATGATAGTTTGAACCCAAAAAAGAATATGATTGCCAGTCTCCAA
Source organism: Euphorbia pulcherrima (assembly GCA_947683365.1). Lineage (NCBI taxonomy): Eukaryota > Viridiplantae > Streptophyta > Magnoliopsida > Malpighiales > Euphorbiaceae > Euphorbia > Euphorbia pulcherrima. The sequence goes on along the minus strand of CANTUS010000008.1, from coordinate 38,712,184 downwards.
TTAGCTTAGAGGATATGTTCTCATTCAGTAAATTCATAGAAAACCATTAAATAATGCCAATCAATCCAGTAAGAAACTTCATAAAATCTACTTAAACCAAAATAACTAGTACTGAAGTTAGTAAACTATATTTACCACCAAAAAAGAAAAAAAGGGGCAACATATGTGGAAAGGAAACATTTGGGTTCGCACCTCTAGTTTCATTGTTTTCAATTACATTAACAGATCCCACATCGAACAGAAACAGGCAGCACACTTTAGTCAGTCCAAAGCGTGGCAGAGCCCAAAAGTCAATCCAATGAAACAAAACGCAAGCTTACGCGGATTTAGACCCTCTTGATTGAGTACTCGGAAAGAGTTCCCATAAAATAAACAAAATAAATTTCTTCCTGAGTGTATATTAGTCTCTCAAACAGCCAAATACACATCACATAGGGTGACAGAAAAATTTTGGAAGCATATTATGCATACAAATGCCAATAGTAGCCACTGACAGGCAATCAAGGGTGGCAGACAGACACATAGTAACACAATATTCGTTAGAAATATCAATTTATCTAATTCCTCAAACAAAAGAAACCAATAACTCACTTGTACTTGGCACCTTTTTGGTAGTTTCTTTACTAATAGACTTGGTCACTTTCTTTTGGGGCTTTCCTTTAGGTTGAGTACTCAGAAAGAGTTTCCATAAAATAAACAAAATAAATTTCTTCCTGAGTGTATATTAGTCTCTCAAACAGCCAAATACACATCACATAGGGTGAAAGAAAAAATTTTGGAAGCATATTATGCATACAAATGTCAATAGCAGCCACTGACAAGCAATCAAGGGTGGCAGACAGACACATAGTAACACAATATTCATTAGAAATATCAATTTATCTAATTCCTCAAACCAAAGAAACCAATAACTCACTTGTACTTGGCACCTTCTTTTTGGTAGTTTCTTTACTAATAGACATGGTCACTTTCTTTTGGGGCTTTCCTTTAGGTGGAGGCTTTGCCAGGGACACCTTCACATAGACCTAAAAATTAAATAAATAATATATGAGATACGTAATTAAATAACATAAGTCTAGTTGAAGAAATCGGTAGTCATCATATTATTTTGTAAAGAAACGTCGAACCTGAGATCCCTCATCATGTAGAGTCTCATGATTTAAAGATTCTATGCATGCAAGAGCAGCTTCACGGGTGGTAAAGTTGATGAAGGCAAAATCCTTTCTTCTTGAAGAATGAAGATTTCGGGAAAGAGCTACAGTTTCAATTTCTCCATACTTCGTAAAGTGGCTTCTAATTTTCTCTTCATTCCAGGACGGAGGTAAGTATTCGACATAAACTGACTTAACCTGCAGAGTATAGATAAGCACACAACCGAACTACCTTGATATTCATAAAATTAAGAAGTCTAAGAAGTAAGAATAGACCTTGAGTAGCTCTTCTTCATCCGGCTCAATTAAGGGTTCAGCCCAAGAAACTTTTACATTTTTAAGCTTTCCAAGGTCCTTCTTTTGAAGCTTCTTGAAAGCAGTTTGAGCATCTCTGCAACTTTCAAGCTCCACAAATGCAAACCCACGATTGCGTTCGAGATTATTAGGATTAGCCATCACCGTGACTTTATCAATTTTCTCTATTCCTATCTCTTGTAGCAGTTTAATGACCTGCCCATACAGTTAACATTGTGAAATACATCACAAAAAAAACTACCTTAAAGAAGATAACGACATAACTATAAGTAGTAAAACTTACATCCTCTTCTTTCCAGTTCTTGTCAATATTACCAAGAAAAATTGTGTCATTGCCCTCAACAGGTTGTGTAGCACACTGCTTCCCGCATATCTGTGTGAGAGAGAGACCAAAGAATAATTACTAACTATTAGACTGCAATCACGAATAACTCACTAAGTAAAGATTTTACTTGAACTTATAATATTCATGTACTAATAAATATTACTCCCTCCATCTACTTTTTATTGTCTATTTAGTTCTTTCATTAGTTCTCTTTTTAGTTGTCAATTTAGATTATCAATGCATTTTTTGCCACCTTTTCTCTAATATGCCCTTGTATTAATGATGAAAGAGATTGGGTATGAATGTAAATTATAAGGTGGTAATTAATAAGAAAGAGAATATTAGTATAAAATTGTAAGGGATAAATTAGTCATTTTAGCAGTGTAAAAAATGTTCTATTGGTTTTGATGATTCGGTTAAATGGATAATAAAAAATAGATGGAGGGATACAAAATATAAAAATACTGATTCGACTAGACCCCACCTATGCCCCAAAGACCCCGGCCGCCCGACTAGTGCCTAGCGACTTTTAAAACTCTGTTCATAGCAAGACATGAAAACTAACGATCGAGAAGAAAGATGCTTATATATTTGCCCAACCTCCAATACTCTTACTTGATTGATTATCATCAAAAACAAAATAAATAAATTAATCAAAATTAGAGTATGATTAGATTGTGTTCATAAATATATGTAACCAGAAAGAGCTATCATTCGTCATAAATAAATTAGTTGACTACAGTCATGAACATCTCATAAAGTGTCTAATACAAACAATACGTTAAAACTAATGGTCGTTGAATGACATAGGATGTTTAAAATAGAAGGAAATACTGAAAACCCTTATTTGATTGATCAGGACATAACACGAAAAACAAATCACAGTTGGGAATTGTGTGCATAACTACATGTAATGACAAATATCAGTTCATTCAACAAAATATGAGATAACATAAATAAATCAACGCTTAGACCACAATCATGAACAGCCCATAAAGTATCTGATAAGAAACAAGAACATGAAAGTTGATGGTCGGGAATATAAAAGGATGCTTAAATGAGAGGCCAAATTGAACCAGAAACAAAGCAAAAAATAAAATAAAGCAAATGAGCCAACTATTGAGAAGTAATTTAGTAAATAATAGAATGTTTCTTAATAACAAGTGTGAAGTATACTTGTAAGCGAACTTCACAACAACACGTGATAATGAAATTTTCTCAAAACAAAAAACACTAATAGCAAAAAAAAAACAGATGATTCTGACAATGAAGTATCCCTTAGACAAATCAGCCACATAAATTTATTCAAGTATCACTGCCATCATGTCATGACATTAGCAATAGTCAATAACTACGAATGCTATGGCTGAGGTCTAAGCATCACCCAATTTCAGCTTTGATTTTTTTATGCGATGGTTTGACAAGCCCTGGCAATCATAGTAGTCAAAGGCGCACCGGGCGCGCGCAAAGGCGCAGCGAGATTGGAACGCAAGGCGTAGGTTCCTGAAAAGGCGCGCGCCCGGTTGCGCCTTTGTCTAGGCGCACAGGCGCAAAGGCGCATAGCTTTTTAAGTTAGGCGCAAGGGGAGAAAAAAATTGAAAAAACAGTACTTGAAACCAGTTTTTATTAATTAAAAAAAAAAGGAGGGCCTATATAAATAGCAAAATGAACTAAACCCTAAATCAGAATTGTCAACTTCACCATCCATTGATAGAAGATGGGATTGTCAGCTTCAGCATCCATTGCATGCAGCTGGCTACTACTTCAATCCCGAGTTCTATTGCACAAATAAGGATGTTGAGACTGACCATGAGGTGAATAAAGGATTCGTGGAGTGCATCAAGAGACTTAGCCATAATGAGATGGATAAAGAAAGTGATGATGATGACTCAGATGGAGAAAGCACGGAAGGGGAATTGGAAATACTTGAGTAGAATGAAAACTTAGATTACCTTAGTGATGAATGATTTTCTAGTCTGTTCTTGTGGATCTCCATGTGTGATGAATGTTTTTTTGGATTATTATTGTCTTTAATTTAGCATTGTGAACTTTTTTTTATTTTGGACCATTATGACTTGTGATATTTTTATAACTTCAAGTTTTAAGTAGTTATTATATATATCTTATATATCTATAAGACTAAAAATATATTTTAGAACTTTTATACTTGTGCGCCTTCTTTGTTCCGGGCGTGCGCCTTTTTTGCTCCTTGCGCTTAGGCGACGGGCGAGACCCTAGTGCCTTGCGTGCGCCTCTCGCCCTCGACCACTATGCTGGCAATTAAAAACAAAGGCAGAATAAACCACGAAAACAGAGAAAGATATTTAAGAGTCAAAAGCATAAAAAAATTCAAGATTGTACGATCTTATATCCTATATACAATCAAAGTTCAAAGGGATAACATGCTAACTAGAAATGTAAAAATCCCATAACATGAAAATATAACGAGATAATAAAGTCTGCAAATTCTCACATAAACCTGAATTTTTTTTGTATGAGTTCACCGACCCCACTCCAGACATCCCATGTAACAATTCAGGGAACCAATAGATGAAGGAAGAATTTGTATGTTTTATCCCATAACATATTGAATAACCATCCATACAGAATTAGCCAACTGGTTATTCATATTTAAAATTCGCAATACTACCAAAAAAAGATATGTCAATTCAGTAAAGCAGCGAATAAGCAAAACCATACGAAAGCATATGAAAAATGTTACTTTCACCTCAACATTCGAGTATTTCTCCAGTGCCTGCTTTGCATCTGCGGCTGAAGCATACCGCACAAAGGCATAGCCCTTATTCTTTCCTGTCTTGGTATTTACCATCAATCTCAGCTCAACAATATCACCCACCACTTCAAAAACTTTTCTCAAGTCCTCCTCTTTCGC